>OY754312.1:49268085-52258428 GCA_963573325.1 Astragalus glycyphyllos | reverse complement strand
AGGCCACTAAGTTGGTTAAATACTTGAGTAATTTCCCCCCTTTTTGTTGTTGTAGATTGGATTTGTTTGCTTTTCTTCTTCTTATTGTTATTTTTTTCTGCTTCCAGGTTCTTAAGGGATGGCTACCATGAGATTTGAGGAGAGGAAACGCGTACGAGAGGAGCAGAGAAGGAGGCAAGGGTATTCAGTAGGTGTTGTTGGTGTTGCCTCATCCGTAGAAGTTTCTCCTTCTACTCTGCTTGCTATTCATGCGCTAGGGAAAACTCCTTTGACTAAGACAAAGGTTCGGGCTTCTCCTTCTCCTCAGTTGCCTCCTGCAAAGAAACACAAGGGTAAAAATATTCCTCAACCGGATGCTTAGGCTCAGGAAGGTGCCGCTGATGCTTCTATCGAACCTTCTTGGGTGTAAAAAGTTCGCTGATGGTACTACTGGAGGACATGTCTGATTGTAACAGCCCGGGCCCTTTTCTTACTTAGTAGGCTACCCAGCACTGCACTCATGATCTTCTCTACCCCCCATGTAGAGTTTTTGCCTTCCGTGGGAATCGAACCTTGTACCTGGGGCCTAAGTACAAGTTCAATGCATTCCCACTACCAATTGAGCTACTAAGTCATGATGTACACTTGTGGGTAGCCTACTAAGTCAGAAAAGGGCCCAGGGTTTTACAATGGGACTCTCGATATCCTCTAAATAAGGTGTTTAATGATGCTCTTCTGCCGAAGGATTTTGGTAAGGTATGGGTTTTGGTCCCACTATGGCTACCATCAAGTGCTATGGTGTTTGGAGTTCTCTTTTGGCACACCTTGGCGAGAGCACTTTTGGGAAAGCGGTCAACGAGTTTGAGAGGTCTGAGGGTGAACTTAACAGGACTACGGATTCATTGAGGTTGTTGTGTGAGGTGAAGCGGAATGAGCTGAAGAGGATTCACAGAAGTATGAAACAAACAACACACAGATGAAAGAGAAGTTGTCCAAACTTGGGGAGGAGAAGAAGAAATGTTTGGCTAAGGTGAAGGCTTTAAAGTTTCTCGAAGTGAGTTAAAGTCTACTCATGATAACTTGATGGCACCTCAAGCAGTTGTGGTTCCTGAGTTTGAACGAGTCAAGGTTTTACGAGATTAGGTTGACGAGCTAAAGTAGGAGTCTGTTGGGTATTTTGACAAAGGCTTTCAGACGACTTTGGCCCAGATCCAAGTACTACATCCTGGTCTTGATATTTCAGGGGTTGATTTAGAGAAGGTTGTTGTTTATGGACAAATAGTTCACCCCCATCTAAAGAAGATAGGGACAATAGTTCACCCCCTTCAGGATGTTGTTGTGGATGATCCGAACTACTTTTTGAATGATAATGTTGACCCTGAGCATGTCTCTAATTTGGAAACCACTCCTTAGTTTTCTTCCGGCATTTACTATTTTATTATATTTGAATGTAACAAACAAATAAACTACCTTGTTTTGGGTACCTTATTTAATTCGGCGTTAGTTAGTTTTTGGATATCAAAAACTTTCCCTTATTTTGAGCGTAATATTAATTTTACTTAGTCGTCCTTTCTTTTGTGATTCACGTTATTTTTTGTTGGAACTCTATACACTACAAGAAAATCCCGTATTACTGGCGGACTTTTTCCGTCGGTGCGGTTCTTGCGGAAATTTGACATCTGACAGATCTTTTTTCGGTCCATACGCTTCCGAATGATTTTTTTTAAAATAAAATTCCAATGGATTTTTAACATTTCCGGTAAATCTACCGTGATTGTTGAATTCAAATTTCCGGTAAATCCACCGGTGACATTCCCGGGGGATTTTTTGAAATTTGTTTTCTTCTCAAATTCCACCAGTAAATAAAAAAAAATTAAAAAATCCGCTGCTAATTTAAAAAATCCACCGGAACCGTTCGAAAATGCCTATAAATAAAACTTTCTCCTACACTCTTCTCATTCTCTCATTTCACTCTTTATTTCCTTCTCATTCTTTTCTACATTTCCCCCATCTTATCTTTCTTCTTCTTATTTCTCATACTCTCCAATCTCCATAAATTTCTCTACATATCTCTCTTCTATATTTCCCCTTTCTCATTCGTTCTCATTCCTTCTCACTCCTTCATTCTTATGCCTTCTTACTTCTTCATTCTCATTCTATCCTATATTATTACTTCTCTTACTCTCCTTCATTCTTATTCCTTCTTACTTCTTCATTCTTATTCTCTCCTATATTATTTCTTCCCATACTCTCTTTCATTCTTATTGCTTCCTACTTCTTCATTTTCATTCCTCTATTCCATCTCAATCTCTCCTATATCATTTTTTCTCATATTCTACTTCATTTTCATTTTTTCTTACTTCTTATTAATCTAAATTTTAAATTTTAAAATTAAAAAAATTGATTTTAATTATTTTTAAAAAAATTCGCCGGTAATGTGTGTTTCCGACGGATTTTTTAAGTTTTTTCAAAAATATTATTTTTGAAAAAATCCATCAGAAATCCGTTTGAAAATCCGCCGAAAATTTTACCTGAAAATATTACTTTTCAAAAATATTACCGACGACATCTCCACCCAAAACCTTAAGGCGTCAAGTATATGGGTCTCATTTCTTATATATCCTTCAAATAGCTCATTCATAGCCGATCTTGGACTCACACATGAATTCTCAACGTCTTCCCCCATGTATGAGTCACCCACTTCACTGTACTTGATCCAAACCAGGATCCACTACACACTCCCCCACAAGTCGAACTATGGCTCTGATACCACTTGTTGGGGAGTTCGGGGGAGGACCGGGGGCAACAACGAGCTAGCCAATGAACCAGACCACCAAGAGACTTGGACGCTACATCTCCACCCAAAACCTTAAGGCGTCAAGTATATGGGTCCCTTATCTCATATATCCTTCATATAACTAATTCATAGCCGATGTAGGAATAACCACTCACACTTGAATTTCCAAAATCTCTCCCAAGTGTGAGTCACCCACATCACTATACTTGATCCAAACCAGGATCCACTACCCGCTCCCCCACCAAGCCAAACCATGGCTCTGATACCACTTGTTGGGGAGTCACGGGGAAGCACCAGGAGCAACAACAAGCTAGCCAATGAACTGGACAATCATGAGACTTGGACACCACATCTCCACCCAAAACCTTAAGGCGTCGGGTATATGAGTGCCCTCTCTTATATATTCTTCATATAGCTCATTTATAGCTGACGTGAGACTACTTACTCACACTTGAATTCTCAACAGTATGAAAGTTTTTTATCTCCTAAAATGTTATTAAAATTGGGCAAAGGCAGTTAACATTACACAGAGTATAAGCTCATTGCTTACTAAAAAAGGCACCAAAGTAGTCCACTAATGAACATCTAAACAAGAAAAGCTAAAACTCTTAAAGATTTACATTAAGAAAAATAGAAGCACCTAAACAAACATAGAGTTCTTAAAAACTTAACTTAGATGTGAGCCCTTATTATCCCAAATCCATCAAACATTAAACCAAAGGCCCAAATTCCATTATTGACCCTAACAGACTCCTTAACAAAGCACAACTCCACTTTTTCTTGTAGTGATAATGGCGGTGTACCCAAGGGTGGACGTCGGCTTTCGCTCGGTCTCCACCTGTGGGAACTTTGTTTGGTTTGTGCCAAATGTTATATGCAAGTGCTACCCTAGACTATACTTGTCAGGACTTGTGTTTTCCCCTCTTGGAGAAATGTAAGCGACAACTTCATTACAGCGAACGTTATGGCTTCGATTCTCGCCTAATAGGATTCCTCGTGCGACAAGCATCCCTACTTTGCTTTTTTCCCATGAGGTTCGCTCAAGGGTGGTGCATGAACTCGTCAGTTAAGCTCTCACCTGTCGGGTCTTTTCGTTGTCTTTGCCCAAGGGTAACATCGAATCAATGCTTGGTCTTTACTTGTCGGAACTTGATTTGGCACATTCTACATTTGAGATTACTTGAAAAAAGAGAGAGTAACTATTGGAATGGTAATTGTCGGTCTTCTTTATTTAATAATGATTGGAACTAGTACATTTGGAGGCGTATACCGCCACGTACAAAGTACACTATTTGAAAATAACAAAAACTGTCTCGATGCATGTTCAGTTATTCAAGATCAGCAAGCTTTCAGGGTTCCTTGATTTTTGGGTTGCCCTCTTCATCATTGATTGTTGTTTTGGCCACCTCCTTAGCTGGCCAGTGTACTTGGCATTTGCTAGTTTTTTCACCTTCATTCGGACTTCAGGCTTCTTATTGCTTTGTTATTCCTTCAGCAGCTCCTTTTTGTCGATGGTTAGTTCAGACTCCAATTTTCTTGTTGGGTATTCGACAAGGCCGGACTATGTTCCCTCTAGGTCATTGTCATTATGGTTAAATATCTTTGATATCAAAATTCTCCATTGCTTCCTCTGGGTCAGTGTCACTCTGTTTAAACCTCTTGGTTATAGTTCACATTCATATATTTTTGTATTTACTTTTTCCCAAAATTTAATATTTTTATTTTATTTTGTTTTATTTACTTAGGCTTAAATACAGTTTTGGTCCCCTAAGTATCACCAACTCACGATTTTGATTCCCCAAGTTTTAATTTCACGAATTTGATCCCTCAAGTTTCCCAATTTGTAAAATCAAGGTCCCCCACTAATTAATCTGGTCAAAATTGATGTTGTTGCCAGTTAACCTACGTGGCAGCCACGCTGGCATACCAAAGTGGATTAAAATTAAAAAAATGAATTTATGTTTTCTTTTTAATTATTAATTAATAAATAAAATCTATAAAATAACATATATTCCCTCATAAATAACAACTTCACAAAATAGGCACATTAATAATTAAAAAGAAAACATAAAATCGTTTTTTTAATTTTAATCCACTTTGGCATGCCAGCGTGGCTGCCACGTAGGTTAACTGGCGACAGGTCAACATCAATTTAACCAGATTAATTAGTGGGGGACCCTGATTTTACAAATTGGGAAACTTAAGGGATCAAATTTGTGAAATTAAAACTTGGGGGATCAAAATCGTGAGTTGGTGATACTTGGGGGACCAAAACTGAATTTAAGCCATTTACTTATTACACATCGGAGAATGAACCAACTGAACTATAACCTAGAGATTTCGTCGGTTCCACCTCCAGTCTGATTTTCAAAACATTGTGTCTAGTGTAGTGAGTGAGTTCGTGTTCTGTGTTAGTGAGCATTTCTCCAACAAGCTAATGAAGGTATTATGTGATGATTTATTAGGTTACTGAAAACAGATACTAATGGTCATGAATACTTATAAAAGCCCTCCTATGAGGTGTGTGACCTTTTTCAAATTATATATGTCGATTTTTCCCCCGTGCTAGTGGGCATGGAGCAAATATTCTTGTAGAGGCAGTTGTGGGCCTTAGAGTTTTATCCCCGAAACACGAAGTCTTAAACATTTATACCTAGATTTTTAGAATACAAGCCCTCTTCTTTTGTTTCCTATTGAGTGTTTGTTATATTTAAAAACCTTCATAAATCATTGATTCAAATGGCGTGTTTAGATGGTCCTTAGAACACTCTGCTAGGGTTTGGCAGCGCTGCTGCACTTGTTTCCCTTAGTCAAGCTAAGCCTTTGTTGTTGCTCTTGGAGTGGCTCACTACCTCTAGAGCTCTTCTCCTCCCACTACGATGTTGGTCTCTCTTCTCATGTCAAAGCTCTCGCTGGCAGTAACCCTTGTGCTCTTCATGGATCCCGGTTGCCAGCCTCCTCTCCTACTTTGTTTCTCCCCATCAGTCGTTCGTTCCCCTCCACTCCCTCCAGACCCTCCTCCGCAACCCTTCTTCAATGGTGTCTCACCTTCTCCTCTTTTGAACCCTGCATTTCCCCATCATAGTTGACTTCCTGTGACTTTTTCGTCCCTTTTAAGTTCCAGTTCCAGACTTTTACCTCAACACTTTACCTTTCACCCAAGCTTAAACGATATTGTTGTGTCCCCTTTCTTCAGAGTTTCCTTTGGTTTCTCAGGTTCAAGGACGAGAGTCCCCTTGGCAGAATGTCCACCAAATACGGGGAAAGTTTTGGACTTTCCATCTTTCCCCCTTAACCTTCTATATAGGCCTTTAGTGTTCTTGACTGTAGTGCCTTGTTTCTTGCCCAGATTTGGATGCTTTCTTTAATGTAAATCTTTAAGGGTTTTAGCTATTCTTGTATAGGTGTCCATTAGTGACTACTTTGGTTCTTTGTTAGTAAGAAATGAGCTTATACTCTGCGCAATGTTAGTGTCCTTTGCCCAATT
Organism: Astragalus glycyphyllos; assembly: GCA_963573325.1. Lineage (NCBI taxonomy): Eukaryota > Viridiplantae > Streptophyta > Magnoliopsida > Fabales > Fabaceae > Astragalus > Astragalus glycyphyllos. The sequence continues at coordinate 52,252,165 of OY754312.1, read as the reverse complement.
TTAAAAACATTTGAGGGGAAAAAAACTTTCACAGTGTTGAGAACTCAAGTGTCAGTAGGTAGTCTCACATCAACTATGAATGAGCTATATGAAGGATATATGAGAGAGGGGACTGATATACCTGACGCCTTAATGTTTTGGGTGGAGATGTGGCGTCCATGTCTCTTCGTTGTCTAATTCATTGGCTAGCGAGTGGTGTCAAAGCCATGGTTCGGCTTGGTGGGGAGCGGGTAATGGATCGTGGGAATTCACGTGTGAGTATGTAGTCCCACATCAACTATAATTGAGCTATATGAAGAATATATAAGAGATGAGACCCATAACCTGATGCTTTTGTTGGAGAGTAAACTTGATTTCGCCCATTGGACTAATCAAGTGTTAGGCCCATTTGGTTTTAGTGTTTTAGTTTATAGAAAATTCTAGAGAGTAGTAGAGAAAGTTAGATGTGAAATATGTAATATTAAATAAGTAGTTGAGAGAAGTGTGTAGAACTCTCTCACTTGAAGTGTGTAGAACTCTAGATTAAATAAGTAGTCATTTGTAAACCAAGCCAAAAGCAAGTAAGCAAGTTAGCAAATAAACATCGAGTTCTAAAGAGCAAAGTATCCTCTCATTTTTAAGAAACCATAGTCTCCTCTTCCCTTCCTCCCAAAGTCTTCCCAAAACCATTCTACTTTACAACAAAGTGGCATCAGAGCTAAGGTTCTGATTAGAAATCCTTCCAAAGTCATGGCGAGCAATGGTGTGTCATCATTCCAAGTTCCACTTCTAAAAGGGAGCACCTATGATAGTTGGTGCATCAAAATGAAGGCTCTTCTTGGAGCACATGATGTTTGGGAGATTGTTGAAAAAGGTTATAAGGAATCACAAAATGAGGATTCCTTAACTCAAGCACAAAGGGATATTTTGAAGGATTCAAGAAAGATAGACAAGAAAGCTCTCTTCCTCATCTACCAAGCATTGGATGAAAATGAGTTTGAGAAAATTTCAAATGCGACATCCGCTAAGGAGGCATGGGAGAAGCTTCAAACGTCTTGCAAAGGAGAAGACAAGGTAAAGAAGGTGCGTCTCCAAACTCTAAGAGGTGAGTTCCAATCCTTACATATGACTGAGTCGGAGTCTATTTCTGAATATTTTTCAAGACTAATCGCCGTGTCAAATCAATTAAAAAGAAATGGCGAGAAGTTAGAAGACGTAAGGATTATGGAAAAAATATTACACTCTTTGGATACCAAATTCGAGCATATCGTCACAACCATCGAGGAAACCAAAGACTTGGAGACCATGACGATTGAACAACTCCAAGGATCATTGCAAGCTTATGAGGAGAAACATAAGAAAAAGAAGGAGATCACCGAGCAACTCTTCAAGATGCAACTAAAGGAGAAGGAAGGAAGTCAAGGAAATGAGAGAGGCCTACAAGATCGAGGTCGAGGTAGAGGTCGAGGTTTTGGTCGAGGACAGTTTGGACGCCAAACTAATGGATGAGGTACGAATTTCACAAGCATCAATTACAAGAAGGGAGAAAGCTCAACAAGAGGGTGTGGACGAGGATCTCAAAACACAAGGTTTGATAAATCTCAAACTCGATGCTATAATTGTCAGAAGTTTGGCCATTATGCCTCAGAATGTAGATTTTCAAAGAATAGAGTAGAAGAGGAGACAAACTATGTGGAAGAGAAAGACCAGACGGTTGGAACAGTGCTTCTAGCACGTAAAAGTAACGAAGGAATCCAGGAAAACATGTGGTACCTTGACACCGGTGCAAGCAACCATATGTGCGTAAAAAGAAGCATGTTCGTGGACCTTGATGAATCAGTGAGTGGCAATGTCTCATTTGGTGATGATTCTAAAGTTCAGGTGAAAGGCAAAGGTAAGATCTTAATCCACCTAAAGGATGGAAGATATGATTTTATTTCAAATGTCTACTACGTCCCAAATATGAAAAACAATATTTTGAGTCTAGGACAACTCTTAGAAAAGGGCTATGACATTCACTTGAAAAATTCTAGTCTTTCCATCAGAGATCAGAGAAACAATCGCATCACCAAGGTACCAATGTCAAAAAATAGGATGTTCTTATTGAATATCCATAATGGCGTGGCAAAGTGTCTCAAAGCTTGCTATAATGATGATGCATGGTTTTGGCATCTTCGATTTGGGTACTTAAATTTTGGAGGCTTAAGTTTGATGTCGAAAACAAATATGGTGAGAGGGTTGCCGTCTATCAACAAACCCAATCAACTCTGTGAAGGATGTTTACTTGGAAAGCAATTTAGGACGAGTTTTCCAAAGGAATCAAACTCAAGAGCCAAAAAGCCACCCGAGCTCATACATGCTGATGTCTGTGGACCAATCAAGCCAAGCTCACTAGGTAAAAATAACTACTTCCTCCTATTTAATGACGATTTTTCAAGAAAGACATGGGTATATTTCTTAAAGCAGAAGTCAGAAGTCTTTAATATTTTCAAGAAGTTTAAAGCTGCAGTGGGGAAAGAAAGTGGACGAGTGATTAAGGCTATGAGAACTGATCGAGGTGGAGAATTAACTTCTAAAGAGTTTCAGGAGTTTTGCGAAGAGAATGGAATTAGTGTCCCTTGACGGTTCCAAGATCCCCTCAACAAAATGGTATGGCAGAGAGAAAAAATAGAACAATCCTCAACATGGCTCGAAGCATTCTTAAAAGCAAGAAATTGCCAAAAGAATTTTGGACTGAAGCAGTGGCGTGTGCAGTCTACCTGTCAAATTGATCTCCAACAAGAAGTGTATGGGGAAAGACACCACAAGAAGCATGGAGTGGAAGAAAGCCAGGTATCTCACACTTGAGAGTCTTTGGAAGTGTTGCCCATGTTCACATACCAGATGAGAGAAGAGCAAAACTCGACGATAAGAGTGAGAGATTCATCTTTGTCGGTTATGATCAAAACTCAAAGGGTTACAAGTTGTACAACCCGAACAGCAAGAAGATGGTGGTCAGCCGAGATGTATTCTTCGTTGAAGAAAGACAATGGGACTTTGGACCTCATGAAAAGGAGTACAATTTCTTTCCTCAGTTTGATGAAGAGACATCTGGAGAAGTTCAAAAAGGGGTCACATCGCCAACAACATCCACTTCAGAAGACACTGGGAGTGAAAGGACAGTGAAACGTACACGAAGTCTCCAAGATGTGTATGATAATACAGGAGCTTTTTCACCGCGAAGGCTTGAAGATCTCTATGAGGAAGTCGAGGCAACGAATAATCTCACATTGTTCTGCCTCTTTGCAAACTGTGAACCTATGGACTTTCAAGATGCTGCACAAGATAAAAGATGGAGGGATGCAATGGACGAAGAAATTAAAGCCATCGACAAGAACAACACTTGGGAACTCGTGTCTCTTCAGAAAGGGCACAAAGCTATTGATGTCAAGTGGGTGTACAAGGCAAAGAAGAACGTCAATGGAGAAATTGAAAGATACAAGGCAAGGCTAGTTGCAAAAGGCTATAGTCAAAAGGTCGGGATTGATTATGACGAGGTGTTCGCTCCAGTAGCTCACTTGGAAACCATAAGACTAATAATCTTTCTAGCAGCCCAAAACAAGTGGAAAATTCATCAGATGGACGTGAAGTCTGCCTTTTTGAATGGAGTCCTAGAAGAACAAGTGTACATCGAACAACCTATGGGCTACAAGGTGAAAGGTCATGAAGACAAAGTTCTCAAGCCAAAGAAAGCACTATATGGACTGAAATAGGCACCAAGAGCATGGTATAGTCGGATTGATAACTACTTCAAAGAAAACAATTTCACGAAGTGCCAACACGAGCATGCCCTGTATGTCAAGGTCAAAAATGGAGATATCTTGATTGTGTGCATATATGTGGATGACTTGGTCTTCACAGGAAGCAATCCAAGTATGTTTGAAGAGTTCAAGAAGGAAATGGTAAAGGAGTTTGAGATGACAGATATTGGATTAGTGTCATACTATCTTGGCATCGAGGTAAAGCAAAAGGAAGATGGAATATTCATTTCACAACAAAGATATGCGAAGGAGATGCTAAAAAAGTTCAAGATGGATAGTTGCAAGCCAATCAGCACATCAGTAGAGTGTAAAATGAAATTATCAAAGTACGACGAAGCAGTAAAGGTGAACCCTACAAATTTCAAGAGTATGGTTGGGAGTTTGCGGTATCTGACATGCACAAGACCACAACTCATCTCAAGGCTGCAAAAAGAATTCTTCACTATATCAAAGGAACATTGGACTTCGGCTTGTTGGTTTTCATCAGATAATAATTATAAGCTTCGGAAGAGTACTAGCAGTTTTGTGTTCTTCATGGGAAACACAGCTTTCACTTGGATGTCAAAGAAATAGTCGATAGTCATACTTTCAACTTGCGAAGCAGAATATGTAGCAGCCACATCATGTGTTTGCCATGCAGTCTGGCTCAGAAATTTGTTAAAGGAGTTGGGGATGTCGCGAGATGAGCAGACCAAGATCTTTGTGGATAATAAGTCAGCTATAGCTCTAGCAAAGAATCCAGTCTTCCATGATCGGAGCAAACATATTGATACTCGCTACCACTATATAAGGGAGTGCATAACAAGAAAGGATGTGCAAGTCGAATATGTGAAGTCTCAAGACCAAGTTGCTGACATCTTCACAAAGCCCCTCAAGCATGAAGACTTTATCAAGTTGCGAAGCTTACTTGGAATGACAAATCAAGTTTAAGAGGGGGTGTTGGAGAGTAAACTTGATTTGGCCCATTGGACTAATCAAGTGTTAGGCCCATTTGGGTTTAGTGTTTTAGTTTATAGAAAATTCTAGAGAGTAGTAGAGAAAGTTAGAAGTGAAATATGTAATATTAAATAAGTAGTTGAGAGAAGTGTGTAGAACTCTCTCACTTGAAGAGTGTAGAATGTTCTCTAGATTGATGTAGAACTCTCCCTTGGAGCCTATAAATAGGGGAGAGCTAGTCATTTGTAAACCTAGCCAAAAGCAAGTTAGCAAATAAACATCAAGTTCTAAAGAGCAAAGTATCCTCTCATTTTTAAGAAACCATAGTCTCCTCTTCCCTTCCTCCCAAAGTCTTCCTAAAACCATTCTACTTTACGACAGCTTTAAGATTTTAGGTGGAGATGTAACATCCAAATCTCTTGATTTTCCAGTTTATTGGCTAGGTTATTGTTGTTCCTAACGCTCCCCTGTGACTCCCCAACACATAGATCCTTTCTTCACCATTTAGAAGAGCTAATGGCTTTATGGCTCGCTTTTGAGAAGTGAATTAAAATGCTCAATTCCATCGATCAGTTAAAGTAATCAACTGTTAGGTAATATTTTGACTCCCCTTTTCTTCAACCACGATGCTCAATTCCAGTGGGCTTTGAACATCAGCATCTTAGATTAAAAGTCTCCACAAGTTTTTTGATTAATAAAATGTGGAGAGACTTTGGTCAATTAAGATTCACCATATAATAAAACATACGGTAGGTAACTTAATTATTTCATAGCTAAAGTTGTGAATCATACATTCAAGTTAATGCAAACCAGTTTGTCAAAAAAAAAGTTAATGCAAACCACAGAAAAAGTTTCCTTTAGAACCACGTAGGGGCAAAATGACAAAGTTAAGATCACAAGGTAGGCAAAGTGATGTTGCTGCCAAAAATCATAATTTTGATGTGATGATGCAGCACAAAATAAAATACGAGTAGGATTTAGTCTATAGAATGCAAGTCCTTAGAGTGTATCAAAGGCCAGGCACCCTCTCCACTTTTAGCAAAGATAATATTAAATAGTGCCCCATTAATGGAGTGTCGACCTATATATCAATTGCAATTATATATATATATATATATATATATATATATATATACACACACTTATATTTACTATATAATGCGTACGCTCACTTGCAAAAGGAAGCTCTGCATTGTCAAAAAAGAAGGAATCTGCTATTGTCAAAAAGAAGAAAAGTTTGAGAATGTTGTACACGTTTCGGGCTCAAAATTCCTCCCCAATTCAAGGACAATATAGGTGTAGGTTAGGATGGGGAAATGGAAGATTTCCCCACCAAACACAAATCCACTTTTGACTTGGTATAGCACATTTTTCAGGTTTTGTTGTCCTTATTACTCAAGCACCACAAAACTTTTGTTTTTTTAAGCTGGACCCTACTAATTTTATTGAATTCAAATATAAACCCATTCCACAAGCTTTTCATCGACAGCCCAATACTTCTTGCCTTCTTTACAACAGCTCCACAATTAGTGTTTCAATTAGTTTTATTAAAAATTTAAAACCTGAGATATGAGTTCTTCTCCAAGTTGCCATTCAGCCTCATTTAGGAACAAATCGCCATTTTTCTTGGATGATATTTCGGAAGCATGGAGCACACTGTGAATTGCGGGGATTGTTCCGTTTCCGTGCTTGCTAAAGTCTTAGCTATTGATAAATCCAGTCCAAAAGCAAAAGTTAGCAGATATGTTAGCTGGTTTACAGAATGGAAACAAAGCAACATTATCCATGTTGAGCCTAAATCAACCCTCTTGAGAGTTTTTGGATCTGTCGGCCAAGGTGGCCTTACCTCGCCATGCCCCCCAACCTTCCTCCATCTATGGGTGATCGGTAAAATAGGTCGAGCTGTCAATAAAAGTAATTACAATGACACATGTTACCTTCACAAAAAAACGACGACATAGATTAAACTGTATTTAATTATAATATAATGTTACCATAACAATTTCCTAAACTAATAAACTGAAACCATGAAAACGATGCTAAAAAACTTATTAAAGACAAATAAACTAAAATAAAGGGAACAAATGAAAATATCAAAAGTAATTACAATGATAGAGAAGGATCTTGTATTAAATAAAGTATAAATGGTACATAAAAGCACAAACAAGTAACAGGTAAAATATCTCAACCACACATTATAAATATAATATATCAATGGCCAAAATTGCCATTTGTGTTTGATGGAGAAATTTCACATTTCCCCATCCTAACCCACACCCACAATATAAGGGATATATGAACTTGGCTAGAAAAAGAGTCAGGTGCTTTCTAAAATTAATTAAAGGCTTTTTTTTACCCCCACATTGTCACCCATACCCCCAGATTTCGTTTTTGGATCAAAATACCCTTCAAAAACCTTACAAAAAACTCAATTCACCTCACTTCTTCATATTTCCGGAAAAAGTAAGTACCTCCCCCCCCCCCCCCCCCCCCCCCCCCCCAAACTATCCGAAAATACGTATTTTTGGTTTGTTAATTTGTAGTTTTGCAAAAAAAAATCCATCCAGTGGAGGAGGAAACTTTGAGGAAGGCGAGGCATCTGGACCTACTCCCAGGACAAGATTCAGGATCAAAATCAGACGGGCTGGTCACACTTCTGAGCGTCAGAGGCGTGTCCAACAGCGAGAGCAAATTCAGCAGCCGGAGCAGCTGCATTTCGACCAGTCTGAGCAGCAGCCTGAGCATGAGCAGCCTGAGCGTTTATTGCGGCTTCTAGCAAGTCACCGCATCAGTTACCTTTTGGCTGGGGAGGTAATAATAATTAATTTGTTTATTTATTTATTAATTAATTTTTAATTAACCGTTTAATTTATTTATTAATTTCATTTTTATTTACAGGACAAAGGCGGCCTCAAGGTCGCATCTCACGGGGGAAGATCATTGGTATGAGACCTCAGCAGCACCACCCGATAGTTGCTTCATGGTTGCAGCAGGCACACCTCTTAGAGCTCGACACCACACCTCTGATGAACATCAACCATGAGCTCATATCTGCTTTTGTGGAGAGGTGGCATCCTGAGACCAGCTCATTTCACATGTCGTGGGGGGAGATGACTGTGACGTTGGACGACGTGTCCGCGTTGCTCCACTTGCCGCTCACCGGCAATTCTTTGCACGAGCCTCTGCATATGACGACTGCGGAGGCCATTCAAGCTGGAGTGGATTATCTAGGCATAGATGGGGCGACGTGCTATGCTGAGTTTGGTAATAGGACCCTGGCTTTCAGATTCAGATTTTTGGAGGCAGCCTACGAACAGAATATGCAGATGGGGTTATATGATCATGCGGCACAGTGCTATATTCTGCACTAGTTGGGAGGCACCATCTTCGCCGACAAGAGTCACATCTCCGTGCCTGCTAAGTGGATTTCACTTATTACATCTTTTGAGAGAATTGGCACGTGGGCTTGGGGTACAGCTGCTCTGACATTTCTCTACGAGCAGCTGAACTACGCCTCTTACTGGGAGACAAAGCAGATTGGCGCATACGCTTCTCTGCTACAGGTAATTAATAAATTAATTAATTTTATTCTTTTAATTGGATTTATTTATATAATTACTTATTTATTTAATTATTTTATTTCAGTGCTGGATTTATGAATACTTTCACACCATCATTGAGCGGAGAACCTTCCCTGCTACTCAGCTTCCACGTTGCAACAGGTGGAAGAACTTAAAGATTGACAATATCAAGCTACCAGATTTTCGGGTGCGGATCGATAACCTACGGTTGGATCAAGTGATTCTGATGCCTTAGGAGTAGAGCTGGCAAAACGGGCTACCCAGCCCGCGTCGGCTGGCCCGTATCGGGCTCGGGCTTTTACGGTCTGGGCCATAAAGCCCGGGTTGCAATTCGGGCTCAACCTTTTCAGCCCAAGTCCAGCCCTATGCGGGCTACGGGCTTTTCGGGCTAGCCCGCATTGTGCGCCATTTTTATTCTATTTCTATTTAACTCACAGAATAATTGAAAGAAATGAATCAAATTAATCAATTATTAATTTATCATCACTCTTCAGATTTCAATATTTTAGCACCACTGTAATTTAAAATCCGATTCTACTGTCTCTGGTTTAGCTTGCTCAAGGCATTCAGCATAAGCATGATAATATTCATGCAACAAAAACTTACTAGAACTTATGCTTCAAGACAATATTAGTCTAACTTAGATTGTTAGATTTATGAACCGCTGAACTACATGGATTTAGTTGACTAGTATCAAACTGTGAGCATAAAACATTGACATAAAGGTTTCAAAACTAGTAGCTGAAACATTAAAAACCAGTAGCTGAAACAACAAAATCCAGCAGCAGAAATACTAAATTTCAGCAGCAAAAGACATTCTAAAATCCCAAAGTCAGTAGCAAAATACATTCAGTAGCAAAAACCTCAAAAATCCAGCAACAAAAGACATGCTAAAATCCCAAAACAATAGAAAAAACAATCAGGACTAGGAACATTAAAATCCAGCAGCAAGAGACATTCTTGAAGAGCAAAAGGCATGCTAAAATCCCAAAACAGTAGCAAAAAAATATCAGCAGCAGCAACATAATCCAGCAAGTGTAGAGACATTCTTGAAGACATCCAGTAGCAGAAAGCATTCCAAAATCCAGCCGCAATAGCATAATCCAGTGGTGCAATCATGGCTCATGTAAATTTGAGGCTTCTTGAGAAAGTTTTACATCTTCCTGGGTGATGCTTTCATCATCATCTTCTTCATTATCATATGCTAGAAAGAAAATGAATAGACAATAAGTTGCAATATAAATAAGTTGTTTAATTTTAAATTGCTATTCAAGAAGAAAAAAGTTTACCTACAAAACCATGTGATAGAACCAGGAATACAACAGTAAAAAGTGAGAGACAAATAAGAGAATATGATAGGTATATTTCTTTGATTCAGTGTACTATAGAGAATAAAGTGCAAATAACCATAAAAATGGAAACAAAGTGCAGTATCTCTGAGGAAGAGTACTGTACTCCCAGCCCAAGCATAAGCCAATTCTTGCCTGCTCTCTCCCTTACATCCTTCCCCTTTTATTCTATTCGCTCACACCAAAAGTGTGAACCTCATCACCCTCCCCACTTGCTGACTCAGCATAGTTGGTTACAATTTTCCCTCCACTATTTTGAGACATTTCCCCTTTTACCCTCTCTAGAGTAAACCCTCCCAAACCTATTTGTTTTCCCCAATTCAGCCACACCTATGTTCTCATCAATACTCCCCCCTTCGAAATTCACCTTGTCCTCAAGGTGAAGGTGTCGAGATAATAGCAGACGTGACGGTCTTCCTCCCGGATCCCAAATGTTAAAACACAACGACAAAGCTAAGCAAGCTACTGGAGAATGATGACTTCCTCCTGGTTCTCATTGAATGTGTCCAATTTTCTTAGCAATGAACCACCATGACGTCAACGGTTGCAATGCTGCCAACTACAATGATAGCTTTTCGAACTGCCGCAACTTACCATGGACTAGCACTGCTTCTATTTTAACAATTCTTGGAAAGGCATCTTTCATTTGTGCAAGTCTACATTCGCCTCCAAAAGGCTCACTAGCTGCAATATAGATATGTATAAGAGAAGTGTTGATAACTTGATCTTGGATTTGTGTTGCTTCTCCGCCAACTCTAGAATTCATGCCTACTAACAGTGTACTTTGATGAACCCTTTTATTTTCTATTCCCTTTGCGTCTTGCAACCATCTCTCCTCATCATTAAATGGGACAGATATAATAACATGACTCTTAAGCATTTTAGAGCTCATAGAAGCTCCATCATAATCACCAACAATGTCTATGAGTTCCTGGAAATTGAAAAATACCTCAAGATTTTGATGTATTTGATTTCCAGGGACTTCCATTGCATTAGTGTGGGCACTTTCTTGTATGTTCACCTTCACAACTCTTCTAATGCCACTTGGATTCCACCCATCTCTCATCAAGCCACCCGGATCCCACTTATAGACAAGTGGAGACTCTACCATGATTGGAATATTTGTTAATTGCCTTGATTCACTGCCACCTCTCCTACCAACTCCCACTAGCAACTTCATTAGCTTGGCAATTTCCTTGAATAATAGCTGAACATTATTGCAAAAAGTCCTACCAACCCCCACTAATAACTTGATTAGTTTGACAACTTCAATTGGAGAATTTTGATTATCAGGCAGGGTTGTCTTCATCTTTTCAATGCACTCTACATAATTCTCAAAGGGTACAATTTCTATATGCATAGCTTCCAAATATGTAGGTGATAAAAAGGGATAAGTAGTTAAAGAAGTTAAGGAAACCTGGAAAATAAGCATCAAGTTCAGATATTCCGATATTGGTAACACTTAGGCTTTCATGTTCTTCAAACTCCTACAAAATAAAGAATCAAATGATAAAAGAATTATATCTATTGAAAAAATGGCAAAGGATATAAATTAGTGTTATATATGTAACTGATAAACTAAACTTACTTCACAAACATAGATAGAATTTGTTATGTTGTGCACTCCTCAAAATGAGGATTGTAGTTGTTGTGAAAGGTTTGCATCTGAGTTAGTACCTTCTTTGACATACTCACCATAAAGTTTTGCCAAATTATCCTTGACTGCTTGCAACTTCGCTTCACTAGTGATAGGATCAACTTTATTATATGCGAATGATAAGAAATTCTGCTTCTTGGTTGGATCGAGAATACCCCCAAATGCCAAAACCATACTATATTCTGCTTCTTGTCAAACTTTTCCTTCATTTTTTGAGCCACGTTCTTTATCAAGTCATCTTTACTTGTCAAGTTTGAATTCAAGAGAGTCTCTATCTTCCATATTTCTTTGAAATACAAATTTGATGTTGGATAAGTAGATCCAGATATCAAATTAGTAATATTATAAAATGGCTTCAAAAAGGCACACATTATTTCAGCTCTATCCCACTCATCATTATCTGGACACAACTTATAATTTGTATCGCACAAACTTAGGCTGTAAAAGGCACGCCGATACTTAATTGCACTCTCAAGCATTATATAAGTGGAGTTCCATTTGGTGGGAGTATCAGTCCTCAATCCAATCGATGTATCAATCCCACCAACATTGTGAACACAATGAAAAAATTGAAGTGTTCTACTTTCCGATGCCCTGACATAATACACACTCTGCCTAATCTTATGCAATGCACTACTCGCCACTTTCAATCCATCTTGAACAATGAGGTTCAAGATATGAGCAGAACATCTTATGTGAAAGAACTATCTCTTAAGCAACAAACTATTTGCTAATCCTAAGTGTTCTTTCAAATAGTTTTGCATATTGTCATTTGCAGAGGCATTATCCAAAGTAAGAGAAAATATTTTTCTTTCTATAGCCCAATCCCTTAGAATTTCCATCACAATCAATGCTAATTGAGATCCCGAATGTGGGGGTTTTATGTGAGCAAATGCTAGAATCTTGTTATTCAGCTTACAATCCACATCAACATAATGAGCAGTTAAAGTAATAAAACCAAGATTTGTGCATGAAGTCCAACAATCAGAAGTTAAACAAACTCCTCTAGGAATTAGAGCCAACTGTGCTTTTAGCTTTTCTTTTTCAACCTTATAAGTTTCAAATATATCAGCTTTGATGGTATTTCTAGTAATCCACTTACAATCCTCATTCAAAAACTTCTGATATTTTCTAAAGACCCTCCACTCAACTATATTGAATGGTGCACCGTGTGTAACAATCGTTTCAGCTAAAATTTCACAACTAGCCTTTGGGTCAAAAGTTCTCCTTTTCAATCTTCCTTCAGCATCAAGAAGCATATTTCCCACATTAGGAAATTTGGTAGCAATAAACTTACAACTGTACTGATGACGGGATACGTGAGAAGTTCCATTTTTAGGTACACAACCTAATTCACTTCCACAACCCTTGCATCGGCATTTTTCCTTCCCATCTTTACCGATGCCAATCTTTTCAAAATAGTTCCACACATCAGAGGTTAGTGTCTTAGACCTCTTTCCCTTTGGTTCAGAAGTTACTGTTTCATCAAGTGTAGTAGCATTGGCCCCAATTAAATTAACTCTACTACAAGGTGGTGGGGTTTCCAAAATTTGAATATCACTAGCATCATAATTATTTTTCCCAGCACCAGAAACATCCATTGCAAGTCAACACAGATCAAATCTAAAGCAAACAAACAAAAATTTATTTAATATTTAACAAAGACAAACGTGTGTGAGAAAGGTTAAATAGAATTTTATTAGAATCAAACAGAAACATCATTTTATTAGAAGCAAACAATAACACCATTTGGATTTATCAAAACAATCATCTCAAAGGTTTAATAGCTCAGAAATTAGTAAGAACAACAGAACAGATAATTGCAAAATTTAGGGCTTAGAAGAGTATTCAAAAATTAGGGAAACATTGTCAAATTTAGAAAGGTTTCAAAACATACTCTGTAACGGTGGTGAGCGGTGGTGTGTGACCTTGCCAGCTTGCCGTAGGACGGAGTTAGTGAGAAATGCAGGAATACAGACAGAGAAGTGGTGAGCGAACGGTGCTTGTATGCGAGTTCTTCCTTGCTGACTTGCTGCTTGCTTGAATTTGTTTGGGTGGGTTTTATAATTTTGGGGAAGAGAGTCTCTAATTGCTTGCTTGAATTTGTTTGGGAGGGTTTTATAAATTGGGGAAGAGAGTCAAATTGCTGCTTGAATTTGTTTGCGAAATTGGAATCGGATTGGGAAAATGCATTTTGGGAGCGTGGGATTAATTTGTTTTTCGGTGTTGATGATGATTTTTTGTTGTTGATGATGGTTGATGAGTATTGGAATGGTGAATAGGAATAGGAATGGTTTGTAAAAAAAAAAGGAATAGGAATGGGATCACCGAAAGAATGAAGAGACGGTGACATAATTAGTAACTTTGAGTTATTATTTTTGTTTTAATCACGGGCTTGCGGGCTACCCATCGCCCGATCGGGCTAGCCTGGCACGGACTCGGGCTTTTTAGGGCCGGGCTAAAAAGCCCAGATGTAAAATGGGCTCAATTTTTTCGGCCCAAACCCTATATTTTTTCGGGCTAGCCCGGCTCAGCCCATCGTGCCCGGCCCATTTTGCCAGCTCTATACTTAGGAGGACCACAGACAATACGCTCATTTCCACCACATGTCCTATTTCAGAGGTTGGCTGCTCTAGGGTGATATTGCTGTCAATTATATGGCTGACCGGGTGCGCTGGCGGTTTGGGTACGTCCAGCAAATCCCTCCTGCACCCATTCCAGGCTCACGTCCATCTGTTCACTCCATGTTAGAGATGTTGGCGTTTTATATGTCCCCAGCACGGACGTTCAGGGACACTAGTAGACGGACACGCGGGGTTTATGAGCTGGCTGATGGTTACACAGAGTGGTATGAGTCAGAGTCCATTCCACGTCTCACTCCGGAGGGAGCAGCTGAGGATGTTCGTCCGCCGACCCTGTAGGATAGGCTCGATTCTGTCGCTGAAGACATCCTTTATGTCATGGGACTGGATGGCCTTCCAGCTGATCGATATGATAGACTCCTTCACGCTTTGGGACAGTTCCATATTGACTGATAGTTGTTGTATTTTGTTATGTACTTTTTTTTGTATTTGTACTCGTTATCTACTTTATTATATTACGGTTTTTTTCGTTCATTTGTTAGTGTTATTATTTATTTTTTTGAGTTTATCGTTATCGTTATTAAACAAAACTGATTTTTTTAATTAAATAAATTTGAATTTTTTTAATAAAAAAACAAAACAAACCGAATTTAGGCATAAATTCGGTTTGTATTTTTTAAAAAACAAACCAAATTTATGCATAAATTCGGATAATCACCAAACCGAATTTATGATAAATTCGGATAAATTTTTTAAAATATCCAAACCAAATTTATGATATTTTCGGAAATTCGGGTAAATTTGGAAAACTTAAGAAAAACATTTTTAAAAAAAAAATGAGGGGTATTTTGGTCCAAAAATAAAATTGGGGGTATGGGTGATAAGGAGGGGGGTAAAAAATAAAGCCCTTAATTAAATATGTTCAGAAAACAAAGGTTTTCAGACAGACTTTTATGAGTTCTAAAAGTTTGCAAAAAAAAAATTCCAAAATAAAATAAATAAAAAAACCCAATTCCTTAACATGCACGCATAGGGGGTAAGTCAAAGGATTTTACATTAAACCTCTATTTAGTAAAAAAGCAGCGGATAGCATATCAATTAGCGAATAGCGAATAAGTTGGTTAATAGTAAATGATAATTTGGTAAAATTAGTGGCTAAAAAAATGACATAAAAGTTTGAGATTTCAAATTGCTTAATTTATTTTAATGAGGATAAAGAAATAATTTAAGAAGAATAATGAGGATGATAATTGCAAAAAAAAAAAAAGAAAGTAAGATGCTATATGTATATCTATAACTATTAATAAAGGAGATTCTAAAAAAAACTGTCATTTTGGTGTCAGATTTTTCTGACCAAAATGCCGTTATTGTAAGTACAAATTTCTAATAAACGATAATCACCCACTAACACACTCACATGAAAGACGGACACGGAGTGCCCGTCTTTCCCCACTAGTATAATATTAAGTAGCGTTTGAAAAAACGCTAAACGTTACCCAAAAATATTAAACGCTAGTGCTTAATTATTAAATGATCTGTTTGTCATCTCCTAGTCAAATCTATTGTCCACTAGAGAATGAGACTTTTCAGGTCTAGTTCCGCCATTTGATCTTTGGTGTCTGTGTAATACTAAATATATCATCCAAGGCATCGGCCTAGTACAGAACAATATACAAACCATCCTAATCCATAGTTCTTGCATTTGCATAGAAATACTATATAATCCTTTGTGTGAAGGGCATGTGACGTGAGGTACCCTGCATGATGAGGAAACGAGGTACTTTTTTATGCACTTTATTAAACTACACAATTATCACTACTTTTGACGAGCTCCAATTCTGAAGTTAGCTAAGTTGCATAAATTAATCTTTTGATTGGTCCAATTTTGAAGCATATACCACGACAAATTTAGCAGCCCAAAAAGCATGGCTTTAGGTAAACAATCGATTAATAAAACTACCAAAATAAACGGTATTCAATACCCATTTGAGAACATATATAGAATGTTCAGAAGCGTTGGAAACCAATTAGAAGAGAAAACATGGTTGTTGTTTTTTGGTATTAAAGAAAACCTGGTTGTTAATTGGATGTTATATATACCCCTATATAGAGTAGATGCATTTAGTTTATTTCGGTTGTTCAAGACTGCTCTGGACTATTGTCTTATCAACAAACTTTAGAGAGATTTATATAGAAAAAAAATCTAATATGGTTAGTTGTCTATGGCTTGGCTAAAGGGGCTCCATTTATGCTTAGCCAACATTTTTAATATCATCAGATACCAAGTTGTATGCTTATATTGTCAAAAAAAGTTGTATGCTTATAAAAACATACCACGCTTAGGTGACTCTTTTTTTCTTTAAAGGTAAACATACTTCATTAATTGATAACGAGATCATCATTACAAGATACATGAAGTAGGTGAGGTTGAACATTTCCAAACCGAAATCTAAGATCAACATCTTTAAAACAAACTACTACACAAAATATGAGCATCGGAAACATTACATTTAGACAGCTTAGAGGCCCTAAGGGCATAACCAATCCAAACACAACGACCTAACATACAGATTATCAGTAGCCTCAGCTACCAAGTAGAGTGAATCATTGATTGAGACACTGCAGTCTTTCTCACGATCTAGTTACGGATGGTATCTTTGACTTGTGTACGCTCTATTCGACTCAAATTGGTCTCAAGATTAACCCCCATTGTTTGAGAAAACAAGGCCAGATGGTAATAGGAGAGGCCATCCGAAGAGGTGTCAGCTCCAAAGGTTCTAGCAGTCTCCATATAATGCAGCCAGGACCATACCCAAGTGCTTAGGCAACCAGAAGTTCTATGAGGACTTTCAACAATCACTACATATGCATCTTTAGGCCAAAAATTGCTGAGACACAAAGGGCCCCTAGAACACTGTCCAAAGACCAAACGTCCAAGGACAACAGTTGCAACCATGGTAGTTTGGGTGGTGGCCGAAGGGGGGCCAAGAAAACAATTGAAGCAGAAGATACGATTAACCTGTGAAGCAGCAATGTTAAGGGAGAAAGAGTTACCTCCCATTCCTTCACGTTGACCGGTGATGGTGGTTCAGAAGTGAGGTTGTGGGAGAATGCAGCAGCAAGTTTCCAGTGACGGTTCCTACCCCAAGGAGGAGATAGAGGAGCGACGGTGGAGCGAGCGTCAGATCCACGGAGGCAGTTGCAGTTGGTCGGTGGTGAGCGAAAACTAGTGGATCAGAGGTGGTTTTGACTGGGCGGTGTTTTTGAGGGTAGTGTTGGAGGGAGCGGCCAGCAAGAATCGCACGGGAGGGGGAATGGTGTTGGTGGATCCCAATTTCTCAGAAACCCAATTTCTTCTACGCAGACCCATCTGCCACCGACCACCACCGTGACCCATCTCCCACCGTCGTGCAATCTGCATCCAAACATTTCTCACATCCATTAATCATCCGCCGTGGTCGTATCCATCAATCTTCCACCATCGTGCAACCCCTGCCACCGCCGCCACTATGTGCATCGTTGAATCGCTCTTCGTCGCTGCTCTCCGCATGCCGTTCCGTCACCACTCCCTGCGATCTACTCTGTTGAAGCTCTGTTTTTTTGTTCACTGTTTCCCTTCTTCTTTGTTTTCTGCTGAATTGTGTGTAATGATCCTTCATTTTTTCCCTCTCCAATTCTATTGTTAAAATTCTATTAATTGAAGAAGTTGTGTCTAAAATTACTTCTGATTGAAGAAGTTGTTCAATTTGTTTGAAATGCTACTAATTGATTCAAATTGTTACTAACTTGTTCAAGAATTTTACAAGACTGAATTGATTTGTATTGCTGCTATGTTCAAAATTTAACAAGTACAAATTCACAAAGTAATCAAAAGGGCTCTCACAAATTCACAGAGTAATCAAGGCTTATGCAAATTTTACTAGGCTTATGTTCAAAATTTTTATTGTAGTGTTGTTACTCAAGGCTTATGTAAATTCACAGGGATGATGCAAATTCAAGGCTTATGCAAATTTTACAGGGCTGGACTGATCTGTAGTGTTGTTATTCAAGTGATTCATTCATTTCATTGTTAATCAACTATTGTGTTGAATTGTAATCAAAAGAGCTCTTTGAACTCTTCCATTGTATTGAAATCAAAAGAGCTTTTGTTCTCATGTATTTAATTATTTGTAATGAGAAGAATTTCATCCATTTTTAAATATTGTCATGATATGAATTGGAATTTGGTTTTAAACAAACAAATTACTCCATCACTAAATATGAATTGAAGATAGGAAATACATTATGTATATTCAAACTAAGAGATCTTTACATAGTTGCAAATATGAACACATTACACTATGTATTATCACTTACAAAGCAAAACCCAAGCAGCAAACTCATGAGTGCTGCACAAAAACAAAATTCTGCTGCATAATTCACTATCAGCTTAATAAGTTTTTGCTGCATAATTCATGAGTGCTGCATAATACTATCTTGATAACAAAATAACCAGTCTTGAGAATCAAAAAAACACTGTTTTGAGCAAAATTAATAACTAGTCTTTGCTACCAAAATGACTTGTCTTGGCAACCAAAACAAAAAACATCTCCATTCTTGATTGAGCTTCATTCATCCGAAAGTGGTTCCTACATTACAAAAAAATAGAAGACACACAATATCATTACAAGCTAAAAATAAGGACCTATTGATTATACAAACTAAGAGGTTTTACCATCAATAAACTAGTGTAAAATCCATTTCCAATTGTCTGAGATAAGTCATACACCGGTTGTGTCAAACTGGATGATCTGAAGTCCACTTGACTAAACGATTCGACATCCTTCAATAAATGTGACAATTAACACAGGATAATCACAAGTAAAATAAAAGAAACTTTTCTATAAATTTAAATTCATATACCCCATTTTGTTGACTTGGTGAAGGCTTGGTAGTTGGATGTCTTCTTCTTTTTTTGGACTGAAGTTCAATCTCACTCTTAATTCGTTTAGTTGTCCTTAACCCTTGTCGATGCTTAAATCCCTTTGCTTGAGTCACAAATTCTCTACTTGGTATTGGATCATTACCTTCATCATTGACCATTGCATTTTCCTGTATTCGCACTTCCATAACCCGTTTACACAAGTCACGCACTCCATCTTCTACAAGTTGGTGTAATCTTTCAGAAGTAGACACATCGGCCGCCAATCTAATTAGCTTGGAGCAAAGTTGCTTATATCGTTGTGTGCTAGATAGCTTGGGATCTTCCACAACCTCATTTCTCTTTATATCATGTATGATATCATTGCGTGCATCCCTTGTCCACCTCTTTAAGATGTATTGCTCGGGGACAACTTTAACATCATTTGCCTTAAAGACTTTTAGTACATGACAACAAAGTATTCCGAAAGTCTCAAGCTTTCTACAACTGCATGATATAGATGATTGTTCAGGATCAAATAACACTCGCCATTTTCTTTCCCCACTGAACAAAGTGATGATATATTCAAATGGAAGCTGAGATATATTTCTTTCTCGTATACAAGTAGCCAAAAATAAAGAAAACTCTTCATTGAATATGTTAAAAATGGGGAGTGTGTAAACTTGTGCGACCTGCATCAAAATTGGTGAATGATTATATCTAAGTTGTGGAAGTTTTTGCCGAGACTCATATTCGTAAATCAACTCCTTGTACCGTTTATCCTCGACAACATTCTCAAAGTGTTTGAAGAATTGGATGACATTAACATTCGGTCCCATGCAAGCTTTAAAATCTGAATTTAAACTCTCACTAAGTTGAGTGCTTCGCATTCCCAGAGTCATTGCTTCCTTCATATGACATGCTGCCCATTTTTGTTTGATAGCATACATTGACTTCACCCAACTGTTATCACTCAAATTAAAATCTGCAACCAACTTGCTCCATGCTTCCTCAAACTTCACCTCTTGCTCATAATCATACATACATCTCTTAAAGTCGGTCAGGAAATGACTTCCTTTTTTCATCAAGTTACCAAGGTGTTTGATCCCATTCTGCATCAAGTGCCATGTACATAATCCATGTCGAGTCTCTGGCATCACCTCAGCTAGTGGTTTAAACATTGTTGGACATTGGTCAGTGAACAAAGTTTGGGGCTTTTTATTTCCATGTGCTTCAAGGAATGTTTCAAATAACCATTTGAATGATTCTTTTGTTTCATCATATAACAGTGCAGCCCCAAAAATGACAGCACCTCTATAATGGTTGAAGCCCGAAAACAATGCCAACGACCTATTAGCATGATTAGTGCAATATGTTGTGTCCAAAGAAACCACGTCACCAAAATATCCATAGTCCAATATCATTTTTGCATCAGCCCAAAATACATTTGTGATTTGTTCATCACAATCCATTTGATATGCATGATAAAATGATGGATTCTCCAATAGCTGAAGTTGAAAATACTGCATTAGACTACCAACTTCACCATAGACCATGCCACGCTGTCTTCGTGCTTTGAGATAGTTTTTGACATCCATTCGTATATATCCAAGATTAGTTCTACCTCCTGCGTGTGTACTCATAAGCTGAAATGTAGACTTTTGCTCCAATCTAGAGTCCTCCGCCATTTCAATCTCATATGCCTGAACTTCATATATTTTTCGATGTGATGCTAACATGTGTGTTGTTTCTGCAAGTTATAAAGCATGATTATGGTCCTCCACTAACTCATGGATTACAAACCTCCCATTTTTTTCACTAAAGCCAATTCTTGCTTCACAACCAGTTCTTGTCTCAGCCCTTGGCTTCTTTATCAAAAATGACCTTTTATCAACCACTCGATAGCCCTCCTTGCAACAAACAAATCTACCTGATCTAATAGAGCCATCTTTTTTTCTCTTGTTCAAGTATTCTTTTCTAACTCCAAAACCAATTTTTCTACCATAGTCAACCCAAAATTGCCAAGCTTCATCTACATTATTGTTCGGTACCGGAGTACTAGAGTGAAGCTCCCGAGGCTAGATGAGACTCCAAACCTGGGGCTAAGTGCTTGATTGCTTCCAATGAGGTATGTTATAGTCCGAAAGCTGAGCTCGGACGTCCGAGGTAGAGCTCCGTCCACGTCGCGTGGGGGATACCTGCAAGACATTCCGACACTCAAGTCAGTATGTGAAGGATGAAGAGATAATAAGATATAAAGAATACGATCTCGGGACTGTGCCGAGGTGCATGACTGAGTGCCCGAGCTCTGCATGCCCGAACTCGGGGGATCGGGTGCGCCGAGCTTGGGGAGGATCAGGTATGCGCGGTGTCTTAGCGTTCTTATGAATGAATCGTACCTGGGTTTGGAGGGCGAAACCTCTATTTATAAACGAGATGCCGTACTTGAACCGTTGGATTTACAGGGTTGATCCTGATCGTTGGTTGGATACGGAGTACAGATGTTACTATCCTGAGAGGCGGAAATTGGCCGGGCCTTAGCCAGTGAAGGGTTTGGCCCAGTCCGGAACAACTATCAAATTCCTTGCCAACACTAGGTGTTGTAGGGATTGCCATTTCTAGGCTAAATCCGCCATGTTCAACATAAAAATAGTATTAAAAAAATATTAATGTTAGAACAAATTGAACATTCAAATGAAACAAGCATTAGTTTTTTGATAAAAAAAAAACAAGCATTAGTTTGATTGTTTCTTAATAAATATCACGAAACAGAGAAAAAAACGTGAACAGGTTATTTGTTTAACATTATATAGGGTAACTATCATTTATTCTTCAAGAGTTCCCTTCTAATAGTCCAATATACTACTTTATAACGGTAAAATATCATTTATTCTTCCATAGTTTTTTTACACATTTGAGAAGAGCAAACTAAAGCAAAATAAAAAACTAGAAGTAATCCATTTAAATGGAGTTATGAAAGTTGAATAAATGGTGGCAAAAAAAATTACCTTGAAGAACAATAAATAGCTGTAAATGGAGTTGCTTGAAGAAGAAGAAGAAGAAGGAGATAAATGGGTTTTAGAAAGTGGCTGGAGGTGGGAATGAAATGGGTGGTGAATGGTGATGATATCAAGGGCTTTATTTTCATTCCCGCCAAATAATAGGAACGGTTCCTTTATTTTTATTTTTTTAGTGTTAACTTTAGTTTTAATAATAGGTGACTGATTATGGAGCATTAGATTTAATCAAGGGCTTAGATTTTGTTGACAGGATGACTGGAGGTTAAAGTGATGGGAGAGAAACCAAATCCGTGTTTGTGGGTGGGGCCTGTAGCGAGGTGGTTGATGGGAGAGATTGGCGAAGGGGTTATGAAAGGAGGGAGGACTACAAAAAGCCCCAACGAGTTGGGGAGGGGGAGAACCTCCAAAGAGAGGATCTTCCTTGGTGGAGGGGAAGACCTCCAAGGAGTAGGGGAGAGCCTCCACTAACCCTAGGGTTGGGAGGAGAAAAACGGTTTCTAGAGAGAAGGAGGAGTCTCTCTTATCGAAACAACTATAGTTTATGCAGTCTTTACGCTTAGGTCACTCTTAGAACTCAAGTAGTTAGATTTTCATCAAAACAAAATTGGATGTTAATTAGTTATACTTTGAGTATGTATGTAAAATCAAGTATTCGTCCGAATGATAATCAGTTGCAGCTCCAATTCCAATGCTTTAAGTTTGAGTCTTGGGTGTGACTGGTGACTAAGTCAGGGGGGTTCACTTGAACCCCTTGAAAAAAAAAATTCATTTATTCTCTATATATTTTTATCCATTTATCTTTTATATAAAAAAATTTTGAACCCCTTGAAAAGGGCCCTTAATCTTGTACCAAATTGCACCCAAATACCTCACACAAACACATCACTAAGCCAATTATAAGTTGAATAGTTTATTTATTTAAATATATTAAAGTTTTTTAATTATATTTTTAGCGATTCATGCTTTTCGAAAATTTGAACCCCATGACTCTAGGTCCTGGATCCGCCACTTGGTGTGACAAAAACTCTATTTAGAGGGGAGAATCACACATACAGAAAAAATCGAGTACATATGAGTATAGTCACCAACAAAACTGATGGATACTACGCACCAATAACATGGTAATAAAAATAAAATAATGTATGTAAAACTCTTTACGGGAGGATGTCATATATGTTTTTTCATGATCAACTGGAGATAAAGCCCAAAAAAGATAAAATAAACAACACGAGGTACACACCCATAACATAATGTTGACCAAAAAAAATACCCCTAACATCTTATCTATACAGCGAGTGCAGCCTTCAGCCAAACAAGCGGGAAAACTTCGGCTTTCCTTTTTTTATGCTTTTATATTTTAAGTAATAATTTTTTTTATATTTTGAATAGTGTATTTTGTATACTTTACGCTGTAAAGCAGTGTGTTTTGAGGTACTTTAGAGTCCGAACAAAATTTTTGATGTTCAAATACATGAAGTTTGTTTCTAAATAATCGATTTGGTTGAAAAAAACTTAATTTCATGATAAAATACGTAAAGTGCGATGCTAACCAGTGTGTTTTGAGGAACTTTAAAGTCGAGAAAAAATTTTAGATGTTCAAATACGCGAATTTCGTTTATCAATAATCGGTTTGGTGGAAAAAAATTAATTTTGTAACAAAATATGTAAAGTGTGATACTAAGTAGTAAGTTGTGTAGTACCTAGGAGTTTAGAAAAAAATTAGGTTTTCAAGTACGTGAAGTTCATTTCTCAATAAACAGTTTGGTGAAAAAAATAATAATTTTGTTACACAATACGTAAATGCGATGCTAAGCAGTGTGTTTTCAGATACTTTAGAGTCCAGAAAATTTTTTAGATGTTCCAATACGTGAAGTGTGATACTAAGTAAAGTGCGATGCTAAGAAGTATGTTGTGAAGTACCTTGGAGTATAGAAAAAAATTAGGTTTTCAAGTACGTGAAGTTCGTTTCTCAATAAACGGTTTGGTGGAAAAAATCTAATTTTGTATAATAACTCCAACAGGAAGCAGCCAAATTATCACTTCATCACATTCATAGACTCATTGAGCGTGGGCTAGACCCCTTTCCAATCACTGCAAACACCACATATGCAAAACACTTTCAAATTATCACCGGCGGGAATGAAAAATGCGGACAAACTTAGTTGAAAATTTCACGAAAAAAATGGCGCATAGCTTACTCTTTACCTTTTAGATTCTAAGATATGTTAGCTTTGTTTCCACAATACTTTCTCATATTTTTTCCAGCAATGGCACTGATAAGTAAATATGTTGCTTTGTGATTTGCCAAATGAGCTTTTTTTCCGAGTGCCTAGAACAACTAAATTTATCTTTAGACGCCGGTCATCCCATAAAAATGCACTTATCATATTTAACTTTAATAACCTATTATACCGTTAATCATACCTGGTGGAAAATATGTAAATAATTTTAACTTTTAGAAATAGTTGCATCCTATATACAATAGGGTGTATCCAATATATAGTGATTGAGCTCTATCATCAGAGTGTAAGTTTAAGAGTGTGGAAGCATAGTAAAGTTAAGTGATAGAGTCATCCTCAAAATAAAAACATAAGCAAAGCAAAATGAGGTACAAACCCACCTTTCTCAAACTAGCAATGGCCTTAATAGACTAGTGATCATTTGCTCCCTTGCGTGCGATAAAAGTTTCGACGACAAGATCCTGAACGTCACAGGAAGAGTTAAAGGTAACCCCTGGCATCCATCTTCATAGCATAAGGTACTGTCGGTCGTGAGAGGTCTTCCGGTTTTGACCTCAATTCATCATCACATGGGCATCAAAGGTGACTCAGCATGGGCCCTCCAAGCAGCATGCAGGTCCATTAGTTGGCTTCTCCCAGAATTGTGCAAAGGGAAGACATTATGAAATATGAAATTCTTCAACTATTGTTAGGGTTGTATAGTTGGCCCAACGCCCATGGATGGCGACAAGGCAAGTATACACAGCCGTGTTTTGAGAGTAATCAATTTCCCAAGTTTCCTCATCTTCGTTGATTAGTTCAAAGTTATCCACAATAGGGATCCTGTGGTCAACCTTGCATGGGTATGGAAAAATATCCATCACTGTTGTTAGCATCGATATATGTCAACCACAAACAACATACAGGCACAACATATAGGGGATAAGAATAACAAAATAATCATGAATGGGAATGAAAGTTTTTGAAATAATCTTATAATATAGGACATAACACATAAATCATCTCTCAAGTAGTTCTCACTGTCATCCTCATATTATTCAGGGCGATGTCCTATGTTATATTCTCACACTCAAATCCTAAGTCCTTAGTGATCACATGTCACATTCGAACGGTACCCCCACAATGTACTTGGCCTCTTAGACTCTCATCGATCTCAACTATGCACATCACCTCATAGGTTTTGGACCTCATTGTCTAGGAGTAGTCGTAAGTCTACAACTAGACCTGTTACACAGACATTCAGTACCTGCCAAACCTACAATCTCATGCTAGTCACCCCTACGAACCAAAACCCACATATGGAGGACCTAGAGTCTGACGAAGATCACTATGACTGGCCTCAAATATGTCAATTCTAGCAGTGCGTATACCGCACACTAGCCTGCCACAAGGGCATATCCATACAAGTTTCATTAGAAACAAATCGAGAGACTACAAAGTTATTCGGCTCAAGATACAACAAACCTCACCAGTCAATTATCATCCCTATCATGAATCCATTAAATCCCTAAATCCATATTAATTATTATAAATATCAATAATTCCCATACACATCTTCTATAACTGATTTGATATAACCTAGGGGCTTCAAGAAGTTTTTAAGCCCTTACGGTGTTCCGGTGGGCAAAATCACCCTTCATATATATACTCCATGAAATTCATTCCCACATTACTTAAACAGGGTAACTTAGAGTTATAAATGGTTTTCTTTATGGTTTTGAGAAGTTTCATAGTCAGTATGGTTCTCTGTTGTACACCGAAACCCTATAAAAAAACTTTGATAGTGAATCAAAGACAAAAAATGCACCTCAAAGCTCACAAATTTCACTTGAAAGAAATTGGAGAAGAGGCTTCATAGGACCGCGAAGGTAACAGAGTAGATGATTAATCATTTGCTTGTCCTTAAGAAACAATTCAATTCACATTGGGGTAATGGGTTAAAATCAAACACAAGTTCAACAAACAAATTTCAGAAAATCACCATTAATCAAGCATTGCATATCACAATACATAGATCGCACTCACAAGTTCAATTTTCTAATGAGCTAACAAACCCAGCTGGGAAATTTAGAACTAAAAGGCAAACATTCATCAAATATTAAACTCTCCCCTCACAATCTCACCACAAATTTCTTCTCTCAAGTGTTTATAGGACAGTACTCAATTCACAGTACATGCATCATTCTACCATATGCTTGAACAACTTCTAAAGGAGTAAATGAAAAGTGACATAAAAACACACTATAAGAGGTCTATAGAGTTGTAATCTGGATTAGGTGAGAGTAGGAAATATTTTGGAAAGTGGGGTTCAGAACTTGGAGTTAGGCGTCACTATCCTATGATATTTCAACTTTATTAAATTTTCACAAAATCTCTCAAATATAAGAATGCACGAGAATATGCTCAATAGAAAACACAAAATTCCAACAGAATTTAATTACAATTTTTTTTTTTGCTTTCCCTTTTTTTTTCCTCTTTTTTCTTTTCCCTTTTTTCTTTTTTCGACTATAACTCTTTCTCTTGTGTATACCCACCCCAAACTTAGAATGTTGCTATTCCATGAGCAACCTTAAATTCATAACTTTGCCAACACAAAAAAAGGATCATTTCTACTTAACTCCATTCAAGGTGATCTTTTCAATTTAATTATAGGTCATGACTTGTAATTCAATTTCTCCACAAAAAATGGGTTAGAGGCTCAAGAGGGCCAATAAAAGATTAATTCCTCAAGGTGGGCATCAAGGCTAAAGGGTGTCAAACAAAATTGCCTCAATGTGTGCATATATCACAACCAAATACATATTAGGACAAGTTAAAGTCTGAAGAACTAAACATGCAAGGATACACACATGGAAAAATGAAATTGTGTTTGGGTTCAAAGACTTGCAGGCTATGAGAGAATCAAAATAATGAGATGAGTGTCAAAACTAATATTATTCTTCTCAATTTGCTCAGTGTGTTTAATCTGGACTTCATAGACCTATTAGTGTTCAACATGCATGCGATGATTTAACTCATTGAATGGCAAGATGCTAAAAATGAAATGCTAAAAACATTAACTTATAAGCAGATTCGCGGTCTGACTCAAGTGTACCTTCCAAGCCTTTACAAATTCAATGAGAATTTATGTTTTCATAATATTTATCTTTTTGTGTGTTAACCTTTCTGGCAAATTAAAGTTTTTATTTTATTTCCTGTTTAAATTTTCTTTTAGCAATTTACTTTCCTGCACATTTTCGATTTCAACTATGCTCTTCCTTTTAAACTTTTGGTTTGCTTTGAAGTTTCCCAGTTCTTCTTCCCATTTTGCAAACATAACCACATCTCATTTTCAAACTTGATTTTTAAACGTCCATCACTCCATTCCATCATCATTCATTGTACAAGTTGAGTGTCAAGCAAAATTTCATTGTACGGCGAAAAATCTTTAGTCTCCGAAGACTTCAAGTAGATTTTTATTTTTTATTTTGAGGAATACATATCGTGGTCGTTGGAGTTAGACGAGATTAGCATTTATCCTATTTTGATTCTACAACTTGTTTGATAATTTCCTTTTTATTTGTTTTTTTGATAATTTTGATAGACCATTTTAAAAAGAAACTGAGTTTTGATACAAGTAGACCTTGGGCCCGTTTGGATAGAGCTTGTGAAAAACAGCTTTTGCAAATAAATAAATTTTTATGTATTATCAGAACCTTGTCAATGTAGTTTATGGAAAAACAACCTTTGAAAATATAACTTTTGTTAGTGAGAACTTATGGGTTAACATGAAAACTTATTTATCTCTATAAGTTGTTTTCCATAACCTCAAAAATAAGCACATCCAAACGAGCCCCTTGTTAAATTTCAACGAGATCCTGCCTTGTCAAGCAATTAAATCTCGCCTAGCTTATGTATTCTCATTGAACTTCGACGCCCGATACATGAGTTACGCCCTTACACTTTGTTTGGATAAAAAGAGAAAGATGAAGGAAAGCTTTGTTGCCATGGGCCCCACATTTTTCCAATCTTTCCTTCCTTTTGATAAGCAAACCAAACAAGAGAAAGATGAAGGAAAGCTTTCCCAAAAGCCTTTCTCCTCTAAAACTTTCAATCCCTCTACTCTCCTTCAAACCAAACAGAGACCCTTAGGTTCTTCATTTTTTCTCGATGGTGTTACTACTTGAGTACGAAAAACCACATTTTACTTTGGTATCCAACACATGGACAAAGACAATAATATAATTTTTACTTTCTCATCAAATTCCATGATAGCTCATGTCATCAATCAAGCAAGTTTTACCTCAAATTAAGGAAGTAGAAAGATAACTACCACTAATGAAAGTGCATAAGGAATATGACCTTGTAGACTCCCCAAAGAATCATATTCATTACGTTTTGCGTGTGCTTTTGTTTAGAACTTTTTAATGATCATTTGCTCGGTGCTTCTTTAAGAAATTACATTGAGAAGTTTCTGGTTGCTGACTCCATTTCCGAAAGGGAAAGCACAATTGAAAAATTATCCTAGTGGTCTTTCATTGAAATTGTATTCCTCCTTAGAAAAAGTAACCTTAATAAATGAATTAATGGCGCACCGTTCTTTCTTCTAACTTTTTAAATAGTAAAATATATGCACCAACCAACCAACATGTATATCACAAGTGGTAGATACTTAGGCTTCTTAACTATTTGGTCAAAGATTCGATCATTGACTGGTGCGTATGAAAAAATACCTGGTGGGAGAGGTCAACCCCTTAAATGGATCTCAGTACCTCGGATGATTAATTTTTATAGTTGTGCGTGCAAGGGATACCTTAGTTTAAAAAAAATATATATGGCACCAAACGATAACACTAGAGGTCAATTAAAGGGTATTCACGTTCCCAAATTCATCGACAATGATAGTTTAGGTGGCCTTGCGCAATTGGAAACTAGAGAATCCTTTGTTATTTTTCTATATATCTTTTATTTTACTAATACAATTATCGCTTAATTGGCTTAGAGCTTAAATTATGGGTCATTTCTTATGGGAAAATTTGGCACAAGCTATTGGCTAAAGATGAGACAATTCCACTGTTCAAGTATAACTCCCTCTACCTACCAAACTCTCCTTCCCACTATATTTGCTTTAAAAGAATCTTCCACCTCATTTTCTTTAAGTAAAACGACATGAAAAAATATCCCAATAGAAAAGAGTAATTTCAATGAGTGGCGGAGCTCGCCAACAATGTTCACGGGAGTAGCAATTATTGGCCTCTTTGAATTAGTTTATTTTTAAGCTTAAAATCAACTTATAGAGATAAATAAATTTTTATATTAATTTATAAGTTCTCACTAACAAAAGTTATATTTTCCACAAGTTGTTTTTCCATAAACTACATTGACAAGCTTATGAATAATACAAAAAAAGCTTATTTACTTGCATAAGTTGTTTTTTATAAGCTCAAAAGAAATTCTATCCAAACGAATCCAATTTAACTAAAATATTATAATTGAAATTCATAACCCGTATTTTTATCAAATATTCAAAATTACATCAATACAAAACAAAAAATAAAATATATAATAAGAGAAGAGATGTACCTGTATTTTTTTTACAAACAGGAAAGATGTACCTATAATAAACTTTTTTGGACAGTCACAAAAATGCAAAAAATTTAGAGGTCATCACACTATCTTTTCATGAATCAACACAAATGTTCTATCAATTAGATGGAGATGCAAAGTCATTCATGGTTTCCTTTATTTACTTTTCTCTTTTAATTTGTTACATAAATATCAGTATCATGTTACTGGAAAATAACGCAACTTACGCAAATAATTGCGTTGTATATTACTGTTTCAGGTCGAACCAATTTTCTTTCGATCTGTCTCGACAATTGCATTGTGGCTCTAGTTTCTCCTATCTTATATAAGTCAAATGAAATCCCAATACTACCTACCAGCTTGTAATGAAAATGTGATGCTTTAAGAACCTAGCCCTTGGGACAAAGACCCTTAATGAATGTAGTCAAAGTTATGGTATTTGGGAGAAAAGTCATCTTGAGAATCTTGGAGACAAAGGCAAATAAAAGATATTTAGAAACAAAAAAAAATAGATATTGGAAATTAGCATATGAATGAAAGATAGGCAAAGTAAAGAAGGTTTTGCTACAAGTTACTAGTTCTGCTACTCTTTTTTGACCAAACTAGTTCTGCTACTCAACTCGAATCATAAACCATAAACACCTATTACGGTGAAGGCATTGAATGTTCAACATTACCTGACCATGGAAGAAAATGCGGTGTCCGATGTGGGTAAAGTCGCCTTATACAATTTAGAGGTCATGTTCAAATCTGATAAATTGGACCCTAATTATACTTTTATCATATATAAAAATTGCTTTCATGAACTTTATACTAGACTAATTTTTTTTCTTGAACCATATCTCAATTTTTTTCCAAAGACTAAAGTACCTCAAAACACACTGTTTAACGTTGCACTTTATGTATTTTGGCACCAAATTATTATTTTTACCAAAACGGTTATTGAGGAAAAAACTTTGCGTATTTGAACATTTTAAATTTTTTATGTACTCTAAAAGTACCCCAAACACACCGCTTATCATTGCACTTTACATATTTGGTCATGAAATTATATTTTTTTCATCAAACCGGTTGTTGAGGAACGAACTTCAACGTATTTGAACTTCTATATTTTTTCCGGAATCTAAAGTACTCCTTCAGGGCCCTAAAAAGTTGGATTAGCCTGGGGCCCTATGTAGTAGCACGACCCGCACAGTGTAACCATCGTTTGTGGATGTGTGAAGAGGGAAGCGATGTACTGTTGCTGTTGCGTGGGAGTAGAAGCAGAAACCCCGACACGACATCATTCAAGAATAGAAGCGGCAATGGAGCGGTTGTATAGGAACAGAGGCAGCAGAGGAATAGATGCAGCATCGTACAGCAATAGAGGGAGTAGAGGAATAGATGCATCGCTGTACATAAATGAATGGACACAAAGGACTGCCGTAGAGTGTGGTTCAGTGGCAGAAAATGAGAGTTAGAGAAAGAAAGGCGAGTTGCGGAGTCCTAGAGTGTGATGTGTTTGAGTATTTGAGAAGGAAGTGCTTGCAAAGTTAACATAGTAAGTTGTAAAAAAAATTCTATTTTTGTTTGAGTATTTGAGAAGGAAGTGCTTGCAAAGTTGACACCAAATTTCCTACTAATCAATTGCAAAATATCTTTGGAGAGAGCTTCTACGTATTTCTCATCACAATAATGAGCAATGATTATTAGCTAGAGATTTCAATGAAGTTGCCTAGCCTCATGAACATAAAGGTGAGTTCCATGTAGATGTAAGAAAATATTCTGATTTTATGCACAAAATCCTGAGTGCAGACTGCTTGATTTGGGCTCTGTGAGTTCACAGTAAGTATACTTGGAGACAACCTCTCAATAACTCACAAGAATTCGTGCTCGTCTTGACAGGGGCCATTTTTATGATGTGTGGAGATTAGCCTTCCCAGAAGCCATTGTTAAGGTGCTACGGAGAATCAAGTTCTCTAATCATTACCCTGTCCTTGTATGTCTTCATGGCCACATGCACGTAGGTAGGGAGAAGCTGTTTTGTTTTGAATTGCCATGGATGACTCGACCCAGCTTTAATGATACGTAGGTAGGGAGAATCCCTTTCGTTTTGACTTGATACGGGTGACCCACCCTAGCTTTAATGATAATCTGTGGAAAAATGGAGAGAACCTATTAAGTAACCTGTAGAATATGTCAATCGTTGGAAAGTATATGCTTTTAGCAATTTGAAAATTAAGCAGAAAAGGATTTTGGCCATTCAAAAAGACAACAAAGTGGCGACACGAATGTATTTCTTGTGAACTTTGAGGAAACCTTACAAATGTAATTATCAAATATCCTATACAAAGAGGAGCTAGCTTGATAATTGTTTTGTACCTTGCATTAGTATAATAGCTTAGTATGGTGCATTGTAAGGCTTGATATGTTTCATGTACTGAATAACTGCGTAGCTAACTTGTTAGTTGTTTTGGATAGTTAGAGACTGTTACATTCTGTTGTGATTAGTTAGGAAGCAACTGATACTTTGTAAATTGTATAAGTACTCATTGTACACTTCAATGAAATCAATATTGTTTCCAAATGTTTAATATTTTACATCTGGCATCAGAGCTCTTAGGGACCTGACACGTCACAAGCGAGATTCAGTGAGAGAGAAAGAAAAGTCAAAACACAGGGAAAGAATATTGCGACGAAAATGGGGAGAAACAATCGAACTTTCTTCAACCCTCGATTCCAAGATTGGATAAACACTATGAGCATTGATCAATGCTAATGTAAAATCTGCTACGATCAAAGGAGTATTGGGGTCTGATTGAGGAAGGATTGTACGTGGCTCCGGCAAATCCTACGGTGGAACAAACCAAAAAGGCGGAAGAAAGCAAGCTGAAGGATTTCAAAGCTAAAAAATTACCTATTCCAGGAAATTGATCTCAACATCATGGAAACAATTCTCAATAGGAACAACGCTAAGGCGATTTGGGATTCACTGAAATCGAAGTTTCAAGGCTCGTCGAAGGGAAAACAAGCACAGTTGCAGGCAGCAAGAAAGGAATTTGAGATGCTCGCGATGAAAGAGGAAGAAATGATCAATGAGTACTTTGCTAGGGTTCTAGCAGTGGTGAATCGTATGAAGGTGCACGGAGAAAGCAAGGAACCTGTGGTGACTGTTGAGAAGATTCTGAGATCGATGCCGTCCAAATTCAACTACGTAGTGTGTTCTATTGAACATTCCAACAATGTGACTACTCTCTCAGTAGATGCACTACAAAGTAGCTTGATTGTTGAAGAACAAAGAATGAAGGGGCAGAAGGAAGAGGAACAAGCCCTCAAGGTCACGAATGCTGGAAGAAATGGTGGCAGAGGAAGGGGACGAGGTGCAGGAAGAGGTGGACGTGGTCGTGGAAGGAAACAGTTCAATAAAGAAACAATTGAATGCTTCCATTGTCAAAAATTAGGTCATTATCGCTATGAATGCCCTAATTGGGAAGACAAAGCCAATTTTGCAGAAGATGAGCAGCAAGAAGAAGTCTTGTTAATTGCATACACTGGAAAAGAAGAGAAAACAGATTTAGAAGAATGGTTTCTTGACTCCGGTTGCAGCGATCACATGTGCGGGCATAAGGAATGGTTCTTGGAATTGGATGAACGAGTTGTGTCTTTGTAAATGTGGGAAATGGCATGAGATTGAGAACAGAGGGCAAAGGCAGTGTCAAGTTAGAATCTGATGGAATTACACAGATCATAACTAACGTGTACTATATCCCTGATTTGAGCAGTAATCTCCTAAGTATAGGACAGCTGCAAGAGAAGGTTGGATTATTAGTTGTTTTCAAAGGAAACATGTGCTAAGTGTATCATGATGAAAGGGGGGCTAGTGTTGCAATCAAGAATGGCCTTCAATAGAATGTTTAAGGTGACTACAAGAGTAATTTTAGCCTCATGTTTCAAGGCATCAACAGAGGATACAACAGTTGTGGCATTGTAGACTTGGTCACCTAGGGTATAAGGGGCTTCAATTGTTGGCTAACAAAGAAATGGTGAGAGGAATTCCCAAGTTAGAACTGTCATCAAAAATCTGCAGTGATTGCTTGAAAGGCAAACAACACAGAGAGGCATTCCCACAACAAAGTGCTTGGAGAGCAACTGAAAAGCTATAATTGGTGAATGCTGATATATGTAGTCCCATCAAGCCAGAGTCACATAGTAAGAACAGGTACTTTCTAACTTTCATAGATGATCTAAGTGGAAAGACATGGGTTTATTTCCTAAGTGAAAAGTCTGTTGCATTAGATAGTTTTAAGAAATTTAAAGTTGATATTGAAAAGGAAACAAACTGCATGATCAAATGTTTGAGAACTGACAGAGGTGGAGAATTCACCTCAACTGAATTTGTAACTTTCTGTAGTAATAATGGCATTAAGAGGCAATTGATTGCTTCTTATACACCCCAACAAATTTGGGGGGGGGGGGGGGGGGGCTGGAATAGAACTTTGCTCAATATAGTTAGTTGTATGCTGTTTGAAAAGAATTTACCTAAGGAATTCTGGGCCGATGCTGTGAGATGGTTTACCTAGGTTCAAAACTGACGTCCTACTTCTGCCTTGAAGGACATGACACCAGAGGAAGTGTGGCAAGGTGTAAAGCCATTTGTTCAATATTTCAGGGTGTTTGGGTGTCTAGGGTATGCTCATGTACCAAAGCAGCAAAGAAAGAAACTAGATGATAGAAGCATAAAGTGTATTCACCTGGGGATCATTGGAGGATCCAAGGCATACAAGCTTTATGATCCTATCAGCAAGAAAATCATAATAAGTAGGGATGTGAAATTCTCAGAAGAAGAACAATGGGAATGGAAGAAGGCACCACCCAAGGCTCAAGTCCATCTTATTGATGACAGTGAAGTGGAAGATGCAGAGCCATCCACTCAAGAAGGCAGCAACACATTTGAAATTGGTGAGACTAGTGGGAGTAACCCAAATACAAATGATGAAGTTACAAATGAAACTAGTGAAGATAATACTCCAACCTCTCCATCATCCCCTCCATATCAAGAGAGGGTAAGAAGGCCACCTAGTTATTTGGAGGATTATGATTTGAACCATCAAGTAGAGATTGAAGAGGAACTCAACTTGATGAGTGTTGCTCAAGTTGAAGATCCTGTGACATTTGAAGAGGCAGTGAAGAATGATAAATGGAGGCAGGCCATGAAATCTAAAATTGAGTCCATTGAGAAGAATGATACATGGGAACTCACCAATTTACCAGAAAATTGTAAGAAGATTGGGGTGAAGTGGGTGTTTAAAACAAAGTTCAATGAAAAAGGGGAAGTTGAAAAATACAAAGCTAGGTTGGTAGCTAGAGGATTCACTCAACAACATGGGGTGGACTATAGTGAAGTATTTGCCTCTGTGACTCGTTGGGATACCATCAGGTGTGTGATTGCAGTAGCAGCTCTCAAGGGGTGGAGTGTATTCCAGCTTGATGTGAAAAGTGCTTTTCTGCATGGTGGTCTAAAGGAGGTGATGTATGTGGAACAACCTGCTGGGTATGTGAAACAAGGTGAAGAACAAAAGGTTTATAGGTTAAAGAAGGCCTTGTATGGTGTAACGCCCTAAAATTTAATCAAATTATTTCGAAGTTGGATTGCCGTAGGATGATTGTAAGAATTGAAATTATGGGCGTAGTAGCTATGTTGAAAACGAGTTAGATGATAATCACGTGTTGTGGGCTAGTTAAAAATAGCATTGGGCTCCCTTCCTATGTGGATAAAGTCCC
Source organism: Astragalus glycyphyllos (assembly GCA_963573325.1). NCBI lineage: Eukaryota > Viridiplantae > Streptophyta > Magnoliopsida > Fabales > Fabaceae > Astragalus > Astragalus glycyphyllos. The sequence continues at coordinate 52,216,796 of OY754312.1, read as the reverse complement.
AAATAATTTAGCCCATTATATTTCTCACTTATTATAAGTGGAGAGGATTAATTTAGGGTTGAGAGAGAGAGGAATTTCGGATTAGAGCAGCCACCAAAGAGAGAGAAAAGAAGAGAGAAAACAATTCCCGTTTTTCTCAAACCCGTCAACGTAAAATTGCGATTCCGGTTTCGTTAACCGTTGGATCGTCTTCGTTTTTGGGCAGCAGGTTCGTAAGATATAGTTCTACACTTTCACCGTTCGGATCTTCGAAACGAGTTCTGAGGAGAGAGATATTGGCTTCGCACTGAAGCTGCAGTTTGGGGGAGTCGCCGTATTCGGAGATCGAGGAACGAGGCTAGGAGGGAGTTTGCGCCACCATAGTTGAGGTAAGGGTGGGCTTAACCTTGATAATGGGTTGATGATAATTATGTGTGGGTAGTCTAGGGCTTTGTTGAATTGTTCGTGTTGTTGCATATCGTGTTTTCGTTGAGATTGGTGCTTTGATGATTATTGCACGTTATTGTGATTTGTTTCGTTATTTGTTGTTGCGTGATGGTGTTGTTATTGTTCGTGTTTTTGTTGTTGCTGTGCGTGGTTGATTGTTGTTGTCGCGTTGTCGAATTGTCGTTTTTGTTGTGGTGGTTGCGGTGTCGTTGCCGTTAGGGTTTGGTGTTTGGCAATTTAGCGATGCTGGACACAGGTTCGGTTTTTCTAAAATTGGCGCTGTTTGGTTGATCCAAAAATTATGAGGTTGATTGTTTTTGAAAATAGACTTAACGCCGGTCGTTTTGGCACTGGTTTCGTTAAATTCGAAGTTGTATAGCTCGAGTTATAGGCGATACAAGTTAGGTTAAAATTCTGGAAACGATTTGGGTATAGATTCGGTATTTCGGTGACTGGGAACGTTGTATTGACCGAAAAATTATGTGGTTTATTTTTCTGGAAAATAGACTTAATGCTTGTTAATTTGGCACTGATTTGGTTGCGTTTAGAGTTGTGTAGCTCGGGATATGAATTCCACAAGTTAGAGTAAGATTCTGGAAACAATCTGGACACAGGGTCAGTGTTTTGGTTACCACGTTTTCAAAAGAACTCCTTTTCGAACGAATCCAATTTCTTTGAAAACTAGACAAAATTTGCCCCAGTTTATGCACAAGTTTCATGCAATTTGATTGAGTTTTGGTCACTTTGGAATTGCTTGAATTTGAAGGACAGAAACTGTCCTCTTTTGCAACTAGCCTGTGTGCTTTTCGAAAACTGTACCTATTGGACACTCTCCTTCAAAAACTGAACTTAGGGATGATAACCAGACCCATAAGGCTTTCCAACAAGTATTTATTTGTTGAAATCCGATGTCGTTTGCTATTTTAATTAATTCGCTGAAGTAGGTGCGATGTGCCTAGGCGCTGTGCGCCAGTCTTGTGCGTGGTGTGCGTGCGTTATGTCCGCGTTGTGGAGCCGTCTGGTGTTAATATTTCAGGTGCGGTGCTGGTATGCTCAGGAGAGTTTAGTGGTAGCTGTGATGCTACAACTTGGTGCTATTTTTGGTGAAATCATTTGTTTTGATTCTGGTGATATAGTATTTATTTTAAATACTTGTTATGGTGAGTTGGTGCATAATCATGGTGTCGCATTGTCATATGCATGTTTTGGTGATATAGGCTCTGCCTCTGGTGTTTATTGGTGATATGCCCGTCGTGGCTCATTTTGGTGATCGGTACCGCATGCATATGCCCACTGGAGGGGTTGCATATCATCCCATTGTCTATGAATGTTATAATTTTGGTGGTTCACTGTCAAATGGATTTTTCCTTTGGTATCTGGTGCTGTGATATGGTGTAATTGTATTGTGTTGCTGTAGTTACCTGATGCTAGCATATTTTTATCATCTACTTATTATCTCTGTTAGACTCACCCCTTCTGCTTGGAATGTTGCTCTCATGCGGCAACGCTGCAGGTGATCGCTAGTGCTCGTGGAGGAATTGCTAGGTTTTGCTTCCTCTCTCGTTTGGGTCTGTGTCAGCTCTGATATGTAGCACCGGGGAGTCGTTAGTTATCGTTTTGAACTATTATTTTAGTTATTGGAAATTGTTTTAATTTATTTTGGAGATGTCTTTAATTGTTAATTCTGGAGATGTTTAAACTGGTTAATATTTCCGCTGCTTGGTGATTTCTTTTATATAAATTATTTTGGAGATTTTCTTTTTTTTAAAATGGTGAAAAGTGTAGCGCCCTTCGAGGTGACTCTGATAATTGTCTATTTAATTGTAATAGTAAAAGGGGGGTGTTACATTAGTGGTATCAGAGCAGTTCGGTCTGTCCGGCCAAGTTGTCGAGTCGTCGAGTCGAGTAACACTTGAGTAATTGTTACTCGTTTCTGATTATAGTTTCAGTTGCAGTGTTAGGTTGAGAGGGCAGGACGGAACCATGCTGCACTCGCTGCTGCTTTGCAGGCTGTGGCTCAAGCTGTGGAGAATAACCCAGGTGCTGCTGGTGATGCTGGGTCGCGCAGTTTGGCTACGTTTCAGAGGGAGAATCCTCCTACCTTTAAGGGCAAGTATAACCCTGATGGTGCTTTGGCGTGGCTGAAAGAGATGGAGAGAATCTTTCGTGTTATGGATTGCTCTGAGGCGCAGAAAGTCAGGTATGGTACTCATATGCTGGCAGAGGAGGCTGATGACTGGTGGTTGGAGGTGAGGCAGAGGTTGGCGACTGTGAATGAAGAGGTCACTTGGGCTGTGTTCAGCAGAGAATTTCTGAGAAAGTATTATCCTGAAGATGTCCGTGGGAAGAAAGAGATTGAGTTTCTGGAGCTGAAGCAGGGTAATATGTCGGTGACTGAGTATGCTGCCAAGTTCATTGAATTGGCGAAGTTCTATCCACATTATGGTGAGGCTGGTGCTGAATTCTCCAAATGCATCAAGTTTGAAAATGGGTTGCGGGCTGATATCAAGAAGGCGATAGGGTATCAGAAAATTCGGGTGTTCTCGGAGTTGATTGACAGCTGCAGAATCTTCGAGGAAGACAGTAATGCTCATTCTAGAGTCATGAGGGATAGGCAGAAGAATTTCTCGAGTCGTGGGAAGCCGTATGAGGTTCCAGCTGGTAAGGGCGATCAGAGAACTGCTGTGGGTAAGAGACCTAGTGGGGGAGATGCTGCTGCTAGTGTGGTATGTTACAAGTGTGGTAAACCCGGTCATAAGCGTCCTGACTGTCCAGGTGATGTGAAGAAGTGCTACAAGTGTGGTAAAGAGGGTCATATGGCGTCTAGCTGTGATCGAAAGGATGTGTTATGCTACAACTGTGGTGAGGGTGGTCATATCAGCACTCAGTGTCCTAAACCGAAGAAAGAAAGGTCCGTTGGGAAGGTGTTCGCTCTAGCGGGGTCAGATGCAGTGAATGAGATTATGAGTATTCCGTGATGCCTTTCGGTGTGACTAATGCGCCGGGAGTGTTCATGGAGTACATGAATCGTATCTTTCGTGAGTATCTGGATCGGTTTGTGGTGGTATTCATTGACGACATCCTAATTTATTCTAAGTCAGAAGAGGAGCATGCAGAACATCTGAGATTGGTATTGGAAATTCTGAGGGACAGGAAATTATATGCGAAGCTGTCTAAGTGTGAGTTTTGGTTGAAAGAGGTTAGCTTTCTGGGTCATGTTATTTCGGGGAATGGAATTGCCGTGGATCCGTCTAAGGTTGATGCCGTGTTACAATGGGAGTCTCCGAAGTCAGTTACTGAGATTAGAAGTTTTCTGGGTCTGGCAGGTTACTATAGGAGGTTTATAGAAGGATTTTCGAAGTTGGCACTTCCGTTGACTCAGTTGACTTGCAAGGGTAAAGCTTTCATCTGGGATGACTGTTGTGAAGAGAGCTTCAAAGAATTGAAGAAGAGGTTGACGACGTCTCCTGTTCTGACGTTGCCTAATCCGGAAGAGTCGTTTGTGGTGTATTGTGATGCTTCCAAGATGGGGTTGGGAGGTGTGCTTATGCAGAATGGTAAGGTAGTTGCCTATGCGTCGAGACAGTTGAGGACTCATGAGAAGAACTACCCTACCCATGATTTAGAACTTGCTGCAGTTGCGTTCGCGTTGAAAATTTGGAGACATTATCTGTATGGTTCGAGGTTTGAGGTGTTCAGTGATCATAAGGGTTTGCAGTATCTGTTTGATCAGAAAGAGTTGAATATGAGACAGCGCAGATGGTTGGAGTTGCTGAAAGACTATGACTTTAGCTTGAACTATCATCCGGGAAAGGCTAATGTGGTAGCTGACGCTTTAAGTCGAAAGACGTTGCATATGTCAGCAATGATGGTTAGAGAACTCGAATTAATTGAGCAGTTCAGGGATATGAGTTTGGTTTGTGAAGTGACGCCTCAGAGTGTCAGATTGGGGATGTTGAAGATTGATAATGAATTCATGGCTAGCATTCGAGAAGCTCAGAAGTTAGATGTTAAATTAGTTGACCTGATGGTTGGGATTGATCAATCCGAGAATAAAGACTTTGAGTTGGATGCGCAGAATGTATTGAAGTACCGTGGAAGAATCTGCATTCCTGATGATGAGGAGATGAAAAGAGCAATTTTAGAAGAAGGTCATAGGAGTAAGTTGAGTATCCATCCGGGAGCTACAAAGATGTATCAGGATCTGAAGAAGATGTTTTGGTGGCCTGGTATGAAGCGTGATGTGGCGCAGTTTGTGTATTCCTGCTTGACTTGTCAGAAATCGAAGGTTGAGCATCAGAAGCCTGCTGGGTTGATGCAACCGTTGGAGATTCCGGAATGGAAGTGGGATAGTATTTCTATGGATTTCGTGATAGGGTTACCTAATACTGTGAGGGGGCACGATTCGATTTGGGTGATTGTGGATAGATTGACGAAGTCTGCTCATTTTATTCCTATCAATATCACGTATCCGGTGTCGAGATTGGCAGAGATTTATATTCAGGTGATTGTGAAGTTGCATGGTGTTCCTTTGTGCATTGTGTCTGACAGAGATCCTAGGTTCACTTCTGATTTCTGGAAGAGTTTGCAAGAAGCGTTGGGTTCTAAATTGAGGTTGAGTTCAGCTTATCATCCTCAAACTGATGGACAAACAGAGAGGACCATTCAGTCGTTGGAAGACTTGTTGAGATCTTGTGTTCTTGAGCAGGGAGGTGCGTGGGATACTCACCTTCCGTTGATCGAGTTTACTTACAACAATAGTTACCATTCTAGCATCGGGATGGCACCGTTCGAGGCATTGTATGGTCGGAGATGTAGGACTCCGTTGTGTTGGCATGAATCTGGGGAGAGTATTGTTCTTGGACCCGAGGTTGTTCGAGAGACTACTGAAAAGGTGAAATTGATCCGTGAGAAAATGAAAGCGTCGCAGAGTAGACAGAAGAGCTATCATGATAAGAGAAGGAAGGATTTAGAATTCCAAGCTGGTGATCATGTGTTTTTGAGAGTCACGCCTATGGCTGGTGTTGGGCGTGCATTGAAGACAAAGAAGTTGACTCCTCGTTTCATTGGACCGTATCAGATCACTGAGAGAATTGGTAATGTTGCTTATAGGGTGGCCTTGCCGCCTAATCTTTCGAATTTGCACGATGTATTTCATGTGTCGCAACTTCGGAAGTATATTTCGGATCCGTCCCATGTGATTCCGATGGATGATGTGCATGTGCGGGATAATCTCACTGTGGAGACAATGCCTGTGCGAATTGAAGATCGTGAAGTGAAGACTTTACGTGGCAAAGAGATAAACCTGGTGAAAGTGGTCTGGTTAGGAGCTGCTGGTGAAAGCATGACATGGGAGTTGGAGAGCAAGATGCGAGAGTCCTATCCGGAGCTGTTTGAATCAGGTAAATTTTCGAGGACGAAAATATTCTAAGTGGGGGAGAGTTGTAACGCCCTAAAATTTAATCAAATTATTTCGAAGTTGGATTGCCGTAGGATGATTGTAAGAATTGAAATTATGGGCGTAGTAGCTATGTTGAAAACGAGTTAGATGATAATCACGTGTTGTGGGCTAGTTAAAAATAGCATTGGGCTCCCTTCCTATGTGGATAAAGTCCCAAATAATTTAGCCCATTATGTTTCTCACTTATTATAAGTGGAGAGGATTAATTTAGGGTTGAGAGAGAGAGGAATTTCGGATTAGAGCAGCCACCAAAGAGAGAGAAAAGAAGAGAGAAAACAATTCCCGTTTTTCTCAAACCCGTCAACGTAAAATTGCGATTCCGGTTTCGTTAACCGTTGGATCGTCTTCGTTTTTGGGCAGCAGGTTCGTAAGATATAGTTCTACACTTTCACCGTTCGGATCTTCGAAACGAGTTCTGAGGAGAGAGATATTGGCTTCGCACTGAAGCTGCAGTTTGGGGGAGTCGCCGTATTCGGAGATCGAGGAACGAGGCTAGGAGGGAGTTTGCGCCACCATAGTTGAGGTAAGGGTGGGCTTAACCTTGATAATGGGTTGATGATAATTATGTGTGGGTAGTCTAGGGCTTTGTTGAATTGTTCGTGTTGTTGCATATCGTGTTTTCGTTGAGATTGGTGCTTTGATGATTATTGCACGTTATTGTGATTTGTTTCGTTATTTGTTGTTGCGTGATGGTGTTGTTATTGTTCGTGTTTTTGTTGTTGCTGTGCGTGGTTGATTGTTGTTGTCGCGTTGTCGAATTGTCGTTTTTGTTGTGGTGGTTGCGGTGTCGTTGCCGTTAGGGTTTGGTGTTTGGCAATTTAGCGATGCTGGACACAGGTTCGGTTTTTCTAAAACTGGCGCTGTTTGGTTGATCCAAAAATTATGAGGTTGATTGTTTTTGAAAATAGACTTAACGCCGGTCGTTTTGGCACTGGTTTCGTTAAATTCGAAGTTGTATAGCTCGAGTTATAGGCGATACAAGTTAGGTTAAAATTCTGGAAACGATTTGGGTATAGATTCGGTATTTCGGTGACTGGGAACGTTGTATTGACCGAAAAATTATTTGGTTTATTTTTCTGGAAAATAGACTTAATGCTTGTTAATTTGGCACTGGTTTGGTTGCGTTTAGAGTTGTGTAGCTCGGGATATGAATTCCACAAGTTAGAGTAAGATTCTGGAAACAATCTGGACACAGGGTCAGTGTTTTGGTTACCACGTTTTCAAAAGAACTCCTTTTCGAACGAATCCAATTTCTTTGAAAACTAGACAAAATTTGCCCCAGTTTATGCACAAGTTTCATGCAATTTGATTGAGTTTTGGTCACTTTGGAATTGCTTGAATTTGAAGGACAGAAACTGTCCTCTTTTGCAACTAGCCTGTGTGCTTTTCGAAAACTGTACCTATTGGACACTCTCCTTCAAAAACTGAACTTAGGGATGATAACCAGACCCATAGGGCTTTCCAACAAGTATTTATTTGTTGAAATCCGATGTCGTTTGCTATTTTAATTAATTCGCTGAAGTAGGTGCGATGTGCCTAGGCGCTGTGCGCCAGTCTTGTGCGTGGTGTGCGTGCGTTATGTCCGCGTTGTGGAGCCGTCTGGTGTTAATATTTCAGGTGCGGTGCTGGTATGCTCAGGAGAGTTTAGTGGTAGCTGTGATGCTACAACTTGGTGCTATTTTTGGTGAAATCATTTGTTTTGATTCTGGTGATATAGTATTTATTTTAAATACTTGTTATGGTGAGTTGGTGCATAATCATGGTGTCGCATTGTCATATGCATGTTTTGGTGATATAGGCTCTGCCTCTGGTGTTTATTGGTGATATGCCCGTCGTGGCTCATTTTGGTGATCGGTACCGCATGCATATGCCCACTGGAGGGGTTGCATATCATCCCATTGTCTATGAATGTTATAATTTTGGTGGTTCACTGTCAAATGGATTTTTCCTTTGGTATCTGGTGCTGTGATATGGTGTAATTGTATTGTGTTGCTGTAGTTACCTGATGCTAGCATATTTTTATCATCTGCTTATTATCTCTGTTAGACTCACCCCTTCTGCTTGGAATGTTGCTCTCATGCGGCAACGCTGCAGGTGATCGCTAGTGCTCGTGGAGGAATTGCTAGGTTTTGCTTCCTCTCTCGTTTGGGTCTGTGTCAGCTCTGATATGTAGCACCGGGGAGTCGTTAGTTATCGTTTTGAACTATTATTTTAGTTATTGGAAATTGTTTTAATTTATTTTGGAGATGTCTTTAATTGTTAATTCTGGAGATGTTTAAACTGGTTAATATTTCCGCTGCTTGGTGATTTCTTTTATATAAATTATTTTGGAGATTTTCTTTTTTTTAAAATGGTGAAAAATGTAGCGCCCTTCGAGGTGACTCTGATAATTGTCTATTTAATTGTAATAGTAAAAGGGGGGTGTTACATATGGACTCAAACAAGCTTCAAGAGCTTGGTACAACAAGATTGATTCATACTTTGCAAATTCTCTATGTAAAGAATGACAATTCTGGTAGCATTCTAATTGTTAGTCTTTATGTAGATGATTTGATCTTTATTGGTAATTGCACTAAAATGTTTGAAGAGTTTAAAGCATCCATAAAACAATACTTTGATATGTCTGGTATTGGCAAGCTGGGATATTTTCTGGGGGTTGAAGTTAGACAGACTTCAACAGGAATCTCAATGAATCAGTCTAAATATGCTGCAGAAGTCTTAGACAGGTTTGGAATGAGTCACAACAAGCCTGTTTTGACTCCAATAGTCCCTGGCTCAAAGTTATGGCTCAAAGTTATGCAGAGAGGGAAATGGAGAAAAAGTGGATGCAACCTACTACAAACAAATGGTGGGATCTCTTATGTGCTTAACAGCAGCCAAACTAGACATTATATTTGCTGTATCTCTGATTAGTAGGTATATGGAAGCTCCAATTGAGCAACATCTTCAAACTTTAAAGAGGGTACCGAGGTATGTAAAAGGTACTCTGGACATGGGAATTGTGTATAAAAGGGATGGAAACAAGCAATTCGCTGCCTATACAGACAGTGATTATGCTGGTGACTATGATGACAGGAAAAGCACATCAGGATATGTGTTTGTGCTAGCCTCTGACGTAGGCTGGGCCGTAGGCCCCTGTCGGACGGCCTAGCATATTCCCACCCCTAGTCCTCACTCAACAGCAGATCCTTTGGATCATCAGGGAGAGCTGACCAAACAGTTAGGCCAAGCCTAGACAATCGGCCATGCTTCGCCAAGAAGTCTGCACTACCATTGCCTTCCGTCAAAAACATGGAAAAAGTCCCAATTAGGGATAATGTCCATGAGAGTAGTTATTCTGTCCAGAAGGAGAGCATACTTATGAAACCCGTGGTTGTTGCTACTTCAAAATAGTGATGACATCTTCTGATTCTAACTCGCAAATGACACTAGACACTGAGTTGTCGATGGTCAAAGCCAAAATTAGTGAAATTTTTTTAAGAACTGAAAACAAAATTCTCAAATTTTTTATAACATGATTTATCATAGTCTAAACAAAAAAAAAACCTTTAAAATTAAAAGAGAAAGCAGACTAAGTGAACAAAAACGCATTACTTAAATTTAAGAACAAAAAAGAGAACGTCATGTGTTTGTAGCTACCACCTTGTTGCCGCTGCCGTTGCCATCGTCACAGACGCCCTATTCTCTATCTCCGTCGCCTAATAAATCCTGCACAATAATCACCGTGAACACTCTTTTTTCCAGAATTCTAATTCAATTTTCTGATGCATCTTTAGATTACAAACTAAAGCTTTCAGGACTCGCAATACTGGTTGGTTGGGTAAAGGAAAACCAATGGCATCATTTTCTTATTATACTAATAATAGTGATTGTGGTCCTATGTGAATCTCTGAAAACAGTGGAGAATATAACCTCTCCGGCGAATGGAGTTAGGGGCGGCGCGGCTACCGGAGTGTTGGAGTGGCAGCGGTCAAAACAGTTGACGGTTACTGTGTTTAGAAAGAAGAGTGGACACGTGGCACAAGCTAGATAGTCTGATTTATCTAATGGATGACATTAAGAGAAAAGCAACAAAGGCATAGCACCTTCAAGGTACTGAATCCGTTTCCTAAACTAACCCACTTCATCAATTCAAAATATTGCTACTATCTAGTTGTAACCAGGGCCTGCCCTGGGGTAGGCCGGGGGTGCGACTGCCTAGGGCCCATGTTTTTAGGGGGCCCCAAAATTTTTATACTAAGCCTAAACTTTACTTGTACAAATTTTTTTATACTAAGCCTAAATTATATTAGTATAAAAAAAAATTTAAATAAAAAAAACCCAAATTATCTCTACAAATTCTGAAATATCCTAGTTCTCACTCCACAAAATAATTAATCTTTATGATTCCATTCAATTCCTTCTTTCCCAACACACCCCATTCATTTCTCTATTATAAAATCTACTTGAAATCTTCAATGTCACAAGAGAGATTGAATGGTTTGGCAACTTTGTCAATCGAGAAGGATATGTTGGAGAACAATTATGCTGATGAGATTATAAATGATTTTGCATCTCAAAATGCTCAAAGAAACCGCTTCTTATGGCTTTCCAAGAAAAGAGAAAACTTTTGATATTTTGTAAAACCATTACTATGTATTAAGACGTATTATTTTAATTGAAATAAGTTGTTTTTTTGTCTTCTATTGAAATATTTTCAAATTAAGAAATAGTTATGCAAGGGGGCCCATTTCTCACAAATTGCCTAGGGCCCATAAAATGTCAAGAACGGGACTGGTTGTAACATGTGTCAAAAGTTTTTTATAACCTCAACTGGTACAACATTTCTATTAATTTATCATATCGTTTCTTTTTTATTTTCTATTGATGTACTGCACTAACCATTTTTCAAGAAGAAGAAGAAGGAAGAACTTAAACAAGAGAGAGAGAGAGAGAGAGTGGCCAATCTATGTTCCTTTTTTTCTCTCTTACATTTTTTATTCTTTACATTGGACTGCTGTAGCATCATGGGAAGCTCAGTCACTGTGTACACAGCACACTTGTCTCTTTAACCTCAAATCTCTTTTGCCTTTATCTCAATTGGACAATTAAATAATACAATGCTCATGGTGCGCTTGATGAGGATACCAATTAAACTATACTTTTTATTTTTTTTGGGTATCTACATTTTAATCGACAAAAATACTAAATTAAGTATATGTTTTCCAGCAAATGGTGGTTGTCTCCACTCTCCAATGTTGGATCTCTCTCTCTCTCTCTCTCTCTCTCCATTTTTCATCTCTTCTAACTTCACATGTCTATGATCTATCAAGTTATTATCATCAGCTAAGAACCTTAGGCTATAACACCAACGTCTCTTTTTTGTTTTGATTGCATGTTTTGTAACGCCCAGTACACTATTTACTGCTACCTTTGACTTAGTTTCTCTTTGCTCTTTACAAACTCCTTTTTTCTTTTGCAACTTCCTTTTTTGTTCTCTCTCTTTCTTTTGTTCTTTATATATTATATATATCAAAGCCTTGCCTTATGGGCGTTTCTCCTCTTCATTCGCCTCTGCAGCCTTTCTCCTTGTTCTGAATACATATTCACTAACCCTTGTCTTATAAATCTTTGCTTTTTGCCTTTTTTACCCTTCTAAATCAATTTATGGTCATTTTCTGTTTCTTAGCTAGTTTGGGTTTTGATATCTGTGAATACTGATCAACTTCTCATGATGTGATGGTTTATAATTAGCTCGGGCTTCCTTCATCTATCCGGTTCTGCATCTTTTTCCAAGATATATAGGTAACAATCATTTCTTTAGATTATATTTATTTATATCAATGATCATAACTAAATCAATTAAAAATTTTACCATCATATTTATTTCTCCAATATTTTGTTACTCAACCAGTGGAAATCATTTCCTTAATCAGTATGTTACATATCTCATTCACGTGACAAGATTTATTTGAGTTATTAGGTTTCATTACTTAGAATTTCAATCAAGCAAGATAAAAAGAATACTCACTTATTCTCTTTTGAAAACATGCATGGTTTTGTTTTGAGTAATCTTATTTTGGTACAACAATAAACTTTTTGCCTTCTGACCTAGAGATCACGGGTTCAAATCTTAGAAACTACCTATTAGCGGGTAAAGTCGTGTATATTTACCCTCTTAAAATCGCACCTGATTTGAGTCTCGTGCACTCGGCCGCTCTAAGCTTGTTTTTGTATAGTATTGATTTAGAAACATTTTGAAATCCCTTTTTAAAAACCGTTTTTAGTTTTCTAAAATTTTAAAAGAACAAATTTAATCTGTGTTAAATTTTATAAAACAGAACACAGTTTTTAAAAGTTGATTCAAACATGCTTTTAAGTTATTAACCTAGAAAAGATTTTTGGTTTTCATTCTTGTTTTGCGATTTGTGTCTGTTTGTTCTCCTCGGTATATTTATAACTTCTCATATTTCAAACAAGAAAATTATTGTTGCTGATACTTCAGTTTGAATTCTCTTTCTGATATTACAGGAAATTGATTATAAGGTTTTAAGAGGGTTTTACAAAGAGAAAAAGCAACTAAAGAATTTCCTGGAAATGACTATCATGACTAGTAAAAAAGCATTACAAATCACAAACTTTGGTAGTGAATTTTCCCTTGATTACTACAATTCACCCGCAGAGAAGATGAGAATTCTCCAATTGTCACCACCCTCTGATGGAAATGGTTCCTCACCTGAAGAAGAACCTTTACCTCAGGATGCAGATTATGATGTTAGTCTTAGTGATGAGCTAGAAACATCAATCTTAGCTAGATTTCCAAGATCACAGCACTGGAAACTATGCTCTCTAAACAAGAGGTTCTTAACTCTTATGAAAAGTGGTGAGATCTGCAAAATAAGAAAGGAGTTAGGACTTAAAGAGCCTTCAGTTTATATGTTACCAAGTGGAGAGAGCAATTGGTGGGGAATGGATTGGCCTTTCAAGTCAAGTAGAAAGCTACCTCCAATTCAATCAGATTACAACTTTGAGTTTGGTGATAAGGAATCCTTTTCAGCAGGATCTCATCTTTTGGTTTCTGGCAGGGAAATCGACGGACCTGTTATTTGGAGATACGATTCGCAATCAAATGAGTGGTTAAAAGGGCCTCTCATGATTAATCCAAGGTGTCTTTATGCATCAGCTACTTGCGGCAATTTCGCTTTTGTTGCTGGTGGTATTGATATGAACACTTACACAGAAGCCTTGGATTCTGCTGAGAAATACAATTCCAAGACACAGTGTTTTGAACCTCTCCCTAAGATGAACAAAAAGAGGAGGTTTTGTTCAGGATGTTACATGGATAATAAATTCTATGTTATTGGTGGACAAGACGAGCATCGAAAGGACCTCGCTTGTGGCGAATTCTTTGATGCTAAGACAAACACATGGAACTTAATTCCTGATATGTTGAGGAACATTCCGCCCTCGGATTCACAATCTCCCTCTCTTCTTGCTGTTGCTAATAATGAACTCTACTCAATTGAACCTTCTACTAATGAGCTGAAAGTGTATCTTAAAGGAAGCAATGATTGGAAAAATTTAGGTGAAGTTCCTGTGAGAGCTGATGCACAAGGAGGTTGGGGTGTGGCGTTTAAGTCTCTTGGTGACGAGTTGCTTATTATTGGTGCACCTACTGTTAAAATAACAGAACGTGCCATGGCTATGTATACTTGTTGTCCTGATCCTAATGTTGAGAGAGTGAAGTGGAGGCTAATTGAATCTGGTAGAGTTCATCTTAATCACTTCATTCGCAACTGCGCCGTGATGATGGGAACCTGAAGACTGAATAAGAAGAGTAGTTTGAAATGAACCTCAGAATAAAACTTTGCTTGGTTAATGTGGACCTGTCTTTTGATGATACTTCTTATTATTTGATCTTTGTTTCTAATATGTTATGTGGGTGTCACTTTCTTAGGAAGCTTGTTGATCTGTCTTGTTTCTTTACAACTTTAAACTTGGCAGGGGAGTGAAAGGGTATATGCCTAACCTCCTATTGTTGGTGAAGAAAACCATGAAATGAGCTTCAAAGCTCAGATGTTATATTTTTTCCTGTTTACTCATGATTATGTGATTTAGTTATTTATGTCCACAATTGAAATCTTGTTATGGAATACTAAATTTGGTTATTTGCTTGAGTTGCCATATTTCTAAATGCCTTTCTAGTTGGTCACCAGTTGCCATACTATCAAGCGATTCATGTGATGTCAAGTTTCAAACAAAAGTTTTCTGAGAAGGTCTATAACCATGATCTGACATGCAACATCGAGGTTTTTAATATCTTCCCGACTGCAACTTAATCACATTTGACCACGACTTTTTGGAATATTATTAAGCATCGTCATGCGACCATGATTTATGACCTTAGTTATTTTTGTGATCACCTAAAAACTTTTCCAAGTGTTAGCTAAAAAGCAACCAGGGGGATAGCTTATTATTGGCTCTGAAAGGTCCTTCCCAATTTGCTTTGAGCTTTTCTTTTTGAGTTTCCTTGCAAGCATTTTCTACTTTTCTCAAGACCAGATTGCCACTTTTAAAGGCTCACAAAGAGACCTTTTTGTTCAAATGTCTTGCATATGTTGTTTAGCAACTACGTCCCTTACTTGGACAAGCTCTATTCTAGCTTCTTCAATGAGACCCAGTCCGATCCAAACTGCTTCATCTTGCTAAATGGTTTCATGAAATTCTCTCCTTGGGAAAGGAGATATGAGCTCTACTGGTATTATAGCTTCAATCTCGTAAGTATGTTAGAAAGGTGTTTCTGTTGCTGTTGATTGTGGAGTTGTGTGGTAGCTAACAAATGCTAAATGGTACCATGAAATTCACTCCTTGAAAGGTCTATAGCCATGATCTGACATGCAACATCGAGTATTTTTTTTTATATCTTGTGAGCTGCTTCAACTTGACCCAATTGTTTGTGGATGCTCAACATAAGCAAATTAGATGTTAACGCCGAGCTCTTTACAAAAAATTTGGAAGATCTAGCTGCCAAATTGAGTTCCGCTATTTGTAATTATAGAAGTAGTCAATTGCAACTATGATGAATTTCAATTGGCCAGGTGCCAATGGGAAAGGCCTTAATAGTTGTGCCTTTTTTGTGTGTTTTTAGTAGTTGTCCCATTTGCCAATATACTGTCCCACTGTGATATCAGATATCCACATATCCCTTCATGAAGCTCTCTCATAATGTACTAGACTTGTGTTGGGTCTACACAAATGAGGATTGGTTACGTAAAACCTTTATTGTACAGGTGATCTACGACCAAGGTGTGATGAGGCGATTGCTTCTTAGTGTTCCTATCTTTCCCGACCCAAACCACTGACTGTCATTCCACTTGTGAAAGTTACATGGCCTCCCCTGAGGAAGTTATCGGGAATATCCACATTAGAAGAACCTATTAGGTCTAAGGAGGAAGAAAGGGGAAAAAAAACTTTCCCTTATAGTGTTTTTCTAGCTTTTTAGTCACAAAATTTATAAGAAATTATTCGGTTGTAGCAAGAATTTTGGCAAGTACTTAGGCTGGCATGACATCCACTTTAATCACTTGATTCACTTGATTCATTGGCTAGCTCGTTGTTGCTCTCGGTGCTCTCCCAGACTCCCCAACAAGTGGTATCAGAACCATGTTTCGACTTGGTGAGGGAGCGGTGAATGGATCCTGGTTTCGATCAAGGTTAGTGATGTAGATGACTTGCACTTGAGGGGGAGATTGTTGGGATTTCAAGTGTGAGTGGTTAGTCCCACATCGGATATGAATGAGCTATATGAAGGACATATAAGAGAGGAGGGGACTCATATACTTGATGCCTTAAGGGTTTGGGTGGAGACTTGACGTCCAAGTCTCTTGGAGGTCCGACACATTGGCTACTACACAGGAAGAGTTCTTAGGCAAATTATTGCATTGGTTGTTCCACAAGTTGTTCATGGTATGATCATGCCCCTAAATAGGGGTGATAAAATATGCCGGTGCATGTCATTATCTCAACCTTGAGGGAAAGGCTGCTTTTCTTGTGGCCGGTAGTGATAAGACACTAGATTTTGGTCTTAGAGCCCAATAAAGGGAATTAGGAATGATGTGATAATATTGTGTTCGGAAAGGAATGGTTATAACTTATAAGAGATAGAGGAGAATGAGGTCATTGGGAAGTTTATTGTGAGGAGAGTGTAATGCTTAGAATAAAGACACAAAATAATGGAAGGAATTATTGTGTATAGAGAACAATAATGAATTATTTAGGATACGAGTGAAGTACAATAATGAATACAAATTCTGAAATGGAAATTTAGATATAACCGAAAAGTATAGAGAACAATCACTCAGTAGTGTGCCAAAGAAGAGAGGGAGAAAAGTACAACTAAATTTCCTAATTGTCTGCCTATAATTGGGGACCCTACGCCCCTTTTATCAAATCCTATGCAGAATATTTTGTGTGTTTGGGGACAGAATGGTCCCAAACGCAAGGCACTTAAGCACAGAAATATGGAAAACTAGGTGGATTTTCGTAGCAACAATTTTTAAGCAACTTGTCCAATTTCTTCGATGACTGTGAAAGGCCCGAAATACCCAAGACCAAGTTTCTGATTGCTGTAAGACCATCTTGCCAATCTTAAACTCATGAAAACAATTGACATGACTAACATCTCGACACATACGGCCTAAAAACGTGATATTTTAGGACCTGCAATCCAATTTATTAAATAGAAAAATTGGAAAAACTGCTTTTAAAATTTATTGGTTTATTTGAAAACTTGATTAGGTTCGATAGTCGACTAGGTATAAGGAGGGACGGAAACTTAACTTCACTATACCCCTAATACATCTATCATAAGACAGTTCCCTAAATTTGATTGTGCCAGTCAATTACAAGTATGAAATATTTGTTTTACCTGAAATATAAATAAAATTATATTCGATAAAAAACTTAAGTATATACAAAGAAATAAACAAGCGACTAAATTAGAAAAAGTTTATCCTGACTTGATGGAGAAGTTCTGCTCCTTGTTATCCTTTGGTGCAATGGTGAACTCAACGATCACGTAGTTTTTCTTGAAAATGCTTATGTGTTGGTTGGTTTTTGTTTTTTTGAAGGGTTTAAGATCACCAAATTGTCACAACTCGTGTCTAAAAGCTGGATTGATAAGATGTCACTTCTCCACCAATAGTTTGTATTTTTATGAGAATTTTTTTGTTGAAAAAAGGCTAAATTATAGTTTTCGTCGTTCTATTTTCAAAAATTCAGACATTTAGTCCCCCTATTTTAAAACTCAGACATTTAGTCCCCATTTTTAAAAAAATTCAGACTTTTAGTCCAAACATGGATTTTTCATTTTTTTCCTTGAGTTGGAGTCTTGTCAAATAAAAAAATTTGATGTGGCCCACATTAAATGATGTGGCACATGATGTAAGCACCCCACGTTTATGCCATGTCACTTAATAAACCACATCAACATGCCACGTCATAATTTATCTAATAAAATATTAAAACTAAAAACAAATTAAAAAACTAAAATTAAAAACAGAAGTGATGAACCCTAAATCCTAATTCCACCACCAAATTGTTAAAACCCAGAATTAATAATACCAAATTTAAACCTAAAATTGATAAACTCTTCTTCGATCGTCGTTTTCCAACATCCATTCAACTACAAGATAAACTCACACATTGATCTGGGAAGTCTTATTTCCCTAATCTTTACAATTAGATCTGCGAAATCCTGTTACCCTAATCTTTACAAAATCATCGATTCAAATTTGAAGAGGAAAAAAAGAAGAAGAAAACAGCGATGGTTTCGATTCAGCGTCCTTCGAGTTCAGTATCTGATGGTGGAGATCTGCAAATATACGAGAGGAAGCGGAAGAGAATACTTTCAAACAGAGAATCTATGAAGTACTCACGGATGAGGAAGCAGAAACAGCCTGAAGATCGAACCGTTGAAGCAGGAAGATCGAACCGTTGAACCGTTGAACCAGGAAGAGAATCAAACAGAGAATTTATGAAGAGGAGAATGCGGATGATGATGATGTTGGTGGTGGTAGTCGGAAGCAGATTGTGAGTTATGGTGGAGTTGGTTTTGGTGGAAAGCCTTCACTGTCGTTCTGCGCTTTTTTTTATCAACACTATTATAAAAGGAACGTAGTTAAGTGTGGTCAATTGAATATAACCTCAATAGTTAAATAAAAAGTTGAATAGAGACTTGATGATAAAAGCTAACAATACTCTCTTATACACCCTCTTTAACACACACTCTACAAATCCTTCCGCAAATACATTGTACATATAATCACGTGGGGCATTTGCTATCAACCAAAGAATTTTAATGGAGGAAAGAATGTAATAGTTATTTCAGAAAACAAACAAAGATTTATATAAAAATATTGGAAGAAAAGTAGAATTTGAAAGGATTGAAAAGGAAGAACCCAGCAACATGGTATCCACAAAAATTGAATGATTAAAGAGAAGATAGACCATATATATAAATTGAGAAACCCATTATTCAAAATCCAAAATCAAACCTAAGTCAATCCCAAAAGCTTTCTAATTATCTTAAGCACATAACAAAAATTCACCCCTTCAAAAAATAAGTATAGAAAGAATAATTTGAAAGAGTGAAATCAAGGGTGCATCTAATATGGACCCCTAAAAAATGGTCCACTGATGGACCTTTACCATTTTTGGTAAGTTTTAATAAAATATTTTTTTCATTTTTCATTTTTCATTTTTTATTATTATAAAATTCATTTTTTACTAAAAATAGTAAAAGTTCACCAGTAGACCTCTTTTGAGATGTCCATATTAGATGCACCCTGAAATTAAACATGAGAAATTACTTGACTTGAAAGGGATCAAAAGAGACACGAACAAAAAATTGGTGCAGTGAGTTTCATTTACCGGTAGAACAATTATTTAGAGAAAAACAAATCCCTGAAAAAGCGGAATTCACTATTGACGGATAAAAGAAAAGAACTGTTTCAGTTACATAATGAGGACATATATATAACAAAAAAACAGAGTTTGCAATTAGTATATAAAAGAATGGGCTTCCAATGTAAATAATAACGAATAACCAATAGCCAATGTATAAGGCAAAGAGACAAACGAAAGTGTTGATAAAAGGAACATCTGATTTTTTAATCTATGATAACAACCTCAAAAGCTCTAATCGTCAAATTTGTATTGTCTTCGAGATCTGCAAGTTCTAAGAAAAAGAGACAATAAAATAATAACTTTTTATTATATTCTAAGTGGAGAAAGAAATGTACTTGAGCATTCCTACCGACTATGTTGTTGCAATCTGGAAAGTGGTAAGAATTTAAGTATTTACCGGCGGGTAAAATCCGACGGAAAAATCGAATTTCCACCGAAAAAGGTCATTACCGGCAGATCTAGCCCGCCGGAAATTCACTCGTCGGTAATGGTTACCGGCGGATTTTTTACATTACTGGCGGATTTTTAAAAATAATTTAAATAAAATTAAACCTTTGTTTTTCAATTTTTCCAAATTTTAAATTTTAATATGTATTTTAATTTTAATAAAAAGTAAGAGAAAATGAATGAGAATGGAGAAGTAGGAAGGAATGAAAGAGAATATGAGAAGAAAAAGAATGAAGTGAGAAGAATGAACTAGTGAAATTGAAGAAGAATGAAGAATGAAGAATGAAGAATGAAGGAGAGTATGAGAAGTATTAAAATTGGAGAGAATGGGAAAAAAGAAGAAGAAATAAGAATGAATGAGTGAGAATGTAGAGGAGAATGAGAAGGAAATAAAGAGTGAAATGAGAGGAGTGTAGGAGAAAGTTTTATTTTTTTTTACAAAATCCGCCGGTAATGTTTCCGACGGATTTTTGAAATTACAGGCAAATTTTGTAAAAAAAAAAAGAAGAAATTAAAAAAATCCGCCAATAATTTCAAAAATCCGTCGTAAAAGCCAAAAATCCGCCGGAAATGTACCGCCGGTAAAAATCCACCGGAATTTCATGTTTTACTTGTAGTGGGTGTGTTGCACCCCGAAAAATCCGGATTGGACCTTTCATCGTACAACGTGAAAATTTGTGAAGCCGCCATCAACATTTTTTTATTTAGGGACCAAAACGTTGAAAAATGGTCCTTTTTTTTTTTTTAAGGCGGGTGGTCCTTTGAGAACTAGAGATGTAGGTTCGGGGGTCGGTTAGGTGTGGGGAAGGTATTAGCATCCCACACCTCCTTTCTACCGAAAGGGAACCTTGAACTTGATGTGCGGTTTTGACAGAGTTGATTTGAAACAATTCATTCTACTTCTTTTTTTATTTGAGAAAATGTTTTTGAAAATGGGGGAAGAGAAGAATCTTTTTATTATTTTTTAAAAGTGTGCTTGACGGGATGTGACCCGCTCCTACGTATCTCCCGGTGCGATGGAAAATTCAAAGCTTACGTAGTTCTCCTTGGTTGAGAAACTTTGTGTTGGTGTTTTTTATTGTAGGGGTTTTCGATCCTAGACTGTACAGTCCACTAGACCTAGAACAAAGACAACCCCGCCTGTACAGACGACGTGCCCCCTACTTATTGAAAATGTTTTTTTTGATTAAGGAAGAAAAAGATTTGTTGCGAGGTTGGTTGCTTTTATTTGAGCAAGTATCTTAGGCTCGCACGAACTGTACAGCTCGCTAACCCTATGACGCTAACCAATACCGGATGTACATCCGACTCGATTCCTTACTCATTTTTGAAATAGGGTTCAAGTTGTTAATTACTTGTTTTGATTCTCAAAAGTATCCCAAGATGTTTGAGCTGTACAGCTCCGATCTTAGGACGCTAGACAACACCGGCCGTACGTCCGACTTGCCTCCTTATGAGTTTTTAAAAAGGTTTATTGTTGATCTTAGAAAGAATTTGATTGTCTTATGAAAACAATTTGAGAAAAGATTGAGTTTGGAAAAGCTTTAGAAAATGATTGATTTGAGGAAAGGAGAAGGGAGTTTGAGGGTGACATTGGTCACAAAAGGTTTGTTGGGATGGCGTGGCATCCAAAAGGAAAAGAAAGTAGAACATTCAATCAATTTCCAAGTCAAGAACCAAAGTGCAACATTTAACAATTTGCAAGCAAAACAATCAACAATGCAAGCATAAGCATAAACATTACCGATTACAACATTTGAGCGCAAGAATGACACTTAGTCATCAACATCTAATGGCATGCATATGTAAGATCAACATTAACCAAATAGATTGCAAGAATAGGCACACAAATAGATAATGCAAAGGTTTAATTCAATTAAGTGTCAACACAAGATAAAGCACAAGGTTGAATCCCTTTTGGTAATCCTTGACGCTTGAGACAATGCACAAGTGCATAAGTGTCTAGTCCTTTTACCAAATCATCAACATTAAAGCATAACATTGACCTAGAAAGAACATCACATTTGCAAGACCAAAAGTGACCAAAAGAGGGCATTAACAAGTCATTTTTGTAACCAAAATTGATTAATCAAGTTAGAAAACTAGCATTTGCATTTACAAGCAAGAATTGCACAAAGAAAATTGAATCATCTTAGGCAATCCTCATCACTTAAAATGAAGTGCCTAAGGCACAAGTGAGAGTCCTCTTGCCAATCATCAACATAGAATAATTTTGCAAACAAGTTACTAACAAGCAAACCAAAACAACTTGAGGAATCATTTTACCCAATATTGCAAACCCATTTCACAAGAAAATTAACACCCTAATTCTAATCATGATTTGCGAAGCATCACATCATTTTATTCAACAAAATGCAAAATTATAGTGAAAACAAACATAAATCACAATTTTATTCATGAAATGTAAGCACAAAATGAAAATAGCACCAACACAAAATTTATTCCAAGAGAGAGATGCATTTCAAGCATCCAAACCTCCCAAAGTGTTTGTCAAAATGCTTGAAACACATCTCTCATTCAACAACAACAATTATATCAACATTTCATCAAAAGAATAGAGCACTAAAATGCAAAGAAATGCTTGATATGCAAAAGTAGATTGATGATCTACATTTTTTTAAGCTAAAATTTGGATGATGTTAAGAGTGAGAGTATACCTCAACTCCAAGCTAGAATAGCAAAAGAGATAAGGTGAATGAACACTAAACCACTTGAATCAACCCTCTAATCTTCAATCTTGAGCTTGATTCTTGAGATTTGAAGATGGATCTTTGAAGAGAATGCAAGGATGATGAAGGATTTAGGACTAGAATGTTGATTTGAAGTGAAAAAGTGAAGAAATGAGGTGAGGGAAGGAGGGGGTGATTTCGGCCAAAGGAGGAGAGGAGAGGAGAGGTTTGTGTGCTAGGGTTTAGAGTGTGAATTGTGAGCCAAAACCTTATGAGAGGTGAGGATATGAGGGTATATATAATGTGCAATTAGGTTTAGGGGCATTTAAGTCATTGTGTACCTCATCTCATTCTAGGATTGCATTTTAATTTTGAATCAAGGGTGAGGATTGAAACACACTTTGATGAGGGGCAAAAAAATGCAAAATGAGAGGGAAATGAAGGGGGGGAAATTCGGCCACAATGGAGAGGAGAGTGGTGCCCAAGTTTTGCTAGTTGGCAATTGTACTATTGTACCATCCATGAACCTTCCAATTATCCTCTCCATTTTGATTATTCTTTTCAAGATAATTGTACATAAATCTAACCATTTTGAGCCATATACAAGGTATCTTGAAGAATATGCCATTTTTGAAAATGAGAGATGACCAAAATTGCCAACAAAAATCTTATCATGTAATTTTTGGGAATATTCCTTGTACTATTTTTTTTTTGAAATGCTTTCTTGAATTAATTTGAACTTGATTTTTTTACTACACATATAAAATATGCGCATAATTTGAAAAATGATTTTCTTTATTTATTTTTTTTGTTCAAAATAATACAATTTCATTAAATAAATTCCCAAAAATTAATTAATTGGATTTTCAACTAGCAAAAATTTATTAAATTGAAATTGACCAAACAATGCCCCTTTTAAATGCCCCAAAATTCCTTAATTTCTCAAAAATGATTTTGAAAACCTTAGAATGCTTGGGTAAATACCCTAAACCCTTTCTCAAATAATGCATCACTCACAAAATTATTTATTTTTGCTGAAAATTAGGGTTTTGAAACTAGGCAGACAAAATTAGGGTATGACAGGGTGTCATGGGAGAGATGGATGAATGCGATCAAAGAGTTATAGGGTATTTCATTGGGAGAAATGAGTTAAGCTAAAAGTCCAAATGTTTTTTTTTGTTTGGTAAATCAAGGTATCCCCTGCGTGCGCAACTGTAGTGACTACTCCCTCGAGGTACTGAGATCCATTTAAAGGGTTGACTGTAACACCCCGTTTTATTATTTAATTTATGTGCATATATTTGTAATTGTGTGATAATTTTGTGTGTGCCTATTTTGCTATTAGTATATATTTTATTGATATATAAGTATTTTAATTGTATCAAATAGAAGTTTTAAATAATTAGATTATTATTGTTTGATAATCATTTAATGATTATTTATATAGTTAGTAGTTATATGTTAAAAAAATAAATAAATAAAAGAATGGGTGGAGTTAACTCACGGTAGTCAGTTTCTTAAAAGGAAAAAAAATGGAATCTACTACCCACACCCCCTAGTTTCATCTCTGTACCCCTCTGTCTCTCTTATATTTTTTTTTTAAAACCTTTTAACTGTTGATCATCATCAACAACACGTTCCAACACACCCAGAACCCCCAAAACCCCAACCTCCCACTTTCTTGCTTTCATTCTCTCTCCTTAGGCAATCATTTGTTCTCAAATTTCACTACCCAACTCGAAATTGCCCTCTGAATCCGTTTCCAACCTCCGTTTCATCAAAGGAAGCACCGGTTGTCACGTACTCGGGGGGACTGTATTTCGCGCTTTTCGACCACCAGAGTTTCCGGTTGGAAAAACGGACGTCGTTTTCGGATTCTACGCATCGAAACCTTCGGGAAGCACTAGTCTCTTTTTCGTTTCGGTGAAGTTGACGTTGGACCCCTTTTTCGGTGAGACGGTTACCGTAATTCGGTTTTGTTCCTTTAGACTTCGTTGCAGTTTTAGAAATTCCAGAAATAATTAATTTATAATTACTATTGCTTTTGTCCAACCGTATTTCACTCTCTGTACAACTTGTGGAATTTCCTTCGTGCCTGTTGAGTGCTGAACTATCGCTACAGACAGACTTTCTTGTTCTTGTTGATACCACAGAGTACTTTTATCAAGGTAAGGGGGTAGTTTGACCCTATAGTAGTGAGTATGTGAGACAATGAGCAATAGGGATATCCCATGATCCCTAAGCTTTGCCATTTATAAGTGACATAGTACCATTGCCATTGTGATGGGGAAAATTACTACTAGTGATATTTAGAAATATATATATATATATATATATATATATATATATATATATATATATATATATATATATGATTGTTGAAATATGACTGATAGTGTTATTGTGCTTCATTGAGTTGTTGTGCTTCATTGAATGGAGATTGTGAAATTAGGTTTGTTAATGTTTCAATTTGTATGTTTTGAGCTCTTGTGTTATATGATGTTTGATTAGACTTGGCTAAATTAATGTTAATTGTTATTAATTCATATTGTGATTATATAGTTGCGTTAACCAGATAATTGTTGTATTGTCGTTGGTTAAACAGTTGTTGTTATTTTTGTTGTTTTTGATGATGTTCTGGTTGATCTTGTTGTATTCGTTTTTGTTATTGTTGTTGTTGTTCTCGTTCTTGTTATATAGTTATACTAAAGTTGTAAAGTGGTTGTTGTTGTTGCTAGTTATAAAAAGTACATATGGTAAAGTTGTTAAGTTGTTGCTGTTGTTGATGTTAAGTGATTAAGTTGTGATTGTTATTGCTGCTGATGGTAAGTTGTTAAGTTGTTGTTTTTTATGTTAAGTTGTTAAGTTGTTGTTGCTGCTAATGATGTTAAGTAGTAGTAGTTGTTGTTGTGATGTTGCGGTTGCTATTGTTGTTGCTATTGTTGTTTGTCGTTGTTGTTGTTGTCGTTGTGTTTGTTGTTGTTGTACATCGTTGTTACCGTTGTTATTGCTACTATTGTTGATGTTCGTCCTCATCGGAATAGTTGTTGTCGTTGATGCTGTTGTTAGACACCACTTCGATTAAGTCCATAAGTTTGTTGTCGTTGTTAATAGGGCAATATCGGGCAAGGTATCCCGTTCGGGCATGGTTTCCTGGTCCTCACATTGTCGTTGTCATTGTTAATAGGGCATTATCGGGCAAGGTATCCCGTTCAGGCATGGTATCCTGGTCCTATGATTGTCGTTGTCGTTGTTAGTAGGGCACTATCGGGCAAGGTATCCCATTCAGGCATGGTATCCTGGTCCTGCGGTTGTCGTCATTGTTGTTGTTAGTAGGTCGTTATCGGGCAAGGTATTCCGTTCAGACATGGTATCCTGGTCCTGCAGTTGTCACTCTTGTTGTTAGTAGGTCGTTATCGGGCAAGGTAATCTGTTCGAGCATGGTATCTCGGTCTTATGGTTGTTGTTGTTGTTGTGGTTGTTGTTGTGGTTGTTGTCATTGTTGTTGTTGTCATTGTTGTTGTTGTTGATAATGATGATATTGTTGTTGTTAGTAGTATATCATTACATGATAATATGTTTAGTTGTTGTTAATAGTACATGTTCTTATAGGTGTGGATGTTTGTGATACTTAGTTGTTTTTATTCAAGTTGTTGTTATAAGGTGCATTGTTCATTCGTCTCCCTTACTAAAAGTGCTACTTGAGTGTATGATGACTAACTCCTTTGTTGTGGCTATGCATACACCATTGTGTATGTATAGATGATGTGCTTGCAGGTGTTGATGTTGATGGATCCGAGAAGTGGTTATGCTTTCGGAGTTACCATAGTTAGAGTTAGCTAGCTTTTGGTATTGATTAAAAGTTTACTTTTCCGATGTACTTTTGTAAGGGTCAACTCTGAACTATTGTGACATCGGGAATTTGGGTTATTTGATTTACTTATAAGTTGGTATTTCTTTTTTTTATTTTTTATATTTCCGCGAGTTTGTAGATGTGATGTCTTC
Source organism: Astragalus glycyphyllos (assembly GCA_963573325.1). Taxonomy (NCBI): domain Eukaryota; kingdom Viridiplantae; phylum Streptophyta; class Magnoliopsida; order Fabales; family Fabaceae; genus Astragalus; species Astragalus glycyphyllos. Next base: position 52,190,822 of record OY754312.1, on the reverse strand, counting down.
ATCTCGTCAAATTAAAGTTTTATTTTGAACAAGACTTTGTTTTTGGTTGTTTTTTTCTATCTTACGCTATATTTATGTCATGACAGGGTAGAGGGTGTCACAATTAGTGGTATCAGAGCCGTTCGGTCCTAACCGGACTATAGGTGTAGTCTATTGTGTTTTCTCGGTGTGAACTCTTTATTTTTTTAAATTATTTTGTGACTTCCATGATTTGTGAACATTAGATTTGTAAATTTCTTAGTCGCATGATATGGCATTTACTTGGTTATCTTATATTATTTGTGTTATGTGGATATATGATTTTAAACAAGATGTGTACTAAGATTGTTTTTGAACTTTTGTTAAACTAGTTCTATTTTGAATATTCGCTTATGTATTTAACGTGCCCTTGATTTAGTTTGTGAATGTGACAACTTTACCTCGTTGGATTAAAGTTTTTGTTTCAGTCATAATTTTGTTTTGGTTGTTTTATTCTTTCTATTTATGCTATTAAGATGCCATGACGGGGTAGTGGGTGTCACATTGACCTCTCCCACCAAGTATTTTTCCATACGCACCGACCAGGGATCAAACCTTTGAACAAATAGTTAAGGAGCCCAAGTATCTACCTCTTGTGCTATATTATGTTGGTAAAAGTCCAAAGGTTTTAGACATAGAAGATTGTATCCATATTTATTATCAATTAAGTATCATTATAATTTTGCATATTTCGAAACTCAAATTTTGCATTAATCTGAACTTTTAATTTACATAATTGTGTCTGTTTTTGAATTTCTCCATTAATGTGATTGATCAGACTTTTAAATTTTAATTGCTTGTAGAGGAATCATCATTAATCACCAGAGGACATTAATTGCCCATTTTTCGTGAATTAACATTTGAAAAAACATTAAATGAGATTCATTCTCAATTGTTATAGATAAAGATAAAGATGATAGATAATTATAGAAGTACATAAAATTCCTATTTTATTTCTATGTTAAAAAATTTGTTAATTTAAATTGCATAATTATTATAGACTCATCTAAATTTATTATATTTTTTTATTAAAAATAAAAATAATTCAAAAACATCATTAATGCTAAGCAATTCAAGAGCTAACGCGTGGAATGACATTTATTAATCATTCTCAAATGTTATATATAGATAGGTAGATATAGATATAGATATAGATATGTCAATTCTCAATAATAAAATTAAAGAATTTTTAATAATAATCTTATATTAATAAATTAGTTATTCAAATTGAAATTTTCTTGCTCGTAATAAAAAATCAATTGACAATATTTGTTTATGTCAATAAATTATTCCAAGAAATTAAAAATGCTTTTAGTTACATGGAATTAAAGGCTTAAATATATGTTTAGTCATTGCAAATATACGTTTTATCTAGTTGAGTCCCTGTAAAAATAAAACTTTGTGTTTAACCCTTGCAAAAATAAGTTTGATCCAGTTTAGTCCTTGTAAAATTAAATCATTGTTTTTCGTCTCTGCAAATATACATTTATCCATATTGGTCCTAAAATATGTAAAATATTTGATTTTAGTCCTTTTCTTCTCATATTGGAGGGACTAAAATAAAATATTTTACATATTACAGGGACCAAATAGGATAAAATGTATATTTGCAAAGACGAAAAATAAAGTTTTAATTTTATAGGGACTAAACTGGATCAAACTTAATTATTTTTGCAAGGGCTAAACACAAAATTTTATTTTTACAGGGACTAAACTGGATAAAACATATATTTGCAAGGACTAATCATATATTTAAACCTTCTCGAAAAAAAGAACATTACATGGAAGTGGAAAATCTAAAAATTCATAAATTCCAATTTAATAAGACATTAAAATCTGTTTCAAAAAAAAAAGACACTAAAAATCAGTAAATAATTTCTGTATATTAGTTAATTGCATTGTCTTCAATAACATTTGCGGTGTTGCGAATCTCTTGATGGTCCTCACATTATCTTCAGTAATTTTTGCAAAGCTACGAACCTCTCCATTTTCATTGAGGAAATATTCGATTGGGTAGTTGTCATCCTAGTATGAAATAAATCAAAATAAATTAGTTGTTAGGTGGTGTTCTTATAAAAAGAAAAGTTGTTAAGTGGTGTTTATACGTAGAAAACAAAATGCTTATTAGTAATCACGCATGAGGTTCACCAACACTGATTGTTGGAGCAACATGAATAATAAATGATCACGATAACATATAGTCCTATTTGTGTGGATAAAAAATAGTTCACAAAATCAAAAAAATGTAACAGTGTGTTGTTTAGAAAAAACTAAAATGAAAGCTTTAGATGGGAATGAATAAATAGGTTATCTAGTTTGTACCGAAATTGGGAAATTAAGTCATTATCTGTGCATATACATGTAAGACGACACTTCATTTTAGTGGAAAATCAGTGACTAATGATATATTAAACCTTAAAAAATAACTTCGATTGAATGATCCAAGTATGTTTGTGGGATCTTTTTCTTGTCACGCGAGACATTGAACAAAAACAATAATCAAATTATAATAAATAATAAAAAATAAATACAATGTTATATTTATTTTCAATATAATAGACACTAATAGAAAAATATAAAAGTCGGTTTCTTATGAACACTATGTGTTGAAAATATTTCTATTACCCTATATCCAATGAATCAATGAAATCAACACATGTCTTGCCAAAAAGGTATTATGCTTTCGAGTCTATAAGAACAAATGTAGCAGAACTTGTATGATAGACATTCACTTGAAAACTTTAATATCCTTCAAGTGATATTTATTCTTTTTTTTTTTTAAATGAACAATGGTATGATTTAAAAAAAGTGAACAATGGTATGTTAGTTGTGAATAAGAAAAAATTTTAATATCAAATTTTAAATATTAAAATGAATACTGTGACACGAAAAATCACTTGACTCATCATATAGACTCATATAGCTTGCAAGATTTGTACCACCAATGACTCCCAATAATCCCATTGATTCGAGAAACAATAACAAAATAGTAGATCTGCTAAAAATCAAACAAATAATTTAGATAAATTGATTATATATATATATATATATATATATATATATATATATATCACTGTTAGCCTGTAATTTCGACAGACTAAATTAAATGCAGTCAACGAGGTTTGACTTATTTTTAAAGTTTGACCTTGTATTTCAAGAGACAAGTATCAATTTCGACACTGAAATGAATTAAGCTATCAAGTTGCATCAAGTAGATTTCGACCTCAGATTTGGCAAAGTCGAAGAGGCTGAAGATAGATATTTCGACAAGAAGGAGTTGGAGGCTGATGACGAAGTAGGATCAAGTAACCGTTACCAAGAGCATGTAGCAGTTACATTTTTTAAACTTTGTACAGTTATTTTCTATTTGTATAAATAGTAGTTTTTCATAGGAAAAACGGGTCACAATTTCATTACAGAACTCTCACGCTCTAACTTCCAACACATTACAGAGAAAACGAGCAAAGAGAAGAATGTATGATCTGTGCACCAACCCTCTTTACAATTAATGCAATTTTAATTTGTTTTCTTCTTTGCTTTTCTGCAATTTTTTCCTTTGTTTTATTCTCCCTCATTGAGGAAACTCGACGGTTTCGCGTGAGATCGACGGTTATCTTCTTCTTTTACTTTTAAACTGCAAGAACACAAGTAATTCTGGGAAAAACTTTAACACAAATGGTCTTAGGATTTACTAGTTGATTCTGCAAACAGAAGCAATTTCAAACTAGCGGTGTTTACCAAAATCCAAGGTAAACAATCACATAAACATCAAAATGACACAACTAGATACATCCCCAGAGTTATGTTTCTATTTGTGAATAAGAAATCATCCATCATTTATGCAATTGTGAATATTTTAAAATGAGTTTAGAATAAAAATAGGTCAAATGATAAGTCATTGCAGTTACCAAAAAATTGTCTGCTTATACATATTTGAAAGGTGGGAAATAATTTGAATTCTAAAGTTTTAAAAATGGCATAAAAGATCACATTTCTCCACTGCAATCATGAGCTTTAATTTATTATCATATTTACTTGCTAAATGATATTTATTCTTTTTTTTGATAAGAAATGATTCCATTAAAAAGCACTAGGTGTGCTAAAAAACCACAATTACAAATTGTTTATACATAGCAAGCCATTAGTCCACCAAGTCGAAGCAAAGTAACTTGAATGACTACCCACCCCATAAAAGAACTGTTAAAATATAGGTAGTAAGCCCATTAGTTGGTTAGTAAGACCCATTAGATAGTAAGGTCATTAGATAGTAAGGTTCATTAGTTGGTTAGTATATAAGGTAGATGGTATACTCATTTGTAATCATCTTCTTCTCATTAGTAATATTTTTACCAATTTCAATATAATAGACTTTTAGGTTTTCTCTCTAATTTCCATGGATGCCCTGTTTTTCAACATGAACCAACTCCAAGAAGTACATTTTTTGTGGTTAACAATGGAATCTATCAAAGGTTCTTCCCCTTTGAAAACTAAGTTGTTTCTCGCCATCCATATACTCCAACACGCTGCTAGCCAAATGATGTGTTTTGTCTTGGGAGACTTAGAGCCAAGGTAGACAAGTTCGAAATCCTAGGTAGGAACGATGAGGGGTCATAGGTTCGTAAAGTACGGGTTCGTAGCATAAAACGTAGATCCTATGAAATTGTCCAACTAGTATATATATGTATATTAAAACATATGAATAGAGATAAAAAAAACCATAAATAAGTCAAAAAAAAATCACAAAACATATGAATAGAGATAAAAAACCATAAATAAGCCATACACACATGAGTGACACAAACATAAGTCTTACACAACATATAGGGGCCACAATGTTATACACAATTTAAAAAAATTAGTGAAAAACAAATTATATAATATAGATATATATATATATAATATCTAAATAATACAATATTATACCCAAGAAAAAAAAATTTAACTAAAAAAACAAGCTAGCAAACAGTGTACATGAGAATAAAATGTTTTTGGCTAAAAAAACAAGCTGGCAAACAATAGTAATGGAACACACCTAGCAAAAGTAATAATGGAAAAACACAGCTAAAGCGGTGCACTGTAGACAGAAAATTAATACTGGAACACATATGGCAAACCACTGAGGGCTAGAAAGTCATTTAGTCTTTAAGAAAGAAGGACACGATTGTAAGTTCACAGCGAGAACCCTATTCCTTCATCTTCTTCATGATTGCTCTGCAATTTGCACCGCAACCAGACCCGAAAAATACTAAAAAAACCTTTGAACAGGAGTTGACCGACCCACCGCTCCTCTCCGCTCCACGTCGCTCCTATCCACTTCTACCGCTCTGACACGCCGTTCCTACCGCTCCATTATAAAATGCGATCTTAAAGGGGAACGAGATCACACAGGGGTTATAGGTTCCTAGGAGAGTCCGCTCCTACGCTCCAGAGCGCACTCCTGTCTACCTTGCTTATAGCCTGTGAAATCTGAACTGAAACCAATAAAATGATCCATAATAAAAGAGTACGGGAATAACTCGACCCGAAATCAATCTCCAATTGCTTTCCAAATTTGTTTAGGCACAACGCAATCAACCAACAAATGAAATAACTTTTCACTAGTTTGCTTGCAAAAAGGGCACAACGAAGCTTCACCGGTTCAATAACACGACGTTTGACCAACAATTCATGAGTAGGGATGACATTAGAAAAAACTCTCCAACCGAAGATATTATTTTTGTTAGTACCTGAGATTTCCAAAAATTAGACCTTAATCGAGCTGCTGTACCTGGGATGTTGTCTTCGGCTTGAACCAGAACCGAAACTGACATAATCAGATGTTGATAACACGACTTCACCGTGAAAGAATTACTCGCCTCGAATAGCCACAACCAGCCATCCCGAGCCCCCTCCCTCGGTATAACATCCTGCAGAATCAGCGACAACTCTGCTGCTTCGTCAAATAAAATTGGATCCAAAAAAAAGCCAGCAGGTAAAATCCATTGCCATCGTCCCGTTAGACATTGACCACCTGTTGCCACCGAAAAATTTTTATTCGAACAGCCTGCAAATAAATTAGGGAAAACAATACGCAATGGTTGGTGACCAAGCCAATGATGTTTCAATAAATTCACCCCTTCTCCTCTCCCCAACACACGCCTCACACTAGAATTAAACAAACCACTTTGAACAACATTATCACCAACATTTATAATATCCATCCAAAATAACAAATCATTCCTCCACCCCCTTCGAGTATCATTGTTAACACCCAAAAATAATTAAGTCGTAGGCCGAGGGCTGAGGAGAAAGGGGAAAAGGTTAGAGTGTTTAGGCAGGCCACCTGACTAAAGCCCAAGCGGTAATTGCCGATAAAAGTGAACTCAAGAGAGGCCCTCGGGGAACACTACAAGAAAAAAGCCCCGAGGAGGGGGGCAAGCCCGAGGGCCAAGGAGCTAGGCCAAGGGAGAGCGAGGCCTCAACCTATCGATTACCACAGCCAAGGTAACTCGGGTGCCTAAGTTACTGCCCAAGGACAAAGGCCAGCCGAGTGACCAAGCGGTCGAGGCAAGGCAGGCTTGCTTGGAAGGCAAGATAGAGGAGGCACGAAGATAGAACGTGGGAGCAATTAAAGATTAAGCGAAGGAGTGAGGCCGTGAAAGTCGAAGTGAGAGGTATTTATCCCACTAACTGTGCTCGTGGGATCGTGGGTAGTTGCTCCGTTTCTTTAGGGCTTAAGAGGGATGATAGACATTGATAGGTAGGCAACTGTTGGCTCGAATAGTGGCTGATGAGGGCCTATGTATATATATAGCACAGAGTAAATGTAAAAGACACATCAATCAATCAAAACTCTATTTTTTATTTCAATTTATCTTTCTTTACTGCATTTTATTTTTACTTTGTGCATTAGACTAGTAGAATAATCCAACCCTCGCGTCCCTTTCACCTAAACTGGCCCTTTCTAAAGGAGTCAGGATACCCACAGTCGAGGAGCAGAGTTCCCTCCTCGACGCAATTGCTTGAAGAACAGAGGAATCAAAGACTGTCCAAACCTCTGGCCGACCCCACGGCTAGGATCTAAGAGTTTGACGACAACAAAAATTGGCACGCCCGGGGGACCAGAACAGGTGAACAAACAATTCTGTTTTATTCGATTGGACTACAGAAGTACAAACCCTGCTAGATCGATTGCACCTATTCCAAATCGAATCCAGCATTGAAGAGGATATGTTTGGTGCAGTGTATGAAGAAGATGGATTCTCGGAATAGTCCTCCCAAGAGGTTTTAGATGACCCTGATGATAGGACGTTGGGCCGACCCCCCCCCCCCCCCCCCCCCCACACAGAGCCCATCCAGAGGAGGATACCTACGTTCGAAGTTCAAGACCCTCTGGTGGAAGTAAAACTAGGGAACGAAAGTGAACCGAGGTTGACCAAGGTCAGTGGCAAGCTACAGCCTCAACAATAAGATCAGGTGGTAGCTTTGATAAAGGACTAACGCGACAGCTTTGCACGGGATTACCATGAGATGCCAAGCCTTGGTAGAGCATAGGTTACCCATCAAGGAATGTTGCAAGCCCCATAAGCAGCCACCGAGGAGGTTCAACCCGCAACTGATGCCACAGATCAAGGCTAAAGTGGAAAGACTGCTGAAGGCAGGGTTTATCCGAACCGCCAGGTACGTAGAGTGGATGTCCAATATAGCCCCTGTGATAAAAAAGAATGGCCAGGTCAGAGTTTGTATTGACTACAGAGATCTGAACTTGGCCACTCCATAGGATGAGTATGGCATGCCTGGGGCCGATATGCTTGGCGACGTCACGGCTAACAATGCCATCTTGACATTTATGGACGGCTATTCTGGTTACAACCAGATATATGTGGCCAAGGCAGACACCCATAAGACTGCCTTTAGGTGCCCTGGCGCCTTAGGTATCTATGAATGGGTGGTAATGCCTTTCAGCCTCAAGAATGTTTGGGCCACGTACTAAAGGGCCATGAATGCCATTTTCCATGACCTCATCGGTAAAAACATGGAAGTGTACATTAACGATGTGGTGGTCAAGTCCAAGAGCTTCGAAGCCCAGTTGGTTGATCTTGAACAAGCTCTAAAACGGATGAGTCTCCACAATCTCATGATGAACCCTACTAAATGTGCTTTTGGCGTATCTGCAGGCAATTTTCTAGGTTTCTTGGTGCACAACCAGGCATTGAGGTAGACAAAAACAAAGCTCGGGCTATCTTGGAGGCAAGACCCCCCAGGACAAAGAAGGAGTTGTAGAGTTTACTAAGCAAGATCAATTTCCTAAGGAGATATATTTCCAACTCGATTGGGAAGATGAAAGTTTTCTCACCCTTGTTGAAAATAAAGAACACCGAGGAGATGATATGAGGAGCCAAGAAATAGAAGGCCTTTGATCAGATCAAGGCTTCCTTAACTAATCCCCCTGTCTTGGTGCCTCCGTAGCCTGAAAGGCCTTTGAATCTATATATTGCAGCCGAAGACCAAGTCGTCGGCTGCTTATTGGCTCAAGATGTTGATAGTGGTGCCGAGCGCGCTATATATTATCTTAGTAGGATTCTCAATGATGCTGAAACTAGATACTCTCCTATTGAGAAGCTTTGTCTCTCCCTATTTAATGCTTGTACTAAACTCGAATATTATCTTTTACCTAAAGAGGTTTTGGTTGTGTATAAAGTAGACATTATCAAGTTCCTTCTTAATAGGCCCGTTACAGGGAAGACTCGTTAAGTGGGCCATTATGTTAAACGCGTTTACACTGACTTACATGCCACTAAGAGCTGTCAAAGGGCAAGTCTTGGCCGATTTCCTAGTGCAGCATCCTTGTGTAGAGATACACAATGCTCCAGCCAAGTCGGTCAACTATTTGGGCCTGAAGCCTTTAGTCCTTATGTTCGATGGTTCAAACACCCAAACGGGGGAGGTATTGGTGTGGTCATCACCAGCCCCTGTGGTCAAACATGGAGATTCATGTGCAGGATAGGAGATCAGGCCTCCAATAATCAAGCCGAATATGAGGCCTTGATCATGGAAGTTGATATGTAGAAATAAATGGTGAGTCGCAGCTAGTGATCAAGCGAATCATTAGGGAGTAAAAATTCTACAATACAAAATTGAAACATCTGAGAGCCTCGGCGCATGACTTGTTGAAGTTGTTTGCCGATGCTGTCATCATGTATGTCCCCAGAGACAAGAACCAAGAAGCAAACGACTTAGCCCAACAAGCCTCGGGTTACAAAGAGCTAGTGGTCGAGGTACTGCAACAAGACGTTGTGGCCCCCACCGAGGAGGATCATGTCAATGCTTGGATTCAGGTGTTGACGGAGTACCTCCGTAACCAAACAAAGGGCGCTGAAGTACATCTTGATAGGGGATGACCTTTATAAGAGAAGCGCCAACGGGGTGTTATTATGATGCCTCAAGAGGAAGGATGCTTATATGGTGATGGCGAACATCTATGCAGGGATTTGTGGTGCCCATAGGTCGGGCCCCATCATTAAATGGCTTATCTAAAAACATAGATACTATTGGCCGATGATCATGGCCGATTGTTTCAAGTTTGCCAAAGGATGTGAGGTTTTGCACCTGCACGGACCAATCCAAAGAGTGCTTGCGGACGAGCTACATCCCATTGTCAAACCTTGGCCATTTAGAGGGTGGGCCATGGTTCTAATGGGCAAGATACACCCTCCAAGTTCAAGGGGCCACAATTTCATTATTGTCACCACCGATTACCCACTAAGTGGGCGGAAGCCATACCTCTGGGAAGTGTCAATCAGGCTGCGGTGATCAAATTCATAGAGAACCAGATTGTATACAGATTTGGAATCCCTGAAACCATCATGGTCGATCAAGGCACAAAGTTCACCGGGGAACACGTGTGGCCTTTGCTCAAGAGTACGACATTAAGATGAGACACTCGTCTCCTTATTATGCCCAGGCTAATGGACAAATAGAGGCTACCAACAAAATCATCATTGAGCTCATCAAGAAGAACATAAAACTGCGACGGTGGCATGAGACCCTCAATGAGGTTCTTTGGGATATGAGAAATTCTAAGTCCACAACCACGGGGGCAACTCCCTATCGTTTGGTCTACGGGCAGGTGATACCTCTATTTTATATAAAGTTATTTATGCTTTCTTAGCTTAAATTGTTGTGAGTTCTAAAGTAATATTGTGTTTAGATAGTTAAAATATGTTGTTTAGTGTAAAAGAAGAACTAATTCTGGTTTGGAGTCATTTGGCACTTTGGTGCCCCATTTTGTGCTTTTATGTGTGTATTTCATTGCTGCAGCATTAGGTGCCGCAGCATTGCATTTCTGCGACAAATGAGAGAGAAAATGTTGTCACACGGATTTCAGGGCCTGCTAGCTATCAAAAAGGACAGGCACGTCCTGTAGCAGTGAATGGGTACTATTATGCCAAGAATATTCCATCTATGTGGTCACTTGTACTCCTAGGCACACGTAATGACAAAAAGAGCCTCCAAATGACATTTCTTGGATCACTAAACCGTAGCTCTATAAAAGGGAGCTCATCTTCCTCATTTAGGAGGCTGGTTCAGAAAGGAGGCTAGGTTTAGACATAGCCTTTCTCTCCATTTTCGTTCCAAGCTCCATTTTTCACAATAAAAGTAGAATTTTCAGTGCTGCGACACTTGATGCTGCAGCAACACAGGAGCTGATTTACTTGGAGAATTTCGTGGATTTGGGAGCTGATCTGAACCTCCATGCTATTGTTCTTGGAGCCAATCTTCAGTCTACCTCTTCTTAGTATCTTTCTTCCTTGTATTTTCGGTATTATGGCTTTAACATTTATGTTTGAGTTGTATTTCTTGTGTTGTTTGCTCATCATGAGCTAAATACTCTTAGTTGGGATGTTTAGATCTATGTAATGAAGTCTTAAGGTTCTTGATGCTTATGTTATTGTGTGGAGCACTTTATCTTGTGTGTTTTACTACATCCATCTTAGCTTAGGGTTGGCCGTCTAATCTAAGTAGAAATACATTCACAGGAATGGTTTGTATTTATATCTCACAAGATGACATGGTATGTTGCACTATAGTAATATAGTTGTTCCTTGCTTGAGTCCTAGGAATAGGAGAGGCATAAGCCATGAGGTACAACACTTAGGTGTAAAGCTGCTTGTTCTCCAGTAGCCTAGGGAAATAATCCTTTCTGAATTAGGAATAATTTGGGAGGACTAAAGCCTAGTGTTAAGCATTAGGAATAATGCACAATTGCGGCAGCACCTAGTGCTGCAGCACTTAGCATAGCATTTTGAGCATTATTATGAATTTGCATAGTGAAAGCATTCCCAACTTACTCTCATTCTGGATTTCTACTAATCATTTATCTTAATTACTGTTTGTTGATAAAACTGAGTTCTACAACTTGTTATTTTACTTTGTTTTACTTACTAGCTTACTTGCTAATTAAATATAGAAAAGAACTCAACAATTCTCGTGGGAATGATCTCTACTTACTCTTTATTACTTGTTACGATTGTGTATACTTGCACATATTGTTTTCACACAACAAGTTTTTGGCGCCGTTGCCGGGGATTGTGACAGTTAATTTCTATTGTTTAGTTAGTATGTTTGGTTAGTTTTTTGTGTGTTCAATTTTTGAGCAATTTTTTTCTATTTCGTATTGTGTTTTGTGTTTGTAATGTGTTCTCTTTGTTGTTTTTAGTTTCACCATTTGTGTTTAGTGTTTTGTGAAAGAAAAAAAATTCCACTTTACCATGGACCATTGGAGTTTTTACTTTATGCAAGAATTGAATGCTCAACAATGTTTCAATTTTGATTCTCGTGGTAGTGAACATAAAAGGGGCTGTTTTGAGACAAATCCATGTTCCCAAGCTCAAACCAAAGGATTACATGAGGGAAACTCTAGTTTAAAAGAACTCTTAGCTCAATCCATTGAATCTATGAAGGTGGAGCGTGAAAAATTTGAAAGGGGCTGTTATGCGACCAATTTCATGCCTATGACAGCCCAAAATATGGATTGTCACATGGAAAACTTTGTGTGTGAGCAAATTCCAAGTTGTCAAGCTCAAACCGAAGGATTCCATGAGACCATCTCCAACTTCCAAGAATTTGTAGCTCAATCACTAGAGGAAATCAAAGTGGATAGTGACAACTTTCAAGTATCATGTAAGAATATAGAGGCTCACTTTAAGACAATTATGGAGCATATAAAAGAGGAGAGTTGTATTGAAGGCTAAAACGAAATGAAATGAATAAGGCTAAAACGACCCGAGCCTACAACAAACACGTCAAGCCAAAAAGGTTTGTTGAGGGTGACTTGTTGTGGAAGACTATTCTGCCACTGAGGAAGAAAGACCCCCAATTTGGCAAGTAGTCCCCAAATTGGGATGAGCCCTACATCATTAGTGAAGTATACAACGGCAAGGTATATCGTCTAATCACTCTAGACAGAAAAGAGTTGGAAACGAAAATTAACAGCAAGTATCTCAAAGCATATTTTCCTACTCTATGGGAAAGTATGTAAGGGAAAGAAAATTGGAAATTAAGAATAAAATTGTCAACGTGGAAGGGTAGGAGAGAGAGAGGGTTATTTCCCCGATGATTCGCACTAGAGCAGCACGACTTGTATCAAGGTCCACCTGCAAGCCAGGTTGAAGAGCCAGGAGATGTGCAAGAGGAGGATCCAAGGCAGCATTGCGATGAAAAAGCTCGATAATGGCAGTGGATTTTTTGGCAGCCGCCGAATGTTGAGGGGTGAGGGAAAAGATTGAAAATGGCAGTAGAAAAGCTTGGTGTCATTAGCCCTCTTTCTGTTTTGATACGACATGATATCCTCTTTTGTTCAGCTAAGATTACCTGTTTAGTCTGGCTGAGGGAATTGATGGTAACCCGATAGCCCTCCTTCTCAACCTGAAGGGATTCCAACCGTTGGAATGTAGTCTCAGCTTGGTCCCGAGTGTCTTTGGCTCATTCGTATTGGTTGGAGATGTCCCCCAGTTGAAGGGCCACCTTTTCCAAGATGTCCCTTTTGGTGGAGGGAACATCGAGAGATTTAGAATATCGAAAACGTGTAGCTCTGAGTCTGGCCACCTCGTCAGAATCGGTTGGATTCTCTCCAGCCAGAGCAACCTCCACTTCGGCAAGATCGATCTCTATGGAAGAGGCAGCCGCCTCTAGGACTTCCAAACTCGAGAAATGCCGCTTCAACTCCTCATCGTCAATGGCAGAGTTATCAAGGCCCTCAGACTAATGTTCCACAGGGGTAACGACCACCTCAGGAGGGGGCGGGTCAAACCACCACAGTGACAGTAACCATTTCCTGTGAGAAAGAGATGATGAGAGAAGGAAACAAATACTGTAGGAACCACAATAAAACTAAGGAGTAAAACTTATGAGGATTAGAGCTGGAGGGCTGGGAACCTAAGCAGGAGGAGATTGGGGAGAACTGGGGGGAGTGCAAAGCCGCTGCAAAGGGGACCCCAAGAGTTAAGCAAAATGACAATAGTTAAAGGGGTGGCAAGAGAGGAAGGAAACTCACCCGAAGTCATTTGAGAGAAGGGGGTGATAGATCGGAACTCTGAACTGAGGGCCAAGGTCATGCTTCAAAACTGGATACCAGCAATGATGTGATCCTAAGTTCACTAAGCATGTGGAAAGAAACTTATAAAGATACCCCTATTTTATTGAGTACAAGACTTAATGGCTTATGCCATTTTGAATCCAAGTAGCAATCTTGCATTATCATTGGCTGGAGAATTCCTATCAACTCATGCAACTAAGGTCTACACGAAGAAGTTGAAGGAAAATCTCATGAAGAGTAAAATAGTACAATATCATGAAGAATAAATTAGTGCAATTTATTTCCATTTTTAGTACTTTATTTTAGGATTATATCCAAGGCTTTAATGTCATTTAACCGTCTTCTTCATTTTAGGATTGAATTTAATGCCAATTAGTTATTTCCATTAAAATTAGGATTTGATATTTATTAGTATATTTTAGTTTCTAGGATTTTATTGAGTCAATTGGGCCTGAGGTTCTTTTGGGTCAATTGGGATTGTGGTTCTCTATATATTGTAGTGCATTTTATGAAATAAAAAAGTTGAATTTTGAGTAAAAATTTAGAGACGTGTCTCTTTGGTTCTTCTGAGCCGTTCTTAGAGCTTATCGGCTTGCCGTGGCGCTCATCTTGACTTATCAACCGGAACCTCCATAGCTGGTTGTGACGTCTTCTCGACTTATTGATCGATCTTCCATCCCCGATCGTGGTGTCTCCATCACTTCCACCTTCATGACTCCGAAAATAGTCACCGACGGCTTCGAGGTTGCCATCATCTGGTATCAAAGCTTAGGTTCTATCAAGGTGTTATCTATCCTTTTCAATTTTAGTCTCTAAATTTTGTTCATCTTATTGTGTTTATTCTTTTTGCAAAAAAAAAAAGGGCAAAAAATTCGAAAATTCAAAAAAAAAAGAAAGAGAAGAAGAAAAAAAGAAGAAAAGAGAAAAAAAAAGAAAGAGCAGGAAAAAAAGCAAAAAAAGCACTTTTTATTATTATTATTATTATTATTATCGATCTTTGTTGTTTGTTTGCAAGTTTTTTTTTTTATGGTTCATGATGGAGCGAAGGCAAAGGGATTATGAAATATACATTAGAGATTTTGTAATGGATCCTGCATATGCAAAATACCTTTATAAAAATGGGCTAATAAAAGAGGCAAAAAGAGTTGAAAAGTTAGCCTCTAAGGATCACATCAAGCAAAAACGTTTCGAGGAGCTGTCGCCAGCAGTAGGATTGAGGGCCAACAACACCCTAAGCACCTCTACACGATCCACTGGCAGAGTGGGGGTGGCAGCTAGGGCAGTTCCCAAGATCTGATGAGACTCGGTAGACAAGCCAGGAGCGAAGTTAGGAAAATAAAGTTGTGCCCATAGTTGAAGGAAACAATTTGGACCCTCGGCCTTGGAGTAGAAGCCTTTATCCTTAACCTACGCCGAAAAACTCTCCATGCTTCGGTAGAGGAGAGCAAGAAAGAAAGGTCCCCAAGCATATTTTTTGCTCGTCTACTGCAGTTGGAGGAAGACAGAAAGCTCCTTGACGATGCTGAAGGACTTGGTACTAAAGAGGAGTTTGTTAAACAAATGCACCAGGAATGCATGGTGTTCTCCCTCAGTAACAGTTCCAGTGGTCTTGGCATTCCTGGACAAGATATGAGTGAAAGTTGGGGCGAAGGTATAAGGGGGGTCCTCGCCCACGAATTCAGGATTCCCTAGGGGAAGACAAAAGCATTGAGGGTCGTCGACCAAAAAGACATCAGAGGGAAAAGGAGATTGGCGTTGTGTGAGATCCCTTTGGTCGACACAATGATCATATCATAGATACCCCACTCTTTCTAGGAATCACCCTTTTGGACAGTCAGGCGCTCCACCCAAGGATTGTACTCAACATTACTCTTCGGCCACCCCCGGAGATCAGCAAATTTGGCTTCTGCGTTGTACCAGGCAGACTTGAGAGGGAGGTCGCAGGCGTCAAAGCGCCGCTCGAAGAGGGAGAAGCCGAAGTCAGTGTTGATGGTCGTAGGGCGCAGGACGAAAATTTTGCCTATAGAGGCAAAGATTAACAGCACAGGGTTCTGAGAAGAAGAAGGAATGTTGGTGGAAGCAGTCATGGTGAATGAAACAAAAAAACAAAGAAATGGAAGCACAAGGGTTCTGAATAGGAAGTGAAAAGGAAGAAGATGCAAAGAACCTTGCGGAGTAGGCATCAATTCTATTTATAGCCGCAGGACATAATCAACGTGTCCTAGGGATCAGTTGCGCAGTCGTTTCGTTCACGCAAACTGCCAAGTGTCACATAGCGGCAGTTATGTCCCTTCCAACCGTCATATCAGATCATATCACAGGGTTTTTGTACCATCAGTCACGTTCTTGCGACCATACGACAGCACAAAAAGGGGGACAATTGTTAACACCCAAAAATAATTAAGTCGTAGGACGAGGGCTAAGGAGAAAGGTGAAAAAGTTAGAGTGTTGAGACAGGCCATGTGACTAAATCCCAAGAGGTAATTGCCGATAGAAGTGAACTCAAGAGAGGCCCTCGGGGCACACTACAAGACAAACACCCCGAGGGCCAATGAGCTAGGCCAAGGGAGAGCGAGGCCTCTACCTATAGAGTGCCACAGCCAAGGTAACTCGGGTGCCTAAGTTACTGCCCAAGGACAAAGGCCAGCAGAGTGACCAAGCGGTCGAGGCAAGGCAGGCTTGCTTGGAGAATGTTGAAGATTAAGCGTAGGAGCGAGGCCGTGAAAATATAAGTGAGAGGTATTTATCCCACTAACCGTGCTAGTTGGATCGTGGGCAGTTGCTCCGTTTCTTTAGGGCTTAGGAGCGATGATAGACGTTGATCTTAGATTGATCCAACGGTAGGCAAGTGTTGGCTCGAAAAGTGGCCGATGAGGGTCTATGTATATTTATAGCACAGAGTAAATGTTAAACACACACATCAATCAATCAAAACTCTACGTTTTATTTCAATTTATCTTCGTTTACCACATTTTATCTTTACTTTATCTATTAGGCCAGTAGAATAATCCAACCCTCGCGTCCCTTTCACCTAAACTATCCCTTTCTAGAGGAATCAGGATACCCATAGTTGAGGATAATCCTCAAATTGCACTACTGAAAATTGAAGATTCAACCCCACCTTATAATCAGCAAACAAATCCGTATAAACGACTCTTTTCTCTAGAGCGGGCAGTCCCTCTGCTACGATCAATAACAAGAACGGTGACAATGGATCCCCTTTATGGAGACCTCTCTGCACCAAGAAATCTTGGGTTGGACTTCCATTCACTAAGACCGATAAAGAAGTAGAGCACACACAAGCTTTCATCCACTGAGTCCACCTAGAATTAAAACGAAGTTTCTCCATCATATAAAATAAAAAAGACCAAGATATAGTGTCACAGGCCTTCTCAAAATCAACCTTAAATAGCATGCATTTGTCCTTCTTTCTCTTTGCTAAGTCAACCAACTCATTCACAACCACAACTCCATCTAGATATTCAACCACCCAAGAAAGCTGATTGACATCTAAATATGACACTAAGAAGCACCTTTTTGATCCCGTTCACTAACACCTTTGATAGAATTTTATAAATACTCCCAATTAAACAAATAGGTCTATACTCACCCAAGCCTTGAGGATTGTCTTTCTTAGGAACAAGTGTTATAAAAGAAGCTGAGAAAGCCTATAGGCAAATAACTTTAGAATGAATGTCACTAAAGAAATGATATTTATTCTTGATTTGGCTAATTTTAATGCATTCATTTCACATTGGGTAGGATAGAATATTGCTCTTGTGAAATATTGAAAATGAAGTACGGATTACATGTAGTATACATAAAATAGTACAAAATCACGGTACACCTAATATTGTAATTAATATGAAATCATTGTGAGAATGACAGGTGGAAAACCATTAATTGAGATTAATTCTCAATTTTTATTAGTATAGATTACAAATTAGGAAAATGCTATATCTCGCGAGAATAAGCATAGCGGATGCATCGCGAATGATGTGGCTGACTTTTTCATTTCAGTTTCTCTATCTGATGCAAATATGCAATTCAGATGATTTCAAAATGTTTTGGCCCATCCTCGCTCACTGAATCAATATTGGCAGCAATGGGGATATGATCTCCCTCAACCTTATTTCACGTTCTCCATAGCAATTGATGACGGCCTATACCTTGTCGACAACAAATTCAGCCTCCCTGTTGGCCCCGCCGACCTTGGGAAGATTTAGAATGGTGAAAACGAAATGGCGTAGTTCGGCGTGGTAGTGCCTCATAAATGTGATGGATTGTGTGCGTATTTAGATGTATCTTCCATCTGATTTTTTATTAACACTTTTAAACAGGAGAGTAGATTCACTTTGCTAATGTCCAAAGTCTTTAATTTACAACTTCATTAATTAACAAATGAGTATATACCACCGAACCAAAAACCCAAAACAAAAAATTTAAAATAACACGCAATTTATGTTAATGGCTCCAAAGGATTTGTTGGATCATGTTTGCATCAAAAATAGGGGTAATGAAAAAATTGAAAAGATGATGAAGAATAAGAAGGTTTACACATGTATTTACGAGATGAATTTTTGTATTTCTGAATTTTTTTGTTTTGAACTTTAGAAGGTTTGGAAGTGGATGATATTTACAAAGTGAAAGAGTAGGGAAGACAAAATGAACAAAAAGATGGTAGGGAAAAGTATCAGGCTTGCCTCGAGAATAATCCTTTTGCTTATTTAGAACTTCTGTATATTTGAGGTAACTGACTTCTGTATATTTAACCACAAAGGATACTACGTACCTGGTGTGAAAACAAAATTTAACTCATCAAGGGTGACACAAAAGTTTTTTTGTTTCCAGTGTTGGTGAAAGACATTGCCCCAAGAGAAAACTATAGTGGTGTAGCAAGCAAATTTTGACTCATGAAGGGTCTTGCAAGATTTTTGTCCCAGTATTGGTGAGAAGCATTGCCGCTGGGAGAAGATTGCCTTGTACATCAAGCCAAATTTGACTCAGATTTTTTTCACAATGTGAGATTTTTTGGGACTCTCAAGCAGTGGTGGAGCTAGCATAAATTTTATGAGGTGACCAAATATAAATGTTTACTTGCACTTGTTGTATCTCAACTTTCTTCGGTTGGCGAGTTTGGTCATTCTATTTTATTTTTGGTGATTTCGTTCCCCTAATTTGGCAATTTTGGTCTATGAGATTTTTTCATTGCACTTTTGGTCTTAAAAAAATTAGGCTTAAATATATGCTTTGCCCCTGCAAATATCACCATAATCCAGTTATACCCCTGTAAAAATAAAATTTTTAAAATTACCCTTGCAAATATAAATCGCTTACGGTTATGCCTCTCGGTCAGTTTCTCATCCAAAAAAATAATTTAAATAAGGTTTAAATATATGTTTTACCCCTGCAAATATCACCATAATCCAGTTATGCCCCTGTCAAAATCTTTAATTTTTCTATTATGCTGATATTTGCAGGGGCATAACTTGATTATGGTGATATTTGTAGGGGCAGAACATATATTTAAGCCTTATTTAAATTATTTTTTTGGATGGGAAGCTGACCGAGGGGCATAACCGTAAGCGATTTATATTTGCCAAGGTAATTTTAAAGTTTTTATTTTTACAGGGGTATAACTGGATTATGGTGATATTTGCAGGGGCAGAATACATATTTAAGCCAAAAAATTATGGATTGTGCAATTTTGGTCTCTCATTTCCCCAAAGCACAATATTTTTTGTGAAAAAAATGCAAATAATTGATGATTTTGAGGACAAAAATTGTCAAATTATGAAAATTGGCAACCAAAATTGTTAAACGTAAAATAGAGGACCAAAATCACCAAGTTAACAAAAATTACCATATTTGTTTGGGTTAATGATAGACTAATGGACTTAAACTAGTAGACTTGTTGTTGTTCTTTTGTCTCCTTAGACATATACATTTGGTTGAGGTTTCTAAATAATATATTATTGGAATAGCTAAATATAAAATTTACCTACTTATTCAAATACATATATTATTTTTGGATAGAAAAAACGATTATAAGGCTCAGAAAACTGATTTGTCGATTAAATGGATCAACAATCTTTAGTGCATTCATTTTTCTATTGTGTTTCCAAGACATCACCATTTTCTTGTCAAACCCATCCATTCTCCCTCTTACCTGATTTTGATTTTTTTCTCTTTCCTTCATTTATCAAATTTTTCTATTTCCCTATGCACGGAATTAACAATAAAAAATGTTTTTTTGGAGTAAATAGTTTCTTTTTACGAGGGAAAACAATCGGCGAGAGACAATCAATTCACTGATTTCGGAGTGTGTTTCTCGGATTTATCACAGATGCTGAAAATAATTTTTCGTTTGATTTCAAATTTGCGATTGATATAAACTAATTAAAAAAGCGTTAACTAGTTTAGACGAATTCACACCGTTGTAGGCAAGCGCTAAACAGTGGTTTCAATCGGTCACAAAAGCAAACATACATCGCTAAACATAGCCAATATCATAATAGAGTTCATGTCAATCCTCTATCAAATTATATTCGAGTTAAACGAAATAAGCAATTAAACAATTCGAATAATCAAGGGTTACGAAACAAATTTGCATACAAACAAGTGTAATACACAACCGAATCACGTATTGCAAAACAGAATACGACTAACTAAGGAGAAAACGAAAACTGAGTTTGCAAATTTGGTAGAGATGGAACTAAAGAAACTAAAACGAAAAAGTATTAAGCATTAAGCAACGAAGGTGGTGGCATAGTGGTGGTATAGAAGTGGAAAGAGAGAGAAATTTTTGACTTTGAGAGAACATATTAGTATAGAAGTGGAATGTGGTGTTTACGATTAATATTTTTTAAATATCGAGAGTATTATAATAGGATGAAAGAGATTATGATATGAATCAATGTGTTCTTTGATGACACTTGATAAGATCTTGATTAGATCTAGAAAGATAGGAACCAGAATGTTGACAATTCACTAATTCTCATATAAGATCAAGAACAAGTGTTCTTGACAAATCAAGAAAGATGAACAAAATACAACAGAAAACACAAGAAACTTACATGAAAAGTAGAAGAAGGAACCAATGTGGATGAGACTAGAGATGGATGTGAGCAAGGTCCTCTCCTTCAAGAACCATCGCGAGTCCTCATGATGAATCTCACTCTCTCATATGCATGTACTTGCCACTTCTCACCTCTCACTAGGTTTCTCTCTAGGCTTTCACTTTGTAAAAATGAAGAAATGAAACTACCTCATCAAGAGTTCTCCCTAATTACACTAACGGATAAGGTATTTATACTATGGACTTATTGGATCCTAGGTCCACAATTACAAGAAAGACCTTTAGCCACAAAAACTAGTCCAGGCCGTAGCCCATCTACTCAAAGCCACATGACCCAAAATGAAGTGTCTTACAAATATACAATTATTAAAAGAAAACAAAATATAAAACACTTCATCAAAGCTCCATTTTACCTTCATCCAAGCTTCATGCATGCGGGTTCACATCATACTCTCCCTCTTGAATTTCACTTGTCCCCAAGTGAACTCCTCTTGGAAACCTACATCAAGGCCTAGGGGAAGGAATGGAGATAAGAGGTAGAAGGTGATACCTTTGCAACTTCATAACATGAGACACATTCTCCATTACTTTGGCCTTACCATTTAATTGTTTGCCGCTGGAAGTACCACGAAGGTCCTTGCCATTCTCACAATAAAGTGGCTTAGCTGGCAACAACTTCATAGGTGTCCTAAACAAGAAATTAACAAAACTTTGTGCAAGGAAAGAGTTAGTGGCCAAAACCCTATTTTCATATGATACATCATGCAAAGGTTGCCTAAGGGACATACATCCTTTCCTCGTTGGATCCTTTTTAGGCACTACAAGTAAGCTTTTTATTTTCTTTGGGTCTGTTTCCTCAAGATTTTGGTCATTTAATTCTTTGGGAGTGGCATGATCAAGATTAGGGGTGCCTACCACAACTACACTTTGGCCTTCCAACTTGAGGTTGGACTTTCTTTCCTTTTCCTCCTCCTCAATTTTGTTTTTCAAAATGATTTGGTCTTTCAAAACTTCTCGAGCACTAAGGGGAGAAAGAACAATTTTCAAATTCTTATACATAAATGAGTGTTTATTAGTAAATCCATCATAGATGGCTTTTGTATTGTTTTGCCATTGCCTTCCTAAGATTAGATGGCCGATCTCCATAGGGACAACATCACATTAGACATTTTCTTTGTACCTATGAATGGAGAAACTAACAAGCACTTGTTTATCCACAATTATTTTTTTTTGCTCATTAAGCCATTGTATTTTGTATGGGTTTGGATGAATGATGGTGGGAAGATTGAGCTTTGTAACTAAGCGAGTGCTAGCCCAATTAACACAACTTCCAACATCAATTTGCAAACAACATAATCAAGTTGACACAAGACATCTAGTATGAAAGGTAGAAGAATTAGTAGTAGGAGTAGAGAAAGTTTCCTTACTCTTTGGCACTATGGTCGAAGGTTCATCTTTTACCGTTTTAGGTGTATAGGCTTCCTCCCTTTTTGAATTCGCCTTCCAAGTATTGGTGTGGGTATACCTGGAGGAGTTTTCTTCTTTTATGTCCCTCATTCTATGGCTCCTTTCATTCTCCTCAACAACATATCTAGGCCTCCTATTTCTTTTGTCATAATATTCACAAGGAGAGTCATATCTAATAGGGGAATGGTACCTTTTTGAGGAATGATACCTTTTTCGAGAATTATATCTCCTAGGAGAATCATTCATTTTTGGGGAATGATATCTCCTAGGAGGAACATACCTCCTATCAAATATGGACTTCATCATGCCATGATTTGTGTGCACCTACAAGACAAAGTTAGTACAAAAAACAACCACCAATAAGTCCTCGCCAATAAGTCCTTCATCCAAGCTTCATGCATGTGAGCTCACAACAGATTTGAAGATTTTTTCTAAGTCGTTCTAAACCCTCTTCCAATGCAGTTTTTGAGTTCCCCCATTTTAGAGGGCTTTAGAATTGTGAAGAAAAATAAAATTTTCATTCAAAGTAGGGAACTATCCTTCCTCTTCTTCCTTTCCTTCCTTCCTTTTTCCCTAAAGCCTCATCTCCACTCTCCTCCAAAACTCCCAAACATAGCCTTAGGGTTTTCTCCACATGACAACTCACACTCTTTTTTTTTGGGTCCTTTTCATCCATATTTAAGAATCACGGACAGTTGAATGTTTTGTGCATCATATCTAAGTTAGGTGCCATGTGCTATGGCACCAAGAACACCATCCATAATTTTCTTGCAGAAATCCACACTAAACCAACAACAATCACTACAAAATAAAAACCGTAGATTAGTGACAGATTTTTTGTTCGCTATCTGCTGTTTTTCCCTCGCTAGCAGCAATTACAGACTGATTCACTCGAAAAAAACCTTGACACTAATATTTAGCGACCGAATTTAATTCCGTTGCAATTAGAGAGGAACATTTTCGTCGCTAATGACAGACACGTGTCAAATTCTGATTTACCAAATTTTGCGAGGGAAATTCCTCGGTAAAGATAGCCACGTGTCATCATCTAATTCACTGATTAGCAATAAATTTTCATCGCTAATGACCCCTATTTTAATTTTTTTTAAAACATGCTTTTTTGATATTTATAATAACCTACTTTAATAAATATAAATACTTTTCGAATCAACAATAAAATCCCAATCAACAATAAAGTAGTTCGAAATATTAGAACATAATACTGAAATGTCAAACGAATACAAACAAAGTCCTAATAGGGGGCAGTGTAACACCCCCCTTTTACTATTACAATTAAATAGACAATTATCAGAGTCACCTCGAAGGGCGCTACATTTTTCACCATTTTAAAAAAAACACCATTTATTCCAAAAAAAATCTCCAAAATAATTTATATAAAAGAAATCACCAAGCAGCGGAAATATTAACCAGTTTAAACATCTCCAGAATTAACAATTAAAGACATCTCCAAAATTAATTAAAACAATTTCCAATAACTAAAATAATAGTTCAAAACGATAACTAACGACTCCCCGGTGCTACATATCAGAGCTGACACAGACCCAAACGAGAGAGGAAGCAAAACCTAGCAATTCCTCCACGAGCACTAGCGATCACCTGCAGCGTTGCCGCATGAGAGCAACATTCCAAGCAGAAGGGGTGAGTCTAACAGAGGTAATAAGCAGATGATAAAAATATGCTAGCATCAGGTAACTACAGCAACACAATACAATTACACCATATCACAGCACCAGATACCAAAGGAAAAATCCATTTGACAGTGAACCACCAAAATTATAACATTCATAGACAACGGGATGATATGCAACCCCTCCAGTGGGCATATGCATGCGGTACCGATCACCAAAATGAGCCACGACGGGCATATCACCAATAAACACCAGAGGCAGAGCCTATATCACCAAAACATGCATATGACAATGCGACACCATGATTATGCACCAACTCACCATAACAAGTATTTAAAATAAATACTATATCACCAGAATCAAAACAAATGATTTCACCAAAAATAGCACCAAGTTGTAGCATCACAGCTACCACTAAACTCTCCTGAGCATACCAGCACCGCACCTGAAATATTAACACCAGACGGCTCCACAACGCGGACATAACGCACGCACACCACGCACAAGACTGGCGCACAGCGCCTAGGCACATCGCACCTACTTCAGCTAATTAATTAAAATAGCAAACGACATCGGATTTCAACAAATAAATACTTGTTGGAAAGCCCTATGGGCCTGGTTATCATCCCTAAGTTCAGTTTTTGAAGGAGAGTGTCCAATAGGTACAGTTTTCGAAAAGCACACAGGCTAGTTGCAAAAGAGGACAGTTTCTGTCCTTCAAATTCAAGCAATTCCAAAGTGACCAAAACTCAATCAAATTGCATGAAACTTGTGCATAAACTGGGGCAAATTTTGTCTAGTTTTCAAAGAAATTGGATTCGTTCGAAAAGGAGTTCTTTTGAAAACGTGGTAACCAAAACACTGACCCTGTGTCCAGATTGTTTCCAGAATCTTACTCTAACTTGTGGAATTCATATCTCGAGCTACACAACTCTAAACGCAACCAAACCAGTGCCAAATTAACAAGCGTTAAGTCTATTTTCCAGAAAAATAAACCACATAATTTTTCGGTCAATACAACGTTCCCAGTCACCGAAATACCGAATCTATACCCAGTGCCAAAACGACCGGCGTTAAGTCTATTTTCAAAAACAATCAACCTCATAATTTTTGGATCAACCAAACAGCGCCAGTTTTAGAAAAACCGAACCTGTGTCCAGAATCGCTAAATTGCCAAACACCAAACCCTAACGGCAACGACACCGCAACCACCACAACAAAAACGACAATTCGACAACGCAACAACAACAATCAACCACGCACAGCAACAACAAAAACACGAACAATAACAACACCATCATCGTGATACAACAATCACGCGACAACAAATAACGAAACAAATCACAATAACGTGCAATAATCATCAATGCACCAATCTCAACGAAAACACGATATGCAACAACACGAACAATTCAACAAAACCCTAGAATACCCACACATAATTATCATCAACCCATTATCAAGGTTAAGCCCACCCTTACCTCGAATAACGTAAGCTCCGGAACACGACGAACGAGACACGAACAAAACCACAGCAACACGAACGATCTCCTTTTGAAATTCTTCGCGAAACCCTCCTCTTCTCTCCCTCTTTGCGCCGCGTGCTCTCTCTCTCTCACTCTCACTTTCGTTTTTCTTTTGCTTGCTGCGAATGAGGGTTTGGCTTAAACCCCCAGGGTTTAAGTTGAGGGCTCAGTAAACACTGGGCTCTCTACGTCACCACCTCCTTTACTCGTTTCACCTCCTACGCATATAAAATATTAACCTTTTAATTTATCTATATCCCGCCTCCAAATTATTTTAATAATTCAATCAACTATTTTAATTAAATTATTTCCTGGGTGTTACAGGCAGCATCATCAGACCTCTCAGACTCAGGCGACCTATACCCATTTGGTCGATTGCGGTTATAAAATTTTCATATCTTCATCTACGTAGGGGTAAACTTCAAGAAGTCTTCCTGCATACCTGATTGCACCTGTTGTTGAGTCTGCAGCTGCTCCTGCTGAGCCTGAGTCTGCACCTGCTGCCTGAGCTGCTCAGTCTACTCATCTAAAGGAGGAGGAGGAGGAGGTCCACTGCTAGAAGGTTTGCTAGTGTTGTAGTGATCGACCCCAAAGTCCAATAATGTAGCCAAGGGCCCCGAACCATACAGGGGACCCATATTCTGCTCGCCTACCGCCTTCTTCCAATTGCGGTTTGCCAGAGCTATGATCTCAGGATTTTGTGGACCAAGTGTCTCAGGGTTCCAGATCCCCTGAGTTGGCTCAATCATCACCTCACCATCCTCCTCCTGTTATGCATAAACATAAAACATAGCATAGTTAGCGCTTCATTTTAAGAAAACAACATTATAAAATACAAATCAAGGTGTATATTTACCTGCGTTTTCCTCGACCGCTCATCAACATACTCCTTAGTACCCTTCCTCAAATGTGTGGCCCTATGCAACTCAGGAATAGTGATATTGCGTCTGACCTTCTTACTCTGTAAAAATGAAACACATTTTCAACGATGGCTAATCACCCTAAATCAACTAAAATAACATACAAATTTTCAAAATAATTTACCAATCTGACAGCATGCTGAGTCTGGTTGACGGAGCCGCAACAAGGAAGCGAGCAACCCTTCTCTAAATTTCTATTTTGCTTGGCCTTTTCTGCTTTTGTTTTGTAGCTCATTGGAGCCCAAAGTTCCTTGTAGGCAATCCAAACGCAATTAGGCATGTACTTCAGCTGGTTATTTATAAAGCAAATCTGACAATTGTTTGCCCATTATTTTGAAAAAATGTCTCTTCACAGCTAGATTATTTTCCAGCAGCCACATCACCTTGGTCTGTATTAAGCAAAATCAAAATATGTATTAATAATTATATTTAACATAAACAAAAAATTAAAATTAACAATATAGGTAATGACATAACTGACTTTTGTCCACTTTTCATGATAGCTTTTAAAACATAGTTTCCAAATGACATATGTGATATTCGATGAAGCGGTCTTCACGGGAAGAAGCCTGCATAATAAAAGATAGGCAAAATTACACCAGGGGACCTTTAACTTATTTATTTGTAACAAGTTGGCCCTTTAAGTTTCTTTTGTAACAAATAGGCCCTTTAAGTTACCCGACGTTGACACCGTTGGCCCTTTTAGTAAAATGTAATATCGTTCATTACATCAAAATACACCAAAATATGTTTGTTTGCATCAATATACATAAGCTAGAGTAGTCACAATATATAAAGTAGCATTACATCAAAATATATAAGCTAGAGAAATCATTAAAAGGGCCTATTTGTTACAAAAAAAACTTAAAGGTCCAACTTGTTACAAATAAATAACTTAAAGGTCCTCTAGTGTAATTTTGCCTAAAAGATATATCAAACAATCAAACATATATATATATAAGTCATTGCATAGTTAACTTCAATTAAAAAAAGTCAAACATTACTTACGTGTTACCATAGGCATATACCCAGCTGGTGGAGACGAAGACTGAACCACCAGTGGGGCCACTAGAGTGGAATGTGATGTCTCTCCAGCTCCTCTAGCAGTAGTACTGGTGGTGTGAGGCATCCAAATATATATGTCACCTCACACTGTCTACAATGATGACGCCTCTTCGTGGAAGATCCTCCTCCTGGATGCATATCTATGGACAAGAACAAGACTCTAATAATAACGATAACAAGAACAAGAACATTAATATAATAACGATAATTAGAAAACTAGTGTAATAATGATAACAACAACATTAATCTAAAAATGATAATAAGAACATTATTCTAGTTGTCACACTCATATACTAATAAGACTAATCTAATTATTCATCTTCTTCATCTTCAGCATCTTCTTCATCTCTAGTCTCTCCTTCATCTTCAGTCACTTCTAGTACTGGTTCAACTTCTTCACCATAGAGTCGATCATCACGTAAGATATCAATTTGTTCAACTTCAATTAACCCATTTACTCCCTACATTTCATCCACTTGATAAGGAACCTCATCCTCCGTATCAGTGGCTTCAATGCGACCTCGAGGTTTCATCTTAATTGCAACACACCATCCTCTCTTAGTTGATGGATATGAAACATAATACACCTGTCTCACACTTTCTGGCATGATAAGCGGATCATAAAGTTTTTACCTTCAATCCATTCAAATGTCCACGGTATTACATTTTGGATTCAATTTTGTTCCTTTAATCGATGGATCAAGTCAACTACAATAAAATAAAACTATTCTATTTTCATAGTCTAACTGTGGGTATTCAAGTTCATATATGTGTTGGATCACACCGTAGTAGTCATCTTCACCTTCTCCTGTTTCCCCTTTAACATATACCCCACTATTAATTGTTTGTTTTCCCTCACTCCATGATTGGGTGTCAAGTTTGTAATCGTTAACTAGGTACGTGTGCCACTCAATCACCTCGCGAAAAGGACCATCGACTAAGTTCCTCAAGTGTCGGATTACACTACACCAGATCTTGAAAAAAAAAGGCGCTAAAATGGGCAGCGCTTCTGCTGGAAGCGCTGCTTTTGGCTAAAACACGCGAGCAATGGGCAGCGCTTCCAAGCCAAACACTACGTATTGGAGGACGCATATGAGCAATGGGCAGCGCTCCCTTGCCAAACGCTGCCCATTGGAGGACGCATATGAGCAATGGGCAGCGCTCCCTTGCCAAACGCTGCCTATTGGTGAGCGCATATGAGCAATGGGCAGCGCTCCTTACTTATAAACGCTGCCTATTGGTTTTTTTTCATTGTCCTTCCCTCGCGTACGTTTTAACGTTATTATTTTTTTTTGGGTCTTCTCCATCACCTAGCTCTCTCACTTGAAGCTCTCACTCACGTATACTCTCTCAAGCTCTCAAGCTCTCCTCCGCATGCCTCACCTCCTCCTCTCCGCGCGCCTCACCTCCTCTCTCAAGCTCAACGCCTCAAGCTCTCATTTTCGTTCTCACTCTCACACTCTCATTTTCGTGCCTCAAGCTCAACGCCTCACACTCTCATTTTCGTGGCTCTCTCTTATTTTCGTTCTATTTCACAAAGGTTAGTATTACTACATGTTGTTCTAGTTATTTTAATGGCATTGGAACCTTAGGTTAGATGATTCAAAGTTGATGCTTGATGATTAGCTCTTTGAAATGGTGTTTCTAAACTTGAAGGGAAATGTAGTTGTAGTGTTTGTTGAAATATTGCTTTTTAATTTAATGTTGCTCTAGGTTAATGAAATGCTTTGTTTATTGATTTTACTCTATGTATGTGTAGGTGTAGTGTTTGTTGATTTTACTCCATTAAACTATAGGTTGTGATGATATGATGTATGAACTAGAAAAAGTCATAGAGAGAAAACTAGTGAAAGAATCAATACATTCAATATTCTTATTCAATTTCAATGAATGAACTAGTTATAGGTATAGAAAGTATATATAATACAAGTGACTTAGGAATAATAGTGACTTATGAATGAACTAATTTCACAAAAATTGATTGTATGTTTGTCTTTATTAGGTATAGAAAATATATATAATACAAGTGACTTATATGATTGAGCTATTCTTTAACCCCCTATTTTAATATATATGGCTAATTAACTTAATGAATGTTTATAGGAATTGAAAATACTTCCTTCGAGTTCGTGTTGGTTCGTGAGTTCGTTATAGTTCAAGTTCGAGTTCGTTTCCTACGTATCTAAGTGGTTCGAGAGTTCGCTTCATTTGCTAGTGTGTGGTTCGCATTCGTTGGAGTTCATCGTTGCTTCCACTTGTTCAGGTACTTTTGTTGTTTTCTTGTATTTATTATATGAAGAATGACAATATGGAAGACATCAAAGTCTTTGATTTCTTTAGTTTAAAATAGTTGAATGTATTAGCTTCAAAAAAATTGTTCGTTTTGTGTGTTTGTCACCTATAATAGGTTTTTAAGTTCTCTTATCAGGATTTTATCTATTTCCAAGTAGTTATTTTACATAGTTTTCATCTTCTTGTCTGTTTATTTATTTTGGATAGATAAATATAACACTAACAATGAGTATGTTTTATTGCAGGTCAGATGGCGGATCATGACAGTGATCATGACAGCGATCATGTGTGTGATGTTGAAAAGTATATCAGAAAGCAGGCTCCTTGGGGAATGACGGTCAAAAAAAATATCATCAAGCGAGTAAATAAAGGAAAAGGAAAAGTACCAGTAAGTTACTAATTACTAATTAACTTATTAATTCAACACTTAGTTTTAATTGTTTGTTAACTAATTTACTAATGACATAATGTAGGTGGTGTGGAATATTAAGGGTCAGCCAATTGGGGAAAATCGCGCAGATTTGGTTACCTTCCTAGGTAGTAAGGTAAAAGAAATGATACCAATTACAATCACTACTTGGAGTGAGAAAAGTGTTGTTTTGATGAACACAAAGAGGAGTTTTGGTTAACAATACAGGTATATAATTTTACATCTCTTTAGTAATCTTATTTAATAAATTTGTAACCATATATATTTATATCATTTTCATTGAATATGTGTATGCTGAAATATTTTGATGTGGATGAGTCCCGAAAAGACTGGTGTATGAAGGAAACTGGAAAGCTACATCGGAATTTCAGGGGTAGTCTAAAAAAAATGGTTGTTTGATAATAGTGGAAACTTCAGATGGAAGCCTCCAACGCCATATAGTGGATTTATGACGGAGGAGGATTGGGTTACATTTGTTAGAAGACACACCGAAGATGAAGATTTCATGGTTAGTACTATAATCTATTAAGTTATAACTTAAAATATAGTTGACAATTATATATTATACATTAATGTATACTTATCTCTCTAAATAGAAACTATGCCAAGCGAATCGAGAGAGAGCTTCTGGTTGTGAGTACCCATATAGAGGCGGTGGTGCTAGTGGATATCAAGTTTTTGAAGAGAGATTGGTAAGACACAATAAGCTTGATTTCTCTTTGTTTAATAAATCTTTTGATTTATAATTTCTTAACATTTGGTAAATTTAAATATAGTTGGAGGAGAGTGGGAAAGATCCTACTAAAGAAAGCATTGAGCGACATTTTTTGTGGGTAGCAGCCAGACAAAAGGATGGGGAGGTTGTGGATCCCAAAACTAAGGAGGTGACCGACAGAATTGTAAGTATTTCCAAAATTCGAATATTGTTTTGAAACTTTTATGATCTTTAAAATGTATAATAATTTTATTTATTATACTTTTCTTTGTGAATCAGGAAACCATATCAGAGTCTATGTCACAGGGGAGATCACTGATTGCTCTGAAAAGGAAATCCTTACTCGTGCCTTGGAAAATGAAGAATACACAGGTCGTATAAGGGGTTGTGGATTTGGCGTTAATCCATCCAACTACCTTGGATCAAAGAAGAGAACTTATGATGACCATCATGATTGTAAACAAAGTAGAGAGTTGCAGGTATTGTATGAAGGTCTAAGGTCTGAAGAACTTAGTCAAATCAAATTGCACTATGGGTTGGTTTCGCCTGCAGTACCATCCCCTACCACAGATAGCGCACGAGATAGCTGCACCATTCCGTCAACTAAGGTATTAAAATTTTTTTTGACGATAAATAAGAAATTAATTATTAAACTCTCTTTCTTCTACTCAATGTTTATTAATTTTTGTTTATAATTGATTTAGGACAACAATGAGTGTGAGTGTGAATTGTATATCTCAAACTCACACCAAATGGTTGCAATAGGCTTCACATGTGACCAATTGGGAACTTTGATGCACAATTTACCCATACCTCCAGATAATGTTAGAGTTAGAGTTGGCTGTGCAATTGTGGGGGATGCACCATTGCCTGCTCCAATACCTAGTATAGATTTACTAACTGTGCAAGATGTAGTTGGTACATTTGTGGCATGGCCAGCACACCTTTTTGCTGTAAGTGACAATATATTTGTAACTAACTAATTATTTTATTTTGTCATTTATTGAGTGCTAGCTAACGAATTATTTTATTTATATATAGGTACGTGTTGCACCCCGAAAAATCCGGTATGGACCTTTCATCGTACAACGTGAAAATTTGTGAAGCCGCCATCAACATTTTTTATTTAGGGACCAAAACATTGAAAAGGGGTCCTTTTTCTTTTTTTAGGCGGGTGGTCCTTTGAGAACTAGAGATGTAGGTTCGGGGGTCGGTTAGGCGTGGAGAAGGTATTAGCACCCCACACCTCCTTTCTACCGAAAGGGAACCTTTAACTTGATGTGCGGTTTTAACAGAGTTGATTTGAAACAATTCGTTCTACTTCTTTTTTATTTGAGAAAAGTGTTTTTGAAAACGGGGGAAAAGATGAATCTTTTTATTATTTTTTTAAAAGTGTGCTTGACGGGATGTGACCCGCTCCTACGTATCTCCCGGTGCGATGGAGAATTCAAAGCTTACGTAGTTCTCCTGAGTTGAGAAACTTTGTGTTGGTGTTTTTTATTGTAGGGGTTTTCGGTCCTAGACTGTACAGTCCACTAGACCTAGAACAAAGACAACCCCGCCTGTACAGACGACGTGCCCCCTACTTATTGAAAATGTTTTTTTTTTATTAAGGAAGAAAAAGATTTGTTGCGAGGTTGGTTGCTTTTATTTGAGCAAGTATCTTAGGCTCGCACGAACTGTACAGCTCGCTAACCCTAAGACGCTAACCAATACCGGATGTACATCCGACTCGATTCCTTACTCATTTTTGAAATAGGGTTCAAGTTGTTAATTACTTGTTTTGATTCTCATAAGTATCCCAAGATGTTTGAGCTGTACAGCTCCGATCTTAGGACGCTAGACAACACCGGCCGTACGTCCGACTTGCCTCCTTATGAGTTTTCAAAAAGGTTTATTGTTGATCTTAGAAAGAATTTGATTGTCTTATGAAAACGATTTGAGAAAAGATTGAGTTTGGAAAAGCTTTAGAAAATGATTGATTTGAGGAAAGGAGAAGGGAGTTTGAGGGTGACATTGGTCACAAAAGATTTGTTGGGATGGCGTGGCATCCAAAAGGAAAAGAAAGTAGAACATTCAATCAATTTCCAAGTCAAGAACCAAAGTGCAACATTTAACAAATTGCAAGCAAAGCAATCAACAATGTAAGCATAAGCATAAACATTACCAATTACAACACTTGAGCACAAGAATGACACTTAGTCATCAACATCTAATGGCATGCATATGTAAGATCAACATTAACCAAATAGGTTACAAGAATAGGCACACAAATAGATAATGCAAAAGTTTAATTCAATTAGGCATCAACACAAGATAAAGCACAAGGTTGAATCCCTTTTGGTAATCCTTGACGCTTGAGACAATGCACAAGTGCATAAGTGTCTAGTCCTTTTACCAAATCATCAACATTAAAGCATAACATTGACCTAGAAAGAACATCACATTTGCAAGACCAAAAGTGACCAAAAGAGGGCATTAACAAGTCATTTTTATAACCAAAATTGATTAATCAAGTTAGAAACTAGCATTTGCATTTTCAAGCAAGAATTGCACAAAGAAAATTGAATCATCTTAGGCAATCCTCATCACTTAAAATGAAGTGCCTAAGGCACAAGTGAGAGTCCTCTTGCCAATCATCAACATAGAATAATTTTGCAAGCAAAGTACATAACAACCAAACCAAAACAACTTGAGAAATCATTTTACCCAATATTGCAAACCCATTTCACAAGAAAATTAACAAACCCTAATTCTAATCATGATTTGCGACACCAACATAGAGCTAAAAGCTCATTTTATTCTTTGAAAACAACAAAATCATGCAAGCAAATGACATAGATCAAGCTTTTTGGCAAGGATTCACATGATTAAGCAAAGGAATGCACTAAAATCACACAAACCCTAATTTTTCTACAATATGCGAAATGAAACATAATCCCAAATCACAATTTTATTCATGAAAATGCAAGCACAAAATGAAAATAGCACCAACACAAAATTTATTCCAAGAGAGAGATGCATTTCAAGCATCCAAACCTCCCAAAGTGTTTGTCAAAATGCTTGAAACACATCTCTCATTCAACAACAACAATTATATCAACATTTCATCAAAAAAATAGAGCACTAAAATGCAAAGAAATGTTTGATATGCAAAAGTAGATTGATGATCTACATTTTTTATGCTAAAATTTTGATGATGTTAAGAGTGAGAGTATACCTCAACTCCAAGCTAGAATAGCAAGAGAAATAAGGTGAATGAACACTAAACCACTTGAATCAACCCTCTAATCTTCAATCTTGAGCTTGATTCTTGAGATTTGAAAATGGATCTTTGAAGAGAATGCAAGGATGATGAAGGATTTAGGACTAGAATGTTGATTTGAAGTGAAAAAGTGAAGAAATGAGGTGAGGGAATGAGGGGGAAATTCGGCCAAGGGAAGAGAGGAGAGGAGAGGTTTGTGTGCTAGGGTTTTGTGAATGAATTGTGAGGCCAAAAGTGTGTGAGAGGTGAGGTTTCTAAGGTATATATAGAGAGCAACTAGGTTTAGGGGCATTTAAGTCATTGTGTACCTCTTCTCATTCTAGGATTGCATTTTAATTTTGAATCAAGGGTGAGGATTGAACCACACATGGATTGAGGTCAAAAAAAATGCAAAATGAGAGGGAAATGAGGGGGAGGGAGAATTCGGCCAAAGGGAGAGGGTGTAGCCTTAGTCACCAAGCTTTTGCAAGTTGTCATCTTGTACTATTGTACTATCATATGACCACTCTATTATCCTCTCAATTTTGATTATTCTTTTCAAGATAATTGTACATAAATCTAACCATTTTGAGCCATATACAAGGTATCTTGAAGAATATGCCATTTTTGAAAATGAGAGATGACCAAAATTGCCAACAAAAATCTTATCATATAATTTTTGGGAATATTCCTTGTACTATTTTTTGAAATGCTTTCTTGAATTAATTTGAACTTGATTTTTTTACTACACATATAAAATATGCCCATAATTTGAAAAATGATTTTCTTTATTTATTTTTTGTTCAAAATAATACAATTTCATTAAATAAATTCCCAAAAATTAATTAATTGGATTTTCAGCTAGCAAAAATTTATTAAATTGAAATTGACCAAACAATGCCCCTTTTAAATGCCCCAAAATTCCTTAATTTCTCAAAAATGATTTTGAAAACCTTAGAATGCTTGGGTAAATACCCTAAACCCTTTCTCAAATAATGCATCACTCACAAAATTATTTATTTTTGCTGAAAATTAGGGTTTTGAAACTAGGCGGACAAAATTAGGGTATGACAGCTGCCCCTCTTTATTTGGATTTTAACAAGGAATATGAATTGGCCGAAACATATTCCGAGGCAAAATAGAAATAAAGAATTCAGAAATTATACCAATTTTGTCTACTTAGAGAAAACCAGAATTTTCCTTTTTTTTTTTTCGAAATATGATACAAATGCAATGAAAAGATTTTTTTTCTTTTCTTTTTTTTTTTGTTCCTTTTTGAAATCAATTGGTGCCAACCCTCAATAAGCCAGCGAAAGCAGTAAAGAAAACAGAAAAAAAGGGGTGCCGGCCCTCATTAAGCCGGCGAAGGAGGCTGCCTAAAGCCTTTTAACGAATCGCGAACGATCCGAGTTTGCACTTGGGCCTGGGGAGCACGTGGGCTCAAAGGGGTGGTCTTTCGAGCGACCGGGGGAGGGTACTATATCAAGTCTAGATCTCGATATTTCCCTAGGACTGCGCCGTGTTTTAGGCCAACACAGCTATCCTTTTCGACTGGACCTATTGAGGTCAGGGGGACTTACTCGCAGCTCGGATACGAAGTGAAGTCAAACTTCTGGGGGACACGTGGGTCCAAAGGGGGATTCGGAAATCCAATTCATCTTCTTCAGGGTCAATGCTTTCACATCGATCCAGGGGTGCCTGCTCTGGTCGCAGGACTTTTCTTCAGGTTTCTCAGGTTGGCGGTACCTGCACATGTCAGCAGATGCAATGCATGGTGCATGGAATGAATGCATGTTATGCAAAGGCCTGTTATGCGAATGCATGCGATGCGATGATTTTGGGTGAATGATGAATGCTGGGGAATGCTTTTCTTTCAGCTTTGATTGTTTTTCTTTTTTTTCTTTCATCTTTTAATTCTTCTTTTGATCAGCTTTCTGTTTTCTGATCGTTTGTTTTTTTCTTCTTTTTGCCTGATCAGCTTTTTTTTGATCATTTGCTTTTTGGTGCTCTTTTTTTTTTTTTTAATAAAAGGCTTATTCTTTTGCTGATTCAACCGACCCCCGACACTCCTGGCACGAGACTGGGGAATTTATTAGAGTTGCTGCGGCGCACGGGCCGGGTGCAGGTTGCTTTATGATTTGCCATCTGAAGTGTTTGATGGGCGCAATTATTTTCTTTGCAACATTAATTTGTTTTTGAGAAATCACTTCCTTCCCGTGACTTTTGGGGATTTCGCAATGATTGCAATGCTCTAGGATTTATGCACATGTTTTACAATTCAGTATTACCATCATCATAAAACGTTTATTTTGAGCTGAAAAAGCAGAAAATAGAAAAGCAAACAGATATGAGAAAAACTGAACTTTATTGATGTGGAAACCGGTCGTACAGAAAGTTACGCCGACTGTTCAATACATTTGAAAATTTAAACTGCAAAAAGACACGAAAAAGAGAGAAAAGCTGGTTTCTAAATGTCCGTCTCTGTGGAACAATGCCAAACATTTATGTCCTTGACCTTGATCACCCCTCTATCCAAACCTTCAGGAGTGTTGTATGCCCTTGTTTATTTTCATGCCCAAGTTTTCTGACCCTAATTTTTGCCTGGATCGCCCTTTGCGGGTTTTCAATCCACCGGGTCGCTCTGATTTTGCCTAGGCCGCCCTTTCGGGTTTTCAACCTAGCGAGCTAATTCTTACTTGGCCTATCTTTCTCTTTTTTCGTCTATTTCTTTCAGGCATAATACTTCTTCACCGAATCTGAATTGACTGGGTTTTTGAGTTCTTCACCGTCCATGTTGGTGAGTATTAGTGCTCCTCCAGAGAAGGCTTTCTTGACCACATAAGGTCCATCATAAGTGGGAGTCCATTTTCCTCGGGGATCGCTCTGAATGGGCAATATCTTTTTGGGCACAAGATCTCCCTTGTTGAACTCTCGAGGGCGAACTTTCTTGTCGAAGGCCGTCCTCATTCTCTGTTGATACAGCTGTCCATGACACAAAGCTGCAATTCTTTTTTCCTCAATGAGATTTAACTGATCCAGACGAGCTTGTACCCATTCAGCTTCTTCCAACTTGGTTTCCATCAATACCCACAGGGAGGGTATTTCAACCTCAATAGGGAGGACTGCTTCTGACCCATATACTAGAGAAAAAGGGGTTGCCCCAGTTGAGGTACGCACTGAAGTGCGGTATCCGTGCAAAGCAAAAGGGAGCAACTCATGCCAATCTTTGTAGGTTACCACCATCTTTTGAACTATTCTCTTGATATTCTTGTTGGCCGCTTCGACTGCCCCATTCATCTTGGGTCGATAGGGGGAAGAATTATGATGCTGGATTTTGAATTCTGTGCACAGGTCTTTCATCATCTTGCTATTCAGGTTACTGCCATTATCGGTGATGATCCTGTTTGGAAGGCCGTAACGACAAACCAAATCTTTCTTTACAAACTTTGCAACCACAGAGCTAGTGATGCTTGAGTATGAGGCAGCTTCAACCCACTTGGTGAAATAATCAATGGCGACAAGGATGAAGCGATGCCCGTTTGATGCTTTTGGCTCGATAGGACCGATGACATCCATCCCCCACATTGAGAATGGCCAAGAAGCAGTCAGAACGTTTAATGACGCAGGTGGTACATGGATATGATCGGCATAGATTTGGCATTTGTGACACTTTCTTACAAAGCTGTAACAGTCAGATTCCATTTGCAGCCAATAATAGCCGGCTCTTAAGATTTTTCTGGCCATGGTGTGTCCACTGGAATGAACCCCGAATGAGCCTTCATGGACCTCTTTCATAATCTTTTCGGCCTCCTCTTTCGCAACACACCTTAGGAGAACCATGTCATAATTTCTCTTGTAGAGAACTTCACCATTCAGGAAGAAATTCCTCGACAGCCTTCTGAGCGTTCTCTTGTCATTTTCTGATGCCCCAGGAGGGTATTCCCTGGTGGTGATGTACTGCTTGATATCATGGTACCACGGCTTGTCATCAGGCTCTTCATCTATTGCAGTGCAGTAATGATGTGCTGGCAGATCCCTATGCTGGATTCTGAGGTGAGCTAAACTCTTGTCACAGCTGATGTTGAACATTGACGACAAGGTTGCCAAAGCATCGGCCAACTGGTTTTCGCTTCGAGGGATATGCTGGAAAGCGACTTCCTCAAAGGACTCCATCAATTCTTGAACATAATCACAATAGGGAATCAATTTGGGGTCTCTGGTCTCCCAATCACCTCGCACCTGATGAATAACCAAGGCTGAATCACCATACACATCAAGCCTTTTGACCTTCCATTCAAGGGCTGCCTGAATACCCAGGATGCATGCTTCATATTCCGCAATGTTATTTGTAACATAAAAGCTCAGTCTCGCAGTGACCGGAATGAAGCGATTGTCTGGAGAGATTAACACAGCTCCGGCCCCATGCCCCCACATGTTGGATGCACCATCAAATATCATCCTCCATCTTTCATCTTCTTGGGACTTCCCCTCGTCGAATAGTGCCATGATGTCTTCATCGGGAAAATCATACTGCATCGACTGGTATTCTGGGATAGGCTGACAAGCTAAGTACTCAGCAAGTGCGCTGCCCTTGACTGCCTTCTGCGTGACGTACAGGATATCATATTCTGACAATAACATCTGCCAACGGGCAATCCGTCCTGTGAGAGTTGGTTTCTCAAAAATGTACTTGATCGGATCCATTTTAGACACCAACCAAGTTGTATGGCTCAACATGTACTGCCTTAAACGATGAGCAGCCCAAGCCAAAGCACAACAAGTCTTCTCCAGCATTGTGTATCTTGTCTCGCAGTCAGTAAATTTCTTGCTCAGGTAATAAATAGCATGTTCTTTCTTGCCTGACTCATCATGCTGCCCCAGCACACACCCCATCGAATTGTCTAACACGGTTAGGTACAAGATCAGCGGTCTTCCGGACACCGGTGGCATCAGAATTGGTGGATCCTGAAGATACTCTTTAATTCTCTCGAAGGCTCTCTGACAATCATCGTTCCATTTGGATTCTTGGTTCTTGCACAACAGCTTAAAGAGAGGCTCGCAAGTGGCTGTCAGTTGGGATATGAACCTTGAGATGTAGTTCAGTCTCCCAAGAAAACCACGGACCTCCCTTTCAGTCGTTGGTACTGGCATTTCGAGGATTGCTTTGACT
This sequence comes from Astragalus glycyphyllos, assembly GCA_963573325.1. Classification (NCBI taxonomy): domain Eukaryota; kingdom Viridiplantae; phylum Streptophyta; class Magnoliopsida; order Fabales; family Fabaceae; genus Astragalus; species Astragalus glycyphyllos. The sequence goes on along the minus strand of OY754312.1, from coordinate 52,151,672 downwards.
TTATCTGGATCAACTTCTATCCCTTTCTGACTGACGATGAACCCCAGTAGCTTTCCGGATCTTACACCGAAGGTGCATTTAGCTGGGTTTAATCTGAGTTTGAACTTCCTTAGACGTTCAAAGAGTTTTTGCAGATTCACAATATGCTCTTCATCAGTCTTGGATTTAGCAATCATATCATCCACATACACCTCGATTTCCTTGTGCATCATGTCGTGGAACAATGTCACCATGGCCCTCTGATACGTTGCACCGGCGTTTTTGAGTCTGAAAGGCATCACCTTATAGCAAAAGGTTCCCCAGAGAGTTATGAAGGTTGTTTTCTCCATATCTTCCGGAGCCATCTTTATCTGATTGTATCCTGAGTATCCGTCCATGAAGGAGAATAAAGAGTGTTGGGCTGTACCGTCCACTAGAATATCAATGTGGGGTAGGGGGAAATCATCTTTGGGGCTGGCTCTGTTCAGATCCCTGTAATCGACACACATTCTGACTTTCCCGTCCTTCTTCGGAACCGGGACGATATTGGCAACCCATTGAGGATACTTGGCAACCGCTAGAAACCCGGCGTCAAACTGCTTCTTTACCTCATCCCGGATTTTCAACGACATCTCTGGTTTCATTCTTCTCAGTCTTTGCTTTACAGGCGGGCATTTTGGCTTTACTGGTAACTTGTGCACAACAATATCGGTATCCAACCCAGGCATATCTTGATACGACCATGCAAAAATGTCAACGTAATCGCGCAGGAGCTGAATTAGTTTCATACGATCACTGTCGTTCATTGCGGTACCGACCTTAACTTCCTTCTTGTTCTCATCTATACCCAAGTTGATTACCTCAGTTGATTCTCTGTGAGGCTGAATGACCCCTTCTTCCTGTTCCATTAATCTCATTAGTTCTGGAGGAGCTTCCCAGTTGCTCTCAACATCTCCCTCAGTTTGATTAATTGGATGATCAAAGTCAAAATATGGATCATCGGCATTGTTATTTTCAGAGATAATTATTGTTGATCTGCATTTGCAGAGGCAAAAAGCAGAATGAAAGGCGAAACAAACAGGCAAAATAAAATAAAGCGGAGAAGACACATGAAATTGAGGGAAATGATTTTATTGATGAATTTCAAAAACAACGTTTTTTATTGATGATGATAGCAATGAAGATAAAAACATGCGTGCCCCTAACAACTTATCCTATGGCCTTGGGCAGAGCCACAGGGGTGCATTACAAATTATTACTTTGAATTAAAAGCCACGGGAAAGTCAGCAGCTTCCCAATTCTTCAACTTTTCACCGGCAAAGCAACGGCGAACTAGGCTGGTATCACCTTTTTCAGCTCCAGGACCATCCCCAATGGCAGCAATTTGATTAGGGTCCAGCAACCCTGCACTCTTAAAGCTCTGGCGAATATCACAGATAGGGATCTTTTTTGACCAAGGATCATGACCTCTCAGTTTGGCCAACCACCTGCTCTTTCTTTCCTCTGCCATCCCCTTTCTCTCAGCTTGATTAGGATGGTACCCCAACCCACAACGGTCTCGATTTTCCTTCAGTTGAATAGGCGCAAGAATCCCCTGACCAGTCTTGCCTAAACCACATCCCACCTTGTATCCTTGTTCTAACATGATCTTGGCGACCATTTCCTCATTCCTTGACAATTTTGACCCTGGTGACAGAAGCTTGCTCCCTCCGAATACAGCATTAGCAATTTCAAGGGACTGAAAGGAGGTCTCCAGAGATTCCTCAGCGGCTTCCACATAACGGAATGGAGATGGCTTGTTGACTAACATTTCTTCTTCACCAAACACAACAACAATCTTGTCATCTACCACAAACTTGACCCTCTGGTGTAGGGAAGAGGGAATAGCTCCCGCCATGTGAATCCACGGTCTCCCCAACAGGCAGCTATATGATGAAGTGATGTCCATGATTTGGAAATTCACATAAAAGGTCTCCGGCCCAATCTGAATTGGGAACTCCACTTCCCCTAGCACTTCCTTCTTCGACCCGTCAAACGCTCTCACCAACGTCGAACTAGGCTTCATATAAGAGCAGTCCACATCCATTTTGTCCATGGTGGACTTTGGCATGACATTTAGTGAGGACCCATTATCAATCAAAACCCGAGCCAACACATAGTCTCCGCATTTGACGGAGATATGCAGAGCCTGGTTGTGCTTTCTTCCTCTTGGGGGTAACTCATCGTCAGCAAAAGTCAAATGATTAGCTGCCACGATGTTTCCTACAATCCCATCAAACTGACACACAGAGATATCTTCAGCGACATGGGCTTCATTGAGTACTTTCATCAGGGCAGTCCGATGAGCTTCTGAACTGAGCAGTAACGACAGCATAGAGATCTTGGCTGGAGTTTGTTTCAACTGATCAACAATTTGATAATCACTTTGTCTGATAATCCTTAAGAACTCACTGGCTTCCTGTTCTGTTACTTTCTTGCCCTGGGTATCCTCTGATACTTTCTCTTTTCCTTTTCTAACCCTGTCCTCGGCATCTTTAGACGTTTCAACCCGAAGAGTTTCTGGAGCATACATACGGCCGCTTCTCGTCATTCTACCCACTCCTGATATATTGGTGACAGCAGATGCACTTGGAGAACTCTCCACTGGAGGCAAAGTGCTATATTTCCAGGGCACAGCACTATCTTTCTCATATGGAAAGGGAGCAGGGACCTCAATGACTATGGGCTGAGCTTTGGCTTGAACTTGCCTCGGATTGTAATCATATAAAATCTCAATTGGCCTTCTGACTTCTCTGCCATTATTAGACTGAAGGGTCATCACGCTTTCTTTTGTTTCAAAAGTAACTACCTGAACTACACGGCGGTCCATCAAGTCTTGCAAGATCTGCTTAAAAACTTCACAGGCCCCTTTACACAGGGAATCAGCACACCCATTCTCCTGACAACATCCTTTCTCAATGACCTCAAATCGACACAATTCAGCGTAAATGGCATCCAAAGGAGTCTTAATTTTCTGAACCTCCCTTATCACCTGTTGTTGCGCCCGAAAAATCCGGTTTGGGACTTCTCGTTTTGCAACGTGAAAAATAGTAGAGCCGCCACCAATATTTATTTAGGAAAACATCGGAAAAACCCTTTTTTTTTGGAGAAGCGAGTGGTCTTTCGAAATCAGAGATGTAGGTTCGGGGGTCAGTTACGCATGGGGAAGGTATTAGCATCCCATACGTCCTTTCTACTGAAAGGGAGCCATTAACTCGATGTGTGGTTTGACAAAGGTTTGAGTTGAAAGCGATTTGTCCTACTTCTTTTCTTTTCTTTTCTTTTCTTTTTTATTTGAAAAATCGTTTTATTGAAAACGGAAGACAGGAATATTTTTGTTATCTTTGAAAAGTGGAAACAAAACAAAGATTTTTTAAAAGGGTGCTTGACGGGACGGACCCGCTCCTACGTACCCTCACTGGGTTGAGGGATCAAAGCTACGTAGTTCTCGGCTTTTGCGTCTGAAAACGGCTTAAGAGTTTTTCGCAATTGGGTGAGCGTTTGTGAAGACCGAACAACAACGGTTAGAATGGCCTCACTACTAACTCTTTTTTTTTTGAAAATACAATCATCATTAATGATCTAAACGGCAACAGCGCGAGTGATCATCAATGACAATTTGTTTTACTTAATGGAGGAAGAAAATGTTTTCGCAAAGCAAGGAGCGTTTGAAAATGAGTTTAGAAAATGGGTTTTGGAAAACAAGTAGAACATTATTCAATCAATTCCAAGTCCATAACCAAATGCAACAATGAGTGAACAAGATTCAAACATACTCACCAATCAAGCAATCATAAACATGTTGATTATTAACCAAGATTAAGCATGCCAATATAATCAAGAGATCCAATTATTAAGGATGCAAGACAAAGCTCTCAAGACAATTGTGTGTGTGTGTGTGAGAATTGCTACGGGACGGGCAACAATCTCAAAGGGGTGCATATACCTTAATGACTCTATGCTACAACCGGAAAAGTAGGCTTACGTCTTCATTAAGAATACATACTAGTGGAAGGAAGGGCACACAATCAAGTCATTCAAATGGCATCAAGAACAAGTGAACACAATTGATCATAGGCATAGAGTATTCTAGGTTTAATGAATGAACATGTGAGCGATGATACATGATTAAGCAAGCATGTGAATGCATGAGCATACAAGAGAATGCATGAATAAGTATACAAGAGAATGCATGAGCATACAAGAATGCACACACATTCACTCATACTTGTATACCATGCATAATAAATGCTCATGCATTCTTGTATGCTCATGCATTCTCTTGTATACTTATTCATGCATTCTCTTGTATGCTCATGCATTCACATGCTTGCTTAATCATGTATCATCGCTCACATGTTCATTCATTAAACCTAGAATACTCTATGCCTATGATCAATTGTGTTCACTTGTTCTTGATGCCATTTGAATGACTTGATTGTGTGCCCTTCCTTCCACTAGTATGTATTCTTAATGAAGACGTAAGCCTACTTTTCCGGTTGTAGCATAGAGTCATTAAGGTATATGCACCCCTTTGAGATTGTTGCTCGTCCCGTAGCAATTCTCACACACACACACAATTGTCTTGAGAGCTTTGTCTTGCATCCTTAATAATTGGATCTCTTGATTATATTGGCATGCTTAATCTTGGTTAATAATCAACATGTTTATGATTGCTTGATTGGTGAGTATGTTTGAATCTTGTTCACTCATTGTTGCATTTGGTTATGGACTTGGAATTGATTGAATAATGTTCTACTTGTTTTCCAAAACCCATTTTCTAAACTCATTTTCAAACGCTCCTTGCTTTGCGAAAACATTTTCTTCCTCCATTAAGTAAAACAAATTGTCATTGATGATCACTCGCGCTGTTGCCGTTTAGATCATTAATGATGATTGTATTTTCAAAAAAAAAGAGTTAGTAGTGAGGCCATTCTAACCGTTGTTGTTCGGTCTTCACAAACGCTCACCCAATTGCGAAAAACTCTTAAGCCGTTTTCAGACGCAAAAGCCGAGAACTACGTAGCTTTGATCCCTCAACTCAGTGAGGGTACGTAGGAGCGGGTCCGTCCCGTCAAGCACCCTTTTAAAAAATCTTTGTTTTGTTTCCACTTTTCAAAGATAACAAAAATATTCCTGTCTTCCGTTTTCAATAAAACGATTTTTCAAATAAAAAAGAAAAGAAAAGAAAAGAAAAGAAAAGAAGTAGGACAAATCGCTTTCAACTCAAACCTTTGTCAAACCACACATCGAGTTAATGGCTCCCTTTCAGTAGAAAGGACGTATGGGATGCTAATACCTTCCCCATGCGTAACCGACCCCCGAACCTACATCTCTGATTTCGAAAGACCACTCGCTTCTCCAAAAAAAAAGGGTTTTTCCGATGTTTTCCTAAATAAATATTGGTGGCGGCTCTACTATTTTTCACGTTGCAAAACGAGAAGTCCCAAACCGGATTTTTCGGGCGCAACAGCTGGCGACTCCACTGGGGACTTTTTATAAAAGGCGAGGGTCAAGCCTAGTTAACTCGATGTGTGGTTTAAATCGTTTGAATTGAAAGCTTTGTTCTACTTCTTCCTTTTCTTCCTTTTCTTTTCCTTTTCCCTTCTTTCTTTGTCTGTGATGCTTGATTGTTTCTCTAGAATTATCATGATGTTATGTTGTATTCATATGCATTTGTTTTCCTTCTATGTGTGCTCCTTGCGCATTTTCTCTTTTTTCACATACCATGTTCATGCATTTCTCCCCCACCTTATCATGATCCCTTCCTCTTGGCTCCCTTTCTTAAGGTAAACAATGTTTGCGATTGCTTATTGACTTCCTGTGTTAATTCTTGAATTGGAATGCTATATGATATGCAACATGCTATTGTATGCTTTTGTCTGGACTGTTTTGGGTTTTCATTTGCAGGTGGGGGTTTATGATGGGTAGTTTTAGGCGGTATGTCCTTGCTACACACACTCACACCTTATGCTTATTGTGCTTTGAGAGGGGCCTAAAACCCAAGGTCTGACAAAACTTAGGGGAGTGGAAATGAGTAGTGACTGGCAATTGGACCGTTGTCCTTCTGACTCTCACGAAAGTTTCAGCCAGAGTATGCTCTTTCACGATGCCTCACACCAGATGGCGTACCATCGTTGTGGGTGCTATTGGGGGAGAGAATTAGCTCTGGTAGCCGGGTGAGGAAGTGATTAAAGCCAACATGGGAGGAACATCTGAGTTGCCCTAGAACCTAGGTTCCCGTCTTGTAGGACACAAGGACATACAAATTGTGTGTTGCATTGTAATCTAGGCATGTTTTCCAAAAGGAGTAGAAGGAGATTTTTCCAAAAAAAAAGAAAGCAGAGAAAGAACTGCCGTTGTAGCCTTTCTTTTGCCGGTCCGTACGAGATAACATATGGCCCACCCTTTTCAAAAAAAGGGAACGAGCTGCCGCTGTAGCCTTTCTCTTATAAAGTAACATATGGTCCACATTTTTTTTCAAAAAAAAAAGGGAGAACGAGTTACCGTTGTAACCTTTCTCTTATGAAGTAGCATGTGGCCCGCATTCTTCAAAAAAGGGAGAACGAGTTGCCGTTGTAGCCTTTCTCTCACTGGTCCATATGAAACAACGTACGGCCCGTATTTTCAAAAAAAAAAAAGCTTAAATCAATGCCAATAAAGATTTTGCCCTAATCTGCATATGCATAAAACATCATCAGCATTTGCATACATCCTCGCATTACATAAAACCCATGCATGCATCATTGCATCTTACTCAAGTTTGTTTGCCGAGAATCACAAAGTGACAAAGAATCTTGCCATAGGAACTTAATGGAATCAAGAAGTGAGACAGTGCATGCTCTAAGGTACCCGGGTGTAAGAAAGGTAGACGTCACCAGCTTGAAAGGATATGTTGACTTAATGGGACCTATTGAAAGGGGATCGTTTGACAGCTCTTATGGGAACCTTCGGAAGTTGTTGTTGCTAGAGGTACAGACTGAGGCTATCGTGGCTCTAAGCAGATTCTATGACTCCGAAATCAGATGCTTCCTTTTCAAAAACTTCCAAATGGCTCCCACTTTGGAAGAATATCATCAGATCTTGGGTTGCCCTCAGACCAAAGCTGCTCCCTGCCAGTATCAAGAGCAGTATTACACGGATGAGAAGTTTGCTGCATTGTTGCAAGTAAAGGTAGAGGACCTGAAGCTCCAGAGGCAGAGGAAGAACCTTGTGGTAGGTTTCCCGCAGAGTTATCTCGAGGGTATGATGGATACTCATGCCAGAAACAAAAATTGGTTTGTCTTCAAGCAAATCTTGGCCTTAACAATCTTCGGGATTGTTCTCTTTCCGCAGATTGAAAGACTTGTGGATGTGACTGTCATTGGCATCTTCTTAGCTTTCCAGAATGAGAAGAATCCTATCAATCCGATCCCTGCAATGCTTGCTGACACTTATTCCGCTCTTACTCACCACTGTGAACTCAAAAGGAAGAAAATCTCTTGCTCTTCCCATCTGTTATATGCCTGGCTTCTTATCCATGTTTTCACCAACCCAAAGAAAGTGGAAAAGTTGATTGACTATGCTGTATCTTGTGAGGTGAAAACCATGAGTATTCAAGAGTGGATCCAGTTTCTAGGGAGTCTAGACGAGCACTCGGTTCGTTGGTATCTTTCATCTTGCTGGGAAGCTAGACCTGAGGTAGTCTTCCGCTGTGGTGGTTTTCAAAATGTTCCACTGATGGGCACTAAAGGGTGCATTAACTACAATCCCTCCCTGACGCTGAGACAATTAGGATATCCTATGAGGAACTCGCCTACTGAAGAGATGGCATTCCCGTTTTACATCTATGAGGGAGGTCCAAAGGATGACAGTTTGACTAGGAAGATTTTGCAAGCTTGGAGTATGGTGACTCGTTATGGAAAAGTAGAGATCTCTCAGAGAACTAGTGGTGTTACCTTTGCTCAATGGCTTGAGAAAAGGATTCAGAGCGTCCGATTGCCTTATCAGAAATTATTGCAAGTTGAGAGGGAGGTAATAGACTCTGGTACTCCCGTTGTTGAAGAGTTAGGTGAGGTCAAGTTGGCTCTAATGAAAGCAGAGGAAGAGAAAAAATCCTTGCAAGCTGAGATAGAGAAGCTGACTCTGAACAACCAAAGATTAAAAGAAGATAATGCTCTCAAATCTGCTGCCATTGAGGAGTTTGACAAGAAACTCAAAGTAGAAGAGAAGGAAAAGCTAGAAGCTCAAAAGTATCTGCAAGTAGCCAAAGAGGAAATCAAGAGGCAAAAGGCTAAACAAAAGAGAGCCATTGAAGAGACCAGTCAGTGGAGAGATCTCTATGAAAAGACAAAGATGGATGAGAGGACTGTGAAGAGCTTGCTTGCAAAGTCAAAAAGAGAGTCCCGCTTGCTACAGGCTGAGTGGGAAAGCAAACTGAGCAGTGTTGTGCAAGAAAGAAATTCAGTTGAGAGCATTCTCAAAGAATACAAGCAGGCTCTAGGATTTGAGCGAGAGATTTCTGATGAACTGAAAAGAAACCTTCGACACATCAGTGATGCATACAGGCAGGTGAAGGATGAGAGTCAGCATTGGGAACACCGCTATGTTGAACTGCTTGGCAGGATTGAAGAACAGGCAGTTATCATTGAGTTGAAAGATGAAATTCAACAGTGGAAGGCTAGATTCTCTGAGCTCGCAGAGTTGGCCAACCAAGCTCTTGCAGGTGTACCTAAAAAGCTAAGAAAGGCTGAGGTTGAGATGTTTCCCTTTAACACTCCACTGGCAGTTTACAAATTCGTGAAGTTTTGCAGGGCCTTGGTTGAAGAAGTCAGAGAGAAGACTGGAAGGGTTCCCACAGGCAACAAGAGAAAGAGAACTGAAGATTTCAAGGCTCTATGTAGTTGAGCTCTTGTTTGTAATTTTCATTGTACTCTCTCTTTCTGGATGACCGTATTTCCATTTGAGTATTCTACCTTTTGAAATGTAAGGCTTGAAGTACTTGCTTGAACTTGAATGTATGGAGTATGTTTTGTTTCACTTATTGATTCCAATCTTGTCGTGTTTCAAACAAAAATAATCAAAGTCCACTGTTAGGCCTATGGCAAGACATGGCACACTGTGGTTCACGGCATAAGACAAACTAAAACTAACACCCATTTGCATTGCATTCATTGCATTCATTAATACCCCTGCTCATGAAAAAATGTTTCGTCAGAGCAAGTCAGGCAAGCTGGTTCTCCGTCACCGATACTTCACCCGACTGCAAGCAAAGTTGATGGCCAATCTGCAAGATCACCCAGAGATTGAGACCGAGAGTAATCCAGAGCACGAAGATCTGGGTGTGTAGATTATTAATCCTGAGCAGCTGGCTCAGGAGAACCAGGTTCTAAAGGATAAGGTTGGGGCCATGGAGACCCAAATGCATGAGATGATGGCCTTGCTACAAAGCCTAAAGAGTGGAACCGCTGCTGAAGGTACCGCTGTGGTGGGTCCCGATGGTGTCATCTCTTTTATACCTCCTCCAGTGTCAGTTAATGCCGCAGCCACAGTTCCTCCGGGGTCTGGAATCAGTCATCCCGTCTTTGCTTCAGGGATGAATAGGCAGAATCAGTCACAAAGATATCCTTGGGGGATGCCCGCCGAGTACATGCCGCAAATTGTTAGACCCATTCCTGCTGACGCTGTTGGGCCACATCAGGCTACTGCTGCCGTGTCTGGGGGAGCTGCTGGAAGATCGCAGGTCCAGACTCCTAGTCCTCATGCTGTGCTCAGCCCTACTCCGGGGCTTGTTGCACACCCTCACAATGTTCCTCAGCCTGGAAGATATTACTATAGCATGGGCAGTCCACCCCAAGGCCACATGTTTGAGGGATCGCAGCCAAATGACCCGATTCGTGTACTAGAAGAGAGGGTAAGAGCCGTGGAAGGTGCTGGCGTCAGGGCCAGAGAAGCTCGTGAGCTATGCTTAGTCCCAGATTTGGTATTACCACCGAAGTTCAAAGCTCCTGAGGTGGACAAGTACCGAGGCACCGGCTGTCCTGAGAGTCATGTTACAATGTTTGTCCGGAAGATGGGTCCTTATGCCAATGATGACAAACTGCTGATTTACTGCTTCCAAAACAGTTTGGCCGGAGCTCCTCTAGATTGGTACATGAAACTGCAAGCCTCAGAAATCCGTTGCTGGAAGGATCTGTCCGAAGCATTCATGAAACAATATAAATATAACATGGACATGGCTCCGGACAGGTCACAATTGCAACACATGAGTAAGGGCGAAAAGGAGACTTTCAAGGAATATGCCCAGAAATGGAGAAGCTTGGCTGCCCAGGTTCAACCTCCTCTGACCGAAAAGGAAATGGTGTACATGTTCCTGGAAACCTTGCCAGCAATTTATTATGACCGACTGATTACGAGTGTCTCATCTAATTTTTCCGATATGATAGTCTTCGGGGAAAGACTTGAGCACGGTCTCCGAAGTGGGAAGATTTCAAATCATTTCAGCAATTCAGGAAGCTCCGGTAGCTCCCACAGCCAGAAGAAGCACTTCTCCCATTTCCCAAAAAGGAAAGAAGGGGAAACAAATGTAGTCTCAGGAGGAAGCCCATCCTTTGATACCCCTCCACCACAAACTGTTCCATTCTCTGCTCCTGCATCACCTCAGCAAAGCAGTGACAATCACAAAGCTCAGGGTTATCAGTATAAGAAACGGACCAGTTTCGACCCTATACCAATGACATACACTGAGTTGTTTAATCACCTGACTTCAAAGAACTTGATCAACACTCGGTCAATGAAGGCCCTTCAACCGCCATTCCCAAGAAGCTACAATGCTAATGCTACCTGCAGTTTCCACGAAAACGGGGTCGGTCATACGGTGGAAGAGTGTAAGGCATTTAAGCATGTGGTGCAAGACCTGATAGATGCTGGTTGGATCTCGTTTAAGCAAAGCAGCCCGAACACAACAACCAATCCATTGCCAGGCCATCAGAGGCCAGCAACCAATGCTATAGAAAGTTCTGTTGGGAAATTGGTGAAGGATGTGCAGAAGAGCAAGACTCCGTTGGGTGTTGTCTACTCGGAGTTATGCCATGCTGGAGTGGTCAAGAAGGGGTGTTGCCATGAAGAAGGATGTGCTGATTCCACATGCGTGGGGAATTGTGAAAGCTTTAAAATGATCCTGCAGGACCTGTTGGATCGGTGTGTGGTTCAGATAGGAACCCATGATGTTGAAGAAGAGGTGTTGGCTCTACACTCTGATAAAGGTAGAGGAATCAGAAGACTATTGAAATCCCTTACAATTACAATCCCAGATTGGTGCAAGCAAATGCTCAACCAATAGTGATTGAAGTTCCGGCTCCTTTCCCCTATGAGTCGGACAGGGCAGTCCCATGGAAATACACTACGCTATCTACAGTAGAATGCTCTCCAAGTACTACTACTGTAACAAACATAGTGGGATCGAGCGGGATCACCAGAAGCGGGAGAGTGTTTCCTCCAGAGACCCTTCGTACAGAAACTTCCAAGGAAGGTGAACAGAGAGTTCGAAAGGAGAAGGGAAAGGAACCAGAAGTTTCCCAGGAAAAGGTAACGGAAAGGGAAGCAAATGAATTCTTGAAGATAGTCCGGCAGAGTGACTACCAGGTTGTCGATCAGTTAAAGCATACCCCGTCGAAGATATCCATGCTATCATTGTTGCTCAGCTCGGAAGCACACAGAAATGCTCTTATGAAGGTTCTTAGCGAGGCACATGTTGTAGAGGGTATTTCAGTGAACCAATTTGATGGGATTGTGGGGAATATAGTGGCTGCAAACCACCTAACTTTTGCTGATGATGAGTTGCCCGCTGGAGGAAAAAAGCATAATCGGGCTCTCCACATCTCAGTTAAGTGTGGGGACTATGTGTTGGCGAGAGTGCTGATAGATAACGGATCTTCATTGAATGTAATGCCGAAATCCACTATGGATAAGCTGGACGTGGAGTGTTCCTACATGAAGCCAAGCTCGACTCTGGTGCGAGCCTTTGATGGATCTAAAAAGGAAGTATTGGGAGAGATGGAGTTTCCCATCCAAATTGGCCCAGAAGTTTTCTATATCAACTTTCAGATCATGGACATCACATCCTCGTACAGCTGCTTGCTTGGCCGACCCTGGATCCACATGGCAGGGGCAATTCCGTCATCTCTGCACCAGCAAGTCAAGTTCGTGGTGGATGATAAGGTTGTTGTAGTGTTTGGCGAAGAAGAAACTCTGGTGAACAGGCCCTCAGAATTCAAGTATGTGGAAGCGGCGAAAGAATCTCTTGAAACGGCCTTTCAGTCCTGGGAGATCGCAAATGCAGCGCTTGAGAGGACCAAGGAGGAAAAAATGGTTGCTAAAATCATGTTAGCCCAAGGATATAAGGTTGGTTCTGGCCTAGGAAAATCTGGACAGGGAATCCTGGCGCCCATCCAGCTGAAGGAGAGCAAAGATCGTTGCGGACTGGGATACACTCCAAGTGAAGATGAACGGAAGAAGATAGCAGAGGAACGAAAGAGCAAATGGTTGGCCAAGTCCAAAGGCCAAGATCCATGGCCCCAGAGGATCCCAATTTGTGACATTAGCCAGAGCTTCGTGAGTGCTGGTCTGCTGGATCACAACCAAGTTGCTGTCATCAAGGATGGCTCTGAAGATGAAGAGGGTAGTGCAAGTCTGGTTCGCCGCTGCTGTGACGTTGAAGAGTTGAAGAACTGGGAAGCTGCCGGTTTTCCTGTGACCTTTGGTTCAATGTAATCATCTGTAATGCAATCCTGTGGCTCTGCCCAAGGCCATAGGACCAGTTGCTAGGGGCACACATGTTTTTATTTTCTGAATCATCATCATCAATAAAAACGTTTGTTTTGAATTTCTCAATCAATAAAAATCATTTTCTCTTCATTGCATGAGTCTTTTTCTGCTTTATTATGGCTTGCTTGCTTGTTTCGCCTTTCATTCTGCTTTTTCGCTACAGTAAAATGCAGATCCACGGTAATGGTCTCTGAAAACAGTAGTGTCAACAGTCCGCATTCTGACTTTGATCATCCTATCAACCAAGCCGAGGGGGATGTTGAGGAAGATTGGGAAGCTCCTTCGGAACTCATGAGACTAATGAAGCAAGAGGAAAGGGTAATCCAGCCTCACGGGGAATCTACCGAAGTGATTAACTTGGGTACAGCTGAGAACAAGAAAGAGGTCAAAATGGGAACAGCCATGAATGACGAAGATCGCATGAAGTTGGTACAGCTGTTGCATGACTACGTTGATGTGTTTGCGTGGTCCTACCAAGTTGGTATCATGACATCAAGCAGTACATCACCATCAGGGAATATCCTCCTGGGGCATCAGAAAATGACAAAAGAACTCTCAGAAGACTGTCAAGAAATTTCTTCCTGAGCGGTGAGGTCCTTTATAAAAGAAATTATGACATGGTTCTCCTGAGGTGTGTTGCCAAGGAGGAGGCTGAAAAGATCATGAAGGGGGTACATGAAGGCTCCTTTGGAACCCATTCCGGTGGGCATACCATGGCTAGACAGATTTTAAGGGCGGGCTATTACTGGTTGCAGATGGAGGGTGACTGCTATAGTTTTGTCAGAAGATGCCACAAGTGTCAAATCTACGCTGATCACATTCACGTACCGCCTGCCAAACTTAATGTTCTGACTGCATCATGGCCGTTCTCGATGTGGGGAATGGATATCATAGGTCCAATTGAGCCGAAAGCATCAAATGGGCATCGCTTCATCTTGGTTGCGATCGACTACTTCACAAAATGGGTTGAGGCTGCCTCATATTCAAGTATAACCAGCGCAGTGGTTGCAAAATTCATCAAGAGGGATCTGATTTGTCGCTATGGTCTTCCCAACAAGATCATCACTGATAACGGCAGTAACCTGAACAGCAGAATGATGAAGGACCTGTGCAAGGAGTTCAGGATCCAACATCATAATTCTTCCCCCTACCGTCCTAAGATGAATGGGGCAGTTGAGGGGGCTAACAAGAACATCAAGCGGATAGTGCAGAAGATGGTGGTAACATACAAGGACTGGAATGAGATGCTTCCCTTTGCTCTGCATGGCTACCGTACTTCAGTGCGTACATTAACTGGGGCAACCCCTTTTTCCTTGGTATATGGGTCAGAAGCAGTCCTGCCCATTGAAGTTGAAATACCCTCCCTGCGGGTACTGATGGAAACAAAACTAGAAGAAGCTGAGTGGGTACAGGCCCGGTTGGATCAGCTAAACCTGATTGAGGAGAAAAGGATTGCAGGCTTATGCCACGGTCAGTTATACCAGCAGAGGATGAGAACAGCTTTTGATAAGAAAGTCAGACCTCGTGAATTCAAGAAAGGCGATCTGGTGCTGAAAAAGATCCTGCCTATTCAGACTGATCCCCGAGGAAAGTGGACACCCAGCTATGATGGTCCCTATGTTGTCAAGAAAGCCTTTTCTGGAGGGGCGCTGTTACTCACAGACATGGATGGCGAGGATCTCCGGAATCCGGTCAATTCTGATCAAGTGAAGAAGTATTATGCCTGAAAGAAATAGACGAAAAAAGAGAAAGATAAGCCAAGTAAGAATCAGCTCGCTAGGTTGAAAACCCGAAAGGGCGGCCTAGGCAAAATCAGAGCGACCCGGTGGATTGAAAACCCGAGAGGGCGATCCAGGCAAAAATTAGGGTCAGAAAACTTGGGCGTGGAAAGTTAAACAAAGGCATACAACCTTCCCCGAGGCTTGAATGAGGGAATGATCAAGGTCAAGGACACAGATGTTGGCACTGCTCCACAGAGACGGACAGTCAGAAATTAGCTTTTCTCTTTTTTCGTGTCTTTTTGTAGTTTAAACTTTCAAATGTATTGAACAGTCGTCGTAACATTCTGTACGATTGGCTTCTACATCAATAAAGCTCAACTTTTTTCCTACCGGTTTGTTATTTTCCGCTTCTCTGCTCAAGATAAACGTTTTATGATGATGGTAATACTGAGTTGCAAAACATGTGCATACATCATAGAGCATTACAAATCATTGCGAAATCCTTAAAAGTCACGGGAAATAAGCAATCTCCCAAAGAAAGTTAATCTTGCAAGGAAAGTTGCACTCATAAGTCATTCCAGAAGGCAAACCATAAAGCAAACTTGCACTCGGCTCATGGGTCCCGTAAATCAGTTCCTCAGTCTCGTGCCAGGAGTGTCGGGGGTCGGTTGAACCAGCAAAAGAATAAGCCTTTTATTAAAAAAAAGAAGAGCACAAAAAAAGCAAATGATCAGAAAACAGAAAGCTGATCAAAAGAAGAATTAAAAGATGAAAAAAAAAAAAATCAAAGCTGAAAGAAAAGCATTCCCCAGCATTCATCATTCACCCAAAATCATCGCATCGCATGCATTCACATAACAGGCCTTTGCATAACATGCATTCATTCCATGCACCATGCATTGCATCTGCTAACATGTGCAAGTACCGCCAACCTGAGAAACCTGAAGAAAAGTCCTGCGACCAGAGCAGGCACCCCTGGATCGGTGTGAAAGCATTGACCCTGAAGAAGATGAATTGGATTTCCGAATCCCCCTTTGGACCCACGTGTCCCCCAGAAGATTGACTTCACTTCGTATTCGAGCTGCGAGTAAGTCCCCCTGACCTCAATAGGTCCAGTCGAAAAGGATAACTGTGTTGGCCTAAAACATGGCGCAGTCCTAGGGAAATATCGAGATCTAGACTTGATATAGTACCCTCCCCCGGTCGCTCGAAAGACCACCCCTTTGAGCCCACGTGCTCCCCAGGCCCAAGTGCAAACTCGGATCGTTCGCGATTCGTTAAAAGGTTTTAGGCAGCCTCCTTCGCCGGCTTAATGAGGGCCGGCACCTTTTTTTTTGTTTTTTGCTTTTTGCTTTCTTTACTGCTTTCGCTGGCTTATTGAGGGTTGGCACCAATTGATTCCAAAAAGAAAAAAAAATCTGTTCATCGCATTTGTATCATATTTCAAAAAGGAACAAAAAAAGAGAAAAAAGGAAAAAGGAAAATTCTGGTTTCTCTAAGTAGACAAAATTGGTATAATTTCTGAATTCTTTATTTCTATTTTGTCTCGGAATATGTTTCGGCCAATTCATATTCCTTGTTAAAATCCAAATAAAGAGGGGCAGCTGTCATACCCTAATTTTGTCCGCCTAGGTCAAAACCCTAATTCTCAACAAAAAAATAAATAAATTGAGAAGTGTGGTTTTATTTTGAAGAGTGAAGAGCATTGTGCATGCATTTTTGGGTTTTTAAAAGTCATTCTAGGGCTTTTAAATTCATTGTTAGAGTGGAAATGCATTTGTTGTAAAAAAACAATGTTTTTAGGGCAAAAGGGTATTTTGGTCATTTCCAAAATTAAGCAATTTCTCACCAAAAATCATTGTTCAATCTCAGAGGAATTTATTTGGATCTAGATGATTTGGGTTATGAATTTTTGTACGCATGCATGCATGATTTTTGGCATAAAATTCAAATTTTAAGCAAAAGGGCAAAATGGGAATTTCCATCAAGGTGAGGTCTCAAATCAATTTTGGGAAGGGTGATATCATGGATTTTTGGGCCCAATCATTGATTCCTAGGATATGGCCCAAAGTGGCATGATTTTTATGGAATTATCTAGAAAAGAATAATCAAAAATGGTGAAAATAAGGAAGTGTCCCCAATAAGACAAAATGTACTATTTTTCTTGACAAAGCTTGCAAAACTTGGGCACCAAGGCCTCATTTGCTCCGAATTTCACCCTCTCTTTTCACCTCATTTTGTGTTTCCTCATGCCCTTGATCCATGTGAGTTGTATTCCTAGCCATTGATTAAAATTCTAGATCAAATCCTAGGCTACAACTTTGTGTAGAATGACCTAGGTGCCCTCAACAATTTTTGTGCAACAAAAACTCATAATTTTTGTGTATGACCAGCTATTCCTCACTCATTTGTGTTTTCTCCTTGTCCCTAATCCATGTGCATTGCAATCTTGGCCTTTGATTCAAATTCTAGCTCAAATCTCAATGGTTTGCAAAAGCACAATGTCCTAAATACCCTTAAACCTAGTTGCTCTCTATATATACCTTAGAAACCTCACCTCAAAAGGAACTTTTGGCCTCATTTCCACTCACACAACCCTAGCACACAACTTCTTCTCCTAATCCCCTCTCTTGGCCGAAATCATACCTCTTTCTTCCTCCATCAATTCTTCACTTCTCCTTCACCAAATCACCATTTTCTCACCTCATTTCCATTCCTACTTCATACATCTTCCTTCTCTCCTAATTTGATTCAAGCTTGCATCATCAAAGGGCATTTTTAAGCAAGCATTTCGTGGGTTTCATTGAATTTTGGTGAAGATTCAAGTCGATTTGTGGTCTTGTTCTTCATATTAGCCATTCCTTAGCTTGGATTTGAGGTAAACTTCTTAAAACCTAGCATCATCTTCAACTTTTTTTGCATCAAAATGTAGATATCATGTTTTTAATTTTTCATCCTACCATATTCATGCATTTTAGTGTTGTTATATTGTTGATTTGTTGATAGTTGTTGGTGAGAGGTGTCTCAAACATTTTGACAAGCACTTAGGGAGGCTTGGGTGTTTGAGATGCTTCTCACCCTTGAATAAATTGTGATTTATGTTTGTTTTCACTATAATTTTGCATTTTGTTGAATAAAATGATGTGATGCTTCGCAAATCATGATTAGAATTAGGGTTTGTTAATTTTCTTGTGAAATGGGTTTGCAATATTGGGTAAAATGATTTCTCAAGTTGTTTTGGTTTGGTTGTTATGTACTTTGCTTGCAAAATTACTCTATGTTGATGATTGGCAAGAGGACTCACACTTGTGCCTTTGAGCACTTAACTTTAAGTGTTGAGGATTGCCTAAGATGATTCAACACAACCTTGTGCTTTGATTGTAAACTTTGGTTTGCTTGTTAGTGACTTGCTTGCAAAATTATTCTATGTTGATGATTGGCAAGAGGACTCTCACTTGTGCCTTAGGCACTTCATTTTCAAGCAAGAATTGCACAAAGAAAATTGAATCATCTTGGGCAATCCTAAGGCTCCTAGAGCCAACGACCTCATCTGAGACCACCGATCACAGGGCCGTACGTCCAAGTGATGGTATCATCAAACAAAGCCAAACTCTAGGTGAAGTCTTCGCAACCACCCAACAAGATGTACGTCCAGTGAGCAGCCACTAATGACTTCGTTCTTGTTGGGTGTAGCCTTAGTCACCAAGCTTTTGCAAGTTGTCATCTTGTACTATTGTACTATCATATGACCACTCTATTATCCTCTCAATTTTGATTATTCTTTTCAAGATAATTGTACATAAATCTAACCATTTTGAGCCATATACAAGGTATCTTGAAGAATATGCCATTTTTGAAAATGAGAGATGACCAAAATTGCCAACAAAAATCTTATCATATAATTTTTGGGAATATTCCTTGTACTATTTTTTGAAATGCTTTCTTGAATTAATTTGAACTTGCTTTTTTTACTACACATATAAAATATGCGCATAATTTGAAAAATGATTTTCTTTATTTATTTTTTGTTCAAAATAATACAATTTCATTAAATAAATTCCCAAAAATTAATTAATTGGATTTTCAGCTAGCAAAAATTTATTAAATTGAAATTGACCAAACAATGCCCCTTTTAAATGCCCCAAAATTCCTTAATTTCTCAAAAATGATTTTGAAAACCTTAGAATGCTTGGGTAAATACCCTAAACCCTTTCTCAAATAATGCATCACTCACAAAATTATTTATTTTTGCTGAAAATTAGGGTTTTGAAACTAGGCGGACAAAATTAGGGTATGACAGTACGCCAAAATGCAAAATCTAGGGGCAAAAGTGTTAGCAAGGCAATATCTACTAGCAAGAAAGTGTCTCGGTCCGGCCCTTCTACACAAGTTTCTCAGCCTGCCCCTCAAAAAGTTACTCGGCCCTCTCCTCCTCCAACAGTGACTCAGCCCTCTCCTCCTCCAACATTGACTCAGCCCGCCCCTCCTCGAAAAGTGACTCGGTCCTCCCTTGCTCCAAAAGTGACTCAGCCCGCCCCACCTCCAAAAGTGGCTCGGCCCGCCCCTCCAAAAGTGACTCGGCCCGCCCCTCCAAAAGTGACTCAGCCCGCCCCTCCTCCAATAGTGTGTCAGCCCTCCGCCTCTTCCATTGATGATTCTAAGATTATTTTGTATACCGAAATGCATGCGCAATTCAAGATGGATGAATTGGATCCCCGCTTGTATTACAGATGGATGACAACATTTTTGGGAATCCCGATCAACTGTTGATAATCTCAAAACAGGATATTAATGATTTATGTCAGATGAATTGGGCAACAAGTGTTTGTATTAGAGCATATATCAGGTACGTATGTAATTTATTATTTAACATCATTGAGTTTATTTTATTATATCATTAATTTAATTTGTATATATATATATATACACATCTAATTGCAGGTGCTTGTATCATAACATTTTGGTCCCTTCGGAGCAGACACAGAGATATGTGTTCTTGTGTCCGGATAGTACACACCTCCGTAATGTCAGGGAGGATCTGTCTAATTATGACGACCTTGTGGAACAAAACAAGACAGATGTTACAAATTATATCACTCGACGCTTATCGGATGCTCAACATACAGGCGTCGATACCATGTTTTTGGCACCGTGTCTCGTAAGGTGAGAGATTTAATCTATTCTTATATAACATGCATTTTTTAAATACTAGTCAATTACTTATTCAAAGTTTTATTTTGTAGGGATCATTGGATTTTGCTTGCAATAAATCCTAAGACAGATACGGTGTACTACATTGATTCTGTGCATGGTCATTTCAACACCCACCCAGAGTTGGTTGCAATATTTAATAGGTGTGTGTATTTCGATCACTCTGCATATTTCTTTGTTTTAGTTGTTAACTATATGTATTTTTAATTATATAGTTATATCCAATTGTGTTCAGTTGTTTGAAGGAATATTGGGGATTGGAACAATCACAGACAAAATGGTTGCCAATAGAGGTAAGTTTGTAATCAATCTTCTCATATATTTATTTATATTATTATTGTCAAAAAAATGTATTTAATTAAATTTAACAATTAACTAATCTTTTGTTTTGTAGTGTCCGAAACAACCAAATAACAATGATTGTGGGTATTACGTAATGAGATTTATGAAGGAAATTATTACCCACAACCAAATGGTTATCCCCAGACAGGTATCTTTTTAGAACTCTTTTTTATTTTGATTTAACCATATATTTCAATTCTAATTTTATTTAATTATATAATTTCAGTATTTTCCTGATTGTCGGTGGAAGACATACTCTACTGCACAGATTGATGAGCTTAGAGGAGAGTGGTGCCATTATGTCTCGCAATTCTTTTGATTTTAGATAGATTGTAATGTTGTAAATTGTTAGAGTTTTATTTTGGATACATGCATATGAATTGGTTCATGCATATGTAAGTTGCTAACTTGTTTTAATTTAGATACATATTGTAAGTAGCTTGCTAGTTTTGGATACATATTGTTAGAGAGTTTGATTTGGATACATATTAATTTGTTAATATTGTAAGTTGCTAAGTTTTGGAGACATAATAACTTGTTAGCTAGTTTGTTTTGGTTTGTGATCATATTGGTGCATTTGGATATATAACTAGTTTATATATATATATATATATATATATATATATATATATATATATATATATATATATGTTGTTAGTATATAATGGATTGGATTGGTATTAATTGGCTGTATATGACCAGGAAATTATCAAATGTAAAAAGGAAAATACATAAAAACAGAAAAAAAATTATTCAATGGCCAGCGCTTGTAGGGAGAAGCGCTGCTCATTCACCTAGCGTCTTTAGCAATAGGCAGCATTTGGCAGAAGGAAACGCTGCCCATTGCTAAACGTGCTAGGTGCATGAGCAGCGCTTGGTGGGAGAAGCGCTGCTCATTCACCTAGTGCGTTTAGCAATGGGCAGCCCTTCCCTTTACCAAGCGCTGCCCATTGCTATACGC
The DNA here is from genome assembly GCA_963573325.1 of Astragalus glycyphyllos. Classification (NCBI taxonomy): domain Eukaryota; kingdom Viridiplantae; phylum Streptophyta; class Magnoliopsida; order Fabales; family Fabaceae; genus Astragalus; species Astragalus glycyphyllos. The sequence continues at coordinate 52,130,615 of OY754312.1, read as the reverse complement.
GCTAGGTGAATGAGCAGCGCTTCTCCCACCAAGCGTTGCTTATTCACCTAGCGCGTTTAGCAATGGGCAGCGCTTCCCCTTACCAAACGCTGCCCATTGCTAAACGCACTAGGTGAATGAGCAGCGCTTCTCCCTTCAAACGCTGCCTGTGGCTATTAATGAGCAGCGCTTCTCAAACGCTGCCCATTTTTGAGGAGGAATCACCAGCGCCAAATTTAGCAGCGCTCAAAAACGCTGCCCATGGATAAAAAAAAACGCTGCCCATCCCCAAATCTGTTGTAGTGTTAGGGGAGTTGGTTTCGCTTCATAACCTAAGAAATCGCATATGGAAAAAAATAAGTCATGTCTCATATCTACTTTAAACGTTTGACATTAAAACATTAATTTTATTTATTTACTTTATCCTTAAACCATGATGGAGAACTTTTATGTATGCGAACAGAAGATTCTTCAACACGTATACCCTCACTTCGTTAGAATGCACTGAAAATGAATTATTGCTACTCTTTAGAAATGAAAATTGATCAAGACATGATTTAGCTTCATACTCTTAAGGTGTATATAGATTAAAAACTGAATATAAGCATACTCACTCAAGATATGGTTTAACTTCAGTGCAATTGATCAAGACATGAACATGTGCTGATTCATACTCTTTATCTGATAACCAGTTGGTCGACTTGTTTCCTGAGGGGCTACCAGGTTTGGTAAACACAAATAAAGAGCGCGTGTCTGTCTTCTTCAACCTCCATCTCGTTACTATTATTTCTTGACAACATAATGTTGTTGAAATAATGAGAACAGAAATAAATTGTTTCACGATGTAAGTAACCTGCGCAGATTGATCCTTGGACTCTAGCTTTATTTTTCACAGATCATTTATAATCACCCATTAATCTATATATGAAAAAAGAACACCTGATAAAACAAATATCCATACTAAAATTCACTTTAATTAAAATATTGAAATAGATAATTACCTCTCAAATGGATACATCCACCTATAATGAAACAGATAATTACCTCTCATATGCAAGGTGAAGCGATAGATGCTCCATGGAATCAAAGAAACCAAGACGAAATATTCTCTCCAGCTTGCAGATAATGAAAGGAATATTATTCTCCATCTTAATAAGATCATCCTTTCTCATTGTTGAAGAGCACATTTTCTTAATACAAAAACACAAGGCTAGACTCGTAGCAAAGGGATATTCTCAGCAGCTTGGAATTGACTACAACGAGACGTTTGCTCCAGTTGCTCGTCTAGACACAATAAGAGCTTTAATAACTCTTGCAGCACAAAAAGAGTGGAGCATTTATCAACTAGATGTCAAGTCTGCATTTCTAAATGAAGTACTAGAAGAAGATGTTTACGTTCAGCAACCACAAGGTTTCGTCAGCAAAGGAAGCGAAGATAAGGTGCTGAGACTAAGAAAAGCTCTATATGGTCTCAAGCAAGGTCCTCGAGCATGGTATAGCTGAATTGATCAATACTTCATCTATAAAGGATTCAGGAGGAGCAAAAGTAAGCCAACACTATTTGTTAGACTCAAGGTCATCATGATACTCTCATTGTCTCCTTGTATGTAGATGATCTAATCTACACAGGAAACAACACAATGGTGGCTAAATTCAAAGAAGACATGATGAAGGCGTTTGAGATGACCGACCTTGGCTTGATGAACTACTTCCTCGGCATAGAAGTAAAACAACAAAAAGAAGGGATATTCATCTGTCAAAAGAAATACACTGAAGCACTATTGAAGAAGCTCAACATGAATGAATGCAAGCCAGTAGCTACTCCACTCGTGACAAATGAGAAATTGCAAAAGGAAGACGGAACACCATAAGCTGATGCATCGCGCTATAGAAGTTTGATCGGGAGTTACTATATCTTACTGCAACACGACCGGACATCATGTATGCTACTAGTCTACTATCAAGATTCATGTAGAAGCCAAGTCAAGTTCACTATGGAGCAGGAAAAAGAGTTCTAAGATATCTACAGGGCACAAATGAGTTTGGTATATGGTACAGAACCACGACCAACTCAAGATTACTTAGCTACACCGACAGTGATTGGGCAAGTTCTATTGATGATGACATGAAAAGTACATCAGGCTATGCCTTCCCATTGGGATTAGGATTTCTCTCTTGAGCATCAAAGAAGCAATCAATAGTTGCACAGTCAACAGCAGAGGCCGGGTATGTGGCAGCAGCTGAAGCAACAAGTCAAGCTATATGAATTCGAAGAATACTTGAAAACATGGGTGAACAACAAGATCTCTCTACCACAATCTATTGCGACAATAAGTCAGCTATAACAATGGCGAAGAATCTGGTTCATCATCACCGAACCAAGCATATAGCAATCAAATATCACTTCATTAGAGAAGCAGAGATGACTAAAGAGATGCAATTGAAGTATTGCACAACAGAAGATCAAGTTGCAGATATATTTACAAAGGGACTACAATAAATCAAGTTTGAAGAACTAAGGACAATGCTTAGAGTTTCCCGAAATTTATATCAAGGAGGAGTATTGGATTATGCTACAAATCTCTAGAAACATCAAGAGACTAACATATTAGAGTATTAGCAATTAAAGTATTGGACCTAGATGTTTCTAATAACTTCTCGACTAACTAGAGTATTGTATCTAGAATTGTCTAATGATAAAAACTTAAATAACCGCCATAGTTAGGCGGTGATCTAAGCAAGAGAGCACTACAATATAATAATTTCAAGAAGTGTTAGTATCTCACTTCTCCACTATGAAGCCCCGATACTCCAAAATAGGCCACGTACCCGTGTCGGATACGTATCCGATACCGATACTTGTCGGATACTTTCGGATACGTATCCTGGGGTTATCCTGAAATTTATATTTTTTTTAAATTAAAAAAGACAAGATACTTACCGGATACTTGAGGGACACTTTGGGGATACGTATCCTGGGAGTAGTCTGAGATGTTTCTTGATGAACCAGAGTTGGAAGTTATGTTATTTTTTGACGATGGAAATAGAGGAGAGGAGAATGACACAGTTAGTGTTAAATAGTGAATAGTAGGCAATTCTATAGATCCTAAACTTCTTTCAGATATGACTTATGATGTTTTTTCCTATATTCTAACTTGGGTAGTAGACTGTATATCTTTTGTGACATGTTCGTAGGAGGAAGAATATATTTTAAAATGGGCGGGGAAAATACATTTAACTATGCTTACTTATTTTGATCAAAAGTACCTTTTTTGTAAATGTGATTTATTGAATATTATAAGCAATTGTCAATTAGAAAAGTGAAGTATCTTTAGTTATGTTTTATATTTTTAAATTTTGATTTAATTTTTTATTGAAGTATCCCTGCCGTATCGTATCTTGATTTTCAAAATTTTTCCGTATGCACGTATCGTATCATGTCGTATCCTGTATCGTATCAGTATCCGGGCTTCATAGCTTCTCCACAATATCCTTTCTACTATTTCAACTATTTTTCACTATTTTCTTAATAAACTACTAACAATATCGCGTGTCAAAATAATCAACTGGACCAAACATGTGCGATATTCTGAATATATCATATATATATATATATATATATATATATATATATATATTTTACTAATAAATTAAAGGTTTAAATATTTGATCCCCTCCAAATATCCCAATTTTCCATTTATCTTCTGTAAAAAAAAAGTTTTAAAATCAACATTGCAAATAATAAGTGTTTCTAGTTACCCTCCTGCAAGGGGTAATCGTAAACTTTTTATATTTTGCAGGGGGTAACTGTACATAGTTTATCCCTATTATACACTACATAATCTAACAACAGGGGGCGACCGTAAACTGTTTATATTTGCAAGGGATAACCGTAAACTTTTTTTTTACAGGGGATAAATGGAATATGGGTTTATTTGCGGGAGATCAAATATTTAAGCCTAAAATAAAGTGACCTAATAAAAACAAAACACGTTTAGAGGAATTAATTTATTTCTCACAGATGACGATGAACGTGCAGAACGACAAAGGTTTGGCCGGTGAACATGTGCGCAATGCAAAACTTCAAATGTAGGAATTGTTTATAACTGATTATCATTGTCATAATACAAAAAACTGAAAGTAGTTCGGAAGCTTGGAACACAGTTTGACGTGGGGTACACCGTACACGTACACCAATCATTTCCATTTCTTTCTTACTCCATGGCGAGATGCAAACGACGAAAAATAGAGATAAAAAACTTAAACTCACTTTGAATCTAATGTTGTTAACACTTAAGTCACAATTTATATACCCTAAGGGGTGTGCATGGTTTGTACCATACTTTTTTTAAAAAGTGGTTTTAGTAAACTGCTTTGTGAAAACTGATTTGTTACTGTAAAGTGAAGCGGTACCAGTTTGAAATTGGTTCATAACCAGTTTTGCTTTTAATTGATTAAACCGGTTTGTAGTGTGTTGGTAGGTCGGTTCAGACACAAAAAAAAGCAGCTTCTAACTTTATATCACTGTAGATGATCCCGATGTCCACACCTATCATGACTTCAATTCAATCACGTAAAATCTGTAACAAATATTTATTTATTTCCCATCAAATTAAACATAAATAGATAGATATTAATTACTAGTTACTAGTAATAATAAAATAGTAGAAGCATTATTGTCAAAATATAAATAAATAAAAAAAGAGTAGAAGCAACTGTGAATTTGAGGATCAGGAACTCATTTCCTTCTTTGAAGCCAAGACAAACTTCGCTTGCCTTGTGAGTTGTCACTGAGATTTAATAAAACTTAAATTAAAATTATATGAAAATAAAAAGAAAATAGGAAAAAATAAAAGTGACAGTTGTAGATGAGAGGGAGTGGGGATCACAGTTCACAACAGTAGTGACAAAGTGAGAGATCTGGAATTCTTCGTAGAGGAGGGTGGAGAGGAAGGTGTGGCCGAACATCTGCACCAAAATGGATTTTACCGGTTTAATAATTTGTAAGCCCAAATTTCCAGTTTTTAATTAAACAAATTTGGATCGGTTTTTGTCAATTCAGTATGGGCTTTATTGACATGGTCCAGTATGGTTTTGGTAATGGTACCAGTGTACCGGTAATTTTGCACAAGCCTAGGCTTTGATAGGTAAATTTCGCTGCTATTGCACACCAAATAGCTGCTCTATTTTTGGCGGAGTGACGGGAATCGGGTCTAGAATAACTCTAGGATAACTCTGATGAAAGTTGGGGATGGTAAAATTCCTCTTTTTTGCTAGGATGTCTGGACGGGTGATTCGCCTCTTAGGTTTAGGTTCCCCAAGTTATTTTTAGGGGCGGTGGATCATAGTGGTTTAGTTAATTCCTGTGGTAGGTGGACTATGGAATTGAGTTTTGGTCACATCTTGGAAGCTTCAGTTGTTCGCATGGGAGGAGGACGTTCTTGGCGAGCTTCTCTCTCGTCTTTAGCACCTGTGTCTCTTTCAGCGACGCCAGGTGTTTGGGTATGGACCCCGCTTTCTTCTAGGTTATCCTTTGTATCTTCTGCGTACCAGACTCTCTCTCAGTCGTCGCCCCGTGTTTCGAGGCTCTCTGATCAGTTACTTGGAATTCTAAACATGGTTTGGAATAGTTTTTCTCCTTCTAAGGTTGCTATATTTTCATGGTAACTCTTGTTGGATAGAGTACCTACTCGGTCGAACCTGTTTAGCAGAGAGGTGATTATGGACATTGCAGTGACTGCTTGTATTTTGTGTCGGGATATTTATAAGTCTGCTCTTCATTTCTTCTACAGCTATAGGTTTGCTTCTGCGATTTGATATGCTGTTGCCAGCTGGCTGGGTTTTATTTTTGTGATTCAGCTAGAAATTCCATCTTTATTTCTCTAGTTCATTCATGTGGGTGGCCCAGCAAGATGTAGACATGGTTTGATGCTCATTTAGCATACTATTCGTTGGTTATCTGGGACCTCAGGAATAATCGTATATTTTCTGCAGGTGCTCCAGTCCTCCGGACCTTGAGAGATGTTATGATCTGATTTTGTCTCTATCTTGGAGATAGTTCTAGGCTAGGGGTAATCGTCTTTCCTGTTTATTCTATGAATGGTTTGTAGACTACTCTTTGAATTGTATTTCTAGAAAGTAGTTTGTATGTGGTTTTTCTCTTCTTTTGGAGGTGATCATTTGTTTGTATATAGGTTGAATACCCTTGTGCTCGACTTTTATAATATATATATATATATATATATATATATATATATATATATATATATATATATATATATTGTTTGCCTTAAAATAAATAGGTGCTCTATTTAGAACTCTTTAATAAATAACGACTCTTGCACCGTACCAGGCTGGAGATCACCAAAATGAATTTTGCCTCTCCTATTTTCTATACAAATATGCCCAGACAGAACCAGGACATTATAATTAATATTTAGGAGACCTAATTATGATGTACCTTAATGGTTAGTCATTAAAATAACTAATAAAGTACAATTCATTCACCTTACAAAAAATTCAGAGTTAATCTAATTCAAAGTCTCCCTCTTGCAAACCAAAACTTTTAAGCCACCGGCCATGTGAGCTGTGAGAAGTGGCACGAAAATAGGCTCATGAGGACTAACAATTACAATTTTAAATCTCCTAAGAATTGAAGCCACCACATACTTCATTTGAATAAAAGCCATTTCCTTCCCAAGACATACCCTTGGACCAGCCTGAAAAACTGGAAACTTAAAGGGACAAACCTCACTCAATGTAATTAAATCTTCTATATTGTTCCCTTCTTCAACAAACCATCGATTAGGTTTAAACTCACACCAATCTTTCCCCCATAAGTTTTCCATTCTACCCATTCCATAAGGAAAAAATGTTACCCTATCACATGTCTTCACCCTTGTGCCATCTGGCAACATGTCATCACACGTGGCATGTTTAGAATCCCATGCCACTGGTGGATACAGCCTCATTGACTCACATAGGCAGGCTTTTAAGAAATTCATGTTCTTTAATGATTCGTAGTCTAATGTCCCATTTTTGGCTTTCATTTCTGTCTCTTTTAATATCTCTTGCTCTATTTGTGAATAATGTGATAGTAACCAAAAGAACCATGTCATAGCAGCCGATGTTGTGTCCCTACCTGCCATAATGAAGCTTATCAGCATGTCTCTAATTACTTCCTCCTCGTGACCTGTAAAAAAAATGTCACTAAAATGATTCTCTGAAATGTTGCTTATTTTATTCCTTTTGTTAATATAGAAGTTGGGAGTTTTAAAGAAGAGATTGGATTATGTTATTTGATCATAATCATCTCATGATTGCAAAACTTGTGTAAATGATTATAAGAATCTGCAACCGATGATATATATATTATATATATATATATACACACACACAAAAGGAAAAAGTTATAGAGTCTCGTTAAAATCTTCTGATGCAAAACTCTCTTTAGGGAAAAAAAACATCAACAAGGAAAAAGAATCCCCCTACATTTTAATATTTTATTGAGAAAAAGGAAAAAATACAAAAGATATTGGGGACTAGGTCAAAACTCATGAACAGAACAACATTACAACCAATAGGAAAGAATAACAATCTTTGGGGTTGCATCAGTAATTAATCACTCATATAACTAATAAGTAAGTAATTAATATTGTAAATTCTTTTTGTCAAAAAAAAAATTGTGAATACTAGGATGAGAAATTAACTAAATCTCTCGTAATTTTGTACTATATCCTACAATTAATTAGAATGGAGTATCTTAGTTTATCACTCACTCTAAAAGCCACTATTATTATATCTTAAATGATCGGAAACAATAAATAAAAAATTAACGCGTGGAGTGCATGTTTTACCTTTAAATAGTTATAAAACTATAAAAAGAAATTAAATAACTATTATTTATACCACCTGCAGAAATTAACCAAAAGAGTGAGTACAAGTACCGAAAATTTTGACCACCTGCAGAAATTAACCGTGACAAGAGATCTTCACCACCAACATCAACAACATGTTCCTTTCCTGTTACATTCATCTTCATTTTCTTCTCCCAAATTATTTCCATGACACGTGTCCTAACTTCCTCAACAGCTTCGCGAAGCTTCTTCTCCGATCCAACGCCAAGCCACTTCTTCACTTTCCAAACCAAAAACAACGGCGCCGCTGCACGCCTCGCCGAAATCTCCGCCGCCACATCAAAAGCTCTCGCCAACGACGAAATCGGAACCGAAGGATCCAAACAACACATATCATTATTCCCCATTCCCAACGTAAATCTACAAATCACATTAAGCGAAAATCTCCCTAACAATTCCTGCAAATCAACCACTTTCTTCTCTCGTGAAAATACATCCATCGCCGGAATCAATCCACCGTGCACGTTTTCTTCCAACGTGTGGATTATGAATTCTTTCAGTGACCTTGCGGAGAATTCGTGACTTGCGAGTTTGCGTTGAGTTAACCATAACTCGCCGTCAACGTTGAAGATTCCGTTACCAAGGAAATCGCCGAGAACCTCCGTGAACGGTTTACCCTTAGGGAAGTTACTGAAGTTAGTTTTCAGTATGTATTCAACGTTGTGGTGATTTGCAGTTACGATTGTTCTTCTTGAACCTAAACGGTTAATCACTATGGTGTTTGATGGTGATTGAGAAAGAAGCTCGGTGTACCAATCTAGTAAACGGAAACGGTTTTTGTAAAAGGATATAAGGCAACCAATGAAAGGATATGTTGGTGGACCGAGTTTAGTGAGTTTCTTGACTCGTAGAAACTCGGTGATGTAGAAGAGGAGTAGAAGGATGAAAAGGATGGTGAATGAGAGATGTTGGAAGGAAAGAAGGGAATTAATGAATGTTCCTATCATGTTAGCCATATGATATGATTATGAGTAATATGAAGAGTTTTAGGAAATTAGGAATACGCAATTACAAGGTGTGCTAATAAGGATAGCAATGGATGGGATGGCACTTTTGAGTAGACCCTAATATTTGTAATATAGTGACATTACACTGAAGTTTATTGAGAGTTAGGTGTGTGTCGCGCCTTAATTAAATAATTCAAATATTTAAATATTATGTCTCGTTTTTGTGAATAATAGTTGGATTGAATTTTTTTAATAGCAAATAGCACTTGTATTGGTCAACATAGAAAGGAATGTAAAATTACTCTAACAATGGAGAGTATCATATAGTGAGCCACTAGTAGGCACACTATCAGTGGCAGATCTTAACTAAAAATCTCGGGTGAGTCGCTAATGAAAGAGACATCAAAATTCCATAGCATGAAAGGGATGCAGAAACGCAAAAACTCACTGAGAAATTTCGCCGGAAGATGATACCGAGAATCATAACACGATGCAGAGAAAATCAATCAACAAAACATACATATCAAAAAATCTTTAAACTACAACTGATGGAAACTAGATGGAAGCCTTATTTTTCGGTGGAATCTTTAAACTTCAAGCTATATATTCTCTTTCAAGGGGAAGCCCTATGGTTCCAAAAATCTAGAGAAAACTAGATCAAGTTGGAAAGTATGAATACTTCGTTTTTTCACACAAAAGATATCATTAGGAGGAAGTGGAGCTAGATTTTGGGCCTTAACCTTCCTTTTGGTGAGTGGTGCACGGACCAAGAGACTTTGAAAGTTGAGGTCCCTCACTTTTGTAAATCTCTTTTGTGCCAGGTGAATAATGTGTTGAGAAGCCAGTAGGGCCAAATCAATTCTGCTTTGCGCCATGAGGTTCGACATGAGTTGACCTGCATAGTTTCCAAAGATGAGGTGCACAAAGCTTTGATGAGTATGAAACCTTACAAAAGATAGACCCCTGCTTCACACTTTAGGTCGACCACTCAAATGTCCTCTACTACCAGCTGATTTGTCACATAAAAAACCCCATATGCCTTCTTATTCGGAATGAGATACTCTCTATTTATTGGACAATTTCAGTAGAAGAGAGACAAACTATTGAAATAAAATAGGCTAAATAGCACTTTTGGTCCGCTATCTTTGCTATAGATTTCATTTTGGTCATTTATCTTTTTTGGGTCCGTTTTGGTCCCTCGTCTTTTATTTACGATTCATTTTGGTCTCTGCTGTTAGTTTTTGTTAACAAACGCCATGCTGGCAGTTGACTACTGACGTGGCGTCTTAAGTGCAACTGTTGACTTGGAATTCTTTAAATGATGTGACATATAAGGGACTAAAAGGAAACTTGAAAAAACATGAGTGACCAAATTGACAAAATTAACAAATCTAGAAAAACACCCCAATCTTCATCTTCATCTTCTCCGATGGGCAGGGACCAAAATGTAGCGAAAATGAAATATGAGGAACCAAAACAGACCAAAAAAAAGATAAAGAACCAAAATGAAACCTAGAGCAAAGATAAATGACCAAAAGTTCTATTCAGCCAATAAAATAATATTATTTTATTTGATGTGTTTGTCTCTCTCCTACTGGAATTGCCAGTAACTAGAGAGGATCTGCACCCTTCTTATTCCACCTTTCTCTCTCTTTCTTCATCACCTTGAGATTTTCCTTCAAGATATACCAGAATCAGCCTAGTAATATGGCCGAGTCTCAAACGTTGGAGACTACCTCTTGAAATCTTTATGTTGCGACCAAAAATTTATTATATCTAAATTGTTCAGGGTCCCAACTATGAGAAGACTCTTTGAGGACCATTGAATAGTGGTTAAAAGCATCTCTCTCCCAAGACCACAGACGTTGCCCCAACAATTCGTCGAATCCTTAGCGATGAGGATCTCATCCAAACAACTCATATAAAGAACATTTGGTTCAAACCAATAGAACCTTCTATGAAGAAGCTAAAGGTCAATGAGCTCCATATCATTAATGAAACCCCAAAACTCAAGAGTATCATACATCTCAACTTTTGTTCGAGGTAGATTTCACTACATCTAAATCACTTAAAGGGTATTTTAAGGCCTTGGACCCCGAAGAATTTAAAAGGTATTTTCCCAACCGAGCATACTAGAAAGACTAACGCAACCTGAAGGGCTTTTTCCTCATAGTTAACACCCATGATACTACTCTTTGCAAAGTTTATTTTTTGGCCTCATGCCAATTTGAAGCTTCGCAAAACTGCCCTAAGACACTGCAGGTTATTTTCCCCTCCATCATAGATAATCACCATGTCATCAACAAATTGCAAAAGAGATATGAATAAGCTTCCATTCACCTGGAAGTTTTTGAAGAAAAGGACATATTACGCCTTTCGCATCAATCCTGCCAGGCTTTCCACAGTGGTAAAAAGGAAAGGGGCGAGGGGATCCCCTTGTTTTAGACCCCGTCGAGCCTAGAATTCGATTGTTGGGCTGCCATTGATCCAGACTGAGATAGAATTCGCATAATAACATCATCGCATCCACTAATGTAAAACATCATCGAAACCTAGTCGTCTCAGTATGTACTAAATGAAGGACTAGCTTATAGAATCATATGCTTTCTCAATGTCAACCTTCAGCACAAGGCACTTATTCTTTGATCTCTTAGGAAAATTCAGTAATTCATTGACAACCAGAACTCCATCCAAGATCCGCTTTTCGGGCAAGAAAGCGCTTTGCATTTTGAGATTACACCCCCAAGGACCCTCTTGAGCGCTCTACTATATAGCCAACAACTTTGAAAGAATCTTATAAAGCCTTCCAATTAGGGAGATGGGATGATATTCATTCAAGTATTGCGGGTTTGCTTTCTTATGGATCAGACTAAGGAAGGAGCCGATAATGGCTCTAGGAAGCCTAGTTGTCGCATAGAATCCATTAATGCAACCCAGAACATCCTTTTCAATGAGTTCTCAGCAAACTTCGAATAAGTTAATATTAAATCCATCGGGGCCCGAACCTTTGTATCCATCGCACTCCCAAACTGCCTCTTTTACCTCTTTCACCGAAAAAGGCGCTATCAACATAGAATTATCTGCTTCTGAAACACTCCTGAAGTTCATGCCATCTAGATCTAGCTAGATCACACTATCCTCATTGAACTTGTTTTCATTTTGCCATACTATTTATACCCTCTATGTCATCAACCCATTGTTCCCTGCTCTTCAGCTTACAAATATGAGTCCTTCTTTTGTTTTTATTTATGCACATGTGGTAAAAACATGTGTTAGAATCCCCTTCCACTACCCACTTGGTGCGTGACTTTTGACAAGCACTAGTGGAAAAAAGGGATTCAAAGTCGGATATTTTGGACGTTTAAAGTCAGATGTGAGTCCGACTTCTATTAAGGCGACTTAGAAAGTCTGAGGATTTAAAGTTGGAGTAACGCCTGACTTAATAAGGATGTTTTAAAGTCGGCCAAACAGCATCCAAATTTAAAGGTCAGTTTTAACCTCGGACAAGCAGCATCCGTTTTTAAGTCAGAGTAATGTCCTTGTATTTTATTTAGTCCCAAAACTCTTCAAGGTCAAAGCTTCCACCATGTTGGCCACCTCTTCCAATTCCTTCGGTTCACGTACCAGTTTTTCAATGTTAAGATCAAGGATCCCAATGATTCCATCATGTTCCACCACTCTTTCACAAAGTTCATGAATCCCTCATGTTCTAACCATACAGGGCAATGGTCTAAAATGTCTTGACTGTCAATTTCGGTCCCCATTTCGGGTTAGCCCGCTACAACCATACAGGGCAATGGTCTGAAATGTCTTGACTGTCAATTTATTGTGTAGAGATCTTCCATCTTCAGACTAGAATGTCACTAATAAGGAACCTGTCAAGTCTGCTCATACTTATCTCGTTTGAGCAAAACCAGGAGTATTGTTTTTGTTGTACCGGAGGCTCAATAAGTTCCATTACCTCAATGAATTGGATGAATTCCCTTCTTTTCATGCTATAGCTAGATTATGAGTCGCATATTCTTTCTCTTCTCAATGTCACGACATTAAAATTTTCTGCCTTAACACCATTCACCTTCTTGTGCCCCACACTTTTGTTCAACAAATTTTGCCACAACGACCGTTTACATGCCAAACTGCATAGCGAGTAAACATTGACCAAATACACCAGTCTATCAGCATGCTTTATTTATAGGCCAATGAAGTGATCTCCCGAAAAAGTGAATTGGACCTCAAAGAGACCCTCCTTCCAAACACCTACCAACCCCTTGACAAGACAGAGGATTTCTTCACCGCCAAATCACACCTGACAATGGCCCAAATACCGAAAATCACTTTTCCAAAAAGCGATGAGCGTTCCGTCTCTTGAATCGGACAACAAAGTTATGAGAGGCCAGAAATTGACAAAGGCGCCTTCCTTTGGCTGCATCTCCCCTCCCACGCGTATTGGAAGTGACAATATCTTCATTGTGTTATGGAAAATTTCCTAAGTCGTGTTTTGATAAGAACAAACCGTTTTGATGAGCTTCATAAGCTCTCTGATTCATTAGTGATCTAATGAGTTCTCTTCAAGTTATCTGATAGACAGGAACAAAATTACTACATCTCAAGAGGAACATGTGCTATGAATTAGTACTTCATAAGAAGAAGGTTTGAGTCTTAGAAGATACTTGATAACCTCAAAGAGGTTCTCAAAAGACAACAAAGCAAGAGATAATATTGTGTGGCCTAACATAAAGCAAGGCAACATATGACAATCAAGATATTCTTCTAGACAACATAAACTCAAGTTGATTATCACTTAGAAATACTTCAGAAGTCATTTCGACTGTATCTTAGAAGATATTGAGAAGATAATATTCAGAAGCTACTGTACAAGCTTCTTAAGCATGAAGAAAAATTATCAAGCTTCTCTCAACGGTCGTATTGCTACATCAACTATGGTTTTATGCTAAGAAGAATTGAGTCAAGAGAAGAATGCCATCGTTAAATATTGTTCATGGGCTAACGAGCTCAGAAGCCCTGAACGGTACTCTGCAATAGCAGTGTACGGCGCCTGCTACAACGTACCCGTCTAGGCGCAAAAGCACTTAACGGTTATATTCTCTTTTCTAAAGCATTCCAACGGATCTATCAAGGTAAATGACCTATAAATAAAGACATGAAGCCCTCAGAACTTCTTAAAGGGAGACAACACTAAATTGGTTAAGACATCAGAAGCTTCTCAGTAGCTTCTGAGTAAGTCTACACTCTCTCCTAAACACACTCACTGCAAATCAACATTTCTAGGACTTTATTATGTGTGTTCATAACTTGGTGCCAATAGTCAAATGTATTTTACTTAAGGTATTTTATTTTATCCCAGTTCAGAACTCAAACATATTTTCACATATGTGTGTACTTAATAAGCAATAAGCATAGGCTGATGTATTATGAGGAAAGAGGGCTAAGAAAGTGTTTCTTAGAGGTTTAAGTTGCTAGACTTGGAATAAAACTAGTGGGACAATTGATAGAGTTGTGTTAAGAAAACTATCAGGGATTAGCTATTGGTTGGCTTGTAAACTATTTGTGAAATAGTGGAAAATCTCACTGGGTGTGAGGAGTGCACGTAGCCCTTGGCGATTGGGTGAGCCACTATAATTCTGTGTTTTCTTTACATGCTTTCTTTAGTGTTTTCTTACAAACTATTTTCTAAACAGAACAACTTAAACAAATTCTTTAAAAATAAAACTATCTCCTCTAAGCAATACTTATTTACAAAGGTCATCTAGCTTTTCACTAAGTACCAAACTAGGTTTTGAAAATTGAGTATTGAAAAAACTATAAAAACACCCCGCGGACCATGATCCCCGACAATTATTTTTAACTACATGGTCCTGCCTTTAATGAAAAAGTGGGCAGGAGAGAGAAAAAGCATATATATATATATATATTTGGTGATGAAGATAGTAACAACCCTTCTTGATAGTGCAAATGCAGCGACAAAAGGAGAGGTTAAATGCAGCGAATATTTTTTTTTGAAAGGCAAACAAATATATTTATATTTATATATAAATATGAAGTAGCAATAAGCTAATTAATTAGCATTTCCCAAAACCAATAACTAGGACTAAACAAAGAACTATATCCTACCTAAACAGTCAATTCGACCAACGGTCCATTCATAGAGCAGACAAGGTGGAGATTGGCCCCTAGCCAAAAAACATCTCCAAGCTAAAACTCTAATACGATCAATTGATCTACCAAAATGAGTCGTCGCAATCGCAGCCACAACAGAGAAAATGCAACTATTTCTAAGATTTCAAATAAGTCAGATGACTGTATGCCATATAAGTAGCAGGCCTCTTCTACAACTTTATTTGCCTCCAACATGCAAAAACTGTTGAAACAAAGAAGGAAGGTCATGAGACATTACAAAATAGTAACTCAACGACGATCGCGTACCAAATTCCCGAGGAGAAGGAACACCTGCAAAATATTTGTAGCACTGATTCTTGAAGGTCTCCGCACAAAGGGCAAGTAGTTTCAGCAAGATTCTGAATAACCCCTCTTCTAAACAAGTTATCTCGAGTAGGAACTATATCCAAAAGAAACTGCCTCAAGAAAGAAATCACCTTAATTAGAAGGAGCATAACTCTTTCCACACCTTTCCGAAAACCTCTGCGACCTGGTCTGGAACACTCGAGACACATGAATCAGGCTCTAAATGCAGGGGATATGTTTCCTTTCAAACCCCATTTGATGTTTTTCTATGTTCAAGATGCATGTTGCAAATATACGAAAGGCCATATATAAATGATAAAATCAATAGGAACAGTACTATAACAGCTTTAGACTAACCAAACTTGAGTATGCCAATTCTTTGAGGGTTTAATTTAAATATTGATATCCATATCAAAAAAAAAATTGATGACGGTGATACCTTTTGTGGGCCATGATTTAACATAATTGCAAAACGTCTGTTTTTTGTTCTGGCTTCTATTACACACATGACATGATTTGAGTCTATCGTGAAACTGTTGCTACGTTGTTGCACCCGAAAAATCTGGTTGGATCTTTCGTGCAATTTAATGAAGTCGCCATCAATATTTAATTATAAAGGAAAACATTGAAAAATACCTTTAAAAACGAAAATGGTCTCAAGAACCAGATTTTAGATTCGGGAGTCGTTTATGCGTGGGGAAGGTATTAGCACCTCACAGCATCCTTTCGAAAAAGGTTACCTCCGATTAGTTGTGCAAAAACATATTAACTTTGAAAATATTTATTTCCCTTTTGTAATGGAAAGAATTTAAGAAGACTAAATAAAAGTTATTTCTTTATGCATTTTTATTGAGAACTAAGAAACAATGTTTTAAAAACCGGACCGAACCGGGCGGTTCAACCGGTTGGACCGGGAACCGGACACTCGGGCGGTTGGTTCGACCCCATTTGAACCGCAGGCACATTGAACCGCTTAGAACCGGGTTGGACCGGATTGAACCACGGTTCAACCGCTTTGAACCGCCAATTGACCCGGGGTTGAACCGCCCGAAATGCACTTTTTGACTTTTTTATTGACTTTTTCTCCAAAATTTAATACATTTCTTATTTTTTATTTAATTATTACTCATCCGGTTCAACCATGGTTCAACCGAGTGAACCGATTGAACCATGACCCGGAGCTCTCTCCGGTTCAATCTCCGGTCCGGTTTTAAAAACATTGCTAAGAAATGACATTTTTGAAAAGACTAAAAAGGTTTTTTATTATTGCAATTGACAGAGGTCGGCCGCCCTCTGCTCCTACGTATCTCCTGGTAGAGAATCAAATCACACGTAGTTCTTGGGTAAAAAAAAAGGTTTGTTGGTTGGTGTTTTTATTTTAGGGGTCCTAGGACTTTTGATCCGTGACGGTTCATTCGCCCTAGAATACTGATTAATCCGATCGTACGACCGAATTAATCCCCTATTTTTTGAAAATTTGTTTTTTTTGTGTTTTGAGGAAAGAGGTGTGTTGGTATTTTTTATTTTAGAAATTGTTTGTTTCAAATAGGGATTTCAGGGCCTGATCCGTAACGGTTCAATTGTGGCCCTAAAAAGTTGACTAACCCGACTGTACAGTCGACTTAGTCCCCCATCTTGAAATTACTTGTTTATGTATTTTTATAGATTTTTTGGAAAAGAAATTGTTTTTTTTTATATAAAAAGAAAGGCATAAAAACGAAGTGGGGTGTGAAGTAGTAAAAAGTGGGGTGCAAACTACAGGAGGGCTGTATTATTAAAATCTGGGGGTGTAACTATGAGTATGACTTACATATAAGAAAAACAAAATGGGGTTGTATTACTAAAATCTAAGGGGTGCGAACATCGTTCTGAGCTTCAATAAAAATGGTGTTTTAAACATGGATGTGTACATAGTAACAATCAACTAATAAAATATAAAATAGATAAAAGAGAAGAGTGTTAATATATAAAAACATAAAATAAAAGAGAGAGAAAAGGGGTATTACTGGTGAGAGGAAACAACACGGGTTATGAGATTTAAAATCAAATCCCTAAAAACCCAATCTCCCAAACATGGTTTCGGCAACCATGGAAACAAAGAAGAGGAGGTCATTTCGGCCATGAGGAAAAGAGAGGAAACGAGAGGGTTGTTTGGTCTTGCGGTTGCGACTTGACAGCGTGATGGAGCGAAAACCGAGAGAGCAGCAACGACGGTGATGACGACGGCCGTGCACCGGCGACGGGGATGGCGGCTACGACGGCGATGATGCACCAAGGTGAGTTCCCTCTTTCTTGCTTTTTTCTTCATGCTTTGCATATTTGCTTCTCTCTTATTGATCCTGTTTTCTCTCCTTTCTCATTTTCTTTTTCAAAATCGATCTCTCTCTCTCTCTCTCTCTATTCCCTAATATTTTCCCTCTATTTTGTTTCTCTGTTCCTTCCTTTCTCTCTACAATTTTGCTCTGTTTATTTTGGTTTTTTTATGTTCTTCCCCCCTCCTCTCTCTGATTCTGTATCATAGTATTTATAATGATTTTTGAAATGCTGTGTGTTGGGACTCTTTACATGTTGATGCTAGATGCCAAATGGTACAAATGCTGGTTGTAAAAGAAATTATTGAAGGTGTGTTGTGGTTGCAGATGCGTGGTGAAGCAGCAACCTGTGGCAAGGCTTGGTTGGAGCCGAAGTGGTAAAATGCAAGAGACAATGAGAAAGAGCATGGACCTATTACCCCAAAAAAAAGTCCCAACACCAACAGCAACATGTGCTGTGTACTAAATTCTGTTTTAGTTAATTTTGTAATTTTCTTGCTTTTGTTTTTTTTTTTTTGTCTAAATGTGTAGCAAAAATTGTAACTTTGATATGTTTTTTTGTAATAAAAGGGCACTTTGACTAATCAACTTAAATTGCATATCTCCTTTCATTTATAAGAAAAATAATGATGATAACTTAAACTAATAAATATAATAATAACAATAAAGTCACGAGTACCAAAATAGACACTCGTACACAACGAGACGCGAACACGTGTGCGCAATCCAATTAGAAAAGACACGCGTGCTCAACGAAAATAAAAACGGGTACATGATTGTTAACGAACGCGAATTGACACGTGTTAACGATTAAAACCTCAATATGCATAATAAGTAATATTTTTGATTTTTTCTAAGAGAATTTAAAACTAGTCGGACAAAATTAGGGTATAACATATATCTATTGATCAGATGCACCTAGCAACTAGCATCCAACCCCATGCTAGTTTCTCTACTAGATTCTTCTTCACTGTTTTTTGTCTGCAGCATGTCTCATTCAATCATGGATATCTTCGAGTGCCACGCAATCCTAAAACGTGATTAAATTCATCAGAAGCAAATAATAATTTTCTCATTTGTTTATATGCATGCATGGCTTTACGTCTATGGTTTGTACACGGGTAGAATAAACTAACTAATCAACTGAATTATCGCCGCTAGTCGCTAAAGTCTTTGAAGTAATAGTAGTAACAAAAAGACAAGGAGAAGAAACGGCGCAGCAAAAAGACAGATACGTTGATATTCTGTTTTTTCTGAGAAACTATTTTCTCATTTAAATATAGATAAAAAAATACAATTTAATATAAATAAATATAAGGGAATAATTGGTTTGCCATCATCAATCAATCAAAAACCATATTTTTCCACTGTAGTTCTCTTTCTTTAGAGGAGGCATTAAGGATTTGTTATGGTGGACAGATTTATTATTATTAGAAGATGAAAATCTTTGTGTCAGAGAACCTTTGAATCAATACTAAGGCCAGTGTTGGTGAAGAGAAATTTGATTTCCTTTTGGTTTCCCTAGTGGGCCAACAATGAGACTTTTAACGGATTATTCCCAGTCTTTTTGAAGCAGGTAAGCTTAAACATAACAGCATTATGTAGCACGGGTATTGACTTGATAACACTTAGTGCTGGAAGTTCGATTAGGGCCACTCTTTGTCCGGCGAGGAGAGGGCTGATTTGGAATTGCTTTTGGACACTTTACATTTGTTTCATCCCGACGATTCAGAGCAAGATCGTTGGCAGTTGAGGCTAGATAAGTTCCATTCTTTTTCAGTTAAAGCTTGTTATATGCTTTTGTTGAGTTTGATGCAGCAGGGTAGCGTGGACAGCGATACCTAGGGTGCACTAGATGATATGTGGCAGCTCTAAATTCCCATTAAGATGGGGGTGTTTAGATGGAGATTGTTGTTGATGAATCTTCCAACTCGTGATGCTCTTATTTCTAATTATCAAGGATCCTCACGGGTCTTGTTGTCCCCTTTGTTTTGAGTAGCATGAGACTATTTCCCATTTATTTTTCATGTGCAGGTGTTCTCGGTCTATTTAGCGTAATCTTCAGAATAAGTTGGGCATTGTGGTTACCGTTAATCTGGTCTGTGTCGCTCATTTTGGGCTCATGGTCTACAGCTGGATTCCAAGAATGCTTATAGATTGAAATATTGTTCCGGATAGCTGCCACGTGGTGTATTTTGTTTCACTAGCACCACATTTTTTTAAGAGGTCAAGTCTTTAATTCACAAGTGGTTGTTAACCATGCATGTTAAGTCTATAACATGGAATTGGTTCATCAGCATAGAATGTCGCAATTCTTCTTTTAAGATATTTGATTGGTGGGCAAATCCTCTTATATGTTTGAACTCACTATACTTCGCCCCATTCTTTCTACAGTACTCTTTTTCCTCATTGGGTCTTTTCCCGTGGGTTTTGGTCTTGAGAAGTTTTAA
Source organism: Astragalus glycyphyllos (assembly GCA_963573325.1). Taxonomy (NCBI): domain Eukaryota; kingdom Viridiplantae; phylum Streptophyta; class Magnoliopsida; order Fabales; family Fabaceae; genus Astragalus; species Astragalus glycyphyllos. The sequence continues at coordinate 52,110,528 of OY754312.1, read as the reverse complement.
TGAGACCCTTGTATCTATAAGGGTTGGCGTACATCTTGTACTCTAAGTAATATAATATTTTGCTTATAAGAATAACATAGTGTAGATGAATTTTAAAATACTTGAGACAACAAAACATTTTTTGACATGACATTTCATTATGGCTGACGTTGTACACTATCTCTTACACAAAACGTCTGTGTGTATGTAAGTAAATCATAAATAAAAATACTTAAACTACTCTAGCTTTTACATAGCTTTTACAAAATATATGGGAATAAATTTTTGGAAAATGAAAATTAAATTAACGTTAATGCATTTTTGAATAGCTATATTTTTAGACTACATTTTTTCTTATTACATGATAACATGATAGAACACAAACACTTGTTGATATGCTGGAAAGATCCATACATGCGATTGGGGATGATAGAGTTCCTATGAATGCATGAGGGAGGGAGGGAGGGAGGGAGGGAGAGATTAATCAGGGATTTATTTAAGGCTTAATTACAGTTTTGGTCCCCCTATTATGACCAACTCACGATTTTAATCCTCCAACTTTTTTTCCCCACGATTTTGGTCCTACGATTTTCCCAATTTCTAAAATCAAAGTTTCTCATTCATTTGGTCAAAATTGAATCTGATGTGGCGCTATGTGGCAAGCCACATTGGAATGCCATATTTCCTTTTTATTTTAAAATATTATTTTAATATGTTAAATAAATAAAATATATTTTGTCCCTCACCTTCACCTTCATCGTATCACACTCTCTCTTTCCCTCACATCCTCAGATTGCCACCAATGTTATGCAAGACAAGATGATGCATCCTGGTTTCCACACAACCTTAGATTCGGTTAAAGATTATACTTCATCTCTCAGTTCATCTGCTGAACAAGTCAAATCGAAGGTTGGAAGGGTAGTGAAGAGGTTGGAATCTATTATATATCATAAATGTGCTCTTATAGCTTTTACCAATCGATAATTAATCAAGTGCAATCAACTTCAAAAATCAGATTGAGCTTTTAACTAACAGAGGTGGACCTTCTGAAATTTTTCACGAAACCTTCAAATCTCGCGTCGCATGACACTAATCCATCAAAACTTTACCAGAAATGCAGATCTGCACAAAAAACATACTTTGAGAGGGAACCTTCAGATCTCGCATCGCATCAAACATAACAATCTCTCATCAAAATTAGTTTTCTGGTGAGAGAGAATCCCTATTTTCGGTTTCGCACAAATCTGTTTTATATTTTTTGAAATTATTAACTAACTATTCAAAAAACAAATTGTTATAATAAATATAATTTTTTTAAAAATCTAAAATCCTAGGTGGCAATCCAGCGTGGCATGTCACATCAGATGAGTGAGGACCATATCAGCCTCAAGTTTGACCAAATGTGAGAGGGACCTTGATTTTAGAAATTAAGAAAATAGGGGGACCAAAATCGTGAAAAAAAAGTTGAGAGACTAAAATCGTGAGTCAATCATAATAGGGAACCAAAACTATAATTAAGCCTTTATTTAATTAAATATGATGTAATTATATTTAATTAAATAAACAAAGAACGAGAAATGGAATTAAGCTCGTAATGTACGAAGCCCAATAGATCCACCAAACATAGTGGAAGAGTACATAAACCCTAATTAGAGAGGTTTTGTGCCTCCTTATTCTAATAATAGCTGCTAGCTTAGAACTCCGAAGGTGATCACTTGCATGGACTGAGTAGAGGTGTAGCGATTTCGTGGTGCTGGTGGTGGTCATCCCCCGTTGTCTCCTCTTTGCTTCAAGAGGTAAACACATTAACCTAATGTGAAAATTTTGTGCTTACGTGTGGGTTATTCCGCTTCGAGTTTATTTCATGTTGATGGCAATCTCGCAAAACCCCAACAAACTACTCATGGTGCAAGGTTAAAACTGGGTTTCCTAACTCTTTGCTCCCTCGATAGGGGTCTATCATGGGAAAGAAGAGGACAGAAATGGACGTCAACTTGTCGTTGCAGGCTTCTACTTCAGAAAAATATAAATAGGTCTTGAACGAGGTCCCGGCATTCGATCAACTTGGAAGAATGGTCATTTCGACTGCCTAGTGCCGATGAAAGGGTCTGCAGTCGGTCGTTCACGAGGGTGATCAAAATTTTCATGTACGAAGTGGTCATAAACAGTATTGGAGACAGAGTTCCCTTTCAAGTTTTCGAGATTCAACTCTTAAGATATTTAAAGGTGGTGTCAACTTCATCGAACTGTTGGGCCATTATTTTGGATTTTCAGGATGTGGCGCTCTACCTTGGCTGAAACGTTAGTGTCCATCTTTTCTTTACTATCTTCAAGGTGATGAGGTCGGCTGGAAGGGAGAGAATAGATGAGCTGAACCCTATTCATCTCCTTGATACCTTCTTCTCCTACCATTCACAAACATTTTTCCTCCTCATCTCAAAGCTGTTAGTAACCAGAATGCTATGCCATAAAAACCCCCCACACCTTTAGCTCAAACCTACACAAACCCTCACCTTCAAAGCACTTGAATGTCAAAGCTAGGACAACAATCTGAAGATGGGATCTAGGATTGGTACAAAGTGAGGATAAAAGAAGAAGAGTGAAGCATTTAATCAGAGTTTGGGACTCAAACTCGTGGCTAGGGAGATAAGATTTGAAGGTGTCCATTTTATTCACAAAATTGAATTTTTGCTCACCAAGTGGTTGAGGTGAGTTCTTACTGACACGCATTAGTTTCGTTTTGACTTCATAATTGTTGCATGTTGTTTTTTATTTAATAATCAAGCTATTTAATGTTAAATTAGAAGTTGGGTAAGGTTAATGGTGAATTTGTGAGCAAACTTTCCATGTAAATTCTGCATAAACTCGTATAGATATAGGTCCAGTATTTTGATGATAACGTTTTATGTGGAACTCCATTTTGAATGATTCTTATTTTTTTGAAAACTGGATTCATTTTTCTTCAGGTTGAGCACAAATTTAGTTGGATTGAACTGAGTATTAGAAATTTAAAGGGTGCTACAAGTTGGACAATAGTTGTTGTCTTGTTGTATCTTTGTGTCTTCTTATGATAAACCGTACGAATTGGGTATCTTTTTCACAAAATACAATCATATTCATAAACTAGACTTCCATAGATTTCCAATAATTTGTTGTTTACTCAAATACGACATTGTTAGATATTTTAATAGAATCACCAAAGTTATATTTTTTCTGTTATCATGTACGACACTGATGGCAAAACAACCATTGTTTACTATTTCGACCATAACTTGCTACAACAATTGTAGTTAAGAAAAATGGTATATTTCTGAAAACTAGACTTTTAGGGATTCGTTTTAGTTTTTGGCACCTCACTTGTATGTTATGGTTGCGTTTTGATATATTAAATTCAGTTGCAAAGTTGGGAACTTATGTAGCAAAGTTTATCAAATATGCGCCAAATTTTCTTAATATAGCTAAGTAAATTTGCTTCAGTCCAACAACTATTTTCAAACCATATAATGTTTTTTATTGCACTAGTTCTTATGAATTTACTTTAGGTTGTTAATGGCGATATTAGCCTTGATCCCTAAACCATTTTTAAAGTATAGAATAAGCTTTATTGTGGTTTGGATAGTGAGTGTATCATTTAATGAGATGCATACATTGTTAGATTTCTGTGAAGTTGTTACCAAACTAAGAGTTATTGTTTGGCTAGATGAATGCATGATTTCATTATACTATATATAGACACACACACAATAAGCAAAAAAAGAAAAGATTAAAGACACCTTGAAATAAAGGGGGTGTGCGGTATGGTTAGTCGGTTGGGTAGCCGCTGGGGTTAAGACGTCTAACCACCATATCGTGAGCTTCGTTTGCCGGGGTCTATTACCAAACCTAGTCACTCAGTTCCTGGTTGAAGAGAACAGACCCTTAAGGGAAATAAAACTTAGGAACACGGTGTTCCTTGTGCTTACTTTTATACTCAGCTTAGTAATAGATCATGTTATTTCCAATATGTGATGTGAATACACTTTCAGTTTGAATTAAGTTGTATTAGTCAAGTACATTAATTAATGGTTTGTTTGTAAGCGGTCCTTGTGAAGACTCACTGAGATTCATATCTCACTCCGTCATTTATGGATTATTGTGAGTTAGCAAGAACAAAAGACGTAGAGGAAGGCTCTACGACCCAACTTGGTTTTGAAGACTTCACCTTAGACAGCTAGTAGTTGTATGTATAGATTAAGGTTATGCTTTGAACGGATAAGACAAATTACATTGTAATTCTTTGGAATTGTAATCGGATACTTGTATGCAGTGGATTTAACTATAAGTTATATCATTTGAGTTATTAAATTCGTGTTTTTTGAATATTATGTATGTGACTATCTTACTTTCTAACTGCTGAGAACTTAAAGACAAATACTTTTATCTGATTGCTTTGAACTTCGCGCAAAAGAGGAAAATGTGCTTGGGGGGGGGGGGGGGGGGGGGCATTCTGGAGGCCGTGATTAAGTATTATTGGTCGGTGAACCACTTTACAGAAGAGAACTATAGATTCGAGGTGTCTGACCTTGAAGAATATGCAAGGGAGAGCTTGCAGGTGCTGGAGAAGTTCGTCATCGGGTTCAACCTCGACAAAAAGGGAAGCAAGTATTACATCCATACTTCCGCCGTCGTTCGTTGTCGAGACCACGCCAAGACGAAGGCAATCCCTGGCAGAGACTACGAAATTCCAAAGTAGTACTAATTAGGACAAATTATTCTTAAGTATTTTACTGGTGTACTTGTTCCATTTTGCAAATTCGATGGTGAGGTGTTCATCTTTCAAATAAGTCAAGGTCAGTCTCCCTAGGAACCGCCTTCAGGCTGATAGTAATCAAGAAAGGCTAGGTTTGGCAGCATCTCCCAAATATATTCATATATCTTGCCTTCATCTGACTACAACTCGGAATATATGTATCTTTAGGTTAAGTTTTGCAACTTAGAAATTCCAAAGGGTACCTGACATTGAGGTCATAGCAAGTTGCACACTTCCCCATTCATTAACGTCAGGCATAGGGGCGGGTTCTAGTTGTTTATTATTGTCACGATGTTCAATTTATTCTTACAAATATCTCATCTTGATACTGAACTCGGTGAACACTTTATGTGTGTTGTTCATTAAATCCAGGGGTCTCTTGCAAAATTGTCCATTGAGAAGCACTTCAATAACAACCTTTTTTTAAGGATAATTACAATAACAACCTTATGGATACTAAATATAGCTTGGTGATTTGTGTTATAACCCATCCCCACATTGGGACAAGTTGGTCCATTAGAACTTTTAAAAGTTGGAGTCAGCTACTTGAACTTGTATCCTATGCCATGACGTGTTTAATATCCCTCTCAAGTTCCAAATATCTTCAACATTTTCAGGTTGCACATTTCCTGCTGAATCCACCTTCAAATTAACCAGCTCAAGTTATTAAATAGTTATTGCAACAGAATTATAGCCTACCTACTATAGAAAAAGAGATGTAAAATACCGCTTTGGCAATAATCTGAGTGTTCTGGAGAATTTCAGCAGTGACCTCAAAAAGCACCCATGCCCATTTGTCACTCTTGTCATCATCAGCTATGTAGGGAATGCCACTTTTTTGTAACCTTGAGGCTTCTATCCAAGTTTTTCCACCATCAATTGACACATCTACTCTCTCTATGCCTCTGCCTCCACTTGATGCTGCATATCCACTGATTTTAACCTGTACCAATCATGTGATCATCATAATCCAGTTAATTTAAAAAACAAATATTAAATTTTTTTGACCAATAAAAAATCAAATATTAATTGACCACTGTATTTAGAAGTTAAAAGTATTAATTGAATTTATTATTTTTGGATACTATGTTATAGGTGTGAATTATCGGTTGGCAAATAAGTAATAACTAATCTTTGTTGGGGGATGGATTTGACTAGCCACCTTTAGTAGAGTCTTTCTTCTCAATCACGTTTTTGCTAGGCATGAACCAGAGATCTTGCTTAAGAAATTCGAGCTCAATTCAACTCAGACCAATGTACAATATTGGTATTTGAATTTTCTTTATTCCAAACAAATATTTATCTCACTTCTTGGATTTGGAAAGAGATGAAATAGCGACCGAAATTTAAAGAGGGAAAATGGCAATTCTGTCTTTAAGTATAGTGATGCCAAATTTGATAACCAACTTTATTATTCTGTCTCTAATTTCCGTTGTCATTTCATATTTTTCTAGTATTTTTTCGCAGAGTTCATACTTAAAAATATACAGAGAAAAATACAACTGTAAACCTGTTATCACAAACTAACCTTCCCAGGAGTTATTGTGGTCATATCTTCTAGAGAGCATATAACACACTGCCAAAATGAAATCATAAGAATTAGTTAAAATGTTTTAATTGAAAAATTGCTTTAAGAATATATATTATGCATTTTATTTTTCTTTCCTAAAAATTTAGGTGACACAAAAGACTAAGATTAGCAGAATACCTGAACAGGGAAATCCATTTGAGGTCTCCGAGTTGACCAATCAATGTTTTCCCAATTTACTGATGGAGGAAACATTTTGTAGTCTTTTTGCATGAAAAATCCCTGATGCATGATAATGTCACAATTCTAAGACATTCTGTGAAAATGAATCTTTTGGTTATTCATATTAATTTTACATCAGACCTGGCATTCTTCTGTGATGATATTGATAGCTTCAAGCCATTTAACAGACCGAGCTCCGATAACACCAGGAACAACCACACGTAACGGATATCCGTGATCTCTAGTAAGAGGCAAAAGGAAAGAAAGTAGCATGGCATGAATATTATATTATGTATGCTTTTAATTAATTGTTCTGAAGCACCAACATTTCAGGTTGAAGACGTGTCATGTTGGACACCGACATCGACACCAACACTGACACTTCAATTATTAATGACATGCTACACTTCAGGTTAAAGACGTGTCTGGTGTCCGGCACGTGTCGTTTCAGACACTAACACCAACACCAACACTTCAATTATTTCCAATTTTCAAACTAAAATTGGTGTCTACGTGTTTGTGTCGTGTCTGGTGTCTGTGCTTGTGTCGATGCTCCATAGATTAATTGTTTCTATATGATAGTAATGAAATCCAAAATATAAAAACACTAACAAAGAAAATGCAAAAAAAAAAGGAAGATATTTGCTTACTTCTCCATTCATCTCATAAGCAAGTAGGACATCTGCTTCAGGATTTGTAGCCTGACTGAGTGTAATTGATGCCTTGTAAGGGCCTCCATTTTCCTCCTATACTTTTTTAATATTTACCAAACCAACAAAAAAACTGAATGCAATAAATAATATGAAAGAATGTGTCATCTTTGAATTTTAGTTACAAGCTATAGCCATTACCTTACACTGATCAATGCTTACAAATTCAACATGTTTTCCTCCAAATTTAGTGGTACTCGTTAACTTTGATATTCCCACAAGTTCAAGAACATCACTTAATTTGGCACCATCCCAAAGAGCTGACAGAAAAAAACATTATCAACCAATGACTTCAAGTGTGGTAATTCCTAGTGGTTTGGAATCATACCTTTAACAAAGTTAATTTAGTGACCAAAATTAGAGACGGAAAACTTGAAATCCGTTGCTAATTTAGACGTCACAAAATTTAGTGAAGAAATTAAAGACGAATTTCACATTTTCCGTCACTAGTTTTTCCTCTCTAGTTTCACTTTTTTTTGCCTAAAAACACGTGGCCCTAATTTTAATACAAATATAGTTGAATTACATCCACAAAATGTTCCAATAATTTATAACACTAACCATTTCCAATAGCAGAAACATCCCAGCCAACTCCCTTCACTGTTCTAGTTTTGCTCATTGCAGTCCTTCTATTTCCTGCACACTGAAAAGTTCCCCAGAAGGAAATGTGGCACAGAGCAATTCAAAACGACATGGTTCTTCCATGTAAATCTATGTGTCATCTGATAAAAGATTAATAAGAAGTTATATATATATATATATATATATATATATATATATATATATAACCTACCTGTAATGTGGCAGTGACATTGTCCTTAGGAAGCATCCTGTTAGAAATTAACAAGGTCAGTTTCCTTTCCTATTTGAAACTTTATTTGAGACACATATAGGAAATGCATCTGATCATATATAGAAATGGATTTCCTATAGTCACGTATTGACCCAATTATAGATCGGAACGACTCGTATCTCGAGTTACATTTTAACGACGAGTTATGTTCATCCAAGATCCATATTGGCTTACTGCATGACTACAGGATTCTAGGTTCTTGGATGCATGGAATCATGGGTCTGATGAAATAATAAAGATAAGACTAAATCCTCAATTTTGTCTCTAAACTAAAGCTCTCTCTCTTATTTACTCTCTAAACTAAACGAAATAATGAGTAGTCTCTAAAATTTGTGAAATTTATCTAATTAGTTCCTTAAATTGTAGTCCTTCACAAAGGGCTACTTATAATAATTAGAGACTAATTAGGTGGATTTCACATATTTTAGAGGCTATTAAATGTCTGTTTGCTTACGATTCCTTTTGCCACAATAGTGTTGAAATGTTCCGTGCCAAGGCACTTTTACCAAAATCATTCTCGACCTTCCTTCTTTCAATCGAGATTATAATCACCGGAATTTAATACAATTATGCACTAAGTTGAGGGTTTATTCTAATAATTAAACTGATAGCATTTGCTTTTTTTTGAGACAAGGCAATTTATTAAAGCTGAGAGATTCCTAAACAAGAACTAACCTGATATCTTTCATGAAAAGCTGTTTGGAATTCTCTATCAAACCAGATATTGATACAGAGTATCTGCTCTGCCAAAAATTTAATGACAGAAGTTAAAATATTCCTCTTTAGTAAATACCATTGACCAAAGAAATTAAATGGTGTAATTTCACAAGATCGAGATATATGAGTGTAACCTTTCTATGTCATCAACTATAGGTATAGGGCCATGATTTCTCTTGTAGAAAAAATCTGCAGGTGTCAAATATGAAGAAACCAAAGCAGAACGTGGTGGCTAAGCATTGAAAGGTTCCCGAGAAGTACAACAAATTGGACTTAGAAAAGCATATAGCTGAGACATAAGTGAGCAAAATATGTAATATGTAAATGAAATAACACGGTTTTTGGTATTGGACAACGAGCTACAGCTCAGTTGGTAAGACGCTTCACCTATACCTAAATAGTCGTGGGTTACAGTTATAAAAGGGGAAGTGAAGAACACACTGTTGATCCCCTTTAAAAAACAGGGTTTAGTATTGAGTATTGGAAAATTGGATATTAATCCAAAACTTCTGTAACAAACTGTTTTTACCTTTTCTTTATTAGTTGGCCATTTCGGAAAAACTTACTTGTATTATTTATGTATTTATTTATTTATTGGTATATGTATGTTTGAAATACATGCATACATATGAGCTTCAAAGTAGAAATTAATTAATTGTACACAATATTGTCAAAAAAAATGATATGAAATGCAATATGGTAACATATCATGATGGCTGTTTGTTGTACACATAATTAGAGGGAATTAAGCATGGAAATAGAAATTGAAAAAGGAAAAAGCTTGCCTTGGAGTTAATTTGAAGAGAAGGGTGACGAGAAGGTTCAGTGGAATAATCTGAAGGGCTTATGATTCCTGGCATTGTTATTGTTGTTTGAGGACTCAGAAACCAACACAACACAAGGTTGTTCGTTCGAGTTTGGAGATATAGGTGTTGGAATGGAAACAAGAAACAACCACAACTTGTGTTTTGTATGGAGAATTTTTAACATTAATTCTTCGTTGGTGGAGGATGACTAATGTGGGTCCCATTCAGTCATCTACAAAATTGAGATACGGTTGTTTTAACCACTTTCTTTCCTTACCATTGGTTTCACTTGTTTTATCTGTTTTGCTTTTCTCTCGCTTTGCTCTTTTTTTGGTGGGTTTTGTCTTTCATTAGTTTGATATTTATTTAATTAATCTGAACCTAGTATCTAACTTCTTTTGCGTCTCTATTCGACTTTCTCTTTTGGATTTTACCTTCTCTTCATACTATATTTTATGAGGTTTTTACATTAACATGGGGATGATAATAAAAAAAAAGTGGCTAAAATCCTAAAATGCATTTTTTTAACTTATTTTAAAACTTCATTTTTTGGTTGTTTAAGCTTTTTCTCAGTTTAGTCCTTTGTATTACAAATTCGTGACACATAAATATTTTTTTTGACATTTCGTCCAAACCCGTTAACAAAAGTCAATGTGGCCGTGAAACTGTGACGTGACTTGTTGTGTTGGCTTGTACACATGGAAGAGGTATGGATGACATGAGTTTACCCATTTTACAATTAAAATTTAAATCATCGTCTTCCCCATTTCATCATCTTTTCCTTAAAATTAAACCCCAAATTCATATTCCTAGAAACATCAATCACATTTCGAGAGCCACCGCCATCTTTGTAACCAAAAAATGGATACTAGGGAGAATAAACTCTGATAATACCCTATCTCAAGCCAGAAAAGGTATGGAATGAATACCCTTTGTTGATTCATGAGCTGAGAGGAATACAATTAAGAGAAATATAGAGGGAGATATTTGTATTAATTTCTCTTATAGTTGGTTTGTTCTTTCATTCAATGATTGCACAAATATATTGCTAGATGCTAAGAATATTCTGACCTAGATGCTACACCAACTTCTAGAAGCTAGGTGAGTCACATAAGAGATAAAAGCAGAAAAACAACTTTAAAATAAAGATAAAATATAAGAATTAAAAGGACTAATTCTAAAAGGGTGACAACTAGCATAAAGCTGTTACAATCTCTACCCATCGTCTACCACGGCGACACCACCATCAATGCCATGGGGGCTGTCGTGGTTCTCCTTCATCTCTTTCGTACTCAAGGATATCCATCTCTCTCCCTCACCACAAATCAGAGAAAGAAAATGGGTCAACATTTAAAATAAGTTATTGGGGTGTAGGTATTTTGTGGTAACTCAAATGGACGGGTTGTCCAAAAATGGATTTATGTGTAATGAATTTGAAACATAAAGGATCAAATTGGGAAAAACTTAAAGGACCAAAATGAACTTTTAAAGTAACTTAAAGGACCAAAAATGTATTTTAGCAAAAAAAAACAAGGGGATGATAACTTATAACTTATTCATTGGGTATCTACATATATTGCCTTGGGAAAATAGGAAATGTAGACAAAGAGAGAACTCTAATTACTCAAGAAAAGCTATTATTGCTTGATTGACAGAATGCTTGGTGATGAGCCATTGAGCTCAATTTATACTACTCTTGTAGAGCTTTACAAAATAGAAGCATTTAATATTACAAGAAAAATCTAGGGATATGAATGCTCTAGTTTCTATGACTAGAAAGATATAAAAAATTTAATATGGCAATAGTGCTTAATTATACCTTATTTAGTAGTGTTTCTTGAAACTTCCATAATATTCTCTATTTCTTGGAAGTGATTATCGGTTCTTGATACTTACTGTTTCGGACTGGGCCTCGAGGCCCACTCAGCCAGCTGGACCTAGATCAGCCCAATAGCTAGGATCCATATTCAATACTTTGTTTATCACGCATCAATGGCTCAGATGCATCTGACCGATCCAATGGACAAGAGGCTGGCACAATGCCTATAAATATCAGCCCATCTATTTCACAACGGCACACACACTCTCATCCCCTGCAACACTCTATAATTCTCAATATTGACTTGAGCGTCCGAGTGGCTTCGCAGGTACCCCACCCGGAATCACTCTGAAACCTGACTTGAACGACAGAAGATCTACCAGCTGCAATTCTGGATCCGTTCGAACAACGCAAGGTACAGAACACTTACCTTGTTGAGCTGAAAAAAATCTACTATTTATTTATCCAAAACAACAACATAACGTCATGCAAGCTACTTAGCCATCACAAACCAAGTATCCATAGACCCAACAGTCTCATAGACAAAGACCTTAATTGCTAGCACGATTGGCAATAACGTGATTGAAAGCTAGCAAATCCATTTGGAGAGTAAAATCAATCTTCTCAAGATAACAGTATACTCCTCACAAACTCGCTGGGTATCACTGAGCTTGTTCATTGGAACTAGCATAGCTAGACAAGCTGACAAACAACATACAAGTAATTTAAACTTCTTTAGACAATCAATCATATGCAATGAATTACTGTGCTGCGCCATAGTCATAAACCACGATCAAACATGTTCCTTGAATCAGGCTTGTACCTTGGATGAGATCTTTAGTGTAAGATGCTTCAGTTTCAGAAAGAGCAAAACTCTACAAGTAGTCCTTAAACGGTTGGTCGGCAAATTCTTAGGCCTCATGCCACTTGCTGATTTAGCTTTAGCTTTAGCTTCTTAGGTTGTCTACACTGAAAGATGATATCAATCTCTTTACACTCTTGTGGTGTATGGCCTTGACCACACCTCACAACATATGTGCATGAACCTCCGCCATAAGACTAACCAATCCTTTTTAAAGAGTCCTAAAATCTCATCGTCTATTCTTACTTACACAATCATACAAGAACACACAAATAACACATAAATAGACTCATACCAAGTGTGAAGAATAAGTCGACCTCTTATACCACTAAATGTGACACCCCACTACCCATTGGGATGAAATGAACGAAAAAAGTGTGCATAAATAGCGATGAAAAATAGAAATTGATTAAAGTCGTTAAAAATTTGTGAACATCACTTGACAAGTAAACAAATACCAAATTGTGGAAAATGAATTCAAAACCAAATAACAAATCAAAGGTAAAACCCAAATCTCGATGTCACATATGTTAGAGCTTTACCATATAACTATTACATCAATTAAACCAATAAAAAATAATAGAAACAACATACAAAAACCCTAAGATATGCAGCAACATACAAACATGAACAGCAGGGTGATCCAACATGACTACGGTGCACCCCGGCAACGATAACTATACACTACTTTAGTACCTTTTTATAAGATCTCTTACGAGCAACTTCACCAAGGTTAAGCGAATCTCCTTAGGTCCTTCTCTGATTGTTCCAATGTTTGCTGATGACATCAATGACGCATGACATACTAGCTTCTGTATCTAACAACTTGTGCCTAACTGTTTACCACATTAAGACGCATAAATGCGATCTAACATAACTAACAGGGAAAAAAACCATGTGGGGAAATAAAAATTTATTTACCAAAATAATGTACATTGTGGCTTATTTACTAAAGTGGGCAAATTTTTTTTATAGTTCAGAAGTCGCCCCTCCCAGGGTGACTTCTGAACTGTTTTTTTGCGATTTGTTCTAAAAATGCAGTTCAGAGTCCCCCCAGGGTGACTTCTGAACTGTGTTTTTTTATTTTTTCAATAATTATATATTAAAATGATAAAAATTAAATTAATTTAATTTAAATAAAACAATAGTATTTAGATAATTAATAATTGTAATCCAAATTTCCTAATTTAATTGAAGGGTCAGAAAGAAATATTACAACACAATAATTTATTTAAAAGACCAACCGAAAATTACAATAGTTATTTAAAAGAGTAATCCGAAATATTACAACACATTAATTGCGGTTAGGACGGTTGTTTCTGTTGTGACCCTCATTTCTACAAATTCCGCGTCTTCTGGTGCGTGTACCCCTTTCTCTTTGATCCATCTCTGTACGAATACGGGTAGACTGTGGACGACCCTTTTTATCTCTCCGTTTAGTGGGATCATGCTGTAGTTCTAAAGTATTGAAATAAGGCCATTACGTCTCAGTTGGCAAGGGTGGGAACTCGACAATGTAAGTATTGAAAACATTCTCCATTGTGCACGATGATCCACGAATTGCATGTGGTCGTAATTGAAACTAATTAATTAAAAAAATTGTTAAAAATACTCACCCATATTGATGACATGTTTCCTGGCAGGAGTGTTTTTGAAGTGTCTCATGAAGTTTTGTGCTATGTGGCGAACACAGAAGACGTGTTTCCAATTGGTGTTTAGTTGCGTAACAGCACTTTTGATAGACTCGTGTCTATCTGATATCAAACAAATACCCTCCTGTGGTGTCACATAGTGTCTTAAACGAGATAGGAAGAAAAACCAAGCCTCCTTTGTCTCACCCTCGACCACTGCATATGCAATTGGGAAGGTGTTGTTTCTTCCATCTTGTGTGATTGCCAAAAGAAGACACCCTTTGTACCTACCGTACAACCATGTTCCATCAACAGAGACAACTGGTTTGCAAAATTGAAAGCCTTTAATGCACGGGCCGAAACTCCAAAAGATGCGGTGGAATACACCTTTGTCGGCAACTAGTTGTCCATTCTCATAGAATGGTTTGTACTGCCAGTCGTGAACTGTGTCTGGAATATAGTAAGAGAAAGCATGTAGCCACCTGGTTACTTCATTGTAAGAGTCCTCCCAATTACCGAAGATAAGCTCGATTGCTTTTTGTTTAGCAATCCAAGCCTTTCTGTAGGAACTCTAGTACGTGAACCGCTCCTTGATGTGTGCAATCAACACAGCCACTGATATTGTCGGGTCCTTCCTTACAAGTGGAAGTATATGAGTACACATGAGGGAGGAGGTCAGCTGGCGGTGATCTTGGGAAATAGTATATGTTGTACATGTGTGTGGGTGAGTCAACTGTGTAATCCCCCAATATCCAGTTTTTGCTCCTACTCTCACTACACACCTCCACAAACAGGTTTCATGAACACAACAAACGGTCCATGTGTGTGGTTTGGACTCACAGACTTTGTATGCAACTGAATGGTTTAGGTGATATGTTTGGATGAATTGTTGGGCTATTTCTTTTGTGGGAAATTTCATTTTGAGTTTGAGTTCGTTTGGGGGGTATTAGCCTGTAATTTCGACAGGCTTCATTGAAAATGGTCAACAAGGCCTGACTTATATTTCGACAAAGACCAAATTATTTCGACAGAGAAAATGGTCATGCGCAAGGTAAACTCGACAAGCTTCCGGGGAAGCAAAAGCAAGAGAGAGGAAAATGGACACAAGCTTTCGACAGATAGAAAACAGAGCAGTTATGCGCTGAAGACTAGCAGTTGGTCGAAGCGTGATAGAGCGGTTCTGGTCGAAAGTAGGAGTAGCAGTTATTAATTTTCAAATTTCTAGGCAGTTACTTAGTTCAGTTTTTCCCCCTCTTTTCCTTTGTATAAATAGTAGTTTCTGAGAAGAAACAGAGGTCGCAAATCACAATACACAACCCGATTCCTGAAACTCTAACTTCCAAGCCAGAGCGAAAAACGAGTGGAAGAATCGTTGTACGTGATCGTGTACCACTTTTACAATTCAATGCAATTTATTTGTCTTTTCTTTACAATTCATGCACCATTTACTGCTTCTTTTCTTTTCAATTCTGTTAATCATTGCAAATCGTCCCCTTTTCTACATTTTCTGAAACAAAAACTACGCGCAATTCAAAGGCAATTGCTTTGAGATTTTTCTTGTTTGATCTCACAAACCTTCTAATAAAACTAGTGATTGTTTGCTAAAAACACCAGCAAACAAATTGGCACGCCCAGTGGGACTTTGCCTTTGATTTTGTTCATTTTCGTACTCTCTTATTTGTATTCGCTGTTGTATGCACTTAAGAAGTGGTAAAATGGTTCGTTCTAGTACGAATAATGCGTCTAGTTCCAACCCTGTGGTTTCACAAGGGCAAGGAACAACAATGGATTCTGCGAGCATTAGCGCAGGACCATCGTCGTCAACAACCGTTCCTTCATTATCAATGACTAATGTTGGTTCAACGCAGTCAGAAATGGCATCTTTGCCTATGTCTTTGCCGTTAAGTGCAGGGCTTCATAGCCCTTACATGGCAATGGGAAACGGTTTAGACCCACGTTTGAATAACGTGCATCTACCCCCATTTCCTTTGGGAATGTATGGCATGCCTACTGGAATGCCACATATTTCGACCTTTTCCCCTACACATGTCTCTTCTGAGAGTGTATTTGGTCTGAATCCCCCAGCATTAACCAATACGTCTTTGTTGGCCTTAAGACAGCAAGTAGACGAGAGTAATCACGATATGGTTAATATGCTTACCCAACAAATTGGTACAGTTTTCAATCCATTGATTCAAAATACCAATAACAGTTACCAAATGTTGGCAAATCAGATGAGTAGGATTGCAGATTTCTTTGGGGCTCCAGCGGTTAATAATAGGCAAGTTCCTATTATTGCGGGTAATGCGTCGCCAGTTAACCCCCAAGAAGCAGTTACAGTCGAAGCGTCCACAATTGTAGGCGAACTACAAGGGGCAGTAAACCACGTCCCTGAAGTAGTTTTGGTAAATAGACACCAGAACGCTGATGAAGTTGTTCGACAAGTGCAACAACACAATGTTGGCGCAGAAAACAATATAGCTACTTTAGTCGAAACTATTTTGGCGCAAAATGGCCTTAACATAGGTTTACAAAGGCCTAACTTCGTATCACCATTATGTGAATACGTATTACAAACTGAGTTACCAAGGGGATGGAAAGTTCCCAAGTTTACTAAGTTTGGTGGTGATACAAATGAGTCCACAGTCGAACAC
Organism: Astragalus glycyphyllos; assembly: GCA_963573325.1. Classification (NCBI taxonomy): domain Eukaryota; kingdom Viridiplantae; phylum Streptophyta; class Magnoliopsida; order Fabales; family Fabaceae; genus Astragalus; species Astragalus glycyphyllos. The sequence goes on along the minus strand of OY754312.1, from coordinate 52,093,958 downwards.
ATTTCTCGTTTCTTGACTGAGGCTGGGGACTTAGCACAAAATGAGAATTTGAAGATGAAATACTTTCCAAATTCTATAACTAAAAATGCTTTCACTTGGTTCACGACCTTACCCCCTGGTTCTATGTTCACATGGGGGCAATTAGAAAAGGCATTCCATGCACAGTTTTACATGGGCCAGTCGAAAATTAGTCTTAAAGAATTGGCTAGTGTTCGGCGCAAAATGCCTGAAACTATTGATGATTACTTAAAACAGATTTAGGCTGTTGAAATCTCGTTGCTTCACACAAGTCCCTGAACACGAGCTTGTCGAAATGGCTGCTGGTGGCCTTGATTACTCAATTAGAAAGAAATTAGACACATCTCATTTACGAGATATGGCTCATTTGGCTGATAGAGTTCGACAAGTTGAAAGGCTTAGAGAGGAAAAATCTAGGTCGAATAGGTATCATAAAAAAGAAAAAGTGGCATATGTCGAAGAAGAATTCGACGTTACATATAGTAATGTCGAAGAAGAGGAGATAGACGTGGCTGAACTTAAGCCTGGTCCTCCTTATACCTGTAAATTATTAAGGCCTGCGAATGGGAATAACCCTGTAGAGCCTAAGAATGATAGATTTATGCCTAAGACTTATACTTTTGATGTTACTAAATGTGATGAAATTTTTGATCTTTTAGTGACTGATGGTCAAATATTAGTGCCTAAAGGCCTTAAAATACCAACTCTTGACCAAAGAAAGAAAAAGGGTTATTGTAAGTTCCATAATTTTTTGGGACATAACACTGACCGTTGTGTGCTCTTCAGGGATATTGTGCAAAAAGCAGTTGACGAAGGAAGACTCAAATTTGCTGATAAGAAAATGAAAGCTCCTATGCAGATTGATGTTGATCCATTGCCTAAGGCTGAAGCTATGTATTCTGAACCTGTCGAAGCTGATGTAGGCATGGTGGATGCTCAAATGGCAGACCCTCCTAAGTGTGTCAAGACTGCCACCGAAAAATTAAAAGGTTTTATGTATGCTGAAGGTAAGAAACAGGAAGTGACCCTAAAAGAATATGATGGGAAGATACATGCTGTGTATCCAAAGGCTGAGGAAGAATTGATAGATTTCCTCAATCGGTGTAAGTGGAATAACTCTGAAGTTATGCTTTGCCCAAGGTGCAGCGCTGTCTTCGACAAAGAAGCAGCTAATGCTGTCGAAGGTTACCAGGATCAACAACAACGTAAAAGAAAATGGCTTGATAACAGGCCGAAATTTGACTTTGCAAAAGGAGATCTTCCTGGCTATAAGGCTAATTGTGTCAACAAAGCCTTCAACAAGCAAACGACAATTTGCTAAGGAGAAGTCCTCAGCGAAAGGGTATTTGAAGCTGTCAACAAATAAATCCTTTGTCCCAAGTGCTAGTGCTCCTGTTGAAGCGTGGATGCCCAATAATCAACGTGCTAAAGCTGTCAAGCCAGATACGGATGCTGTTAAGTTTAATTATAAGAATAACTATAAGGGTAAGAACCCCATGACTAGAATACAGTGGCGTCGTTACCAAAGACAACAGAAGAAGAAGGCAAACTTTGACATTAATCAAGTTCCACGCAGCATAATAGTGGCGAAGAGTGAGGTTCACAAAGCTGAAGTTGCCACAAAGAGGAATGCTGATGTTGCTAGTCATGTGTGTGCAGCGAATAAGGCCAAAGGCAAGGCTGTAGTAACAGAAAAGCCAAGAGGGCCTGCTCTTGAAAGAATATTTCCTCCATTGTCAACAGTGAAAGAAAAGAATGCTGATTTCGACATGGATGAAGACATGGAGTCTGATTTTGATGATTCTGAAGATGATTTCGATGTTGTTTGCAATGTGGTATCAATACTGCCTCTTGAGTACGATGTTATCACAGTACCAAATGATGTTGAAGAGGATTTTACAGAGGATATGGCTCATCATAAGCCAATGTGTTACTATGTGATGAACAATGGTTGTGTCGAAGACCAAATGGCTACCTTTGAGAAGCCAGATATGAGTATGCAAAACCACTTGAAACCCCTGTATGTCCAAGCCAAAGTCAATGGTGTTGGAATTAACAAAGTGTTAGTGGATGGTGGAGCTGCAGTGAATTTAATGCCACATGGTCTTTTGAAGAAGATTGGTAAGTTCGACACTGACCTCAGGCCACATAACATTGTCTTAAGCAACTATGAAGGCAAAATTGGCCATTCTTTGGGGGCCATCGAGGTGGACTTAATCGTTGGTTCCATAAAGAGGACTACATTGTTCTTAGTGATAGCCTCTAAAGCGAATTTTAATTTACTCCTTGGAAGAGAGTGGATCCATGGAGTTGGTGTTGTCCCTTCAACTTTGCATCAACGTTTAGTAATGTGGAAGGAAGATGGTTTGGTAGAGTATGTTGAAGCCGATCAGAGCTACTTCCGTGCTGATGTGAACCAAATTACCAAGGAAAATTTTGAGAAACAAATGGCGAAGATTGCGCCATGTTCATCTTCTAATGAGGCATATGTTCCTGCGGATAATGTTCTTGCCTCAGTTCATCTTGACCCAAATTATGGTTTTGTTTGGGAAAGAGAAATAATGGGAGATGATAGTGTTTATCCTGATGGTGTTCTTCGACCAACGGGGTGGAACACTGGTTCTTGAAAATGTTCTTATGTCAGTGCCCAATGCATGGGACAAAATTACGGCTTATATGGCCGAAAACAAGTTTAAAGCGGCTATAGAGGCCGAAATTATTCAACAAACAATGGCTGTCGAAGCCAGTGAGTTACATGAAGGAAATGGCATAGTCATAGATGAAAGACTTGACTGCATTTATGATGATGATCCATTAGGTTTTGAAAAGGATCCTAGAGATTCGGCAAAGCATATGCAAGCTCAAGACCCGTCAGAAGAAGTTGATTTGGGAAATGGCTCAAAAAAACGGCCAACTTATATTAGTGCGAATATTGATGCTTCTCTAAAAACCCAAGTCATCACATTGCTAAGGGAGTTCAAAGACTGCTTTGCTTGGGATTACGACGAAATGCCTGTGTTAAGTCGAGAAGTAGTGGAAATGCAATTACCAATTCGACCAGGGAAGAAACCAGTGAAGCAAGTGCCAAGAAGATTTGCTCCTCAAGTGTTGGCTAAGATCAAAGAGGAAATCGAAAGGCTATTCAGAAACAAATTCATCAGAACTGCCAGGTATGTCGAATGGTTAGCCAATATAGTTCCTGTAATAAAGAAAAATGGGACTCTTAGAGTTTGCATAGACTTTAGGGATTTAAATAATGCAACTCCCAAGGATGAATACGCAATGCCTGTGGCAGAAATGCTAATAGATTCAGCAGCAGGATTTGATTATCTTAGTATGCTCGATGGTTATTCTGGGTATAATCAAATCTTCATTGCTGAAGAGGATGTGTCGAAAACTGCTTTTAGATGTCCAGGGGCATTGGGTGTTTATGAATGGGTAGTAATGCCCTTTGGCTTAAAGAATGCTGGTGCTACATATCAGAGGGCCATGAATTCTATGTTTCATTATTTTATTGATGATTTTATGCAAGTATACATAGATGATGTGGTGGTTAAATCTTCCTCAGAAAGTGGTCATTTAGACCATCTTCGCCGTTCTTTTGAAAGAATGAGGAAATATGGATTGAAAATAAATCCATTAAAATGTGCTTTTTGTGTACGTGCAGGTGATTTCTTGGGTTTTATAGTGCACAAAAAAGGCATTGAAATCAATCAAAATAAGACTAAGGCAATTATGGAAACGAAGGCCCCTTCGACCAAAAAGGAGCTTCAGTTGTTGCTGGGAAAAATCAATTTCCTTCGAAGATTTATATCAAATCTAAGTGGCAAAACACAAGTTTTTTCGCCATTGTTAAGACTAAAGAAGGAAGAAGAGTTCAAATGGGAACCAATGCATCAAGCAGCCTTCGACGAAATCAAGTCTTATTTGATGAAACCACCAATTTTGTTGCCTGTTATTAAACACAAAGTGCTCAAATTGTATATAGCAGCTTCTGATAGAACAATAGGTAGCATGTTAGCACAAGAGGATGATAGTGGTGTCGAAAGAGCCATTTATTACCTCAGTAGGATCTTAAATGATGCCGAAACGAGGTACACTCCTATAGAAAAGTTGTGCCTTTGTTTGTATTTCTCGTGTACAAAGTTAAAGCAATATATAAAACCAGCTGATGTTTCTGTTTATTCGCATTTTGATGTTATTAAGCATATGCTGTCGAAACCAATAATGCATAGCCGAATTGGTAAATGGGCTTTGGCTTTGTCAAAATACAACTTAACTTATCAACCTCTAAAATCAATTAAAGGACAAGTGGTTGCTGATTTTATAGTAGACCATTCTGTTGTCGAAGAAACATTAAGTTTTGTAGACATATATCCTTGGAGGTTGTACTTTGATGGTTCAAGCCATAAACATGGAGTTGGGATTGGTATTTTAATAATATCTCCTACTAACATTCCAACGAAGTATAAGTTTAAAATTCGAGATGTTTGCTCCAATAATGAAGCTGAGTATGAGGCTTTAATAGTAGGCCTTGAAATTTTACTTGAGCTGGGGGCAAGTCATGTCGAAATAAAAGGTGACTCTGAGTTGGTTGTCAAACAATTGACAATGGAATACAAATGCATTAAAGAGCACCTTATCAGATACTTTGTTGTTGCCAATGCTTTGTTAAAAAGATTTGAGTCTGTTCACTTAGAACATTTACCACGAATTGATAATCAAGTGGCAAATGAATTGGCACAAATTGCTTCAGGCTATAAAGTTTCAAAACAAAGCCTGGAAGAGTTAATTGAAATAAAGGATAAAATCATTTCTAATGACTATTCTTCGTCACTATTGTCAACACCAAAAACTAAGGGGGCAACAAACGCAAACGAGGAACAAGTCGTTGTCGAAAAACGTCAATTTTTTGGTGACTTTGACTTAGCAGAAATTTTTGCTCTTGACAATATGACCAATAATGATTGGCGAAGGCCTATTGTGGAATATTTGCAAAATCCCACAAGAAATACCAATAAAAAGGTAAAATACAGAGCTTTGAGCTATGTGATAATTGGAAACGAATTGTTTAAAAAGACTCCTGAAGGAGTACTATTAAAATGTCTTAGTGAAAATGAGGCATATTTAGCAGTTTCTGATACACATAGTGGAGCATGTGGTTCACACCAAGTAGGCCACAAAATGAAGTGGTTATTATTTCGACAAGGAATGTATTGGCCAACTATGCTGAAAGATTGCATAGAATTTGCTAAGGGATGCCAAGAGTGTCAAAAGCATGCTGGGATACAACATGTACCTGCAAATGAATTGCATGCCATAGTCAAACCTTGGCCATTTAGAGGTTGGGCTCTAGATGTGATTGGAGAGATAAAGCCAACTTCGTCGAAAGGCCATAGATATATCCTTGTGGGAATTGATTACTTCACCAAATGGGTTGAAGCTATACCTTTAGCCAATGTTGATCAAGAAGCAGTGATAAGGTTTATTCAAAATCATATCATTTATAGGTTTGGAATTCCAGAAACCATTACTACAGATCAGGGATCAGTTTTCACTGGTAGAAAAATGGTAGAGTTTGCTTCTGAAAATGGTTTTAAGTTATTAACTTCGACACCATATTATGCGCAAGCCAATGGACAAGTCGAAGCTGCCAATAAAGTTATTATTAATTTGATTAAAAAGCATGTTGGGCAGAAACCCAAAAATTGGCATAATACCCTTAATCAAGCATTATGGGCTTGTCGAAATTCACCCAAAGAATCTATCAACACTACTCCTTATAGGCTAACATTTGGACACGATGCAGTGTTGCCTGTTGAAATTTGTCTACAATCAACAAGAATTCAAAGACAGTGGGAGATTCCCTCTGATTATTATTGGAATATGATGCTTGATGAATTGGTTGATTTAGACGAAGAAAGGTTATTAGCTTTAGATATGCTTATTCGACAGAAAGAGAGGGTAGCTAAAACTTATAACAAAAAGGTTAAGTTTAAAGCCTTTGATTCAGGTGATCTAGTGTGGAAGGTCCTATTGCCTATGGATAAAAAAGATAGAGTCTTTGGTAAATGGTCCCCAAGTTGGGAAGGACCATTTAAAATTTTACAAGTTTATTCAAACAGCGCATATGAGGTCAAAGAGATTGGCGCTGATGAAAGAATTTTGCGTATAAATGGCAAATATTTGAAAAAGTATAAGCCAACGTTGCAAGAAGTTAAAATAACGCTGGAATAAATATAAAGAAAGCGTAAAAACATGGCATTTAAGTTGCCAAAACGTTGTCGAAAGCACAGAATAAAAATTGCTCAAGAATAAAATGGAAGAAATTTCATTATAATGTTGCCAAGTTACATGTGCCAAAGGAGGCATTTGTGAATTACATAGTGCCGAAAGGGTAAATAAACTAAGCATAAATAAAACGCTGAATTGCAGTTGGTCTTTTACGACCAAGTAACTTCTCTTTTGGGTGGTCTTCTTCGACCACGTTGACGCTTCCCGTCGTTCGGAGGGTCATTCTTTCGTCTGCGCGTTAGGCTTGTAAGCCTTTCAACTGGGCGTTTCCTTGCTTGGTAAACCTCAGGAAGCCCTTCAGAGAGGAGATATTGATGTGAAGAGAATGGGGAGAAACCCTCTAAGCTTCCCCAAGGAAGACAGTCATCATCAAGGCAAAACACTTGATGAATCTTCCTGCTCCCACTTTGAGTCTCCCGCATAAACTCAGAAAGTTGCTAGATCAAGAGACATGAAGAAAAAAGGAGCAAAGCCATAATTCGCAGAGATCAAAAACCATCACTTTGAATCTCCCGGCAACCTCACTGCAATTATGAGAGATAAGGTTACGCGGAAGACTCAAAGCAAAGGGAATGATCCTGGAACGGGAAAGGAAAAGAGAAAAAAAATCATGGAGTGGTGAAGATGAGAAACAAAACTCTTCTATTTATAAGGAGAAGTATGAAAGAGCGTCAGTTGGTTACGAGTTTGGCGTTCCGAGAAGTGAGGCATCACTTTAATTACGGCGTTAGTAACGTAACGGAAAATGGTGGAACCATTCAAAGTTAAAACAGAGAATCAGTAAACATAGTCAAAGGCCGAAATTACAGGCTGTTCAAGTTCAAGGTTTGAATATGGATTATTGATGGCAACTTATGAGGTAAAAGAAGTGGAAGAATTGGAGAAGCCTTATAGGAAATGGTGAGATAAGGCATTTACTGAGAAGTAAAACGTTGAAGGCCACGTAATACACCAATATAGGAGTAACGTCAACAACACTTAACAGTGGCGACATCAGGTATACAGCTATTTTACTCAAGTGCAAAGTTATTTCGATGGTGAATTCAAAAATGTCTTTCTCTTCTTCCTCCTCAAGTTCAGTCGAAAAAAACATTTTTGGGGGGCAATTTAATAGCCTGTAATTTCGGCAGGCTTCATTGAAAATGGTCAACAAGGCCTGACTTATATTTCGACAAAGACCAAATTATTTCGACAGAGAAAATGGTCATGCGCAAAGTAAACTCGACAAGCTTCCGGGGAAGCAAAAGCAAGAGAGAGGAAAATGGACACAAGCTTTCGAAAGACAGAAAACAGAGCAGTTATGCGCTGAAGACTAGCAGTTGGTCGAAGCGTGATAGAGCGGTTCTGGTCGAAAGTAGAAGTAGCAGTTATTAATTTTCAAATTTCTAGGCAGTTACTTAGTTCAGTTTTTCCCCCTCTTTTCCTTTGTATAAATAGTAGTTTCTGAGAAGAAACAGAGGTCGCAAATCACAATACACAACCCGATTCCTGAAACTCTAACTTCCAAGCCAGAGCGAAAAACGAGTGGAAGAATCGCTGTACGTGATCGTGTACCACTTTTACAATTCAATGCAATTTATTTGTCTTTTCTTTACAATTCATGCACCATTTACTGCTTCTTTTCTTTTCAATTCTGTTAATCATTGCAAATCGTCCCCTTTTCTACATTTTCTGAAACAAAAACTACGCGCAATTCAAAGGCAATTGCTTTGAGATTTTTCTAGTTTGATCTCACAAACCTTCTAATAAAACTAGTGATTGTTTGCTAAAAACACCAGCAAACAGGGGGGCGACTTCTGAACTGTGTTTAAAAAAAAAATTGCAAAACACAGTTCAGAAGTCACCCTGGGGGGGGGGGGGGGGGGGCGACTTCTGAACTGTATTTTAAAATTTTTTTGCAAAACACAGTTCAGAAGTCACCCTGGGGAGGGGGGGGGGGGGGGGGGGGGGGGGCGACTTCTGAACTGCATTTTAAAAAAAAATTGCAAAACACAGTTCAGAAGTCACTCTGGGGGGGGGGGGGGGGGGGGGGGGGCGACTTCTGAACTATAAAAAAAATTTGTCCACTTTGGCAAATAAGCCACAATGTGCATTATTTTGGTAAATAAATTTTTTTTCCCCCATAAATATTTAAGTCTCAAAAATATTTATTTACATAAACTTTAGTCACATTTACAATAGGTCCCTCAATCGTACTCTTTCAACTTGCTATAGGTGCTTCTATTTTATTTGTAATTTCCATCCAACACTACACGATACCACATAAATCACTTTCTATTTGTGTTTTCTTCTATGTTTTGGCCATTTCGTACCAACGGGTATTTAAACCATTCGTTAGTTGGTGTTTATATTTTTATCTTTATTTAAAATTCGAGTACAACATTGCTGCATTGACTCTTGTGGGAACTTCAGCCACATTTACAATACAATCTTCATGATCTTCTTTCAACGGGAACTTCAGTCGCATTTACAATAAAATCTCCAAAATCTTTTTCAATTTTGTATAACTACACCTATTTTATCATGAGTTTCCTTCAACCATGCTTGATATCCAGCGTGTTTCACTTTTTAATTGTATTGTCTTTTTTTTCTTTCTAATTATGGGTTAATTTTTTTTATTTACATTTGATGAATGTGGATTATGTTATTAAATTTTTTTAGACTTTTTCTTCTTATTTTATCAAAGGTTAATGTTCTTTTTAAAATTTATAATCTTTTGATTAAAATTTATATTTATAATTTAATTTTTATTCACAGTTATTAGTTTTATATTTTGCAGACTAACACCATCTGCCCAATGGCACAGGTTACCCTGGGGCTTGGTAGTCGATCCCGTGCTCCAGATTTTGATTCTCACAGTTGACAAACTCAGTGTTGACCAGTGCAAAATTTGTATTCAAGCACAATCAGATATTAGTATGATAGAATTTAGCCAACCCCGTGCGGGAATTGCCGCACTTTTTTTTTAAGTTTAGTTTTTTTTCTTTTTCTTTTTTTGTTTTGTCCTCTTTTTTATTTTAATGTTTTCCATTTTTTCCTTTTTAATATTTTAACGAGTACTCTAGGGTCTCGAAAAAATTTAGATGTTTAAATATGCGAATTTTGTTTTTCAATTATTGATTTGGTGAAAAAAAGATTTAATTTCATGACAAAATGCATAAAATGATATGCTAAACAGTGTGCTTTGGTATACTCGATGGTGAAAAAAATATTTTTTTAACAAAATACGTAAAGTACGATGTTAACCCGTGTGTGTTGAGGCACTTTAGGATTTAGAAAAAAATTAGCTGTTCAAACACCCGAAGTTTTTTCCTCAATAACTGATTTGGTAAAAAAAAAAAATAGTTTTGTGACAAAATAGGTAAAGTGTGATGCCAACATTGAATTTTGGGGTACTTTAGGGTCCAAAACAAATTTTATATGTTCAGATACGTGAAGTTTGTTTCTCAACAACTTGTTTGACGAAAAATTAAAAAAATACGTGACAAAATACGTAAAATGTGATGCCAAACAATTTGTTGAGGTACTTTTGGATTCAAAATTTTTTACATGTTCGGATACACAAAGCTCATTCCTCAAAAACCCGTTTGGTGGAAAAAATTTGTGACAAAATATGTAGTGCGATACTAAATAGTGTTTCTATGTGCTTCTATTTTATTCAAATATGCGAACTTCTTTCTTCAAAAATAGTTTCAACTTTGTATATGTGCTTCTATTTTATTGGTGGTTTTAAATCAAACTTTGCACGATACCTATACGTACGTGTTTCACTTTCTAATTATGTTATCTTATTTTCTCTTTAATTATATGTTAAGTTTTTATATTTACATTTGATAAATATAGATAACGTTATTAAACTTTTTTAAACTTTTTCTTCTAATTGTGTATGGATGTTCAATTTCAATGTATTTGTTGTTATTAATATTCTTTACGTTTTTTTCTTATTATCTGTGGATGTTGAATTTCAATGTCTTTGTTAATGTTTCTTTTTAATTTTATAATATTTTTATTTAATTTATAGTTTTTTAATTTAATTTTTATTTACTGGAATTTCGGCCACGTTTACAATAGATCCCCTCATCGCCCTCTTTCAACTTTCTATAGGTGATTCTATTTTATTTGTGGTTTTCATCTAACCCTGCACGATACCCGCATGTTTCACTTTCTATTTGTGTTGTCTTCTTTATTTTTGTTTTTTCGCATCAAACGGTATTAAAAACATATTTTAACTGGTGTTTAAATTTTTATCTTCTTTCAACGGGAACTTCAGCCACATTTATAATACAACCTCCACCATCTTCTTTCAACTTTGTATAATTGCTCCTATTTTATCATGAGTTTTCATACAACCATGCATGATACCCACGTGTTTTAGTTTTTAATTGTGTTGTCTTCTTTTCTTTCTTATTATGGGCTAAGTTTTTATATTTACATTTGATAAATATGGATTATGTTATTAAAAGTTTTAGACATTTTCTTCCCATTATCTATGGATATTTAATTTCAACGTTTTTTGTCAATATTCTTTTTAAATTTTATAATCTTCTTATTTAATTTATAGCTATAATTTAATTTCAATCCACAATTATTGGACTATATATTTTACAAACCAACATCATTAGTCCACTGGCATAAGCTACCCTGGGACACGGGGTCGACTTAGTGCTCCCGAGTTTGATTTCTGCAGTGGACAGAAAACTGTTGTCTTGAATGATTGGTTTATTAAAGAGGTTTTCCCCTTCCGGTTTTACTTTAATTTTGCTAACTAAAAATTAGTCAACCCCACGGGTAAGACGGCTAGTTAGAAATAATAACGTCTAATACAAAATTCAGAGATGTGAAACACAAACTGTAGAGTAGCAAGAAACAAACCACTAAAAACCTTAAACTGTTATGCATTTTGAACAATACCCATGTGGGCCTTGTTAGACATTTTGGTGTTTTGATCTCATTGGTATTCCACGCAGCAACAGAGATTTATAGGCTTGCTTTCTTGACCATTTATCGATTTCTCTAGCACGTAGAACAGGCAGAGGATGTGACAATTGGCTTGTTTGAGCATTCCTAATCAGCAGAAAAAGTTCAGCTTCTAAATTTATAAGTTGCAGTTCAACGTTATAACAGCTTATAGAGGTTGCTACAAACCTTAGGTACGACCCAAATGGACTGGAAGCAGCTTCATCATATGAGCGAGCTTGTTCCAGGAATTCATCCACATTTAGTTGATCAGCCAATGATGGGCATCCACCAGCTAATTTCATGAGGACAGAAATGACAACCTCTTGTATGGTTGGGAAATGAACATCTCATAATTAAACCACTATATAATACAGATTTTATAATTGAACCAATCTATAGGTAGTTTATGAATTTCGACATCAGCAGCATACCTTAGGGTTTTGCGCAACAAGAAGGGCTGCACAATCACAAGTCAACTCAGCTGCTCGAAGCCAGCGAAGTATCTCCTCTTCCAGAGTCTGTGCTATCAAACCACCAATGCCTACAGCAAATGGCAATCGTTTGGAGAGAATAACTCAGTAAAACAGAGTATCAAAAACTGCTTTTTTTGTCAAAATTAAACAAGCTGGAACAGTTGGATATAAATATATTATGAAAGAGGCCATGCTTTCAAAAATGAGAGACAATTTTGAAAATATAGATTATGGTATTATAGACAAGTCTTCATTGTTGCTATACTTGACTAGTTGCAAGAGTGGTATTGATTTCATCTTCAGTTCAGTTCATAGAAGTCAAACAAACCTTCAAAACAATTAACAACTTTGACATAGTTTATAACATGTAACCATTTGCCTTATACACACATTATAAAAACCTGAAAAATGCTCCAAGGGTCAGAATATTGGCATATGTAAGCCACACACCACGATCACATTTAAGGTGACCCAACTCATGAGCCAAAACAGCCTGTTAAAGTAAACTGATGGCAAGTTAATATTATTTTGGAACCGAGTCAATGAATAAGAAGAACAAAAAGGTTTGACAAACAATATTGATAAGTAAAATTGGAAGAAAATAATGTACTACCTCCGTCCCATTTTATATGCAGTTTAAGGTTGTTGCACGCATATTAAGAAAAATGATTGGTAGTCTAGATTTTATAAAAAGTTTTGTCTAAATTACCATTTAACCCTTTATCTCTCTACATAGATAAACGTGAATTATTTATTAAATGTAAAAAGTTGTAATGATTAATAAGGGCAATAGTGGAAAAACATGTTAGATGCTTTCTTGAAAATGTAAAACAACAATTAATTTGGGACAAATTCATTTTGCTAAAACAACTTATAAAATGGGACGGAGGTAGTATATATCATGCAATCATTCCCATATCCAACATCATTAACCGTGAAGTCTAACTTCCAAGGCTTATTGGATGCTATACTAGTTAAGAAGTCAGCATGATAATAAAAAAAATAACAATTAAATAAATTTGCACTTGCAACTCCGCTCTTGTCAGGACTCCACAAGGCCATTATGAACAACATCAAATGGTCGTTTACCATTTATAGCTAATGTATATAGATCAGAGGCTTCAACATATAATATTTCCGCAGCTTCTACCATTATGTGGTGAAGATCATAAAGTTGATACCATAATGAGAAAAGTTTATTTACTTCTATGCAGTGACATTAGTTGGCATAAACAGCAATAATTGGATTGTTCGTTGTTCCAAATTGAATATAATAAAACCCAGATTCATACTAACATTGTTGACTTGCATAAAGGAAAAATGATTGAACAACATATAGTTCAAAAAATAGATCATGTCAAACAGCTCAACTGAATGGTAATGATACAAATGGGAAATGTGAGAAGCTTCACAGCTCAGCCAACATTACTAGGTTTATACATGTAAATTTGTATGTTGAAGTACACAAGCAATGGAATGAACACTGATTCTTCGTTTGTGATTGTGAGGAAAAGACACAAAATAAAATAAAATTCACAGAGATTAGTTATAGATCTTTACCTACATACCTGCATTTTTTCAAAGACATAAACATAGAAAAATTTGAACTTGTTTATAATGTAAATGCATGCACATTCTTATCATGATAACATTTATCTTTTTTATGTAGTCATAGTGGATTTTAAGAAAAACTCAGCACTTCAATAAGAGGAGAAAACTGTTCAATGCAATATGTTTTATCTATTATATTACATATTACATATCTGCCATTCTCTTTATTGAAAACTCCTTGATGAAAATTTTAATTTACTGATGGTTGCGAATACCTGCATTTCAGAAACAAGGACAGATGTCCCTACGTTCTCAAGGTGCATGACCTGCTCTGTTACAGTTCCTGCAACTCGTATAAAGGGAACCATGTCATAGAGCAACCTTTAATTGGAAAAGAAAAAGGCTATGTATCTAAAAGCACGCATAAAGAACAGAAACAACAACAGCAACAAAAGAATCTTCTCACTAGGATCTGAAAACATGGATATAAAGAAAAAATTCAGAGTTAGATCAGCATGTTGTGGTGGTGTCTTCCACCTCATATGTTCGATTGAACATATTAAACGAACTTACTAGTTTTATATAGAAAATGACAACTACAGCATAACCATGCTCGCAATAATATCATGAACAAAGGGAAGTCCTTGCTATTAAAAAAATAATACAATCACCTTGTACCCTCATCCAAAAAGCTTAAGTCAAAATTACACATTGTCGAGGATTCAACAAAATGTAAAAACTAAGTAGTGGCTATATATGTGCAGAAATACCTCAATTGGAATTATTTGAGCACAGATAGTAGTATATATAAACCATGTGAACTCAAAATCTGGACTATTAAGAAGAAATTATGTGTGACACTCACGGTGCACCACATTTTAAGTGGTACATCAATGCACCAAAAATTTAACAATTGAATAGAAATTTATTTATGACATCCGGCAAATGCTAGGGTTAAGTATCAGAAATGGGGCACACCGATGAGGCAGGCATAGTGATCGGATATAGGAAGTAAAATAAATTGATTACGGGAAACTAAATGGATTAAATTTATTCCATTTCAACTACTATAACAAGAGAAACAGCTTGGAACTCATGTTGTAATGAAAATCAACACAATCAACAACTACTTTTCTACAATTCAACCATAAACCGCAACTATTCAATACCTATATGATCTTTTCCCCCTTCATTCAATCCCAGAATCGCTCTCAGTAGAAGTGTATTCTGTACATTAGAAAAAACAATAAATCATTAGTAGTGCTCCCAATTCCCAAATAAAAAACAAGAGCACAAAAGAGAAAGCACTAACTAAAAATTCAACAGTTCAACACTTGAATGAAACTCCCATTTTCAAAATGACGATGTTTAGTTCAATCAGAGCGAAGAAACGCAAAATCGACATTCACCTGTTTATCAAGCGGGTGACGAAAATCGTCAGCGTCAAGATCTTGAAAGGCTAAAGTATAACCCGGTCTGCAAACAACACTACCGAGTTTTTGATGATTCTTTTGAACCCTCTCGCACCGGATCACCGAACCAGCACCGAACCTAACTTTTTCGGAAGCTAAGAAGCGTTGAGGAGTGGGTTTGTGAAAGAAGGAGTTAGGTTTAGAAGAGTGGTTTAGTTGTTGAGAATTTGAGAAAGGGTGAACTTTGGAGGTGGCCCATATATGATATTTAGGAAGGTTGAATTGTTTAGATTGTCATTAACGCTGGGGAAACTGCAACCACAGGCGTATCTATGGCACCTGTGGCACTTGTTTCGCGCCACTTCATTCTCTCTCAATGATTACTTTTGCACATTATTCGCAAATCAATTGCACACCTTGTGTTCATTCCCAAGAAACTTTCTAGACTACACATAAAACGTGGGAAGTTTCGTATCTCTTCCTGACAAGGCCGGGAGTAATCCAGTATTCTAAGCGGCAAAATCCTTCCAATTTTCGTCTATTCCCCGTATTATACTTTGGTGGGCTCCAGAATCCAACCAAATCCAGTTAAAAATTAAGTATATTAACCACAATTGCTACAACGTATTCTAATTGTATCGTATAAACATTAAATTCTTGTGGGCCCACGACAGCTTCTAATGGGCTTCTTTTCAGGGGCATTTTTGAAATATTAAAAAAAAATTGGAGTAGAGACATAACGTACATTTACACAGCTCTACATAAAATACGGAAAATAGAAGAGACTGACAATGACAGAAAAGAAGAAACCGAGAAAGAGCCGGGAGAGAAAGGAGGAGCCCAAAAGGATTTTTTTCTTTCCAGCAAAGCAAATATTTCTCTAAAACTCAACAAGAAAATATAGAAGAAGAGAGAAATTTCAAAATAAACACAAAAGCTTGGAAACAGAGAGAGAGAACCGCAACACCCTAACATCTCTACCATAGAGAAATATTAGAATATACAGTTTAGTACATATGAGAGTATAATTTCGTGTTTCGGATATTGAACACAACTAAAAAAAATTCGAATTAACTCCATTACTGAGTCATATTTAATGACATTTCACGACTTTCAAATAAAAGTACATCAAAATATGTAAGTCTCGTTGTATCTCACAGCCCTGAAATCCTAGTGCTCAATATCCAAAATACAAGAAATAGCGGAAACGGTTAATAACTTTATGTATTAACTTAATAAAATGTTTGATTTTAATTTTTTAGCTAACTTTATGTATTAACTAAATTTTTTGCCTCTTATAGCTTGATAAAATACATGCATGTATTACAAATTCATTACTTGCGCGTTTTGATCGTGTTATTCGAGAAGGTTTCACTTACACACTAACCAACCTAAGAGTTTCTGCAAATGATGTTATCTTCAACACAACTACTCATAAATGCAAGTTGTCTTTTATGGCTACAACAATATTTGACCATGTTGATGCTCCTGAAATTCCTTACCACCATTTTACCTTTGTTAACTTTCCATTATCACGAGTGGGGCCACCGAAAATACTGTTGTTGGTAATATTCTTCAGCCTTTCTTTCACTTACATATTTTCCTAATTCCATTTCTTTTCATTTATCTCATTTTAAGTCAAAATATTTCCAATGCCAGATGTTATTGGCCACCTGGTCCAGAAAGATGACATCAGAATCAATGAAGTAAATGAGAAAAAAACCACACTTCAATTTGTTTTAGAGGATCTAAATTAAGATTAATACCCTCATAAAAATTTCGCACATTTATTTGCTTTTCCCATTTAAATGACTAAGTTTTTTATTTATGTTCATAAACTTAAGCTCCAACAAATTGTCTTGCACTTTCTAGGTTCTTACGCTGAAAATTTGAAGACTCGGATTGATAAACATGACTCAACTGTTCCTCCAATTTTAATTTTCCAACAATGTAGATTGAGGAAATATTTAGTTTAACTCTGTTCGTTGTTCTGGTGCATTGGTGATATTTTTGAATATTAGTGTCACAACTTTATATACATTCATTTAATAATTTAATTTTCTTATTGGTTTTTGTCTATTTATTAGACCCCTTTTATTTTTTTTCCAATTTACTTAGGTTCTATGGGAATGTCAAACTTTTACTTTGGAACCAGAGTTTTTTTCAACACAAATCTGCCTGAGATTAATACTTACAGAGCAAGGTATAGCTTTTGCTAATCTTTCAAATTTTATTGTTTTTTCCCTATTCACTAATTACTTTTACTCTATTTGATATTTTTAAAAAGCATGCAAACCAATGGCCTTTTGGCAAATCAAGAAATCCAAATTTTATTGCGAAACAGCTTAAAAAAGTTTCTTCCAAGTTTTATTGCGAAAGCTGCAAAAAAATTGCCACTCCATTGATTAAGTAATATTTCACATCATTAAATTCCAAATTTATATTATAGCTTTGGCTTTATTATACTTGGTTATTTATGTAACCTATTATATTCGTAGGTACAAGATTTGTGCAACAGTTATGGATAATACAGAGTCAACTACATTTGTTATGTTTGATCGTGTTGTTGAGCATTTTTTAGGGCAATCAACTCAGCAATTGCTTGATGCAGGCGCCCAAATTGAGTCATTCCCAGCATTACTTGACAATTTTTATGAGAAGCAACTCCTTTTAAAAGTAACCATTACAGAGGGTAATTTGTCTCAGAATTGGCAATCTTATACAATTAGAAAATTGATATCCGACAATACTATGATTGCTTGATACAAGGAGAGAGTCCCAGTTGAGGTATTCTTTCAGCCAAATTTCTAATGTCTTTCTCAATATGTCTGTCTATTGAATAGTATGTTTATGTATGCCTTTTAATTTGTCATTGAATGTTGTAAGGGCACCTAATTAAATTACTCCTCTTTTATTAAGGCTTATGATGTTCATATATTAAGCATTTGTATATATTCTAATACATTTTATAATTTCAGGGAATTGATGCTACTTCCAATGTTGCCGAGATAACTAATTCTCCTTCTTCTGTTTTGGTTAGCATGACAATGCCAATACATTAATCATTTCCATCTAATCTTATAGAACCTCTGTCTATTGACCTATCAACAATGTATTTAACATACATAGTATTATTTCACAGGATTCGATTGCTTCGTCAGTTGTTTTAGAAGATCCTGTTAATTATGACCATATATAGGTGTTGCTAAAGATGATCTTCTTTGCAAGGAATCATTGATCGACAATAACTTCAGTTTTAATTCCAATACTATCATTGCTTCATCTTCTAAGATCCCAGTGAATGTCATGGATAATACTGCAGGCATCAGAATTCCTCAAGACCAAAAGCATGTGTTTGACAATACAACAAACACAAAAAACAATCATTTGGGGATTGATTTTGAAGCTCCAAGTTCAACAACATCTGGAAAATCTCTTGTTAGTCTGCGTGCAAAGAATGCTGCAGCAACAAAAACTAGAAAGCTGGTTCTAGTAAAAAAGGAACCAAAGAGTTGAGCGGTTAAAGGCATCCAAGAGAGCTAAAACTGAGTGCTATCTTTCAGGGGTGTGGATTGTTTTGTGCAAGGTTCCTGGGCTGAAAGCAGGTGCCCCAATTCGATTGTGACTCAACAAAGACTACCCAAAAAGAATATTTTTAAGTTTAAGTTGGTTTAGTTAACTTAGATATGTTATGTTAATAAATGTGTAATGTTGAAGCGTCGATGTGTGTCCAAGTATCATGTCAGTATGAAGTTGCTAGCCCTTTTAATTGTGTGCATAGGTTCTAGACTATTTTGTCATGCAACAGTTCTCTAATATAATATAATCTATGTTGCTTCAAGTTGGTTTCCATTCTTTATTTTATATGATACACGTGAATGCATGTTATTTAATAACCTTAGAACAATAATAGAGTTGTATACAAATTGGTTTAACTAAGTGATCAAACAATTTCACATATATAAATTATATGATTTAATTAGATTCAAAAAACAAATACAAAAAAGGCTTAAACTCAGGTTCCCAAATCTATTGATGATGTTGATGACCAATAGAAGTTAATGCCTAACAACATTGAAGTTAGATGCCTTATATTAATTTATATTTGTGATCTCCATGGATAATTGTTGGCACACATAATATTTATTTGTAAGAGACACATATTTTAACAATATAAAAACTATTATTGGCATTCAATAAGATACCAAGTAGAATATGTCTTTAGTGTCCATAATTAACGCTTTTGAGATTTGATCGATTTTTCCTAAAAGTTATAACGAGATTGCTTACAATTCCTTGCTGTCATGGACCCCCAAAAAATTTGAGGCTCAACCAAGAACCTATCATACGTCAAAATGATCAAGAATCTGATCCTCTTGACCACTCAATGTATATAGGTCGCAATCCCACAACAACTTATGCTATACACAAAAAATTGGCATTGCAAGATATTTCAACTATGTATTTGGTATGTTATTTAAATTTCTCATTTAATTTACTTATGTTTTTGTTTTACTACTAATTTTTTTTCCTTTTCTCCAGCACGTACCTTTGGAATTCTATGATTTGTTGATGTTGTTATAATTGACCAATATGGAGAACCATGGTAGGGAGAAGTAAAGAAAAAACTTTCCATTAACTCGCGTGTTTCAATCTTGAGAGGATGGCAGCCTATTTTAAATAAATATAACTTTCTTGAGGGATTTCGAATTCAGTAAGAAATACTCGTTGATTTTCAAAATCGTGTTTTTCTTTGTTATGATTAGTGCCATTTATCATGTATTTGTATCAAAAAATATTCCTTGATCGTAATGAGACAATGTATTCAAGTATTACATGATCATTTTATTTAATAATTTATGTTTTTTTATTTAATGATATAAACATTTTTTTACTAACTTTCAGAACACATCAAGCCAAAAAAACAACAAAACATTACATGTTAAACACAAATTAAATAGCAAAAAAAAAAAGATATGAAACAACTTAGAGATTTTCTCGTAGGCACAAGTCCCTATGAAATGCATTTCAAAGTTTATTGATGGTGTTGCTGGCAAGATAATTTCGTGCGAAGCAATACTATAGTTTTAACTAATAAAACACAAAATAAACCAACTAATGTAAAATTTACAAACAACATCAATTTTTTCCCCTTATAATTTTCGTACACCATCAGCATACATAAGCATAGGTGGTAAGAAAGTCATACAAAGTTGAACAATATTGTCGATCTTGAAGTTGCTTTCTTTGACAAACTCAAGTGATAATTATCTGAAAATTGGAAATACATATTTTCAAGAATGATCAGAGGAAAAAGGCTAAACATGTTGTTATTGATGTTGAAAAGGGAAAAAAGAGTGATGAAGTTGAAGGAAGTGGTATGGATATTGATAAAGGTGACGCCTTTATCAGTAATGCTCCTTGTTCATTAGCCGAGAAACCTATTATTATAGATTCAGATATTTATAGTGAGTCGGACGATGTCAATGTTGATAATGTGCCATTTTAATCATGTGCGATTCAGAGATTGAAAAGGAGGATACACCACCACCACCATGACTCCGTCTAACCATTTGAGTTCCCTGAGTAATCCTAGAAGAAGAAGAATAAAACTAGCAAGAAATAAAATCCATAAATCTCGCAGATCAAAGACTCCTACATCGAATGCCCTGCTATTCCTGCGATGCATCAAAACACTAGCAGGAATAATTATACTATAATTTCCAACTTTACACCGTACCATCCCAAACAAATTCGACCAATATCTAAAAACTATTCATATGTACACCTAGCAATATCATTAGAGGGAAACAAAACAATAATACTTTTTGTTGGTCGTATAGTAAAATATTAAACCAATACTCTTATGACATGTTAACTAATATAAGGTGGCCATGCAACACATAACATTTTAAATGTAAGTATTTAATTGTTTAAGTTTTTTTATCCAACGATTTCAAACTAGCAATAATGATACTTCAAAATTATTGATATTTTTGCTGAGCAACAACATTGCAGTGCGTAGCAATACTAGAGTTATACTATAACTTCCAACTATACACCGTACCATCCAAAACAAATTCAACCAATATCTAACAATTATTCATATGTACACGTGGCAATATCATTAGAGGGCAACAAAACAATAATACTTTATACTATAACTTCCAACTATACACTATATCATCCAAACCAAATTCAACCAATATCTAACAATTATTCATATGTACACGTGGCAATATCATTAGAGGGCAACAAAACAATAATACTTTTTGTTGGTCATATAATAAAATATTAAACCAATACTCTTATGACATGTTAACTAATACATGGTGGCCATACAACATGTTCGGTACCGGAGTACTGGAGTGAAGCTCCCAAGGCCAGATGAGACTCCAAACCTGGGGTTAATTGCTTGAGTGCTTCCAATGATGTATGTCATAGCCTGGAGGCTGAGCTCGGGCGTCCGAGGTTGAGTTCCGTCCACGTCGAGTAGGGGGTACCTGCAAGACACTTCGACGCTCAAGTCAGTATGTGAGAGATAAGGAGATAATAAGGTACAAAAGATGCGAGCTCGGGACTATGCCGAGGTGTGATTCTGAGGGTCCGAGCTCTGCGAGCCCGAGCGCTGGGGGTCGGGAGCACTGAGCTCGGGAGAACTCAGGTTAGCAAAGTGTCTTAGTATTTTAGAGAGGGGATCGTCGTACTTGGGTTTGGAGGGCGAAGTCTCTCTTTATAGACAAGATGTCGTACCTGGATCGTTGGATGCGGAGGATTGATCCTGATCGTTGGTTGGGTACGGAGTGCGGGTGTGACTCTCTTGAGAAGCGAAAATGGGCCGAGCCTTCGCCGGCTGAGGGTTTGGCCCAGTCCGGAACAGTGGCCCCTCAAGTCGAGAGTGAGGTGGCCTGAGCTCGGTCTCGGCTTGTTTTTCTCCGAGGTGGGCCTCTAATAGGTCTTGCCTTCTCCTGAAAAGGTAGGTTGAATATACATGCAATGCTTCAGGAATTTTGAATACCTGTTCGTGGAGAGTTGAAGAGTCGCACACTAATTTTGTCATGACGCTTCACCTCCCCCTTCCATAAAAGGGCGAGTTGGAGGTGTTCTTGGCCATTCTGCGTTTTTCCTGATTTTTATCTCTACAAGGCAAATCTTTTCGTAATCGCGCGAGATCTGCTTTTTAAGCGGCGACGTCATTTCCTGGGATTTTTACCTGCGAGGTCAACATTCAGTCCGACATACGAAAGTACCTGCGCCAAGGTTAGTTCTCTCGTAATTATTTTCGTGCATTTTATCATTATAGTCCCGGCGGACGCCACCATGTCAATGGCCGTCACTCCTCATTCCAAGGGGAGTAGTCGTCCGGCCTTGGGAATGCCCGAGGCCAAGACGTCTTATTGTTCGCGAGTTAAGATAGAAAACATCATGCGTTTAGATTAAGTGACGGAGCTGTCCTCCCCTTGCAGATCATGCCTCGAACTAGGAGTGAGAAACGACAAGTCCCAGGGAAACCACCTGGAAAACCAATCCTGAGGAAGCCGGCCACGGGCGAACTGATGTTGGCCCCTAAGGGAGCCCCTTCTCTATTCTCTTCAACCTGGGCTCCTTCTCGCGCCACGTCGGGCGCTTCGGCCAGAGAGCCGATTCGGCAGACCTCGGAATGCATCGTCGAGGAGAACCCTGGGATGGAGGATGCCGAGGTTGCTTCTTGGGCAGAAGAACATGAGGCCGAGCTTGAGGTTGAGACCGTTGCGGAGGAGCCTGAAGTCCTTGTTGAAGACGAGTATCCCTGGTTGGCGACAAGGATCTGTAACACCATGGCGAGGTTGAGGCCGGATAGACCTCTATCTTTTTACGAGAAGTTCATCACTGGTCCTGCCGAGCTGAGATGGCAGTTGATGGATGCTGACAAGTTTTCGGTGTGCATGAAGCATGACGCGACCGGCTTCTTTATGTACGAAGTTTTGATTGAAACCATGGGAATTTGGATCCCCTTGACCAAGTTCCAGAAGAACGTGCTTAAATTTCTGCATGTGGCCCCTTCACAGTTGACACCAAACAGTTGGGGCTTCGTCCTGGGTTTCGAACTGGTCATGGAACGACTTGGAAAAGTTCCAACGGCGGAGGTCTTTTTCTGTTTCTTCAATGTGCTCTGTTCCCCGGAGGCCGGATCTAAAGGCAAGAGGCACGGACACGTCGTACTGAGATGCAACCCAAATCGGACTTACTTCTTTGCTGTCAATGACTATAACCAGGACTTCAAGCCAAATTTATTTTTTATCAGAGTAACGAGCAGTGCAGCGAAGCTTGCCGTTGCCGAGTTCCAGAATCAAAAGTTGGTGGCCGGGCATTTCCCTCTTTATTGGGATCAGAGCCATTACATCCGGGATGGAGTGGAGATCAGCACCCAGAGCTATATGTCACACCCTGAAAAGCTGAAAGGAGAGGATAAAAAATCCTATGATTTGTTCAATAAATGGGGAAAATAATGGCCAAGGCCGGACACCGATTTCATTGCGGATCAATGATAGAGGCCCTGGCCATGTCCAAAGCCAAATTGGATCAATATTTTGCCACTTGTAATTCGCCTTTAATTTTTTCTAGTTTATTCGCGTATGGCCGAGTTCGGCGCATCATATATATTGACTGATCCTTTTGTTGTTGCAGGTAAAATGGAAGATCTGGATCTCGATGCTGTTTTCGAGGAAGCCGGGGTCGTTACCACGGTCACCATTGAGAAGAACACACCTGCAAAGAAGGCAACAGACAAGCCTTCTGGGTCAGCCACTGTGGCCGGCCCAGTAGACAAGAATGCGGGCAAGCCCGACTCTGGGGGGCCCGCAGCAAATAAACAAAAATCAAGTCAGAGTAAACCTCCTCCAAAATCTCCTGCTGCTCGTTCCTCTACTCCGCAGCAGGACCCTGGGGCCGACAAGAAGAGGAGCAACGCCGAGGTCGCTGCTAATGAATCTGCCAAAAAAAAAAGGTTGACGCAATAGAGTACAGTCAAGGGTAAAGAAAAAGCTTCCCTGGCCGACTTTGAAGCCAGCATCCGGGTTGGTCAGACCGGTGCAAGGGTCATCAAGGAGCTCTGGGATCTGGCAGCCGGCAAGATGACTGACCGCCTCAAAGGTAAACTCTCCATCCTTGATGCTGAAAATAGAATTTTACAAGGCAAATATATTCAAATATGTCGTGAGCTCAGTTCTTACCGAGATCGTAATTTGGTAGCCTACTCCGAGCAGAATCGAGGCCTGAATGAGGAGCTGGAGAAGCTGAAAGACGTTCAGAAGCAGCTCGAGAATGCCCGTGCTCAGGTCTCTAAGCAGAACAAATTAGTGGCCGACCTTCCAAAGCTGAAGGAAGATCTGAAGGCGGCACTAGAGAGGACGGAAGAAGCGGAGGCGGCCAAGGAGGAGAAATCCCAAGAGGTGGAGAGGCTGAAAGCGGACAAGACCGTGCTTACTCAGAACGTAGCGAAAGCTGCGATGTCCGGCTTCAAGCGCTGCCTGACTATGGCCTTGGTTCTGGAACCTAGGTTGAACACCAATCTGTTGGATGCCAAGTACAAGGCTGAAGACGGGAGGATAGTTCACAAGGATACAGTGATCTATGACCCTGCTGCTGAGGAAGAGACTGTCGTGGCCAACCCTGCAGAGAACGCCGAGACCGGAGACAGACCTTGCTGATTTCTTGTTTTAAGCTTTTTTCTTTTGATTAGGTCCCGGGCATGTCCGGGGCCAAATTTTAATTGTAACATACAATGGGCGCCGTCCCCTTTTTCCGGTCTTTAACTCGTGTTCTTTGTTGATTCTGTTTATTATCTGTCGTTCTGTATGCATGATCTGAATGAATGTCCGTAGAGTAGGAAAAGCGACCGAGATTAGAACGCGAGCTGTTATAGGACGACTTGTTCGTTTATGAGAGGAGCGCCATAGAATACCGAGGTAACCAATAGAATACCGAGGTAGCCAATAGAAGATCCGTGAGGCCTGTAACATTCCTTCAATTTAAGACAGTAGAGTTGAGAACAAGCTTTAAAGAGGGGAAAGGCCAGCTCAGGCCCCCTTCTTCGTAGCTAGATAACACGAGAGCCGCTGCGGGCCATTGTCTTCACAGATGAGAAAGCCACTGCGGGCTCCTCTCTCCAAATATTCCTCCAACAGAGATCGCTGCGGACCTCCACCCTTCAACCCCTAATGGAGCATGGCGCTCGGAGATCAGGGGCGCTGCAGGCTCGCACGAGGAGAAATTGGGAAGACCTCGGCCTCTGATGGAGCTCGTCAGCTCGTAGATCAGAGGGAGGTCAGCTCGCACAAGGCGAAATTGGGAACCCTTCGGCCTTTGGTGGAGCTCGTCAGCTCAGACACCAGAGGGAAGGTCGGACTCTCTGATGGAGCGCGGGGCTCGGAGATCAGAGAGCTATTGGAGCCGCTGCAGGCTGATGACTTGGCGCCGCGATCATGACGAGGATCCGAGCTGACTAAGACCTGCAAAGAAATCATGAGAAGATCGGATAGAGGTCCAACCTTGAGGGAGGAACCCGAGGCATTAAGGATCCTTGAGAGGCGCTCTGTAGATGTCCGGGTTCGGACAAAAGCTCAAGCCATGTTTGTGAGGCGAGCATATTCTTCAGGCTCAAGCCGAGATCGGGAGGCGAGCATGTCCTGCAAAGGAAGAAAATAGAAATCCTGCGAAATAGTAAGAGAGATAGAGAGAGGTCCCGTAATTCCATGGGACATTTATGCCTTTTGAAGAGGTGGAAGCGACCGGCTATGCTCCCACTGTGGTCGCCAATGTTCGGTACCGGAGTACTGGAGTGAAGCTCCCGAGGCCAGATGAGACTCCAAACCTAGGGTTAATTGCTTGAGTGCTTCTAATGATGTATGTCATAGCCTGGAGGCTGAGCTCGGGGTCCGAGGTTGAGTTACGTCCACGTCGGGTGGGGGTACCTGCAAGATGTAACACCCCGGAATTAATTTAATTAAAATAGTTGATTGAATTATTAAAATAATTTGGAGGCGGGATATAGATAAATTAAAAGGTTAATATTTTATATGCGTAGGAGGTGAAACAAGTAAAGGAGGTGGTGACGTAGAGAGCCCAGTGTTTACTGAGCCCTCAACTTAAACCCTGGGGGTTTAAGCCAAACCCTCATTCGCAGCAAGCAAAAGAAAAACGAAAGTGAGAGTGAGAAAGAGAGCACGCGGCGCAAAGAGGGAGAGAAGAGGAGGGTTTCGCGAAGAATTTCAAAAGGAGATCGTTGGTGTTGCTGTGGTTTTGTTCGTGTCTCGTTCGTCGTGTTCCGGAGCTTACGTTATTCGAGGTAAGGGTGGGCTTAACCTTGATAAT
Organism: Astragalus glycyphyllos; assembly: GCA_963573325.1. Lineage (NCBI taxonomy): Eukaryota > Viridiplantae > Streptophyta > Magnoliopsida > Fabales > Fabaceae > Astragalus > Astragalus glycyphyllos. The sequence goes on along the minus strand of OY754312.1, from coordinate 52,067,899 downwards.
GGGTTGATGATAATTATGTGTGGGTAGTCTAGGGTTTTGTTGAATTGTTCGTGTTGTTGCATATCGTGTTTTCGTTGAGATTGGTGCTTTGATGATTATTGCACGTTATTGTGATTTGTTTCGTTATTTGTTGTTGCGTGATTGTTGTATCACGATGATGGTGTTGTTATTGTTCGTGTTTTTGTTGTTGCTGTGCGTGGTTGATTGTTGTTGTCGCGTTGTCGAATTGTCGTTTTTGTTGTGGTGGTTGCGGTGTCGTTGCCGTTAGGGTTTGGTGTTTGGCAATTTAGCGATTCTGGACACAGGTTCGGTTTTTCTAAAACTGGCGCTGTTTGGTTGATCCAAAAATTATGAGGTTGATTTTTTTGAAAATAGACTTAACTCCGGTCGTTTTGGCACTGGTTTCGTTAAATTCGGAGTTGTATAGCTCGAGTTATAGGCGATACAAGTTAGGTTAAAATTCTGGAAACGATTTGGGTATAGATTCGGTATTTCGGTGACTGGGAACGTTGTATTGACCGAAAAATTATGTGGTTTATTTTTCTGGAAAATAGACTTAACGCTTGTTAATTTGGCACTGGTTTGGTTGCGTTTAGAGTTGTGTAGCTCGAGATATGAATTCCACAAGTTAGAGTAAGATTCTGGAAACAATCTGGACACAGGGTCAGTGTTTTGGTTACCACGTTTTCAAAAGAACTCCTTTTCGAACGAATCCAATTTCTTTGAAAACTAGACAAAATTTTCCCCAGTTTATGCACAAGTTTCATGCAATTTGATTGAGTTTTGGTCACTTTGGAATTGCTTGAATTCGAAGGACAGAAACTGTCCTCTTTTGCAACTAGCCTGTGTGCTTTTCCAAAACTGTACCTATTGGACACTCTCCTTCAAAATCTGAACTTAGGGATGATAACCAGACCCATAGGGCTTTCCAACAAGTATTTATTTGTTGAAATCCGATGTCGTTTGCTATTTTAATTAATTCGCTGAAGTAGGTGCGATGTGCCTAGGCGCTGTGCGCCAGTCTTGTGCGTGGTGTGCGTGCGTTATGTCCGCGTTGTGGAGCCGTCTGGTGTTAATATTTCAGGTGCGGTGCTGCTATGCTCAGGAGAGTTTAGTGGTAGCTGTGATGCTACAACTTGGTGCTATTTTTGGTGAAATCATTTGTTTTGATTCTGGTGATATAGTATTTATTTTAAATACTTGTTATGGTGAGTTGGTGCATAATCATGGTGTCGCATTGTCATATGCATGTTTTGGTGATATAGGCTCTGCCTCTGGTGTTTATTGGTGATATGCCCGTCGTGGCTCATTTTGGTGATCGGTACCGCATGCATATGCCCACTGGAGGGGTTGCATATCATCCCGTTGTCTATGAATGTTATAATTTTGGTGGTTCACTGTCAAATGGATTTTTCCTTTGGTATCTGGTGCTGTGATATGGTGTAATTGTATTGTGTTGCTGTAGTTACCTGATGCTAGCATATTTTTATCATCTGCTTATTACCTCTGTTAGACTCACCCCTTTTGCTTGGAATGTTGCTCTCATGCGGCAACGCTGCAGGTGATCGCTAGTGCTCGTGGAGGAATTGCTAGGTTTTGCTTCCTCTCTCGTTTGGGTCTGTGTCAGCTCTGATATGTAGCACCGGGGAGTCGTTAGTTATCGTTTTGAACTATTATTTTAGTTATTGGAAATTGTTTTAATTAATATTGGAGATGTCTTTAATTGTTAATTCTGGAGATGTTTAAACTGGTTAATATTTTCGCTGCTTGGTGATTTCTTTTATATAAATTATTTTGGAGATTTTTTTTGGAATAAATGGTGTTTTTTTTTTAAAATGGTGAAAAACGTAGCGCCCTTCGAGGTGACTCTGATAATTGTCTATTTAATTGTAATAGTAAAAGGGGGGTGTTACACAAGACACTCCGATGCTCAAGTCAGTATGTGAGAGATAATGAGATAGTATGGTACAAAAGATACGAGCTTGGGACTATGCCGAGGTGTGATTCTGAGGGTTCGAGCTCTGCGAGCCCGAGTGCTGGGGGTCGGGAGCACTGAGCTCGAGAGAACTTAGGTTAGCAAGGTGTCTTAATATTCTAGAGAGTGGATCGACATACCTGGGTTTGGAGGGATGAGCCTTTATTTATAGACGAGATGTCGTACCTGGACCGTTGGATGCGGAGGATTGATCCTGATCGTTGGCTGGGTATGGAGTGCGCGTGTGACTCTCCTGAGAAGCGGAAATGGGTTGGGCCTTCGCCGGCTGAGTGTTTGGCCCAGTCCGGAATACAACACATAACATTTTAAATGGCAAATCACACTTATGATGAAAGCATTAATACATACATATATCAATCCTTAGAAGATGCAATCCCAACAAAATTTGACCAATCTCTAACAATTATCCATGTATATACGTGGAAATGGCATTAAAGGCCAAGAAAACAATAATGCTTCTTCACTTCAAATTAAAATCAATTTTCATGGGACAACAAAAGTTTTAACATACAAAATCACCAATACTTCATGTAATTATCAAATGGTAAAATCACACCTCTTTTGACATGTATAATAACACATGGTGGACATGCAACACTTAATACTTAAATCATAAATCACAATTGCGACAATTGTCGTTTTATAAATCACACTTAATTTATTTATAACCAACACTTAATTTCAGCCTCTTTTAGTTAGCAAATCCTGAGCTTTTGATTCACACAAACGCCACCATGGAAGAAAATCTTAACCTTCGACCTCGAAGGTTTATGACAATTGTTAATGCTGCTAATGTAATTCCCTCTCCTTATTTTTTGCTCTTTCATACCATTTAATTTATTGTTTCTTTTTTTCACCTTTATCGTATTACAATTTATTTTCCCTTTTTTTGGCTATTCCAGCCAGTTATTTTAATTTCGCATGCCTTCCATGAGACATTCATGCAATGATTTCCACCAGAAGTTGTTCTTCGAAGCACTGCTGGATTTTTGTATCTTGCTCGCTTGGTTGTTACTCCAAAAAATAATGCATATCTTATGGCAACAACTGGTCAGATTTGTGTTGATCATGGATATGTTCATCATACTGTAATGTGTATCAGCTATCATTTAAATGGACAATTACAGTTATCAATTCCTAGGCTTTCCAGCTACATTGAAAATGAACATTTGGCAGCTAACATCAACAACAACGATGCTCAACTAAATGTCCTTAAAAATGAAGATGCTGAATCCCAAATTTCATATGAAGATGAAGTTGATCAAGACCATCTGCATAATAACAACAATTAATAACGATATCTAGCTATCTATCAACTCATTTATGTTTCTTTTTTTCACCTTTATCGTATTACAATTTATTTTCCCTTTTTTTGGCTATTCCAGCCAGTTATTTTAATTTCGCATGCCTTCCATGAGACATTCATGCAATGATTTCCACCAGAAGTTGTTCTTCGAAGCACTGCTGGATTTTTGTATCTTGCTCGCTTGGTTGTTACTCCAAAAAATAATGCATATCTTATGGCAACAACTGGTCAGATTTGTGTTGATCATGGATATGTTCATCATACTGTAATGTGTATCAGCTATCATTTAAATGGACAATTACGGTTATCAATTCCTAGGCTTTCCAGCTACATTGAAAATGAACATTTGGCAGCTAACATCAACAACAACGATGCTCAACTAAATGTCCTTAAAAATGAAGATGCTGAATCCCAAATTTCATATGAAGATGAAGTTGATCAAGACCATCTGCATAATAACAACAATTAATAACGATATCTAGCTATCTATCAACTCATTTATGTTTCTTTTTTTCACCTTTATCGTATTACAATTTATTTTCCCTTTTTTTGGCTATTCCAGCCAGTTATTTTAATTTCGCATGCCTTCCATGAGACATTCATGCAATGATTTCCACCAGAAGTTGTTCTTCGAAGCACTGCTGGATTTTTGTATCTTGCTCGCTTGGTTGTTACTCCAAAAAATAATGCATATCTTATGGCAACAACTGGTCAGATTTGTGTTGATCATGGATATGTTCATCATACTGTAATGTGTATCAGCTATCATTTAAATGGACAATTACAGTTATCAATTCCTAGGCTTTCCAGCTACATTGAAAATGAACATTTGGCAGCTAACATCAACAACAACGATGCTCAACTAAATGTCCTTAAAAATGAAGATGCTGAATCCCAAATTTCATATGAAGATGAAGTTGATCAAGACCATCTGCATAATAACAACAATTAATAACGATATCTAGCTATCTATCAACTCATTTATGTTTCTTTTTTTCACCTTTATCGTATTACAATTTATTTTCCCTTTTTTTGGCTATTCCAGCCAGTTATTTTAATTTCGCATGCCTTCCATGAGACATTCATGCAATGATTTCCACCAGAAGTTGTTCTTCGAAGCACTGCTGGATTTTTGTATCTTGCTCGCTTGGTTGTTACTCCAAAAAATAATGCATATCTTATGGCAACAACTGGTCAGATTTGTGTTGATCATGGATATGTTCATCATACTGTAATGTGTATCAGCTATCATTTAAATGGACAATTACGGTTATCAATTCCTAGGCTTTCCAGCTACATTGAAAATGAACATTTGGCAGCTAACATCAACAACAACGATGCTCAACTAAATGTCCTTAAAAATGAAGATGCTGAATCCCAAATTTCATATGAAGATGAAGTTGATCAAGACCATCTGCATAATAACAACAATTAATAACGATATCTAGCTATCTATCAACTCATTTATGTTTAGACTAATGTAATGTATGTATAACATGTATAAAATATATTCTAAATAATTTTCTAAATATATATAAATATTGCTTAATTAGCAAATATCTACTAAATCTTGATTTACACCTATAAATATATTTTTATTATTTGCTATTCGCTTATGTTATTTCCTGCAATATATAATAGCCAAATTTTTTGATTACATGTTCAATTTTATCTACTGCCACGTATTTGCCCATGTTGACAAATCATGTTTTTAATTTTGCATACTAACAGTTATAGATTAAGTTTAGACAATTTTTATTTTGCATGCTAACAGTCATATAGACTAAGTGTTGGATAATTGTAATGCCACATGGCCCTTAAAATTTTTATAGTGGGATTAGGTAGTGATTCAACATTTTTAAAGGCCAGATGTTGTTGCATGTTCTGTTTGTTTACTCTTTGTGAGATAAAAAAAAACTGGACACGTCATTATTGATAGCCTTATGTGTTGTTCTTGATTAATTGGATGCCTTTTAACCATAAATAACTTCCTTCAACTGACCATAGATGATTTACTCTAAGTTTCTAATTCTCCACAATCAGAATGTCTTCCCCTTCTACTAAACTTCCAGATGCAAATGCTGAAAAGTCTCCCTATTTTAACATTATTTGTGTCAACTGGCTTTTTTATCTCAAAATTATACTTTTTTTATCTTCCCTTTTTGTTTTTTCCCAATGATCATTTGTTTTTCTTGCATGTTGTTTACGTCCACTCCCACCAGTTTCTTTTTGTTGTTCTCTTTACTTGAGTGAGTGTCATGTTAGCATTCTGTGTTTTTCAATCTCTGGTAGTCACATTCATTTTCTCTAGCATGCAATACCAACAACATAATTCCAACATCCACCACATAAACAGATAATTTTTTATTTGCTATCCTCTACAGCTTAATTTTTTTCCCTTTTGATTTACTTTGCATGCAATTTGAGTTCTATAAAAAATACATTTATCTTTGATGCGTTTCTCTTTTGTCTTATAGTTATTTTTAATCAGATATTTACACACATCACCTGTTATTTCATAATAATGAAGTGTTATTTTGACTTTGTTTTGTTGCCAAATATTGCTTAGGATGACTTTCCCCCTTTAGTGATGGATTTGGTTCAATATATTCCAGACATTGGGCTGAGGAAGAAGACCTATCTATGTGGATATGATCCATCATCGGTTTTACACCTTTCACCAAATATTTTTCAATTTTAACATATTATTATTGTCATTCACATTTGATTTGACTGATTTATGTTTTAATTTTCTGAATGTTACTAGGAATATGGTGTTGTTTCATTACTTCCAGAGCAATATCACAAACCATTTCCTGCATTCGTACGATTAACTGATTGTATGGAGATTGAATTTCATGTTACTACCAGAGTACATAAAGGGATTATGTACTTATATCAAGGTTGGAAGAACCTGGGTAACTATTATGGCCTTATTGATGGTGGATGGATACAGCTAACTTTTGCTTCACTAACTCATCTTCATATCCGCATTATGGATAGGACTTTTTCCCAAGTCATTTATCCTGTTCCAGCTAAAAATTTTGATACTATTGATGTGCCCATTGTGTTCTGCAAGGAAGAGTCATGTAGCAATGCTATGGTTCCTCATCCTAGACTTTACTTTAAAGAATCGGTCTGTTCCAAAGTGCCTTAAAGAAAACCAACACGTTTGGTAATATTTGTCCTGTGAACTATTTTTGATTAATATTTCTTCTCTGTTCATTGTTTACATACATTTTCATATTGCTTATGCAGCACCTCCACTCAGAATTTTGCAAATCTGCTATCCTGCGCCACTTGGTCAACATTGTTGTTATGGATGAATGGCAGAGAGGCTGGATTTGTTCTATTGAGAGAACAACACACTTCACATCACAAACTAAGAGAGCCAACACTGAATGCTACATTGCAGGAGAGTGGGTTCTTTTATGCAAGGTTCTTGGGCTGAAAGCAGGTGGCCCAATTAGAATGGGAATCAGAAAAGACTACCCAAACATCATGTTCCTAAGTTTAAGTCGGTTTGGTTAGCTACAATATGTTATGCTAATGAATGTCTAATGTTGAACAATGGCCGTTTCTCAAGGATAATACCAGTTATTCCTAAATTACTAGGCTTTTTAGTTATGTGGATGTCTTCTAGACTATTTTATAATGTAACATCTCTCTAATATAATATAATCTATTTTTCTTGAAGTGGCTTTTCCTAGTTTTTTTATATCATAAACATTAATACCTATTACTTAAAAATCATACAACGATTATAGAATTCTATATATGTTGCTTTAATGAATTGGTCAAAAAAATTTACATGGACCAACGATAAATGAATAGAATAGCAACACCTAATATCTTATTCTTGTTTCCAACCATTGATTTATGATTCGTCCATTTTGATCCCAGTTATCCAAACAATTCTTTGACATCCTATTCATACTCACCACAACTTTCATCGCTAACCAATCAATATGCGAGGAAAAAGTAAAATGAATCATACGTTCAAAGACTAATGAAATCTGATCTCTATTAATTGTATTGTTAGGACAAAGATACATAATGAAATTCAGATACATAATGAATTTGATTATGTATTGTTAGGACAAAGATACATGATTAAGATAATATTTGATCCAAATATATAATTACATATATAATTCTTCTATTGTCTATATCAAGTTCACAAAATATAACATATATTCACAAGTACACAAATTCACACGTTGACATTGATGGTGTTGCTGAGCAAAAGGAATGTTTGTCCAGCATCACTAAAGTCACTGCAACACTAAATAGATGACATTTTTTGGTCGCTGCCTAATTCGCTGCAGCTATTGTAATACTACAAATTAATACAATAAATACAATTTTCGTAAACCCTTTTCACTAAAAATAGCAATAATGACAAACACATAACTAGGATAATATTTGATCCAAATATATAATTACACATATAGTTCTTCAATTGTCTATATCTATTACACAACTTCACAAAATATAACACAACTTCACAACTTTACATACTTATATCTATTACATAAATTCAAAGCTTGACAATTTTTTCTATTGCGTCCATATCAGCAATTCAACCCTAGCCACTGCTTCACCAACCCTTCTAAAGAACCTAAGCTTATCTCCTAATATAGCTATCCCCCGCCTTGCAAATTCATGCCAATTCTCATGTCTACAGCATTTCAATGAAATTTGGCTATCTGATCCACCAGTTGCATGCCATGTTAACGGCCAACTTTCCATCTCACCTCATGGGGGCAGCATCACTTCCAAATTCTTCTGCCAGACAACATCAAGCTTCGAAGCCTCTTCAATTGGCACTTTCTACAAACAAATCGTTGCTATATTTAATTGATTTAAGACAATAAAACTATCACAACATCCGATACAAATTTGTTGTTACCAACGGCTCTTTGCGATCAACCATGTAGGGTGTTATGCAAGCTATCCATAGATCCACTTCTGTTGATTGTTGTGTGGGCTATCTTGTAAGAGAGTCATAACGGGTGTATTCCAGATTTTTACCAACTTCACTTACAATCTTCATAGTGAATTCTGAATTTCCCAAATAAGTGAAGAACATGAAACAATCACCCTTAATCTCCTGATTATTAAACATAAATTCCCACCCTTCCTCTAGCCATATTTCTTTCCCAAACTTCTGAAACCATACTTCATATGAAGACTCATTTTCACAATGGATGGTTAGAGAGTTTGTTAGGTAATTTTTGTGCAACTCTACAAATCCCCCAGGTATTCTCTATACACCAAAAAATGATTAGGGAAAAAAGTGTTACCATATTGTGTTTCAAATATTAAATCAATAAAAAAACATAAGATTTAATTTTCATTACTTACTGATGTTATATGGACAGCAGTCGGTCTCCTATATGGAATACAGAAGCAAACAGGAGTGTAGCGCCATGAATCATACACAACTTGCACCTCCATACCATCCTCTCCAAAAAACCGTACATTAAATTTACTTTCTTCGAGGTGCCTAAAATACATAATTTCTACTGGACATCCCTTGGAATGTGCACTTTCAAGTTCTCCCCAACCATTTCCAAGAACTAACTTACCTCCATCGTTCCACACATGAACCGTAGATCTAACACCACTTGAAGAAACCAACTCTATAGGACTATTCAATATGTACCACCATTTCTGAACAAATCCCTCAGGAAATACCTATAAAGACATTTGAATTTCCAAAAACTTATTTAACTTACCATTCATAAAACCTTTATCACTTCTAAAAATGAATTTGAATTTCAGGTTTATTTCATGTTAACATTTGAATTTGAGATCAGTGTCTTACCACTTCCTTGCAATTTACAGATTTGTAGGCACAAGCAAACAAATCTATTTGCGCTGCATTCATAGATTGTTCTGCAAATAATAATACAATTTCATAAATTTCCAAAAATAAACACAACATCTTTAATATAAAACTTTAAAATAAATGAATGCATTAAAAATCATTCACAATATGCATACTAGTATTTAAATGCTGATCACATAATTATCATACCAACACCAACGCGAGAATGCCGGCGACGCAATAAGGGATCGACATTCGAAGTTTCCCCTGAACAAAACTGTCAAAACAAACTTTTAATACAGTAAAAAATAAGATTATTGGAACATGCAATCAATTAATCTATTTTTATTAAATATTTCAACGCAGGTTAGAGCATTGTTGCTGTTTCAAAAGTTTTACCATGCATTCAACCCCCCAAATTAGTTACTTCTTGAAGAAGATTCCCAAAACAAAGTATAATTAAAATGCACTAATTTATACATGCAAAAAAATGGCACTAATGACTAAATTGCTCAAGCATGTTATTACTCAAACAGTTTTGATCAAATGATTCAAGAAAAAATATAACATCACCTCTGTTTTAAACATGCTAATAGAGATTTAAAAAATAATTAAATCCCACATTTGACAAACAAAAAATTCATTCTTTTTGGTTCTTTAATAACAACAACAGATTGTTATCCATACATAGTTAGGTTAAGAAGAAAACTATAACCTTTTTTATTCCTTTTCACTGCAAAAACATTTCCCCACTGTCTTCTACCAGAGTGCTCCATCATTTTCCCTTGGATATGAACTGTGATTGAACAGTTGCAAGCGTATTTGTGGTTCCAAGTTGATTTTCATAGTTGTTGTTTTTTTCCCTCAATATAATAGGCCGGACATATATTCTATATACTGTTGGACTTTGTCATAATAGACCAATTTTTTCAAATTATTTATTTTCGTACAAAATTATTGAAACCCATTACTATTAGCACCTATTTTATTTATTTACCATTCAAAAACTTATTGAACTCACCATTCATAAAACCCTTACAATATTATTATTATTCACTCAACTTTAGAAGAAAACATATTATTAATTTTCGTCATTACTATCATTACGCGTAGTAGTTATTTCCGATTTCTGATTCACTAGTTAGAAACCACATTACATCCTACCTTTTCATACCAACTCTTCATTTGCTAGCAATAAGGAACATTATTACCCCTCCCCTTTCAAATCGGTGCCAACCAACACAAACAGAATAAACAAAATCAAAAATAATAACTCAATACATGCACATAATGATTCTTTTTATACATGTATAGACTCTATTTTAAAATATGAAGGAAATAAAGTAATTGATCTAAGAAAGTAAAAAAATCACAGGAAACACCAGTCGCATTCAGAATGCCCTTGAGGATGTTGCTGAGCAAGAGGAATCGGTGCCAGACAACACAAACATAACAAAGAACATCCAAAATAATAACTCAACCCATGCACATGATCATTTTTCTTATGTATGTATACATTATAATTTTTAAATTTCGAAGTGCAAACTCTTAAGTGAATGTTCAAATCACTAATTCATTAATATAACAAAAGTAAGATGTCACACGAGACACAGAGTTCATTCTCAATTTTGTTGATCGTATTGCGGGAAAAAAAATCCCACATTCATATTATAGTTGTTGCACGTAATAAATACTTAAAATCATGCGCTAACAATCAAGAACGATATCTACCCTCCCCCTTCGCCAACGCGTGCGAAGCACGTGTCCTGGGTCTAGTATATATAAAAGAGATATGAGATGTAGAGAGAGAGTGGGGGAATGACATATGAGAAGGGGAGAGGAAGAAAGAGAGGATAGAGGAGAGAAAGGGGCAGAGGAGAGAGAGAGAGAGAGAGAAACATTATTGAGTAAGAAATAAAAATAATTTTTTTGTAATTTTAGGGTGGACAAAAAGTTGTCCTGTGCTTTTGTGAAGATTAGGAATTTGGGGTTTTGCCCAGTCCATTGCCCTCACTGATGTCCAGTACCATGAACATGATTTCAAATCAAATAGGGTCAACTGGAGTTGTCCAGTCCAGTCCCCTGTTTCTTAGCAAATCAAACGCATCCTTATACCTACATCTTCATTTATTGCCTTATACATTTTCCACTAATTGAATAATAAATATTTGATATTTTTTTTTCATTTTGGGTACTTCCTCATTTTCATTTATCCAGATGTGTTATATATATATATATATATATATATATATATATATATATATATATATATATATTATATAACACATCTATAAGTAAAAGACACCCAAAATGAATAATGATTTTTTGACTCCCCCTTTTTCATTTATAAGTAAAATATCTATTTTTTTACGGTTACTAAATATATAAATAAATCAAAAAAAAACTTTTGGTTGATTTATCAAAATTAACCCTATTAATTGCTTGCTTTTTCATTTCACAATTGGGGTCATAGACATCTCGAAACCATCAATTATGAACATAGATGTGTTATACATATGTTGAGTTTTGTTTAAAAGTATTGACTAATAATATGGTTTTATACTAACTGTAGGTAACTTGGTTTTGTCGTCTATGGCCTCTGAGAGAAGGTCATCGTTGATGAACATTTTAGTCCTAACAAACGCAGTTGATATGCCCATAACACTTCACAAAGTTGGATAGGAAATAATCAAATCACTAAAGAACACAAAATCAAAACCTCCTTGGATTTTTTTTTTTGGTCAAATTGCATTGATTTCCAGAGTGAGCAAGAGACATCTCAACTATACTTTTTGCATTGAGTCGAGTTTTGGCTGAACATATAAAATACGACAATTATCGGAATGAGGGCAAGAAACAAAATTAGGAATGACATATAAGTTGAATGAGGGATTAAGTAACATACTGCAAGTCTTCTAACACAATATCAATGAGTCTGGTTGTTCGATCTTGCTTCTCTCTCTCTCTTTAATATTGTCCCTCCCAACCACATAGCCTATCACATCTGCATGGATTGAACATAAGAAATGGAATATGTTGTATAAAGTAGATGGAAAAGACATTGACAATGACATGTAGTCATGCTATATGTATGGATAACATCTTACCAACTATTAGGCAAGGTTTCTACTTAAAGTATTTTGGAAAAGTCAATAGAATCAAAGTGGGTGAGAGGTATTTCCTCAGTTGAAATAGGTGATCTCGTCATGCCCATAAAAATCAGCTCATACTTATGGTTTGCTTTCCTGAATTTTGGATCATTCTAAGCAAGTAATACTTTCTCAACAAGGTAAGTTTGGATCATTCTAAGCAACCAATATTTTCTCAACAAGGTAAGTTGAGCTAGGGATGGAAAAACGGGTCAGTCCACCAAAAAGTTGGTAGGGTGGGGCGGCCCGCCAAAAGATAGTGAGTTGAGAAGTTGAGTTTGCCCCGCCCCTCGGTGGGCTGGTGGGCCGGCAAGCTAGCAGCCATTGAAATTATAGTAAATAAAAAATATATTTAATGCATACATTTTGGACTTAAAATAGGCGGGTTGGCGGGTTTGCCCGTCCAAGCCTGTCAAAAACAAGGTAAAAATGGCGGGTTGACCCATTACAGCCCTTTAAAAAATATTAAAAAATACTTAAAAATAGTTAAAAACAAGGGGAGAAAGTGAAGAAAATAATAAGAAAACTTAAAGTTGGCGGACTAGGTGAGGCAAGCTATGATGGGTTGGCGGGGTGAAATCACCAACCCTCCATTTTTTGGCGGGCTAGCGGGCCAAACTGGTGCCAAGCCCATTTTTCCATGCCTAAGTTGAGTCGTCCTCAAGACTATGATTGAATCTCGAAATGAAGGATTTCTTGGTAGTAGCCTGAATCTTTCTACATCAAATCTGAAATCTCAATCCCTTGCATGCTTTGAATAGGAACCAAATCTAAAGTTAGGATTAAAGATGGGTATAGAAAGAATTAGAGGAAGGAAAGCATAACAATAGCCACCCTTGGAGTAGATTTTTGTGGGTCAAGGGAGTTCTAGTAGCACCAACTTCTCACATTTTCTGCACACCAAGTGTTTGAGAGTTAGGAGGGACTAAAGATGATAATGATAGACTCTGAGACCCAGCTAGTCTTAAAGTGATCGTTATTAGTTAGTTTGGCAATATGATCCATGTATTGTTTATATTGTTGATTACAAGTTCCATTGTAAATTCAGTTTTTCTCGTTATCATCTAAGTTTAATACTTTAACTCATCTAAGTTTAATACTTTAACTCTAAGCAGTTATAAAAGTTAAGGTGTTACACCTAACACTCTTTGGAGTAGTTGGAAAACCATAATTGAGAAATAGATTTCATTTAATCGCTTGAAGAAAGAGGAACCGAGAGATCAAACTATTAGCCAATCCTTGCTAAATCTTAAGTTTGACAACAACTAAAAATTATCAAACCCTTGTTACAAATTTATCCAAGCTAGCGGTTTGTCGACATCATCGAATATAGCCTTATTGTTTTGCAAAAGAAAAAATAATATATACATTGTCAAACATAAAGATATATATATATATATAATATTTTATACTTTCTAAAATGTATTAGATATGTCAATATGAATTATATAATATATATATATATATATATATATATATATATATATATAGAGAGAGAGAGAGAGAGAGAGAGAGGAAAGAGTGGCTGATACATCTGAATGCAAAATTGGCCTACTAAAACCGGAGAATGATTGGCAGGAAATTGCGACTGTAATAGTAAGGAACTGTTGTGGTGGTGGTGGTGAACAATGATAGCAGTAGGTGTTGGTTTTATGGTAAAATAATGGGACCATTGTTAGTTCCGAATGAGGGGTCATAAGCAAGCTATTGGTAGGGGGATTCACCAAATTGTGTTTTTGATAAAAGGGGTTTTTAACCAATTGTATCAAGTGTATGGCACATGCATAATTTTGTGGGCCTTACACTAATTTAACAATAGTTAATCAAAACAACACAAACTTACAAACAATCAACATACAAAAATACTTACGTTTCTACGAATCTGATTCACTGTTCAGAACAATTAAACCTTCACGTACTCAGAACAGAAGCAATTTCATTCATATTCCAATTTCCTTAATATAACACTACTACTTACGTTTCTACGAATCCGATTCACCGTTCTTCATCTTCAATTTTGCTATCCCCATCGTTCATCCTTTCTTCATGGCCATTACGGACCCAACTATGTCTTCTTCCTTTTTCCTTCTTCGACTTTAGGGTTCATCGTTCTTCCCCTTTTCAGAACCCTCTAACAATAACATCTACATTGCTTTCTTTCTTTGGGGGAGGTGAAGATCAAATTTTAACCACAGTAGATACTAAACAATAAAAGTCTTAGGTAAAAAAAATGTCAACTTTAAACTTAACCATAGTAAACTATTAAAATAGTATTATTATATTAAATAAAAGAAAGGCCCCTTTTAGCAAATACGTACATTAACAAAAGAATCCATTTTAACGATTCCCCCTATAAATCTCAACCGTCTATTTTTTTAAATGAGAAATCGACGGCATCCCGTCTCACTTGTGCACATTGCACAATTTAGTGACTTGGTGTAAACTTATCAAAACACACTCAAACTCTACACATGAAGGCTCGTAAATAGTAGCAGACAGTGGATAAGCTAGTTTATAGCTGATGAGGTAGCGGATATCAGATAAACTAGCGGACTGAATTTAAAGTATTTGGTAAAATTACCAGTTGAAGTAGCTTATAAATATTAAATTACGTAAATAGACATATGTAATTAAAGCCTAAAAAAGAGAGAGAAATTCATTTAATGTAGGATAAATGTTTAATTTAATTAAGTAGTGAGGATGAAATTGAGAGGGATAATGAAACGCTATAAGCTATAAATTCAAATGGTACTTCATGTAGTGTTTAAAAAAAACGTTATAAAATACTAAAAAAACACTGAGAGCTGGATTGTGTCAAATACTTACAACTAGTTGATCCGCTATAAACCAACTGATCAAACTGATCATTTTGCTAAACGGAGCCGAAATCTAGCTTTTTTTTTATAAGCAAATGTTAGTGAGACTTAGCTCGCCAACTAAGCTACCTTCCTAGAACTTAGCTTCTCTTTATTTGCGCAGCCTCAAGGAGAAGGGGTTAAAACGCCTTCAAATGTTACCGCCAAAAATGCAATCCTTCGTCACCCACTCAAGGAAAACATCATGGCTACTAAGAACCTCATCAACACTCTCAACACAAAACCCTCCTAGCCTCGCAATCCTCGCCGACAAATGCACCACCATAGATCAACTAAAACAAGTTCACGCTCAGATGATCGTTTCAGCTCGCATCAACGACGAATTTGCCGCAAGCCGCTTACTCTCCTCTTACGCTCTTTCTCCCTTTGGAAACCTCACACACGCTTCTAGAATCTTCTCCTCCACACACCGACCCAATTCCTTCATGTGGAACACTCTTATCCGCGCCCAAACGCATCCTTGCAACGCTCTCTCCCTTTATATCTCCATGCGCAGACATTGCGTTTTGCCAGGAAAACACACTTTCCCTTTTCTTCTTAAGGCTTGTTCTTCTCTTTCGCAACCCTTGCCAGCTTGTAAACAAGTCCACACCCACGTGATTAAATTTGGGTTGTCCTCTGATTGCCACGTGGCTAACGGTTTGGCTCGTGGGTATTCTGTTTCTGGTGATTTGGTTGATGCCCGCCATGTGTTTGATGAAACTCTTGATAAAAGTTTGAGTCTTTGGACCACTGTGATTTGTGGGTATGCTCAGAATTTCTGTTACAATGAGGCTTTGGCGCTTTTTGAGGAGATGGTTGTTGAGGGGTTTGAGCCTAATGGTGCCACATTGGCGTCAGTGTTGTCAGCTTGTGCTCGGTCGGGTTGTCTTGAGCTTGGTGAAAAGATTCATGAGTTTATGAGAGTGAAAGGGATTGAGGCTGGAGTGATTCTTGGGACGGCGTTGGTTTATATGTATGCCAAGAATGGGGTGATTTTGGTGGCTCGGAAGTTATTTGATGGAATGCCTGAGAGGAATGTTGTTACTTGGAATGCTATGATATGTGGGTTGGCCGCTCATGGTCATGTTGAAGATGCTCTTAGTCTATTTGAGGGTATGAAGAAGGAGAGGGTTGTTGTTCCTAATGATGTCACATTCATTGGGGTTTTGTCTGCTTGTTGTCACGCTGGCTTGATTGATGTCGGTCGTGAGGTTTTTTCTTCGATGAAGATGGTGTATGGAATTGAACCCAAGATTGAGCATTATGGGTGCATGGTTGACCTTCTTGGGAAAGGAGGTAAGTTGCTAGAGGCAGAGGAACTAATAATTGGGATGCCGTGGAAGCCAGATGTGGTCATTTTAGGAGCTTTGTTGGCTGCTAGCAAGAATAGTGGAAACACTAAGCTTGCTGAGAGAGTGGTGAAAGAAGTTCTTACTCTGGAACCTCAGAATCATGGAGTTCATGTTTCCTTGTCAAATATGTATGCAGAGGCAGGACAATGGCAGGAAGTTTTGAGACTAAGGAAGGTGATGAGAAAAGAGAAACTCAAGAAAACTCCGGGATGGAGCCTTGTTGGTGTTGCCACTTAACTTAGTTTCTAACATGGTTTGTATATGGAAAATACTTATCCTTGTGGACAAGATTTGGCTATTTCACTGTTAACAACAGGCAAGGAAGTAAGTTGTAGTCAAAACTTATCCGATTCAACTATAGGCTAATGTACACTTCTCTTTCGACGGTTGATGTTGTTCTGAAACAAGCTATGCCGCTTACTGAAGAACTGGCTCCACATTGCAGCTTTATCATGATGTTGGATCATAACAATTCCAAATTTTTTGCAAGCATGTACCATGCAGTTGCAAGCAGCTGCAGGAGGCCCAAAGGATATTACCGTTTGGTGTTCAGAAGGACTACTTTAGTAAGGAAGTAGAAACTTCAAATATCCTAATAGAACACTTAAAGTTGAAGCCCTAGCTGTCAGCTGAGAATCTTACGAGGTTGCTAATGTTAACCGATTTCCAGTATTAACTTGACTGAGACCTGAAGCCACCACATTGTCCCCCTGTGCTGGTATTTCTGTTTTCTCTCTTTTATGGTGCTATTTGGATGTGTAGAAGTTAGAGATGAAACTGAACAAGAAGATTATGTTGGTAAGAGAAATGTAGCTGAAGAAAGGACCAGAAATGATATAAATTCCTCCAAAGAAGAAGTCATTGTTGAAGATGTTGTTGAGGATGATGATGATGATGATGATGACGACAACGACGGCGACGGGGATGATGAGGTGGAGGAGGACGATGAAGAGGAAGAGGAGGAGGAAGACGAGGATGAAGATGGAATGGAAAATGAATTACGGAAACTGAGCATGATTCACAAGCCCATGGTAGTGCATGTTTTGACGAAGAGGAGGATGAAGAGGGAACGGAAACTGAGCATGATGCCAAGGATTCACAAGCCCATGATAGTGCATGTTTTGAAATATCAAAATCTCAAGCTGCGGGTCATGTTGATTCCGGTCGCCGCGAAATGGCAATTGGTAAACAAGAAAGAAACTCCAGGGTTTATTGTTTATGTAAACCGGAGGCCGACTAGCATGTCAGAAGTGATCAATAATCTTGAAGCTCAATTCACAATTGTGTGCAATGCAGCCAATAATGTGTCGGTATTATTGGAGGCCAAGAAAGCTCGGTATTTATTAGCATCTAATGAATTATCGATATGCTTGAAACATACAATTTACTATTTTCAACTGTTGCATATTTATTTTCTTGTTCATGCTTATATTAGTCAGATTTTAGTTTACTCCTTATGAGTGGAAAATAATGAATTAGCAGCCTCTATTTTGGCAACAATCTCCAATCTAAGAATTCTTATTTATGGAGGAGGATCACTCTAGAAAATATGCTTGTACTGTATCCAGAATTCTATTTTTTGTTCTTAATTCCTCATTTGAATCTAGTAAATCTTTTCTTTCAACATATATATAATATATATACAGATGTAAATTTTCAGCAATATGAATTTGAATTATGTTTCTTTTGCAGCATCAAAATTGTTGAACCCAGTAGCTCTATTTCGGTCAGCTTCTTCGTGCTCTTCTTCATCAAGGTTTTTAATGAATTCTTCAAGTACTAAAGTGGAAGGTCCTGACCCGAGGGCTGTCGCGACAAGGGCACTGAGGATATTTCAGAGGAACACTGAAGGCTCTCCGGTAATGACGACTCACCAATGTGGAAGCTCTATGATGAAGTTAAGGTAATTACTGAACCTCTACCCATGAAGAAGTTAAAGCTTCCCAAAAAGAATTTCATTATACTTGTCTCTGATGGCATTATTATTTAAAGATATTTACTACTTGAAACAGCCTCAAAAAACTGGCCCCTATAACTAACTGGTCCTTCTGCTGATCAGTTTCAAATTAGTATTTAGTGTGAGTCAGCTTTTATTATATAGCCCTTCAAATTCATATGTCCTTACTCTTGCTAGAAGAATAAACTCAATGGTTGACTCCTAATCTAAGAAGCACAAAATCCTTTGGTTTTTGGCATATCCCATGTCCGACACGTTTAGATACTTACCCCAATATGTCATGTGTCAGCCAGCTCATTTAAGTGTCCAATTAAAAAATATTTTTTTGTTCGACAGGGCTCCAGCACAGATGTGACGCCATTCCAATATGAAAGAACAACTTTTTTTGTCTATTTGTGTATTTTGATTGGTTTGATTTTGCTTTGCTTATGTGAATCCTCAATTTTCACCTCTTTTTGATCTATTATAAGTGATGTTTATATTTTATTTTATCTATCTTTTTTTTTTGACAATTATTTTATCTATATATATATATATATATATCTATTATCTAACGCGGCTTGTCACTTGCGCGCGCAAGTGACAAGTTTTTTGTTTCTTTTTATTTCAGATTTTTTATTTTTTTTATTTTTTTTTTCTTCTTTTTTTCAGTTTTTTTGTTACTTTTTGTTTTTTGCTTTAGTTTTCTTTCTTTCTTTTGTATTTTAAGAAGTACTTTACGGTGTCGAAAAATTTTAAATGTTTAAATATGCAAATTTTGTTCTTCAGTAATCAATTAGATGGAAAAAAATTTATTTCATAAAAAAATACGTAAAGTGATATGCTAAAAAGTATGCTTTGGTGTACTTGATGGTGAAAAAAATTATTTTGTAACAAAATACGTAAAGTGAAATGTTAAGCAGTGCGTTTTGAGATACTTTGGGATTCGAAAAAAAAAACTAACTTTTCAAATATCAGAAGTTTTTTCGTATATAAACCGGTTTGGTAAAAAATAATAAGTTTGTGAAAAAATACGTTTGTGAAAAAATAATAATCTTCTTATTTAATTTATAGTTTTAATTTAATTTTTATTTTCGGAAGCTTCAGTTACATTTACAATAGATCCCTCAATCGCACACTTTCGACTTTCTATAGATGCTTTTATTTTATTGGTAATTTCTATCCAACCCAACACGATACCACGTGTTTCATTTTCTATTTGTGTTTTCTTTTTTATATTGGTCATTTCGCCCCAACGGGTATTAAAACTATTCTATTTTATCATGGGTTTTCCTTCAACCATGCATGATACCCATCGTGTTTCAGTTTTTAATTGTGTTGTCTTATTTTTCTATTTATGGGTTAATTTTTTATATTTGCATTTGATGAGTGTGAATTATGTTATTAAAATTTTCTTCTTATTTTATCTATGGAGGATGTGTGTCTTTGTTAATGTTCCTTTTAAAATTGATAATCTTTTTATTTAATTTATATTTATATTTAAGTTTTATTCACAGTTATTAGATTTTATATTTTGCCAACTAACACAATTTGCCCAATGGGATAGGCTATCCTAGGGCACGGGAGTCGATCCCGTGCTCCTGAGTTTGATTCTCACCGTTGACAAACTCTGTGTTGGCCAGTGCGAAATTTGCTTTCAAGCACGATGGGATATTAGTCTTTCAGCTTGGCATGTTGGCTCCAAATTGCTTTTTTTTTGCTTTGTTTTTGTTTTCTTTTTTTGTTTTCCTTTTTTTTTTCAATCCCTTCTTTCTTTTTTTTCTTTTATATATTAAGGTTTTGGGTTAAGGAGTACTTTACCGTCTTGAAAATTTTAATATGTTTACCTATGTGGAGTTTATTATTCAATAATCGATTGGATAAAAAAACTTCATTTTATGACAAAGTACTTAAAGTGATATCCCAAAGAGTGTAATTTGGTGTACTTTATGATTTGGAACAAATTTTAATTGTTCAAATACACAAAATTTGTTCCTTAATAACAGGTTTGGTTAAAGAAAAATCGTCATAAAGTTCAAATTAAACAAAAAAGATAAGTTCAGAGACTCAATGGAAGTTGTTCTAATTAGTCTCGCTTTTAGTATTTGATTGTAAATAGTATTAGATGAGTATATAGAAGAGGACAAATATTGGTTTCTTTTGTTCTGTTTGTTGAAATCCTATGGTTCGAACTTAAATCCAAACTTATTTAATTTATAGTTATAATTTAATTTAATTTATAATTATAACATTAGTAACCAACACCATTGGCACATTGACATAAGCTACCTTGGGACACGGGGTCAAAATTTGCGCAATGGACAAACTTGGTTTCTATGTTCTTCTATTTTATTCAAATATGCGAACTTCTTTCTTCAAAAATAGTTTCAACTTTGTATATATGCTTCTACTTTATTGGTGGTTTTAAATCAAACTCTGCATGATACCTATACGTACGTGTTTCACTTTCTAATTATGTTGTCTTATTTTCTCTTTAATTATGTGTTAAGTTTTTATATTTATATTTGATAAATATAGATAACGTTATTACAGTTTTTTAAACTTTTTCTTCTAATTGTCTATGGATGTTCAATTTCAATGTATTTGTTGTTATTAATTTGTTGTTATTAATATGCTTTACGTTTTTTTCCTTATTATCTATGGATGTTGAATTTCAATGTCTTTGTTAATGTTTCTTTTTAATTCTATAATATTTTTATTTAATTCATAGTTTTTTAATTTAATTTTTATTTACGGGAATTTCAGCCATGTTTACAATAGATCCCCTCTTCGCCCTCTTTCAACTTTCTATAGGTGATTCTATTTTATTGGTGATTTTCATCTAACTCTGCACGATACCCACGTGATTCACTTTCTATTTGTGTTGTCTTCTTTATTTTTGTCATTTCGCATTAAACGGTATTAAAAACATACTTTAACTGGTGTTTAAATTTTTATATTCTTTCAACGGGAACTTCAGCCACATTTATAATATAACGTCCACCATCTTCTTTCAACTTTGTATAATTGCTCCTATTTTATCATGAGTTTTCATACAACCATGCATGATACCCACGTGTTTTAGTTTTTAATTGTGTTGTCTTCTTTTCTTTCTTATTATGGGCTAAGTTTTTATATTTACATTTGATAAATATGGATTATGTTATTAAAAGTTTTAGACATTTTCTTTCCATTATCTATGGATGTTTAATTTCAACGTTTTTAGTCAATATTGTTTTTAAATTTTATAATCTTCTTATTTAATTTATAGCTATAATTTAATTTCAATCCACAATTATTTGACTATATATTTTAAAAACCAACATCATTGGTCCACTGACATAAGCTGCCCTGGGACACGGGGTCGACTTAGTGCTCCCGAGTTTGATTCCTGCAGTGGACAGAAAATTGTTGTCTTGAATGATTGGTTTATTAAAGTGGTCGACTCGAGCCCAGGTCTCCACCGCCACAACGTGGAATTCTTACCACTAAACTACAGCCACTTAATTATGATTTCATTCAACCGAGTATTAATCAGTCATTCTTTGGTTGGTCTCACTTTTCAAAAAAATTAGATCATTTATTATTTTTGCAGGTCAATATGCTTATGATTACATCAATTTATTTATGATATTTGGAAACTTATTAGATACTTTGTTCACTTTCTTCTTCACCAGTTTGGGGAACGAATTCGATTTGCGCATGAGAAAAAAATGTAAGCAACCATGAAGTAAAAGGAGATGACCCCTATTCTGTAGATAAAACAAATTTAGGCATCCAGATAACAGTTTCAATACAATCAGTTGAAGCCATTTCCAGGAGAATAGAAACTAAGGGACGAAGAGTTGCATCCCCAACTTCTTGAATTGGTACAAGGGTATGTATGAAAATCCTTATATATATCATTGTTTTTTAAAAGAACCTTTGTCAATACTAGAAATATTTTCAAAGTTCAAACATGTAGTGCTGTCAGGCCCTTGGTTATACTAAGTAATTTTCCTATAAGAAAGATAGGACTACATATAAATAACATAGAGAGTATTATGCCTGCTGATTCTTCAATTATACTTGTAAAAATGACAGGTTGGAAAAGATGTGGAAAGTGATGGTAGAATGTGATCAAACACAAAAGAGAACCTTTGATGAAGCTCAGATTCTTCTAACTGGCACTCCTTCTAAGTTACATGCCAGAAGGCAGTCTTCCATGTCAATGGCGGATCCAAACAGGCTTGCGCGTTCATATATTCTTGCACTAGCCGGATGACTTCTCTGATGTATGAGATCCGAGTCTGAGGACGTATCAAATTTACCGTGCTCTCCTCATAGGTCCAGTGGGGAGTTGAACCCGGCACATTTCAGACGCAACTCTTGTCATGCTCCACTAGATCAACCCATTGGGGTTTACAAAAGGGGTATTTTAGTACTTAATTAACACAAATTAATGGTACATTGATATGTGTGTAACAAACCAAAAGTACCAAAGATTGAGAACGGAAGGAGTAGCTGATACAACAAATGAACGAAGCAATCAATCAACTATCAACAATACATTTATCAATCAACTATCTATCAATCAATCAACTATACATACATCAATTAACTATACTTTTAATCAAAACAACCACTACAAAAAATACAAATATATTATTTTCTAAAACCTATTTTTTTAGGACAAATGTCATTCCAAACTTTTATCTTTTGTGGGTCCTACTTTCTCACATCATCACTTAACTTTTTTATCTCACATTTAAAACTCATTTTTCTCTTTCTACTCTCTCACTCTTACCTTTGTCAATTTTCTCTATGTCTCTCTCGCTCTATTCTCTCTCTTTCACTTTTTTTTTAATTTATCCATAATTTATTTAATCAAAACACCGACTACTAAAATCTCTATTTTTCTTTCTTCTGTTTAATCTTGATAAAATATTAGACAGGAAAATATCTTTACTTTTATAAATAAATATTTTGTTTCTTTATAGATATTTGGCTAAATTATAGTTTTAGTCCCCCTATTTTCAAAAATTCAGACATTTGGTCCCCCTATTTTAAAACTCAGACATTTAGTCCCCCAATTTTAAAAAACTCAGAACATTTAGTCCAAAGAGGGGTTTTTCAATTTTTTTGGCTGATTTGGCAGTCTAACAAAAAACAAAGGCTGACGTGGCATTCATTAAATGATGTGGCAGCTGACTCAACTTGCACACCTCATTTAATGAATGCCACATAATCAAATCCACATCATATATATTAATTATTAATTATTAATTAAAACAGTAATCTGTAACCAAAAAAATATTAAAACAAAAAGAAATAAAATATAAAAAAAAGATTTTCAATTAGAAATTATCAACGCCAGATCCAATCCAACCTTCTTCTTCTTCATTTCTCAATTCATCTTCTTCTCTCCACTTCTTCTTCCCCCACATTCCCCAGATCCAACCTTCTTCAATCTTCTTATTCTTCCAACAACAACAATAATAAACCTAATTAGAAATCGAAAGAGGGGTTTTGTGAGAAAGAATGAGAAAAATGGTGCGATTGATAAGAACGGTGAAATGGTGCAGAAGTTCGATTAATTCCCTGTCGTTTTCGCTATTGTTTTGCGGGGAGGAAGTGACGGTGGGGGAAGGGTTAGGGATTTGAGAATCGTAAAAATGGGGACACTATTGTTTCATCTTTGCCTCTATCCTCTTGTCCGTTCGTGAATACCAATACCGCTGCCGGCGTCTGCCGTTTGGAGGGGTGGATATCTCCGCTGTGAAGATGATGATCTTCGATTTAGGGTTCGATCGGGTAGTAGCAACTGTAAATTTGTTTTAAATTTCAGTCTTAATATTTTCTTCTGGGTCCTCTTAGATTTGGGTTTCTGTTTTTTGGAAGAAGAAGAACATGGTTGATGTTGTTGTTGTTGAAGAATAAGTGATTTTAAAAGAAAGAACATGGTTGTTGTTGAAGAAGAAGAACAACATTGGTTTTTGCGTTTCTGGATGTTTCGTGTGTTCTTGTTGTTGAAGAAGAAGTGATTTCAATGTTTAATAATTAGTAATTGGTAATAATAATGATAATATAGTTTATTTAAATATTTTAATTAATATAAATATATTAATATGATGTGGATTTGATTATGTAACATTCATTAAATGAGGTGTGCAAGTTGAGTCAGCTGCCACGTCATTTAATGAATGTCACGTCAGCCTTTTTTGTTAGACTGCCAAATCAGCCAAAAAAAATTGAAAAACCTCTCTTTGGGCTAAATGTTATGAGTTTTTTAAAATTGAGGGACTAAATGTCTGAGTTTTAAAATAGGGGGACCAAATGCCTGAATTTTTAAAAATAATGGGACCAAAACTATAATTTAGCCTAGATATTTTTTATCTTTCTTTTGAGGTTTAACGGGTAAACATTACATGTTGTTGGTATATGTAACATCCCAAAGTAATTATTTTAATTACTTTGATGTTTGAGTGATTTAATTATTTGTGGAATGAGGATTGATTGATAATTGATTTAATTGCTATGAAATTTGGTGTGAATTGTGTGTTGGTTGCAAAATAAATTAATTGTTGTAATAGGGCCAATTAGGGAATAGAGGAATGAGTAGTAATTCCAACCACCCAAACACTCAGTCACTCAAATATCAGCTCTGAATAGGGCCAATTAGGGACTAGAGGAATGAGTAGTAATTTAGGAATTCCAACCACCCAAACACTCACGAACGAGAGAGACTCTTGTTGTTTTCATCACCAAGCTGCAATTTAGGATCTACATTGTGGATTGAATAACTCAAATAGGAAGATTAAGGGATGGGTTTGAAGTTGAAGTCATTGGGAGTGTTGGTGTCTAGCCATTTTCAATTTTGGGGTTTCTAGAGCCTATTTTGAGACAATCCCTTCACTACCTAGTTTGTAATTTTCATCATAATCAAGGTGAGTTCCTCAATTTAATTGTATTACTTCTGAAATGCATGTTGATTTTTGGTAGGTAGCTTGACTTTGATGATCTTGCATGTGCTGGTTTTGTGAAATGCTTGATTTGATGAGTTAGAAAAACTGTTTTTGTGAAAAATTGATATTCGTGTTGTGTTGGAAATCCATGTTATAATTGATGTTTTAAGGTTGTTATAATGTGAATTGAGAGTGATTTTGGTCATCTTTTCAGTTGAGGATAGTTTGGTGTGAGTATTGGAACAATCAGAATGGGTATTTTTGAGAAAAGACTGATTTTTGTGCGTTGTCAAAAGAGCACGGACCGGGCCTAACATTCTACCCCTGTTTTCCAAACTTAGTCAAAACCATTCCGAATTGATGCCAATGCTTCCCTAACCCTATTCTTACCCTAAAACATGATAATATCCACTGAAATTGATAGTTTTGGCTTACTTGTAGTGTCATACAAATTGTTGTGAGGTTTACGGTTTATGTGTATGTTTGTTTACATGTAACCCGAGTGAGGACAATTAAAGAGGATTATTACATGTGTAATGCACTATGGGGATGACGATCCCAAAACCATTGTAGCACACCTAGTGGAAGGGAGTCATGATCCCAAAGCTAGGGCTCTGGCATTATTCGACAGTGATTGTCTAATTGGGGTTTCCGCTGAAATTAAGTTATTTGGTTTCTCGGATTGTGTTAAGCCACAGGAATAAAACACAGACAAGGAAAACACTGAGAGAGGAATTGTCAGGGGTCGCGAAGGAACTCATTGAGATTTGTAATCTCACTATTTTTATGTGGTGTTTTCAGATGCATAGAACAAAGCAAAGCAGACCGAGGAGAAGTAGCTGCTGATATAGCTGCTTAGTTATCAAGGGATCCTTTTTGGTCGAGTTATCTTATGTTTGCTTAGCTTTCCCTAGTTATGCTTATGTTGTACACTTAGACTGAATCTTTGATATTATAATCAAAGTTAGTTTGTAATGTAAACCCTACTTAAAGTTTGGACACCAACTGTTTATTGACTGTAAGGATATAATTTCCGATATGTAGCTTATGCAGTTTTTGGATAGTTTTATCTTAAGGAACCCTACTGAGGAGGTTCATTCCCCCAAAGTTTTATATTGGTCCAAATTTTTAAGTGAGTTTGCATCTCTAATTGTATAAACTGTTAACATTCTAGACTTTATGACGTCTAAAGGTTAGGATGTTACAGGATAATTCATTACTTTTGATTTCTTACGAGGAAACGTAACACTTTAACGGGTAAATATTACATGTTGTTCATATGATATCTTTATTTCTTATAAATGAACATTTTGCCTTTGAGCCGCAACAAGAAAATACTACATATTGTCGAAAAACATATTTTGTATATGTATTCGCCATGGGTGCTACATTATTACTATATAATTGGTAATTACGAAACGATAAAAATGTCAATTGAAAAAGTATTCTAAAGTTATAAAACTTCATTTCTTATCAACTTCAAAAATTTCTTGTAATTGAATTCTATCCGACAATACAAAAAACAATGGTGGATCTTGAGTAATATATTAAAAAAATTACATTTACAAAAAAAACTATTTTTTTTAAAATAATATTTTTATTTGACAATAGAGACTCAATTTTTTGACAAAATATAGAGATTAGTTAAAAAAATTAAAATTTTGTAGCTCTTAAAAGGTAATTTTGATTTTTTGTCAAGAACAAAGATTTTTGTTTTATATGACAATAACAACTTATATTCATATATTTGATTCATAAAAAAGAAACACTTATTTTAAATCCTATGTAAGAGTTTGTGTTTCCACTATGTCCAAAAAAAGTTTGTGTTGCTACTAAAAAGTGCGGATTGGACATAGGGGTGGACACCGGTCGAATTCGGCAGAACTCGGTCCGAAAAACGACCACCGAACAAAAACTGACCAGTGTAAGTAGTTTTCCATCTCCGACCATTTGTAACTACGGGTTGTGTGGGTCTCGAATTAAAGATTTGGCGGTTTAAATTGGTGGTTTGCGGCAAATTTACAGGAAAAAAGAAGAGAAAGCCAAATTAGTGGTTGTGACTTGACAGAAGTATTTCCATGGCGCCTGAAATCTTTTTTCTAGAGGTTGAAGAAAGAGAACTAATTAAGAAAGTTGTCTTTTATATAATAAAAATTAAAATGTAATTGGGCTCTGTGTGGAAATATATTCACAACTTGATCAAAAAATCTCGTTGGAATAGTGATGCGATTATCGAAGTGAAGGTTAATGAAGTGAAACTAATTAATGGAATTTTATCGGATGGTCGAATAAACACACGCATGCATTCACAGTTGTTGATATATTTGAACAGTTAAAATATTTTTTCACAATTTTTTTTTTACTTAGACCGGTTATTGAGTATCAAATTTGACATATTAGAATAACTATTTTTTCAAACACAAAAGTATCTAAAAGACGCCGATAAGTGTCGCTCTTTACATACTTTTTTCACAAAATTCATTTTTTTCCCACCAAACTGGTTATTGAGGATTTAACTTTGTGTATTTGAATATCCACATTTTTTCCAAACATTAAAGTACCCAAAACACACTATTAAGTGTCACGATTTATATATTTTGTCACAAAGTTCAATTTACTTTTTTTTCTTCTATTACTAAATACTGTGTGTCTAAAACTAGATCACACATCCTCTATGTATCTACTATTCATTAAATTAATTAAATTAAATATATACAAACAACCTACTACCAAAAAAATTAAATATATTATATATATACAAACAACGGCAAAAAAGCGCACCGGAACTTTTTAGTTTAATTACCAAAGTAGAACACATTTGAAAATCAATTGAGAAGTCACCCTCAGGGTGACTTTTGAACCGTGTTTTTTTATTTTTCTTTTTCTTCTATATTAATTTAAATAAATTTAATTTAATTAGTGTAATTAATTAGAAAATTAATAATGTTAATTTAAAAATAATTATAAAATTTGTCGTGAAAAAAAATTAATAGATATATAGAAATATGGAACTAACTGTATTTATTTAATTAGTAGCACATTACAAAAATCAGATAGAAATTGACTAGTCTAGATTGCGGATTGGGCAGTTATTTTTGTTGTGACCCTCATTTGTACAAATACTGCTACCCATTTCTCTTTGATCCATCTTTATACGAATACGGGTAGACTGTGGGCGACCCTTTTTATCTCTCCGTTTAGACGGATCGTGTTGTAGTTCTGGGCCATTGAAATCAGGCCATGACAACTCCGATGGCAATGGTGGGAACTCCTAAAAGTATGTATTGAAATTCCCCACACACTACAAGAAAAACATGAATTTCCAGCGGATTTTTTAAATCGGTACATTTCCTGCGGATATTTGGCATTTCCGGCGGATTTTTTTCCCATCAGTTCATTTCCAGCGGATTTTTGCAATTACTCGCGGATTTTTGAAATTACCATTTTTAATGAATTATTTTTTAAAAATCCGCCGGTAATTTCAAAATTCCGCCGGAAACGTTTCCGGCGGATTTCTAAAAAGAAATTTTTTTTTTACAAAATCCGCCCGTAATTTCAAAATTCCGCCGGAAATGTTTCCAGCGAATTTCAAAAAAGAAATTTTTTTTTTACAAGATCCGCTGGTAATTTCAAAATTCCGCCAAAAATGTTTCCAGCGGAATTCTAAAAAAAAAAAAAAATTTACAAAATCCGCCGGTTGCCGGAAAATCCTCCATAAAAATTTCCGGCGGATTTTTTTTTAAAAAAAAAATATATAATTTTTTTTTTACAAAATCCGCCGGTAATTTTAGAAATCCGCCGAAAAAATTCGGAGGGAAAAAAATCTGCGGGTAATTTCAAAAATCCGCACGTAATTTCAAAAATCCACCTATAAATAAAACTTTCTCCTACACTCCTCTCATTCTCTCATTTCACTCTTTATTTCCTTCTCATTGTCTTCTATATTTTCTCATTCTTATATTTCATCTTCTTTCTCATACTCTCCGATCTCCATAAATTTCGCTATATTTCTCCTTTCTTCTTCATTCTTATTCATTCTCACTCCTTCATTCTTATTTCTTCTTACTTCTTTTTTCCCATTCTCTCCTATATTAATATTTCTCATACTCTCCTTCATTCTCCATTCTTCATTCTTCATTCTTCATTCTCACTCATTCATTCTTCTCACTTCATTCTTATTCTCTCATATTCTCTTTCATTCCTTCCTACTTCTACATTCTCATTCATTTTCATTTTTTCTTACTTTTTATTAAAATACATATTAAAATTTAAAATCTGGAGAAATTGAACGGCGGAAAATCCGCCGGAAATTACCGGCAGAAAAATCTGTCGGTAATGCGTGTTTTTGGCAGTTTTTTTTTTTTGAAAAAAAAATCCGCCGG
This sequence comes from Astragalus glycyphyllos, assembly GCA_963573325.1. Lineage (NCBI taxonomy): Eukaryota > Viridiplantae > Streptophyta > Magnoliopsida > Fabales > Fabaceae > Astragalus > Astragalus glycyphyllos. The sequence goes on along the minus strand of OY754312.1, from coordinate 52,038,143 downwards.
TATGTGAAAATCCGCCGAAAATTACCGGCGGAAATTCCTCCGGTAACCATTACCTGCGACTTAAATACCGGAGGAAAAAATCCGCCGGTAATGCCCAATTTCCGGCGGATTTTGGCCATTACCAGCGGATTTCTTCGGCCGGAAATTACCGAAATTCTTGTAGTGACAATCACACGTCATGTCTCTGAAGTTAACCACAAATTTGCCCACAGGTCTCCCACTTTGTGGTCGTATAATTTCTTCCACTCAGAACTTTTTTTGGGCACGATCGTGAATTGCGACATTGTGCGTGTTCGAGACAACTCGGTTGCGCTCTATTTTTTCCACCAACTTTTCAGAGTAAATAATTCCTGAGTCCAACATTTCCTGTGCCTGGGTTCCCCTTTTGACAAAAATCTCGTTCAGCCTATAATATGAGGCTGCTATCAATGAATGAATATGGAGATTTTGCAGGTCCTTGAACACGTTATTGATGCACTCGACAATGTTTGTTGTCATGTGCCCCCAACGGTAACCTTCATCGCACCACTGCAGCCATTGTTCGGTGTTTATCTCCTCAACCCAAGCCACCCCATCAGGACCCACTTCAGCACGAATCTTGGCTTTGTAGATATCAGCGAATTTTTCTGTCATTGGGTATGCTGAAGCAACAAAACATAATGTTGGTAAGGACGAAATAGCAAATGAAAAAAAATATTATGGTTTTTTCTTTTAAAAGAAATACTCAACCATATTGACCACAACTTTCCTGGCAGAAGTGTTCTTGAAGTGTCTCATGAAGTTCTGTGCTATGTGGCAAATACAAAACATGTGCTTCCAATTGCTGTCTATACGCCTAACAGAACTTTTGATAGACTCGTGTCTATCCGATATCAAACAGACCCTCCTGGGGTGTCACCCATGCCCTTAAACGGGATAGGAAGAAGTACCAAGCATCAGCGGTCTCACCCTCCACAACTGCATATGCTATTAGGAAGCAGATGCTTCTTTCATCTTGTGCAATTGCCAACAGAAGATATCCTTTGTACCTATCGTACAACCATGTTCCATCGACAGAGACAACTGACTTGTAAAAACTAAAGCCTTTGATGCAGGGCCCAAAACTCCAAAAGATGCGGTGGAAGACACCCTTGCCATCTACTTCTTGGTCATTCTCATAGAAAGGTTTGTACTCCCAGTCGTACACACTATTTGGAATGTAGTGAGAGAAAGCACAGAGCCACCTTGTTACTTGATTGTAAGACTCCTCCCAATTACCATAGATACTCTCGATTGCTTTCTGTTTTGCAATCCAAGCCTTTCTGTAGGATCTCTGGTACGTGTACCATACTCTAGATCATCAGCTTCCGTGTTATCAGCTGTGATGTTTACAAAATGCGGGATAGGCTCTTGGAAAGAAACGGTGTTGTGAGGGGTTGCTACAACTGGCTCCTTAGTGTCTTCATGCTGAAGAATATCATCCTCATTGTCGCTAAAGTCGCCAACCTCTTCGTTATGGACACCGTGAAGTATACTAACATGTGGGGTATCAGTTTGTGAGGCTAAAGGAATGGATTGATGGTGAAGTGTTTGAGTTGGTTCTTCATAAGGTATGTGACTTTGGGAAGATGAAGGATTGAATTGATGGTAAGTAGATGGAGTGAAGTCAGGGTATGAGGTTTCTATTTGGTGAGAATAAGGTATGGTGAATTGTGAAGAAGATGGAATCACATGAGTTGACTGGGTTTGTGTGTAGTTTGAAGAAGCATCAACCAAATCTGCATATACTTCTGGTGTGGATAGACCTAAGTGTTTACATGTCTTGAATTGTTCTAACATAAGATCCACATCATCATTAGAAGTAAGATGCAAATTGCCGTAAAATTTGTGGCCAGTTGTGAGAGGTATGGGATAACGATAGATAAGACTAGAAACCATTTTCCCCTGTGAACCTCAATTGCAGCATCACCAATTGTTAAAACAATTTGCCCAAAATTTGGGACTTTCTCCAACTCATGAACCAGTTGATCTTTCTCATTCTCCTCACAACCGCTCTCATCAGTGGAATCTGTTGTCTCAATTTGACCCCTCAGTAGGAGTCTCTTCATCTTTCTTGATAGCTTCTTCCTCTAGATTATATTCCATGGAGACCTCTTCATCACTACTAAGAATATTATCTTTGTATTGCTCTATTTGTGAATCAGGAGTTTCTTGGGCCTCTTGAGATAATAAAGCAATGATACTTGACTCTCCAATTCGATCCTCCATGCGGTCAAACCTATCATTTGTTTGCTCCATAAATTTGACCAAGACCTCATCGATATCATATTCTTCCTCTTTCCTCTGCACTTGTAGTTGCTCATAATTATCCCAGTTGGAGGAATAAGGAGGTGGCTCATAGTCATCCAAATAGTTTGAATACGGCTCACAAGGAGGAGGAGAAAATGGGCGTTGACATTGAGGCATATACCAAGATAACTTCTCTAAATTCCTTTTCGCCTCTGCCTCTCTAATATAATCTCCAAGAGTTTTAACCATGATTTAGATTTTTCTCTGCAAAACAAAGTGAACTGCAACGAGCTCTTGGAAAAGTATTAGCAACTTTTTTTTTCAATAAGATAAATAAATAATAATAAAAACAAAACTAAAACTAAAGCATAAAAAAAATGTCTAAAGCAATAAAAATCTTTTTCGTTTAATATTGTTAAATTAATCACCGACAACGACGCCAAAAACTTGTTGCGTTAAAAACACACTTACAGCAAGTGTACTCTTTCGCAGAAGTAGTATAAAAGATTATCGTATCCACAGGGATTAATTAACAAATACCAAACTAGGGTCGTGGGTCGCGTTATCCACAGGGATTAATTAACAAGTAACAAGTACCACAGGGATTGTTGTTAAAATAACAAGAATTAAAATGCAACAATATAATCAATGGAGAGAGGTCTAGGGTCGCGGTTTCACTTGCAAGCTTTGATTCCCTTATGTCTAATTCTACCTGAGTTCCCTTATTTTATTCAATTACCAATCCCTTTACTAAAGCTACTAATCCGTTTGGTCATTCGCGATTAATATTCCTTTTCCTAAATTAACCCTAGTTTGGTCATGCTAGAATTTAAATTCAAGAAAAGCGTGAGGAGCAAAAAGGTTGAATGATTGGAAGACTAAATTAAAGTTTGGTCATGCATTAATTATAGCCCCAATTATCCTATAGGTCCACCAACTAATTGCAGTACGGTCGCAGATCAACTAATTGATTATGAACATGAAAAGGGTAGCTAATCCTAATTATGTGATAAAAACAATAGGACAATATTAATTGAAATGAAAACTAGAATTCAAATATGAAATTAGAACATAAAAGTCTCTAAACTTGCAAGATCCACCTAAGACCCTAGAAGAGGATTTAGGTATCCATAATAATAAAGAACAATAAAAGAAAAATAAGGTTCATGAATTACAGAAATAAGAATAACCCGGAAATAGAGAAAGTCTTAATCTTTGTCTTCAATCTCATTCTTTTACTCCAAAGCTCTCTTTCACGGTGTCAAGAACGGTGCCGAAAAGCTCTTCTCTCCCTCCGTAGTGTTTGCGTAACTATCATTTGTTTATGTGGTGTGTGGCTTTTTTTATTCACATGTGAAGTCCTCCTTTTATATTGGTTCCTTTTCTCTCCAAGTTAGGGATCAAGTAAAGATTGCTTCCACTTTTAATTGCAAGATATGACAATCCCTAAATATTAGGATTTAGATCCTTCCTAAATATGTGTTGTTTGCTATCCACTCCATGTCTCTTTTTTTCTCTCCAAGGCACATGTGCATCACTTTTAATTGAAATCTCCAAGAGGATCTTCTTCTTTTTGTTACTGTGGGCCTTCTTGCATTAATGGGCTTGGGCTTGCGCTTGCTTTCTTTTATTCTAACATTTCTTCTAATTTCAGCCCACATTTATATTATTTTCTTTTTCTACCTTCCTGCAAATATAGAGTAATTTAAGTCAGTTATTTATTTTATCAGTAATAATTACTCTAAAAACAACTCAAAATATTTCTAATAAATGCACTAAATTAGAGTTTATCAGTGTTTCCAACGGAAAAAAAAATGGACGGCCCATATCTTGCCGATACTAACAAATGACCAAGAACTTGCCGACATTAATAAACGACCAAGATCTTGTTGACACTAATAAACAGTCAAGATCTTGCCGACACTAATAAACGACCAAGATCTTGCTGACATTAATAAACGATCAAGATCTTGCCGACACTAATAAACGGTCAAGATCTTGCCTACACTAATAAGCGGTCAAGATCTTGCAAACCCACTTTTTAAGTCCCTATAAATATAGCCATTTACTCGAACCAATTTCAGACAACACTCAACATTCAATACTCAAGACAAACACCTCTCTAATTTTCAAAATGGACATTACTGCAACCCAGTGGTCAAGTGATAGCACACTAACAACCATTCATTTTCAGGGACATATCACCATGAGAGAAGATGGTGTCTTCTTCTCCTCTCCTCGACATGCTTTATGCAGGTTAAACCACAACATCACTTTCGATGGTTTGAAAGATAAAGTGGAGCAAAAGGTTCAAGTGGTGGGTGACAGCAGGGAGGTTACTAGTATCAAATATCGCAAACCCAATGTTAGAGAAGATGGCCATGTTTATTGATCCTCCATGGATGTGAAGACAGACAATGACGTGCGAGACATGTTGGCCAACCATGACTTTCGTAGACCTTTGGAGCTATGTGTGAAGACTCAAAGAAGTATCTACGAGATTCTTTTACGTCTTACTCCAGAAGGACGTTGCCGTTAAATTTTGTTATTGTTTTTTACTTTTGTTAAGTGTCTCTTGCTTCTTGTTTGCTGTTGTATTTGTGGTTGTTTTCTTTTAAATAAATTAATGTGTTCTAAAGTGTGTTTTTTAGTTTCTTTACGATTTTAATACATGTTCAAATTAATTCTATAACTCGTATTTCATAACTCAATGCGGTAATTTTGTACCTCTTCTAGAATGTGGATCTTATTTTTTGGCGAAATAGGAAAAAATGATAAAAAGTAGTCAAAACATAGTAAAAAAAACTTATTTTGTAAACTAAAAGAAGTGTTTTTTTAGTGTTTTTTACGATTTTAATACATGTCATTTTAAATCCGTATATCATATTTCATAACTCAACACGGTAGTTTTATACCTCTTCTACATAGTAGATATTTTTTTTAAAAAAGTTTTAAAATTAATGATTAAAATTGGTCAAAACGTAGTAAAAAACTAATTTTTTACACTAAAATAAACGATTTTTTTTTGTGTTTTTTCAAATGGTTTTGATGTTGCCGACACTTTTGGACGCACGAGATCTTGCCGACACTTTTAAATACATTAATGTGTTATAAAAAAATTTTGACCATAAAATTTATAATTAATTTAGAATTAACAATATTAATGTTCTAAATTAATTAAATTTAGTTTATTTAAATTAATATAGAAGAAAAAGATAAAAAAAAACGCAGTTCAGAAGTAACCCTAAGAGGGGGTGACTTCAGAACATGAAAATAAAAAAAATAAAGTTTTTCAGTTTAGAAGTCATTTCTGTGGGGGGCGACTTTTGAACAAAAAAAAGTTTTTCAGTTCAGAAGTTGTTTATGTGGGGGCGACTTCGGAACATGAAAATAAAAAAAAAATCAGTTCAGAAGCCGTTTCTGTGGGGGAAGACTTCTGGACTAGTTTCACAACGTCTTCTTGTTTGGTAAATAATCTAAAAAGAGTGTTATTAGGTAAATAATTTTTTTTTGATCTACAGTGACTTTTTTGCCACAATCAACCTACTACGAAAAATACTAAATTATCCCCCTATTTTATCTCAATCCTAAGGATAAATATGTCTTTTTAAATTATTTCTTGTCACTTTTTTTCTCTCATTCACTTTTAACATTAGTGAGTCTCACTCTCACATCATCTTTTAACTACTTTTCTCTTTCATCTCTCTCACTTTTTTCATTTCTCGCTACTACCAATTTTTTTTTGTTAAACTATTTTTTTTCTAAAAAATCAGTTATTAAATAAACTTATTAAATTAATATTAAATTATGTAGAATTTATTATTTACTTTAATCTACTGAAAACTACCATGTTGATATAACGGGAGCGACAATGAGAGCAGCAACGACAGCGCCAACGGGAGCGCAAACGAAACCGCCAACGGGAGCAGCAACGAGAATGCCAACGAGAGCGCCATTGTTATAAGAAGATACAACCACTATTACATCTCATTTTCATTTTTCCTCATTTTTACTCAATTATTAGTATTATAAGATGATACTGACTTTTTTTAAAAACTTTTTGCAACACAACTATTTTAAGAAATTTGAAATATCGCATTTTATGGAGTTTTTCCTTTTCCTTTTACTACATTTTGCAACTTTTAACGTATTTATAATTTCATAGCAATTTATAACAAATACAATATCACCCGTGCGTATGCAAGAGTAAAATAATAGTAGTGATTATATATTAATTACATTAAATGCCTAAGAAGTTATATATATAGATAGAAATACTATGCCTAGGAAAATGTAGCCTAGGAAATTGTACAATCTAAGGATGATGAAAAGATACATTGAAATCTAATGATAATAATAATAATAATAACGATAATAATAATAATCAACATTTTCCAAAAATGGTTATTGAGGATTTAACTTTACATATTTGAACGACTAATTTTGTGTTTTTGAACACCTTAACTTTTTTCCTTTTTATTATTCACAAAATTCTTTTTTTCCCAAAATGATTATTGAATATTTAACTTCATGTATTTGAAATTACATTTTGTCCAAACACTAAAGTACCCAAAAAATACTAATATGCATCACGATTTACATATTTTGTCATAAAATTCAATTTTTTCACCACAATTGGTTATTGAGGATCTAATTTTACTACTCCCTCCTTTCCATATATGATTTTTTAGTCAAAAAATGTCTCATATTACATGACTTTTAAAACCAATAAAATATTAATGTTTCTTGTCCTATCATACCGTTCATCATTTATTAATATATCTTCTTTCAATTCTATTAATTTATGTTCGTCATAACATTAATTTGGTAAAGTAACTCATGATTCTTTTTTTCCATACAAAATTAACTATTTTTCTTAATACGTGTGAAATGATAAAAAAAAATAAATGCGGCAGAAGTGTGGGGCCATCAGATTTGGCGCTGAACGTCTTCATTATCAAACTGACATTAAATTTTGCTTTAAATGTTTTTTTACCGGTTGTCTTTAACCTTAATGATTCCGAAAAACATGTAAATTTTGAGGCTGTACTTTCCAGCCATCTAAATTGTGAGCAACTTCAGTTACACCTAACCTTGAAGACTGTGTCTCAACTTCAGTTTCTGAAGTGGGGTGGTGCCTATTTGTATTTACTCACTCTGTTTATGCATTGCCAATTTGCCACCAAAATCTTCATTTACCTTGCTCACTACCAAACCCCATTCTCAATCCTCTTTCATGGCTTCTTCTTCTTCTTCTTCTTTTGTTCGTTCAGCTCCTTCTCAACTTCAAGCTCATTCGGATCCGGTTTCATCTCTACCTCCTGTTCAGTTACCACCTCCTCGTAAGTCATGCATTTTTATGCTCTTTTGTTTACACACATGCTGATATTTTCAACATCTTTTTTGTTTCCTTTCTTTGTTGTACAGTAAAAATGATGCTTTAATTTTACTTCATTTTACACAAATTCTAAAAATTAAAAGAAGGATGAAAGCATGAACTAGGGTTTTTGTTTAGCTTAGTTAAGGTTATGATGTTTTCTGATATGGTGGATTGTTCTTTCACTGCTTGGATTTGATTCAGTTGAAAGGTGACTAAGTCCCTCAAGACTGAAAACAATGCCACTTATATAGAATCGTTATTAATTTGGTACTTACTGCCTCAGTTTATCACATTGTTCTTACTGTGATTGTTATCTTTGATTCTAGAAGTTGTCACATAAATCTAGATTGTGTACTCCTGTTTTGATTTTACTTCATGTTTTTTGTTTATACATGATGTTTTTGTGGGGATTAACAGCTACATACAAGAATGACTTGCAAGCGCTTGTTCAGAGATGCACCATTGCAGATCCTATCTATGAAACTGTTAATGAGGGCTATCAGCATGCGCCCAAGTTCAGGTGCACTGTGAGGGTGGATGGTATGAGATTCACTTCTGAACTCACTTTTATGCGGCGAAAAGCCGCAGAGCAGGAAGCAGCTAGAATTGCCTTGGAGTGCTTCACCAAGAAGATAAAAGAGGAAGGGCACTCTTTTGTTCGTGAGGTATAAAACTGTTAATATCCATTTCACATTGTTTTAACTATTTGCCAACATGTGTTTGTTGATAATGTGTTTCGAAAGTTTTGACATTGAACTCTTGTTATGATTATATGGTTTTGTTTATGATCACTTTACATTTGGTTGGTAAATTTATTTTTTGGTGTATTGCTCTCTCCCTTTTGAGGAGTTTTAAGTGAAAATTGTCACACAACTTACAACCTTTTGTAGATCCTTTTAGTTTTTCTGAATCATGGAAACTGTATCAGATAAGTCCAAATGTTTCACTCAAGATTTTATCCAAAAGTAGTCTCACTGTAACTTATTTCACCAGCAATTAGCACTTAATATCAAGACATTTTCCCAAGCCCATAGATCAAGTGGGCAGAACAAAGAAAAGGGGCTTGAGTAGAAAAGCATGAAAGTTTATGAAGGAAGAATCGCAAAGAAGGCGTAAGGGGAGTAGAGGGAATGATTTGGGATCAAATGCATTGCTGACTTGAGGAAAAAATATAGAAAGCTGAACTGCTGAAATAGTATATAATGATTGAGAAAAGCATTAGTGACAATAATACCCTTGCAACAGATTCGGTTGAAGAACATGAGCAACTAGTAGCAAATCTAACAGAAAATATTCTCAGCTCTAGGCTTTATAAGCAAGAGTGAAGAGTGCATATCTGTTTTAGGCAGGCAATAAATTGATTCAATCTGGATTCTCCCGCTCTGACTCCATCTTCTTCCTTACTTATTTCTCTTTTATTTCCCTATAATTGCTTCTTCCATCAATCAAATATAGAAGAGGATTCTACGTCCATTGTTGCAATTTACCATTTCTGTTCTGCACTTTATTTACGGTCATAACATAGTACTTCTTAATGATGCTTTTAATTGGATTTATTGTTTTCATAATTAGGCATGGTCTTATACTGGTCCAGATACATGTACTTTTGGTCCTTATATTTTGAGACAGAGGGAGTATATTACTTTTGACTAATCTTTATGAGACTTCTTATTGCCATTATTTTCCAGAATGCTATATTATGTAAGTCCATCCTAGATGAGTATGCTGCAAAGACGAAGAAAGAAAGACCTGTATTCAACACCACTCAACATGAAGGGGTGGTTCCATATTTTCAATCATCTTTGGATTTCAATGGTAGAACTTACATTGGCGGTGCAGCTATAAACGAAATGGATGCTGAGCATTTAGCAGCTCAAGCTGCTGTTCTTTCAACTCTTGGTATCTTTTTTTTTCCTTTACTGTAAATTTATAATAGATTATTAGAGTTAAAAGTTTTTATGTAGGTATGTGGTAGCTTTACTAAACAGGTATCTAATGCAGGTCTCTCGAGACTAATAATCTTTGAGGTTATCAAGTCAAAATCTAAGTTTTATGATGTAGTCAAAACAAAGATCTCGCAACCTGTTATTTCTAATGGTGTGTCCCCCATAGCAAATACTGCACACTACTCTATTGTGACGGGCCATAAAGCTGCAGATTCTGCACTTCCTATTGAAAATGGGTTAAGCTCAAAAAAGCGACGAAAGATGAGATTGAAGGCTAATAAGAAGGCCCGGATGGCAGCTGAGTAAGTTTGTTGTGAATAATTGTGAATTTGTGAGAGAAAATATATTTTTGGAAGGCTAAATTATAGTTTTGGTCCCCCTATTTTCAAAAATTCAGATATTTGGTCCCCCTATTTTAAAATTCAGACATTTAGTCCCCTTATTTTCAAAAATCCAGATATTTTAGTCCAAAGAGGGTTTTTCCAATTTTTTTTGCTGAGTTGGATTCCTACCAAAAAAAATATGCTGACGTGGCTCTCATTAAATGACGTGGCAGCTGATGCAGCTTGTACACGTCATTTAATGAGGCCACATGGACATTCCACATTAGATTTAAATAACTTAAATAATTTAAATAAATTATATTATTAATTTTATTAGTTAAATATTAAAACAGTGAGATTGTGCATTAAATCTCCATCGTTTCTGGGTTATTCCCTCAAAATCTCCATCGATTACACAGAAAATCTTCATTAATCTCACAATCCCTCAAAATTTCCACAGATCAATCTTTAGTGTTCTTTCTTCTTCTATTTCAAATCAATTCGTTTCTAGGTTATTCCAATTCCTGTGAATTTCTGGGTTCTTCTATTCCAATCTCTGCGACAAAACCGTTGGCGGCGGAGACGACGCCTTCAACACCTTCATCAGCGAAACCGGTGCCGGCGAGCACATTCCACGCACTGTCTTCGTAGATATGGAACCACTGTCATCGACGAAGGTTTCGAAACCCACACAAACCTTCAAACACCTTAATCATGGAATCGAATCAGAACCGAGAGTGAATGATTCAGAATGTTACACCCACAGTAATTTGAACCCTAATTTCGAGTTGTGAAATACCCAAATCTGCAGAAGTTGTTGGAGGTTTAGATTTGGTTTGTGGTGTGGAAGAAGAAGAAGAGTGGGAGAAGAATGTTCAGATTTGTTGTTGTGGTTTATGATGATGATGTTCAGATTTGGTTGTTGTTGTGGTTTCTTAGGTGGATGTAATCGTTCTTCAATCTCTTCATATTGTTGGTGGTTTGGTTGGAAGTATCAAGAAGTGATGGGTTTGAAGGAGAAGAGGTTTGTGACTGTGAGGGTGGTCTGAAGAAAGTTGGAGTTTTTTGTTGAAGAGGGAGAAATGGTTGTGAGTAATCTGAACTCTGAAGGGAAACGAGGAAAGTGGAGAGGGTGTTGTGATTTTTTGATTGTGTTTTAATTTCACTGCTTTAATATTTAATTAATAATATAATTTATTTAACTTTCTTAAATTATTTAAATCTGATGTGGAATATACACGTGGCCTCATTAAATGATGTGTGCAGCTGCCATGTCATTTAATGAGGGCCACATCAGCATATATTTTTTTGGCAGAATTCCAACTCAGCAAAAAAATTGAAAAAACTCTCTTTGGACTAAAATGTCTTGATTTTTTAAAATAGGGGGACTAAATGTTTGAATTTTAAAATAGGGGGACTAAATGTTTGAATTTTTGAAAATAGGGGGACTAAGACTATAATTTAGCCTTTTTGGAATCAATGACAACAACTTTTTTTGCCATTTTCAATTATTTTTTAAAAATGTTGGATTTGTTAGCTATGATGTTTCTTATTTTTAGTGGAAATAAGTGAAAAGGAAACAAGGATAAGATAGTAAATGGGCCTTAGTTTTTAGTCAACAAATTTCTCTTTTTGCTGTGTCTTATTCAATTCTTTCTGAGGTATTAACTATCAACTATTACCATATATTTCTAAAGAAAGGTTATTCATCTTGTCATGTGTTTGAGAAGCAATTCATTAGTTCTAAAGAAAAAAGTATTAGAGCAGCTGGAACATACACTTAAGCTTGTGTCTAAGAAAAAATTAAGTTATACTAGTTACTGTAGGATATCATATGGCTTAAGCTAGCTATTTGCATGTATTTGTTTTGGCGTGGAGGCACAACTTAGTTTTTACCTGTTGGTGTGTCTTATGATTAATTGGATGTTCTGTTGTGAAAATTTGCAGGTTACCACCACCGGTTGGTGGAGTTCCTGTGAATCAAGCCCAAATTTGTAGGTTACCACCGGTTGGCGGAGTTCCTGTGAACCAAGTCCCTACCTGTTCACAATGTGGAAGTGTGATGAAATGTTAAGACCGATCTCATTTTGTGGTTGTGGTTATAAACATTTTATAACATAGATTCCTTTTTAAAATATAGATTTAGTACCATGAATATTGTCAAATTACTTAAGGTTTTAGGGGATGTATCTCACTAGATACCATCTGGTACAAGCTACTCACCTAGTATTTCATTTTCTGTTAATTGGTTGAACGGGTGATTATGACTCATTTTGGATATTGTTTTATGTTATTATGGTTATTTTTGAGTTGTTCCTATTAATCGTGGCAACTGTAATGTTGTGCTACCGTTCATGATTGATAATAGGGACATGTTGATACACTTATCTCTTGGTATAGTTTACTGGTCTGGTATTGTTTGCCACTTTTTAAGTGGTCCATTGATGTCACAATGAGAGACCAGCAACCGGTTAGAAATATGTTCATTACTACAGCGGAAAGCAATGACAATGGTTGGTACGGTTGACAGGGCAAGCATGAACCTCCTACCCAAGTTGAGATAGAAACCTGGCAGACCATTGTTGATGACATAGCCGAGGAGAATGCTACGAGTGATGAAGACTTTAGGGAGGTAAGTGAGGATGCTACACTTTGGTGGTGAAAATCTCTGCTATGTATAAAGGTGCATAAGCAACAGCAATAACAAAGGCTATTCAGTCTGCCAGATCCATTGGTGGTAAATTTAGTTTTGTGCAGAGGTGTGAATGTGTGATGATGAAGGGGAGGAGGGAGGTAATGCTTGCAGAGGCAATTCTGGTAGCATTTAATGTGAATTTCGACGTGTTTGCAAGGACAATGGCTAGCTGATGGTGGCTATGGACATTGCCTCTTGCTCTGGATAGAACCAGATGGAAACAAGAGCAAAGAGGAAAACTGAAACAAGTCAAGTTCCAAATTGAATTCGTTCAATTTTGGGAAAGTGAATCTATTTAATTTCTTGAGTCGATTCAATTTTTTGTATTCAATTTATTTTACTTTGCTTCATCAGTCTACCATGTTTTGACAGGCTTCATCGGTCTATATGTAATCAGAAAATAGTTCACATGTGCAGTTTCTATTTTCTGATTACACAAAGCAGTTTTTCTAATGTTTAGGTTTCATATTTCATTCATGAGAGATAGCTGGTAAGTCATGAACATTTAAATATATATATATATATATATATATATATAAAGGCTTAAATATGTTTTAGGCCCCTGCAAATATGGGGTGTTTTGGTTTAAGCCCCTGCAAAAGTTTTTTTTATTTATAAACCCTTGCAAAATGACACGTTTTGTTTTAAGCCCTTCTGTTAGCAAACTGTTAGTGAGACGTTAAAAATCTCTTCCACGTGTGTTTTTTATTTTATTTTAAGCCCTGCAAAAATATATTTTATTTATTAGACCATTGGAAAATATATATTTTTTGGTTTAAGCCCCTGCAAATATACACGTAGAAGAGATTTTTAACGTCTCACTAACAGTTTGCTAACAGAAGGGCTTAAAACAAAACGTGTCATTTTGCAAGGGCTCATAAATAAATTTTTTTTTTGCAGGGGCTTAAACCAAAACACCCCATATTTACAGGGGCCTAAAACATATTTAAGCCTATATATATATAACATAGCATAATCTCTCATTCGAAATGAAATATTTAACATTAAATGAAGTAATTTAAATTTTTAGTCAAGTGGAACTTATATACATATTTGATCAAAGTGAACAATAGTTAGATTTCAACAATTGTTGAAATCTAACTATTTCAAAATAAGTCAGTTTTATAAATATATGTTTTCCTCTAAAATCGAAAAATTTCAAAACGTGACTTTTTTTTGATATAAACCGGGTATTCTTTGCGCGCAACTGCAGAGACTAATCTTTCGAGCCGGGTAGGACCATAATGGGGGCAAAGCTCTCCCTCAAGAGATTTAACTGGGTTGTATTCGAACTCAGGACATTGATTAAGTTGGAAGAGACCCCTACCTCATCCAACTACTCTTGGGCTCTTGGGCTCAAAACGTGACTATTTGCTAATTTTAAAAGAATTTACGAAAATAACTGGAAATTGTGTCTACAAGTTAGAGCTGGAATAAAATTTATTAAAAAAAAAACAAAATAAAGAGAAAGTAAAATTAATTATGATCTATTGTTTATTTGAATACATGCATATTATGTGTTTTCATGGAAAGCATATGAATGATGTAATTGTGTTAGATGACTCCTTTTACAACATAAAGATGAAACTAATATCCTTACTAAATGAAAAACAAAGACAAGAGGATGTCTCAAAGGGATATGGATAACATGAGGTCCTTCTGTAACGAAGGGCAATAATAAGAAGACTAGTGAGAAGGAAATGTTAATACCTTCCCAAGTAAGAAGACTATTATTTAAGAGGCAAAAAGGCATGCATAAACATGACTATAGATAAAAGATCCTAATCAGGTTGGCACCACTATTGGAACCAGATGGATCCAGAAGCAATAATAACTCACATTAGTTTTGAAAATAACAAATAATATAAAAGATCAATTTTTCCCATATGAATCTATTTAAATGTATAAGGTATTCTTAGACCACCTTCAAAAGGAGTTTATGTATTTTATCTTCGTCTCATTAAAGCATTTGATGCATGAGTAATGATGTGTGTTCATCATCTGGTTTACTTGAGACCATGTGAATGACACCAAGTTTTGACTATGCCTTAGAAGTCGAAAACATTTGATCAAGGAAGCATCATCTGATCAAGTTCTCTTAACAAGCGTGTGTCCTACTAGAAGGCACACTTTTCTAATCAACGAGTGTTTGTTCTGAAGAAAATTACACCTGAGCACAAAAGCATTTGTTAGTAGCAAAGTGTTTGGCCAAAGCTGTGTTGACTGCAAGATAAAGATTTTGTACATGTTCTTAATGGCACTTCAATAAGAAGCATAATTAATGGTACGAGGATTTTCGTATGATCAAGAAGTTATTATATAATATTAAACATTATCAGATACAACCCACATCATAATATATTTTGTTATTGTTCTGGGTTGGTCAAAGCCCATTTACAGAACGACCTTATTGGGCGGACTATGATTAATGGGCCTTAAAATGACTCCCCTTTTATGACTAATGGATGCCGGAGATCAAACCTCCAGATCCTGCGGTCAGGATCCTGTCCGCCTATAAATACACACCTCATAAATATAACAAGTACGCATTTAGTACCACATATTACCTATTCCCAATGGTAACTTAAGCATCAGAGTGTGTGCATGTACCAAACCCCTCGCCAGATCAACGTGAGCAGAAGCATCTCAGTACTGCACTTGGAGTGTTCTAGCGTCTCAGCTTAGTGAGCATCTCGGCTGCTACTCAACCGAGACTTGCATCCAATATAGTTTAATTATTTCTTAACTCTCCTCTCCTCTCACACTCCCCTTTCCACCCTAAACCTCATTTCTCCAATTCTCCATATCAATCACTCTCAGGGCCGGCCCAAGGCCCAAGCAACCCAAGCAAGGGCTTGGGGCCTAAAAAAAATCTTAAAAAAAGGGCCTCAATTTTTTTTCGTTAAGTAATACTGAACTGAAATTATTTAAATATTTCAGAGTTAAATATGTAATTTCAATGGGGCTTAAATTTTTTGTCTGCATTATTTGTTGTTATTATGATGCCCAACAATTTTTTTAAGAGTTAAATATGTTTTTGGTCCCTAAAAGATTTGCGAATTTTGTTTTTAGTCTTTATAAAAGATTTCCACTCACTTTTAATCCTTATATTTTCCTTTATCAATTTTTAGTCCCTCTAACTTTTTAGTGTTTTTTAGACTTTTTATAGTGCTTCTACAAAATAATTATATTAAAATATAAAAAGGGCCTCGTTTTGGAGGCTCGCTTTAGGCCTCGTTTAGCGTTGGACCGGCCCTGATCACTCTCTTCCTCTCTCACGCACTCTCCATTTCGCTTCCCATTTCGTTTCCTTTCATGTTTACCTGGAAATCTGCGCTCAAACAGGTATGAAAATCTTCCCATTTCGTTTATTTTTTTTCTTCTGAAACTCTGTATGGTTTGAGACTTTAGTCTGAACCTATATACTCTACAGTTTAAGAACGAACTGGTTCGGACTGAAAGTTTCAAACCGGTTTGGTAGCTAAGGTCTGAACCTGGCCAATTTTTGTTGAATGCCCGTTTTGTGTTAGTGTTCAGATATGGAATTCGTTGTTGTTATCCAACGAATTCACACTCACATGAGCATTCCACAAAATGTTTTTCAGCAGTAGGCAACACACTGCCTCACACTGTTGTCCTACAAGCTGATAATGGCCATGTCTTTCCTGCTGTTGTCAATAGACGTACCCACAATATGGCAACTGAAACACATGCTATCCGCACTGCATACAGGGGTGTGGACAGTGTTGAAGTTTCAATTACGTATACTCAGGATGGCCGTTTCAATGTTGTAAGAATATTGCATGAGGAAGAAGACGCTGACTCACATGCATCAAACTCAACCGATTCGGATTATCAGGCATTCCTTGCAAATTATGTCTCTGGTGATGAAGTTAGTGACAATGGAGCGACAGAAGTCTCAGTCAGTGGACTGTCATTTGGTGAAGATGATAACTGATCTCGTGTTGTTTTATTTAAGTTTACAAACTGTTGTTATTCTATTTGGGATGTTTTAATTTAACGGATTAGGTGTCTCTTAACATTGTATTCTATCTTTATTTGAATAAAGATCTAGCAAAAATGAAACATTCAATCTCTATTTCAATTTTTTAGAACATAACAAAACAAGAACGACAAATGAACGACAACTAAGACGATAAAAAGAAATATAACGAAACAACTACGAAACTAGTGATTATTTGAGAAGTGCCTGTTGCAGAAACATGGGTAAGGTGTTTGTGTGAAACTCAGTGAAATGTGAGAACCTATTTATAATAGGTATGGTCGAACGTTAGCCGTTGATTTTGAATGATCAGAACTATTGAAATTCTATTCATTGGGGCACAATTTACAAATGAAATATTAGCCACTTGTTTTTTTGACACGTTTGACTGCTTTTTTGACTGATTTTAAGCCGTTGATGATAATGGACGGTGGAATCTGAACCGATGATAAATCACAAAATATCTGTCGTATGTTATAGTGGTTTGGGACTTAAGTTTCGAAATAGTTCGGTTCGTAAGGTCCGAACCTGGTAAAAACAATTTTAGGGGTGTGTCTCTGAAGATAGAACACTCAGTGGTGAACATCCGAACCAGTTCGTAATCTCCAAAAAAAAGGGAAACACACATTTCATTAAAGACATTTTGATCTTTTCGCTAGTGTTTGGGGGTGTCTACTGAGTGGGGGGTTGTAAGAAGTATCAGCCCTTTCAATAGCGTGACCCTGCCTCAATCCCACATAATAATCACGGGGTATTTCCGTCAGAGCAGTTCTCAACAGCTACTTTTGATAAATAAAACGCGCCCTTTCTTCATCAAAACTCAAAAACAACACAGTGATATTATTCTCTGCTTCTGCATTTTCTTTCAAATCTTCATCAAAACTCAAACGCGCCCTTCGATCATCACAACACGCCACGCCGCCATTCAATTTCTTTCAAATTTGTTTCTGTATTTTCTTCCTTCTTTCTTTCCGCTTTAATTCTCTGATTATTACTTTCTGTTTTTTCTTTTGCAGGTTTCCTTGATCATCATCATCATCATCTCCCTCTTCATTCATGGATGAGGGATCGTCGAGTTCACCAAACAAAGATCAGAACCCGACCCCCTTTCCAAGAATTTCTTGGGAAGAACATCTACAAAAGGAATTCTCATGATCAGAACCCGACCCCCTCTCTCGTATGTTGATTTTCTTGCAAAACCAAACACGACGTTGATGAATTTCTGACTTGTGATTTTTTATTGATACGCAATTGGATGCTGATGGAGAGTGGTAGAAAGGGAAAAGAGAATTCGGAGGCGATGCTGACGTCACCATCACAAGAAGCCTTCCGCAAGCGACTCACCGAAGCCTGCAATATGCACAAGCACAATTAGACCACAATCTTGGCCTTCAAGAACAAGTCACCAGTACCAATTGAACTCATCCCTAGTTATATCCTTTCCCCTCCTCCTCAATCCAAATCCTCCAAACCCAAGCGTTACATTCCTCAGGTAACTTATGCTAATTGCATATTCAATTTTTGTCACGTACTTTCAGTTTCAAATTAATTGCGTATTTTAAACTGTTTTTGTGATAATTTCAATTGTGCTTGGCTTCTTTATTTTGAACCGGTCGAAAGGAGGTGATCTTGCTCTTTGGTTCATTGCTAAAAACAATGTGTATTTGGGTTAGTAATGTTGTGCAATAGGAAGCTCTGTAGTACATCTCCTATCCAGCTTAGGTGCTTTGGGTGGTGCTACAATCTTGGGTCTGTTCAAGTAAAAAGGGCGTGGTGTGCTACTGTGAATCAAGCGTAAGATGCATGTTCAAGTAAAAAGGTTTTTGTGTTGGATGTTGGCTTTGGAGAGCTTTTTAGTGCTGTTGTGTGGCTAAGGAGACCGGGTTCTTTTTTTCAGTTTCATCTCTGTGGAGCTTCTACTAGCTGTCTCTTTTTATATATATTGGCTTGTTTTTTTCATAGGAAGATCTTGTGCATTTAGGGGAGGTGGCACTTCTTGCTTAAGGTGGGTTTGTTGTTGCTTAAGGGAGTAGCCATATTGTTTGCATTTGGGGTTTTTGTAAGGAGAGATGTAGCTGATCTATTTATTTTGGGTTCCCTTGCTACTATATAAAATTATGGAGTTGTGTTGGGTATTTGAGGAGCTGTAGGTAGCTTTGTCTTTTTTTGGCTTGGAGTTTGACACGTAGATCTTCTAATATCCCCCTTCTCCATACTTACATATGTATCATCAGAATTCACAATAATAAGTAGTATGCATTGCAAATGCATCATGAATCATTGCATCCATGTCATGATCGAATTCCCTTTCTACATAGACATGATTATAGAGTTAGAATAGCTAAGTTGTTCACCATGACAGATCTAATAGCAATCCATGTGAGTACGTATATTGTAATTGACGCATTTGGTGCAGCATTTGGTGCAGGGGTATAAATTTTTTCCATCGGCTTAAATATGTTTTTACTCCCTTCAAATATGGGGTTTTTGTTTATTTTAAATGCTTACTTAGAATGCCAAGTCATTATTTTTTTAGTTTTCATTATTCTCCATCTTCTCCATTCCCCATCTTCATCACCATCTTCAACCAAATTTCAGCCACAAGCTAGAAAGACAAAAGCGATCCTTCACGCTCTGTGGCCAGCGTATATCATGAAGAACAAGTTCTTTGAAACCAGAACAGAACAAATAGTCCATACATTAAAACTCACTCTAACACAACAGAAGAACCACTAAACTGAGCAAACCAGCCAACCCATCATAGTTTTGGTTTTTCTTAGTGTTCCAAGGGGCAAGGTTTGGAATTTTCTTCAGGCTTTTCTAGATTATTATTCATTTTCAAAACCCACCAAGGAATAGGCTATCTACTTATGCTTCCATCGCTTGCTGACATGGTTTTGATAGGTTTTTTTCCTTTTCTTTTTATAAGTGATTCATGGGAACGGGATACAAAATATATGAGGGTGAGAAGGAACTACAGTACTCTTCCAGTCCAAAGAGAAAAAATAGATTCAAATTGAAATGGGCAAAACCAAGAAAATAGAATAGTGATTCATTGATTTCAATCGAACTTGCAAAATTAGGAGAGAACCTTTCGTTGGAGTAAGGGGATTCATTCATCTCTCATCCTCTTCTCTCTCCCTCTCTCAAATTATTTATCAATAATGTTATTTAGACAAAAAATCCAGCCAAAATCAGACAAAAATACTCAAAACCATTTGAATATCTGCAAAAATACGGTGGTGGGACCCAGTTGATGAAAAGTTAAACTATTTTTTAGAATTATTAAAAGTAAAAAAGCGCAAAAACCAAAACACGGTGTAAACATTTCACGCAAGCTCCCTCCCTCCCACAGTCTCTCCTCCGTCCCTCGACGTCTACTCTCACCCCTGACCTCCTCCCCCCACCGCCATCCGCCGCCGTAAATATCACTCTCAAAAACACGCTTCTTCTTTTGTCACGCTGTTCCAGCGAAAAAGAAAGACACTTTCCTCTGCCACTCTCTCCTCCGTCGACCACCACTCTACTCCGACGACCTCCACCCTTTTCTCCACCGCAACCACAAGTTTCTTCAACGCAGGTAATTTATATTGTTTTCATTAGTTTATCCCTAATTTTGCTAATTGTAGAAACCCTAAATGTCCCCAGCTTGGTTGGAGAAGATTAAGTTAGTTTTTCTTGATTTTATTAAGATAGTTGCTGATATTTGGGGTTGTGATAGTTGAAATGTGATATTTGGGGTTGTGGTACCCATATAGTGCCCTCATACGGTTTCAGAGCAAATACAAAGGAAAACCATCTGAAAAAGTAGTAAGGATTCTAAAAGAGATAAATTTAGTTTATGTAACATGATCTACGATTTGCACATCAACAATTGAGGAGTACTTGATAGCTTCATTTCTTCTACAGATCTCCAAAATAGGAGTTATAATATTTCCAGACCATGAAGCATCATTTGAGGTTGAGATTTTTGATTCAAAATATAGCTGTTAGGAGGTTTTTATTACTGCCATTTCTTAAATTTTTATTCTGCTTTTCTGCATTTAATGAAGCTATTAGAGTTAATATACAACATAATTTTGTGGATGATCTTGTGGGGAGTCATGCCAAATTGCCCATTGTTTTGAAGGTTATTGATAATGCAAAGGCAACTTCAATTATTAAGATTGTGTTTGACTTACTGAGTGCTGACAGTACTTCCTTGGTGCAAAGCAATTATGTATATTTATTGATCAACAAAGCCTTAACTAATGAACAATATTATGCTTATCTTCCAAATGTATTCTCCAGCCTTATTTAGGATTTTTATAGATTCAGATCAAGCAAAGTAAAAGGCTAATGTTGTGTTTCTTGTTTGATGGACAAGATTTATTAAACATATGCTTAAAAGTAATTAGGCTAAAATGCACTTTGGGTCCCTTATCTTTATTTAAAGTAACGACTAGGTTCTTTATGTTTTTTTTGTCCCAAATAAATCCTTTATCTTTCAAATTTTAAGCAAAGTTAGCCTAAACCGTTAGTCTCTGTTACAAAAATTCATCACATGCTGATCTGTTACGTACGTGTCAAACTCCTAACCTATGAGTTATATTACGAACCTACGTGGCAACAACCAAACCTACGTGGACTAAAAATAACATTTTTAGTAACATAACCCTCCCTTAACTCAGATTTTATTCATTTCTTCCCTAATCAAAAATCAAAAGACGCAGAAGAAGAAATGGTGGAAATGGGAGAAATGGGAAAGGGCTAGGGTTTCTGGAGAAGAAGAAGACGAATCAACGAGAAGAAGAAAAACAGTGAAGAAGACGAAGTTACGAGAAGGAGAAGACGCAAAGGAAAGGTGAATGGAAGACCAGAGCTTGCGATTGTGAACGACGAGCACAGAAGAAGAAGAAGAAGAAGAAGAAGAAGAAGAAGAAGAAGAAGAAGAAGAAGAAGAAGAAGAAGAAGAATAAGAAGAAGAAGGTAACAGTTTCTGGTGAATCGAAGACCAGAGCTTGCGATTGTGAAAAGGTGAGTTCTCTCTTTTATATATTTGATATTTCTTGGTTGTTGTAGTAAAAAGACTTTCTTTATTAGGGTTTGTTTGATTAGGTGGTTTAATAGGGTTTTTTGATTACGAAAAACTCACTAAATGGTGGGGTTTATGGGTTTGTTTGATTAAAATACTGAATGGTGGGGTTTAGTGTTTTGGTCTGTTGTTTGTTTGCATATAGGTGACTTTTTGGAATGTGGTCCCTTTACCATGTGTGTTTGTCTGTGTGAAATATATAATATTCTGAAAAACGACAAAATCTGAAGGTTGTGGGGTTATTTATGGGTTTAACAGGTTATCATGGATAGTTTTCTGGTTGATGTACATCACTGTGGTCAATTTGTGGACCCACAGATGTCTAAATATGAAGGGGATGTGGCTAATTGGGAATGTGATGCTGATAAGTGGTCCTACTTTGAAATACTTGGCATTTGTAAGGACATGGGATATTTAGAAGTAGTTAGCATGTTTTATGAAGCATATGGGGTAAAAAAGCAATTAGTTGATGATGTTGGGGCTTTGGAAATGATAAAATTGTCTAAGTCAAATGGGAAGGTTGACCTCTACCTTGTCCATCATGTGTCAGAACCAAACTGTATACCCCTTATTGAGTCCCAACCTGAAGTCCAACCCGAAGTTGAGGCCCAAAATGATGAAGATGCTGACTTAGGTAATAATAGTGATGACAGTGCTTTAAATGTAAGGTTTGGAACAAGGAAAAAACCTGACTCTGATGATGAAATTGACCAAGATGATGGGTTTGAACAACTCCCAACAGGGGATGGGGATGGAAACAACACACAGAAAAAAAAAGAGGTTCCACAAGTAAACGTAAGAGGTCAAAATCTGGGAAAAAAAGAGGGAGGCCAAAGAAAAAAATTATGGAAGAAACTTTTGATGATGGAGTTGAAATAGGAGAAGAAACTGATGAAGATGATTTGCAGCTTGGTAAAACAAAATTGGTCAAAGAAAGAAGGTTGGACAGAGGGCTATCTGATGAGGAATATCACACTGAAGAAATTGAAACTGAAGATTCAGAAATGTCTAGTGATGAACAGATAGAATTTAAACATGTTGGTTTTCAACAAATCAACCTCAGTTTCCAACATCGAATTTAATATTCAACAACCAAATTAAATAACCAACAACAGTGAAATTAAAATACAACCATTGCATATAGCTTTTCAGCTTTTGATTACAAACAGCAAAATAAAGTTCTTGATACATAGTCCACCTAAAATAAACCAACTTTACTCCAAGCCTAATTTTGCACCATGTCCTCCACTTTTGGTAGGATTGAATAACAACATTGCACAAATTCCTCCTAAAAACCAGCATATGACAATAATAAACTTCATCTTCTTCTTCATCAATTTGTTCTCCTCATTCATAGAAATCAAAGTCCTCTTCATCGATTTGTTCTCGTCATTCATATTAATCAAAGTCCTCCTCAACATTGTCAACTCCACATCCTTCTCGGGACATTCTAAACATTCAGGCTCATCATCATCATCATCGACATAAGTTGCAAGCCAATCTGAGTACCACAAAAAAAATCCACAACCAGAATCTATGCCAGTAGCCTACAATATCAAAAGGACGAATATGTGATAACTTAAAAAACATAAGGGACTTAAACGATACTGCATAATAACTTGAGGGACCTAATCGTTACTATTGAAAACGTCAAGAAACAAGATCACCATGGCAGAACACAGGAGCTTACCACAAAATGCCTGCAACCCCAAAATGTCTTGCCTTTGTTAACTCCATCTTTGGTGACGGTTCTGATCACAGCTTTGGTTCCACATGAGCATTTTGGTGGTTTTGAAGGAGGACAACGATTAACACCTGAGTGTGAACTTCTGGAACCGAAGGAAACAGAGTGTGAACTCTTGGAATGTGACCCGTTGGAGCAATGGGAAGCCATTTTTATGGTGTCTCGAACTCAGAACTATGAATCAAGAAGCTTTGAAGTTTTTTAAAGAACCAACAATGGAGGAAGTATCAGATCTAGGGTTTAAATAAAGAAGATGAAGCTGATATGGAATCCACATCATCAACATAACGGACACGTTGTCAGAGTTAAACGGCGTCAGTCAAAAAAACGCAACCAAGGCTAACTTTGCTTAAAATTTGAAAGATAAAGGATTTATTTGGGAAAAAAAAACATAAAGGACCTAGTCGTTACTTTAAATAAAGATAAGGGACCCAAAGTGCATTTTAGCCAAGTAATTATTTAACATGTGCAGATTGGAATCTATTTTTCTTTTAGATTATGATGTTGAAAAGATTGATGATGATAATCATGATATGCATCTATGAATGTAATTGATTGCTAGCATTCTTAGTTGAGTCTAGTTTGAAAAACTGTTAACAAGTGGCACTCAACATTTTATATCAATTTTGAAGCCATCCTAACATCGAGAGAGTTTTGCATGCTGGAGAAGGTGATTATTCATTTTTCATATTATTAAATCAATAGAGACACTAATGTTGCTTGGTATGTGAATAGTCTAGAGTAGTCCAATGTAATGAAGGGGAAAGCTCTTATCATATATTTTATATTCTAAACTTTGATGTTTGATGCATGATTCAGAGAAGGGAAGCTACATCATGGGAAGGTTGAAAGGGAAGAAGAATAAGGGTGATAAGGCAAATGTAATGGAAGTAAATTTGTTTTCCCTTGAAGTTCTAAACTTTGACGTTGAAGATTTACGTTTAAAAGATGAAGACTGTACAAATGAAGTTCTCAATGAAGCTATTGAAACGTCAAAAGGGACCGCTCATCTCAAAAGAAAAGCTTATTAGACAAACAAAAGGACATTGGGATGAGGCTGTCAATGATTGAGGATGAAATGAAAGTACTTATAAAAGCTGATGGTAAAAGGGCATCGACAAGCAATCATATTGTTGGAGGTGAAAAAGTCCCAGAAGCATTGTATGCACCTAAGGCTGTACGTGTGACAACAACGACATATCAGAATGAATTCAACAAATCGCTGGTTGATTTGTATCGATTTTGCACCTGCCGACTCACCACGTCAATGCGGGACGAGTACATATTAATCCTTTTGATAATTTGAAATGCTAAAGAGTACATTTATTGACATTGCTTCGTCTAAATTATGCAGTACTCTGGTTGACTTCAATGATCATATCCTTACAAGATATAGCCTGGAAACCTCCGGCCTTAATGTATTTATTTTGCCATTTCTATTTTTTTTATTACGGATGTATTTGAACGTAGCTGTGTTAAAGTTTATGTATGGATTATGGAATTGTCAACAATATATAAAGTTTAATAAACATTATCAGTTTTTCATAACACCAATCTAGTTCAAGTAATAGGTCACTATAATCTTTCATTGTGTAGGCAATTTGACCAAATTGATAAAAGAAATATAGAACAAAGGATCAATATTTGCCAAATGGTGGATTTGCAGAATATGGTGGATTTAAAGAAGACCACTTGTTCCGCATATAAAGAAGACCAGTTATTCAAAGTTGCCAAGAGCGTTGACCAAGATTACTAAGCAATTCACCAAAATTTTTAACACAGTAACCAAGCCACGTTAGTCCAAAAGCATTAGGGAATATGACTATGTCATCACTTGGGACACCAAATAAGTGCACTCTGAACCCTGATATATCAGATATTCGCATAAAGGTTAGCTCATGTCCTTTCATTTGAGTAGCCAAGACTTTTGACCAAGATTGCCAAGCAATTCACCAAAAATTTTAACACATTAACCAAGCCACGTTAGTCCAAAAGCATTAGGGAATATGACTGTGTCATCACTTGGGACACCAAATAAGTGTACTCTGAACCCTGATATATCAGATATTCGCATAGGGGTTAGCTCGTGTCCTTTCATTCGAGTAGCCAAGACTTTTGACCAAAATTGCCAAGCAATTCACCAAAAATTTTAACACATTAACCAAGCCACGTTTGTCCAAAAGCATTTGGGAATATGACTATGTCATCACTTGGGACACCAAATAAGTGCACTCTGAACCCTGATATATCAGATATTCGCATAAAGGTTAGCTCATGTCCTTTCATTTGAGTAGCCAAGACTTTTGACCAAGATTGCCAAGCAATTCACCAAAAATTTTAACACATTAACCAAGCCACGTTAGTCCAAAAGAATTAGGGAATATGACTGTGTCTTCACATGGGACACCAAATAAGGGAACTCTGAACCCTGATATATCAGATATTCGCATAGGGGTTAGCTCAACTCCTTTCATTCGAGTAGCCAAGACTTTTGACCAAGATTGCCAAGCAATTCACCAAATTTTTTAACACATTAACCAAGCACGTTTGTCCAAAAGCATTAAGGAATATGACTTTGTTTTCACTTGGGACACCAAATAAGGGCACTTTGAACCCTGATATAGTCAATTATTCGCATTGGGTTTAGCTTATGTTCTTTCATTTTAGTAGCTAAGACGTTTGACCAAGATTGCCAAGCAATTCACCAAAATTTTTAAAACAGTAACCAACCCACGTTTGTCCAAAAGCATTAAGGAATATGACTTTGTCTTCACTTGGGAAACCAAATAAGTGCACTCTAAACCTGATATATTACATATTCGCATAGGGCTTAGCTCATGTCCTTTTCGTTTTAGTAGCCAAGACTTTTGACCAAGATTACCAAACAGTTCACTAAATTTTTTAACACATTACCCAAGCCACGTTTGTCCAAAAGCATTAATGAATATGACTATGTCTTCACATGGAACACCAAATAAGGGCACTCTGAACCCTGATATAGTCAATAATTCGCTTAGGGTTTAGCTTATGTCCTTTCATTTTGGTAGCCAAGACGTTTGACCAAGATTGCCAAGCAATTCACCAAAATTTTTAAAACAGTAACCAACCCACGTTAGTTAAAAAACATTAGGAAATATGATGATGTCTTCACTTGGGACACCAAATGAGTGCAATCTGAACCCTGATATATCAGATATTCGCATAGGGGTTAGTTCATGTCCTTTCATTTGAGTAGCCAAAACCTTTGACCAGGATTGTTAAGCAATTCACCAAAAAATTTAACACACTAACCAACCCACGCTATTCCAAAAGTATTAGGGAATATGACTATGTATTGACTTGGGACACTAAATAAGTGCACTTTGAACGCTGATATATTACATATTCGCATAGGGCTTAGCTCATGTCCTTTTCGTTTTAGTAGCCAAGACTTTTGACCAAGATTGCCAAACAGTTCACCAAAATTTTTAACACAATAACCAAGCCACGTTAGTCCAAAAGCATTAGGGAATATGTCTATGTCTTCACATGGGACACCAAATAAGGGCACTCTGAACCCTGGTAAAGTCAATAACCTGATATAGATACAAAATGTAATAATATAGATAGACCCAAAAGGTTACACACTGTCTATACAAAGTGTATCAAAACATGAACGTGATGTCATTTACAACATTTACATCAGTACTAATCAATACTAATCAACATTTACAATTGACATTTGCGCGCTAGACCCCTCTCTTGAGCATGAAAGAATTCTGATTACCCCATCTTTTCCCTTTACTGATGTTCTAATTATCCATCCAAAACCTTCTCTTAAAGCATACTCACCATAATATAACATCCCCTCATCTAATGAAGCAAAAGACATCTCGATTGTAGGCTGCCAACATGCATCCTCATCGTTTGACTCGTCAACTGTTATACCTTCGCAATTGCCACTACCACCTTCAACGAATGTATCTGCACTCTCCATGAACTTCAAAATGTGGGTGTCACACCATGACTTCACAATAAAAACCAATTATGTATATCGTTAATTAAAATGAAGATTGTGTTGAAACCTAAGACCACTAACATAATTACTTGAATGATTTTACAAAACTAGTTTTTGCAAACACCTTCATTATATCATCACATTTCAAGTACCACAACCTCAAATATCACATTTTAAGTATAACAACCCCAAATATCAGCAAGTATCTCAGTAAAATCAAGCAAAACCAACATAATCTTCCCCAACCATATGGTTTACCACAACATTAATCCCCAATAGTACCATTCAACATAATATTGTATGGTCACTAAAGCTTTAACAGTAATTATAATATAAGTTTTTAACTTGTACAGGCCAAATAATCAAATAAATATGCTAATTACAGAGAGTGGTTTCTAAGGAACCTTGAGGAAATCAAACATTTCTACTGATATCAAAGACAATTAATGCTGAAAGGGACCCAAATGTTTGCTCTAGCTAGCATAAGGTATGGTAAAATTTCAACTTTTACTAAAAATAATAGGGTTTCGTTTCAATCAAATTGGGGACATTTAGGGTTTCTACAATCAACGAAATTAGGGATAAGTTAAGGAAAACAATATAAATTACCTGAGTAGAAGAAGCTTGCGGTTGTGGTGGAGAAAAGGGCGGAGGTCGTCAGAGTAGAGTAGAGTGGTGGTCAACGGAGAAGAGAGTGATGGAGGAAAGCGTCTTTCTTTTTCACTGGAACTGTGTATAAAAGAACAGTACTTTCACTGGAACAGAGTAGAGTAGAGTGGTGGTTTTTACGGCAGCGGGGGAGAGGTCAGTGGTGAGAGTAGAGGTCGAGGGACAGAGGAGAGGCTGTGGGAGGGAGAGAGCTTTTTTTGACGTGTTTCCACCGTGTTTTGGTTTTTGTGTTTTTTTTACTTTTAATAATTCTAAAAAATAATTTAACTTTTCAACAACTGGGTCCCACCACCTCATTTCTGCCAGTATTCATACGGTATTGAGTATTTTTGTCTGGTTTTGGCTGGATTTTTTGTCTAAATAACATTATTGATTATTTATCTCTCTCGGTCCCCCCAATGTTCACAACCAAAGATCTCTAATACAGCAGTAGCACACACTAATTATACTAAAAATGAGTCCCACAGTACTCTACACTATAGGGTATCGTCGCCATGTGCTTGCCACCGAGGTAGTGGTATGGCGTTTACCTCGGTAGGAGCCAATGATCGACTAACATGTTCCCCTTGATTGTCTTTTAGTTGGACGCGTCCTTCCCTGGTCATGTGGTACACAAGTTCCAATGTATAGAAAAGCGGTGATAAAAATTCCAAGGTAAATAGTCAACAAATTGAGTAAAAGAGAGATGTTTCTAGTAAATAGAGTACTTCTAAAGATGGTAATTGTATTGTTTTAAAAGTATTATCCTCATAAATATTAGTCCTACTATATTGAAAAATATACAATGTTCTAAAATATTTAAATTCAAAAAGTTAATATCTTATAAATTTTGTTAGTACAAAATAGAATAATAGGTCATTCCTATTATTTAAAAAAATATATTGATACTATTAATTTAGCCAAATACCTAAATACACGAAGAGAATTTAAATTAAATGAATCATATTAATGGCTATCACAAATAAACTAATTAGAGCGAGTACACATTATATGTTGATGTTTTGTTTTTAAAGAAATAGGAAAAGAAATTGATATAGGGTTATGCAGTGGCGGACCCAGGACCCTGAGTTAAGGGGTGCAAAAAATTTCAAATACACACATCACTAAAAATATAATAAAAATAATACTTTAACGGGTTCATAACTTATGTTGCACTAGACCAACACAAATTAAAGAGCACTAACACAAAATACAAATTAATTAAATAGTACTAACAAAATTACCAATTAAATAGCATTAATAGAATCAAAATAAGGATAATAAGAACAAAAACCGTTTCAAGGAGAAATAAAAACTTTTGTAAAAATAAAATATGTGAGAGTCTAGTGTATTAGAGTGGTGCAAAACTAGGAACTTTGGTGCAAAATTAGGAACTTTGATGCAAAAGACATTTTTTAGTGGGTGCAAAAACATTTTTTCCTAAGGTTCCAGTGCTAATTTTATTTCTCTAGGGACCTGAACTCTCCGGAGTACATGTAAGTCTGCCTCTGGGGTTATGCATGTTATTTTTTTTTGCAAAATACGATTTGTGGTTGTTAAATTTTGGTTCTATGATTGTATTTGTTATTAACAAAAAGGGCGGTGGGGAGTATTTGAACACTTAAATTTGAACAGTTAAATTTTTTTCTAACACTGCTTAGCAACTCACTTTACATTATTGTCATGAAACTATTTTTTTCACCAAATCTGCTGTTGATGAACAAATTTTACATATATGAATTGGTAAATTTTTTTCTGAATGCTAAAATAACCCAAAACACACTACCTAACATCGTATTTTACGTATTTTGGCAAAAAAATTAATTTTTGGTTTGACCAAACAAATTATTGAGAAGCGAACTCAGTGTATTTATACAATGTAACTTTTTTTTTCCTGAAACCTAAGACACCCCAAAACACACTGCTTAGTGTCACCATTTACATATTGGCATGAAATTAGTTTTTGTTTTGACAAAAATTATTGAGAAACAAACTCTGCATTTATACATCTAATTT
The DNA here is from genome assembly GCA_963573325.1 of Astragalus glycyphyllos. Classification (NCBI taxonomy): domain Eukaryota; kingdom Viridiplantae; phylum Streptophyta; class Magnoliopsida; order Fabales; family Fabaceae; genus Astragalus; species Astragalus glycyphyllos. The sequence continues at coordinate 52,008,049 of OY754312.1, read as the reverse complement.
TTTTTGAATCATAAGGCACCCTAAAACACACTGTTTAACATCACACTTTACATATTTTATTACAAGATTAATTCTTTTTTTAACAAAATTGATTATCGAGGAACAAACTTCGCATATTTGAAGAATTAATTTTTTTTGAACACTAATGCCAAACTTTGGATAATTTGTTACAAAATTAATTTTCATTTTCACTAATTCGATTATGAAAAAAAAAACTTCACCTATTTGACAATTAAAAATTTTAATGGAGTGTAAAGTTCCTAGAATATAAAAATCTGAAGAAAAAAAAGTGAGGGAAGAAAAAGGGAAAAATAAAAGGAGGAAAGGGAGGGAAAAATTGGCTCCAAAAGGGGAAGGGAGAGACGTCAAGCCCAGATAATGATCTCAAGGGTATTTTCGTCAGAGCAGTTCTCAACAGCTACTTTCCAAATTCCAAATAATAATAAAACGCTCCCTTTCTTCTTCATCAAAAGCAACACAGTGATACTACTCTCTGCTATTCTTTTTCACCACCGCTCTTTCTGTCTCTCTCTCTCTCTCATCTTCAAGCTTCAACGCTGAGGCTGCAAATCGATCATCACAACGCCGCCATTCAATTTCCTTCATCTCTGTTTCTTTATTTTCTTCCTTCTTTCTTTCCGTTTTAATTCACTAAATCTTGTTGTTTTCACTTTTTGCAGGTTTCTTCGATCATCATCTTCTCCCTCTCCTTTCATGGATCAGGAATCTTCGAATTCTTCAACCAAGACCACAACCCGATCTCCTTTCAAAGAAAAAAACAATTCTCAGGAAAACGTAATTCCTCTCTCGTTTCTTGATTTTCTTCTTGCAAACCTAACACGCCGTTAATGAATTTCTCACTTGTGATTTTTGATTGATATGCAGTTGGATTTCTGTTACGATCACTACATGTTAACGGAAAGTAGAAGGGGAAAAGAGAATCTATCTAGTAATCCGGCGGCGATAGAAGCCTACGGCAAGCAACTCGCCGAAGCCCTCAATATGAACAATCGCACCAGAATCTTGGCCTTCAAGAAAAGATCACCTTCTCCTCCTCCTCCTCCTCCTCCTCCTCAAACCAAATCCTCCAAACCCAAGCGTTACATTCCTCAGGTAACTTATCCTAATTGCATATTTAATTTTTATCACTTGCTTTTAGTTTCAAATTCAATTGCCTATTTTAAACTGTTTTTGTGATAACGACTTAATTATATTTCAGAGTTATGAAAGGGTTTTGGATGCACCTGATATTCTAGATAATTTCTACTTGAATTTATTAGACTGGGGAAGTACTAATATCCTCAGTATCGCCCTTGCAAATACTGTATATCTTTGGAATGCTGCAGATAGTTCAACGGAAGAACTTGTCACCGTTGATGATGAAGATGGTCCTATAACAAGTGTTAGCTGGGCCCCAGATGGACGCCACTTAGCCATTGGCTTGAGCAATTCCCATGTTCAGATTTGGGACTCTACTACCAAAGAGCTGGTAAATATCATTTGATTTTTTTTTAGTATGTATTGTTTAAAACTGGAAAATGGAATTAGATAGATTACTAGATAGATTACTGATATAATGCTTGATTTGGTAATTGCAGCTAAGGACGCTGAGTGGTGGACATCGAGAAAGAGTGGGTTCATTGGCATGGAATAGTCATATCTTGACAACTGGTGGAATGGATGGTAGAATAGTCAACAATGATGTGAGAGTCAAATCTCACATTGTTGAAACTTACAGGGGACACCAACAAGAGGTGTGTGGTCTCAAGTGGTCACCCTCAGGACAACAATTGGCGAGTGGAGGCAACGATAATGTTATTCATATATGGGACAGATCCGTGGCTTCTTCGAGTTCCCCTAGTCACTGGCTTCATAGGTTTGAGGAGCATAAAGCTGCTGTGAAGGCACTTGCTTGGTGTCCTTTTCAGCGAAATTTACTTGCTTCTGGTGGAGGTCAGAGGGATCAGTGTATTAAGCTGTGGAATACACATACTGGTGCTTGTTTGAACTCTGTCAACGCTCGATCACAGGTTTGTGGTTTGCTTTGGAACAAGAATGAGTGTGAGCTGCTTAGCTCGCATGGTTTTCCACAGAACCAGCTCACTCTTTGGAAGTATCCTTCCATGGCGAAGATGGCTGAGCTCAACAGTCATACCTCTAGGGTGTTGTGCATGGCACAGAGTCCAGATGGGTGTACAGTAGCCTCTGCAGCCGCCGATGAGACGCTGAGATTCTGGAATGTCTTTGGAACCGTATCCGTTGGAGATGATTGATGCTGCATATTGCCATGTAAAGCTTGTGCAAGCCTCAGTTGTAATTGTTGAAGTAAGAGGTAATTCATAGCTAGTGCTTATAGTTTGTATGCTCGGTTAGAGCGGTTAGGGGTTTTTATTTTTCTGTTAGATTGCATCACAGATTCTGTTAGTGAATTGATTGTACAAATACTGTTATTCAGTGAAAATGGAATACAACTGAGTTTTCCCCAAATTTCTGATCTTTTCCCTTCTTCCTCAGAGTCCTTTCAATTTCTGTTCTGTGTGTGAGAAATGCTCATTCTGTGCTAACAGTAATATCTAAATAGGAGGACCTCAGTTAATTTATGTCTCAATAGAAATGTTTCTGGGATGCAACTAATTTGGAGCATGTATGAACTGTAGTGGATCTCACTAAAACGAAAAACTAAATTAACTTGCCAATTGGAAAAAAATAATCGGTTTAATTTCATACTTGAGGAAGTTTGCAAGAAGATTATAGAGATGAAATTTGATAAAAGTTTCTTGGGCTTAATTGTGAGTAGAAAGTAGCACGTATAAAAATAATCGGTTTGTGCACTTTGTTCTTGGTTTTTTAATTTTTAGCTTATACTCCTCTACTCCTACATATAAGTGTTCTTTATATTTAGTTATTGGGAAATGGATATATTGGAAATAGGATAAAATAACAATCAATTTATATTCTGGTGCATATATGTTTTCCTTGCTGGTTTGGGCATCAACTCAGAAACCATCATAAGAACAAGAAAGAATGCAGAAGTATATTGCTGTTGCAGGCACAATAATTGCAATGGTAATGGGGGGTGCGGTATATACTTTGCTTCAAAAAGTGTACACGGGACATTCAGAGTATGTGTCACGTTTCAACACACCTAAAGCATATTTATTTTGGACCTTAATTTACAGTCTCACAGGTTTCCCCATTGTTGGTTCAGAGTATGCGTCATGTTTCAACACACCCAAACAGGGTCATATTTGCATTGCTGGTTCCATTTGCACTTAGTGAAACAGTTGATTGCCATCTATTCAGTGCTCAGGAGCACTAACCATGCCATTTGTCCTAGTTTGCTTCACTGTGATATATGCATTTTTTCTAAAGAAATTTGATGTTCTGATTAACAGTTATTGCTAGATGTCTTGAAGGAATGCTTTGGAGTTGGTCTTTGAAATTTAGGGAGTTCAAATTTTCCTCTTGTAATGTTGATTAATTTTTATTTTTTTATTTTTTATGGTTTTGGGACTCATTATAACTAGTCTTTTGGGTCTAACAGTTTGACACATTTGAATGAGTCTGACTTGAGGAAGAACCAAGCTAGCTGATAATTGATGTAGCTCTAGACGCTACCTAGCTACGTGTTAGATTAGCAATGATTTGTCGAAGAATAACTCTGAAGACACAGTTCAAGTGACGAATATTGAAACTCTTAAACTTGTAATCCAAGTAATCAATGTATTCCCATGTGCTTCCCAATGGTCGATAAGGTGCCTTTGGCCATGTTTTTAGAGTCAGGAAAGGAAAAATTTGACTTCAATTCTGTGTGTAATTTATATGTGAAGTATTTATGTAATTGGTTATTTGTTTATTTCTTGCTGTCAAATTCGATCATATTTTAAATTTTTGTTTCGTTCTATTAGCCATGTGTAGTTGTTTGCATTTGATAAATACAATTCTTGCTCACAATTTTCTGAAGTTCATGTTGATTCAAGTTTTATTAGCAAGTATTTATTGAATTTGCTCTTGGAATTTAAGCTATTTTAGTTCTCTCACATCAAAATAATATTGCACACCAGTTGCGAATGAAACTTTGTTCTTGCTCCTGTTTCTATTTCGCATTTCGATTGGCATCTCTCTCTCTCTCTCTCTCTCTCTCTCTCTCTCTCTCTCTCTCTCTCTCAGGTTTGTACCCTTCCAAACTATGCTGTTCGATTTTGCATTTCGAGATAACTGTTCGATGATTCTCTTAGCAGTTTTGTTTCCTCGCGCTTTTATTTCTCTTGGTCACGGATCTTCCCCATTCTCTAATATATGAACTGGAGCTGCAAACCATGATTACTAAACTGATTTTTGCTAACATTTCTAATAATTCTTTGTCATGTCTTTGCATGTCAATTTTGCTTAAATGAAAATTTACTTCTGATTTGTGAACCCAAGATTGAGAGAGGATCTCGTGGTGATGTCACCATCTTGCCAACATTGGTTCTAAAGTACGTCCAGTGTAGAGGTTAGTTATTAAATACCTAATTAGTAGATATTATGGTTGAATTCGCGGAAGCGAATTGAACTCATAATGCTTTTTCTAATTTTGAACTGTGTATGAGTGACTCATGCATGCTATTCTTAAGTTTGGCTATCAAAATCTAGTTATCATATTTACTGAGTTGAGAGTTGAATGGCAAAAAAGACACATGAAAGCAGTCCAACCTCTCAAGATAGAGATACATTTTCGCTTTTGGAGGCTGTTTGGTGTACAAATGTGGTAGCAGTCATGCTTCTTAGGGTGCCCCGCTATTATCTTGTCGAGGATCATGTGCAGCAGCTGGGTGTATTTTTGCTGAGCCTTGAATCAAGCTCTATGAAGTTCTTGTCAGAGATTGTCTTAGTCTCGGGATATTGCTCTTTGGTTCATTGCTGAATCAATGTTTATTTGGGTCTGTGATGCTGTGCAATAGGAAGCTCTGTGGTACATCTATCCTATCCAGCTTAGGTGCTTTGGGTGGTGCTACAATGTTGGGTCTGTTCAAGTAAAAAGGGGCGTGGTGTGCTACTGTGCATCAAGCGTAAGATGCATGTTCAGGTACTACTAGGAGTTGAAATGGTGTGCTCTAAAGGTTTTTGTTTTGGATGTTGGCTTTGGAGAGCTTTTTAGTGCTGTTGTGCTGTTGTGTGGATAAGGAGACCAGGTTCTTTCTTTCAGTTTCATCTCTGTGGAGCTTCTCTTGGCTGTCTCTTTTTACACAGATTGGCTTGTTTTTTATAGGAAGATCTTGTGCAGTTAGGGGAGGTGGCATTTCTTGTTTAAGGTGGGTTTGTTGTTGCTAGTTTTGGGTTGCTTCAGTCTTGAAGTACTTAAGGGAGTAGCCATATTGTTTGTATTTGGGAGATGTAGCTGATCTATTTATTTTGGGTTCCGTTGCTGCTATGTAAAATTATGGAGTTGTGTTGGGTATTTGGGGAGCTGTGGGTAGCTTCGTGTTTTCTTTGGCTTGGAGTTTGACCCGTAGATCTTCTCTAGGCAAAGGTGTGTGGTGTGCTGCTACCTTTGGACAAGGCTTGTCTTGGTTTCCTTTTTGGCTATTGGGGTTCTTTAGAGTTTGTTTGGGACAAGGCTTGTCTTAGTTTCCTTTTTGCCTGTTGGGGTTCATTAGAGTTTGTTAGTCTCTTGTAATTTTCTTGTTTTTGGTTTTGTTCCTCTCCTTTTCTGCTTCTTAAGTGTAGCAGGGCTTTAATGCTTATATACATGTAATTCACATAATCTGTACTTGGACCTAACTTGTGAGTGAGTCAATTTACTGAATGCAACACTTGTATTACCGTGCATAAAGATATAGATTAACAAAAGGAATACAATGGCTACTGTCTTTGCATCAAAGGCAGCATAGTTTTGCTAATTTCTACAATATTTATAATGATTGAATAATTCTAGTTCTAATTTAATTTGAATAGCAAATCATATGCAACACCTATAACCTACCCATGCAGTTTCAGCAAAAAACATTGTCTTAAGTTCTGAAGTTAGTACCATTCCAAGAAATCTAGGAACAAACTGAAGAAGCAACCAAGAACGGAGAACAAGGCATGCTTTGTTGCTATTACATTTAAACATACCTTTGAAGAAATATCCAATTCAAATGTCAATGGGAAACAAAAGCTAGTGAATGTGGACTATGGTTCGTTCCTACAGAATATTAAAAGTTGAAATCCATGTCGATCGATTTTTCAAATCTGTCCATAAACAAATGTGTCTGACGGAAAACCAATGAGCATGGAGATAGTTGGATAGAAGATAAAAGATAAGATGCATAATTAAAAGCTGTTTAATTTATATTTGGGATTGTAACTTTATTGTTGAAAGACAGCTATTTTATTTAGAGAAAAGAACCCCAGATAAACTCATGATAAAGTCAGCCACAAGAACATCTTCTTGTTCATACTTTCTTGTTGCTGTTCCATGGACGAGGTGGCGCCTTAGTTTCATCCGATTTGTCTTCATTAGCATTAGTGTGTGACACTGACATTTTATTAGTAGGCAAGGCATTAACGTGTGTCCAGTTTTGGAGTTGGATGATTTGGGGTTGGTGGTGGAAGATATGGCATACTAGTAGCTGATTCCATCACTGAAACAACACTCAGAAAAATGAGCATGGACCAAACTATAACTGAAGTAGCCATATTTCAAATATTTTTTGCTAGCTTGTTGTAGTGGTTGTACGTTCATAAATACCATGTATGCAATGGTATTTATAGCAGGCTAAGCTTTAACACTCTCTAGATAGATACATTGGTTCATGGTGTGCATTGATTTTACATGTGCTTTGCCTTCTTAATTACTATAATTATACCAATATAGCACTTAAGTACTAGTACTCCTTCTTTTATGGTACTGCTTAATCTTAAGAATATCTTTAGCCAAAAAGTAAGGTATAAGGCTCCAATCCTACGGTTGTTGGGTCAGAAGTATCTCAGGCAATTTCAAAGAATGAGCATCATACTTGGTTTAATAAAATTAAGAAAGCAATGCATTTAGCTCCAAATTATGAAAGACAAGATTCCTAGTTTAGTTTTGAATCCTATTTGTTTACATCGAACTCAGGACTCAACCATGTGAGGGAGGGATCTAATAAACACGAAAGCAGCATAACGCAAATAGTGAGTTGGGTAGGTGGGATATCACTGGGGGACCTAACATGGAGGAGGAATTTTTATGTCTGGGAGGGGGGGTCTGTTGGAGGAACTCTTACAAACTCTACCACATCTAATGATGTTAGTGTTACAAACTACTATTCTGGACCTATTTATAGACTAAAGTGCACTTTTTAAGTTCATTGAATAACTAATGTATCTGATCTAAAATATAGACCATATACATTAGTTATTCAAAGAACCTAAAAGTGTTTTTTTGCTTATAAATAAGTCCAATTGGAGTATGTCCTTAATTTGTGGTGACCATCAGGAGTCTTCTCTAAGCTTGTTCCTCACCTATAATTTATCCCTAGCACTGAGCGTGGTTAGTGGGTGGTTATTCTTAGTTGAGTAATCGTTAGTCCAGGTGTGGTCAGTTGTTAGCATGTAGTAATTCTTTGTAAATACTTATAAACACACGTCAATCAATTCCAATATTTTTTTAAGCAAAGCTTACTTTTCATAGCATTTTCCTCATATATTACACAATTTAGTAGAATAAAAAACTCAATCACCTAGCCCAACACTCTTGGGAGTAGTTTGGAGAACCCATAACACTTCCTCTCTCAATGTAACCGATTGAAGAAAATTAGAATCAATGTTGAGATTCATTAGCCAAATCCTCGGTAAATTTTCTATCGACAACAAATTTGGTGTGCTTGGTAGGATCACAGTAGGTAAATAAACTTAATTTGAACTATGGTTCGCCTTGGCCAGATCATCTTTTGCTTATGCCTTACACTTCGAAAGAGACTAAACAAAAAGGAACCACCATCAGCTTCGAAGAAACCCAAAATTCAAATGGCTTAGGATCTAGTGCACACTACAAGAATGCCTAGCAAGGATATTCCACCACCAATCGACTTGAATGACATATTACATGGTTGAGGAGTCAGATTAGTTTGACAAGTCTGGTTTATCCAAGGCGCAAGTTGTCAATTATCTCTATTAGAATTTGTAGATAATCATGTATTCCTTATTTGTAGGAGACAGATTTTCTATTTATTTACTCTCTTCCTTGGTCAACACACCACTAGGAGACATATTTTCTAAACAATTATTAGTTACTTAGTGAAACACACCGTTTCAATAAAAAAAAAGGAGAGAGAAGAAAATATAATAGTATAATAAGTTAATTGAATAAAAAATAAAATAAATAAACAAAAGGAGGGGTGGGGTATTTTCGGACCACAACACCCACACTCCTCTCTCACTTTGCTTTTCATTCTCTCTTTCAAACCAAACCCCAACTCTCTTTTCCTCTCCCGAAACAGCAGACCCCCCCCCTCCCCATTCTTCTCTTCCAAAACTCATTTTCTCTCACTACATGTAAAATTTCTTTCTCCTCTCTTCACCATAACTTTACATCAACAAGGAATACAAGCTTGAGAGTGATATATTGAATTGGAAGTGGAAATACCCACTCTTGGGAATCTATTCTTTGGTGATTGAGGTAAAATTCTACAACCTATTAGATTAAGTGTTGGTAAATTAGCATATGAGTAGTGGGTAATGGTATAGAGTAGTAGAATATGTGAATTTCATATTATTATTGGCTCTTTAAAAACCCTAAGTTTAATAAATTGGGGGTTTTGACAAATTAGTGTTGTCCAAATTGTTGAGTGGCTATTAATAAGTTTCTAAGGGTTTAAAGTTGTTGTATTGGTGCTCAGATTCGGTGCAAGCAACTTTGGTGGTTCCTCTTGAAGGCAATAGGAGCGATCTAGCTCACTCTTCTTAGTTGTGAGTAGCTAATTTACAATGTGGCAATTTTTATATATTTATTTTCTTATGGGAGAAGCAAACAAATTTTCTTAAATAGATTTTATTCTCAAATATGAGCTGAAAAGTATTTCTATTTTATGTGTTTTGTTGTGGTCGTTGTTGTTGGATACCGTTAGCTGCAACGAAGAGATAATGCAGCCTATGAGCTAAATGCTCATAGCCTTTTTGGATTACCGTTTTGCCGTGACGAAGAGATAATACGGCCCGTGATTACCGTTTTGCCGTGACGAAGAGATAATACGGCATATGATTTCCGTTTTGCCGTGACGAAGAGATAATACGGCCTATGACTACCGTTTGCCACGACGAAGAGATAATGTGGTCTATGTGCACATAGTAGACAGCTTATCTTGCTTGTCATGTTTTGATATGAGACGTGTTGAAGAAGTATGATATTATGATTGTTGTATATATCTATGTACAAGATAATATTGTTTCCATGTTTATTTCGTTTGTTGTATAAACATCGTGTTTGATTGGAAACGACTCGTGCCATTTTTGCTTCTCCTTCCTGTCCACTTGTTTATTGTGCTCTCACTGAGTCTGTGTGACTCACTCTATCATTTCTTTCTTGTTTTTCAGATTTGCAGACATCAGAGTAGATTGTCCTTGGGATCTACGGTTCACCCCAGGACTTGTTGCATTTTAGGTAGGCCTCATCTTAAGCGATAACTATTATTTTGATGACTTTGGTGCGATGCAGCTATAGGAATAGGAACTTCAGTGTCTAGAATGGCATAGGGTCAAATCGGAATTTTGTAAAGTTACATAACTGCTTCTTATTTTGAACCATATTGACAAAATTGTAAATATAAGATGAAGGCTTTGGTTGTTATATTCTGGATATGTAATTCATAGTTATGCAGGTTTATTTGTGGATGGAATGTCCGAAAAACAGAGGAGACTCTGCTGAAATTTTGTAGATTTTTGTAACCTTAAAAAGTGTTAGGCTTGCCAAGCTTATGACGTGTTGGTCTTAGCTTGTGCGCCGGTCATGGCCTGACGGTGGGTCGTGACAAAGTGGTATCAGAGCATAGGTTAGAAGGTCCTGTAGCTGCATCATTTTGGGGTTGATTATAGACTCGTGTTTGTAATTTGTGTACCCGGGCGCATCTTACAAGCAAGAAGCTATGATTTCCCACTATCACTGAAGTTTGTTATCGCATTTGTTATATTCATCCCTTTTCCTAAATGTTAATTGTCTTCGGTGGAGATTCCACCGAGAATTTCACCTACTAGAGAGTGTGTTATTGCTGACAAGGCTTCCACACAAATGGTGGAGTTGACTGCGCTTCGACTTCGTGGTATTGTTAGAGAGTGGTATGAGAGTATGCTATTTGCTAGACCGGTTGGATTACCTTCTTTGGAGTGGGATGAGTTGTTCCCTCCCTCAGAGTGTTAGAGATAGAAAAGCACGAGTTTGAGATTCTTATGAAAATAGAGAATATATATTAGTGATAGAGTATAATGTCCAGTTTATGCGGCTAGCCCAATATGCACCACATTTGGTAGATTTATTGATGGCTTGAAGAGTTATTTATTCAAGGAAATTTCAAGCCACAATGACATGACTTATCTATAGATCTTAATCATGAAGCAAGAAAAAAAAAACAAGAAGAACCAAAAGATAATAATGCAACTTCTGAAATAGTTTCTAATTTGGAAGGGATTGCTTTAGATTGTGTAAAGCATGTAAGCACAATTGATAGTACCTTGTAAGGAAGAAAAAGCTTCTATTCTAGACCAGTTAAAAGAATTAGAAGAGAAGATAATTTCTTTGGAAGAAAGTGAGGAACTTTTTGATTGAGAGTACATCAACACATGGTGGCACAAGCTTGAATGAGAAGTGCAATTTTAGCAGCCCAGAGGAATATTCTAATGGATTTTCAGATGATAACCACTTTCCGAGAAGAACAATCGGTTCATTAGCAAAGAGGTTACTTCCATATTTAGATGTCGCTGATAATGAGAGTGAGAATGAAGAAACTTATGTGATTGATTGATAGTTGGAAAGTGAATCATTTGATATGCCAAACGCAGTTTCCATAAGTGAAATGGATAATAGTATGAAAGTGTGCATTGAAGAGGAAGTTGATCGTGTTTAGGCTACAAGCTCTTGAATCTAGATACAGAGTTTATGCGTCGTTGCATGGGGTCCATACAAAATGGGGGAGGTAAAGGAACTGAACTTCCACAAATCTTGCAACATCTTTGTGATCTCAAGGTTGTTGAACTCCAATTGAAGAACTTGAGTAGTGATCCGCTATAGAGAAGTTTCATTCACCAACCAAAAGCATATACCATAAGGCTACTTTGTTGGAGGTGATCATATTCCTGAAGCATGATTAACCAAATTTGGTTCCAAAAAAATAAAAATAATAATATTAGAAAATTTCTCTAATTGGGGAGGAATGAAGAGAGACGTACCTGAACTTGTATCTAAATGTTTGGTAGGCAACAAGTGAAAGATGAACATCAGAAGCCTGTTGGTTTACTTCACAGGATCAAGATACAAGAGTGGAAGTGGGAGAGAATCACTATGGACTTTGTGACAGGGTTACCTAGAACCTCAAAAGGTCATGACTCAGTTTGGGTTATTGTGGATCGGTTAACAAAGTCTGCACACTTTTTGCCTGTGAAAACTACTTACTCGGCAGCTCAATATGCTAATCTTTATATAGAGAAGATAGTGTCCTTGCATGGCGTCCCATTGTCTATAATATCTGATCGAGGACCTCAATTCACATCTCATTTTTGGAGGTCCTTTAAGTCTGCTTTAGGAAGTCGATTGGATTTGAGCATTGCTTTCCACCCTCAAACAGATGGTCATTCCGAGAGGACAATACAAATCTTAGAAGATATACTTCGTGCGTGTGTGCTAGACCTTGGAGGGAGTTGGGATCGATATTTACCTTTGATGGAATTTGCTTATAATAATAGTTACCAATCTAGTATTCAAATGACACCATTTGAGGCACTGTATGGAAGACGTTGTAGATCCCCGATTGGTTGGTTTGAAGTTGGAGAGTCTAACCTTGAAGGTCCAAATTTGATTCAAGAAGCCATTGAGAAAGTTAAGGTAATTCGGGACCGCTTGGTGACAGCTCAAAGTAGACAAAAGTCATATGCAGATCGAAGGCGTTGACCTCTAGAGTTTAGTGTTGGAGAGCAGGTGTTCTTACGTGTGTCTCCAATGAAGGGCATTCTGAGGTTTGGAAGGAAGGGTAAACTAAGTCCGAGATTTATCGGGCCTTTTGAGATTTTAGAGAAAGTGGGGCAAGTGGCCTACCGTTTAGCCCTTCCACCCGATCTCTCAGGTGTTCACCCAGTTTTTCATGTATCAATGCTTCGGAAGTATGTTTATGACCCCTCTCATATTATTCAACACCAATCAGTACAACTTGATGAAAATCTCAACTATACAGAGCAGCCAGTAGCTATAGTGGACAGATGCATCAGGCGTTTGCGGTCTAAGGATATTGCTTCGGTAAAAGTGGTTTGGAGAGGACCAGCTGGAGAGGAGATGACTTGGGAACCAGAGTCAATTATGCGTGAGAAGTACCCCAGTTGTTTGAATCCAAAGGTTAGTATCACTTTAAGAATTCGAGGACGAATTCTTTTAAGGGGGAAGAATGAAACACACCGTTTCAATAAAAAAAAGGAGAGAGAAGAAAATATAATAGTATAATAAGTTAATTGAATAAAAAATAAAATAAATAAACAAAAGGAGGGGTGAGGTATTTTCGGACCACAACACCCACACTCCTCTCTCACTTTGCTTTTCATTCTCTCTTTCAAACCAAACCCCAACTCTCTTTTCCTCTCCCGAAACAGCAGACCCCCCCCCCCCTCCCCATTCTTCTCTTCCAAAACTCATTTTCGCTCACTACATGTAAAATTTCTTTCTCCTCTCTTCACCATAACTTTACATCAACAAGGAATACAAGCTTGAGAGTGATATATTGAATTGGAAGTGGAAATACCCACTCCTGGGAATCTATTCTTTGGTGATTGAGGTAAAATTCTACAACCTATTAGATTAAGTGTTGGTAAATTAGCATATGAGTAGTGGGTAATGGTATAGAGTAGTAGAATATGTGAATTTCATATTATTATTGGCTCTTTAAAAACCCTAAGTTTAATAAATTGGGGGTTTTGACAAATTAGTGTTGTCCAAATTGTTGAGTGGCTATTAATAAGTTTCTAAGGGTTTAAAGTTGTTGTATTGGTGCTCAGATTCGGTGCAAGCAACTTTGGTGGTTCCTCTTGAAGGCAATAGGAGCGATCTAGCTCACTCTTCTTAGTTGTGAGTAGCTAATTTACAATGTGGCAATTTTTATATATTTATTTTCTTATGGGAGAAGCAAACAAATTTTCTTAAATAGATTTTATTCTCAAATATGAGCTGAAAAGTATTTCTATTTTATGTGTTTTGTTGTGGTCGTTGTTGTTGGATACCGTTAGCTGCAACGAAGAGATAATGCAGCCTATGAGCTAAATGCTCATAGCCTTTTTGGATTACCGTTTTGCCGTGACGAAGAGATAATACGGCCCGTGATTACCGTTTTGCCGTGACGAAGAGATTTTGCCGCGACGAAGAGATAATACGGCATATGATTTCCGTTTTGCCGTGACGAAGAGATAATACGGCCTATGACTATCGTTTGCCACGACGAAGAGATAATGTGGTCTATGTGCACATAGTAGATAGCTTATCTTGCTTGTCATGTTTTGATATGAGACGTGTTGAAGAAGTATGATATTATGATTGTTGTATATATCTATGTACAAGATAATATTGTTTCCATGTTTATTTCGTTTGTTGTATAAACATCGTGTTTGATTGGAAACGACTCGTGCCATTTTTGCTTCTCCTTCCTGTCCACTTGTTTATTGTGCTCTCACTGAGTCTGTGTGACTCACTCTATCATTTCTTTCTTGTTTTTCAGATTTGCAGACATCAGAGTAGATTGTCCTTGGGATCTACGGTTCACCCCAGGACTTGTTGCATTTTAGGTAGGCCTCATCTTAAGCGATAACTATTATTTTGATGACTTTGGTGCGATGCAGCTATAGGAATAGGAACTTCAGTGTCTAGAATGGCATAGGGTCAAATCGGAATTTTGTAAAGTTACATAACTGCTTCTTATTTTGAACCATATTGACAAAATTGTAAATATAAGATGAAGGCTTTGGTTGTTATATTCTGGATATGTAATTCATAGTTATGCAGGTTTATTTGTGGATGGAATGTCCGAAAAACAGAGGAGACTCTGCTGAAATTTTGTAGATTTTTGTAACCTTAAAAAGTGTTAGGCTTGCCAAGCTTATGACGTGTTGGTCTTAGCTTGTGCGCCGGTCATGGCCTGACGGTGGGTCGTGACACTTAGGGATTACAATTATTAGTTAGCAATATTATAGGGGTTACAATTGTCTATCTTTGTGTATATATTATATGATCTGACGTGCTGTTCAACATAGTTTTTGACACGGTATCAGGTTAGGTAATTCTCCTCTCATCTTACCCTAGTTGTGTCTCAATCACTCTCTCATCTTCTTTTTTCAGTCCTCGGTGATGACCGAAAAACCACACCTAATCATCTCCCTCATCCCGCTCTTGCTGTAGCGAATATCAACACCTTTATCAAAGTCACCTTAGACAATGAAAAGGGTCAATACATCACACCGTCGGAGATGTTTAAAATACATGCTAGGGGGTATCAAGTTCTAGATCATATTATCCCTCCCTCAAAGGATAAGGAGAAGCCAAGTTCATCTCTTCAAGAAAGAGATCCCGATCTTTGGTTTCGTGTTGACACTGTCGTTCTACAATGGATCTACGACACCATCTTTGAAGACCTCCTCAACACCATCCTTAAACGTAATAGAGAATATGATGAGTTCTACTCATATATCACATTAATAGCCTAGACTTAATTTTCAGTTTTATCTTAGGATATGAAAGGCCAACACTAACTTAGAATAAGAAAGGCCGGCTTTAATTTTATAGAATAAGTGTTCGGTACCGGAGTACGGATTTAAGATGCCCGAGCTCTATGTACAGCCGAGCCCGGGGCACAAGAGATGTAGACGTGCTTCCAGTTGAAGTGCTTCATAAGAATGAAGCTTGAGCTTGGTAGATTGAAGCTGGAGCTCGGATTGCCCGAGGTGATCCTCTGTCCACGTCGGGTGTGGTGTACCTGCAAGACACTCCGACGCTTAAGTTAGTAAAAAGAAGAGAGAAAGAAGGGAGGGGGAATGAAAGAGATGCGTTGGATTATTGTAAGTGTTAGCAGAGTGTGCGCGTGTTACCTTGATATGGACGGCAGAACCTCTATTTATAGACAGTGTGTCGTACTTGAGCCGTTGGATGTGTGGGAGAGATCCTAATCGTTGCGTACGGGTCAAACGCGGATGCGGACGTCCTGAAGTACGGGAATGGGCCAGGCCCAAGCCAGTGAAGGTTTGGCCCATTCCGGAACAATGCCCGCCCATGTCGAGGACGGGAACAGTCATGAGGTCGGCCTCGGCTTGTTCTTCACTTGCCATTGTGGTGAGGGTTGCTGGGCCACGTGTCATTTCCTGGATGGTGAGTTGGAACGTGATGCTTGGTGAGCTCGAAAGTCTTCTTGCGCAGAGCTGAAGAGGCGCGCATTGAATCGTTGTGACGCTTCGCATCTCGCCTTTATAAAAGGCGAGTTGGAGATTCATTTGGTCACTTTTGCATTTCTTTGATAATTTGAGCTCTGCAATGAACGTTCTCTCTCACCGCGCGAGATCAAATCCACTGTCGACCATTGATGTTTTTTGGGTTTCTGTACCTATCGAGGTCAAGATTCACGTCGACATCCGAAGTTTCCTGCACAAAGGTTAGTTTCTCCTGTAAAATCTGTATACTTTAGTATGCTTTGGTCCGCGGGCGACGTCGTCGCTGCTCGCCCCAAGGGGAGGAGGTAGTTCGGCCTCGGGAATCTCGAAGCCTGAACACATACCGCTTAAACTTTAGATAAAAAGCCTGATATAGATAGAATTAGTTAGTGACGACGCCGATGCGGGCCGACTTCCGGAGAGCGAGGAAAGGCCGACTTCCGGTAAGCCACCCGGTAAACCAATCTTCAGGAAGTCGGCTACAAGAGAGCCGATGCGGGCCCCCAGGGGTGCTCCATCTCTGATGTCTTCGACATATGTACCCTCTCTTGCGGCGTCGGAAGCTTTAACTAGGGAGTTCGTCCGACAGACCTCGGAGTGTACGGTTGAAGAGAATCCTGAAGGAGGGCAAGCCGAGGTTGGATCTCGAGCTGAGGAGCTTGAGGCCGAAACAGAGGAAGTGGAGGTGACGGCTGAGGACTTGTACAAGTGGGTCCATACGAAGATCTGTAACACTGCTGCAAAACTGAAGCCGGAAAAGCCCGTGTCCTACTACGAAAAATTCATCAATGCCCCCGCTGAACAGAGGTGGAAGCTGATGGAGGCCGAGGATCTTCCGGTGTGTACGGATCATAATGGAGCGGGGTTCTTTTTCTACAGAGTCGCCCTGGAAACCATGGGAGTTCGAATCCAACTCAATTTTCAGAAGGGTGTGCTGAATTACCTGCATGTGGCCTTTTTTCAGCTGCACCTGAATGGCTAGGGGTTCATCCGGGGTTTTGAAATGGTTATGGAGTACCTCGGGAGAGTCCCTACCGCAAAAGTCTTTTTCTGCTTCTTTAATGTGTTCGGTTCTCTTGAACCCGAGATAGATGGCAAAAGGCAAGGGCACGTTGGGCTTCGGTGCAACATTGGACGATCCTTTTTCGCCCCGGCCAATGATTCAAACCGGGACATCAAACTAAACTTCTTTTTCGTCCGAGCTTCGAGCAGTGCTGCCAAGCTTTCAATTGCGGACTACGAGGGGGGAAAGTTCGCAAGGTCGCACTTCCCGTGGTCATGGAGCCATGAGCATTTCGTTCGGGACGGAGAGATCGGGAACCAAACCTGCTGAAGGGAGATGACAAGAAATCATACGAGTTGATCAACCAATGGGGGGAGAGAATGGCCAAGGCCGGCTTGAGGTTTCACCGCGGCTCTATGGTTCATGCCTTGGCTGAGTCTAAGGCCAAACTGAACAGATACTTTGATTCTTGTACTTGTCTTTTCATTTAATCTTTTTTGGTTGATATGAACCATGTTGGCTTCGGCTTTCTACCGTTGTTGACTGCTTTTTCTTTTTTCTTGTTGCAGGTAAGATGGAGAAGGAGGTTGATCTAGATAACATTTTTGCAGAGACGGGGCTTGATACTACTGCCAGAGTAGAGAAAGCACCTGTGAAGAAAATCACAGAAAAGAGAAACTCTGGGTCGGGGTCGGGGACCGACCCTTCCTCAGATAAGCAGACAGGCAAGTCCCATTCTAGGGACAAGCCTGCCCCTGAAAAAAAAAACCACAACAATCATCTCAAATAAAATCTCCAGGAGTCCGGTCCTCCTCTTCCTTCAAGCCGAGCTCGGAGTCTTCCAGTAAGGAGGCTCGCAAAAGAGGCCATTCTGAGGCCATTGCTGATGATCCCGCTGCCCTAAAAAAACAAAAACAGTGGCAAGAGGAAAGAAGGGCGGAGAAGGGGAAGGGCAAGGCTACTCTGGTCGACTTCGAGGCCTGCATCAGGGTCGGCCAGACTGGTGTCGAGGTCTTCATGGAGCTGCAGGACCTGGTGGCCGAAAAAATGACTGAACGTGTCTGAGGTAAGATTTCTGCCCTTGAAGCTGAAAATAGACACTTAGAAGGCAAGTTAATTCATACCTGTCGTGAACTGAACACTTACCGAGATACAAATTTGGTAGCTTATTCGGAAGACAACCGGAGGCTAAAAGGCGGAGCTCGACAAGCTGAAGGGAGTCAAGCAGCAACTTGAAGAAGCCAATGCCAAGGTCAGCGAGCAGTCCAAGAGTGTTACTGAGATCCCGGTGCTAAAAGCTGACCTCCAAGTCGTTTAGGAAAGACTGGCCGCCACCGACTCCGAAAAGAAGGAGAAAGGCAAGCTGGTTGAGCAGCTGAAGAAGGAGATGGCCAACCTTACCATGAAAATGGCGAAGGTTGCCAAGACCGGCTTCGACCGCTACCTCAACATGGCCGAGATCCTGTAGCCCACGCTGAACATCGACCTGCTTGACGCTAAGTATAAAACTGAGAACGGGAAGATTGTTTACCAGGGTACAGTGATCTACGACCCGGCTTCCGTGGCCTCCGTTGTACTTGAAGATAAGGCAAATCCAGCTAATGCGGAGCAGGGCGCCGAGGTTGAAGGCGACAAGGAGGCCGAGAAGGCTAAATGATCTTTTTATTTTTTTGTATTCTGATTTGATTTCGGTTGATCTCAGGCATGTCCGAGGCCAACCCTCATTTGTAAATTACATTGGGCATCGTCCCTTTTCCGGTTTTAATTAATTCTGCACTTCATCAATTTTGCTTTTGTATGCCTTGAATGACCTGTATGTTTTGATTTAGTGCTTGTGGTAGAGTAGGAATCTGTTGCAGACGTGAGAGAATAAAATTCGTAAAACGGCCAGATTCTGGCATAGGTAATAATAATGGAATTGCTTCATAGAGATAAGAGTAGAATTCCGCCGTAGGTAATAGAAATCCGGAAACCTGTGAAATCCCTGCAATTCAATAAGATTCAAAGGAGAACCGCTGCGCCCCCCCGAGCTTCATAGATAGGAAGGCCGCTACGAGCCCCCCTCTCCGTAGCAAGGTAGCAAGAGAGCCGCTGTGGGCCTTAGTCTTCATAGATGAAAAAGCCGTTGCGGGCTCCTCTCTCCAATGATTCCTCCAACGGAAGTCGCTGTGGACCCCCGCCCTTCAGCCTCTGATGGAGCGCGGAGCTCGGTGATTAGAGGTGCTGCAGGCTCGCACGAGACAAAATTGGGAAGACCTCGGCCTCTGATGGAGCTCGTCAGCTCGGAGATCAGAGGGAGGTAGGCTCCCGCGAGGCGTAATTGGGATCCCTTCGGCCTCTGATGCAGCTCGTCAGCTCAGACATCAGAGGGAAGGTCAGACTCTCTAATGGAGCGCGTGGCTCGGAGATCAGAGAGCTGTTGGAGCTGCGGTGCGCTATGTGCCGAAGACCAGAAGAGCGAGATATGGACCTGAGGTCACATAGGGAAAACCTGCAGAGAAATCCCTTCGAGCGAGAGGCTGGATGAAGATCCATTCAGAGATAGAGGTCCGGGATCTGATGCCAGAACTCCAAGAAGAAATCTGGTCTGATGAACAGAGAGATACAAGATAGGATGAAGGCTCAAGCCATGCTTAGGAGGCGAGCGAAGTCTTGTGAAGATCGAGATTAGAAGAAAGTTCAGGGAGATCTAGTCTGGTCAAAAGTAGAGAAATCTGTGCTCAGATGGAGCAGGTCAAAAGAAGATGCAAGCCCGAGATAAGCTGATAATCACTGCTATCTCCGTCAGAGATGAGCTCAAGTCGTATCGGAGGCGAGCGAGACCTGCAAATACAAAGAGATCGTAGCAAATGAAGTGATAGGTGAAAGTTGGGACTTACCTCGGGAAGAAGAACCAAGCCGAGAAACTTTGGAATTAAGTCCGAGTGAGGAGAGTCCGCACAGTTAGGAGAGAATGAGAGATTTGATAGAGTCCGGAAGCAAGTGGCAACACCTCCCACTGTGGTCGCCAATGTTCAGTACCAGAGTACGGATTTAAGATGCCGGAGCTCTTTGTGCAGCCGAGCCCGGGGCACAAGAGATGTAGACGTGCTTTTAGCTGAAGTGCTTCACAAGAACGAAGCTTGAGCTTGGTAGATTGAAGCTGGAGCTCGGATTGCCCGAGGTGATCCTCTGTCCACGTTGGGTGGGGGGGTACCTGCAAGACACTCCGACGCTCAAGTCAGTAAAGAGAAGAGAAAAAGAAGGGAGGAGGGAATGAAAGAAATGCGTTGGATTATTGTAAGTGTTAGCAGAGTGTGCGCGTGTTACCTAGATATGGAGGGCAGAACTTCTATTTATAGATAGTGTGCCGTACCTGAGCCGTTGGATGCGTGGGAGAGATCCTGACCATTGGGTACGGGTCAAACGCGGATGCAGAAGTCTTGAAGTACAGGAATGGGCCAGGCCCAAGCCAGTGAAGGTTTGGACCAATCCGGAACAATAAGAAAGGCCAGCCTTAATGTAGAATTTGAATGGTCAGCTCTTCTTGTATAAATAGAGCATCATGCTCCATTCCAAATCAATCAAAAATTGATTCACATTATACAAATTTCTGAATCTAGTAGAATGTGACTCCACTTCTGAACTTTCGTGGAATAGATTGAGAGATACCTTCTCTGACATTAAGAATTAAGGGGAACTGTACCCAGAACAATAACTCTCAAAGGTTCAGATGGAGAGCTTTTCTGATTCCTCCTCATACTGTCAACATTTCAAATTGCTATCGGGTCAATTATCCAACATTGGCGCTCCTGTTTCAAGCGAAAGGTTAGTACTTTAATTAGTTTCATGCTTAGTTGATGCTTATGCTAGTGTTTGTTCACAGATCCGCCACGACGATTCTCTTCCACCATTTTACAAAACTCGATCTACGCTTGTTCTGGATGAAACAACAAGGACGAAATAGGAGGCAAACTCCAATGGCAGTCCAACTTTCATCGTCTCTCAAGATGAAAATTCGAGTAGAAATATGGTTGGAAATTCATTCTGGGCTCTCTTTTTGGTTCAGCCCATGGTGATTGCTAAAGCCTCACATTTGGGCTCTCTTTTTTGGTTCAGCCCAGTTTAGCCACATTAGGAGAAATTGTAATCAAGCTTCTCACTATTTAGCAAAGTGGGCCACACCCACCCTAATCAAGTGTGGATTAAATCTACCCTACATACAATTAAGGATATTATTATATCTGATATATACCGGAATTATAGAGATCTATCTAGAAGATGGTCTCAGCGACTCATCACTAAACAAAAGGAGACTTGGACATAATATGAGGAGACTCTTGCTCAAGAGGAAATTCTTTGGTACTAGAAATCCCGTGCTAAGAGGTTGGAATTTGGGGACCGGGAAACACATTATTTTCATGGTGTGGCCACAGTTATAAGGAGAAGAAATCACATTACCAAGCTCCAGGATGAGGCTGATTAGTTGATTGAAGATTCTAGAAGCATGGAGTTTTTAGCTACCAGTTACTACAAGAATTTATTCCTTGTTGATGGGTCTCTGCTCTCTTTTTAGCGAAGGAATTCCTTCCCTAGGTTGGATGAAGAGTCTCTGATTGATATTGGTAGAGACATATCTGATGATGATATTTTAAATACTATGAAGAGCTTTGGCTCTTTCAAAGCTCTGGGCCCTGACGGTTTCCAAGCCATCTTCTACCACAATCAATGGAAGTTAGTTGGCTTTTCCTTGTGCACCTTGATTAGGAATATCTTCTCTGAGCCTCGGAGGATTGCTGAGATTAATAAGACATTCCTCACCCTTATTCCTAAACTGAACCAGGTTGTGTCTATGAAGCATTTTAGACCCATTGGTTTATGTAATGTGTCCTATAAAACCATTACTAAGCTTATTGCTTCTAGAATCAGACCCTATCTTTGTAAGTTGATCGGTCCCCCTTAGTATGCTTTCATTCCTAGAAGACAAGGCCATGATAATATTATTGTTGCCCAGGAGATTTCCCATTCTATGAGAACCAGAAAGGGTTCTAAAGGTTTGATGATTATCAAGATTGACCATGAGAAGGCTTACAATAGATTAGAGTGGAGTTTCATCATCCAAGACATTGGATTACCTGAGAAGATCATTGATTCGATTTTGGTTTTGTATTTCCACGCCTACTATACAACTTTTGGGGAGCGGGGAAGCTCTTGAGGAATTCTCTCCTTCAAGAGGGATTAGACAAGGAGATCCCCTTTCCCCTTATATTTTTATTCTTTGTTTGGAACAGTTATTTCTTATTGATCTTGAGGTAAATGAGGGTAGGTGGTATGCTATCAAGGTTACCCGTAGGTGTCCCCCCATATCGCATCTTGCCTTTGTGGATGACTACATGTAGTTTCGTTTGGTTCAGTTGGCTTCCTAAAAAACTCAAACCAAACCAAACCCATGTGGTTTGGATTGGTTTGGTTTTTTACGAAACAAAAGATAATTTAAAATGGAGTTAAAATCAACTAAAATAAAAAACGGCTAACATAAATCTTTAATAAAAAATTTGCTCAAATATATGTAGTATATAAATTACTCTGTTTTAATTCTTGTAAGATAGCTACAACAATGTTTAAAAGAATTTGAATTACATGTTTTATTGTAATTTTTAAATATATCGTAACAATATGGATTGTTTGTAAGTGAGCCATGGAATCAATTGGATTTCAGCTAGTAAGTGAGTAAGAGTAGAGTTTTAGTTGGATTGGGGCTAACAAGTTAGTAAGGAAGGTTGTATGTCAATAAGCCTTAGTGTTACTTGCGGTTTGATTTGGTTTGGTTCGGTTGGTGGAACAAAAACCACGGGCCGAACCAAACCGCGAGGTTGATTGAAAAAAAACCTGAATAGATTTTGTGGTTTGCGGTTTTCAGTTTGGGTTGGTTCAGTTTGCGGTTTTCAGTTGGTTTGGTTCAGTTTTGAACACCCCTAACAAAATCTGTGTTGCAAGCCCTCCCCTCCTATGCTATGCAATCTTGCATTATTTCTAAAGGGGTTTGTGATGATATTGACAAAAGTTGTCGGGGCTATATTTGGGGTGAGGATAATGGTCAGAAGAAATTTCATCCTATTAGTTGGGAAAGGATTTTTCAACCGAAAAAGGAAGGGGGCCTAGGGCTTAGAACCATAGGGGATCTCAACTCAACATTCATGATGAGAGCCTCTTGGAAGCTTAGTTTTCCTCTGTACTCTCTTTGGCAGCGGGTTATTCGTGCTAAGTACAACACTGGGTCTGACTCTTTTCCTAAAATTTAACCCAAGAAACCAGGTTCAAGCTTTTGGAAGGGGATATGCAATAATTGATATGTCTTCCGTAGCAATTTGAGGTGGCAAATGGTGACCGAAGTGGGGGTCGGTGGTATTCAGAGTGGTGGTCAGTGGTGGTTAATAGTAGTTGACGGTGGTGAGAGTGGTGGTTGATGGTGGTCAAAGGGGTGGTAGACAGTAGCCAGAATGGTGGTCGGAGTGGTGGTTGACGGTGGTCGGAGTGGTGGTTAGTGGTGGTCAAAGTCGTGGGTAACGGTGCTCAGAGTGGTGGTTGATGGTGGTCAAAGTGGTGGTTGATGGTAACCGGAGGTGGTTGGCAATGGTCGGAGTAGTAGTCAGATATATTGATGATTAGAGGTTGATGAAACAAAAACAGAAACCAAAATTATAAAACCTATTTTTGTGGTTTTGAGTTTTGATGGAAAACTGTTTTAAAATTAAGAAAAAAACCAACCAGCCCCATTTTACACGAACAGGTTTTGGTTTTGAAATTGACTTTCAAAACAAAAAACCAGAAACTCACGACCACCCCGAACGGGCCCTTAGACTTTGGGAGGATTGTTGGAATGTTAATTCCAGTCTTCGAATCAATATGATTACCCAGCCCCTTGATCAGAATCTTTGCCAACGAAGAATAAATGTTTTTATTAATTGCAATAGTAATTGGGATAGAGTTGTCCTAAATGAATTCTAACCTAATGACTTGGTTGAACAAATTGTAGTGTTGCTTCCTCCTCGTGTCACTGATATGGATGATTTCTTTATTTGGACGGCTAGTGTAGATGGGGTTTTTACCACAAAATTTTCCTATCTTGCGATCACACCTGTTATCAACCATCCCCTGAAGAACAATATTGATCTGGTTTGGAAGTGGCCTAGTCCAAAGTGGGTTTATCTGTTTCTCTGGAAAGCTCTTCACAATGTCCTTCTCACAAACACTGAACGTGCTTTCCGCCACATGACCAATTGCGACTTGTGCACCATTTGCGGTGGTTTTCAAGTAATCTCCTCCACATTTTTTGTGACAGTCACTGAATTAAGATTCTTTGGAATTTCATGCAAATTCCTTTCCCTGGCGAGTTCAATCAAGTAAATGATTGGAATAATTGGCTGGAATTAAACCTGAACTATAGAAAGAACAGACACAACCACAATTGGTGTCTAACTTTTGGTATAATTCTTGATAACATTTGGCGTGCGAGGAATGATTTTGTTTTCGATAGAGTGTTTCCTTACGCTCTCTTTTTTGCAGGTCAACAAATCAGATCCAAGCATTTGTCCAAAGCAAAGTAATCATTCAGAGGCTTGATCCGTTGAGCAAAAACAGAGACAAGCTTCCTCTCAGCAATTGAAGTGCTCCTCCTGTGGAAAGTGATTCTGTTGTGGCGTTGGAGCTCATTGATACTAGTCCACATGCCAACCACTCTCTCTCTTTCTCTTATTATTGATTATTGATGGTATCAAACACATAGTTGGTGAGGATGCCAATGTGCTTTGGTTAAAGATTCCTAGAGACATCAATAAAGCTAATGTCATTTTAGCTAAGTCTAGTTTGTTTTTAAGTTGTAACTTTGTGTTTTACGATTCTACCCCCTCTTCTATCCAAAGGGTGATTGATCCTTAAGGATAAAGAGAGGTTAATCACTCTCTAATTGTTTCTGCTGGTTGGGGTGTTAATCCCCTTTTTTCTCGTCAAAAAAAGTAAAAATTCAAATAGGTCGCCAAATAATAACAACATAAATATTATAAATCAAAATGGACATTCAAACAATCACACACCACCCACGCATGTGAAACACTTTATCGAGGAATTTCCTCTATCTTTGTTGTTTTTCTTCCAACTATACTTGTCACTCATTTTTCATCACCTAGTTTTCACCTGCACACATAAGACTGAATAAGATAAAACTTTTCTTCCAGTCCCTAATCCTCTATGTTTGATTTGGCAACCACCTAAAATTTAGGGTTCAAAATCTTTTTATTTTTCTTCTTCCTCTTTAACACTTGCACAATAGGTCACAACAATCGTATCGAACTACTATAGTCTTTTCTAACATTTTTTAACAAAAAAGACCCTCTAGAATTTAGAGTTTTGTTCATCATATCCTATCCTTTTAGACAATAACAAAGTTCTCCACATATGCGGTAGGATTCACGGGCCTCAGACCTTATTCAAGATTTTAATTTTTTTAATAGGATTCTACATGGTGAAGCCCAGAGTTGTTCACTTAGGTTTCCTAGAGGGAAAAAAAATCTTTTTTTCTTCTGGAACTGAAAAAAGCATATTTTGAAGTCGGTTATTTGAATATATGACTCCAAATGTGGACCTCGTGTAAATTTCGCAATTATAGTGAAATTTGACATTTTCCTCACTACTTTTCGAGTCGGGTGTTAAAACAATCGATTCCAAAGGTATTTAAAATGACATTTGGAGTCGGTTTTTAAAACAACCGACTCCATATGTGTCTTATCCTACATATTTGGAGTCAATTCTTTGAAGAATTGGATCCAAATGTCATTTCACATTACAAAACACTGCATATATATATATATATATATATATATCATCAATTTGTCTATATCATCTTGTTTTTAGATAGCAAACCCTCATTTCTCTCCCTCTCATTAGCGTCACCACATTGCTCCACATGGCCCTGGTTCTCAGTTTCCCCTCGCAGATGTCTCTGAGTCCCTCCTCGCTATCTCCCTCATCTCCCTCGCACCATCACTCAGAATGTTGTATATATTATTGTTTTTGTAGATTTACTTACAGAAACTTAATGTTGTTGTATATATTATTATTTTTTTGTTGTTTGTTTAATAAACTTGGCCGGCGATATTTACGTAGTTATATAAAAAAATTGCATTAGATGAGTAACTTTAAAGTTTCATATTTCATTTTGATAGTTTTAATATTAACTTGTAGTGTGTGGTCAATGCTAATGAGTAATGAGTAACAATCTTGTTACACATGTTTTAACTAGTCGATGGTGCAATCGTTTTGGTCGTTATAACTGCCACCTTTGTCAGCAAGAACGCTAATAATCTTGCAGATTGAACAAAGTATGATTTTATTGACTTACTATTGACAGTTTGTTCATTTTTGTTATTGTGTTTCTTGTAGTGATTAATGTTTTTGCTTCAATTCTTTTTTTACTAGATAGCAAGCTATTCATGGAAGAATGTCTAAATTGGGACGACCAATTTCAAGTTCTACAAGAATGTCTAATTTGTGAAATAACTAGCTAGAGCTCAAATTAATTCACAATAATCATTCTTCATAAGCATATGAAAAAGTCATTTCATGTACAATATGCCAGCTTTTTTTTCCTTATGTGCATTGATAATTCTGATCACCGACCATTTGTAGATCTGGGTTGAATAAAAGTTATGCTTTTGTCAATTTCACTAAGTAAATGTTGTAGCTTGTGGTGTTCTATTAGCACAATTTTCTAACGGAAGAACTTCTGGCATATAGATCGTAATAGTCTGGGTTGCTCAACACCATCCTATATACTCAAATATTAGAATTTGTGTGGTTGCTTGACACCACCCCATAAACCCAATAACTAGGATTAATGTATGTTGCTCGACACGACTAAGTTGATCATTACTCGTGTTTCTCAAAGACAAACACAAGAAGTAGGATTGGGGTTGGGGTTGGATAAATTCTAAGGCATCAATTTGGATCCTATTTGTTTTTTGGATTGCTTTTATGTCCATTGAGATCCAGATGGAGGGGATATTAGAAATTGAACACCTATCGCTTCATTCGCTTGACACTCTTAGTATCTATATGTATATTTCCGTGTAGATTCTAACAGCGTGTACGTCGAGCGATTTTTTAGGTGCTCAATTATTAATTCCCCATCCATCTCTCAATGGATTGTAAAAGCAAGCACTTTGGACAAAAAAAAAAAGCAAGCACCAAAACACAATAGTATATAAATTCATGCTCTAAAACTTCCTCAACACCAATTCTACCTTTTGAGCTAGTCTTGGAAGAAACACGAATAGTGATCAACTTGGTTTGGTGTCTAGCACCCACACTAATGTCAGACCTTGTTTTCCTTCAAAATTTGAACTAGATATTTATCATGCTTGAGGTAGAGTTTCATATGGAGAGTATCTTTGAGAAAAAAAGGAACGTAAATACAAGAAACATGTAAAATGTTTCATGTACTTGTTTCCACTTCTCCCAAAGAACTTTTCTTGTTCATACATCCTTGTCACCGGCCTTCTCCACTAAGAAGTTGGTGGACGAGGTGGCTTGCCTTCTTGTTCATACATCCTTGACACTGACGTTCTACCTTGACCACCGCCTGGAGGGTTAGGACCAGCAGGCAAGGCCTGATTTGGAGGTAGAAGTGAGGCTGAAGGGCCACTATTAGGCAAGGCCTGATTTGGGATTGGTGGTGGAACCCGCCTACTATTAGTACTAGTAGTGTCCATTTTTGGAGGTAGCACTGGTGGAGTTCCTTGTTGACCAGGTGGCTTAGTTTCATCGGATCCTTTAGCATTAGTGTGTGACACTGACGTTCTACCTTGACCAGGGCCTGGAGGCCAAGGTGTACCAGTAGCTGATTCCATCACTGAAACAACACTCAGAAATATTACTATGGACCAAACTATAACTGAAGTAGCCATATTTCAAATATTTTTTGCTAGCTTCTTCTTGTGGTTGTACGTTCTCTGCACCATGTATGCAATGGTATTTATAGCAGGCGAGGCTTTATCATACGCTGGTATTCATGGTTTACATTGATTTTACATGTGCATTGTCTTCTTATTAATTGCTATAATTATACCATAATAGCACTTAAGTACTAGTGCTTCTTTTATGGTACTTCTTAAAGTGGTAGACCTAGGATCCTTTTTCAAAGAGAAACAATAGTGTCCTTCATTTCTTTGAAAAAATAAATATGATTTCTATTCCTAAGTTTTAATTTTTTTTGAAGAGGAAATATTGCTTCATTAATAAACAAACGAAACATTACAAACAGATCCTAGTGAGCATAATTGCTCAAAACCAGACCATACATGATTTCCTAAGTCTTTTGCTAGACCTACAAGCTGATGGGCAAAGCCATTTTCAATCCTCTTAATGTGGATTACAATTGGTGAATTAAAATCAAGCAACAGGATTCTACAGTCTTGCAAGATGGGCTCAATAGAAGCTCTCATAGTCTTTTTACACAAGCAGTCAACAACAACAGCTGCGTCTGATTTGAAAATAGGCCTTCTGATGTTCAATTCTTTGGCTGTCATCATAGCCCAGCGGAGACCAAGTGCTTCAGCAACTAGCGGATCAGTGGTGATATTGTCCCTCTTACACGCAGCAAAGGAGGTAGAGAATTGCTGATCTTGAACTGTTGTTAGCCTGTAATTTCGACAGGCTAAATTAAATGCAGTCAACGAGGTTTGACTTATTTTTAAAGTTTGACCTTGTATTTCAAGAGACAATTATCAATTTCGACACTGAAATGAATCAAGCTATCAAGTTGCATCAAGTAGATTTCGACCTCAGATTTGGCAAAGTCGAACAGGCTGAAGATAGATATTTCGACAAGAAGGAGTTGGAGGCTGATGACGAAGTAGGATCAAGTAACCGTTACCAAGAGTACGTAGCAGTTACATTTTTTAAACTTTGTACAGTTATTTGTATAAATAGTAGTTTCTCATAGAAAAAACAGGTCACAATTTCATTACAGAACTCTCACGCTCTAACTTCCAACACATTACAGAGAAAACGAGCAAAGAGAAGAATGTATGATCTGTGCACCAACCCTCTTTACAATTAATGCAATTTTAATTTGTTTTCTTCTTTGCTTTTCTGCAATTTTCTCCTTTGTTTTATTCTCCCTCATTGAGGAAACTCGACGGTTTCGTGCGAGATAGACGGTTATCTTCTTCTTTTACTTTTAAACTGCAAGAACACAAGTAATTCTGGGAAAAATTTTAACACAAATGGTCTTAGGATTTACTAGTTGATCCTGCAAACAGAAGCAATTTCAAACTAGCGGTGTTTACCAAAATCCAAGGTAAACAAATTGGCACGCCTAGTGGGACGTTTGTGCTAATTTTAAAAGTTTTTCGTTGAATTCTTAAACTTTGTGTTTGTCTGTGCATGCAATTAAGGAGTGGTAAACATCTTCCAGGGATGGCACGCTCTAGTACAAGTAATGCTTTTGCATCAAATGCACAAAGTACACAAGAACAAGCGTCAGTTAGTGACGTTAACGCTGCAAATGTCGCAGGCATAACCGTTGCTATGCCTTCTTCGACAATAATGGGAGTAACCGCTATAACTTCTCCCATAATTACTCGTGTGTCAATGATGACCACTGCAGCATTAACAAATGTTAATACAATGGCTTCTGTGCCACCAATAACAGGACCAACGAGTCCTTTGATGGCAAATCCTATGATTGGAAATATGCCATTTACTATGAGCGGAAGGGTTTTACCGTATGGCATGCCAACAACATTGATGGCAGGTCTTCAGACAAATTCGTCTACATTTGCAGAAAATTCAAGTACAGGGTATTCTCCTATTCATAGTTCAATGGAGGGCATCCATAGTCGAAATGCCCAAATTAATTTGACTACAACATCTTTGTTGGCATTAAGACAACAAATGGATGATAGCAATCATGATATGGTCAATATGTTAACACAACAAATTGGTACTTTATTTAATCCTTTGATACAAAACACTAATAACAGTTACCAAATGTTGGCAACACAAATGGGAAGGATTGCTGATTTCTTTGGTACTCCACCAGTACATCACCAGCAAATTCCCCAAATCCAAAATGCTAGGCCTGTAGAGATACCTGTAGAAAGGCCTAACAATGCAACTCCTATGAATCAGGAAAACCAAGGACAACAACAAATTGTCGAAGAGCCTATGAGGATAGAGGCAATTCCTGAAATTGTGTTGGTGAATAGAAACCAAAATGCTGACGAAGTGGTCAGACAAGTGCAACAAAACAATTTTGGAGTACAAAACAATCTGGCTAATATGGTCGAAACCATTTTAGCCCAGAATGGCCTTAACTTAGGTTTACATAGGCCTAATTTTGTGTCGCCCTTGTCAGAATACACCTTACAAACAGAGCTGCCTAGGGGATGGAAAATTCCCAAGTTCACAAAGTTCGCTGGAGAAACCAGTTAATCCAGCGTCGAACACGTGGCTCGTTATTTGACTGAGGCTGGCGATCTAGCACACAATGAGAATTTAAGGATGAAATACTTTCCAAATTCTCTAACTAAGAACGCCTTCACATGGTTCACTACACTGCCTCCAAATTCAATTTTTAATTGGAGTCAATTAGAAAAGGCCTTCCATGAGCAGTTCTATATGGGTCAATGTAAGATTAGTCTTAAAGAACTGGCTAGCGTTCGACGAAATGGGGCAGAATCTATTGATGATTATTTCAATAGATTTAGACTACTCAAAGCAAGGTGCTTTACTCAAGTGCCTGAGCATGAGTTAGTCGAAATGGCTGCTGGTGGTCTAGATTAGACTATAAGAAAGAAACTAGACATACTACATTTAAGAGATATGGCACAATTGGTTGATAGAGTTTGACAAGTCGAAAGACTCAAAGCCGAAAAAGCCAGAACAGGTAGATTCCAAAGTAAGAAAGAAAAGGTTGCTTATGTCGAAGCTAATGACAGTGACCAAGAATACGACATATCTTATGAAGATGTCGAAGAAGAGGTTAACATTGCAGAACTAAAACAAGGACCTCCTTATATTTGCAAGTTGTTAAAACCTTCTAATGGCAAAAATCCGGTGGAACCTAAGAATGATAAATTTGTCGCAAAAACTTACACTTATGATGTATCTAAATGTGACGAAATATTTGATCTGCTTGTGGCTGATGGTCAAATCTTAGTGCCTAAGGACCTAAAGATTCCACCATTAGAACAACGACAGAAAAGAGGCTTTTGTAAGTTTCATGATTCTTAGGTCATAACACTTCCCGTTGTGTCATTTTCAGGGACTTGGTTCA
This sequence comes from Astragalus glycyphyllos, assembly GCA_963573325.1. NCBI lineage: Eukaryota > Viridiplantae > Streptophyta > Magnoliopsida > Fabales > Fabaceae > Astragalus > Astragalus glycyphyllos. The sequence goes on along the minus strand of OY754312.1, from coordinate 51,977,126 downwards.
AAATGCTATCAACGACGGAAGGCTGAAATTTGGTGACAAGTCTAAGCCACCAATGAAGATTGATACTGATCCCTTGCCAACAGCTGATGCATTGCTGGTCGAAGTTGATCTCAATGTGGTCGAGGTCACAGAAGATGTTGCTGAAAATGCTAAGGCAGAGAAAGCTGTCGACAAGGTTGATGTCGAAATGGTCACTGATGACCAGTATGTTGAAAAGATGAAGATAGTATATCCAAGGGCTGAAGAAGAATTGACTGATTTTCTCAATCACTGCAAAATCAACAATACTGAAGTCATGCTTTGTCCTAGGTGCAGTGCTGTCTTCGACAAAGAGGCTACCGAGAATCTTGAGGGATTCAAGCCTCAACTGAAACGTAAAGGAAAGTGGGTCGACAAAAGGCCAAAGTTCAATTACAATGACAGAGGGATCCAATATAAGTTTACTTCGACAAGGAATCCTCAGAAAGGTCAGATTAGGACTTATGTTCCTCCAGCAAAGTCACTTGTCGAGAAATGGGTGCATTCTGGTGGAAAGAGCACTGGATATTACCCAGTGTATTATGCTGGAAAGGATGTTGGAAATCAACAAGAACCAGAAAAATTGGTCAAGGGCAGCACTAGTTCTACTAACCAAAATAAGGCAACTGAATCTAACAAGTATGCCTATAACAATAATTACAAAGGGAAGAACCCTATGACGAGAACTCAATGGCGTAGATATGAACGCCAGAAGAAAGTTGCTGCTGCAGGCAAGGTGGAAAATTCCAACAAAGAGAAAGGAAAACAAACACCTTCAAAGTCTCTTGAAATGGCTAGAAAGCCAGCTACTGAAAGGATATTTCCACCACTTTTAGTGATCAAAAAGGGTCTCAACATAGATGAAGAAATAGGCTCAGATTTTGCTGATTCTGGGCCAGAGTTCGACGTCTTGTGTGGTGTAGTCTCAATCCTCCCGATTGAGTATGACGTGGTTTCGGAAGTAAACGACGTCGTAGAGGATTTCGACGAAGAAACCACTTACAAACCCATCTGTTACTATGTCCTCAAGAATGGTTGTGTGGAAGAACAACAAGCTGTGTTTGAGAGACCTGATTGTGGGATGAGGAATCATCTCAAACCTTTGTATATCCAAGCAAAGGTGAACAATGTTGGGGTAAGCAAAATCTTGGTTGATGGTGGCACTGCTGTGAACCTGATGCCACAACATATGCTGAAGAGGATTGGGAAGTGTGAAACAGATCTGAAAACACACAACGTAATCCTTACCAACTATGAAGGTAAAAGTGGCCACTCTCTTGGAGCCATTGAAGTTGACCTTTCTGTTGGAAGCATTAGAAGGCCAACTATGTTTATGGTGATTTCAACCAAGGCAAACTATAATATGCTGTTGGGAAGGGAATGGATCTATGCTGTGGGGGCAATTCCTTCGACAGTTCACCAGAGGCTCATTATTTGGAGAGAAGATGGCCTAGTTGAAAACATTGAGGGTGATAAAAGCTATTTCAAGGCTGAAGTGAATACTATCACCAAGAAAACCTTCGACAAGAAACTGGCCAGCATTGCGCCATGCATTTCCTCTGAACATGGTTATGAAAGCCAAGATAATGTGAGGACCTCAGTGATTCTTGATCCCAACTATGGATTCATTTGGGATAGAGAGGTCATTGACGAAGACAACTACCCACAAGGCTATGTCAAGCATACAGGGTGGGAAGGACCATAAATAGTTATTATGGATGAACCCACTGTATGGGATAGGATTACGGCCTATGTGGCCGAAAATAAGCAAAAAGCGGTTTTAGAAGCTGACTTACAACAACAATTAGTTGATGAAGCCGCTGAAGATAAAAATAAAGACAACATTGTCGAAAATCAGAGGCTTGATTGCGTCTATGATGACGAGCCTTTAGGTTTTGAAAAAGATCCAATGGGTTCAACCAAAAGGATCCAAGCACAAGATCCCTTAGAAGAAATTGATTTGGGAGATGGCTCAATAAAAAGGCCAAAATACATCAGTGCTAAGATTGATCAAGAGTTGAAGGCGCAGATTATTGAATTGCTGAAGGAGTACAAAGACTGCTTTGCATGGGATTACAATGAAATGCCAGGGTTGAGTCGGGAAGTTGTTGAAATCAGACTACCAATTCGACCAGGAAAGAAGCCAGTGAAGCAGACGCCAAGAAGATTTGCGCCAGAAATCTTGGTAAAGATCAAGGCAGAAATAGAAAGGTTACTGAAGAGCAAGTTCATCAGAACTGCCAGGTATGTCGAATGGCTTGCTAATATAGTGCCTGTAATTAAGAAAAATGGTACACTTAGGGTGTGTATAGATTTTAGAGATTTTAATAATGCTACACCTAAAGATGAGTATGCCATGCCAGTGGCAGAAATGCTCGTAGATTCAGCTGCAGGTTATGAATACCTAAGCATACTTGATGGTTATTCTGGATATAACCAAATATATATTGCTGACGAAGATACATCGAAAACAACATTTCGATGCCTAGGGGCATTGGTGGTCTATGAATGGGTTGTAATGCCATTTGGCCATAAAAATGTTGGGGCAACGTACCAAAGAGCAATGAATTCTATGTTTCATGATTTTATTGAAAAATTTATGCAAGTATACATAGATGACATTGTTATTAAATCTGCTTCAGGAAATGGTCATATAGACCATCTTCGACAATCATTTGAAAGAATGAGCAAATATGGATTGAAAATGAATCCAATGAAATGTGCCTTCTGTGTTCGTGCAGGTGACTTTTTGGGTTTCGTTGTACATAAAAAAGGCATTGAAATCAATCAAAACAAGACGAAAGCAATCTTGGAAACGAAAGCTCCTTCGACCAAAAAAGAACTGCAGTCATTACTAGAAAAATAAATTTCCTTAGAAGATTTATCTCAAATCTAAGTGGTAAAACCCAAGTGTTTTAATCATTACTTCGACTGAAGAAGGAAGACATGTTCAAGTGGGACGCAGAACACCAACAAGCTTTCGACAAGATTAAAGCATACTTGATGGAGCCACCAATTTTGTTACCACCAATTAGGAATAAAGTAATGAAATTGTATATAGCAGCTTCAGAATTTTCTATAGGAAGCATGTTAGCTCAAGAAGATGAAAATGGTGTCGAAAGAGCCATTTATTACCTCAGTAGAATTCTAAATGATGCAGAGACTAGGTATCATCCTATAGAAAAATTGTGTTTATGCTTGTATTTCTCTTGTACAAAATTAAAGCAATACATAAAGCCTGTTGATGTGTATGTTTATTCGCATTATGATATTATTAAACATATGCTGTTGAAACCAATTTTACATAGTAGAATAGGTAAATGGGCTTTGGCTCTTTCTGAATTCTCTTTGACTTATCAGCCATTGAAAGCAATAAAAGGTCAAATAGTGGCTGACTTCATAGTTGACCATTCAGTGGTCGAAAATACAATAAACTTAATGGAAACTCAACCTTGGAAGTTATACTTCGACGGTTCAAGCCACAAAAATGGTGTTGGAATTGGGGTATTAATAATTTCACCAACAAAGATACCAACAAAGTATAAGTTTAAATTTGAAGAGACATGCTCCAATAATGAGGCAGAGTATGAAGCCTTGATAGCAGGACTTCAAATCTTGTTTGAATTGGGAGTAAAACATGTCGAAATCAAAGGAGATTCAGAACTAGTTGTGAAACAGTTAACAAAAGGATACAAATGCATCAAAGACAACTTAATAATGTATTTTGCCATTGCTAATACGTTGTTAAAGAGATTTGATACTGTTCACATAGAACATGTGCCTCGAATAGAGAATCAAGAGGCCAATGATTTGGTACAAGTAGCCTCAGGATACAAAGTGTCAAAAGAAAAGCTATTGGAGCTAGTAGAAATAAAGCACAAACGGATTTCGACAAATCCATCCAATGCGGAATTGTCAATGCCAAAACTTGAGGGGGAGAGATGTTAAATTTGGTGGAAAATTTTCAATTTTTTGAAAAATATGAAGTTGAAATTTTTGCCATTGACAATATGTTGAATGATGATTGGCGAAGGCAAATTGTCGAATACTTGGAAAAGCCAACGGGAATGACTGATAGAAAAACCAAGTACAGAGCGTTAAGCTATGTGATTATTGGGAATGAATTGTTTAAAAAGACTCCTGAAGGAGTATTATTGAAATGTCTTAGCGAAAGTGAGGCAAATTTAGCAATTTCCAATACTCATAGTGGTGCTTGTGGATCTCATCAAGCAGGTCATAAAATGAAATGGCTTTTATTTCGACAAGGAGTATATTGGCCAACTATGCTGAAAGATTGCATAGATTTCGCCAAGGGTTGTCAAGAATGTCAAAAACACGCAGGAATACAACATGTACCTGCAAGTGAATTGCATTCAATAATAAAACCTTGGCCTTTTAGAGGTTGGGCTTTAGACTTAATTGGTGAAATCAAACCAACTTCGTCGAAGGGTCACTATTTTATTTTAGTAGGAATAGATTATTTCACCAAGTGGGTAGAAGTTATTCCTTTAATTAATGTTAATCAAGAGGCAGTAATCAATTTTATTCAAAACCATATTTTATATAGGTTTGGGATTTCAGAAACCATTACTACAGACCAAGGTACAGTTTTTATTGGTCAAAAAATGGTGGATTTTGCTTCTGAAACTGGTTTCAAGTTATTAACTTCGACACCATACTATGCCCAATCTAATGGTCAAGTAGAAGTGGCCAATAAAATTATTATCAATTTGATCAAGAAACACATTGGGCAAAAGCCTAGGAATTGGCATAAAACGCTTGATCAAGTGTTGTGGGCATGTAGAAATTCTCCCAGAGAGTCAATCAACACTACTCCATATAGACTTACATTTGGACATGACGCAGTCTTACCTGTCGAAATTTGTTTACAATCAGCCAGAATTCAAAGACAGTTTGAAATTCCGTCAGATTCCTATTGGGATATGATGTTAGATGAATTGGTTGATTTAGACGAAGAAAGACTAAATGCGTTGGATGTTCTTATAAGGCAAAAAGAAAGAGTGGCTAAAGCCTACAATAAAAAGGTTAAGCTAAAAACATTTGCCTTAGGAGATCTAGTGTGGAAAGTTATATTACCCATGGATAAAAAAGATAGTGTCCTGGGTAAATGGTCACCAAATTGGGAAGGACCATTTCGCATTCTACAAGTCTATACTAACGGTGCCTATGAAGTCGAAGAACTCGGCGCTGATGGTCCAATTTGGCAAATAAATGGCAAATATTTAAAGAAATATAAGCCAATTTTGCAAGAAGTCAAAATAACGCATGATTAAAATAAGCAAATTGCGAATTTGGCAAGCTAAAAATTTTAATTGCCAACAAAGGCTATTGTTAATTTGCAATACTTGAAATTGGAAGTTAAAATTACAAAGTGCCAATACAAGGAAAAAATGGAATCGCAAATTACAAAACGAGTTTGTTTTTCAAGTCTTCGAACAGAGCTTTAGCTTGCTCCAATCTCGTTTTGATGAAGTTTTCCTCTTCGACCAACTGGTTGACCCGGGTTTCATGTGCGTCGAAAATTTCCAAGAGGCCAAGGCAGTGGGTTGCTTCTTGATTAACTTCAGCCTCCAACATTTCTGAAGTCTTCATGCCCCTAAAGACCGAAGACTTCTTCTTTTCTGCTGCTTTGATCAGTGACTCCAACCTGTCAATCTCTTTTTGGTAACCAGCAATTTCAGCATCATATCCCTCTACAGCTTTCAAGTTAGTCTTTGCTTTGGTTTGTAGGGAAGAGATTTTATTTTGTGAAGCTTCAACGGCAGTCCATGTTTCTAGTTTCATAGCACTCTCTTGCTCTTTGAGCGAAGCATGTTTCTTCTTCTTTTCAAGATCCTTAGTGATTTGTTCCAGAAGAGGTTCAAAAGAAACAAGAAATCCAATGAAAGAGGTGCTAGCCGTTGGGTTGCTGAGTTTGTGCAGCAGGTCTTTGATTTTAAAGGCAACCATATGGTCCTCTTCGATTGCTTGAAACAGGTCTACCTCAAGGACTCTAGTGCGAAGTTCTTGCAACAGGTTCACTTTAGAGATCTCAGAGTGCTCTCTCGCAGAAGTGGTCGAAGAAATGGATTTCTTTTCACTTGAGGTTTTAGTTTTTAGCAGCAATTGTAGAATTCCTTCCATTCTTCTTCACTCATGGTAATGCCAGTTGAGAGGTTGAGGCCAGTTGAGCAATCTTCCTTAGTGGGGGATTCGTCGACGTGTTCTGCGGTATCATCATTGTTATCATCCTCATTGGTTTTTTCAATCTCTTTGTCATTTTCTACCTCTTCAACGTTTTCCTCTGGTTCTGTTTCTTTTTCTGCGATTTGTTGTTGAGGTTGATTTGGATCATTAACAAGTGGCTGATCCATAATAACGTCGTCTTCAGTTGCTTGAACTTGGTTAGATTTTTCGACCAAAAGATCATCACCTTCTGGATTTTGATTCTGGTTGGCATTTTCGACCAATTCTTTGTTTTTCTCTTGTGGCTGGTCTTGGACCTAAATCTCAGCCACTGCTAGATTAGTTCCTCCATGCCCTTGGTCTTCGACCTTTGTAGGTTCTTGCTGTAGAGGGAGATCATTAAGAGTCATTGGAGTACTCTCATTTGCTATGCCAATGACGTTACTCTCTTCAAACGTTGCTTCGACCAATTGATCATTAGTTGGTGCAGAGACGGTGGGGGTCGAAGTCGGTGTTGTTTGTTTGGCGAAGATTGTAGCAGGTTGATCTGCAAGGTCCTGGCCAAAATGTATAAACAGAGTTATGTACTTTGTTAACTCAAATTGTTGAATAGAAGTGAGTAGAAGGTGCGCTAGTTACCTTTGAAGTGTCTCCTTCGACACGTGAATGCGCGCTAGCAGGCTTTGGGATCTCTCTTTTCTTCCTAAGTTTCTTTGGAGCCTTTTCTTGCGGCGTGTCATCCTTCCCTGTTTGTTTTTCGATAGTTTCTGTGGGAGGAGATTTGGAGACAACTTTCAAAGTGCTTGGTGGGCTTTCATCAGACTGAAAGAATTCAATGCATTTTGTTAGTAAGAGAGCATAGAAGTATACAAATATTGAAAAGAGGAAAAAAGAGTGTTTGAACGTTTCAACCTCTGAATCGTCGCTTACAACCATCTGTTTATTTTTCTTCCTCTTTGGAGGAGTGGCAGTAGCTGAGCTGGTTGATCTCTTCTTGCTCTAAAAGATGGTAAATTTGGTAAGCGTTGAGTCTGGTAATTTAACTTAAAGAGAAAGAATGAAATGTTTACCTCTTGTTTCTTTGATTGCGGTGGTTTCTCTTTCGACAAAGTGTTTGTGTGTTACTTTGAAACCTTCTTGGTTGTTGTAGTTGTTGTTTCTTCTGATGGAGTAGGTGACAAGGGGATAGCTGTAGACATTTGACAAGTATGTTAGTTGTTTTTTACATGAAGAGAAGTATTTTGCTCTAAGAGTCCTTGTATCACCTTCTGCGGTGGTGGATAAAACTCGGACATGTTGAATGTCGAGATGGAGATGTCCATCAAAGTTATCTATGTCACATTTTGTCGGAACTACTTTCTCAGCTGTTTTAGTTGTTAAAGAGTTTTTAAGAGCTGAAAACCCACCACAGATAAACCATGGTGGAAGTGGTGAGTGAAAAGATAAAGCCAATTTACTGGTGGGCAAACTTGGAAATTTAAGTTTATTATGCGCCAAAGCGAAAGCATATCTGTTGGTCACATATGGTGGAAACACCATAGTTAGAATTTTTTTGACAAGTTTTTCTTTTAAAACTTTTGCAGCTTGAGAAATAGTTCGATTAAGATGCGTTGGGTCATAGACAACTTCAAAGTATTTTTGAAAAGCTCAAATTTTCTGTATGTGCATACCTGGTGTCTTGGTCTTCTTTTTCTGCGGAAGAGGAAAAGCAGAGATTAGATTTGTCAACAACGTGGCTTCTTCAACAGCAGATAGTTTATTCATAAAGTAATCTCTCCACCACTCAGAAAAGGTTTTGGTGCAAGTAAATACACGCACAAACTCAACAGGTGCAAAGATAAAAGGTTTTTTGGCGAAATTGTTGGGGCATTTGCGCCATTCCTTCTCGTTCTTGGGCATTTTCATTTCTGTTCTAGACTTAAAGAAAGGACTTGGTCGAATTTGGCATAATCTGAATTGTCGAGCGACAAGACTTGGGTGGTATGCATAGACTCCAAACAAAGCAGTAGCAGTCTTCCCAGGTGAAATTCTTGCAGAAAGCAGTTTTGGAGTTAAGAAAGCGCCCCAAATTTGGTTACTCTCTTCTTCTTCGACCAACGAGGTTGCGGGAAAATCCCTAGTGAACCAAGCAGGCCCAATAGTCCTTTGGGCGAAGGGAGCCATTGTGTGGGTGAAAGTGTTGCAGTCTAAAAACATTCTGAATGCTGAAATGAATAAATCTTCATCAGAAACCCCAATTTGCCTAGGCTTTAAAAGTGCAAGCCTTATCCCTTCGATGGTCCTCTGATCAACAGTTTCAGTATAATCACTTGGGATATACATTTGGAGTTTCGACTTTAAAGTGGCAATAAGCCACAGTTGGAACAACCAAATTGGTCCAGAGACCAGAAGTGTACTATCAGGTTTGAGAATCTTCAGTTCATAGGTTCCTAGTTGCAAACTTTCATAGAGCGACCCCAAAAGGAGTTGCCCAAGGTTTACCTCTCGACGCTCATGTAGTTGGATGGCCAAGGGAATGAACATTTTAGCCACTTGGAGCGAAGAGGAGCAGAAGACATAGAATGAAAGCCAGAAAGTGAGGAAGCCGATAGACTCAGTATCAGAAACTTCGTCATTATCTGTGATATGGTGTTCTTCGATATAGCTTTTGAAGGAAGGGCGTTTTAAATCGAATTCATGGTCAGTCCCAGTGGTACTGGGGTCGAAATTTCCCCTGTTGGTTTTAAACCTGTGATGGCAGCTACATCCAACAAGGTAGGTGTAAGCATGCCACATTTCAAGTGTAGACTGTTGGTGGTGAGTTCCCAGAAATGAAGAGATGCAAGGAGCATGGGGCTTTGGTACCTAGGGCCATATTTCGACAGTTGGATAAAGTCAAAGATCCCCTGTTCTTTCCAAATATTTCCCCTTTTGGATTCCACTTTGATGAGCCAATTGAGATAAAGTGGGTGATTTTTGTCGACGGGAGGTGATGACCTAAAGACCCTACTTGGGCTATTCATGAAATTCATGACCCAAGGCCCATTTCGGAAAACTTTAGGGTTATATTGGTGATAGCTTGGGAAAACCTCCTTAACTTCAGGTGTGTCATCGCAAGCAAATGGAACAGGCCCTAAAAATGCGTACTTTAAAGGCTCAGGGAAAGGGATTAGTACCTGAGATTGGAGGATTTTTGCTCCTCATCCGTTAGAGCGGGCTCTGCCAAGGGTTGTTGCTTGTCAGTGATTGGTGCACGAGTTTAAGAAGAAGATGCCATTGATAAACAACGAAGGTGTTGATGAAGGTCTAGTTTCTGGGTTTAGTGAGCACAAGCGTTCTCGCGAAGAAGGGATTGCAAAAGTTTCAAAAAAAGTGAAATGAAGAGGAGCAACAGTTTTTATAGCTGTTTGAAGTGCAAAGGTTTAAAATCCTTGAGTTTCCTTCTTAATGGGACAGTTACTCGCAATGAGTAGTGGGGAGTTTCAAGGTGAAACGTGGCCCACTAACTTTACAACGGAGGCGCCAAAAGCTGTTTTTCATTGAAACGTCTCATCAGTGCTGAAACGTGATGTTAATGACGTCATCAAAGCAGTTGAAAAGGATTTTCAAAAATACTCTTTTTCTGCCATTCACATAGATCCTGTCGAAAAAGATATTTTTGAGGGGGCAATTTGTTAGCCTGTAATTTCGACAGGCTAAATTAAATGCAGTCAACGAGGTTTGACTTATTTTTAAAGTTTGACCTTGTATTTCAAGAGACAAGTATCAATTTCGACACTGAAATGAATTAAGCTATCAAGTAGATTTCGACCTCAGATTTGGCAAAGTCGAAGAGGCTGAAGATAGATATTTCGACAAGAAGGAGTTGGAGGCTGATGACGAAGTAGGATCAAGTAACCGTTACCAAGAGCAGCAGTTACATTTTTTAAACTTTGTACAGTTATTTTCTATTTGTATAAATAGTAGTTTCTCATAGGAAAAACAGGTCACAATTTCATTACAGAACTCTCACGCTCTAACTTCCAACACATTACAGAGAAAACGAGCAAAGAGAAGAATGTATGATCTGTGCACCAACCCTCTTTACAATTAATGCAATTTTAATTTGTTTTCTTCTTTGCTTTTCTGCAATTTTTTCCTTTGTTTTATTCTCCCTCATTGAGGAAACTCGACGGTTTTGCGCGAGATCGACGGTTATCTTCTTCTTTTACTTTTAAACTGCAAGAACACAAGTAATTCTGGGAAAATCTTTAACACAAATGGTCTTAGGATTTACTAGTTGATCCTGCAAACAGAAGCAATTTCAAACTAGCAGTGTTTACCAAAATCCAAGGTAAACAACTGTCATTCCCCAGCAAGTACTTCCATCATCAAAGCAACCTGCATCAACAGAAATCAATTGACCATCTGCAGCAACAGCATCGGATAAAACAGCAGCAGAGGGTCTGCTACTGGAGCTCTTCTGGTGAGCAATGTTGAACTCATTCACAAACTCAGTTGCAGATTGTGCTATCTGGATAGGATCAGCAACGACGTTCTTGAACACCATTTGATTCCCAGCATACCAAAGCTTCCACAGCAATACACAAAACATCTGAGCTCCATTTGATTCTTTTTTTGAAAACCAGTGTAGTAGCCACCCAACCAAGTCAGTGCAGTGTGTAACCCGAGTGCCAAGCTGTGATGCAAAGAGAGCCAACTTCATGATAGGACAATGAAATACCAAGTGCTCAGCATTTTCCTCTCCCACATGGCACATAGGACAGGAGGTGTCTAAATTGATTCCTTTCTTACTAATATTCACTCTGGTGGGAAGAATATTCGTTGCTAATCTCCATATGAAATTTCTAACTTTTGATGGAGCTGCTACTTTCCATATTTCCTTCCACAATTTGTCCAAAGATGAGCTAGATGCTGAAGGATTGTTTCTTGATTGATTACTGCATAGAAGGTGATAAGCTGATCTAACTGAGGATTCTCCATTCTTTTCCCAGTGCCATATAACTTTGTCCTCAGGGAGCCTAAGAGAAATGGGAATATTTATGATTTGCCTTGCTTCATAGTTAGAGAAATTCTGATATATAAGGCCTCTATTCCACTGCTTGGTGTCTTCATCAATCAGTTCAACCACCACTGCCCTCTGCTCTAACCCCTGTTCAGGTCCCAAGATCTTGAAACTAGTTTGATCAGGCAGCCAATTGTCCTACCAAATTCTAATCTTTTCTACCATTCCCCACTTGCCAAACTGCTCCACCAGCTACTGTCTCTCTAGCACTAATCATGCTTCTCCAAGCATAACTCGGTTGGAAACCAGAACCAGCCTCCAAAAGAGTTCCCCTAGGATAATATCTTGCCTTAAAAATTCTTTCCATAAGTGAACCCTCTTTTGTCATAAGCCTCCAACAGTGCTTCACCAAAAGTGCTTTGTTAAAGTTGCTGAACCCTCTAAAGCCCATACCACCATGCATCTTTGCCTTAGACATTTTCTCCCAGCTCATCCAATGGATCTTTCTATGTCCCTCTGTTGTTCCCCACCAAAATTTTGCAAGCATTGAGTCAACAGAATTGCAGATTCCTTCTGGGAGTTGGTAACAGCTCATGATATAGTTAGGTATGGCTTGAGCCACTGCTTTTATGAGAGTTTCTTTCCCAGCTTTGGAAAGGCACTTCTCCTTCCTCCCCTTTAGCTTCTTCCAGATCCTATCCACCACAAAGGAGAAAATGACCTTTTTAGACCTTCCAAAAGTGACTGGAAGTCCAAGGTACCTAGTGTGTGAATCAACAGTCTTTACTCCCATCTTGTTACAGATGATATCTTTATCTCTGACTTGCACATTTCGACTGAATGATGATTCAGACTTCTCCATATTAATCACCTGCCCTGAAGCCCTTTGGTAAGTTGCTAAAATATGGAGCACTGCCTCAGCTTCTTGGGTGTTGGATCTAGTAAACAGTAAACTATCATCAGCAAATAGTAAGTGTGACACTTGGGGAGCATTTCTTGCAATCTTGATGCCATGAATGTTTCCCTTATTCACCTAACCATGGATCAGACCCGACAGAACATTGTGGCATAGAATGAATAGATAGGGTGATAGGGGATCACCCTGTCTAAGACCCCTCTCAGGAGTGAACACTCTGCTGGGTTGACCATTTATAAGAATTTGATATGACACAGTGGAGGTGTAACTGACAATTAACTGAACCCTGTGAACTGGGAAGCCCATAGATGACAGGACATGCTGGACAAACACCCACTCAATCATATCATAGGCTTTTGACATATCTAGCTTCAGTGCCATTGTGCCTTTCTTCTCCTTAGTTTTCTTTTTCATCAAGTGGAAACATTCCATAGCTATAAGAGCATTGTCTGTGATGAGCCTCCCCTGAATGAATGCACTCTGCTCATCATCAATTATCTTTGGCAACACTACCTTCAATCTGTTTGCAATTGTTTTTGTCACAATCTTCATAAGAACATTGCAGAGACTGATAGGCCTATAATGTTTAGGAGAGGTAGGATTCTTGCATTTAGGTATCAGCACAATAAATGTTTTATTTGCTTCCTCCGGAGATTTTCCATTATTAAGCACATCAAGAGCCAAGGCAGTAACATCAACCCCAACAATATCCCAGTATTTTTGGTAAAAGAGTGCAGGCAGTCCATCACGCCCAGGAGCCTTCAAAGGATGCATATCATGAATGGCTGTATGGATTTCCTCAGAGGTGTAAGGCAAGCTACACCATCCACTAAGTTACCTTATCTTTAACTACATTGCAAATTTCCTCCACCTCAGAAGGGTTTGAGCAAGCAAGAATGTCAGTGAAATAATTGATCAGGAACCTCTCCACATTCTCATCCCCCCTCCACCACACCCCTTGTTCATCTTTCAACTTAGTGATCTCACTAACCTTCCTCCTTTGGCTAGCCTTGCCATGGAAAAACTTCGTGTTCCTGTCACCATCTTTCAACCACATAGCCCTGCTTCTTTGTCTCCAAATGGTCTCCTCTCTCTTTAATAGATCAGCATGTTGTCTCTCCAACTCTTTGTACCTCTCCACCTCTTCTCTGCCACCCAGCCACACAGATTCATCCTTAAGCAATTTTTCAATCCTCATAATTTCCTTCCTGGTATTACTAACAGTATGATCCTCAAATTCAAGATCCAGAGATTTGAGACTAGCAATGTGGTCAACACAGAAACCAGACCCCCTCCTCCAGCTCTTATTGATTTCCTCCACACATCTACTATCCTTTGTCCAACATTCCACAAACCTAAAAATTCTCTTCTTCCTCCTTCTGTGGTCATGCAGCACATCCAGATGCAGAAGAATAGCGGCGTGATAGAGCCATACCTAGGTAAATGGATCACCTTCAGAGGTGAAAACTGATTCTGGAAGTCTTCATTGCCTAAGATCCTATCCAATCTACATTGGATATTTTCCTCCTCCCTCCTACCATTGGACCATGTAAAAGGGTACCCATCAAAACCAAGATCATTCAACCCACAATCATTCACACAGGCCCTTCCAATGGCCAATTGAGTATCAGACCTGTTGTTCCCCCTACTTTCTTCTGGTTATCAAAGATGTCATTAAAGTCCCCAAAGCAAACCCAACTACCTTCCACCTGCCCTACAATTGACCTCACCAGCTACCAAGTTCTCCATTTGTGGTGTTCAACCGAGAAACCATAAATCCCAGTGAGAAACCAAAAACTTCCAGACTCCTCATCTTTACATCTACCATGTATATGGTTCACAGAGTAAGATTGAATCTCTATAGGATGACTGTCATGCAAAAACAGAGCTAAACCTCCTGCTCTCTCTCTCTCCCCAACCATTCACAATCCACAGAGATACCTGCACTAAAGCCACACCTCCTTCTGATATTCTCCATCTCACTACTTTTTAACTTAGTCTCGATTAAGAAGACCACATTGGGATTTTCCAATATTATGAGCCTCAACAAAGCTCTAACTGCAGAGGGATTTCCCAACCCTCTAAAGTTCCAACTTATGGTTTTCATTGGGTAGGGGGGTGTTGAACATGGAACATCGCCCTTTCATTCTGTTCATTAGAATCTATCATGACCACATCCTGTCTCACCTTCTTTTCTCCACCTTTGTTGCCCTCCACATTGTCCTCAATCACATTCCCCTCCACACTCTGTCTCTTCCCCAGTTCTATGCCTTTCTTGCTTCCTTTGTGTGTTCTAGTCTTGCCTTCCACCTTCTGTCTAGTCCACTTCTTCCCTTTCTTTGTATCACTCTTCTTGGAAGCCCTACTCTTAGTGTCAGTAGCAGGGGATTCATCAATCTCCTTTGTGCTTGAAATAACTTTGGATGATATATCAATGCACCCCAATGACTCAGCTACTTCTTCTACCTCCTTTGCACCATGCTTTTTAATTGACAAAAGTTGGGCCAAAGTAGGTTCCTCAGTAGTAGTACCTTTAGTTGGCTGAATCACTTCATTGTCCTCCTTTGATCTAACACTAGCTTCTGCCTTGCTACTACTTGAAGACCCAAACAAGCTTTTGCTACAAGACCCCTGAACACTATCTTTCCTAGCCTCAAAAGTCTGTTTTGGTAAAGGGGATGCCCTCAACCATGGGCCAAAAGGAAGATCTTTTACCTCAGTGTCTTCAAAAGATTCACCATCCGCATTTTCACAATCATCACATTCTCTCATTTGATTACCTAGCTTGCCACAAATGAAACAAAATGCAGGAATTCTCTCATACCTGAAAAAGACTTTGATCTCTTTCCCTTGAAATCTGATTGCAGTCCCTCTCCTAACAGGCTTCTTCAGATCTATGGAGACTTTCACTCGCAGGAATTTCCCCAAACGATTGCAGTCCATGTTGTCAACTTCTTCGAATGTACCCATCATATTCCCCAATCTGCTAGCCATTGTATCTCGTTGCTAGAGATCGGTTTTAGCACTAAGACATGCCTATCAAAGTTCCACGGTCCCGAATTCAAAACATTCTCCAGATCCCTCTTTGTTGTGAAGGTGAACAGGAATAGATTTTTACCTAATTCCTGAACTTCAACAGGTTTCTTCAGTCGCCATGCTTCAACAATAGTTTGCTTAAAAGCCCTAGTATTGAAGGGATTTTCAGTCCATAGCTTTCCGGCAAGTGATCGTTCAAAGGCTTCATCACTAGCTCCTTCCACTTCGTCAACAATGAGAAGAGCATCGTCTTCCATTGGGAAATTTGAGTACTTCTTAGTTTCCATTTCAGCAAAACCAAATAAACACACAACCTACCACCGTAGGAATAGAAACCCTAAAAAAGGGAGCAAAACCAGCAAGCTGGAGCAAGAAAACGCCGCCACGAAGCCCTAAGCAACGGGAGGAGGATGACGACACAAAACTAGAGAGAAGTTGGACACACTCTCTCTACACGTGGACCGCAAAGTTTTTTACTTATATTCCTAAGTTATTACAGGTTGACATCATCTTCATCAGTAAGATTAAAATTTGGCTAAATTACACTTTTGGCCCTTTATGTTTGGGATTTGTGTCAATTTGGCACTTTATGTTTTTTTTTCTCGTTTTAGCCCCTCATGTTTTTTGTGTACATATCTCTTTCCAATATATAGACTATACACTACTCTCGAGGAAAAAAAAACATAAAGGGCCAAATTGACACAAACCCCAAACATAAAGGGCCAAAAGAGCAATTTAGCCTTAAAATTTTAAGATTACCTGAATAAGCAGTAGACAAGGATTACATGTTGTAGCTTTTCGTTTCCCGTTTTCTTGTTAGGATTTGATCCTCAACATTCTAGGTTGATTCGATTACGGTGTATGTGAATTTAGAGAGAATGAGGAAATGTGATCATAAGAGAGTATTTGGAAATTGAATGTATTGATTGCATTATTCTATTTCTCACATTACATGATTATATAGGTACATTAGCATAGCTGTACAAAATAATTAGAAGGTGTAACTGAACTAACTACCTATAACAGCAACTAACAGAATAACAGAACATAGCTCACAGGTACTGTGACAGGTAGGGGTGGACATCGGTCGGCTTCGGCCGGATTCGGTCCAAAAACCATTCAACCGATTGAAAACGCCGTGAGTAATATCAGATCCACCGCCGACCGTTTGAGCCATCGGATATGGCGGGTGGCGGGTTTTTCGGTTCGCGGGTTTTGCGGGTGGTTTGACTCGGTTGATTGTTTTCAAGAAGAAAGGGTGAAGAAGAAAGAAGATATTGTTCTGAGTTTTCATGGTTTAGTTTTCCTCTGCAGAAGTGGTTTGAGTTTTCAAGAAGAAGAAACGGGAAAGAAGAAAGAAAAAGAAAGAGTGAATAAAATATTGATTATTTCAACTTTCTAGGTACAAAGACTATGAAAATATAGGAAATGATGACCCTTTTTAAGTGTAGGAGGCGTGCAGAGAGAAACTTTACATCAAGTTTCAACTTCCAAAGCTACTTTTATTACTTTTGTACAGGCTAGCCTCTAATATCTGTTGGTTTTTTCACTTGATTGTTATGTTTCGTCGGTCGGTTTCGTTTAATTTGGTTCTCTGAAGTAGATCCGCAGCCGACCAAGGGAACCCATTTTTACCTGATTGATTAAACAGTGAACCCGCCAAACCGATCTTGTCCACCCGTGATGCATTTATTTTCTTCGGTTACGTCGGTTTGCAGACGGGTTGGATCATCTTGTCCACCCCTAGTGACAGGTGCTATGTAGTACCACGATGCTGCAGCACTACACAACAACACACACAACTAAGCCTAAGCTAATAAACTCTACATTTCTTTTGTTTCACGTGTCAATAGGAAAATGAGAGAAGCTCAGGCAGAGAGAAGAAGAGAAACTATCTATATTCTAATAGTGATAGTAGTGTGTAGTCTATATATTAAAAAGGGATATGTACCTCTCCTTACGTACCCATCATAGTAAGTCCTCACAAAATATAACAATACATTCACATTGACTTATTACAAATAATCCCAATTATCAGCAGTAGTAATAATAAAAATTGGGATTAAAATAACAATATTATTTTGACATCCAATTAATCTGAGTATTAGACCAAAATTAATCTGACCATACTAGTCCAAAATAAATAATCCAACGTTCTCCCTTTATGACTTGAATCCACAATCTTTTGGGTGTATGTAGGTGTGTCTTACTAACTGAGTTATGCTCCATTGTCATTAGACATAGGACTCTAAGTCGGGGTTGTAATTTTTTTTTAAAAAAATATTAAGATTTTTTTATTTGTAAATGTTAGTTGTTAGTAATTAGTTATGAGTTGAGGAAATGTTAGTTTTTATTGGGTTTCAACGCTGGACCTCTTTCTTGAAGCTGATTCATGTCCCTTAACTCGCCAACAGAACTACATACCTAGGACCATTATTAAGATTGTTGATTCACATTGTTATTACGTTTCTTCTTTAAATATCCATACTTGGTTTAATAAAATTAAGAAACCAATTCATTTAGCTCCAAATTTATGGAAGAGAAGATTCTTAATTTAGTTTTGAAGGTTACACTCATTTTCCTATTTGTTTACATCCAAAAAATAAGGTGTTTCATTGAACTCAACATGCATGTGAGGGTCAGCCGAGGGAGGTGGGTAGGTGGGATATCAGTGGGGGACCTAATGTGTGGAGAAGGAGCTCTTACAAACTGAACTACATCTTATGATGTTAGCGCTACAAACTACTACTCTGGATGGGAGCGTATCGAGTGAGAACTAATTCTTATTTAAAAAATGAGAACTACTAATAATATCTGTTGGATATGAGTAACGACTCCGATTAAGTTTTAAAACTAATAAGAACACGCGGGATACACCAAGTGGTTAATGCACGGTATCCTATCTACTGCTTCACGCTACTATTCCTATTTTTTTTTGTGGAACGCTACTACGCCTAGTGGTATTCAAAACAGAACAAACCCAATAGAAAACCGCAAACCGAACTAATCCAAACCGAAAATCGCAAACAACCGCAAACCGCAAAATCTATTCGGTTTTCTTTTTCAATCAACCGCTCGATCTGGTTTGGACCGCGATTTTTGTTCCACCAACCGAATTAAACCAGACCAAACCAAACTGCAAGTAACACTAAAGCTTATTGACTTACATTACAATCCTCCTTACTAACTTACTTGCC
Source organism: Astragalus glycyphyllos (assembly GCA_963573325.1). Lineage (NCBI taxonomy): Eukaryota > Viridiplantae > Streptophyta > Magnoliopsida > Fabales > Fabaceae > Astragalus > Astragalus glycyphyllos. The sequence continues at coordinate 51,958,789 of OY754312.1, read as the reverse complement.
AAATTCCAACTAAATCCCAACTCTCACTCACTTACTAGTCCAAATGCAATTAATTCTTTGACTCACTTAAAAAAAATCCATTTTGTTATGCTTTATTTAAAAATTACAATAAAATATTTAATTCAAATGCTTTTAAACATTGTCGTAGTTATCTTAAAAGAATTAAAAGAGAGTAATTTATATACTACATATATTTGAGCAAATACTTTCTTAAAGATTTATGTTAGCCGTTTTTTATGTTAGCTAATTTTAACTTCGTTTTAAATTATGTTTTGTCTTGGAAAAAACCGAACCAATCCAAACCGCATTGGTTTGGTTTGGTTCAGTTTGATTTTAGGAAGCCAACCGAACCAAACCGAACAGCATGTAGTTTTATCTTGCGGTTCGATTCACTTTTTGTCTCAAAACCGAATCAAACCGCATCGCAAATACCCCTAACTACGCCTATTAACGAGTATTGAACTCTTAAAAAGATGGTGAACTGCTTCACGTTCCTTGTCTCTCATGAACAGTTTCTGTTGAAAAACATGGCATCCATGGAAACTAGAGAGAAAAACTTTAAAGATCTATTATATTGAAAGTGGTAAGATATTACAAATGAAAAAAGATAACCCTAAATGAGTCTATCATCTACCTTATATACTAACCAACTAATGGACCTTATATACTAACGAAATCGAAGATGAACCGAAAAGAACGTAACTATATGACACAAAGAGATGGTGAAATGAACGAGCAAATAAAAAGGAGAACATGAAAATGATGCAAATAAAATTGAACATCAAAGACTGGAAAAAGAGAAAAACGAAATTCGTTTCAAAAACTTTCAATAAAATTCGTTTCGTTTTGTAAGGATCCGCCTCCATTGCCGTTATTGTTTCTCGTGTCTGCCATTGTTCTACGACAACCTACGTTCCCTCGAGACGTCGTCACCATGAACGGAGAAGCTATCTCTCATCCCACTACGAATAGCAGATCTTATCTATTCACCTTTGGGAAGCTACTCTATTCTCTTATACAACCTATCTTGGTTTTGTGTTGCTAGCGTGCAAGAATTTCAAATTGAGACTGGTTACCATGAGACAAATTGTTTGACGTAATGCCTCTATGAAATTTCCAGTAGAAAGACTCCCACACTTCGCATTTTGTTATCAATCAAATAGGGCTGGACAATCATATGATGGGACTGGGAATACACATGCCAAGATCAATGCTTGTTGTTGTTTCAATTGCAAGTGTGTTATTTGCAATCATATGGGCAAACACAAGAGACATGGAGAAACCCTTATAAATTCTCCAGAGTGTGTTCGGCGACCAATTCTTACAAGCAATGTTTTAAAAGTCCGACCGGTGACCGACTCGGTGAAGGTACTGAGTCACTGAGTCAAGGGTCGGATCGAAGGGTCGACAGTTGAACCGCATGGCCATGACCCGCTCTCAGTTAAAAAATTCCCGAATTTTCAGGACATATAAATTTCATACCCGTAAACTTAATTTGCTAAAATTACACGGCATGCATAAAAAAGTCTAAAAAAAATACATAACAAATTTAATAATCCTATTATGCCATCAACATATAATTCCTGGAACATACATATAATCCGACTTTGAAATTTTGGTGGGTGTTTCAAATTTCAGCCTCTTCTTTGACTATTTATATTAGGGCTTTGAAATGAAATTTAGAAAGAGAAACAACTCTTCACATTTCTCTCATGTTTTTAATTTAGTTTTTACTTTTTTTAGAAATTAACAGCTTAAAATGGGGTCACTTTTGCGTTTTTGGGGTTTTTAAAAAAAAAATGCAGAACCTGGTCCGGTTTTACAAAACCCACTGGGTCACCAGTTTTCACTTAGACCGGCCGAATCATGCCGGTTTCCACTGGGTCGCTGCATTTCTGATCCACTGTGTGGCTCGATCCGGTTCCCGGTCCGACCGGCTGGGCCGAGCCGATTTTTAAAACACTGCTTACAAGAGACAATGAGCATGAAGCAACAAATTGGTTAATTTTGTGCAACAGGCCGCATGTGTATTCCGTGTTCTTATTAGTAAAATATTTTAATCATAGCCGTTACTTATATCCAACAGATAATATTAGTAGTTCTCATTTTTTAAAATCAAAACTAGTTCTCACCGGATACACTCCCCTGGATCTATTTATGATAAAAAAAATCACTTTTTAAGTTCATTGAATAATTAATGTATTTGGTCTAGAATATATATCATACATAAGTTATTCAAAGAACCTAAAAGTACTTTTTTTCTTATAAATTAGTCCAGTGGGAGTATCTCTTTAATTTGTGGTGACCATCGGGAGCCTTCTCATCGCTTGTTCGTCATCTATAATTTTCCCTACCACTGAACATGGTTAGTGAGTAGTTATTCTCAGTTGAGTAATCGTTAGTCCAGGTGTGGTCAGTTGTTAGCACGTAGTTATTCTTTGTAAATACTTATAAACAGTTTGCCCTTCACTTATCCACCATCACTGAGCCTACCTCCTATGAGGAAGCAATGTGTTACAATCAATGGAAGAGTGCTATTACGACTGAACTGCATGCTTTCACCTAGACTAAGACCTAGAAACTTGTGCCTTTGCCTCCAGACAAACGTGCTATTGGATGTAAATGGGTTTTCACACTCAAACTGCATGCTGATGGAACTATAGAGACACAAAGCTAGACTGGTCGCTAAAGGGTTCATACAAACTGAAGGCATTGATTATTTCGAAACTTTTAGCCTAGTGATAAAAATGAGCATTGTCGGATTGCTACTTGCTATTGCAGCAAGTCAGCATTGGCATCTATGTCAGTTAGATGTCAATACTGCCTTTCTACATGGGGACCTTGATGAAGAAGTTTACATGAAACCTCCCCCTGGCCTCACTCTTGATCAACCCAATCTAGTTTCCAAACTCCAAAGATCTTTGTATGGGTTAAAGCAAGCAAGCGGGCAGTGGAATGCTAAGTTGACTGAAGCATTGCTAGGAACAGGGTATTGTCAATCCAAGTCTGATTACTCTTTATATACCAAAAACTGTTCTACTGGTTTTACAACAATTTAAGATGTGGCTTGATGAAAAATTTAGCATCAAGGACCTAGGGGATCTCAAGTACTTTTTGGGGTTTGAAGTTGCCAGGAATTTTGAAGGCATATCCCTATGTCAGAGGAAATATGCCCTCGATCTTCTAGAGGAAACTGGTCTACTGGGCACCAAACCATCTTCCATTCCCATGGAGCCTAGATTACAACTACACAAAGACATGGGAGAAACCTTACCAGATGCCACTGTGTATAGAAGATTGATTGACAGGTGATAACAATCATTTATGATGGTTATTACCTTTTATTTCAAGTTTAAATCATTGTTAATTCTCAATCAATATTGTGATTATTGTTGTAAATATGGTAGTTTAGAGTTAGTCTAAGGTGCGTGCTTTAATTTGTTATATTTGGCACTTTGGTGCCCAATTGTGGGTTTGATGTGTTTGCCTAATTGCTGCAGCACCTAATGTGGCAGCAATGCAAAATTGTGCAACATGAGAGAGAATGCTGAAGGAAACACGGAAAATGAGGAAAGGACAGGTGTCAGTCATCACCAGGCGCGGGTGTGCGTGCTAACAAGGGAATATTCGCTGATGACCTAAAAGTTTGGGTAAAAAGGACTTTTTGGGCTCATAAAAGGACAAGTGGCGCCTCCCAAATTAGGGTTGCCTAGGATCATGAGCCTCAACTATAAATAGGACCCTTCTTCCTCAATTAGGGTAAGCCGAAAATGTTGGTATAGAGATAGCCACCATTTCGTGCATTCTCAAGCTCACTCAAAGATCAATTGCTGGAATTGTTATTGCCGCAGCAACACTGGAACTTCATTTCTTGGAGGAATCTACGTTGAGTAGCTGGAATGTGCTTCATTGATCATCTTTGGAGCTACCCTCTTGGTTCAACAATTAGTAGTGTAAACTCTCTCCTTGAGATTGTAGTATGACTTCTTCTTTTATGTTTAAGTTGTTTTCCTTGTTGTTAAAGCTCAACATGAGCTAACTTCTTATAGTTGGGATGCTGAACTTGATGTAATGGACTTTTTGTGCTATTAATGAAGTATGTTTAAGTGTTGAGTATTTTATCTTGTGTGCTTTAATATTTTCATCTTAGAATTGGATTGGCCGTCTAATCTAAGTAGCATTTATGAATTCAGAGATGGTTTGTAAATTTACCTCACAAGATAATATGGTTTGTTACATTAAAAGAGATTTTAGTGTTTCTTGCTTAAACCCTAGAGATAGGAGGGCATAAGCCATAAGGTGAATACTGCGGGTGCCTAAGCAGCCTAGGGCGTAATCCTTTAAGGTCTAGAGATAAACTTTTGGGACGAAACCCTAGTGAAGTATTTGAGAAAATACATCCATTGCAGCAGCACCTAGTGCTGCAACACTTAACATACCATTAATTGCATTTTAATGAAGTTACTGAAAGTGAATGCATCTCAACTTGTTCCAATCATCTGATCTTTATTACCCTGATACCTTTTTATTATTGTGCATGTTACCAAATATTTGTGTCTTTTACTTTATTTTTACCATCACTAATTTGTTGATTAAATTAAGCATGGTTTAAGTGCTAATCCTCATGGGAACGAACTTTACTTATTCTATATTACTGTTGACAGTGTACACTTGCACTATCATTGTTTAAAAAAATGCAACAAGTTTTTGGCGCCATTGCCGGGGATTAAATAGCTTAAAATACTGTTTAATTAATTGGCAAACTAGTGATTTTTGTTGCTAATTTTGGTGTCTTGTTTCTGGGTGTTTCAGTATTAGATTGCTACAGCAACTGTTGCTGCTGCATATGCACAGGCGCAGTTCACCTGAATTTTAACTTCATCTTGAAATAGAAAGATTGTTTAGCGCTTTGAGAAGAGATCAAGATCACTCAGGACTTATTTCATTGGGCAGAGCTGTCAATATGGCTACACCACCACCTTCTAATCATGGGGGAACACCACCTCCTAGCAACCACGGCTCTGACAGACATACGATAATTGCCACTGAACACCGTGAGCAACCTGAACATGTGAGGCAAGTTTTAAATGAAACAGTCATAAGCATGGCTAATGACAGGGACAGACCTATGAGGGATTATGCAATTTTTGACCCTCATACTATGCAAACTAGCATAGTAAGACCTGAACTTGCCACAACTCATTTTGAATTTAAGCCTATGATGTTTCAAATGCTTCAAACAATAAGGCAATTTGGTGGAGGACCTACTGAGGACCCACATTTGCATTTAAAACAATTTGTAGAAGTTTGTAGTAATTTCATTCTCCCTAGTGTAAGTGATGACACTTTTAAACTTAACCTTTTCCCCTATTCCTTGAAGGATAGAGCTAAGGTTTGGTTAAATTCCTTGGAACCTAACTCTATCACTACTTAGAATGAGATGGCTGAAAAATTTATGACAAAATACTTTCCACCTATCAAGAATGCCAGGATGAGAACTGAAATTACATCTTTTAGACAAACTGAATTTGAAACTTTGTTTGAAGCATGGGAAAGATTCAAAGAGTTGCTAAGAAAATGTCCACATAATGGGTTGCCTGTGGTTGTTCAAATGGAAACTTTTTACAATGGTTTGGAACCTCAGACTAGACTGATGCTTGATGCTTCTTCTGAAGGAATCTTGCTGAATGGCTCTTACCAAGATGCTTATGATCTTATCGAAACCATTGCTGCAAACAGTTATCAATGGCCAACAGCTAGGGTTAGTGCTCAGAAGGAAGTTGCTGGTATGCATGAAGTGAGTGAAGTTACTGCTTTATCTGCTCAAGTTGCATCCTTGCCCTACGTGATCAAAAATATGAATGCAACTACTACTGCAGCAACACCTGCTGCAGCAGCTAAAACTGTACCAGAGACTACTGTAGCAGCAATTGAACAAGTACTAGTGGGTTCTGCTAGTTGTGTGTACTATGGAGGAGGCCACTTGTATGAAGAATGTCCTGCAAACCCTATTTCAGTCAACTACGTGGGATATGACAAGAACAATAACCCATATTCTCGTACCTACAATCCTGGGTGGAAGAACCATCCTAATTTCAAATGGAACAACAATGCAACACCTGCTACAGCTCCTGCAACACCACCGGGGTTCCCTACTCAACCCAAGGCAGCAGCACCAGTAGTTAAAACTCTATAGAGGCCATGCTTAAGGCTTTCATGAATGAAACAAAAACTCAGTATCAAACTCAAGGGGCTGAAATCAAGAACTTGGAGAATCAACTTGGTCAAATAGCTACTTGTTTACATTGGATTTTGGTAAACACCGCTAGTTTGAAATTGCTTTTGTTTGCAGGATCAACTAGTAAATCCTAAGACCATTTGTGTTAAAGTTTTTCCCAGAATTACTTGTGTTCTTGCAGTTTAAAAGTAAAAGAAGAAGATAACCGTCGATCTCGCGCGAAACCGTCGAGTTTCCTCAATGAGGGAGGATAAAACAAAGGAAAAAATTGCAGAAAAGCAAAGAAGAAAACAAATTAAAATTGCATTAATTGTAAAGAGGGTTGGAGCACAGATCATACATTCTTCTCTTTGCTCGTTTTCTCTGTAATGTGTTGGAAGCTAGAGCGTGAGAGTTCTGTAATGAAATTGTAACCTGTTTTTCCTATGAGAAACTACTATTTATACAAATAGAAAATAACTGTACAAAGTATAAAAAATGTAACTGCTATGTGCTCTTGGTAACGGTTACTTGATCCTACTTCGTCATCAGCTTCCAACTCCTTCTTGTCAAAATATCTATCTTCAGCCTCTTCGACTTTGCCAAATCTGAGGTCGAAATCTACTTGATGCAACTTGATAGCTTAATTCATTTCAGTGTCGAAATTGATACTAGTCTCTTGAAATACAAGGTCAAACTTTAAAAATAAGTCAAACCTCGTTGACTGCATTTAATTTATCCTGTCGAAATTACAGGCTAACAAATTGCCCCCTCAAAAATGTCTTTTTCGACAGGAGCTATGTGAATGGCAGAAAAAGAGTATTTTTGAAAATCCTTTTCAACTACTTTGATGACTTCATTAACATCACGTTTCAGCACTGATGAGACGTTTCAGTGAAAAACAGCTTTTGGCGCCTCCGTTGTAAAGTTAGTGGGCCACGTTTCACCTTGAAACTCCCCACTACTCATTGCGAGTAACTTCCCCATTAAGAAGGAAACTCAAGGGTTTTCAACCTTTGCACTTCAAACAGCTATAAACACTGTTGCTTCCCTTCATTTCACTCTTTCTGACACCTTTGCAATTTCTTCTGCTTATTTTCCTTCGCAAAAAACTTGCATTCTCTTAAACCCAGAAAACCAGAACTCCATCAACCTCCTTCGTTACTCATCAATGGCGTCTTCTTCTCATCCTCGATCCCCTTCAACCGTTGCAGGTAAGCGACCAATCCTTGCAGAACCTGCCCAAAACCCAACACCTGAACCACCTTCACATACTCATTCATCTGGAAAACACCTCTGTGTTGCTGAACCTGATCTTGATGATCCACGTGCTCCAAGGTGGAGATCACAAGTGATTATTCTGGGTCCCATTGATCATACTTATGCTTTTCTTGGTCCCATTCCTGAGTTTCTTCCAGAACCATCAAAAATCCAGGAAATCTTCCCTAGTTACCATCATTATAGCCCTAGAATCTTCGACCAAGCTCCTTACGAAATGGGTTTCATGACTACCCGGATTTTCAGATCTGCACCTCATGTAGGGCACGAAGCTTACATCAACTGGCTCAACAAGGTAGAGTCGAAGAACGGGGATTTCTGGAAAACTCAAAGTATTTTCGACCTGATTCAATTGTCGAGATATGGTCCCAAATACCAAAGTGCCATGCTTATTGCAGCACTTCATTTTTAGGAGGCTACTACTAACAGCCTTCATCTGGAATGTGGTATGCTTACTCCCACCTTGCTGGATGTAGCTGCTATCACTGGTCTTCGACCAACAGGCGAGATCTTTGAGCCCGACAGAGCTTCTGATTCATACAATTTCACTTTCCAACGTGCCACCTTCGCTGGGTACATCGAAGGTCATCACATCCTCGACAGTGATGAGGTTTCTGATGAAGAACACATAGCTTTCCTTATCTTATGGTTATCCCATTATATTTTTTGCTCTTCATCGCTTCAGGTTGCAAAGATGTATATCAATCTGGCTACTCAAATTCATGATGGTCGGAATCTCTGCCTTAGGAAACTTATCCTAGGGTCTCTTTATGAAGCTTTAGGAGATGGGGCTCTTGACATGAAAAATTTTAAGCCTCAATCTTCTTTACTGATTTTTGGGCCTATTTGGCGGTTCCAATTGTGGTTCCTTGCCACTTTTGAATTAAGACTTCAAGTAATGTGCCCTAAAAGCCAAATCCGAATAGCTGAAAGGAGGAGCTTTGAAGGTATGAGGCTTGCCCTTTTGAAACCTAGGGAAAACAACCAAACAGTCGAAGACCAATTCTCTGACACTTTCGACATGCTACTGAATTGCAAGTCCTTCACTCCTTCAATGGCCCCTTTCGTCCACAGAAATCATTGGCCACAATGGTTCCTCAAAATATTTCCTACAACACCCATTGATTCCGATGATGAACTTAATGAAATCTGGAGAGCTTATTTGACCCCTTGTTGGTTATCACTCAGGATTTCGTCAAGCAAAGGTCCAACCCACTATGGTTTGACAGGATACCAGCCAAATCTGGTGGCAAGGCAATTTGGATTGTGCCAACCTCGAGCAGCCTCTATTTACAAGTCGAAAAAGTCTTTGATATCCCCGGATAATGAAAGGGACTACTGGCATCGACTAACCATGGCTACCCAGTGCACTCCTACTTTCATTCCTTTGAAGTACAACCCCCTTTTCGCTTGCACTAGAGAATTTCTCCAATGGTGGTCGAACTATTACAAGCCCAAACTGGTTGTTGTCGACGGACCCAATTTGCTTCAGAACTTACTCTCTGCTTTTCCCAAACCTTCACGTATATTACCTTGATACGTTCTAGATTTCCAAACTCTTCAAAATAATACATTCTTTAACTGTTTGAACCACACAATTTCTGAAATCTTTCTAAACTAACCTAGTCGGAATATTTTTTGCAGCTACTCCCACAACCACTGGCACTACCAAGGCGTCAAAGAAAAACACCAAGAAAAAGGCTACCACTATTCAAAGACCACAAACAACTCAACCGACCAAAAAACAAGAGGTAATTAACTTTTTAGGGTATTTGTTATATCACATTTACTCCTTAATTTCAACGCTTGATTGGTCTCCATGTTTCAGAGTCGAAAAAGAGGAAGCAATCCCGCGCTTGATGTGCCTCTTAAAAGGTCGAAGAGGATTGGAACACAAATTGTGAGTGAAGATTTTAAGGTTAGAAAAGAAAATTTTACTTCTTTGCTCTCTCCATTATTCATCTGTTTGCCTTAGCCATCACTAATTCCAGCTGTTGGGTTTTCAGTCTGATGACCAAACAAGCAGCCCAAAATCGTTTAGGATTTCTGCGGCTCAGTTTGAGCAAGAAAAGAAAATGAAACACTCGCAATAAACTTCCAGAACTGCTATCCTTGGGGTGCTTGTCAAAGAAATGCAAGGCGAAAAAGAAACAGCTAAAGAGAAAGTTTCACCTTTAGAGAACCCTGTTCAGAAAAAAGCAAAAGTTCCTAAAAGACCTGCAAGCACAAGCTCTCATGTTGGCGACACCATATCAAAGGTAAATAACTGAACTTGCAACTATTCTCTAATTATTCTGGTTCATAAACTGATCATAACTTCGACGTATTGTCATGACAGGGAAATGAAGCTGGTCAACTTGACCCTTCGCATAAGCAACTAACACCAACATCAGCTCTCTCTCCCTCTGTCAAAATAACAGCTGAAAGAATGGTCGAAGGTCAACCCCAAAAAGATGATCCTGTCCATATAGCAAGAACAGTCCTGCAACAGCTCGTTGGTATGCCAACCAATGACCCTCCTTCTTATGACCAAGCACTTGAAATAAACCCTCTTGATACAAATTAGGGAGTACAAGACTTAGGGATGATCGAGGCTGTTGGCGTCGAGATTGAGCATGACACTGAACCATGAAAAAATGATAGCTCCTCTAAGGTGGTTTCTTCAAGTAGCAACACTGTCAGTGATGAGGCTTTAGCTGAATTGAAGAGCAAAAATCCTCTTGAGGCTTTGAACCTCCTGCTGAGTGGTAGGAAAACTTCGACCAAACAAAGTTCTTCGACCACTTCTTTGGGCGAAGTATCTGACACATCGAATGAAGACCTCCTCAAAGAATTTCGAGCCAAAGTTCTTGAAGCTGACTTATTCCAAGCCATTGAGCGTGACCACATGATTGCCTTTGAGATTAAAGCCTTATTGCGCAAGCTCAATACCTCGACGTCAGGCAAGGCCCTCATTGGCTTCATTGCCGAATTTGAGCCCCTTTTAGAGCGAATCACCCAAGACATCCAGAAAAAGAAGAACTGTATTGCACAAAAGGCACGGGAAGCCAAACTTCAAGAGGAAGAACGGGCAGCTGTTAACGCCTCTCAGACCAAGATTGCCTCTTTGGAAACCCAAGCAGCAAATAACGCTCAAGCGTTGACAGATTGCGAAAATGCCATCTCGGGCTACCAGAAACAAATCAAAGACTTGCAGTTGAAAATCAAAACTGAAGAGGTGAAGAAAGATTCTCTTCTCAAAACGACCCCTAAAGCTTTAGAACCTGCAATTCACGCAGAGGCCACTGTGGCTCTTGAGCACTTGGAAAGACATGGTCAACATGAAGCGATCGTTCGAAGTTTGGACGAAGAAGAGGCTCTTGTCGCCATAAGATTGGAACATTTTAAATCTGCTTTAGAAAGGCTCAAAGCCAATCTTCAACTTTGACTTGTAATTTTCTTGATTTCCAATTTTGTGACTTCGACAACGTTCTTTTTTGGCAATTGATGCTTTTGACATGCCATATTTGAAGTTCTCCATACTATTTAGTCTTGTGTTATCTTAACTTCTTGCAATATTGGCCTATACCTTTTTAAATATTTGCCATTTAGTTGCAAAATTCGACCATCAGCGCCAAGTTTTTCGACTTCATAAGCACCGTTGGTATAGACTTGTAGAATGCAAAATGGTCCTTCCCAATTTGGTGACCATTTACCCAAGACTCTATCTTTTTTATCCATGGGTAATATAACTTTCCACACTAGATCTCCTAAGGCAAATGTTTTTAGCATAACCTTTTTATTGTAGGCTTTAGCCACTCTTTCTTTTTGCCTTATAAGAACATCCAACGCATGTAGTCTTTCTTCATCTAAATCAACCAATTCATCTAACATCATATCCCAATAGGAATCTGACGAAATTTCAAACTGTCTTTGAATTCTGGCTGATTGTAAACAAATTTCGACAGGTAAGACTGCGTCATGTCTAAATGTAAGTCTATATGGAGTAGTGTTGATTGATTCTCTGGGAGAATTTCTACATGCCCACAACACTTGATCAAGCGTTTTATGCCAATTCCTAGGCTTTTGCCCAATGTGTTTCTTGATCAAATTGATAATAATTTTGTTGACAGCCTCCACTTGACCATTAGCTTGAGCATAATATGGTGTCGAAGTTAGTAACCTGAAACCAGTTTCAGAGGCAAAATCCACCATTTTTTGACCAATAAACACTGTACCTTGGTCTGTCGTAATGGTTTCTGGAATTCCAAACCTATATAAAATATGATTTTGAATAAAATTGATTACTGCCTCTTCATTAACATTAATTAAAGGAACAGCTTCCAACACTACAAGAAATAGTGGATTTACTGTCGAAAACTTTCCGGCGGATATAAATCCGTCGGAAACTTTCCGGCGGATTTGATAGATTTCCGGCGGATTTGATCCCACGGTAGTTTCCGGCGGATTTTTTGGACTTTCCGGCGGATTTTTATCCCACAGAAACTTTCCGGCGGATTTTTTGGACTTTCCGGCGGATTTATAAATTTTTTTTTTTTTTTTTCAAAAATCCGCCAGAAATTTCAAAAAATCCGCCGGAAATTTCCGGCGGATTTTTGGTAATTTCCGGCGGATTTTTTGGACTTTCCGGCGGATTTATAAATTTTTTTTTTTTTTTTTGCAAAAATCCGCCGGAAATTTCCGGCGGATTTTTGGTAATTTCCGGCGGATTTTTTTGGACTTTCCGGCGGATTTTCCAAATTTTTTTTTTTTTCAAAAATCCGCCGGAAATTTCAAAAAATCCGCCGGAAATTTCCGGCGGATTTTTGGTCATTTCCGGCGGATTTTTTGGACTTTCCGGCGGATTTTCCAAAATTTTTTTTTTTTTTCAAAAATCCGCCGGAAATTTCAAAAAATCCGCCGGAAAATTTTGGACGGAAAAAAATCCGCCGGAAAAATTTAGAGGGAAGAAAATTCGTCTATAAATACAACTTTCTCCTACACTCATCTCATTCTCTTATTTATCTCTTTCTTTCCTTCTTATTCTCTTCTACATTTTCTCTATCTTATCTTTTTTCTTCTTTCTCATACTCTCTAATCTTCAAAAATTTCTCTACATATCTCTCTTCTATAATTCTCCTTTCTTCTTCATTCTCACTTCTTTATTCTTATTCCTTCTTCATCTCACTATTTTATTCTTATTTCTTCATAATTCCTCATTCTTATTCTCTCATATATCATTTCTTCTCATATTCTCTTTTATTCTTTCCTTTTTCAACAATACCATTCAACATTTGATTTTACTTTTGTTTTTTGACTTTTATTTTTTTTTTTTGACAAGATTTTTGACTTTTATTTAAAACACATATTAAGTTATAAAATTCAAAAAAAATTAAAAAAATTTCGGATTTTTAAAAAAAAAAAAAAAAAAATCCGCCGGAAATTTTTTTTAAAAAAAAAAAAAATTCCGGCGGATTTTTGGTATTTTCCGGCGGATTTTCCAAAAAAAAATAAAATCCGCCGGAAATTACCAAAAATCCGCCGGAAATTACCGGCGGAAAATCCGCCGGAAACTACCAAAAATCCGCCGGAAACTGTTTGCGACGAGGGTTTTTCCGGCGCCAAAAATCCGCCGGAAAGTCCACATTTTCGGCGGATTTTGGTCATTTCCGGCGGATTTTGGTCGCCGAAAAATCCAGTTTTTCTTGTAGTGCAAGTATTCGACAATTTGCCTTCACCAATCATCATTCGACATATTGTCAATGGCATAAATTTCAACTTCATATTTTTCAAAAAATTGAAAATTTCCACCGAATTTAACTTCTCTGCCCCCTCAAGTTTTGGCATTGACAATTGGGCATTGGATGGATCTGTCGAAATCAGTTTGTGCTTTATGTTTATTAGCTCCAGTAGCTTTTCTTTGGACACTTTGTACCCTGAAGCCACTTGTGCCAAATCATTTGCCTCTTGATTTTCTATACGAGGGACATGATTTATGTGAACAGTGTCAAATCTCTTTAACAACGTATTAGTAATGGCAAAATACATTATTAAGTTCTCCTTGATGCATTTGTATTCTTTTGTTAACTGTTTCACAAATAGTTCTGAATCTCCTTTGATTTCGACATGTTTTGCTCCCAATTCTAACAAGATTTGAAGTCCTGCTATCAAGGCTTCATACTCTGCCTCATTATTGGAGCACGTCTCTTCAACTTTAAACTTATACTTTGTTGGTATCTTTGTTGGTGAGATTATTAATACCCCAATTCCAACACCATTTTTGTGGCTTGAACCATCGAAGTATAACTTCCAAGGTTGGGTTTCCACTAAGTTTATTCTATTTTCGACCACTGAATGGTCAACTATGAAGTCAGCCACTATTTGACCTTTTATTGCTTTCAATGGCTGATAAGTCAAAGAGAATTCAGAAAGAGCCAAAGCCCATTTACCTATTCTACTATGTAAAATTGGTTTCAACAGCATATGTTTAATAATATCATAATGTGAATAAACATACCCATCAACAGGCTTTATGTATTGCTTTAATTTTGTACAAGAGAAATACAAGCACAAACACAATTTTTCTATAGGATGATACCTAGTCTCTGCATCATTTAGAATTCTACTGAGGTAATAAATGCACCATTTTCATCTTCTTGAGCTAACATGCTTCCTATAGAAAATTCTTAAGCTGCTATATACAATTTCATTACTTTATTCCTAATTGGTGGTAACAAAATTGGTGGCTTCATCAAGTATGCTTTAATCTCGTCGAAAGCTTGTTGGTGTTCTGCGTCCCACTTGAACACATCTTCCTTCTTCAGTCGAAGTAATGGCGAAAACACTTGGGTTTTACCACTTATATTTGAGATAAATCTTCTAAGGAAATTTATTTTTCCTAGTAATGACTGCAGTTCTTTTTTGGATAAAGGAGCTTTCGTTTCCAAGATTGCTTTCGTCTTTTTTTGATTGATTTTGATGCCTTTTTTATGTACAACGAAACCCAAAAAGTCACCTGCACGAACACAGAAGGCACATTTGATTGGATTCATTTTCAATCCATATTTTCTCATTCTTTCAAATGATTGTCGAAGATGGTCTATATGACAATTTCCTGAAGCAGATTTAATAACAATGTCATCTATGTATACTTGCATAAATTTTTCAATAAAATCATGAAACATAGAATTCATTGCCCTTTGGTACGTTACCCCAGCATTTTTAAGGCCAAATGGCATTACAACCCATTCATAGACCCCAATGCCCCTGGGCATCGAAATGCTGTTTTCGACGTATCTTCTTCAGCAATATATATTTGGTTATATCCAGAATAACCATCAAGCATGCTTAGGTATTCATAACCTGCAGCTGAATCTACGAGCATTTCTGCCACTGGCATGGCATACTCATCTTTAGGTGTAGCATTATTTAAGTCTCTAAAATCTATACACACCCTAAGTGTACCATTTTTCTTAATTACAGGCACTATATTAGCAAGCTGTTCGACATACCTGGCAGTTCTGATGAACTTGCTCTTCAGTAACCTTTCTATTTCTGCCTTGATCTTTACCAAGATTTCTGGTGCAAATCTTCTTGGCGTCTGCTTCACTGGCTTTTTTCCTTGTCGAATTGGTAGTCTGATTTCAACAACTTCCCGACTCAACCCTGGCATTTCATTGTAATCCCATGCAAAGCAGTCTTTGTACTCCTTCAGCAATTCAACAATCTGCGCCTTCAACTCTTGATCAATCTTAGCACCGATGTATGTTGGCCTTTTTATTGAGCCATCTCCCATATCAATTTCTTCTAAGGGATCTTGTGCTTGGATCCTTTTGGTTGAACCCATTGGATCTTTTTGAAAACCTAAAGGCTCGTCATCATAGACGCAATCAAGCCTCTAGTTTTCGACAATGTTGTCTTTATTTTTATCTTCAGCGGCTTCATCAACTAATTGTTGTTGTAAGTCAGCTTCTAAAACCGCTTTTTTCTTATTTTCGGCCACATAGGCCGTAATCCTATCCCATACAGTGGGTTCATCCATAAATAACTATTTATGGTCCTTCCCACCCTGTAGGCTTGACATAGCCTTGTGGGTGGTTGTCTTCGTCAATGACCTCTCTATCCCAAATGAATCCATAGTTAGGATCAAGAATCACCGAGGTCCTCACATTATCTTGGCTTTCATAACCATGTTCAGAGGAAATGCATGGCGCAATGCTCGCCAGTTTCTTGTCAAAGGTTTTCTTGGTGACAGTATTCATTTCAGCCTTGAAATAGCTTTGATCACCCTCAATGTTTTCAACTAGGCCATCTTCTCTCCAAATAATGAGCCTCTGGTGAACTATTTAAGGAATTGCCCCCACAGCATGGATCCATTCCCTTCCCAACAGCATATTATAATTTGCCTTGGTTGAAATCACCATAAACATAGTTGGCCTTCTAATGCTTCCAACAGAAAGGTCAACTTCAATGGCTCCAAGAGAGTGGCCACTTTTACCTTCATAGTTGGTAAGGATTACGTTGTGTGTTTTCAGATCCGTTTCACACTTCCCAATCCTCTTTAGCATATGTTGTGGCATCATGTTCACAGCAGCGCCACCATCAACCAAGATTTTGCTTACTCCAACATTGTTCTCCTTTGATTGGATATACAAAGGTTTGAGATAATTCCTCATCCCACAATCAGGTCTATCAAAGACAGCGTGTTGTTCTTCCACACAACTATTCTTGAGGACATAGTAACAGATGGGTTTGTAAGTGGTTTCTTCGTCGAAATCCTCTTCGACGTCGTTTACTTCCGAAACCACGTCATACTCAATCGGGAGGATTGAGACTACACCACACAAGACGTCGAACTCTGACCCAGAATCAGCGAAATCTGAGCCTTTTTCTTCATCTATGTTGAGACCCTCTTTGATCACTGAAAGTGGTGGAAATATCCTTTCAGTAGCTCGCTTTCTAGCCATTTCAAGAGACTTTGAAGGTGTTTGTTTGCCTTTCTCTTTGTTGGAATTTTCCACCTTGCCTGCAGCAGCAACTTTCTTCTGCCGTTGATATCTACGCCATTGAGTTCTCGTCATAGGGTTCTTCCCTTTGTAATTATTGTTATAGGAATACTTGTTAGATTCAGTTGCCTTATTTTGGTTAGTAGCACTAGTGCTGCCCCTGACCAATTTTGCTGGTTATTGTTGATTTCCAACATCCTTTCCAGCATAATACACTGGGTAATACCCAGTGCTCTTTCCACCAGAATGCACCCATTTCTCGACAGGTGACTTTGCTGAAGGAACATAAGTCCTAATCTGACTTATATTGGATCCTTCTGTCATTGTAACTGAACTTTGGCCTTTTGTCGACCCACTTTCCTTTACATTTCAGTTGAGGCTTGAATCCCTCAAGATTCTCGGTAGCCTCTTTGTCGAAGACAACACTGCACCTAGGACAAAGCATGACTTCAGTATTGTTGATTTTGCAGCGATTGAGAAAATCAATCAATTCTTCTTCAGCCCTTGGATATACTATCTTCATCTTTTCAGCATACTGTTCATCAGTGACCATTTCGACATCAACCTTGTCGACAGCTTTCTCTGCCTTAGCATTTTCAGCAACATCTTCTATGACCTCGACCACATTGAGATCAACTTCGACCAGCAATGCATCAGCTGTTGGCAAGGGATCAGTATCAATCTTCATTGGTGGCTTAAACTTGTCACCAAATTTCAGCCTTCCTTCGTTGATAGCATTTTGAACCAAATCCCTGAAAATGACACAACGGGAAGTGTTATGACCTAAGAAACCATGAAACTTACAAAAGCCTCTTTTCTGTCGTTGTTCTAATGGTGGAATCTTTAGGCCCTTAGGCACTAAGATTTGACCATCAGCCACAAGCAGATCAAATATTTCATCACATTTAGATACATCATAAGTGTAAGTTTTTGCGACAAATTTATCATTCTTAGGTTCCACCGGATTTTTACCATTAGAAGGTTTTAACAACTCGCAAATATAAGGAGGTCCTGGTTTTAGTTCTGCAATGTTAACCTCTTCTTCGACATCTTGATAAGATATGTCGTATTCTTGGTCACTATCATTAGCTTCGACATAAGCAACCTTTTCTTTCTTACTTTGAAATCTACCTGTTCTGGCTTTTTCGGCTTTGAGTCTTTCGACTTCTCGAACTCTATCAGCCAATTGTGCCATATCTCTTAAATGTAGTGTGTCTAGTTTCTTTCTTATAGTGTAATCTAGACCACCACCAGCCATTTCGACTAACTCATGCTCAGGCACTTGAGTAAAGCTCCTTGCTTTGAGTAGTCTAAATCTATTGAGATAATCATCAATAGATTCTGCCCCCTTGCGTCGAATGCTAGGCAGTTCTTTAAGACTAATCTTATATTGACCCATATAGTTGCTCATGGAAGGCCTTTTCTAATTGACTCCAATTAAAAATTGAATTTGGAGGAAGTGTAGTGAACCATGTGAAGGCGTTCTTAGTTAGAGAATTTGGAAAGTATTTCATCTTTAAATTCTCATTGTGTGCTACATCGCCAGCCTTAGTCAAATAACGAGCCACGTGTTCGACGGTAGATTCACTGGTTTCTCCAGCGAACTTTGTGAACTTGTGAATTTTCCATCCCCTAGGCAGCCCTGTTTGTAAGGTGTATTCTAACAAGGGCGACACAAAATTAGGCCTATGTAAACCTAAGTTAAGGCCATTCTGGGCTAAAATAGTTTCGACCATATTAGCCAGATTGTTTTGTGCTCCAAAATTGTTTTGTTGCACTTGTCTGACCACTTCGTCAGCATTTTGGTTTCTGTTCACCAACACAACTTCAGGGATTGCCTCTATCTTCATAGGCACTTCGACAATTTGTTGTTGTCCTTGGTTTCCCTGATTTATATGAATTGCATTGTTAGGCCTTTCTACAAGTATCTCTACAGGCCTAGCATTTTGGATTTGGAGAATTTGCTGGTGATGTACTGGTGGAGTACCAAAGAAATCAGCAATCCTTCCCATTTGTGTTGCCATCATTTGGTAACTGTTATTAGTGTTTTATATCAAAGGATTAAACACAGTACCAATTTGTTGTGTTAACATATTGACCATATCATGATTGCTATCATCCATTTATTGTCTTAATGCCAACAAAGATGTTGTAGTCAAATTAGTTTGGGCATTTCGACTATGGATGCCCTCCGTTGAACTATGAATAGGAGAATACCCTGTACTTGCATTTTCTGCAAATGTAGACGAATTTGTCTGAAGACCTGCCATCAATGCTGTTGGCATGCCATATGGTAAAACCCTTCCGCTCATAGTAAATGGCATATTTCCAATCATAGGATTTGCCATCAAAGGACTCGTTGGTCCTGTTATTGGTGGCACAGAAGCCATTGTATTAACATTTGTTAATGCTGCAGTGGTCATCATTGACACCGGAGTAATTATGGGAGAAGTTATAGCGGTTACTCCCATTGTTGTCGAAGAAGGCATAGCAACGGTTATGCCTGCGACATTTGCAGTGTTAACGTCACTAACTGACGCTTGTTCTTGTGTACTTTGTGCATTTGATGCAGAAGCATTACTCGTACTAGAGCGTGCCATCTCTGGAAGATGTTTACCACTCCTTAATTGCATGCACAGACAAACACAAAGTTTAAGAATTCAACAATTTTTTTTTAAAATTAGCACAAACGTCCCACCGGGCGTGCCAATTTGTTTACCTTGGATTTTGGTAAACACCGCTAGTTTGAAATTACTTCTGTTTGCAGGATCAACTAGTAAATCCTAAGACCATTTGTGTTAAAGATTTTCCCAGAATTACTTGTGTTCTTGCAGTTTAAAAGTAAAAGAAGAAGATAACCGTCGATCTCGCGCAACCGTCGAGTTTCCTCAATGAGGGAGAATAAAACAAAGGAAAAAATTGCAGAAAAGCAAAGAAGAAAACAAATTAAAATTGCATTAATTGTAAAGAGGGTTGGTGCACAGATCATACATTCTTCTCTTTGCTCGTTTTCTCTATAATGTATTGGAAGTTAGAGCGTGAGAGTTCTGTAATGAAATTGTGACCTGTTTTTCCTATGAGAAACTACTATTTATACAAATAGAAAATAACTGTACAAAGTTTAAAAAATGTAACTGCTACGTGCTCTTGGTAACGGTTACTTGATCCTACTTCGTCATCAGCCTCCAACTCCTTCTTGTCGAAATATCTATCTTCAGCCTCTTCGCCTTTGCCAAATCTGAGGTCGAAATCTACTTGATGTAACTTGATAGCTTAATTCATTTCAGTGTCGAAATTGATACTAGTCTCTTGAAATACAAGGTCAAACTTTAAAAATAAGTCAAACCTCGTTGACTGCATATAACTTAGCCTGTCGAAATTACAGGCTAACACTACTGCTCTTACCCAAAGGGAAAGAACAGTGCAAGGCTATATCTTTAAGGAGTGGGAAGGACTTGAATGGACCATCTACTGATCCTAGTGATGGCACCAACAAAAACCAAAAAAATCAGAGAAATGAGAAAAAGAAGGCAACAAATGCTGTCACAGTTGATGCTGCAGCATCTGATGCTGCACCAGTTCCATCACCAATTGCTGATCAACCTGTTCCATCTCCACCTTTTCTTCAAAGGTTGAAGAAGGCACAGCAAGGCAAACAATTTGGGAAATTTATAGAGGTGCTAAAACAACTTCACATCAATGTTCCTCTAGTAGAAGCACTTCAACAAATGCCCAACTATGCAACGTTTTTGAAGGATGTTCTCTCTAAGAGGAAGAGACTTGGAGAATTTGAAACAGTAGCTATGACAGAGGAATGTAGTATGATCATGCAAAGCAAGCTTCCAAGCAAGTTGAAGGATCCTGGCAGTTTCACTATTCCATGTTCAATTGGTGAAACCTATACTGGCAGAGCTCTTTGTGACTTAGGTGCAAGCATGAACTTGATGCCTAAGTCTGTTTTCACTTAGTTGGGTATAGGGGTTGCCAGACCTACAACTGTTACTCTCCAACTTGCAGATAGATCTATTGCATACCCAGAAGGAATCATTGAAGATGTCTTGATAAAGGTAGACAAATTTGTATTTCCTGCTGACTTTGTGATTTTAGATTTTGATGCAGATAAGGAAGTGCCTATAATTCTTGGAAGACCTTTCTTGGCTACTAGCAAGACTCTAATTGATGTGCAAAAAGGAGAATTGACTATGAGAGTCAATGATCAAGAGATAAAGTTCAATGTGATGAATGCTCTCAAGTTTTCTGTCCAAGGAACTAAGGAGTGTTCCTTTGTAGTGTCTCTTGATTCTGTGGTTCAGAAACACTTCCACAAGCAAAGTGACCATTTAGTGAAGACTCTTGCTGAAATTGGCAAAAGTGAACTTGTGGAAGAAGGTATGTTGCATGAGGAGGCTACTGTGAAGGAAATTTGGAGCAGACAGTATGAATCTCTTGAGTTTGAGGATTCAAATCTTAGAAGAAATTTGTCTTCCATTGAGAAACATCCTGTGCTTGAGCTTAAAGAGTTACCCAAGCACCTTAAGTATGCCTATTTAGGGGAAAATGATACATTGCCTGTGATCATTGCTTCTGACTTATCCAAAAGTCAAGAACATGATCTCATTACTACCCTAAAGAGGCATAAGAAGGCAATTGGGTGGCAAATGGCTGATATAAAGGGAATTAGTCCTACCATCTGCATGCACATAATCATTCTTGATGAAAATGCTAAGAATAGCATTGAAGGGTAGAGGAGACTAAATCGCATCATGAAGGAAGTTGTGAAAAAGGAAATTATCAAGTGGCTTCATGCTGGCATTGTGTATCCTATATCTGATAGTGCATGGGGGAGCCATGTGCAACGTGTTCCAAAGAAAGGAGGGGTCACAGTGGTAGCTACTGAGAAAAATGAGCTTATTCCTACAAAAACAGTAACTGATTGGAGGATTTGCATGGATTATAGAAAGCTCAACAAGGCCACAAGAAAATATCACTTCCCTTTACCATTCATAGACCAAATGCTTGATAGACTTGCTAGCAAAGAGTTCTATTGCTTTTTGGATGGATACTCTGGTACTTTTACTTTTAGGAGAATGCCATTTGGGTTGTGTAATGCACCATCAACATTTCAAAGGTGTATGATGTCAATCTTTTCTGAATTTATTGAAAAATCTATGGAGGTGTTTATGGATGATTTTTCTGTCTTTGGAGAAACATTCCAATTATGCCTTGAGAACTTAGAAGAGATTCTTGACAGATGTGAAGAAACCAACTTGGTATTGAATTGGGAGAAATGTCACGTCATGGTCCAAGAGGGTATTGTGTTGGGACATAAGATTTCTGAAAGGGGAATTCAGGTAGACAAAGCCAAAGTTGAGGTAATTGAGAAGATGCATCCTCCAACAAATGTAAAAGGTGTTAGAAGTTTCTTGGGACATGCTGGTTTCTACAGGAGATTCATTAAAGACTTTTCTAAAATTTCGAAGCCATTGTGTCAATTGCTGCAGCATGACACTCCATTTGCCTTTGATGAAGCCTGTGTTGCAGCATTTTAGAAACTGCAGAATGCTCTAGTTACTGCTCTAGTGATAGTAACTCCTGATTGGAGCAAGCCTTTTGAGCTAATGTGTGATGCTAGTGATTATGCCATTGGAGCTGTCCTTGGCCAAAGGTATGGAAAAGTCTTTCATTCTATTTATTATGCTAGCAAAACACTTATTGATGCTCAATTGAATTATACTACCACTGAAAAAGAATTATTAGCTGTGCTTTTTGCATTTGATAAATTTAGATCATACTTAGTTGGCAGAAAAGTAATTGTTTTCACTGATCACTCTGCCATTAAGTATTTGATTGCTAAGAAAGATGCAAAACCTAGACTAATAAGATGGGTTCTCCTCCTCCAAGAATTTGATCTTGAAATTAAAGATAAAAGGGGGTGGAGAACCAAGTTGCTGACCATTTGTCTAGATTGGAAGGTGATAGTGCAAGTAATCATAGTGGGGAAATCAAGGAATGCTTTCCTGATGAACAACTGTTAGCTATTGATGCTGCAGTAACAGATGCTGCAACACCTTGGTATGTAGACATTGTTAACTTTCTAGTCAGCAAAGTGGTACCATGTGATCTGAACTATCAACAGAAGAATAGGTTCTTTCATACTGTTAAGCAATATTTTTTGGGATGAACCCTTCCTCTACAAAAAGTGCCCTGACCAACTGTTAAGAATATGTGTGAATGATGAAGAACAGCAATTGGTGCTGCAGCATATGGAGGACACTTTGGGGGTATGAGGACAGCAACAAAGGTGCTTCAGTTTGGTTATTACTGGCCTACAATTTTTAAAGATGCTCAGGAGCTGGTTAAGTAATGTGGTAGTTGCCAAAGAAGTGGGAACATTTCAAATAGAAATGAAATGCCATTAACCAACATTTTAGAGGTTGAACTCTTTGATGTTTGGGGTATGGACTTCATGGGACCTTTTTCCCCCTTCTTTTGGCAACTCGTACGTCCTTGTTGTTGTAGATTATGTATCAAAGTGGGTTGAAGCAGTTGTTTTGCCCAACAACGATGCAAAATCTGTCAGCAAGCTCTTGCATAAAAACATCTTTACAAGGTTTGGGACCCCTAGAGAATTAATCAGTGATGAAGGATCTCACTTCTCCAACAAATTGATTGAAACTCTCTTGGCTAAGTATAGGGGTAAAACACAATATTGGAACTGATTATCATCCTCAAACCAGTGGTCAAGCAGAGTTGTCCAATAGAGAGATCAAGAGAATGTTGGAGAAAATGGTAGGGCCTACTAGAAAGGAGTGGTCAAATCATCTTGATGATGCTTTATGGGCTTACAGAACTGCTTACAAGACTCCTTTGGGAATGTCCCCCTACAGACTTGTTTATGGCAAAGCTTGCCACCTGCCCTTAGAGCTTCAATATAAATCTCATTGGGCAATCAAAAACCTCAATTTTGATCATGCTAAGGTAGGGGCAACTAGGCTATTACAATTGAATGAGTTGGAAGAAATGAGGCACTTTGCATATGAGAATTCTGAATTGTATAAGGGAAAGACCAAGGCTTGGCATGACAAGAGGATTCAGAAAAGGGAATTAGTTGAAGGTGATCAAGTTCTATTGTTCAATTCAAGACTCAAGCTATTCCCTGGGAAGCTCAAGTCTAGATGGTCTGGGCCATTCAAATTGATGAAAGTATACCCTCAAGGAACTGTAGAACTGTATGATGTGAGAAAGCAAACCTTCAAGGTTAATGGTCAAAGGGTGAAGCAATATTATGGAGAACCAGTGGTGAGAAGCAAAATCACCACTGAGTTGAAGGACCTCTAATCTTAGAGGGAAGTTAGGCTGAGGACTCTTAAACCAAGTTCTACTGGGAGGCAGCCCAGGGGTTTTATCTAATAAATTAGTGTTTTTGTTTGTTTTGAAGGAATTAATTCTAAGCAATTTGAAGTTTGAGGGTGTGACAGCAGTTGTTGCTGCCGCATTGCTTCCAGCAACAATGCTGCAGTAGAGAATGGCAGTTGAGGAAAAAAATAAAATAATGGCAGTTATTCTCCCCAAGGTCTGACGCGCCATCAGCGCTTTGTCCAATTAGTCACTTAACCGTCATTAATCCCCCACCATACACCTCACCCTAATCTCAATGGCTATCTCATTAATTGAGATTGCCTAATTGCCTAAACCGTCTTCCCTCACCCTTATAACCACCCACTCTCATCCATTCCACCATCACTTCTCCATTGCATGCAAGAACTGAATCCCTAAATCCTTAAACAGTAACTTCTCCATTCTAGCAATCCCAATTCACTCTTAATCCCTCTTCGCAAACCACAATTCTGTTAACAATGGCAAGAACCAAGATGAGCGCAAACAAAACCTCTGGAAAACGCCAATCATCCATCGGGCGTGGGGAATCAAGTCAAGTCCCTCGCAAGAATACCAAAGGTACTGATACTGCAACTCCAGAAAAGTTCCAGTCCATGAATTTCTGGGCAGAAAGGGGCTTCGTGCTGCAAAACGCCCCTAATATGTTCACATCTATTGTGAAGGCATTGGGGTGGAAGCAATTGGTGCAGCAACCATCATTTTTCTTCCCCTCTGTCGTGCGAGAATTCTATGTAGGAATTGCACCCCAAAATGATGGTAAACCCCAGTATTTTTCTGAAGTCAGAGGAGTGCATGTCAAATTTGACTCCATGGTGATCAACGAATGCTTGGGATTAGGCTATCATGGCTTAACCTTTGGAAAGAACTTCAATAAATGGGGCAAGAAAGAAATGGAGTCTGTCAAGAAAGTAATCACCATTTCTGGCACACCTTGGGAGCCCTGCAGTGCAAATGAATTCAAGGTGAAGAGGAGCAGTCTTAATCATGATGCCATGGTCTGGTTCAATTTCATCAAACACTCTCTTCTGCCTACATCCCGCACAACCAATGTGAAGAAAGAAAGGATGATGCTCCTAGATGTCATTTTGGGAGGAAAGGATGTTGATGTAGGAAGACTGATCTGCAGAGACATTCTGATCTGTCATGGGAAAACTGCTGGGTATTTGCTCTTCCCGTGTCTTATAACTGATCTGTGTATTAAAGCAGGAGTTGAAATCAAAGGAGAAAAGAAGGGGTATCCTCTTGCTGCTTTCCCCACTGTTCTGAAAACAAAACCAAAGGTTGCTGCAGCATCTGGTGATTCCACCATGCTGCCACAATTCATGCTGCAGCAACGCTCTGTTTGGGAGTTTATGACGAAGTAACAAGAATGGTTGACTGCTGTATTTGCAACAAACTTGAAGGAGATTGCAGGAGTTGAAGCACCTATCTTTCCAGAATGGGTGCTGGATAAGGAAGTGATTGATGCAACACTGTTTGATGAGGCTGGTGTGATGATGGAGAAGAAGAAAAAGTAGTTGAAAAGAAAAGAAAGAGAAGGGAAGTGAAGAAAGGCAAGAGGAAGGTTGGAGAAGAAGAGGAAGATCTACTTGAAACTGACGATGAGGAATCCCTCAGTGAAGGGGAGAAGCAGGAGAACAAAGAAATTATGGCTCAATTGAATAGGGAGGATAACAGTGATGATGATTCTGTGACTGATGATGGAAATAACAAAAATGATGGAGAACCCAACTGGGATGACCTCACTGACATAGAGATGGACCCACCACCAACCCACAATATCACCAAAACCACCAACATACCTTCCACCTTCACATCTCAACCCATCTTAACCCCTGTCAACCAAACCACCACTGAAACACCAGACCAATCCACTCCCCAACAAGAAACTCAACCAGAAAATCCACCCATATCCACCACAAACCAAACCCAAGAAAAAGAACCTGAATCAATGCCATCCAATGCTGCCAATTCACCTGCTGCAGCAACTGATGCTGCTAATAATGAAAAAGGAGCTGCTGTTACACTATCAAAGAAGCAAAGGTCAAAGAGAATGGCAAGGAAGAGGAAGCTTGATGAAGTACCAGCGGAAGAAGAGCTAGATGCTGCAATGGTGACTGAGAAAGAAGATGCGCAGACTGATGCCACTGTTTCTGCTGTTGTCAAGGGCATTGCTGATGTTGTAGCAATGGAAGAGCAGAAGAGAGTTGAGGCTGAGAGAATTGCAAGAGAAGCTCTTGAGCTTGTAGCAGCACCATTAACTGCCCAAAAGAAGGCAGGTGTTTTTGATGCTGCAGCAACAGAAATTTCTGATGCTGTTATAAGCCCAAAGCCCAAAGCCCAAAAGACACAAGCCGTACACTCCAAGGACCAGAAGAGGAGGAGCCACAAGACAAAGCCCAAGGGCAAAACTAGGGGTCGCTGCACCTTAATCTTTTTAGTCTAAGTCTTTTAAATTCTGTTTTTAATGGTTTCTCTGGAATAAACATGTTGAGTGCTTTTGTTCTGTGATAGCACTCAACAGTTGTGTTAGTTGTTTGTTTTGCTTCTGTTTTGCCTTTAAATAGGCCTCCCCTTTAGTTTGCATGAGCACTGAGGACACTGCAAGGTCTTAAGTAGGGGGAGGACCTATGGTCTATGTATTTTATTAGCACGTATGCTACTTAGTTGAATAAAATTTTAAATTTTAGAAGTTAAGTTGAGAAAAACTTAGTGATGAAATGGTGAGAATTGAGTGATTAGTGCCCCTGTTTGTGAGTGAACTTTATTGCTCCTGTTCCCACACTTTTGCATGAAACTCAGGTAGGACTTAGTGAATTAGAAATGATCTAAAGCTAAGCTAGTTATTGGTAGACCTAGGGAATTGCCAAATTTTTACTAAAAACTTAGGGTAGCATAAGAAACTAAGTTTGGGGGTTCTTTGAGCTATATTAAGGCAAAACATGAAGGAATGGAATTAGGCCAAGTGCACATAGTTTAGGAAGTAATTAAAGTCAGTATGTTGTGTAATGTGCTATGTTATAAAGCGCTAATGTTTGTAAATATTTGTAATTGTTGTCATTGCCCATGCATATAAAAAAAAAAAGAGAAAAGCAAAAAGCTATGAAAAAGAAATTCAAAGAATAAGGGCAATGCAATACAAGTGTTAAGTATTGTTGTTTTGAATTCTGTTCTAGTCTGTGTTGTTGCAGCAACTGTTGCTGCAACACTTAACTTGAGTTGTAATAAGTGCACTGGCCTAGAATTCTGAATTGCTGCATCAAAGACCTTTGTCATGCTTATCCCCCCTTTCTGTGCTTGAATTGTTAGTCTACCCTTAGTTTTGAAACATCTTTGGCAATCTCAAAAGAAAGCCTCTCTAGTTTTAGTTAAGTGAAATTTTGAACCTTGCTATGATCTGAACGGAGTTAAGTGTCACACACACACTTTTGAGTAGGAGTAATTTAGGGAACTTGCTATTCAGTAGGCTTGCAATTGAGTGACCAATCTGAAAATTTTATGCTCAGCTTAATATTCTGTTTGTGTGCCTTTTTGGATAATTCAACTATCTGGTTTGCTTGTTAGTTAAATGCTTGTCTTTGTCAAGTGACATTGCTTGAGGACAAGCAATGGTTCAAGTTTGGGGGTGTGATAACAATCATTTATGATGGTTATTACCTCTTATTTCAAGCTTAAATCATTGTTAATTCTCAAGCAATATTGTGATTATTGTTGTAAATATGGTAGTTTAGAGTTAGTCTAAGGTGCAAGCTTTGATTTGTTATATTTGGCACTTTGGTGCCCAATTGTAGGTTTGATGTGTTTGCCTAATTGCTGCAGCACCTAATGTGGCAGCAATGCGAAATTGCGCAACATGAGAGAGAATGCTGAAGGAAACACGGAAAGGACAGGTGTCAGTCATCACCAGGCGTGGGTGTGCGTGCTAACAAGGGAATATTCGTTGATAACCTAAAAGTTTGGGTAAAATGGACTTTTTGGGCTTATAAAAAGACAAGTGGCGCCTCCCAAATTAGGGTTGCCTAGGATCATGAGCCTCAACTATAAATAGGACCCTTCTTCCTCAATTAGGGTAAGCCGAAAAGGTTGGTATAGAGATAGCCACCATTTCGTGCATTCTCAAGCTCACTCAAAGATCAATTGCTGGAATTGTTATTGCCGCAGCAACACTGGAACTTCATTTCTTGGAGGAATCTACGTTGAGGAGCTGGAGTGTGCTTCATTGATCATCTTTGGAGCTACCCTCTTGGTTCAACAATTAGTAGTGTAAACTCTCTCCTTGAGATTGTAGTATGACTTCTTCTTTTATGTTTAAGTTGTTTTCCTTGTTGTTAAAGCTCAACATGAGCTAACTTCTTATAGTTGGGATGCTAAACTTGATGTAATGGATTTATTGTGCTATTAATAAAGTATGTTTAAGTGTTGAGTATTTTATCTTGTGTGCTTTAATATTTCCATCTTAGATTAGGATTGGCCGTCTAATCTAAGTAGCATTATGAATTCAGATATGGTTTGTAAATCTACCTCACAAGATAATATGGTTTGTTACAATAAAAGAGATAAACTTTTAGGACGAAACCCTAGTGAGAAGTATTTGAGAAAATACATCCATTGCTGCAGCATCTAATGCTGCAGCACTTAACATACCATTAATTGCATTTTAATGAAGTTACTGAAAGTGAATGCATCTCAACTTGTTCCAATCATCTGATCTTTATTACCCTGATACCTTTTTATTATTGTGCATGTTACCAAATATTTGTGTCTTTTAATTTATTTTTACCATCACTAATTTGTTGATTAAATTAAGCATTGTTTAAGTGCTAAGCCTCGTGGGAACAAACTTTACTTATTCTATATTACTTGTTGACAGTGTACACTTGCACTATTATTGTTTAAAAAAACGCAACAACAGGCTGCTATATCTTACTCATTCTAGAACTGAAATATCATATGTTGTGAGTAAATTGATCCAGTTCATGGAGAAACCTACTGATACTCACATGCTTGCTGCCTGCTTGAGAGTCTTAAAATTCATCAAGAACAATCCTGGACAGGGGTTGTATTTTAGAACAGACTCTGCCCTCTGCTTGAAAGGATATTGTGATTCTGATTGGGGTGCCTGCCCTGATACTATAAGATCAACCACAGGTTTCTGTTTCTTTCTTTGAAATTCCCTAGTTTCATGGAAGTGCAAGAAACAAAGCATTGCATCACAATCATCCTCCAAAGCAGAATATAGGGCCCCTGCACAGGCCACTTGTGAGTCACAGTGGTTGTTATACCTGCTTCATGATCTCAAAACACAACACCAAACCCCTACTGTAATATATTGTGACAATAAGTCAGCTCTACATACAGCTGCAAATCCTGTGTTTCTCGAGCGCACAAAGCATATTGAAATTGAATGTCACCTTGTTCGTGATAAGATACGCAATGGAACTCTACATTTGCTGCCAATACAATCTAAAGAGCAAGTTGTTGATTTGTTAAAAGTCTCTCAGTCCAGGCCCCTTTTCCACTCTGCAATCTAAGCTTGGAATAATTAACATTTATATAATTAACATTTATTCCAGCTTAAGGGAGGCTGTGGAAAATAAAGGTCAACAGTCAAAGATGCCAGCTCAGCGTCCCACTAATGCCACATCAGCTGACTATGCTTGCAAGAATGCCACGGTCAACGATGAGAGCTGAATACTATCAAGCTGATACACTCTTCACTCAGTTACTTTCACTTTACTCTTTTCCCTCTTTTCATTTCTAAGGTTCCTTGTAAATAGATTAACTCATTTGAGTGATTGTAATTTATCTTAGATCGGTTGCTGCGTTTGTTGTGTAGTTAGGTTTCAGTTAGATTTCAGGTTCTGATCTGTTAGAGTTAGCTAAATCTTAGTTGCTGTATATAAACCCAGTTCTGTAATCGGTTTCTTCATTGAATGAGAAATCAGTTTATTCATCTTCCTCATCACTGAGTTTTCATCTATGGATTTGATTTGTGAACTTTTACTCCATCCTATATACCAAAAAATTAAAATCTCATTGGTTGCCCGACACCACCCCATAAATCCAATAAGTAGGATTAATGTATATTTCTTGACACTACTAAGTTGATCATTACTCGTGTTTCTCAAAGACAAACACAAGAAGTAGGATTTGGGTTGGATAAGTTATAAGGCATCAATTTGTATCCTATTGTTTTTTTGGATTGCTTTTATGTCCATTGATAGATGGATGGGATGTTAGAAATTGAACAACAATCCTGTGTAGATTCTAATAGCGTCGAGTACTCAATTATTAATTCCCCACCCAACTCTTGGTGGATTGTAAAAGCAAGCCAAAACGCAATAGTATATGAATTCATGTTGTAAAACTTCCTCAACACCAATTCTACTTCTTGAGTTTGTGTTGGAAGAAACAAGAGTAAATGATCAACTTGGTTTGGTGTCGAGCAACGACACTAATGTCGGTGGACACTATTATCCTTCAAAATTCGAACTATTTCTTTATCATGCTGAGGTAGAGTTTGATATGGAGAGTATCTTTAGGAAAAAGGAAAGTAAATACAAGAAACTTGTAAAATGTTTCATGTACTTGTTTCCACTTCTCCCAAAGATGTTATCTTTATGTAATCATACCATACTTCAACATGACAATTGACCCCCTCTGATTGAGTATATATTCTCATTTATAAAAAAAAAAGACAAAAATCAAATATCGATCGCATAGAAGATAAATAAGAGGCTTAATTAAAAGGTGTTTTATTAATTTATTTAGAGAAAAGAACCCCCTATTTGAGTGTAATTCATTTCATGATAAACTCAGCCTAGAACTTCTTGTTCATACATCCTTGTCACCGACCTTCTCCACCGACTAAGAAGTTGGACGAGGTGGCTTAGTTTCCATTAGCATTAGTGTGTGACACTGAGGATCTTTCCCACCCTGGTGGCACACTATTAGGCAATGCCTGATTTGGGGTTGGTGGTGGAAATGGCCTATTATTAGTATTAGTAATGTCCAGTTTTGGAGGTAGAAGTGGAGCTAAAGGGCCACTATTAGGCAAGGCCTGGTTTGGGATTGCTGGTGGCATTGGCCTACTATTATACGTAGTGTCAAGATCTGGAGGAGTTCCTATACCATTAGCTATTTCCATCATTGAAACAGCACTAATAAAAATGATTATGGAGGAAAATATAACTGAAGTAGCCATAGCTATAGTTGTGGATATATATGAAGTATTTGTTCTTTGCACCAAGCCTGCAGTGCTATTTATAGGAGGGGATCAAACACGTACGTACGTATTGATCATGTCATGTGCATGCATT
Source organism: Astragalus glycyphyllos (assembly GCA_963573325.1). Taxonomy (NCBI): domain Eukaryota; kingdom Viridiplantae; phylum Streptophyta; class Magnoliopsida; order Fabales; family Fabaceae; genus Astragalus; species Astragalus glycyphyllos. Next base: position 51,927,593 of record OY754312.1, on the reverse strand, counting down.
TTTTTGTTTCTCTTCTTCATTATTACTGTTATACCATACACTTAAGTAACCCGTCCTTCTTTTTTTGGTACTCCTAATCTTAAGAATATCTTCAGCCTAAAAATAAGGTAAGGCTATATCCTACAGTACTGGAGGGCTAATGTCAATGTGAGAGGCAATTATACGGAAGGGGAACTGTTTCAGACTGAGCCAAAGGCCCAATCACACATTGGCCGAGAGGCGGCCAGTTCAGCTAGAGAACGACTCCCAGAAAGAGAACACTACACCAGGGAAGGTGCCGATCCATGCCTAGCCACTATCAACGGCTGGGATCGATCCCCCAGATCCGACGGCCGATACACCACTAAGTGGTTGTGCTCCTCTGAACCCCAGCGGCTACCTCACTCTATAAATACGGGTAAACCCCCACTAACAGGTACACACTTTTTAATATTCTTATACCCTACTTTGATTTCTACTCTCTAATTTGGGCGTTGAAGTGTGTTTGCAGCTACCACCCATCTCGAGCTCTGCATCTCGACTTCAACAAGACCATACTACCGACTATCCAGCTCGCATCCCCGAGGAAGATAAGGTACAGATCAGGATTGGTACATGAAAATTCTGATATGCATATTTTATTAATAAAGATGGAAACCAGAAAATTGAAACACATTTTAGTTTCATTCTTTGGTGCTCTATCGCTCACTATTTAAATCAAATATTCTACTTAGTCACGGGCAAATTTTTTGCTTTTTCATATGTAAATACTACACACATTCTTAGTTTCATAGGTTTTGAGAAACAATGTTTTCTTAGTCCCTATTTGGGGTGGTTTTCTGTTTTGAAATTTTCAAAAACCAAAACCAATTTCTGTTTTGAGTTTTAAAAATTTCAGAAACCAAAAAAACTAGACTGATTTCTGAGTTAAGAAACTTTCAAAAATAAAAACTAGGCAAAATTACACAAAAGGACCTTTAAGTTATTTATTTGTAACAAGTTGGCCCTTTAAGTTTTTTTTTTAACTAATCACTAGTGCAGAAAAGGGATTATTTATTTATTAAGGCGACTTGGTATGTCAGGGGATTTAAAGTCAGGCGCTAGCCCGACTTCATAAGTTTTTTTAAAGTCGAGCAGTCAGTGTCCGACTTTAATTACCTCTGTAAGTGCCTCTGTGAAAGGCTTTTCAAGTCAGACTACAGTGGCGCCTGACTTTAAAAGTGACCTTTTAAAGTCGTATTACATTTATGCCCGACTTTAACTGTGTTATTATTTTTAAAAAAAAATTAAATTTGCTCGGTTCACACTCTACCTATCCTAACCCTGCCTGCGACCACAATGGATAAAAGTCATTCCTTTCTTAATTTCTGATCCCACTTTTATCATAAATCATAGGGATGTCAGCTATCATTTTCCACTCACTCTTTTTGGTTGTCTTCAACTCCAATCTTAAATTCAATATAAGAGATAAACCAGGAAGAAGATCGCTCATCAAATTGCAGCATATAAAAAATCAGCAGAGCAATGTTCTCTTAACAACTATATTAAACTACCTATTGTGACAACAACAGACTTTTAGTGCAATCAAAACTGAGTCAAGATAATTGAAAATTAAAACATTACACCATGATCATGACCAAACCATAAATCAGCTCAAGAAACTTCTAGGATATTGAAGATCAAATTGCTACATCAACACCAACATAATATCCTTGATTTTCTGGCTCTCCATAAAAACCACCATATCCTATTACCATTCTAACGTATGAATTGAAAAGATAAATATATATATCAATATAACGAATAGGGAACCAGAGAAGGTAGGTTCTTTGACCAGAGTGGAACCATACCTAGATAGTAGTATCCATCCCTTAAAAGCTTACTATTAAGGGGAGAATGTTCCGAGGCGAGATACTCACGATCAGGCCCACCAAGTCGAGCATATAATATGGAAATAGATACTAGCATCTGAAACATTACTGCATATCAAAAGATGTTGCTAAGGAACTTAAACTAAGTGATCTTTAGCCTTTCAAATTCCCATGTCTAAGAAACTTAAACTAAGTAATCTTTAGCCTTTCAAATTCTTTAGAAACTAGGTTAACATATTTCATTTGATGGAAGAACAAAGCACAATATAGAAGCACTCATATATATCCATAACTTATATGGAATGACAATTAGCTTCCTAGAACCTTTTATTGCATACAATAAGGTAATCACTCCTTATTTCATTTTTTATTATATATTTAGCGAATAGAGTGAAAGATCTATTCTTTATATCCAACCAAATATCAGTTCATGTTTTTATAAATAATTACTTATATAATTTTAGTATAAGTAAATACAAATTGCCAAGTTACTAATATAATTTTAGCTCCTACCAGTACATTGGCACAATTGGGTTTTCCGAGGAGGGAAAACGCCAGCAAAAACACAGCTGCTCCTTAGTAGCTCAAAGGCCTTAGCTTGTTGTAATCCTCTTGTCCTGAACTTATTAAGCCACAATAAAAGATAAAACTATAATTAACAGGTTCAAGTTCAATTATATTCAATTTTAGAGATAGAAGCCTTATTTATTCTTTCTCCACTACTATAACATGCACATTAAGAAAAATGCTTACCAGCAGTGTCCCATCATCCTAGTCAACTGTGCTGCCATCAACCACACAACATTTGCACTGAAGTTGTTAGGCATATAATCTTTTAAGAAAAAAAAGACAAGAACAAGTGAATTTAAATTAGTTTAGAGTAGTTAGCTGTCAAAAACTCCCAAATGTGCAAACGTGAACATGCTTCATTAACTTTTAGGTAATTACACACTCAAATAGGTTCCTAATCTACTTATGCAATGATGTTGGTTCCTTTGCCAACAACTACTTGGGTCACAAAATTTTGGGCATTTTACAATTTTTTTCATGCTAAAAATCTTCTTTTATTTTAAAGAATTTAACAATAATATTCTACTTGAGCTATTACTTCATTGGTTTCACCCCCAAGACATAGTTAACTATCATCTTTCACTTCCACATAAAGCTTTACAAGAACTCACCCTTTCCTAGTAGTTTCTTCATTTCATAGTAATCATAAACAATCATTTAAATTCAGATTTAGTACTATTCTTAGAGGAATTTATACAACCAACAAACAAGCTTATAAGCCAAAAGCAACAAACTAAGCTTATTTACCTTGTGCCAGCACACACTTAGAGTACAAATAATAAAACTCCACTTCTAGCTAATGTAACCGATCCAATATATCATCAAGTTATAGAGGACATGACCTCTATGTGTACACAGGACATATACATAACACAATCTTCCGCTATACAAAGCCACTCCTCTATCTAAGAGACTACAAATTGCCAACCCCATCAATTATTGCAAAACAATTGAACATCTCATTCAACAAACACTATGGAACACAAATGCAGAATAAGCATCAAGTTCAATGGCATCAACTTTAAAGCCTTAGCAAAAAGAACTAATACAATACACCTTAGAATAGGGTCATCACAGTTCCTTTCCTCCAATTTCCTTTCCATTGTTCCAGCATCACAAATCCTAAGAAACAATTTTCCACTCCAGCTCAGTTCCACCCTCCTATAATTGCTAGACTTACGGCCACCACTAACATACCATACACCTTAGGAAGCCCATGACAAATGCAACAAGTCACGCTCTCGGACAAAGTAGCAACCATTTCACCATATACACCAAATAACTCTTTGCTTCACGAACTCAGAACACCATGGTGCACTCCAAACATCAAACCAACAAACTTAATTAATAAGAGAGCCCCAAGCATCCCAAATAACTCTTTGATTCTTACTAATTTTTTTAAACCCTAAATCCCAAATTAAGTTTTGAAACCTCAAACCCTAAATCCTCCCCCTAAAATTCATACGATCAATAAAAAGTAAACACAATAATAACAAACCCTAGAAATAGAGAGAGAGAGAGAGAGAGAGAGAGAGCAACATATTGAGAGAGAGAGAGAGAGAGAATGACATGGAGAGAGAGCGGAAAAAAGAGAAGAGATGAAGTTGGTACTTACAGTTCTTGAGCGATGGCTGAGAGAGCGAGCTTGGGTAGAGAGCAAAGGGCGAGGTTGGAATGAGAGAGACGCAAGAGCTTCGGAACTGATGGAGGGAGAGAAGACAACGCACATAGTTTTTCAGTTTTTTCTGGATTTGAAGTTTTTCGAAAAAAAAAGTTTTAAAGTGATGCTATATATCTGCTCGACTTAAACTGTCTAAAAATTTTCACTTTTTAAGTCACGCACATTTTGGCCAGACTTAAAAAGATTCACGCGAAGATGATTTTTTCATCTTAATTACAAGTTTGCCACCGCATCTACATTTTAAGTCAGACATAAGAGCGCCTGACTTTAAAACTCTGATTCTTTTACTGTTTTTGCACTAGTGAATAGACCCTTTAAGCTACCTAACGTTGATACCGTTGGCCCTTTTAGTAAAATGCCATATCGTTGATTAAATCAAAATATACCAAAATATGTTTTGTTACAAATAAATAACTTAAAGGTTCTCTGGTGTAATTTTGCCTAAAAAATATAGCTTAAAACATGAGCATAAAAGTGGTATCAAAGTGGTAGTTGACGGTGGTCGAAGTAGTGGTCGCCGGTGGCTAGAGTGGTAGTTGACGGTGGTCGGAGTGGTGATCGCTGGTGGTTGGAGTGGTGGTCGGCAGTGATCGGAGTGGTGGTCGGCGGTGGTCAAAGTAGTAGTTGACCGTGATTGGAGTGGTGATCCGCGGTGGCCAGAGTGGTGTTGGGCGGTGGCCAGAGAGGTGTTCGACGGTGGTCAGAGAGGTTGTCAGTGGTGGCTGAGCAGTGGCCGACAGTGGTTAGAGTGGTGGTCGGCAGTCGAAATGGAGGTTATTGGTGGTCAAAGTGGTAGTTGACGGTGGTCAGAGTGGTGGTCGTCAGTGAGTGGTGCGGTGGTCGATGATGGTTGACTTTGGGCATGGTGGTGGTTGGCGGTGGCCGGAGTGGTGGTCGGCGGTGGTCAGAGTGGTGATCGATGGTCGAAATGGTGGTCAGTGGTGGTCAAAGTGGTAGTTGACGGTGATCAGAGTGGTGGTCGTCGGTGGCCGGAGTGGTGGTTGGTGGTGGCCGGAGTGGTGGTCGGTGGTAGCCAGAGTGTTGGTTGGCGGTGGCCGAAATGGTGGTTGGCAGTGGTCAAAGTGGCAGTCGGTGGTTGGTGAAGTGATGATTGGTGATGGCGTGTTATTGTTAAAACAAAAACTGAAATTAGAAAACCTCTTTTTTTGGTTTTGTGTTTTGATGGAAAACCGTTTCGAAAATAAGGAAAAAATTAATTTAGCACCATTTTACCCAAACATGTTTTGGTTTTGAAATCGACTTTCAAAACCAAAAACCAGAAACTCACAACCACCCCAAATCGACTTTTCCTTAATACAGACAAATGAGACTAAAACCATATACGCCAATAAGAGAACTAATGGTTCTATTTGCTTTTATTCTTGTCTTGGAAGTAACTAATAAAGTTTGTTTTAGTAAAAAGTTGTAATGTAAAAAAATATAAGCAATAAAAAAAGGAAATTTCACAACCATAAAGTGTAATAGTGACACTGGCATAATTACGACGCGTTGCAGACAGCATCGTGATTGTCTTTCGTTTTCAGTCAAGCAAGCAGATCAAAGGCATCACCTCTCATCGACAAATTGTGACCAACATCGAGAAACAACAATGGGTCATGGTTCGAATTATTGCCCGAAGGCAACATGTGATAGACCTAACAAATCCGCCCTGACATGCCTAGGGGATCATATGGTCTTGCCGACGTTACACCTCAGGCTAATGAAATGTCTGCAATCCCCCTAGCAAGACCAGGGGGAAAGTCGAACAGACCGAACATGCAAATTTATAGGCGATCGATTCTCAAGCCGAGGTCACCTCCCCCATAGGTAATCTCGATTTGGGGTGAAATTGTTCTGAGTTGGACTGAGGCCCATCGAACTTGGGCCAGCCTCTGTGGCTCATATCCACCAATCCAGAGGATTCGCCCGTCACTCAATATATAAGATCCATGATAGACAGCGGTTCGCGTTTTATCGAACGATCAAAATTCAACCTCGGCCAACACGCCTATAAGAGGATCAAGCCACTTCATTGGCATGATGCTCTATAAATACGCTCTTCAATCAATAGACCAGGTACACATTTTACTGTGGGCCACCTTTTCTCTAAGTTGACTTGGACGTCGAAGTGTGCGCAGATTCCACCCCTATCGCCGGATCAACGAGAAGGAGCATTACTCGGAGCAACTCCGACATCACCACTCTGTAGTATCTCGACCCAACTTCATCAACCGAGACCGACTTCTAGGATTGTTCAGAAGGTTTGTGCACATTCATTGGACTTGGGACATCTTGTACTTTTAGGATATCTGATAAGTAAAGAAGTTAATAGAAAGAAGGAGGAATATATAACATCATTAGTAATGTTATTCGACCAAACTTTTCCCGCCAAAAATTGTTAAAAACCACATTACAACATCAATTAGCCAAGTTTTTGAAGTCATTAACCAACCTAATTTTTCACACTTTTTAGTCAATGACCTAGAAAACTGTGAAAAACTAGGTTGGTTAATGTGTTAAAAAACTTGGTAAATAGTATTACAATGTGGTTTTTGACTATTTTTAACTGAAAAACTTTGATCGAATAACATTACTCCAACATCATATTGGGGATGGACAAACAAAGCTGCACGTAGGTGGCAAAGATTAGGCAAGTGGTGGAACACATAAAGTTGCTTTCTTGGACTTGGATTATGAGTATAAGAATGTTATTTTTGTTTATTCGGATTGGTGGATCCACTATAATGTATTTACAATGCATGTAAACTAAACCATCCATCTTGTATTAAGGGTTGGAGGACCCCTATTATTTGCTTATAAAAAAAGAGTTAGAAAGAATTAATTGTTAAGATGTGTTGTGTGTTGATAATTAAAGACAAAACTAAATGAGTATGGAGATAGCTAGATAGAAGACAAATAAGAAGCTTCATTATTAAAAGCTGTTTCATTAATTTATATTTGGGATTCTAATATTATTATTTTTGAGAGACAACTATTTTTTTTAGAGAAAAGAACACCAGATTTGAGTGTAATTCATTTCTTGCTCATACATCCTTGTCCTTCCAGTACCATAGACCCCGCACCATTGCATTCATTTTTGTCCCTGTAGTTCCATCCGATGCCTGATTTGGAGTTGGATGAACTGGTGGCACACTATTAGACAATGCCTGATTTGGTATTGGTGGTGGACATGGCCTACTATTAGGTTTAGTAGTGTCCAGTTTTGAAGGTAGTAGTGGTGGAGTTGCTAGGTGATGACCAGTAGTTGTTTCCAATACTGAAACAACACTCAGAAAAATGAGCATGGACCAAACTATACTTGAACTAGCCATATTTGAAATATTTTGCTAGCTTGTGTTGTAGTAGATGTACGTTCTCTGTTGATCAAAAAAAAAAAAAAGATGTACGTACGTTCTCTGTACCATGTATGCAAGGTATTTATAGGAGGTGAGGCTTTAACACTTTTTTTTTTTGACGTGGAGTGAGGCTTTAACACTTTATTGATAGATAAGTTGGTATTCATTGTTTGCATTGATTTTACATGTGCATTGTCTTCTTCATTATTATAATTATAATTTATACCATAATACTTAAGTACGAGTCCTTCTTTTATGGTACTGCTTAATCTTAAGAATATCTTCAGCCTAAAAGTAAGGTAAGGCTCCAATATTCCTACATTTCGGTCAGAAGTATCTCAGGCAATTTCAAAGCATGAGCATCATACAATCATTAATTTAAGCAATTATATAGCCAAACCTACATTTCCTAACACTATTTGGTACCTGGTCCGTCCAAACCGGCTTAGTTATTCAGGAACTCGGCACATCAGCACGGCTCAATGACTCATTGAGAGCATGACAAGTGGCACTCGTAAGACGAACCACGTGTGCTCGACTGGACGCTTACGAAACCGGATAAGGACGCCACGAAGTCTACAGGACAGGTGGAAGAAGGGAAACACAATGATGAGGTCATGAGGAGATCGGACATGCAACCACTTCGCCGGTTACATCCGAAGTCGGCTATAAATATAGGCCTAGACTGGTTAGAAAAGACATCCGATAACTATTGTATAAACTATACTGAGATAGACAAACTGCTATCCGGTCTCTTGTAATCACTTTCCGACTTGTAATATTTTATTCAAGTACCACACGCCACACACCAATCCAGACTCACCATGGTTACCACACGCCGAGATCGACGACGCCAATCACCGACTTCATCTCAGGGTAACACTGCCCGGAATGAACCCCGACGACAAGGTCATCCTCGAACTCAACGCCCAACCATAACTACAAATGCACCAACCCAGGAAAACAATCCTACACCAGTAACAGCAAACACAACCATCCCTGCCACGATAGAAATCCCAGGACAACAACCAACCATCCTGGAACAGCAAGCCGGAGAACACCCGTTGCTAGTAGGAGTCAACGCTGTCATTGACGACCTCCGCAAGCAAAACCAAGCCCTACAACGCTGCATAGACCTATTACAACAGGAGAGGGATCCCAATGGTTTGGACAACGTCCAAATGGAAAGACCTCAGCCTTTGATAGACTCCATCATGGCGGACATGGTTCCACAGAATTTCAAACCACCCCCACTAGAACACTACAACGGCAAAAAAGACCCCCAAGAACACCTAATTGCATTTGACACCCAAATGGCCATCATCGGTGCACATGAAACATTAAAGTGCAAGCTTTTCTAAGGAACCATGAAAGGAGCAGCACTTCGATGGTACATAAGTCTACCACGATCCATTACCAATTATGCCGATTTCACCAAAAAATTCATCAGACATTTCTCCGACAGAAAACACAGGAAGGCTTCAATCGCCACCCTGTTCAACACAAGGCAAGGACCCAACAAATCACTCCGTGAATACTTAGACCGTTTCAGTGACATAACTGTGGATGTTGAACATCCAGACCAAGGGCAGTTCGCCGATGCCTTTGCCAACGGCCTACGAGGAGGACAGTTCAACGAGTCACTGGCCTATAGGCCGGCCTCAAACATGCAAGAAGTCCTAGCCAGGGCTGAAGCATACATGAAAGGGAAAGAAAGTAACGCAGAAAAATGCAACCGAGATGTCAAGGAAAGAGTCCAAGACCGTAGACACCAACTAGAGGAATTCCAACGCAACACGCCTCAACGCCGAAACCCTCAGGCTAAGTCCAGCCCTCAAAGGGGCGGACTAACCCCCCTAAATCAGAAAAGAGAAGTCATTCTAAAAGACATTTTGCACACCAAAATGATCCCGGAACTGAACCCGACAGGGAGAACCCTGGGCAGAGACACCCATCTCTGGTGTGAATACCATCGAGCTCGCGGCCATGAAACAGAAAACTGTTTCGCTCTCAAAAACGAAATATAAAAACTAATCAGAAAGGGACTTCTGAAAAAGGACATCAAAAACGATTCAGAGGCCTCGGCACGCCACACAATCGAGGATGCTCAGCCAAAAGTACAATCTCAAGTCGTCAAATTGAACAACGCTGAAGAAGAACAGGAGATCCCCCCGGTGTAGCACACCCTCAACACCATCTCTGGCGGCTTAGCTGGTGGTGGAGAAACCAGCTCGGCAAGTAGAAGATACGCAAGCCAAGTTATGCACATTGCTGAATCAAATCCCTCGCTTCCGGTTCCTGTAAGCGAATCTGAATTAAACTTTTCTCCAAAAGACCTAGAAGGAATAGCGCCACATGAAGATGACCCCCTGGTGATCATCGTACAACTGCTCAACTTCAACATCCGACGTGTACTCATAGATCAAGGAAGCTCTACTGATATCATTTACTGGAAAGCTTTCCAAGGTATGCAACTATCCTGAGAACATCTTCAACCTTACCATGCTACGTTGGTTGGTTTCTTAGGTGAACAGGTTCAAGTCAAGGGTTGCATCACCCTCAAAACCACATTTGGCACAGGAGATCAAGCCAGAATGATCAAGGTAATGTACCTGGTAATAGATGCCCAGTCCTCATACAACATTATCATGGGTCGGCCAGCATTGAATATCCTAGGTGAAGCTCTCTCCACTCGCTACCTGACCTTAAAGTATCCTCTAGACAACGGAAGAGTGGGGATTTTGAAAACCGACCAGGAAGCAGCCTGGCAATGTTACCTTGACAGTCTGAAAACAAAAATGATGAATGCAGAACATCTTCCAAAAGCAAGTTCCCACAACATCAACTTTACTGACCTTGACCCTAGGGAAGATTTCAGTGACCAACTACTCAAGCCAATTGATGACTTGAAGCAAGTTCAAATAGGGCCGACCCCGGAGCAAGTCACTAACATTGGAACCAACCTCCCCCAGAGGAAGAAGAGATGATCACCAACCTCTTGAGGGAGAACATTGATTTATTCGCCTGGACTCCAGCAGATATGCCTGGGATTGACCCAGTCTTCATCACTCACAAGCTCTCCCTTGGACCCGCAGCAAAGCCGATTATCCAAAGAAAGCGGAAGTTGGGAATTAAAAGGAAACAAGCGTGTGCAGAGGAGACTCAGAAACTGTTAGATGCATCTTTCATCAAAGAGATTCAATATCCGAGTTGGATGTCAAATGTGGCACTCGTCAAGAAATCTAATGGGAAATGGAGCATGTGTGTCGACTTCACCGACTTGAACGCAGCATGTCCCAAGGACCCATACCCCTTACCTAGCATTGACACTTTAATTGATGGAGCTTCAAGGTACCGTCTCCTAAGTTTCATGGATGCTTACTCCAGTTACAACCAAATCAGAATGGACCCAGATGATCTGACAAAATGGCATTCATGACAGGCACGTGCAACTACCATTATACTGTAATGTCGTTTGGCCTCAAAAATGCATAAGCCATTTATCAGTGCTTAATGGGCGAAGTCTTGCAAGGACAAATTGGAAAAAATTTATAGGTTTATGTTGATGATATGGTGGTCAAAACAGAGAACGACAAACCTCACACTGACGACCTGGCTGAATTTTTTTCTTTAATTCGCAAGCATCAGATGCGCCTAAACCCCACCAAATGTACATTTGGTGTCCAAGCAGGCAAATTCCTCGGATTCATGCTGACAAACAGAGGAATAGATGCCAATCCTGACAAATGCAAAGCCACACTTGAAAGGCAAAGTCCGTCCAGTCCCAAAGAAGTACAACAACTCACTAGCCCACTTGCAGCACTCTCCAAATTTTTATCATGTGCAGGTGATAGAGATATCATTTGATCAAAGAAACTCTCTAACACCAACAATGCACGGAAAAACTAACCAGCCAACTCAACTACTCTATTTCCTGTTTATTTTATCATGTGCAGGTGATAAGGCTTTCCACTTCTTCTCATCCTTAAAGAAGAACAGCCAGTTCAACTGGACAAACGTGTTAACCAAGGTCAAACACTCTTTGTTTTGTATGATAACAAATTACAATCTATTTACTAATGGTTATAGTTGAACCAAAGCACAGGGCATGAACCAAAGCACAGGGCAATGAACCAAAGCGCTTGACATGATATCTTAAAGTGTAGAAGCTCGAACGAGAAGTTTCTCAAGCGTTCAAGACTTATGTGTTATATGTTTTGGGTGGAGATGTGGTGTCCAAGTCTCTTCGTGGTCCGGTTTATTGGATAGCTCGATGTTTCTCCCAGTGCTCCCCTGGACTCCCCAACAAGTGGTATCAGAGCCATGGTTCGGCTTGGTGGGGGAGCGGGTAGTGGATCCTGGTTTGGATCAAGTATAGTGTGATGTGGGTGACTCACACTTGGGGGGAGATGTTGGAAGTCAAGTGTGAGTGGTTAGTCCCACATCAGCTATGAATGAGCTATATGAAGGACATATAAGAGACGGGACCTACATACCTAATACCTTAAGGTTTTGGGTGGAGATGTGGCGTCCAAGTCTCTTGGCTGTCCAGTTCATTGGCTAGCTCGTTGTTGCTCCCGGTGCTCCCCCGGACTCCCCAACAAATCGAATGCCAAGTAGCCAGCAACAATCAAGCGAAGTATGAAGCGCTGATTGCAGGAATGAACCTTGCTAAGGTGATCGGTGTACAGCATCTCAAAGTCAAAAGTGACTCCCAATTAGTCACCAACCAGGTCTCTGGAAAATTCCAGACCCGAGACGTTCAACTTAGTAAATAGGCAAAATTACACTAGAGGACCTTTAAGTTATTTATTTGTAACAAGTTGGACCTTTAAGTTTTTTTTGTAACAAATAGGCCCTTTTAATGATTTCTCTAGCTTATATATTTTGATGTAATGCTACTTTATATATTGTGACTACTCTAGCTTATGTATTTTGATGCAAACAAACATATTTGGGTGTATTTTGATGTAATGAACGATATTACATTTTACTAAAAGGGCCAACGGTGTCAACGTCGGGTAACTTAAAGGGCCTATTTGTTACAAAAGAAACTTAAAGGGCCAACTTGTTACAAATAAATAAGTTAAAGGTCCCCTGGTGTAATTTTGCCTAGTAAATATCTCCAAAAAGTTAAAGGTTTGGCAAATTTCTTCACATCCTTTGAACTGTTATATGTACCAAGGGAGCAGAACATTCGTGCTGATGTCTTATCTAAACTAGCAAGCACTAAAAAGCCCAAAAACAATCACACTGTCATACAAGAAACATTGCTTGCTCCCAGCGTGGAGGCAGAAGAGACGCGGTCCAACCCGACACATTGCTATTAACTTGAAGCAACAGGTTGGACTCTTATACACCCAGCATACAAGAAACCCTGTTTCACTCTTCAAACAACAGATTTGATTACCCCAATCCTATCCTACTTGGAGAAAGAAATATTACCCGCAGATGAAAATGAAGCAAAACAGCTCTGTAGAGAAGCCGCCAAGTACACCTTGGTAGCAGGCAAGCTTTACAAAAGAGGATTCTCTACTCCTCTATTGCGGTGCCTTCTCCCCAATGAAGCAGACTATGTGATGAGAGAAATCCACCAAGGAGTTTGTGGAAGTCATATAGGTGAAAGAGCTTTAGCCAACAAAGTAATCTGAGCTGGCTACTACTGGCCACGCCTCAACAAAGATTGCTCACGTTTTGTAAAAGCCTGTGATAAGTGTCAAAGACATGCGGATCTCCACCATGCTCCGTCTACAACTCTCTAATCCATTTCAACACCATGGCCTTTCTATAAATGGGGAGCAGACATCCTGGGACCATTTCCTACAGGACCAAGTCAAGTCAAGTTCTTGATTGTAGCAGTGGAGTATTTCACCAAGTGTGTGGAAGCCGAACCTATAGCAAAAATCATGGCAGCCAGAGTCAAGAAATTCTACTGGAAGAACATCATTTGCCGGTTCGGTCTACCTGCCGAGATAGTTTCTGATAATGGTACCCAATTTGCTAGTTCAGTTTTTGTAAATTTGTGTAAAGAGCTCGGCATCCAAAACAAATTCATATCGGTCGAGCATCCACAAGCAAATGACCAAGCTTAAGTTGCAAACAAAGTCATCTTATCCGGTCTAAAAATAAAATTGGACGAGGTCAAAGGTAATTGGGCAGAACAGCTATGCCAAGTCATTTGGTCATACCACACTACCCCACACTCCACAACTGGCGAAACGCCATTCAAACTTGCATTTGGATCTGATGCCATGATTCCTGTTGAGCTCGGCGAACCAAGTTTTAGAAGAGAAAACACCGGAGAATCATCTAACCCAGCCAACCTGAAGGCAAGATTAGATCTTCTGGACGAAACCAGGGAAATCGTTAATTTGCGTGAATTCGCTGTTAAGCAACGTGCTGCTCGGCGATACAACTCAAAGGTTATTGCCAGAGAAATGAAATAGGGAGATCTAGTTTTAAGAAAAACGTCCAAGTCAGACGGTGTTGGAAAGCTTTCCCCTAACTGGGAAGGTCCTTATAGAATTCAAACCGAGCTCTCCCCCGGAGCCTACAAGTTATAAACTTTAACTGGCGCACCAATTCCAAGGTCATGGAACTTGGCCAACTTGCGCTTCTACTTCAGTTGAAAGATGTTCTTCCTCAAGGTGTTCTTTAGAAAAATTTCAAGCATTTTTCCTTCCAGCAATGTTTTTTATTTTCTTGTAATTTCCTTTTGTACTTACCTATGTACAAACTATGAATATCAATGAATAAACCTGGCAAGTACTCTTTTATCCCACAAGGAGTTTTTAGCTAGGCTTACCAGTTGATAATGTTTTTGTGTTAAGCAATTTATATTCATTTACATAACGACAAAACAAGTGCCGACTTGTACATAGTCTCCATGATACAAGGGTTCCCTCCTTTCAAAGGGTTACTCCCACTACCTTCTACCGAAATTGAAGTAAGTAAAACTAAAAGTAAGCAAAGACTTACTCAAAGTCTCCATGAGACAAGGGTTCACTTCTTTTTTGAAGGTCACTCCCACTCACTTCTACCGCAATTGCAGTGAGTAAAAATTAACCACTCGAACAGAGAAAGAACTGGGATTCCCATAGGATCGTTCAATACCAACAAAGTTTAGTGGTTACTCACCCATTCATAGGTCAACAAGATACTTTTCAAAGAAAAAATCCTAAAACCTGGGGAAAAAAGAGTCATACATGAACCCCTGAAAAAGACTAGTGAATAGAAGAAACCAGCATTAAACCTAATAAAGGTTGAAACAAATCAGTAAACCAAGGCATATGTCCAAAATTACCTTACAAACGGAATAAACAAGACAAGCTACGGTATGAACCGTGATCAATAAAATTAAGGTTGAAAAGGACAAAGTGCGAAGACACTATAACCTACCTTAAGTATCCTTAAATAATCTTCTCAAAGATCGTTGTATTTCGAGTTCAACAACAGATCATCATATACTACAAAAACAAATCCATTCAATTAAAGCTAGAAAGCAGTAAAGCAAGAGACAATACAGTGATGGAAATATGAAGTGATGGATGGAAGTGAAGAATTGGGTTGTTCAGCTAAAGTCTTTTTAGCTGTTTCAAGTGCCTTCGTGTTGTTTCTCTCCTGAACCCTAAGCTTGTTGAACTCTTCTGCCACAACATGGCTAATGGAAGCAATTTTTAAATCGTAGGACTGAAGAGCTATCACGACTTGATCTAAACCAACAGCTTCAACCCGACTAGCATCATCCTCAGTGACAAGCTGATCTCGTACAAAAATTCCAACAGGAAACCGCTTGTCCCAAAGAGATTGGACGCCTTCTTCACCTTGAAAATCTGTCAACGTGTCAAACCACATCACCACTCCTTCATCAAGTTTTGGCTTCTTGGCAGCTGTAGATTCTTCAAGAAGCGCTTGACGTTGCCTGTGAGTTTTCGTCGGTTTGGTAAGAGTTGCTCTAGCACCTCCCTGACTGCTGGTGGCAACATTCAATGGTTGTGCAGGAATGGGCTTGTTTCCCTCGAGCACAGTCATGTTCAAAACCTTCTTCGGCTCCTTCATCACGTCGACCTTAGTATCATAGGCGCAAACTTCCTATAAGAAATCCTTCCTATAAGCAATAAAGTAAGAAAAATCAGAGTTAGTCAACAAAAAGAATG
Source organism: Astragalus glycyphyllos (assembly GCA_963573325.1). NCBI lineage: Eukaryota > Viridiplantae > Streptophyta > Magnoliopsida > Fabales > Fabaceae > Astragalus > Astragalus glycyphyllos. Next base: position 51,911,980 of record OY754312.1, on the reverse strand, counting down.
CTTAAAAGACAAGCGCAATGCAGTATGGCTTACGCAGCAACTGAAGTAACTCTCCTTCATTGTCCTCCAAACTAATAATTTCTTTGCAACACATAGGCGCAAACGTAGCTAAGAAGTCAATGGAATCCTTGTATTCCGGCAACAAAAACTCCTCCTTCACTCCGATTACAGAAAAGATATCACTCCTCTAATACAGAGGAAACTGTTGAGCTCCATTAGCATCAATGAACATTTCAGGACAAGAAGGACTCCCACGGACTCGAAAAAACCGAACTTTAAAGTTTTTGTAAGACTGGGTGAAAGGGATCAGTAAAGGTCTCTCAGCATGACTATTAAAGGAAACCCATTTACCACTATCTACGCCCTTAGTCCTATAGAATGCAGAGAAGATTCCTACGTTAGGAACTATATGTAAAGCCCAGCATATAATTTGAAATGCCCTCATAAAGGCCCAACTATTTGGGTGGAGTTGAGATGGTGCGACATTTAAAGCCCTAAGCACCATCTTTTCAAAAAGGGTGAAAGGCATCTTAACTTTCAGGTCGCTAAACACAGGCATACATCTATGTGAATTCATCAGCCACACCCCTAGGTCTTGATAAGCAGACCGGCTCCCCCTCTCGGCAACACTCAACGACTACGTACTCCTCCTTACCTGTTGAAGATATCTTATTCTCAGCTCTAAACGCAGCAACGCTCTCTTCGGTCAAAAAAAGTCGAGGAATATATATTGGCCTCGAAAACGGTAGCGTTTTCAACACTTATCTCCGAAGCCATAAACACCCTTATGTTGGTGGCTGGTGAAACGAATCTGCCAACGAGCCCGGTTCCTGAAGAATAAGAGGCAACGGGGTCATAATCCGAATCATCATCTAATGATTCCGAGCTAACTAACTCAAAGACAGGACATAGAGCTTCTTTCAACCTCCTAGATCTGGCTTCACCTAAGGAAATCTTAAAGGTAGGGGGCACTTCGGAACCTCGTTGCCGCTCTCGTCTAACTCCCATATCTTCACCATCTTACAGCAACTTGTAAATGAAGAGGAAAGGGAACGAAGATAAAAGAGAAAGAAGTAAGAAATACCTTGATGCGAGTTTGCAGAATCGTCACAGAAGCAAATGACTAAAAGCCCTTCAACCTTCCTTGGAAACAAATGTTGTCTTGCTGATACTCTTATGAATGAGTTTTCAAGTATGAAGGCTGTATGATTTTCTCACTTTCATACATTTATAGAAAAGCAACTTAAAGACTTCAATTTGGTAAAACACGCGTCTAATGCGCGTGAGGCAGCTGAAGAGAAACAAAAGAAGCAGAGCGGACATGACTTGAAGGGATGCGCAGCAGAGTTGATGAGACATAAAAGTATACCTGTTCCCAAGGCAAAACGGGTGTCACACACGCAGACAGCAACAATCTCTTCACATTCCGTTAGTTCGAACGAGACTACACAAAGTTGAAACAAATCGGCAACAATGAGGCCAGACGCACATGAGATCTCGACAACCTCCCTCACAAATAAACCTGAAGCCCTCCGTCTCATTCTGATAAAACTCTCTTCACCTCCTTAAGCTCTTCATCCTTACAGCACTCGAGCTTGGGGGGCTGTGGACTGTCCAAACCGGCTTAGTTATTCAGGAACTCGGCACGTCAGCACGGCTCAATGACTCATTGAAAGCATGACAAGTGGCACTCGTAAGACAAACCACGTGTGCTTGGCTGGACGCTTACGAAACCGGATAAGGACGCCACGAAGTCGACAGGACAGGTAGATGAAGGGAAACACAATGATGAGGAGATCAGACATGTAACCACTTCGCCGGTTAAATCCGAAGTCGGCTATAAATACAGGCCTAGACTGGTTAGAAAAGACATCTGATAACTATGTATAAACTATACTGAGATAGACAAACTGCTATCTGGTCTCTTGTAATCACTTTTCGACTTGTAATATTTTATTCAAGTACAGTACCAGTAGATAGTGGAGGGCCTAGGATCCCGAGTAGGGGGTAGTAATTTTTTTCTTATCTTTATCAAGATTATTGATTCATGTTACGGGTGTGTTAGCATCGTAAAATTGCCAAGTTGCTAGGCGTACTTACTAGTCCTTAGCTGAGGTAAGCACTTAGTCGAGTTTGGATGAGCTGATTGTCTTAAAGGCCTCAGAAGATGAAACACAAGGGGATGTAGAAATACTTATAGTGCTTAAATACCTCTTAATTTCTCATATTAGCTGTAACGGAACACCCGATAAGGGTTTATGAGAAATGTTAGTTGCCTCAACAAGATGCAGCTAATTGGTCGAGGGATCGGCAGCTAGAGATCTCGTAGCTGAGGGGATTCTTGCTGATACCAAGGAGTTACTTTGGGTCCAAGCAAGTGGAAATTGCGTTGAAGATTGCAAGGCTAGGCATGGAGCGGTTGAGAAATGTGTTTAGGCGCCTAAAAAAATAGGGAATGGCAGTTACTACCCATTATCCGTGCTAGTGGGCATTAGTGGAATGGTCTTCCTAAGGTTTTTAGCGCGCATGGGGCCTTAATGTACATTAATTTTAGCCGATATAACCATTTTGTAGTCGTGGTTAACTGTAGGCTAGTGATCATAGTTAATAAAGACCATTGTATATAAATACTCGGCTTGTAAATATTTTAGACACACGTCATTCAATCAAATTATCATTTCAAGCATTTTTATTCTTCATTTACGGTATGTCTTGCCTTAGTTTAATCCAAGACTAGCTTAATCATCTCCCACACTAATCTTAATGCTCTTTGGAGTAGGGAACTCATAATTGAGGAATAGAGCTCCTTTCGCAGTATAATTGCTTGAAGAAAAGGAATCTCGAGCGATCCTCAACTAGCTTTAAGTTTGACTACAAGGTGTCAAATAGATTGGAGGGATCGATATTAGATTGGATTATAATGGATGGATAAAAATAATCAATTAATCCATTAGAAATGGAGGTAAAAATATTCAATCCATCACCATTCATCCAAAAAAAACCAATCCAACTTGTCCATTTATAGTTTTAGTCGATATCCAATCCATCCAATAAATTATTTTAAAAATTAAAAATTAAAAATTAAATAAACTATAAAATTATTTTAAAATTAATAATTTTTGTTTTTCTTAAAAACTAATATTAATAGGAAAAAAATTTAGTCAAATATGATTATTTAAAAAAGAAAACTTGAACCACCACCGCACTCTACCATTGATCACCACAAGCAACCGTTGACTAGCGTTGATCAAATATTGAATGGCGTTGATTGATCATTGATCGGCATTGACCAACCGTTGCCCGGACAAGTTAGATCCACATCAGCTGCTAGTTTATGTATAGGAAGAGTAGAGAGTTTATAAGAGCCTTTAAAAAGGGCTATGCTTGTGTAAACCATTCTTAAAAATATGTGTTTATTTTGCTTGAAAATAAATCCTTATGTCTTAAGAATGTTGAACCATTATTTTCTTTCAGAAGAATGAAAGTATGGCTCCACCTAGGAGATCCTAAAATAGAGGCTCAGGAGCCAATACTAGGAGAGAAGAACCCACTGATCAATCCCAAGTTGGGGGAGAGGTCGAAAACACTGAAACCTTGACGCACGTTCGGAACTTAGCACTTGTTGCGCTCCAACAAACCAAGTAGAATGCTCAAACTCTGCAATTGACTAGAGATCAACATATCCTACAACAAGACTCGTGAGACTACTCAGGATGATGCAGGTCTCATGGCTTAATTAAAAGGGAAGCACCACAATGTAAGGGAGCTTTTAACCCAGAAGGTGAAGAGTACCAAGTGATAACTCTTATCTATAAAAGTTATTAATACTCTGTCGACTTAAATCATTGTGGGTTCTCTTGTAAGAGTATGTTTAAATAAGATTTATCACATTATTTAAGAATTAAAAGGATTAATTCTGAACTGGAGCCATTTGGCACTTTGGTGCCCGACTGGGACCTTTTCCCCCTCCTTTTGGTAATTTGTATATATTGGTAGGTGTAGATTATGTGTCCAAATGGGCAGTGTCAATTGCTTTACCCAGTAATGATGCTAAGTTTGTGTGTAAAAGTAGAAGTGGGGTTTGGCTTCGAGAAGAAAAAGGGACTCAACCTGGAGCTTTCCCTACATTTGTTAAGCTGAAGCAAAAGCATGATGTACCATCGGGTTATGATGAGATGTTGCTGTATTTCATGAAACAACAACAAGCTATGTGGAGGTTCCAATAGGAATATTTTGAATGGCAGCAAAAGAAGTTTGCTGAGAACTTTAAGTGCAAATTGCAAGGACAATCTCCTAAACTCCCTAAATGGGTTTTGGAGGAGGAATATGTGGTAGAGGAGTCTGAGCCATAAATTGCTAAATCCAAAAAGGCTGCTAAAAGAAAAAAAAAAGTAGTTTTTTTAAGAATTTTTTGAAACCGAAGGAGAAGAATCATTGAGTGAGGCTAAAAAGTAAGAAAATAGGAAAGTTGTGAAGGAATTTGAGGAAGAGAGTGGGTAATTGAACTCGAATTTATTTCATTAATCATGATTGTAGGGGTTGATATTCGAATTTCGATGAGTCACTGGAAGATGAAGAGGCAACAAAGGTGGAGGGAAAAGGGAAGAAGCATTATTATAAATTCCAAGGTACTATGCGAGCAAATTCTCATGGGATTCCACACGATCATCTGGTGCAAGTACCAACCATTGATTTAGTCATACTTCACTGAGTTCACAGAAATGACTTCAAGATATACTCTAATTTCTTACATATGCTGGGGAAATACTGATTGGAGGCTTAATATTCGTGTCCTGCATACACGGAGGGTTCCCGAATTCAAAAATCCAAGTGACATATCCAGTTTTGAAATGTTGTTTCTTGATGAGAAGGCAATGTCAATACCTTTATTTTTCAAATAGTATAGTATGTTAATACATACTCTAACTTATTAAAGTCGTCATGTTTTATTTTAGTGGGAACTGGATTGTATATACCATTCTAATTCTGCACCATTGTAGAAGTCGAACCTAGAATGGAATATTTTTCATAGCAATATTTGGTTTAGATGTGTGCATGTTGATTGTCCTTTGTTTAATGTATAGACTTTTTTTTTGAATTGGCTGATAGGACAATTGGGAATAGCAAGAGCCTACAATGGAAATAAACTTTTTATCAATGTTGACTTACCTGAAGTTGTTGAATACAAGGAGCAGTAAATATCTAACTTGATATATTTCATACGTAACCCATGGGCCGGAAATTTTTCCCATCGGGACTGAATGAGGGAGAAAATCATTTGCGGTCATTTCGAAGACGAGGATGAGGACCATGTCCTCGTGCGGACAAGAGGAGTGAAGGACAACTACTCATGACGGGGATTGAGGGCGGAAAAAAGTTTGGGGGACGGGGACAGGGACAGGATCTACCATACCCCCTAAGGGGACAAAGGCAGGGGAAGGGGGTTTCCCATAATGGGAATCGAGAGCGGGGACAAAGAAAAGTCTGTGGGACGGGGATAAGGACCACATGGGGACAGGGGCGCGGGAGTAAAACTCCATATGACAGATATTGGGGGCAGGGACGGGGACAAAGAAAATTTTGGAGTGATGAGTCGGAGAAGGGGATTACTCACTGTCGTTAATATATGTGAAACAACTTTTTAACATATAACTATGTGACAACCATTGTTAGATATATCAATTGTTATTTATTTTATACAATTGTATCTCATATATATATATATATATATATATATATATATATATATATATATATATATATATATATATATATATAGGCAAAATTACACCAGGGGACCTTTAACTTATTTATTTGTAACAAGTTGGCCCTTTAAGTTTCTTTTGTAACAAATAGGCCCTTTAAGTTACCCGACGTTGACACCGTTGGCCCTTTTAGTAAAATGTAATATCGTTCATTACATCAAAATACACCAAAATATGTTTGTTTGCATCAAAATACATAAGCTAGAGTAGTCACAATATATAAAGTTGCATTACATCAAAATATATAAGCTAGAGAAATCATTAAAAGGGCCTATTTGTTACAAAAAAAACTTAAAGTTCCAACTTGTTACAAATAAATAACTTAAAGGTTCTCTAGTGTAATTTTGCCTATATATATATATAAAGTAAAACAAGCAACAATTATATATTTTTTGTAGTCCTCTAAGATTGTTGTGTAATTCTCTTATAATCGTTTGTTGATGACTCTTGTTATATACAATTTTCTGAAAAAACCAAAACAATTCTTTTGGCAAACATTATATAATTTTTTGAAAAAAGAATAATTTTATTGTCCACAACTTTTTCCGGTGCTTCGCACAGAAAATGGTCTAGTAACCTGTTAACTTTCAAATATGGTTCACTTAGGCGTAATGTGTTGAGTAACGAAAAACCAACATTTTGGTAGAAAAGAATATTTGTGGTTGAATGATATCTAACTTTGCATGATCCCAAGGGGAATTAGGAGCTTGTTGCTTTCCAAAAATCATCATTAATACTCTTTATGAAATGGATCTGAAGATGATTTTTGAGTGACAAGTGGTTACGTGAAGAAGTTTTAAAATTTTACTCTGATATCTCAATCTCTTTTACAAATGTAATGTGAATTAGCATTCCGGATTCAGGGAGGTGTCTTCTCGGTGCTGAAACTAGTCCTCGAGTTGGCAGACAAATTTGAGTAACAATGTGTTGGATTAGTTATCAGAGCTGCTGCAAATTCTCGAAGGTATCAGCACAAGGCCAGAGATAGATGACACTTAATGTTGGATCCTAGATAGAATTTATGGTTATGGTTCTAACTCAAGTAATTTAACACCCTTTTCGACGCACTACAGTTCTTACTCCACTTAACCTTAGAACCTTAACATACAATTTTATCAAATTCCTCTTCATGTTCTTATTGTGAAAGTAGGGGTATTTTCTTTTTCGTTTTGGAAACATTTTCGTTAGTTAGAACTTTGAAGAGTACAACTTCTAAGGTTGTGATGGTGGAAATATACTCATGATAATAACTGCCTAACGACAACTTTATTGATTCCAAATTAATGTATGTAGAAAGAAACCTCACTTACAGGTGGGTGAAACAATACAAATTTTTGCAAATCACATTTTCTGATATAAAAGTGGAAGTTCTCAAAAAGAGAGAACATAGAAATACACAAACTTTGCTTGTACAACCTCGACTATCAGAAGATTCCTAGCTGGTCTAGACTAAGTAATCCTCAGAATGTTCCTCTTCCGGATCCTCCTCCTCACAATGAAGTAATCATCATCGTGATTCAATATCTAAAGGAACTAAAGTTGGCTCTGGCACCTAGTTAGGGTCAATCGTGATTCAATATGTGTCAACACATGTTGAATTGTCGAGAGCGTTCGCATAATATTCCTCTCAAGAAAGGTATAAAGTCGCTAGAATAATTGGGAAAAGTTGCTCAACATAGAGTAAGTGACATTTTGGGAATTGGGGCCAAAGTCCCATAGTCGGTCATTTTCTCCTTCGAGGAAGGACAAGATTGTCTTCCCTGCATGGTACATGGATCACATTGTTTTCATTGAACTCATTGAATCTATATCTAATGAGGATAGAAAGCACAAAAATAAACAATGTAATGGTGAATTACTCGTTAACAAGTTCATCATAAGCTATGCATGGGTAAAGTAAAATAATATATTGGTTCACAAGCCATGCATTACTTAATTGTTTATTTTTTGGCAATCTACTTAATCGTATTTAGATATCAATCGCATCTGAAAAAATACGTCAAACTACAAACATTATTAACAACTCAACATGATATAGTTAGTCAATCACAGACATCTTAGTCCATATTAACAATTGTTCCTCACGCAATTTGATAACATCATTCAAAGTTTTTATGCCAATGGAATAACATTAGATCGTCACCTAGGCCAACCTTATGATCCAGTTTTCATATCAATGGAATAACATTTGATAAACACATAAACACTCAACTACGTACACGATGAATATGTTATTGTGTCCTTCACAACCTAGACCATACAGCAAGGTTGTTCAATCAACCTTCAACACGAGATTACACCATGTCAACGATGGAACATATCCTTAAAACATACTACCCAATCCACACTAGGTCCACAATGGTACCTAGCTTAACGATAAGAATCTTTGCACTAGATACTCGTGTATCCATGTCAAGAGACGATGTAACAAATTCGATCTAAATGAAACTCAACTCTAATCAACTTTTAACTGTTGGAACTTTAAAAAGTATAGTTTCTAAAGTTTTAATGGTGGAAGTATACTCATGATAATAAAATCCTAATGATAACTTCACTAATTTCAAAATAACATACGTAGAAAGAAACCTCACTTACAAGCGGGTGAAACAATACAAATTCTTGCAAATCACACTTTCGAAAATACAAGTTGAAGTTCTTGAAAAGAGAGAATATAAAAATACTAGAGGGATATCAGCCATTCGAAAGATACCCAAAATAATTCTTCTACCCATCACATGTTGTACAACGACTATCCTCCACACACACATCCTATACACAAACTCTATTCACAAGCTAGTATATTTAATAGCTTAACATAACTGAAGGTTGTATGACCAGTTGGGTAACCTTTATTTATAACAACATATATAATATATTTTGCTTGATCAAAATAATTTGAAAGAGAGAAATTAAGATATATACAAGAGGGGCAAGTGGGTTCCCTAGCTTGAGACTCCTATGAATATTAATCTTTTTAGTCAGGGAGCCATTGACCAGAACCGACATGCTTCCAGTAAAAATACAACTTTGAATCTATCCATGACTTCCTGTTCTCACATAACCCAAACTTACCCAGCATGTAGTCAAGGAGCCCCCAGACATTGAATCATAGGCCATCTAAAATTTCGCCTTATAGACAAAACATTCGATACCAGACTATTCCATCAGCTGAGTGCCTATCGTAGATAAATTTATTTCAAAATCCTAAACCAATGTTAGTTTAGTGAGAAAACTCACCTTTGCCAAACGCCAAGACTTATAAGAAAGAAACATATGAGAACTTTAGAGAGTATTTTGTATGTTTTAATGAATATTTATGTGGATTTCAAAGATAGAAGCAAAAAAGAAGACCGAACAATGACATTAACTTTTAATTTCTTTGTTGTATTGATAAATTCTCGAGTGTACCAATAGACATACATAATATACACAAATGGTCATATAAACCACGATCTATGTGGTTGATAAATGCACAAAATCAGATAATTTAGCTCAAACTACATAGTTTTTCGAGCATAAATATCAAGTTTGGCATTTATGCAGTTGGGTAAGAAGCTTGCATTGCAATGCCGCAAAGTCCTTCAGCGGCATCCACACCCCTTTGCATCCTAATGTATCCCTCTTCTCCCCAGCTAGCTCCCCATGAATTCTTAACCAACCAATACTTAGTCCCATCATCACTAACACCATAACCCACAGCAGTGACACCATGATCCAACTCAGTTCCACATGAACCAGTAAAGACACCACTTGTGTAAAATTGAAAGTCAGAGCCACTCGCATCAATGGCTACAGAAATTGGCTGATTAGCCACAGCTTTTTGCAGTGCTTGCTCATTGTTGGTAGGGACATCCTCATAACCAGTAATGGTAGCAGCATTGATGGATGCTTCATTTGCATTACATGTTCCGTCAACACCTTGGTAGGGGTATTTGGCTTCAGTGTCAAGTCCATGATTTTGGATGATGAATTTAAAAGCATCATCCATAAGACCGCCCTCACAACCTTGATCCACACCCTTTGTGTCACAATCAACAAGTTCTTGTTCTGATAAAGAGATCAATTTTCCGGTACTCAATTTGTGAATTCCTTCTGTTGCAGCAACAGCAGAAAATGCCCAACAACATCCTGCAAAAGTAAGTTAAAAAGTAGAGAACATTAGATGACAATTCAACCCTAATCACGTATGGGAATGATGGGTACATGCATTTTGACTATCAAATAAACACTTACCACATTGGCCTTGATCCTTTATAGGTGTTACTGCTCCTTTCTGCCTCCAATCCACGTTAGATGGCACTGCACTCACATTTTCATACTTAAAAGTACTTGTCCTAATGATTGAAGAACACATATGCCCCTTAAACCTATTTCTTGGTGCTGTGAACTCCTCATTGGTGAGGTCTGCAAATTGATTAACACCTAGTTTATAGGGTTTGCCACCTTCATTGTTGGAAGTTTCAATGTAATTAACATTTTCCTTGAATATTTGGAAGCGCTTTTCCCTTTCTTGGTGATCTTTATAGATTTTGCCAAATCGACTCATCCATTGTTGGTGCCTCTCATACATGGAAGCATCTTGAAGAGTACGAGAAGTTACCTGAACAGCCCACAATCCCAAGCACATGAGCAATGCCAATGAAATGTAATGTAATTGCTTATTGGAAGCCATGGTAGTTTGATAAAATATACTGAAGAGACAAGTATGAGAAAGATGTGTTGTGCTTGAACTCAAGATTGGTTTTGGTATTTATAATAGGCAAATTAACGATGAACTGTATATTATTATTATTTTATTTTATTTTAGTTGTCAAATCACCTTAAACAATTTTCTCTTCTACGTATCGTGGAGAATTTTCTAAATTAATTACGTTGTAATTTTCTCTTCTACGTACAGGGGAGAATTTTCTGAATGCGACATGTTTGAGTTCTCTAGCTAGGTGCTGTGTTGTGGACAAATTGTGTCAAGCGTAATACAAATGCTTCGTCACAAGGTGCTAAAATACTAATCAATCAAATGGACGCATTGTAACTATTTATTATTGGAAGTATAAAAATCAGCTTTGAATATATAAACAACTTCATGCGAATGCAAATTGGTAATTAACAAACGATCAAATGAAAACAGACTTACTAGGATTGATTCCCAGTAATTGCTTATATGATCAAATGTAATATGATTTTTGGGATCAAATGGAAGTACAAAAATTATATTACATGATCAAATGTAATATAAATGTACAATTTGCTTATAATAATTGCTTATAATCAAATGATCAAATCCAACGAGAGGATTAGTCACTGCGTTCGGCGGTAGATACACTGGTCTCGACCAAAAAATAATCAAATGATCCCCCGCCCCCAATTTTTGTCCAATATAATATATTTACTGGGAATGATTCCCATTCGACAGTAAAGAGACATTAACAAAATATATAATTGCATTCTTTTTTTTTGTATACATAATTGTATTCCTTTAACTCCTCTAAAAACAGATTTTAAATAACCGAGCTTCAAAAAAGCCAAGTAGTATATGTGAACTTGGAGACAACCTTGAAAATCAAGTTAGCCTTAGTGAAAAGTAAAAGACCATAAGAAAAATTAAAATAATTAAGATTGAAGAAACCTAAATTGACAATAAGGGATGTTAGGATGAAATATTTTTTAAGAAAAATTGAAATACTTTACCAAAAAATAGTGCTTCTAAGGTGAGGAGGAAAATCAAATCTCTCATCGGTGAACCACTAAAATTTATCGTAAGATATTGTGTAAAATGCTATGAATGGTTAGGATTAAATCAATTAGTATTAAATCTCAATTGTTGATGGACTTTTATACAACATTCTACAGTCTTATTTAAAGGTTCATTGGTGAGGGATTTGATTTGCTCCCTCATACTAGAAGCACCGTAAAATTTGAAGTTAAAATTTTTAAATTCCCTCCAAAAATTACAAAACCTCAAAAAAAATACTTAATCCTAGGATCGGCGCAACACTTACTAAGGCCTGTGAACTCTGAGATGAAGTATATGAGATAATAAAATAATGTGAATTCTTAATATTTGGTTCAATATGATTTTAACACTATCTTCTTGTATTTTAGTTAAAAAAAAAATTGTTTGCCATTTTAATAGCAACAAAAAATAGCGGATTAAAAAATTAAAACTCATTAAAAATACTATTTAAATAGCTTAAATAAGTAATTTAAGATGTATAAAAATGAATAGATAAATTAAGATGTCTAAGAGCTTCTATTTAAAGTGGGGCAACCAACTCTTTAAGTGACCTTTTTTATTGGGTGTTTACCGTGGTTTTTGGTAAACACCGCTAGTTTGAAATTGCTTCTGTTTGCAAGATCAACTAGTAAATCCTAAGACCATTTGTGTTAAAGTTTTTTCCAGAATTATGCGTGTTCTTGCGGTTTTAAAGAAAAGAGTGAAGATAACTGCCAGTTTCACGCGAAACAGTCGAATTTCTTCAGATAGGGACGAAGTGAAAACAAAGAAAAAATTACAGAAAAGCAATAAAGAAAACAAATTAAAATGCATTAATTGAAAAGAAAGTCGGTACACAAATCGTACATTCTTCTCTGACTCGTTTTCTCTGTAATGTGTTGGAAGTTAGAGCGTGAGAATTCTGTAGTGAGTTTGTGACCCGTTTTTCCTATGAGAAACTACTATTTATACAAGGGGGGAAAACACTAAAACTAACTAACTGTACAGAGAATTTAAAAAAGAATACTGCTTCAGCCTTCGACTAGGGTAACTGCCTGAACTTCAACGGGGAGCACTTGATTTTGACCTGCTATTGAATCCTAGCCTTCTTCTCGTCGAAATACCACCCTTCAATTCTTGTTAAGTCTAAGGCTTTGTCGAATTTGCCTTCTGATACAACTCTTCTGTGTCAAAACCAACACCTTCTTCTGAGAAAACCAAAGTCAAACCCCGTTGACTGCATTTAATTTAGCCTGTCGAAATTACTGGCTAACAAATTGCCCCCCAATAATGTCTTTTTCGACTGAAGCTTTATGTAAGGCAGAAAAAGTGACATTTTTGAAGACTCCTTTTAAACTGCTCTGATGATGTCATTAACATCACGTTGCAGCATTGATGAGACGTTTCAGTGAAAAGCGCCTTTTGGCGCCACCGTTTCAGAGTTAGTGGGCCATGTCTTGCATTGGAACTCCCCACTACTCATTACGAGTAACTGCCCCTTTAAAGAAAAACTCAAGGGTTTCAAACCCTTTACACTTAACAGCTATATAAACCATCCTTTCTCTTCATTTCACTCTTTCTGAAACCTTTTACAAACCTCTTCTCTTCTCTTCTCTTCTCTGCGAGAACATACCTGCACTTTCTAAACTCAGAAACTCGGAACTCACTTAGTATCTTGTATTGCTCATCAATGGCGTCTTCGTCTCAAACTCGAACTTCTACAACCGCTACTGGCAAACAACAACTCATTGCTGAATCTGCTCAAGCCCAAGATCATGTGTCAATCTCACACACCTACTCTTCTGGAAAACATTTTTGTGTCGCTGAACCTGACCTTCAAGATCCGCGAGCTCAAAACTGGAAGTCACAAGTGATCATCCCTGGTCCTGAAAATTACACACATGCTTTTCTTGGTCCTCTTCCTGATTTTCTTCCAGAACCACCAAAAATCCAGGAGATTTTTCCTAGCTATCGTCATTATAGCCCTAGAATCTTCCACGAAGGTCCTTATGAAATGAGTTTCATGGCTACACGAGTTTTCAGATCTGAACCTCATGTAGGGCACGAAGCTTATATTAATTGGCTCAACAAAATCGAGTCCAAGAAAGGTGATTTCTAGAAGACTCAAGGTATTTTCAACCTCGTCCAGTTGTCAAGATATGGCCCTAAATATCAAAGTTCTATGCTCATCGCAGCACTTCACTTTTGGGAGGTTACTACCAACAGCCTTCATCTGAAATGTGGTATGCTCACTCCCACCTTATTAGACGTAGCTGCTATCACTGGACTTCGACCAATGGGTGAGATCTTCGAACCCGACAGAGCTTCAGATACTTAGAATCTCACTTTCCAGCATGCCACTTTTGCTGGGTATATCGAAGATCAACATGTCGTCGACAGTGATGAGGTTTCTGATAAGGAACACATAGCTTTTCTTACCTTATGGTTGTCCCATTATATTTTCTGCTCTTCGTCACTTCAAGTTGCAAAGATGTATGTCAATTTGGCTACTCAGATTCATAATGGTCGAAATATCTGTCTTAGCAAACTTATCCTAGGGTCTCTTTACGAAGCTTTAGGAGATGGGGCCCTTGAAATGAAAAACTCTAAGCCTCAATCCTCATTACTGATTTCTGGGCCTATCTGGTTGTTTCAAATGTGGTTTCTTGCCACTTTTGAATCAAGACTCCAATTGATCTGTCCCAAAGACCAAATCCGGATGGTCGAAAGAAGAACCGTCGAAGGGATAAGACTTGCTCTCCTAAAACCTAGGGAAATTGGTCAATCAACTGAAGACCAATTCTCTGATACTTTTGACATGCTATTGAATTGCAAGTCTTTCACTCCTTCAATGGCACCATTTGTACACAGAACCCATGGACCTCATTGGTTCCTCAAAAAATTTCCTGCAACACCCATTGACTCCGATGACGAACTCCATGAAATCTCGGGAGCCTATTTGACTCCTTGCTGGTTATCGCTTAGGATTTCGCCAACAAAGGTTCGACTCACTATGGACTGACAGGATACCAGCCAAATCTCGTGGCGAGGCAATTCAGACTGTGCCAACTTCGACCACCCTCTTTTAACAAGTCGGAAAAATCTTTGATATCCCCAGATAATGAAAGGGACTACTGGCATCGACTTACCATGGCTGCTCAGTGCATTCCTACTTTCATTCCTTTGAAATACAACCCACTTTTCGCTTGTACTAAGGAATTTCTCCAATGGTGGCCAAGCTATTATGCACCTAAACAGGCTGCTGTCGAAGAATCTACCTTGTTGCCTAACTTACTCTCTGCTTTTCCCAAAAATCAAGGTACGCAAATTCAATACATTCTAGATTCTCCAAAGTCTCATCAAAATAGTACATTATCCAGCTGTTTAGGTCGAACAATTTCAGGGATTTTCCCAACCAACCTCGTCGAATATTTTTGTAGCTGTTCCAACAACCACTAGCACCACTAAGACGCCGAAGAAAAATACCAAGAAGAAGGTTTCCATCGTTCCAAAACAACACCAATCACAGCAAACCAAGAAACAAGAGGTGACTACTTCCATGAGGTCTTTGTAACGTCACATTTACACTTTAAATCCAACACTTGACTGATCTTCGTTTTGCAGAGTCGAAAAAGAGGGAGTAGTCCTACTACTGATGTTCCTGCTAAAAAGTCGAAGAAAACTGAAGTGCAACCTGTGAGTGATATTTCAAAGATCTAATATTATTACCTCTTTACTCCTGCTAACATTTATCCATTTTTCTTTTCATTACTAACCATGAACATTAAACTTCCAGCCTGACGATCAAACACGTAGCCCGAAGCAAATCAAGATTTGTGCAGTTCAAATCGAAAAGGAGAAGAAAAAGAAGCATTCCCAAGAGACTCTTAAAACTCCCACTTCAACTCAAACCGAAAGAGAAAAGAAGACGAAACATTCTCAGGATGCTCCTAAAACTCTCACTCCAGTGGTTCTCGTCGAAAAATCGCAAGACAACAAAGAGGCAACTACGGAGGAAACTAATGAGCCTTCTTTTGACAGCGAAACACTTGGAATAGAAATTCTCAACAAAGATCCAGAAAAACAAGACTTAGAGATGGTCCAAGTTACCGGTGTCGAAACTGAGCAGAAAATCTTGGCTTCAACTCATAATCCAAGTAATAGCGAAGAGCAAGACACAAACCAGGATGATAATGATGAACAAGAGAAAAGGAATGACGATGCCATTAATTCTGAGAAAGAGGGATCTGAAGAAAACCTTGAACAAGTCAATGAATCACCAAAGGATGACAGCTCTTTTAAAGTAGCTCATTCAAGCAGCAATACTGTCAGTGACGATGCTTTGAGTGAACTGAAAAGTAAGAATCCTCTTGAAGCTTTGAACCTTATGTTGAGTAGTAGGAAATCTTTGACTAGACAAAGCTCTTCAACCACTTCTATGGGCGAAGCATCTGATAGTTCCAAGGAAGACCTCCTCAAGGAATTTCAAGCTAAAGTTCTTGAAGCTGACTTATTTCAAGCTATTGAGCACGACCACATGACTACCTTTGAAATTAAAGCTTTATTGCGTAAACTCAATAATTCGACATCAGGCAAAGGTCTCATTGGCTTTATTGTTGAATTTGAGCCTCTCCTAGAGCAAATCACCTTAGACATCCAAAAGAGGAAAAACACTGTTGTACATAAAGCACGTGAAACCAAACTCCAACAGGAAGAATGGGCGGCTGTCGAATCCTCTCGAGCCAAAATCACTTCTTGGGAAACTCAAGCAACAAACAATGCTCAAGAAATGGCTGCCTGTGATGATGCCATTTTGAAATATCAAGAACAAATCAAAAACGTGCAATTGAAAATTAAGGCAGAAGAAAAGAAGAAAGCCTTAATTCGCAAGAAAATTCCAGATTCTTTGGAACCTATTATTAACGCAGAAGCAGCCTTAGCAATTCAACACTTGGAAAAATTTAGCACACATGAGGCAGAGGTTGAAAGATTGGTTGAAGATGAAGCCCTCACTGTAACACCCCGGAAATAATTTAATTAAAATAGTTGATTGAATTATTAAAATAATTTGGAGGCGGGATATAGATAAATTAAAAGGTTAATATTTTATATGCGTAGGAGGTGAAACGAGTAAAGGAGGTGGTGACGTAGAGAGCCCAGTGTTTACTGAGCCCTCAACTTAAACCCTGGGGGTTTAATCCAAACCCTCATTCGCAGCAAGCAAAAGAAAAACGAAAGTGAGAGTGAGAGAGAGAGCACGCGGCGCAAAGAGGGAGAGAAGAGGAGGGTTTCGCGAAGAATTTCAAAAGGAGATCGTTCGTGTTGCTGTGGTTTTGTTCGTGTCTCGTTCGTCGTGTTCCGGAGCTTACGTTATTCGAGGTAAGGGTGGGCTTAACCTTGATAATGGGTTGATGATAATTATGTGTGGGTAGTCTAGGGTTTTGTTGAATTGTTCGTGTTGTTGCATATCGTGTTTTCGTTGAGATTGGTGCTTTGATGATTATTGCACGTTATTGTGATTTGTTTCGTTATTTGTTGTTGCGTGATTGTTGTATCACGATGATGGTGTTGTTATTGTTCGTGTTTTTGTTGTTGCTGTGCGTGGTTGATTGTTGTTGTCGCGTTGTCGAATTGTCGTTTTTGTTGTGGTGGTTGCGGTGTCGTTGCCGTTAGGGTTTGGTGTTTGGCAATTTAGCGATTCTGGACACAGGTTCGGTTTTTCTAAAACTGGCGCTGTTTGGTTGTTCCAAAAATTATGAGGTTGATTGTTTTTGAAAATAGACTTAACGCCGGTCGTTTTGGCACTGGTTTCGTTAAATTCGGAGTTGTATATATATAGCTCGAGTTATAGGCGATACAAGTTAGGTTAAAATTCTGGAAACGATTTGGGTATAGATTCGGTATTTCGGTGACTGGGAACGTTGTATTGACCGAAAAATTATGTTACCACGTTTTCAAAAGAACTCCTTTTCGAACGAATCCAATTTCTTTGAAAACTAGACAAAATTTGCCTAGTTTATGCACAAGTTTCATGCAATTTGATTGAGTTTTGGTCACTTTGGAATTGCTTGAATTTGAAGGACAGAAACTGTCCTCTTTTGCAACTAGCCTGTGTGCTTTTCGAAAACTGTACCTATTGGACACTCTCCTTCAAAAACTGAACTTAGGGATGATAACCAGACCCATAGGGCTTTCCAACAAGTATTTATTTGTTGAAATCCGATGTCGTTTACTATTTTAATTAATTCGCTGAAGTAGGTGCGATGTGCCTAGGCGCTGTGCGCCAGTCTTGTGCGTGGTGTGCGTGCGTTATGTCCGCGTTGTGGAGCCGTCTGGTGTTAATATTTCAGGTACGGTGCTGGTATGCTCAGGAGAGTTTAGTGGTAGCTGTGATGCTACAACTTGGTGCTATTTTTGGTGAAATCATTTGTTTTGATTCTGGTGATATAGTATTTATTTTAAATACTTGTTATGGTGAGTTGGTGCATAATCATGGTGTCGCATTGTCATATGCATGTTTTGGTGATATAGGCTCTGCCTCTGGTGTTTATTGGTGATATGCCCGTCGTGGCTCATTTTGGTGATCGGTACCGCATGCATATGCCCACTGGAGGGGTTGCATATCATCCCATTGTCTATGAATGTTATAATTTTGGTGGTTCACTGTCAAATGGACTTTTCCTTTGGTATCTGGTGCTGTGATATGGTGTAATTGTATTGTGTTGCTGTAGTTACCTGATGCTAGCATATTTTTATCATCTGCTTAATACCTCTGTTAGACTCACCCCTTCTGCTTGGAATGTTGCTCTCATGCGGCAACTCTGCAGGTGATCGCTAGTGCTCGTGGAGGAATTGCTAGGTTTTGCTTCCTCTCTCGTTTGGGTCTGTGTCAGCTCTGATATGTAGCACCGGGGAGTCGTTAGTTATCGTTTTGAACTATTATTTTAGTTATTGGAAATTGTTTTAATTAATTTTGGAGATGTCTTTAATTGTTAATTCTGGAGATGTTTAAACTGGTTAATATTTCCGCTGCTTGGTGATTTCTTTTATATAAATTATTTTGGAGATTTTTTTTTGGAATAAATGGTGTTTTTTTTTAAATGGTGAAAAATGTAGCGCCCTTCGAGGTGACTCTGATAATTGTCTATTTAGTTGTAATAGTAAAAGAGGGGTGTTACACTCACTGCCATCAGACTAGAACACTCCAAAGCTGTTTTTGAAAGGCTAAAAGCCAATCTCCAACTTTAGATTGTAACTTTCTTTATTTTCCAGTTTTTGTAATTTCGACAATGTTCTGGCAAAGACTTTTGAATGCCATGTTTGAATTATTTATACTATTTAATCTTGTGTTATTTTAGCGTCCTGCAAAATTGGCCTATACTTCTTTAAATACTTGCCATTTATTTGCAAAATTCGACCATCAACACCTAATTCTTCAATTTCGTAGGCACCGTTAGTATATACTTGTAAAATACGAAATGGTCCTTCCCAAATTGGTGACCATTTACCCAAAACTCTATATTTTTTATCTATGGCTAATATGACTTTCCACACTAAATCTCCCAAGGCAAATGTTTTTGACTTAACCTTTTTATTATAAGCTCTAGCCACTCTTTCTTTTTGCCTTATAAGAACATCTAACGCATTTAGTCTTTCTTCGTCTAAATCAACCAACTCATCTAACACCATATCCCAATAAGAATCTGATGGAATTTCAAATTGCCTTTGAATTTTGGCTGATTGTAAACAAATTTCGACTGGCAAGACTGCGCCGTGTCCAAATGTGAGTCTATAAGGAGTAGTGTTAATTGATTCTCTAGGAGAATTTCGACATGCCCACTACACTTGATCAAGCATTTTATGCCAATTTTTAGCCTTCTGCCCAATATGCTTTTTAATTAAATTAATAATGATTTTATTCGCTGCTTCAACTAGACCGTTGGCTTGAGCATAATATGGTGTCGAAGTCAGTAACTTGAAACCAGTTTCAGAGGCAAAATCCACCATTTTTTGACCAATAAAAACTGTACCTAGGTCTGTAGTAATGGTTTCTGGAATTCCAAACCTATATAAAATATGATTTTGAATAACATTGATTACTGCCTCTTGATTAACATTAATTAAAGGAATAGCTTCTACCCACTTAGTAAAATAATCTATCCCAACTAACATAAAACAATGCCCTTTCGACAAAGTTGGTTTGATTTCACCAATCAAATCTAAAGCCCAACCTCTAAAAGGCCATGGTTTTACTATTGAATGCAATTCACTTGCAGGCACATGTTGTATTCCTGCATGTTTTTGGCATTCTTGACAACCCCTAGTGAAATCTATGCAATCTTTCAACATAGTTGGCCAATATACTCCTTGTCGAGATAAAAGCCACTTCATTTTGTGACCTGCTTGATGAGATCCACAAGCTCCACTATGAGTATTGGAAATTGCTAAATATGCCTCACTTTCATTAAGACATTTCAATAACACTCCTTCAAGAGTCTATTTAAATAACTCATTCCCAATAATAACGTAGCTTAAAGCTCTATACTTGGTTTTCCTATCAGTCACTCCTGTTGGATTTTCCAAATATTCGACAATTTGCCTTCGCCAATCATCATTCGACATATTGTCAGTGGCAAAAATTTCAACTTCAAAATTTTCAAAAGTTTTAAAATTTTCCACCAGATTTAACATCTATGTCAAGTTTTGTCGTTGACAATTGGGCATTGGATGAATCTGTCGAAATCTGTTTGTGTTTGATTTCTATTAGCTCTAATAGCTTTTCCTTTGAAACTTTGTATCCTTATGCTATTTGTGTCAAATCGTTTGCCTCTTGATTTTCCATACGAGGCACGTGTTTTATGTGAACAGTGTCAAATCTCTTTAACAACGTATTAGCAATGGCAAAATACATTATTAAGTTCTCTTTGATGCATTTGTATTCTTTTGTTAATTGTTTCACAATTAGTTCTGAATCTGCTTTGATTTCGACATGATTTGCCCCCAATTCTAACAAGATTTGAAGTCCTGCTATTAAGGCTTCGTATTCTGCCTCGTTATGGGAGCATGTCCCTTCAATTTTAAACTTATATTTTGTTGGTACCTTTGTTGGTGAAATTATTAATACACCAATTCCAACACCATTTTTGTGGCTTGAACCGTCGAAGTATAACTTCCAAGGTTGGGTTTCCACTAAGTTTAGTGTATTTTCGACCACTGAATGGTCAACTATGAAGTCAGCCACTATTTGACCTTTTATTGCTTTTAATGGCTGATAAGTCAAAGAGAATTCAGAAAGAGCCAAAGCCCATTTACCTATTCTACTATGTAAAATTGGTTTCGACAGCATATGTTTAATAATATCGTAATGCGAATAAACATACACATCAACAGGATTTATGTATTGCTTCAATTTTGTACAAGAGAAATACAAGCATATACACAATTTTTCTATAAGATGATACCTAGTTTCTGCATCATTTAGAATTCTACTGAGGTAATACATGGCTCTTTCGACACCATTTTCATCTTCTTGAGCTAACATGCTTCCTATAGAAAATTCTGAAGCTGCTATATACAATTTCATTACTTTATTCCTAATAGGTGGTAACAAAATTGGTGGCTTCATTAGGTATGCTTTAATCTCGTCGAAAGCTTGTTGGTGTTCTGCATCCCACCTAAACACATCTTCCTTCTTCAGTCGAAGTAATGGCGAAAACACTTGAGTCTTGCCACTTAGATTTGAAATAAATCTTCTAAGGAAATTGATTTTTCCTAATAATGACTGCATTTCTTTTTTGGTCGAAGGAGCTTTCTTTTCCAAGATCGCTTTCGTCTTGTTTTGATTGATTTCTATGCCTTTTTTGTGTACAACGAAACCCAAAAGGTCACCTGCACGAACACAGAAGGCACATTTGAGTGGATTCATTTTCAATCCATATTTTCTCATTCTTTCAAATGATTGTCGAAGATAGTCTATATGACCAATTTCTGAAGAAGACTTAATTACAATATCATCTATGTACACTTGCATAAATTTTTCAATAAAATCATGGAACATAGAATTCATTGCCCTTTGGTAAGTTGCACCAGCATTTTTTAGGCCAAATGGCATTACAACCCATTCATAGACACCTAATGCCCCTGGGCATCGGAATGCTGTTTTCGACGTATCTTCTTCAGCAATATATATTTGGTTATATACAGAATAACCATCAAGCATACTTAGGTATTCATAACCTGCTGCTGAATCCACTAGCATTTCTGCCACCGGCATGGCATATTCATCCTTAGGTGTAGCATTATTTAAATCTCTAAAATCTATACACACTCTAAGCGTGCCATTTTTCTTAATTACAGGAACTATATTTGCAAGCCATTCGACATACCTGGCAGTTCTGATGAACTTGCTCTTTAGTAACCTTTCTATTTCTGCTTTGATCTTCAACAGGATTTCTAGTGCAAATCTTCTTGGTGTCTGCTTCACTGGCTTCTTTCCTGGTCGAATTGGTAGCCTTATCTCAACAACGTCACGACTCAACCCCGGCATTTCATTGTAATCCCATGCAAAGCAGTCTTTGTATTCCTTTAGCAATTCGACAATCTGCACCTTCAATGCTTGATCAATCTTAGCACTTATATATGTTGGCCTTTTCAAGGAGCCATCTCCCAAATCGATTTCTTCTAAGGGATCTTGTGCTTGGATCCTTTTGGTCGAACCCATTGGATCTTTTTCAAAACCTAAAGGCTCGTCATCATAAACACAATGAAGCCTCTGGTTTTCGACAACATTGTCTCTATTTTTGTCCTCAACGGCTTCAGCAACTAATTGTTGTTGTAATTCAGCTTCTAAAACCGCTTTTTGCTTATTCTCGGCCACGTAGGCCGTAATTCTATCCCATGCAGTGGGCTTATCCATAAATAACTATTTATGGGACTTCCCACCCTGTAGGCTTAACAGAGCCTTGTGGGTTGTTGTCTTCATCTATAACCTCTCTATCCCAAATGAATCCATAATTGGGATGAAGTATCACTGAAGATCTAACATTGTTCTGGTTTTCATAACCAAGTTCAGAAGAAATACATGGCGCAATGTTCGCCAATTGTTTATCAAAGGTTTTCTTGATAATAGTGTTTACCTCAGCCTTGAAGTAACTCTGATCACCTTCAATATTTTCGACTAGACCATCTTCTCTCCAAATGATGAGCCTCTGGTGAATTGTCGAAGGTATTGCTCCCACACCATGGATCCATTCTCTTCCCAGCAGCATGTTGTAATTTGCCTTTGTTGAAATTACCATGAACATCGTTGGTCTCCTGATGCTTCCAACAGCAAAATCAACTTCAATGGCTCCAAGTGAGTGGCCACTTTTGCCTTCATAGTTGGTAAGAATTACATTGTGTGTTTTCAAGTCAGTCTCACACTTTCCAATTCTTTTCAACATATGCTGTGGCATCAGGTTTACAGCAGCACCACCGTCAACCAGAATTTTATTGACACCAATATTGTTCACCTTTGCTTGAATATACAAATGTTTGAGATGGTTCATCATTCCACAGTCTGGTTTTTCAAACACAGCGTGTTGCTCTTCAACGCAACCATTTTTCAGCACATAGTAACAAATTGGTTTGTAACTGGTTTCTTCGTCGAAATCTTCTTCGACATCATTCACTTCAGAAACCACATCGTACTCAATTGGTAGAATTGAGACTACACCGCACAAGACGTCGAATTCTGACCCAGAATCAGCGAAATCCGAGCCCATTTCTTCGTCTAAGTTGAGACCCAGAAACCACATCGTACTCAATTGGTAGAATTGAGACTACACCGCACAAGACGTCGAATTCTGACCCAGAATCAGCGAAATCCGAGCCCATTTCTTCGTCTAAGTTGAGACCCTCTTTGATCACTGAAAGTGGTCGAAATATCCTTTCAGTAGCTGGCTTTCTAGCCATTTCAAAAGATTTTGAAGGTATTTGTTTACCTTTCTCTTTGTTGGAATTTTCCACCTTGCCTGCAGCAGCAACCTTTTTCTGGAGTTGATATCTACTCCGCTGAGTTCTTGTCATAGGGTTCTTCCCTTTGTAGTTATTATTATAGGCATATTTATTAGACTCAAATGCCTTGTTTCGGCTAGTAGCACTAGTGCTGCCTTTAACCAATTTTGCTGGTTTCTGTTGATTTCCAACATTCTTTCCAGCATAATATACTAGATAACAACCAGTACTTTTTCCACTAGAGTGCACCCATTTCTCGACAGGAGACTTTACTGGAGGAACATAAGTTTTGATCTGTTCCTTTTGAGGATTTCTTGTCGAAGTGACTTTGTATTGAATACCTTTGTTGTTGTAGCTGAACTTTGGTCTTTTGTCGACCCACTTTCCTTTACGTTTCAGTTGAGGCTTAAATCCCTCCAGATTTTTGCAGCCTCTTTGTCGAAGACAGAACTACACCTTGGACAAAGCATAACTTCAGAATTGTTGATTTTGTAGCGATTGAGAAAATCAATCAATTCTTCTTCAGCCCTTGGATACACTATCTTCATTTTTTCAGCGTACTGGTCTTCAGTGACCATTTCGACATCAACCTTGTCGACAGCTTTCTCTACCTTAGCATTTTCAGCAACAACCTCTGTGACCTCAACTACATTGAGATCGACTTCAACAAGCAATGCATCAGCTGTTGGCAAAGGATCCCCATCAATCTTCATTGGTGGCTTAGATTTGTCACCAAATTTCAACATTCCTTCATTGATGGCATTCTGCACCAAATCCCTGAAAATAACACAACGAGAAGTGTTATGGCCCAAGAAACCGTGAAATTTACTAAAACCTCTTTTCTGTCGCTATTCCAATGGTGGAATTTTCAGGCCTTTAGGCACTAAAATTTGACCATCAGCCACTAACAGATCAAATATTTCGTCACATTTAGAAACATCATAAGTATAAGTTTTTGCAACAAATTTATCATTCTTAGGCTCAACAGGATTTTTCCCATTAGAAGGTTTCAACAATTTGCAAGTATAAGGAGGTCCTGGTTTTAGTTCTGCTATATTAACCTCCTCTTCGACATCTTCATAAGATATGTCGAACTCGTGGTCACTGTCATTAATTTCGACATAAGCAACCTTTTCTTTCTTACTTTGGAATCTAGCTCTTCTGGCTTTTTCGACTTGTCGAACTCTATCAGCCAATTGCGCCATATCTCTTAAATGTAGTGTATCTAGTTTCTTTCTTATAGTGTAATCTAGACCACTAGCAGCCATTTCGACTAACTCGTGTTCAGGCACTTGAGTAAATCACCTTGCTATGAGAAGTCTAAATCTATTGAGATAATCATCAATAGATTCTGCCCCCTTGCATCGAACACTAGCCAATTCTTTAAGACTAATTTTACATTGGCCCATATAGAATTGTTCGTGAAAGGCCTTCTCTAACTGACTCCAATTAAATATGGAATTTGGAGGCAAGGTGGTGAACCATGTAAACGCATTCTTGGTTAAAGAATTTGGAAATTATTTCATTCTTAAATTCTCGTTATGCGCAATATCACCAGCCTCAGTCAAATAGCGAGCCACGTGTTTGATAGTAGATTCACTGGTTTCTCCAGCAAATTTTGTAAACTTAGGGATTTTCCATCCCCTAGGCAACTCCGTTTGTAAGGTGTATTCCGACAAAGGCGACACAAAATTAGGCCTATGTAAACCTAAGTTAAGGCCATTCTGGGCTAGTATAGTTTCGACCATATTAGCCAGATTATTTTGTGCTCCAAAATTGTTTTGTTGCACTTGTCTGACCACTTCATCTGCATTTTGGTTTCTATTTACTAACACAACTTCAGGGATTGCCTCTACCCTCACAGGCTCTTTGACAACCTGTTGTTGTCCTTGGTTTCCCTGATTTATAGGTATTGGATTGTTAGGTCTTTCAACAGGTACTTCGACAAGCCTAACATTCTGAATTTGGGGAATTTGCTAGTTATGGACTGGTGGAGTACCAAAGAAATCAGCAATTCTACCCATTTGCGCTGCTAACATTTGGTAACTGCTATTAGTGTTCTGTATCAAAGGATTAAACACTGTACCAATTTGTTGTGTTAACATATTGACCATATCATGATTGCTATCATCCATTTGTTTCCTCAATGCTAACAAAGATGTTGTAGTCAAATTGGGTTGGGCATTTCGACTAAAAACGCCTTCTGATGAACTATGAGTAGGGGAATAGCCTGCGATTGCATTTTCTGCAAAAGTAGATGAATTTCTCTGAAGGCCCGCCATCAAAGCCGTTGGCATGCCATAAGGGTAAGGTCTACCACTCATAGTAAATGGCAAGTTTCCAACCATTGGGTTTGCCATCAAAGGACTCGTTGGTCCTACTATTGGTGGCACGGAAGCCATTGTATTAACATTCGTTAATGCTGCAGTGGTCATCATTGACACAGGGGTAATTATGGGAGAAGTTATAGCAGTTACTCCCATTGTTGTCGAAGAAGGCATAGCAATGGTTATGCCTGCGACATTTGCAGCGTTAACGTCATTAACTGTAGTTTGTTCTTGTGTACTTTGTGCATTTGATGCAGAAGCATTACTTGTACTAGAGCGTGCCATCTCTGTAAGATGTTTACCACTCCTTAATTGCATGCACATATAAACACAAAGTTTAAGAATTCAACGGAAAAAACTTTCAAATTAGTATTAATGTCCCACTGGGCGTGCCAATTTGTTTACTGTGGTTTTTGGTAAACACCACTAGTTTGAAATTGCTTCTGTTTGCAGGATCAACTAGTAAATCCTAAGATCATTTGTGTTAAAGTTTTTTCCAGAATTATGCGTGTTCTTGCAGTTTTAAAGAAAAGAGTGAAGATACTGCTAGTTTCACGCGAAACTGTCGAATTTCTTCAGATAGGGACGAAGGGAAAACAAAGAAAAAATTGCAGAAAAGCAATAAAGAAAGCAAATTAAAATGCATTAATTGAAAAGAAAGTCGGTACACAAATCGTACATTCTTCTCTGACTCGTTTTCTCTGTAATGCATGTGTTGGAAGTTAGAGTGTGAGAATTCTGTAGTGAGTTTGTGACCCGCTTTTCCTATGAGAAACTACTATTTATACAAGGAGGGAAAACACTAAAACTAACTAACTGTACAGAGAATATAAAAAAGAAAACTGCTTCAGCCTTCGACTAGGGTAACTGCCAGAACTTCAACGGCGAGCACTTGATTTTGACCTGCTATTGAATCCCAGCCTTCTTCTCGTCAAAATACCACCCTTCAATTCTTGTTAAGTCTAAGGCTTTGTCGAATTTGCCTTCAGATACAACTCTTTTGTGTCGAAACCAACACCTTCTTCTAAGAAAACCAAAGTCAAACCCCGTTGACTGCATTTAATTTAGCCTGTCGAAATTACAGGCTAACATTGGGCTTTTCATGTTTAATTAGAGTTGGAGAGTCATGAAACAAAATAATTAAAAAAAAATTAAATAGAACATACCCCAACAAGGATCAAACTTTGGCCAGAAGAGGCATTATTACCACCACTTACCATTTAAGCTAGCGTCAATCTCTGCTTAGAGCATCTCCCATGGTTATTTGAGTTCATAAGGCTAAGAACTCACTTTTTCTTGGGTTCACCATTGGAATTGGTCAAGTTGGAGGAGAGAGGGGAATTTGAGTTCTTCTATAAGAACTCATTCTTATCATTAACAAATACTTTTTTATTTACTTTTGAGGAGAGAGCGATACGTAAACAATAATTAAAGCAAATATTTGATGTACCTGTGGGACTCAGAGTGGTTTTTCAAGAGGTTAACCATTTGAGCAAATATTGAATGTAGTTGTTAAATGTGACTCCATTTAAAAACCAAATATTGGTTCACCATTGAAGATGTTGAGTAGAATACACTAGTAATAGTATGTAAAAATAAAATTTTGAGCCCGTTTTTATCGAATTTTTTATGGGCTGAAACATGCCCTAAGATAAAAGTTTGTGAATCCGATTGGATTTGTTCCCTTGCAAAGTTGTTGTATGTCACTATCAATTAAGCGGACAATATTATGTTATAATTTTTTTGAGATTAATATGTTATAGTTTAGGTTAAGCGATTATAAAAAACTAATTTGATATTAATTTTTTTGGTACATTAAAAAACTAATTTTATATTCTAAAGGTAAACAATCATTTTTTTGAGATAAATATGTTATAATTTTATGAACGAGGTTAAACGATTATAAAAAACTAATTTTATATTCTTTTTTTTGGTACATTAAAAAACTAATTTTATATTCTAAAGGTCTAATTCAAAAAGAGCTCAATGTAAGACTCACTAACAATTCACAGTAAGATATAAACACAGTAATTGAGGAATTCAATGATTCACTCAAATAGTAGTGGAATCAAATCCTCAAATGTAATTACAGTAGTATAGTGTATGAGGTGTAAGGGAAATCGGCCAAGAACATTCCCAGAGAGAAAGGAGAGAAGATGGTTATAGAGAGAGAGAAGAAAATCTTCACAGTATCAACCTGAGCTCCTCTACTTTATTTGCCCCCGCACAATGTCCTTCAGCGTGACACTCTCATTTCTGGCGCGTGTACTTCTTCTCACAGCCACGGTGTCATCAGTTGCACTTTCCTTCACTGCTGAATCATCCTCCACGTCATCATTCATTACAATACCATCCCCTTTAAAAACAATCTTGTCCTCAAGATTGAAAGAAGGATAATTGTTTTGAAACTCAGTTACATCTTCCCAAGTTGCAGCAAGCTTGAACAAAATGCTTAACATCAAGTTTCAGCGTAGGCCAATAGAATTGAGCTGATATTCGAGCAATACTACGAGCAATGCCAACATGTCCACCCACTGGTGAACTATGGTATTCCCTCAAAATGTCTTGTATTAATTCCTCAGACTGTGGCACCACCAATCTATTTTGGAAATACAGCAAGCCTTCTTTGACAGTATATTCTACACTGTCTGTTGTTCTCAACTCACAGTTCTGCATCAATTGTTAAATCTTTGGGTCTTGTCTCACTGCATCTTTCAATTTCTCAAGAAACAAGGACTGTGGCACAGACCAAGCCATAAACAGCACCCTAGATAGAGCATCAGCGGGGATGTTTTCTTTTCCAGGCTTATATTCCACTGTAAAATCATAGCCTATGAACTTATGTAACCAAGCTTGTTGTTCAGGTGTTTGTAATGCTTGATCCATCAAACTCCTCAAACTTTTCTGATCAGTCTTAATAACAAATTTATGACCCAATAAATAGTGTCTAAATTTAGCTAAAGCCTCAGTGATGGCAAATAGCTCTCTAGTGTATGCTGACTGTCTTTGCATTCTAGGCACCATCTTCTTGGAGAAATAAGCAATGGGGTGTCCATTTTGACTCAACACCGCTCCCACAGCCACTCCAGAAGCATCAGTCTCCAAGGTAAATGGCTCAGCAAAATTTGGTAATCCCAACACAGGTGCAGATGTCATCATTTGTTTCAATTGCACAAATGCATTCTCAGCTGCTTCAGTCCACTAGAAGGCCTCTTTCTTCAATAGTTCTGTTAAAGGACTAGCTATAGCAGCAAATCCTTTAATAAAGCGCCTGTAGTACCCAGTCAAGCCTAAGAATCCTCTGAGTTCTTTCACATTCTTAGGTGTTGGCCACTGTTTCACTGCCTGCAATTTCTCAGGATCTATAGAAACTCCCTGTCCTGACACTTGGTGACCCAAATAATCCACCTATTGCAACCCAAACGAGCATTTAGACAACCTGGCATATAATTGATGAGCTTGCAGAGTCTGTAACACCAACTCCTTATGAATCAAGTGTGATGGCCATGTCTCACTGTAAATCAATATATCATCAAAGAATACAAGAACAAATTTTCTCAGTTCTTGCTTGAAAATCTTATTCATCAAACTCTGAAATGTGGCTGGAGCATTTGTCAATCCGAATGGCATTACCAGCCATTCATAGTGTCCGTGGTGAGTTCTAAAAGCTGACTTGTGTCTATCTTCAAGTTTAAGCAATATTTGATGGTAGCCAGACCTCAAATCCAACTTAGAAAAGAATTTTGCTCCAAATAGTTCATCTAATAACTCATCCACTGTAGGCATAGGAAAGCTATCCTTCACAGTTATAGCATTTAATGCCCTATAATCTGTACAAAATCTCCACTTTCCATCTTTCTTCTTGACCAACACAATTGGAGAAGAAAATGGACTTGTGCTATTCTGAATAATTCCCTGCTCCAACATATCCTTAACCATTACTTCAATCTGCTCTTTTTGACTGTGTGGGTATCTATAGGGCCTAACTTTGACTGGTTTAGACCCCTCCTGCAATGTGATAGCATGATTGTGAGTCCTCTCAGGTGGCAATGATGTAGGAGTGCTAAATACTCCTCTATAAGTATGTAGCAAAATGGCCAGTTCTGGATCAACATTGTCATGCAATTCCAGCAATTCATCTTCCACTATCCGAGCTTGAAATTGTTTCACAGTATAGCATTCACTGATAGCATCAGTATTCTGCAACCTTTTCAATTAATGAAAATGAGCTTGGCTTGGTTTAGCATCCTTATCACCCTGCAAAACAATAAACTTATCCTGTTGAAAAAATTTCAGCACAGATTGTGAATAGTCTACCACATGAGGACCAAGTGTGGCTAACCAAGTTGACCCTAGAATCAGGTCTGCTCCTGCCACAGGCAAAAAATAAACTAGTACCAATAGTTCTTGCTGCTGCACTTGCACCTTCAATTTCTCAATCCAACCTTCTGTCTTCATTTTATCTCCATTTCCAATAAGCACCTTCTTGCGTAAAAACGTGATAGTGCAAGTATACACTGTCAACAAGTAATAAAGTGAAAGTAAAGTTCGTTCCCATGAGGATTAGCACTTAAACAAAGCTTAATTTAATCAACAAAGTAGTGATGGTAAAAATAAAGTAATTGTCACAAATATTTGGTAACATGCAACAATATTAAAAAGTATCAAGGTAATAAAGATCAGATAATTGGAACAAGTTGAGATGCATTCACTTTTAGTAATTTCATTAAAGTGTACAAAAATGCTATGTTAAGTGCTGCAGCGCTAGGTGCTGCCGTAATTGCATATTTTCTCAAATACTAGACACTAGGTTTTTTTCCTACTAATTTATCTCTAGACCAGAAAGGAGTATTGTCCTAGGCTGCTGAAGCACCCGCAGTGTTCACCTCATGGCTTATGCCTCCCCTATCTCTAGGGTTAAGACAAGGAACAACAATATCTCTATTATGCAACATACCATGTTATCTTGTGGATTAAATTTACAAACCATCTCTGTGAATATAAATGCTACTTAGATTAGACGGCCAATCCTAATCTAAGATGGAAGTATTAAAAGCACACAAGATAAAGTACTCAACAATTAAACATAAACATTAATAACACAATAAATTCATTACATTCAGTTCTGCATCCCAACTACAAGAGTTTAGCTCATGTTGAGCTTTTACAACAAAGAAAATAACTTAAACAATTAACATAAATGAAGAAGTCATACTAAATCCTAAGGAGAGAGTTTACACTACAATCTTTGAACGTGAGAATAGCTCCAATGAAGATCAAAGGAACAAACTCCAGCTCTCCGACGTAGCTTCTTCCAAGAGATGAAGCTTCAGTGTTGCTGCAGCAATCAAAATCCAGCAATTGATCTTTTTGGTGACTTGGAGAAGGCACGAAGCTTGAGGCAATCTCTATACCTCAAATTCGGCTTAACCTAATTCTGGGAATGTGGTCCTTTATATAGAGGAGGCTAGGGATGAGAGGTAACCCTAATTGGGGAGGCGCCTTTTGTCCTTTAATGAGGGCAAAAGGTCCTTTTTGCCCAAATCCCTAGGTCATCAGCGAATATTCCACGATTGGTACGCACACCCACGCCTGATGATCACTGACAACTGTCCTTTCCTCAATTTCCGTGTTTCCTATTGCTTTCTCTCTCATGTTGCACATTTTTGCACTGCTGCCACAATAGATGCTGCAACAATTAAACAAACACATTAAACCACAATTGGGCACCAAAGTGCCAATTATCACAAATTTAAGCTTACACCTTAAGCTACTCTAAACTAACATATTTACAACATTAATTACTATATTGCTTGAGAATTAACAATGATTTAAGCTTGAAATAAGAGGTAATAATAATCATATTTGATTGTTATCACACCCCCAAACTTGAACCATTGCTTGTCCTCAAGCAATGACACTTGACAGAGACAAGCACTAAGCCAGCAGGCAAACCAGATAGCTAAATTATTCACAAAGGCACACAAACAGAATATTAAGCTGAGCATAAAACTTTCAGATTGGTCACTCAATTGCAAACCACTGAATAGTAAGTTCCCTAAATTACTCCTGCTCAAAAGTGTGTGAGTGACACTTAACTCAGTTCAGAACATAGCAAGGTTCAAAATTTCACTTAACTAAAACTAGAGAGGCTTTCTTTTGAGATTGCCAAAGATGTTTCAAAACTAAGGGTAGACTAACAATTCAAGCACAGAAAGTGGGGATGAGCATGACAAAGGGCTTTGATTTAGCAATTCAGAACTCTAGGCCAGTGCACTTATTACAACTTGACTGAAGTGCTGCAGCAACAGTTGCTGCAGCAACAAAGACTAAGACAGAATTCAAAAACAAACAATAATTGATACTTGTGTTGCATTGCCCTTATTCTTTGACTTTATTTTTCATAGCTTTTTGGTTTTTGCTTTTTCTTTCTTTTTTTTTTATATGCTTGGGCAATGACAACAATTACAACTATTTACAACATTAGTGCTTTATAACATAGCACAGTACACAATATATTGGCTTTAATTACTTCCTAAACTATGTGCACTTGACCTAATTCCATTCCTTCATGCTTTGCCTTAATATAGCTCAAAGAACCCCCAAACTTAGTTTCTTATGCTACCCTAAGTTTTTAGTAAGAATTTGGCAAGTCTCTAGGTCTACCAACACTAGCCTAGCTTCAGATCATTTCTAATTCACTAAGTCTTTCCTAAGTTTCATGCAAAAGTGTAGGAACAGGAGCAATATAGTTCACTCACAAACAGGGGCACTAATCACTCAATTCTCACCATTTCATCACTAAGTTTTGCTCAACTTAACTTCTAAAATTTAAAATTTCATTCAACTAACTAATAAACATGCTAGTACAATACATAGACCATAGGTCCTCCCCCTACTTAAGATCTTGCAGTGTCCTCACTGCTCATGCATACTAAGGGGAGGCCTAACTAAAAACAAAACAGAAGCAAAACAAACAACTAACACAACTGTTGAGTGCTATCACATAACAAAAGCACTCATAACAAAAGCACTCAACAGGTTTATTCCAGTGAAAACAGTAAAAACAGAATTTAAAAGACATAAACTAAAAAGATTAAAGTGCAGAGGCTCCTGATTTTGCCCTTGGGCTTTGTCTTGTGGCTGTTCCTCTTTTGGACCTCGGAGTATATGGCTTCTGTCTTTTGGTTCTTGGGCTTATGATAGCATCAGAAGTTTCTGTTGCTGCAGCATCAGATTGCTGCAGCACTGGTGGTGTATCTGCAACAACACCACCAGCATCAGAAACACTTGCCTTCTTTTGGGCAGTCACTGATGCAGCCACAATCTCAAGAGCCTCTCTTGCAATTCTCTCAGCCTCCACTCTCCCCTGCTCTTATGCTCTCTGCTGTAACACCCCCCTTTTACTATTACAACTAAATAGACAATTATCAGAGTCACCTCGAAGGGCGCTACATTTTTCACCATTTTAAAAAAATCTCCAAAATAATTTATATAAAAGAAATCACCAAGCAGCGGAAATATTAACCAGTTTAAACATCTCCAGAATTAACAATTAAAGACATCTCCAAAATTAATTAAAACAATTTCCAATAACTAAAATAATAGTTCAAAACGATAACTAACGACTCCCCGGTGCTACATATCAGAGCTGACACAGACCCAAACGAGAGAGGAAGCAAAACCTAGCAATTCCTCCACGAGCACTAGCGATCACCTGCAGCGTTGCCGCATGAGAGCAACATTCCAAGCAGAAGGGGTGAGTCTAACAGAGGTAATAAGCAGGTGATAAAAATATGCTAGCATCAGGTAACTACAGCAACACAATACAATTACACCATATCACAGCACCAGATACCAAAGGAAAAATCCATTTGACAGTGAACCACCAAAATTATAACATTCATAGACAATGGGATGATATGCAACCCCTCCAGTGGGCATATGCATGCGGTACCGATCACCAAAATGAGCCACGACGGGCATATCACCAACAAACACCAGAGGCAGAGCCTATATCACCAAAACATGCATATGACAATGCGACACCATGATTATGCACCAACTTACCATAACAAGTATTTAAAATAAATACTATATCACCAGAATCAAAACAAATGATTTCACCAAAAATAGCACCAAGTTGTAGCATCACAGCTACCACTAAACTCTCCTGAGCATACCAGCACCGCACCTGAAATATTAACACCAGCCGGCTCCACAACGCGGACATAACGCACGCACACCACGCACAAGACTGGCGCACAGCGCCTAGGCACATCGCACCTACTTCAGCGAATTAATTAAAATAGAAAACGACATCGGATTTCAACAAATAAATACTTGTTGGAAAGCCCTATAGGTCTGGTTATCATCCCTAAGTTCAGTTTTTGAAGGAGAGTGTCCAATAGGTACAGTTTTCGAAAAGCACACAGGCTAGTTGCAAAAGAGGACAGTTTCTGTCCTTCAAATTCAAGCAATTCCAAAGTGACCAAGACTCAATCAAACTGCATGAAACTTGTGCATAAACTGGGGCAAATTTTGTCTAGTTTTCAAAGAAATTGGATTCGTTCGAAAAGGAGTTCTTTTGAAAACGTGGTAACCAAAACACTGACCCTGTGTCCAGATTGTTTCCAGAATCTTACTCTAACTTGTGGAATTCATATCTCGAGCTACACAACTCTAAACGCAACCAAACCAGTGCCAAATTAACAAGCATTAAGTCTATTTTCCAGAAAAATAAACCACATAATTTTTCGGTCAATACAACGTTCCCAGTCACCGAAATACCGAATCTATACCCAAATCGTTTCCAGAATTTTAACCTAACTTGTATCGCCTATAACTCGAGCTATACAACTCCGAATTTAATGAAACCAGTGCCAAAACGACCGGCGTTAAGTCTATTTTCAAAAACAATCAACCTCATAATTTTTGGATCAACCGAACAGTGCCAGTTTTAGAAAAACCGAACCTGTGTCCAGAATCGCTAAATTGCCAAACACCAAACCCTAACGGCAACGACACCGCAACCACCACAACAAAAACGAAAATTCCACAACGCGACAACAACAATCAACCACGCACAGCAACAACAAAAACACGAACAATAACAACACCATCATCGTGATACAACAATCACGCAACAACAAATAACGAAACAAATCACAATGACGTGCAATAATCATCAAAGCACCAATCTCAACGAAAACACGATATGCAACAACACGAACAATTCAACAAAGCCCTAGACTACCCACACATAATTATCATCAACCCATTATCAAGGTTAAGCCCACCCTTACCTCAACTATGGTGGCGCAAACTCCCTCCTAGCCTCGTTCCTCGATCTCCGAATACGGCGACTCCCCCAAACTGCAGCTTCAGTGCGAAGCCAATATCTCTCTCCTTAAAACTCGTTTCGAAGATCCGAACGGTGAAAGTGTAGAACTATATCTTACGAACCTGCTTCCCAAAAACGAAGACGATCCAACGGTTAACGAAACCGGAATCGCAATTTTACCGTGACAGGTTTGAGAAAAACGGGAATTGTTTTCTCTCTTCTTTTCTCTCTCTTTGGTGGCTGCTCTAATCCGAAATTCCTCTCTCTCTCAACCCTAAATTAATCCTCTCCACTTATAATAAGTGAGAAACATAATGGGCTAAATTATTTGGGACTTTATCCACATAGGAAGGGAGCCCAATGCTATTTTTAACTAGCCCACAACACGTGATTATCATCTAACTTGTTTTCAACATAGCTACTACGCCCATAATTTCAATTCTTACAATCATCCTACGGCAATCCAACTTCGAAATAATTTGATTAAATTTTAGGGCGTTACAACTCTCCCCCACTTAGAATATTTTCGTCCTCGAAAATTTACCTGATTCGAACAACTCGGGATAGGACTCCCGCATCTTGCTTTCCAACTCCCATGTCATGCTTTCACCAGCAGCTCCTAACCAGACCACTTTCACCAGGTTTATCTCTTTGCCACGTAAAGTCTTCACTTCACGATCTTCAATTCGCACAGGCATTGTCTCCACAGTGAGATTATCCCGCACATGCACATCATCCATCGGAATCACATGGGACGGATCCGAAATATACTTCCGAAGTTGCGGCACATGAAATACATCGTGCAAATTCGAAAGATTAGGCGGCAAGGCCACCCTATAAGCAACATTACCAATTCTCTCAGTGATCTGATACGGTCCAATGAAACGAGGAGTCAACTTCTTTGTCTTCAATGCACGCCCAACACCAGCCATAGGCGTGACTCTCAAAAACACATGATCACCAGCTTGGAATTCTAAATCCTTCCTTCTCTTATCATGATAGCTCTTCCGTCTACTCTGCGACGCTTTCATTTTCTCACGGATCAATTTCACCTTTTCAGTAGTCTCTCGAACAACCTCGGGTCCAAGAACAATACTCTCCCCAGATTCATGCCAACACAACGGAGTCCTACATCTCCGACCATACAATGCCTCGAACGGTGCCATCCCGATGCTAGAATGGTAACTATTGTTGTAAGTAAACTCGATCAACGGAAGGTGAGCATCCCACGCACCTCCCTGCTCAAGAACACAAGATCTCAACAAGTCTTCCAACGACTGAATGGTCCTCTCTGTCTGTCCATCAGTTTGAGGATGATAAGCTGAACTCAACCTCAATTTATAACCCAACGCTTCTTGCAAACTCTTCCAGAAATCAGAAGTGAACCTAGGATCTCTGTCAGACACAATGCACAAAGGAACACCATGCAACTTCACAATCACCTGAATATAAATCTCTGCCAATCTCGACACCAGATACGTGATATTGATAGGAATAAAATGAGCAGACTTCGTCAATCTATCCACAATCACCCAAATCGAATCGTGCCCCCTCACAGTATTAGGTAACCCTATCACGAAATCCATAGAAATACTATCCCACTTCCATTCCGGAATCTCCAACGGTTGCATCAACCCAGCAGGCTTCTGATGCTCAACCTTCAATTTCTGACAAGTCAAGCAGGAATACACAAACTGCGCCACATCACGCTTCATACCAGGCCACCAAAACATCTTCTTCAGATCCTGATACATCTTTGTAGCTCCCGGATAGATACTCAACTTACTCCTATGACCTTCTTCTAAAATTGCTCTTTTCATCTCCTCATCATCAGGAATGCAGATTCTCCCACGGTACTTCAATACATTCTGCGCATCCAACTCAAAGTCTTTATTCTCGGATTGATCAATCCCAACCATCAGGTCAACTAATTTAACATCTAACTTCTGAGCTTCTCGAATGCTAGCCATGAATTCATTATCAATCTTCAACATCCCCAATCTGACACTCTGAGGCGTCACTTCACAAACCAAACTCATATCCCTGAACTGCTCAATTAATTCGAGTTCTCTAACCATCATTGCTGACATATGCAACGTCTTTCGACTTAAAGCGTCAGCTACCACATTAGCCTTTCCCGACTGATAGTTCAAGCTAAAGTCATAGTCTTTCAGCAACTCCAACCATCTGCGCTGTCTCATATTCAACTCTTTCTGATCAAACAGATACTGCAAACCCTTATGATCACTGAACACCTCAAACCTCGAACCATACAGATAATGTCTCCAAATTTTTAACGCGAACACAACTGCAGCAAGTTCTAAATCATGGGTAGGGTAGTTCTTCTCATGAGTCCTCAACTGTCTCGACGCATAGGCAACTACCTTACCATTCTGCATAAGCACACCTCCCAACCCCATCTTGGAAGCATCACAATACACCACAAACGACTCTTCCGGATTAGGCAACGTCAGAACAGGAGACGTCGTCAACCTCTTCTTCAATTCTTTGAAGCTCTCTTCACAACAGTCATCCCAGATGAAAGCTTTACCCTTGCAAGTCAACTGAGTCAACGGAAGTGCCAACTTCGAAAATCCTTCTATAAACCTCCTATAGTAACCTGCCAGACCCAGAAAACTTCTAATCTCAGTAACTGACTTCGGAGACTCCCATTGTAACACGGCATCAACCTTAGACGGATCCACGGCAATTCCATTCCCCGAAATAACATGACCCAGAAAGCTAACCTCTTTCAACCAAAACTCACACTTAGACAGCTTCGCATATAATTTCCTGTCCCTCAGAATTTCCAATACCAATCTCAGATGTTCTGCATGCTCCTCTTCTGACTTAGAATAAATTAGGATGTCGTCAATGAATACCACCACAAACCGATCCAGATACTCACGAAAGATACGATTCATGTACTCCATGAACACTCCCGGCGCATTAGTCACACCGAAAGGCATCACGGAATACTCATAATGCCCATAACGGGTTCTGAAAGCTGTCTTCTGAATGTCTTCGTCTTTCACCTTGATCTGATGATAACCCGATCTCAAATCTATTTTACTGAACACCTGAGCACCCACCAACTGATCCATTAAGTCATCAATCCTCGGAAGCGGATACTTGTTCTTAATAGTCACCTTATTCAGCTGCCGATAGTCTACGCACAACCTCATACTACCATCTTTCTTTTTCACCAACAACACTGGAGCTCCCCACGGCGACACACTTGGCCTCACAAATTTCTTTTCAAGCAGATCCTCGAGTTGCTTCTTCAGTTCTGACAATTCAGATGCAGACATTCTATACGGCCCGCAACCCATTTTCAAACTTGATGCATTTGGAGAATTCAGCACCAGCCTCACCATAATGTGGATAGAACTTCGCCAATTCAATGAACTTGGCAGCATACTCAGTCACCGACATATTACCCTGCTTCAGCTCCAGAAACTCAATCTCTTTCTTCCCACGGACATCTTCAGGATAATACTTTCTCAGAAATTCTCTGCTGAACGCAGCCCAAGTGACCTCTTCATTCACAGTCGCCAACCTCTGCCTCACCTCCAACCACCAGTCATCAGCCTCCTCTGCCAGCATATGAGTACCATACCTGACTTTTTGCGCCTCAGAGCAATCCATAACACGAAAGATTCTCTCCATCTCTTTCAGCCACGCCAAAGCACCATCAGGGTTATACTTGCCCTTAAAGGTAGGAGGATTCTCCCTCTGAAACGTAGCCAAACTGCGCGACCCAGCATCACCAGCAGCACCTGGGTTATTCTCCACAGCTTGAGCCACAGCCTGCAAAGCAGCAGCGAGTGCAGCATCGTTCCGTCCTGCCATCTCAACCTAACACTGCAACAGAAACTATAACGAGAAACGAGTAACAATTACTCAAGTGTTACTCGACTCGACGACTCGACAACTTGGCCGGACAGACCGAACTGCTCTGATACCACTAATGTAACACCCCCCTTTTACTATTACAACTAAATAGACAATTATCAGAGTCACCTCGAAGGGCGCTACATTTTTCACCATTTTAAAAAAATCTCCAAAATAATTTATATAAAAGAAATCACCAAGCAGCGGAAATATTAACCAGTTTAAACATCTCCAGAATTAACAATTAAAGACATCTCCAAAATTAATTAAAACAATTTCCAATAACTAAAATAATAGTTCAAAACGATAACTAACGACTCCCCGGTGCTACATATCAGAGCTGACACAGACCCAAACGAGAGAGGAAGCAAAACCTAGCAATTCCTCCACGAGCACTAGCGATCACCTGCAGCGTTGCCGCATGAGAGCAACATTCCAAGCAGAAGGGGTGAGTCTAACAGAGGTAATAAGCAGATGATAAAAATATGCTAGCATCAGGTAACTACAGCAACACAATACAATTACACCATATCACAGCACCAGATACCAAAGGAAAAATCCATTTGACAGTGAACCACCAAAATTATAACATTCATAGACAATGGGATGATATGCAACCCCTCCAGTGGGCATATGCATGCGGTACCGATCACCAAAATGAGCCACGACGGGCATATCACCAACAAACACCAGAGGCAGAGCCTATATCACCAAAACATGCATATGACAATGCGACACCATGATTATGCACCAACTTACCATAACAAGTATTTAAAATAAATACTATATCACCAGAATCAAAACAAATGATTTCACCAAAAATAGCACCAAGTTGTAGCATCACAGCTACCACTAAACTCTCCTGAGCATACCAGCACCGCACCTGAAATATTAACACCAGCCGGCTCCACAACGCGGACATAACGCACGCACACCACGCACAAGACTGGCGCACAGCGCCTAGGCACATCGCACCTACTTCAGCGAATTAATTAAAATAGAAAACGACATCGGATTTCAACAAATAAATACTTGTTGGAAAGCCCTATAGGTCTGGTTATCATCCCTAAGTTCAGTTTTTGAAGGAGAGTGTCCAATAGGTACAGTTTTCGAAAAGCACACAGGCTAGTTGCAAAAGAGGACAGTTTCTGTCCTTCAAATTCAAGCAATTCCAAAGTGACCAAGACTCAATCAAACTGCATGAAACTTGTGCATAAACTGGGGCAAATTTTGTCTAGTTTTCAAAGAAATTGGATTCGTTCGAAAAGGAGTTCTTTTGAAAACGTGGTAACCAAAACACTGACCCTGTGTCCAAATTGTTTCCAGAATCTTACTCTAACTTGTGGAATTCATATCTCGAGCTACACAACTCTAAACGCAACCAAACCAGTGCCAAATTAACAAGCATTAAGTATATTTTCCAGAAAAATAAACCACATAATTTTTCGGTCAATACAACGTTCCCAGTCACCGAAATACCGAATCTATACCCAAATCGTTTCCAGAATTTTAACCTAACTTGTATCGCCTATAACTCGAGCTATACAACTCCGAATTTAATGAAACCAGTGCCAAAACGACCGGCGTTAAGTCTATTTTCAAAAACAATCAACCTCATAATTTTTGGATCAACCGAACAGTGCCAGTTTTAGAAAAACCGAACCTGTGTCCAGAATCGCTAAATTGCCAAACACCAAACCCTAACGGCAACGACACCGCAACCACCACAACAAAAACGAAAATTCCACAACGCGACAACAACAATCAACCACGCACAGCAACAACAAAAACACGAACAATAACAACACCATCATCGTGATACAACAATCACGCAACAACAAATAACGAAACAAATCACAATGACGTGCAATAATCATCAAAGCACCAATCTCAACGAAAACACGATATGCAACAACACGAACAATTCAACAAAGCCCTAGACTACCCACACATAATTATCATCAACCCATTATCAAGGTTAAGCCCACCCTTACCTCAACTATGGTGGCGCAAACTCCCTCCTAGCCTCGTTCCTCGATCTCCGAATACGGCGACTCCCCCAAACTGCAGCTTCAGTGCGAAGCCAATATCTCTCTCCTCAAAACTCGTTTCGAAGATCCGAACGGTGAAAGTGTAGAACTATATCTTACGAACCTGCTTCCCAAAAACGAAGACGATCCAACGGTTAACGAAACCGGAATCGCAATTTTACCGTGACAGGTTTGAGAAAAACGGGAATTGTTTTCTCTCTTCTTTTCTCTCTCTTTGGTGGCTGCTCTAATCCGAAATTCCTCTCTCTCTCAACCCTAAATTAATCCTCTCCACTTATAATAAGTGAGAAACATAATGGGCTAAATTATTTGGGACTTTATCCACATAGGAAGGGAGCCCAATGCTATTTTTAACTAGCCCACAACACGTGATTATCATCTAACTTGTTTTCAACATAGCTACTACGCCCATAATTTCAATTCTTACAATCATCCTACGGCAATCCAACTTCGAAATAATTTGATTAAATTTTAGGGCGTTACATCTGCTGCTCTTCAATTGCTGCAGCATCAGCAATGCCCTTGACCACAGCAGCAATAGTGGCATCAGTCTGCGCATCTTCTTTTTCAGTCAACTTAGCAGCATCCAGCTCTTCTTCCTCTGGTACCTCATCAAGCTTCCTTTTCCTTGCCATTCTCTTTGACCTTTGCCTCTTGGATGATGTAACAGCAGCAGCTTCATCATTACTAGCAGCCTCAACTGCTGCAGTAGGTGAATTGGCAGCATTGGCTGGCACTGATTCAGGTTCTTTTTCTTGGGGTGGATTTGTGGTGGTCATGGGTGGATTTTCTGGTTGATTTCTTGCTGGGGAGTGGATTGGTTTAGTGTTTCAGTGGTGGTTGGGTTAACAGGGGTTAGGATAGGTTGAGATGTGGAGGTGGAATGTATGTTGGTGGTTTTAGTGATGTTGTGGGTTGGTGGTGGGTCAATTTCTATATCAGTGAGGTCATCCCAATCAGGTTCACTGTCATTCTTTTTGTTGCTTCCATCATCATCCTCAGAATCATCATTTTCACTGTCATCCTCCCTATTCAATTGAGCTATTATTTCTTTGTTTTCCTGCTTCTCCCCTTCACTTAGGGATTCTCCATCTTCAGTTTCAAGCAGGTCTTCCTCTTCTTCTCCAACCTTCCTCTTGCCTTTCTTCACTTCCCTTCTCTTCTTTTTCTTTTCAACAACTTTTTCTTCTTCTTCGTGGTCCACACCAGCTTCATCAAACAATGTTGCATCAATCACTTCTTCATCTAGCACCCACTCTGGAAAAATAGGTGCCTCTACTCCTGCAATCTCCTTCAGATTGGTTGCAAACACAGCAGTCAACCATTCTTGTTGCTTCCTCATAAACTCCCAAACAGAGCGTTGCTGCAGCATGAATTGTGGCAGCATGGTGGAATCACCATATGCTGCAGCAGCTTTTGGTTTTGCCTTCAAAACAGTTGGGAAAGCAGCAAGAGGATACCCCTTCTTCTCTCCTTTGATTTCTACGCCAGCTTTAATGCACAGATCAGTTATTAGACAGGGAAAGAACAAATACCCAGCAGTTTTTCCATGGCACACAAGAATCTCCCTGCAGATCAGCCTCCCTACATCCACATCCTTGCCTCCCAAGATGACATCCAGGAGCATCATTCTATCTTTCTCCACATTGGTTGTGTGGGATGTAGGCAAAAGAGAATGCTTGATGAAATTGAACCAGACCACGGCATCGTGGTTGAGACTACTCCTCTTGACTTTGAACTCATCTGCACTGCAGGGGGTGTTCCAGGAATGGTGATTGCTTTCTTGATAGACTCCATTTCTCTCTTTCCCCATTTGACGAAGTTCTTTGCAAAGGTTAAGCCATGGTAGCCTAAACCCAAGCATTCGTTAATTTCCATGGAGTCAAATTTTACATGCACTCCTCTGACTTCAGAAATAAACTTGGGCTTGCTGTCTTTCTGGGATACAATTCCTGCATAAAATTCGCGCACAACAGAGGGGAAGAAGAATGATGGGTGCTGCACCAATTGCTCCCACCCCAGTGCTTTCACAGTGGAAGTGAACGCAACAGGGGTGTTTTGCAGCACAAAACCCCTTTCTGCCCAGAAATTCATGAACTGGAACTTCTCTGGAGTTGCAGCATCAGTTTCTTTGGCATTCTTGCGACGGACTTGGCTCGATTCCCCACGCCCAGTGGTTGATTGGCGTTTCATAGAGGATTTGGTAGCACTCATCTTAATTCTTATCATTGTTAACAGATTGAATTGCGAAGGGGAATGGAGAGTGAATTAGGATTGCTTTGAATGGAGAGGTTACTGTTTGAGAATTAGGGATTCAGTGTTCACTTGCAATTGAATTGTGATGGTGGAAGGGCTGAGAGTGGGTGGTTATAAGGATTAGGGAGAGACGATTTTGGCAATTTGCTAATCTCAATTAATGAGATAGCCGTTGAGATTAGGGTGAGGTGTATGGTGGAGGGTTAATGATGGGACGGTTAAGTGACTGAAAAGACGAGCCCCTGACAACGCATCAGATGCGTGAATTACTGCCATTATTTTATTTTTTTCCTCAACTGTCATTCACTGCTGCAGCAATGTTGCAGCAACAACTGCTGTCACACCCTCAAACTTCAAATTGCTCAGAATTAATTCCTGCAAAACAAACACCAAAACAAACAAAAACAACAAATTTATTAGATTAAAAACCCTGGGCTGCCTCCCAGTAGCTCTTAGTTTAAAAGTCCTCAGCTTGACTTCCTTCAAAGATCATGGGTTCTTGAATTTAGTGGTGAATTTTCTCCTCACCACTGATTCTCCATAGTATTTCTTCACCCTTTGACCTTTAACCTTGAAGGTTTGATTTCTTAGATCATCATACAAGTCCACAGCTCCATGAGGGTACACCTTCATCAATTTGAATGGCCCAGACCACCTAGACTTGAACTTTCCAGGAAATAGCTTGAGTCTTGAATTGAACAAAAGAACTTGATCACCTTCAACTAATTCCCTTTTCTGAATCTTCTTATCATGCGAAGCCTTGGTCTTTGCCTTATACAATTCAGAACTTTCATATGCAAAGTGCCTCATTTCTTCCAATTCATTCAGTTGCAATAGCCTAGCTTCCCCTGCTTTTGTATGATCAAAATTGAGCTTTTTGATTGCCCAATGGGATTTGTATTGAAGCTCCAAAGGCAGGTGGCAAGCTTTGTCATAAACAAGTCTATAGGGGGACATTCCCAAAGGAGTCTTGTAAGCAGTTCTATAAGCCCATAAAGCATCATCAAGATGATTTGACCACTCCTTTCTGGTAGGCCCTACCATTTTCTCCAACATTCTTATGATCTCTCTATTGGATAACTCTGCCTGACCACTAGTTTGAGGATGATATGCAGTTGCAATCTTGTGCTTAACCCTATACTTGGCCAAGAGATTTTCAATCAATTTGTTGCAAAAATGAGATCCTTCATCACTGATTATTGCTCTTGGAGT
This sequence comes from Astragalus glycyphyllos, assembly GCA_963573325.1. Classification (NCBI taxonomy): domain Eukaryota; kingdom Viridiplantae; phylum Streptophyta; class Magnoliopsida; order Fabales; family Fabaceae; genus Astragalus; species Astragalus glycyphyllos. The sequence goes on along the minus strand of OY754312.1, from coordinate 51,867,425 downwards.
CCCAAACCTTGTAAAGATGTTTCTTAGTAAGAACTTGCTGACAGATTTTGCATCATTGTAAGGTAAAGCCACTGCTTCAACCCACTTTGATACATAATCTACAGCAACAAGGATGTAAAAGTTGCCAAAAGAATGGGGAAAAGGTCCCATGAAGTCCATACCCCAAACATCAAAGAGTTCAACCTCTAAGATGTTTGACAATGGCATTTCATTCCTATTTGAAATGTTTCCACTTCTTTGACAACTATCACATTTTCTAATCAACTCATGAGCATCTTTGAAAATTGTAGGCCAAAAGTAACCATATTGAAGCACTTTTGCTGCTGTCCTCATACCCCCAATATGTCCTCCATATGCTGCAGCATGACATTGCTGCAGCACCTCTTGTTGTTCTTCATCAGCCACACATCTCCTTAGTAACTGATCAGGTCACTTTTTATATAAGAATGGTTCATCCCAAAAATACTGCTTGACATTGCGGAAGAACCTCTTCTTCTGTTGGTAATTCAGATCACATGGTATCACTTTGCTGACTAGAAAGTTGACAATGTCTGCATACCAAGGTGCTGCAGCATCTTCTCTTGTAGCCTCAACTGCTAACAATTGCTCATCAGGGAAGTTTTCTTTGATTTCTCCAAAATTATTACCTGCATTGTCACCTTCCAATCTAGACAAATGATCAGCAACTTGGTTCTCCACCCCCTTTTTATCTTTAATTTCAAGATCAAATTCTTGGAGGAGGAGAACCCATCTTATTAGCCTAGGTTTAGCATCTTTCTTAGCAATCAAATACTTAATGGCAGAATAATCAGTGAAAACAATTACTTTTGTGCTAACTAAGTATGATCTAAATTTATTAAATGCAAAAACCACAGCTAATAATTCTTTTTCAGTGGTAGTGTAATTCAATTGAGCATCAATAAGTGTTTTGCTAGCATAATAAATAGAATGAAAGACTTTTCCATACCTTTGGCCAAGGACAGCACCTATGGCATAATCACTAGCATCACACATGAGCTCAAAAGGCTTGCTCCAATCAGGAGTTACTATCACTAGAGCACTAACTAGAGCAATCTGCAGTTTATGGAATGCTGCAGCACATGATTCATCAAATACAAAAGGAGTATCATGCTGCAGCAATTGACATAGTGGCTTTGAAATTTTGGAGAAGTCCTTAATGAATCTTCTATAGAAACCAGCATGTCCCAGGAAACTTCTAACACCCTTGACATTTGTTGGAGGATGCATCTTCTCAATTACCTCAACCTTGGCTTTGTCAACCTCAATTCCCTTCTTTGAAATCTTGTGTCCTAACACAATACCCTCTTGGACCATTGTTGCACCCCGAAAGATCCGGATTGGACCTTTCATCGTACAACGTGAAAATTTGTGAAGCCGCCATCAACATTTTTTATTTAGGGACCAAAACATTGAAAAAGGGTCCTTTTTAAGGCGGGGTGGTCCTTTGAGAACTAGAGATGTAGGTTCGGGGGTCGGTTAGGTGTGGGGAAGGTATTAGCACCCCACACCTCCTTTCTACCGAAAGGGAACCTTTAACTTGATGTGCGGTTTTGACAGAGTTGATTTGAAACAATTCGTTCTACTTCTTTTTTATTTGAGAAAAGTGTTTTTGAAAACGGGGGAAAAGAATAATCTTTTTATTATTTTTTAAAAGTGTGCTTGACGGGATGTGACCCGCTCCTACGTATCTCCCGGTGCGATGGAGAATTCAAAGCTTACGTAGTTCTCTTTAGTCGAGAAACTTTGTGTTGGTGTTTTTTATTGTAGGGGTTTTCGGTCCTAGACTGTACAGTCCACTAGACCTAGAACAAAGACAACCCCGCCTGTACAGACGACGTGCCCCCTACTTATCGAAAATGTTTTTTTGATTAGGGAAGAAAAAGATTTGTTGTGAGGTTGGTTGCTTTTATTTGAGCAAGTATCTTAGGCTCGCACGAACTGTACAGCTCGCTAACCCTAAGACGCTAACCAATACCGGATGTACATCCGACTCGATTCCTTACTCATTTTTTGAAATAGGGTTCAAGTTGTTAATTACTTGTTTTGATTCTCATAAGTATCCCAAGATGTTTGAGCTGTACAGCTCCGATCTTAGGACGCTAGACAACACCGGCCGTACGTCCGACTTGCCTCCTTATGAGTTTTCAAAAAGGTTTATTGTTGATCTTAGAAAGAATTTGATTGTCTTATGAAAACAATTTGAGAAAAGATTGAGTTTGGAAAAAGCTTTAGAAAATGATTGATTTGAAGAAAGGAGAAGGGAGTTTGAGGGTGACATTGGTCACAAAAGGTTTGTGGGGATGGCGTGGCATCCAAAAGGAAAAGAAAGTAGAACATTCAATCAATTTCCAAGTCAAGAACCAAAGTGCAACATTTAACAAATTGCAAGCAAAGCAATCAACAATGTAAGCATAAGCATAAACATTACCAATTACAACATTTGAGCACAAGAATGACACTTAGTCATCAACATCTAATGGCATGCATATGTAAGATCAACAATAGGCACACAAAGAGATCATACAAAAGTTCAATTCAATTAGGTGTCAACACAAGATAAAGCACAAGGTTGAATCCCTTTTAGTAATCCTTGACGCTTGAGACAATGCACAAGTGCATAAGTGTCTAGTCCTTTTACCAAATCATCAACATTAAAGCATAACATTGACCTAGAAAGAACATCACATTTGCAAGACCAAAAGTGACCAAAAGAGGGCATTAACAAGTCATTTTTGTAACCAAAATTGATTAATCAAGTTAGAGAACTAGCATTTGCATTTTTAAACAAGAATTGCATAAAGGAAGTTGAATCATCTTAGGCAATCCTCATCACTTAAAGTGAAAGTGCCTAAGGCACAAGTGTGAGTCCTCTTGCCAATCATCAACATAGAGTAATTTTGCAAACAAGTTACTAACAAAGCAAACCAAAGTTTACAATCAAAGCATAAGGTTGTGTTGAATCATCTTAGGCAATCCTCAACACTTAAAGTGAAATGCCTAAGGCACAAGTGTGAGTCCTCTTGCCAATCATCAACATAGAATAATTTGCAAGCAAAGTACATAACAACCAACATCAAAACAATTTGAGAAATCATTTTACTCACAATTGCAAACCCCTTTTCACAAAGAAATAACAAAAACCCTATCTTATTAGAAACTTGCGAACCAAAACATAACCAAACAACAAATTCATTCAACAAATACACAAAATCAAGCGAGCAAATGACACTAACAAGACTTAGGAACATTTATTCACAAGATCCAAGCAATCAAACACCAAAATCAACAACTATTCATATTTTTTTGATTTTTGTGAAAATAAGAAGGCATGAAAAATGAATATTTGCAAAATCAAACAACATGTTTGGACATGGGAACTTCAAAATCAAGCCTCAATAACAAGATTGCATAAAGAAATGCATCAAAACTCGATTAAACCTATTTTATGCTAAGGGTGCGAAACATTCATAGCTTCCTAACACAATTTTATTTCACAAAATGCAACAAACAAAATGATAACAACACAAATCACAATTTATTCAAGGGTGAGAAGCATCTCAAGCACCCAAACCTCCCATAGTGTTTGTCAAAATGCTTAAGACACCTCTCACCAACACCAATCAACAAATCAACAATATAACAACACTAAAATGCATGAATATGGTAGGATGCAAAATTAGAAACATGATATCTACATTTTGATGCAAAAAAGTTGAAGATGATGCTAGGTTTTAAGAAGTTTACCTCAAATCCAAGCTAAGGAATGACTAATATGAAGAACAAGACCACAAATCAACTTGAATCTTCACCAAACTTCAATGAAACCCACGAAATGCTTGCTTAAAAATGCCCTTTGATGATGCAAGCTTGAATTAAATTAGGAGAGAAGGAAGATATATGAAGTAGGAATTAATATGAGATGGAAAATGGAAGTGAAATGAAGAAAAATGGAGGAGGGAATGGTTGTTGGTGGCTTCGGCCGAAGGAAGAGAGGAGAGGAGAGGTTTGTGTGCTAGGGTTTTGTGAATGAATTGTGAGGCCCAAAAAAAGTTTTCTCCCCCTTGTGAGGTGAGGTTAATAGGGTATATATAGAAAGCAATTAGGTTTAAGGGTGGTTAGGTCATTGTGCACTAGTTGTGCTCTAGGATTTGATTTTAATTTTGAATCAAAGGCCAGGATTGAGGCTCACATGGATTGAGGACATTGAGAAAACACAAAATGAGAGAATAGAGAGGGGGTGGCGCATAAACATTGGGAGGGGTCCTTGGTGACCAAGTTTTGCTAGTTGTCATCTTGTACTATTGTACTATTATATGACCATTCCATTATCCCTTCATTTTTGATTATTCTTCTTAGGATAATTGTACAAAAATACACCCAATTTAGGCCACATACAAGGTATCTTGAGGAATATGCCATTTTATGTGATCACCATGACCAAAAATGTCATAAAAATCACATCTTGGAACTTTTGTAGAATATTCCTTTTTGATGCCTTTTTTTGAATTTGAATTTTGTGCACAATGTATGCATGCATGCGCATACATACATACATGACCAAAAATGTTTTGCCTCAAATAAATTTCTCTAAAATTGCACAATGATTTTTGATGAAAAATTATCCTCTTTTTTTTTTTGAAAAATGACCAAAATACCCTTTGCCCTAAAAACATTTTTTTGTCCAAAAATGCATTTCCAACCTAAAAAAAAACCTAGGATGCATGCACCATGCTCTTCACACTTTTCAAAATAATGCCACACTTCTCAATTTATTTATTTTTGTTGAGAATTAGGGTTTTGACCTAGGCGGACAAAATTAGGGTATGACAACCATGAAGTGGCATTTCTCCCAATTCAAGACCAAGTTGGTTTCTTCACATCTATCCAGAATCTCTTCTAAGTTATCAAGGCATAATTGGAATGTTTCCCCAAAGACAGAGAAATCATCCATAAACACCTCCATAGATTTTTCAATAAATTCAGAAAAGATTGACATCATACACCTTTGAAATGTTGCTGGTGCATTGCACAACCCAAATGGCATTCTCCTAAAAGCAAAAGTACCATAAGGACAAGTGAAAGTAGTCTTTTGTTGATCTTCAGGTACTATGGCTATTTGATTGTAGCCAGAGTAACCATCCAAAAAGCAATAGAACTCCTTGCCAGCTAGTCTATCAAGCATTTGGTCTATGAATGGTAAAGGGAAGTGATCTTTTCTTGTAGCCTTGTTGAGTTTTCTATAATCCATGCAAATCCTCCAACCAGTGACTGTTCTTGTAGGAATTAGCTCATTTTTCTCATTAGCTACCACTGTGACCCCTCCTTTCTTTGGAACACATTGCACAGGGCTCACCCATGCACTATCTGATATAGGATACACAATGCCAGCATCAAGCCACTTTATAATTTCCTTTTTCACAACTTCTTTCATGATGGGATTTAGTCTCCTCTGCCCTTCAATATTGTTTTTAGCATTTTCATCAAGAATGATCCTATGCATGCAGATGGTAGGACTAATCCCCTTTATACCAGCCATTTGCCACCCAATTGCCTTCTTATGCCTCTTTAGGGTAGTAATGAGATCATGCTCTTGACTTTTGGATAGGTCAGAAGCAATGATCACAGGCAATGTATCATTTTCCCCTAAATAGACATATTTAAGGTGCTTGGGTAGCTCTTTAAGCTCAAGCACAGGAGGTTGAGACAACAAAAGCCTTCACCAAATGATCATTCTGCTTGTGGAAGTGTTTCTAAACCACAGAATCAAGAGACATCACAAAGGAACACTTCTCAGTTCCTTGATCAGGAAACTTGAGAGCATTCATCACATTGAACTTGATTTCTTGATCATTGACTCTCATAGTCAATTCTCCTTTTTGCACATCAATTAGAGTCTTTCCAGTAACCAAAAAATGTCTTCCAAGAATTATAGGCACTTCCTTATTTGCATCAAAATCTAAAATCACAAAGTCAGCAGGAAATACAAATTTATCTACCTTTATCAAGACATCTTCAATGATTCCTTCTGGGTATGCAATAGATCTATCTGCAAGTTGGAGAGTAACAGTTGTTGGTCTGGCAACCCCTATACCCAACAGAGTGAACACAGACTTAGGCATCAAATTGATGCTTGCACCTAAGTCACAAAGAGCTCTGCCAGTATAAGTTTCACCAATTGAACAAGGAATAGTGAAACTTCCTGGATCCTTCAACTTGCTTGGAAGCTTGCTTTGCATGATCATACTACACTCTTCTGACGTAGCTACTGTTTCAAATTCTCCCAGTCTCTTCCTCTTGGATAGCACATCCTTCATGAATTTTGCATAATTGGGCATTTGTTGAAGTGCTTTTAACCAAAAGAACATGGATGTGAAGTTGTTTTAGCACCTCTAGAAATTTGCCAAATTGCTTGTCTTGCTGTGCCTTCTTCAACCTTTGAGGAAAAGGTGGAGATGGAACAGGTTGATCAGCAACTGGTGATGGAACTGGTGCAGCATCAGATGCTGCAGCATCAACTGTGACAGCATCTGTTGCCTTCTTTTTCTCCTTAGTAAATGGTCCATTCAAGTCCTTCCCACTCCTTAGAGATATAGCCTTGACTTGTTCCTTCCCCTTAGAAGATGATGGTTCAGTAGTGGATGGTAATGATCCACTAGGTCTTTGGGTAAGAGTAGTGGCTATTTGGCCAATTTGATTCTCCAAGTTCTTGATTGCAGCCCCTTAAGTTTGATACTGAGTTTTTGTTTCATTCATGAAGGCCTTGAGCATGGTCTCCATAGAGTTTTCAACTACTGGTGCTCCTACCTTGGGTTGAGCAGGGAATCCTGGTGGTGCTGCAGGAGCTGTAGCAGGTGTTGCATTGTTGCTCCATTTGAAATTAGGATGGTTCTTCCACCCAGGATTGTAGGTACGAGAATATGGATTATTGTTCTTGTCATATCCCACATAGTTGACTGAAATAGGGTTTGCAGGGCATTCTTCATACAAATGGCCTCCTCCACAGTACACACAACTAGCAGAACCCACTGGTACTTATTCAATTGCTGCCCCTTTAGTCTCTGGTACAGATTCAGTTGCTGCAGCAGGTGTTGCACTCATATTTTGATGCAATCTGAGCAGATAAAGCAGTAACTTCACTCACTTTATGCATACCAGCAACTTTCTTCTGAGCACTAACCCTGGCTGTTGGCCATTGATAATTGTTTGGTAAGAGCCATTCAGCAAGACTCCACCAGAAGAAGCATCAAGCATCAGTCTAGTTTGAGGTTCCAAACCATTATAAAAAGTTTCCATTTGAACAACCACAGGCAACCCATTATGTGGACATTTTCTTAACAATTCTTTGAATCTTTCCCATGCTTCAAACAAAGTTTCAAATTCAGTTTGTCTAAAAGATGTAATTTCAGTCCTCATCCTGGCATTCTTGATAGGTGGAAAGTATTTTGTCATAAATTTCTCAACCATCTCATTCCAAGTAGTGATAGAGTTAGGTTCCAAGGAATTTAACCAAACCTTAGCTCTATCCTTCAAGGAATAAGGGAAAAGTTTAAGTTTAAAAGCATCATCACTCACACCAGGGAGAATGAAATTACTACAAACTTCTACAAATTGTTTTAAATGCAAATTTGGGTCCTCAGTAGGTCCTCCACCAAATTGCCCTATTGTTTGAAGCATTTGAAACATCATAGGCTTAAATTCAAAATGAGTTGTGGCAAGTTCAGGCCTTACTATGCTAGTTTGCATAGTGTGAGGGTCAAAAATTGCATAGTCCCTCATAGGTCTGTCCCTGTCATTAGCCATGCCTATGACTGTTTCATTCAAAACTTGTCTCACATGTTTAGGGTCCTCACGGTGTTCAGTGGCAACTATAGTATGTCTGTCAAAACCATGGTTGCTAGGAGGTGGTGTTCCCCCATGATTAGAAGGTGGTGGTGTAGCCATATTGACAACTCTGCTCAATGAAATAAGTCCTGAGTGATCTTGATCCCTTCTCAAAGCCCTAAACAATCTTTCGATTTCAGGATGAAGTTAAAATTCTGGTGAACTGCGCCTGTGCATCAGCTGCAGCAACAATTGCTGTAGCAATTCTAATACTGAACAAACAGAAACAGAGCACCAAAATCAGCAACAAAAATCACTAGTTTGCCAATTAATTAAACAGTGTTTTAAGGTATTTAATCCCCGGCAACGGCGCCAAAAACTTGTTACGTAAAAACGAGATAGTGCAAGTATACACTGTCAACAAGTAATAAAGTGAAAGTAAAGTTCGTTCTCACGAGGATTAGCACTTAAACAAAGCTTAATTTAATCAACAAAGTAGTGATGGTAAAAATAAAGTAATTGACACAAATATTTGGTAACATGCAACAATATTAAAAAGTATCAGGGTAATGAAGATCAGATAATTGGAACAAGTTGAGATGCATTCACTTTCAGTAATTTCATTAAAGTGTACAAAAATGCTATGTTAAGTGCTGCAGCACTAGGTGCTGCCGCAATTGCGTATTTTCTCAAATGCTAGACACTAGGTTTTTTTCCTACTAGTTTATCTCTAGACCAGAAAGGAGTATTGTCCTAGGCTGCTGAAGCACCCGCAGTGTTCACCTCATGGCTTATGCCTCCCCTATCTCTAGGGTTAAGACAAGGAACAACAATATCTCTATTATGCAACATACCATGTTATCTTGTGGGGTAAATTTACAAACCATCTCTGTGAATATAAATGCTACTTAGATTAGACGGCCAATCCTAATCTAAGATGGAAGTATTAAAAGCACACAAGATAAAGTACTCAACACTTAAACATAAACATTAATAACACAATAAATTCATTACATTCAGTTCTGCATCCCAACTACAAGAGTTTAGCTCATGTTGAGCTTTGACAACAAAGAAAATAACTTAAACATTAACATAAATGAAGAAGTCATACTAAATCCCAAGGAGAAAATTTACACTACAATCTTTGAACATGAGAATAGCTCCAATGAAGATCAAAGGAACAAACTCCAGCTCTCCAACGTAGCTTCTTCCAAGAGATGAAGCTTCAGTGTTGCTGCAGCAATCAAAATCCAGCAATTGATCTTTTTGGTGACTTGGAGAAGGCACGAAGCTTGAGGCTATCTCTATACCTCAAATTCGGCTTAACCTAATTTTGGGAATGTGGTCCTTTATATAGAGGAGGCTAGGGATGAGAGGTAACCCTAATTGGGGAGGCCCTTTTGTCCTTTAATGAGGGCAAAAGGTCCTTTTTGCCCAAATCCCTAGGTCATCAATGAATATTCCATGATTGGTACGCACACCCACGCCTGATGATCACTGACAGTTGTCCTTTCCTCAATTTCTGTGTTTCCTATTTCTTTCTCTCTCATGTTGCGCATTTTTGCACTGCTGCCACATTAGATGCTGCAGCAATTAAAAAAATACATTAAACAACAATTGGGCACCAAAGTGCCAATTATAACAAATTCAAGCTTACACCTTAAGCTACTCTAAACTAACATATTTACAACATTAATTACTATATTGCTTGAGAATTAACAATGATTTAAGCTTGAAATAAGAGGTAATAACAATCATATTTGATTGTTATCACACATGGAAACTAGATTTACCCTCAATTGGCAGTTTCAGACATTGAGCAATTCGTGGCTGTAAGAAATTCTCAGAACTACCACCATCGACTAGTATTTGAACTGGTAACTTCCCTATCATTCCTGTGAATCGAATTGTACCAATATCGGTTCCTCCATTCATGGCATTCAATGATAAATGGTGAGCACTATCTGTCACGGGTCTGGGATCATGAATAATCTCACTCTCCTTCTCTGTTATGGTCTCCTCTTCATCATTTCCCAATTTTAACATCATCAAATTCTTATTGGGACATTTGTGGGAATAAGAGAATTTGTCATCACAAAAATAACACAATCCCTTATCTCTCCTAAGTTGTATCTCAGGTGCAGACATGTTCTTAATGGCCAAATTTCTGTTTGGTGTATTAACAGGTCTGGTTCCTGGTGTAGGTAACAATGGTGGCTTATTTTGGTTCTGGCTATGGTCTGGTTTCACTGTATGGGTGTTTGTTTTCTGGTATGGTGTGTATGTATTGGTGTTATGTTTAGGAGTGTATGTATTGTGTTTGGTTTTTGTATATTTTTCTTCATATAACTTTGCTAACGAGACTGCCTTCAGCATAGTATTAGGAGTCATGGCTTTGACATCCCTTCTAATTTCCTCTTGGAGACCACTAACAAAACAATCTAGCAAGGCTTCATTGCTAAGTCCTTCTGAACGATTAGCTAAAGCTGTAAACTCCAAGTAATACTCATTTACAGTTCCACATTGATTCAATTTGAACAGATTAGCTCTAGGGCATTCATAAGGAGATGGACCAAAGTCAAGCTCAAGAGCACGAGTAAACTGATTCCACGATTGAAATGGGTTCACCCTTTGCATCATTTGGTACCATGGCACAATTTCTTGATCAAGATTAACCGAGGCAATCATTAGCCTCTCAGAATCAGGAGTGTTATAATACTCGAAAAACTGTTGTGCTTGGAAAATCCAGCTAATCACATTCTTACCATCAAACCTAGGAAAGTCTAATTTCACAGACCTTACCTGGAATGGAGCTCGCGGTATTTGTATGTGCTGCTGCTTGTTTCCAATTGGAGATTTCAGTGGACCGCTTGATCCTACTTCAACCATCGAGCTCGATGTTGTGTGCTCCGTATCTTTAAGTTCCATTGCAGCAAGGATTTTTACCAATCCATCGTTGGAATTCAAAATTGCTTGCTCGATCTTCTCAAAACGAAGGCCATTCTCCACCTCCACGCGTTTGATCTCTGTGTGAACATCAGCATTGTTCTTCTCCATTTGTTCCGTAATTCGCCTAATCTCCAAGCTGGGCTCCTTGATACGAGTTCCTTCCGCCATAGTTCAAGGATGAAAGCACCAATGTAAGACTCACTAACAATTCACAGTAAGATATAAACACAGTAATTGAGGAATTCAATGATTCATTCAAATAGTAGTGGAATCAAATCCTCAAATGTAATTACAATAGTATAGTGCATGAGGTGTAAGGGAAATCGGCCAAGAACATTCCCAGAGAGAAAGGAGAGAAGACGGTTATAGAGAGAGAGAGAGAGAAGAAGATCTTCACAGTATCAACATGAGCTCCAAAATGTGAGCTCCTCTACTTTATTTCCCCCCGCACAAAGTCCATCAGCATGACACTCTCATTTCTGGCGCGTGTACTTCTTCTCACAGCCACGGTGTCATCAGTTGCACTTTCCTTCACTGCTGAATCATCCTCCACGTCATCATTCATTACACTCAAACAATGCATTATTCCAAAAAAAACTCAAGCATGGTGTGCATGCACTATGCATATGTGGAAGAGACAGAAAAGCAAATTGTGGCCATAATTAAACCGATTGAGAGATCACAAGAGTACCAAAATGTTGTTAGTGCGTTTATATTGCCACTATAATGGTCGTGACTTGCGCCACCGACCTCAGCTTGAGTTCTTCGTAGAGCTCTTGGTTGAAGATTGAACCGACCACTGCCACGGTAGTATAAGACATCTAAGCTCTCTAGGTGTGGTTGGCTTCTTGATGTGAACCGCAAGAGCATTAAGAGAATCTAATTTGTTTAAATTAGAATAAACTTTATATTTTATTTTAAGAGGGTTTTATTTTAGTTTATGTTGACATTAAAGGATTTTGGTATTTGTGTGTATGCAACTTTGGCATAGGCACCATGGTGTGCAAGGTTGTAGCTTAGGCACAACCCTAGGTATTTAAGGAACTTTTGTAACTTTATTTCAAAACTTTGATGAAATAGAAAACACATTGGTGTGAGTTTAGAGAATGCTTCTCTAGGGTTCTTCTTAGAACCAAACTTAAGTCTTATCAAGAGCCTCTTACTCTTGTGGTGATTCTGACTTAATCTTATTATCCTCTTGGATGTGGCGATTTCTCCATCTTCTTGCCTAATCCATTTTGTATGTTCTTTTCCCCCTTTCTCTTTTATCTTGTTTGTTATTTTTGATTCAAGAAATTCACTTGGTTAGATCCTAAATTCACATGGAATCGATTAGATTCACATCACTTCTGCACATACAATACATGATGAGAAATGCTAAGTGTGGGAATAGGATTGCGGGCACTACTTCAAGTAGACCCTCACGGACTCGAGCTCCTAGATCCGAGGTTGAGGTCGATGATGAATCCTAATTCTGACCTCCTTTCCACAACGTGCCTAAATTCAACAATACAATTAATAGCGGAGATCTATCCATAATCTTAAGTGTTGCGATACCAGACAATCACTACGAAATTAGCGGAGATCACTGCAACTAGGGTTTGAAACACTGCACTTAGGGTTTGCAAGAAGCACTATTATAAATAAGAGTCATTACCCCCCCAGGTTTGCTAACGTCTAATCTGACCTATACTCATACTCCTCTCCTATTATTTTCTCTAAAGCCCTAAACTGACTTAGGCATCAAAATGCCTTTGCAGGGACACTTTCCGGCGTGGAGATGTGAAGGCGTCAACCATCACCTGTAGAGGAGAGGCATTGTTGCAATTTCTGGCATTACCATCTGACACCCACTGTGGGTCTTCGTTAAAACGTTCCTATACAACCATACTCGCTTTTAAAAAACTGTCATCATGGTTACTATCAAAAACAGGAGGAGGGACTCCTCTCCCCCGAAAGGAACCCTTTTTCAGGCAAGGGTGGCTCCATGGTCGAACTAAACACATGGAAATTGATTTATTCTTTGTCCGGGAGAAGGTTCTAGCCAAGTAGCTCCAAGTCACTCACATTCCAAGCATCTTACAGATAAATAGGCTTAGGGCGCACCTTTGTGCACCACACTGTAGTAGATAATTTCCCTGTTTATCTGTGTATAAGTTTGTATCTGATTAGTTAAGATAATCAGCTGTTATCCCTTTGTAATATTACTTGTAAAGCGGATTCACAAATCAGTACGAGGTAGTTATAAGTGTGCACGGTTTAAGCTTGTTAGGAGCACACGATAAGAGCAAATATAAATCCCACTTCTATAAAAGAATCTCATAAGTGAAACAAAAATGAAATGAAATGAAATAGATTCACTCCAAATTATTCTCTTTAGATTTCTTTTAGATTTTACACATTTCAATAAAATATCTTTTTGAAGAAAAAAACCTACATGAGAACCATATGCCTCGTTGAACTTGTTCACAACTTGGGAATAAAAATATCACCTACAAGCAAATTTATCGTAGGATATACTATAAATTTTAACGATGGTTGATCTTTAATGTTGGTTGATTCAATCTCAACCACTTATAGCATTTTACACAATATCCTACGATCAACTTTAGTAGTACAGTGGTGGGCGACTTAAATGATCCCTCACCCTAGAAGCATTCAAAAAAAGACTTAAGTAAAAAATAAAATAAAAGCAAAATTACACCAAATGTTATTAAGCGCCCGTTTGGGGTGGTTGTGAGTTTCTGGTTTTTGGTTTTGAAAGTCGATTTCAAAACCAAAACATGTTTGGGTGAAATGGTGTTGAATTGATGTTTTCCTTATTTTTGAAACAGTTTTCCATCAAAACACAAAACCAATAAAAGAGGTTTTCTAATTTCAGTTTTTGTTTTAACACTAACACGTCATCACCAACTATCACTTCAACAACCACCGACTGCCACTTTGACCACCGTCGACCACCATTTCGGCCACCGCCAACCACCACTCTAGCTACCACCGACCACCACTCCGCCCACCACTAACCACCACTTCGGCCACCGACGACCACCACTCTAACCACCGTCAACTACAACTTTGACCACCATTTCGACCATTGATCACCACTCTGACCACCGCCGACCAGCACTCCGGCCACTGCCAATCACCACCATGCCCACCGTCAACCACCGCACCGGTCACTGACGACCACCACTCTAACCACCGTCAACTACCACTTTGACCACCAATGACCACCATTTCGACTGTCGACCACCACTCTGACCACTGTCGGCCACTGCTCATACCACCACTAACCACCTCCCTGACCACCGTCGAAAACCTCTCCGGCCACCGCCCAACACCACTCTGGCCACCGCGGAACACCACTCCAATCACGGTCAACTACTACTTTGACCACCATTGACCACCACTCTGACCACCGCCGACCACCACTCCTGCCACCAACGACCATCACTCCGACCACCGTCAACTACCACTCTAGCCACCAGCGACCACCACTCCGACCACTGTCAACTACCACTTTGATACCACTTTTATGTTCATGTTTTAAACTATAGTTTTTATTTTTGAAAGTTTCGTAACACAGAACTCAGTCTGGTTTTGGTTTTTGAAATTTTTAAAACTCAAAACAAAAACTGGTTTGGTTTTTGAAAATTTTAAAACAGAAAACCACCCCAAACAGGGTCTAATTTCTTTATTTGTAACTAGTTGATATTTTATGTTTTATCGTACCAACTAAATCCTTTAAGTTTTCACCATTGGCATTTCCGTTCAATTCTCATCTAACACTATTAAAAAACGTCTATGGGGTAGTTAACTGTTGATGTGACTGTATAAATAATAATTCAAATCTTTTTTAATTAAATTTTTATCAACATTAACACCCCGCCCCCCAAAATGAGATGAACTAGACTCTATATCAAATTTGGGAGTTTTAAATTTAAAAAAAATTAATTAAAAATGACTTGATTGTTATTGGTTGTAACACCTAAAGACTTTTTTGACCGAAATAAACTCATATTATCTCACTTTTAATAATGTTTGTATTAAGACTTTTTTTTTGACAAGAATATTTTAAGACTTAATTGATACAAAAAATCAAAGGGTCACTTGTTACACATAAATAACTTAAGATATGATAATTTTGTATATAAAAGAAAAGATTCTTGATTCTACAGTCTACTTGCGTCGCGCATAACACAATTCGTCGTTTAAGTTGGAAAAAGAAAAGAAAAAAAAGGTTTTTCGCAGTACGGAACTCAAACGCCAAATAGGTCATAGGCGACAGTGCGTTCTGCTTCTCCGTGCTTTGCATCTGATTCCTTCTCTCTGCACTTCACAACCATCGTATTGTATCCGTTCTGTGACTTCAACAACCATTTTTTTTCTGAAACATGTGAGCATTCACTTTCTCTTTCTCTATAATTGCATCTTCAATAAATCAAGAGAATAACAAAAATGTTCCGTTAATTTTGAGATTTTGGTTTCACGTAATTGAATTTCTGTTTGTTTATTTTGTTGTTGAAAAATAAGGAAGCCAAATGCATCTGTGAATCGACCACCAACACCAGATGTGGTTGATAATCTACCAGAAAGGGAACCAACGCTTCCAGAGCGTATTAACATCAAGGTTTGCTCTTTTCTATTCTTTTTTTTTCTTTCTTTGTTTCTTTTTTGTTTTCATGTTTCATCTTCTAACTGTTGTGATAGATAGAAGATGAAAGATTAGTTGGGTAGAGTGTATATTAAAACGACGATTTTGAAATTTTCAAAATTTCTGAAAAACCGAATTTATTTTTATTAATATTTCTTAGTTGAAGTTAGAATGCGTGAAAATGAAAATAGGAAACAATGGAAGAAAGTAAATTGACCGTAAAATTGTTTGGCTTTTTTTTTTTGGATTTATTGTTCAGTTGATTGAAACTGGGGAGAAGGAGCGGCTGATGGAACTGTTGAGGGAAAGGCTTGTGGATTGTGGTTGGAAAGATGAAATGAAATCTCTCTGCAGGTATCTTTACCTGATTTCCTTTTGCTTCAATTTGAAGGTCTTTGCAGGAAAAGAGTTTTGGTGTTTCAGCTTTATTATGTTAAGCCAATGCTTCCCTGATTGTAATTTTCTTTGTTATAGTGGAAGATGTATAGTTTTGCACTTGGTAAGCTGTTTTAGAAGTTTAAGCTAACTTTTATTTTCTAAAGAAGATCAATAGTGTTCCCACTTCCCCTATATGACTCAAACCCACAACCCTTTGCGTGTAAGAGAAACGTCTTACAACTGAGCTGCACTTATAAGTTCATTGACATTGTCTAAACAAAACGATGAAAGAATGGGTCCCTAGAAACCTCTGCTAGGGTTTGGTGGTGCACGTGGCGCCTTATTGTCCTAGAGCAGCTAGGTCCTCTGTGCTGCCAATGAGTAGCTCGCTGCCCTGCCTTCTCCGTCCATGATTCTTCCTTTTCAGCTCAAGCTCGTACCATCACCTCCACTTGCACTTCTGCTGGTTTATTCCCCTCCATCTGCTCCCCTCCACAGCCACAAGATCTTCCCTCTCCACTCACCTCTGCAACGAAATCACTTCGCCTTCCTCCTCCAGATCTGCTTCACAACCGATTACTCATGAGATCCCTCTCCTTATTTATCCTCTGTTTCACATCTGTATCCTCCATCTCCCTCTCTTCTGCTTGCTGTTGCAGAAGATGTTGTTACCGAGTTCCTCTTGCCCCTTCAACCTATTTCTGTGTTAGCATTCCATGGCGTCCAAGATTAAAGAAAGATAATCGTTTGGCCGATTGGCCATCAATTACGGGGAAAGCTCTGAACTTTCCAACTTTCACCCTTCACCTTCTCTGGGGGCTTAAATCTGCTTGTTTTTATGCTGGTTCTGTTGCTCAACTATGGAGCTGATGACTGTGTCCAATGGCGGCGGTGGCTCTAGTGAGATTAACTCTTCTGATGAAGCAGAATGTTGGAGGGGCAGTCTGGTCTTTTTCGAACAGCTATTTGGAAACCCTAGTTTTTGGTTAGATTGTATTGGATATATGTTTTTCATTCAGGTGCTGCTCTTATGTTTAATGTAGATTTTTAGGAGCTTTGGCTAGACCTGATTGGTGCCCAATAGTGGCTTTGTTGCTTCTTGTTACTTGTTAGTGAGCAATTGGCTTAGTTATGTGTAATGTTTTGGTTGCTTTTGCCACAATGAATGAAATATTGTACTTTTGACAAAAATGGTGAGCAGCACTTCATTGTGAGGCCTAAGAAAATTTAATAGAGTGGGGAACATAGAGATGTAATTGTAAATTTCAATTGAAGTATTAATTGCCATTCTAACTTTAGATTCCAGATTTCCTCATTTTGAGCTCTACAAGCATAAGCCAAAGGTCACTTCTTGCATTTTTATATAGAAGCTTTTACAGAGTACTTATAGGGTAGCCACGACAAGGACATTATCTTGTGCCATATATACTGCAGTCTATTTTCCATATTGCAAGCATGAACAAATATACGATAAGTTCATCAATCCCGGGAACCCTAGGAAAGACATCTGAAATTATGCTTTTTGGGTTACTGTATAATGAGACTTCAAGATGGTTTTGCATATCAAATAACTAAACTGACTTTTTCCGATCATTAATGAAATTTTCATGTGCACTTAACTGCGTTCTCTGCTTATCAATTACAAGTCATTTTGTGTTGCCTTAGAAAATGCATCTTGGCCTGTTGTTTATTCTACTTGTATAGTGATAGATATCTATTCAACTGAGTAAGGAAAACGAACAAGAATTGTAGAATTTAGGTAGTATTACTGCAACTGGTATGACAATTACAGGCGGTATAAAGTGCAGCAGCTGAAGAAATAAAGAAAAAACAAAGGGGTAGGCAAATTCGAGAGTGCCTAGTTCTCTCCCACAAGCCAATAGTCCAATACCAGCCTGAGATCTCAATTCTCTCTCCTACTTTCCTATATGAGCTCACACAATCGTGATGCTATCTGCTAGAATATTCTGATCCACTCACACTGCCAGCTAGGCAAAGTTTGTTACAATTGTTCCCTCCTTTCCCATTCTTTTGCACGTGTACACATTACCAAATCTTTTGGGCCCACACAGTTAGTGGAATCAGGGGGTCTATCATATTGGATTATAGTCATATGGATACAAAGTGTTTCTACTCTACTTGTGTTATTTTTCAGAAGGGATTAATGAATTGTTTATGGATTGGTGCCTGCTTTGTGCATGAAATACTAGCTTCATTGTTATGGGATTTAGTTGGCACTTATCAGTGTTGTATGCCCATGAATACTCAAAACAACATTGTGGTAATATCAGACGAGAGAATTACTAGCAGCACACTTTCTGAGTATACTGTTAAACACACTATGAGATTCGTCCATTTCTTAAAAATTCAATTTAGTTGCCTCGTAAGTTGATCATTATTTAAAAGTAAGTTCGCTATTTAAGAAATGAACCAAACACGGAGTGTGAGAGTGTCTTCTAAGTATTATGATGCTAACATTCTTCTAAGATTGTTTTATCTCCCACTTTTGCTCTTTTCTATTTGTTTCCACTTTTACCTCTTCATACTTTGGCACGTCATTTTTGTGTTACTTATCAAAGTTCGAATGTGAATGTATTGTACTTTTTTTGTACAGAACTGTTGTGAAGAATAAAGGGAGGAATAATGTTACTGTAGATGAGCTTATACATGTAATCACTCCTAAGGGCCGAGGTATCAATTGCTTCTTTAGCTCATTTCTTTTCTGCATATTGACGCCTGCCGATAGTAACTTTGTTGAAGCGCCTCTTTAGGACAAAACCATGCATGGACTTCTACATTTTATTTGTTTGTCAATCTATTGATAAGTATTCTAAGAGGCTCTTATTTAGCAATGTATTATGTCTACGAACATTGGGTAAAGATGGTTTCCATTTCTTAAAAGAAATGGAGAGTCCATTACTAAAGTTTTAAGTATGCACATAAATGTCAAATACATGTCATATATTTAAGAAATGCATGTATTTATACACTCAACTTTAGTAATGAAAATATCTATTTCTTTTGAGAAATGGAGAAGAATACAACTCATTCTTTAGTGTGTTCCTTACTTTTACTTTACTCATTTCTTTTTCAAGCATTGGAGCTTACCGTATGGCATGTGAAGTTGCTTAAATTTAAGGGACGTCTCTTGTATAAGGGACCATGCTTAAACTCAACAGAAATTAATCTAATTAATACAATTCTATAAGTGCAAATATTTAAGTATTAATGTGTGACATGTTGAGACCTCTTAAGAAACTCAGTTAAGGAATCAGGCATTAGAGCAAAATAAAGATAGATTGCTAAAAACTGATGTGGCATATATGGCCTAGTTATGGAATGCAATGGTTTGTTTAAATTTCACGAATCGAATATGCTCTTAGAAACTGAACAATTGTACCTTAGTGTTGGCTTTTTGCACCAAAGTTTACAACTAATAAAACAGAGAACTTATCTAACTTGTCTTTTGCAGCCTCAGTTCCTGATTCCGTAAAAGCTGAGCTGTTGCAGAGGATTCGCACATTTCTTGTATCTGCAGCTCTGTAATACACCCACATGGCTTGGTTGATGTTAATCTCCCCCATATTTTGTAAAGAACGTGAGGGGAAAATAGTAAGAACTGAACACATTCATACTAAGGTTTTGTCTCGGGGATATGTCTTCTGTAAAAGTAAAACCATGAATAGTGCTCCCCTTTCAATATATATTTGAAAAACCAATTTTTATCCCAAGTTAATGCCAATCACTCTCTTGCCTTGCTTTATATCTGCACGTTTATGAACATACGCATCTTCATATCAATATTATTTCCTCACATTATTGCGTTAAAAACACGTTTAAAACAAGTGGACTTTTTTGCAATAGTATAATGTTCAGTTTGACACGTCCCATCTACTAATAGACAACGGATTAGAATAACTAACGTATTTAACTAGCTGATGACCAGTACAAATGTTTGGTAAGCACCCGCGTTTAACGTTTTTTGGATTGCGTTTAGTGTTTTTTGTTAGCGTTTTAGCGAATAGTGTATAGTGTCTCACTTTTGGGCATTTTCACCAATATTATTTTTCTAAATTTTTTCTCTTTCCACGTTAAAAATATTGTCATCATTAAATAATTTAATCATTAATTAAATATCTTTTTATGTCATTTTACATTTATCAGCTATTTTAACCACTAGTGTTACTAAACACATAATTTGTTATCAATTAGCTTATTTGCTATCTCCTAACTCATCTGTTATTCGCTATTTGCTACTTTTAACCAAATAGAGCCTAAAAGATTATCGTTTACATAGAGATTAATTAACGAGTACTAAACAAGTCAAAATTGTTTATTATTTAGGCGAGTGGTTAATTGAGTTGTTATGGAAACCAAAACAAAAATAAATAAATAACAAGAATTAAAATACAACATTTAATTAATGGAGAAAACTTAGGGTCACAGTTTCACTTGCAAAATTCGATTCTCCTATGTCTAATTCTACCTAAATTATTTTATTTTATTCAATTATCAAGTCCCTTACTAAAACTATTAAACTGTTTGGTCATTCGCGATTAAATTTTTTTTTCCTAAATTAATCCATTGTTTGGTCATTCAGGAAGTTTAAATTCAAGAAAAACATAAAAAACAAAAAGGGTGAATGATTGAAAGACTAAATTAACGTTTGGTCATGCAATTATTATAACCCTAATTATTAAATATGTCCATCAATTAATTGCAGTATGGTCGTTGATCAATTAACTGATTAGTAACATGCAAATAGTGATCAATCCTAAGTATGTGATAAAAACAACAGAATGATATTAAATCAAATAAAAATACAGATTCAAATATTAAATTAGAGAAAAAAATCTCTAACCATGCAAGATCATCCTAAGATCCTAGAAGAGACTTTAGGTATCCAAAGTCATGAAGAACAGTAAGATAAAAATATGGTTCATGAACTACTAAGATATATTTTTTGAGGGGGTATACGGTCTCACTACAAGAAATAGTGGATTTACTGTCCAAAACTTTCCGGCGGATATAAATCCGTCGGAAACTTTCCGGCGGATTTGATAGATTTCCGGCGGATTTGATCCCACGGTAGTTTCCGGCGGATTTTTTGGACTTTCCGGCGGATTTTTATCCCACAGAAACTTTCCGGCGGATTTTTTGGACTTTCCGGCGGATTTATAAATTTTTTTTTTTTTTGCAAAAATCCGGCGGATTTTTGGTAATTTCCGGCGGATTTTTTGGACTTTCCGGCGGATTTATAAATTTTTTTTTTTTTTGCAAAAATCCGCCGGAAAGGGGGTACGAAACCTTTTCTTGGTCAAGTATGCAATATTTCATTGATAACAGGCAAAGACCACCGAAACATTATACGAGAATGTAGACCTGGAATGTATTTTTTTAATTCCGGAAACATAAATCTAGAATGTATTAGTTTTTTACATAAACCAGGAAGGAACAAAAATGCGGGGGTACGTCTGAAAATTAAAGTGTGAAAATTAAAGTGTAAAATTGGAAGATTGGGTAAAATAGGGGGTACGTGGTACAAGATTGGGGGTACGAAATTAGTCGGCCGTTGAAAAAAGACTAGTTTCTATGGTGTCATAAAGCCGGAACTGCATTTAACAAATTAAAAGGCCCATGCTTTTCCCACACCACATGCTACTCACAAAACACCCGTTACCCCTGCGAAATGACCAAAAGGCCATTAATGAAACGCGCATTTCTGGAGTATTCGGTTACGGGCAACCGAATAAATTCGGTTATGGGCAACCGAATGTGTATTATATGGCACACACCCCATTTTGCACTATTCGGTTGACCTCAATCGAATGTGTATTTTTTTGAAACACACCCCATTTTACACCCCATTTCACGATTCGGTTGACCTCAACCGAATCCATTCGGTTGCCCTCAACCGAATCATCTGTTTTCCTTCGTTAGGGTGTTCTTGAGTTAAGGGTATTTTTGGGATTAAAGGGGTTAGGGGGTGTGGGGTGAGTAGCGTGGGGTGTGGGATAAGCCTGGGCCAATTAAAAACAGCCATGTCTTCATTGCCTGTGTTGTCTGTCCCAGATTTCAATAAGCTGTTTGTCACAGAAACTGATGCCTATAGTAATGGGGTGGGTGGTGCTGTGTTGTTTACGAAAGGGAATGGGTGGCCATTGTGATGGCAATTCAAAAGTGGCGGCATTATCTACTTGGACAACATGTTATCGTTAGAACTGATCAATAACGCCTTCAATTTCTCAAATCACTATGGATACTATGAAAAAGATCTATGAAGCACATCTTGATCCAACGCCACACGCCATCAAGCTAAAGAGTTCAACATATTCTGCTGTACAATAATCAATTAAAAAGGATAAAGGCAACATACAATTTACATCGAACTAGTTCATAAGACTTATTTCAGAATAGTCATAGATTCATAGGTGAGCATGTTACCATGCTTGCACTGCAAAAATTACGCTTATTCTGCTGTCCCATCTACCTTCATAAGCTTACTAACCATTCAGATAAACACTTATCCTCATAAATTTTCAATTTGACTATGTTGCAGGACATATGCTGCTGACACACATACATACAGTATTTACCAAGTCGGGTTGCACTACTTTAAAAGGTTTGTGAATTCAGAATATCAAGTGGTGAGAGGCTGTTAGAATTCATGGTTGCCTTGCAGGGAGGAGAACAACCTAATGTAATTTTTGTTAAATTCAAAATAGCTAGTGTTGTCTAATGCAGTGCAGAGAAATCATTAAAATTTCAAGTGAATTAAGGATCGATCTTAGAGCACAAGGGCCAAATAAAACCTAGCTAACTAAACATTTAGCAATTAGGACAGGGAGAAAACCAAACCCACTATAAATCTTTTGATCAATTATATTGCAAGACAAGACAAGACAAATAGTGAATAGTGGATCTTTACATTACATACAGAAGAAGCTCAGGATCAGAAAATACAAGACGACATTGTGAATTACAAGGAAACTTCTATTTTAGACTACCCAATCTTCCCCAATACCCTTTGATGTTCCTCTTTTTGCTTAGCAGCCCATCTAGTCTTCAAACTACCAATCCCCACAAAATTTCAAAAGAAACTGGGAATTCACAGTACTCAGAATGTGTCCTGCCTCAAGACCAGTCCATGTTGAGAATCCTGATGGAGAAATGCATATCAAAAATAAAGATTAACAAGGGTCTAGTAAATACCTCCTCCAGTTTTCCTTTGACAGAGCAAGTTCTTAACTGTTTTATTATTAGAACTAGTTTAATCAGCTCATAATTGAGAGGCATGATAGCCATAATCTGATCTGTACCCTAATGGATGCCATGAACTGTAAATAAAAATTCTGAGGGTTCAACATTTATAATGTCAACAGTGGTTACGATGTCTTTATAGTAGGTAGAAAAATCATATACATTGCTTCTTTTAGTAAGAAACCTAACTGAAATATTCAGAGTTACAATCACCCCAAATGTTAGTAAGAAACCTAGCTAAAATGTTCAGAGTTTCACTTGCTTGTTTTATGTAACAGAGAATTTTGGTAGGACCAATGGAGAATGTTTCTTAAGATCTGAAGTTTGAATCGCCAGCAGGTTTTTGACTTCGTCCAACAGATGAAAAACTCATATATAATTGAGAAGGTTGCTGACAGAGCATCTGTGCTATAGCCATTGCTGAAGTTTATATGAGCAAGTCAAGTGTAAGCAATGTGATTTTCCCTGTGAGCTTAATTCTTGCCACAGGAAAAGTCAACAAGATAATCAAGGAAAATACATGGATAGCAATGAAGAAATCTCTAGTTTTCTACATGGGTAGAGCTCCAAAAGATGAAAAAACCAATTGGGTCATGCATGAATACATATTGGAGGGTAACCAATATTTTGAATAAAACATATCAACCAGAAAACGTATTATTTAGTTTTAGAACTGTTTTTGTCTGTTTCTCTGCTCTGAGGCAAGGTGAACATTAGTTAATAAGGTTGGTCTGACATTGTGTTTATTTACCCTTTTATAGAGTGAATAGGTATTTGTGGGGTCTTTGATAAGGGTACTTGTGAAAAGAAAACGCATACTCCAAAATTTGGAAGGTTCAACTTAAACTCCTATGGGGAGAGAGGGACCATCATCTGCTGCTTCTCTAATGCTTCCACTAATTAATTCTTCTCCATACAACAGTGAAACAAGAACCACCTGCTTCTCTAATGCAACTCAAGCCCAGAGCCAGCAAACACAAGAAGACTACTAAAAATGAAGATAAACAAGGGTCTAGTAAATACCTTCAATTTGTATTTAACAGGGGAAATTCTTCACGGTTTTACCCTTATATTAGTGTAAATATTTTTTCACCAAAAAAAAAGTGTAAATTCTGAGTGTACCTGATGGATTCCATAAACTGCAGATGAAAATTCTGAGTGTTCAACATTTATATTGTCCAAAGTGGTTATGATGTTTATAGGTAGTAAAATCATACATAGAAACACTTTCAGAAATTAATCAAGACAATTCTGCAACATGACAAATAATGAAACTTCACACTCACAAATAATAGATGGCTCAAATGATTCATTTTAAATAAAACAATACAAAACAAAGGCAATTGTATTAGATATCCAAAGCAATCATAACAACCTTGACCCTTGCATACTTTGCAATTAATCAACCCCATAATTGCTTCATCAAATGGAATTTTCGCTAATGGGCTTGAGGAGGAATTTAGAGCTGAGGTGGACTTGGCTTAATTAGGAGAAGAAAAATTGGGAATCCATGGAAGAAATGTGATTTCAGAGTGACTATAGTTGAATACTTGGCTATATTATGTCTGCTGATGATAGGGTTTCTGCTGACTCACAAAAATGAGATGTTATGGTCAAATTGCCAACCCCAAAAGAAATTAAAAGGTGAGAGGATTCTTTGGCCTCACAGTGTATTACATAGTATTTGTCCAAGGTTATGGATTGATTGCAAGACTACTCAGACTTATTGAAAAAAGAAAAGTTTTTAGGGTCTCATGAAGCTGAAACTGCTTCTCTGTGCTGGCTGTCCTAGATTTTAATAAGCATTTTGTCATAGAAACCGATGCCTCTAGGTACGGGGGTAGGTGCCGTGTTGTTAAGTGAAAGGCCCAACAAAAGTTGTCCTTGAGGGTTCAACAAAAATCTGCTTATGAAAGGGAATTGATGGAAATTCAAAAGTGGCGGCATTATCTACTTGAACAGCATTTTATTGTTAAAATTAAAATTGATTAAACGCGACTTCAATTTCTTAACTCACTATGGATACTATGAAAAAGATCTATGATGCACATCTTGATCCAAAACATAGTTGGTGGGATGGGAAATCCAATGCCATACACCATCAAGCTAAGAGTTTAACATCATCTAATCAAGCAAATTTTTTTTTTTAATTTTTAAAGAAAGCAAATGAGATTAATGATGCACTTGCTACTCATTTTCCTTATGAGAATACAATTTCTGGGACAAACAGGTGTATAGTCAAACACATGTAAATCACAATAAACAAAAATACATAATCCATTCTGTCTCTGATAATGTGAATGCATAGCCTAGCAACTAGAGTAAAATTAAGAAACAAAAGGAAAATGGTAATGTAAAAGTATCTCTCTTTAAATCCCAGAAAGGTACTAATAGCTATAAAAGAAGGCAAGCAAATGTGTTATACCTTTGAGGTCACGTTTTTTGAGGAGAGTGACATCAAGTGCATACCTACTTGAAAATGGAGGGAGCCAAAGTCCAACAATAAGTGAAGATTGAGATGCTACTTGATGATGAAATCCAAATAAAGCTGTATCAGCAAGCATGAGATCTGACATCAGAAGTAAAAACTGACCTACAAAATGCACAGGGAACCACTTAACTGCTACTATCGTGTAAGATAGGCACTTCAATTTGAGGCAGGAACTATTTCAATATTTTCTCCTGTAGCAACTATCAGCCACTGTCTCCACCTTGCCCCGGCTCTTAAAAAATTCAGTTTTGCACCAGCAGTATACTTTTATTGAAGGAAAAAGGAGAAAAAGAAAGGAGTAAGAAAAATGAAACAGGGTAGCTAGGGATACTATGAAGCACCTCTTGATCCAAAAATTAGTTCGTGAGAAGAGAAATGCAATACCACACACCGTCAAGCTAAGAATTCAACATCATCTAATCAGGCGATGCTTTCTTTTTGATCTTTTCAGAAATCAAATGAAATTAATAATGCACTTGCTACTCGCTGCCACTTTCCTTATGGTAATACAATTCCGGTCATATTACTGCTTTCAATATGGTGAACTTGGCTGAATGGTTGGAGAATGGAAGGTAAAGCTTCTAGTTTTAAAAACACCACACATTTAATTGGTGTGACAAAATCAATAGAAAGTTGGAAATAAAACACTACACATTTCATCAAGCAATGTTTGTTTTTGTTTCTCTGAGGCATGATAGCCAATAACCAGTTCTGTACCCTAATGGATGCCATGAACTGTAGATAAAAATTCTGAGGGTTCAACATTCATAATGTCAGAAGTGGTTACAATGTCTTCATGGCAGGTAGAAAGTAGCATCCTTTCCTAGTCCTACAAATTGGATCAAGGCTCATTCCTTAGAAATGAATTAAATGTGAAATCTTAAAACATATGATATGAGCTTATTTCAGAGATAATAAAAATCCCCAAAAAATTACTACTCACCATGAGCAATGTTGGATTTGTGCAGCTTCTTCTTTGAATATGAAATGAAGCCAGTGAACTTCTCACGTAGCTATGGTCTTCAATACCAAAAGGTTTCCAAGCTGATTAACTCTGTGACAGGACAAGTATAAAAATAGGACCCGTATATGCAATATGTGCATTGTGACAACAAGTGCATAATCAAAGACATGTCAATAACAATAAATAAACCAACAGAACCCATTCTCTCTTTGATAATGTGAATGCATTGTCTAGCAACTAGATTAAAATTAAGAAACAAAAGGAAAATGGTAGTGTCAGATTTTCTCTCTTTTAACACCAAGCATGAGATCTGACTTTAGAAGTAAAAATTGATCCACAAAATGCATAGGGAACCACTTTAGTTGCCACTCTTATCTAAGATAGGCACTTCAATATCAGCATTTTCTACAATTCCGTTCAATCTATACAGTTCAACAAACAAGTGACAGATTATTTAACCAATTCTCAAACAAAACAAAAAAAAGAATCCATTGAATCTATCTATAAAGTTTAATAATGCCGAAGAAGAAATGAAAATTGTCTATTTATGACCTCAATAAACAACAACAGCAGTAGCAGCAGCAGATTAGTTAGTCCAATGGTGTTCCCAAGGTGAAGATAAGTAAGTTTAATCCATGGCTTGAACCCTAAGAGAAGCCAGCGATACATAACATAAGCTACATGATCAAACTGAGACCAAAATGGACATAAACTAAGGCTTAATTGTATCGTATAATCAAACAAACTGAATGTAGAGACAAAACGATTTGTAAAATAGAAAACCCTAAAACCCAATTTTGAAAGACAGAATACAATAAAACTCACAAGTGAAAGTGAAATGATGTTAACTCTGCAATATTGTAATCAAAAAGACACAAACGCCCCTCCCTTGCGTGTGAAAGAGAAGCCATGAATGAGGTGTTGTGCCGTCGTCGGAGAACGAAGAACAGTGAGAAGGAAAAAAAATAAAAAAAAATTTGGACCATTTCTCGATTTGTGCGTGTCATCCTTGCGCAGGGGCCATGCTAATCTTCTCTGTATCGTTCCAATTTTATCGGATGTCCCCGAAGGGACGAACTAAGCAGTTGGTGCCAGTAATATAAACAGTGAAATAGTCACAAATGTGGGCGATGTGGTACTTCTCTCTTCTCCCCAACTTGCGTTGAACACAGAATGCATTTAAGCTCTCACCCACCGGAAGAACAAGCCACCGACGATTCGAAGAACATATAAAATCAAGGATGCAGATAATAATTTTTTGAAGTTAATAATTTGGAGATGAACGAACGTGTTATGTACAGTAGTAGTAACCCATATGCTTACTAACCCTTTCATTACTTTGCACTACTCTTCAACCTTTTAGTCTTTTACAAATACTCTACTAGCTTCTCTCTCACTATATTCAGGTTGTCTATAGTGAAGAATATTGGGTTGTTCGTGATCATCCTAAACCAGAGCCACCACCACTAAAGAGGCTTATTGGCAGGCCCAAATAACGTAGGAGAAAATATGTTGTTTCTAAAGAAGTGTTAGGTGGACAAAAGCTTAAGAAGAGATATGAGTGAGTAATCTGCACCAAGTGTCTTCAACCTGGTCATTATGAAAAGACATGCAAAGGACCTGCTAAACCAATATATGTCAAAAGGAGGGCCGCAAGGAAGGCTAGAGTGCCTAAACAACCTACTCAAGATGAAATCAGTTTGACCTCATCACAACCACAAGTGCAAAATTTCACACATGTAATTTGTGGGTGATCTGTAGAATTCCACACATGAATATGTAGATAACCGCAAGGGCGTTGGTTCTTTGAAGACCAAGAAATAGCTCCTGTTGTAGGCAAAAGCCACATACAATAGGCAACACCCACATATTCTGCCTCTGTTGTAGACAGAGTCACGATGGGTTGTTTCTTTGAAGACCAAGAAATAGCTCCTGCACTTAGCATGAAGATGAAGCCTGAAGTGCTTTTCCTGTCTCCTAAATCTCCTGCATAATCACTATCACAGTAGGCTAACAGCTCCTGTTTCTGATTCTGCCCAGGTCTGTGGTACCCTTCAAGTACCTCAAAATCCTCTTAGCAGCAATTAAATGCTTCTCGGTAGGTTTCTCCATAAACCTACTGATTAAGCTAACAGCAAACATGATGTCAGGTCTTGTGGCATTTAAGTACATTAAGCTGCCAACAATCTGCTTGAATGAGGTTGAGTCTACTAGTTTTTCTTCATCAATCTTGGTGAGCTTACTCCCTGCCACCACTGGATTATTTACAGGTTAACTCTCCTGCATCTCAAATCTATTCAACACACCAGTTGCATATCTTTGTTGAGTGATGAATATGCCCTTACCATCTTGAGTAACCTCCACACCCAAGAAATGTTTCATTCTCCCTAGGTCAGTCATATCAAAGTGACTCTTCATTGGTTCTTTAAATTCCTTCATCAAATCAGCATTGTTTCCTGTGTAAAGTAGATCATCCACATACAAACTAACAATAAGAATTTCATGCTTATTTTTAGTTTTTGTGAATAAGGTGTGCTCATGTGAGCATTTGCTGAAACCTTCATTATTGAAGTAAGACTCTATCTTACTATACCAAGACCTAGGGGCTTGCTTTAGCCCATACAAGGCTCTTTTGAGTTGATCGATATACCTTATTCTCATTTCCCTTCTTCACATAACCCTCTGGTTGATCAACAAAAACAACCTCATTAAGCTCTCCTTGAAGGAAAGCGCTCTTGACATCCAACTGATGGACACTCCATCCTTCACTGGCAGTTATAGCCAATATACTCCTGATGGTATCCCACCTACCCACAGGTGCAAATACCTCAGAGTAGTGATAAACTCTAAATAAGTGCATTTTTAGAGATAAATTTGGGCTATTTTTAGAGCAATTGCTAACAATAATATAAATTACTAATTTGTTTTTGCTCTCTTTTGTTGAAAAGAAGAAATGGATTAAAGGAATAATATTTTGATTTGATGGGAGCAATCAACCCATGATTTAAATTGGCTCATGGCCATTTGGAAAAAAAGGAGTGCTGGTTGCAATTTATATACATATATATTATATGGGCTTGCCACAAGGAATGATATTGAAGTGAAGCCCAATAGCCTATATTAAATTGGTCAACAACACACTGGAGAGAGAGAGAGATAGGCCGTGAGTTTTGAAAAGAAATTATGAGAAAGGGGTCCACACTTAACTTGGGAAGGAGGAAACGTGATTTTGGATTGGAACGAGCAACACAACCCTAGTTTTTTATTATAAAAGGGACGGGAATTGAGAGAGGTGAAGGACGGATGAGAATTAAAAAAGAGAAGTGCACGGAAACCGAGAGAGAAGAAGCACAACAAATTGACGCTGAGGAGAGAAGAGAAGGAAATTGGTACCCGTTTTTGACACTGTGACAGAGCTTTGGAGCAGAATACAGAGACTGAATACAGGATCAAAATTTACTCAATCTCCGAGTTATTTTTATATTCTGTAATTCATGACTTTTTATTTTAATCTAATGTTCCTGAACACTATGGATAGCTAAATCCTCTTCTAGGGTCTTAGGTGGATCTTGCTTGATTAGAGACCTTTTATGTTTTAATTTATATTTTGAATTCCCAATTTTTATTTCAATTAATATTATCCTATTGCTTTATTACATAATTAGGATTAACAACTCATTGCATGTTTATAATCAATTAGTTGATTAGCGACCGTACTACAACTAGTTGGTGGACCTATAGGATAATTGAGACTATAATTAATGAATGACCAAACTTTAATTTAGTCTTCCAATCGTTCAACCTTTTTGTACTTCATGCTTTTCTTAAATTTAAATTCTAGCATGACCAAACTAGGATTAATTTAGGGAAAAGAATATTAATCACGAATGACCAAACGGATTAATAGGTTTAGTAAAGGGATTGGTAATTGAATAAAATAAGGGAATTCAGGTAGAATTAGACATAGAGGAATCGACACTGGCAAGTGAAACCGAGACCCTAGGCTTCTCTCCATTGATCGAACTTTTCCATTTAAATTCTTGCTATTTATTTCTTCGCAATTTAGTTTCTACAATCACCAATATTCGTTAGTCTAAATAATAATTAATCTTAAGTAGTTTGGTACTTATTAATTAATCCCTGTGGAGACGATACTTTTTATACTACTTCTGCAAGAGAGTACACTTGCTCTCAAGTGTGGTTTTAACGCAACAAGTTTTTGGCGCCGTTGCCGGGGATTAATTTAATAATATTAAACGAAAAAGATTTTTTTTTGCTTTAGACATTTATTTTATTTCTTGTTTTAATTTAATAAAAAGAAAAAAAATTACATTTAGTTTAATTTTAGTTGTTAGTTTTATTTTTATTATTATTATTATTACTCGTTCATGCTCACCCGCTCCCAGGAGCCTATTTTGGTTTGTGATCCAGAAATTGAAAGAACTGCTCGAAGCATAAGAAAAGAGACAAGAGTGATGGCTGCCAATCCGAGAAGAACTCTTCGGGACTACTTTACTCCAACAGCAAATATCACTACAAGCATAGTCAATCCACCTATGCAAGCTACTAATTTTGAGCTCAAACCAAGCTTAATTCAAATGGTTCAGAATTCGACTATGTTCAGAGGTACACCAACAGAAGACCCGCGCACCCATCTTAGAAACTTCTTGAGGGTGGCAGACTCAGTAATTTGCAATGGTGTCCCTCCCGATGCCATTAGAGTAAGATTGTTTCCATGGTCATTGGCTGACAAGGCATCTGCTTGGCTAGACTCTCAACCTGCTGAGTCCATTACCACTTGGGACCAACTGAAGCAGAAATTATTGACCAAATATTTTCCTCCAGGTAAGACTACTAAGATTCGAGGTGCAATAATCAGCTTTGCTCAACTTGAGCAAGAATCTTTACATGAAGCTTGGAAAAGATTTCAAGACTTACTCCGAAGTTGTCCACATCATGGATTTGAGAAGTGGCAATTGCTTGAATATTTTTGCAACGGATTATCTTCTCAAAATAGGGGAATTATTAATATGGCTTGCGGGGGCTCTCTAATGAACGGAGAACCTGCGACAGTATATGATTTAATTGCAGAGATAGCGGCCGATAATGCCCAATGGGAAACTAGTGACAGACACATTAAAAAATCAGCTGGGATGTACAAGGTTGACGATGACACTAGTGTTAATATAAAGCTAGAAGCTCTCTCTAAACAGGTTCAATCTTTGATGAAGGTACAAGCTCAATCTACTCCCATAGTTACCTCCACTAGTGACATCACAAATAATATCTGGGGAGGCCTAGCTGAAGAAGTCAACTATCTTGGTCAGACGAAAAGTGAGTTAAGGCCTGGTATGCAAGATTCTTTAGTTAGATACATGGAAAAGGTTGGACATCCGTGCATGGGTGTTTTAGCCAATTACATGGACAGGACTGATGATAGGTTACAATCTATTGAAGATCTGATAAAAGCACAGGGCCGGCCCGCAACTTCAACTGAAAAGGCCAATTATGTTCAGAATTCCAACCGGAGCCAGAATGACCCTTATTCAAACACTTACAATCCGGGTTGGAGAAATCACCCAAATTTCTCTTGGGGAGGACAACAAAAAGAGCGAAACTCAAGCTCCTATAAGCCTCCACATGTGCAAAGGCAAGAGGAGAAGAAGTTGGATACCAATGATGTGTTGGTAAGGTTTATGGAGCAGACAAATGGAAAATTTGAAACATTTGAGAAGAAATTTGGAAGCTTGGAGGGAGCCATAGGTAGCCAACTTTCAAACATCGTTGCTATGCTATCTCAAAGGCCTCAAGGCTCACTGCCTACCCAAACTGAGCCTAATCCAAGAAATGAGCATTGCAAGGCTATCACTCTTAGGAGTGGCAAGGAGCTGGTTCAAGAAAACAATCAAGATGGGCGGGCGCCCGAGAAAGAAATACAAGCTCCTACTAAGAGGAGCACTTCTGAGGAAAGCAACAAGGAAAGGGAAAAATATGAGCAAGCAAAGGTAAATGTTCTTTATCCTCAAAGACTTAAAAATGAACAGCATGATAAGCAGTTTGCTAAATTTCTTGAAATATTTAGAAAATTGCATATCAACATTCCTTTTGCTGAAGCTATTGCTCAAATACCTAAATATGCCAAATTTTTAAAAGAAATTATTTCTAACAAAAGAAAGTTAGAAGGCTTTGAGACAGTTAGGCTTAATGAGGAATGTTCTGCTATAGTTCTAAAAAAGTTACCGCCTAAGCTTAAAGATCCAAGTAGTTTTACTATCCCTTGTACAATTGGTAACTCTCATTTTGAAAAGGCTTTATGTGATTTAGGAGCAAGTATAAATTTGATGCCTTTTTCTGTTTTTAGAAAACTTGGTTTGCAGGAACCCCATCCTACTAATATCACTTTGCACCTAGCTGATAGATCCATTGCCCACCCCCGTGGAATGGTGGAAGATGTTTTAGTTAAGGTTGATAAGTTTATTTTTCCTGCTGATTTTGTTGTTTTGGATATGGAAGAAGATGAGGAAGTCCCAATTATTTTGGGGCGTCCTTTCTTAGCTACAGGTAAAAGTTTAATTGATGTACAACAGGGAAAATTGACTTTGAGACTTGGAGATGAGGAAGTTGTATTTCAAGTTTTGAACTCATTAAAAAATCACTCATCATTTGCTTCTTGTAATTTTATTCAAGCTAAGGATATTAATGACGTGGTTACCTCTGAAAGTTTTGATGACTTTAGAATTCAGGACCCTCTAGAAAAAGTACTTACTGTGCAGGGACTTGGCATATTGCAGGGTGGTGAGGAAGAAGAGTTCTTAATGTTTTCGCAGGCTCACCACCCTCAGAAAAATTGGAGTAACCATAGATTTGAGGAACTGGAATGGGGTGATACTCCAAATCCCAAACCTTCAATTGAAGAGGCTCCTGAGCTTGAATTAAAGCCTCTTCCTTCAAATGTAAAATATGCTTTCCTGCAACCCCCTTCCTCTTTGCCTGTGATTATTTCTGCAGATTTGACAGACACCATGGAGGATAAGCTTTTGAGGGTATTAAGGGACAACAAAGAGGCCTTTGGATGGTCAATTCATGATATAAAAGGCATTAGCCCCTCAATTTGCACTCACAAGATTTATATGGAGGATGATTATCAACCTCGGGCACTACCTCAACGCCGCCTCAATCCTAACATGAAAGAGGTGGTCAAAAAGGAAGTGATTAAGCTTCTTGATGCAGGTATCATCTATCCTATCTCTGATAGTAAGTGGGTAAGTCCTGTTCAATGTGTTCCTAAAAAGGGAGGTACTACTGTAATGGAAAATGATAAAAATGAATTAATTGCAGTTAGAAAAACTACCGGGTGGCGTATGTGCATTGATTATAGAAAATTAAATGATGCCACCCGAAAGGATCACTTCCCCCTTCCCTTTATTGATCAAATGCTTGAGAGAGTGGCAGGTCATGATTATTATTGTTGTTTGGATGGATATTCCGGTTATTTGTAAATACCAGTGGCTTCCGAAGATCAAGAAAAAACTACTTTTACTTGCCCATATGGAACATTTGCATATAAAAGGATGTCATTCGGTTTATGTAATGCCCCTGCCACTTTCCAAAGATGCATGATGGCTATTTTCTCTGACTTAGTTAAAAAATGCATTGAGATATTCATGGATGATTTTACTGTTTTTGGATCTTCGTATGATGATTGTTTACATAACTTGAATTTAGTGTTGCAGAGATGCAGGGATACTAATTTAGTGCTCAACTGGGAGAAATGTCAGTTTATGGTGCAAGATTGCATTATTTTGGGACACAAGGTGTCCACTAGAGGCATTGAAGTTGATCCTGCAAAGGTTGAGGTAATTGCAAAGTTGGCCCCACCCAATTCTGTTAAGGGGGTCCATAGTTTTCTAGGCCATGCTGGCTTCTATAGGCGGTTTATTAAAGACTTCTCAAAAATTGCAAAGCCTATGACTGACCTCTTGGTTAAGGAGGCAACTTTTGATTTTTCTGACACTTGTTTGAAGGCTTTTAATTGTTTAAAGGAAAAATTAATTAGTGCCCCTGTTGTTGTTGCCCCCGATTGGTCACTTCCCTTTGAAATTATGTGTGATGCCAACGATACTGCTGTGGGGGCTGTTTTGGGGCAAAGAAAGAATAAGGTATTCTATACCATTTACTATGCTAGTCGCACTCTTGATGATGCTCAAAGAAATTATACTACCACAGAGAAAGAGTTGCTAGCTGTAGTATTTGCATTTGACAAGTTTCGTCATTATCTTGTTCTTTCTAAAGTTATTGTTTATACTGATCATGCTGCTATTAGATATTTGCTTGGAAAGCAGGATGCAAAACCCAGGTTAATCAGGTAGATTTTTCTGCTACAAGAGTTCGACTTGGAGATTAAAGACAAGAAAGGCTCAGAGAACTTTGTAGCTGACCATCTCTCAAGGCTCGACCATAGTGTGATGCAGGCCTCAAATGATGGGGAGATCAAGGAGGTTTTCCCTGATGAGAGACTTTTAACTATTTCTACTATTCCTTGGTTTGCAGACATCGTCAACTACTTGGTGGGTAAGGTTGTTCCCCTTGATTTTTCTTTTCAGCAAAAGAAGAAATTAATTTCTGATGCTAGACACTACTTGTGGGATGATCCCTACCTATTTAAAGTTTGTGGAGATAAGGCAATTAGGCGTTGTGTGCCTATGGATGAGGTAACTTCTATCCTTGAGCATTGTCATTCTAAAGAGGTAGGTGGCCACTTTGGCCCAAATAGAACTGCATATAAAGTTTTACAATGTGGTTTTTATTGGCCTACAATATTTAAAGATGCTCATGATTTTGTGAAAGCTTGTGATAGTTGTCAAAGGAGTCGCAATATTTCTAGGCGTCAAGAGATGCCATTAAATAATATTTTGGTTTGTGAGATATTTGATGTATGGGGTATTGACTTTATGGGGCCCTTCCCTAAATCTTTTTCAAATCAATATATTCTTGTTGCTGTAGATTATGTGTCTAAGTGGGTGGAAGCTGTAGCCTTACCCACTAATGATGCTCGCGTGGTGGTGAAATTTTTAAAGAAAAATATTTTTTCCAGGTTTGGCACTCCTCGAGCCATTATTAGTGATGGTGGCACTCATTTTTGTAATAAACAATTTGAAAATCTTTTGAGCAAATATGGTGTCACTCATAAGGTGGCAACTCCTTACCACCCACAAACTAGTGGGCAAGTTGAAATTTCAAACAGAGAGCTGAAAAGGATTTTAGAGAAAACAATTAGTGCATCAAGAAAAGATTGGTCTTTGAAACTCGATGATGCACTATGGGCCTATAGAACTGCTTTTAAAACCCCCATTGGGATGTCTCCTTACCGTCTTGTTTTTGGAAAAGCATGTCATTTGCCTGTTGAACTAGAGCATAAAGCACCTTGGGCTTTAAAATTTCTAAACTTTGATACTCAGCTTACAGGTGAAAATAGGTTGCTGCAGCTTGATGAATTGGATGAGCTCCGTCTGGGAGCTTATGAGAATGCCAAGTTATATAAGGAGCGGACTAAAAAGTGGCATGATAAGCGCATCCAAGAGCGTGAATTCCATGTTGGTGAGAAAGTTTTAATTTATAGCTCACGCTTGCGTCTTTTTCCAGGAAAGTTGCGCTCAAGGTGGTATGGCCCCTACACTGTTACTCAAGTTTTTCCTTATGGAGTTATTGAGGTATCTCATGAAGATGGTACCACTTTTAAAGTCAATGGTCAGCGTGTGAAGCATTTTGAGAAATGGTTACTCCAAGTGAGCTATGTCACTGCCCTCAAGGATTGACCCTAGTACCGTCAGGCTCGGGACATTAAACAAGCGCTTCGCAGGAGGCAACCTGTGTTTTATTTTCTCTCATTTTTGTTTTGTTTTGTTTTTTTAGGAATTAGCTCAATTTGCAAGCTCTCTCAGGGAAGTCACTCTTACTCTCTCTCTCATTTATTTCCTTTTGTTTCTACTTGATCATTTTGCATTGAGGACCATGCTTCATGCTAGTGTGGGGGAGTTGATAAACTCTAAAAAAGTGCATTTTTAGAGATAAATTTGGGCTATTTTTAGAGCAATTGCTAACAATAATATAAATTACTAATTTGTTTTTGCTCTCTTTTGTAGAAAAGAAGAAATGGATTAAAGGAATAATATTTTGATTTGATGGGAGCAATCAACCCATGATTTAAATTGGCTCATGGCCATTTGGAAAAAAAGAAGGAGTGCTGGTTGCAATTTATATACATATATATTATATGGGCTTGCCACAAGGAATGATATTGAAGTGAAGCCCAATAGCCTATATTAAATTGGTCAACAACACATTGGAGAGAGAGAGATAGGCCGTGAGTTTTGAAAAGAAATTATGAGAAAGGGGTCCACACTTAACTTGGGAAGGAGGAAACGTGATTTTGGATTGGAACGAGCAACACAACCCTAGTTTTTTATTATAAAAGGGACGGGAATTGAGAGAGGTGAAGGACGGCTGAGAATTAAAAAAGAGAAGTGCACGGAAACTGAGAGAGAAGAAGCACAACACAGTGACACTGAGAGAGAAGAGAAGGAAATTGGTACCCGTTTTTGACACTGTGATAGAGCTTTGGAGCAGAATACAGAGACTGAATACAGGATCAGAATTTACTCAATCTCCGGGTTATTTTTATATTCTGTAATTCATGACTTTTTATTTTAATCTAATGTTCCTGAACACTATGGATAGCTAAATCCTCTTCTAGGGTCTTAGGTGGATCTTGCTTGATTAGAGACCTTTTATGTTTTAATTTATATTTTGAATTCCCAATTTTTATTTCAATTAAAATTATCCTATTGCTTTATTACATAATTAGGATTAACAACTCATTGCATGTTTATAATCAATTAGCTGATTAGCGACCGTACTACAACTAGTTGGTGGACCTATAGGATAATTGAGACTATAATTAATGAATGACCAAACTTTAATTTAGTCTTCCAATCATTCAACCTTTTTGTACTTCATGCTTTTCTTAAATTTAAATTCTAGCATGACCAAACTAAGATTAATTTAGGGAAAAGAATATTAATCACGAATGACCAAACGGATTAATAGGTTTAGTAAAGGGATTGGTAATTGAATAAAATAAGGGAATTCATGTAGAATTAAACATAGAGGAATCGACGCTGGCAAGTGAAACCGAGACCCTAGGCTTCTCTCCATTGATCGAACTTTTCCATTTAAATTCTTGCTATTTATTTCTTCGCAATTTAGTTTCTACAATCACCAATATTCGTTAGTCTAAATAATAATTAATCTTAAGTAGTTTGGTACTTATTAATTAATCCCTGTGGAGACGATACTTTTTATACTACTTCTGCAAGAGAGTACACTTGCTCTCAAGTGTGGTTTTAACGCAACAAGTAGTCAATTCCATGTTGTAGGGAACCCCTTGGCAACTAACCTTGCCTTATGTTTTTCAATCTCACCAGCTTCATTGAACTTAGTCTTGAAAATCCACTTCGCCCCAATCTTTTTACCTCCTTGTGGAAGCTCAACAAGTTTCCAAGTGTCATTTTTTTCAATGGAAGCTATCTCACTGTCCATAGCTCTTTTTCATTTTTCATGTCTCACAGCTTCACTGTAAGTAATAGGATCAGCAGTGTTTTCAAATACTGCAAGGCTCAGTAAATTTTTTCCTTCTAGAGACACATCATCAATTTCAGAATGGGTATTTAGCATGAACTCATCTAGATAGGATGGTTTTCTCATAACCCTTCTAGTTCTGGTAGTTACACTTGTGTCAGCATTGTTCTCAAGAGTGACTTCAGGTTCATTCTCCTGTTGTGAGAGTGCAGGGACAATTTCATGAGTTACAACAGTTTGTTCATTGTCAGCAGCTTCTTTTTCTTCTTGCACAGAATTTTCTTCTTCAGATTCAACAATCTCACACTTATCATCATAGTTCTTCTCATTACTCCATGGCCAAGTTTCATTCTCATCAAACACTACATCTTTACTTATCATGATCTTCTTTGTGACAGGATCATAGAGCCTGTAGGCCTTTGATTATTCACTTACTCCTAGAAAGTTGCATTTGAGACTCTTGTCATCCAATTTCTTCCTATGAGCATCAGGTATGTGCATATGTGCTACACAACCAAACACCTTTAAATGCTTTACAGGTTGAGGATTGAGTGGCGTATCCTGATCATCACAGGTGTGTATTTCATTCCTGAGTTAAGGAATAACTTGCTCAGCATTGGCCAATTGCAGCAAAGAGGGCTAAAGCTTGTGTTTGAAGATGACTTCTGCAAAGTTTACCATAAGGAAAAGGGGTTGCTGATAACATCAAAGATGGCAAGGAACAAGGTATTCCCCATCATTGGTTCCACTGCCATCTCCACTTGTATGCAAGCAGTTGATGAAGACCTTTCTGGATTATGGCATAGGATGTTTGCACATCTCAGCTCTAGATTGAAGCTTCTCAATCAGAGGAAGATGGTGACAGGGTTGCCTGAGTTAAAGGAACCAGTGAGGAATTGCACAGAGTGCTTGGCAGGAGCACAACATAGGGACAACATGGCCAAGAAGAGAAAATGGAGGGCTTCAAGGAAATTGGAACTGATACACTCAGATATTTGTGGGCCAATCTCTCCAGAATCAAACACTAGAAAGAGGTATTTCATTTCATTTGTTGATGATTTCACTAGGAAGGGTTGGGTGTACTTTCTAGTTGAGAAATCTGTTGCATTTCATACCTTTAAAAATTTTAAAATCATGATTGAGAAGGAATCTCAGTGTGAGATCAATTGCTTAAGAACAGATAGGGGAGGGGAATTCAACTCAAATGAATTTACTAGTTTTTGTGAAGAAAATGGTATAAGGAGGCAGCTCACAACTGCATACACCCCATAACAAAATGGGGTGGCTGAGAGAAAGAATAGAACAGTTATGAATATGGTAAGAAGTCTAATCAAAGAAGCTAAGCTCCCTAAACAATTCTGGCCTGAAGCAATAAGGTGGTCTTTTTATGTACTTAATAGAAGTCCAACTGTGAGCCTAGATGATGTTACTCTTGAGGAAATTTGGAGTGGAATTAAACCATTTGTAAAGCATTTAAAGGTGTTTGGTTGTGCAGCACATATGCACATACCTGATGCTCCTAGGAAGAAATTGGATGACACAAGAGTCTCAAATGCATCTTCCTAGGAGTAAGTGAAGAATCAAAGGCCTACAGGCTCTATGATCCTGTCACAAAGAAGATCATGATAAGTAAAGATGTAGTGTTTGATGAGAATGAAACTTGGCCATGGAGTAATGAGAAGAACTATGATGATAAGTGTGAGATTGTTGAATCTCATGAAGAAACTTTTGTGCAAGAAGAAAAACAAGCTGCTGACAATGGACAAACTGTTGTAACTCATGAAATTGTCCCTGCATTCTCACAACAGGAGAATGAACCTGAAGTCACTCTTGAGAACAATGCTGACACAAGTGTAACTACCAGAACTAGAAGGGTTGTGAGAAAACCATCCTATCTAGATGAGTTCATGCTAAATACCAATTCTGAAATTGATGATGTGTCTCTAGAAGGAGAAAATTTACCGAGCCTTGCAGTATTTGAAAACACTGCTGATCCTATTACTTACAGTGAAGCTATGAGACATGAAAAATGAAAAAGAGCTATGGAGAGTGAGATAGCTTCCATTGAAAAAAATGACACTTGGAAACTTGTTGAGCTTCCACAAGGAGGTAAAAAGATTGGGGCGAAGTGGATTTTCAAGACTAAGTTCAATGAAGCTGGTGAGATTGAAAAACATAAGGCAAGGTTAGTTGCCAAGGGGTGCCCTACAACATGGAATTGACTACTCTGAGGTATTTGCACCTGTGGGTAGGTGGGATACCATCAGGAGTATATTGGCTATAACTGCCAGTGAAGGATGGAGTGTCCATCAGTTGGATGTCAAGAGCGCTTTCCTTCAAGGAGAGCTTAATGAGGTTGTTTTTGTTGATCAACCAGAGGGTTATGTGAAGAAGGGAAATGAGAATAAGGTATATCGATCAACTCAAAAGAGCCTTGTATGGGCTAAAGCAAGCCCCTAGGTCTTGGTATAGTAAGATAGAGTCTTACTTCAATAATGAAGGTTTCAGCAAATGCTCACATGAGCACACCTTATTCACAAAAACTAAAAATAAGCATGAAATTCTTATTGTTAGTTTGTATGTGGATGATCTACTTTACACAGGAAACAATGCTGATTTGATGAAGGAATTTAAAGAACCAATGAAGAGTCACTTTGATATGACTGACCTAGGGAGAATGAAACATTTCTTGGGTGTGGAGGTTACTCAAGATGGTAAGGGCATATTCATCACTCAACAAAGATATGCAACTGGTGTGTTGAATAGATTTGAGATGCAGGAGAGTTAACCTGTAAATAATCCAGTGGTGGC
Organism: Astragalus glycyphyllos; assembly: GCA_963573325.1. Lineage (NCBI taxonomy): Eukaryota > Viridiplantae > Streptophyta > Magnoliopsida > Fabales > Fabaceae > Astragalus > Astragalus glycyphyllos. Next base: position 51,826,439 of record OY754312.1, on the reverse strand, counting down.
AGGGAGTAAGCTCACCAAGATTGATGAAGAAAAACTAGTAGACTCAACCTCATTCAAGCAGATTGTTGGCAGCTTAATGTACTTAAATGCCACAAGACCTGACATCATGTTTGCTGTTAGCTTAATCAGTAGGTTTATGGAGAAACCTACCGAGAAGCATTTAATTGCTGCTAAGAGGATTTTGAGGTACTTGAAGGGTACCACAGACCTGGGCAGAATCAGAAACAGGAGCTGTTAGCCTACTGTGATAGTGATTATGCAGGAGATTTAGGAGACAGGAAAAGCACTTCAGGCTTCATCTTCATGCTAAGTGCAGGAGCTATTTCTTGGTCTTCAAAGAAACAACCCATCGTGACTCTGTCTACAACAGAGGCAGAATATGTGGGTGTTGCCTATTGTATGTGGCTTTTGCCTACAACAGGAGCTATTTCTTGGTCTTCAAAGAACCAACGCCCTTGCGGTTATCTACATATTCATGTGTGGAATTCTACAGATCACCCACAAATTACATGTGTGAAATTTTGCACTTGTGGCTGTGATGAGGTCAAACTGATTTCATCTTGAGTAGGTTGTTTAGGCACTCTAGCCTTCCTTGCGGCCCTCCTTTTGACATATATTGGTTTAGCAGGTCCTTTGCATGTCTTTTCATAATGACCAGGTTGAAGACACTTGGTGCAGATTACTCACTCATATCTCTTCTTAAGCTTTTGTCCACCTAACACTTCTTTAGAAACAACATATTTTCTCCTACGTTATTTGGGCCTGCCAATAAGCCTCTTTAGTGGTGGTGGCTCTGGTTTAGGATGATCACGAACAACCCAATATTCTTCACTATAGACAACCTGAATATAGTGAGAGAGAAGCTAGTAGAGTATTTGTAAAAGACTAAAAGGTTGAAGAGTAGTGCAAAGTAATGAAAGGGTTAGTAAGCATATGGGTTACTACTACTGTACATAACACGTTCGTTCATCTCCAAATTATTAACTTCAAAAAATTATTATCTGCATCCTTGATTTTATATGTTCTTCGAATCGTCGGTGGCTTGTTCTTCCGGTGGGTGAGAGCTTAAATGCATTCTGTGTTCAACGCAAGTTGGGGAGAAGAGAGAAGTACCACATCGCCCACATTTGTGACTATTTCACTGTTTATATTACTGGCACCAACTGCTTAGTTCGTCCCTTCGGGGACATCCGATAAAATTGGAACGATACAGAGAAGATTAGCATGGCCCCTGCGCAAGGATGACACGCACAAATCGAGAAATGGTCCAAATTTTTTTTTATTTTTTTTCCTTCTCACTGTTCTTCGTTCTCCGACGACGGCACAACACCTCATTCATGGCTTCTCTTTCACACGCAAGGGAGGGGCGTTTGTGTCTTTTTGATTACAATATTGCAGAGTTAACATCATTTCACTTTCACTTGTGAGTTTTATTGTATTCTGTCTTTCAAAATTGGGTTTTAGGGTTTTCTATTTTACAAATCGTTTTGTCTCTACATTCAGTTTGTTTGATTATACGATACAATTAAGCCTTAGTTTATGTCCATTTTGGTCTCAGTTTGATCATGTAGCTTATGTTATGTATCGCTGGCTTCTCTTAGGGTTCAAGCCATGGATTAAACTTACTTATCTTCACCTTGGGAACACCATTGGACTAACTAATCTGCTGCTGCTACTGCTGTTGTTGTTTATTGAGGTCATAAATAGACAATTTTCATTTCTTCTTCGGCATTATTAAACTTTATAGATAGATTCAATGGATTCTTTTTTTTGTTTTGTTTGAGAATTGGTTAAATAATCTGTCACTTGTTTGTTGAACTGTATAGATTGAACGGAATTGTAGAAAATGCTGATATTGAAGTGCCTATCTTAGATAAGAGTGGCAACTAAAGTGGTTCCCTATGCATTTTGTGGATCAATTTTTACTTCTAAAGTCAGATCTCATGCTTGGTGTTAAAAGAGAGAAAATCTGACACTACCATTTTCCTTTTGTTTCTTAATTTTAATCTAGTTGCTAGACAATGCATTCACATTATCAAAGAGAGAATGGGTTCTGTTGGTTTATTTATTGTTATTGACATGTCTTTGATTATGCACTTGTTGTCACAATGCACATATTGCATATACGGGTCCTATTTTTATACTTGTCCTGTCACAGAGTTAATCAGCTTGGAAACCTTTTGGTATTGAAGACCATAGCTACGTGAGAAGTTCACTGGCTTCATTTCATATTCAAAGAAGAAGCTGCACAAATCCAACATTGCTCATGGTGAGTAGTAATTTTTTGGGGATTTTTATTATCTCTGAAATAAGCTCATATCATATGTTTTAAGATTTCACATTTAATTCATTTCTAAGGAATGAGCCTTGATCCAATTTGTAGGACTAGGAAAGGATGCTACTTTCTACCTGCCATGAAGACATTGTAACCACTTCTGACATTATGAATGTTGAACCCTCAGAATTTTTATCTACAGTTCATGGCATCCATTAGGGTACAGAACTGGTTATTGGCTATCATGCCTCAGAGAAACAAAAACAAACATTGCTTGATGAAATGTGTAGTGTTTTATTTCCAACTTTCTATTGATTTTGTCACACCAATTAAATGTGTGGTGTTTTTAAAACTAGAAGCTTTACCTTCCATTCTCCAACCATTCAGCCAAGTTCACCATATTGAAAGCAGTAATATGACCGGAATTGTATTACCATAAGGAAAGTGGCAGCGAGTAGCAAGTGCATTATTAATTTCATTTGATTTCTGAAAAGATCAAAAAGAAAGCATCGCCTGATTAGATGATGTTGAATTCTTAGCTTGACGGTGTGTGGTATTGCATTTCTCTTCTCACGAACTAATTTTTGGATCAAGAGGTGCTTCATAGTATCCCTAGCTACCCTGTTTCATTTTTCTTACTCCTTTCTTTTTCTCCTTTTTCCTTCAATAAAAGTATACTGCTGGTGCAAAACTGAATTTTTTAAGAGCCGGGGCAAGGTGGAGACAGTGGCTGATAGTTGCTACAGGAGAAAATATTGAAATAGTTCCTGCCTCAAATTGAAGTGCCTATCTTACACGATAGTAGCAGTTAAGTGGTTCCCTGTGCATTTTGTAGGTCAGTTTTTACTTCTGATGTCAGATCTCATGCTTGCTGATACAGCTTTATTTGGATTTCATCATCAAGTAGCATCTCAATCTTCACTTATTGTTGGACTTTGGCTCCCTCCATTTTCAAGTAGGTATGCACTTGATGTCACTCTCCTCAAAAAACGTGACCTCAAAGGTATAACACATTTGCTTGCCTTCTTTTATAGCTATTAGTACCTTTCTGGGATTTAAAGAGAGATACTTTTACATTACCATTTTCCTTTTGTTTCTTAATTTTACTCTAGTTGCTAGGCTATGCATTCACATTATCAGAGACAGAATGGATTATGTATTTTTGTTTATTGTGATTTACATGTGTTTGACTATACACCTGTTTGTCCCAGAAATTGTATTCTCATAAGGAAAATGAGTAGCAAGTGCATCATTAATCTCATTTGCTTTCTTTAAAAATTAAAAAAAAAAATTTGCTTGATTAGATGATGTTAAACTCTTAGCTTGATGGTGTATGGCATTGGATTTCCCATCCCACCAACTATGTTTTGGATCAAGATGTGCATCATAGATCTTTTTCATAGTATCCATAGTGAGTTAAGAAATTGAAGTCGCGTTTAATCAATTTTAATTTTAACAATAAAATGCTGTTCAAGTAGATAATGCCGCCACTTTTGAATTTCCATCAATTCCCTTTCATAAGCAGATTTTTGTTGAACCCTCAAGGACAACTTTTGTTGGGCCTTTCACTTAACAACACGGCACCTACCCCCGTACCTAGAGGCATCGGTTTCTATGACAAAATGCTTATTAAAATCTAGGACAGCCAGCACAGAGAAGCAGTTTCAGCTTCATGAGACCCTAAAAACTTTTCTTTTTTCAATAAGTCTGAGTAGTCTTGCAATCAATCCATAACCTTGGACAAATACTATGTAATACACTGTGAGGCCAAAGAATCCTCTCACCTTTTAATTTCTTTTGGGGTTGGCAATTTGACCATAACATCTCATTTTTGTGAGTCAGCAGAAACCCTATCATCAGCAGACATAATATAGCCAAGTATTCAACTATAGTCACTCTGAAATCACATTTCTTCCATGGATTCCCAATTTTTCTTCTCCTAATTAAGCCAAGTCCACCTCAGCTCTAAATTCCTCCTCAAGCCCATTAGCGAAAATTCCATTTGATGAAGCAATTATGGGGTTGATTAATTGCAAAGTATGCAAGGGTCAAGGTTGTTATGATTGCTTTGGATATCTAATACAATTGCCTTTGTTTTGTATTGTTTTATTTAAAATGAATCATTTGAGCCATCTATTATTTGTGAGTGTGAAGTTTCATTATTTGTCATGTTGCAGAATTGTCTTGATTAATTTCTGAAAGTGTTTCTATGTATGATTTTACTACCTATAAACATCATAACCACTTTGGACAATATAAATGTTGAACACTCAGAATTTTCATCTGCAGTTTATGGAATCCATCAGGTACACTCAGAATTTACACTTTTTTTTTGGTGAAAAAATATTTACACTAATATAAGGGTAAAACCGTGAAGAATTTCCCCTGTTAAATACAAATTGAAGGTATTTACTAGACCCTTGTTTATCTTCATTTTTAGTAGTCTTCTTGTGTTTGCTGGCTCTGGGCTTGAGTTGCATTAGAGAAGCAGGTGGTTCTTGTTTCACTGTTGTATGGAGAAGAATTAATTAGTGGAAGCATTAGAGAAGCAGCAGATGATGGTCCCTCTCTCCCCATAGGAGTTTAAGTTGAACCTTCCAAATTTTGGAGTATGCGTTTTCTTTTCACAAGTACCCTTATCAAAGACCCCACAAATACCTATTCACTCTATAAAAGGGTAAATAAACACAATGTCAGACCAACCTTATTAACTAATGTTCACCTTGCCTCAGAGCAGAGAAACAGACAAAAACAGTTCTAAAACTAAATAATACGTTTTCTGGTTGATATGTTTTATTCAAAATATTGGTTACCCTCCAATATGTATTCATGCATGACCCAATTGGTTTTTTCATCTTTTGGAGCTCTACCCATGTAGAAAACTAGAGATTTCTTCATTGCTATCCATGTATTTTCCTTGATTATCTTGTTGACTTTTCCTGTGGCAAGAATTAAGCTCACAGGGAAAATCACATTGCTTACACTTGACTTGCTCATATAAACTTCAGCAATGGCTATAGCACAGATGCTCTGTCAGCAACCTTCTCAATTATATATGAGTTTTTCATCTGTTGGACGAAGTCAAAAACCTGCTGGCGATTCAAACTTCAGATCTTAAGAAACATTCTCCATTGGTCCTACCAAAATTCTCTGTTACATAAAACAAGCAAGTGAAACTCTGAACATTTTAGCTAGGTTTCTTACTAACATTTGGGGTGATTGTAACTCTGAATATTTCAGTTAGGTTTCTTACTAAAAGAAGCAATGTATATGATTTTTCTACCTACTATAAAGACATCGTAACCACTGTTGACATTATAAATGTTGAACCCTCAGAATTTTTATTTACAGTTCATGGCATCCATTAGGGTACAGATCAGATTATGGCTATCATGCCTCTCAATTATGAGCTGATTAAACTAGTTCTAATAATAAAACAGTTAAGAACTTGCTCTGTCAAAGGAAAACTGGAGGAGGTATTTACTAGACCCTTGTTAATCTTTATTTTTGATATGCATTTCTCCATCAGGATTCTCAACATGGACTGGTCTTGAGGCAGGACACATTCTGAGTACTGTGAATTCCCAGTTTCTTTTGAAATTTTGTGGGGATTGGTAGTTTGAAGACTAGATGGGCTGCTAAGCAAAAAGAGGAACATCAAAGGGTATTGGGGAAGATTGGGTAGTCTAAAATAGAAGTTTCCTTGTAATTCACAATGTCGTCTTGTATTTTCTGATCCTGAGCTTCTTCTGTATGTAATGTAAAGATCCACTATTCACTATTTGTCTTGTCTTGTCTTGCAATATAATTGATCAAAAGATTTATAGTGGGTTTGGTTTTCTCCCTGTCCTAATTGCTAAATGTTTAGTTAGCTAGGTTTTATTTGGCCCTTGTGCTCTAAGATCGATCCTTAATTCACTTGAAATTTTAATGATTTCTCTGCACTGCATTAGACAACACTAGCTATTTTGAATTTAACAAAAATTACATTAGGTTGTTCTCCTCCCTGCAAGGCAACCATGAATTCTAACAGCCTCTCACCACTTGATATTCTGAATTCACAAACCTTTTAAAGTAGTGCAACCCGACTTGGTAAATACTGTATGTATGTGTGTCAGCAGCATATGTCCTGCAACATAGTCAAATTGAAAATTTATGAGGATAAGTGTTTATCTGAATGGTTAGTAAGCTTATGAAGGTAGATGGGACAGCAGAATAAGCGTAATTTTTGCAGTGCAAGCATGGTAACATGCTCACCTATGAATCTATGACTATTCTGAAATAAGTCTTATGAACTAGTTCGATGTAAATTGTATGTTGCCTTTATCCTTTTTAATTGATTATTGTACAGCAGAATATGTTGAACTCTTTAGCTTGATGGCGTGTGGCGTTGGATCAAGATGTGCTTCATAGATCTTTTTCATAGTATCCATAGTGATTTGAGAAATTGAAGGCGTTACTGATCAGTTCTAACGATAACATGTTGTCCAAGTAGATAATGCCGCCACTTTTGAATTGCCATCACAATGGCCACCCATTCCCTTTCGTAAACAACACAGCACCACCCACCCCATTACTATAGGCATCAGTTTCTATGACAAACAGCTTATTGAAATCTGGGACAGACAACACAGGCAATGAAGACATGGCTGTTTTTAATTGGCCCAGGCTTATCCCACACCCCACGCTACTCACCCCACACCCCCTAACCCCTTTAATCCCCAAAATACCCTTGACTCAAAAACACCCCAACCAAGGAAAACGGATGATTCGGTTGAGGGCAACCGAATGGATTCGGTAGAGGTCAACCGAATCGTGAAATGGGGTGTGTTTCAAAAAAATAGACATTCGATTGAGGTCAACCCCCTAACCCCTTTCAAAGGGTATTGAGGAAGATTGGGTAGTCTAAAAACTGTTTTGGAATCATCAGCAAATGCTTTCCTTTTTCCAGAAACTTCAACACATTCATCTTCATCATATGCATCATCAGCAGTGGCAGTTTTGCTTACCAACTTTTGTTGCAAGTCACATAAAATCTGAAACATTTCCTTCTTCACTTCATCTGTAACAGCTGTGCAAGCTCCAACATTGTGTTTTGTTCCAGCAAGGTGGTGCTTGAGACGATAAACCCCTCCAGATATGTCTTTTTCACAAAATTTACACTTGATTTTTACAGCATCTCCCTCAATAGAAAACCCATACTTCCAAGCAACATCACTCCTATTTCCAGGAGCATTCTTAGGTTTGTTTCTAAATTTGTCAGCAGTGGCAACAGTCCCACGCTCAACAGTAGCTGTATCAGCAACATTAAGTGAAGCCATAAGTGAAATAGAAGAACTTTCTGTAGAGGAAATAGAAGAACTTTGTCTAGAGGAAATAGAGGAGAGTTCATGGGTTTCTATTGAACAGAGAGAGAGAGTACTGCGTTTTTCCTATTCTGAATAGAGAGGGAGAGAGTTTCTTGCGTTTTTTGACAGAGAACACTGAAGAGAGAGTTCGTGGGTTGAGGGGGTGAGTCTCTATTCTATTTATAGAGCTGTAAATTTAATTTTTTGAAGAGTGTTACTGAGTTACTGCTGTAATAAGTAACAGTATTAAGTATTAACCCTGTTTTCAAATAAAATACCCTGTTTCCAAAGCCAATAAATGGCCAGAACCGTTGGAGCATCAAAAAACCCTAATCGGGTCATCTTCCAAACCGGGTCATCTTCCTAACCCGAAAAACAGAGCTCTGAAACCGTAAAATGCAACCAAATCGCAGATCACACGATTAAACGATTTTTAGCGGCGAATCCATGAGATTCCTACAAAAAACGATTTTGCGCATTCTCTGAATCGTTATTGGCTGGTGTAATCGCGATTTTGAGCGATTTTACGTTCCAAAACGCGATTTTGACTGCCATGGCCAGCACAGAGAAGCAGTTTCAGCTTCATGAGATGCTAAAAACTTTTCTTTTTTCAATAAGTCTGAGTAGTCTTGCAATCAATCCATAACCTTGGACAAATACTATGTAATACACTGTGGGGCCAAAGAATCCTCTCACCTTTTAATTTCTTTTGGTGTTGGCAATTTGACCATAACATCTCAGTTTTGTGGGTCACAGAAACCCTATCATCAGCAAACACAATATGGCCAAGTATTCAACTATAGTCACTCAAAAATCACATTTCTTCCATGGATTCCGAATTTTTCTTCTCCTAATAAAGGCAAGTCCACCATCATTTGAAGAGTCTTAGGTCTGTGTATCCTGACCTCAGCTCTAACTTCTTCCTCGAGTCCATTAGTGAAAATTCCATTTGATGAAGCAAGTTATGGGGTTGATTAATTGCAAAGTTTGCAAGGGTCAAAGTATCTCTTTATGGTATCACAAGCATAAAAATTGTTATGATTGCTTTGGATATCTAATAAAATTGCCTTTTTTTTTTGTATTCTTTACTTAAGATGAATCATTTGAGCGTCCTTTGTTTGTGCATGTGAAGTTTCATTATTTGTCATGTTGCATAATTCTCTTGATTAAAGAATTTCTGAAATTGTTTCTATGTATGATTTTGCTACCTGCTATATATACATCATAACCACTATTGACAATATAAATGTTGAGCCCTCAGAATTTTCATATGCAGTTCTTGGCATCCATCATGTACAGACGTGGTTGTTGGCTACTCATGCCTCTGAATTGTGTGAGCTGATTAAAATATTTACACTAACACATGGATAAAGCCGGGAAGAACTTGCTCTATCAAATACAAATTGAAGGAATTTACTAGACCCTTGTTTATCTTCATTTTTAGTAGTCTTCTTGTGTTTGCTGACTCTGGGCTTGATTTGCAATAGAGAAGCAAGTTACCTGAGACAACTCACAATCAGGTGGTTCTTGTTTCACTTTTGTATGGAGAAGAACCAATTAATCGAAGCATTAGAGAAGCAGCAGATGATGGTCCCTCCCCATAGGAGTTTAAGTTGAACCTTCCATAGTATCCATATGTTCGACTTCATCCAACATATGAAGATTGAAATCTTCATATGAAATCTTCAAAGATCTGTGAGGTAGTGATTTATGAAATCTTCATATGTTGGATGAAGTCGAACATGCTGGCGATTCAATCTTCAGATCTTTGTAAACATTCTCCATTGGTCCTACCAAAATTCTATGTTACATCAAACAAGCAAGTGAAACTTGGAACATTTCAGTTAGGTTTCTAAATAACATTTGGGGTGATTGTAACGCTGAAAGAAAAAAAGACTATTTGTTAAGTGATTCGTTGTCCACAATTTTGATTGAAATTCATTTTTCTTAATGCTTAATCCCAAATTTCTGATTCATGTAGATTAATGTAACTCCGTATGTGATATATAATATGATATGATTGCTATGAATATCTACCAGTCATGCACTAGCCTACATGTACGTCTTATGGTGTTTTGTCCAATTATTTTTCTGTTGAACCATGAAAATATTTAAATATGGGAGTTTCCGTGTTAAATGCTTGTAGTTGACTTGTGTGTATATTACGATGCAATTGCATGTCAAAAGTATAAATGTTAAAATTAAGAAACGATGACAAAAAAAAAATTAATAATATTAATGTACTCATATAAATAGGAGAAAAATTAAAACTGTACATGAAACATACCTCTAAATTTAAATTAAACTAGTCGTGTTACCCGTGCCGTGCACGGGGGCGGAAAAAAAAAACAGAAGTTGCGACACAAAAGGTCTAAATATTACATTCTCATAGCAATAAAAGTTTCAACAAGGTTTGAAGATAGAGCAAAATAAACAAAACAAAGATAAAATGTCTTGAAGGTACATGCCACTAAAAAAAGTCATTACATAATAATAGGATTGTGAGCACTTTGGCCAACTTCTTCATGATGAGAAGAGTTAGTCCTATGAATGGGACGACAGCCTCGATGAGGGTAGAGCATCTAAATTGGAGGCGGCTGATTGCGCATTATTCTAAGACGAACACGTGCAGCAGTCATCGGACAATGGATTTTGAAGCAACCCTTTGAAACATAGGCTAAAACGACCTCACTCCTAGTAGGTGTTCCAATCAAACCATCAACACCAAAGAGATTCATAATCTCAGTAGTCTTGGTCTTAATATAAGGCACGTTGTGTTGCTATTAGGTTGTTAGCATACCCACCATCGGCATAAGCACCGTTAACATTTCCACCATAAACATTTTGCTTAAGATACTCCACTTGGATGAAAGGTCATTGATTACGCATAACACGTCGTCAACGACGATCAACAATAGTTGTCAAGGAACATCAATATTGAAATGCCCTTGAGATACATAAGTGAAATCAAAAAGTGTAGGACCTTCAAGCAAAAAGATTCATTATAGCAGTGATTTTGGTCTTTAAGTATGATTGTCCAGTCTTATTCACACAAAGAGTATACATCAACATAAAATGTTTCTCAAAACATAAAGAAAGAGATTTTAGAGTACTAAAAATGCTAAGCATTTAGTAAGTGACACGCATTTTATCAACTTCCCAATTACTGAGCCTGACCCAAAGTAGGTTTCTTAATGACAAACCCATTCAAACTAATTTACAAATTTAAATATGATTCCAATCAACGGCTTTCAAAATTTAACCCCTACCAAACTCTTTACTCGCCCCAAAGAAAACAATCTGAAGACAAATCAAACTTTACTCGTTACAAATTCAACACAAGAAAAAGAATGATATAAGACGTCATCACTCTACTCTCAAAGTATGGTGTTTTAAAATGTGGTGCGGAATGATACCGCAAACTTTTGTCCCCTGTAGCTTTAACTTTGTCTTCATCTTCATCAACCCACCCTGTAATCCTATGAACAAAACAGAGTTTTCTGGTTAGTGTCAACTTATTATAGGCCGTAGCTATTCACATGCTAGAGAAAATATCCAAGTTTTATAGGTTTATAGCTGACATTTCTCTTAAATAGCTGGCATTGGCACGGGGTAAAAGCTCTAGTTAATATAGAATTGTTATTGGGTAAAATTTGTTTTTTAAATTGCAACATGAGAAAACTTTGTTTAAATTGAAAGTAAGTATAAACTAAAAAAATATTTATTTAATAAAGGCAATTGCGGACTTAAAAACTAAAATAGAGTGTACATATTTGTCACGAAATTATTATTTCTCACTAAATCGGTTATTGAGGAATGGACTCTGAGTACTTGAACGGTAATTTTTTTTTTCAAACACTAAAGTACCCAAAAATACGCTGCTTAGCATTACATTTTACGTATTTTATCATGAAATTATATATATATTTTCACTAAATCAGTTATTGAGTCACAAATTTTTGACATTTGAATAGTAGATTTTTTTGGAAACAATAAAGCATAAAAAACACACTACTTAACATTGTACTTTACATATTTTTTTGAATTTATTTTTTCACCAAACCGGTCACTGAGGAACAAATTTTGTGTATTCGAACATGTAAACTTTTTTCGATATTTAGGAATGAATTTTGAGTATTTGAAAAAGCATCACAAAAACACACTGGCCAGCATCATAATTTACATAATTTATTATGAAATTAATTTTCATTTTTTAGCAATCCGATTATTGAGGAAAAATTATTTTTTTGACAATTAATTTTGTTTCGTACTCTAAAGAACCTCAAAAAATTGCTAGCATCATACTTTACATAATATATCACGAATTTAATTTTCGTTTTTCACCAATCTGATTATCGGAAAAAAATTATTTTTTTTCAAAATTTTAATGTAATATAAAAAAGGAAAATATTAAAAAAAATGGGGGGTAGGGGGCTAGGGGGTGGGGGAGTAGGGGGAGGGGGAGAGGGGTGGGGGAGGGGTAGAGGGGGTGGGAGTTTTGGAGGGAAAGTGGAGTGGGAGACTCCACAAGATTTATATTTTAAAGATACGGTAACTTAAATGTGAATGTAAGAAAAAGGGAAAAGTTGTGCTTCATTAAGAGAAATTTTAACCTAATTTTTGAATTTAATTAAATTTAAATTTTGTATAAGGGATGACTAAAATTGAGTTATAGATAAACACAACTAACACTTGAAGTTTTCATTATGTACACAATCGAACACATAAAAATCTCTTTAAAAAAGGAGATTGAGGTAAAAAAAAAAAGTAGTGTTGATCTCTTTTTGAGCATGCATAAGGATGGATATTCAAGAGAGGTACCCCATGGTTTGGTGCCTTATGGCACTACTCTCAAGTTGCAAGTTTCCAACGAAAGTCATGTGCTTGAAGACGTTGATTCTAACTTCTAAGGGAATTTCTTTTGTATTGGGTCCATATAAAGAAGTCAAATAAATTGAGTTTTCCAAATTCATGATAGACAACTTGCGTGTTGCATTGCTTAAGTTTAACTTTTTTCATGTGCTTGAAAATCTTGCAAATTTAATGATAGAATGATCTAATTTGTGTCTATATATAGTCTAAGTTTTAAGAGAAGAACTTCAACAAAACTAGAGGACTCCAAGTCATACCTTGTGTGCTCCGTATAACCAATGCGTTGATTTTCCTACTCTGCGTTTGATTAATGGTCAATGTGTGGAAAACTTTAAAGGGGTTTATTCAACCCATTTTTACATAGTCATTTGAGTTCATTAATTATACTCCTAATATATCTAAATTTATGTTGTCATGATGAACCAGAATGTGTGATTGAAAATGAGAGTCCTAGTGTGGGCTCAATTAATATTTTGCAAACCTTGAAAGGAGAAACACATTATGTGAAGGTGCTGGAAACACTAGAAAGTGATGATCAGAAGATCGTTGGAGTGGATAAAGTATTTTCTAGGTTGTATTGAGAGAGAGAGAGAGAGAGAGAGAGAGAGAGAGAGAGAGAGAGAGAGAGAGAGAGAGAGAGAGAGAGAGAGAGAGAGAGAGAGAGAGAGAGAGAGAGAGAGAGAGAGAGAGAGAGAGAGAGAGAGAGAGAGAGAGAGAGAGAGAGAGAGAGAGAGAGAGAGAGAGAGGCACTAGTCATTGACATATCTACTGGCTAGGCTTCTAGAGAATGCTGAGTCATCATCTATTTCAGATGCTTGATGACAACTTCTCTTTCTCTAAGTCATGATGATCAGAAGATGATTTGACCTTCAAATTCTTTGATCATTAGACACTCTTGCACATATTCCTTCTGATGGATGTGTTGAGAACATAAGCAGATGATTTTCCTTTATCTTCAACGAGGCTTGATTGATGCTTTTTATAAAGTAGACGCTTGTTGAGATATCTTGACCAGAGGATGTCTTCTTAAACCACAAGCTTTTGGCTTTATTCAGAGAAGTCACTCCTTGACTTCATGCACTGTCTTCAGTAGACTTGATAATGAACGATCTAACTTGTGTTTTCTTCAATCCTTTGGTCGGTTTTTTTGAAGGCGCATATCTTCTATTGACTTGGTATTGATTTCTTCTCGTGTGTTTGTACTTTAGATGTTGTAGCACACACACATATCTTCTTGATGAGCTTCAACTTGTCTTGATCTTTTGGTGTTGTATCTTCATGTTGAATCACTCTAACCAGACTTCTTATTCTTCTTGTCTTTGCTTGAAAAAGTGTGTAGCTTCTGTTGTTAGGGATCTTAACAATCTTGCACACTTGAATAAATAGTTAGTAGACAAATTATTCTCTTGCCTTGTTATCATCAAAACATCAGACTAAAGGAATTGTTCTTCGAACCAAATCGATTCTATCACTATGTTGTTATTTCAATGTTCAAGCAAAGAAATGTAAATTTGGTTATAGATATCTACTCCAAAATGTATAAAAAGATTCTTATCTCTTACCTTTCATTGTTTACTTTTGCATAGTGTTGGGTGTTACTTAACTTTGTCAAATGTGTTGATTTTTCCCAGTTCCCGTTTGACCTCGGGGTATGTTGGTATTGATTTGGAGTTTTTTTTTCATTTAGGATCAAATTCATGGTCGAATTTCTTCAAGAATGAGGAAATGATTTCTTCAAGAATGAGGAAATGATTTCTTCAAGAGAGCCTATTTTAGTCAAATTGGAAAGAACCGTATTTTATTTTAACATGTAATAATCATACTTTAATTATGACTATGTTCTAGTTTATGTTGGCGTTAGAGTATGCTTGTGTTTGTGTGTATGCACCTTAACCTAGACACCATGGTGTGTAGCTTAGACACAACCTTAAGTATTTAACAACTTTTGTATCCTCATTTTAGGAACTTCTAAGAAAAAAGAATTGTGAGAATAGAGAATGTTTCTCAGAATTCTTCTTAGAATAAAATTTGAGTCTTATCAAGAGCCTCTTACTCTTGTGGTGATTTTTTTTTGAGATTAAAAGGGGCTTAAAGCCCAGAAGAGAGTTACACGGGAATCAAACGGGGAGTAGAAACTCCAATTACATCAGCACCAACTAGAAACTTAACTATAGTAGGGGGAGAATCAAAAATGGAGGAGCCATCATCATAAGTGCAACCCAAACTAGGAAGTTCATCCGCAAACTTATTTGCTTCACGATAGATATGGATGATAGACACACTAGCAAAACAAGAGAGTAGCTGCCTTATCTTTCGCACAAGTTGTCTACCAACTCTTGTGGTGACTCTATATTGATCTTATCATTATCTTCGATCTGGCAATATCTTCATCTTCTTGCCTAACTCTATTTGTATGTTTCTCTTCCCTTTCTTTTTTTAATCGTGTTATTTATCATTCAAAATACACTTGGTTGGATTTTTTAACTTTCATGGATTCAACTAGATCCATATTATTTGATGTCAAGGAGAAAGAAGCTGGCTAATTCAGAGTTCAGCGAAGAGATAAGTAAATTTGGACCCAACTTTTTTAATCATCGGAGTTCAAACTTCCGTACTAACCAAAGCCATCCCTTTCTACACGTCAAAAAAAAAGCCATCCCTTTCTAAGTAAATTTATATACTCAAACAAACTTATTGTAAGAACCAATCCATTTATTTTCAAAAATTGAGAAGACCTCAATTAGGGTATTTTAGTCATCCCATGTTGAGCTGGCAAAATGGATCAGGCTAGCCTGAAGAAACACAGGGCCTGGGCAAAGAAATTGAGCCCATTTTTATATCCGGGCTTTTTATCCACTCCTGAAAACCTCGGCCCCACACCGGGCTAGCCCAGTTGGGCCAAAGGTAACCCACAAGCCCGTAGATTACAAGAAAATAGAGAGCATTGCTGCCAAATATCACCGACTTTCTTTTTATTGGGTGATATTTAGCGTGCACTACTAATGTTGCCTTTGCCAAAGTCCAATTGATATTTTTGTTTTTCAATTAGTTCTCCAATTTACCAAAAAGATTTATGCTTAGCTACTTTGAAAAGAATTCTACTTATTAAAGTGGAAAGATGCATTTGCATGGTTTCCTAGTTGTCAGACTTTCCCCCCCTAGTTTATATATAAGTGCATGATTGGGATAGTGAGATAATCCCTTCTCTATTTGCGCCGACTTGGGAAAACAAATAAAGCAGTGTCATTCTTTGAATCCAAACATATTAAATTCATTTCCAACAACATTGTTGTCTGACTGATTTTGTTTCTTCTACAGGGGTTAATGATTAAAGAGCAATTTTTAAAAATTATTCTTGTAGTGGGATTAAAGAATAATGAACATTTTTCCATCTTTTTTTGGTCAAAATGAACATTTTTCTTTAAATTATTATTTCCGATTAGGGATTTTTTTTACCCCCACTGTTTATCCATATACCCCCACACTTAATTTTTGGACGAAAATATCCCTATAAATTTTTGACCCAATCGAATTTACGTCATTAACATATAAATACGATTTGTTTTTATACAAATCGTATGTATGTAGAGGTAAATACATATGATTATCCAGAAAATACACAAATCGTATTTACCTTTGGTTAGGTAAATACGATAGTTCAAAAAAACAAAATCGTATTTACCTTGGGGTGAGATAAATACGATTCAGGTAAAATACAAGTCGTATTTACCTATGGGTGGGGGTACATACGCTTTGTAAAATACAAATCGTGTTTACCTTCACCCATAGGTAAATACGATTTGTTAAAATACAAATCGTATTTACCCTCACCCATAAGTAAATACGATTTGTATTTAAATCGACGGTCAGATTTACTCCCCTGGTCCAACTGCTATTTTTTCAGCGGTGTAGATTGCACGGATAGTATCAAGGTTGATATTCATTCACGAATTCTATAAATACCCGCCCCCACCCTCATTCTTTTCACACAAAAATTACACTCTCAATTACTTATTTCACACATCTAGAATGCAGATTTGCCTAATACAACGGTCTGACGAGAATAGGCTCTGCGGTATACATCATGGGGGCAACATCACCATGAGAGAAGGTGGGATCTACTTTTGGAGTCCCAAGCCGGTTTTATGCCGAATCCACCGCGCCATGGAGTTTGATGGTTTGAAGGATAAAGTGTGGTCAAAAGTTCAAGTGATCGGCGACGACCGTGACGTCACTAGTATCACTTATCGGAAACCCGATCGTGGAGATGATGGCTGCATTTCCTTCTCGTCAATGTCTATCAAGACCGACGAAGACGTGGCGAACATGTTCGACATTCATGACAGGCTTCTGGGGTATAAGTCGTTGGAGCTGTACGTGGAAACACAACGAAGCGTGAATGAGATTTTACGTCGTCTGCGAGATCCGGAGTATTAGGGTTTTGTTTGTTATGTTTTATATTTTATGTAACTTTGTTTTATCGCATGAATGAAATCGACTGATATGTAACTTTGTTTTATTGGATGAATGAAATCGACTAACCGAAATTTTAAGGAAACTCGCAAGAAAAGTAGAAACATAAAATAAAAGTACAAATAGAATCCAGAAAAGTACAAACATAAAATCCAACAACTGATCCATAAAAGCGCAAACATAAAATAGAAGTACAAATAGAAAATGTCCTAGTCACGCCTCGGCGCGCCTACGCCTAGTGGACAATGCCTGCTCAGCCCGTCGAGAAGAAGACACTGTAAAAATAAAAAAAACAAATAAATTAAAAAAACAAAAAAACAGCAATCGTATTTACCTTAGGAAGAGGTAAATACGATGCGATTTTTTAATGAAAATCGTATGTATGTAAATACGACTTACTGATTTTTGAAGCTTCTGGGAGGAAATCGTATCTAGCTAGATATGATGCGAAAATTGGTAGAAATCGTATTTATCTTTTGGGAGGTAAATATGATGAGCTCAAGAAATTATCTGGTCAAATCGTATGTAAATGACAAATGGTAAATATTTTGTAAATTTGTAATTTTTTTAAGGATATTTTAGACTTTTCAACGTATGCGTGAGGGGTATGGAGTCAATGAGCGGGGGTACAAAAAAAAACCCTTCCGATTAACACTACCGGACTAGCCCAAAAAGCCCGCATAGTGCCAAACTTGGTATCTAAAGGTTGAGCCCAAATTTCAACCCAAGCCCGATGCGGCCAGATAGCCCATTTTTCCAGCTCTAGTTATGATTTTAATATTCTAATTATTTATTCGTTTTGAATTTTGATTGGCTATTATGAAACAAAATACAAGAGTTCAGAAACACAGCTCTAACATAATTTTCCCTTTTTGGTTTCACAGAAATACATACTTCACCAATACAACAGTCGTCTCTATGACGCAATAGCAAGTTTGTACTTTAATCATAAAATGGTATTACATATCATGCGACAGCTACAAAGCATCTTCAGGGGACACCACAACATTTATTCAGCAGCCTTCAAACTCTCAAACTTTACCCGCAGCTTACTCCAAGATGATCCGCCAAACACACTACTTTCCAAGCTTACGCTTCATGGAAAATCTGCCAAAAGCACACAGCTGGCACACCAAAACCTACCTACTATTTTGCATATTCCTCCATTGCTTCCTTAGACTACCGAACCAGCTTGTTCACATAGGTCCATTAGATCCAGGGTCTGCAATATCAAAATCAGAAATCCAATCCCATCAGAGAGAGAGAGAGAGATAATCTGAGATATCAATATCACAATATATATTTTCTAAATGAAACAGCAATATCCCATCGCACCTCGGGAACTGACAGCTCAAGACGAAACTTTGGACCATCATAATGATGCAATACAGGCCTGAATGAATCTTCTTCCAGTGCCTTGCAAATTTTCCTGACACGGGTTCTTACCTGCGTAGGATGAAGAACAAAATATTTTACATTCAAAATCTTTCAGACAGACTAATATATGGATGGACTTTCCTATCCAAAAATCCTAAACTCTACCTGAGCTGGAAACCTTGATTCGCCTTTGCATTTTTTGTCCTCCCATGCAGTTGGATCTATGTTAGAGCCCCCAAAACTTGCTGCCTGCAATCAAGAACTTTCGAAGTAAGGGAATTGACCAAATTGCATTTGCTTTATCGTCAATTCTTTTCCCTTTCTTAATTTTAGTATGGTCATTCTAATTGAGGACTATTTTAAGAAAAAATATAATGGGGGCAAAGTAATGGAGGAAGACAAACAATAGAGACCAAATTTGAACATCATCATTATCATTCAATGCATTCGGTAATCTCATTCCCATCACTAACTATGCCTCTATGCCACTTCTTCTCAATATGAATTCCCAATCATTTCACCCCTCTAATTGTATCAGTTATAGAAGAATGTTCAACACTTCCAACAAAAACACACAATTGCGGTGCCTATAAAATCTCTTTGGCAGAGCACTCTAGCTCCGCACCACAAGAATAGGTGTCAATTTTATAGCACAAAATTGTTCTTTGGTGTTAGCCTCATCTGTTACTAATACCATTTAAAAGGGCACAATTTCTTGACTAAAAAAAAGGGGCACAATTTCAATCCTTCATATTCATAATCTTAAGAAATGGTACTTCCCTTCACAGTCCGCAGCACAGTGTAATTTACTGTAATCAGAGAAATTAAGAATAGCCTACCTCAAAAATGCCATGCAGCTGATGGGTAGTGTAGTTATACAGAAATAGAGGTAACCCTGGTGTTATTGCCCTGACAGAATCTCGATACCTTGGAGGCAAGCCTACCAAAAATATTGAAAGAGTCAGTCCTTAAGAAGTATATGAATGATAAACATCAAGACTGAAAATAGGTAACATTAAGCGTGAACACACCAAATAGCTGACGTTTTAAGTCTTCCTGCATTGTGTCATTGTTACAAACAAAGATATATCCTCCAAGCACCTCATTGCGAGGAAGTGTCTCCGCTGCAGGCAAGGTCTTAAACCTTTTGTCAGCAGCATTTGAGTTGTTGCTTTCATTGTTGTTGTTACTGTTGATGTTGTGGGAGTCTTTGTTGAACTGAACATTACCACTATACTTGTTATTGTTCATGTTGCCCACCAAGTTTGCATTGCTTTTCTGGTACACAGCATTCATATTGTAAACACCATTTCGAAGGGAGCTTTTGCTCACATTTTCAGTAAATTTAGAGTCCAGGTTTAACATGCTCAAGTTAAGAGTGTCAAATTTGTTCTCTTCCTGGTAGCCAAATTTATCCCTTGGCCTTGTTTCAATTGGACCCTTTGAAAGATCAAGGTTGTTAAAGCGCTCCCCCTTTGATGTTGTCTGCTCAGCCAACTTAGAGGCAACCATAAACCATTTGTGATCCTCTGATGTTTTTGAGTGTCCACGAAGCTCATCCCCTAATTGCCAGAAGCTGTGCATGTTGTCCATCCTCTGAAAACCTGATAAGGTTGAATGAAGCCCGAATCTCACTAAAGGAGTAAATCAAACACAAAAATAGGTCAGGGCAAACATGCAATTAAATAAAAATGTATCAACAAAATATTCCTTCTTCGTCCGAATGACAACGAGCTAAGACTAACACATCAAGATAGCCAAAAAAAATCAATTTGTGCTGACAGAAGTCAAACGCTCAACCAGATTTATAACAGTTCACAAAATCATCAATTAACAAAGGCCATTAACAAACAAGCATGTAGTACAACCTAATCCAGTGCCAACTAAATACAGGAAACGATCCCTTCTTCAAATGTTCAATACATCAATATTGAGGACCATCAGGCATCAGCTACAATTAACTACCAATAGGCAACAAAGCCTTTGTTTGTCAATAAACAAGTTAACAAAGCTATTAATGATAACAATATTCTTGCCATTTTAAATTTGCAAACAAAAAAATTAGTTCAAATAACTAGAGAGAAATTCCGACTTAATTAATGATCTTGCTGTTTTAGATATGCAATTGTAAATTCCAACATACCATTTAAATATGCAAACCAAAAAAAATTCAATAACTAGGGAGAAATTCCAACTTTATAACCAACTTTCTATTAATGATTTCGCTGCTTTTTTCCTTTCATATTGGCCTACACATAAACAAAACAAAAATCCAAAAATAGGAAGATTGTCAGATCTAATTATCCATTTTAAAAAATCTGGCCCAGAGCACACCGGTTCCTAATTTACTTCTTTCTCTACGAAAAAATATAAACAAAAAATAATTCAATAAATTAGCCGCATAATTCAACTGCTTTCACGGAATTCCCCGTAGCACTAGAGTTACCATAACCATCACACTCTTAGCTTTGTCACAAATCTCGAAAATTGAAACAAAAAACGCAGAAATGGAACAACAAAAATATTTCTTCACACAATAAAAAGTCATCTACTGAAAATTGAATTAAATAACTGAGATCATAAAAGGAAATCGAAGATTGAAATCGTGCATTCACAAATAAGTGGAAAAACTACTTAAATCAAAACAAGAAATTGAGCAAAATTACTAGGTTAGACAAAGACGTAAAGTAAACAAAGATTAAGCTTACAAATCTAGATTTGATAACGAAAATTCAGGAACTGATTGAACAATTTTTGCAGAGAAGAAGAAGCCCTAGATTTGGGGATCCAGAAAGAAGAGAGAGAAAGAGAGTACCTTTTTTTACAACTTCGCTGTTAAACTCAAAGACGCCAGTGAGAGAAAGAGAGAGGGTGTATGTGATTCAAGAGCGATGTGTTTAATAAGCTTCATTTTTTGTTACGTAAATGCCTATTCAGGTTTCGCGGAATTACGGAGATTGCCACTTTTAATTTTGACTTTTTAATTATTTTTTTTCTTTTTTTTTGGCGTTTGTTTGGGTAGTTGGCGACGTGGCGGTGCAATGAATCTGTACTAGTAGTAGTCGCAATTTCACGTGGCCCTCGCGCTTGGACGCTGCCGGAGTCACGCAATAAATTGTGTAGTACTCTGAGTCACGCCATAATTGGAGGTGCAAAGTATTTATTTTTCTCCAATTCTTTTTTTTTATTACAAATTTTTTCCATTTCTTATCCATTAGTAATTTCTTGCCAAAAATATCTATTATGTTATTACCTGTTTTTTTTTCAATAATTTATTAGAGCATCAGCAACGGTGAAAACCACATATACAGGGTGGATTCAAAAGTTGTTGGTACAAGTGTGTTGTTCCACTACAACGGTGGTGGCAAATTAGAGTTTCTACCTACCTCGAATACAAACTAGCACCAAGATAAATACTTTATATGAGTTACAATCGATTCAATCTTGGCAACTTTCCATCTAAAGGAAACGTCATTCCGAGCTAACCCGAGGCACCAACAAGTCGTCAACCAAAGTAAGTATTTTACCTTCTCTTTGCCTTTTTGCCAATGCAAAGTTTGCCGAACAACAAGAAGTGCTGAGGAATATCATGAGACTGGTATCTGGATGTCTATCCATCGACCTACCTCACTCTAAAGTCTAAACCCTCTGAGAGATGTTGCACTCCAAGAATAAGTGTTGTGCCTCCTCCCTGTAAGTATTACAAAAAGCACAAATAGATTCCCCTCCCCGTATGAATGATATGGCGCCTCAACAACAAGTCACACACCGGTAAAGAGTTATTAATCAATTTCCACCCAAAAATAAAAACTTTCGATGGAATGGTGATACTCCAAATAGTTTTATAATTAGAGAAACCGCTGTCATTAGGCACTGAAGTTGCTGCAACGGATGATGCCAGAATTTTATAACAAGACTGAACGGAAAACAATTTCGAAGGGTCTGAAATTCAGCTCCAAAAGTCAGTGACACCCTGATTTAATATCTCCTCTTGTAACACGTCCTTCAACGCATTGCCTTAGGAGCAAAGCTGCTGATTTGCGATCGATGGAGCATTACAGTTTCAACGCCAGTTGTTTTGCTGTCGCGATCCCAACTCTGATAAGCGTAAATTCTTATTAGAGCAACTAAAAAGAAATCAGCAAACTCGTGCTTCAAAGGGTGCTGCTCAATCCAATGGTGGTGCCAAAATACCATCACCTAAACTCTTTTTGATATTTGCCTCAAACGACCCCTCAGAAAATCTATCATTACCCACATTCCTAAGATCACGCCACCACAAAGAATCTTTCCTTCTATCCGATGATGTTGAACCATTGAATAGAACAGAACTCAAATCACCATATCTAAAAGAAAGAATACCCCTCCAAGAAGCCTCATCGTCCGTCAAAAAATGCCACTTGCATTTAGCTAAAAAAGATATATTGAACAACTCAATATTTTTAACACCTAGACCACCTTCCTCCTTAGACTTACACACCTTCTCCCAGACCACTCAATACGTTCCCCAGACATCTTTAATACCCCACAGAAGGTCTCGTTGTATCTTAATCAATCTCTTCAACACTGTCTTTGGCGCCTTATACACGATAAATAGTAAAGAGGGATACTATTTAACACAGAGTTAATAAGAGTTACCCGACCACCCATCAAGAGATAGCGCCCTTGCCACCGAGATAATCTCTTACGAAGTTTATCAATCACTAGTTCCCAAGTTGAGCCGTCTTGGGTTTGCTCCCACAGGGATGCCTAGGAACTTGTAGGGAATAGATTCTGTGTGATAATGAAGAAAAGTAGAAGCTGAATTTAGGAAATCATTCGAGACATTAATCCCTATAACTTTGCTTTTGTGAAAATTGACCTTCAACCCCGATGCAAGCTGAAAGCTTCTAAGAATCGATTTGATGCTCCAAAGGTTTCCCCAACATAATAGTATAATCGACAAATTGCAACATAGAAAAATGAAGATTATCATGAACCTTATAATCAACAAAAGATCCTATATCAACCGCCTTAGCCATCATAGCTGACAAACCCTCGGCAACAATCAAAAAAAGGAATGGCGAAAGAGGGTCACCTTGCCTAAGGCCTCTTCTAACTTGAAATTCTTAGTAGGACTACCGTTGACCAACACTGACATAGAGCTAGAAAAAACACAAGCCTTCATCCATCTAATCCACTTCGAACTAAAACCCATCCTCTCCATCATGAATACCAAAAACTTCCAAGAAATAGAGTCATAGGCCTTTTCAAAATCAACCTTGAAACGCAAACAATCTTCCTTGTTTCGCTTTGCCATGTCAACGATTTCATTCACCACCAATACACCATCTAAAATGTTCCGACCTCCCAAAAAAGCTGATTGAGATTTAGATATATCAATGGGGAGTGCCTTCTTCAATCAACTAGTTAACACCTTTGCCAATATTTTGTACATGCTCCCAATCAAACATATAGGCCTAAATTCCCCCAAACTTTGGGGGTTTTCTTTCTTGGGGATTAAAGTAATAAAAGAAGTCGAAAAAGCCTTTGGGAGGGATGCCTTCACGTGGAATTCATTAAAGAAAGCCACTATATCCTCACGCAATAAGCCCCGACTATCTTTTATGAGCTTCAAATTGAACTCGTCCAGCCCCAGACTCTTATCACCATCACAATCCAAAACTACTCCCTTAATCTCCTCTTCTGTGAAAGGCATAAACAAAAGGCCATTAGCGTCTCTAGAAATTTGTTTGAATTCTAACCCTTCAAGAATTGGGCGATCTTGGAGCGGTTCCTCAAAACAATTCTCGAAGTGACTTTTAACTCTAAGCTTGACCTCCTCCACATCCTCAATTAACGCCCCATTCTCATCCATAAGTAAGAAATTGCTCCTTTCTGTCTAGACTTCAAAAGCGAGTGAAAATATCTGGGGTTAGAATCCCCCTCTCTAATCCATCTAGGTCTAGATTTTTGACACAACAAACTCCCCTTCAACCTGATTTCCTTCCAATACGTATTGGCATCTTCTTTCCTTTGCCAAACCACCTCATTATCAAAAGATTCCTCAAGTAAGATGTCTAGCCCATTAAAAGATCCTTAACCAGGTTCTAAATAGTCAAATCAAGCACACCAAACACCTCCTTGTTCCACCCTCTCAACTTGGCTTTGAGCAACTTCAACTTCTCCTTCAATACATAAGCCTTATTACCATTAATAACAAACTCAGCCCAACAAGAGTTCACAAACGGACGAAACTCAGAATGCTCCAGCCAGCCATTAATAAAACGAAATGGTTTAAGTCCCCAATCCTTGATACTTCGAATAAGCCAAATTGGACAATAATCCGCTATGAAATAAGCCCTTTCGATAGAAGGAACCGGTCTAAACGACTCATGGACACGTCGTCAGAGCAATACCAAGAAAATTTCTTCCTAGATACAATTACTTCAATAAGCTCCATATCATTAATCAAAAATTATTAAACTCAACAATTTTCTACCAACTAGGGGTGTTCAAAACCGAACCAACCCAATAGAAAACCGCAAACCGAACCAACCCAAACCGAAAACCGCAAAAAACCGCAAACCGCAAAATCTAATCGGTTTTATTTTCAATCAACCGTTTGGACCGCGGTTTTTGTTCCACCAACCGAACCAAACCAAACCGAACCGCAAGTAACATTAGAGTTTTATCGACTTACAATCTTACTTACTAACGTACTAGCCCAACTCCAACTAAAACTCAACTCTCACTCACTTAATAGCCCAAATCCAATTAATTCTTTGACTCACTTACAAACAATCCATTTTGTTATGCTATATTTAAGAATTACAATAAAACATTTAATTCAACTTCTTTTAAACATGACCGTAGCTATATTAAAAGAATTAAAAGAGAGTAATTCATATACTACATATATTTGAGCAGATATTTTCTTAAAGATTTATGTTAACCGTTTTTTATGTTAGTTAATTTTAACTCCGTTTTAAATTATATTTTGTCTTGGAAAAAACCGAATCAAACCGCGGATTGGTTTGGTTTGGTTTGGTTTGGTTTTATTTAAGGAAGTCAACCGAACCAAACCAAACCGCATGTAGTTTTAACTTGCGGTTCGGTTCACTTTTTGTCTCAAAACCGAACCAAACCGCACCGCGAACACCCCTACTACCAACATCCCCCAACACTCTTGCCTTTTCTTTCCTCGACACTAGAAACAACGTTGAAATCCCCAACTTCACACCACTCGCCCTTGCAAACCCGTGCTTCATCCCCTTCAAATCCTCCCACATTTTTTGTTTATCAACAAGCGAACAAGGAGCATAAACATTGACCACATATATAATTGCATTAAGGTAACCAGTGCACACCCCCACAAAGCCAGTGCCTTTAAAAGAAAAATAAATGGACCACACACCTGTCAACCAAGTAGACAAAGGCAGTGCCTTTAAAAGAAAAACAAATGGTACCTACGACCAATCAAAAGCCTTGTTGCCCTATAATACACCGATCTGAGCCCCTTCTATATTCTCCCTCTTCGTCTCCTGTAAACAAATAAAGTCAAAATTACCATTTCTAATCAGAGAAGACATGTGGCGACGCTTAGCTCTGTCGCCCCACCCACGCATATTCAGAGATAGTATATTCATGGCACACCGTTGTTGGTCACCCCTTATTCCTTGCATCTTGGTCACGCCTCTCACCTGTTTCAAACACTTCCTCGGTCCAATCCAAATTAGACAACGACTTTCTGCCAAGAGTATTAGTGGGCTTGTTGGCCTGTAAATTCGACAAGTCCAATACCCCTCCTACACTTGATAATCCCATGTGTTGAATCGAATCTTTCACTACACTGTCATCAGAAAAAATAACCAAACTTCCACAAGGTACAGAATTTAAATTTTGGCTCCTAGCACTTGAATCTCTAGCGTTTTGCCCTAGCCTCATATTTTTCCATGAAAATTGCAACCTTTCACCGATCTCGCCCTCCTCATCGCCGTTGTGATCAGCGTCGTTGATGATGCCAAAGTTATCATTCCACTCCTCCTTGGAACCAGTGGACTCTCCGCCAGACACCACTGCAGCAACCTTCTCTTTCAAACTACCACCACTCCATTAGAGAGGCCCACACCAATCCTCCACTGGTCGAATGTTAAAAACAACCTTATTGATAGACACCTGCAGCACACAGTTCACGTTCTTAAAGGACCGAGTGCGAATCATGACACGTCAAACATCCATTTTTCGTTTCTTCTTCCTGTTATCGTCTAAGTAGAGATAAGTATCCACTGAAGCAGTGAGATCAGTAAAAAACTCAGCATTCCAAGCATGCATCGGAACACATAAACATCGAATCCACATGTCACGTTCATTATCCACATCAGTGGGCTTCTAAGGACGTACTTAAACCATTGAGGGTCGCCCGAGATCCGCCGCGGCCGCCGTGAGGGTTCCCTGAACACCGCCGCTTGCCACCACTTGCCACCACATATATAAATATAAATATACATTTCTATATCTATATAAATATATATATATATATATATATATATATATTATATATTTATATAAGTATAAAAAAATAAAATTCTGCTGTTAAAAAAAATTAAAATTGTTGTGCCAATTTTTTTTTAAAATTCTGATTAAAATATTTTTTATTAAAGTATTTGTATTTGTTAAAAATACTAGATGTGATATTGTACCAAAAAAATATTAGATGTGATAAAAACAATATTAATGAATGGATTGGATATCCATCATAAAAAAATTGCAAATGGATGAACCGGATGAATTTTTTTTATAAATGGATGGATTGGATTGAATTTGTTTGGTAGAATTTTAATAGATATAAATGGTTAAATGGACCGTCTCCAATCCATCCATTATAATTCAAATCCAAATCCATCCAATCCATCTATTTTGACACCCCAGCTTGAACAACTTCAAGATACATTTTCTCCTGCACAGTGCTTTGCACATGTTCTTCAAGAATAACATAAATGTGAGTGGCAGGTTCTGTTTGGTTTGAAGATTATGGCAGTGGTTCTAGTGCTGAGAGGGTGGAAGTGAGAACAACAATGATTGTCTCATTGTCATTAGAGTCAGGTTCCTGAATGGGTTCCTGTTCTGTAGCCTTTCCTCTTCCTTCTAGAAGTTTTGGAAAATACCTGATAGATTCTTCAACTATTACTGGGTGAAGGGGTTTGGGTTTAGATGTTGTAGGTTGGATTATCTCAGCAAGTGAACCATAAGTTTCATCAAATAAATTTTGTACCTTGTAACCACCAGACATCTTCTTTGTAGCGGTAGCTTCCTTGTCTTCCATTTTGCCTTACTTCCCCTTCTTTAATGGTTGAGCATATGGAGAAGTGTTCTTTCTATATACTTTCGTGGGAAGAACATTTTTTCCCGCGACCTTCGATGCTTCTTTTCCAACCATATGCTTATATGATCCTCTTTGAGCTTCTCAATGTACTCATCCAGGATTTGTTTCTGAATTGCAGTTTATTTTCTGTCTCTTCTTCTTCAAACACTATTTGATGCACTAGATTATGTGGAGTCCGAATTAGTTTAAGAGCTGGTGGTTGTACAAAACCAAATGACCCAACACTAGACTTCTATCTTGTTACTCTTTATGTTTGCACATACTTAGTTGATCTCTTAACTCCCTTCTCTTTCTTGTCTTCCCTCTTGTATGAGAAAACATTCATAGGCCTGAGATTATTCTAACAAAACTATGCTTCCATTCTAGTCTCACAAAGTTGTATTCCTGCAGAACCTCTGAGAATAACTTCTCTAACATTACTAGCTTTCTCCAAACGAGCAATAACAAGGTCATCTACCGACGTAGAATACATAGCTTTAGCCGACACTGCAGCTAAATTGTCTTGGATCCAATCTC
Organism: Astragalus glycyphyllos; assembly: GCA_963573325.1. Lineage (NCBI taxonomy): Eukaryota > Viridiplantae > Streptophyta > Magnoliopsida > Fabales > Fabaceae > Astragalus > Astragalus glycyphyllos. The sequence goes on along the minus strand of OY754312.1, from coordinate 51,798,214 downwards.
TTCTTACTGAGTTAAGTGTGCCCTCTGTCTCCTTACCTTCCATCATTTGTGACAATCTTAATTCTACGTATCTCACTCAAACCCAGTATATCATACTCGCATGAAGTACATCTTCGTTGACGTTCACTTTGTCTGTAATATTGTACACCGTGTTAGTACCACTGATCAACCTACATACCGTCTCTCTAATGCTCGTCATCACTACATAAGAAACAAGATTAGCATTCCCGACAACACTCAACTCTTGCGGGGGCGTGTTAGGAATTAGTGTAATTGTTAGTTGTAGCAAATACATTAATGCACATAGTTTAGCCATGCACCTAGGTAATATCATTCATGCACTTAGTCATGTACCTAAGTAATATCATTCATTCACTTAGGAAGTAGTAATATCATTAATTTCCTTGGAAATATAAATTATATTCATTGTTAAAAGTCTATAAATAAAGGATCAACCGAGTGCAAATCACTCTAGTATTTGAAAATCCTATAGTATATCAAAAGCTCTCATTTATAAAATTCTTTGAAAGATGGAAAAGACAATCTTCCGATCTTATATTTGAAACTGTATTTGTGTCTAGTAGTGACATTTTTCCTTAGAGTTGAAACAGTATGCAAAGACATTTTTCCTTAGAGAGAAAAGACAATCTTCCAGAGTTGTCTACTCACCTTCTATCATGTACTGTTTGTTGGACTCCTAATCAAACTACAACTCCTCAATTACAACAACTGCTAGTAAAGCATTTATAGGCCTCAAACAACTAACACACTAATATTTAACCACTTTGCCTATAAAAGAAAAAGAGTGGACTACCTTAATTGCCGTCGAGGTTTTAGCATTAGGATTAATCATCTAATGGCATAACAATTAAATAACTAAGCGGCTGAGGGCACAGATATTTCATTGGGCTTAACAGAATGATCTAATCCATCACAGTTCATTCAGAACTAAAACCCAACACATATTCATCTATTAATTAGGGCTTATAATAATAGACTATAACGATATATTTATAAGGCTTAAATATGTTTTAGGCCCATGCAAATATAGGGTGTTTTGGTTTAAGGCACCGCAAATTTTTTTTTAGTAAAAGGCCTTTGCAAAATACACTCTTTTGTTATAAGCCCTTCTTTAGGTCTCTGTTACAAAAATTGTCTATGTGGCAAACTGAGGTCTGAGCTGTAATTTTTTTATTTTATATTTATTTATAAAATGACCTGATATGCCACCTAATAAATTAAGAGTCAAATCCCTAAATTCCCAATTTTCCTTCTTCTTCATCTACCACCTCCTTGGATGCTAATAGCCAAGCTTTTGATTCTTCAAACCCTCTCTCCCTTTTCTCAAATGGAATTTAGAACCTGCAACAACTACTACCTAAATTCCATTACTAAATTCAACATCAATATCTCAAATTAGTAACCATCATCAAAATCCACATTCCAGAAACAACAAAAAAAACCTAAAAAACTGAACCATAAAAAGCAAAAAAAAAAAACTTGATTGATTTATGAGATAGAGAATGAGTTACCATTTTAAATATCCTCGCCACAATCAAAAGGGGTATTGAAGATGTGAGTGTCACGAATGAATGGAAGAAAATGCATCTTCTTCTTTTTGGCACCGCCCTTTTGATTTCCCTCTAGTGGTGAGAGTGATTTTGGAGTAGTATATATAATAAGAGAGAGAGGACAAGTTGGGTTTTCAGCTTTGCAGCAGCATGTGCTCACCCATTGATGAAGAATCGGAAGCTTGGCTAGGAGCATTCATGGAGGTGGGAAATGAAGAAGAAGCAAAATTGGGAATTTAGGGATTTGACTCCCTAATTTATTAGGTGGCATATAAGGTCATTTTATATATAATTATAAAATAAAAAAAATTACAGCTTAGACTTCTGTTTGCTACATAAATAATTTTTGTAACAGAAATCTAACGGAAGGACTTAAAACAAAAGAGTGTATTTGTAAGGGTTTTTTACAATTTTTTTTTGCAGGGACTTAAATCAAAACGCCTTATATTTGTATGGGCATCAAACATATTTAAGCCTATTTATGATAATATTTTTTAAATAATTGATCAACTCCAATTTAGTGCATTTTTAGAGACCTCTTTGAGCTAGTTTTAGAGCAATTACTACTAATTAAATAAATAAGTGACTTACTTTACTTTTTGTTTTGCAAAAAGAAGAAAAGTAAAACATTAAAATAATATGTATATATATATATATATTTGACATATATGTATATAATATTATAAATATTATATATATGTATGTGGGCTTGACACTTATGAAGAAAAGACATAGAGGCCAAATAAAATTAAAGAGAGAAGAGCTTAATTTTTGGGCATGATATTTGACATATATGTATATAATATTATAAATATCCTATTTTATATGCGGACAGGGTCCTGCAGTTGGTCTGCAGTCGATTTTGCGCGGCATTTCTCATCCTTTGCATTATTTTACATAACGTGGATTGTAATCCTATGTTGCTAAGATATCTTGAAATTAGGTTGCTGTTTCTTATATTTTCATTTTCTATTTATTGGTCAAATAATACGGCTGCTCACATGTGCTCTCTGAATGCTTAGGTAGTATATTATAATATAATTGACCACTGTACCCATCCTATCCGTGAACCAAATCACATATGTAAAGTAAAAAAAATCATTTAAAATAGAGGGAATTTCACAAAACAATGAAGATGAAGGAAGAAATATGTAGAAAAGAAATTCCCAAATGAAAATTTTCCGTCCCATTTAATACAAAAAAACATCAAATACACAAACATTAAAATTACATAATACAAGTCTTGAAAAAAGAACAATTCATAAAGTATAGTCAAATCTTCACAATCCAAAATTCTTTCACAGTCTACTATCTTTCCACATTCCTGATACAAAAATAAGCACATAATCCATAAAAAATGAGAACTTTGGCCAAAGAAAAAGAAGTAGAAAGGAGGGAGGGAGGGAGAGAGGGAGGGAGGGAGAGAGGGAGAGTGTGTGTGTGTACAGTGAGAAGCTAAAGTTTCTTGAAGAGAACGAACAAGATCTGTATAGGTCTGGTTGTGTGCTTGAAAGAAAGAGGGTGAGAGACATATATGAACATGTTTATGTTTCACGGTTTATACATGTAAATGCACAACAAACTCGGAAGCTACAAAGTATAGCTTTTCATTTAACGTGGTTTTTTACGGTGGAAACAAAACTTTTCATAGTATCAGTCTTTGAGTGAGGAAGTTGGATCAAGACATATGAGGGATTTGTTTTGTTTGACATAAAAATTGAGAAATGAGATGAGAGTAGAGATGAAAGGAATCCTTTTTGCTGAAGAGGGATGATGAAAAAGATAGTTGTTGATGAAGTGGGGAAAGGAGAGCATAGAACGTGAGATGTGTGGGTACAAATATAGAGAATAGTTAAAAAAAGATAGAGATTAGTTTTAATGGGAGAAGGTGACTGGTGGACAAAGAGGTGAGTGGAGTGGAGAAGAGTAAATGGGAAACTGAAAACTTAAATATATTGAATGAGTGGTGAGTGAAGAATGTGAAGGGATTGGAATGATCTAGAGGCATTTTATCATTTTTTGTTTTGTTTCTTGTGTTATTACCGATAGAAAGACTTCATAGACCCAGCTTTAATTGACTAAAATAAATAACTACCTAAAAAAGTTAATAAGTGATGATCTTTTTTTGGGTACATAAATCATGATGTATTTTAAAATTATTAATTATTTTTTTCCACTTTTAAAGTATGAAAATTATTTGCTCCGATTTCGTGACCATGGGTATCAAAATTGCATATTGTGGAAAATATGGATAACAAAAGCGCGTTTAGGCTAAAAAAATTAAGTTATGTCTTTAGTTATAAAAATAACAAATATTTAATTTTTTTTTATTAATAAAGTTTAAGGTGATGACATGGTGTTTTAGTCTAAAGTAGGCAAAACAATTTGTTAGTATATAATAAAAAAATCGTTTTCGACGTATAGGTAAAGTGCGATGCTAAACAGTGTGTTTTGAAGGATTTTAGCGTTAGGAAAAAATTTAATGATTCAAATACCTAATTACAGTTCGTTCCTCAATAACCGGTTTGGTGGAATAAAAATAATTTAGTGACTCTAACTTCTCTTTCCATGTTTAGTTAAATCTATCATTTCTAAAAATTGTTTCCTTATCTTGCAGTATATAATATGAGCATATATACTTACTCCTGGGGAACTTCAACCATATTTACATAAATTATAGTAAATTAAATAAATTATATAATAAAGAATAAATTCTTTTGGGGAACTTCGACCACATTAAATGATATTAAATTAAATAAATTATATAATACGGTGTTAACCAGTTTGTTTTAGTATATAGTTTAACATTCTCAAACAAATTTAACTCCTCAAATAACTCTACATAATATTCAATTAACAACATTTAAGCTAAATAGTATACACTACTCCCTCCGTTTTCATATATAATATAAGCAAATTGCGGCTAGACACGTGTTTTAAGAAAAGCTAGAAAAGAATATATTGTTACTAAATTGTCTCTATTTATTATTGCATTGATAAAAGTAAAAGTAGTGTAATAAAAAACTTTTTGCATTGGTAAAAGTAAAAGTAGTGTGTAATAAGTAGGAGTAAAGTTGAAATATTAAGTGAAAAAAGCTTTGACTAATATAAACCATATACATTATTATATTATTCTATCAAACCTAACAAGTAACTCTTTGCTTATAAATAAATCGGATAAATTGTTTTTTACTCTCAGTATTTACTCAGAATTTAATCAATCATCAAACAATTTATAAAATATTTTATTTATTTATTGACCGAGAGAAAATATGTGACCTCTAATTTATGACTACTCTTCAATGAATTTCAACTAAGTGGTGTAACTTTTTTGACACTCAGAATCCCAAAATCTGATAATAGAGACAATGAGAAAAACACAATGTAGCTAGATATTTTAATCTAAATAGAATGAATTCAATTATGGAAATAAGAGTGTTTCGTTGACTTCTTTTGTGCAACAGGAAACATGCATTGACGCCTCCCTTCTAAGCCAATAATTATATTCTACAACTTACTATGCAAATATTCTGATTCCAATTACATGACTTGCCTTGATCACTCTATCCATTTTACTATTAACATATACGTTCATATTAAATATTATTAATATTTTTGTTACACATGTAAAGTTGGAAGCAACTCTAGAATAACCACTCTATAGAAGAATACCCATCTTCATATTTCTACCACTTGTGCAGTGATACTACCACCCGTGTCACTTAGGACTTCAATCTGATATCTACTGTGTTGATCTTCAATGGTTCTTTCATCATCAAAAAAGTGGGTTTTCTAATGCATTATTCTTGATTTTCCTTCTCTATAGTTCTACATAAGTGAAACACCATTAAGAGTTAAAATTAACATTTTTTCCCTTTTACATGCTACTTACTACTGCATAAACATATTTCTATACTATACATTCTGCTGCACGTTGTCAAGAAGAGAAGTTTCTTACAGGAAATGGTTGGCTCGAGTTTGTTAGTGAAAATAAGTTCCAAATAGGTGATGTCCTAGAATTCTCCATTACCAGCATCCCACAAATGGTCATTTACACTGATTTTGCATGAGAATGCACGTGCACATGAAAATATGTTTCTTCCTAGATGTTTTTATGGTATTATCTACTTGCTTGGTTTGTAGTTGTACCATTTATCTTTTGTAATATTTGGTATTTCAGAGTTTTTTGATTGATTGGGTGTCTCGGTACATTTACTCTATTGCTACATATATACACAAACCCTTGTCGGCCACTACGCGAGCCAACATTTGCCTGTCGTTGGATCAATCTAAGATCAACGTCTCTCATTGCTTCCTAAGCCCCAAAAAGGGCATAGTAACTACCCACAATCCCACTAACACGGTTAGTGGGGTAAATGCTTGTCGCTTCGTCTTTCATGGCATCGCTCCTTCGCTGGATCCTCAACTGCTCCCACATTCTATCTTCGCTCCTTCTCTGTCTTGCCTTCCAAACAATGCCTGCCTTGCCTCGGCCCCTTTGGTCAATTGACTGCTCTTTGCCCTTGACAACAACTTAGGCACCCGAGTTACCCTGGCCGTGGCACTCTATAGCCTGAGGCTTTTGCTCTCCCTCGGCTTAACTCATTGGCCCTCGAGCTTACCCCTCCTCCCTCTAGGAGTTTTTGTCTTGAAGTATGCCTCGAGGACCTCTCTTGGATTCACTCTATCCGCAAGTACCCCTCAGGTTTTTAGTCATATGACTTACCTTAACACTTTAACTTCCTCTTCCCTTTTCCTCAGCGAAGACATCTCCTTCGAGGGTTCTTGGTTGGTCCTCAATTCCCAAGTCCTCGGGTGGGAGAAGACCTACCATTTCTATGTCAGCACAGAATTCTCCATCTGTTCCATCCATTAGGAGTATCCACCACCCATATCATGGCATTGGGCTCTCCTTCTTTATCCACATGTGCATCGGGCAAGGCTGGCTTAGGGGCCTGTGGCTCTAGAGCTGCGTCCTCGGCCGATTTTGGGAAATCCTGTTCCAACGCCGTAGCAATAGATGCTGCGGGGATGGTCTGGGTATTCCAATCTCTGGAGAGTTTCTTTCATTCTATTGAAAGCCCTCACCCTCTGTAGCCCCCTCTTCTGTGAGCGGGATTTGGAGGCCACTCTAGGCGCTGGCATTTCTATGGTCGCCTGCATCATCCATTGATCATGTGGCATCTTCGAGGGTGGCCTCACAGTTCTAGTGGCTTTCAACTCGCGATCGTTTAGCACCGTAATATCCACTGAGGTTGAGTCTTGGGCCCTAGTGACCTGTGCTACCTTTCTCTCCTCCATGGGGTGAGGCTCCTCCTTTGAGGTTGGCATGGTGGCCTGCCCAACGAGATCATTCATTTGCCTACTATGCCTCCCATGCAGGACAGGTTGGAGTCTCTCCATCAAATCTCTGGGTTTAGGCACGTGTCTCTCGAGATTGAGCTTTGACAAATGTAACTCCCTGAGGTCGTGGACAAGTTTCCCTAGTTTTGGAAGTTTCTTCTGGGGTCCTTGAGGCTGACTCGGTCCCCCTAGTTGCAATTTCTCTTGTGAGAGGGTGAGCCTAATCGGTCAAATACAGATGTCCTCCTTTCTTGGGAGACCTCCTTGTCGAGAATCCACACATACTTCTTCTTTCCTTTCCCTCGGTCACTTCCTGTTCGGTACCTGGACCTCGGGTCCGGGGTACAAGCTGTCGTGCTTCCTGGGACTTGAATATTGACGTCGGATGGTCCGGGATAGGCCGTTCCCGCGCGTCGGGAGTGGGGTACCTGCAAACACTCTGATGCCTAAGTCAGCAAGAGAAGTGGTGGGGAAAGTATGAAATAAGAACGTACTTGGAAATGGAGGGCTGCACTCGTATTTATAGACGAAATGTCGTTGCTGAGCCGTTAGATGCGGGTGCGGGCTTCTTAACCGTTCGATGCGGCCATCATGCGTATCGAGTTTTCCCTGGTGCGGAAATGGGCCTAACCAGAAATTGTGGGCCTTTGGCCCTGTCCGGAACACTTCCTGAGAAGTAGACCTTGTTGATGTTCATGTTGGGGAACGGGTCAGTGTCGACAATCATCTCTGATGCCCCCTTCTGGACCATTTTGAACCTCCCTTTCCTAATGTCTTCTTGAATAGCTCGGCGGAAGTTAATACAGTTGGAAGTGGCATGATTAAAGGAATTATACGACTTACAATATTTCTTTTCCTTTATCTATTTAGGAGGAGGTATCTAATTGATGAGATCCTAATTGCCTTAAGCATGTGGAAAGAAACGTATAAAGATATCAGTATTTCATTGACTACAAGACTTAATGGCTTATGCCAATTTTGAATCCAAGTAGCAATCTTGAATTATCATTGGCTGGAGAATTCCTATCAACTCATGCAACTAAGGTCTACACGTTGAAGTGGAAGGAAAATTTCATGAAGAGTAAATTAGTACAATATCAAGAAGAATAAATTAGCGCAATTTATTTCCATTTTTAGTACTTTATTTTAGGATTATATCTTTAATGTCATTTAATTGTCTTCTTTTATTTTAGGATTGAATCAATGGCTTTAATGCCAATTAGTTATTTCCTTAAAGTTAGGATTTGATATTTATTAGTATATTTTATTTTCTAGGGTTTTATTAAGTCAATTGGGCCTGAGGTACTTTTGGGTCAATAGGGCCTGAGGTTCTCTATATATTGTAATTCATTTGATAAAATGAAAAAAGTTGAATTTTGAGTAAAAATTAAGAGACGTGTCTCTATGGTTCTCTGAGCCGTTCTTGGAGCTTATCGGCTTGCCATGGCGCTCATCCTGACTTATCAATCGGAACCTCCATAGCCGGTTGTGGCGTCTCCTTGACTTATCGATCGGTCTTCCATCCCCGCTCGTGGTCACTGAATGAGAAGGTTGTCCTCCCTGTGATTGGCCGGGGAAACCATAGTTCATTGTGCTACTGGCTTGCGTAGCACGCCTCTGTTCCACTTCTTTGGCCTGTTGCACTTCATTGTGCACCATAGGTTTAACTATGTCAGCCAATTGGTGGGACAGTTGGTACATGTTGTCGTGTATCCTTATGTCGATTTGTTGCCAAATAAACAACATGGACATTACCACAGGTTCCTCATAGACTTGAGGAGAAGTGTCGTTAGACTCAGCATTAATCGCAGGAGGGGTTATCGTCGAAACACTTACTGGCTCAATATATTTTGTCTTAGGAGCAGTTCCTTATTTTGATGCCGATGGTGGCTCCATACTTAGGTTCTTTCCAGAGCATAGGTGCATACACCATCTATAATCCAGTTTAGGCGAATCAGATGGAATTGTTTGTTAACCCATTTCGGTCCCACCGGGCGTGCCAATTTTTGTTGTCGTCAAACTCTTAGGTCCTAGCCGTGGGATCGGACAGAGGTATGGACAGTCTTTGATTCCTCTATTCTTCAAACAATTGCGCCGATGAGGGAACTCTGCTCCTCGACTGTGGGTATCCCACTCCTCTAGAAAGGGTCAGGTTTGGTGAATGGGACGCGATGGTTGGATTATACTACTGACCTAATGCCTAAAGTGAATATGAAGTGCGGCAAAAGAAGATAAATTGAAATAAAACGTAAATTTTTAATTGATTGGATGTCTCTGTACATTTACTCTATTGGTATATATATACACAAGCCCTTGTCGGTAGGGTGTGCAAAAAAAACTAGTAAACTTAAACCATAACAAAAACCATACTTCACCACTATAAAAAATCCATACCACTTCATAAAAAATACCACACCTGTCCCATTTAATAAAAACTGGACATACTGGGAATTGAGATTGGAGAACCGGTAATTTACCACAATTGCGTGTTTCTTGATACCACTTCTACGGCTCTGTTCGCTTATTCCCTTCGTTCAAATTGATTTCCCACTTGGACTACTATTTTCTTTACTGTAAGCAATTCTTTTAAAAGTCATCTGACATTTCACTATTTTCTGGTTATTATTTTTATTATTTTAAATAGTCATATTCTTTTTATATTTTAATCACAACTATTTGTGGTTTAATCTAGCGGTTAAGATTTCAACAACAAAAATTAAAAACTCATCTGTACATGTTTTCCAGAATACCTTAGTTCATGTCTTAACTAAGGATCCATTTTCCATGCCACGTAAGTGATTGTGATTGTGAAGTTTTTTTTTTACCAAGTGATTGTGAAGTGTTAGTGTGCCACGTCTCTTGTTAGAACGTGAAGCGGTGTGTACCAGTGCTAAGCATACCACTTCCATAGTTTTGTTGTTTTCTTGATACCACTTCTACTCGATGTGTTTTGCAACCAAACCAATTCTATACCGGTTTTGAACCAATTCCGTACTGTATTGTAAAAAGAAAATCGGTTTTTAAAAAGCAGTACACCTAAACTGCTCTTTAATAGTGGTGTGGTACAGTTAATGTACCATGCACACCCCTACTTGTCGGTCACTACGCCAGCCAACATTTTCCTGTTGTCGGATCAATCTAAGATCAACATCTCTCATTGCTTCCTAAGCCCTAAAAAGGGCGGAGTAACTACCCACGATCCCACTACCACGGTTAGTGGGGTAAATGCTCGTCGCTCCATTTTTCAAGGCCTCGCTCCTTCGCTGGATCCTCAACTGCTTCCACGTTCTATCTTCACGACTTCTTTGTCTTTCCTTCCAAGCAACGTCTGCCTTGCCTCGGCCACTTTGGTCACTCGGCTGCTCTTTTCCCATGACAGCAGCTTAGGCACCCGAGCTACCTTAGCCGTGGCACTCTATAGGCTGAGGCTTTTGCTCTCCCTCGGCTTAGCTCATTGGCCCTTGGTCTTACCCCTCCCTCGAGGAGGTATTGTCTTTTAGTATGCCTCGAGGACTTCTCTTGGATTCACTCTATCAGCAAGTACCCCTCGGGTTTTTAGTCATGTGGCTTGCCTTAACACTTTAACTTCCTCTTCCCTTTTCCTCATGATCGGCGGTCGTACGCGGGTCAAAATAAATAGAAATTATTAAAATGTAGTATCAAGGTGAGTTAACCTTGGTCGTCTCACAAGGACCTCTAATACTGAAATTACCAAAATCAAGAACAAAATTAACAATAAAACAAGGGGTTTTGATGAAAACGATTTCTATTTGAGGGGTTAAACAATTTAGACAGACAACCGATCCACCGATTTCTGGGTGCGCGTCTTGGATTTATCATCGATTCCAAATAATCATGCAAGACTCGTTCAAGGTTTGAGTTCTTGATTGATAATAAACTAATCAAGCAAGTGTCAATTGGTTTAAACGAATTCACACCGTTTTAAAAGCAAGCGTCAAAACAGCGTGTTCAATCAATCGTGATAGTGAACAAGCGCCACTTAACACTATCGATATCATAACTGAATTTAATCATATCCTCTATCAATTCCTACTCGAATTAAGTTAAACAATCAATTAAATAACTAGAATAGTTAAGAGATGCCTTGAAGGTTAAATATGGTGACTGCATATGCTTGAGGGGTATCGACATTAAGATCCACTTGCAACGTAGGACAGTAATTTGTGGGGTGCTCTGTAGAGGTGCAAATACCACAAACCCTTGTTGTCTGACCTGTTTCCAATTTTTTACCAAAACTGTGAGTTCATCCAACCTATTTTCTAAGCTCTTATGATTAGTAGCATGTACTCATTTACTCCCATTATTAGAACTACAGAATTGCTTCTCGTTGTGAATTGTTGGGAGTTAATGCACATATTCTCTATTAAAGCTCTTGCATCTGCTGAGGTCTTGTCTACAAGTGCACCTCCACTAGAAACATCGATAATATTTCTGTCCATGGGCAATAAACCCTCGTAGAAAAATTGAATGAGTAGCTGGTCAGAGATTTGATGATGAGGGCAGCTTGCACACAATTTCTTAAATCTCTCCCAATATTCATTGAAAGACTTAGTGGAGTTTTGCCTGATACCACATATTTCTTTTCTGATTGAAGCAGCTCTAGATGCAAGAAAGAACTTCTCTAGGAATAACTTTTTCAAGTCACTCCAATTTTCAACAGAACTTGGTTGGAGGTAATATAACCAATCGTTGGCTACATCTTGGAGTGAGAATGGAAATGCTCTCAGTTTATGTGCTCCTCTAGAACACCTTGGGGCTTCATGGTTGAGCACACAATGTGGAACTCCTTGAGATGTTTGTGAGGATCCTCACCTGCAAGACCATTAAACTTTGGCAACAAGTGTATTAAACCAAATTTCAATACAAAAGGAACATCAACATCAGGATAATTAATACATAGAGCATTGTAAGAAATATCAGGTGCAGCAAGTTCCCTAAGGGTTCTACCAGCCATATTGACAGAATCAAGATCAGAATCAAGTTCGAAGAGATAATGACTAAAGATGCTATCACTATCACTAACACTATCCTCTATATGCTCCCTAAGTCTATGATGTAATGTTCTCTCAATTTCAGGGTCAAAGGGATGCAAATTAACAGTATTAGACCTGGTGATGCACCATATGCAACAAGAAGTAAGAAAATGCAACAATTCTAGAAATACCAACTACGTCCTAGAGTTAAAATAGTTGCAGAAAATAGAAAACGAATCAAATCTAATCTTAAAAAATTAATATCACTATGAAAAATTTAATTAAATTAAAAGAGAGATATGCAAAAAAATTGGATTTTTTCAGAGATATGAAAAATTAAAAACAATAACTAAAAACGGAAGAATTTGCGATTTTGAGAGTAGTCCCTACTAAGGGAGTACTGATCATTGATTTTTTTTCAAATTTTAAACTGTGTCTTCGGAAAATTCTGACGAGATCGCCGAAAAACCATTTTTTCCTACAAATCTGCAGTCTCAGCGTCTACTACCTAAAATAAGATCTGGAAATACAGCAAGAACAGAGACTAAAACGTTAGTTTTGTTAGTGGAATCTGGAAGTTAGAAATCCTTAATTAGAGAACCCTGGCAACTGCGCCTATTTGATCGGCGGTTGTACGCGGGTCAAAATAATTAGAAAGTATTAAAATGTGGTATCATGGTGAGTTAACCTTGGTCATCTCACAATGACCTCTAATACCGAAATTACAAAAATCAATAAAAATATAACAATAAAATAGGGGGTTTTGATGAAAACGATTTCTATTTGAGGGGTTAAACAATTTAGTGAGACAACCGATCCACCGGTTTTCGGGTGCTTGTCTTGGATTTATCATCGGTTCCAAATAATCGTGCAAAACTCGTTCAAGGTTTCAGTTCTTGATTGATAATAAACTAATCAAGCAAGTGTCAATTAGTTTAAACGAATTCACACTTTTTTAAAACAAGCATCAAAACAGCGTGTTCAATCAATCGTGATGGTGAAGAAGCACCACTTAACACAATCGATATCATAACTAAATTCAATCAATCCTCTATCAATGCCTACTCGAATTAAATAAAATCAGCGATTAAATAACTCGAATAATTAAGAGTTGCGAAAACATATTCACATATAAATAAGCGTCATACATAAATGATTCGCGTATTGCAAGTAAACCGAATTTGGGTAATTAAGCATCACACAAAGACGAACATTGCAAACAAAGATTTCAAATGTGGAATTGATAGAGAAATAAGAACTGAAAACTAAATTAAATAAATGAAATAACATTAGACACCGAACCTCAAAATCCGTAAACGGTAGCCTTTCACCGATGAATCGACTTAGGAGTTTAGGCTTCCATAGAGGCTAGAGCACAAAAAATTTGTAAAGTGTATGATAATGCGTAAGAGAGCAAAGACGGCTCTTAAAAGTGAATCTTATGAGACTAAAAATGAAAATCGAAATCTCAAATGCGTTACTAGATAAAAGTTCGTTAACAAACTAATATTCTTCCCAAAACCTGTTTTACACTGTACTGCTTTGGTATTTCGCAGTTGTAACCTTCCATACTTCAGAATTGGGTTTTGAGTTCAACATAAGATTTGTATCTATGTTCCTTGGCTTTCCAACGCATGCTCGCACGCCTCAATCGGAAGTCCACAGCCAAAGTTATGGCCAGCAGTGTAGACAGGGGTCAATATGCAACAAAACAAGAATTAATCAAGAAATTACTATATTTCTCAAATGAGACTGAAAGTCTAGAAACATGCTAAGAATTAAATATTAGGTACAAAGCACAATTAAAATCACCAAGTGAAAAGTTATAAAGAGTTCATTAAAATGCACTGATCACCCTCGGCCTACAACTTAATTATTTTTGGGTGTTAACAACTGAGCAATGTGTTTTAGGGGTACATTAGAGTTCAAATAAAAATTTAAAGCATTAAAATACACAAAGTTACTTCCTCAATAACTGGTTTGGTGAAAAAAATCATGACAAAATACCTAAAATGTGTCGTTAAAAAGTGTGTTTTAAGGTACTTTAGTGTTCAGGAAAAAACCTAAGATGTGATTCATGAAAAGATTAATATATGATTCATGAAAAAATTAATATATGATAAAAGTATAATTAGGGATCCAATTTTTGAGATTTGAACAGGGCCTTTAAATTATTTGGACGGCTCTGGGTGGTGGAGCAGCCACTTCTTCTGTACGAGTCAATGCTCAACTGTCGCGTCCTCTTCCTTTGTCTTCAACACGGATGGGTCCTGGTCTGAGCATGATCTGTATGGCGGCGCATGCAGTGTTGGTTCTCCTCCAGTGCAATTTTTTCCTCCTTAATTGGCTAACAATTGCACTACTCGGCTTTCGCTTCCCTACTTGACAGGGATCTTCCCTGAGAGGAATGAGAGACCAGAGCCCTTCTCGGTATTCCTGAGCTCAGGTCGATAATTTCTGGACACCCCTGTAAAGAGCCCTTCAAGACCTTATCGGTATTTCAAGTGAATTTCTAGAAAAAGTTAATATGTATTTGTTTAAAAAAATATATGCAATTTATTCATAAGTACAAATTTGCCCTTTAAAAATGATATATATCTTATTTTGTGAAGATTTGGTGTGTGCTAAACACAGAATATGATAAGTGTCTATCCTGCCACCATCATATCCTGTCTCTATCCTATCATCTATCCTATCATGTCTCTATCATATCTTGTGCAACAAATGGACCCTTAAATCATTGTACCCAAGAACAACTCAGAAAACAACAAAACGGTAATAGTTAATTAAATAGCTAATATTTAATTTGAATTATTAAAATGATTACCTTATTGACAGAATTTAATTTATATTAACTTAAAATAAGAATTACTTGATTTAGTTAACTCAATTATTTATATTACTTTAAATGGTAAGATTTTTATGAAATTATAAAAATTAAACGTTAAATAAATGGGTAGTCAAATTACTTAATTAAATTAAAAATATTAATTACTTTTGTCAAGGAATAATTTTTTTTGTCAAAATCAAGAAATAAATTTAATGGTGATTTTTAGGATGAGGGATCAATTAAATCATTCATTAGTGTACCAGTCAAAATTGACCATAGGATGTTGTGTAAAATATCATGAACGGTCGAGATTTCGTGTAGGTTGATATAATCTCAATCACTCATAGCGTTTTATATTATATATCTAACGATCAATTTTCTATAAAAATAATCAATGTAACTGATACACAGATGAAAGACTTAGTCTATCCATTACCTTAAAAGACATCAAATTTTGTATGAATTTCATTTATGTAGACATACGGTGTATAAACTTTTATGACGGCAACCAACTGGTGGTTACCAATCAACTTTTATGATTATCAATCAACTAATTGGTGGTTACCAATTGACTAATTTATTTTTAATGATGTGTCAACTTGTAATTGGTAGATAATGTAAAATACTTATACACATGTTGTGAATATAAATTAAATCCATTTCACATTTGATTTTGGGT
The DNA here is from genome assembly GCA_963573325.1 of Astragalus glycyphyllos. Lineage (NCBI taxonomy): Eukaryota > Viridiplantae > Streptophyta > Magnoliopsida > Fabales > Fabaceae > Astragalus > Astragalus glycyphyllos. The sequence continues at coordinate 51,782,797 of OY754312.1, read as the reverse complement.
TTAATTAGTGTACCTAAACTTTGTAAGACTTATTACACTATTCACCAATCATAATACATGATAAAGATGACACGTTAATTAGTTACTAATTGAGTAACTTTTTTTAATGTTGTGTCAACCTATAATTTGTAAATAGTGTAAAACATGTATTCCCATATTTTTTTATATAATTTAAACTAGTACTTATTATCGTACAAGTTTAATTTATATACACAATAGGTTTATGCATGTTTTACACCATCTACCAATTATATGTTGACACATCATTATATAAAAACTGGTCAATTGGTAACCACCATTCAATACTTTAGCACCAACATTCAAATTTGTTAGTATTACAAAACTATATATTAAATTTCTGACAACTTAAAAAATAATGTATTAAATTGTAATTAATATAAAAACAAATAAATAAATAAAATATTTATTACTTTTAGTAAGTTCACTTTTAATAAAAAACATTTTCAATGAAAATATTTATTAATCAATTTAGTAAGTTCACTTTTAAATTTTATTAACAAATATTATCGTATAAAAAATTAAATTTTAAATGTCAATCATTATTAAAATGTTAAAATTAGTAATATATAATATTAACTAAAATTTCAACAATATGAAAAATAGTAAAAACGGTGTGAGTCATTATAACTTAATGATATCTAATATTGTATTTAAAATTATTTTTACTCTTTCACCAAAAAATAAAATTATTTTTACTCTATTAATTCAAATTAAATCATATACACAACTTAATGATATAAAAATAACAATAAGAAATAGCTAATATTTGGTTATCGTATTTTATTACTGTCATATTAGAGACCATATATTTATGTACAGTGGCAGACTCAAGACCTTGGGTCAGGGGTACAAATTTTTTCACACACACACATCAATAAAAATATAATAAAAATAATACTTTAACACGTTCACAACTTGTGTTTCAATAGACCAACACAAATTAAATAGCATTGACAAGTTCCTAAACACTAATTAAATAGCACTAAAAGAATCGACATATTAACAAAATACATAATGAATTCAAATTAAATAGACTAACATAATCAAAATAAATTAAACAGCACTAACACAAAATAAAAATTAATCTACTATCTATCTTTTTCCAACTAAACAATTTTTCTCTTTTTCCAAATAAAAATATCGATCTTACTCTTTTTCTAACTAAACAATTTTAGGATATTTATGTAATTTTACTTTTTTATTTTTTCGAACTTTTTCACACTCTCTCACTTTTTCGAACTTTTCACTTTTTCACTCTCTCTCATACTTTTCAAACTTTTTCACTCTGTCCTCCTCTTTCTTCCTCTAAATCTATCTCATTTTTCTTTTTTTCATAATATATCTACCTTAATTTCATCTGCATGTCTCCTTCATTTATTAATATTATATATTTTCTCTGTCAATAAGTTTTATTTAGTCTTTACGAGAAATATTATAACACCCTAATATTTCAACCGTAGAAGAAATATCGGGACCAGGGGCGGATTTAGTAAGGCCCTTGGGTGTGCAGCCGCACACCCTCACCTTTGAACAATTTCCATGGTACCTCTATTATATATATTTTCCAGAACCCATATTATTTATTTTTTGCACACCCTCTACACCACTAATGCACTAATCAGTGCTTATGAGGCCCAACCCAAAAAAAATTGTGACTCATTAAATTTAGCTTGCCCAAAACGCAACAAGCGAAGCCAACAATAACACTCACGATTCACCTTCTTCAACACGCAAGTTACGCAACAAACAACAACACACACACACAGTGACACGACACACTTCGTCTTCACCGCACCAGAAGTAGAAAGCACCGCACGCTGTCGCCGTCGCCGCCAACCACAACGTCAACACGCATCGAGCCACCACACACGTTGAAATTAATTTAGAAAATTTGCCATCGGATCCAGGAAAATGAATTAAAAAATCCAAATATCTGCCTAATGATCGAGAGAGGATACGAAGAGCATATTTACAAAAGGGGCCATGTCAACCTACTCCACAGAAATCTTCTCAAAAGAAAATTGGAAATTCACATAGAAGATTTAATCATTATTGGTTCAATGAATTTAGCAACTGACTAGAGTATAGCATAGAAAAAGATATTGTGTTTTACTTGTGTTATTATCTTTTTAGGTCTGATGTTGCCAATCTGGCGATGATACAGTAATATAAAATTTTATTTGGTTATTAAATTTGTCTGAGAACTCTAGGCCAGGGTCCTAGATACGCCATTGATCGGGACACACATAAAAGCATACATCAGATTAAAATTTCTAACTTCGGACATTGATCAAAACTAAAATAAGATGAAGGACTCATCCGCATAACCGCTCATATATCATAAGTTCTCAAATTGAACTACATAATCAATATTAATTCAAATTTTAAATCCTCTCAATCCTATTGTTCAATATCCAAAATAGAAATAAAGGAAGCGATACACAACTTAGACATCGTTTAAGTCTTATATTCGAAATACAAACAAACTAGGAAAATTATGTAAGCAACTAAATAGATCCCCATGATCTTCCAAAGCCTCCATATGGTGCACCTTCTACTTGTGTATCTTTGCTTCCATTTTCCCCTGTTTCTCTGTAAAGAAAACCACAAAATATAAAGGGTGAGACAAACATCTCAGTTAGTTCTACCGAAACCCCTCACCACACGCTCGCCGTTGATTGTGCATCGTTTTAATCGTAGCCCGAGTCTGGATAGCTACGTGTAAAATGGCATAAGCGCAACACCGTCAACCATTACATGGTTCCCCGTTGAACCCAATCCGCTAATCTCTTATTAGCGGCCTAGGTTCTGGGCTCATGACTTCCCTCCCCTAGTATGCTAACATAGAAGTCGTCACCCCATTTATCATTATTCATTACATTAGGTGGTTACCAAAACCATAATGGACACTGAGTCCATCTAATTATCATATCCTTGTGTATTCTCGCTCGTGGATACTATACTGTTATTACTCATTCACATAACATAGTGAATTATCACAATTCAAACCAAACATAAGTGTTCTTAAATGATTACGTTTATTTTATCATTATATAAGGTTGGGAAAAGGATTGGAAGAGATTTGGAATCAATTGGAATGGTTTTGGATTGGTTTTTAAAAATTAGACAGTGACTCTGGCACGGGTTGTGCTCCTTGCAAAGGGTTTTCAGCGACTAACAGCTTCACGGGGAGCACGGTCCTTGTCAAAATGCGAACGGGTTGTGCTCCTCTACTGGAGTCACCAAAAATGTTGTTTTCGTGTAAAATTACTATTCCGATCGATTCCATTACTAATTCCTTTCAATTCCTAACTTGACAACAATCAACAAAAGTACTACAAACATATTTAACAACCAATTAACAACCAATCATGTGATTTAAACAAACTAAATTCAATCCCATCAACGTACCAACATATTCAAATATTACGGTTTTTAACTTGGATTTTCGAAACAAAAGCACCAATCAACACCAAACCAGTAACATGCAACCATATTCCCATGAAAAAAAAACCTAAACGGAGTAGAACTCACCTTCAAAGAGTTGAGCACACAATCGAACAATAAATTGAAGAATCAACACAACCAGCTTTCCAAATAACCCCCAAAACCGTAACTTTGGCACCAACAGCTCCCAACCTCAATTCCCAACCTACAATCCTCTGTTTTTGCTACCCAAATGACAATGTGACTCCAAAATAACTTTAATGAGTTGTTGAATCTAACATGCAATGAGTTTGGAAGCTCCTAAAGTACCTTCTAACCACATGCAACAAGAAATCAAGCTCCAAGCTACTCTATCTTGATAAATTTCGAAAATGATGGATGATAAGAAGTTCAAAGTGATGAACTCAAGAAGATGTTTGAGGAAAATTAGAGTTCATGGGTGAGGAATGAGAGGAGAGTGTTTGTGTAAAACCTTCAGTTCCGAACTGGGCCAAACCCCACGCGTTTTGGGTCTGCCCAATTCCGCACTTGGCAAGGATCGGTCCGCGCTCCACCAACCAGCGTCCACATCCAACGCGGTCCATCCGAGGTCCATCTCCCAGATCTCTCCAAAGCACTTCAACTTGTACCCCGGACATAATCATATCCGAGTCCGAGTACCGAACACCTTCCATTTTCCTCTTCTTTCTCTCTTTCTCGTCACTCTCTCTTTCTTTCTATTCTCTTTATTTTCGAAATCAGTTTTCTCTCTCTCTCTCTCTCTCTCTCTCAAAGTGTGTGTGAAATAAGTGTGTTTTATAAGTTTTTATGACCTGAGGGAAAATTGGACTAGTGAAAGACTGTTTTTCCCCTAGTTATAAGCACCCCTCTAATTACTCCTGCACTACCCAATGCAACCTATTTTAACAATTAAACAACTACACAATTTAATCACATAACAGATCACGATGCACTCAATTAAGTGGATTAAAATCAATCAAATCAAATCGTTTGAATCATCAGTCATAATTCAAAAAAGAGCAATTAAATGAAAATGCTTGCTAATCTCATATATTGAGATTAGAAAATTTGGTGATGTTACAAATATTACAATTTGTAAAGTTTGAAACTTTTTACAATTTTGTTTTCTAATCTCTATAGGAAATATTACTTATCACACTCTCATATATTTTTTCAAACCTTTTCAATTTCTTTTACAAATATTACTTTTCACCCTCTCCACCTCTTTCTTCCTCTAGCTTTATCTCATTTTTCTATTTTTCACAATATATCTACTTCAATTTCATCTACATGTCTCCTTCATTTTTAATATTCTATTTCTTTCTATCAATAAGTTTTATTTAATCTCTACGGGAAATATTACAATTTAAAAAATTTGAAACTTTAATAGAATTTGACTTTCTAATCTCTACAGGAAATATTACATATTGCTGGTAAATGTTCATAGGGTAATTGTCGAACTAACTCCATTACAATTTGAAACTGTGTGTTAAACTACTTTAAATTAGTTTTGATTTTCACGGGGTAATGTTCCGACTAATTAAATTATGTCTAATTAAGTCTATTAATAAAGATAACACGACAACACTCGTGCGTATGCACAGGATACTGCTAGTTAAAAAGTACTAACACAAATTACCAATTAAATAACATTAATAGAATAAAAATTAGGATAACAAGAATAAGAACAAGAACCTATTCAAGGAGAGATACAAACTTCTTTAAACAAAATATGTGAGAGTGTGGTGTATTAGAGTGGTGCAAAACTAGGAGCTTTGGTGTAAAATTAGGAATTTGGGTGCAGAAAACATTTTTCAGGGGTGCAAAAACACTTTTTCCTAAACTATCGGTGATAATATTATTTTTCTGGGGGATTCGCCAGAACTCCCTGGAATACACGTAGGTCCGCCATTGTTTATGTATGTAAAGAAGTGAGTCATCATAAGACACACACCAATGGTGAACTCCCTGGAATACACGTAGGTCCGCCAATGGTGAAAAGAGTCATTGGGTCTTATTTGCTTCCTAACGTTTACCTCATCCTTCACGCCTATAAAAGGTAGACCTCTACTCACTTCTTACACACACCAAAACTTGAAGCATTTCCAAATTTTCTCTCATCTCTCTAAACTTCTTTCTTCTTTTCTAGAAAACTTGAAGCATTTCCAAGTTTATTTTCTAAAAAGTAGTTTTCATAACCATATTGAGGGTGTATATCTTACAACGAATTTTCACAATGTGTGGGGTTTGGAAGAGGGTGAAGACAGATTCAGTGAAGCTCGCGGCATACAAGCAAAGGAATGATGCGCTCACGGTGGATGATGTCTGATGGCGACCATTTGAGCAGATTGGATTGTACAAGGGTTTCCTCAGCTTGGGAGACATCACTGTTCCCTGCATGCCGGATAGGTGCCTCTGACTGCTTGGGTACGTTTAGGTCATCCCACGTGACCCTCTTACTGGTCATCCTAGCCCGACAGACTGCATAGGATAATGCTAGTTAAAAAGTACTAACACAAATTACCAATTAAATAGCATTAAGAGAATAAAAATTAGGCTAATAAGAATAAGAACAAGAATCAATTCAAAGAGAGATACAAACTTCTTTAAACAAAATATGAGAGTGTATTAGAGTGGTGAAAAATTATGAATTTGGGTGCAAAAAACAATTTTCAGGGGTGCAAAAACTTTTTTTCCTAAAGTATCGGTGATAATATTATTTTTCTGGGGGATTCGCCTAAACTCCCTGGAATACACGTAAGTCCGCCATTGTTTATGTATGTAAACAAGTGAGTCATCATAAGACACACGTTGTGTGTGTGTGTGTATGTTTTAATCTTTTTTTGTTTCTGGCACAACACTATTGATCCCATCATCAAATAACGCGGTTGTCCTATATATATATACACCATTTTCCAGCGACATAACATATTACTGATAAATACATATATTGTGTTTTTGGCAAGTAATTATGTTATTCCCAACCACTTTTATCACTCTCGGATAAACATGTTTTTGTCGGCTATAACGATATAGTTGATAAAAAACTTGCTTGTCCCAAGAGCCAATAAATGTTGTTGACCAATGGTCCAATGGTGAAAAGAGCCATTGGCTCTTAATTGCTTCCTAACATCTACCTCGTCCTTCACGCCTATAAAAGGAAGACCTCTCCTCACTTCTTACACACACCAAAACTTGAAGCCTTTCCAAGTTTTCTCTCATCTCTCTAAACTTCTTTCTTCTTTTCTAGAAAATTTGATGCATTTCCAAGTTTATTTTCTAAAAAGTTGTTTTCATAAACATATTGAGAGTGTATTTCTTACAACGAATTTTCACAATGCAGTGATCTTTCGTATCAATTTCAACCGGGCTGTTTTGTTCTGGGGACGTCGATGTTGATAGCCTGGTTGCACAATTTTCAGCAGTGCCTCAAAACATCTTAAAGATAGCAACCTAGTCTGCGAATCATCCCAGTAATCTCTTCGGTCTGATTTTTGAAAAACTATTTCGAAATAACACCTTATTATATGAAGTCAAACAAAACTATTTATTTAAACTTATTAAATTATAAATCAATTTTAGTTAAATTGTCTGTTTTAATTATCAATCTTAAATTATTATTTTTAATAAAATATTTTAGTCAAATATGAATAATTGTCAGTTATTTTATATATATTGTTCTTGAGAAGATATGTATACCCTCTCACCATTGAAACCCTAAGAACGAACCCTCAAAGCACACCCAAATAAGACTCACCACACTCTCGACTATTTACTCCATTATAGGATGAGTAAGCAGAGACTACATGATCCCTCATACCAACACCAACACCACCAATAACTATAGTAGGGTGGTTCCGCGAGACCGACCCTCGTCGGAAGGAGTGTTATCTTTCGTCCCCCAAGAATCAAATGAGAATTCGACGCCACCCTCATCAAAGAGGTTTAAGCGGACACCCTATGGCTCCAAGAACAAGCCAAAACTATCTATCTTTCAAAGGGAAAAAACTGAAAGCATCGATCTCGTAGAAATCTCTACAAGAAACGACAATGTTAAGAACTCATTGTCTTGACTCTATGTTGCAATCATATATTATTTGTTTAAAATATATAGGTATAAGTATACTCTCAACACTAGTATATATAAAATAACTAACAATCATATATTATTTGTTAAAAATATATTATTTCATGCGCTTCTGTCCGCTTTTATTGAGAGATGGCACTCAGAGACATCGTCATTTCACTTACCATTTGGTGAAATGACGATTACTTTGGATGATGCCTCATGTTTGTTACATCATCCACTGATTGGTCGATACTTCAGAGCTCCACCCACTTCTGTCAACAGTGATCAGGCAGCCCAGCTAGCTGTCGCGTATCTCGAGGAGACTTATGAGGAGGCTGTTGCAGAGTGTCGAGCTTCTTCTGGGCCATATTACCATTTTGCATGGCTGCTGGACAGAGTTAGACTGGGCTCCATGGACGCTGACATGGATCCTGCTGTCAGGGCGATGATCCTTTTGATTCTTGGGATGAGCATCTTCACTGTCAAGACTAGAGACAGGGCTGAGACCAAGTGGCTGCTGTTACTCGAGGACATCAGTGCAGCTGGGAGTAGGAGCACTTGCCTATATGATAGAACCAAGGTAATCAAAACCAGACAGGACGAGCAGTTCGACCGGTTTAACCGGGGACCAAACACCTATTCGGTCCGAAAGACCGCTATAACCAGACTGTGCAGGAACCGCTTGGGAAACCGCAAAACCAGGAAACCGACTAGAACCGCGATCAATCGGTTTGGACCGGATTTTTAAAAATTAAAAATTAAATTAAAAAATTAAAAAATTAAAAAAATTTAGACTGTTTTAACTCCCAATCATAGGTGAGCATATATGACATATGACTTGTCAACCAACCAAAGCTTATTCTCTCCCTTCTTTAGATGCTGCACATCTATTTATAATAAGCGCTCCTCATTCTTTTGGCTTTGTGCATCGATGTGGGACTATTTTCACAGCTAATGTTTGAATGTTTCCTTTGTAACCTCCACCTGCTCTTCTCGTCTTTTAATGTCTTTGTTCTATTTCTCAATTTCATTTTTCTTCCCACTAAGTACATCTTTTGATGCTTTCTTTCAAGTTCATTTTGCTTCCTGTATCACCTCCACCTTCCAGCTCTTCTCTGCCGTCACTCTTGAGTTTGTGTAGCTAACAAGTTCATCTGTTATCAATGGCTTACTTAACTGTTGCTAGTTACTCCACGATGTTGGATTCTGTTACTATGGTGGCAAGCTTGATGAAACCACAGTTGTTGTGACATATTTGATTTAATTTTACGTGAAACTTTAAGTATGATTTAGATATATTATTGTGTTGTTGAATTTAAGTTAAGTCTAATTTTAATTTTTGTGGTATGAAGTTATGAATAATATGAGATTTTTTATTTTTTATCCTTTATATATTATAATAAATATATCAAATAATATATTTAATTGATTCTGGTTGAACCCCCGATTCAACCGGTTGGACCCAAAGAACCCTGAACCGCTGCCTCTTCCGGTTCAACATCCGGTCCGGTTTTAATTACCTTGGATAGAACAGATGAACTACTCCTCGTTGGACGTACCGTCTTAGTTAGGAGGGTATGCGACGCTATTATAGGTAATATTTTTTTTCCATTTTTTCCGAGTTTGATTAAATTTCTGTTAAATAGTTTTCAATTAACCATGTTGTTAATATTTTCATTTCATAGCTGGATCTTATTTTATTTTCCTCATCTAGCTGGGCGGCAGCGTACATGAGATGTAGTCGGACCACAGTGTGGGATTTGGAAGAGGGTGAAAACGGATTCAGTGAAGCTCGGGGCATACAAGCCGAGGAATGATGCGCTCACGGTGGACGATGTCTGTTGGCGACCATTTGAGCAGATTGGATTGTACAAGGGTTTCCTCAACTTGGGAGACATCACTTTTCCCTACATGCCGGATAGGTGCCTCCGACAGCTTGGGTACGTTCAGGTCATCCCACGTGACCCTCTTACTGGTTGTCCTAGCCCGACAGACTGCATGTTTCAGATTTCTCATTATACGACGAGTATACGGGAGGTGTTGGCTACTACTTATGCTGCTGAGGAGTTGGGTTAGGTTCTTCTGGAGTACTTATACTGGTACGTGACAGTAACTATTCCAAGACTGTTACAGGTTGCACCACCACCACCACCAGCTGCCCCAGCTGCACCACCACCTGTGACGGGACGTACAGAGTTGTTGGACATCGTGGATGAGCAGTTGCAATTGGCCCTTCAAAGCAGAGACATTCATCCACGCTATCATACATTCTCTCGCTTCATGGAGTTGCTGGATATGATAGAGAGGCGTGAGCGCTTGGGGCTTTTGAGGGATTGTATGTTTGTACAGTTGTATGTATGTATGTCTGTTTGAACTATTTTTATAGCACTTGATATAGTTATTTCTTGCGTTTTTATATTTAACTAGTTTCAATAAAATTTTGATTTCATCGATGCGATAAAACAAAGTAGCATAAAAGGTAAAACATAACCAACTACAATAACAATAGATGTTGAGTTTCCACGTAAAACATAAAAAAAGTTATACTAAACCCTAATTTTTCTTGATTTTCACGGGGTAATGTTCGGACTAATTAAATTATGTCTAAGTCTATTAATAAAGATAACACGACAACACTCGTGCATATGGACAGGATACTGCTAGTTAAAAAGTACTAACACAAATTACCAATTAAATAGCATTAAGAGAATAAAAATTAGGCTAATAAGAATAATAACAAGAACCGATTAAAAGAGAGAAACAAACTTCTTTAAACAAAATATGTGAGAGTGTGGTGTAATTGAGTGGTGCAAAACTAGGAACTTTGGTGTAAAATTAGGAATTTGGGTGCAAAAAACATTTTTCAGGGGTGCAAAAACATTTTTTCCTAAAGTATTGGTGATAATATTATTTTTTCGGGGGATTCGCCTGAACTCTCTGGAATACACATAGGTCCGCCATTGTTTATGCATGTAAGCAAGTGAGTCATCATAAGACACATGTTGTGTGTGTGTGTGTGTTTTAATCTTTTTTTGTTTTTGGCACAACACTATTGATCCCATCATCAAATAACGCGGTTGTCCTATATATATATATATATATATATATATATATATATATATATATATATATATATATATATATATATATGCACCATTTTCCAGCGACATAAGATATTACTGATAAATACATATATTGTGTTTTTGGCAAGTAATTATGTTATTCCCAACCACTTTTATCACTATCGGATAAACATGTTTTTGTCGGCTATAACGATATTATTGATAAAAAAATTTCTTATCCCAAGAGCCAATAAATGTTGTTGACCAGTGGTCCAATGGTGAAAAGAGCCACTGGCTCTTAATTGCTTCCTAAGGTCTACCTCATCATTCACGCCTATAAAAGGAAGACCTCTCCTCACTTCTTACACACACCAAAACTTGAAGCATTTCCAAGTTTTCTCTCATCTCTCTAAACTTCTTTCTTCTTTTCTAGAAAATTTGAAGCATTTCCAAGTTTATTTTCTATCAAGTTGTTTTCATAACCATATTGAGGGTGTATATCTTATAACGAATTTTCACAGTGCAGTGATCTTTCATATCAACATCAACCGGGCTGTTTTGTTCTGGGGACGTCGTTGTTGATAACCTGCTTGCACAATTTTCAGCAGTGCCTCAAAACGTCTTAAAGAGAGCAACCTAATCTGCGAATCATCCCAGTAATCTCTTCGGTCTGATTTTTGAAAAACTATTTCGAAATAACACCTTATTATATGAAGTCAAACAAAACTATTTATTTAAACTTATTAAAGTATAAATCAATTTTAGTTAAATTGTCTATTTTAATTATCAAATTTAAATTATTATTTGAAATAATATATTTTAGTCAAATATGAATAATTGTCAGTTATTTTATATATACTGTTCTTGAGAAGATATGTATACCCTCTCTCCATCAAATCCCTAAGAGCGAAACCTCAAAGCACACCCAAATAAGACTTGCCACACTCTCGACTATTTACTCCATTATAGGCGCAGCAAGCAGAGAGTACATGATCGCTCATACCAACACCAACACCACCAGTAACAATAGTAGGGTGGTGCCGCGAGACCGACCCTCGTCGGAAAGAGAGTTCTCTTTCGTCCCCCATGAATCATATGAGGATTCGACGCCACCCTCATTAACGCAACCCTCATCAAAGAGCTTAAGCGGACACCCTATGGCTCCAAGAACAAGCCAAAACTATCTAACTTTCAAAGGGAGAAACTGAAAGCATCGATCTCATAGCAATCTCTGCAAGAAACGACATTGTCGAGAATTCATTGTCTGGATTCTACGTCGCAATGCCAACGTTAAATTGTTGAGCGGATGACAAAAGATATCATGTAGGTGTCATAATCCCTGATGTAGATCAACATCAATGATGATGACACCTGTATCATATCTTTAGTCATTCCCTGAGCAATGTAATGTTGGCATTATGGCAGAGTCAATATAATGAGTTCTCGACAATGTCATTTCCGATAGGGATTTCCACGAGATCGATGTTGTCAATTTCTTATCTTTGAAACATAGACAGATTTTGCTTGTTATTGGAGCTAAAGAGTGTCCGCTTAGGCCTCTTGGATGAGGGTGGTGTCGAGTCCTCATTTGGTTCATGGGGGATGGTAGAGAACTCTCCTTCTAAAGAGGGTGGGTCTTGTGGCACCACCCTACTATTGTTAGTGGTGGTGTTGGTGTTGGTATCAGAGATCATGTACCCTTTGGTTGCTCTTTCTATATTGGAGTAGACAGTCGAGAGTGTAGTGAGTCTTATTTGGGTGAGCTCTGGGAATTTGTCCCTAGAATTTGATGGACAGAGGGTATACATATACTCTCAACACCAGTATATATAAAATTACTAACAAACTTATATTATTTGTTTAAAATATATTATTTCAAATAATAGTTCAAATTTGACAGTCAAAATAGACAATTTAATAAAATTGATTTATACTTCAATTTATATAAATAAATAGTTTTGTTTGAATTCATTATATAATAAGGGTATTATAATTAATTGGCACTATATATTGAAATAGTGAATTATGTGATGAAAAATATGTTTATAGCCTTGTAAAAAAAAGATGTCTATAGCATTTTATGCATTTATGTTGTGTGTGCAACCACCAATATTAATTTTTGGTTTTTTTTACCCCCACCTATTAACCCCATACACCCCCCCCCACCCCCCACGAACCCTACGAAATGACAAAAATACCCTTAACAGTATTACAAATTTACAAAATATTTATCATTTCTCACTTACATCCGTTTTAACTTGAGAGAGTGAAATTTTTTCGAGGAAATCGGATTTAGCTACATCCGAAAATCCCAGAAATTTGCCAATCGGATTTTCCTCCTTGCCACGTACATCTGATTTTCCCAGATTCTTCAAAACAGTAAGTCGAATTTACATACATTCGATTTCCAATGTGATCTACCTAGATCCGATTTCGCATAGGTTCAAGGTAGATCCAATTTGTATTTTTCTTTTGTTAATTTATTTGTTTTTTTACAGTGCCTTTTTAGCGGGTCGGTGGCCAGATCCCCCAAATTCACTAGGGTTGGTGAGGCGAAGGGAGTCATCGTCCAGGCCGACTTTGCAAGCCTCGTTTTCATCGTCAGCAGAGATAGCTCCAGCTCCTAGTACACGCATCCGCACTAGGATTGCGGGACATGCATCCCACCGACATAGGCGAACCTTAGGATGACAACAGCCGCTGGAGGAGGAGCAAGAGCAGTACTATCACTACGAGGAGGGCCAGCAGAACCACCCGTACATGGAGGAGCAGGAGGACTAGCCTATGTATGAGCCAGGAATACCAGCCTGAGGCTGAGTTGCATCATCATCATCAAAGGCAGCACCATCAACACGAGGACAGCCGGTAAGTTGAATTTATTTACAGAGTCTTGTTAGTTAAATTTATTGCTTTTCACAGCCTTACATAGCCTATCATCTTTTTTTTAAAAAAAAATTCAGACATATGAGCGTAAGTTGAAGGTTACAAACCATGGTAATAAGATGGGTAAGAGTCTACCTGGGTTTTCCCAAAACCACAGGTTTTGGCAGTATATCAAAGAATACGACTTAACCCCCCTTGTCCGGCCAACACATGCCACAGTGGACCATGAGCTTCAGTCCGCTTTTATTGAGAGATGGCACTCAGAGACATCGTCATTTCACTTACCATTTGGTGAAATGACGATTACTTTGAATGATTTCTCATGTTTGTTACATCTTCCACTGATTGGCCGATACTTCAGAGCTCCACCCACTTTTGTCAGCAGTGATCAGGTAGTCCAGCTAGCTATCCCGTTTCTCGGGGTGACTTAAGAGGAGGCTGTTGCAGAGTGTCGAGCTTCTTTTGGGCCATATTACCATTTGGGATGGCTGCTGGAAAAAGTTAGACTGGGCTCCATGGACGCCGACATGGATCCTGCTGTCATGGCGATGATCCTTTTGATTCTTGGGATGAGCATCTTTACTGTCAAGACTGGAGACAAGGCTATGGCCAAGTGGCTGCCGTTACTTAAGGATAGACCAGATGAACTACTCCATGTTGGACGTAGCGTCTTAGTTAGGAGGGTATGCGACGTTATTACAAGTAATATTTTTTTCCCTTTTTTCTGAGTTTGTTTAAATTTCTGTTAAATAGTTTTCAATTAACCATATTGTTTATCTTTTCATTTCATAGCTGGATCTTAGTTTATTTTCCTCATCTAGCTGAGCGGCAGCATACTGGAGATGTAGTTGGACCACAGTGTGGGATTTGGAAGAGGGTGAAGACAGATTCAGTGAAGCTCGAGGCATACAAGCAGAGGAATGATGCGCTCACGGTGGACGATGTCTGTTGGCGACCATTTGAGAAGATTGGGTTGTACAAGGGTTTCCTCAGCTTGGGAGACATCATTGTTCCCTGCATGCCGGATAGGTGCCTCCGACAACTTGGGTACGTTCAGGTCATCCCACGTGACCCTCTTACTGGTCGTCCTAGCCCGACAGACTGCATGTTTCACATTTCTCATTATATGACGAGTGTGCGGGATGTATTGGCTACTACTTATGCTGCAGAGGAGTTGGGTCAGGTTCTTCTGGAGTACTTACACTGGTACGTGAGAGTATCTATTCCTAGAGTGTTACAGGTTGCACCACCACCACCAGCTGCACCACCACCTTTGACGGGATGTACAGAGGTGGTAGACATCGTGGAGAAGCAGTTGCGATTGGGCCTTCAGAGCAGAGACATTCATCCACGCTGTCATACATTCTCTCGCTTCATGGAGTTGCTGGATATGATAGAGAGGCGTGAGCGCTTGGGGCTTTTGAGGGATTGTGTGTTTGTACAGTTGTATGTATGTATGTCTGTTTGAACTATTTTCATAGCACTTGATTATAGTTATTTCTTGCGTTTTTATATGTAACTAGTTTCAATAAAATTTTGATTTCCTTGATGCGATAAAACAAAGTAACATAAAAGGTAAAACATAACCAACTACAATAACAATAGATGTTGAGTTTCCACGTAAAACATAAAAAAAGTTATACTAAACCCTAATTTGTCTTGATTTTCACAGGGTAATGTTCGGACTAATTAAATTATGTCTATGTCAATTAATAAAGATAACACGACAACACTCGTGCATATGCACAGGATACTGCTAGTTAAAAAGTACTAACACAAATTACCACTTAAATAGCATTAAGAGAATAAAAATTAGGCTTATAAGAATAAGAACAAGAACCGATTAAAAGAGAGATACAAAACTTCTTTAAACCAAATATGTGAGAGTGTGGTGTAATAGAGTGGTGCAAAACTAGGAACTTTGGTGTAAAATTAGGAATTTTGGTGCAAAAAACATTTTTCAAGGGTGCAAAAACATTTTTTCCTAAAGTATAAGTGATAATATTATTTTTCCAGGGGATTCGCCTGAACTCTCTGGAATACACGTAGGTCCGCCTTTGTTTATGCATGTAAACAAGTGAGTCATCATACGACACATGTTGTGTGTGTGTGTTTTAATCTTTTTTGTTTCTGGCACAACACTATTGATCCCATCATCAAATAACGCGGTTGTCCTCTATATATATATATATATATATATATATATAACACCATTTTCCAGTGACATAAGATATTACTGATAAATACATTTATTGTGTTTTGGTAAGTAATTATGTTATTCCCAACCACTTTTATCACTATGGGATAAACATGTTTTTGTCGACTATAACGATATTGTTGATAAAAAATTTTCTTATCCCAAGAGCCAATAAATGTTGTTGACCAATGGTCCAATGGTGAAAAGAGCCATTGGCTCTTAATTGCTTCCTAAGGTCTACCTCATCCTTCACGCTTATAAAAGGAAGACCTCTCCTCACTTCTTACACACACCAAAACTTGAAGCATTTCCAAGTTTTCTCTCATCTCTCTAAACTTCTTTCTTCTTTTCTAGAAAATTTGAAGCATTTCCAAGTTTATTTTCTAAAAAGTGGTTTTCATAACCATATTGATGGTGTATATCTTACAACGAATTTTCACAGTGCAGTGATCTTTCATATCAATTTCAACCGGGCTGTTTTGTGTTGGGGACGTCGTTGTTGACAACCTGCTTGCACAATTTTCAGTAGTGCCTCAAAACGTCTTAAAGAGAGCAACCTCGTCTGTGAATCATCCCAGTAGTCTCTTCGGTCTGATTTTTGAAAAACTATTTCGAAATAACAGCTTATTATATGAAGTCAAACAAAACTATTTAATTAAACTTATTAAAGTATAAATCAATTTTAGTTAAATTGTCTGTTTTAATTAATTTAATTTTAAATAATATATTTTAGTCAAATATGAATAATTGTCAGTTATTTTATATATACTGTTCTTGAGAAGATATGTATACCCTCTCTCCATCAAAACCCTAAGAGCGAACCCTCAAAGCACACCCAAATAAGACTCGCCACACCCTCGACTATTTACTCCATTATAGGAGCAGCAAGCAGAGAGTACATGATCGCTCATACCAACACCAACACCAACACCACCAATAATCATAGTAGGGTGGTGCCGCGAGACCGACCCTCGTCGGAAAGAGAGTTCTCTTTCGTCCCCCATGAATCGAATGAGGATTCGACGCCACCCTCATCAAAGAGACTTAAGCGAACACCCTATGGGTCCAAGAACAAATCAAAACTTTCTAACTTTCAAAGGGAAAAAACTGAAAGCATCGATCTCATAGAAATCTCTGCAAGAAACGACATTGTCGAGAACTCATTGTCTTGACTCTATGTTGCAATGCCATCACTAAATTGTTGAGCGGATGACAAAATATATCATGTAGGTGTCATCATCATTGATGTAGATCAACATCAATGATGATGACACCTGTATCATATCTTTTGTCATTCCCTGAGCAATGTAATGTTGGCATTACGACATAGACTCAGTATAATGAGTTCTCGACAATGTCATTTCTTACAGGGATTTCTACGAGATCGGTGTTGTCAGTTTCTTATCTTTGAAACATAGACAGATTTGCTTGTTATTGGAGCTAGAGAGTGTCCGCTTAGGCCTCTTGGATGAGGGTGGTGTCGAGTCCTCATTTGGTTCATGGGGGATGGTAGAAAACTCTCCTTCTGAAGAGGGTGGGTCTTGCGGCACCACCCTACTATTGTTATTGGTGGTGTTGGTGTTGGTATCAGAGATCATCACTAGTGCAGATTTGACATTTAGTATCGGTTGTTTTGCACATTTAGTATCGGTTGTGGAACCGATACTAAATCGACCGATACTAAATGTCCGATCATTTAGTATCGGTTTTTTACCCGATACTAAATGTACTACTAAGGTACTGTTAGGGTACATTTAGTATCGGTTGTACATAAACACCCGATACTATATGTATTACTAAGGCACATTTAGTATCGGTGTTTCTGTATAACCGATACTAAATGTATTACTAAGGTACATTTAGTATCGGTTATACAGAAACACCGATACTAAATGTACCTAAGTAAGTACATTTAGTATCGTTTTTTTTCTGTATAACCGATACTATATGTATTACTAAGGTACATTTAGTATCGGTGTTTTTGTATAACCGATACTATATGTATTACTAAGGTACATTTAGTATCGGTTATACAGAAACACTGATACTAAATGTACCTAAGTAAGTACATTTAGTATTGCTTTTTCTGTATAACCGATACTAAATGTATTAATATTTTGGTTTAAATATGTATTTAGTCCCTGCAAATTTCCCTGTTTTTCGATTTAGTCCCTGCAATTTTTTTTTTTTAAATACGTCCCTGCAAAATAACTTTTTTTTGAATATGCCCTTCCGAAAGTTGGAATATTAAATACGTCACTGCAAAATAACTTTTTTTTAAATACGTCCCTGCAAAATAACCTTTTTTTTAAATACGTCCCAACAAAAAAAAAATTGTGATATTTTGCAGGGACGTATTTAAAAAAAAAAGTTATTTTGTAGGGACGTATTTAAAAAAAAAGCTATTTTGCAGGGACGTTTTTAAAAATTTTATTTTGTAGAGACGTATTTAAAAAAAAAGTTATTTTGCAGGGACGTATTTAAAAAAAAAAATTTGCAGGGACTAAATCAAAAAACAGGGACATTTGCAGGGACTAAATACATATTTAAACCTAATATTTTTTAATATTTTTTTTGTTTTTATCCATACCGACATATTATTAACCTGTTATATACAGCGATAATTCCAATCATGAACACATAATAAATATATCTTACAAAATAACAATTGTTCAAAGGATCTCTTTCCTAACATACTTTAAATTCCATTAAACATAATCTCTTACAAAATAACAATTGTTCAAAGGATCCCTTTCCTAACATACTTTAAATTCCATTAAACATAATATCTTACAAAATAACAATTGTTCAAAATGTGGTATCCTTTTGCTCAAAATAACTTAATTGGTTGGAAATAGTGTATCCTTTTGCTCTGTACGTATCTTGACAAAGAATTCCGCCCAAAGCTGACGAATCTCCTATTGTATAAAGCCACCAAAGCTGCCATATGCACTAAGACTGCATAAAGCCATAAATCCAGAACACAAGAAATAGTGTATCCTTATACTCAATGCATATGGCTGTTATTTTCGACACACTAATTTTTTTGTAAACTCTAAGATTAAAAAACCAAAGGATACCTAAGGATTATATATAGTAATGAGTAATCAATAGCAAATATAGAAGGCACAACTGATAATTGCCTTATTATTCAGTTTTCTCATTCCTTTTATTAACATCTTAATCTATAATTTCATTGGCAGATTACATACCCTTACACAACCATCCATTTCGAAGCTCTTCCCCTATACATGCCAACTAAACCTATGGAGAAATGACAATTTAAAAAGAACAAAATACAAATTGGTTTTTCAGTGAAAAACTAAAGAATCTGTCATTATCATAATAAAAGAAAAACAAAGGAACCAGATGGACTAACCAATCTAGGCAGCACAGACAGACAACCACATTCATGCCCTCCAGCTTGGACCAGACAGATCCTTTCACAGGCTTCTCTAAAAGCTCTCTTCCACGTATCTAGCGATAAATTTCCCAGCTCTTGATCATGTAAGTTAGACATCTTGGTAAAGCTTTTCTTTGAGGAAGAACCCACATCCTTATATGTAATATTTGTATCAACAAGCTGCAAATGTGGAGTAAGAAACTGGACACATTAAAATATTATGATTAATATATTGTGAGCATCCATCAACTATGCCTGTCATAATGTGTTTCACAGTAACATCAATGCAATATTTACAAGAAAATAACTTCAAGACACTATAATAGGAAACAATGCAGAATATCTAATGAATCAGAATTAATCTGCAATCTACAAAGCACAATATCTAGCAACTAATAGCTAGATAGCTAGATTATTATTTTATCTCTCAAAGGTCCTCAGAGAATACAAGTTCACTTAGAAAGACATATTCTGTTGAGCTGAAAACTTTATTTAATGAAACTTATTAAATATAAAAATTTAATCAGTGATCATGGTGCTAAAAACTATTTAAAATGTGGCAGGATCATTGTGCTAAAAACTATTTAAAATGTAACTATACATAATGCTGACAGAATGCTACCCACTGATCTAAAGGCCTTTTAAAATTATTCATTTCCAGAATTCACTGAATAATTGGTGCAAATTAAAAATAAATAACATGACTGCATGAGATAAATGGGAAAGTAGAGACTTGGAGACGAGCACATGGTTTCCATTTGTGTAGAAGATGAAATACATGGAATGAAATTTAGTAAAAGGCAAAGCAGCCCTAACTTAGAGGTGAAAGTTAGGGACCATATCATACCACAAGTCACATGATTTAAATATCTTGGGTCCATTATGCAAAATGATGGAGAAATTGAGGGAGATGTAAATAATCGGATTCAAGTAGCATAGATGAGAATGTTGTGATGGATGAGTAGCAAAATAGTTAGAGGCGGAGGAAGACTAAGACAAACTATCGCAAAACTATTTACAGCCCAAACCGAACAAGACAAGATGAAGCATCATCTCTTTTGCAATATTTACAGCTCTAGACGAATTTCCTGAGATCAATTCGAATTATCAAACGTTCAAATAAACCTCCAGACACCACATCTCATCTCATGAATGATCAAACAATAAAAGAAAATAAAGAGCACCATATCATCACACATTGAAGATTGGTTAGCATTGAAATCACAGGAAACAAAACCATTCAAAGAAAGAAAAAATGAAACCCCTGCAGCTAATGATTCCAATTCCAATTCCAACTCCAACTCCAACTCCAATGAACGATGAAATAAAACAAGAAAAATGTTGATAAACATTGGTGAAAATACCTGTCTATTTTCATTTCCATTGCAGCTTTTACATGATTCAGAAATGACACCACTGATTGGCAGTCTGTGGTTGGATTTTTCTTTCCCTGTGAAAGTGTGAATGAAATAAACCTTAATGAGTGTTCAGATTCAATTCAACTAAAATATGAGCACATGCAAAACCTTACATTTGACCGTGGGTGGAAATAAATGAATTCCTAGTATATGAGCTTGTTAAATTCATAACATATCCATGTTTCAAGTTATATATTATGGAACATCTAAAAATACCAAAGCCACAAGCAATAAATTGATAATCCATGAAAAAACACCCAGACAATAAAAAGCAACAGGCTGCAAAGCTCATCCTTCTCTTCCTTCTTCCTCTTTAGCTGCAAAGCTCTTCCTTCTTTTTGATTGTGATTGCTTTAGCTGCAAAGCACTTCCTTCTTCCTCTGTATGAAACCTGAGCAAATAAGCATAAGCCATCACCAACCACTTGTGAATCAGTAAACAAAAGAAGCACACCAAAACGAACCTTAACATCAACAGACTGAGGTTTGAAACTTTAGCAACCTTTCAGAGAATATAGTTCTCTGCCACAAGGTCATGTGGAGTTTTGCATTGCAAATCTGCACCAATAATTATTTTAAGGAACCAGCATCATATATTTTCAAGCAATAATTACATTTTCAAGAATATGAAGCACACACATATAGTCAATAAGTCAAGTGAAGTCATCCAAGCTAGTGAATTTGATGAAGCAGCAAACACATTGTGTAGATAGTACACATCTTGGATGCATGTGGCATCTCATTAAGAGCCTCCAGTGTAAGACACATACTTCCTCTACCTTTTTCTTCAATATGAAGTTGCTCCTTCTATTTAATTAGCAAACATACCATTTTAAATACAAAGAAAATGTGTTGATTAATAAAACAAAGTATAAAATAAAATATGACAAATAGTTTAGGCATTTCAGATATTCTAATATATGATTGGAAAATTAAAAAGGTAACAAACTTCATTCTCACAAGAAATAAGCTATACAGAAAATCAGTTCACAACCAAGACCGCAGTTACTAAACAATAAAATGAATGAAGTCAACTAGTATCAAAAAGTAGAACCGATTATTAAACAATCATGCCCGTTCCCTAATATTGATCAAAAGACCAACAATACCTAACAGATCCATCAAATATTGTCAAAAAAACACAGATCCATCAAATAAAACACAAATCGTGACATAAATCATAAATCATGAGAAACAAAAGAAACAATTTTACCTGAACCTAATACACCTAATTTACAAAAATCCCACCAGATCTACAACCAGAAAAGATAAAACCACAAGGGAAAAAAGAAAACTATCAGATCTAAGATTATGGGATTCAGAAAAGAAGTTACCTTGGGGACCTCAGCGACGTCCCAGCCCAACATCGCGTTCCATCTCCATGATTCAAAGAACGCGGTCCAAGACTTTCTTTCTCTTTAGCGTTTTTGATTTAAACTTAGGGTTTTGGCATTTCTGGGTTTTGCTACAAAGACTGCAACATTGCGAGGAAGATTCAGAGAGTGAGAACGCGTTTAGAGAGTGAGAGTTGAGAACGAGAGTTGAGAATGAGAGAGTTCTGAGAACGACAGAACGAGAGAATGTGAGAGGCTTGACCGATGGAGATGTCGAGAACGCGAGAGAAATCAAATAGAAGTGGACTTTTTAGCATTGTGTCTTATTAACAACAGATGCTAAATGTGCTTAACATAGAAATTTAACATCGGTTGTTTACACAACCGATGTTAAATGTAGCTGGTAAAAGCCAAACCTCCACTTAATTACAAAATTGCCACCGCGTCCACATTTAGCATCGGGTGTTCAAAAAACCGATGCTAAATGATGCTTTTTAATGTCAACTTTATACTAGTGCATGTACCCTTTGGTTGCTCTTTCTATATTGGAGTAGATAGTCGAGAGTGTAGTGAGTCTTATTTGGGTGAGCTCTGGGGATTTGTTCTTAGAATTTCGATGGATAGAGGGTATACATATACTTTCAACACCAGTATATATAAAATAACTAACAATCATATATTATTTGTTTAAAATATATTATTTCAAATAATAGTTTAAAATTGACAGTCAAAATAGACAATTTACTAAAATTGATTACTTCAATTTATATAAATAAATAGTTTTGTTTGACTTCATAATATTATAAGGGTATTATAATTAGTTGGAACTATATATTGAAATAATGAATTATGTGATGAATAATATGTTTATAGCCTTGTAAAAAAAGATGTCTATAGCATTAATCTCAAAAAAAAAAAAAAGATGTCTATAGCATTTTATGCATTTATCTTGTGTGTGCAACCACCAATATTAATTTTTGGTTTCTTTTTACCCCCACCAGTTCCCCCCATAGCCCCCTACGAACCCTGCGAAATGACGAAAATACTCTTAACAATATTACAAATATTTATCATTTCTCACTTACATCTATTTTACCCTGAGAGAGTGATTTTTTTTTGACGAAATCGGATTTAGCTACATCAGAAAATCCCAGAAATTTGCCAATCAGATTTACCTCCTTGCCACGTACATCCGATTTTCCCAGATTCTTCAAAATTGTAAATCGAATTTACCTACATCCGATTTCTAATGTGATCTACCTAGATTCGATTTCGCATAGGTTCAAGGTAGATCCGATTTGTATTTTTCTTTTGTTAATTTATTTGTTTTTTTACAGTGCCTTTTCAGAGGGTCAGTGGCCAGATCCCCCAAATTCACCAGGGATGGTGAGGCGAAGGGAGTCATCGTCTAGGTCAACTTTGTTGGCCTCGTCTTTGTCGTCAACAAAGATAGCTCCAGCTCCCAGTACACGCACCTGCACCCAGATTGCGGGACATGCGTCCCACCGACGTAGGCACACCTTAGGACGACAACAGCCGGTGGATTAGGAGCAAGAGCAGTACTTTCACTACGAGGAGGGCCAGCAGGACCACCCGTACATGGAGGAGCAGGAGTACCAGCCTATGTATGAGCAGGAGTACCAGCCTGAAGCTGAGTTGCATCATCATCATCAGGGGCAACGCCATCAACACGAGGAGCCCCATCAGAACGAGGAGCCCCAACAGGAGCAGGGTTCCCTCTTCAGTGGCCTATCATCTTATGTAGCTTAACGCATACTACGACAGATGGTAAGTTGAATTTATTTACAGAGTCTTGTTAGTTAAATTTAGCCAAAAATACACCACAGGTCCTTTAAGTTATTTATTTGTAACATGTTGGTCCTTTAAGTTTTTTTTATAACAACGAGGTCTTTTAAGTTACGTAATGTGTTCATCATTGACCTTTTTTCAATTTTCTGTTCCACTGACTGGTCGATACTTCAGAGCTCCACCCACTTCTGTAAGAACTGATCAGGCAGTCCAGCTAGATGTAGCGTATCTCGGGGTGACTGATGAGGAGGCTGTTGCAGAGTGTCGAGCTTCTTCTGGGCCATATTACCATCTTGGATGGCTGCTGGACAGAGTTAGACTGGGCTCCATGGACGCCGACATGGATCCTGCTATCAGGGTGATGATCCTTTTGATGAGCATCTTCACTGTCAAGACTGGAGACAGGGATGAGGCCAAGTGGCTGCTGTTACTAGAGGACATCAGTGCAGCTGGTGCTGGTGGATGGGCATGGGGAGTAGGAGCACTTCCCTATATGATAGACCAGATGAACTACCCCTCGTTGGACGTAGCGTCTCAGTTAGGAGGGTATGCGACGCTATTACAGGTAATATTTTTTTCCCTTTTTTCCGAGTTTGTTTAAATTTCTGTTAAATAGTTTTCAATTAACCATGTTGTTTATCTTTGCATTTCATAGATGGATCTTATTTTATTTTCCTCATCTAGCTGGGAGGCAGCGTACTGGAGATGTAGCCGGACCACAGTGTGGCATTTGGAAGAGGGTGAAGACAGATTCAGTGAAGCTCGGGGCATACAAGCAGAGGAATGATGCACTCACGATGGACGATGTCTGTTGGCAACCATTTGAGCAGATTGGATTGTACAAGGGTTTCCTCAGCTTGGGAGATATAACTGTTCCCTACATGCCGGATAGGTGCCTCCGACAGCTTGGGTACGTTCAGATCATCCCACGTGACCCTCTTACTGGTCGTCCTAGCCCGACAGACTGCATGTTTCGGATTTCTCATTACATGACGAGTGTGCGAGAGGTGTTGTCTACTACTTATGCCGCTGAGGAGTTGGGTCAGGTTCTTTCGGAGTACTTACACTGGTACGTGAGAGTTCTATTGCTAGACTGTTACCGGTTGCACCACCACCACCTGCGATGGGACATGCAGAGTTGATGGACATCGTGGCGGAGCAGTTGCGATTGGGCCTTCATAAAAGAGACATTCATCCACGCTGTCATACATTCTCTCGCTTCATGGAGTTGCTGGATATGATAGAGAGGCGTGAGTGCTAGGGGCTTTTGAGGGATTGTATGTTAATTTGTACAATTGTATGTTTGTCAGTCTGAATTATTTTTATACAACTTGATTATAATTATTTCTTGTGTTTTTATATTTAACTAGTTTCAATAAAATTTTGATTTCATTAATGTGATAAAACAAAATAACATAAAAGGTAAAACATAACCAACTACAAAACAATAGATGTTGAGTTTCCACGTAAAACATAAAAAAAGTGATACTAAACCCTAATTAATTAGTCTTGATTTTCACGGGGTAACGTTCGGACTAATTAAATTTTGTCTAAGTCTATTAATAAAGATAACTCGACAACACTCGTGCATATGCACAGGATACTGCTAGTTAAAAAGTACTAACACAAATTACAAATTAAATAGCATTAAGAGAATAAAAATTAGGATAATAAGAATAAGAACAAGAACCGATTCAAGGAGAGATACAAACTTCTTTAAACAAAATATGTGAGAGTGTGGTGTATTAAAATGGTGCAAAACTAGGAACTTTGGTGTAAAATTAGGAATTTGGGTGTAAAAAACAATTTTCAGGGGGGCAAAAACGTTTTTTCCTAAAGTATCGGTGATAATATTATTTTTCCGGGGGATTCGCCTGAACTCCCTGGAATACACGTAGGTCTGCCATTGTTTATGTATGTAAACAAGTGAGTCATCATAAGACACACGTTTTGTGTGTGTGTGTGTTTTAATCTTTTTTATTTCTAGCACAACACTACTGATCCCATCGTCAAATAACACGGTTATCCTATATATATATATATATATATATATATATATATATATATATATATACCATTCTCAGGCGACATAAGATATTATTGATAAATACATCTACTGTGTTTTTGGCAAGTAATTATGTTATACCCAACCTCTTTTATCACTATCGGATAAACATGTTTTTGTCGGCTATAACGATATTGTTGATAAAAATCTTTCTTATCCCAAGAGCCAATAAATGTTGTTGACCATTGGTGAAAAGAGCCATTGGCTCTTAATTGCTTCCCAACGTCTACTTCACGCCTATAAAAGGAAGACCTCTCCTCACTTCTTACACACATCAAAACTTGAAGCATTTCCAAGTTTTCTCTCATCTCTCTAAACTTCTTTCTTCTTTTCTAGAAAATTTGAAGGATTTCCAAGTTTATTTTCTAAAAAGTGGTTTTCATAACCATATTGAGGGTGTATATCTTACAACGAATTTTCACAGTGAAGTGATCTTTCGTATCAATTTCAACCGGGCTGTTTAGTTCTTGGGACGTCGTGGTTGACAGCCTGCTTGCACAATTTTCAGCAGTGCCTCAAAACGTCTTAAAGAGAGCAACCTAGTCTGCGAATCATCCCAGTAATCTCTTCGGTCTGATTTTTGAAAAACATTTTCGAAATAACACCTTATTATATGAAGTCAACCAAAACTATTTATTTAAACTTATTAAATTATAAATCAGTTTTAGTTAAATTGTCTATTCTATTTATCAAATTTAAATTATTATTTTTAATAAAATATTTTAGTCAAATATGAATAATTGTCAATTATTTTATATATACTGTTCTTGAGAAGATATGTATACCCTCTCTCCATCAAAACCCTAAGAGCGAACCCTCAAAGCACACCCAAATAAGACTCGCCACACTCTCGACTATTTACTCCATTATAGGAGCAGCAAGCAGAGAGTACATGATCGCTCATACCAACACCAACACCACCAATAACATAGTAGGGTGGTGCCGCGGGACCGACCCTCGTCGGAAAGAGAGTTCTCTTTCGTCCCCCATGAATCAAATGAGGATTCGACGCCACCCTCATCAAAGAGGCTTAAGCGGACACCCTATGGCTCCAAGAACAAGCCAAAACTATCTATCTTTCAAAGGGAAAAAACTGAAAGCATCGATCTCATAGAAATCTCTGCAAGAAACGACATTGTCGAGAACTCATTGTCTTGACTCTATGTTGCAATGCCATCACTAAATTATTGAGCGGACGATAAAAGATATCATGTAGGTGTCATCATCATTGATGTAGATCAACATCAATGATGATGACACCTTTATCATATCTTTTGTCATTCCCTGAGCAGTGTAATGTTGGCATTACGACATAGAGTCAGTATAATGAGTTCTCGACAATGTCATTTCCGACAGGGATTTCTACTAGATCGGTGTTGTCAGTTTCTTCTCTTTGAAACATAGACAGATTTTGCTTGTTATTGGAGCTAGAGAGTGTCCGCTTAGGCCTCTTGGATGAGGGTGGTGTCGAGTCCTCATTTGGTTCATGGGGGATGGTAGAGAACTCTCCTTTTGAAGAGGGTGGGTCTTGTGGCACCACTATACTATTGTTATTGGTGGTGTTGGTGTTGGTATCAGAGATCATGTACCCTTTGCTTGCTCTTTCTATATTGGAGTAGACAATCGGGAGTGTAGTGAGTTTTATTTGGGTGAGCTCTGGGGATTTGTTCTTAGAATTTCGATGGATAGAGTGTATACATATACTCTCAACACCAGTATATATAAAATAACTAATAATCTTATATTATTTATTTAAAATATATCATTTCAAATAATTGTTTAAAATTGATAGTCAAAATAGACAATTTACTAAAATTGATTTATACTTCAATTTACATAAATAAATAGTTTTGTTTGACTTCATAATATAATAAGGGTATTATAATTAATTGGCACTATATATTGAAATAGTGAATTATGTGATGAATAATATGTCTATAGCATTTTATGTATTTATGTTGTGTGTGCAACCACCAATATTAATTTTTGGATTTTTTATACGCACACCATTTCACCCCATACCCCCCCCCCCCCCCCCCCCCCCCCCCCCCCCCCAAACCTTGCGAAATGATGAAAATACCCTTAACAATATTACAAATTTACAAAATATTTATCATTTCTCACTTGCATCTCCGTTTTACCTTGAGAGAGTGAATTTTTTTTTTGAGGAAATCGAATTTAGGTACATCCGAAAATCCCAGAAATTTGCCAATCGGATTTACCTCCTTGCCATGTACATCCGATTTTCCCATATTCTTCAAAATAGTAAGTCAAATTTACCTACATATCTACCTAGATCCGATTTCGCATAGGTTCAAGGTAGATCCGATTTGAATTTTTCTTTTGTTAATTTATTTGTTTTTTTACAGTGCCTTTTCAGATGGTCGGTGGCCAGATCCCCCAAATTCACCAGGGTTGGTGAGGCGAAGGGAGTCATCGTCTAGGCCGACTTTGCAGGCCTCGTCTTCGTCATCAACAGAGACAGCTCCAGCTCCCAGTACACGCACCTGCACCAGGATTGCGGGACATGCGTCCCACCTACGTAGGCGCACCTCTGGACGACAACAGCCGGTAGAGGAGGTGCAGGAGTAGTACTATCACTACGAGGAGGAGGAGGTGGACCAGCCTATGTATGAGCAGGAGTACCAGCCTGATGCTGAGTAGCATCATCATCATCAGGGGCAGCACCATCAACACGAGGAGCCCCAACAGGAGTAGGGTTCCCTCTTCAGTGGCCTATCATCTCATGTAGCATAACGCATACTACGACAGCCGGTAAGATGAATTTATTTACAGAGTCTTGTTAGTTAAATTTATTGCTTTACACAGCCTTACATAGCCTATCATCTTTTTTTTTTTAAAAATTCAGACTTATAATCGTAAGTTGAAGGTTACAAACTATGGTAATAAGATGGGTAAGAGGCTACCTGGGATTTCCCAAAACCACAGGTTTTGGCAGTATATCACAGATTCAGTGATATACTTCAGAACTCCAAACACTTCTGTCAGCACTGATTAGGTAGTCCAGCTTGCTGTCGTGTATCTCAGTGTGACTTATGAGGAGGCTGTTGCATAGGGTCGAGCTTCTTCTGGGCCATATTACCATTTTGGATGGTTGCTGGACAGAGTTAGACTGGGCACCGGGGACGCCGACATGGAACCTGCTGTCAGGGCGATGATCCTTTTGATTCTTGGCATGAGCATCTTCACTGTCAAGACTGGAGACAGGGCTGAGGCCAAGTGGCTGCTGTTACTTGAGGACATCAGTGCAGCTGGTGCTGGTGGATGGGCATGGGGAGTAGGAGCAATTGCCTATATGATAGACTAGATGAACTACTCCTCATTGGACGTAGCGTTTCAGTTAGGAGGGTATGCGACGATATTACAAGTAATATTGTTCTCCCCATTTTTCTGAGTTTGTTTAAATTTCTGTTAAATAGTTTTCAATTAACCATGTTGTTTATCTTTGAATTTCATAGATGGATCTTTTTTTATTTTCCTCATCTAGCTGGGCTGCAGCGTATACGACCACGATGTGGGATTCGGAAGAGGGTGAAGACAGATTTAGTGAAACTCGGGGCAGACAAGTAGAGGAATGATACGCTCATGGTGGATGATGTCTGTTGGCGACCATTTGAGAAGATTGGATTGTACAAGGGTTTCCTCTGGTGGGGAGACATCACTGTTCCCTACATGCCGGATAGGTGCCTTCGATAGCTTGGGTACGTTCAGGTCATCCCACGTGACCCTCTTACAGGTCCTCCTAGCCCGATAGACCGCATAGTTCGGATTTCTCATTATATGACGAGTGTGCGGGAGGTGTTGGCTACTACTTATGCTATTGAGGAGTTGGGTCAGGTTCTTCCGGAGTACTTACACTGGTATGTGAGAGTTCTATTCCTAGACTGTTACTGGTTGCACCACCACCACCAGCTACACCAACTACACCACCACCTACGAGGGGACATGTAGAGTTGTTGGACATCGTGGAGGAGCAGTTGCGATTGGGCTTTCAGAGTAGAGACATTCATCCACGCTGTCATACATTCTCTCGCTTCATGGAGTTGCTGGATATGATAGAGAGGCGTGAGCGCTAGGGCCTTTTGAGGGATTGTATGTTTGTACAGTTGTATGTATGTCTGTTTGAACTATTTTTATAGTACTTGATTATAGTTATTTCTTGCATTTTTATATTTAACTAGTTTCAATAAATTTTTGATTTCATTGATGCGATAAAACAAAGTAACATAAAAGGTAAAACATAACCAACTACAATAACAATAGATGTTGAGTTTCCACGTAAAACATAAAAATAAAAGTGATACTAATCCCTAATATTCCGGTCCTCGCAGACGACGTAAAATCTCATTCACACTCCGTTGAGTTTCCATGTACATCTCCAACGGCTTATACCCCTGAAGCATGTCATGGATGTTGAACATATTCGCCACGTCTTCGTCGGTCTTGATTGTGATGGATGAGAAGGAAATGCGGCCATCGTCTCCAAGATCCGGTTTGCGATAAGCGATATTAGTGACGTCACGGTCATCACCAGTCACTTGAACTTTGGACCACACTTTGTCCTTCGAACCCCATGGCGTGGTGGATTCTGCATAACACCGACTTCGGACTACAAAATTAGGCACCGTCTTCTCTCGTGGTGTTTTGACCCCGATGATGTATACCGCAGAGCCTATTGTCATCTGAGCGTTGAGTGAGGCAGATCTGCATTTTGGAAGAGAAAAGCATGTGTGAAATAAGTAAGTGAGAATAAAAATTTTGTGTGAAAATAATGAGAGTGGGTGTGCGTATTTTTACAAATCGTGTGTACCAAAAATTACCTATATCCGATTTACTTTTTGTTTTTAATCGGATCTACCAAGATCCGTTTTATAACATTGGGAAGCGGATTTACCTCAGTAATATGTAGATCCGTTTTAGGCATAAGTTACAAGGGGTATTTTCGTCTTAAAAGTTTTTGTGGGGGTATAAAGGGAAACGGTGGTGGTACAAACAAACCCCTAATTTTTGTTTTATTTCATTCCTTGTACTCAATCTAACTAGGTTCACGGCCTTTTATTAATGTGCTTGGGTGGCTACCGCGCCCAGGGCCTCAGGCAAATCCAATTTATAGGGGTCCCCAAAAGAGCACTTTAGATTACGAAAAAAAATAGATGTTCAAATACACGAAATTTGTTCCTCAATAACCGATTTGGTGGAAAAATAATAATTTCCTGACAAAAGATATAAAGCGTGATGTCGAGTAGTGTGTTTTTCGGTACTTTAGAGTTCAAAAAAATTAGGTGTTCAAATATGAAAAGTTCATTCCTCAATAATCATTTTGGAGAAAAAAAATAATTTCTCGACAAAATATGTAAAGTGTAATGTTAAGCAATGTCTTTTGGGGGTACATTAGCGTTCAGAAAAAATGTAAAGCATTCAAACACACAAATGGTTTGGTGAAAAAAATTGTGACAAAATACCTACACCGTGTCGTTAAAAAGTGTGTTTTAAGGTACTTTAGTGTTCAGGAAAAAACCTTAGATGTGATTCATGAAAATATTAATATATGATTCATGAAAAAAAGATAGTGTATGATAAAAGTATAATTAGGGACCCAATTTTTGGGATTTGAACAGGACCTTCAAATTATTTGGACGGCCCTGGGTGGTGGAGCAGCCACTACTTCTGTACGAGCCAATGTCCAACTGCCACTTCCTCTTCCTTTGTCTTCTACACAGACGCGTCTTGGTCTGAGCATGGTCTGTGTGGCGGCGCACGCAGTGTTGGTTCGCCTCCAGTACAATTTTTTCCTCCTTGGCTAATGATAGCGCTACTCGGCTTTCGCTTCCCTACTTGGCAGGGGTCTTCGCTGAGAGGGGTGAGAGACCTGAGCCCTTCTCGGTATTCTTGAGCTCAGGTCGATAATTTTCAGACACCCCTTGTAATGATCCCTTCAAGCCCTTCTCGGTATTTCAAGTGAATTTTTAGAAAAAGTTAATATGTATTTGTTAACCAAAAGTTATATGCAACTTATTAACAAAGACCTATTTTCCCTTTAAAAATGGTAAATATCTCTATCCTATCATCTATCCAATCGTGTCTCTATCATATCTTGTGCACCAAATGGACCCTTAAATCACCTTACCCAAGGACAACTCAGAAAACAGCAAAAACCTTCATGAGATAATAGTTAATTAAAAAGTTAACATTTAACTTGAATTATTAAAATGATTACTTGATTATGAATTGAATTAAATAGTTAACATTTATATTAACTTAAAATATGAATTACTTGATTTAGTTTACTCAATTATTTATATTACTTAATTACAAAAATTAAACATTAAATAAATGAGTAGTCAAATTACTTATCTAAAGTAAAAATATTAAATACTTTTGTTAGGAAATAATTTTTTTGTCAAAATCGTGAAATAAATTTAATGATGATTTTTAGGGTGAGGGATCAATTAAATCATTCATTAGTATACCAGTCAAAATTGACCATAAGATATTGGGTTAAATATCATGAATAGTCGAGATTTCATGTAGGTTGATATTGTAACATTCTAGATTTTTAACCAGTAATAAAAATCTGAGACATTACTTTTTAGATCATTCAGAGTCTGCATTTAAAATTGGATTAATACAACTAACTTAAAGAACTCATAATGATAGGTCTTTTCAACAAAATAGAAACTTAGTTCAAAATCACCTATCGGAGCCAACTCTTAACTTAATCTAACTTAAATACATAAGTGCTTAAAAAAACACTTGATACCACCAAGATATTGTCTTAACTTAGACAATCACAAGGATTCCACTACTAGAGTTAACCAAAACCTAAGCTAACTCCGTAACTTGTAATCCGCTCCTAATTGGATTTATTTACTGCGCCTTCCTTCACCTGCTTATCTGAAAAACAACAAATATGAGGGATGAGATTACAAATCTCAGTGAGTTCTTTCACGACCCCGCACCTTAAACTCTCGGTGTTTTAACTTATCTTTCTCTTAGCACAATCTCAGGTACTGCAAGCCTTATACCATGGGAAACCCACCCAGCAATAAATATTGCCGAGTCAACTAAAGAAGGCCTTGGTTTAGGGTGCATGACTTCCCCTCGTCAAGTGTACTATAACTGGGGGATCGTCATCCGCTTAATGTCTTATGTTTACTTGGACACTTGTGTCCTTTACTCGGCCTTGGCCATATTTTCTCTCTCGGTAAAACGCTCAATCGTTTCACCATTACCTTTATGACTCAATACGATAGTAATAGCAATATCAGTCAACAAGCAAAATCATGGTATTATTATCTTAATGTCAAATCTCCTATTATATAGTTAGAACCACCAACCAGCAAGGAAATGAGCATATCAAAATCCAATTCACTTGTAATATTAGGCATTTTAATAAGCATTATAACGCTCATGAGAACACCTCAATCGGGTTCTCGGATCAAAAGTTATGGCTAAAACAGTATGAATGTACTTTTGCTGAAAATTGCACAGGGTCGCGACGCGACCTTGTCCCATCGCGTCGCGATAAGGTCCAGATACTTTTTCTTCACATGTGATTGGTCGCGAGGCGAAAGCTCGGGTCGCGACGCGACTAGTGCTAAGTTACAGATTTTGCGAAAATTGATCATTTTTCCTCTTTGTTTTTATCCTTAAGCTCATTCCACTTAACT
Source organism: Astragalus glycyphyllos (assembly GCA_963573325.1). Classification (NCBI taxonomy): domain Eukaryota; kingdom Viridiplantae; phylum Streptophyta; class Magnoliopsida; order Fabales; family Fabaceae; genus Astragalus; species Astragalus glycyphyllos. Next base: position 51,749,399 of record OY754312.1, on the reverse strand, counting down.
CCAAATTAAACAACAATCACTAACAGCACCATGGTACATCCAAACAATAAATTTTCCAGCAATCAATCATTCAATTATAAGCAAGTCATGAACATTCAATACCAAACAATTGCTTTAAAACAATTTCAGCACAAGGTCTTCCCAAGAGACATTTTCACAACTTAAGAACGTCAACTAGATCATGCATTTTCAGAATTTCAAAATCAAGAACATGCAAGGAACAAACCATTATCTACTCTCAATTTAGTGAAGAACTCGCCTTTAATTGATGACAATAACACAACAAATAAAGTGTAGCAGAATTTTTTAAGCACCAATTCACTCCTAAGCCTACAAATTCAAACCCCAAGCCTTCAAATCACCAACTCAAGCTTCTAATCAACAATGTAGCCTCTATGAATTACTACCCATCCCTTAATGTCAACATGCAACAAGAATTTGAGCTTTTGGTTAAGGGTTTCCAAGCTTCATTGATGGTGAAAAAGGGAAAACAAAGCAAAGGGAGATGAAATGGTGGAACTAACCTTCAACTATGGTGAAATTAATCAATGGGTGAAGGAGATTGACGAATGTGGTGTGTGAAAGTTTTCAGCCACTCCTCTTCGAGCTCCTCCCTCCTTCTTTCTTTCTATTTTTGAATTTTGTCACAAATGAATATTGTGTGGTTGTTTGTGGTGTTTTTGTGAGATTGAGGAGTGAGTAGTTTTAATTTCAGCTGAGGTGTCCTTACTTAAAGCTCATTTCCTATTTCACCCTTAAGTTAATCTCTACCCATTTATCACTAAGGCACTATCACAATGCCATGTAATTCCACAAACAATAATAATTCCATTTAATCCAAGAATTCACACAACCAAGTCACTTAATTTAACAACTAATTTGCTATCATATATAATCAAGGACGCTATTTACTGAAATTAACTAACTAATTAAATATGACCACTTGCTAATTTCAATTAACGAAATTAGCAAAATTGGGGATGTTACAATACACCCCAACTTGAAAAAATTTGTCCTCAAAGTTGAACAAATCCTATCTATCAAATACAATCAGGAAAAGAACAATTTAATACCCCTCATTTACTCTTAATTATTCTATATATGGTGTTTAAACCTTTCACAAGATATCTTGACCATTAAATGATTGGTCCTAAGCGGTGTCACAATATGATCTAATGAATCACATCGGATATGGAAAGACATAATTGAGACACGTTTTTGAAATGGGGACATAAGAAAAAGTCTTATAAAAATTAACGGTTCCAATGAAATCTCAAACAGCGACAGTCACGAAAATAGGTCTAGGAATGATTCAGAATAATCTGTGATGCCATATTCAACGAGAGTTGACATATGGATTCAAATAAACCGAGTGTACAAGATTATTGAAAACATTTTTGATTTAAGAAGAATTAAGTCCCATGCTAATAAAATTGGGCTAAAATTGGGATAACTATCCAGGATGAGGGATAATTCACAAAACAATAAAACTTGTAATTGGAGATGTTCTCTTAACTTTCACATAACCTGAGATATCACTTTTGGTAGATTTGCTTTAAATTCCTCTAGTCTCGGGTCATAGAAGTTAAGAAGGAAATTTGTCGGTTTTGAAGAAAGTTTAACGTTGTGACTTGTGACTCACCTTCATCCCCTATTTACGTTTACACTTTGTGCTTATAGTTGAAAAGATTTTCTAAGATGAGAAAACTTCCTAAACATTTTGACCAGCAGTGCTGGGTTCAAAAGCAATAAATTTTTGTTAAACAATCATAAGGGTAAGAAATAAATTCATCTATTTTGAAAAGAACCCTTTTTGTTTGCATCAGAAGAATACCTTCGGAATTCTTATAGCAAACAGTTGGTTTCCACCCCAACTTCGATTAATCTTAATTAAAACATTTAATATGAGACACACACACACTAGGAAGTCCACATTCAAAGATAAGGTTCACAATTACAAAAATTGTTTCTTTCGTCCCCGATTTTTGAAATAAACACTTTCAAAAAGATGATGTAACGATATTCTAGAAACCTCTACATTAAGCATAGAAATGGGTCATGATAGCACCAAAGGAGTTTAAAGAATGATCGAAATTGTCTTAAGGTTATTTTCAAAATAAAATTTTCCATTTGTTGTGCAATCAATGCTCACTTCTAAGTTTAATTGGACTTAGGAACACTTCTACTTCATGCACTCTCTATTCATGACCCTATACTCTGGTTCAGTCTTACTATACAACTCTATTTATACACATAAGGTACTATAAGGGTTGGGAATTTTATTACTGTGATCATAACACTATAATTTGGTAGGGTTATGATTTCCACTGCTATTAACTCAACTTTTAACATAAAACGATTAATAAAAGCCGCATTGGTGGTCACAATACCTTAGGGACTGAGCTCTCCGCATAGCTCATGAAAAATTTATTTGTGGTAAAAGGCTCTTTCTTTTGGTTCCCAAAACTCGTTTCAATCTTTCATGAATCGCCGCTCCAAATCAATATCTAAAAAGCTTCACGGAGTCACACAATTCACAACATATCCAAAAACATAGCAACACACTTGAACTTCATTTCAATGACATGCATCTTATACTTTTCAAAATAAACCCATCATGAAATGAAGACACACAACATAAACTCATAAGTTGTCGCATTCAAGAGTTGCTACATTCGAAATACACATCAATCTCAGTCACTTGCAAGCAATTCAGTTAATCCTCCATTCAAATCAAGCACATGCATTGCACTAAATTCTGAACAACACCTAATTCAGCACATACTCATTCTATTGTTAAACAATTAATAGAACACTGTATAATAGGGACCTTGCTTTGACTTGACAAACGGATTTGGGTCAAGACAACTACTATTAACCTATACAAGGAGAGGTTAACAAACTTAAACTTTGCCATCACAGAGGGCTTGGATAGGTATCATGACTTGTGAGCCAGGGCCCAAATTAATGCTTAATACTTCTACTTTTCCTTATTAGTCAATGCACTAACAATGTTCGATCCGAATACCCTTCAAACTAATCACCCTCTTGGAGGACTTCGACTACTCAACACTAAGGCATGAGAAAATCTTAGAATGCTTGGGTCTAGATTGTAAAACAATAAAACTCTCTATAACGATTGGGCTAACTGGGGAATGCACATGTTTGGTTTAACCTCAAGTGTTCTCATCTAGAAGAAGAGAAGCATTTGACACTACAAGTGTACTAGAATTAGTAGACCGCATTTATCATGAAAGAGTTGTCATACCCTAATTTTGTCCACCTAGGTTTAAAACCCTAATTTTTCGCAAAAATAAATAAATTGAGAAGTGTGGTTTTATTTTGAAGAGTGAAGAGCATTGTGCATGCATTTTTGGGTTTTAAAAGTCATTCTAGGGCTTTTAAATTCATTGTTAGAGTGGAAATGCATTTGTTGTTAAAAAACAAGGTTTTTAGGGCAAAAGGGTATTTTGGTCATTGTCAAAAATAAGATAATTTCTCATCAAGAATCATTGTGCAATTTTAGAGAAATTTATTTGAGGCAAAACATTTTTGGTCATGTATGTATGTATGCGCATGCATGCATACATTGTGCACAAAATTTCAAAAAAGGATCAAAAGGGAATATTCTACAAAAAGTTCCAAGATGTGATTTTTATGACATTTTTGGTCATGGTGATCACATAAAATGGCATATTCCTAAGATTCCTAGTATGTGGCCTAAATTGGGTGTATTTTTGTACAATTATCCTAAGAAGAATAATCAAAAATGAATGGATAATGGAATGGTCATATAATAGTACAATAGTACAAGATGACAACTAGCAAAACTTGGTCACCAAGGACCCCTCCCATTTATGCGCCTATCCCTCTCTATTCTCTCATTTTGTGTTTTCTCAATGTCCTCAATCCATGTGAGCCTCAATCCTAGCCTTTGATTCAAAATTAAAATCAAATCCTAGAGCACAACTAGTGCACAATGACCTAACTACCCTTAAACCTAATTGCTTTCTATATATACCCTATTAACCTCACCTCACAAAAAAAAAAAGCTTTTGGCCTCACAATTCATTCACAAAACCCTAGCACACAAACCTCTCCTCTCCTCTCCTCCTTTGGCCGAAACCACCAACAACCACTCCCTCCTCCATTTTTCTTCATTTCACTTCCATTTTCCATCTCATATTAACTCCTACTTCATATATCTTCCTTCTCTCCTAATTTAATTCAAACTTGCATCATCAAAGGGCATTTTTAAGCAAGCATTTCGTGGGTTTCATTGAAGTTTGGTGAAGATTCAAGTTGATTTGTGGTCTTGTTCTTCATATTAGTCATTCCTTAGCTTGGATTTGAGGTAAACTTCTTAAAACCTAGCATCATCTTCAACTTTTTTGCATCAAAATGTAGATATCATGTTTCTAATTTTTCATCCTACCATCTTCATGCATTTTAGTGTTGTTATATTGTTGATTTGTTGATTGTTGTTGGTGAGAGGTGTCTCAAACATTTTGACAAGCACTTAGGGAGGCTTGGGTGTTTGAGATTGCTTCTCACCCTTGAATAAATTGTGATTTGTGTTGTTATCATTTTGCTTGTTGCATTTTGTGAAATAAAATTGTGTTAGGAAGCTATGAATGTTTCGCACCTTTAGTATAAAAATAGGTTTAATCGAGTTTTGATGCATTTCTTTATGCAATCTTGTTATTGGGGCTTGATTTTGAAGTTCCCATGTCCAAACATGTTGTTTGATTTTGCAAATATTCATTTTTCATGCCTTCTTACTTTCACAAAAATCAAAAAATATGAATAGTTGTTGATTTTGGTGTTTGATCGCTTGGATCTTGTGAATAAATGTTGCTAAGTCTTGCTAGTGTCATTTGCTTGCTTGATTTGGTTGACTTGTTGAAATAAATTGATGATTATTTTGTGATTTGAGAAAATGAATTTGGGTTTTGGTTCATTTATGGTCCACAAATGATCTTGGGTTATGCTAAGTTGGCAAGAGATAGGTTACTTCAACCTTGATGCCTATGCTTGTAAGCATTTAAAAATTCAATTCCCATTTGATGTGCTTGTGAAATGTGAGCAAAAAGGGGTCTATAAACCATTGAATTTGCGCACATGATTGGTCTCCAATGACCTTGATGCATCCTCAAGTTTAATCATGCTTTCTTTGCTCTTTGAGTTTAATGTAAATTGTTGTTTGAAGCTTGTGAAGTTTTGGCAAAGGATAGGTTCATTTAACCTTGATGCACATGCATTTTGCCTACTCATGCATTCTTGAATTGAAGCTTGGTACTCAATGCTTGATATACTTGTTTATGTGCTTGTAGTGCATTAAAATGTTGAATTGGTGTTCACAATTTGCTTGTTTTGATTTCCACCAATTGTTACTCGTTAGTAACTCTCCAAAACTTCAAAACCATGTTGCATACAAAGAACAACTTGTTACTCGTTAGTAACGTTCCAACTTCAAAACATTTTTTTGCATTTACATAATCATTGATAAACAACTTCACTTCTTCTCAAAACAATTTCAAACTATTTTTCACAAATCAAACTTTGTTGAGGGTAATGCGAAGCCTTTGCTTGCACGATCGTCAATAATGGGGTGCTAGTGGTGATCACTTGGAGTCTTTGCTCAATTGATTATCATGAACACTCATTTTTCAAAAGAACTCTCATTTCACAAATTAAAAACTTTGTTGAGGATAATGCGAAGCCTTTGCTTGCACGATCGTCAATAATGGGATGCTAGTGGTGATCACTCGAAACCTTTGTTGTTTGATCACTGCGAACATTCAATTTTCACAATTAAACAACTAAAAAATAAAAACCTTTTCTCGACAACCCGAGAACTACGTAAGCTTTGAATTCTCCATCGCACTGGGGAGATACGTAGGAGCGGGTCACATTCCCGTCAAGCACGACAAATGAAAACCATTTTCTTTTCAAAAAAACAAACCCTTTTCCAAAACAAGGCAATTTCTAAAAACAAAACAATTTTCGAAAACAAGAACTACGTTGCTTTGATTCCCTCCCCGGGATACGTAGGCACGGTGCCCTCCCGTCAAGCGCAAAAGATTAAATTTTCCTTAAGTTTTTCCATAAAGTAAGGAGAGATAAAGAGAGATAAAAACAAAGCATTTCTTAAATCAACCTTTTAAATCACACGTCAAATCGAGGTTCCCTTTCAGTAGAAAGGATGTGTGGGGTGCTCGTACCTTCCCCATGCATAACCGACCCCCGAACTCAAATCTCGTGGTTCCAAGGACCATTGTCTTTCAAGAAAGGTTTTTTTCAATGTTTTACCTCTAAAAAAAATATTGGTGGCGACTCCAATTCATGTTGTGCGAAGAGAAATCCCTCCAAAGGATTTTTCGGGGTGCAACAGCTGGCGACTCCACTGGGGACCTTTCTTTAGTGGGTCGAGCCAATCGATTCGGCATGTGATTTATTTCGTTGATTTGAATGCTTTGTTATATCTCTCCTCCTTTCCCTTTCTTCTTTCTTTCCTTTGCCTTTAAAAACATGCTTGCATTATTCTTAGAATTGTCGTGTGCATTCTTGTGATGTTGTGCTTGCGTGCATTGTGTGTTAGCCTTCTTCCTCTTCTATATTTGCTTCTTGAGTAAAATAAGAGTAATTTCTTCTTCTTCTCCTCTTACTTTCGTCGTTTATATGCTTTTCTCATACATTTCCCCCAATCCTAGCATGTTCCCCTCTTCGTTGCTCCCTTTCTTGAGGTAAGCTCATGCATTTCCCCTAATCCTATTATGTCCCCTCCTCTAGGCTCCCTTTCTTAAGGTAAGCAATGCTTGCGATTGTTATTGGAACCCTAGGTTAGTATACTTATGTTGAAATGATATTGAACCCTAGGGTAGACGACATGCTGTTGCTTGATATTGTCTGGACTGTTTTGGTTTCCCTTTGCAGGTGGGGTTTGGGTAGATTTTTAGGTGTTGTGCCCTCATCACACACTGCACACCTTATATTTGTGAGCATTGAGTGGGGCCTAAAACCCAAGGTCTGCAAAGAACCCTAGGAGAGTGGAAATGAGTAGTGACTGCCATTCGTAGACTGTTGTCTGTCTGGCTCTCATGAAAGTTTCGCCCAAGAGTGCGCTTTCTTCATGATACCTCACAATCGGTAGCTCTCTACGATTGCGGGTGTATTCATGAGAGAGACTTTAGCTCTTGGTTGCCATTGTGAGGCAGTGACCAGAACCCACATGGGAGGATTACCCTTGTCGTTGACTTTAGAGCCTACGATCTTTACCCATTTGTAGGACACGGGGGCACGCAAATTGTGTGTTGCATTAGCTTAGGCATCCTCTTTCGAAAGTCTTTTACCAAAAATGTAGAAAGTAATTTCCTTTTTCCCTCATAAACACCTATATGAGGTGGCATATAGCGGGTATTTTCAAAAATGTTTTGAACCGCCACCAATAAACATCATTTTCTTCTCTCTTTTCTATGTAAATAAAAGGTCATAATCATCACATCTGCGTCATTTTGCATCATCATCATTGCATTCGCATCTAACAAAAATTTTGAAAAAAACCTCCATTCTTTGCATCCTCCATGCATTAAAGTTGTTTGCCGGAGATCGCAACGTAACACAAAGTCTTGTCATAGGTGTGTAAGAAACGGAATGGAATCAAAAGGCAAAACCGTTTTCAATTCAAGGCTTCCAATTGTGAAAGAGATTGATATGGCTAGTCTGAAAGAGTATGCATCCCTCCTAGGTCCTATTGAGGTCAGGTCTTTTGACAAAACCTATGGAACATTCGCAAGCTGCTACAACTAGAAGTGCAAGAGAGTGCCATTGCTGCCCTGTGTCGGTTCTATGACTCGGAGATTCGCTGTTTCATTTTTAAGAATTTCCAAATGGCGCCTACCCTAGAAGAGTATGATAGGATTTTGGGCTTTGATCGATCCAAGTTTAAGCCTTATCAATACCAAGGGGAGTATTATTCTGATGAAAAGCTTGCTGCCTTGTTGCAAATCAGTGCTGAGAAAGTGCGGGCCCATAAGATAGAACGTAATAAGGTATTTGGGTTTCCTCAAGAATACTTTGAGAGTTTGATGACCAGCTATGTAGTGTCTGATGATTGGAATTCTTTCAAGCAAGTGCTAGCTCTGACCATCTTCGGCATTGTGCTTTTCCCTCAGATAGAGAGGCATGTGAGTGAAACTGCAATCGGTGTCTTCCTCGCCTTCAAATGTGCAAAAAATCCTATCAACCCGGTTCCCGCAATCCTCGCAGAGACATACCGTGCCTTCACTTGTCACCATGAATTCCAAAAGAATAAGATGTGTTGCTCCTTCCCTGTGTTATATGCTTGGTTGATCAGTCATGTGTGTACCAACAAAAGTGATGTGAAGGATTTGCTTTCCTATGCCTTGGGTTGTAATCCGAAGACTATGAACTCTCAAGAGTGGGTGCATGCTTTCAAGAACCAAGATGCTCTCCAGATTCGTTGGTACTCACCTAAATGTTGGGTAGACAGGCCTTCAGTGGTATTTCGGTGTGGGAGTTTTCAGAACGTTCCTCTCATGGGAACCCAAGGATGCATAAACTATAATCCCTCTTTGACCTTGCGATAGCTCGGATACCCTATGCGGGATTCACCCTCCGAAGCTATGCTGTTTCGTTTTTACCTCCACGCGGGGATCCCTAAAGACGAGAGTCTACTTCGGCGAGTCCTGCAAGCTTGGGAAACCGTAGTGCGGAAGGACAGAGAAGAGTTAACCAGGAGGACCACTGCTATCTCTTTTTCTCAATGGCTTGAAGGGAGGATTAGTGAAACTCGGTCATCCAACCAAGGAGTACCACTGCCTGAGGAAAAGATACAAGAACCTCACATTCCTACCATTGAAGAATTGGAAGAGGTTAGGTTGGCCATGTCAAAGGTAGGAGAAGAGAAAAGGGCTCTGCAAGATGGATTGAGAAAGATGATGCACGACAAGAAAAAGCTAGAAAATGAAAATGCTTTCCAAGCTGCAGCTATTGAGGAAGTCAATAGAAAACTTGAAATAGAGGGGAAAAGCAAGAGGGAAATGCAAAAGCACTTGAAGGGTGCCAAAGAGGAAGTGAAGAGGTGCACTACCAAGATAAATGAGGCTGTAGCGGAAGCAATTAAATGGAAGAGACTATATGAGGATACATGGAAAGAAGAGCAAGCAGTCAGGCACGCACTAGTTAAGTCAAGAAAAGACTCTCGAATAATGAAGCTTAAATTGGAAGATCAATTAAAGAGTGTCAAGCAAGATCGGGAATCTATTGAGGGGATCCTGAGGGATTATCAACAAGCACTAAGAAGGGAACAAGGGAAGTCGGAAAGCTTGGCCAATCATGTGCAGTACTTGGAAGGGTCTTACCTCCGGCTAAGGGAGAAGAGTGACTATGGGGAGAGTCAATTTGCGGAATTGCTCAGTAAGGTAAAAAGTCAACAAGTCTTTGAGGAATTGAAAAAGGAAGGCTTACATTGGAAAGACAAGTTCTCCAAGTTAGTTTGGTTAGCTAATCAGGCTGTGAGAGACATTCCCAAGAAGCTAAGAAAGGCGGATGCAGAAATGAATCCTTTCAACACCCCTGTCAAGGTGTGTGAGTTTGTTGAGTACTGCAAGATTCTCACAGAAGAACTCCTGGAGAAAGCCCGGGGGGCAGCTAAGAGCAAGAAGAGGAAAAGGAGCGAGGAGTTGAAAGCCATATGCCTTTAAAGTTCCCTTTAGAGTATTGTAGCGATCCTTGGGAAATTGTAATTTTCTTTAAGAAGTTGTAACTTTCTTTGGAAAATAGTACTTTGTTTAAAATCATTGTATTGCACTCTTAAGGAATATTGTACTTTGATTTGTGATACTCCTTCGCATTTCATTTAATTGAAGTACGTTTGTTTTGCCTTGTTGCTTCCAACTTTGTTGCAAATCCTAAAAACACCTGAACCTTAACACCTATGACAAGACGAGTTGCACCACGATTCCCGGCAATAAACATAATAACATGCATATTGCATTGCATTTGCATCATTTGTCTTTGTATTCATAAAAAAAATGTTCCGTCCACAGAAGTAAGACAAGCTGGTTAATCATCGGTATTGGACGCGATCACAGGCAAGAAATATGGCCAGCAATCAAGACGATGCGAATCTGGGCAATCATCAACCAATCCAGAATGATGTAGTTCCAGAAGGTCTGAATCCAAATGGTCAGGGTCAGCATGATCAGAATCAAGAGAATCGAGCAATCAGGGCTGAGATGGAAATTATAAGAGCTAAAATGGCAGAGGTCATAAGAGTGTTAAGTGCCTTAAGGGATGCTGGCATAACTGAAGGTGCTGCTGCCGCAGGAGTGGATCCTCCTAGAGTCTCTCGGGCTCTCCAGAACGTGCAATGGCCTCCTTATGGTCTCCCATTAGGGTACACACTCCCTGCTGCCGGTGCAAACCCAGAAAGTGGTCCTTCGGGAACCACAGGACAGGCCCAGCCTGAATCAGCTGTGAATGAAGTTGGAACGGGGACACCTCAGGTTCAAATTCAGATTCCTACTCCTGCTATTACCCTGGGAACTCCGGTTGGCCTCAATTCTCCAGCAACAATCCATCCACAAGTTCAGGGTCCAATTCCTCAGATTATCGCTCACTCACGTGACCCACACGTGACCCCAGCTGTGGTGTCGATGAATAATCTTCACTACAGTGTGAGTGGTTTTCCGCCGAATTACCCTGATGAAGCTAGAAGTCAGTACCAGATGTTAGAAGAAAGATTGAGAGCTGTTGAAGGAACAGGTTCCCAGGCTAGGAACGCCTATGAGTTATGCTTGGTCCCTAATCTAGCCCTGCCACCCAAGTTCAAAACACCATTTTTCGACAAGTACAAAGGAGCAACCTGCCCGCGCAGCCATGTGACGATGTATTGCCGGAAGATGACTGCCCACGCCCGTGATGATAACCTGATGATACATTGCTTTCAGGAAAGCTTAGCTGGAGCTCCCCTTGAATGGTATATGCAATTGGAGCCAACTAATATCCGTTGTTGGAAGGATCTGGCGGATGCCTTTATCCGTCAATACCAGTACAACAGTGATTTAGCCCCGGATAGGACCCAGCTGCAATGTATGTCTAAGAAGGATAATGAGACATTCAAGGAATACGCCCAGAGGTGGAGGAACCTCGCTGCACAAGTAAAACCCTCCCTGCTTGATAAAGAGATGGTCCATATGTTCATGGAAACTCTTCCCCCAGTGTTCTATGATCGTTTGGTCGGCAGCGTGGCTTCGAATTTCTCTGAGATGGTTGTCATTGGAGAAAGAGTGGAGAACGGCATGCGCAGCGGAAGAATAGCCCATGGCCCAACACCTCCTTCCCATCAGAAAAAGCCTTTTTCTGGTTCCCACAAGAAGAAGGAGGGAGAAACTAATGCAATCATCGGAGCTAGCGGTCCATCACACAATAATCCCCCACAAGCCATTCCAGTTCCTGCTCAGACGCCGCCTGCTCAGCCATTCCAGTCCAACAATCAGTACAGAAACTACAATGAAAAAAAGCCTGTTGTCTTTGAACCTATCCCCATGTCGTACACAGATTTGTTCAATTATCTCATTGCCAACAAGTTAATCAACACTCGTCAGATGAAACCATATCAGCCTCCCTATCCCAGAGGGTATAATGCAAATGCTACCTGTGCCTTTCATTCTGGGGCAGTAGGTCATGTGGTGGAGGATTGTAAGGCGTTCAAGTACGTTGTGCAAGACCTGCTTGATGCAAAGAGTATATCATTTCAGTAACCTAATGTAACCACCAACCCGTTGCCGAGGCATGGTGGGCCCACTGCAAATGCCATTAATGATCAGGGTGGTCAGTACTTAATTAGGAAGGTGGAGTGCATTCGTACACCCCTGAGTATCATTCATGCTGCACTATGCCGTTGTGGTATCATCGAAGAAGGGTGTGCCAGAAGAGACATCTGCAATGACCCTTATTGTGTTGGGGCCTGTGAGAGCTTCAAACCCATCCTCCAAGAGCTGTTAGACAGACACCTGGTCCAGGTTGGGGTTCAGGAAAAGGAAGAAAGTGTATCTACTCTGCAATCAAACAACAGAGGTTTCAGGAGACCGGTTGAAATCCCTTGCAGTCTGAATTCAAGCTCGGTTGTGGCAAGACCTCTGACTGTTGTTATTCCGGTACCTGCTGCTACCCCTAGTAGAGAGACTAGGGTTATTCCCTGGAGCTGCAACGTGCAAATGCAAGCAGAGGTCCCTCAGGGCGTGTTGGATATAACAAACATTGCTGGGAGTAGTGGAATTACAAGGAGTGGAAGGATGTATGTTCCTGAAAATCTTAGAAAGGAACAATCAAAGGAAGCTGAAGAAAGGGCCCGTAAGGGAAAAGATAAGGAAACTGTGGAAGTTAGAGAAGTATCAGACAAAGAAGCTCAGGAATTTCTGAAAGTAATGAGACAAAGTGAATACCGGGTGGTGGACCAGTTAAATCAAACCCCGGCCAAAATCTCAATGCTTTCGTTGTTGCTTAGTTCCGAGGCACACCGAGCTGCACTGTTGAAAATCCTGAATGAAGCACACGTACCCCATGACATTACGGTCAACCAGCTTGATGGTATTGTTGGGAACATAGTGGCATCCAACTACTTGACCTTCACAGACGCTGAGCTACCTCCGGCGGGGAAGAATCACAATCAAGCCCTTCACATCTCTGTCAAGTGTGGGGACTACATGCTGGCCAGAGTGCTCATCGACAATGGCTCGTCATTGAATGTGTTGCCCAAGTCCACAATCGATAAGTTGGATGTGGATTGCTCGTATCTGAAGCCTAGCTCCACCTTGGTTAGAGCATTTGATGGGTCTGTGAAAGAAGTTTTTGGAGAAGTAGAAGTGCCTTTGCAGGTGGGTCCCGAAGTGTTCTATGTCACATTCCAAGTCATGGATATAGCTTCCTCTTATAGCTGTCTGCTAGGACGACCTTGGATACATGCCGCTGGGGCAGTGCCATCTTCGCTCCATCAGAAACTCAAGTTTGTGGCCGAGGGCAAGTTGATAGTAATCTTCGGGGAGGAGGAGATGATGATAAACCGATCACCACCAGAATATTACGTTGAAGCAGCAGAGGAGTCTTTTGAGACTGCCTTCCAGGGATTGGAGATCTCAAATGCTATCTTTGTTGGGAGTGAGCCTCCCCAATTGAAGCCTAGGTGGTCCAAGGCGGACATGATGGTTGCAAAGGTGATGCTAGGATATGGGTATCAGGTTGGAAAAGGCCTGGGAAAAGCTGCTCAAGGAATTGTAGCACCCGTCCTGCTGAAAGGGAATACTGAAAGGTTCGGTATTGGGTACATCCCAAGCCCTGCAGACCGAGAGAGGCTAGCAGCTGATAGAAGAGAGAAATGGTTGGCAAAGCTCAGAGGAAGGACCCCCAACCAGGGAGGGATGGTCGTCGGTGATCTTAGGAACAACTTCCGAAGTGTAGGCATGCTGGACCCTGACCAGGTCAATGTGATTGAAGAAGATTCAGGCTCGGGTGACGGTGTTGTCGGCTTAGTGCGCCGTTGTGCTACGAAAGAAAAGCTCCAGAACTGGGAGGCCCTAGATTTCCCAGTGATTTTCAATTTAAAGTAATTTTTCTTCGTAATGCAAAATTCCTCGGCTCTGCCCAAGGCCTTGGGATATTTCATTCGGGCATGCATGTTTTCGTCAAACTTCATCAATGAATAAAATGTTATTTTGGAATTTTCAATAAAATTCTCTTTCTTCATCTCTCATTTGCGTGTCTTTTCTTTATTTTTATTCGCCACTCCATTTTAATGCAGATCGAATACAATTCTTGAAAGTAATAATGCCCATAACTCATACTGTGACTTTGATTACCCGGTTAACCAAACTGAGAGAGAGGCTGAAGCCAACTGGGATGTTTCTTCGGAATTAATAAGTGAAGAATTGGCTAAGGCTGTAGAAATTCATGATGCCACAACTAGGTTGGGCAATGAAGTCAAAGCACAAGTTCAAGCAAAGTGGAGCAATGCTGAGGAAACCAAACAAATGTTACAAGCGAACCTCTTTCGCGCCAAACCCTTTCCCTTCCTCAGATCAACCAACTTTCCCATTTCCCATTACAAGTACCCCATCACAAAAAAAAATTCATAACCAAATGCCTACCATCGCCACCTTCCTCACTACCAGTGGCCCTTCTACAAAATCAACCCATCTCATTTGCTCCTCCCTCTGAACCTCCTGTCACCCCAGTTAATACCAGAACCCAATCAAGCATCCTCCAATCGCTGCAGGGGTTTCATTGCCATTATCTTTCCAATCACCCCAGACAAGGATCACTTCAAATATCCAAAAATAGTGTATCACTTTTATCAGCTCACTCAACTCAAAAGCAAAAAAAAGGAAAAAATCAGAAAAAATGAAACAAAAAAGAACAGATTCAAAAAATGAAAATCCCAAAAATGAAAAACAAGGGAAAAAGAGACGAAAGAAATATAAGTTGTGAGTTGATACATTTGGCCATAAAGCGTAAGAGATCCTTGTCTCAATGAACCTTCCTACACCTTGTTGTGTATGACCACCCTTTCTTCCATAAACCTTCAAACACTTCATCATTCCTATACATCTCTCCTTTCATAAAACCGCAAACACTACCTCGACCTCGTCATCCCGCCCTCCACAAACCCTCAGTCATTCCTCAGACTCCACCATCAGATTTGCAATCAAGCTGTTGCGCAAGAATAAGAGAACAAAGTGGTCCGTCCTCATGAGGAATCAAGTGACATGATCAATTTGAGCAAAGGAGAGGATTGACGCCATGATAAAGAGCAATGAATCAACAAGTTTGTGTAAATCACCCTTCTGACATAAGGCACTTGCCATTATAACAAAGTCTGTAATTACCAAAGTTCGGTCTGTTGCGCAGCTTTCCAAGCTAAGGTAGTCACAAATGACAGTATGAAGACTCCAGGTCATGCATCATGATCCCTCCCTACGCCACCCTAAAAATGGGGCAGTTAGAGACAATCAACAAAGGATATCAAGGACGATGATGACCTTCATGGAAATCAGGCTTCGTTTTACACTCTAACAGGGGCAAACCCCATATGATGGAAGTAATACTTTCATTGAGCCTTATCAAACCAAAGTACATTTGTCTTATGTCAGAAGAAGAATAAGAGAAAGCTCAAACCGAAGAAAGCTCATCTTCAACAATTTCAAAGAAGACTCAATGCTCAAAAAGATCATGAACCTCCAAAAGGATTCCCATGGAGATGAACCCAGTATCATGAAGACGAAGAACTTATTCTCCGGAGGGGCCTTTAATTCTCGCAAAATGGGATGCAAGAAAAGAAAACCCCAGTTTCCAGCAAATTCAGATGCAGTCAGAAAGGAGTATGCCTAAAGAAATAAATGAAAAAAGAGAAAGATGAGCCAAGTAAGAATCAGCTCGCTAGGTTGAAAACCCGCAAAGGGCGGCCTAGGCAAAACCAGAGCGACCCGGTGGATTGAAAACCCGCAAAGGGCGATCCAGGCAAAAATTAGGGTCAGAAAACTTGGACTTGAAATGAAAAAGGCAACTAGCACTCCCGAAGATTTGGATAAGGGGTTGATCAAGGTCACAAGTATGAACGGTGGGCACCGTTACTTCAAGGATAGAATCACAGGGTCTGTTCCTTTTTCTTGTATTTTATCAGTTTAGAATAAAGATTGCAATTGTACTTTCAACTGGCGTGACTTTCTGCACGACCAGTTTCCATATCAGCAAAAGTCCAACTTCTCTTTCATATGTGTGCTTTTCGTGTCTTTTCTTTCATTTATTCAATTTCTTTCAAAATAATGATTTTATGATTGATGAAATTGAATTGCAAAACATGTGCATACATTCAGAGCATTACAGGTTATTACGAAATCTTTGAAAATCACAAAAGGAAAAAATGGTTTCCTAAAATGGGTAAAGCTGCAAAAAAAAAAAAGTCACATGCACTGTCACCTTAAAAATAACAAGATCATTGCAAACCAACGCGCAACCCTTGCATTATCACCATCCTGGAACGGTCTTCGTGTCAAGTGCCACAAGTCCCGCGGATCGATTTAACCAGCAAAAAAAAAAAAAAAAAACACACACACATTTTCATATCATTCATCATTCCTATATCATCCATGTCATCAAACAGTAGAGCATTATACTTTCATATTCGCATCCCAGAAGGGCGAAAAGAAACAGAAGAAAAAGAAACAGAAGAAAAGAAAAAGAAAAAGAAAAAGGAAAATCAAACAGAAAAAACCTCTCACCAAATCAATCATTGCATCCATGTGCATCCCAGCATCAAAAGCCTGCATTCCATGCATCATTCAAAGCTTCCCAATTTTCAAAAAGAAACTCAGTTACTTTGGACTCGTTAGTCCCCAAAATTTTCAAAAGGTCAGTTACTTTGGACCAATGGGTCCCCGAAATCTCATTTTCAGAAAATCATCATGGCACCGAGTTAGTGAACTCCATCAGCACAGAGTTAGTAAACTCCCACAGAGTTAGTGAACTCCTTCCACAGATCACAACATCGCGTACGAGCGCGCGGCAGATCCTACAGACTTCGTTAAGTCCATCGGATTAATTGTGTCAACCTAAGGCATAGCGTAGATCCATTGATCATATCAGTTCCGGACCTGATATTGATCGGCCGCTCGAAAAGGCCACCCCCAGAGCTCGAACTCGACGAGAGTCCGTTAAAAGGTTTTAGGCAACCTCCGAATCCCCAATTTACGGCACTTCCCATTTACTGCTTTCATTTACTGCTTTACGCAACTTACTGCTTTCATTTACTGCTTTACGCAATTTACTGCTTTCTCGTCGACGCGACAAGTGTTGACTCTCTCTCTCTCTCTCTCTCTCTCAAAAGAAGAGAGATCAAAAAAAGGAAACAAAAAAAAAAGAGAGAAAAGAAAAGGAAAATTCGGGTTTCTCTAAGTAGACAAAATTAGTATTATTTCTGAATTCTTTATTTCTATTTTGCCTTGGAATATGTTTCGGCCAATTCATATTCCTTGGTAAAATCCAAATAAAGAGGGGCAGCTGTCATACCCTAATTTTGTCCACCTAGGTTTAAAACCCTAATTTTCCGCAAAAATAAATAAATTGAGAAGTGTGGTTTTATTTTGAAGAGTGAAGAGCATTGTGCATGCATTTTTGGGTTTTAAAAGTCATTCTAGGGCTTTTAAATTCATTGTTAGAGTGGAAATGCATTTGTTGTTAAAAAACAAGGTTTTTAGGGCAAAAGGGTATTTTGGTCATTGTCAAAAATAAGATAATTTCTCATCAAGAATCATTGTGCAATTTTAGAGAAATTTATTTGAGGCAAAACATTTTTGGTCATGTATGTATGTATGCGCATGCATGCATACATTGTGCACAAAATTTCAAAAAAGGATCAAAAGGGAATATTCTACAAAAAGTTCCAAGATGTGATTTTTATGACATTTTTGGTCATGGTGATCACATAAAATGGCATATTCCTAAGATTCCTAGTATGTGGCCTAAATTGGGTGTATTTTTGTACAATTATCCTAAGAAGAATAATCAAAAATGAAGGGATAATGGAATGGTCATATAATAGTACAATAGTACAAGATGACAACTAGCAAAACTTGGTCACCAAGGACCCCTCCCATTTATGCGCCTATCCCTCTCTATTCTCTCATTTTGTGTTTTCTCAATGTCCTCAATCCATGTGAGCCTCAATCCTAGCCTTTGATTCAAAATTAAAATCAAATCCTAGAGCACAACTAGTGCACAATGACCTAACTACCCTTAAACCTAATTGCTTTCTATATATACCCTATTAACCTCACCTCACAAAAAAAAAAGCTTTTGGCCTCACAATTCATTCACAAAACCCTAGCACACAAACCTCTCCTCTCCTCTCCTCCTTTGGCCGAAACCACCAACAACCACTCCCTCCTCCATTTTTCTTCATTTCACTTCCATTTTCCATCTCATATTAACTCCTACTTCATATATCTTCCTTCTCTCCTAATTTAATTCAAACTTGCATCATCAAAGGGCATTTTTAAGCAAGCATTTCGTGGGTTTCATTGAAGTTTGGTGAAGATTCAAGTTGATTTGTGGTCTTGTTCTTCATATTAGTCATTCCTTAGCTTGGATTTGAGGTAAACTTCTTAAAACCTAGCATCATCTTCAACTTTTTTGCATCA
The DNA here is from genome assembly GCA_963573325.1 of Astragalus glycyphyllos. Classification (NCBI taxonomy): domain Eukaryota; kingdom Viridiplantae; phylum Streptophyta; class Magnoliopsida; order Fabales; family Fabaceae; genus Astragalus; species Astragalus glycyphyllos. The sequence goes on along the minus strand of OY754312.1, from coordinate 51,731,184 downwards.
AAATGTAGATATCATGTTTCTAATTTTTCATCCTACCATCTTCATGCATTTTAGTGTTGTTATATTGTTGATTTGTTGATTGTTGTTGGTGAGAGGTGTCTCAAACATTTTGACAAGCACTTAGGGAGGCTTGGGTGTTTGAGATTGCTTCTCACCCTTGAATAAATTGTGATTTGTGTTGTTATCATTTTGCTTGTTGCATTTTGTGAAATAAAATTGTGTTAGGAAGCTATGAATGTTTCGCACCTTTAGTATAAAAATAGGTTTAATCGAGTTTTGATGCATTTCTTTATGCAATCTTGTTATTGGGGCTTGATTTTGAAGTTCCCATGTCCAAACATGTTGTTTGATTTTGCAAATATTCATTTTTCATGCCTTCTTACTTTCACAAAAATCAAAAAATATGAATAGTTGTTGATTTTGGTGTTTGATCGCTTGGATCTTGTGAATAAATGTTGCTAAGTCTTGCTAGTGTCATTTGCTTGCTTGATTTGGTTGACTTGTTGAAATAAATTGATGATTATTTTGTGATTTGAGAAAATGAATTTGGGTTTTGGTTCATTTATGGTCCACAAATGATCTTGGGTTATGCTAAGTTGGCAAGAGATAGGTTACTTCAACCTTGATGCCTATGCTTGTAAGCATTTAAAAATTCAATTCCCATTTGATGTGCTTGTGAAATGTGAGCAAAAAGGGGTCTATAAACCATTGAATTTGCGCACATGATTGGTCTCCAATGACCTTGATGCATCCTCAAGTTTAATCATGCTTTCTTTGCTCTTTGAGTTTAATGTAAATTGTTGTTTGAAGCTTGTGAAGTTTTGGCAAAGGATAGGTTCATTTAACCTTGATGCACATGCATTTTGCCTACTCATGCATTCTTGAATTGAAGCTTGGTACTCAATGCTTGATATACTTGTTTATGTGCTTGTAGTGCATTAAAATGTTGAATTGGTGTTGACAATTTGCTTGTTTTGATTTCCACCAATTGTTACTCGTTAGTAACTCTCCAAAACTTCAAAACCATGTTGCATACAAAGAACAACTTGTTACTCGTTAGTAACGTTCCAACTTCAAAACATTTTTTTGCATTTACATAATCATTGATAAACAACTTCACTTCTTCTCAAAACAATTTCAAACTATTTTTCACAAATCAAACTTTGTTGAGGGTAATGCGAAGCCTTTGCTTGCACGATCGTCAATAATGGGGTGCTAGTGGTGATCACTTGGAGTCTTTGCTCAATTGATTATCATGAACACTCATTTTTCAAAAGAACTCTCATTTCACAAATTAAAAACTTTGTTGAGGATAATGCGAAGCCTTTGCTTGCACGATCGTCAATAATGGGATGCTAGTGGTGATCACTCGAAACCTTTGTTGTTTGATCACTGCGAACATTCAATTTTCACAATTAAACAACTAAAAAATAAAAACCTTTTCTCGACAACCCGAGAACTACGTTGTTGCACCCCGAAAAATCCGGATTGGACCTTTCGTCGTACAACGTGAAAAGTTGTGAAGCCGCCATCAACATTTTTCATTTAGGGACCAAAACATTGAAAAAGGGTCCTTTTTAAGGCGGGTGGCCCTTTGAGAACTAGAGATGTAGGTTCGGGGGTCGGTTAGGTGTGGGGAAGGTATTAGCACCCCACACCTCCTTTCTACCGAAAGGGAACCTTTAACTTGATGTGCGGTTTTGACAGAGTTGATTTGAAACAATTCATTCTACTTCTTTTTTTATTTGAGAAAATGTTTTTGAAAACGGGGGAAAAGAAGAATCTTTTTATTATTTTTTAAAAGTGTGCTTGACGGGATGTGACCCGCTCCTACGTATCTCCCGGTGCGATGGAGAATTCAAAGCTTACGTAGTTCTCCTTAGTCGAGAAACTTTGTGTTGGTGTTTTTTATTGTAGGGGTTTTCGGTCCTAGACTGTACAGTCCACTAGACCTAGAACAAAGACAACCCCGCCTGTACAGACGACGTGCCCCCTACTTATTGAAAATGTTTTTTTGATTAAGGAAGAAAAAGATTTGTTGTGAGGTTGGTTGCTTTTATTTGGCAAGTATCTTAGGCTCGCCCGAACTGTACAGCTCGCTAACCCTAAGACGCTAACCAATACTGGATGTACATCCGATTTGATTCTTTACTCATTTTTTGAAATAGGGTTCAAGTTGTTAATTACTTGTTTTGATTCTCATAAGTATCCCAAGATGTTTGAGCTGTACAGCTCCGATCTTAGGACGCTAGACAACACCGGCCGTACGTCCGACTTGCCTCCTTATGGGTTTTCAAAAAGGTTTATTGTTGATCTTAGAAGGAATTTGATTGTCTTATGAAAACAATTTGAGAAAAGATTGAGTTTGGAAAAAAGCTTTAGAAAATGATTGATTTGAAGAAAGGAGAAGGGAGTTTGAGGGTGACATTGGTCACAAAAGGTTTGTTGGGATGGCGTGGCATCCAAAAGGAGAAGAAAGTAGAACATTCAATCAATTTCCAAGTCAAGAACCAAAGTGCAACATTTAACAAATTGCAAGCAAAGCAATCAACAATGTAAGCATAAGCATAAACATTACCAATTACAACATTTGAGCACAAGAATGACACTTAGTCATCAACATCTAATGGCATGCATATGTAAGATCAACAATAGGCACACAAAGAGATCATACAAAAGTTCAATTCAATTAGGTGTCAACACAAGATAAAGCACAAGGTTGAATCCCTTTTGGTAATCCTTGACGCTTGAGACAATGCACAAGTGCATAAGTGTCTAGTCCTTTTACCAAATCATCAACATTAAAGCATAACATTGACCTAGAAAGAACATCACATTTGCAAGACCAAAAGTGACCAAAAGAGGGCATTAACAAGTCATTTTTGTAACCAAAATTGATTAATCAAGTTAGAAAACTAGCATTTGCATTTTCAAGCAAGAATTGCACAAAGAAAATTGAATCATCTTAGGCAATCCTCATCACTTAAAATGAAGTGCCTAAGGCACAAGTGTGAGTCCTCTTGCCAATCATCAACATAGAGTAATTTTGCAAACAAGTTACTAACAAGCAAACCAAAATTTTCAATCAAAGCACAAGGTTGTGTTGAATCATCTTAGGCAATCCTCAACACTTAAAGTGAAATGCCTAGGCACAAGTGTGAGTCCTCTTGCCAATCATCAACATAGAATAATTTGCAAGCAAAGTACATAACAACCAACATCAAAACAATTTGAGAAATCATTTTACTCACAATTGCAAACCCTTTTCACAAAGAAATAACAAAAACCCTATCTTATTAGAAACTTGCGAACCAAAACATAACCAAACAACAAATTCATTCAACAAATACACAAAATCAAGCGAGCAAATGACACTAACAAGACTTAGGAACATTTATTCACAAGATCCAAGCAATCAAACACCAAAATCAACAACTATTCATATTTTTTTGATTTTTGTGAAAATAAGAAGGCATGAAAAATGAATATTTGCAAAATCAAACAACATGTTTGGACATGGGAACTTCAAAATCAAGCCTCAATAACAAGATTGCATAAAGAAATGCATCAAAACTCCATTAAACCTATTTTATGCTAAGGGTGCGAAACATTCATAGCTTCCTAACACAATTTTATTTCACAAAATGCAACAAACAAAATGATAACAACACAAATCACAATTTATTCAAGGGTGAGAAGCAATCTCAAACACCCAAGCCTCCCTAAGTGCTTGTCAAAATGTTTGAGATACCTCTCACCAACAACAATCAACAAATCAACAATATAACAACACTAAAATGCATGAATATGGTAGGATGCAAAATTAGAAACATGATATCTACATTTTGATGCAAAAAAGTTGAAGATGATGCTAGGTTTTAAGAAGTTTACCTCAAATCCAAGCTAAGGAATGACTAATATGAAGAACAAGACCACAAATCAACTTGAATCTTCACCAAACTTCAATGAAACCCACGAAATGCTTGCTTAAAAATGCCCTTTGATGATGCAAGCTTGAATTAAATTAGGAGAGAAGGAAGATATATGAAGTAGGAATGGAAATGAGGTGAGAAAATGGTGATTTGGTGAAGGAGAAGTGAAGAATTGATGGAGGAAGAAGGTGGTATGATTTCGGCCAAGAGAGGGAATTAGGAGAGGGAGTTGTGTGCTAGGGTTGTGTGAGTGAAAATGAGGCCAAAAGTTCTTTTTGAGGTGAGGTTTCTAAGGTATATATAGAGAGCAACTAGGTTTAAGGGTATTTAGGACATTGTGCTTTTGCAAACCATTGAGATTTGAGCTAGAATTTGAATCAAAGGCCAAGATTGCAATGCACATGGATTAGGGACAAGGAGAAAACACAAATGAGTGAGGAATAGCTGGTCATACACAAAAATTATGAGTTTTTTTTGCACAAAAATTGTTGAGGGCACCTAGGTCATTCTACACAAAGTTGTAGCCTAGGATTTGATCTAGAATTTTAATCAATGGCTAGGAATACAACTCACATGGATCAAGGGTATGAGGAAACACAAAATGAGGTGAAAATGAGCTGGAAAATTCGGAGCAAAGAGGCCTTGGTGCCCAAGTTTTGCAAGCTTGTCAAGAAAAATAGTACATTTTGTCTTATTGGGGACACTTCCTTATTTTCACCATTTTTGATTATTCTTTTCTAGATAATTCCATAAAAATCATGCCACTTTGGGCCATATCCTAGGAATCAATGATTGGGCCCAAAATTCCATGATATCACCCTTCCCAAAATTGATTTGAGACCTCACCTTGATGGAAATTCCCATTTTGCCCTTTTGCTTAAAATTTGAATTTTATGCCAAAAATCATGCATGCATGCGCACAAAAATTCATAACCCAAATCATCTAGATCCAAATAAATTCCTCTGAGATTGAACAATGATTTTTAGTGAGAAATTGCTTAATTTTGGAAATGACCAAAATACCCTTTTGCCCTAAAAACATTGTTTTTTTACAACAAATACATTTCCACTCTAACAATGAATTTAAAAGCCCTAGAATGACTTTTAAAAACCCAAAAATGCATGCACAATGCTCTTCACTCTTCAAAATAAAACCACACTTCTCAATTTATTTATTTTTTTGTTGAGAATTAGGGTTTTGACCTAGGCGGACAAAATTAGGGTATGACATACGTAAGCTTTGAATTCTCCATCGCACTGGGGAGATACGTAGGAGCGGGTCACATTCCCGTCAAGCACGACAAATGAAAACCATTTTCTTTTCAAAAAAACAAACCCTTTTCCAAAACAAGGCAATTTCTAAAAACAAAACAATTTTCGAAAACAAGAACTACGTTGCTTTGATTCCCTCCCCGGGATACGTAGGCACGGTGCCCTCCCGTCAAGCGCAAAAGATTAAATTTTCCTTAAGTTTTTCCATAAAGTAAGGAGAGATAAAGAGAGATAAAAACAAAGCATTTCTTAAATCAACCTTTTAAATCACACGTCAAATCGAGGTTCCCTTTCAGTAGAAAGGATGTGTGGGGTGCTCGTACCTTCCCCATGCATAACCGACCCCCGAACTCAAATCTCGTGGTTCCAAGGACCATTGTCTTTCAAGAAAGGTTTTTTTCAATGTTTTACCTCTAAAAAAAAATATTGGTGGCGACTCCAATTCATGTTGTGCGAAGAGAAATCCCTCCAAAGGATTTTTCGGGGTGCAACAGCTGGCGACTCCACTGGGGACCTTTCTTTAGTGGGTCGAGCCAATCGATTCGGCATGTGATTTATTTCGTTGATTTGAATGCTTTGTTATATCTCTCCTCCTTTCCCTTTCTTCTTTCTTTCCTTTGCCTTTAAAAACATGCTTGCATTATTCTTAGAATTGTCGTGTGCATTCTTGTGATGTTGTGCTTGCGTGCATTGTGTGTTAGCCTTCTTCCTCTTCTATATTTGCTTCTTGAGTAAAATAAGAGTAATTTCTTCTTCTCCTCCTCTTACTTTCGTCGTTTATATGCTTTTCTCATCCATTTCCCCCAATCCTAGCATGTTCCCCTCTTCGTTGCTCCCTTTCTTGAGGTAAGCTCATGCATTTCCCCTAATCCTATTATGTCCCCTCCTCTAGGCTCCCTTTCTTAAGGTAAGCAATGCTTGCGATTGTTGTTGGAACCCTAGGTTAGTATACTTATGTTGAAATGATATTGAACCCTAGGGTAGACGACATGTTGTTCCCTAGGTTAGTATATCAATATTTCAAACGCAAATATTCTAAAAATCAAATAGTAACAATATATTACTATAGCATATAAAAATATATTTAAATGTGATTTCAACTAAATTTTCGTAATTCAAACACACAATAAATTACAATAATTTAATCTTATCAATTAAAATAATTCATAAAATAATCACATAATAAAATGACCACAACTCACGAAAATCGGGGTGTTACATAGGGGAGTAGAACACAGCTTCAAACATCTTTATTTCTGTTGGGAAAGGATTGGGATCAGCTTCCACTATCTCCACCTTGTCTTCCACTCATATCATGAGTTTCTGGTGCAAAGTAGAGGGAACACATTCACTAGTGTGGATCCAATCTCTCCCCAGGATCACCGTGTATGAGGGTTTTCCTTCGATGACGAAGAATGTCGACCGAGTTACCTTCGACCCAACCGTCACATCGACCACCAGCGCTCCTAATGCATGAGAGGAGTGGCCCATGAAACTGGTCATGGTCATGGTAGTGGGAATGAGATCTTCGGCGTTTTTTCCTAGCCTTTTCATGGTTGACAGTGGCATGATGTTCAACACAACACCACCATCCATAAAGACCCTATTGAACAACTTCCCATTGAGGTGGGCTTTAATGTACAATGGCTTCAGGTTTCTGGTCATATATGCAGTTGGCTTTTCAAACAGCATGCCTTCTGTGATTGCCCCCCCCCCCCCCCCCCCCCCCCCGGCTTTTGTCAAGGTGACCCATTCGGCCTCCTCGGCGAAGACATCTCCCTCGAGGGTCCTTGGCTGATCCCTGGTCCCCCAAAACTCTGGTGGAAGGAGGCCCACCATCTCGATGTCCGCATAGAACTCTCCATCGGTCTTATCCATCAAATCGTCTAGTATTGACTCAGTGATGGAATTTTCGTCGAAGTCTCTAGGGCCAATTGGATGTTCCTCTTCTTCCCCCAAGAGGTCGTCTTCTTGTAATTCTTGCTCAGTCATTGTACCCTCGTCCTGCGGTTCACCGACTGGTTGGGGTCGCCTTGGACTACGAGGTCCGTAGAGGCATTCTATCACCGCCTTTGTGAGGGGACTATGGGGTGCCTCCACCATGCCTACCATTGTTTGGTCCCCTCCCTTGTGATCAACACGTGGCTCTGGGGCAGCTGTCTCGGGAGACTGCTCAGGAGTTGTGTCCTCGACTGGCTTTGGGAAGGCCTGTTCCAACGCCGTAGCAACAGATGCTGTAGGGATTGTCTGGGTATTCCCATCTCTAGTAGAGGTGAGCATCTGGAGGGTCTCTTTCATCCTATTGAACGCCCTAGCCCTCTGCAACCTCCTTTTCTGCGAGCAAGATCTTGAGGCCACTTTAAGGGCCGGCATCTCTACGGCGCCTGAGTCATCCACTGATCCTGCGGCACATCTGCCGGAGGTTTGGCCGTCCTAGTGGCTCTCAATTCTCGGTCATTGAGGGCTGTGATATCAACCGAGGTTGAGCTATAGGTTCCGGTGACTTGGGCCACTCTTCTTTCCTCTTTGGGCCAAGTTTCCCCGTTTGGGACTAGCAGGGTGGCTTGCTCGATGGGACCATCGGCGGGCCTACCGTGCCCCCCATGTGGGATGGCTTGGAGTCTTTCCTTCAGATCCCTCGTCTTGGGCACATGTCTGTCGGGGTTGAGCTTGGACAAATGCAACTCCCTAAGCTCGTGGACAAGCCTCCCTGGCTTAGGAAGCATCTTCTGAGGTTTCTGAGATTGACTCAGCGCCCCTATCTGCAATTTTTCTTGTAGTAGGGCCCTTCGTTCGGCAACTGTGGATCCCCGTGGGGGTGAGCCCAAACGGCTGAACATGGATATTTCCCTCTATGGGGAAATTTCTCCCTTCGGGACCCACACTTCCTTCTTCCTCCCTTTCCCTCGGTAGCTCCCTAAGAAGGAGTCCATGTTGACATTCATGCTGGGGAAAGGGTCAGTGTCGACAATCATCTCTAATGCTCCTTTGTCAGCCATTTTCAATCTCCCCTTCCTAATGGCCTCCTGAATGGCTCTGCGGAAGATAACACAATTCGAAGTGGCATGATTAAAGGAGTTATGGCCGCCAAGGAGCTTGATCTGTTTGTCCATGAGGAGGTAGTCAAAGATTTGGTTAGCCTTAGAGATGTCAAAGGAATATTCAACCCTTTCCTCGTCTTTCTCCTTACCTTTAGCAGGCTTAAGGGATGGACAGAGGTAGGCCTTCCTCTTAACTATCTCGGCCACTAGGATGTCAGTTGTGTAGTCGGCTGACTCATCATAGTTCGAATCATCGGCCGCATCCACCACTGATACCAACTGTGGCCCTCGGCCCCACGTGGCTCTCTTCCTTTCTCTCTCTTGGACGTACTGTTCCACTTGAACTGCCCGGGAAGCCAAACCACTGAGGTCGCTGCAAGCTTGTCTCACAAGCTTTTCCTTCAATTGTGGGTGCATTCCAGAGATCACCACGGAAGTAAGCTGGGATTCTGGGAAAGGCACCGAGCACTTTCTGGCCATCTTTCTGAATCTCTCAATGAAATCGGTCACTGCCTCGTCCACCTTCTGCCGTAAGTTCATGAGGTCAGCTGTGGTAACTTCAGCCTGCGGCCAGTAAAATCTGTCATGGAACCACCTTTCCATGTCTGCCCTGCTCTGTATAAAATCAGGTGGGAGATAGGAATACCACGAGAAGGTCATCCCTGTCAAGGACAGAGGGAACAGCTGCAACTTGTGATACCCGTTCTGGTTTCCTTCCCCACATTGGGTCGGGAATCGGCCAATGTGCTCCATAGTAGACTTGTCATCGTCTCCAGAAAACGTGGCGAAATCAGGGGTTTTGAATCCTCTAGGCAGAGGTACCTGAGGTGGAGCATCTGTCCATGGCTACCCAGGTACTACTTGGGCCAGGTTAGCAAGGCCAGTTCCTGGTACAGGTGCCTGCGCGCCTCGGAGAGGTGGAACTTGATTCCATGGCTGCTCCACCGGGGCGACATTCATCTGTGTCTACATATAGGAACCCGCCGGGTAGGTACTGAGTGCACCGGGGTACGGCTGACTAGGAGGTAGACTTGTCGAGCCAGGTGGGTTCTGGACCCATGGCTGCTGACTCGGGCAAAAACCACTGTTCCTGCCAACCCTTGATTCCGGGGCGAAGGCTTGCCCCCTGCGTAAGCCGGGTAGTTAGCCGCGGTAGAACATTCATAGGATGGTCCTTGCGGCAGACCCACCAGGCCTGCTGCCTCGGGCGGCCTCCTGGCCAGTTGCACTTGTCCCTGCTGAAGAGAAGCCATGTTAGTGCCATTTGCCAAAAATTGCCCCTCAGTGTTGATAGTGGCAAAAGTACTAGGCTGATGAATCACAGGGTTAGGACTTACCTGATGAGAGTACGCCTGCTGAGTCCCAGTCATGCTCCCTTCTCGGTGGACACTGATGCATGCCTCCAATAAGGTTATAGGAGGATGCCTATTGAGGTCCAACAGGGATGGTGTATGATGGGGCCTGATGCGATCCTCCCAGAGAAGAAGATTGTCCTCCCTGTGATTAGCTGGAGACAACATTTTCATGGTGCTACTGGCTTGCGTAGCACGTCTTTGCTCCACTTCCTTGGCCTGTTTTACTTTATTGTGCACCATAGGTTTCACTATGTCAGCCAATTGATGGGACAATTGATACATGATGTCCTGTATCCCCTTATCGATTTGCTGCCGGATAAACGACATGGTCATGACCACAGGCTCCTCACAATGCTGTGGGGAACCTTCGTTAGACTCAGCGCTAACGGTGAGGGGAGTTGCCTCCGAAACACTTGTTGGTTCAGTGTTTCTCATTTTCGGGGCAGTTACCTTCTTTGATGCCGATGCTGACTCCATACTTAGGTTTCTGCCAAAGCGCAAGTGCATACGTCAACTGTAATCCAGTCCAGGCGAATCAAACGTGGGCGTTTGCTCACCTTTTCCTGTCCCACCGGGCGTGCCAATTTTTGTTGTCGTCAAACTCTTAGGTCCTAGCCGTGGTATCGGCCAGAGGTTTAGACAGTCTTTGATTCATTTTTTCTTCAAGCAATTGCGTCGAGGAGGGAACTCTGCTCCTCAACTATGGGTTTCCTGACTCCTCTAGAAAAGGCAAGGTGAGAAGGGACGCGAGTGTTGGATTACTACGGCTAATGCATAAAAACAAATTAAAGGCAAAAATGTGATAAAGAAGATAAATGAAATAAACGTAGAGTTTGATTTGATTGATGTGTGTCTTTGCATTTCACTCTAAAGCTATATATATATATATACACACACACAGGCCCTCGTCAGCCACTAAGCTAGCCAACATTTGCCTGCAGTTGGATTGATCTAAGATCAACGGCTGTTATCGCTTCATAGGCCCTCAACGAAACGGAGTAACTGCCCACGATCCCACTGACACGGTTAGTGGGGTGAGTGCTCGTTGCTCCGAGTTTTTCGGCCTCGCTCTTCCATTTGAACTTCAACAATTCCCACGTTCTTTCTTCGTGCCATATCTTGCATTCCAAGTAACACCCATCTTGCCTCGGGCGTATGGTGGCTTGGCTGTCTTGGCCCCACTTTGGGTAATGGTTTAGGTATCCGAGCCAACAAGGCCTTGGCACTCTATAGGATAGGGTAATTACTTTCCCTCGGCTTGACTCATTGGTCCTCGGGCATAGTCCTCCCTCGGGGGGTTTTCTCCCATTTAATGCGCCCCGAGGACCTTCTTGGGTTCACTCTCTCTGGCAAAATTACCTTCTTGCCCCTTGTCGTATGGCTTGCCTTCACACCATATTCCCACTTTTCCTCTCTCAATCATTGGCCTACGACCTATTTATTTTTGGGTGTTAACAGTAAGATATCATGAATGGTCGAGATTTCATGTAGATTGATATAATCTCAATTACTCATAGTATTTTATATTATATATCTAACGATCGATTTTCTGTAAAAAAAAAATCAATTTAACTGATACACCAGTGAAAGACTTAGTCTATACATTACCTTAAAAGATACCAAATTTTGTATGAATTTCATTTATGTAGACATACGGTGTATAAACTTTTACGACGACAACCAATCACAATTCATGGAATGGTTGATTATCAATAAACTACCTGGTGGTTACCAATTGACTAATTTTTTTAATGATGTGTCAACTTGTAATTGGTAGATAATGTAAAATACTTATACACCTGTTGTGAATATATATATTAAATCCATTTTGTATTTGATTTTGGGTAATTAGTGTACGAATACTTTGTAAAACTTATTACATTATTCACCAATCACATTACATGATAAAGATGGCACATCAATTAGTTACTAATTGAGTAACTTTTTTTAATGATGTGTCAACCTATAATTGGTAGATAGTGTAAAACATGTATTCCAATATTGTTTTATATAAATTAAACTAGTACATATTCTCTTACAAGTTTTTTTATATCTATAACTATTAATAAAGAGGATTCTAAAAAAAACTGTCATTTTTTGTGTCAGATTTTTCTGACCAAAATGCCCTTATTGTAAGTACAAATTTCTAATAAACGATAATCACTCACTAACACAAATTAACCATCCACTAACACACTCACATGAAAGACGGGCACGTCCCCACTAGTACACAATAAGTGTATGCATGTTTTACACTATCTACCAATTATATGTTGACACATCATTAAAGAAAAACTGGTCAATTGGTAATTACCAATTAATCAATTGCTAACCAAGCATTCCATGATTGTAATTGGTAGTGATTGTAAAAGCTTATACGCCTTTATTTTATTTTATTTCATTTTATTTTCCTTTTTTTCTTACTATTTAAAAACCTATACACCTATTATCTATATAGACTTCTACAAACACCATCAATTACAATACAATGAGTGTTTGATTACCAAATAACTAATTAGTAGTTACCAATTGATCCATTTTATTTTGATGATGTGTTAGTTTCTAATTTGTAGATAATGTAAAATAAAATTGTTGTCTATCTAATTGTTGTATATTTAAATTGTAAATCTAAATTAAATCCTTATCTTTTTCTGTGGATAAATAAGACGCATCGATTAACCAAAAAAAAAGTCGGATCGACGTGTCTCACCATTGCACCTCAACCGAACCAACAGCGTACTCCACACACTTGTTTCAATTTCAAAAAAAATTCAGAAACGCGCGCTCAACTCAAAACTTCCCACCAAACAATCTCAAATCTAAACAAACCCCTCAATTCCATATTTACCCTTCCACATCCATCTTTTTCAAACACCAAAAACCCACCCTACCGCCATTCCTCCCAAGGACAAATTCATAAAACAATAAAAACCCTTCACGAGATGGATAATATTCTCTCTCTCCTCAAGTCAAAAACCCCAAAAGCTTCTCCCGCAAGTTGTTCCGAAAATTTCAAATAACCCGCGACCTTTTCATAACTTCTCCCGCACACTTTTCAAAATCACCCGCTCCCATTTTCACCCAATACCTCTCTTATTTATATCCCTTAACTTTCATTCTAATCTCCACACCTTATCCCTTTCATTTCTCTAATCTCTTTTCTCTTCTTATTCTCAGTATTCTCAAATTCACATTCCCAAAAACACAACCATGCCTTCAATTCCAGAAGAGCCACTTCTAGCCTCAAACCCAGACCGATTCTGCATGTTCCCAATTCAATACCCTAAAATCTGGGAAATGTACAAAAAAGCCGAAGCTTCTTTCTGGACCGCTGAAGAAGTCGACCTTTCTCAAGATATCACTCACTGGAATTCCCTCACTGACGGCGAACGTCATTTCATCAAACACGTTCTTGCCTTCTTCGCCGCCTCTGACGGCATCGTTCTTGAAAACCTCGCTGGAAGGTTCATGAAAGAGATTCAAGTCTCTGAGGCTCGTGCTTTCTATGGCTTCCAAATTGCAATCGAGAATATTCATTCGGAGATGTATAGTCTCCTTCTTGAAACCTATATCAAAGATTCTGGTGAGAAGAATCGTCTTTTTCATGCTGTTGAGACTATTCCTTGTGTTGCCAAGAAGGCCGAATGGGCGATGCGGTGGATCGATTCTACCGATTCATTCGCTGAACGAATCGTTGCTTTTGCTTGTGTTGAAGGAATATTCTTCTCCGGAAGTTTCTGTGCGATCTTCTGGTTGAAGAAGCGTGGTTTGATGCCTGGACTCACTTTCTCAAACGAGCTTATTTCACGTGACGAGGGACTCCACTGCGATTTTGCGTGTTTGATTTACACGCTCTTGAGGAAGAAGCTGAGCGAGGAGCGTGTCAAGGAGATTGTGAAAGATGCGGTTGAGATAGAGAGGGAGTTTGTCTGCGACGCATTACCGTGTGCTCTGGTGGGGATGAATGGTGATTTGATGAGTCAGTATATTGAGTTTGTTGCTGATCGTTTATTGGGAGAGCTAGGGTGTGGGAAGGTGTATAATACGCAAAATCCTTTTGATTGGATGGAGATGATTTCGCTTCAAGGGAAAACCAACTTCTTTGAAAAGCGCGTTGGGGAGTATCAGAAGGCTTCTGTTATGTCTAGTTTGAATGCGAACGGTGGTGCCCATGTGTTTACAATGGATGAGGATTTCTAAATCATGGGGTTCTTATTGTGATATTTCATTTTAATTTCCTGTTTCCATTTTAATGATATTATTAACCTTATGTTGGTCCTGTCAACATAGTATTGGCTGGTGTAGGCTTCTGTTCTGTCTCAATGGATGTATAAATCAGTTTACAGTTTTATTAATGTTAGACTTTTGGTACTTTTTGTTCCTTCGTTTGAGTAATTTAGTTTTGTTAGCATAGAAATTTACTGTTTTATTGTAAGAAAAAGCCAAGGTTTAACTTTGGTAATCTAAAAACTGAGATTCTCTAATTACAGTCAGGTACAGTATGCTTCCCTCTTTGTTTAAGGATTGGATTTACAGTATGCTTCCCTCATTTAAGTTTATGTGATATAAGTCAATCTGTAATGCCTAGCTGCACAAAAGCCAACATGTTTTTGTTCCCTCTTTGAGGAAACCCAGACCATGCTATAATATTTGAAGAACAATAGCATGGTACCCTGCAGTTTCTGTATCCACTTCCTGAACCACCATTTTCTGTGCTATTTTCTTTGGCTTCTGCAACTGTTTGAAAACAAATAACTATACAGTACACTACAGGCCTAGGAAACTGCAAATACTTCCTTTAAGGACTCAAACTGGTGAGGGGAAATTGGGTGAAGACCATTTGTGTCACGTTATTAGGACTTCTAATGGAAGGATCAAAGTGTCTACCTTTTGGCACTAGTGTTTGTGACTTTGTGTGCACTGCTAATATAGAGAAAGTAAATCTTCATAGCAATTAGAGATGCTGAAGCAGATGCGCAAGTTTCACTTGGATGATCAACCTGCCATCCTTGAGAAGGTAAACGATGCTTTTCAAATTACAGACACTGTCATCAAGAATCATGCTTCCAATAATTGAAATATACAACAATCATTGTCAATTAACCTGCTAATTCTGAAGTTTGATTGTGGTGATTTTATATAATAATAATAATTGAAGGAACACCTATATGCTAATTTTATTTATTACACTGTTTTGATTTTGGTGCATCTATGGTTTACAAGGACTGCTGTGAATGGATGTCATAATATTATTTAAATGTATGTGTGATTAGTGCTAGGGCATGTAGCCCTAAGCAGTCTGCTTATATTAATTCTTTTGTGTTCTTAGTTCAGTTTTATTGAAATTCTAATGCAGAGAATCTAAATTCTTAGTTCAGTTTTATTGAAGTTCTTTGTAGGTGTGATTTTGGCAGTATAAATTTTTATTTTCCAGACCTGTTGTTTTTTTGCAATTGATAACATTGTATTTTGGAGCTGAAAAAATTATGCATGTAACTAGATTTGAAACTCTCTTATATCAGATAACTTATTATCCTTTAATTTGAATTGGTTCCCGTCTGTCTAAGGTGAGCTGACTATTGTTGTCGTTTATCAAGTAACTTTTCCTTTCATTTATTTTCCTATTGCGATCTGATTCTGTAAGTTGAAGACCAAGGGGGGCATTGGGTTAATGTTTAATATTTGTTTTATGGATTGGGGAGAGTTATTTGATTGCTGAATATAAATTATAAATGCAATTGGTTTTACATTATGCTTTCTCTATTAAGTTTATGTGATGAAACTCAATCTGTAATGCCTATTGCTGTGACCACTACAACAGAGGAAGAGATATTTTCGGAGATGAAACAAAAATTGCTTATCACCCACAAATTGCTTATCCAGCGTATCCCTATTCTCCAAGGTATGCTTATGGACACATTATCTTATGTGTGTTAGTTCTATGTGTCTTGGTGCTACTCTAAGGCAAATTGGTGCCTAAATGCTACTTAACTTTACTTAAAGCAGACCATACATAACAAAAGCTTGACTTATCACTTGTGTTTTTTCCTTCTTTTTTGGTTTTAGTTTAGTAATGGTGTGTGCTTATTATGTAACGTTACTTATTACTGTCATAACATCTATTGTCATGAATTTGAAAGTTCTCTGATAGAGTATCAATGTAACAGTAAAAACACAAGTTAAAATATGGATAATAGTATAGTATATTCCTCAAAATCAGTGTGATTTACAAGGAACAGAAAAGGAAATGGAAAGAAAAAGTGCAGTATCCTCTGTGAGAGAAACTGTACTCATATGCCCAAGCCTATGCCAATACTTGCCTAACATTCACTCTCTTTCATCCTACTCTACCTTTATTACATCCCTCAGCTACTATGCATAAGGTAAACGCGCACACACACACCACTGCCAACTCAGCAAAGTTGGTTAAAAGATTCCCTCCACTACTTTGTGCCAATTACCCTCTTGCCCTTCCTAACAAATACTTTCCCAAATTTGTTTTTCTTCTTAGCTGTAGCAGCATTCTCATCAACAGAAAGCAGAATACATCCAGAATTCCATGTCTCATTGTTGAAGAAAGCCATTTCTGTAGAGGCACCAGTGCAGCCCCTATCAACCTGCCTTGATGAAAATTGGGAATTACAAGTCATGCCTGAGGAGATACTTGATGTGAGAAAGAGTAAAGCTAGAACCCTAGAAGTGCTAGTCAAGTGGAGCATTTTGATGGTCTAAGATCTCTTCAAGTATTGTAGTCTGTTTTGAGTGCAGGTGCATTCAGTGCAGGTGTATTGTTGTGTACTAATGCAGGGGCATCACATGCAGGTGCATTGAACAAACACATCAAAATACCACAATATATACAAGATGCAAAATTATATACATAACCCTTCTTTTAATTTTGAATGTTGTTATTTTATTTATATAACTATATTTACTATTTATTCTTACTTAGAACTGAACAACTATTTAGGTTTAGATGTGTAAATAACTGTATATAAAATAGAGTTATCACACCCCCAAACTTAAACCATTGTTTGTCCTCAAGTAATGACACTTGAACAAGACAAAACTAAACAATGATTGCATAATTCAGAAGAACATATCAGCTAATTTGTTTCGCAAAAAATTAATTTTTTAAAAGATACACTTCCAGAACTTCATTTTTCAGGAATTTTTCTCTATGCCTTTGTTTTCAAAACATCCAAAGTTATTACTGCTCATTTATGTGAGTGTATGCCTGCTGGGTCTAGATTAGTTCCCAAAACTAAGTTAAAAAAGATTTCTTAGCTTTTGAAAGAATTAGTTCACGTTTGATCAAACTAAAGATTTTTCAAAAGATAAAATAGACTAACAATTTTCTCAAGTATTTGAGGAGTTCTAAGTACAACAAAGGGCTTTGGATTTGAGTATTTCAACATTGTTGAGTCAATGCACTAATTCCTATTTTTGGTGGTTTCTTTGATGCAGATGCATTGAGTGCATGAGCATCGTATTTTTTTGTAATGCAGGAGGAGCATTGGGTGCAGAAGCATTGGATGCTCTAGCATTGAGACTACATATAGGACTTTAGCATATATTGCCCTCTTTACTGGCCCATTTTGCATACTTTTTTCTTTGTTTATTTTTCTTTTTTCTTTTTGCATTTTTCTTCTTTTTCTAATGCATTATTGGAACGAACTAAGTGGAACTTGGTGGGAATGTGACATCTGTGGCTGATGAGGGCGGAAAGTGATCGTCGGTGCCCAAAAAGGTGGTAAGGCAAAGAGCGGCTCCTGACAGCTTCATAGTGATGGGGCGCGTGAATGAAGCGGCTCTTGACAGCTTCAAAGCAAAGGGGCGCGTGAATGAACCGAATACGCACCGGAATGTGAGGGATCCTGAGGCTGTGCAGCTATGAGACTGTACAGTTGAAGGAAGACTTAAAAGAATTGATTTGGACTACCTATATCAACAAGGAGCATCTTCTTTCCTGGAACCCTTTCCATAAGAACGCGATAGTTAAGCATGCTTGACTTGGAGTAGTAGTGGGGGTTGTGTTGGTTTGTGGGGGCTGTTAATGGTTATGTAAGCTGAGATGTTACAATTTTAGTTGTACTTCAAATTTTTTATATTTTTATTATTATATATACTTCAATTTTTTAATAGTAGGTCTAATCATTTCCTTTGTACCCATCATATTAAATGTTCAAATATTTTGTTTGAGAAACGGATCAGATTTATGTAATATATTAAAAGATTGGATTATCATAAATACAAATAAGACTATTAATATATAATCAAAAAAGGTAAATTTTTAATAGTAGATTATAAGAAAAAGGCTTAAATGCACTTTTGATCCCCCTCTTTTACTAAATGTGCAATTTTGATCCTCCTATTTTATTTTGGGCAATTTTGCTCCCCCTATTTTACTAAATGCGCAATTTTGATCCCCCTATTTTATTTTGGGCAATTTTGGTCCCCCTATTTTACTAAATGCGCAATTTTGAGCCCCCTATTTATTTTTCTGCAATGTTGACCAAATTGAGATTTTTAACACTCAAATGCCGATGTGCCAACATTTTAATTGACATTGCATTTGACATGCAACCTAATTTATTTTTGAAAAACATTTACTTTTATTTTATTAAATATTTATTTTAAATAATTAAATTGTTTTTATATTTTTAAAATAGAAAATTATTTAATTATTCCAAATAAATAAATTAGTTTTATATTTTATATTTTAAAATATAATTTAAAATAAATAAACTATTTTTATATTTTATATCTTAAAAAAATATAAAATATGTTAATTATTTTAAATAATTAAATTACTTTTATATTTTGAATTTTAAAATATAAAAGTAATATAATTATTTAAAATACATGTAATAAAATAAATGAGGTGATCCCCCTATTTTAATATTTTAATTTATATTTTTAAATATAAACTACCAAAATAGTTTCTTTATTTTAAATAAATATTTAACTTTTTAAAAATATAAAATATAAAAATAGCTTATTTATTATATAATTAAATACTTTTCTATTTTTTAAATAAATAATTAACTATTGAAAATGTAAAATATAAAAGTAGTTTATTTATTTTAAATAATTAATAATTTTCTATTTTTAAATAAATAGTTAACTTTTTAAAAATATAAAATATATAAAAATAAGTTATTTAGTTTATGTAATTAAATAATTTTCTATTTTTTAAATAAATATTTAACAATTGAAAATATAAAATAAAAAAATAGTTTATTTATACAAAAACTATTTAGAAAATAGGGGGACCAAAATTGCACAAAAACAAATAAGGGGTTCAAAATTGCGCATTTAGTAAAATAAGGGGACCAAAATTGCCCAAAATTAAACAAAGGGATCAAAATTGCACATTTAGTAAACTAGGGAGACCAAAATTGCTCAAAATAAAATAGGGGGATCAAAATTGCACATTTAGTAAAATAGGGGGACCAAAAGTGCATTTAAGCCTAAGAAAAATGGAAATTCGAGTCGGTAAAAAAAGTCTCATTATAAATAACCATAAATATAAATAAAATTATTTATACTGACTTGAAATAGTCACTTGTTTTTATTGATTAAAATTGAAAAAAAATTAGATATATCATTTTAAATAAATAGATGCGTTATATTAATCTCGACCACTATACAAATATTTTGTATACGACAAAAAATATATTACAATTTATTTAAATAAGTTGTCTAAATTTAAGTACAGAATCATATTTAAATTATGATTAACAATGTTACTACGATACAGTTATGTTAAATGAACATTTGTTCTAAGTATTAATATAAATGAAAAAACATTCAACTAAAGTTTAGTATTTATTTTAATGAGTTTTATTATTATTTTTCAAGTAATATATATATATATATATATATATATATATATATATATTATGTAATCATCTTTTTGGTTTCTCTACTATTTCTTTGGCTCTTAGGTTATCATATCTTTATCTATAACATTTTGCCACGTGCGAGTTACTCTAATATGGCATGGTTGGAAGATACAATGAAGGAATACATACAAAAATATATTTCTCGATATTTTTTTTTAACGTAGTGCAGATTTTTGTGATCAATGAAACTGTTCAGATATGATTCTTTATAAGCGTCATGCAATGAATTAGGGTTTTTGAAATGTTATTACTTATTTTTAAATTTGAATTCCAAAATTTGAATGTGAAATTAATAGTACTTGAGATTGCAATCACACTCAATTAAATCGTATTACATGGATAGTCACATAAGAACATCATTAAATTCGTTTTCGCTTGAAATATTCTATAGATGACACATTGGAAAAATAGCTCCGATGTACATACTCTTTTTATATTATTAATAGATTAGAAGATGTAATGAGAAAACTATGCTTTCAATATCTATATTTCATTGACAATTTAAATTATTTTTTGTCATATTATTTCAACAATAAATTTTATTTATCAGTTATTTTATTTTTTTAAAGATTTAATTTCAATAGATTTTTAAGACCAAATTTAGAGATAATAGAAATTTCCTTCCATATTGTAAGAAAATGCAAGTTACTCAGTCTCAGTGTGTCTCGTTTCTGCTGAAGCGAGTGGAGACTCCATTCATCATATAGTTTGAGCTTCATCAATGGCAGTTGAAACGCCTAGCGCTGAAATGTTATCCAGGGAACAACTTTTTCATCTTTTCGATCGTTTCGCTTACCTAACTTCACAACCTGGTAACTTGATTATGTGTTTTTTTGTTTCCCAGTTTCTAATTTTGCTTTGAACTGAATTATTGATTCCCCAATTTCTTTGTGATTCCTTTGAATTTTGGTTGTTTACGTAAATTTGAAGACGTGAAGAAAAGGATTGCAGACGCTGTACAAGATAAGCAGGTGAATTGGGAATTTATTTATTTTGAATTGTTAATAATTGATAATAATTAGGTTCAATTTGGGTAGCTCAGCTAAAATATTTTTGCAATTGATAATAATTGATTTTGGAGGGGGAAAAAATTATGCATCTAAATGGATTTGAAATCCTCGTTTGTTAGTTAACTTCTCCTTTCATTTGGATTTGTTCACGTCTGATAAAAGTAACTTAATTGTTTGCTGGATATTAAATAAAAGTGCAAGTGGGTTTAACATTGTGATTTGTAATGCCTATTGTTGTCATTTAGTTGGAATTCACAACTGATGTGCAGGAAGCTGTTGCTGTGACTACTGCAATACAGGAAGAGATATTTTCAGAGATGAAAGTTGGTATGCTTTTTGTATCAACATATATTTGTTATTGGTTCTATTTTGGAATATTAGTGTATTGTTTTTCATATAATTATTAATCTGTCTCATCATGACAATATTATTTGTTCATATTCAGCTCATTTTCTAATTGCTGCTGCTGCTGCTGAATATCTCATGTTTCATATCATTAATCTGCCCGTTTGTCTCATCTTGGTCCTGTCTTGAAAATTCATCTATGCCTACACATATATACATGTGTGTAGTGTCTGAGTTTTTTCTGCATGCCAAAACCAACTAATTCTGTATAAACTATGAAAATGTGGTTTAAATGGTAATTTGTCATCCAACAAATAACGTCAAATGTCGAGTTCAACATATTTTTGGTGAAGTGGTAGAAAGTTTGACTGAAAAAAACATTCTGCCAAGCAAGTAGCTGAAGCATTCTTAACTCAAAGTTATTTCCTTACACGGGTTTTCTAGTTCCATCATTTCAGATAGGGACTGTGTATTCATGAGTCATTTTCTGAAGGAAATGTTCAGGTTGGCTGGGACTAAATTGAAGTTTAGCACCGATTATCACCCACAAACAGAGGTTACTAACCGCATAATTGAGTCGTTCGGTTCCTAAGATGTTGTAAATGGCTATCATAAGCAGTGAGGAAGGTGGATTGCTTGGGTTAAGTTCTGGTTTAATTTGTCCCATAATGCTTCTATTGGGATGAGCCCCTTCATGGCTTTATATGGGAGGTAGACACCTTCAGTGATCAAGTATAAACAAGAAGGAATGATAGTACAAGATCTGGAGTCTGGACAGCTACTGTTGGAACAAGATGCCATAATTGTGGAGCTGAGGCACAATTTGTGTAAAGCCCAGAATCTAACGAAGGTGCAGGCAGATCTGAAAAGAAGAGAGGTACAGTTTATGATGGAGAGATTGTGTACTTGAAGGCACAACCTTATAGGTATAAATAATTTGCTAGCCACCCCAATGAAAAGCTTAGGTCAAGATTTTATGGCCACTTTCCTGTGGTAGGCTACATCCAGTGTTCTATGTATCACAACTTATAAAAGCCACTGCTGCCACTGTTGCTTGCCAGGAAAATTTTAACTGTTGGATGACAAGTTAACGATTGGACCACATTTCTATTATTTGGAAAATGAGAGGACCAAAATCGAACAATTAAGCGAATTTTCTTTTTCTTGTGCTTAACATTTCTTTTATCTTTGTTTTAGTTTGAGATAGATGTGGGGGGTAAATTGATGAATTTTGATACAGGGATTGATTATATGCAAAATCTGTTTTATCATCTAATCAAACTTGATAGTAATTTATTCTAGTGATCGAGGCAACATGTGACAATCTGTATTTTATCTGCTTTATCATTTTGTTGAGGTTATCTTCTATTTGGTATGTCTATTCTATATTTTTCCATTATTTTTTATTTATCAAACAGACCCGGGATTCGGTATTTCATGCCTGGGAAAAATCAGTACTGAATATGAGAGTGACCGAGATTTGGTGATTCAATTTTATAAATTCCTTGCCAAGTAAGTTTTCTCCATCTTCATGGTATAGCATTCACAGATTTCTATACTATTAACATTCAATTCTTTGAATATTTCATTAAAGTACATGCCATGCCAATGTCCTTCCTAGCTGTCAGTTGTCTTAGGTAATAGCATTTTAAGAGCAGAATGATAGAGAGGAAATAGGAAGAGAGTTTTAGACTATTTTTTGTACAAACTTACTTGTGTTATTGACATGACATTGATATCAGAAGCCGAATTTCATCAATACTACGGTACTAGCCATCAATTTCATGTCCAGATCTATCTATCATTCTGAGTAAATGGACTAGCCTAATGATTTGGCCACAAATAGGGGACACCGCTTTTGCATCCTTTGAAGTCATAGAATCTACAGTTTGGTTTGGAATCAGTGTAATGTTTTTCCTTATCTCAAAAGTTTCATCTAGTACTGAAATTTGGAAGATGTTTGTAGGTTGTATGAAGTTATGATTATTTTCTACTTATTTCACTATTTTGGATCAGTTTATCTTCTGTTCAATTTAAACAGTTTATAACTATAATCTTATGTAGAGTTTCTGGAGTTGTTTTGCTGTGAAACTTAATTTAACTAGAAAACCACTTAAGTCTTCCGAAGTTATCCAATTCTATTTTCTGATTCTATCTATACTTTTTCTCCCGTCCTTACACAAAAAAGGATGAGCAAACAGTTTTTTAATGCCAACTGGGCTTATACTATGAATTGTGAAATGGCAGAGAAGAGATGGCATGTGATGAAGCAGAGCTTAGAGAAGAAGAATTTGAAGAAAAAATGCGCATGCAACAAAAGTTACAGGAACAGGTAAAATTTTCAGCTTATGATAACCTTTTTGGCACTTGTGTTTACGTACAGTGTACACTGCTAATATAGAAAAAGTAAATCTTCACAGCAACTAGAGATGCTGAAGCACATGCGCAAGTTTCACTTGGATGATCAATCTGCCATTCTTGAGAAGGTAAACGCTGCTTTTCACATTACAGAGACTTGCATCTAGAATCATGCATCCAATAAGAGACGTAGACAACAATTGTAGTCAAATAACACGCCAATTCTGAAGTTCAATGCTGGTGATTATATACCATAATTGTAGCAACACCTATATGCTTATTTATTACATTGTGTTTGATTTTGTTGTATCTAATGCTTTACAAGGACTGCTGTGAATGGATCTTAAAATATTATTTAAATGTATGTCTGGTTGTTGGTAGGTACTAAGGCATGTAGTCCTAAGCAGTCCGCTAGTATTAAATTATTAATTCTTTTGGGTTCTTAGTTCAGTTTGTTCATCTGAATTACATACTTTTTATATGGCAAAGAAAGGTAGAAGCCTCGTTAAAACTTTGACTTCATCTGAATTACATGACTTATCTTATCGAAATTATTACTTTCCATGGTTGTTGATTTGTCAATTGTCAATCCATGCTGCTCTCAATAACAATTTTGTAGTATTCTAATGTTTCAGCTTGGTATAGCCTACTTTGCACCTAGTTTCCTAGCTAGACAATTTTTATTCGTGAGATTTTCTTTGAAAGTTATGTACTCATGTAGTATAAAATAAAGGTTTTATATGCATTTTCCAGTTACACCAGCAGATGGAAAATGGAAATTATGAAAGTGAGACATCCATTTTGTCAGCTGAGCAAATAGAAGAGATAATTCAAAGGAAGGTGGCCCCTGTGTTTATGCCAACGTAGACCCAGAAGCTGCCTCTTTCATGGGCCCTTTCACTAAATTATGTTGAGATATTCAAGTGTAGCTATCATATGATACCTTTCATTAAATTATGTTGAGAGATATTTTGTTTCAATTATAGCTATCACATGTTACCTGTTTTGTATTGGCGAAATCCATAATTCATCATATGTGAATTATTTACTTCACTTCATTCAGCTGTTTTCTGTTCATTTTCGTCCTAAATTGGTGCTGCAAAAAAGGTTTGTATTTTTAAGCAGTAGGATGCACTGGCTGGTTTTTACTACCCCAGAGCACATAACAACCAATAAGAACAAATTCAATGGAAAATACTAAGGTATCTGAGTTTTGAGCTACTAAATCCCAGTTATCTAGTACATCTAGAAAGGTAAAGTTAATATGTAGAAGCAATTGAATATTATGAATCTCAATTGAGTTGAAAAATTAACTTTTTAACAAATGCTTAAAAGAAAAAATAGAAAAAAGGAATGAAAAACTCTAAAATTTTAGCAAAATCCATGTATGGTATCGGTAACATTAGCAGCAGGTGGTATAACAAAGTGCCAGAGCCTCCTAATACCACCAACTCTATATTTCATGCACAAAAACTCCTTAGCGTATATCTTCTCAACCTCCCTATCCACGTCATGAAGGAACACGTGAGTCACACCCGCCCTTTTTCTTGCTCGCGCCATCACTGCTACGGAATATATTACTGACATCCTCCCTGGTGCTGCTGGAAAGTAACCCCTTGGAGCATCAATCATGATCACATCCCAATCACGAGCATACACCTCATCTGGAAACTCGCTCAAGGCCAATCGACACTGTCGATTAGCTTTGAGTGGGTGGCCGTTAGGGTCATCGGGGGTGACGGCCCCACATTCATTCTTGTAGGAAGATAGGAGTGTTTTGGCCTCAGATAGGCGTGTGTTGTAACGCACTGTATGGACGCGTAAGATTGGGAAGTGCTTGAGCGCAGAGATAGTCCAATCTGGATCTTCCTCAAGAAACAACGTTGTGCCTCGTGGATTGAACGAGTCCCACATGAGCGCATCGTGTCCGATTCCAAAGACAAGAAAATTGCATGGTGCAAGGGATTGGAGAACGTCGAAGGGTCGTCGGATCTCGCCTTTGGATTGCTGAGGAACATCACGCGCCGTTGCATAGTGGAAGATGGTTACGAGGGGGATGGCTGTTGTGTCAAACTCAGAGGCTATTACGGCTTGGGCTCCCGTGATGCCACCTTTTGAGCATGCTTTTTTGTGTTCAAAGAGGGTTTGCCGAGAGTAGAATAAGAAGAGGATGGTGGCGGCAGCGGTGACTGTGATGACATAGAGAAAACATGGGTTGCCGGAATGAGGAGTGTGAGGGTATTTCTTCTTGTCGGAAGGTTGGAATAATGACTTGGAATTTGAGCGTTGCATGTTGAGTTAAAATCTGTTGTATTGTGTTGTGTTTCTGAAGAGTATGGGTTTGAATGAGTGAGTGAATGTGATGCATGGAATGGAGATGGAAGAACGATTTCGTAGGGTGGATGGAGCTGACTTTTCTAAAATTAGCTTCATTAGACATTGTATTTGTTACCTTTGTATTGTAAATCATTGAGAAAGAAATATATTGTGAATATATATTCAATTACATGAACAAATCTTCAAGAATTATAATGCGCAGCTAATACCGCTTCCAACTTGGAGGGACTCATGGGATGATGGTGTGGACATGAGTAAACCATGTAGTGTGAATTTCGGAGTCTAATGAAATGTCATGCGCGGAAAATAAAGGACACCTATAAGCCCATGTTGCAATACTACGTGAATTTTATTATTGCTTAAAATTAGAGAAGGAAAATGAAATCAGTCACTAATTTTATTGTGATTAAATTTAATGAAAGAATTAAAGATAAATTTAATATTTTCTCTCTAATAAATTTTTTATCTCTAATTTAATTTTTTTTGAGTTGAGAATCAGGTCCGACAAAATAAGAAAGGAGACTAATAATTAAAGTCGCAAAATTGATACATAAGAAATAGGGTAAACAGTCACTTTGGTCCGTCAAAGTGTTACTCGCTGTAAATTTGGTCCCTCACTTGAATAGAAATGCAAAAACGTCATCCACCGTTAACTCCCTGTTTCAT
The DNA here is from genome assembly GCA_963573325.1 of Astragalus glycyphyllos. NCBI lineage: Eukaryota > Viridiplantae > Streptophyta > Magnoliopsida > Fabales > Fabaceae > Astragalus > Astragalus glycyphyllos. Next base: position 51,704,960 of record OY754312.1, on the reverse strand, counting down.
GTCAGTCCCTGGCGCTAACATCTGTCCTTAACTTTGTCAAACTTGCAAATGTGGCACTAAAACGTTTAGTGCCACATTGCATTGCTTATGTGGCTCTGTTTGAGTGGGAATTAATTTTTTTTTGGAGTGCCACGTAGTGAGGGACCAAATTGACAGTAAACGTTTTAAATAAATGTTTTTTAATCATTAAACAACATAATAAAAGTTTTAGGGACCACTTTCAATCCCAAAAAAATAAAAGTCCTCAAAGTTGGAAATTTGGTGACAATTCCTCAGCACCACCTTACACCCCCACGATCGCCCACTACAACTTGTCGCTCTCACCGCCGTACTGCACGTTAATTTGGGAGGATTAATCTTACACCACAGTGGACACTTTATCACCAATGATGATGGTGCTATGGAGTATGTAGGGAGTGAAATGTGTGTTTGGGAGGATGTTGAAACTGAATATATCAACCAGTTTGCACTAGAAGACTACGCAAAGGCTTGCAAGAATTATTTCAGAATCGAAAGCTTTTGGTGGAAAGTCCCTGAGAGAGGTGTTGTTGAGTTAAAGTCAGACACAGAAGTTTTGGACCTTTGTATCACTGCAATGGAAACAACCATAAGATGGAGTTATTTTATGAACACCCAATTGATATTCCAGACATTATTGCGCTCCCTCCAGAGGTTGACGTATCAATTAATATAAGCCAAGAAGTGATACAAGAAGTGTACCTGGGAGTTGATATGGAGGCATAATATATGGATGTTGAAGTTGGGGTTGATGATCACAGTGAAGTTCATGTTGAAGTTCAAACACAATCACAAGCTGAGTGGTACAAGCTGTACCTAATGACACTAAAGTGCATGTTGAAGATCAAACACTACCACAAGTTGAAGTAGTAGAAGATGTACCTAATGACACAGACACTCATGTTGAAGACCAAACACAACCACAAGCTAAAGTAGTACAAGATATACCTAATGTTGCTGACGTGCATGTTGAAGATCAAACACAATCACAAGCTGAAGTGGTACAAGCTGTATCTAATGACATTGAAGTGCATGTTGAACACAACCACAATCTGATGGCAGTAGTGATGATAGTGAGGGTGAGGATGATCCCAGTTATTGTCCTTCATATTTTAGTGAGGAAGATGAATCCTACTTGGATGTTAATCTAGAATCCTTTAGCAAAAAAATGGAAGAACCTAAAGGTAGTTTTAGGCCTCCCTGTTTTGGTAAAAAAAGAGCATTTCCAACTGTACAACCTGAATATGAATTGACATTCATACAATCATTCATGGCACTCTAAGGAGTTGAAGACCACTATTAGTACAGATGATGAATATGATGGGAATGGGAAGGCAATTTTCCCAATATTTAATGCAAATTTTAAGTTTGGTCAAGTTCACCTAGAGTTGGGGGTGGAATTTGAAACCCATGATTTGTTTAAGAATGTTGTTAGAGACTACACCGTACACTTAGGCAAGGAAACTAAATGGATAAAGAATGATAATGTAAGTTGTAGAGCTAAGTGCAAGGAACCAGATCCAAAATTTTAAGGGTCAACACTCATGTGGGTGTCTTAAAAAACCCGAGGCAAAGATTAAGGAGCAGCCAACCATCACATATGTACAAGCACATTGATGTCACTAAGCTATTTAGATCATTGAAAGACGCTGGTGCCACTTTTCAAAGGTTTGATGCCTTTGAAAGATAGCTTGGGCGAAACATTGAAATTTGTGAAAGTTACATCGTCGTCAAGTGTTAAGCAGTTGATATCTACGGTTTAGACTCAAGAAATTTCGGTGAAAATCATATACAAGGGTCTCTTGTTTCAAAGAAGCGATAAGCAGTTCTGACCAAGAATCACCTCTAAAAGACAAAGAAGTAACCAAATAGTTCAAGAACAAAGATGTCTCCATTAAAAACGATTGGATAGCTTGAACAAACCACATAAGTTGTTATAGTACAAAAACTCCTTTATGCAACTAACAAAATATTCAAGGAAAACTTGTATGCAAGCTAGAGTAGAAATTCTTAAGGTATCTTAAAACTTGTATGTAAAAAGGAAAACTAAACCAATTAACTTCCTGTCACCACAATGAAATTAACTAGAGTACAAATCACAATACTTGTGAACAACAAGTAGGCAAAGCTTTGTATTCATTTGCAATGACAAACATACAATAAGCTGAAAGAGTGATTTCTTTCGACTATAATCATAAAGTGGCTATTAAGTAAAGAAGTGAGAGGTTAATAGAACAATGAGACTAAAGAAAAGCTCAAAATCTCCACATCACGAGCAAGAATGCAAGATATTTGCAGGGGGATCAATGCTTATGTTAGGATACAGGCCCAAATGGGAGCTCAAAAAGATAGCACTAAAGCAAGCTGTTACTCCTCTATCATGATTTTGTTTTCTAAACTTCAACTTAATCAGCTTCTTCAACCTTTCGGATAGAAGACCTTCACATGGATTATATAATGAGGTAACATCTGAAGATTGATCGTTTAGGACTTAAGAATTCGGATTGGTTCGAGTAGCTTAGCTTGTTATCACTTTGTAACGGAGGAACCCGAGTTTGGTCCCTTACCACGCTGAACAGCTCGAGGGACAAATGACAAGCCTTTATTGTGGCGGCGACCAAAGCTGATAGAGGAAGGAGTGGAGTCGGAAGTATTCAATTTAGAGACTGCTGAAACAAGGTCATCTATGGCTGCATTTTCCACTTCCATCATACCTGAAGCATCCTCCTTATGGGCAGCTTGTTTGCGTTGAGACTTCTGCCTTTGTTTCTTTGAAGGCCGAGTCTTATTGACAAACTCAAATGAAGTCGGGAATTTATGCTTGTCAACTAGATGCTGCTGCCTACTTTTGTAGCTTTTGAATTTCAAACCACAACCTTCTACTAAGCATTCATACTACATGACAAAGACATAAGTATCATGTTAAGAGATTGTCTCCTAAAAGAGAAACAAAATATGTAAATGCAATAAAGAAACATGCTAAAGACTATACAACAATAACCAAAGCCCTTTTGTTACTAGGTGGGATTCCATGAATCAAACGACATCATAATATCCTATCATAATCATTTCTAACAAAAGATATAGACCATTTAATTCCATGTACTTAACAGTGTTGTTGTCAATGACGGTGAGCCAAAAAATACGCCATTTTAGGCCGCCATAAACCGCCATCCTTCACAAACTGGGTATGGCGGTTGCCAAGAAACCTGCCATGGCACTGCCAAGGCCGATATTTGACGACACTGGTACTTAATGAATTGTCCTATAGTTTTTCTCGGTTTCCTACAGACTAAATAATGAGCTGTAAACATAAAATAAAAGATAAAATGGAGCTAGGAAATGAGGATCTAAGAAATAATATTTGAACATATATACCATGTCGTAGCCACGTGCAACTTTAGCCTGAAAGAAAGAATCATGCATTTCAGATACATGTATGCTGAGCAAACGTGAAGTTGGGTAGACTCTGGAACACACAGAACATGATGCAGTATGTCTTGCATTATAGTGATTCTCAAAATCCTCCATTGAAGTCAAACGCGCTCCACACCCAACAATGGGACAGAAGATTTCCCTGCACAGAAGGATAGGCTATGAAATGAGGCACAATGCACACACACTGTCATTTTATCAGTACAATTCAAAGTTAAACATTACATTCTTGGACAAAGCATATTGTGTTTTTCTCCACATAAATGTAAAGGAAGAAATTTACTAGAACTTTAAGGGAGGTCTCTCAGTGAGATACGAGTAGAATAATAGAAAACTATAGCTAGAAAACTAGAAACAATAATCCATAATGAACTGTTCTCAAAAGCTACTCGTCAAACAACAGCTTCAACCTTCAGTCAGGAATCAGCTGAGTAAGACCTAATAACAGTGCATTAAATTAACAATTTAGCATTATCCAGCATTCTTTCTGGCCTTTCTAGGTAACATTAAATTTATAATACGATCAATACCTTTCATCCTCTTGTATCCAATTCTCAAGCTGTTCTTTATCTTCTGTTAATTCCAAAGCAACCTTTAAAACACAAAGGGTTAAAACACAAAATAATTTGAATTAATGAAGGCGAAAAGAAAATGAAGAAATAACCTGTTTGGCAAGAAGTTCGCGTTCGAGATTGCCGGGAGCGAAGAAAGAAGAGTCGGGTTTGAACCTTCGAGGAATGGGTTTCCAATAGGGAAACTCTGAATTCAGATTGTGCTTCTCCACTTCCATCGTTGTCACCTTCGCTCTAGCACCACGAGTACTGATTCTTACGAGAGTTTTGGTTTCAATCAACTTTTCAATTTTGAATGGAAGCTTGGATCCATCGGAACACCCGTTGCAATTTCTTGCCGACTCATGAGTTTCGGACCTTGTCGGTTTCTTTGTAGGGAGTTACTATTCACGTTCCTCATTTTTACTAATACACCGTCCAAGAGTCTTTAGGGACCCTATTTAGTGACAGTGTTTTTATTTTTATTTTATATGAGAATGAAGGAACGAGTCAATGATGTAAATTAGTTAAAACACTAGAAGAGGAGCTGAATAGTGTGTTATAATATTTTTTTGTAAATTGTGATGTGTGATAGTGATTTATAAAAATTTAGTTTAGAATTTTTTTTTATATGCAAAAAATTGGATTGAACTAGAGCACTAGGAGTACTCAAACCCAATTACACATTACATAAACATTCAACTGGTTTAATCCACCAGTATGATAGTTCACAACTAGAATTACGACCAACAATGTTAGTAAACCAACCCTAAGAAATAGATTTAATATGATTAACAACAACCTCAGCATCAAACACAACCCCTATAAAATAACATGGTTCCTATGTTGTCGATCCAGAGAAGGTACCGAAAACTCATAGATTGTTTTGAATTAGCACGAACCTCAAAAGCCCGAAAGTGGTCAACCCCTTCAAGAATTTAGTTTAGAACTTTGACGTTTAAACAAATCAGACATGTATAAACAAAGATAAAGTTGAAAGAGAGTCATACAAGATTTATTCTAGTTCACTATTACTTGATAACTACCTTCAGTCCCTTGACACCTTAAAGGATTTTTTCCCACTATAATCAAACACTGATTACAATCTGTTTCAAACAGGGCTGAGTCTAATCCAAAGTGGGTTTGAGTCTAAGGGCTCATTAAGCAGCTTACAAGAAGCCCTCACAAGCACCATCCAATCCAACAAGCCCTATGACCATACATATCAGGTACAAGCAATTCCTTATAAATAAGTGACTTCACTATGACATTAGGTACACGTTTTGGCCATTATTACTTCCCTCTCTCGCTGACTTTGGTATTAGAGTATTGCAAGTACATCCCCATTGTCGTCGTCCACTGTGCTAAACAAGAACTTGGCTGTCGCAATCAACTTGGTCATGCTTGATAGATCATTGGCGACCACAACAGGATATATCGTCTCTCACCGTTATTCTCATAACTCTCAGTCTTCTTAGAAATCTTTGCGATTGCTACTCGAAGTTCACAATGTACCACTGCTAGTGGTGGAAACTCTCGCCATCTGGTCGATTCTAATGTAGCCGGTCACTACCAAATCGTCGATGAACAACAACGATAACGCCAACATCATTCCCATGCCTTCTAATACCATCAGTGAGCTGATGAATCTCCTAAATGAACATGCTAAAGCTTTAGCCGAGCAGAATAAGCACATGGCACACGTCGAGAAAGAACTCCAAATGGTTAAAACTGCCACTCTCCTCTGTCGAAACGTGCATGGTCTCCTTCTGCTCCTCCAAGAACCGATTTGTCCAAGAACATGTTGCTCTCCCTCGCGACACACACACGCTCACTAGCACCAAAGCTCTCCTTCTTGGTATCCTCCTAGCTATCCTCCTTCATACGACGAAGACTCATCTGAAGGAAGTGCGTCTACCCAAGGTTCTCCTCAGCCCTCTCGCCCTATGATTGTAGATACTTACATGAAATTGATTGGAAAATAGTACCATAACCAGTTTTGTTTTATGATTTCTTTTTCACCTTTTGTCTCTTGTATTGTTTTATTTGACTGGATTACAAATGGTTACACATAATCATTTTGCCCTCCTCTTTTTCCTCACTTAGTGCTCCTTTTTTACTAATTGTGTATCAGCTGCTTGCCCAGAAATGGAGTATTCGGTTCTTCTTCTAGACCTTACAATTCAACTGGACACTTACAAATACTAGTTGAAGCTGGGCCCCAAACACAGTTTCTCTCCCTTTTTTTTTTTGTATTTTTAATATTTTTTGGACCATACTTTCGTACAACACCCCTCTACTTAGTGGACACCCCCAAATTTTTAATATTCCCAAATTGCCCTCACGTGGGACACACGTGGAAATTGTTCCAATAGCAGGTTCGGTGAACCTTCGTCTAAACTCGTTCGACAGAGTCCTACCGGGTATAGAAAAAAACATGGTTCGATGCAACATTACCGAACCAGTTCGACAATTATACCCCGAACCATTAGAGGGGGTGTCTAGTATAAGCGTTGGGTTCGACACATAATATTTACCGAACCAGTTCGGCACACGCTGGTCCGAACCTGTCTGTTACTGGACTGAATCTGAAGTTTCTGGGCAGAAACTTATTTACCCAAAATTTGTCCAAAAATAGTGTAATTCCACCTTTTAAATTTAGATACTAACAATAAATTAACTGTTCGGTACCGGAGTACGGGCCTAAGGCACCCGAATTCTGGCATGGGCCGGACCCGGGGCTTAGGATGCTTGCATGCTTCCAGTTGAGTTGGTCTTCTATGGAGAAGGCTGAGCTTGACGGATAACAATTGGAGCTCGGACAGTCCGAGGTGATCCTCTGTCCATGTCGGGTGGGGGGTACTACAAGACACTCCGACGCCCAAGTCAGTAGTAGGTAGAGATGAATAAAAGTAGAGAGATCAGAGAGAATTGAGGGATATGAGCACGGCGTTGTGCCGTAGTTGATTCTAGGGTGTTTATATGAGAATGTGTGGAAGGCGCATGGTTGCGTGAATGTAGAAAGTGTCTAGATCGTACCAGGATTGGAGGGCAGAGCCTCTATTTATAGACGAAATGCCATACCTGGGTCGTTGGATACGTGGGAACGATCCTGATCGTTGGGCACGATATTGGGACGCAGAAGCGATGGTCCTGGAATACGGAAGTGGGCCAGGCCCAATCCAGTGATGGTTTGGCCCAGTCCGGAACAGTGGTCCCTCAAGTCGAGGGCGAGGGCAGCATGAGTTCGGCCTCGGCTTGTCTTCTACTTGCATTCCGAAGTGAGGACTTGCCGAGTCCTGCTTTTCCTGAAAGGTAAGTCAGATACACATGCAATGGTTTGAGGAGCTTGGGTACCTGTTTGCGCAGAGTTGAAGAGGCGCGCAGTAATTTGTTGCGACACTTTTCCTTCTGTCTCCATAAAAGGCGAGTTGGAGATCCATTTGGTTATTCTTGCATATTCCATCGTTGTGAGCTCTGCAAAACGAACTCTTTTCGTTGGCGTGCGAGATCAACATTTCATCTGTCGACGTCATTTCCTGGGTTTACCCTTCAGCGGGATCAAAATTCAGACCGACATTCGAAAGTTCCTGCATAAAGGTTAGTTTCCCTGCACGAACTTTTTTTTAAATGCTTTAATATTTAGTTGGCGGCCGACGTCGCCGTCTCGGCTGTTGTCGCTGCTCACTCCAGGGGGAGGAGGTAGTCCGGCCTTAGGGGTTTTCGAGGCCTAGACTTATACCGCTAAGGATTAAGATAGGGAACTCGACGTAGATAGATTTAGTTAGTGATGGCGCCGTCCTCCTCTTGCAGATAATGGTCCAAACCCGGAGTGAAGAACACCCGATTCCCTGAAAGCCACTCGGCAAACCAATCTTGAGGAAGTTGGCAACAGGAGATCTGATGCCGGCCCCCAGGGGGGCCCCGTCTCTGATGTCTTCGACCTATGCCCCTTCTCCTGCGGCGTCGGGGGCTTCGGCTAGAGAGTCAGTTCGTCAGACTTCTGAGTGCACTGTTGAGGAGAATCCAGAAATGGGACATGCTGAAGTTGAATCTTGGGCAGAAGAACTTGAAGCCGAACTTGAAGTTGAGACCGAGGAGGATGAGGAAGAGGTCGCAGCTGAGGTCTTGTACAATTGAGTCACCGGGAGGATCTGTAACACTGCTGCCAAGTTGAGGGCGGATAAGCCCCTATCTTACTACGAGAAGTTCATTGTCGCCCCTTCCGAACAAAGGTGGAAGTTGATTGAGTCTGGGGACTATCCGGTGTGCACAGAGCATGATGGAATAGGATTTTGCTTTTATGGGGTCGCCCTTGAGACCGTGGGAGGATTCCCACTGCGGAAGTCTTCTTCTACTTCTTCAACGTGCTCCGTTCTTCGAAAGCTGGAACGGAAGGCAAGAGGTAAGGACACGTTGGACTTAGGTGCAATGTTGTACGCTCTTATTTCTTTCCAGCCAATGATTCAAACTGGGACTTCAAGTCGAACTTCTTCTTCGTCCAGGCTCTAAGCAGTGCTGCCAAGCTTTCAATTGGAGAATTCGAAGATGGAAAGTTAAAGAAGGCGCACTTCCCGCTGTCCTGGATCAGAGGCACTTTGTCCGAGATGGAGTGGAGATCGGGACCCAAAGTTACAAGATGGAAGGAGAGAATAAAAAATCATTCGAACTATTTAATAAGTGGGGGAAGGTGATGGTTAAGGTCGGCTTGAGATTTCACTGCGGCTCTATGATAGATGCCGTGGCCGAATCCAAAGCCAAACTGAATAGATACTTCGATACTTGTAATTCCCTTTTTATTTAATCTTTCTTTGTTGATTTGTATTATGCCGGCTTTGGCAGGTCGTTGTTGCTGATTGCCTTTTGTTGATGCAGGTAAAATGGAAGAACTGGATCTTGATGTCGTTTTCGCCGAGGCCGGGGTGGACATTACGGCCAAGATAGATAAAACCATTCCTACAAAGAAAAATGCAGACAAAACTTTCGGGTCGGCCTCGGGGACCGGCTCTTCAGAGAAACAGGCAGGCAAGTCCCATTCTGGGGGTAAGCCCGTCTCAGAAAAACAACAATCACAAAATCAACCAAAGTCTGCTGCAGTCCGCTCCTGGCCTGGCGCCAAGGACAACCGCAAAAGGGGCAATGTTGAGGCTGCCTCCGATGAACCTGCTCTGCTGAAGGGGACAGAAAAGAGCATGGAGAAGGGGAAAGGCAAGGCTTTCCTGGCTGATTTTAAGGCCTGCATCCGGGTCGGCCAGACCGGTGCCGAGGTCATCAAAGAGCTACAACAGCTAGCGGCAAACAAGATGACTCAACGCCTCCAAGGTTAGATCTCTGTCCTTGATGCTGAAAATAGATGTTTACAAGGCAAGTTAATTCATACATGTCGCGAGTTAAGTACTTACCGAGACCGTAACTTGGTAGCTTATTCTGAAGAGAATCGAAGTCTGAAAGAAGAGCTTGAGAAGCTAAAAGGAGTCCAGCAGCAGCTTGATGAGGCCAACGCCAAGGTCAGTCAGCAGGCGAAGGCTATTGCTGATCTTCCAAAGTTGAAGGCTGATCAGAAGTCGGTCCGGGAGAGGTTGGAGGCCGCTGAAGCTTAGAAGGAGGAGAAAACCAAGCTGGTGGAGCAGCTGAAAAAGGACAAAACCGAGTTCACCATGAAGATGGTGAGGGCGGCCATGTCTGCCTTTGATCGCTGTCTCAACATGGTTGTGGTCCTGAAGCCCGGGCTGAATATCAACTTGTTGGACGCCAAGTACAAGGTGGAGAATGGGAAGATAGTCTACCAGGGGACAGTGATCTATGATCCTGCTGCAGCTCCCATTCCTGAGGATGATGTTGTGGCAACCAATCCAGAGCAGGCAGTCGAGGCTGAGGGGGAGAAGGAGACCGATAAAGCTGCTTAATCCCTTTGAATTCTTTTTGATTTTTGTTTGCTGCTTAGCTTCGGGCATGTCCGGGGCCAATCGTGATTTGTAACATACATTGGGCACCGTCCCCTTTCTTCGTCTTTAATTCATTTTGCACTTTGCCAACTTCGCTTTCATATATCTTGAACTATTTGTATGTTTTGATTTGAACGCTTGTAGTAGAGTAGAAATTCGTTGCCGAGATTAGAGAATAAAATTTGTAGAACGGCCAAGCTCTGGCGTATGTAAAATAATATAACTCCTTTGCCGATAGTAGAGTAGAACTCTGACGTTGATAGTAGAGATTCGGACACCTGTGAGATTCCTGCAATTTAGAACAAGATTTTAAGAGATCTGCTGAAGGCTGAGCTCCGTAGATGGGAAGGCCACTGCGGGCCCCCTCTCCGTTGCGAGATTGCCTAAGAGGGCCGCTGCGGGCATTACTCTTTATAGATGAGAAAGCCTCTACAGACTCCTCTCTCTCCAAAGATTCCTCCAAAGGAGATCGCTGTGGACCTTCGCCCTTCAACCTCTGATGGAGCACGGAGCTCGGAGATCAGAGGCGCTGCAGGCTCGCACGAGGCGAAATTGGGAAGACCTCGGCCTCGGATGGAGCTCGTCAGCTCGGAGATCAGAGGGAGGTTGGCTCGCACGAGGCGAAATTGGGAACCCTTTGGCTTCTAATGGAGCTCGTCAGTTCAAACATTAGAGGGAAGGTCAGACTCTCTGATGGAGCGTGGAGCTCGGAGATTAGAGAGCTATTTGAGCCACTGCGGGCTATTTGCTGGATGCCAGAAGCATGATAGAGATCCGAGGTTGGATAGAGAAACCTGCATAGAAATCTTGCACGGGATCGGATGAAGATCCAATTAGAGACAGAAGTCCGAGATCAGATTCAAGAATTCCAAGAGATCCATTATGATGAGGAGGTCCGAGACAGGATGGAAACTCAAGCCATGCTGGTGAGGCGAGTGAAACCTTGTGAGCTCAAGCTATGCTTGGGAGGCGAGCGAAACTTTGGGAGCTCAAGCTGTGCTTGGGAGGCGAGCAGAACCTGTAGATAAGAAGAGAACACAGTATCCGAAGTGATTGGGGAATCCGGGACATAGCTCGGGGGAGAGCCAATCCTGAGGAGGTATGATAAATTTAATAGAGTTCGGAAGCAAATGACGATGCTCCCAATGTGGTCGCCAATGTTCGGTATCGGAGTACGGGCCTAAGGCACCCAGATTCTGGCATGGGCCGGACCCGAGGCTCAGGATGTTTGCATGCTTCCAATTGAGTAGGTCTTCTAAGGAGAAGGCTAAGCTTGACGGATAACAGTTGGAGCTCGGACCGTCCGAGGTGATCCTCTGTCCACGTCGGGTGGGGGGTACTTGCAAGACACTCCGATGCCCAAGTCAGTAATAGGTAGAGATGAATAAAAGTAGAGAGATGAGAGAGAATTGAGGGATATGAGCACGACGTTGTGTCGTGGTTGATTCTAGGGTGTTTATGTGAGAATGTGTGGAAGGCGCATGGTTGCGTGAATGTAGAAAGTGTCTAAATCGTACCTGGATTGGAGGACAGAGCCTCTATTTATAGACCAAACGTCGTACCTGGGTCGTTGGATATGTGGGAACGATCTTGACTGTTGGGCACGATTGGGACGCGGAAGCGATGGTCCTGGAATACGGAAGTGAGCCAGGCCCAATCCAGTGATGGTTTGGCCTAGTCCGAAACATTAACTAATTTAAGTGAACTTAAGATCAAATAAGAGGATAAATGGTATTGTCTTAATACATAACCAAGCTAAAAATTCACAAACATATTCAAATAAACATCAATCTTTTGCTAAGTCAATACAAGGAGGATCTAAATCTAAGGTTAAAGCTATCCATTGTTGCAAGCGTCCTTTGAATGGCTTGACCCAATCCTTTTCTATGTATTTTATCAAGTAGGTATTCGTTGGGGGCATTGGGAAACCTTTCTTCAAAACTACTTGTAGAAAGTGGTCCTTGTCAAGCATATGTTGAACACCAGTGCACTCTTTATAGGTGCAACTTGAAATGGGTAAACTGTATAGGAAAGTTTAGGAGACCAACAAACAAGCACGACCTTGTATTTATTTGCAATCAAATAAGAACATTCTGGGATAGTCATCCAATTCTCCACTCCTTCCCTATGTTGTTGAATCAAAGACTTCATAACATAGGTAACTTTGCCCATCCCACAAAACAACCTAAAGTACAAATTGAAGTCTCGCTGAACCTCTTCCATTAAATCTTTCCTCACTGTATACCAAGCATCCTCACCCCTTCCATGTAGTGCAACAATGCACTGAAACCCGCAGTTACCGTCACTTTCCACATTCACTATATCCTCAACAAAATGATGAATCACTTCGGGAATAGAACTTATGTATCTATTGTATGCATCTGACCGAATGATTTCAGGGGTAGGGTTTAGTGTAAGGCCTTGAATTTGAGTTAGTGCCATATTGGAACTTGTAGTTTGGGTTGGTTTAGCGATTGGTGATGGAGTATGAGTGAACTTTTTTGGTAAAGGCGGTGTAGGAGTTCCACTTTTAGTCATTTTTTGTTTAGGTAACTGAAATGTACTTGGGGTGGAACTTCTACTCTGTGCAGGAGTTGATGATTTTGATACCGGTGGAGTAGGCCCTTTGCGAGACTGAGCAGTAGCCGATGTGCTATCTTGTTGTGAGTCAAAAATATCATCAACACGTTCCCACCATGACGGGTCTCGCTTTGTTCCGGAGGTGGACACATGGAAGTAGTGTCTGGGAATGCCAACTCATGTGTTTTTTGCTTTATCATAACTCTACCAGCACGATCAGCGGCATCAAACCTTCGTTGTATAGCTTCAAATTCAATCTTCAGATTCAACTCATCATTTGGGATTTCGGAAGAATCGTCATGATGGGAAACCTTAAAATTAAGTGAGGATGAATTGTTTCCAATGGAAACGGAGTGAGGTTCACCATGTATCTACAAAGTATGTGAAATTGGCATTACAAACATAATCTTCAATGAGTTATAGAAAACTAAAAGAGTTAGTTGAATGAATTACCTAGCAAGCTCACATGCACACGGTAGACCGTACGTCGTTCTTATTCTGAAGAGTCAATACCAATCGCGCTACGCTTGAACTCTTTGGCAATATAGTCCATCACGTTGGAAGAATCTAAACCCTTTAGGTTATCATATATTTTGCTCCGATGACTAAATTTGACTCTGCTGAGGCTCAATTCAAAATATCGTTTAAGTTCACCATGTTGTACCCTAAGCATGCCATCAACCGAATCCCGACACCAACACAAATCGCCCCTACAGTCTTGCAAAACTTTCTTTAAAGATGAGTGCACTAACTCTACTCGGTAGGTGGTACTGTTACCGAGGTTCATATGACGGTTTATCCACGCATCTACAAATCCCTGTATAAGGGGTGCTCCACTGCTTCTTCACATAGGTAATGAAGTTGTCAAATGGTTGACTTATACTCTCAAATTGCTCCAAAGCCAACTCATAAGCATCCTCCGTCTTCGTATGGACAACTTTTTGAAATGCTTCCATCACTTCGTCAACTTGGTCCATCAAACGCTCTTTGTCACTCTCACATGCAACCACGGGATGGATGAACATCCTAGCTTTGGCCCTGACATTCTTTTTATGTGAAATTGGCACAACAACTTTGCAGTACTTGGAAAAATGCACGCCAAAGCATTCATAATACCCGTGTCACACGTATGTATGACCTCTGGCAAATTTTCCGGTCTTCTAAATAATCAACTCAGTTTTTCAAGAACTCATGCAAAATTATCCTTCTTCTCCCAATTGACGTGAGCAAATGCAATAGAGAATGTATGCTCGATTGATGTGACACCGACAATCTCAACCAATGGATACTTATACATGTTGGTCTTGTACGTGGAATCAATCAACAAAACAAAGGGAAATGTATTCAAAAGCTCAATCGAGTCTAGAAGTGCCCAAAACATGTTTTTGACCACTGAAGTCCCATATTCGACTTTGTACCAATACACATATTGATCACGCTCCAAATAAGTCATCAGCAGTTGGAGCTCAGTCCTACCTTGACGATTATTCGATCGTAACCATGAACTTGCATTGTGTATTTGTTTGAGATTTAAGTGGTTGTTGTAGCGACCGAAAATTCCGAAGGAGGGATCCTTCAAGGTGTCAGATGAAGCCGCCATCAAGGTTTAGGTTTAAAGGGGCAAACATTGATAAATCCCCTTGGAGGGTCTTTTGCGAAACAAATTACGAGTTTGGGAGTCGATTATACGCGGGGAAGGTACTAGCACCCTACGACAACCTTCCTAAGGAAGGTTACCTTTTAACTAAATGCGTAACCAAAAGTTAATTTGAAAATATATTTATTTTTACCCTTTTTACAAATTAAATAAAAGACTTGATAAATAGTTAATTGTTTTTGTCATTTTTTTGAAAGATAAGAAATAAGCAATTTACAAAAAAAGACTAAAAAAAGGTTTTTATTAATGTAATTGACAGAGGTTGGCCGCCCTCTGCTCCTACATATCTCCTGGTAGAGAATCAAATCACACGTAGTTCTTGGTAGAAAATATCTGTGTGTTGGGTGTTTTTTAATTATGTTTTTTTTTTGATAAAAAAACTGATTTTTGATAAGTAATAAAAAAGAAGAAAATGACTAGAAAAAAACCGAGCAGGTTGTAAAACAGTAATAGGAGGGGTGCAATTAGCAATAGAGTGTGTTGTATTGTTAACAATAGGGGGTGCAGAAATGAATCTGATGTTTCTCTGGGCTTTTAATTATATGGCCTGCAAATGGGCCAGTTCAGGGTGTTGTATGAATTAAATACAGGGGTGTAGAAGTGAACCTTCTATTTTTATTTTTACTTTTAATGTTAGACAAAAAATGGGAAAATAAAAGGGGGCTAATAAAAGGGGAACTAACACATCAGCAACCCTAATTTTCTACTCCCTCTTCTCAACGCCGTTCTCTGTTTCTGAGAGAGAGAGCATGACATTTCAAATTTGCAAAAAAGGTGGAGTAATTTTCGGTGAGATAGAGAGAGTAAATGCGAGAGTGTGAGAGAGACTTGCGAGAATGACGGAGAGGAAGAACGAAAATGAGAGGGAAAGAAGAAGAGAGGGATGCGAACGGAGATTACGCCGGAGGGAGGTCCGTGGCGGCGGCGCCGACGTTGATGACGGAGCGTGAACACAAAAGGGGAGGCTACTTCGTCGCAGCGTTGACGGCGTGGTGGTCGGAATCAACGTCGGGGTTGCGGCAGCCGTGAATGCGAACAGAGGAAGGCCGTCGCGTAGGAGCTGACGGCGTTTGTTGGTGACGACCGTTGTCGGAGTTCGTCGAAAAAAAAAGGTTCTGATTCGTCCTCTTTAACTGCTATATTTTGATTATGTAGGTTCCCTTCATCTTCCATTCTCAATATCTATTCTATTGGTTTCTTCTTGGTTTGATTTTTTTTATATATCTAAATAAATCTATAAGCACATGTTTTATTCTAGTATTTTTCTTGCTGGTTCTATTCAGGTTATGATAATAATAAAAACATACTCCTTTTTTGTTAGTTTTATTTATCTATATTTCAAAACCTACTTTCTATGGGATTGATTCTAACTTACAACCAGCTTTCTTTGTATTTTTTATGTGCTTGTTCACATAAAATAAACAAGTATTATGTTATCACATTTTTAGATTTCTAAACTATTTACAAATATACTGTTTATTTAAAAAAAGAACCTAAACTATTTACAACATAAACTAGAAATTGGATTCATAGTTCAGATATATGTACATATTTCATTCATAGACTGTTCTAATAAATAAAAAGAATGCATACAGCAGTAGAGTACGACCAACCGTTTTTTCCAGCTTCCTACCCTCTCCTCTTCTAGCTCCTACTTATTGTTTTCTTTACTTTAATGTCTCTGCCTTGGTGTTACTGTTGCTGCCCCTTTGCTTTTTAGAATTAGTGTTTTTGGTTGATTAGGGTTCTGATTTTGAACCACTAATCATTTTCTATTTTCTGAATTTTTCTCCCCCCTTTTCTATGAATTAGAGCTGTTTTTATAGGCATTTTTAGGTTTAGGAAATTAAATTCTACGATTTGATTTTGATCCTTGTTTCCTATTTTGCAGGTTTTGGGCCTGTTGAGAACTTGCAGAGCAAGAACGAACCCATTATCTGATGATGCTCTATTTTTGTTTATTTTTGTGTTTTCACCTTTTGTGTATTTTTTTGGATTATTATTTATTTTTTGGGACTTTTAGACAATTTGTAATATTATTATTATTTTGTTTAATATTTGTGATTTTTTGGTTTTTATAAATTAAGTGAACAAAACAAAAATTAAGTTGGGTCAAAGCCAAGAACGAAAATTGGGTTCAACCAAACAATGCGCTAAAGCGAGCCCAGTTAGACAAATTGTTAGGATAGGCCCAACAAAACTTGAATAATATTGACACGTGTTACTTGGGCCGAGACTAGCAAACTACCTACTATTTACAATCACACTCAAATTACATACAAAAATCGTAATAATAATAAGAGGACGGACAAAATTGGGGTATAACAGTTGTCTATAGGGAGATTCAAGTGGTTGTCTATAGGGTACATAGTCCTTAGTTCGACCAAGATTTGATTTGGTGGAATTAAGTTCTTGGTCATTCTAGAAGCCATGTCCTTCTGTTCCATTGTTAATCTATTATTATATGGATGACCTTCACCGTAAGACATTAATGCGTGGTTATGTATTTCGCACATAACAGTCAATATCCATCCTCCAAGTTTTTTGATAAACTTTCCTTTTAGCCTAAACTTGCAACAACATTTTCTACTTCTGGTAGGAACCAAATGAGCATATTTGTATTTTCCCGCCTTTTCACAAACCAGTTCAAAGAATTCTTTCTCTGACCTCCGTCCATTGTCAAATCGGGATATGACAATAACCATCCCAAGAGTACGCGCAATAGAACGTACATGTACAAGAAATTCAACATGAGTAGCAAAGACTTGATCAGTTTGGAATGAACTCGTATGCTCCATAACCATTAGATCTGCTTAGGAACCACTTTCATCCATTTTAGGACCTAAAAAAGTTTTAAAAAAAATCAAACATAGCTGTTAAAAACAGAATTTCTGCATAATCTGTGAAACATCACGGTTCAGTGCTTTAAAATCGAACCAGTACCGTTCTGAACCTGTTCAGTACATGATGGTCATAACCACCCATAAGCAGACACCCCTTAACAGGTTCAGACGCAATAGGTCCGAAATGAGCGCGATTTCAAAACATATTTAACCACCAAATGAACCAGAATGAGTGAAAAAAAATGAAAATGATCAAAGGATATGCTACATACCGTAATATACTTGATAATGCGAGGATGATTTGAGCTAGGGTGGTTAGAGAGATGAGAGGGTGTGGAGTGAGAGTGATGAAAGTGAGAGTGATGAGAGATTTAGGGGTTAAGAGAGGGTGTTGGAGGAGGGGCGAAGAAGAAAGAAGATGGATAAGTTTGAAATTTCAAAATATTGGTAAGGGTATTTTTGCCTTTTCATAAGGGGAGGGGGTGTCTCTCGAGTAGAGGGGGGTTGTACAAATTATGCCCCTATTTTTTTTTACCAAAACCGCTTTTTGTATTTTTATTATTGTAATTGGACTTATCGAATTGTAAAGTGGGTTCCAAATTCCAATTACCGAACAAAAAAAACTCAATGGGCTTGTAAAATTTTGTTCCAAAACCCAATTAAAATCTAGGGTGGGTTTTGATTTTTATTCCCTCCCTATTGGACTACTTACCACAATTCTTTTTAATCCTATTTTACCCTTTAAAAATTTAATTCAGAATTCCAATTTTTTTTATTTTTTTAGAATTATCTATGTAAGACATCTTTCAGGAATTATATTTAAGAATTTTTTGGATTTATGCGAAAACATAAAATCGGAAATTAAAAATAATTGGGAAGTTTTTTAATAACGCTTATTTAAATAAGTGCTATTTGGAATTATCTTTGACTCTTTAATAGCGCATACTCAAATAAGTGCTATTAAAAGACTTCTAAAAAACATTTTACATTCCGGATTTATGTTTTTGACATAAATCTGGTATGTATTTTTTTTAATTCTGTAGTTATGCCAAAAACATAAATCCGGGAGTCAAAAAAATATATTACAGATTTATGTCAAAAACATAATTTTGAAATGAAAAAATATTTGCATGGCTATTTTTAAAATTAAATGGTAAAATGAGAATTTTTGAGTTAAGTGAGAGAAAGCGGGCCAATGGGGGGCTATAAAAATTAAAAGCCCAAAAGTCTAGATTTAAGTGATTTATTCTAAAATCAATACAAATGGGCTCTAGTAGGCCAATAACAAATTTGGATAAAAAAGTTGTGTCTATGTTTTCTAAAGGATATTAATTAACCTTCTCACGGTCTCTCCATCGCGCTACCATCACCACCATTGTGATCGCTCCCTTTTTGGTGTTGAGAATTGATGTGGTTGCTTGTGGGTTATTATTCCCCTCATCCCTTTTACAAACCCTAATTTTCCAATTTAGGGACAAAGATGGAGTGGAGCAAGAGAAAAGACGCGATGGAGCGAAGGAAGAGAGAGAGAAAAGGATGAGAGATGGATAGTGAGGAGAGAGAGAGAGAGACAGAGATAGTTCGCTTTGATGGTGATGGTGGCACAATCGAGAGAGTGAAGAGTGGTGGTCCATGGTGGTGCATTTGGGGATGAAGATGAATCTTTTTGGTAAAAGTGCATTTCGTTCCTTTATGTTTCAATGGTTCGGGTAAATCCAAACCAACCCACAATCCAATCCAAACCGATATGTTTGGTTTGGACATTTTTCTGTAGTTATGTCAAAAACATAAATCCGGAAGTCAAAAAAATATATTACAGATTTATGTCAAAAACATAATTTTGAAATGAAAAAAATATTTGCACGGCTATTTTTAAAATTAAATGGTAAAATTAGAATTTTTGAGTTGAGTGAGAGAAAGCGGTCCAATGGGGGGCTATAAAAATCAAAAGCCCAACAGTCTAGATTCAAGTGATTTATTCTAAAATCAATACAAATGGGCTCTAGTAGTTCAATAACAAATTTGGATAAAAAAAATTGTGTCTATGTTTTCTAAAGGATATTAATTAATCTTCAATACCAAAATGGATTGTAAAAGCTCATATCAAATCTAATAAAAAAATAAAGACAACCCAATAAAATGGAATAAAAGCAACACAAAAAGGTAAAAAACAAAAAAGGCTAAGTTGTTTTTTCCTTAATTTGGTCTTTTGGTCCTTTTTTGAATTAATGTTAAGGATGCCAGGATGGTGGTTAACAAGTGACCTGGCTTGGTTAGTTGGCATGAGCGACTGTGCAAAAACAGAAATGACCAAATTGAAATTTTGGTGTAACACAAAGGACAAAGTGCACTTTTTCCAAAAATCTTCATTTTAATCCCCAAACTCGACCACCATGAACCACCACCTTCTCACTGTCTCTCCATCGCGCTACCATCACCACCATTGTGATCGCTCCCTTTTTGGTGTTGGGATTTGATGTGGTTGCTTGTGGGTTATTATTCCCCTCATCCCTTTTCCAAACCCTAATTTTCTAATTTAGGCCGAAGATGGAGTGGAGCAAGAGAAAAGACGAGATGGAGTGAAGGAAGAGAGAGAGAAAAGGAGGAGAGATGGATAGTGAGGAGAGAGAGAGACAGAGAGAGTTCGCTTTGATGGTGATGGTGGCACAATCGAGAGAGTGAAGAGTGGTGGTCCATGGTGGTGCATTTGGGGAGGAAGATGAATCTTTTTTGGTAAAAGTGCATTTCGTTCCTTTATGTTTCAGTGGTTCGGGTAAATCCAAACCAACCCACAATCCAATCCAAACCGATATGTTTGGTTTGGACATTTTTCGTGTTCGGGTCAATCTTGAACCAACCCATAGTTATTTGGTTCTTGCGCGAACCCGAACCAACCCTTACTATATTATATTAGTTTTGTAATTTTATAAGCGCAACAAGTTATTTGCTTAGATTTTTTATCTTAAACTTATGATTAAGTTATAAAATTTTAATACTATGGATGTAACACCTTAGCATTGTCAGAGTACTAATTCTACTTTAGACATTGAACAACTCTAATAAGATTAAATTATAACCGTTAAGAAGCTTGATTAAATAAGATTCTCCATAAAAAGGTCAAGCGAAAGTAAAAACTTAATTCAAATGACATTACAAATCCCTAATGTTCAATATCCAAAAGCGAAATTAATAACCAAACGATAACTTCAAAACCTAAGTTAAAGTATCGAGTACATCTTAGGTTACAATATGACTTCTAAGATAAGCTAAGCAAAACATGACATTGATCTCAAGGATCCTTCTTTACTAGCATCTCGAACTAGCTGCTACTTTTTCTCAGTTTGCTCCAACTTGCCCTGCTTATCTGAAAACACCACAAAATAAATAATGAGATTACAAATCTCAATGAGATCTTCGGGACCCCTCACCTTAGACTCTCGGTGTTTTAACTTATCTTTCTCTTAGCACAAACCCAGGTATTGCAAGCCTTATACCACGGGAAGCCCACCCAACAATGAATATTGCCGAGTCAACTAAAGAAGGTCTTGGTTTAGGGTGCATGACTTCCCCTCGCCAAGTGTGCTATAACTGGGGATCGTCATCCGCTTAATGTTTTATGTTTACTTAGACACTTGTGTAGGCCTTGGCCATATTCTCTCTCTCGGTAAAAGAATTAATTGATTTATAATAACATTGATAACTTGAATGTCAACCAATTTACATGTCAACATAATCATAAGTGGAGTATACTTATTCGTTTAGCATTGGGGAAGGTTGGAAATACAATTGGGAGAGGTTTGGAACACCATTGGTACACAAAAGAATGAGAAAATAAGTTTTAAAACTGATAGGTGCGCTTGGGCGCATGGCCAAGCGCTTGAAGCGCTTTTGGACATTTTGGTTTTGTCTCTCGTGCGCTTGGGAGCACGGTCAACCGCTTGAAGCGCTTTTGGACATTTTGTTTCTGTCTCTCATGCGCTTGGGCGCAGGCCATGCGCTTGAAGCGGTTTTGCCTGCTGTAAGTGATTTAGAATGTTCCTTTTCAATGTCTTTGGTACTCCCAAACCTATCCCATTTCATTTCCATCATAGAAACAGATTCTAAGCTACAACTTAGGCATATTTTGGAGCAATTACAAACATCCAAACAGCTACACGAACCATACATTTCATGAACTCATTAAACATGTCATCATTTACAATTCAATATCAACAACAACACAATGCTTCCCCAATAAACTCCTACATTCACAAACCATTTCAGCAAACATAGAATACTAAAATAAGAGGTTTTAAACATGCAATAGCTGAAACTTCACATAACACACAAACAATTGAAGAACTCACCTTAGTTTTGTAGAATCAACAACAACCAACAAGAAAAATATGAACTTGAACCCAACCAAGGCTACCCCAAAGTGAAATTTCGAAATCCAGGGCTTCAATCTTCTAAGTTGAGCTCCCAATAGTCTATGTAGCTTCCATTTGCTTAAAACCACCCATTAAACCCACATGCAACAAGGTTTGATTTCAGATTTTGTTCACTATTTCTCAAACTCAAAAATGGTGAAAGTGGGTGAAATGAGAAGATGATAGATACTAGTTACAAGTTCTTACCTTAGTGATGGAATTGATGAAAAAGGAAGATGGATGATGAGTAAAATGAGTGGGTTTTGAAATTCTTGTTCTTCCTCACTCTCTCTCTCTCTCTCTCTCTCTCTCTCTCTCTCTCTCTCTCTCTCTCTCTCTCTCTCTCTCTCTCTCTCCCTCGGGTCTCCCTATCTCTCTCTCTTTTCTCTTAGGTTTTAAAAACTGATTTTTTTGTAAAATGAGTGTTGTGTGGGTCTTGGTGATGTTTTGAGTGAGTGAATAAGTGAATGGGATCAGCTGAGGGTGTTTTTCTAATAATAAGAGAACTTTCTATCTTACCACTACAAAAAATTTGACCTATAGTGACAGCGAAAATCCGTGGGTAAAGGCGCAAAAGGCGTAGGTATAAGCCATAAAACCTATACCAACGGACGTTTGTTACCGTTGTCGATTTCGACCTAAGACCACGAAATTTTGCTGTCGCTATAGCCTATAGCAACAGTACTTTCAGCCGTTGGACAAAACCTTGGTGTTGTACCTACGATTACTTTTCCATTGGTATTGGCCTTGACAACACATGTTATTTTTGCTATACCCACGCCTATATTCTGTTGGAATAAGTCTTAAAATCACCTGTTAGTTTTGCTATACCTACAGCTGAACCTCCATCACTATAGATTTAGTATAAAAAAAATTGCGATATTTGCAATTTTTATTAACATTAATTAACACTTATGATAATTTCATATTTCTTATTAAATATTAAACCAATTAAAAACTAAATATAAAACAAAAATAAAATAAAACTCTAATCATATTGAAAATTAACATAAGTCTTACAAGCACATCAAATTACAAAATAGTTAAAAATGTCAATATAAGAGTACCATATTGACATTTAAAAAGCTTATAATAATGCCAAAATTACAAAGAAAACGAAGTCCATTCACTTAAACTTCTAAGCCTACTCCCTCAACAGAAAATTAGCTTTTAGTCTTCATTAGTGTCATTATCTTTACCATTGTCTGGACTTTGAGAATTCATTTCGCCGGGGACACTAAAAGCATCAGTAGCGTGTGGAAAATAAAAGAATATAACTCATATTCAACTTAAATTTTTTCTTACAACCTTCATAAAAACTCTAGGAGTAAAAGATAATATACCTGTCTTGCAGCCTGCAAAATGTCATTCACATCTTCTCCAGAAAACCGATTTTCAATCAATCTCATAACATTTAGTAAAATGTTCTCCGTGTGCTTAACTCTATGTTCTCATAACATTGCTGTTTTGACAGCTTCAGCTGCTGCCAAATGCAAGATTTTCAACATCAATTAATTGATTCTAGTTAAATACAAACACAGATTTTCAAAGTTCAAAATTACTAAGGCAAATGCTATACAAAGTTTCAAATCCTTATCCTTATAATCTAAAATGTAGAAATGCAAGATCAACAATTTAGCACAACACCAGCACTTGCATCTAAGATCAGAAACAACTTATCTTATA
This sequence comes from Astragalus glycyphyllos, assembly GCA_963573325.1. Lineage (NCBI taxonomy): Eukaryota > Viridiplantae > Streptophyta > Magnoliopsida > Fabales > Fabaceae > Astragalus > Astragalus glycyphyllos. The sequence continues at coordinate 51,681,836 of OY754312.1, read as the reverse complement.
TATTATGAGATTTGTTAAATACAAACACAGATTTTCAAAGATAAACCAAAAACAACAAACACATAAGCAGTTTGCTATTGCAAAGCTAATTAGAAGCATAATTTCTTACAATCACTCTTACAATCACATACATTATTCAGATCTATAGAGAAGAGGGATAACAACTTTATAGGGATCATGATTCAAGAACAATCATAGTTACTCAAATCTTTGAGCAAAAGAGGTAACCATAAATGCCCAAGCAAGTCCTATATCATGGATAATATCCTATAGTAAATATTCCAAGTTATGGACTGCAAGTATTCAAATTGGAAACTCAAAAGGAGTGAGTGACGCATCACAGCCAAGAGAATAAGTCAAGAAGAAAGCAAGTTTCTAAAAGCACAATTATCCACCATTTTCCATCAAATGGAGCGTGCTAGGACTTAACCTTGAGTGTGTTTATTATTAACACTTGTGTGACTTGATACTTTAGCATTAGGATGGAGGTTAGTTTCTCTTAAAACTGTTGGAGTAGTATTAAGCCTTACCAGAAAGTCGTGATACCAGGAGGACGCCTATTAGGAGTGACTGACAAACAAATTATCTGAACCTTATCCAGAGCTGCCTGTAAACAAATAATCATAATATTATCATGGATTGCTGGCACATAAATGGCATGTACAAGCAATGTATCATTTGTCTATCTAGATATGTACCTGATCAATAGCCGGAACAACATCTCCAGCAAATCCTCCAAACTCCTTGTATAACACCTTGTAAACAGCAATTCTGTGAAAGATTGAAATGGAATGCACTCACAGATCTTAAATGCAATGAAAAAGTAGTCATGTTCTGTACCCAGCAGTGTTGTACGAACTTCGTCGCTGGTCTCTTGCTGTATGGCTTGATGTCAACAAGCGCCCGGGAGGGGGACCTGCGAAGCCACTCCGACGCCCAAGTTAGTATTGAGAATAGGCGAGTGATTTAGCAAGGAATGAGAGTGTACCTAATTATAGCAATATGAGTTGGTATTTATAGGGAAGCGTGCCTATTGTGAGTCGTTGGATCGAGTGAGTTAATCAGAGCCCTTCAAATATCTAGGTTAGATTGGGCCTTGCAGATAGTGGATATGGACCAAGCTGATTGGGGCAATCTATGTCAATTGCTGAATGGGCCTCGTGGCCCAGTCCAGAACAGTTGCCCCCCAAACCGAAATTATTCCGTAGGATGGTCTTGGCTTGACGTTTTTGATCCGTCTGGTCGGATGAGGTTGAGGGCTTTCTGTTTTACCGTCGCGGTAAATTTAAAAATTTAACCTTGATGGACAAAACGATAAATGAATATTTTAACTTGCCCTTCACTTTTTCACTCACTATAAATTGGTGAGCTCATGCTTGGACCACATTCTTAGTGAGAGTGAAAAACACTTGAGTGAAATTTTGAGAGTGGGTGAAGGTTGAATTTTGAACTTGTGGATAAGGCTCTTGGAGCCACACAACTTGGATCATCTTGGGATCACATAATATTTTCTTTGGAGCTTTCGTCCAACCACTACTTGGTGAGTGTTTTGACTTGCTTTTTTTTTTATATTCACTTCCCATGGATGATTATCCATCCAGTAATTCCATTCTTCATGCCATCATTTTCCTCCCATGAGAAGTGTTCCAAGCTCGTGCGTGTCTCCCAGCTGGCCTCCTCCGCACTTCGCACCCCAGCACCGCAAACCGGCAGCCTGCCGGTGTCCACTTCTCAAACCGGCAGCTTGCCGGGATCCACTTTGCAAACCGGCAGCTTGCCGGTGTCCATCCGCGTGCGTCGCGTCTTCGGTTACTGTAAACCAGCAGCTTTCCGGGCTTCCCATTGTGCGCGCCTTTGGCTTTGCTTCCCGCAAACCGGCAGCTTGCCAGTGTTCGTCGTGTGAGGCCTGTTTGCTTCGTGCGGTGCTGTTTGTAAACCGGCAATGTACCGTGGTATTGCATCAAGTTTGTGCACCTCCAGGTGGTTGCCTTGTAAACCGGCAGTATGCCGGGTTGTTGCACTATTTTTATGCACCTCCTGGTGCAACCGGCAGTATGTCGTGTTGTTGCATTTTTTATGCACCTCCTGGTGCTTGACTTAAATGACTCTCATGATGTGCTGGACCCCTTATATTTTACTTCAACCATTTGGCATTATTTTCATGAATTTTTGGTCTTCTATACTTATAAAAACTTTATAAGTTCTTTGACTTTGGCACTTAAAAATTTCATGAGCTCCTTGTCTTTGGCACTTACAAATATTCATGAGCTCCTTGTCTTTGGCACTTACAAATATTCATGAGCTCCTCAACACTTGGGAAAATTCTAGTGAATTTTTTGTGTTTGAACTTAGAAAATTCTCGCGAATTGTTTGTTTTGACACTTGGAATGATTTCTCAGGAATCCATTCCGATTTAATTCTCATGAATTTCTTTCGCACTTTAATTTTTCAGGTCTCGAACGGTGCTTCAGGAGGTCGTCTTCTCATCGATATTTTTGCATTACTTGCCCGTCAAACTAGGTAATTCCTCTTAACTTAGTTATTTTTATCTTCTACCCCTTGTTCTTCGACCTTAGGAGAGGGGTTTGACGACAAGTTTTTCTAACACGCGACTACTTGTTTCGCCCCTTTCCTGCAGGTTCTGAGAGATGGGGAGAACCAAGTCGACCGCTCGCGTGAACGCGGCCTACCCTAGTCCCCACAATCGTAGTTCCTCGGTCGAAAATAACACCTTGTTTAGAAGGGGTAGTACTTGGCTATCCCGTTACTTCTTCCGACAATGAGGACATGGAAGTGGTGGAGGTTGATGGGATCAACTATGACTGGGTCGCTCGTAACGTTCGGTTCACCAGGAGTTTCTATACTCCTGGTAAGAGTTTACCTTCAAGTCTTTGTGAGGATGTGCTCGGGGACCACTGGCGGTTAGAGGCGGTCGGTCCGGATGACAGAGTTTGTTGTATTCCTCCGGGTCGAAAATTAATGATGTTTCACCCTGTTATTCACAAGATGAAGATTTCCCCGTTCTTCACTTCATTCCAACTCTCCGTTTTGAAGCGGCTCGGAATAGCTCCTTCACAATTGCATCCAAACTCATGGTGCTTCATAAAGTGTTTTGAGTTGGTGTTACGGGTCTTGGGACGCAGGCGTAGTTTAAAACTCTTCTTCACCCTCTTTGAGGTGCAGCGGCGTCTAGAGCTTTCAAATGGTGTCACGCGATCAGATTTCGTTTACTTGAGGGGTCGTCGCACTTTGCCTTATTTTGAAGTCTATGTGGAAAGTCAGCATGATTGGAAACATCGATATTTTTATGTTGTCCCAGTGAGCCAAGAAGCAGTTGACAGCATGAATCTTTTGGATGAGCAAGGGTCAATTGCTGGGGATAAGTTTCACCTTGGGTGGAGCGATTTGGTATTGAGTTCGCCTCTCGGAATTATCGATTTGATCCATCTGAGTTGGACAGGGAGGATTTAGATACTTTAAATTTAATTCGAGATATTACCGAGCATCTTTCTGTGGCTCCAAAGAAGATAATTTGTAGTAAGCTCACTAAAGCTCAGGACCTTCGTGATGCCGTTTGGCACTTAGGTTGCTTGTTTACTCATGCTCTTTACTTTCTACTTTTTTTTATTTCGTTTCTTGCTTTATTGACTCGTTTCTTTGTTCTTTTGCAGATAAGATGGCTGCTCCCCTCACATTTGACGAAGTTGCTGCCTTGGCTGGGAGGAGGAACCCTCAGGATTCAAATGGGGGAGGTCACCCTATCCCCCCTTCATCTGCTGCTGGACGCCCCTCAACGGGGTATCGTTTGAGTCTTGGTGCTCCCGGTCGGGCTGGGTGTAACACCCCCCTTTTACTATTACAACTAAATAGACAATTATCAGAGTCACCTCGAAGGGCGCTACATTTTTCACCATTTTAAAAAAAAAACACCATTTATTCCAAAAAAAAATCTCCAAAATAATTTATATAAAAGAAATCACCAAGCAGCGGAAATATTAACCAGTTTAAACATCTCCAGAATTAACAATTAAAGACATCTCCAAAATTAATTAAAACAATTTCCAATAACTAAAATAATAGTTCAAAACGATAACTAACGACTCCCCGGTGCTACATATCAGAGCTGACACAGACCCAAACGAGAGAGGAAGCAAAACCTAGCAATTCCTCCACGAGCACTAGCGATCACCTGCAGCGTTGCCGCATGAGGGCAACATTCCAAGCAGAAGGGGTGAGTCTAACAGAGGTAATAAGCAGATGATAAAAATATGCTAGCATCAGGTAACTACAGCAACACAATACAATTACACCATATCACAGCACCGGATACCAAAGGAAAAATCCATTTGACAGTGAACCACCAAAATTATAACATTCATAGACAATGAGATGATATGCAACCCCTCCAGTGGGCATATGCATGCGGTACCGATCACCAAAAATGAGCCACGACGGGCATATCACCAACAAACACCAGAGGCAGAGCCTATATCACCAAAACATGCATATGACAATGCGACACCATGATTATGCACCAACTCACTATAACAAGTATTTAAAATAAATACTATATCACCAGAATCAAAACAAATGATTTCACCAAAAATAGCACCAAGTTGTAGCATCACAGCTACCACTAAACTCTCCTGAGCATACCAGCACCGCACCTGAAATATTAACACCAGACGGCTCCACAACGCAGACATAACGCACGCACACCACGCACAAGACTGGCGCACAGCGCCTAGGCACATCGCACCTACTTCAGCGAATTAATTAAAATAGCAAACGACATCGGATTTCAACAAATAAATACTTGTTGGAAAGCCCTATGGGTCTGGTTATCATCCCTAAGTTCAGTTTTTGAAGGAGAGTGTCCAATAGGTACAGTTTTCGAAAAGCACACAGGCTAGTTGCAAAAGAGGACAGTTTCTGTCCTTCAAATTCAAGCAATTCCAAAGTGACCAAAACTCAATCAAATTGCATGAAACTTGTGCATAAACTGGGGCAAATTTTGTCTAGTTTTCAAAGAAATTGGATTCGTTCGAAAAGGAGTTCTTTTGAAAACGTGGTAAACCAAAACACTGACCCTGTGTCCAGATTGTTTCCAGAATCTTACTCTAACTTGTGGAATTCATATCTCGAGCTACACAACTCTAAACGCAACCAAACCCGTGCCAAATTAACAAGCATTAAGTCTATTTTCCAGAAAAATAAACCACATAATTTTTCGGTCAATACAACGTTCCCAGTCACCGAAATACCGAATCTATACCCAAATCGTTTCCAGAATTTTAACCTAACTTGTATCGCCTATAACTCGAGCTATACAACTCCGAATTTAACGAAACCAGTGCCAAAACGACCGGCGTTAAGTCTATTTTCAAAAAAAATCAACCTCATAATTTTTGGATCTACCAAACAGCGCCAGTTTTAGAAAAACCGAACCTGTGTCCAGAATCGCTAAATTGCCAAACACCAAACCCTAATGGCAACAACACCGCAACCACCACAACAAAAACGACAATTCGACAACGCGACAACAACAATCAACCACGCACAGCAACAACAAAAACACGAACAATAACAACACCATCATCGTGATACAACAATCACGCAACAACAAATAACGAAACAAATCACAATAACGTGCAATAATCATCAAAGCACCAATCTCAACGAAAACACGATATGCAACAACACGAACAATTCAACAAAACCCTAGACTACCCACACATAATTATCATCAACCCATTATCAAGGTTAAGCCCACCCTTACCTCAACTATGGTGGCGCAAACTCCCTCCTAGTCTCGTTCCTCGATCTCCGAATACGGCGACTCCCCCAAACTGCAGCTTCAGTGCGAAGCCAATATCTCTCTCCTCAGAACTCGTTTCGAAGATCCGAACGGTGAAAGTGTAGAACTATATCTCACGAACCTGCTTCCCAAAAACGAAGACGATCCAACGGTTAACGAAACCGGAATCGCAATTTTACGGTGACAGGTTTGAGAAAAACGGGAATTGTTTTCTCTCTTCTTTTCTCTCTCTTTGGTGGCTGCTCTAATCCGAAATTCCTCTCTCTCTCAACCCTAAATTAATCCTCTCCACTTATAATAAGTGAAAAACATAATGGGCTAAATTATTTAGGACTTTATCCACATAGGAAGGGGGCCCAATGCTATTTTTAACTAGCCCACAAAACGTGATTATCATCTAACTCGTTTTCAACATAGCTACTACGCCCATAATTTCAATTCTTACAATCATCCTACGGCAATCCAACTTCGAAATAATTTGATTAAATTTTAGGGCGTTACAACTCTCCCCTACTTAGAATATTTTCGTCTTCGAAAATTTATCTGAATCGAACAACTCGGGATAGGACTCCCGCAACTTGCTCTCCAACTCCCATGTCATGCCTTCACCAGCAGCTCCTAACCGGACCACTTTCACCAGGTTTATCTCTTTGCCACGTAAAGTCTTCACTTCACGATCTTCAATTCGCACAGGCATTGTCTCCACAGTGAGATTATCCCGCACATGCACATCATCCATCGGAATCACATGGGACGGATCCGAAATATACTTCCGAAGTTGCGACACATGAAATACATCGTGCAAATTCGAAAGATTAGGCGGCAAGGCCACCCTATAAGCAACATTACCAATTCTCTCAGTGATCTGATACGGTCCAATGAAACGAGGAGTCAACTTCTTTGTCTTCAATGCACGCCCAACACCAGCCATAGGCGTGACTCTCAAAAACACATGATCACCAGCTTGGAATTCTAAATCCTTCCTTCTCTTATCATGATAGCTCTTCTGTCTACTCTGCGACGCTTTCATTTTCTCACGGATCAATTTCACCTTTTCAGTAGTCTCTCGAACAACCTCGGGTCCAAGAACAATACTCTCCCCAGATTCATGCCAACACAACGGAGTCCTACATCTCCGACCATACAATGCCTCGAACGGTGCCATCCCGATGCTAGAATGGTAACTATTGTTGTAAGTAAATTCGATCAACGGAAGGTGAGTATTCCACGCACCTCCCTGCTCAAGAACACAAGATCTCAACAAGTCTTCCAACGACTGAATGGTCCTCTCTGTCTGCCCATCAGTTTGAGGATGATAAGCTGAACTCAACCTCAATTTAGAACCCAACGCTTCTTGCAAACTCTTCCAGAAATCAGAAACGAACCTAGGATCTCTGTCAGACACAATGCACAAAGGAACACCATGCAACTTCACAATCACCTGAATATAAATCTCTGCCAATCTCGACACCGGATACGTGATATTGATAGGAATAAAATGAGCAGACTTCGTCAATCCATCCACAATCACCCAAATCGAATCGTGCCCCCTCACAGTATTAGGTAACCCTATCACGAAATCCATAGAAATACTATCCCACTTCCATTCCGGAATCTCCAACGATTGCATCAACCCAGCAGGCTTCTGATGCTCAACCTTCGATTTCTGACAAGTCAAGCAGGAATACACAAACTGCGCCACATCACGCTTCATACCAGGCCACCAAAACATCTTCTTCAGATCCTGATACATCTTTGTAGCTCCCGGATGGATACTCAACTTACTCCTATGACCTTTTTCTAAAATTGCTCTTTTCATCTCCTCATCATCAGGAATGCAGATTCTCCCACGGTACTTCAATACATTCTGCGCATCCAACTCAAAGTCTTTATTCTCGGATTGATCAATCCCAACCATCAGGTCAACTAATTTAACATCTAACTTCTGAGCTTCTCGAATGCTAGCCATGAATTCATTATCAATCTTCAACATCCCCAATCTGACACTCTGAGGCGTCACTTCACAAACCAAACTCATATCCCTGAACTGCTCAATTAATTCGAGTTCTCTAACCATCATTGCTGACATATGCAACGTCTTTCGACTTAAAGCGTCAGCTACCACATTAGCCTTTCCCGGATGATAATTCAAGCTAAAGTCATAGTCTTTCAGCAACTCCAACCATCTGCGCTGTCTCATATTCAACTCTTTCTGATCAAACAGATACTGCAAACCCTTATGATCACTGAACACCTCAAACCTCGAACCATACAGATAATGTCTCCAAATTTTCAACGCGAACACAACTGCAGCAAGTTCTAAATCATGGGTAGGGTAGTTCTTCTCATGAGTCCTCAACTGTCTCGACGCATAGGCAACTACCTTACCATTCTGCATAAGCACACCTCCCAACCCCATCTTGGAAGCATCACAATACACCACAAACGACTCTTCCGGATTAGGCAACGTCAGAACAGGAGACGTCGTCAACCTCTTCTTCAATTCTTTGAAGCTCTCTTCACAACAGTCATCCCAGATGAAAGCTTTACCCTTGCAAGTCAACTGAGTCAACGGAAGTGCCAACTTCGAAAATCCTTCTATAAACCTCCTATAGTAACCTGCCAGACCCAGAAAACTTCTAATCTCAGTAACTGACTTCGGAGACTCCCATTGTAACACGGCATCAACCTTAGACGGATCCACGGCAATTCCATTCCCCGAAATAACATGACCCAGAAAGCTAACCTCCTTCAACCAAAACTCACACTTAGACAGCTTCGCATATAATTTCCTGTCCCTCAGAATTTCCAATACCAATCTCAGATGTTCTGCATGCTCCTCTTCTGACTTAGAATAAATTAGGATGTCGTCAATGAATACCACCACAAACCGATCCAGATACTCACGAAAGATACGATTCATGTACTCCATGAACACTCCCGGCGCATTAGTCACACCGAAAGGCATCACGGAATACTCATAATGCCCATAACGGGTTCTGAAAGCTGTCTTCTGAATGTCTTCGTCTTTCACCTTGATCTGATGATAACCCGATCTCAAATCTATTTTACTGAACACCTGAGCACCCACCAACTGATCCATTAAGTCATCAATCCTCAGAAGCGGATACTTGTTCTTAATAGTCACCTTATTCAGCTGCCGATAGTCTACGCACAACCTCATACTACCATCTTTCTTTTTCACCAACAACACTGGAGCTCCCCACGGCGACACACTTGGCCTCACAAATTTCTTTTCAAGCAGATCCTCGAGTTGCTTCTTCAGTTCTGACAATTCAGATGCAGACATTCTATACGGTGCCATAGACACAGGTTTAGTACCAGGTACCAGATCAATAGCAAACTCAACTTCTCTCTCTGTTGGTACATCCGGAATCTCGTCGGGAAAAACCTCAGAAAACTCTCGCACCACCTGCAACTCATCAACCTTCGCTTGGCTCTCAGCAGACAATGACGCCATTAATGAAAACAACTGGACGTCTTCCCTCATGACCCTAGAATGAGCATTACTGTCTTCCTCGAAGATTCTGCAGCTGTCAATCAACTCCGAGAACACCCGAATTTTCTGATACGCTATCGCCTTCTTGATATCAGCCCGCAACCCATTTTCAAGCTTGATGCATTTGGAGAATTCAGCACCAGCCTCACCATAATGTGGATAGAACTTCGCCAATTCAATGAACTTGGCAGCATACTCAGTCACCGACATATTACCCTGCTTCAGCTCCAGAAACTCAATCTCTTTCTTCCCACGGACATCTTCAGGATAATACTTTCTCAGAAATTCTCTGCTGAACACAGCCCAAGTGACCTCTTCATTCACAGTCGCCAACCTCTGCCTCACCTCCAACCACCAGTCATCAGCCTCCTCTGCCAGCATGTGAGTACCATACCTGACTTTCTGCGCCTCAGAGCAATCCATAACACGAAAGATTCTCTCCATCCCTTTTAGCCACGCCAAAGCACCATCAGGGTTATACTTGCCCTTAAAGGTAGGAGGATTCTCCCTCTGAAACGTAGCCAAACTGCGCGACCCAGCATCACCAGCAGCACCTCGGTTATTCTCCACAGCTTGAGCCACAGCCTGCAAAGCAGCAGCGAGTGCAGCATCGTTCCGTCCTGCCATCTCAACCTAACACTGCAACAGAAACTATAATCGGAAACGAGTAACAATTACTCAAGTGTTACTCGACTTGACGACTCGACAACTTGGCCGGACAGACCGAACTGCTCTGATACCACTAATGTAACACCCCCCCTTTTACTATTACAACTAAATAGACAATTATCAGAGTCACCTCGAAGGGCGCTACATTTTTCACCATTTTAAAAAAAAAACACCATTTATTCCAAAAAAAAATCTCCAAAATAATTTATATAAAAGAAATCACCAAGCAGCGGAAATATTAACCAGTTTAAACATCTCCAGAATTAACAATTAAAGACATCTCCAAAATTAATTAAAACAATTTCCAATAACTAAAATAATAGTTCAAAACGATAACTAACGACTCCCCGGTGCTACATATCAGAGCTGACACAGACCCAAACGAGAGAGGAAGCAAAACCTAGCAATTCCTCCACGAGCACTAGCGATCACCTGCAGCGTTGCCGCATGAGAGCAACATTCCAAGCAGAAGGGGTGAGTCTAACAGAGGTAATAAGCAGATGATAAAAATATGCTAGCATCAGGTAACTACAGCAACACAATACAATTACACCATATCACAGCACCGGATACCAAAGGAAAAATCCATTTGACAGTGAACCACCAAAATTATAACATTCATAGACAATGAGATGATATGCAACCCCTCCAGTGGGCATATGCATGCGGTACCGATCACCAAAAATGAGCCACGACGGGCATATCACCAACAAACACCAGAGGCAGAGCCTATATCACCAAAACATGCATATGACAATGCGACACCATGATTATGCACCAACTCACTATAACAAGTATTTAAAATAAATACTATATCACCAGAATCAAAACAAATGATTTCACCAAAAATAGCACCAAGTTGTAGCATCACAGCTACCACTAAACTCTCCTGAGCATACCAGCACCGCACCTGAAATATTAACACCAGACGGCTCCACAACGCAGACATAACGCACGCACACCACGCACAAGACTGGCGCACAGCGCCTAGGCACATCGCACCTACTTCAACGAATTAATTAAAATAGCAAACGACATCGGATTTCAACAAATAAATACTTGTTGGAAAGCCCTATGGGTCTGGTTATCATCCCTAAGTTCAGTTTTTGAAGGAGAGTGTCCAATAGGTACAGTTTTCGAAAAGCACACAGGCTAGTTGCAAAAGAGGACAGTTTCTGTCCTTCAAATTCAAGCAATTCCAAAGTGACCAAAACTCAATCAAATTGCATGAAACTTGTGCATAAACTGGGGAAAATTTTGTCTAGTTTTCAAAGAAATTGGATTCGTTCGAAAAGGAGTTCTTTTGAAAACGTGGTAACCAAAACACTGACCCTGTGTCCAGATTGTTTCCAGAATCTTACTCTAACTTGTGGAATTCATATCTCGAGCTACACAACTCTAAACGCAACCAAACCCGTGCCAAATTAACAAGCATTAAGTCTATTTTCCAGAAAAATAAACCACATAATTTTTCGGTCAATACAACGTTCCCAGTCACCGAAATACCTAATCTATACCCAAATCGTTTCCAGAATTTTAACCTAACTTGTATCGCCTATAACTCGAGCTATACAACTCCGAATTTAACGAAACCAGTGCCAAAACGACCGGCGTTAAGTCTATTTTCAAAAACAATCAACCTCATAATTTTTGGATCTACCAAACAGCGCCAGTTTTAGAAAAACCGAACCTGTGTCCAGAATCGCTAAATTGCCAAACACCAAACCCTAATGGCAACAACACCGCAACCACCACAACAAAAACGACAATTCGACAACGCGACAACAACAATCAACCACGCACAGCAACAACAAAAACACGAACAATAACAACACCATCATCGTGATACAACAATCACGCAACAACAAATAACGAAACAAATCACAATAACGTGCAATAATCATCAAAGCACCAATCTCAACGAAAACACGATATGCAACAACACGAACAATTCAACAAAACCCTAGACTACCCACACATAATTATCATCAACCCATTATCAAGGTTAAGCCCACCCTTACCTCAACTATGGTGGCGCAAACTCCCTCCTAGTCTCGTTCCTCGATCTCCGAATACGGCGACTCCCCCAAACTGCAGCTTCAGTGCGAAGCCAATATCTCTCTCCTCAGAACTCGTTTCGAAGATCCGAACGGTGAAAGTGTAGAACTATATCTCACGAACCTGCTTCCCAAAAACGAAGACGATCCAACGGTTAACGAAACCGGAATCGCAATTTTACGGTGACAGGTTTGAGAAAAACGGGAATTGTTTTCTCTCTTCTTTTCTCTCTCTTTGGTGGCTGCTCTAATCCGAAATTCCTCTCTCTCTCAACCCTAAATTAATCCTCTCCACTTATAATAAGTGAGAAACATAATGGGCTAAATTATTTGGGACTTTATCCACATAGGAAGGGGGCCCAATGCTATTTTTAACTAGCCCACAAAACGTGATTATCATCTAACTCGTTTTCAACATAGCTACTACGCCCATAATTTCAATTCTTACAATCATCCTACGGCAATCCAACTTCGAAATAATTTGATTAAATTTTAGGGCGTTACACTGGGCTCTCTGGAGTTCCTAGGGTTCCTGTCGATGTTCGAGACAAGGAGGTTTGCATTGAAAGAGCTTCTAATACTCCCGAGAGTCGTGGCCATTCATCCAAGCGTAAGAAAAGTGTTGCCAGACGTCGCTCCCCTGTCGAGCGCCCTTCTCCTGATGGGCTTGCCCCTCCCCCTAGTCGTCCTCTTGAACTTGACTCTGAGGTGATTAACTTCTCACATGCAGAGTGTGAGCGTTTTTGCGACAATCCTTGGGAATTTGCCATCCGCATGGTTCAGCTCGGACAAGGAATGCACGCCAAATGGAAGGATGAAAGGGGAGGTAGCTCCAGTTCAGGTAGTCTTTATATGCTTCATTATTTATGATATTCTATTTGTTGGCCATATCGTTTATTGATCGCCTCTTCTTACAAGGGATCGTGGTCATTTGCTTGTTATAGAGTCCAGTCATCGAGCACAAGAACTCGTGGGGCGTTATCAGCGAGAGAGGGATAAGGCTTTTTGTGATAGGGATGCATGCCTACGGAAGATGGAAGATCTTCACACTCAACTTCAAGGAGTTCATGTTGAATTGGAAGGTGTTAAGCAGTCAAGAGATGAAGCCGTGAAGAAAGTGGAACAGATTGCCGGACAAGTGGTGGATTTTTCTTATCAAGCCTACGCTAAGGTATTGGGTCACGTTCAATGCCTGTATCCGGAGGCTCAGCTGGACACCCAGTATCTCAACTTTGATCATGACGCATTGGATGGGCAAATTGTCAAGTAACACACAGGTGGGGGTGGCTTTGACGTTGTCTACCCGTGATTTTATGCTCTCTAGTCTTTGGATTATGTAGTTTCTTTTCGCCTTTTAAGATTTGGTTATGTACCCTAACTATGGGCCCGGCCATCTCCAGTGCGACTATCTTTATTTCTCGTTATGCAATTTTAATCTATGTCTTCTTATCCTGACATCTTTCTGATTGCTTGCATCTTTTGCTTGACTAGTGCGTTTTAATTAATGGCGTTGGGCGCGCGCCCTGCCTCGATCATTTTAACGTCTATTGTCTCGTTGCCTTGTTTTACATATCCTCCGCGGATAGTTTATCAGAACCCGGTCTGATTCTATCTCGACCATCAGAGGTTGCGACACATTTGAAGTCGCTTGGCGCGGCGAGTATGCTTACTCGCGCCTTGGTTTATAAGGAAGCGCAAACGATCGCAGCGTCGATCTCATGCCGGCCCCTTTTTTACCATCAAGCTTTTCGTCGTTCAGCTAGTCCCTTGTCTCTATCGTTAGGACTTAGGCTTTTCAACCCTGCGAATAATGGTAAACATTGGAAAATAACATTCTTCAAGCAAACATAAGATTTCATTCAACTGAATACTAACATTTGATGGCTCAAGCCGTTACATGAATTTACACAATAAATTTTTTCAACTTGTCAGTATTCCAAGTCCTAGGGAATGGATCTTTATTCAAAGTCTCTAGCTTGAAAGCTCCTTTTCCAGTTTCGGTGATAATTCTGTAGGGCCCCTCCCAGTTGGGGGCTAACTTCCCTTGGGATGCATTCTTTAGACCCACGTCCGCTCTTCGTGGCCATCCTTTGTTTGATCACCGCTTCCTTTAGTGCCGCTTGATTTGTCACTTCATCGACGAAGTCTAAGTCCTCTCGGAGCTTTTGCTGATTGGCTTGCGGGGGACTTGGGTTTTTGGTTCTCCAACTCAGCTCCCCGATCTCGACAGGTATGACTGCATATGTTCCGTAAGCCAATCGGAATGGTGATTCTGAAGTAGATGAGTGTGGGGGTGGTTCTGTAAGCCGACAACACATAAGGTAGCTCTTCTGGCCAGCACCCTTTTGCTTCGTCAAGTCTTTTTCGCAATCCTCGCAGGACTACCCTGTTAGCAGCCTCTGCTTGCCTGTTGGTTTGCGGGTGCTCCACTGAGGTGAAGCGATGCTTAATATTAAGCTCCGTCATGAGCTGTCTGAACCCTTTGTCTGTGAATTGAGTGCCATTGTCGGTGATGACTACTTCTGGTATGCCGAACCTAGTCATGATGTTCTTCTTGCAGAACTTAATGCAGTTTTTTGCTGTGATGCTGGCCAACGACTCTGCTTCGATCCACTTGGTAAAGTAATCCACTGCGACAATTAAGTATTTCACTTGGCCGGGGCCAGGGAGGAAGGGGCCCAAGAGGTCAATCCCCCACCAAGCAAACGGCCAAGGAGCACTCAGGTACTTCAAATCGGAAGAAGGGGCAACGTGCACATCAGCGTGTCTTTGACATTCTTCACATTTCTTGACGTAATTTTGCGAATCTTCATTCATGGTAGCCCAGTAGTAACCTGCTCTAAGAGCTTTTGCCGCCAAGGCTCGTCCTCCTAGGTGCTGTTCGCAGATTCCCTCGTGGATTTCCGTCAGGACATAGTCTGCTTCGGCTCCTTTGACACACTTTAATAGAGGCATGGAAAAACCTCTACGAAAAAGTGTTCCTTCAATAACTGAATATGATGCTGCCCGCCTTCTAACGGATGCTGCTTCTTTTCATCGTCGGGCTCATGCCCATCGAGTATGTATCGGAGGATCGGAGTTATCCAGTTTTGACTGGCTTCCACTGTGAGGACCGAGGTTGATGAACCATTATCAAGGAGGATGCTTGGACTGGACAAGGTTTCTTGAAGAACACTCCTATGATTCCCCGGTGCCCTAGTACTCACCAATTTGGATAGTATGTCTGCTCTAGTATTCTCTCTCCTGGGTACATGTTTCACTTCTGCCTTCTTGAATAGTCCTAAGAGTTCGCGCACTCTAGCTAGATACTTCTGTAGCACCAGGTCGTAGGCACCATACGCTGCATTTATCTGGGAGACCACCAAAAGTGAATCTGTGTGAAATTCAACTTGGGTAGCTCCAAAGTCTTTGGCCAATTGTAGGCCAGCTATGCAAGCTTCATATTCTGCTTGATTATTTGACGTGGAGAACGAGAATGAGAGAGATACTTCTACCATTAGTCCTTCGGAGTTTTCAAGTATCAGGCCCGCTCCACTTCATTTGCTGTTCGAGGATCCATCCACGTGGAGGATCCATGACGTTTCCACATTATATTCATGGGATGATGTCATTTCGGCGACAAAGTCTGCTAACACCTGAGCCTTCATGGTTGGTCTCGTCTCATATTTGATTCCAAATTCCGAGAGTTCCACTGCCCATTTAATCATCCTTCCTGCCAGATCGGGACGATAAAGTATTTGGCTAATAGGCTGGTTGGTTCGAACCACAACCTGATGTGCTATGAAATATGGCCTGAGACGCCAGGCTGCAATTACCAAGGCCAAAGCGACCTTTTCCACCTTCTGGTATCTCAACTCGGGTCCTTGTAATGCCTTACTCACAAAATACACCGGCCTCTGGCTAGCGCCGGTTTCTCTGACGAGTACCGCACTCAGCGCTTCGTCGGCCACAGCGAGGTATAAATACAGGGTCTCTCCGACCTCCGGTCGGGTTAGGATAGGTGGCTCGGAGAGGATTTGCTTTAAAAGACTCAGCACCTGCTCCTGCTCCGCGGTCCCTTCGAAGACCATATCTTTCTTTTAAAGCTTAAAAAGCGGTAGGGATTTGAGAGCTGCCTGCGAAATGAAGTGGGATAGCGCTGCAATCATGCCTGTGAGTTTTTGAATTTCAGTCTTTGTGGCTGGTGAAGTCATTTCGGTCACAGCCCTGCACTTGTCAGGGTTGGCCTCAATACCTCTCTCAGTGAGATAGAAACCGAGGAATTTCCCTGCTCGAACCCCAAATGTACACTTTTCTGGGTTCAATCGCATATTGTTCTTTCGAATTTCTGAGAACACTTCATCTATGTCTTTAAGATGATCTGGGTCATTCTTACTTTTCACTATCATATCGTCGAGATATACTTCGATTACTCGGCCGATTTGATTTTTAAACACTTTGTTCATCATTCTTTGATAAGTTGCCCCGGCATTCTTAAGCCCAAAAGGCATTACGCGGTAGCAATAATTTCCTTGCTCCGTCATGAACGCCGTTTTCTCTTGATCAGGAGGGTACATCGGGATTTGGTTATATCCTGAGTATGCGTCCATAAAAGATAATAAACGATAACCTGAGCCACTATAAACTAATTTGTCTACACGGGGAACGGGGAAGGCGTCCTTTGGACATGCCTTATTAAGATCAGTATAATCAACACACATCCTCCATTTTCCATTAGATTTCTTAACAAGGACTACATTGGACAACCAAGTGGTGTACTTAATTTCTTTTACAAAGTTTGCCTCTATCAGGTCTTTGACAGCCCTAGCAGCAGCTTCAGCCTTCTTTCCCCTCTGGACTCTTCTTTTCTGAGCCACCCACTTTGTGTTGGGATTAACAGCAAGGTGATGGCATGCTACCTCGGGTGGTATTCTTGGCATGTCCGCTGCGGACCAGGCAAACAGATCAGCATTCTCCTTCAAGTATTTGATGAGTTGTTCTTTGACATCTTCAGGGAGGTCAGAGCCTATCTTGACAGTCTTAGTAGGGTCTTTCCCTAATTGGATGGAGATGAATTCGCCATCTGGCTCAGGTCTCTTCATGCGCTTTTTGAGCTCCTTAGCGAGGGCGGAATCCTCCTCCTCTTCCTCGCTATCAGGATCATATCTAGCATCCAAATCTGCCAAGTTCACCTCTGCCTCTTTCCCTGACTTCTTAATTGGGTTTTTCACTTCAGCAATTTGATTTTCATCCTTATAGCTCACGAAGAAACATCGTCGCGCTGCGCCCAAGTCAGCTTGAAGGGTTACGACCTTGTTTTCCAAAGTGTAGAACTTCATCTTTAGGTGGACCGTTGATGTTACCGCCTCCAGTCTGCCTAGTGTCGGCCTCCCGATAATGCATTGGTAAACAGATTTGCACGGGAGGACTAGGAAGGCTGTCTTCACAGTTCGGAATAGCAGCTGCTCGCCATCGGGGTCGCCATAGGTGACCATCAGCTCTAAATGCCCAAGTGGCTTGGTTTTTGCTCCTTTGAATCCTGTGAGGTCCTTTCCACTATAGCGAGTCATATCTTTGGGGGAGATATTCAAGACTTGCAACAAATCTTCGAAGATAATGTCCACCGAGCTCCCCTGGTCAACAAGGATTCTCTTCACTTCAATATTTGCCATGATAGCCGAGATCAGCAGTGGAATGTGTTTGTTTGGTCTCCCATCCAACAAGTCCTTATCATCAAAGGATATGGGTGGTCTAGCTGGACCTTCCCTGATGGTTGAAGTTGATGCCACATTCAAAATTTCCTTCCAAGTTCTCTTCATTGACTTGTTTGATCCCCAATCGTCAAGGGGGTTGGTCCCGTGAATGACCATAGCGATAGGCCTTCCTTTTGCTTTTCGAGTGTCCTCCCGCTTTGAGGATTCAGTGTCCTGATTCCCGACAGCTATGGCCACCTCACTAGCTACAGCCTTTCCCTTTCGAGGGGACTTGGATCTTCTCTCAGGTGAACGGGGTCTCTTGCGCGAGTCAGTGGGTTCTCCATCTTTTTTTACATATTGCAAGAGCTTACCCTTCCGAATCAACTCCTCAATGTCGTCTTTCAGGGCTCGACAACCATTGGTATCGTGACCTCCACTTCGATGGTATCGACACCATTTCCTTGAAGGATTTTGGCCTTCTTTCAACACTAAAGGTTCTGGCCTCTTAACATTCTTAAACTCAGCATTGGCACATTCAGCCAGGATTTTGGCCCGAGATTGGTTGAGTAGGGTGTGCTCGGCGAACCGTCGTGGTTTTGCCTCACGACGTCCTCCTCCTGAGTCCTTTCGCTGCCGATTTTCTCTGGTATCACCATTATCATCACCATCCTTGGCTGCCTTGCGGTAAGCCATCTTGTTCTCTTCATAATCCATGTACTTTTGAGACTTCTGGAGAAATTCTGCCAGGTCCCTTGGCTTGTTGATTCCCACATCAATTTCGAAAAGGCTACCTTGTCTGAGGCCGTCTTTCATCCAAAACAGTCTTTGCTTATCTTCCAAGTTCCGAACACACGAGGCTTCCTTATTGAAACGCTCAATGTACTCTCTAAGTGTTTCACCTTTCCACTGCCTGACAGCTCTCAGCACTTCCTCAGATTCTGGCTTCAATCGGGAGGCGGTGAAACGAGCCGTGAATAGTCTTGCCAGCTACCCCCATGAAGAGATGGAGTTTGGCTTCAGCTCTTGAAACCATTCTAATGCGGTGTCCTCGAGGGTGAGAAGGAAGATCTTACAATGAACAGGCTCTCGAGCGCCTCTATAGCGCATCATGAGTGAAAAGTGAGCCAAGTGCCGATCTGGATCTCCGGTCCCATCGTACATTTTGAGTGTTGGGAGTTTTTTCAAAGTCCTTGGAATCGGGCATTCCTCCACCCTCCGAGTGAATGGTCCTTCATCCGCAAACCTCCTTGAATTGCGAGGTGAGACATCTTGGAAGTCAAAGTCTTGGTATCTGTGCTTGTCGGGAGATCTCCTCGATGGCGATCTTCTGCGACGACTCTTGTGAATCTTAGCCTTGCTTCTTGATCTGTCACGCGAATCAGAGGAGTCACGTGAAGAAACTTTGGAGTGGGTGTCATCAGGCTGATAAGTCCCATCCAAAGAGGAAGGAGTCGCCCTTGGTGATTCGGATTCCTGATGCCTCCTACGCCGAGGTGGGGAGCGATGCACATGTTTCCTCTTAGGTGGTGAACGATGAACATGATGCCTCCGAGGGGTGGAACGACGGGGTCTCGATACCACAGTCGTTTGAGGGGGAGTTCCCCACAAAGGAGGAGGTTGCTCGGGCATAGAGGCCACACGTCTCTCAATTTGCCTAAGGCGTACCTTTTGTAGCAGCATAGTCTGAGTGCGATTGGCCAGAAGGTCCAACAGTTGGTTGACATCCGGCGGGTGAACCCCTCCCGACGGGGGAACTTCTTGCACAGCTTGAACAGGGGATTCTTCGTGGGTGGCGACATCGCCCTCAGGAGTGCCTTCAAGCTGGGGTGCAAGCACAGCAACACTCTTCACGCGTGGTCTGCCTCTTGGAGCCATGGGAGTGCAAGAGAAAATTTCTAAGTATAGGAATGGTGTGAAAGGTAGAGACCTCCCACTGTGGTCGCCAATGTTCTGTACCTAGCAGTGCTGTACGAACTGCGTCGGTGGTCTCTTGCTGTATGGCTTGATGTCAACGATCGCCCGGGAGGGGGACCTGCGAAGCCACTCCGACGCCCAAGTTAGTATTGAGAATAGGCGAGTGATTTAGCAAGGAATGAGAGTGTACCTAATAATAGCAATATGAGTTGGTATTTATAGGGAAACGTGCCTATTGTGAGTCGTTGGATCGAGTGAGTTAATCAGAGCCCTTCAAATATCTAGGTTAGATTGGGCCTTGCAGATAGTGGATATTGACCAAGCTGATTGGGCCATTAATCTATGTCAATTGCTGAATGGGCCTCGTGGCCCAGTCCAGAACAGTAGTCATCATTGCAAGAAAAAAATTTGAAATATAGGCTAGAATAGATCACTATTCCTTTTTTCCCTCGTAAAGAGATTACTATAGGCACACAAATAATCATAATAATGCAACAAAAAGTTTCAACTCATATAAAGTTCAAGAATAGTTACTGTGAACGACAAGCATTTTATCATTATAATGTAAACCATTCTTTTTAGTGTTCAATGAATGAAAGAAAGATAAGCATGACCTTGATGAAAACAATTTCCTCACCAGTAGACTGCATACATATCTTGACCCTCATAGGATCGAAATTCAACAAGCTGTGGCTGATAACATAATTAAGGGCAACATAAATTAGGGGAAATGGAAGCCAATTATAAGTAAGTACCAAGCGATTTTGTGTGGTTGGTGTGGGAACTTGAATTGATTGATCAATCTGACTTACAAAAGGGGGAGGCAACTTGAAATCTTTAACGCGCTCCTTTTTGAAAACACCACCTCTATATCCGGATCTACAATACAAATATACAATCAATGCCCTGGGTGAGTTGAGAAGATAATTATTATTAAAAATAGAAAAGAGAAGTTGGGTTTTTAAATGAAATGAATACCAAAAGGGTTCCACAAACCATGGCAAGCAGACTCTAGATAACAAAGGAAATAGAAAAATTGATAAGCAGAGAAAGGGGAAAAGTTATAACATAGAAATTTGGGGGAAATGCAACAAATTAGATAAAAGAGGCACAAATCTCTTTGGGAAACTGCAAGAAAGTTACAATCTGATATTAGACCAACTGAGATTTGGGAAAACCTAATTGAGATTAAAGAAGGAGGAGGATTAGGGAGAAATATAATCAAGAAAGAAGACTCACACAGAGGGAGATGAAAGCGAGTTGGTCTAGTGGTCGGATATCTCACCGTGGTGGCTCAGGGCGGCGGCGGTGGTTCCTGCCTTCTTCCCTGCGTTGAGTTTTCCTCCTGTCTCTCTGCGTGGCTCTTGTTTTTCTAGGTTTTGTTTTGTTAGCGTATTTTTTGTGTGGGGCAACTGAAAGAGTGAGAGGGAAATAGGTTTTTGGGAAAGAAAAGGAAAAGGAATCGAAAAGAGAGAGGGAAAAATATTAAGCTCCAGCGGGAATAATTTCAGATTGGGAAAATTGAAACACAGTATAAAGTCTATCGCTAAAATGTATACCAACAAATTTTAATATCCATAGGTGTACTAAACCTATACCCACAGTTTTTTAAACGTTTGTCGGTATATGTTACATATACCTACGGTTTTATTCACCGTCACTAAAGGTGTCCGTTGGTATATGTCGAGTTTCTTGTAGTGTACCCTTAAGCTAGGCACTACCCCTTTTTTACTAATACACCATCTCAATGTAACATAACTCCTCAACCAATAATAATTCACTTCATCGAAGAACTCACACAATTAAGTCACTTAATTTAGCAAGTATTTTGCTATCATACAAAATCAAATATGACCACTCACTAATTTCAATTAACGAAACTTTTCGAATTGGGGATGTTACAATGGATTGAAAGACTATTAATAAATTTGAGTTTGATTTGGTGTACTTTTTAAACTCTAGATTTTTTTGGCTATTTAGAAGTATCGGAATATTACAAAAAAATGGTAGAATTTTTATATATTTTATAAAACTAACATTTTTTCCATGACCTGTGATCCCAATCCAGACCAACCCATTCAAATATCGGATTGGTTTGGTTCGAATTTTGGAGAAAAAACATAAAATCCGAACCAATCTAAACCAAGTAATTGTAATCGGTTCGGACAAATCTGATCCAAACCGACCCGTGAACACCCCTATCACCGGCCAAAACTTCAGTTCGGTCCTTTCACTTTTTTGCCACATCACTAATGCCAACTAAGCAAATCTCGTCACATGTTAATAGTCAGCGTGTCATCCGTTAATATTAGTGGACGGAAAGTTAAAAAATGACTACTTTGACACAAATTTAGGTTATACAAAGCCCCTTCTTTTTCATGTTATAATCTACTGGCTAGGGCATACATCTAAGTGCTATGTGATTAACCTAAACCATATCTAATACTATTTTTATTGGATTATACGAGTTTATACACTAGAAACAAAATACTCCAGCACCGTACAAACTTCAAATTCAAAAATTTCAATATCAATCTATTCGTCATGAGTATGGGTTTATAAAAGTTTATTCAAAAACAGAGTTTACTTAATGAAATCATTTAATTATTTTAAGTATGGTACTTGCTTTGATTGGGCTTTGATAGGTACCAGCTAATTTAAATAGGTGGATTAAATATTTTTTTTCTCGATATAGAGATGGATTGATTTTTAGACTACTATAGATGGATTGATTTTCTTTAAGAAAAAGGAACAAGACGTGTGAAAGGGTAAAATCAATAAGATACTAAATCTGAATTAAATATAGTCCCTATATATGAAGTGATGAAATAGAATTTGAAGACGTTATCCAAGCAAATGTCAAAGTTGCATTGGATACATATTTTTTTGGTAAATTACACTAGAGGTCCTTTAAGTTATTTAATTGTAACAAGTTGGTCCTTTAAGTTTTTTTCATACCACTTGGGTCCTTTAAGTTATTTAATTTTAACAAGTTGGTCATTGAAGTTATTTTCGTACCACTTGTAACAAATTGGTCCTTTAAGTTATTTAATTGTAACTGTTAAAGGCTGAATAACTCACATTTTTCAGCCCTAAATTGTTACAATTAAATAACTTAGAGGACTTCAGTGGTACGAAAAAACTTAAAGGATCAGCTTGTTACAATTAAATAACTTAAAGTACCAAAGTGGTACAAAAAAAATTTAAAGGACTAAGTTGTTACAATTAAATAACTTAAAGGACCTATGGTATAATTTAGCCTTCTTTTTTTTTGAGGAAATGAAAATTAAAATAATAAAGGGTCAAAATCATCTAGTAACTAGCAAGATTGCGCCCATTCAACTGGCGCGGGCGACCCGTTTTAAATTTGAGTTTTTCGACCAATGACTACGTAACACATAACTGTTTTACACAAAATTAGGATAATTATTTAAGATCGAAATTACCTAATTGTTTTAGAGCTAAACGCTTTCGGCCCACTGAATCAGGCCCCGCAATCCATAAGATTGGATGGTTGCTCATATATTAGCCGGCCACAAGCCCACGACTTTGTACAACCCCCTCTACTCGGTAGACACCCCCAACCGTCCATTATTCCGAAAATATCCCTCCAATTTTTTTATAACTCTCTTCTCCTCTCCTCTCACACACACTCCCCCTCACCCTCTCTCCTCCCCTCTCCTCTCACACACACTCCCTCACACTCTCTTCCTCTCCTATATTTTGTCATTTCTCCATCTCTTCCTCTCCTCCGCATCAAGAAAGGTATAATTCTAATTCTCTCCCTCTCTTATCCATTCTTTCATTTTTTCTGGAAATTAGCATGGTTCGATGGTGCAGAGGCCGAACCTCGTAGGTAACGTCCTGAACAAACAGGTTCAAACGACCGTGCGCCGAACCGGTTCGGATGCGCAGGAGCCGAACCATACTGATACCCGTTGTTTTGTTTTGCACCTATGGTGCGATTCGTAACCGTCATCGAACGAAATGCTCGGAAAATTTGCCTTCCAGATGATGTTTTTGATTTGTTAGGCAATGAATTGCCTCGCGATTGTTACTTCTTCTTGGACACCGACAACATTATTGGTGGTATTATCAATAGACGCACCGACAACATGTTAATTGATACGGACGCCATCTGCAACTTATATGGGGGTGTTGACAGTGTTGAAGTCTCACTAATATGGGAGGGGGAGTGATGTTGGTTCTGGCTCTGTCGTTACGCATTATAATTTTTATGCAATTTTATTAGTAATATTAATAATGAATAATTATATCCTAGTTTGGCAACATTATTATTAATGAATAAAAATTATAAATGTGATTTTATAATGAATAATTATATGCAATGTTTAAATTAAACAACAATTTTGTTATTAGAAAGCATAACCGTACATAAAACACGAAAGACATCAAATTGATAAAAAATAACATAACGAAACAACTAAGAAACTATTGATTTTTGGGGAGTCCCTGCTCCAGAAGATAAATGACCTCTTCCGGAGTGCGCATTGTTTCGACAAACAGCTCCAAGATTTGACGTCCCATTGGAACATAAGCATGATGTTCCATCATTGCGCGAACATCATCGTTGCTCCTGATCTCCATAGCTGACTAGCGGAGAGTCCCATCATCTCCACAACAACGCTTGCCGCAACGTAAACGACTTATGTCTTTACGCCACTCTCCCTCTTGGCGAACCTTCCTCTCCGCCTTTTCCTTCAACTGGCTGAATGTTATATTCTTATCCAACCTACAGAAGATTGGATTGCGAGAACGAAAAAACACACCATTGTGCCTTTCGGTGACCGTTCCAGGGCGATGCAGGACGATTAGGAATTTGTCACTTGATATTTGGGTTGGGCACAACTGCCATTGCATTAGGTCTTCCATTACAGCAGGTGTGGTTAGGGTTTCGTGAAGAAGCAGAGAAAATGAATCGGAAATGGGTAGTGTGAAACTCAGTGAAGTGGGAGAGCATATTTATAATAGGTGTGATCGAACGTGATGCGTTGATTTAGAACGATCAGAACCGTTGAAATTCTAACTATTGGGCACAATTTCCAATGTCATTATCAGCCACTCATTTTTATGACGGATTTGACTGCTTTTTTGACTGATTTTAAACCGTTGATGATAATGGACGGTGGAATCAGAGCCATTGATGTGGACGGTGGAGCCAGTTCGGACGACCGTGTGCTGAACTGGTTCGAAAGGACATGGGCCGAACCTAGCAAAAACGTTTTAGGGGGGTCTGTGTGAAAATAACTTACTCGGCGCTGGCCCAACCGAGCAGGTTCGATTGACTGTGCGCCGAACTGAAGTTAACTTAAAAAAAAAAATAGAAAACACAACTTTCATTAAGGGTATTTGTGTCTTTTCAGCGTTTATGGGGGTGTCTACTGAGTAGCCAGGGGGTTGGACGAAGTATGAGCCTATTAGCCAGTTAAAAACACTCTCAACTAGGGGTGTCAAAGTGATCCATTTGTTCACTGGATATCCAATCCATCCATAACAAAATCCATCCAATCCATCCGTTAAAAACAGATTGGATTGGATCCATCCACTTGATTTGTTGATGGTTGTGATCCATCCATTAATTTTTTCAAATCCAATGGATTATCAATAAGTACAAAATCAAAATCCGTTGGATAATTATAAAAAATATTTTTTTACCAAAAAAATTTATGTAAATACTTTTCAATTTTTTATACAACAAATTTTCAGTTTTTTAAAAAAAAAAAAATTCTAGAAATTTTTTTAAAAAAAGCAGAAACAAATATATATATATATATATATATATATATATATAATATATATATATATATATATACATATTAAAAATAAATAGAAGCCATCACCGTCGCCGCCGACAACCACCGCCAAATCGTCGCCGCAGCAACCATTGCCAATAGCCAGAGCTCCGCCTCCGACCGTCGCGCCGACCACCGGTTATCCGGCGCTGGCCACCGCTGCAACTACCACCTATTATTTATATTATATAGAATATATATTTATATAATATATATATATATACATATTTTTTTGACAGCATATATAATATATATTTAAATATATATTATAAATTTAAAAAACTAATTAAATTGCTGCCAGTTTTAAAAAATAATTAAATAATATTTTTTTATTAGAAGATTCTTTTTATGTTTTAAAGGTCTTATGGATGGATTGGATATCCATCCAGAAAATGGTTGTTAATAGATGAACTGGATAGACTTTTTTGGCAAGGATGGATTGGATTGGATTTATTTGGTACAATCCTAATGGATAGAAATTTTTTAATGGATTTCTCCAATCCATCCATTATAATTCAAATCCATATCCATTCAAACCATCCATTTTGACACCTCTACTCTCAACCAATGAAAACAGACCATAAATTGGTACCATTCCCTATAAATATGATATCCCACCTGCTTGTCAAGTATGCATTTATTATTGCATACATCACTATTTCCTATGCTCACTTAAGCATCAGAGTGTATCTAGGTACCACACCCTATGTGGATTCAACACAAACAGGAGCATTTCGGCTCCATAGTTGGAGTACTCTAGCTTCTCAACTTGGTGAGCATATCGGTCTGTAACCGGACCGAGACATGCATCTAGTACAGTGCATATTGGTGACCACACTGAGAGCACTACCTCTCTCTCTCTCTCGCTCTCTCTCTCTCTCTCTCTCTCTCTCCCTCTCTCTCTCTCTCTCTCTCTCTCTCTCTCTCTCTCTCTCTCTCTCTCTCTCTCTCTCTCTCTCTCTCTCTCTCTCTCCCTCCCTCCCTCCCTCCCCTGAGTCCACACCAAGCCATTTGATGCATCCGTTCTCAAGTGATTGTACCTCCTCTGAGATCACAAACTCCTGAAGGTCATGTTCTAACCATGTCGGCTGAAGACCCACATGGCCAGCAGGCACAACCCATCACACCGTTGTGGCAGCAGAACCAGCCCAAGCTGGCGCACGTTTGGTTACAGTTCCAGCAGCGGAACCATTAGTCCCCATGCCGGCGGAACCATTTACCCTTGCTACATTAATTAAATTTCTCATCTATTCTCTATTAAATGAATATTCTCTCTGACATTTAAGCATTAATTACAAATGTCCTTTTATGTCATTTTATATCTATAAACTAGTTCAGTCGCTAATGTTATAAAATACTTTAAATTCAATTCGCTAGCTTATCCTCCATCCGCTCTCAGCTCATCCGCTATAAGCTAGTTTATCCGCTATCCGCTAACTTACCTGCCGTCCGCTAATTTTTGCCAAACAGATCCTAAGTCTTTCGCTGAAAGCATTGATACACTCCAGAGGTAGCTAACGATGGTCCAAACAAAAAAAAAAATATAATTAATAAAATCTTACAATTTTAAGAATAATTTAAAATTTCTTAAGCAATTGTATAATAACAATTTATGGTTAGTAGTACTTCTAGTAAGTTAACACCTAATCAAACACCTTAGTAAAATCGAATGTGAAAACTTAAAGTGGAAAAGCTCATTTTGACAAGTTAAAATGACTGAAGCTTGAACTTGGACTAATTAAGAGTTAAGACAGCTTCCAGCTATATTTATTTAATAAGTAGTAGTTCGAAGGGTAACCAAGTAATTCAACCTTTCTCGATTCTCCTTTTGTTTAATCAAATATATATACCACACGGAAAGAGGGATATATAAAGAGGTATAGGATGGTAGAGTTGTGAAGACATTTGAGCATAGCTATCAAATTAGAAGCTAAGGGATGGAGATGATAAGAATAGTATTAATGGCTATGCTTATGGCTTTCACAATCATGTCTAGTGGAGAAGGTCAATTAGTAGAGAATTTCTATAGTTCAACATGTCCTACAGTTGAGTCCATCGTATCCCAAGCAGTGACCAACAAGTTTACCCAAACCATCACCACTGGACAAGCTACTCTTCGTCTATTTTTGCATGACTGCTTTGTTGAGGTACTCATTTCATCAATTCGTGTGTATGTTTTTTGGGATTGAGGGGATTCTCTCGAATGACTTTTTACTCATGTGGAATTAAAGTCTTTCATTGGATATACGAGAGTTTTCCACTTGAGAGAATCCATTCCTATATTTTTCTTTAGTTCTGCATTTGTGTGTGAGTACTGAATTGATTTAGTCCGACTCTCTTGTTAAATTGATCCTAACTCTGATTATTGAGCTAAGAGTCACTTAAGGGGTCCTATTAAGAGGTCCAAGTTCAAATGCAACAAGCTAATAACAATTAACATATATATATCCTTATGATGATCATGGATGGAAGTTTATTGCCAATCTAGAATATCATGTACAATTTCTTGACAATTGGCGTAGTAGTTAGTTAGTCTTTTTATTTGTTCTATGTTTTTTAATATTTTTGGTCATTACGTCGTATGTGTGCATTTGAATATTTAAAATATCTTGACGACTTTTATTATGGCTGGTGGAGACTTATTCTTTGGTCTTAATCCTAAATATGTTATCCACTATAAAAATTTCAAGTTGGAATGGTATGCGTGATTTGTATTTTATCTTTTAGAAATAATGAATTGTGGTGAAACAGTCATCACACACAAAACGTTGTTGAATAAAATAAAAAACAGTCACCACACTCTGCTGCATATCCAATATTGGATTTAAATTAACCAGTATTTTAGTTAAGCTAGAAGAGACTCTTATCATTTCATCTAAATGCTCTTGAGTGTGCTCACGCGATTGCTGCCAACTAGATAGTAAAAGTTTATTTTTTTAACAAAATTAAAAAAAATTATTATTGACTAAATGATAAAAAATTATACTACCCAGTCATTAATTTGATACAAAAATTGACTTGGTTAATTTGGACTAATATATTATGAACAATTGTGATGAATGCTTAGGGATGTGATGCTTCTGTTATAATAGCCTCACCAAATGGAGATGCAGAGAAAGATGCTTCAGAAAATCTTTCCCTACCAGGAGATGGGTTTGATACTGTGATTAAAGCAAAGGAAGCAGTAGAAGCTGTATGTCCAGGAGTTGTCTCATGTGCAGACATTTTGGCACTTGCTACTAGAGACGTTATAGCCTTGGTGAGTTTTATTAAATTATTTTAGTATAAATCCCCTTTCATTTTCATCTATCTTATAAGAGTGTTTTTTTTTGACACAAATATCTTATAATTAAGAGTGTTAGGATAACACGCTATCGGCTATCGTCTAATTATTGTCTTACATTTCATTTAACAAGGTTGACAAAGCTAGTGACAACTACTACTTAATTATAATAAAATTCGAAGCTAATACATTAAATGTAAGTTTCTGTACGTATGCATTTGAAAAATATTACTGTAAGTAAACCTTTCATTACGAAATCAAACATTTTGTCAAAAAAAAAATTACCAAATCAAACATCATATCCATTCCCTTTCTTTTTTGGTGTGAACTGGTATCCTCTGTGCGCAACTGCATAGACTAATTCCTCGAGCCGGGTGTAAGACTACAAGGGCGATAAAACTCTCTCTCAAGAGATTTAACGCTACTGCATTCCCAAGTCTAGATTGGAACTCAGGACATTGGTTAAGCTGGAAGAGACTCACACCATCTCATCCAAGCGCTATTGGTTCCTATTCCCTTTCTTTGTTTTGTATAATGAAATAAAATTAAAAATCATATATATAGTGCAAATTACAGGGACAAAAAATATATATAATTAAGTCTTTTTTTAACTTTACTTTTTCAATATTAGTATTTCCTATGTATTATTATTATATTGTGAAATTCATTAAAATGAAGAATTAAAAATACTCTTAAAGCATAACCTAATAATACAATACAAGTGTGTTCTGTGGACACTCAATGCAAATTCGAATTCAGGCACTTCGTTTTCCCCAATCATAGGGAACTTAAGAAAAAATAGGTGTTTTAACTTTTAAGACATGGTTTTTTATATTTAGAAAGTTAACAGTTGTGACTTGTGCTTATATCCATTTTAATGATTTTAACTTATGTACAACTTTCACAGCTTGGAGGCCCTTCATTCAGTGTTGAACTTGGACGTCGAGATGGTCTTGTTTCTAAAGCATCAACAGTAGAAGAAAGTCTCCCTAAAGCAGATTTCAATCTCAACCAACTAAACACCATTTTCTCAAAGCACAACCTAAGCCAAACAGACATGATTGCACTGTCGGGAGCACACACCGTAGGATTCTCACACTGTGATCAATTTGCAAACCGTTTATACTCATCTCAAGTGGACCCCACTTTGAACCCTACATATGCCAAAGACTTGATGGCAGGGTGTCCTC
This sequence comes from Astragalus glycyphyllos, assembly GCA_963573325.1. Lineage (NCBI taxonomy): Eukaryota > Viridiplantae > Streptophyta > Magnoliopsida > Fabales > Fabaceae > Astragalus > Astragalus glycyphyllos. The sequence goes on along the minus strand of OY754312.1, from coordinate 51,651,897 downwards.
GAAACCCTGACCCCACTGTAGCAGTTCCTCTTGATCCTCAAACTGAACACGTTTTTGACAACTTGTATTACAAAAACTTGGTTTCAGGTAAAGGGTTGTTGCGTTCGGATCAAATATTGTTTACGGATTCTGCTTCAAGGGCTACAGTGGTTGAGTTTGCCAATGATGCTAGTAAATTCAATGAGGCTTTTGTGATAGCTATTAAGAAGCTTGGAAGGGTTGGAGTCAAGACTGGTCAAGAGGGGGAGATTAGGAGAGATTGCACAAAGTTTAATTAGTGATGAGTTATGAAGTTGGTGGCAAAAATAATATTAATTTATGTATTATGAGGGATCTTGGTCTAAAACTAAATGTATATTGTTGAATAATATTTCCAAAGGAAAGGTTTGTAGACCTTGTTTGGATGAATAGCAAGCTTAATTAAGAGCTAGTAGCATAAGCATTTATCATATACGTTTTGTCCCAATCTAATTGATAGCACAGATAGGCTATCCAGAAGATGAGTAGCGAAGACCTTCGAAGTCAAGGAGGCCGGATGACAGATAGATAACCCGTGTTTCTTCTTCTTTGAGTGGGTCGTTTCTAGCCAAGCCTTTGTCGACATCGGTCAGTCTAATTGGGAACATAGTCCTTCAAGCGACAATCAGAGAGTCTGAAGTCATTCTAGCACTAAAAGAGGCTCGTCTACGTATGATGCTCAGTTGTGCTGGTGCTCTAGTCCTTCAAGTATAGTGTGCTTCTTTCGGCTTTTTAGGTGGTAGTCTGATCGGCGGTCGTACGCGTGTTAAAATAATTGAAAGATATAAAATATAGTAACACGGTAAGCAGTCTTGGTCGTCTCACAGGGACCTCTAAATTAAAGACTACCAAAATCACGAACGAATAGATAAAATAAATAGGGGGTTTTGTGGAAAACAATTTCAGTTTATGAAGAAAATAAATGGATGAGAACAATCAAATTATTGGATTCGAGTGTGTCCTTCGGATTTATCACAGGTTCAAAAAAATAATGTTCTTTTTGTGCCGATTCGTGATTAATATAAACTAACTAAAACAAGCGTTAAATAGTTTATATGAATTCACACTGTTCCGAGCATTAAGGAAGAATAATTGACCCATAAACTCACAATTAACTGTACTACTTCTGTAATCCGTAGTTTCGACCTTTAAGACATCTAAATTGGGCTTTGAGCTCCACATAAGAATTGTAGCTCCGCACTTACATAGTGAACAACGGTCAAGATGCAATAAAACAAAAAATTAATTAAGAAAATAATTTAATTCTCAATTAAGACCCAAAATGCTAGAAACATGCTAAGAATTAAATATCATGCGCACAACACAACCAAAAACACCAAATCCAATGCTATAATGAATGCTTTAAAATGCATTGATCATAGTCCTTCATGTTTTTGGCTGACAATTGACAAGACGTAACTCTGTGACTATGTTAACACCAAAAATCTACTAAATTGTTGGCTGAGAGTAAAAAGTGTAAAGGTATGACCGAGTAGATGGAGGCCGGGGCACTTGTGGATGGCACACAAGGAAGAGCAGGTTGTCTAGTAGGTGTAATTCACCCTATCCTCCCAGTTTCTACCTTTTATTTCTAGTGAGAGCAACCAAATAACCCCATGATGGTAGCCTCGGTGGAATATAACCAATGAGATGTTTAAGATATTAGAGCAACAATGAAGAAAGGCTTTCCAAGATATCCAAGAAGTAACTAAGGGCGGAGGAATTTGGTGGAAGAGCTCAAATAAGTATGCTTAAAGATAGATCATGAGCTTGGACACCAGAGGTATGATTAAGCTTGTCGAGTGGGAGTAAGTCGGTTATAATTCATCTCAATAGTCGAGGGGTATTTTGGCCGAGGCGAGAACGCTTGCTTGGGAAGAAAGTATTCAACGCATGTGGACAAGTTTAAACGTAGAGACGTGCAGAAGTGCCGAAGAAACCGGAACGAAGATATTTTGACCCCACTACCCGTGCTAGTGGAGGGCGATGAACAAGACGATGAGGGAATAAGAACAAGGGAAGGAAATTTCAATAGTTTAAGTTTTATTTTGCTATTTAAATTTTAATACTTAAACTGAATTGAAGGATTAAACTGCAAAATTTATTATAGTTGGGGTAGGAAATCGAAATGAAAGTTAAGCCGCAGCCAAGCCATCGGATGGCCCCATTAAGCAATGAGGTGGATAAGTGAGCTTAGAAGGCCCCTTTGTAAGTATCCCTCATGCTTCAAAGTTCTAGCGTTGCAAAGTCCGGGTCAACAATTGGCAGCATCTAAGGGAGGCTCTCTCTTTGTGGGATCCACCGACCCAGGGTAGTTCATACTTTGATATAGATATATACACTAGTATAGTAGAGCTTTTGATTAATTGGAGTAAAATCCAATGTGAAAACTTGAAGAGGAAAATTTCATTTTGACAAGTAAATTAATGACTGAAGCTTGAATTTAGGCTAAGACAGCTTTCAGTTATATTTATAGTAACAAGTAGTTGTAACCGAGTAACTCGACTTTCTGCTCATTATATTTTCTTTTACTTAATCGAATTACTTTTATTATATAGTGATATGCCACACGGAAACATGGATATATAAAGAGAGAAAAGATAATAGAATTGCTAAGACATTTGAGCATAGCTAGCAAATTAACCAGCTAGCTAGAGTCTAAAAGAGATGGAGATCATAAGAATTGTATTAATTGCTTTGATTATGGGTTTTACGATGTTGTCCAGTGGAGAAAGCCAACTAATAGAGAATTTCTACAGTTCAACATGTCCTACTGTTGAGTCCATTGTGTACCAGGCAGTGAGCAAGAAGTTTAAGCAAACACTCATTACTGGTCAAGCAACTCTTCGTCTATTTTTACATGATTGCTTTGTTGAGGTACTAATTAATTTCCTCAATTCAATACATAATGTTACATAAGGTTTTTTCAATTCACCAGTGGCTTCTATGACAGCAAATAGTTAGTTTTTCTCTTACTTCTTCAGTTCTTTGTTTTTGCCATTAATTTTTTCTAATATTTTTGGCCATAAGTCATATGTGAATTTCAAAATTAAATGAACAATTGTAAGGAATGTGTAGGGATGTGATGCTTCTGTTATAATCGCATCGCCAAATGAAGATGCAGAGAAAGATGCTTCAGAAAATCTTTCCCTGCCAGGAGATGGGTTTGATACTGTGATTAAAGCAAAACAAGCTGTGGAAGCTGTCTGTCCAGGACTTGTCTCGTGCAGACATCTTGGCACTTGCTACCAGAGACGTTATAGCCTTGGTAAGCAATGGTATTATTTTGGTATAACTCTTCAAAATATCAAAAATTGTAAATATATACTTTAATTACATACAATTGTCATTACGTATATGCATAATTAATACTTTAATTAGCTTCAATACACTACATACGTATTTCCAATTTAATGATTTTAACTCAAGTGAAACTATTGCAGCTTGGAGGCCCTTCATTCAGTGTTGAACTTGGACGTCGAGACGGTCTTGTTTCAAAAGCATCAATGGTAGAAGGAAGCCTCCCCAATGCAAACTTCAACCTCAATCAACTAAATACCATGTTCTCAAAGCACAACCTAAGCCAAATAGACATGATTGCATTGTCGGGAGCACACACCGTAGGATTCTCACGCTGCATCCAATTCACAAACCGGATATACATGTCACCAAAGGATCCATCTTTGGACCCTACCTACGCCAAAGAGTTGAGGGCATCGTGTCCACGAAATGCTGACCCCAACATCGCGCTTCCTCTTGATCCTCAAACTGAACACGTTTTTGACAACTTGTATTACAAAAACTTGGTTTCGGGTAAAGGGTTGCTTCGTTCGGACCAGATATTGTTTACGGATCTCGCTTCACAGGCTACCGTGGTTGAGTTTGGGAACAATGCAAGTAAATTCAATGAGGCTTTTGTGACGGCCATTAAGAAGCTTGGAAGGGTTGGAGTCAAGACTGGTCAAGAGGGGGAGATTAGGAGAGATAGCACAAAGTTCAATTAGTGTTGAGTTAATTGGTTTAGTAGAAAAAGTAATTAGTTTATGTATTAAGAGCGATATTCGCCGGAAATTTGAGAAGTAGTAGTTTTTTTCCTCACCGCGACAAAGTTGACGTCGGACCACGTGTAACTCATTGTCTTTGTAAGGTGTTATCTAGTCATTCTTTTTACACATCGTGTGCTTGATTCCCTTGGCTGGTTGTTTTTGGATTTGGGCATCATGTGCTTGCAAATGAATAGGGTTCCAAGAAAGTTAAGTAATTTACTAACCTTACCCATTTGAATGGTAGTGAAACTTAGCATCGGTTGAAAATCATTTTGGAACATATGCATAGCTATGATATATGTTGATCTTAAGAACCTTCAAGATGATTTTTGTGATTTGGACATTAAAGATGGTTGTGACATGGTTGTTTTGCTTATCCCTTTACTATCATAATATCGGGTCTCTGTCCAACCTATCCGATCGAGTTTAATAATTATGCTTTAATTTGTTTTAATCTCTTGTATCGTTGGGATCTTGAGTGAAAGAAGCTTATGGTGTATGGAAGTGAGAAGACAAGTGCTGCAAGAAGAGTGGAGGAGATCTTCCATGATAAAAATTAACATGGTTCGTACTTGGTGGCTTATATTTCACTTATCTTTTTGCACTACGTGTTTTTACTCCAATGTATCCCTATTTTGAATGTATGCTCCAGTGAATCAAGTATGTGTAGAAAAGGTTTGAAGTGCTACAAGTAATACTAATAATCACTATTACAATTTGCTAAGTATGTTTATGTTAAGGTATTTAATAAATTCAATAAAAAAATAAACAAATAATCATCAATCAATACCATAAAAATCTTCTGATAAAAAGAGAAGAACATTTACACCCACAAAATGCTCTATCAGCTACAGCACATAATATCAGCATAACCACTGATAAACAATAGATTTTAGTTTCCTTGGTAACAAAACAAGGGAATCATTGAGTTTCCCTATAGAATAAAGGGAGAACCCACCTAATGTCAAATCTTTGTGCAAATCAAACAATTATTTGGAAAAGGCAAGAATATATAACACATGAATATTTGAAAAAGAATACACAAAACCACGTGGTAGGAGCTACTTAGCAAAAACACCCTTTAGCAAAGCCATTTGGTTTTCCATTTCCACACTCAAAATTCAACACAGCTTCACATGCTTAGTTCTGCATCTTCAATCTTTTTTTTAACTCAAACCAGCTACAATATTTTCTGAACTATATATGGACACCAAAAAACATAGTCCAAACTCGTCGATCATCGAAGGTTTCTAGTAGAAGATTTACCATATAAGTTGGAATAAACAATCCGAGTACGGAACACGAGAATCATGCATAAACCAGCTGCAACAATGCATAATCCAGCCATGATAGTGGAAGTGATGAAAAAACATATGTAACCTTCACACTTAAGTGGCTCACTAGCATTTAGCGCACCAGATATAATTGATGTTATATTCCCGTGATTGCCACCGTGAGCTTGTTTCTCTGCTTCGCCATCGTAGATTCGGCTGGCAATGAGACTAGAGAAGACAAGAGTTCCTATTGGGTTTGCTAGTGTAATGAAATTGTATAATGCACCAAAGTTTCTTAAACCAAATAATTCAGAGGCAGTAGCTGGAACAATTGCCCAGTGAGCTCCATAACCAAGTCCAACTAGTAATGTTCCAACATACATTGAACCTGGTAATCCTAAGCCAATGAAAATATGGCCAACTGTCATAATAAGTTGAAATACAGCTAATGCAGCTGGTCTTGGATATACATGATCCCTGCTCAAGTAAAATAGAATGGAATTAGAAAATCAAATTACAAGTTAATCATGATAAGGTCATATAACACAGCAAAATATTTAATCAGTGTATGTAGTTTCTGTAGCACTGACACTTCTGGTTGAAGACATCCGGTGTCCAACACGCATTATGTCGGACACAAACACCGACACTTCAATTACTTGTATTTTTCAAATAAAAACCAATATTTGTGTGTCTGTGTCCATGTCGTGTCCAGTGTGTATGTCGGTGCTTCATATGTACTGTGTTTCTTAAATTATTTAATCAGAATCTCAAAAAAGAAAAATTAATCAGTGTTTTTGCTATTTAATCAGCAAAATATCAAATCCTTAAAATATTTTTTAGTTAAAAAAGTGATATTTTTATCAAATAATCTGTAACAAACAGGCTCTTACTTGACAACAGCCTCGGATATGTAACCGCCTCCAACACGTCCAAGAAAGTTCCAAATGCTGATCATGGAGACAAATATATGAGCATTATCATATCCAAGAGAATCGCTCATTTGACCAAGATTATCGATTACGGTCAACCCAGATCCAGAACCCAAAATCATGGAAATGAAAAGAAGCCAAAAGTCAGCTTTAATCAAAGCTTGCATCAAAGTAAAATCTTCTCCTCTATGTGGTCCTCTCCTCCTCTTAACCCTCACTGCTCCTTCAGCAGCAGCTTGAAGTAGTTTCGATTGTAATTGCGCTATACGCTTCTGCCTTTCTAATGCAGGGAGCAAATCAACTTCTTTAGGCTTCTCATCTTCTAACTCACTTAATATTACTTCATCACCATAAACTTGTGATTTTCCTGCTTCACTACTCTGTGGTTCTCCAAGAAGTGCTTCTTCCTCTAGTTTTTGCTCGGGGCCGAAACACAATGAAAGAGGAATTATAATTGGAACAAGGAGGATCAAAAAGAGGATAATTGTAAAAATTGAAATAACAGTTTCACTTAGATCAACTAAATCTTGAACAACCATGACCCCCATCAAATAAGCAGCTAATAGAAGACATATACTATAGACAAATGTGAAACTTTTGTCATCGGATGGTCGCACTTGTTTGTGACCGCCGACCGGTCTAACAATGAACATCAGACCTATTGCTACCAATGTTGGACCAACAGCAACCATGAATATCAATGATGAATGATCAGGTGCATGGACTAGTGCATATATTTGTGTCAAGATTGCACCACTTAACCCAGCAAAGCCCTTTAGAATTCCGACCACGGGACCTCGGCTTTTAGGGAAATTTTGCACACAAGCTACTAAAGATACTGTGTTGAAGTATGTTTCTCCATTTGTTCCCACAAATATAAGAATGCACATCTGCATACCATTAACAACTAATCAAATTAATGTAATAAACGTGCATATGCTTATTTATATTGTCATGAAATATAGACTTGCAACACCTTGACACATCAATGAGAGTTTGTTAACCAACCACCAAAAAATAATTTCAATCAAAACCAAAATCACATGAGCCTAAAAATGAGCCTTCCTCAAAGTTTATTGACATCCTCCATTTTAATTGGTCTTCCTACTACAGTCCAACTTCTAAATAAATATAAGTTTAATCAAAATTTTGTAAACTTACTAAGGGCAGTGTATCAAAAATCACTAGAAAGGGAAAGGAAGTCTAGAATAACTCAAAAGAAGATAAGTTATGAAAATTGTGACAAAAACAAGGGTTGGCATCATGCCACATGCTCACATGGGAGACAAATGACAAATACAGCTGACAGCCAAATAGAGTAAAGTTAAATGTAATTAATTACAAAAGTCTTTAGTCAGCTAAAAATAAAAATTGTTGCAACAACCATGCCATCTGGAAGGAGAGTTTTCAAATTGTTTGGTATGTTTAAACATCACATTTTTCACACTTCCTTTTCACTGTTTTAAAAAAGCAGACTGTAAATCATCACACTGGAATAATAATGTTACACAGTCAAATTAAAGTAAGCAAAAGAAGGAATATACAAATTGAAAGAAACCATCAAGAGGAGAATTAAATCAATATATTACACCATCATGGGGAAAAAACTATGCAAAAAAAAAAGAAAGACTAAAGGAATAATTTCACAAGCTAGAAAGCATATTCATTTTAAAGGATCCATCCTGTCACTTTTAGATTTGAAGTCTTTCCTTTTCAATTTGAAGAAACAAAACATCCCTTTATTCCAGAAATTAAGGTCATAAAGTATCTTTAATGAAAAAGTTACATTTTCACTAAACCCAGAATCAACCAAAATCAAAGGAAGAAACCAAAAATCTGGAAAACTCATCTCAATGAGAAAGAAAGAGATACAAACAAAAATTAGAACCATATAATTTTCAAAGTCAATAAGCTAATTCCTACTAACAAAGAAGAAAACAAAACTATATAGTGCAGACAATTAAAGCAGGTACAAGTACAAGACATTAATTTCATGATGAATGAACAAACAAATTTAAGAATCAGAAAGCATCTTATGATTGAAAGTAACAGGAACAAAAAAAGAGTCAAACTTTAAACAAAAAAAAAACTAACTAGATCATCAAAAACTCACAAATAAAGAAGAAAAATACTCACAGCCCATAAAGGAAGAACAGGAACTTGACGAGTAACAATCAACCAAACCAAACCATAACCAATAAGATTGAAAGAAGCACCAACAATTAAAGCACCCCAAAGAGGCAAAACCTCACAAACAACCCCAGTGATAAATCCAACATCACCAAGGTCTTTAGCAACACCCAACATAGCAAGCTGTTTCTGATTATAATTCAAAGAACTCTTTATAACTGGTGATATGCTTCCAAATAAATACCCAATACCTGCCCATGATTGTAACCACATTGCTGCTACGAAAACTAGCCATCTACTTTTGTATAACGATGAAAGCTTCTCTTTTAACATACCCATTTGGATTTTTTAGTGATTGATCATTCACTAGAGGGATTTTTTTGTTTTGATCTCTTAACGTGGATCGTGTTTGATTTTGTGGAGAGAGAGAGAGAGGGATGAATAGATAAAGAGGTGGTATGAGAAGACAGAGAAAGCGACAAAGTGAGAGAGGTTGGCAACTGTGAGAGTGAGAGAAGAGAACGATCTTGGTGAGCTGGCTTTTGATTATTTTTCTTCTAAAAGACAATCTTATCATTGCCACATGCTTATATTTGTCATTAATACTCTGGATTTTCTTTCTAAAAATAATTATTTTTCTTAAAATTGGTAACTTCTTATCTAATTATCTTATGCTAGTTTTTATCTTTTTGATTTGATTCCAATCTGTATTGATACTATATTAATTAATGAATTGATATGAGTTTATTTCTCGTAAAAAAAATGGTAGTTACGCAGAATGTATTTTTGGAAACAATTCAAGGGCTTCTATGATTTCTCTTTTTTAAAAACAACTTTTTGTTTTCAAAAGTTTTAAAAGAACAAATTTACTCTTGGATAATATTTATAAATTAGAAAATAGTTTTTAAAAATAAATCAGTTGACCCCTAAATTTGTTTTCACCCGTATTTCTTAGCTTATTAGAATAATTAACTTGTGCACTCACAGATATAAGTATGCTATTGGAAATTGTTGTCAACTAATTTATATTTTATAAGTTAGTGGAAAAACTCCTGTATAAGTATGAGGCTATTTTTTTGTGATTTGAAAATAATATTTAAACTATCAAAAATTCATATTAATTTGTTCTTTTTAAGAACAATATCATTGTCAAAAAACAAAAGAACAATATCATATCGTGGTGATTTGTCCTCACTGTTGGTTGTCTTGGCAATTTCAGTGGCATGAAACGTCGGCTGCTGAGTTCAAACTCAGGTGTGGACAGTAGTAGTGTGTGTGCGGTGTTTATTTTTCATTTCATATAAGTAGACCAAAAAATATTGTGGTTATTAGAGTTCTTCATCGCATACTCTAGCTCTTAATATGACGATATTAATGATCATATCATAACATGGTCATGTCAGGTCATATATTTTGGTCAAGGCAATCCACTACCGAGTCATCTACCTCTCAATCAAGATTGAGTAAAAAAATACTCGAAGCTTGGAGAGTAGTGCTTGTAACAAAGATATCTCAATATCAACCCTACATGTTTTTGGGTTCTTCCCCTTTTGCATTTCTGCTATCTATCGTTTTCCATCAATTCTACTAACTTTTATATCAGATATTGCAGCAGCCACCATAAAGAATTATCAAATTCGAAAACTCTCTCCCGAATGTAACTTGAATTTCAGCACGATAACTCTTTGACTCTTTGTCTTCAAAGCAATATTAGGAACACCCAAGCAAATCAATCATTCAATGCAACAACCTTCAATTTCATAAACTTGTCAGTATTTCCTTCCCCAAGTTGCAAAATAGTATATATGTAAATATCATTCGGCGGATAAGTGATAACCAACTAAACTCATGAGAAAATTATCTTGTTCATCAGAAATGATTTTGCTAATTTTTACAACAACAAAGTTTAACAGCTAATCATATAATATGATAATATACGTGAAGAAGGCATATGCTAACATACTCACAGTTGCTTTTTAGTAGTAATATGTTCGCAATGTATACACTTTCTACTTGGACTAAAAACCAAGCATATGCTAACATACTTTTTTTTTTGACAAAATATGTTAACATACTCTTAATTGCTTTTTAGTAGTAGTATGTTAGCAATGTATATACTTTCTATTTGGACTAAAAACCAGGGTTTAGAAAATCGGACTGGTCAGTTGAACCATGAACCGGAGAGGGAAGTGGTTCGGTTGAGGCCCAAAACGGTTGAACATTTAAACTGCTATAACTGGAGAACATATGGTTTAAAACAGTTCAGGGAAACTGCTTTTTTAAAATAAAAAAAAATGGTTAGCCAATGCACCCCATGTGTCCTGACCAAACATGGCTACTGGCCAATGCACAAATTTTAGTTCAAGCAAGCCCCTGATATTCTATTTATAACAATCACTCACGTTGCTAAAGCTATACATATTCAATGTGGGACTAATTTAGGAGCAATAATGCTACTCAAAAACTCTCTTAGTTTTCATTAAAAGGCTTATTCATCCTTTCTCTCTCCCAAGCACTCTCACATATGTATACTCTGTTTGATGTTGTCATGTCTTTCATCATCTCGTTCAGCCTTTTTCTTTCTATGTTGCTGCTTTCTGTAGTAAGTGTTTTTACAAAAAAAAAATGGTGGCTACAGTAGGGACTATAAACCACCTCCTTAACTTTTAAGTTTATTTCCAACCATAATGTCTTTTTATATTTTTCATTTCTTCCAATTCTTCACCACTTAATTTATAATATTATATGATATATTTGCATTTTTTTGTATGTTTACTACTTATGACATTTCTTCCAATTCTTCACCACTTAGTTGCATTTTATCACTTAATGTATTATATAATCAGTGTGTTCACCAGTTCAATGGCCGCTCTGGTTTAAACACGATTAAACCCTTGAAACTTGAACCATTGCCTTCTCCAAAAGTTGTCTGAACCAAATGCTTCACAATTTGGATTGGGCAACGGATTGGTTTAATCTTTTTTACTAACTAGCTAAATGTTCTAGTTAATTGTCAAATTTTAGATAGTCCAAAAACAAATGATATAATTTGTGGTGAAATAATTGCATTTAATTAATAATTAGATAATACAATAGGTTTTTGTATTGTCTAATTATTAATTAAATGCAATTATTTCACTACAAATTATATCATTTTTTTTACGATCTAAAAATTTGACAATTAACTAGAATATTTAGCTACTTCAAAAAGTTAAATCAATAATCGCAATTAATTATCTATGAGTAATTTAAATTATTTCTTTTTTTGACAAGATTTAAATTATTTCTTATCAATAGTTATTTAAATTATTTAGTACAATATTCTCGTCTTTTTAAAAAAAATTAAAAAAATAGGGGAGAAATTTTTTCGTGGGAGCCAATTTTTCAACCACAAAGTAAAATAAAAAAGTAAAAGTTTATTTTTTATAGGCAAAGTGGTTAGAATTTAGTGTATTAATAATTAGAGGGGAGGGGGGAGCGGGGTTCAAATATCATACGCCTACATTTTCATCAACGATGTCCCTTTCACTCAATCACATGAGCTACTTTTCTGGGACAAAAAAGCAAATGTTCTATTGTGAATATTCTTTTTGAGCGCGCCAATTTCGGTTTTTTCTTTTTAGAGTGCTTAATTATATTCTTTACTTTTTAGTTTGCATTTCATTTAGAGGATGATAAAGCACATTAGAATTATATTGAATTTTTTTTTAACTCTTCTGTAGATTTAATTAATCGGAAATATTTAACTATAACGCGATTTTAATATTTAGAATATAATTAGATATGTAATGTTCATTTAAATAAAATAATATTTAAAATACAAAGTAATAATAAATAGGTATAATTAAACACGGGAAAAATTAAAATAATTAAGTTAAACAATTCACTGGATGATAGTAATTGAAATTATGTCAATTTTAATGTGTTAATATATTCTAATTTTGATTAATTAATTTTAAAATTTATATAATAGACTTACTTATATATTTTTTTTTGAGAATAAACTTACTTATATATAATATCAGCTTATTCACACAAAAAATATTTGAGTCTAACTTATAATATAACATGACATCAATAATATTAGTTAAAATTACACCAGAGGACCTTTAAGTTATTTATTTGTAACAAGTTGACCCTTTAAGTTTTTTTTTGTAACAAATAAGCCCTTAAAGTTACCTAACGTTGACACCGTTGACCCTTTTAGTAAAATGCCATATCGTTGATTACATCAAAATACACCAAAATATGTTTGGTTGCATCAAAATACATAAGTTAGAGTGATCACAGTATATAAAGTAGCATTACATCAAAATACATAAGTTAGAGTAATCACTAAAAAGACCTATTTGTTACCAAAAAAACTTAAAGGGTCAACTTGTTATAAATAAATAACTTAAAGTTCCTCTGTTTTAATTTTACCATAATGTTTACGAGTGAAGTCACGTCCATAAAACTTCATGAAATTATCATGTTCATAAATATGGAAGCATTTTTTTTGACAAACATAAATGGTATGGTAGCTTTTGGAAACAATGTTGGACTTTACTATGGGTTGCACCGATTAGGGATCTAACTTTTTCCGACTATGATTCTTTAAATTCAAAATTTTCGAAATTCCCCACTCATTTACATATATTTAGACTAAATATGATGAGAGAATATATAGTCCTAGAAGGGTAGCTAACATGGTTGAGTGAAAATGACATTGTTGGTGAAAAAATGTAGGTGTACGGGGTTGGAACCCCGCTCCCCATTCCCCTCTAACAACTAAACATTTTTGTGTGTGGTTAAAACGTCATATAGTATGGAGCAGAGGGAGTACTTTAGTGACATGTTTTTCTAAAGCATTGAGCCTCTTTACCCCCTTACTTATTTGTTTTATGTAAAGAAGGTTTAACAACTTTGATTATAAAGCTGGAAGCATGGGTGATTTGCAAGGATCCGTTATTTTTAGAGGGGCTTCGAACATCCCACATATTCTATTTGCATATGTCTAGTTTATATTTTGTAGGGCGTCTTTGAGGGAGACTCGGGTTCTGAAAAATATTATTATTTATGAGGAAGTCTCCGGACGTACAACAAATATTTTTTTTGAAGTTAGAGATCTTCTTTAGTAAAAATATTGCTACTAATTTAAAGGCTCAACTTGCTTCTTCTTTGGGTGTTCACGTGAGAAATTAAAAGTATTTAGAATTACCATCCATCATGATTGGGAAAAGTAAGAAATCGATGATCAAATTTATTAAGCATAATGTCTGGCGCAAAATTAATTGTTAGCGCGGTCGTTCCTAATCTATAGCTAACAATGAGGTAATGATTAAGGAAGTGATTCAATCTATTTCTACATATTTTATGAATATTTTCGATTACCCTCCTCTTATGGGGGGAAATTTATAGTCTCGTGAATTCCTTTTGGCAGGGTGGTGGAGGAGAAAAAAGTAGGGGGATCAGATGGTTATCACAAGTTAAGTCGGAAATACCCCAAACTGATGGTGGGAAGGGCATTAGAAATCTATATGTCTTTTAATATAGCTCTATTGGGAAAATAGGGCTGGTTTGTAAATGTCCCAATATGATAATTAGTGTCCAAGCTCTTCCTAGCCAAACATTTTTCAAGTCGTGACATTAAGGAGGCAAATAAGAGGAGTAATGCTAGCTATGTGTGGAAGAGTTTCTATGATTAATCATTTAGAGACGAAGTTTATTTGCTAGGGATGTTTCCGTCTCTAAATGAAGTTTTAAATTTTAATTGACACATTATGACTCATTAGAGACAGATTTAAAAGAATTTAGAGAAAGTTCTGTCTCTAATTTTCGTTTCAATTTTGTGAAATTTTTATTTTTCTCTAAAACTAAACTATTCCACCTCAATATGCGTCTCTGTTAGAGACAGATTAAAATCCTTCTCTCCTAGATCGACCTGATCCTTCATCTGGCCAACATAATCAGCGTTCGCGGCTCATCATCGTCTACTTCGATAGTTGGTGCATGGGGCAACATGATCTCCAATAAACTATCACCTTATTGACATCAACATTGGCAATTTCACTAAATAAGTGTTTGCTTGCTAAAATGCCGTTTAATTTAAATTAATTGAGTTTACTTAATTTTTTATTTTGAATTAATTAAGCACGAAGTTCAATCTTAGTTAGGAGGTTTGTTCAACTAGGGATTTAAATAGTGAATTGGGTGCCGTTGGTAAAAATCAAGTTTTAGAGTTTTAGAGGGAATTATTAGCAAAAGATTCAAAAACCACCACTTACTCACCCTCCACACCTCATCATCTTCCCAACTGTCACAACACATGCAAACCCCCATTTCCTTCGTCCGGAACAAACAGAAAAGAGCATACAAACAACATTAAATAAAAGGAAAAAGGAAAACTTAAAGGGAATGAGAAGGGTCCATGAGAGAGAGGAGAAGAATGAAGGGATAGAGGAGAATCAAGTTAGAGCCACAATAGGAGCTGTTCAATGTGGCAAAGGAGTCTAATTTCGTGCACCAACTAAGAGGCCATTTTCATCTTCATCTTCTTGCTCAAAACTACCATGGTTGAAGGTTGAAACCTAGAGGTGAGTTCCTTTACAAGGGTTTAGCAAAGGGTACCAATAAGCCCCTCATTAGACATCTCATTGTGTCATTTTCTTGCTCTATTATTGAATTCGAAATCTAAGTTAAGATAATCTATCTTCTTCTTGTTGATTTGAGAGGAAATTGGTATTTGCACGCTGAAAAATGAAAATTATATTCATAAACTATACATCCTAAGCTTTCCAAAAAGTACTCGTTTTTTGATTTCGAAATTCTTTGATATTTTAATAAAATCATCAAAGTTGATGTATGACTATTGAAAAATTCTGCGCCGTTGTCATAGTTGAGATGCTTAATTTGAGTAGCATATGCATGCTCTTTTAGCTTTAATATTACGCACAAAGTGGTATTACATTGATACTTGAAATGATCAATATTGAACATTGAAGTAGTATGTAAAATTATGCACCAAATTCCCTTGGATTGGTACTTGTTGTGCTAGGTTCTAAAGAGGATAAAATTCCGCACTTGGTGGGAATCTAATATTACTAGACTTGAGTAGTTCTTGAACATAAAAACTGGAATAAAATTCTGCATTATAGAGTAAGTGATCTATGAATGATGATACTAAGTATGCATGTACAAAGATTACACATAATAGGAATGAGTCCTAAATCAATAATGATCTTGAGCAATCTTATGGTTAGATTGTATAAATGTCTGATATCATCAATGAGCGGCTAAGGATGAATTTGAGGTTACTTTAGACAGTTTACTAAGGATGAATTTGAGGTTGCTTTGATGGCGATGGGTGATGATAAGACCCTTGGTCTCGATGGCTTTAACCCGGGGTTCTTTAAGAGGTATTGGAACACTTATGGGGACGAAATCTTTGCCACTTGTGATGCGTGGCTTCAAAGGGGAGAGCTGCCCCATGACTTAAACGACACAAACTTGGCCTTAATGCCAAAGAATGATAATCCAAAGTCTATGGCCGATTGGCATTCTATTGCATTGTGTAATGTGCTCAACAAAATTGTTTCTAAGGTACTTGCTAACTGCCTTAAGCTTATTTTGTCTAAGTGTGTGTCTATTGAACAATCTGCATTTGTAGCTAATAGATCTATTTTAGATAAGGCTTAAATATGTTTTAGGCTCCTGCAAATATGGGGTGTTTTGATTTAAGCCCCTGCAAAATTTTTATTTATTTATAAGCCCTTGCAAAATGACACGTTTTGTTTTAAGCCCTTCTGTTAGCAAATTATTAGTGAGACGTTAAAAATCTCTTTCACGTGTATATTTGCAGGGGCTTAAACCAAAAAATATATATTTTGCAAGGGTCTAATAAATAAAATATATTTTTGCAGGGGCTTAAAATAAATAAAAAAACACACGTGGAAGAGATTTTTAACGTCTCACTAACAGTTTGCTAACAGAATGGCTTAAAACAAAACGTGTCATTTTGCAAGGGCTTATAAATAAATAAAAAATTTGCAGGGGCTTAAACCAAAACAACCAATATTTGCAGGGGCCTAAAACATATTTAAGCCTTTAGATAATGCTATGATAGACTTTGAGATTATACATTATCTAAAAAATAAGAAGAGGGGAAAAAAGGTGAAGTGGCTTTGAAAATTGATATGAGTAAGGCTTATGATAGGGTGGATTGGGGTTATATCTATGCAGTGATGGGAAAGTTGGGGTTTAATGATCAGTGGATAAATTGAATGCGTATGTGTATTGAATCTGTCCCCTTATTTGTGCTTGTTAATCAAGATCGTGTTGGGTCTATCTCCCCAGGTAGAGGGATTCGTCAGGGGGTCCCTTTATCTCCGTACCTTTTCATTTTATGTTCAGCAGGTCTCACAGCTCTTATGCACTAGTCTTTGGCTAGAGGGGATTTGCATGGGTTATCTATATTTCATGGGGCTCCTATTGTCTCACATCTCTTGTTTGCAGATGACTGTTTTCTGTCTTTCAAAGCAACACCAGGTGAAGCTCTGAGAATTCAAACTATCTTAGATGTGTTTGAGAAGGCATCTGGGAAGAAAATAAACTTTCAGAAGTCTGAGATTTTCTTCAGCAAGAATGTTTCTCAGATTGTTAAAGATGTTACTGCTACTCAGTTGGGTGTTAATGTTTGTCTGGGAAGTGGCAAATATCTGGGACTTCCCTCTATGGTTGGTAGGAGTAAGAAATCCTTATTTAAATTCATCAAAGGTCGCATTTGGCAAAAAATTAATTATTGGGGTGGAATGATGCTTACTAAAGCCGAAAAAGAGGTAATGACCAAATCGGTCATACAATCTATTCCTACTTACTTTATGAGTCTTTTCCTTATTCCCTCTACATTGATTGAAGAGATTGAAAGACTGTTAAATGGCTTTTGGCGGGGAGGAAGTGGTAACCGTCATAAGGGAATTCGTTGGATAGCTTGGAATCGGCTTTGTGTCCCAAAGGGTGAGAGAGGTATGGGTTTTCGAAACCTTAAAGCTTTTAATTTGGCCTTATTGGGCAAACAAGCTTGGCGTCTTCAAATTCAACCTGTTATTGGTTTCTCAGTTATATAAAGCTAAATATTATCCTCATGGTGATGTGTTGAATGCCTCTAAACGTAGTAATATTGGGAGTTTTGTGTGGAATAGTATTCTTGAGTCCCGACATGTATTACGTGAAGGTGCCACATGGTCTATTGGTGAAGGGGGTAACATTCCTTTATTTGGCAATAAATGGACTGTTGATAGAACTCTTGTGAAGCCAAGACAGCCCCAGTTTTTTAATCCTCTTTTAAGAGTAGACTATTTGTTGATTAATGGGAGGAAGGTGTGGAACGAGGCTTTGGTACGGTTCCTTTTAGATGATCACTCTTGTGCTACTGTTTTGAAAACCCCAGTATTCTCATTTGTAGCTAATGATTCTTTGAGCTGGAAGGGTGAAAAGTCTGGGGCCTATTCAGTTAGAAGTGCTTATCGTTTATTAATGCAAAATATTTTTCATAGTGCTCAATTTCGAGTAGATGGTTGTTGGGGACTCTTACGGAGCTTGAAGCTACCTCCAAAGGTAAAAAAAATTCTGTGGAGATTGGCTAGAAATTGTCTTCCTACGCATACTGTACTTGTTGGTCATGGCCTGCAGGTGCCTCTGGTGTGTCCGTTTTGTGCTGGTTTTGATGAAACACCGATCCGCTTGTTCTTTGATTGTTCTATGGCTGCCAATTGTTGGAGAGTGCTTGGTCTCGAAACTGTCGTGACTGATTGTGCTGCTACATCAGTTTTGGCCAGCAGTTTTTTCTTTCAGGTGTTGGATCGTTTGAAGGGAGATGATAGGCTTGCTTAGTGTATATCTATGTGGAGCATTTGTTCTAGTCGAAATCAGCTAGTTTGGAATAACACTAAAGATTCAGCAGCAACAATTCTGGTGCGTGGTAAGCAGCTCCTGACCGAGTGGCAAGCAGCTTGCTCTTCTTCTCTTCGGCCTGCTCATTCTCCTCCTTCGCGCCCAGCTGTTGTGAGTTCATCAGGTGTGTGGAAAAAATCTCCTGTTACCTTTGTAAAATGCAACATTGATGCTGCCTTTGATTCGGGTGGAAATAAGGTTGGAATTGGGATGTGCCTTAGAGATGATTGTGATAATTTCATAGCAGCAAAAATGCAATCGTTTGTGCCCGTTCTTGAAGTTTACAAAGGAGAGGCACTTGGGCTTTTATTTGCTTTGGATTGGGTTCGCGAACTTCAGTTCAAAGATGTCATTTTCAAGCTAGATGCCAAAGTGGTAGTTGAGGATTTTAATTCATTTTCGACTATTCGTTCTGATTATGGTTGTATTTTATCCTCATGTAAGGAGTCTTTTACCTATTTTAGTTTAAACTCTCATGTGCAGTTCTCTAGGAGAGAAACTAACAAAGTCGCTCATCCTCTTGCCGGGGTAGCCTTGTCCTCAGTTTCCTCTCAGACACTTTTTGACATTCCAACATGTATCTTTTCCATTATTGCTAATGAAATGAATTAGACTCCTTTTGTGAAAAAAATAATAATTAATGAGCGGCTAGGTTTTAACAAATTTAAAGGTGATTAGTCCGGAATGGCACTTGTGCCTTATTTGGTCGGTATGGGGCATGTGAAGCTACCCATGGCCGAATCCGACTGTTTTTTTTAAAACTTTTTGAATGCACAGGTGATTCGAGGAGAAAAAATAATGTAAACAAATACAAAGGTTGATTCACATCCAATGGGTATGATGATACTTAAACAATGTTATGGCTAGATTGTGTAACTATTTGATATCAACAATGAGTAGCTTAGCTTTAACAAATCCAAAGGGGATTCGTCCGGACTGACACGTATGCCTTATTTGGTCGATCTGGGGCCTGTAAAGGTACACATGGCCGAACCCGATGACCTAGTAATTGTATGAAAAATGTTTTCTTTAAAAACCTTTTTAAAGGTGATTCAAGACGAAAAAAGATAATGTAAACAAATAGAAAATTTGATTCACATCCAAAGGTTGATGTAAACGGAAACTCAAGATAAAACACAGTCAGTCTGGGATACGTAATATGATACCCGATTCGGTGGCATAGATTCCAATCCCAAATCGCCAATAACCCATAAGGATAAAGATATTAAGAACATGTTCAATTACAAGAAATGTTTTAATGAACTTAGTTTCATACTGTAATTGAAAAGTATATATGCTATGTGATTTGTGGTGTTAGAAGCATGTTAGGGGGGCTGCGAAGGACTCACTGAGATTTTATATCTCACCCCTATTTTACAGATTATTTGAAGCAGGTGAAAGGAGAGAAAAACACTAAGGCCGAGTCTTATACAAACATTATAATTCCTTTTATTGTAATGTTTGTTCAAGTTAAGATTAAGCTACATTTATAGGCTCTAAGTGTAATTGATATTTCAAACTTGAGTGGCTAACTTGACTTATAATTAAAGTTTTAAAAATTTCCACAATTACTGTTAATGAATACCTTAGATCTAGACAGCTAATAAAAGGTGTTACAAAATTACAATTTTATTTCAACGATGAGTGTGTGGGGAAGAACCAAGCAACAAACCAGAAAAAAAAGATGTGACAATTTGGTTGCACCACTCCATCCAGAACGAAGCAATGTGGAACACCCTAGATCCATCCGCAACAAGTGGAAGAACATGGCCCTGAGATGGATGACACTAGGAAGCCGCCTGAATTCTTCCAAAATTGTCAAAGGCAGAGAAAATCACTTTGATTTTACCGTGTATCTGCATGGTTGACACTGTATTTTTTATAATTTGCGATGAAATTATAAATACATTGAAAATTGTAATATGTAATAAAAGAAAAAAGGAAAACTCGATAAAAGGCTATATTTCGAATTTATTAAATAATGATTTAAGCTTTTTAATTAAATAATGAAATTATTAAAAAAAAGTTATTTTAAAATGTTTGTTAGTGATTAAATTTTTTTTGACAATGATTAGTGGTTAAATGGATTGATTTTAATAAGTTATAGGAGTGGTAAATAATACAAATGTTTTATTAAAATGAAATACTAACAATTATCTCTCTGTATTATTGCTCTCTCACTCTCTCTTGTATTTTATGGCCACGACAGCTTTTATAGTTGTCACTCTCCCTCTTTTTAATAAGGTTTAAATATATGTTCAGCCTCTGCAAATATGGCCATAAGCCATTTAGGCCCTGTAAAAAAAACTTTAAAATGACCCTTGTAAATAGTAAATACTACTAGAATTTTCGTCATTTCCTACAGATTTTCACTAAAAATTCGCAGGAAACTTGTTTCCTGCGGAATTTTCAGCGAATTATGGTTCCTAGTTATTTCGTTCGTGGATAATTGTTTCCTGCGGATTCCTGAATCGGCAGGTAATTTCCGCAGAAATTCCTCAGGAAATTCCGCAGGAAATTCAAACTTTCCGCACGAAATTCCGCAGGAAAGGTAGTTCCACAGGAAATTCCGCAGGAAAGCCAAAACCTGATGGAGTTACATGAGCACAGCCTTGCTCAAGCTTCTGATGAAAGTTTCATTTTTTTTCCACTCTGTATATTATTTATTACTTGACAAAATAAACTTCATAATCAGAAAAGGATTAATAGAGGGGAAATGCATCGAAACAAAATCACATCACAAATGATAAAATGCGTATTCTTGATATTAATCAAAGATAATCTTGATTTTAGTGATGGGTACAAGCCAAAGACCCTAAAAATATAAAATTGAAGCTGGACTAACACGTAACAATCTTCTAAGCAGTGACCGTCTAGTCTCTATCTCAGCAACTCGAACGCAGAAGAGTGTACAAACAATTTGTCCAAACCAACATACAAATTATAGAAATGAGCAATCCGACTAAAGTATGAAGACAATACTGTCATGAACTCTGGACTTCTGATTCTGAGCCACACATTCTGAAATACTAGCTTATGCAGAACGAGAACTTTGATCAGTGTTGATGCTGCTGTCGTTGTCTTCCTCTCAGGATCATAGTCCTCATCTTCAGGATCATCTGATGGCCATTCTTCTTCTAGATTATGCATGATATAACAGCCTCTTCCTTGAATACATCCTTAAATAATTTATGGGGAAACGAGAAAAAAAAACATTTATTGTATGGACTTTGGAGCAATAGACAGAGGTGAGTGAGAATCAGAAAATTCGATGGTGAAAGTAAAAGGTACCTGCCAAGTATTGTCCAAGGATAATTGAGTCCCACCCAAGATAGGCATTTGTGGACTCCAGTATTTCTACTTTATATTCACAAACCTTACTGTTGCTACCAACTTCACTAAGAGAGTCTAGTTGACAAATTACTTCCTCGCTCTTTCTAGCTCCTTTTCTGGTCTAATCTTCTCTTGGCCGTCACATCCATTTCCATAACTCATCATATGCACTGATATCTCACATTGAACAAAACATAACTTTCAAATGAAAATTAATAATAGATCTGGTTACTGAAAACAAAACTTGAGAAACTAAAAGCTAAACATGAAAATTTGAGAAACTAAAAGTTAAACATGAAAATTAAAAACAAAACATGAACTTTAAATGAAACAATAATTATTCATGAGCAGCTGAGACCAAGCATATATCATACATCAACATAATCAGCATTGGTACAACAATGAAGTAAATTGGAAAAATAACTAATGATAAGGAACAATGAGTTTACCAGCTTGAACAAACAATTATGGATCTCTTCTCCATCCCGAGGCTCCATCACTTTAACTTCCATTGAAGTACTGCAAGATTTTTGGTACCACCTGCAAGATCTTGACTACAAGTTAGCCCTCACAAAATGAGTCTTGTTACTTTACATTAGGATTTGTAAAATTTAATTTAAATAGAAATTAGATGCATCATCTAACCTTCAAAGTAACTTTGAATTGGAATTTGAACATCTGAAAGAGTCTATAGGTCAACAGTAGCTCTCACAAATTTGATAACTAGCATGTAGAATTGGAAAAAAAAAGTTGAACTTAGAATCCGAAACAAGCTTTCAAGTTCCAAACAAAAAAATGCATAAGATATCTATATATGATACTAAGGAAAAAATGATAGTCATTAACATTATAAATTTAAGCTAGCATCTTCAAAATGCAGTCCAATAATTCAAGCTAACAGAATTGCATAAGTCAAGACAAGTCTCACAGAATGTCATGTATGATCTAAAAGAAGCAGGGTTTAAAAACAATAACTATAAAGTTGTATTGATAACTTCTCTTTATAAATTTAAAATATGTCTAGTCCAGCCTGGTTTGCAAAGGTGAACACTGGAGATGCCTGCATTAATCTTTGAAGTCAGTACACTACTCATAGCAGGTTTTCAAGAAGGGCCTCATACAAATAATTAATTATTCACATTCTAATGGATAGAGAAATTAAAGAGCAAAGTAAGTGTTTACATTTGTTTTTACAGAACAGCACATGATTGCATCAGAATGGTGCCAAAGTTGCTTCAAGATCGCATCCCCAGCTGGGGACTCAACTCTGAAAAGCTCAGCACCAGTGTGCATCCTGACAAAAACGTTATACAGTTATTAGACAAAACACAATTCAAGATCTGAAAATTTATCTTCCATTGCAGGTCAAATCAATCTAAACTTGTCCAATACTTCAAATTACAAAGCTACGAGAAAAATAATAGATTTGCAGACAAACCTGTAGCTTCTACTGATCCATCTTGCTAAAGAATGAGCTTCCGGTGAACCGGGAAGTGACTTTGGCCCCAGCTGGTTACTGATTAGAGAGTATTCTCCTTCATTCACTTTGTTGTTTTCATGACCTAAGAAAGAAATGTTAGGCAAGTGAATAGAATTTGATGAATCCCAATACTTGACTACACAAACCAACTTTGAGGAAGGCATTAGTGTAGTAGTTTTCCACGACTTCTTAATGTTTATCTCTTGCAATTCGGTGGAAACACTACATTGTGTCTTTGGAAGCACTTCTTCATCTTCCTTCTTGCAAGCTTCTTCTTTTGGAATATCATCCACAACCATCTTGATAATGAAATCATCACACTTATGAAAAAGGTTAGGATTATAACAATAATCCAAAATGACATGCTTATTCTCAATTTCTTTTTCTCTCGATTCCACTTTCTTTTTACTCTCCTTTTCTTTTTCTCTCAATTCCTCTTTCTTTTGAATATTTTTTTCTTTATACTTCTCTTGAGCTTTACGGATATCCGCCCAGAATATTTCCTTACTAGCAGCAATCGCTCTTTCCATTCTCTCTTCTCGTCTCATTCTTCTCTCACTCTCTCTTTCAGCCCTCTTTTTTTTCTTTGAATATTCTCCTTTTCTCTATCAATTTTCTCATGTGTTTTTTTCAACCAATCTCCGGTTACATTATACTTCTCAAATGAATTTTCTAGACATTCATTTTTATTATACATGTCTCTATATATAGAACTCCACATGATGAAAAGAAAATAAGATAGATATTATTGAAAATAAACAAACCTTTTCCAATCGCTGCGTATTTCACCCCGATTAGGAAACCAACAACTTGGCTCTGATACCAAATGATGAGAACAGAGAAGGGTCCGTGTTGAATTGGAGGTTTAGAGAAGGATATTGACGCCACACTCAAGAAATGGATGAGAAAGTGAGTGATAAGTCATGTATTTCGACAGAATTCGACCTCGAATTCTTATCTTTAATACCTCCGGGGTCAAAAACAAGCCTAAAGAACTCACCATAGGCAACCATCCCAATAGAAAAAATTGCAAGTTCATGTGAACGATTTCCTTGGCCCGCTTCACCTTTAGATTCTGAAACATAACCATCCTTTTCAAGCTCACAAAGAGAAGCTACTATTAGAGAGTATTCTCCGTCATTCACTTGGTTTCCTTCATGCCAAGAAGAAATTTTAGGCAATTGAATAATACTAGAAGAATTCCAACACTTGACCACACAAACCAACTTAGAAGTAGGTACTAGTGTAGTAGTATGCCATGATTTTCCAATGTTTTTCCCTTGCAATTCAGTGGAAGCAATACATTGTTCCTTTGGAAGAACTTCTTCATCTTCTTTCTTGCAAGCTTCGTTCGGAATATAATCCACAACCTTCTTGATAATGAGATCATCACAACTAGGAAAAAGGTTAGGATTATAACAAGAATCCAAAATGACATCCTTATTATCTATTTCTTTTTCTCTCAATTCCACTTTCTTTTTACTCTCTTTTTCTTTTTCTATCAACTCCTCTTTCTTTTCAGTCTCCTTTTCTTTTTCCTCACTTTTTTCTATTTCTCTCAACTTCTCTGTTCTCATCATTTGGTATTCAGAGCCAAGTTGTTGGTTTCTCAGTCCCGGTGAAATACGCAGTGATTGGAAAGGTCTGTTTATTTTCAATAATATCTATCTTCTTTTCTTTTTTCTTCATGTGGAATTCTAGATATAGAGACATGTATTATAAAAATGAATGTCTTGAAAATTCACTTGAGAAGTATAAGGTTAGTGAATGGTTGAAGAAAACACACGAGAAAATAGATAGAGAAAATGAGAAAATACAAAGAGAAAAAAAGAGGGCTGAAAGAGTAAGTGAAAGAAGAATGAGAAGAGAGGAGAGAATGGAAAGAGTGATCTCTTCTAGTAATGAACTATTGTGGGCGGAAATCCAAAAAGCCCAAGAGAAATATAAAGAAAAAAATGCTGAAAAGAAAGAGAAGTTGAGAGAAATAGAAAAAAGTGAGGAAAAAGAAAAGGAGACTGAAAAGAAAGAGGAGTTGATAGAAAAAGAAAAAGAGAGTAAAAAGAAAGTGGAATTGAGAGAAAAAGAAATAGATAATAAGGATGTCATTTTGGATTCTTGTTATAATCCTAACCTTTTTTCTAGTTGTGATGATCTCATTATCAAGAAGGTTGTGGATTATATTCCGAACGAAGCTTGCAAGAAAGAAGATGAAGAAGTTCTTCCAAAGGAACAATGTATTGCTTCCACTGAATTGCAAGGGAAAAACATTGGAAAATCATGGCATACTACTACACTAGTACCTACTTCTAAGTTGGTTTGTGTGGTCAAGTGTTGGAATTCTTCTAGTATTATTCAATTGCCTAAAATTTCTTCTTGGCATGAAGGAAACCAAGTGAATGACGGAGAATACTCTCTAATAGTAGCTTCTCTTTGTGAGCTTGAAAAGGATGGTTATGTTTCAGAATCTAAAGGTGAAGCGGGCCAAGGAAATCGTTCACATGAACTTGCAATTTTTTCTATTGGGATGGTTGCCTATGGTGAGTTCTTTAGGCTTGTTTTTGACCCCGGAGGTATTAAAGATAAGAATTCGAGGTCGAATTCTGTCGAAGAACGAGGGAATGATGACAACCAAGGATGGATTCCCTAAAACAAATAAAATCAAGCCTAAGATGAAAAAGTGGGATTGTTGAAAATAAAATATCTGTCTTGTTTTGGCCATATCTCAAGATCTAGAAGTCCGATTGGCGCGTTTCTTGATGCGTTGGAAACATAAGGAAGAGTCCTACAATTTTCTTTGCAGTCATAATTTCAGATTCGGTTACTATCATGGTCAAAACGGCCTGGATGCTGAAGACGAATTTTGGTCAAAATATAATGTTTTTATTTTAGTTTATCTAATAATAAGAGGAAACCTTTGGCTTGCATGCCTTGGTGACTCTTTAGATAGTTTTAGTGCTTTCTGAATATCCACTTAGAAGTGCTTTTTTAATTAGTCACTTAGTTAAGGTATTTATAAGCAACTAAGTAAAGATAGTTAAGACTATCATTAGGAATAATGTCACTTAGGAGTGACCTTTTGTTTCATGCTTCCCAAAAAGGCTATATATATGTGCCTATCTAGAATGTAAAGAGCAGATTTGAATTATGAATGAAAATTGAGTTTTCTCCATTTGTGAGAGCTTCCCTTGTGTTTTTGGGTAAAAGAACCAAACCCGATCTTATCAAGGCAACTTGTGGCGATCAAAATACATGACTTATCACTCACTTTCTCATCCTTTTCTTGAGTGTGGCGTCAATATCCTTCTCTAAACCTCCAATTCAACACGGTCCCTCCTCTGTTCTCATCAGGGAGCAATTGTCATGGCAACCCTTTGCATTGATCCCACAACGCTGCGCACATACTGGCGCGCCATAGCAGCAACATTGTCCCGCAAATGATTCTCAAAGGTAAACTGAAATGCGATAGTCAGGACCGACCTAAGATTGTATCCATCAGCTTCACCAGATGGGCGAGCAGTACCAGATCCTACTTCAAAAGTTGATGCTAAATCCAATGTCCTAGTAGCCGCTGGACCATCCTGATATGCACAACAAACATGATTTTGCAAGTCAACACATGAACATATGCATCAGCATCAGGAAAAGTAATGCAACTATTCCATAAACAAGTTGATCAAACCATACTAGTAGATGAGAAATGTTAACTTACTGATTTAGGATCCAAGGGAATAACATGAAAACAAGAAGGTAGCAAAAGGGCATCATCCGCAAATGATTCATCGATAGGTGCAAACACAAGTTAGTCAATACATCTACACAAATAACTTTACCTGCAATTGAAACACTGCACTTCAAATGCAAAATTGGCCTTAATACAGTTAACAAAACAAGTTCTTAAAAAATAGATGTATTTACCTACTAGATGTCCTGCTTCACGAATGAGTATTCGACGCCTATATGGTGGCCAGTAACTTTTGGAGGCCCAACCATGAATTCATATCCTTCTCTTTGATTGCAGATTGCAATATTTTTTGAAGAACTTGGATAACTAACAAGACATAGAATGCCCAGTCACTTACATATTTTTACTAACTCTTCCATATCTACACCAATCTTCTGGGGTACTTAAGTGTCCTAACCTGCCAAACAACACAAGTCTATCCAACTCTTTAATTGTGGTCCTTGGAACAAATAAACCCCAATCTCAATTCTCCAGTTAGAAACAAATAGTTAATCCCCAAAAAGTTAATCCACATGTTGCCAGATATTTAAAAGAATTGAAGTTAGCTCAAAGAATGTGATCTAATAAGAAAATGAAACACATATAGCTGGGATGACAAATCAAAATCTTACTTCTATTCACTTCATTATGGTGTTCAGTAAATGATTGTTTGAAGTCACTGCATCAAAATTAAAAGTATCATTGGTTATAAAACATACAGCAAACATAATTGAGGTGGGGCATATTCCATATGGTGAAAATGCAAATATTAAAGTATCATTGATGTAACATTCCCCTAAAAGCATCCATCTCCATGAAACTTATGTGGAAAAGGTGATTCATTAAGGTGCTCTTCCCAGCTCAAGCGACAAAATCAAAGCAGGATTAGAATTTAGATCACACAACACAAAACTTTGATAAATAATAATACACTAGCAGAAGTGTTTTCTTTGATGATCCCTTCAGAGCGTTCCCCAACTCTTTGCATGTCCATAGGATCAATCCTCCTCTCGTGAATATCAGCTACTGCTCTAACAGATGTTCGTAATGGAAAATGAAGGAAATTATTCAGATTAAATCCAACCACGAGAAATCGTATAAATTAGGGTAAAGATGTTCGTAATTCGTAATGGAAATTGAAGTTACCAGCATCTATTTACCAAATTGTGCCACTGTGTTAGCGAAATAGCGCGGCTGTCGTTCTAGAAAGAGATTCGAAATCGTGCAAATACTGAGAGAGATGCGATTCGAAATCCAAATGTGAAAACTGATAGAGATGCCAAATCGAAATATCAGCGAGAAAACGAGGGACTGAGAAGACGAACACGTCAGCGAAGGTGAGAGCACGATCGGAGAAGTGGAGAACGCAATTGAGAAGACGATTTATCTGTTTTTCTGTTGAATCGAAGGTTCCATGTGTGAGAGAGATTTTGAGAGAGAAAGAGGGATTTAGCTAGCTAGGGTTCCATGTGTTGATGAAATGACCTTCGAATTTCTGTGAGAGAGAAAGAGGGATTTGTGTCTCGCGTTTCAATTTCAATTTTATTTCATAAGTTTTTTTATTTGTTTTTTCTTTAATGTCAAAAAAATATTTTTAAAAAAAAAACAGATTTAAACGTGTCAAAAAAAAATAAAAAAGAACATTACCAAAAAAACTTTTCAGATATTTCACTTTCCTGCGGAATACTGTTCTTAAACAAATTCGCAGGAAATCCAAAACTTTCCTGCGCATTTACCTGCCAATGAAATTTTCACAGTAAAGTTTCCTACATAGCTGGAAATTGGTAGAAAAATTCTCAGGAAATACCTGCGGAAAATTTCCGCAGGAAATTCCGCAGCTAATGCAG
Organism: Astragalus glycyphyllos; assembly: GCA_963573325.1. Classification (NCBI taxonomy): domain Eukaryota; kingdom Viridiplantae; phylum Streptophyta; class Magnoliopsida; order Fabales; family Fabaceae; genus Astragalus; species Astragalus glycyphyllos. Next base: position 51,623,186 of record OY754312.1, on the reverse strand, counting down.
AGATTTCTAGTAGTGAAACATTTACAGTTTAGCCCCTCGGTTAACTTTCCATCTAAAAAAGCTGACGTGACTAATGGAGACGACGCCAACATGACATCTTCAATAACGTCACTACCACGTGGTATCATCCTATTGGGCCTCTGTGCCACGTGGCACTAACATGCCACGTCGGCACCACACGTCACCACTGCCAAGTGGCACTACCAGCACCACATCAACCACCAATGATTGGCTGCCACGTGGCAGCTCGCATTGCAAAGTGGGGGTAATCTATCTCAATATAATAAAATCATGTGTTAGGAAAAAGTCCAAAGTAGACATCTTAATATTTTGCCATTTGTCTAAAAATAGGGGCAATTTAGTAAAATTGTCACAAAAAGACAAAAATTTGGCAGCTTTTTCATTTGCAGCCAAAAAGGCTGCTGTGCTGACCATCGACTGACACTAAAAAAAGTGATAGCTTTTTTCCTCTCTCTCTCTCTCTCTCTCTCTCTCTCTCTCTCTCTCTCTCTTTCTCTTTCTCTTCCTCTTTCACTCTCTTTTTCTCCCTCAACTCTCTCTCTTTCTCTTTATCTTCTCCTTTCTCTCTCTTTCTCATTTTCTTTTCTCACGTCAACCTCACCCTCTCTCTTTTTCTCCTTTCTTTTCTTTTTAACCAATTTCCTCTTTTATTTTATATTACTTCTTTCTCTCTCTCTTTGCTCTCTCTCTTTCTTCACATTCAATTCTCAATTTTTATGAATTATTTTTTTCTCTTACTTTCAAATATAAAAAAAAAAGTTTGTTGTCAAATTAATTATGATAATACATGGCAACGAGAGTGGCAATTCGAAACTAGCTATGAAATCGACAACGAGAATGACAACGGGAATAGGAGTGGGAACGAGAGAGGCAACAAGAGCGCCAACAGAGCGCCAACGTGGGTTCATTTGGGATAACAATTCTCATTTTCTTGAAAAAATTTAAGCTCATTTTGTGGAGGATGTTTATCTTCAATTTCTTCATCTACCAAGGCAGGAGCACTGGATGCTAGAGCATTTATCAGATGATCATGTTGTTTGTGGAATTGCTTCTGCATCAGTTGATCAAGAGAGATGATTGCTGAACATTCTTCACTCTCCTCTGCAGGATACTTCAGAGCATTCATTACATTGAATTTCACCTCTTGATGATTTACTCTCATGGTTAGTTCTCCTTTTTGCACACCAATCAATGTTTTCCCAGTTGCTAAGAATGGCCTTCCAAGAATAACTGGTACTTCTTCATCTGCAACAAAGTCAAGAATAACAAAATCTACAGGAAATACAAATTTGTCAATCTTTACCAAGATATCTTCTATGATTCCTTCTGGGTAAGCTATTGACCTTTCTGCAAGTGACAATGTTAAAGATGTAGGTTTAGCATGTCCAATTCCTAACTGTGTAAAGACAGATTTAGGCATCAAGTTGATGCTTGCTCCTAAATCACACAATGCACGACCTGTATAGTAAATACCTATTGAAAATGGAATTGTAAAGCTACCTGGATCTTTTAATTTTCCTGGAATTTTGTTTTGCAAAATCAAACTACATTCTTTGGACAAAGCAACTGTTTCAAATTCACATAATCCTTTTCTTTTTGAAAGAACATCTCTCATGAATTTTGCATAATTAGGCATTAGTTGCAATGCTTCAATCAAGAGAACATTAATATGCAATTGTTTTAAAACATCTAAAAACTTACTGAATTGCTTCTCCTCATGTGCCTTTTTTAATCTTTGAGGAAAAGGAGGAGGATATTCAGGAACTAACCTTGGAGTTGGAACTTCATGAGATGCAGATGCATCAGGTGCTTCTGCATCTTGAGAAATTTTTTCATTTTTAGTTTTTTCTCCCTTACCTGACCTTCATTCTCATATGGTTCTGCAAGATCCTTCCCATTTCTGAGAGAGATAGCTTTAACATGTTCTTTACCTGGCCTTTGAGATGGACTTGCTTCTGTATTGGAAGGTAGTGTACCTGTTGGTCTTTGATACAGAGCAGTTGCCAATTGACCCACTTGATTCTCCAAATTCTTTATAGATGCATCTTGAGCTTGCCTAGCTGTTCTAGTTTCACTTAAAAAGGATTTAAGCAAGGCTTCTAAGGAGTTATCATTGGCAGGTTGTTGTGGTCTTTGGTAGTTCTGAGATTGAAATCCTAGTGGTGTGACTGGTGCAGATGCACTTGGTCCAGGTGCACTAGTATTGTTCCCCCACCAGAAATCTGAGTGATTTTTCCAATCTGGATTGTAGGTATTTGGGTAAGGGTTGTTATTTTTATCATAAGTTACATAATTTACAGAGACAGGGTTGCTAGGACACTCCTCATAAAGGTGATCTCCTCCACAATAAACACAACTTACAGCTCCTGGAGGGGCTCGTTCTATTGCTGCTGCAGTGTTCTCTACTGGTGCAGCTGCACTAGATGCAGTTGCACTGGTTGTGGTGAAGTTTTTGAACATGTTTGCTAGTGAGGCTACTTGAGCAGATAGGGCTGATATTTCACTAATTTCATGTACCTCTGATGATTTCTTTTGGGTACTTACCCTTTCAGTAGGCCAACTAGAACTATTAGTAGCAATTCTATCAATCAATTCACATGCTTTATTATAAGACAGATTTAACAATACACCACCAGATGATGCATCAAGCATTATTCTAGTGTGTGATTCCAAACCATTATAAAATGTTTCCATCTGAATAATGACTGGAAGACCATGGTGCGGACATTTTCTTAAAAGTTCTTTCCATCTTTCCCATGCTTCAAACAATGATTCAAATTCTATTTGTCTAAAAGATGTAATATCATTTCTCATTCTGGCATTTTGATGGGTTGAAAATATTTTGACAAAAACTTTTCAGCCATTTCATTCCATGTATGAATAGAATTAGGCTCCAATGAGTTTAACCATGATTTAGCCTTATCTTTCAAAGAATATGGAAATAGCTTAAGTCTAAATGCATCTTCACTAACACCAGGTATGATAAAGTTACTACATATTTCTAAAAACTGTTTTAAATGCTCATGGGGATCCTCATGAAGAAATCCACCAAATTGACCAATTGTTTGCAGCATTTGAAACATCATGGGTTTAAATTCGAAATGGACAGCCTCTATGTGAGGTATTGCTATGCTTGTTTGCATATTTTGATGATCAAACATAGCATAATCTCTCATAGGTCTATTTCTATCATTAATCATACCTATTGGTCCCATGTGAATGAATTGATTCCTGTGATCTGCTTCAGCATCTCTTTGTGATCCAGGACCACCTCTGACTGAGGCTGGTCTTGAGCCTTCTCCTTCACCTTGTTGAGACAAAGTATTGCTGCAACTTTGAAGTTTTTGTTTCTGGAGTTTTCGCAACCTTCTAAACTGTCTTTCTATTTCTGGATTAAGTTCAAATTCTGGTGATTTGTCTCTGGGCATAAGCTAGTGCAGTTGCACTAGGTGTAAATGCACCTGTTTCTGCACAGAAAAACAAAATACCAGAATAACAAAACAAATAAAAATAAACACTAATCTACTATCTTTAAAACAACAAAAATTAATGACAATCCCCGGCAACGGCGCCAAAAACTTGGTGTGTGAAAAACGTGTGCAAGTATACACAGTCACAAACAAGTAGTATAATAAGATCGAACCCACAGGGATTGGATTAACTTTTGTATGCTTAAGAAGATATAAATTAGTGCAGCTACACTACTCACAGTTTTGGATGGAGTTGAAAAGAAAACAGAATGTAAATATGCAATAAAATGTAGAGGAAATCAGTTGAGAATGATAATTGAGATGTCTTCACCAAATAAGTCACTTTCAAGAGTTATGTGCTTTTATGTGGTGCAGATGCACTGAGTGCAGCTGCATCAGTATGTGCCTTTCAGCTACTTTCTTGAGAGTTTCGTTACAAGCTTCCTATGTCTAGGCATGCTAAATAAGTTCACTCCTGCCTTTGAAGTACCCATTGTATCACCCTAAGGACTATGTTATCCTATGTCTAGGACTTAACAAGGAATTAACAAGCTTTCTTTATTAAACAAGTTAACAAAGGCTTTGTTAAACACTCACCCTTACTAGTTCTTGATTTCTAGTTATAAACCATGTCTGTGAATATAACTCTACTTATTCTAAGCGATCAACCTTAAAATAAGATGGATGTAGTATAACACAAGAACCAAAATGCATACACCATATAAAAACACAATAACTTTCTCAAAAGATCATTATAAGGTTAGAACATCTCAACTAAAGAGATTTAGCTCATCATAGGCATTGCAAGGCAAATAAAGATGAAATAAAACATGTTGAAGTAAAGGAAATTACAAGAGAAAAAAATAGGGTAGAGATTACACCAAGTGAAGAACTCTTGCATAAGTTTGCCAAGCAGTGCAGATGCACTGATTCCTTGCACTAGCTAACTCTATGAAGAAGTGAAGGGAGAAGTCGTCAATTCCTTCCTCACCTTCTTACAAACTAACAACTAATTTAAACTATAAAGAAAATAAAACTTTGAAACTAAGAAAAACTAAACTAAAAAGAACATAAAAAGGATTATATGATATATGAGATATTTCTCAAGTGAGGAATTTGAGTCCTATTTATAGCCTTGGAAGTTTCCTTCATGTTGAGGTTTCCTTGCTGATTTGAGTTAACCAAACCATGGTTACTTTTCATCCTTTGAAAAAGCAATTTGAGTTTCATACTCAAATATCAAGAGTGGTCCAATTAGAGCTTGCCATATGGTTCATGAAATGATTTCTTCAAGTGGTCATCCATTGTGGGCGCCTCCTTTATAAATTTTCCATGTGCCCCATGTGATTGTGGATCAGCTATAATGTCATTTGGAGGTGCCTTTGTCTTCTTTTGGTTTGAGGTGCTTCCGGTGTTGGCCTTTTTCTACCATTCGCAGAATGGTGCAGCTGCATGCAGTGCAGGTGCATGCAGTGCAGGTGCATGCAGGGTGCACTGGATGATTTGGATGAAATCTTTTACTTTGTGTATTGTGTTCTTCCAATGTAGATGTTTTATCTGAAAATACTCACAAACATATCAAACATACCAATATACAATAAAATTCTAAGTTATGGACATCTCTTATCTGAAAACCATAAATGTTGTTATTTTATTCATACTAACATATTTAACACATAATAGACTTGATTTTGGGCAATTATCTAACTGTAAAAGCACAAATAACTCTATATAAAATAGAGTTATCACACCCCCAAACTTAAATCGTTGCTTGTCCTAAAGCAATGACAAAAAGAAAACACAAATAAGATTTCCAGAATCAAGAAGAACAGACCAGCTCACATCTTTTTCGTAAAATGATTTTCAATAAATGCAACTTATGAACTTCATTTTTCAGAGAATTTTGTCTTTGTGCCTTTGAATTCCAAAACATCCAAAGCTATTAAAACTCATTTGTGTGAGTGTGTGCCCCACTGAGATTCAATCAGTTCCAAAACTAAGTAACAAGTTTCTCCTAGCCTTTGAAAAGTTTAGATCACGTTAGGTCAAAACAAAGATGTTTCAAAATATAGAATAGACTAACAAAATCCTCAAGACTTGGGGAGGCTTTAAGCACAACAAAGGGCTTTGGATAGAGTATTTCAAACTGTTGAGTCAATGCACTTTTTGTATTTTTGGTGGTTCTTTTTCTTGATGCAAATGCAGTGAGTGCAAGTGCATCATTTTTTTGAGGTGCAATTGCACTAGGTATGTTTGAACTAGTGCAGATGCACTAAACTTTTTTTATGGTGCAGTTACACTAAGTGCAATTGCACTAGATACTTCTTTTCAAGTCTTGTAGCTAATATTGCCCTCCTCACTGTCCTCCTTATGCATATTTTTCCTTTGGTCAGTTCTGTCTTCTTTTTTTTTTTTTCTGAATTTTTCTTTTTCTGACCAAATGCACTATTGGAACAGGTACAGTTTATGACTCAGGCAATATAGCTTTCTTTTATTTTGAGCTCTTTTGGTAACCTATATGTATTGACTACTCTAAGTTTTTCATACTCTTGGCTTTGTATTCATAAAAATTCCCCAAAACTTAATTCTTTAAGCTCTTCTATATTTTTAATAAAAATTTGTTTTTGACCTTAGTTTTCTCAAAATCCCTCTTGCATCGGATAGCTTATCCATAGTAAGGTTCTTTTCAAAATTCAGCTTTGATGTGTTGAAGTGATAATAACAATGGTTATCTTTGGAAAAATAAGGCTTCTTATTCTTTTTCTTTTGTTCATCATTAAAAATCAATTCGTAAATTGCATTTTTCTTTAAGTTTTTGAAAAAGATAATAAGCTGATCATGCTTCAAGTTTCATCAAATCTTTTTAAAACGTTTATTAGCTTTGTTAACTAAATCTAAAATAGTTAAAACATGACACTTATTAACACAGCATAAATAAATAAAACACACATAAGTACTAAAACAAACACACATATTATAGACTAGCACATGCATCAAAAGTTTGAGTGCTCTCCCCCAACTTAAAAGTGAGCAGTGTCCTCACTGCTCTAAGTTGAGTGCACAAAGCAGATTGTTCAAAATGGGGGAGGGGGGTTAATACATGTGGGACTCAAAAACCAGATAACATAAGTATATAAAAGTACTGAAAATATTTAAAAGCAACATTTAAAGTTTACTCGGGTTTTGCTCCAGATCTGAGTCTGTTGGTCCTTGTTGCTGCATGCTTGACTACCAACTTCTTTGGCCTCTTTACTGCTGTTGCCTTTGATGCAGTTGCACCAGGCTCAATTGTTGTTGTTGGTTTCTCTGCTTCTGCTGCTGTTGCAGGTGCATCTGCACTTCGGTGCAGATGCACTTCGGTGCAGATGCACTTCGGTGCAGATGCACCAATTCCTGTACTCCTACAAATCACTTGAAAAACATCAAATTGAACAAAATATTAAATATTCAGCAAAAATTATGGGTTGCCTCCCATTAAGCGCTTGATTTAAGAGTCTTCAGCTTGACTAAGTCTTGTGGGAGATATCTTTAGCCAGTAATGCAGCTGCATATGGTGCTACTGCATCAGAATTCTGCATAATTGACAGCATCTGGACAAGACCATTCATTTATACCTACAAAAGTAAAAATAAAAACACACAAAATACAACTAGTCCTAAAAATCTGGGTTGCCTCCCAGTAGCGCTTATTTTATAGTCTTTAGCTAGACATGTCATTCAAAACCTAAGTTAGGGTGGATAGTAGGACAAGAAGAAAATATCATCCTTCCTCTTTCTTCTTTTTGTTAGAAATCCCATGTATTTGGCATAGGGAAGCAAGTAATCCCAGGCCCCAACCAATAAGCATTTGGGATAACAATTCTCATTTTCTTGAAAAAATTTAAGCTCATTTTGTGGAGGATGTTTATCTTCAATTTCTTCATCTACCAAGGCAGGAGCACTGGATGCTAGAGCATTTATCAGATGATCATGTTGTTTGTGGAATTGCTTCTGCATCAGTTGATCAAGAGAGATGATTGCTGAACATTCTTCACTCTCCTCTGCAGGATACTTAAGAGCATTCATTACATTGAATTTCACCTCTTGATGATTTACTCTCATGGTTAGTTCTCCTTTTTGCACATCAATCAATATTTTCCCAGTTGCTAAGAATGGCCTTCCAAGAATAACTGGTACTTCTTCATCTGCAACAAAGTCAAGAATAACAAAATCTACAGGAAATACAAATTTGTCAATCTTTACCAAGATATCTTCTATGATTCCTTCTGGGTAAGCTATTGACCTTTCTGCAAGTGACAATGTTAAAGATGTAGGTTTAGCATGTCCAATTCCTAACTGTGTAAAGACAGATTTAGGCATCAAGTTGATGCTTGCTCCTAAATCACACAATGCACGACCTGTATAGTAAATACCTATTGAAAATGGAATTGTAAAGCTACCTGGATCTTTTAATTTTCCTGGAATTTTGTTTTGCAAAATCAAACTACATTCTTTGGACAAAGCAACTGTTTCAAATTCACATAATCCTTTTCTTTTTGAAAGAACATCTCTCATGAATTTTGCATAATTAGGCATTAGTTGCAATGCTTCAATCAAGAGAACATTAATATGCAATTGTTTTAAAACATCTAAAAACTTACTGAATTGCTTCTCCTCATGTGCCTTTTTTAATCTTTGAGGAAAAGGAGGAGGAGGATATTCAGGAACTAACCTTGGAGTTGGAACTTCATGAGATGCAGATGCATCAGGTGCTTCTGCATCTTGAGAAATTTTTTCATTTTTAGTTTTTTCTCCCTTACCTGTACCTTCATTCTCATATGGTTCTGCAAGATCCTTCCCATTTCTGAGAGAGATAGCTTTAACCTGTTCTTTACCTAGCCTTTGAGATGGACTTGCTTCTGTATTGGAAGGTAGTGTACCTGTTGGTCTTTGATACAGAGCAGTTGCCAATTGACCCACTTGATTCTCCAAATTCTTTATAGATGCATCTTGAGCTTGCCTAGCTGTTCTAGTTTCACTTATAAAGGACTTAAGCAAGGCTTCTAAGGAGTTATCATTGGCAGGTTGTTGTGGTCTTTGGTAGTTCTGAGATTGAAATCCTGGTGGTGTGACTGGTGCAGATGCACTTGGTCCAGGTGCACTAGTATTGTTCCCCCACCAGAAATCTGAGTGATTGTTCCAATCTGGATTGTAGGTATTTGGGTAAGAGTTGTTATTTTTATCATAACTTACATAATTTACAGAGACAGGGTTGCTAGGACACTCCTCATAAAGGTGACCTCCTCCACAATAAACACAACTTACACCTCCTGGAGGGGCTTGTGCTATTGCTGCTGCAGTGTTCTCTACTGGTGCAACTGCACTAGATGCAGTTGCACTGGTTGTGGTGAAGTTTTTGAACATGTTTGCTAGTGAGGCTACTTGAGCAGATAGGGCTGATATTTCACTAATTTCATGTACCTCTGATGATTTCTTTTGGGTACTTACCCTTTCAGTAGGCCAACTAGAACTATTAGTAGCAATTCTATCAATCAATTCACATGCTTTATTATAAGACAGATTTAACAATACACCACCAGATGATGCATCAAGCATTATTCTAGTTTGTGATTCCAAACCATTATAAAATGTTTCCATCTGAATAATGACTGGAAGACCATGGTGCGGACATTTTCGTAAAAGTTCTTTCCATCTTTCCCATGCTTCAAACAATGATTCAAATTCTTTTTGTCTAAAAGATGTAATATCATTTCTCATTCTGGCATTTTTGATGGGTGGAAAATATTTTGACAAAAACTTTTCAGCCATTTCATTCCATGTATGAATAGAATTAGGCTCCAATGAGTTTAACCATGATTTAGCCTTATCTTTCAAAGAATATGGAAATAGCTTAAGTCTAAATGCATCTTCACTAACACCAGGTATGATAAAGTTACTACATATTTCTAAAAACTGTTTTAAATGCTCATGGGGATCCTCATGAAGAAATCCACCAAATTGACCAATTGTTTGCAGCATTTGAAACATCATGGGTTTAAATTCGAAATGGACAGCCTCTATGTGAGGTATTGCTATGCTTGTTTGCATATTTTGATGATCAAACATAGCATAATCTCTCATAGGTCTATTTCTATCATTAATCATACCTATTGGTCCCATGTGAATGAATTGATTCCTGTGATCTGCTTCAGCATCTCTTTGTGATCCAGGACCACCTCTGACTGAGGCTGGTCTTGAGCCTTCTCCTTCACCTTGTTGAGACAAAGTATTGCTGCAACTTTGAAGTTTTTGTTTCTGGAGTTTTCGCAACCTTCTAAACTGTCTTTCTATTTCTGGATTAAGTTCAAATTCTGGTGATTTGTCTCTGGGCATAAGCTAGTGCGGTTGCACTAGGTGTAAATGCACCTGTTTCTGCACAGAAAAACAAAATACCAGAATAACAAAACAAATAAAAATAAACACTAATCTACTATCTTTAAAACAACAAAAATTAATGACAATCCCCGGCAACGGCGCCAAAAACTTGGTGTGTGAAAAACGTGTGCAAGTATACACAGTCACAAACAAGTAGTATAATAAGATCGAACCCACAGGGATTGGATTAACTTTTGTATGCTTAAGAAGATATAAATTAGTGCAGCTACACTACTCACAGTTTTGGATGGAGTTGAAAAGAAAACAGAATGTAAATATGCAATAAAATGTAGAGGAAATCAGTTGAGAATGATAATTGAGATGTCTTCACCAAATAAGTCACTTTCAAGAGTTATGTGCTTGTATGTGGTGCAGATGCACTGAGTGCAGCTGCATCAGTATGTGCCTTTCGGCTACTTTCTTGAGAGTTTCGTTACAAGCTTCCTATGTCTAGGCATGCTAAATAAGTTCACTCCTGCCTTTGAAGTACCCATTGTATCACCCTAAGGACTATGTTATCCTATGTCTAGGACTTAACAAGGAATTAACAAGCTTTCTTTATTAAACAAGTTAACAAAGGCTTTGTTAAACACTCACCCTTATTAGTTCTTGATTTCTAGTTATAAACCATGTCTGTGAATATAACTCTACTTATTCTAAGCGATCAACCTTAAAATAAGATGGATGTAGTATAACACAAGAACCAAAATGCATACACCATATAAAAACACAATAACTTTCTCAAAAGATCATTATAAGGTTAGAACATCTCAACTAAAGAGATTTAGCTGATCATAGGCATTGCAAGGCAAATAAAGATGAAATAAAACATGTTGAAGTAAAGGAAATTACAAGAGAAAACAATAGGGTAGAGATTACACCAATTGAAGAACTCTTGCATAAGTTTGCCAAGCAGTGCAGATGCACTGATTCCTTGCACTAGCTAACTCTATGAAGAAGTGAAGGGAGAAGTCGTCAATTCCTTCTTCACCTTCTTACAAACTAACAACTAATTTAAACTATAAAGAAAATAAATCTTTGAAACTAAGAATAACTAAACTAAAAAGAACATAAAAAGGATTATATGATATATGAGATATTTCTCAAGTGAGGAATTTGAGTCCTATTTATAGCCTTGGAAGTTTCCTTCATGTTGAGGTTTCCTTACTGATTTGAGTTAACCAAACCATGGTTACTTTTCAGCCTTTGAAAAAGCAATTTGAGTTTCATACTCAAATATCAAGAGTGGTCCAATTAGAGCTTGCCATATGGTTCATGAAATGATTTCTTCAAGTGGTCATCCATTGTGGGCGCCTCATTTTTAAAGTTTCCATGTGCCCCATGTGATTGTGGATCAGCTATAATGTCATTTAGAGGTGCCTTTGTCTTCTTTTGGTTTGAGGTGCTTCCGGTGTTGGCCTTTTTCTACCATTCGCAGAATGGTGCAGCTGCATGCAGTGCAGCTGCATCAAGTGCAGGTGCATGCAGTGCAGGTGCATGCAGGGTGCACTGGATGATTTGGATGAAATCTTTTACTTTGTGTATTGTGTTCTTCCAATGTAGATGTTTTATCTGAAAATACTCACAAACATATCAAACATACCAATATACAATAAAATGCTAAGTTATGGACATCTCTTATCTAAAAACCATAAATGTTGTTATTTTATTCATACTAACATATTTAACACATAATAGACTTGATTTTGGGCAAATATCTAAGTGTAAAAGCACAAATAACTCTATATAAAATAGAGTTATCAACACTTGATTTTATTAAATTAGTATTGATATTGATTGATTGATTGATTGATTGTATCTTAATCGACCAATCGATGTGCATATAGCCAGATTAATGCTCGATCATGGATTTCTCGCCTGATAATCTTCCTAACAATCCTGGTTAGTGCTCGATCATGTCGAGTCTTCTGATATGTAACTGTAATATTCCCATTAATGCTCCATCCTGGATTTCTCGCCTAATAATCCTTCAAGATCATAATATAAATGTGTAATTATTATGACCAAGACCCATGTAAGTATATGTATGCTCACTCTTAGAGGCCAATGATCAAGCTACTATAATTATTCACAAAGTTTAACATTTTTAACACTACTTGATCAAATTAAGGCTCTGTTTGGCAAAGCTGATCTGCTAGCTTATAACGGATAGCTTATAGTAGATCAGCTAGTTGTGTAAATGTTTGGGCTGACCAGCTTTTAGCATTTCTTAGTAGCTTATAGCGTTTTTTGAAATGCTACTTGAAGTAGTGTTTGAGCTTATAGCGTTCATTTTTTCTCTCAAATTTACCCTGACTACTTTAATTAAGTTACTCATTTATCCTCCTTTAAATGAATTCTCTCTCATTTTTAAGCATTAATTACAAATGTCTATGTACGTAATTTTATATTTATAAGCCACTTTCAACCGCTAATTTTTCCAAACACTTTAAATTCAATCTAGTAGCTTTTCCGCTATCCGCTAATTCATCCGCTATAAGTAAGCTTATCTGCTATCCGCTATAAGAAAGCTTAATCGCTACTTTTTGCCAAGCAGAGCCTAAGTGGCGATCTTATTTATTAGACTTGAAGAATAATAGATCTAGGAATGAAGAGGTGGGTGGATCTACTCTGCTTTCTCTAAGAGATATTTAGGGTGTGACTAGAGTCAAAGACTAATTAATAATACACTTTCATTATCTGCACTCCTTTATATATATTTTATATTATATTATGTTTTGTTGTCTTAGTCGATGTTGGCTGCTTGGTTTAGAAAACGCAACACATTTTGGCATAGGCACAAGACTAGTAAATAAAGAATAGAAAAAGACAGTTAGTAGGTCACAGAATATATATGAGACGCACGTTTTATTCGGCACAGCACATAAAGACGACCATGATTTGGAAAAGACCAAGATAGGCATGGCAACTTGCAAGGGAGCACGCAGTGTCTTCGAATACAGCCACCGTCCAAAACTTTTAAATTAGTTAGCCTGCGATATTTTTCTTGCCCAAATTTTATACTAGAAATATTTGTGAGATTCATTAGGCAATAAAAAACTAACAAATGACACTCTATGATTATTTTATAGACAATGGAGGATGGTGTTTTCAGAGTTTGAATCGGGAATTTTCTTCTTGCACTCCTTTGATATCTCTTAGCTCGTCAACTAAATTGTCTATTTAGGATGATGCTCTCTATGATTTACACAGTGAGTTTCCTGCTTAAGATGATAGTCTCTATGAATTAAACACTGATCCAGAGCTGTTGGAAAAATTTGGTTGTTAATTAATAAGAATAAATTTCAGACAATATAATATTTGAATAGTTCTCACAAAACTAGCACAACATAGAAAAACAACCAACAATTATATATTTGATTTAACTATAAGGGCAAACATTAGTAAATTCCTTTGAGATGGATAACGGTCCCTTTGAGATGAGAGTTGGATTCGAGAGTCGGTTATGCATGGAAAATGTATTAGCACCCCCATGGCATCCTTCCTATGGATTCCCAACTAATTAGTTGTATAAAAAGAAAGTTAATTTTCAAAATGTTGTTTACCCATTTTATTTTGAATAAAAGTCTTAACAATTTTTTTTGTTTTTTGTGCTTGACAGGAGTGGTCCCCCGCTCCTACGTATCTTTAGGTGCGATGGAGAAATCAATGCTACGTAGTTCTTGTGTAGGAGAAAGTTTGTTGGTTTGTGTTTTTTAATTTAGGGGTTTTAAGACTTTTGAGTTGTGCAACTCATTCGTCCTAAAACACTACTAATTCGATCATACGACTGATTTAATACCTGGTATTTTATGCAAATTTGTTTTTTGAAATAAAATAGATGTGTTTGTATTTTTTAATTTAGAAGTTATTTATTCTTAAACAGGGATTTTAAGACTTTAGCTGTATGAGGTGCAATAGTAAAACATGGGTGCAATTATTAGAAAGAGGTGTTGTATAAAAAATGGGCGGGGTGCGTTTAGCAGAGCCCAGTTCATTTTTTGTGAACTGGCCTGAATTTGCAAAAAAGGCTTGTGTGGGTACAACTTAAAACATTTGGGGCAGATAGTAACCTGAGATTAAACATTAAAATTAAAACAAATTAAAAAAAGAAGGAGGTATAAAAGGCAACAACCAACACAAAACTAACCATAATTCTATTCTCATTACTTCCCAGCGCTGTTTCTGGCATCTAAGAGAGAGAGAGAGAACGTGAAATTTCAGAAAACAAAGAGAGAGATTCGCGAGGAAGAGGGAGATTCGCAAGAAAGAGTGGGGGTGAGCAAGACCCATCCCAACCCTAAGACCCGTCTCATCTTCGTCCCATTTAACCCGCAAAACGTCGGGTTTGTTCGGGTCTAAGGACGGGTTAGGGTTTAAAGAATTGGCCCAGCTAAAATTTAACGTCGGGTTAGGGTTAAGTATAACTCATCCCAATCCGTTCCTTAGGCACTCATCAACACTAATTTTTTACTCTATCGATTACATTGTTAATGAGATTTTGATAAATAAAATATTCAATTTAAAATCTATGTTAGTTTATGTTCGGTACCGGAGTACAGGTTAGAGATCCAACCTGGAGTGTTCCGCGAGGATGGAAGGTTGACTTCAGATGGATGGCTGCTGACCTCGGATATGCCGAGGTGGTCTTCTCCCGCACCTTGGGTGGGGTACCTGCAAGCACTCTGATGCTTAAGTCAGCAATGGAAGAGAAGAGGTATTTAGGGAGAGAAATGAGTGCGTACCTGGAAATGGAGGGCTGCTCAAGTATTTATAGACCACGGCGCCGTACCCAGACTGTTGGATCGGGTGGATCTGTCCTTACCGTTGGATGCGGGTCAAGTGCGGATACGGACGCGACAGAGTACGGAATGGGCCAGGCCCAAGTCTTTTGAAGGGTTGGCCCAGTCCGAAACAGTTTCATTAGAAACCTTGTTGTAAAATACTATTGTAAAAGTCATGTTTTGAGTTTGAGTACATGGTAAAATACTATAAAAAAGTTGGCTTTTACTTCTAACTTATAATAACATTTGAGTGATCACTTTATAATTTTGTTTTAATTTTCCTTTGGGTTTGTTCGAGTCTATGGACGAGTTAGGGTCTAAAAAAGGACCGTATAAAAATTTAAGGCCGAGTTAGGGATGCGTACAGAGTTGGAGTGTTCCTGCAGTATTTAAGTTCAACGGGAGTTTTTCACTCTTTACTTGTCATTTTGAGTGATCGAAGATTCCTTCTTCCTGCGAGGCCAGTTCTGATTAACCTTCCGACATCCTTTCCGAATTGAAAACTCATCACCGAGATCAAAGTTCTTCCCGATGTCAAGCGTTGAAATGTCAGGTTGGTCTGCAGAAGATCAAAGGGTCTCCAGTCCACAGGAGAGTTCTCTACAAGATTCTGTTCCCGAGGTGTGGGACTCTAACGCAGTCGAGGCCGAAGCCGAGGAGTATCAGTTTAATCCGGCTCTGTACAACTGGGTTTCTTCCAAGGTGGTGGACACCACGTCCAAGCTGAATGGCGACACCTTGGCTGAGTTCGAGAAATACGTTGTTGCGCTTGCGGAGCAGAAGTGGAGGTTGGAGAGCGCGGGGCAACCGTCGACTTGCACCAAACTGTCGAAGAAGGAGCTCAGATACTTCTTCTACGAGAGGTGCCTAGACACCATGAGAATCCGGATTCCCTTGTCTGAGTTCCAGCAAGGCGTGCTGGACCATCTGCTGGTGGCTCCATCTCAACTAGCCCCCAATGCTTAGGGATATGTCAAGTCCTTTGAAGACGTGATGGCTTACCTAGGGCAGACTCCTTTGGTCCAGATTTTCTTCACCGTCTTCGACGTGTTCCGCCAGCCTGACAAAAACGAGCCCACCCGACACGGCCACGTTTGCCTTCGGGGGGTTCGGTATCGGGCTTATTTCACCCCGGTGAATGATTTGAACAAAGGTTTTAAGAAGTTTTTCTTTTATGTCCGTTCTGTGAACAAGAAAGAAAAACAAGCCATTGCCGACTACGAGGGATCCGAGTTTGTGAGGCCACACTTTTCCTTGTCCTGGGACGGGGACCACTACGACCACAACAATAAAGCCTTTTCTGTGGACCCGAAGTCCTAGTGGGGTGAGTATGCTGCCAGTTAACAGCTTCTTCAGGAATGGGGTGACAAGCTTTTGAAGGCCGGTCTGAGGTTTCAGTGTGCCGACATTATCAAAGCTGGGGCCGAGTCCGCAGTGAGGTTGAAATCTACATTAGGTAAGCCAAAATTCCCGAAGTCTGTTTTCCATTTTATTTGTCCTGGTGACTTAACCGATTTTCTTTTTCTTTTCCGCAGATGCGCTGGCTGCTTGCCTCGTGCCCGATCCCAATGCCGGGGTCCAACTCAAACCATGCTCTTCAAAGCGGAGGACAGGCACAAGTGCTTCAAGGCGGAAACATGCTGTTCTAAGCACTGAGGCCCCATCCCCCTTCAAAAAATCAAGAACACTGCTGACGAAGATTCTGCTTTGCCTGTTGAGTTAAAGATCGAGGTCCCTTTGATAGCCGACCTAGAGGCTTGTGTGAGGGTGGCTGAGACAGCCTTCAGTTTGTTTCACGAGCTTGAGGATCTGGATTCTGACTTGGAAGTCTCGCAGCTCTCGAGGAGACTGGAAAGAGCTGAGGCCATCAATTGTGAGTTGGAGGGGGATCTCCTAGACAGGGCTGACAAGTTGGAGTACTGTCGGGACGTGAGGATCCCAGAGCTCATCGAAGAGAATCACGTCCTCCGGGGTACTATTAGTTCTCTGGCCTCGGCTGAAGAGCAGATTGCAAATCTTGAGGCTCAACTACTGGGTCAGGATGAGGCAAAAGAAGCGGGGGAAGTCCAGAGGTAGCTTGCTGAAGCCAAGGCGGAGGAGGTCCGGGTCCAAACTGAGGCTGATGCCCTTCAGGCCGAGGTTGAGAAGCTCAAAGGCGAGTGCAGCACTGTTGGAGCCAGGGTGGAGAGTTCGGCGGTACTCGGATTCAACCATTGTAAGAGCCTCTTGGCCGTGGTTAGCCCTAACTTGCCACTGGGCCTTCTGGTACCTGAAAATGAAGTCTTTGAAGGGAATCTGGTTAGGCCCGTACCCGGTGCTTCTTTGGACCAGGCTGAAGTGCTCTACGTCGGCTCTGAGGAGGAGGTATGTGAATGAAGACTACGAGGCCCGTCCCTTCTTAGTTTCTTCTAATATTTTGTATTTGTAAATATTGGCCACTGGCCCTCCTTTTGTAACATTGGCAACATCAATGAAAGTTTATTTTTATTTACCCCTTATTATTCACATTTCGTTTGCAAGTGATTTCGTGAGCGAGGTGAGAGTGGATGAGGCCGAAATAAAGATTACCTGAGTGTCTCACCTTGAACTGTTGTGAGTTCTTCTTGATGGTCCCTGATGGAGCGCGGGGCTCAGAGATCAGGGGAGTCTTTATCCCCTGATGGAGCGCGAAGCTCGGAGATTAGGGGAGTCTTCTACCTCAAATGGAGCGCGGAGCGCGGAGCTCGGAGATCAGAGGTCCCTTCGGCCTCTGATGGAGCATTGAGCTTGAAGATCAGAGGGAAGGTCTTGGTTCGAAGCCGCTGGGACTTCTTCCTTCGGCCTCTGATGGAGCATTGAGCTTGGAGATCAGAGGGAAGGCTGCCCGCTCGAGGCGAGATTGAGAGCCGCTGTGGGCCTATGTGCGCTTCTCAACTGAGCATTTAAACTCGGAGTCGGGAAGGACATGTGCGTCTCTGCAAGGGCCTCGCCTCATACCGTCGTGCGCCGAGTGGCCAGCTCGAGTCGAACTCGAGTAAGTGGGGCATCGCCGGATAACCTACGTGTTAGTGCACATACAACAATAAAATTAGAAATTGATGGCACAGTTCTGCAATCTTTTCTTATTGAAGACGGAATTAATACATTTGTACGTTCATTATTTTTCCACTTTCTTCAATCTTTGTTGGGCCCGTCGCCCTTTCTATTCTTTTTTCTTGTTTCCTAGTTCGGTCAGTTGTGAGAGCTTATTGTTTCTCGGCTTGCCGTTCTGATTTGAGGCAGAGGTACTGACACCTTTTTGCCCCATTGAGATTCACCGGGACCGTGACCACCTCCTCATGCTCTGAGAAGAATTTCATCTTAAGATGAACGGTGGAGGCGACGACCCCAAGCTTCCCCAGCATCGGTCGGCCGATGATACAGTGGTACGGGGACGGGAAGGGCAGCACTAGGAACCTCGTCTTAATGGTCTTTGAAAGTTTGTCCTCCCCGTACGTTACCCGGAGCTTGAGATAGCCCAGCGGCTTGGTTCTGGAGCCGTTGAACCCCACCAGGTCGGACCCGTCATACTCAGCTAGGTCGGCCTCGGAGATCTTCAATTTTGGGAGCAGCTCCCTAAACAGATGTCCACCGAGCTTCCTTGGTCAACCAGGATACTCTTTACATCAACCCCGGCTAAGACTGCAGAGATGACCAGCGGGATTTCTTCATCGGATTTGCCTCTGAGGAGGTTAGCGTCAGTGAAGGACAGTGGTAGCCTGTTTGACTTGATTAGAGCTGGGGCCGGGCCACTTCCGATGTTGAGTATTTCCTGCCAGTGCCGTTTTATGGAGCGCTTAGTCCGCCTGACCTCCATGGAGTAGCCTCCCATGATTACCATGGCCATGGGTCGCTGCCTTTGGGATCTCGGCGCGTCTTCTACCGAGTCTTCTGCCTTTGGATACTTCGTTGACCACGGCCTTCGATTTCTGTGGCGAGTGCCTGGGAGACCTTTCCCTCTTCTTGTTGTTCGACCTAAGGTACTATTTCAGTTTCCCTTTTGAATCAGATCTTCTCTGTTGTCCTTCAGCACCCTGCAGGCCTTAGTATCATGACCGCTGCTCCTGTGATATCTGCAGTTTGCCTTTTTGTTTGTGTTGCCGCGTTGAGGAATCGGAGCCTGCCATTTCATATCACGGAACTCGGTACTGGCGCACTCAGCCAAAATCTTTTCCCTGGGAGCGTTGAGGTCGGAATACTCAGCGTGCCTTCCGCGCCATTCCTTCTTGGGCTTATCCTTAGAGTCCTTTCCCTTGCCCGACGTCGGACTTGTGTTGGGTATGTCCGCAGCGTCGGCTTCCTCATAGTCGATGTAGTGCTATGCATGCCTCAGGAATTCATCAAGGGTTTTTGGCTTGCGGAGCCCGACACTGATCTGGAAGAGCGTGCCCTTCCGAAGGCCGTGCCTCATGAATAAGACCCTGATGTCGTCGGAGAGTTGATGTACATCGTCCGCAATCCAGTTGTATCTTTCTATATAGTCCCTTAGGGACTTTTTCTCCCCTTGGCGGACTCCCAGTAGCACGTCTTCCGACTTGGGTTTCACCCTTGAAGCTGTGAAGCGTGATGAAAATAACTTCGTGAACGGCTTCCAACCCGAAATTGATGCTGGAGGAAGCTCCCGGTACCATTTTAGGGCGCACTTGCTTAGGGAGAGAGGGAACAGATTGCACCGGACATGGTCCGAGGCATCACGATAGTCAAGCATTAAGTCAAAAGTGTCCACATGTTCGTTGGGGTAGCCTCTGCCGTAATATACATTCAGCCGAGGAGGCTTTTCAAGAGGCTTCGGAATACGGCAGTTGGCGATTTCCGGGATGAAAGGGCTAGCCCGGGACTTTCCCTCCTTTTTCTTCGACTTATGCTTGTAAGTTCCCTTCTTCGACTAACATTGGTGGCATAGAAGCCATAGTATTAACATTTGTTAATGCTGCAGTAGTCATCATTGACACAGGAGCAATTATGGGAGGAGTTATGGCAGTTACTCCCATTGTCGTCGAAGAAGGCATAACAACGGTTATGCCTGCAACATTTGCAGCGTTAGCGTCAATAACTGACGCTTGTTCTTGTGTACTTTGTGCATTTGATGCGGAGACATTATTTGTACTAGAGCGCGCCATCTCTGAAAAATGTTTTCCACTCCTTAAACGCATGCACAGATAAGCACAATTTTTTTTAAACAATTTCAACGAAAAACTTTAAAATTAGCACAAATGTCCCACTAGGCGTGCCAATTTGTTTACCGTGGTTTTTGGTAAACACCGCTAGTTTGAAATTTCTTCTGTTTGCAGGATCAACTAGTAAATCCTAAGACCATTTTTGTTAAAGTTTTTCCAGAAATTATGAATGTTTTACAGTTTTTAAAGGGGAGAATGAAGATAACTGTCAGTTTCGCGTGAAACCGTCGAAGTCACTTCAGACAGAGATGAAGAAAGCAAATTAAAATGCAGAAAATTGCTTAAAGAAACAAAGTAAAATGCATTAATTGAAAAGCTCTGACTCGTTTTCTCTGTGATGTTGGAAGTTAGAGCGTGAGAATCTGTAATGAGTTTGTGACCCGTTTTTCCTATGAAAAACTACTATTTATACAAGGAGGGAAGAAACATAACCAACTAACTGCAGAGAATTTAAAAACAGTAACTGCTGCGCCTTTTCGACCAAGGTAACTGCTGGGCTATTTCAACAACGAGCACTTAATTCCTGATCTTTCACTAAACTCTAGCTTCCTTCTTGTCGAACCAACTCTTCTTCAATCCTTTATATTCGTTAAGTTCAGAGCTTCGTCGAATTTACTTTCTGATACAATTCTTCAGTGTCGAAATTAACAGTTTCATCTGAAACTAGCAAATCAAACCTCGTTGACTGCATTTAATTTAGCCTGTCGAAAATGCAGGCTAACAGATGCTCATTGAGTTCTACTTTACATGTATAGTTAAAATTAGTTTTAGATCAACAGTAAGTTGTAAATTCCTTCACTAGTTTTTATTAAAGATCAAAAGTCACAAATTTTTAAACACATCGGAAAAAATAAAATGGTATACTTACTATTTTAAAATTTGAAAGGTCACACACTTAGAAGTGAAAGTTGATATTATTTTTAAAATAATTATTAGATTAGCAACTAATGACATAGCGTATCTTAAAAATGTTGGACTAATTAAAATAAGAGCTAAAATAGTTGTGTAAGTTTAAAAATGATATATTTTAAAGTTGGTTTGGTAACCTCCTAATGCAACATGTTTTATTTCACCTATCTTTGTCTTGCAATGCCCAATATGAGCTAAATTTCCTTGGTTGAGATGTTCTAACCTTATAATGAACTTTTAAGTAAGTTGTTGTGCTTTTATGTGGTGTAAGCATTTTAGTTCTTGTATTATACTTCTTTCAACACTTGTTTTAAGGTTGATCGCTTGAAATAAGTAGATTTGTAAAAGCAGACATGGTTTACAATTAAGAACTCAAGAACTAATAAGGGTCAGTGTTTTAATAAAGCCTTTGTTAACTTGTTAATAAAGAAACTTTGTTAAATCCATGTTAAGTTCTAGACATAGGATAACATAGTCCTTAGGGTGATTCAGTGGGTACTTCAAATACAGGAGTGAACCTATTTTGCACGCCTAGACATAGGAAGCTTGTAATGAAACTCTAAAGAAAGTGACTGAAAAGCACATACTGATGCAACTGCATCCAGTGCAACTGCACCGCTTAAATGCACAACACTCTTAAAAGTGACTTATTTGGCAAAGACATCTCAACTATCATTCGCAACTGATTTCTTCTACATTTTATTGCTTATTTACATTCTGGGGGTGTGTTATTAAACTTGTCTTATAATGAAACATGTGAATTAATTGATAGAATTGCAACCAACAGTTCTAGTTGACCGACTGAGAGGGTGAGTGCCCAAAAGAAACCATCAGGGGTACATGAAATTAATGAAATATCAGCCCTATCTGCTCAAGTAGCCTCACTAGGAAACATGTTCAAGAACTTCACTTCAAACAGTGCAACTGCATCTAATGCAACTGCACCAACAGAAAACACTACAGCAGCCATAGAACGAGCCTCTCTAGGAGCTACAAGTTGTGTATATTGTGGAGGAGGTCACCTTTATGAGGAGTGTCCTAGCAACCCTGTCTCTGTAAATTATGTAGGATATAACAGAATTAACAACCCTTATTCCAACACCTATAACCCTAGTTGGAAAAACCATCCAAATTTTAGATGGAGCAACACCAGTGCACCGGCACCTAATGCATATGCACCAGCTACACCACCAGGATTCCAATCTCAGACCTATCAAAGACAACAACCACCTGCCAATGATAACTCCTTAGAAGCCTTGCTCAAATCTTTTATTAGTGAAACCAGAACAGCTAGGCAAGCTCAAGATGCATCAATAAAAAATTTGGAGAATCAAGTGGGGCAATTAGCAACCGCTCTGTATCAAAGACCAACAGGTTCATTACCATCAAATACAGAAGCTACAAGTTCACAAAAGCTAGGTAAGGAACAAATGAAAGCTACTTCCCTAAGAAATGGGAAGGATCTTTCAGAACCATATGAGATTGAAGGTGAAGGTAAGGGAGAAAAAGAACAAAATGAAAAAAATGAGAAAAACAGAAAAGAAAAAACTGCAGAAGCATCCAATGCTCCTGCATCTCAAGAAGTTCAAATGCCAAGATTAGTTCCTGAATATCCTCCTCCTCCTTATCCTCAAAGATTAAAAAAGGCATATGAGGAGAAGCAATTCAGTAAATTTCTTGAAGTTTTAAAACAGTTGCACATTAATGTTCCCTTAGTTGAAGCACTTCAACAAATGCCAAATTATGCTAAATTTATGAAAGATGTGCTTACAAAAAGAAAAAGGTAAGGGGATTTTGAAACAGTTGAAATGTCAAAAGAATGTAGTCTATTGATGCAAAACAAAGTTCCTAGGAAATTGAAAGACCTTGGCAGTTTTACAATTCCATTTTCAATTGGAAAATTTTATACAGTTTTACAATTCCTTTACCCTAGGGAGGTGTTAATGGTGTAAACTATTTTGGAAAAATAGTGGAAATACTCACAAGAAGTGAGGAGTGGATGTAGTCCCGGAATTTGGGTGAACCACTATAAATCACTGTGTTATTTATTGCTTTTAAATCATTAGTTTGCCCTTTATGAGAAAACTCTCCATCAGGAGAAGATTTGTGAAACATGAGAAGTTTCAACTCTGACCCTTCTCTGATTGTAAGTGTTCTGAAATTAAAACAAAGTTTTCAACCCTTCTCACATCTTCTCTGCACTTATAACATTCTGTTAAAACTCTTGAAAAGCTGTTTCTAAATATATCACAACATTATCTCCAGTCTAGCTACATCTTAACAATCAAACAGATACACTTTTTAAGAGTGTTAAGTATTGAAGGTGAAACTATCTGACTCTTCTCAACTCCTCTATATAGTTGAGAAGACTGATAAATCAACCTTCTCTGCTCACCTATTAAGTTAAGAAGATTGTTTTGACGCACCCTTGTTAACTCAATTCATTTACTGTCTTATCTCTAAGTCATACTTGTGAAGAAAGTTCTTATCTTGCAGGTGAATTTAAAAAGGGTCACAATTCCAACCCCCCTTACTTATGACATTGTTGACTTCAGGTAATCCCACCTCTTCTAGCATCTTCCGAATAAAATTCCAACTCAACCTGTCATACGCTTTCAAAAAATCAACCTTAATAGCAAACATACCCGTTTTCCCTCTCATTTTTTCATGGTGTGCGCCATTTCTTGAGTCACCACAATGTCTTAATGAATATTCCTTCCCGGCACAAACCCAGATTGAAAAGGGGAGATGATCTTAGGAATAATGAATTTAAGCCTAGCCACAACAACTTTACTCACAATTTTGTATAAAATACTGCAAAAAGAGATTGGCCTAAATTGATCCACAAACTCCGGATTATCAATCTTTGGAATCAAGACAATATCAGTAAAGTTAATAAAGGCAAGTAAGGTGGGGTCAGACCAAACTCTCCGAACATACTCACAAATGCTATGTGCCACCACCTCCCACGAGTTTTGATAAAACCCCGCAGGAAAGCCATCTTGTCCGGGAACCTTCCACGGTTGCATACTAAGCATGACATCTTTAATCTCCATATCCCCAATAGGCGAGCTAAGACTCAAGAAACCTTCCTCATCAATATCTAGAAACGAGATATTAGTTTGAAACCAACTCTGCCCAGCCACTCCATCCGAAAATAAAGACTTATAGAAATCATTAATATACTTCTGTAGCACATTCTCATTATCAAGCCACACCCCATTAGCATCTCTAAGCATCTGAATATGATTTGTCCTCCTCCTTTGAACAGTCTTCAAATGATAATATCGAGTATTCCTATCACCATCATGCAGCCACTTGGCCCGAGAATGTTGATGCCATAACAACTCCTCCAGCAGACTAATACTACGAAGCTCTTGAAGATAATTCTCAACCTTAGAAAGAAATTTGTTACCAAGACCAATCTGAAAGGCCTTTTGGATTCCATTAAGACTAGCATGAATCTCCCTCTTCTTGGTTCTAACTATACCAAAAGTATAGTTTTTCCAAACCTTGAGAGTGGACTCCATTAATTGAAGATTCTGATTACAATCCATATCACAATTCCAAAAGTTACTAATCACATCCTTAAAAAACTTATCCAACAACGGTGTTCTTTGCCGCAATTTTTAAGTGAGAAGAAAGAGTTAGTTATAAGAGTTAAAGGAAGAGTTGGTTATAATAGTTAAAGGATGAGTTAGTTTTGAAAGTGCTAAGGAATTAGAACGATAAGTAACCCAAAATAATAATAATAATAATAATAATAATAATAATAATAATAATAGTAATAGTAATAATAATAATAGTAATAAGTTAATATTGTTTAAGATCTAGACCAACACCTTAGTACCGAGTAATTTAGCTAATATCGACTTTGAATCATTAAGATTATTAAGCTATTTGACGTTTATGCTTTGTCGTGATTGTTGGTTGGTATTGCGCGTATTTTTATGGGAAACTTGTTGCACAATGGGCAAGTTACCATTCGCCGATGATTAACGAGCTGGTTTGTGTAGAAGATTCTTGTCACAACATTAACAAGAAATCATTACGGTATGGACGAGCTGTATCTTCGTGATCGAGATTTGAAGGATCCTTTTCGCAACATGGGCAAGGACTCATCACAGAATGGGCGAGTTGTACCTTAAAAGTTGAAGATTGTAACAGGAATTTTGTCGCAGTATGGGCAAGGACTCGTCGCGGTATGGGCGAGCCGTACCTCAAAAGTTGAAATTTGTAGGAGGAACCTTATTGTAGTTTGGGCAAGGACTCGTCGTAGTATGGATGAGTCGTACCTCAAGGATGGTAAGTATGATGATAGGTGTGGTGGTAAGTAAATGATTATGGGAGTAGTAATAGAGACGGCCTTGACCCAGCCTTGCGGGTAGGCCCAGTGTGGAGGTCCTAAATGGGGTATTGCTGGGGCATTGCACAAAACACTTGGGGTACCCTGACAAGACTCTATCTATGTCGCGGGATGTGAGGGCACTTGCATCCGCTTATCCTGAGTTAGATGGATCTTGATTTATTGTTGGAGTAGTGGGGATCGCGTTGACCTTGTAGTCATAAGACCGTATGCTAGACCGAGATGATGATCTTAGTTGATGATTGAATGTGTACGCGCGTTATGTTCCTTGCAGCCACATTTCGCAGTATGGACTTGTTGTATATGTCATTCTTTAGGGAGTGGTTGTTTGAGAATTATTTGATGGATTGTGACAGTCTTTGATGTTTTATTTTCGATCTTATGTTCCTTATATGGTTTCGACGCTCTTTCTCACCCATGCACCATTTTTTAGATTGAGTTCCAGGTGTCTTAGGAGCAGCCTTCTATGACCGTGTAGCGGTGGAGACGTGATCACCACAAATTCCCTCGTAACTTGCAGAATGATACTACGCGTTGATGTTACTCTTTCTTTTTAATTGAATTAAGGGTTAATTGCTCGAATAATGTCACATCTGGATTTGGGTTGTACTACTTTATTATAATTAAAGATTATTTTTGCTATTGTATTTAAAGAAAGGTTTTATCACTTTAGTCTTTAGTATTAATATAAATTGTGTTTACATGGTTTAAGGAATTCGACATCTTTTACTTGCGAAAAATATTTCAGAAAATGAATTGCGATTATTATTTTCAAAAACAAATTTACTTGTTTTGCGTACTTTTCACCTATAACTACTTTTGAGGTAAAGGGTGTCACAGTTTTCACTGCCATTTTTTACCCATATGTTTGAGTTTGGCACATCAACCATAACTTCATTATACTCATATTAATACTTTATGTATAGCTAACCGCAGGTGACTCATCATGTTATTTTGCCTTTGCAAGATCCATGAGTAAGGAAATAATCAATTTAACAGCGTCTCTGTTATATTTTGCTCTACCATTCCTTTTGATAATATGCAATATAAATCAAAAACAACTGTGATTTCCTTGATTAAATATGAGTAAGAAAAAACATACTTACAAAAATCTAATAATTATGAAATTAATTCATACTTTTCATTTTTATCTTTACCATTATAGTTGATTTTAAATTAATTGGTTTTCTTTTTTGAGGTACTAATTGATTGTTTTTAGTACTTATTTTGGATTTGCATCGGAGTTTTAATGTTTTTTTTGGAATTGGAAACACCTACACCACATCTTGTGGTGGCATTCAATGAGGTATGACTCCTTGTCTTTCCTCGTTAAAGTTTTATTGTTTATGTTTTCTGCAACTTAAATTTTTTAGGGCATGGTGGCATTAACGGGGGCGACGACAGGTAGAGGCGACGAGGGTGACGCAAAAGATTGTTGCAACGTGGATGGGTTCACTTTAGCTGTATTTTGTTCCACTCTTATTTGTATATTCTTTATCTTATTTGTACCCCATTTTTTGCTTTGTTGATTTTTAGTCCATTTCTAAGATTTGAATATGGTGGGTCTTTTAAACTTTTTGAAAATTCAAATTTTTTAGGCATGGTGGCGGTGACGGGGAGAGAGAATCATGGTGGATTCACTTTAACTGTATCTTCTTCCTCCCTCATTTGCATATTCTTTCATCTTATCTTCATCTCATTTTCTTTTTTCTTCTTCGGATTTTTACTCCATTTTTAAGATTTGAAACAGGTACTCGTTCCCACCCGGACAGGCCGGATCAAACATCTGCTTGGCTCTTGAAGGGCTTCCCCAGAGAGTGACTGATCGACTACCAAAAGTCACGCCTCCTCCTCCCCAGAAAGGAATGAAGCACAATTAGAGGTAAATATCCCTGATTTCCCTCCTTTGTCTGTAACGGTCAACTCGACAATTAAACTGTAATAACTAGCATTTATGTACCTTGTACAATAAATATAGCCCTTTGAGGCCAATGGAAGTATCCCAATTCATTCTCTCAATTCAACTCTCATCACACACACAAATACTCTTTCGGCCCGTTCTCAACAAGAGAAATCGGCCGTAACATTGGGACCTACCGTGGGGCCTAACAAAACTCTCCCACGGCTCACTATCAAAAATCATCCCTAGAAAACAACGGTGACCACCAGGAATGGACCTAGTGAACTTGGCAACTCCCATGGTCCACAACACACTAGGGATCCTCGCCTGGAGAAACTAATGAACTCAGTACAATTCCTCCAGACCCAAAATGCGGACCAACAGCACAAAAATGAAGAATAACAGCTATAATCCAAAGCCCTAGAAGCATGGGAAGCACACCTGCTGCAACAACTAGCCGACATGAGACGGTTCACCCAAGTGCTGGAGCCTACAAGAACTTCTTTGCGGGCATTTCAACCAATCACAGTGGAAATACAGGCAATGGAGATCCCCCTGTTACCAAGTGGCTTCAGTCTCAAGAGGGGGGTGAATTGAGATTTTTGAAAACAGATCCCCTTTTTAACGACTTAGTTTGATTTTCGCGCAGGTTTATGAAATAAAAGAATTAGAACGCAAAACAATAAAGAACACGCGAGATTTATACTGGTTCGGTCACCTCCCAGTGACCTACGTCCAGTCCTCACAACCCTTTGTGAGATTTTCCACTATCAAATCAAAGCTTTCAATAGGGTGCTTTAAAACCCTTACAGACACAGCCACTCTTCACCAAGGAGCCCTAAAAACAATTACAATAAGAGATACCCCACCCTTGTTACAATCAAAAACCCTAGAGAGATACCCCACTCTCTAGTACAACCAATTGACATACAAGAGATACCCCACCCTTGTTACAGTCAAAACCCTAGAGAGATTCCCCACTCTCTAGTAAAACCAAATAACAGTAATTAAACAAATTACAATAAACAGAAATACCTCTAAGAAGGCGAATACAACAACTTGAAGATTTTCCCAACCTAACCCTTGAGAGAGATCAGCTCAAAGTGATGAAGAACGTGAGAGGAGAAGTGTGACAGTGAATGAGTTCACGTTCTGCGTTTTTAGAATTGTAGGTTGTTGGTTTTGATCGTAAAACCTAGGTCCTATTTATAGAGTTAGGAAAAATATGACCGTTGAAGCAATTTGTGTTATAAGTGGGTAATCGATTTATGGCTTGCAAAACATAGTATGATAATCGATTAGTTGCTTCAAAGAAAATAGCTCCATAAGTGAATAATCGATTATATGCTTAAAGAAACAAAGATAGTAATCGATTATGTGCTTGTTTTGAGGAAGCACTTAATCGATTATGTTCTTAAATGAAAGAATGATATGAGTCGATTATATGCTTGGTGCAAAGGAGGAAAGAATCGATTATATGCTTGAAAATAGGAGTGTTTCACAAAATTAAGAAGATAATCGATTTTCTTCTTTAAAAACTAAACACCATAATCGATTGCTAGCTTTAAAGCTAACAATCGATTCTTTGCTTTAGAAAACAAGTCAAGAATCGATTCATTGCTTCCAAAACCAAGTCCTTTAACAATTTAATCGATTGATGGCTTTAAGCATAAGGAGGAAATCGATTTTTGTCTTAAACAATATGAATGAAATCGATTTCTTTACTTCAAAACAATTTCTTTTAAAAACACTATGCCATGACTCTATTTCTTTTAAAAAGCAACAAGTGCCTAACCTATTTATCAATTGAAAACATAAGTTAGGTCCATTTGTGTGTGAGTGCTAGTGTGTTTAGTGATTTGAGCCGATCATCAAAAGCGGTTTACAATTCATTCCTAAGACACGACCCAACTTCCTAGGGACTACTACCCTTGACACACTTACTTCTTGAGTTGGTTATGCCTTGGAGTTCCATTTATCACTTTGTCTTATATTACTTCATCATCAAAACTTAACCTGCAACACAAGATATCCACACCCCCTAGGTTCAGGGAACCAGCGATTGGGGGCTACAACGGCTCTGGAGACCCCCAAAGTCACGTTGACGCATTTCAAACACAAATGTTCATCACTGGCGGTAATGACGTCATCAGCTGCAAAATGTTCGCTGGTACCCTAGCAGAAGTGGCACTGAAATGGTTCAAGGGGCACTCGGCAAAATCTGTGACAAGATTTAAGGACATGGCCAGCAGGTCTGTCCAACAGTTCTTAGCCAATAAGAAAAATGAAGTTGGCCTTGGTGACCTATTTAATGTGCGACAAGGACAGACCGAACCTCTCAAGAGTTACTTGGAACGGTTCAGCAAAACAACTGTTCTCGTTGAAGAGACGAACGAGAAGTTCTTTATAACTACCTTCAACAAAGGGTTACGTAGCGGAACTTTCAGCTAGCCACTGATCGTTTGGAAACCTCGAACAATGGACGAGGTCCAGGTAAGATCGGAAAAACACATAGAAACCAAAGAGTCTAATGCCGGCAACAGGGAAAAAGAAGCAGTAAGGCCAAAATTTACGGTCGAGTAGGCCGAACCTCAGCGTACTCGGCCACAAAACAGGGAAAAAAGAGATAGAGGAAACAAAGGCAGAAACCGGTCGACAAGACCTGGAGCAGGAGAAAGGTACACCCCACTATACGCAAGGATATCAGATATACCGGACAAATCTCTGCAAGACGGATCCATATGAAGACCGGCCCCATTCGTAGGGACGATAGGCAGAAACTTGGATTGCTACTGCAGATACCACAGAACGGATGGCCGCACAACAGATGACTGTTGGACCCTCAAACAGAAGATCGAACAACTGATTCAAAGGGGAGCCTTGAAGAAGTACGGGAAAGAAGGTGTAACGGGAGATGGAAAGCGAAGAAAGTGGAGTACTAGTCGCAGACAAGAATCAACAGGAGGAAAAAAGCAAGAGAGTTCTCAAGAAGGAACTGAGCATGAGACAACTGACAAAGGAGGGATCAACTCAAATGTCGAAGGATTCTCAAGTGAAGGAGCCACCACTTCGGCCTGGAAAAGGTATGTAAAGTCAATAAGGACAATCAGTAACAGTGAAGATAGTGTTGCGTAGGAATACCCAGATATCACCTTTGAAAACCAGGACTTCAGTGGCGTCCAGCCACACTCGAACGACCCTATTGTGATCTTAGTCACAACCAGCGGCTTTAAAGTGGCCAGAGTCCTGATAGATGGAGGCAGCTCGACCAACTTCATCTATGGAAAATGCTTCGATGAGTTGAAACTCCCACCAAGCATGCTGAAGGACTATCTCGACACCTTGGTCGGATTCTCAGAAGAACACGTGGCAGTCCGAGGATACCTAAATCTCCGCACAACATTTGGAGAAAAGAATGATGCAAAGACAGTAGTGTTACAGTACATGGTCGTTCAAGCTCATTCCTTCTACAACATAATCATAAGAAGACCAGCTCTTAACGCTCTCTTAGCATCAGCTCCCTATCCGCACCTATGTGTAAAGTATCCCTTGCCGAACAGAAGAATAGGAACAGTGAAGGGAGATTAGGCAATGGAAAAATCAAGATGGTTCAGAAAGGAAAGGAAGGTACACAGCCGTGCGGAGCGACCGCTGCTAGGGAGGAACAAAAGAATAAGCAAGTTGCTGGGCGTAACCCAAAGACACCGGGCCAAAAGGCACTAAAACCAGTCCTTCAAAAAAGAAAAAGAAGAACAAAATGTACTTTTGTATACCGACCATATAGGCCTTCCAACTGTACGAAAAACATCAATAAAAGGACTAAATTATTTTATCCTTATCTCCCAAAAATCTAGAATGGACCACAGTAACCCCAGGTGTAAAGTCCCGACAGGAAAGAACCGAGCAATGCATGACGTTACCCTCAGGCAAAAAAATAAGTCCCGACAGGCTATAGGCAGGGCTGACGAGTTCTTTCCCCACCCTTTGGCGAACCTTTTGGGGAAAGGCGAGCCTGGCAAGCTCGCCGCAGCATTGGGAATCTCTCTAGACATAAGTTTCGACAGGTGAAGACTGGCAAAAGCCGACATACACCCTTGGGCAAAGCAAAGCAACGAGAAGTGCCGGGTCTCTTAGCTTGTGTGGCCAAGACCTTAAACGAAAATAGTTCAAAAGAAAAATCAACACATGCAACAACAACAATGGCAATGTCAGGTCCATTAGCCCGTGTGGCCAAGACCTTGGTTCAATGAATGAGACGAAGAGGTGTTGAACTTAGTACAAAGGCAAAGTACCAAGAGCAATGGCAGATAAAGGCTTGCAGAAAGGGAGACCCAAAGACAAGCAGACAATACGAAAAAAAGCGAAAGTGGAAACGGTAGGAGGCAGGAACTATTTATAGACCACTTAAGAAATACGCAAATGGTCACGATCACTCAGACAACGTTTCATCCAACGGCGCGATAATGGGGCACGAGACGGATGGCGCAGATTAGTGCACCCTTCCACATCCCACCGTTAGATGAAGACACGCGTCGATCCATGAATGGAGACGTCATGACATGACCATCCTTGGGAACAGGCGCAATAATCACACGACATAACTCACGCCGCCTCAATCAAATCAAACGTCAGGCACACAAAATCGACCAAACGCCTACAAACCGATAGGTCACGACAAAGAATAGAAAAGATACAACTCCACATCCAAGCTTTTTTTTATTAGTTCATGAAAAAAAGAATACAAGGCATTACACATTGTCCATTTCGTTTATATTGAAGCATGAGAAACTACATGTGTAGACATATAAACATACATATTGTAATCTAAAGGCCAACCGGTCAAATACCGAGTCGTGGCCAAAGCGTCCTTTGTAACTTCATCTACTGGAAACTCCCCCCGTGTCGAGCGCCCAGTAGAACAGCATCCTCTCCAGACCAATGCTCAGCCCAAGAAGACTCTCCCAAGTCAAGTGCCTAAAGAAGGCTCTTGGGCAAGGTCGAGTCCCCTGGCACTCCTGTTGAGCATCAAAACGTCTGTAGGAATACTCAAGGAACTCAAAGAAGGAAACCTGATCCCACACGCTGGAGCAAACATGGAGAAAAAGAGCAAGGGAGAACTGCAACATTCACAGAGAAGAACCCTCCCCCTTCATGCACATATATATACATGAGGAGGAACGGGTGGTTACCAAATCAGCATTTACGAAGGACGCAAAAAAACAACAACAGTCAAACGAGGAAACCAAAAACAGTTAGGTCTAAGGTCAAACGGTCCACACATCAAATTAACCGCATGTCCAATTAACGACCCAAAATCAACAAAATCGAGGAGCACCGATCACTGACCAAAAAACTGGGCATATGGAACCACCTCATCTAAACCGAAGGTCTGGGCGCCGAAAACCAAGTCCGAATGAACTGAAGGGCTATAGCACAACCCGAGCTCCACTTGTTTGAACGACTTTGTACTCTGCGCTCGCCGTTCGTAGGTCTTTGTTCCCACCCGGACTGGTTGGCTCTATCATCTGCTCGGCTTTTGAAGGGCTTCCCCAGAGAGTGACCAATCGGCCACCAAAAGTCTCGCCTCCTCCTCCCTAGAAAGGAATGAAGCACAGCTAGAGGGAAATATCCTTGATTTCCCTCCCCTGTCTGTAATAGTCAACTCAACCATTAAAAAGTAATAACTAGCGAATATGTAACTTTTACTATAAATATAGCCCTTTGAGGCCAATGAAAGGATCCCAATTAATTCTCTCAATTCAACTCTCATCACACACACAAATACACATTCGGTCCTTTCTCAACAAGAAAAACCGACCGTAAAAATTGTCACTTTTTTAAAAAACTTTCCACAACATAAATAAATTTATCATTTTTAAATATAACATTTTTCATCAACTTTTGTCGTTTTCTCTTATTAAATTTTACAATTTTCAAAGTATTTTTGGCTTCAGAACAAATTATAACAAATACAATGTCGCTCGTGTGGATGTACATAATACTAGTTAGTAATGAATGCCAGCCTTGAAAGTTTAAAATGAATAAATGGTAATTAAAACTAGTATTTGAAGAAGCCCAAATTATGGAATCCGAGCCGCACAAAATTGGTCCACGTCACTGATGCTAGAGATATATTATAATCCAACGGCACTCGTACCTTTGGTCGGTTATGGTTTTAACAGTGGTTTTTTATGTATTTAATTTTGTCCGTTTAAAGTCAAGTGAGACTGTTTCTCTCACCTGACGACCTTCCTACCTGATAACACCCATCCGCTTATCCAGCCCAACTTCCACTCATCAATTTCTTATAAATATGTGATTGTTTTCAAAACTTTGACAGTACTAGAAACAATCGGCGTTGTTTCTCCAAAATTGAAAGATTTAGTTTTCCTTTTTCTATTTTCATTGAATTGCATTTGCAGAGTTTACAACCTATCTATCGCTCAATTATATGTAAGATATCTTCTCACATATACTTGTATGTTTTAATCTCTTATAACCATATGTTAGGGTTTGGCTAATCACAAGTGATTCAATGGGTTGTTTTGTCTCTGCTAGATCCATGTGTGTTGCAATAGTATCTTGTATTTCGACTATCGTTGCAAGCCTGATCAAAAGGAAGTCATCAATGTTGAGTTATATTTCAACATTGTCTTTGTTGTGTTTTGCTCTACAGCTCCTTTTGATAGTATGCAATATAAATCTACAACGACTGTGATTTCTTTGATTAAATATAAGTAAGTAAAAATACATAAAAGAATGTTATCTTTATGAAATTAATTCATATATTTGATTTTTATGTTTAACATCGTAGTTGAACTTAAATTAATTGATTTTACTTTTTTGGTACTAATTGATTGTTTTTACTACTTATTTTCGATTTGCATTTGAGTTTGCAGGTTTTATTTGCAATTGGAAACATCTACACGACACAATGTGGTGCCATTCAATGAGGTATAATTTCTTTCCCCTTTTTGATCCATCTTCCATGTCAAATTGAACCTTTTTTTTCATGGTTATTTCCTTTTCATAGGATTTTTTTCTTTCTATTCTCACGTGCATAACTTCCTTTATAATCTTTTTAAATTATTTCTCTCTATTTACAAATTTCCCTTATGTCTTTTCTTTAAGGTGTAGATGTAGAGTATAGTCTGCATGCACCTCGAAGCGTTTCCAAAGATTGATTTTTTGTTGCGTAGTCCAAGATCCACCCTTCTGCTAAAAGATGCTTCTTGCATTAAGTTTCCATTTTCTTTTAGCAGTTGAGGTTTTCTTGCATGTAGATACAATTGGAGGATTAACATCTGAATATAGGTTCATTTGTGAATCAGAAAGAGGGTGTGAAAGATTGTTGTCGATGGTACAATGCATCCCGTTGTGGTCAACTTGGGAACCACAGAAATCTTGTTGGATTTCTTTACCAAAACTTTAGTAACTTTGAAAATTGAAGTGTATACCTTCTAGAAAATTTATCAGGCGACTTTTACTTGTATCTTCTGTATCAGAAAAACATTTCTTTTCACCCTACTCGATTATCAATCAAAGATTTGTAAGATGTTTTCTTACTTTTATTGATAGCACTGTCTGATTACCACCATAGAGATTGTCCTTTTCACCATCTGTCCATCTCTTGTTCTGTTATTTCCTCTTTCTCCTCTTTTCTACAATTTTAGCTTTTAGACGAATTGATTTTTTTGAAAAAGATAATCGGAAATGATAGATTCATTCATCGGTGTAAAATTATTGGAAAGAGTGACGAGAGTAATTAGTAAAGTGAGAGAATATGTTGTGTTGAACTCCCGATTTGGGTTCAACCAATGAAACAACAATCACAGCGCCTATTTTGAATTCGCAATTGAAAAAAATCGTACACTAATCCTAAAGCGGAAATCGGATTAATCGAAAAACCAATTTGCAATTATCGAAGAACATAAAACATAAAGCGAATTAGACGGAATTGAAAAGAAATAACAGGATAAAGGGAGAAGAAAACGCCAAAGATTTGATAACCCAGTTCGGATTTCTCCTACGTCTGGGGGTTTCGTTTTTTTTCTCTCTCTCACTGTTTTCAGAATGAAGAAGAAGAATACAGGAAATGAATCTCAAATATTGAAAAAACTCTCGCAACTACAACTTATATACATCCAGCCATCACCAACGAGTAACACCAACCAATCATTTGTAACAAACCAAATAACAACTTCAACATTCTTCAACTGAAAACGCAGATTCCTTGGCTGAGATTAAATGAGACAGTTGCGCGAATCCTTGGCTAGAAAAGGAGAGGTAGTTGCGCGAATCGTTGAGCTTCCTTGGCTGAAATTGAAAGGGCTTATCGCGTGAAGCTGCTGGAAACGCTGGAGGAGTGGGTGACCCGGTTCCTGCTTGAACTGACCCGAAACCAGCATAGACCAACCCTAAGAAACAGCAACAGGCCCACACTCAAATTAAAGCCCAATGACTTAAAAAACCTGCTAATTGCACCACCTTAAATAATAATTTGCACCACCTTTACAAATCTCCACCTTTGTGCAAATCCCATCATAGTAGAAAATTTACCGCTCGAATTCAGAATCCATGACATCATTTACTTGATCTCAACACCAAGCAAATCTAGGCAATGCCTAAACTTGCAACACACCAACCCTTCCTTGAACCTTGAATCTTCTACACCCGGAATTCCCTCTTTTCTCTTGAATATCCACTTCCTACCAACGACCCTAGCTCCCTTTGGCTTAGGAACTAGCTCCCATGTGTTTTTCTTGTCTAATGAGTTCATCTCTTCAATCATAGCAACAACCCATTTATCACTATACTTGTGACTAATAGCTTCATTGTAGTTTCTAGGATCTTCATTAATAACCTCTTCCGCGGTGTAGAGTGCACAACTTACCATGTCTTCATAACCTAGCCTTTGAGGAGGTCTCACAACTCTTCTACTCCTATCTTTTGCCAAGTTCTAATTTGTTAGGTCTTCATCACTTTCTTCAACATCGGTTTGATGCTCCAAATTTGGTTCTGCTACCGCTTGAGTTTCAGCTGGGGCTTTCTTAGTTTCATGCTCCACCTCAAGCTCAAAACTTTCTAACTCTTGTTTTCCTTCAACCTGCTCTTGATTGTTTCTAGTTCCCTTGAACAATTCTGATTCTTGGAACTTCACATCTCTACTAATGATGCACTTCTTGTCTTCTTGGCTCCAAATCCTATAGCCTTTGACACCTGCAGGATAACCAACAAAACACCCTTTTCTTTCCCTAGGGCTTAGCTTTCCTTCATTTACATGATAATAAGCAACACAACCAAAAACTTTCAAGTGATCATAACTAGGAATCCTATTTAGCCAAATTTCTTGAGGCGTTTTTAGCTTGATTCTAGTGGAGGGGCTCAAGTTAATCAAATAACACGCCGTATAGACGGCCTCACCCCAAAACTTAATAGGCATACCAGAATTAGAGAGAAGGCACCTCATTCTCTCCAATACGGTCCTATTCATCCTCTCAGCAAGGTCATTTTGCTGAGATGTGTGCCTCACAGTTCTATGCCTAGTGATTCCATGTTCCTTACAATAGTTTGTGAATAAATCATTACAATACTCTAGGCCATTATCCGTTCTTAGCACCTTAACCTTCCTATTGGTTTTATTTTCAACTAAGCTTTTCCATTCTTTAAATGTCTTAAAAGCTTCATCCTTGGTTTTTAAAAGATAAATCCATACCTTCCTACTACAATCATCAAGAAAAGTAATGAAATTCCTATTCCCCCCAAGAGTGGGAATCCTTGCTGGTCCCCAAATGTCGCTATGCACATAGTCCAGCAAGCCTTCTGTATTGTGTTGTCCCGTGTTGAACTTCACCTTGTGCATTTTCCCAAATATGCAATGTTCACAGAAAGGTAACCCTCCAAGCTTGTCCTTGCCAAACACACCAAGCTTTTCCAATATCTGCATAACCTTAGAACTCACATGCCCGAGCCTTTGATGCCATAATCTTGCCCTTTCAGTACTCTCTGATTCTGTGCTTGACGTAGCTACATCTACACTGCCTGTAATTGTTGTACCTTTGAGAATGTATATACCATGATGATCCCTATATATCCTCTCATAACCACAAGAGAACCCTTGACCACCTTTATATTACCATCTTCCCCCTCAAAGGAACAACCCGCTGCTTCAAGCATACCAAAAGAAATGAGATTTCTCTTTACACCAGGGACAAACTTCACTTCAGGAAGTATCTTTATAGTGCCATCATCCATTCTAAGTCTTACAGAACCTATCGAACCTATCCCTTCAGTCTTGCATACTGTGTCATTTCCCATTACCACTTTTTCTCCATTCACTTGCCTATAGCCAATCAACCATTCCTTGTTGGAGGTCAAGTGAAAAGAACAACCGGTGTCCAACACCCAATGGTCCTTGTTGATGGATGAAGAGGCCTTCAACACTTCACCATCACAGTACCCTATGACTTCATCATTGCTAGAAGTTATGTGATGACCAAAACCAGAGTCAAAAATTCACATCTTCTCATTGGTAGAACTTGTACCAATGACTTCTTCAGCAATTAAAACATCTTCTTCATAGTAGTACTCGGAGGCAACTAAAACACTTCCTTCATCAACTGTGGAGTCACCCTTTTTCTTGGATTTCCTATTTGGACAATCCTTCTTCCAGTGACCATCTTTCTTGCAAATGAAACATTTGTTATATTTCTTGCTCAAATATTTATCCCCTTGTTTTTTCTTTTCAAACTTCCCTTTTACAAATAGACCTTCATGACTATGTTCTTCCTTAGCCTCGGATCTCCTCTTAAGTTCCTTTGATATTAGTGTGGCTTGCACATCATCAAGGGTTAATGTTTCCTTACCATAAAGTAGAGCATCGGAGAGATGTTCATACGTTTTTGGTAAAGAGTTCACAAGGAGGAGAGCTTTGTCTTAATCGTCAATCTTGACATCAATGTTTTCAAGGTCAAGAATGACTTTGTCGAACTCGTCAATGTGCTCTTCCACGGATTTTCTCGGTTGCATCTTGGAGGTGTACATTCTTTGCTTCAAATACAAACGGTTTGCAATTGATTTTACCATGTACAAGTCTTCCAATTTCTTCCAAATAGCTGCAGCAGTAGTTTCTTTTACGGACTTTATCGAACTTGTCAATGTGCTCTTCCACGGACTTTCTCGGCTGCATCTTGGAGGTGTACATTCTTTGCTTCAAATACAAACGGTTTGCAATTGATTTTACCATGTACAAGTCTTCCAATTTCTTCCAAATAGCTGCAGCAGTAGTTTCTTTTACCACTTCCCGGAGAGGCTTGTCACCAAGACTCAAAATGAGCGCACCGTGAGCTTTCTCTAGTGCCTCCGCCTTTTCTTCGTCGGACATCTTCGCCGGCAAGCCCTTTTCTCCAACTAGCGCACCCGCAAGACCTTGTTGGCCTAGCATCGCTTTCATCTTGATACGCCATAACCTGAAGTAGTTCTTCCCATTGAACTTCTCGACCTCATACTTTGTTGAAACCATCGTTTCTTTATCGCAAACTTTCCAAAGCTACTGATACCAATGTTGTGTTGAACGCCCGATTTGGGTTCAACCTTTAATACCTGAAACGATGAAACAACAATCACAGCGCCTATTTGGAATTCGCAATTGAAAAAGAATTGTACACTAATCCTAAAACGGAAATCGGATTAATCGAAAAACCAATTTACAAAATATCGAAGAACATAAAACATAAGGCGAATTAAACGGTAACGATAATAGGCTCTTCGAGAGGCCTAATCTCTCCGAAGGTACTAGAAATTCGAGAAGCTAGGGTCTTCCAATAACATCTAACTGATTTCTTGCTTACCCATTCTAATCCCCTCACTCTTATTTATAACATCCACTAACTCACCCATTTTCCCTCCAGTTTACCACATAAGCAAGTTAGTTACAACCAATTCCCTCCCTAAGCCATAATCCCCTACGTGCATCTCATATATTTAATTTCCCTCCGTACATTACATTTATTTAAGATCCTATCACACTATTGCTGAAATAGTAAAGAAGGAAGGAAGGTAATGTGGCATAAACGTTGTGATCTAAGACAAAGAGATGACTCCTTTGTAGAGTTTAATGAATGTCGAATGGATGAGCATCCTTAGAGACATAAAACTGTGGTTATTAAAATAAATGATTTAAAATCACTATTCCTTGTATATAGAAAATGAGAATGTTGATTGGGCTCGAAAAGCATATCGAGCACCACATGTATGGTTTTCAAACCCAACTTTTAGTAAATTAGTGGCTAATGAATAGGAATACTTGGGGAATTTATTGTAGCGTGATAATTTGAAGAATAGGGACATTCACAGAGAAGAACCCTCCCGCTTCCTGCACATCTATATACATGAGGAGGAATGGGTGGTTACCAAATCAGCATTTACGAAGGACGCAAAAAAAAGAACAATCAAAAGAGGAAACCAAAAACAGTCAGGTCAAAGGTCAAACGGTCCACACATCAAATTAACTGCATGTCCAATTAATGACCCAGAATCAACAAAATCGAGGAGCACCGACCACTGACCAAAAAACTAGGCATATGGAACCACCTCATTCAAACCGAAGGGCTGGGCGCCGAAAACCAAGTCCAAATGAATTGAAGGGCTATAGCACAACCCGTGCTCCACTTGTTTGAACGACTTCGCACTCTACGGTCGTCGCTCGTAGGGCTCTGTTCCCACCCAGACCGGTCACCTCTATCATCTGCTTGGCTCTTGAAGGGCTTCCCCAGAGAGTGACCAATCGGCCACCAAAAGTCTCGCCTCCTCCTTCAAGAAAGGAATGAAGCACAACTAGAGGGAAATATCCCTGATTTCCCTCCCCTGTCTGTAACAGTCAACACAGCCATTAAACAGTAATAACTAGCGATTATGTAACTTTTACTATAAATATAGCCCTTTGAGGCTAATGAAAGGATCCCAGTTAATTCTCTCAATTCAACTCTCATCACACACACAAATACACGTTCGGTTCTTTCTCAACAAGAAAAACCGGCCGTAACAATACTCACTTTTTTAAAAAACTTTCCACAACATAAATAAATTTATCATTTTTAAATATAACATTTTTATTCAACTTTTGTCGTTTTCTTTTATTAAATTTTACAATTTTCAAAGTATTTTTGGCTTCAGAACAAATTATAACAAATACAATGTCGCTCGTGTGAATGTACATAATACTAGTTAGTAATGAACGCCAGCCTTGAAACTTTAAAAAGAATAAATGGTAATTAAAACTAGTATTTGAAGAAGCCCAAATTATGGAATCCGAGCCTCACAAAATTGGTCCACGTCGCTGATCCTAGAGATATATTATAATCCAACGGCACTCGTACCTTTGGTCGGTTATGGTTTTAACAGTGGTAGTACTCTAAACTGAATTTGCACCACCTTTAGAGAATCCAAACTGAATTTCTCCCCATTTTAGGCACCTAACTCTTATAGGTCTAGTAGACTAAACATGGAATCTCACCATAAAAATTAATTGGATGAATTTGGTTGGGAATATGTATCGTCTAACATGGGAAGGGGGCTGATTCTTGTGTGGGATGTTAATTTCTTCAACAAATCCTTACAAATAAAAAAGTATTAGTAAGATTTTTACTACACTATGATAAGTACCAACATTCTTCATAGTGAAAAAGAATATAGAAACTGTATTTTAATGGAGAAAAACTAAAATTACAAGATGGTAATGATAATAGGCTCTTCGAGAAGCCTAATCTCTCCAAAGGTGCTACAAATTCGAGAAGCTAGGGTCTCCCAATATCATCTAACTGATTTCTCGCTTACCCATTCTAATCCCGTCACTCTTATTTATAACATCCACTAACTCACTCATTTTCCCTCCAGTTTGCCACATAAGCAAGTTAGTTACAACCAATTCCCCCCTAAGCCATAATCCCCTACGTGCATTTCATATATTTAATTTCTCTCCCTACATTACATTTATTTAAGATCCTATCACACTATTGCTCAAATAGTAAAGAAGGAAGGAAGGTAATGTGGCAAGAACGTTGTGATCTAAGACAAAGAGATGACTCCTTTGTAGAGTTTAATGAATGTTGAATGGATGAGCATCCTTAGAGACATAAAACTGTGGTTATTAAAATAAATGATTTAAAATCACTACTCCTTGTATATAGAAAATGAGAATGTTGATTGGGCTCCAAAAGCATTTCGAGCACGACATGTATGGTTTTCAAACCCAACTTTTTGTAAATTAGTGGCTAATGAATAGGAATACTTAGGGAACTTATTGTAGCGTGATAATTTGAAGAATAGGGACTTTTATGTGAAGTCTGATTTTTCGCTTAAATTGCTGTCAAGTTTGCAGACGATCGCGACGTGAAGGCAGCGTTTTTGGCTGATTGGCGACGCGAAACTGCAAAGATATTGCTCTTCTTTTCTCTGTTGCGTCACTAGGCAAGCTGTCTAGTTCGCTAGTTGATGAAACATCAAATTGAAGGTTTTCTCATACAATAAGCACTAGAGAAGAGGATAATAACTTACAATGCAATCCTAATGATATTAATTGAAATCTAAGCAATTTCCTCATGACAGTTGACCGAAACATAGTCAAATACTAGCATTTTGGCTTTAAAACTGAAAAACAATACACATATGATGATGAGCCAACAATTAAAAATGTAAAAGTAACTTTATAAATCCATTAAATACTACAGAAAATAGGTAATTCAACCAAAATAAGTTTACAAAAGACACACAAATTAGTACAACTGAATATTATTGGGAAAAGCATGTCTACTGCTACCTTAGAATCAAACTTTTATTAAAAAAAAGGAAGAGTTTTGTGAAAATTATATGATGCAAACACTATTTAGAAAAAATTACCAATAAAAAAAGAGCACCCTTTCTCCTTTTATTAAAATGAATTACCAGGATGGAATACGGGAAAGAACAAAAAGGGACAGCTACGAACCAATCTAAAAAATACAATGGGAGAGGCCTAGCTCACAGGCTCAAAATGGAGAGCTGTCAACATGCATCCCCCTTCACTGATTGCCAATTCTTGTAACTTCCCTTCCTTCCGTTGCTCCTTTGTGTTGGGTCGTTTGGGTGCGTAATTCCCTTTCGGAGCCTGAAAATCAGATCAAGTGCGCATGGCTTTTCCTGAAGAAGCCTCTCGCTGTGACGCTCAAACTGCCCTGGGTGGACTTTTCGCGTTGTGTGTGGTCGCGTTTATCCCTTTTAGTTTTGTCCACATTGCATCTCACGGGGGATTGGCTTCGCGATCCTCTTGTTGGAGTTACTATTTCCTACTTGCCACTACTCGGCGTAGGGCCTCGTTTTCATACATACTTCTCAATTTCCCCTTGCGGATGAGTGCTTCGATCTGCTGCTTCAAAGTGAGGCACTTGTATTTGTCGCGTCACCTGGTTCCATGAAACATGCAATGTGTGGAGTCGTCCTACACCATTTGTTTTGGGAATGGTTTTTGTCGGGAGATTGTATCTTGCTCCTTCGTTTCGTTGTAGGTTCTGGATAGTCAGGGGCTAAGTCTGCTAATCCTCCAGTCGCCTATTTCCCATTTGTGGCCCTTTTCCTTGTTGTCGTTGATGGTCTCTGCATTTTTGAGGCTTTAGTCTCTTTGGTGTGGACGTGTATCTCGGTGCATGTCTGAATTTTTCCTAGAGTCGAGGGTTTTGCATTCGGCTTTTTGATTCACTAGGTCATGCAAAAGTGGGACTAGAGACTTTCGTCTTGTTCTTGGAGATGGGTGAACAGGTCAAGTAGCACAGTTCGTTCTTCTTTGTTGGCCGAAGGGTGGTCGTTGAATCTACCAGCCAGGTCTTCAAGGATGATGATAGATTTGTAAGGTGCCACATCCCTCCATG
Source organism: Astragalus glycyphyllos (assembly GCA_963573325.1). Lineage (NCBI taxonomy): Eukaryota > Viridiplantae > Streptophyta > Magnoliopsida > Fabales > Fabaceae > Astragalus > Astragalus glycyphyllos. Next base: position 51,580,229 of record OY754312.1, on the reverse strand, counting down.
TCTATGTGGATGCCTTGTAGCTGACAACGATGTCGTCACTACTCATGAATATTTGAGTTTGAAAGTTGGCCAAGCTTGAGATACACTAGACACACATAGGTGACAAGGTAACAATCGGTACGATGCCGATACACAGTCTGATTACCACCATAGAGATAGTTCTCTTCACCATCTGTCCATCTCCCGTTTTCGGTTATTTCCTCTTTCTCCTCTTTTCTACAATTTTAGCTTTTAGACGAATCGATTTTTTTAAGAAATATAGTCGGAAATGTTAGATTCATTCATCGGTGTAAAATTATTGGAAAGAGTGACAAGAGTAACTAGTAAAGTGAGAGAATCCATACTGAATTCCTGCCCATTTTAGGCACCTTACTCTTATAGGTCTAGTAGACTAAACATGGAATCTCACCATAAAAACTAATTGGATGAATTTGTTTAGGAATATGTATCGACTAACATGGGAAGGGGGCTGATTGTTGTGTGGGATGTTAATTTCTTCAAGAAACTAGTTTATGGATGAAAGAAATCCTTACAAATAAAGAAGTATTAGTAAGATTTTTACTACACTATGATAAGTATCAACATTCCTCATAGTGAAACAGAATATACAAACTGTATTTTAGTGGAGAAAAACTGAAATTACAAAATGGTAATGATAATAGGCTCTTCGAGAGGCCTAATCTTTTCCAAGGTGCTAGAAATTCGAGAAGCTAGGGTCTCCCAATATCATCTAACTGATTTCTTGGTTACCCATTCTAATCCCCTCACTCTTATTTATAACATCCACTAACTCACCCACTTTCCCTCCAGTTTGCCACATAAACAAGTTAGTTACAACCAATTCCCTCCCTAAGCCATAATCCCCTACGTACATCTCATATATTTAATTTCCCTCCCTACATTAGATTTATTTAAGATCCTATCACACTATTGCTCAAATAGTAAAGAAGGAAGGATGGTAATGTGGCAAGAACGTTGTGATCTAAGACAAAGAGATGAATCATTTGTAGAGTTTAATGACTGTTGAATGGATGTGCATCCTTAGAGACATAAAACTGTGGTTATTAAAATAAATGATTTCAAATCACAACTCCTTGTATATAGAAAATGAGAATGTTGATTGGGCTCCAAAAGCATTTCGAGCGCTACATGTATGGTTTTCAAACCCAATTTTTAGTAAATTAGTGGCTAATCAATGGGAATACTTGGGGAATTTATTGTAGCATGATAATTTAAAGAGTATGGACCTTCTTGGCTACATAGACCAGAAAATTGTGACCATTCAAGATGAAATTTAAGACCTGCATTCCCTATTCTTGAATCTTTGGATATGGCAAATATGCAAAGAATGCTTCTAGCTTTAAATGTCGAGAGCAAAATTGACAAAGAAAGAGGATTGGATCACCAAGTATGTCCACCTTCAGGCATCCATAAGGAAAAGTAAGAAAGCCATAAGGATTGTGAAGGGACCTAGAAGCATAAAAAAGAGGTGGTAAAGTTATTTAAAGCTCTTTAAGCAAAAGATGCAGCAGGGTCTCAAAAATTGGATAGAGAAGATATACCAAAGCTAAAGAGATAGAACTGACCCATAAAGGCACAAACCATGGTCATCTAAGAGGAGGGTCGGGAGCTTCTTTGTAGATATTCTTAAACCGTTCCGGTGCAGTGCTCGTCCCTCGAGCCTCCTTCTTATGTTGATCCAACCTAGCAACAACACTGTCATCATAGTTATCAGTGAAATACTTTTCTAGGGAGAATCTGAGTGGTTTGGACGAGAAGAGAAAGACAGAAGATCTAAACGGATCCGAGGACGATAGGTTTTCAACTTTCAATGTGAATGATCGATAGATATATATTTTATTCAGATAATGAACATTTTAAGTCGGCTAATTTAGGGTCCAACATAAAACATTGAAGATTTTATTTTTAAGTCGGGTAAGTTAGAGTCCGACTTAAAAAGGTAGGCACCTTAATTTTATTTCTATCTTAATTACAAGTTTGCCACCGTGTAAATTTTTTATGTCGAATATTTGAGAATCTGACTTTAAAATAGTTCTTTTCCTAGTTTTCCACTAGTGCGAGTTGTTTGCAAGTTTGAATCGATCCGAGTTCGAACCGAGAAAAAAGATTCATGTTGAACTCGAATCGAATTGTGAATTGAACAATCAATTTTCCTTACGTTGAGTCGATTTCCAAATATGCAAGTGTCACTAGTGCAATATTTACTTTAAAAATCACCAATTAAAATTGACTCTTTGAATACGTAATTTCAAATGTGAAGGTGGTGGCAATTTTATAATTAAAGAATAAAATAGTGCTTTACGTTGAATATTTGAAATCAATTATTTTAACACCTAATTACAAATGTTTTTAAACATACAAGTTGGGTCCTAGTCTAGGTATTCGAGTTATAGAAAAGGGGTGACAAAAAGGGGTTATCCTCGTTAGAAAATATAACTCTATTTTTGTATTTTTGCTTGTCTAACATTGAGAACAAGTTATTAGTTATGTATTGTCATACCCTAATTTTGTCCACCTAGGTTTAAAACCCTAATTTTCCGCAAAAATAAATAAATTGAGAAGTGTGGTTTTATTTTGAAGAGTGAAGCGCATTGTGCATGCATTTTTGGGTTTTAAAAGTCATTCTAGGGCTTTTAAATTCATTGTTAGAGTGGAAATGCATTTGTTGTTAAAAAACAAGGTTTTTAGGGCAAAAGGGTATTTTGGTCATTGTCAAAAATAAGATAATTTCTAATCAAGAATCATTGTGGGATTTTAGAGAAATTTATTTGAGGCAAAACATTTTTGGTCATGTATGTATGTATGCGCATGCATGCATACATTGTGCACAAAATTTCAAAAAAGGATCAAAAGGGAATATTCTACAAAAAGTTCCAAGATGTGATTTTTATGACATTTTTGGTCATGGTGATCACATAAAATGGCATATTCCTAAGATTCCTAGTATGTGGCCTAAATTGGGTGTTTTTTTGTACAATTATCCTAAGAAGAATAATAAAAAATGAAGGGATAATGGAATGGTCATATAATAGTACAATAGTACAAGATGACAATTAGCAAAACTTGGTCACCAAGGACCCCTCCCAATGTTTATGCGCCACCCCCTTGTCTATTCTCTCATTTTGTGTTTCCTCAATGTCCTCAATCCATGTGAGCCTCAATCCTAGCCTTTGATTCAAAATTAAAATCAAATCCTAGAGCACAACTAGTGCACAATGACCTAACTACCCTTAAACCTAATTGCTTTCTATATATACCCTATTAACCTCACCTCACAAGAAAAGGCTTTTGGCCTCATTTTCACTCACACAACCCTAGCACACAACTCCCTCTCCTAATTCCCTCTCTTGGCCGAAATTATACTACCTTCTTCCTCCATCAATTCTTCACTTCTCCTTCACCAAATCACCATTTTCTCACCTCATTTCCATTCCTACTTCATATATCTTCCTTCTCTCCTAATTTAATTCAAGCTTGCATCATCAAAGGGCATTTTTAAGCAAGCACTTCGTGGGTTTCATTGAAGTTTGGTGAAGATTCAAGTTGATTTGTGGTCTTGTTCTTCATATTAGTCATTCCTTAGCTTGGATTTGAGGTAAACTTCTTAAAACCTAGCATCATCTTCAACTTTTTTGCATCAAAATGTAGATATCATGTTTCTAATCTTGCATCCTACCATATTCATGCATTTTAGTGTTGTTATATTGTTGATTTGTTGATTGTTGTTGGTGAGAGGTGTCTCAAGCATTTTGACAAACACTGTGGGAGGTTTGGGTGCTTGAGATGCTTCTCACCCTTGAATAAATTGTGATTTATGTTGTTTTCACTATGATCTTGCATTTTTGTTGAATAAAATGATGTGATGCTTCGCAAATCATGATTAGAATTAGGGTTTGTTAATTTTCTTGTGAAATGGGTTTGCAATTGTGATCAAAAACGTTTTCTCAAGTTATTTTGATGTTAATAGATGGTATCTTGCTTGCAAGTCATTGTTATGTTGATGATTGGCAAGAGGACTCACACTTGTGCCTTTGCGCACTTAACTTTAAGTGTTGAGGATTGACTAAAATGATTCAATGCAATTGATTTGATGTTTTGATTGCAAAATATTGTTGCTAATTGATTGTATCTTGCTTGCAAATTGTTATATGTTGATGATTGGCAAGAGGACTCACACTTGTGTCTTTGTGCACTTTACTTTAAGTGTTGAGGATTGCCTAAGATGATTCAACACAACCTTGTGCTTTGATTGTAAACTTTGGTTTGCTTGTTAGTAACTTGTTTGCAAAGTTATTCTATGTTGAGGATTGGCAAGAGGACTCTCACTTGTGCCTAGTGTACTTCACTTTAAGTGATGAGGATTGCCTAAGATGATTCAATTTTCTTTGTGCAATTCTTGTTTGAAAATGCAAATGCTAGTTTTCTAACTTGATTAATCAATTTTGGTTACAAAAATGACTTGTTGATGCCCTCTTTTGGTCACTTTTGGTCTTGCAAATATTCAAACCTATGTTGTTAATTGTGAAATTTGTGATTTGAGAAAAATGAATTTGGGTTTTGGTTCATTTATGATCCACAAATGATCTTGGGTTATGCTAAGTTGGCAAGAGATAGGTTACTTCAACCTTGATGCCTATGCTTGTAAGCATTTAAAAATTCAATTCCCATTTGATGTGCTTGTGAAATGTGAGCAAAAAGGGGTCTATAAACCATTGAATTTGCTCACATGATTGGTCTCCAATGACCTTGATGCATCCTCAAGTTTAATCATGCTTTCTTTGCTCTTTGAGTTTAATGTAAATTGTTGTTTGAAGCTTGTGAAGTTTTGGCAAAGGATAGGCCACTTAGAGCCTTGATGCACCATTGCATTGTCTTAATAAATTGCAAAGGAGAGACTACTTGGAGTCTTGATGCACTTTCCATTTCTCAATCGGCAAAGGATAGGTTCATTTAACCTTGATGCACATGCATTTTGCATATTCATGCATTCTTGAATTGAAGCTTGGTACTCAATGCTTGATATACTTGTTTATGTGCTTGTAGTGCATCAAAATGTTGAATTGGTGTTCACAATTTGCTTGTTTTGATTTCCACCAATTGTTACTCGTTAGTAACTCTCCAAAACTTCAAAACCATGTTGCATACAAAGAACAACTTGTTACTCGTTAGTAACGTTCCAACTTCAAAACATTTTTTGCATTTACATAATCATTGATAAACAACTTCACTTCTTCTCAAAACAATTTCAAACTATTTTTCACAAATCAAACTTCGTTGAGGATAATGCGAAGCCTTTGCTTGCAAGATTGTCAACAATGGGGTGCTAGTGGTGATCACTTGGAGTCTTTGCTCAATTGATTATCATGAACACTCATTTTTCAAAAGAACTCTCATTTCACAAATTAAAAACTTTGTTGAGGATAATGCGAAGCCTTTGCTTGCACGATCGTCAATAATGGGATGCTAGTGGTGATCACTCGAAACCTTTGTTGTTTGATCACTGTGAACATTCAATTTTCACAATTAAACAACTAAAAAATAAAAACCCTTTCTCGACAACCGAGAACTACGTAAGCTTTGAATTCTCCATCGCACTGGGAGATACGTAGGAGCGGGTCGCATTCCCGTCAAGCACGACAAATGAAAACCATTTTCTTTTCAAAAAAAACAAACACTTTTCCAAAACAAGGCAATTTCTAAAAAACGAAACAATTTTCGAAAACAAGAACTACGTCGCTTTGATTCCCTCCCCAGGATACGTAGGCACGGTGCCCTCCCGTCAAGCGCAAAAGATTAAATTTTCCTTAAGTTTTTCCATAAAGTAAGGAGAGATAAAGAGAGATAAAAACAAAGCATTTCTTAAATCAACCTTTTAAATCACACGTCAAATCGAGGTTCCCTTTCAGTAGAAAGGATGTGTGGGGTGCTCGTACCTTCCCCATGCATAACCGACCCCCGAACTCAAATCTCGTGGTTCCAAGGACCATTGTCTTTCAAGAAAGGTTTTTTTCAATGTTTTACCTCTAAAAAAATATTGGTGGCGACTCCAATTCATGTTGTGCAAAGAGAAATCCCTCCAAAGGATTTTTCGGGGTGCAACAGCTGGCGACTCCGCTGGGGACCTTTCTTTAGTGGGTCGAGCCAATCGATTCGACATGTGATTTATTTCGTTGATTTGAATGCTTTGTTATATCTCTCCTCCTTTCCCTTTCTTCTTTCTTTCCTTTGCCTTTAAAAACATGCTTGCATTATTCTTAGAATTGTCGTGTGCATTCTTGTGATGTTGTGCTTGCGTGCATTGTGTGTTAGCCTTCTTCCTCTTCTATATTTGCTTCTTGAGTAAAATAAGAGTAGTTTCTTCTTCTTCTCCTCTTACTTTCGTCGTTTATATGCTTGTCTCATACATTTCCCCAATCCTAGCATGTTCCCCTCTTCTTTGCTCCCTTTCTTGAGGTAAGCTCATGCATTTCCCTTAATCCTATTATGTCCCCTCCTCTAGGCTCCCTTTCTTAAGGTAAGCAATGCTTGCGATTGTTGTTGGAACCCTAGGTTAGTATACTTATGTTGAAATGATATTGAACCCTAGGGTAGACGACATGCTGTTACTTGATATTGTCTGGACTGTTTTGGTTTCCCTTTGCAGGTGGGGTTTGGGTAGATTTTTAGGTGTTGTGCCCTCATCACACACTACACACCTTATATTTGTGAGCATTGAGTGGGGCCTAAAACCCAAGGTCTGCAAAGAACCCTAGGAGAGTGGAAATGAGTAGTGACTGCCATTCGTAGACCGTTGTCTGTCTGGCTCTCATGAAAGTTTCGGCCAAGAGTGCGCTTTCTTCATGATACCTCACAATCGGTAGCTCTCTACGATTGTGGGTGTATTCATGAGAGAGACTTTAGCTCTTGGTTGCCATTGTGAGGCAGTGACCAGAACCCACATGGGAGGATTACCCTTGTCGTTGACTTTAGAGCCTACGATCTTTACCCATTTGTAGGACACGGGGGCACGCATATTGTGTGTTGCATTAGTTTAGGCATCCTCTTTCGAAACTCTTTTACCAAAAATGTAGAAAGTAATTTCCTTTTTCCCTCATAAACACCTATATGAGGTGGCATATAGCGGGTATTTTCAAAAATGTTTTGAACCGCCACCAATAAACATCATTTTCTTCTCTCTTTTCTATGTAAATAAAAGGTCATAATCATCACATCTGCGTCATTTTGCATCATCATCATTGCATTCGCATCTAACAAAAATTTTGAAAAAAAACCTCCATTCTTTGCATCCTCCATGCATTAAAGTTGTTTGCCGGAGATCGCAACGTAACACAAAGTCTTGTCATAGGTGTGTAAGAAACGGAATGGAATCAAAAGGAAAAACCGTTTTCAATTCAAAAAGCGCCTTTTTCTAAAAACCTTTTCCCCAAATAAAGCACCTTTTTCTAAATTTTTTTTTCAATAAATCACTTACATCTTCAAATCATTTTTAAAATCATTTTCTAAATCATTTTCCAAAAAAAATGAAATGAAATAAGAGAAACTCCTTATGCAATCGTTCCATGGGTAGAAGTGCATCTTTGAATGATGAAGGGTAATATCTCAAATTTGTTTGTGCACTACAAATTTGAGATGATACTCTACGATATCGGGGCACTTTGACCCAATCAGGCGCAGTTTGTTTTCAAATAAAGTGAATAAGTGGAGTCAACCAAATGTCGAAACATTTCAGTATATTACGTGAAGTATTGGGTCAGGATCCACTCAATGTTTCATGCAAGTTACTCAGAGTAACGACAATTGGTTGCCTCACGTCATCATTTTCGCAAAAAAGGGGCATTGGTATTTCAGATCTTGCCGTGCCTCTCAAGAATAAAAATCATTTTGAAAAGATATCATTCTTGCATCTTGCATCATCCAAAAATGCATTGGAGTTTCGTATTTCATCTTGCATCAAAAACAAACAAAAAAATCTCCTTTAGAATAATTACACTTTTCAAGTGGTCATTTTTCATGCATTTGCTTATCATGATTTGTTCATTCATACATTGCATAAACCAAATAAAAAAGTTGTGATGAGAGACGAGACGCTTTTGCAAAATAATCTGTTGAAAAAGTTTACCCTTACTTATTTGCAAACTCAAGATGTTCCAAGGCACTCAGTTTTTCAAATCAACAGTTCATTTGCATTTTCTTCAAAAAAGGCATTGCATCTCATCCATTCCATGATAAAAGACTGAAACAGTTCATCAAAAAAACTTTCCATCATGTTTTAACCAATGTTAACTCTCTACGAAGCATTCTTCTAGTGGGCGTGCATGCCATGTGCAGTTTCTCTTGTTTGAGTCTGTCAGTTTCCTTCCCTTATCATCATTCTCCATCCAAGTTTGATCCCGCCCCATCCCCGTGTCATACGCCGACCTATGCAGCTATCTAATCAGTCATGGATGGATCACTCCTCGCAAGATGAGATCAGTTCAACCTCCATTCCCAAGCGGGTACAATCCAGAAGCCACTTGCGAGCTCCATGCTGGGGCAATTGGGCATTCTGCTGAAAATTGCTATCTTTTGAAAAGTTTGGTTCAGGGCTTCATTGATTCCAAGCAGTTAACTTTTGAGAAGGGGGGAAGGATCAAGTTCTCAGGGTCTGTGGACTATTAAGCAAGGATAGCAGTTGTTGAAGAGGGTTGAAGTGGTGAAAGCGGCATCATCAAAACATTTGTGTCTTTGTCATGCATTTCATAGCATTTATGAGTGATTGTTGATTTTCATGTAGTTTTTCAGTTCAAAACAATTTTCTGTAATGCAATCCTTTGGCTCTGCCCAAGGCCTTAGGATATTTCAATAAGGGCACACATGTTTCCTTTTAGTATCATCATCAATAAAATGTTATTTTGAATTCCTCAATAAAATTTCTTTCTTTCATTTTGTCATGTGTCTGTTATTTGCTTTTCAATTCCTCCCAACGCGGATCAAAAATAATAATAAATGAAAATAATCTTTGAAAACAACGACGCCAATGGTTCATATTGTGACTCTGATTACCCGATTAACCAAACTGAGAGAGAGAGGCTGAAGACAACTGGGATGTTTCTTCGGAGTTAATAAGTGAAGAATTGGCTAAGGCTGTAGAAATTCATGATGCCACAACTAGGTTGGGCAATGAAGTCAAAGCACAAGTTCAAGCAAAGTGGAGCAATGCTGAGGAAACCAAACAAATGTTACAAGCGAACCTCTTTCGCGACCAAACCCTTTCCCTTCCTCAGATCAACCAACTTTCCCATTTCCCATTATAAGCACCCCATCACAAAAAAAATTTCATAACCAAATGCCTGCCATCGCCACCTTCCTCACTACCAGTGGCCCTTCTACAAAATCAACCCATCTCATTTGCTCCTCCCTCTGAACCTCCTGTCACCCCAGTTAATACCAGAACCCAATCAAGCATCCTCCAACCGCTGCAGGGGTTTCATTGCCATTATCTCTCCAATCACCCCAAACAAGGATCACTTCAAATATCCAAAAATAGTGTATCACTTTTATCAGCTCACTCAACTCAAAAGCAAAAAGGGAAAAATCAGAAAAAATGAAACAAAAAAGAACAGATTCAAAAAAATGAAAATCCCAAAAATAAAAAAAACAAGGGAAAAAGAGACGAAAGAAATATAAGTTGTGAGCTGATACATTTGGCCATAAAGCGTAAGAGATCCTTGTCTCAATGAACCTTCCTACACCTTGTTGTGCATGACCACCCTTTCTTCCATAAACCTTCAAACACTTCATCATTCCTATACATCTCTCCTTTCATAAAACCGCAAACACTACCTCGACCTCGTCATCCCGCCCTCCACAAACCCTCAGTCATTCCTCAGACTCCACCATCAGATTTGCAATCAAGCTGTTGTGCAAGAATAAAAGAACAAAGTGGTCCGTCCTCATGAGGAATCAAGTGACATGATCAATTTGGGCAAAGGAGAGGATTGACGCCATGATAAAGAGCAATGAATCAACAAGTTTGTGTAAATCACCCTTCTGACATAAGACACTTGCCATTATAACAAAGTCTGTAATTACCAAAGTTCGGTCTGTTGCGCAGCTTTCCAAGCTAAGGTAGTCACAAATGACAGTATGAAGACTCCAGGTCAAGCATCATGATCCCTCCCTACGCCACCCTAAAAATGGGGCAGTTAGAGACAATCAACAAAGGATATCAAGGACGATGATGACCTTCATGGAAATTAGGCTTCGTTTTAACAGGGGCAAACCCCATATGATGGAAGTAATACTTTCATTGAGCCTTATCAAACCAAAGTACATTTGTCTTATGTCAGAAGAAGATTAAGAGAAAGCTCAAACCGAAGAAAGCTCATCTTCAACAATTTCAAAGAAGACTCAATGCTCAAAAAGATCATGAACCTCCAAAGGGATTCCCATGGAGATGAACCCAGTATCATGAAGACGAAGAACTTATTCTCCGGAGGGGCCTTTAATTCTCGCAAAATGGGATGCAAGAAAAGAAAACCCCAGTTTCCAGTAAATTCAGATACAGTCAGAAAGGAGTATGCCTAAAGAAATAAATGAAAAAAGAGAAAGATGAGCCAAGTAAGAATCAGCTCGCTAGGTTGAAAACCCGCAAAGGGCGACCTAGGCAAAACCAGAGCGACCCGGTGGATTGAAAACCCGCAAAGGGCGATCCAGGCAAAAATTAGGGTCAGAAAACTTGGACTTGAAATGAAAAAGGCAATCAGCACTCCCAAAAGTTTGGATAAAGGGGTGATCAAGGTCATGAGTATGGACGATTGGCATCGTTACTTCAAAAGAAAAAACACAAGATCTGCTTCCCCTTTTTCTTGTATTTTTCCAGTTTAAAAATTTTTCAATGTACTTTCAATTGGCGTGACCTTCTGCACGTCCAGTTTCCATAACAATAAGAATTCAACTTTTTCTTCCATGTGTTTGCTTTTCGTGTCTTTTATCTTCACTTATTCTGTCTCTTTGTTTTAAAATAAATGTTTTTATGATTGATGATACTGAATTGTGAAACTTGTGCATGAGTCAAAAAGCATTACAATTATTGTGAAATTTCTGAAAATCACAGAAAAGAGGGGATCCCTCAAATAAATGAATTGGCAAAAAACAAACGCGGGCACAATCACTTCAAATGGCAAGCAAACTTATGCGCGGCTCTGGCATTGCTATTACCCTAGATGGTCCTCATGTCTCAGGCCCAAAGGAAAAGATTTGCACCAAAGATTAAAACAAGGTTTAGTGGTCACCAAGTGAGGCTTCTTTCATGCCAAAAGTCAAGACATTCATAGAGAACCAAAGATTTGCACTGAGAACACCACTCAGATCCAAAAGTTGGGGCATTCTCTTCACCACCCACCCACCCTGGTCTTGGGAAAGTTTGTTCATTGTCCATCCCATTCATATACCACCCTCAGTTCATAACCAGTACCATAACTTCATCCCCTTTCACAAACCCACTCAAAGAACCCATTTGAAATTGTCATTCTAAAGTGGGGCATTTCTATAACTGTTCACTCCCGCTCAAATGAGCAGAGTTCTCCCTAAAGTCATTCACATCCATAAATTCCTGTCGGGGCAGTCTCTCAACTCACTGTCCTAAACCAATCCCAAGTTAACTGACTCACTCGTCCACATCTACACTCTTATGCATACTTACTAGTCAATGCTTCAGAGAGAGAGAATACAAATTGATCATGTGGTGTTTAAAGTTCAGTCATCATGGAAATGGAAAGGAAAATAAGTGAGCTTGTTAATAAAAACCTTGAGAACACCAGAGTTTGAATCAAATCTAGTTTTTCCAAAGAATGGTCCATAGCCATCTCAATTCCTTGCATTTAAAGTCTCGCGTCTCATCATCATAAAAATGTTTACAAAAATGTTTAAATACTCCAATCATTCATCCTCCTCATGCATGTAGGCATTTCATGTTATTCAAAGCATTACATTCGCATCATCCACATTCATCACAATAAAAGCAAAAGAACACAGACATTCCATAGCATTTATCATCATCACATCAAACATCAAATCAGTTTTCAAAACAAAAAGAGGCATTCTTAATAAATAGTCATAGTCGTCACGATAGGACGCTTGAATTGATCACTCAAGAATCCTAAAGTCCCTATGCTAAAAGAAAATTAAAAACATATCATTGCATCCATGTGCATCCCAGCATCAAAAGCCTGCATTCCATGCATCATTCAAAGCTTCCCAATTTTCAAAAAGAAACTCAGTTGCTTTGGACTCGTTAGTCCCCAAAATTTTCAAAAAAAAGTCAGTTACTTTGGACCAATGGGTCCCCGAAATCTCATTTTCAGAAAATCATCATGGCACCGAGTTAGTGAACTCCATCAGCACAGAGTTAGTAAACTCCCACAGAGTTAGTGAACTCCTTCCACAGATCACAACGTCGCGTACGAGCGCGCGGCAGATCCTACAGACTTCGTTAAGTCCATCGGATTAATTGTGCCAACCTAAGGCATAGCGTAGATCCATTGATCATATCAGTTCCGGACCTGATATTGATCGGCCGCTCAAAAAGGCCACCCCCAGAGCTCGGACTCGACGAGAGTCCGTCAAAAGGTTTTAGGCAACCTCCGAATCCCCAATTTACGGCACTTCCCATTTACTGCTTTCATTTACTGCTTTACGCAATTTACTGCTTTCATTTACTGCTTTAGGCAATTTACTGCTTTCTCGTCGACGCGACAAGTGTTGACTCTCTCTCTCTCTCAAAAGAAGAGAGATCAAAGAAAGGAAACAAAAAAAAAAGAGAAAAAAGAAAAGGAAAATTCGGGATTCTCTAAGTAGACAAAATTAGTATTATTTCTGAATTCTTTATTTCTATTTTGCCTCGGAATATGTTTCGGCCAATTCATATTCCTTGGTAAAATCCAAATAAAGAGGGGCAGCTGTCATACCCTAATTTTGTCCACGTAGGTTTGAAACCCTAATTTTCCGCAAAAATAAATAAATTGGGAAGTGTGGTTTTATTTTGAAGAGTGAAGAGCATTGTGCATGCATTTTTGGGTTTTAAAAGTCATTCTAGGGCTTTTAAATTCATTGTTAGAGTGGAAATGCATTTGTTGTTAAAAAACAAGGTTTTTAGGGCAAAAGGGTATTTTGGTCATTGTCAAAAATAAGATAATTTCTCATCAAGAATCATTGTGCAATTTTAGAGAAATTTATTTGAGGCAAAACATTTTTGGTCATGTATGTATGTATGCGCATGCATGCATACATTGTGCACAAAATTTCAAAAAAGGATCAAAAGGGAATATTCTACAAAAAGTTCCAAGATGTGATTTTTATGACATTTTTGGTCATGGTGATCACATAAAATGGAATATTCCTAAGATTCCTAGTATGTGGCCTAAATTGGGTGTTTTTTTGTACAATTATCCTAAGAAGAATAATAAAAAATGAAGGGATAATGGAATGGTCATATAATAGTACAATAGTACAAGATGACAATTAGCAAAACTTGGTCACCAAGGACCCCTCCCAATGGTTATGCGCCACCCCCTTGTCTATTCTCTCATTTTGTGTTTCCTCAATGTCCTCAATCCATGTGAGCCTCAATCCTAGCCTTTGATTCAAAATTAAAATCAAATCCTAGAGCACAACTAGTGCACAATGACCTAACTACCCTTAAACCTAATTGCTTTCTATATATACCCTATTAACCTCACCTCACAAGAAAAGGCTTTTGGCCTCATTTTCACTCACACAACCCTAGCACACAACTCCCTCTCCTAATTCCCTCTCTTGGCCGAAATTATACTACCTTCTTCCTCCATCAATTCTTCACTTCTCCTTCACCAAATCACCATTTTCTCACCTCATTTCCATTCCTACTTCATATATCTTCCTTCTCTCCTAATTTAATTCAAGCTTGCATCATCAAAGGGCATTTTTAAGCAAGCACTTCGTGGGTGGTCTTGTTCTTCATATTAGTCATTCCTTAGCTTGGATTTGAGGTAAACTTCTTAAAACCTAGCATCATCTTCAACTTTTTTGCATCAAAATGTAGATATCATGTTTCTAATCTTGCATCCTACCATATTCATGCATTTTAGTGTTGTTATATTGTTGATTTGTTGATTGTTGTTGGTGAGAGGTGTCTCAAGCATTTTGACAAACACTGTGGGAGGTTTGGGTGCTTGAGATGCTTCTCACCCTTGAATAAATTGTGATTTATGTTGTTTTCACTATGATCTTGCATTTTTGTTGAATAAAATGATGTGATGCTTCGCAAATCATGATTAGAATTAGGGTTTGTTAATTTTCTTGTGAAATGGGTTTGCAATTGTGATCAAAAACGTTTTCTCAAGTTATTTTGATGTTAATAGATGGTATCTTGCTTGCAAGTCATTGTTATGTTGATGATTGGCAAGAGGACTCACACTTGTGCCTTTGCGCACTTAACTTTAAGTGTTGAGGATTGACTAAAATGATTCAACGCAATTGATTTGATGTTTTGATTGCAAAATATTGTTGCTAATTGATTGTATCTTGCTTGCAAATTGTTATATGTTGATGATTGGCAAGAGGACTCACACTTGTGTCTTTGTGCACTTTACTTTAAGTGTTGAGGATTGCCTAAGATGATTCAACACAACCTTGTGCTTTGATTGTAAACTTTGGTTTGCTTGTTAGTAACTTGTTTGCAAAGTTATTCTATGTTGAGGATTGGCAAGAGGACTCTCACTTGTGCCTAGTGTACTTCACTTTAAGTGATGAGGATTGCCTAAGATGATTCAATTTTCTTTGTGCAATTCTTGTTTGAAAATGCAAATGCTAGTTTTCTAACTTGATTAATCAATTTTGGTTACAAAAATGACTTGTTGATGCCCTCTTTTGGTCACTTTTGGTCTTGCAAATATTCAAACCTATGTTGTTAATTGTGAAATTTGTGATTTGAGAAAAATGAATTTGGGTTTTGGTTCATTTATGATCCACAAATGATCTTGGGTTATGCTAAGTTGGCAAGAGATAGGTTACTTCAACCTTGATGCCTATGCTTGTAAGCATTTAAAAATTCAATTCCCATTTGATGTGCTTGTGAAATGTGAGCAAAAAGGGGTCTATAAACCATTGAATTTGCGCACATGATTGGTCTTCAATGACCTTGATGCATCCTCAAGTTTAATCATGCTTTCTTTGCTCTTTGAGTTTAATGTAAATTGTTGTTTGAAGCTTGTGAAGTTTTGGCAAAGGATAGGCCACTTAGAGCCTTGATGCACCATTGCATTGTCTTAATAAATTGCAAAGGAGAGACTACTTGGAGTCTTGATGCACTTTCCATTTCTCAATCGGCAAAGGATAGGTTCATTTAACCTTGATGCACATGCATTTTGCATATTCATGCATTCTTGAATTGAAGCTTGGTACTCAATGCTTGATATACTTGTTTATGTGCTTGTAGTGCATCAAAATGTTGAATTGGTGTTCACAATTTGCTTGTTTTGATTTCCACCAATTGTTACTCGTTAGTAACTCTCCAAAACTTCAAAACCATGTTGCATACAAAGAACAACTTGTTACTCGTTAGTAACGTTCCAACTTCAAAACATTTTTTGCATTTACATAATCATTGATAAACAACTTCACTTCTTCTCAAAACAATTTCAAACTATTTTTCACAAATCAAACATCGTTGAGGATAATGCGAAGCCTTTGCTTGCACGATTGTCAACAATGGGGTGCTAGTGGTGATCACTTGGAGTCTTTGCTCAATTGATTATCATGAACACTCATTTTTCAAAAGAACTCTCATTTCACAAATTAAAAACTTTGTTGAGGATAATGCGAAGCCTTTGCTTGCACGATCGTCAATAATGGGATGCTAGTGGTGATCACTCGAAACCTTTGTTGTTTGATCACTGTGAACATTCAATTTTCACAATTAAACAACTAAAAAATAAAAACCCTTTCTCGACAACCGAGAACTACGTAAGCTTTGAATTCTCCATCGCACTGGGAGATACGTAGGAGCGGGTCGCATTCCCGTCAAGCACGACAAATGAAAACCATTTTCTTTTCAAAAAAACAAACACTTTTCCAAAACAAGGCAATTTCTAAAAAACGAAACAATTTTCGAAAACAAGAACTACGTCGCTTTGATTCCCTCCCCAGGATACGTAGGCACGGTGCCCTCCCGTCAAGCGCAAAAGATTAAATTTTCCTTAAGTTTTTCCATAAAGTAAGGAGAGATAAAGAGAGATAAAAACAAAGCATTTCTTAAATCAACCTTTTAAATCACACGTCAAATCGAGGTTCCCTTTCAGTAGAAAGGATGTGTGGGGTGCTCGTACCTTCCCCATGCATAACCGACCCCCGAACTCAAATCTCGTGGTTCCAAGGACCATTGTCTTTCAAGAAAGGTTTTTTTCAATGTTTTACCTCTAAAAAAATATTGGTGGCGACTCCAATTCATGTTGTGCAAAGAGAAATCCCTCCAAAGGATTTTTCGGGGTGCAACATGTACGTATTAGCCACCATTATGCTAATGCTTGTTCATAATAATAAAGTTTTTATTTATTGAACAGGTTACCGTTCTAACTTGTACAACACCGTTCTAATTTTTGCAAAAAAAAAAAAGAATGCTAAGTGACAAAACTGTTCTAATACTCACTCTATCTAAGACAAAAAGCCTGTAACTCACAAATTATAACTACTCCCTCTCACATATATTATTAGCCGGTTGCTGATTGGTTAAATATCTTATTTTAATGCATTCTTCTCTTTCTTGCAAAAATATTTTATAAAAAATAGCAATGCTCTTCTAATATTTTGTCGGTGCTTTAAACTTGTTATTCGATGCAATGGCCAACCAAAGTTGAATCCTGAATTCACTGACTGCATTACCTCTAGGATAGACGTAATAATTGTCTTTTCTCTTTTTTTAGATAATATATAATATCAAATCGAATTTGATTGTTTAGCTTCTAAGTAATCAAAAAATTTACTTGCTTTTGTCAAAAAAAGAAGTGTGCTTGCTCTTTGCAATTAAAATAGCTCCGAAAAGTTTCCAAACCATTTATTTATTTGCTAAGGACAAGAAAATTTGTGCTGATATAATTAGGCATCAGGCATTTATCCACTTAAAGTAAACATTATTTGATTTATCGACCTTTTATTCATCTTAGCAGTCACAACCATCCACCAAGTCAGACTCTTTTATCTTCCTTACAAGGATTAAGAATGTGATAAAATCATAAAACAACTTTTTACACTATATTCTTTCAATTTTGTTTTTACCGAATAAGACGCGCATTTGCATTTCTAAATCAAATATGCAAATGTGTGGACTGGTCTAGGATAACTCTAGTTTAAAGTTGGGTTATAGGATTATTAGTCTCTTTACTAAGGTTGTTAAACTCAAGAGTCTACGTAAACTCGTGGAGCATAGGTAGCCTCGACTAGTAGACTCGACGCGTAAACTTGTAAGAGTCTACCTACTATCAAAGAAAGCTATAAAACCATGACATAAAGTGTGTTAGTGCATTATTACTAGATAAGATCATACTACATTAATGAATAAATCTTACATAAATTCACAAAAAACACAAATTCTTAAAATGAAAAAATTCAAAAAAACAATAGCTAATTTGATACAACACTCCTAATAGTTAAATACTTTGTTGTGTAGCTGAATAAATCAAAATAAAAATAGCACTAATGTTAAGATTTCGACAAGTGTACCGAATCGTTGCAAGTAATAGTAAAATAGTAAGAACTACTAGTCGTATCCACAGGGATTGAGAGTTATTATCCACTAAGCAAGTTAGGTAATTCTTAGTTATAATGTGCTTAAATATTTGGTGGTTTATAGTAACCGCGAACGAATGATGTGTGAATAAAATTCGGGAATAAAGGTGGCTGGGAATCGAATCCTCTCCTCTACGCTATCATGCACTATACCATTGATCAATTCCAATTTAATTACCCAATTAAAAGATTCAATTAAGTTATAAAAGATTTAGGACAATCCCTTGCCTCAAAACCCCTTTCATCTAATGGAAAACCCTGATTCCTTAAGTGTGTCACCACTAAAAAAAGCATTAAACACGGAGAATTAACGGAATTAATGATAATAATCTCATATTCCTATGATCATCAAGCTCATGACCTTAAACCCCAATATCCGGAAAACATAACCCATCTCCCAATGGTGAAAGTAAACCCTAATTCATTATAATAACAACCATTATTGTAAAGCAATAAGAACGAAGGTAAAGGAAAATTTAAAAAGATAACTAAATTGTATTGATCATAACACAATGGAATCACATGATAGTTTTGGAGAGATTCATCTCTTCCTAACCCTAAGAAAATTAGCTACTCATGTTCAAAGTATTGAAAGATAAGATAAAAGAGAAGTTACACAAAGAGGAGTACCTTGGATCCTTCAATTCCTTGTTCCCAAGTGTAGCGAAGCTCCCAATCTTGCTATTTTTCACAGCTCCAAAACCATATTTTCACATTTTTAACACCCAAAAATAGATAGGTCGTAGGCCGAGGATTGAGAGCAGAAAAGTGGGAATATGGTGTGAAGGCAAGTCACACGACAATGGCAGAAAAGGTATTTGCCATAAATAGTGAAGCCAAAAGGAGGTCCTCGGGGCACGCTGAATGACAAAACCCCTCGAGGGAGGACTATGCCCGAGGACCAATGAGTCAAGCCGAGGGAAAGTAATTACCCCATCCTATAGAGTGCCAAGGCCTTGGCGGCTCGGATACCTGAACCATTACCTAAAAAGAGGCCAGGACAACCGAGCCACCATACGGCCGAGGAAAGGTGGGCGTTACATTGAAGGCAAAACACAGCACAAAGAAAGAACGTGGGAACGGTTGAAGTTCAAATGGAAGAGTGAAGCCGGAAAACTCAGAGCAATGAGCACTCACCTCACTAACTGTGCCAGTGGGATCGTGGGCAGTTACTCCGCTTCGTTGAAGGCCTTTGAAGCGATGAGAGTCGTTGATCTTAGATCAATCCAATGGCAAGAAAATGTTGGCTAGCTTAGTGGCCGACGAGGGCCTGTGTATATATATAGCATTAGAGTAAAATGTAAAGCACACACACATGAATCAAATCAAACTCTACGTTTATTTCATTTATCTTCTTTATCGCAACACTCGCGTTCCTACTCATAGTTGAGGAGCAGAGTTCCCTCCTCGACGCAATTGCTTGAAGAAAAAGGAATCAAAGACTGTCCAAACCTTTGGCCGACACCACGGCTAGGACCTAAGAGTTTGACGACAACAAAAAATTGGCATGCCCAGTGGGACCAGAAAAGGTGAGCAAACGCCTCCGTTTGATTCACCTGGACTTGATTACAGTTGGCTTATGCACTTATGCTCAGGTAAAAATCTAAGTATGGAACCAGCATCGACATAAAAGAAGGTAACTGCTCCGAAAACAAGAAACACTGAGCCAACAAGTGTTTCGGAGGCAACTCCCCTTGCGGTTAGCATTGAGTCTAACGACGGTTTGCCACAGTATTGTGTGGACCCTGTGGTCATGACCACCTAGTTTATCCGGCAGCAAATCAATATGGGGATACAGGACATCATGTATCAATTGTCCCACCAATTGGATGACATAGTTAAACCTATGGTGCACAATGAAGTACAACAGGCCAAGGAAGTGGAGCCAAGACGTGCTGTGCAAGCCAGTAGCACCATGAACTATGCTGTCTTTGGCCAATCACAAGGAGGACAACCTTCTTCTCTGGGTGGACCGCATCAGGCCCCACCATACACCATCCCTGTTGGACCTCAACAGGCATCCTCCTATAACCCTATGGGAGGCATGCATCAGTGTCCACCGAGTGGGAGCATGACTGGGACTCAGTAGACGTACTCTCATCAGGTAAGTCCTAACCCTGTGATTCCTAAGCCTAGTACTTTTGCCACTACCAACACTATGAGGCAGTTTTTGGCGAATGGCTTTAACATGGCTTCTCTTTAGCAAGGACAAGTGCAAATGGCCAGGAGGCCGCCGGAGGCAGCAGGTTTGGTGGGTCTGCTGCAAGGATCATCCTATGGATGTTCTACCGCGGCTAACTACCCGACTTACGCAGGGGGCAAGACTTCCCCCCGGAATCAGGGATTGGCAGGAACGGTGGTTTTAGCCCGAGTCAGCAGCCATGGGTCCAGAACCCACATGGCTCGGCAAGTCTACCTCCTAGTCAGTCGTACCTTGGTGCACTCAGTACCTACCCGACGGGTTCCTATATGAGGACACAGATGAATGTCGCCCTGGTGGAGCAGCCATTGAATCAAGTTCCATCTCTCCGAGGGGCGCAGGCACCTGTACCAGGAACTGGCCTTGCTAACCTGGCCCAAGTAGTACCTGAGCAGCCTTGGATAGATGCTATACCTCAAGTACCACCGTAGCCAGGGCGTAGGGTCCCGCAGACACACTGTGGCGCCTAACGCCTCCACCTGGATCATCGGGGCCCCAACTCCTGGACCCTAATCTTATCGCTGACACCATCAAGAAGTTCTTCGGTGTGCAGTTGAAGCCGCTCAATCGTCTAGTGTACAGGAAGCCTTACCCCAAGTGGGTGGACCATCTGGTACCTCTACCTAGAGGATTCAAAACCCCTGATTTCGCCACGTTTTCCAGGGACGATGGCAAGTCTACTATGGAGCACATCGGCCAATTCGCGACCCAATGTGGGGAAGGAAACCAGAACGAGTATCACAAGTTGCAGCTGTTCCCTCTATCCTTGACAGGGACGGCCTTCTCGTGGTATTCCTCTCTCCCGCCTGATTCTATACAGACCTAGGCAGACATGGAAAGGTGCTTCCATGACAAATTATACTGGCCGTAGCCTGAAGTTACCGCAGCCGATCTCATGAAGTTACGGCAGAAGGTGGACGAGGAAATGACCGACTTCATTGAGAGATTCAGAAAGATGGCCGGAAAGTGCTCGGTGCCTTTCGCAGAATCCGATCTTACTTCCATGGCTATCTCTGGAATGCACCCTCAATTGAAGGAAAAGCTTGTGGGACAAGCTTGCATTTACCTCATTGGTTTGGCTTCCAGGACAGTTCAAGTGTAACAGTATGTCCAAGAGAGAGAAAGGAAGAGAGCCATTAGGGGCCGAAGGCTACAGTTGGTATCAGTGGTGGATGCAGCCGAGGATCCAGACTATGATGTGTCAGCCGACTACACGGTAGACATCCTAGTGGCCGAGATAGTTAAGGGGAAGGCCTACCTGTGTCCAGCTCTTAAGCCTGCTAAAGGTAAAGAGAACGACAAGGAAACAGTTGAAAATTCCTTTGACATCTCTAAGGCTGACCAAATCTTTGACTACCTCCTCAAGGACAAACAGATCAAGCTCCTTGACGGCCATCAGATCCCTCCGCCTGAGGAAATAAAGGGGAAGAAATACTGCAAGTGGCATAACTCCTTTAATCATGCCACTTCGAACTGCATTATCTTCTGCCAAGCCATTCATGAGGCCATCAGGAAGGGGAGATTTAATATGGCTAACAAGGGAACATCAGAGATGATTGTTGACACTGACCCTTTCCCTAGAATGAATGTCAACATGGTGTCATTCTCGGGGAGCGACAGAGGGAAAGGGATGAAGAAGTACGTGTGGGTCTCGAAGGGAGAGATTTCCCCAGAGAGGGAGACATTCGTGTTCAGCCGTTGGGGCTCACCTCCACGGGGATCCACAGTTGCAGAACGAAGGGCCCTGCTACAAGAAAAATTGCAGATAGGGGCATCGAGTCAACCTCAGAAACCTCAGAAGAGGCTTCCTAAGCCAGAGAGACTCGTCCACGAGCTTGGGGAGTTGCATTTGTCCAAGATCAACCCAAACAGACATGTGCCCAAGATGGGGGATCTGAGGGAAATACTCCAAGTCATCACACATGGGGGGCAGGGTAGGCCCACCAATGGTTCCACCGAGCAAGCCACCCTTCCAGTCCCAGACGGGGGAACTCACCCCAAAGAAGATAGAAGAGGGGCCCAAGTCACCGGAACCCGGAGCTCAACCTCGGTTGATATCACGGTCCTCAATGACCGAGAGTTGAGAGCCACCAGGACGGTCAAACCTTCGAAATATGTGACGCAGGATCAGTGGATGACTCAGGCGGCTGTTGAGATGCTAGCCCCTAAAGTGGCCTCCAGATCTCGCTCGCAGAAGATGAGGCTGTAAAGAGCTAGGGCGTTCAACAGGATGAAAGAGACCCTCCAGATGCTCACCTCTGCTAGAGATGGGAACACGCAGACCATCCCCGCAACATCTGTTGCTACGGCGTTGGAACAGGCCTTCCCAAAGCCAGTCGAGGACATAGCTCCATAGTAGTCTCTCGAGACAACTACCCCAGAGCCACCTGTTGATCACGAGGCAGGGGACCAGGAAATGGTAGGCATGGTGGAGGCACTCCATAGTCCCCTCACAAGGGCAGTGATAGAATTCCTCTACGGACCTCGTAGTCCAAGGCGATCCCAATCAGTCGGTGAACCCCAGGATGGGGGTACAATGACCGGGCAAGAGTTGCAAGAAGACGACCTCTTGGGGGAAGAAGAGGAACACCCTTTTGGCCCTAGAGACTTCGACAGAAATTCCACCACTGAGTCAGTACTAGACGATTTGATGGATGAGGCCGATGGAGAATTCTATGCGGACATAGAAATGGTGGGCCTCCTTCCACCGGAGTTTTGGGGGACCAGGGATCAGCCAAGGATCCTCGAGGGAGATGTCTTCGTCGAGGAGGCCGAATGGGTTGCCTTGACAGAAGCCGAGGGACCAATCACAGAAGGCATGCTGTTTGAAAAGCCAACTGCAGATATGACCAGACACCTGAAGCCATTGTAGGCCGTAGGCTGAGGATTGAGAGAAGAAAAGTGGGAATATGGTGTGGAGGCAAGCCATACGACAAAGGGCAAAAAGGTATTTTACCCGAGAGAGTGAACCCAAGAAGGTCCTCAAAGCGCAACCCCCCCACCCACCGGCGAGGGAGGACTATGCTGAGGACCAATGAGCCAAGCAGAGGGAAAGTAATTACCCCTTCCTAAAGAGTGCCAAGGCCTTGGCGGCTCAGACACCAGAACCATTACCTATAGTGGGGCCAGGACAGCCGAGCCACCATACGACCGAGGCAAGGTGGGCATTACTTTGAAGGCAAGACACGGCACGAAGAAAGAACGTGGGAGCGGTTAAAGTTCAAATGGAAGAGCGAGGCTGGAAAACTCAAAGCAACGAGCACTCACCCCACTAACCGTGCCAGTGGGATCGTGGGCAGTTACTCCGCTTCGTTAAAGGCCTATGAAGCAATGAGAACCATTGATCTTATATCAATCCAACGACAGGAAAATGTTGGCTAGCTTAGTGGCCGACGAGGGCCTGTGTACATATATAGCATTAGAGTCAAGTGTAAAGGACACACATCAATCAAATCAAACTCTACGTTTATTTCATTAATCTTCTTTATCGCATTTTCACCTTTATTTTACTTTATGCATTAGCCGTAGTAATCCAACACTCGCGTCCCTTCTCACCTCGCCTGACCCTTTCTAGAGGAGGCGGGAAACCCATAGTTGAGGAGCAGAGTTCCCTCCTCGACGAAATTGCTTGAAGAAAAAAAGGAATCAAAGACTGTCCAAACCTCTGACCGACACCACGGCTAGGACCAAAGAGTTTGAAAACAACAACATTAAAGCCCACCTCAATGGGAAGTTGTTCAATAGGGTCTTTGTGGATGGTGGTGCTGTGCTGAACATGATGCCACTTTGTGGATGGAAAAACGCCGAAGATCTCATTCCCACTACCATGACCATGACCAGTTTCATGGGCCACCCCTCTCATTCATTGGGAGTGCTGGTGGCCGATGTGACAGTTGGGTCAAAGGTAACTCGGTCGACATTCTTTTTCATTTAAGGAAAACCCTCATACACGGTGATCCGGGGGAGAGATTGGATCCACACTTGTGAATGTGTTCCCTCCACTTTGCACCAGAAGCTCATGATATGGGTGGAAGACAACGTGGAGATAGTGGAAGCTAATTCTAATCCTTTCCCAGCAGAGATTAAGAAGTTTGAAGCCGTGTTCTACTCCCCCCACCTGCGCGCGATCTCCATAACAGGGGATTACGAAGAGGGCGGTATTGAGTCATGTGACTGGACTAAGAAGGGTTTTGAATTCAAGATGTTGGCCGACTCACGGCCTGGTAACGAGAATAATGATTAGTCTTCCTTCAGAGGTACAGAGCCTGCTGGACCGATTGCACCTATTTCAGATAGAGTCCAGCATTAAAGAGGCTATGTTTGTTGCTGTACACGGAAAGGATGAAGACTCAGAGGAGAATGTGGATGACCTTGGCAACGAGATGTCGGCCGAACCCCCCTACATAGAGCCTATCCAGAGAAAGATGCCTACCTTCAAAGCTCAAGACCCCTTGGTTGAAATGAATTTGGGAACTGAGAGTGAGCCCAGAATGACTAAAGTTAGCAGTAAACTCCAACTGCAGCAACGTGATCAGATGGTAGCCTTGATACGGGACTATCGTGACTGCTATGCATGGGACTACCATGAGATGCCAGGCCTTGATAGAGCCTTGGTGGAGCATAGGTTACCCATCAAGGAAGGTTACAAGCCCCACAGGCAACCACCGAGAAGGTTCAACCCACAACTAATGTCGCAGGTCAAAGCCGAAGTGGAAAGAATCTTAAAGGCAGGGTTCATCAGAACTGCCAGGTACGTAGAATGGCTGTCTAATATAGTACCTGTGATAAAAAAGAATGGCCAGGTCAGGGTCTGTATTGATTATAGAAACCTGAACTTGGCCACTCCGAAATATGAGTACGGTACGCCTATGGCCGATATGCTCGTCGATGCCGCGGCAAACAATGCCATCTTGACTTTTATGGACGGCTATTCTGGTTACAACTAGGTTTATGTGGCCGAGGCCGACACCCATTCGACTGCCTTTAGGTGCCCAGGCACCTTAGGTATCTATGAGTGGCTCGTAATGCCTTTGGGCCTCAAAAATGCCTGGGCAACATACCAAAGGGCAATGAATGCCATCTTCCATGAACTTATTGGTAAAAACATGGAAGTGTACATTGATGATGTGGTGCTAAGGTCCAAGAGCTTCGAAGCCCATCTGGGGGATCTCGAACAAGCTCTGAAGCGGATGAGACTCCACAATCTTAAGATGAATCCTACTAAGTGTGCCTTTGGCATGTCTGCAGGTAACTTCCTGGGATTTCTGGTGCATAACCAGCGCATTGAAGTAGACAAAAACACAGCTCGAGCTATCCTAAAGGCAAGACCCCCTAGAACAAAGAAAGAGCTGCAGAGTTTGCTAGGCAAGATCAACTTCCTAAGGAGATTCATGGCCAACTCGATAGGGAAGCTTAAAGCCTTCTCGCTGTTGCTACGAATGAAGAATGACGAAGAAATGATCTGGGGAGCCAAGCAACAGGAGGCCTTCGACCAAGTCAAGGCTGCCTTGACCAACCCCCTATCCTGGTACCTCCGCCGCTTAGGAGACCTCTGAAGCTATACATTGCGGCCGAAGACCAAGCCATCGGCTGCTTGTTAGCTCAAGATGATGATATTGGCGCTAAACGTGCTATATATTATCTCAGTAGGATACTCAATGACGCTGAGACTAGATACTCGCACATTGAGAAACTTTGTTTGTCTTTGATTCACTCTTGTACTAAACTTGAATACTATCTTTTGCCTAAGGTAGTTTTAGTTATATGCAAGGTTGACATTATTCGATATCTGCTTAATAGGCCTGTCTTGCAAGGAAGACTCGTTAAGTGGGCCATTAAGTTGGGCCATTAAGTTGAACGCGCTCGATTTAACTTATGTACCTTTGAGTGCTGTAAAAGGCCAGGCCCTGGCAGGCTTCTTGGCTCAACATCCATGTGTAGAGACACACGATGCTCCGGCCGAAGCTGTCAGCTACCTGGGCCTTGAGCCCTGAGTCCTCATGTTCGACGGGTCTAGCAGTCGGACGAGGGCCGAAGAGGGTATAGTCGTCTCCAGTCCTTGTGGCCAAACATGGAGGTTCATGCGCCGGATAAGGTACCAAGCCTCCAACAATCAGGCCGAGTATGAGGCTCTGATCATGGGACTTGACATCTTGGCTGGCCTGAAGGCTCACTACGTGGAAATAAGGGGTGACTCCCAACTGGTGATCAAACAAATCACAGGGGAATACAACTGTTACAACGCTAAGCTCAAAGAGCTTAGGGCCTCGGCGCAAAACTTAGTAAAGTTGTTTGCCGATGTCGTCATCCTGTATGTCCCCAGGAATGAGAACCAAGAAGCAAATGACTTGGCCCAACAAGCCTCGGGATACAAGGAGCGAGTGGCTGAGGTGCTGCAACAAAGTGTCGTGACCCTCACCTAGGAGGATCCCACCGATACCTGGATTGGGGTGCTGACGAGGTACCTCCGTAGCCTGACGGCTGACACCGACTTCAAGGTCAAACAAGGGGCATTGAAGAATATCTTGATAGGGGACGACCTATACAAAAGAAGTAGCAATGGGGTACTATTAAAGTGCCTCAAGATGAAGGACGCTTACATGGTAATGGAACAGATCCATGCAGGAGTTTGTGGTGCCCATAGGTCTGGCCCCATCATGAAGTGGCTCATCTATCAGCATGGGTACTATTGGCCGACAATCACGGCCGATTGCTTCCAGTTTACCAAGGGATGCGAGGCTTGTCAGCTGCACGGACCAATCCAAAGGGTGCCGGAAGATGAGCTCCATCCTATTGTCAAACCTTGGCCATTCAGAGGATGGGTGGATTTAATTGGTAAGATATACCCTCCAAGTTCAAAAGGGCACAACTTCATTATTGTAACCACTGATTACTTCACTAAATGGGTGGAAGCTTTCCCATTAGGAAACTTTGATCAGGCCGCGGTAATCAGATTCATAGAGAACCAGATCATTTTCTGGTATGGATTCCCTGAAACCATCACGGCCGACTAAGGTACAATGTTCACCGGAGAACGAGTGGTGGCCTTTGCCCAGGAATGCGGGTTAATAATGAGACATAGAGGATAAGCCCCAGCGGTGGTATGAGACCCTCAATGAGGTCCTGTGGGCTATGATAAATTCTAAGTCTATGGCCACGGGGGTGACCCCCTATCGTTTACTTTATGGGCAAGACGCCGTGCTACCATTGGAGATCATTGTAGCCTCGTTGAAAGTGGCACGACAGCACTCCCTTAGTATGGATGAGTACCAGCAAGCCATGTTGATGGAGCTGGACTTGGTGGATGATGATAGGCTGACTGCCCTCAGCAGGATAGAAATGAATAAAGCCAAGACGGCCCGAGTCTACAACAAACACGTTAAACCAAAGAAGTTTGTTGACGGTGACCTCGTATGGAAGGTCATTTTGCCACTAGGGAGGAAAGACCCCCAATTGGGCAAGTGGTCTCCGAATTGGGACGGAGAAGAATTTGAAACGAAAATTAACGGTAAATATGCGAAGAATTGAAAGGTGGATTTAACAGCAAAAACTATCAGAATGGTTCGCCAAACACCGGCATCCTTGTGAAAAATGGAAGCAAGAGATAAAAGTAAAATTACTTGCCCTCAGTTCTCGACGACCGAGTCTTCTTCCTCCACAAGGGCAAATGCTTGTTGGGTGATCGTCGGACCTGCAATGGCAGCCGCAGAGGTTTCAGCAACACCAAGAGGGGCAGAGGACAGATGAGCACGCAGCCTCCTCGGAAAGAGACTGCAGACTGCAAGTTGCCTTGACCAGCCTCAAAATCATAGAGGAAGCCCTCCTTTTGAGCCTCCAAATCTTTAACCTGACCAGCGAGGGGTTTAGCGTGATCATACAAATGCGTTTTATCTTGTAAGATCTTATCAAGCTTGCCGGCTGCCTCGTCTCTCTGAGGAAGCAGATGCTGCAGCTCCCGCTGGAGATCCGACATTATACCATCAATCATTTCAAGCTCAGGCGGTCCATTGCTTGCTGTGCACCATCCCTAAGGGCCTTGGCCACCGAGTAGTTTCAGGAGACTTCTGGAAGACCATAAGCAATATCCTTCAACGCCCGCCGCCTAGACTTTGGCAAACCTTCCACAAAAGCTAGACGAAAGGCGAGCGATCTCAAATCGGCCAGCTAGGTAGGATCAGTAACAACTTCCCCTTGGAGGGCATCCTCCAATCTCTGCAGCTCCGTCTCCGAAGGGGAAGATGCTTGAGATTTGCCCCGAGAAGCGAAGAACTGAGCCACCTCAGCCCCAAAAGCTGGGTTGGGAGTTGAAGGAAGAGGGGAGCGCCGAGCAAAAGTAGAAGCCTGCGAGAAGAAATCTCCATAAGGGAAAGGAGATGCTAGAGGTAAAGGCGAGAGGAAGGGGGGATGATACTGTACCTTATGCCTTTTTGCAAGAAAGGAGACGCCCCCCGTTGTCACACCAGTCCTCGTAGCCGAGGGGTTCTTGCTGGGACCTCATCTTGTCTCCCTAGGTTAGAATCTGATAGAAACAACGAAGTTGGAACAACAATTGAAACACACGTGAAATAAAGACCAAGGCAAAATCGAAAACGTACCAACAGATGGACGAGAGCGAGTTGCAGGACGACGAACAGAGGCTGTAGCCACAGGTGTTCTGGAAGGAGTAGCACTGGTACTGGCAAGGGCTCTGGAGGGAGTAGTTCCTAGGTGACCGAGGCATCGGGATAAGCACTCTTCAACCTCGTGAGGGTAGACGAGCTCATTGACACCAGGCCACCGATTGGTGAAAGAGTAGGTCTCCTCCACACACACCTCGAAGTGCGCCCAAACGCCCTCCTTGAGCCTATGCTAGTTGTCATCAATCAACTTGCAGACTTGGGACTCAGACAAACCTGTGCGACGGGCAGGATCAGCCAATGCTTGGTAGGGTAGGGGAATATACTGCAGGAGGCAAAACTAGCGGCACACAAAGTTTGGATAGTAGTACTCCGCAAGGGCCTTACTATACTGGGAGGTGGCAAGGTAACCGATCGGCAAGTTCCTCGCCACCACTGTAGAAAGCCAACTGTCACGAGCAGTAATACGGGTCGAGAGCTTCAACTGAGACCGGTTCCTCTGGGGTTAAAAATCCAATGTGGGCCAAAGTTTTTGTCAAGAACAGGACACCATACCACGTCACAAAGAGACATCCGCAGGAGGGCCTCCACAAACTGGGCTGGACTTATGTCATGAACAGGCGTTTCCCAAAGTTGAGGCCCCAAAGACCGAGTCGTCGGCGACTTGGGGATGTCAAGACCAGCGGACAAGATGTGAGGAAAGTAGAGCTTGGACCACAGTTAAAGGAACCACAGGGGTCCTGTAGCTTGGAGACACAGCCGCCATCCCTGATGTGATCCAGCACGGCCCTAATGCCCCTATAGAGCTCGTCGAGGATGTAGGGAGCCCACGTAAAGACATCAAAGGTATAGCACATCGTGGCGACGAAGGGTTGCAATTCCTGAACAACACCGGCCGAAGCAGTGCCATAGAAGAAGTGGCAGAATAAGTACATGAGGAACGCCGTATGTTCCGTGTTAGTAACCTCCCCACTTGTCTTGGCATTCACGGCAAGAAAATTGGAGTACAGGCCACCCTCGTGGACATGACCAAGATTCACGTTCTTGGGCAGTTTGGCGGGATGAACACTGTGGCAGTGCGCTGGCAGACCGATAATGGCAGAAACGTCCAGGACAGTGGAGGTTAATATGCCCCAAGGGAATACGAACGCATTAAGGTTGGAAGACCAGAAGCCCATGAGGGGGAGCAAAACGTTGAAATCATAGGGAACATAAGAGGTCGAGAGGGAGATCATGTCATATAGGCCCCATTGACTCCAGGTATCCTTCTTGGAGTGTTTGAGGCGATCAAACCAAGCGCGGTACTCTTCGGTATGCCTAGCCCACCCCCTAGTCTCGGTCACTCTAGTGTTCAAAGTGAACCAGTCTTGGGAGATGGGCAGGCCACCGACCGGGCCAAAAACCTCCTTCAAGGCCTCGAGACTTTCAAGAACCGTGGACGCAACTGGTTGGATGGTCACGCCTCCGCCGGTGGCAATTGGTATGTCCTGTGAAGAAACCTCATTTATGGGACCCCCGGAGGAGGGAGAAGAACCCGACGGGCTGTCACGGTCACCATAACTATGGCCTCTATTTTGAGAGTCGGAGTTGGAAGACATGACATGCGAAAGATGAAAGGCTGAGGGGTATTCGAGTGGAGAGAAGAGTAGTTTTAGCAGGAGCAAGTAACCGGGCAGGGATAATGATGAGGGTTATTTATAGCTCTGCAAAGAAAACTCAACCAGTGTGTCCTCGAGAGCCGTCGCGTTGTCGTTATGATTCATCCGAAGCTCCAAGTGTCATGTATCAGCGGTTACGTCCCCTCTAACCGTCACTTCAAATCATTTCAAGGGTTTTCGTACCGTTAATCGCGTCCTCAAGGATGGACGACAACACAAAAAAGTGGGGCAATTGTGAACACCCAAAAATAAATATTGAGAGAAGAAAAGTGGGAATATGGTGTGAAGGCAAGCCACACAACAAGGGCAGAAAAGGTATTTGCCAGAAAGAGTGAAGCCATAAGGAGGTCCTCGGGGCACGCTGAATGACAAAACCCCTCGAGGGAGGACTATGCCCGAGGACCAATGTGAAGTCAATAATGTCACAAGGACCAATGTGATACAAATGAAGTGTTCAATAATTACAACAACAGAAGACTTAAAACATGCTCAGAGATTGGATGAATCTTTTCTGGTTTAGAGCAGCTGAATATCGATGAGAGAAAACTTTGATACTTGAGAAGGCTGGAAGTTAAGACCTCAATGCAGTCTCATGAGGATCAATGGAGATCAGGAGCATTGATTTATAGTTAAAATTATGTGTATTAACCACTGGTCCAAGATTTAGAGTCGTTGGTAGAAGAAACTAGCCGTTTATAGCCGTTGGAATGGGCTGTCTGCACAACACAGTTGTGTTTCTGTTTTTTTGCAGAAGACAGCTGTTTCCAGTTGTTCATGATTCTTCTTGCAATGACTTTTCATATCTGGCAGATGATGATGCTTCTCATGTTGATACTTATTATGTTGATGCTTCTCATGTTGATGTTTCTGAATATGGTTCATAGTATGACCGTTCTCAACATGACTCTTCTCATCATAACCCTTCTCAGGGTTATGACTCTTCTCAACTTGACTCTTCTGATCATGACCCTTCTCAGGGTTATAACTCTTCTCATCTTCTTTTTTATTATTCTGTCATGACTCTTCTTGGTTTGATCCTTTTTATCTACTCTTCTCATATTGCCACAATAATAAATAAAGCTTCTCATGATGATCTTTCTCAAGTTTACCATGTGATCTTGATCTTTGGATCTTGTCAAGAGAAGACTTTCTTCTTAGGGCATTGTGGATAGTATTCTTCTTAGACACCACGGCAAGGACCTAAGAGTTTGACGACAACACGCAT
The DNA here is from genome assembly GCA_963573325.1 of Astragalus glycyphyllos. Lineage (NCBI taxonomy): Eukaryota > Viridiplantae > Streptophyta > Magnoliopsida > Fabales > Fabaceae > Astragalus > Astragalus glycyphyllos. Next base: position 51,548,711 of record OY754312.1, on the reverse strand, counting down.
CCAACCAGAATGCCTCAAAATTTTTGATTTTTCACCTAAATGACTGTCAAATCTTCAGACGTTTGCGACGCGATGCGACTCGTTCGCGATGCGAAGGAAGAGTTTTTGCCTAATTCGCGACGTGAAACTGCACAGATTTTGCTTTTCTTTTCTCTGTTGCGTCACTAGGCAAGCTGCCTTGTTCGCTAGTTGACGAAATATCAAATTGAAAGTTGCACTATGGTGTGCAGAAAGTTGGACTGGGGACAGAAAGTTGTACTGTGGTTTTGTGAGGGACCGGAATTTGGGGTTTTGTATAGTCCCTTGCCCCCACTGCTACCCAGTACCATGATAAGTTTTTCAAACAAAACAGGGTACAACTTGAGTTGTCTGGTCCAGTCCCCTATTTTTTTTCGCAAATCTAATAAAGGAGACCTCCCAAAATACATGAATAAGTAGTCCCTAGTACAACAATAGCATGAGCTATTTATAATACAATGATAGTCCTTGGGTGTATTATACCGCATGGGATCACCGTCTTATATTTGCTCTATGCCTACAACAGATGTAGTCGACTTAGTCGCGCGACCACTATTTAAGTAAGATCCAGTGCTCAGCTATCATGTTGTCTTCATTTGTCTTCTATGGAGACGTGTCCTGGTTTATGCATGGTCCATACAGCGGTGCATAGGGTGCGGAGTCCCTTTAGTACTACTCGTGCCTCCTCGGGTGGTGGTTGCGCTTTTCATCTTTTCCTTCGTTACTTGGCAAGGGTCTTTCTTGAGGGAGGCTGACCCTTTCTTGGTCTTCTAAAGCCCTTCTTGGTCTTCCAAAGCCCTTCTCGGCCTTTTGGAGGTGATGTTGGCATTTTCCAAAAAACCCCGGTAAAGAAGGAAACAATAGAGTCACTACTATTAAATATTAGTCATGAATGCCAGCCTCGAAACTTTACATATAGGAAATTGTATTAAAAACTATATTTGAAGGAGCACAAATTATGACATCTGAACCGCAAGATATTGGTCCATGTCAGTGATCCTAGAGACCATGTCGACATTTTTGGGAAACCCCAAGTGCAGAAGGAAACAATCGAGTCAATACTATTAAATATCAGTAATGAATGTCAGTCTTGAAACTTTAAAAATAATAAATGGTAATTAAAACTACTATTTGAAGAAGCACAAATTATGGAATCTAAGTCGCACGATGTTAGTCCACGTCAATGATCCCAGAGAAATATTCTAATCCAACGGAACTCATTCCTTCAGTTGGATTTGGATAGCAATAGTGGTCTCTTTGTGTGTTCTATTTTGTCTATTTGAAGTCAACTTAGGCCGTTTGTTTCACCCGACGACCCGTTTACCCGATCACACCTAACCCTACATCCACTCATAACTCTATTATAAATATTTGATTGTGTCCATGACCTTGAGAAGACTAGCAACAATCGGCATTGTTAAATCCAAAATTGAAAGATTCAGTTTCTCTCTCTCTATCATTATTGTATTGCATTTGCAGACTTTACGATCTATCTATCGCCCAGTTATAGGTAAGATATCTTCTCACATATGCTTGTATGATTTAATCAATTTTGACGATAAGTTAGGGTGTTTCACATCAGACGTCACTTCCTCATACACATATTAATACTTTTTGTATACCTAATCACAGGTGATTCATCATGTTTTGCCTCTGCTAGATCTCTGACTGAGGCAATAGTATTTGGTATTTCTGGTATTATTGCAAGTTTGATCATAAGGAAATCATCAATTCAACACCATCTCTGTTGTGTTTTGGTCTACCGTTCCTATGATAGTATGCCATATGCAATATAAATCTACAACGACTGTGATTTCCTTGATTAAATATAAGTAAGAAAAAATACATAAAAGAATGTCATAAGTATGAAATTAGTTCATTTATTTGATTTTTATATTTACCATTATAGTCGAATTTAAATTAATTGATATTAATTTTTTGGTACTAATTGATTGTTTTTCCTACTTTTTTCGATTTGCATTTGAGTTAGCAGATTTTATTTGGAATTGGAAACACCTACACCACACTTTGTGGTGCCATTGAAAGAGGTATTATTTCTTGTCCTGAGTTCCCCCTCTTGATCCATCTTCTATGTCAAATTGAAACTTTTTTTTTTGAAGGTTATTTCCTTATCAGAGATTTTTTTTACTATTCTTGTGTACATAACTGCCATTATAATTATTTTAATTATTTATCTCTATTTACAAGTTTCCCTTGTGACTTTTATAGTGATTAATTTCTCTAAATGGTAGTGTGTATTCTATTTCTGTTGTTTATAGCAAATCAAATTAAGCTATATAGTTATGGATACATAATTTCTGATGATCCCTCAACTAGTAAATTTCATCAAATACTTTGATATCTTCTTTCAGGAGGTAAGACCAGCCTCTCCACTCCCAGTTGTTTGAGCTTATTTTCAAGCTCTTCCATTTGAATGCATCACATTCCAACAAGGGGTACTTCAGCTACCTTCCCTCCAAATATACTAACAGTTGCCACACTAATCAGTTCTTCAATTCTAAGGGACTGAACACGATATTTATGTTCACACTGACTGGATGCATGGAAAACAATTTCCATCTTAACTTCACCACCATTGTTACAAATTGAACAAACATTGTCTTTTTCTCCTAGACATAGGTTGTTGCACGGTTTCTCCAAAACTTTCTTTGTCCTATTCCACCATGAAATCTAACAGTGACCTCCCATCCTTCAAAAATATACTAGTAGAAGGCCTGCAGTTATTGTTGTCACCAGAATGACCTACAATGCAACCAATATCATACTTCATCACCATAAATATTTACCTCATTATTAAAGCTGAGACATTCAAAGAACTCATATTGGAATTCGTTCATTCAAGAATCTTTTCTTTAAGGTATGGAAGTAATGTATATTCTTCACGCACCTTGAAGCGTTCCTGATTTTTAGTTGGGTAGTCCGCAATCCACCCTTCTTTGCATTAAGTTTCCATTTTCTTTTAGCAGCTGAGGTTTTGTTTATAGCATGTAAATAAAATTTAACGACAGCTGAGGTTTTGACTAAGGGAGGATAGTAGGCCCAAAAGAGATGTTCATGGGCTACTTGGTTTAAAGATAATTATTGAGAGGTTTACTAGATCGAATTATTTTACTTTCTATGATATAGTATGTAGTTTCGTGTAAGTATAAACCTTTTCGCACTCTAGGATTTTGAATTTCTCCTAACGTCTTTTTTTCTCGCTCTTCCTGCGGGAGCTAATTGATGTGGCTCCTATGATGCTGCTGGTTTCAAGAATACTTGTGCTAAGTGTTACAAGGAATGTTTCATAGGAAAACACCACTAAAGTAGAAACTGAGGATGTTTTTTTAGAGTATTACATCACTAATGATGATGATGAATATGCCGATATTGATTCTATGATTCTCACTAATAAGGAGAAGGAGAAAAATAGGTGCAACAGTTGAAACAAGAAAATAGGAATAACTGGATTCCAATCTGTTTTGTATTTTAAGTTGCGTAGTCCAAGATCCACCCTGAGGATTCCAATCTAGTTAAAAGATTATTATTGAGACTCTGTTAGCTCCATTAATATTTGATCCAATTATTTTAGGGTTTTTTTTTTACCCCCACCACCTTCCCATCTACCCCCACGCCCCATGCGAAAAGACTAAATACCCTTCACAAAATTAAAAAACCCCAACATATCCCCAGCTCAAAAAAAACAAAAAAAAATTGGAATTTCGTATATACCTAAATACGAAATTCCCCAAAAAATTGGAAATCGTATATAGGTATATACGATTTTCCCTAAAAATTTAAAAAAATAAAGTCGTATATACCTAAGGTGGGGGTATATATGATTTGTTAAATTACAAAACCGTAAGTACCCCCACACCTAGGTATATACGACTTTGTAACCCAAAAAATAAATAAATAAATCATTTAAAAAATTGAAATTATTTTATTTTTAGAAAAATAAATTAGATATGAATATTGACCGTCTTTTGGTTCTGTTTAGTGTGTAGCTCGTTAACACGTGACGTCGTTATACGTCGAGCGAATAATTTTAGGTTAAAAAATCGGTTTCCAGGCAACCTACTCCGATTGTAATGAAACCACAGCCATTAAATCCGAAAAAAATCAATGATCAATACTCCTCAAGAAGGGACTTCTGTTAGGACAAGGGTACTCAAAATCCCAAATTCCATCGCTTACTATTTTTTATTAATTTTTTAAATTTTTCATAGTCTCCAAAAAATCTAAAAAAATTTGCATAGCCTTATTTTCGTTTTATTAGATTTTTAGTGGTGTTTTTATAATTTTTGGATTAGTATTGACTCTTTAACAGATTTTTAGTAGCATTTTTAACCATTTTTTAAAAATTAAAACAATTTTTTTTAATAACAAGTCTTATATACATAAGGTTGGTGTATATACGACTTTGTAAAATACAAGTCGTATGTTACCCCCCCCCCCCCCCCCCCCCCCCACACACACACACACACACACACACCTACGTATATACGACTTGTATTTTATATGTAGGTGTGGGGGTATATACGACTTGTATTTTACAGAGTCGTATATACACCCCCCTTATGTATATACGACTTGTTTAAAAAAATTTCACATATATACGATTTGAATTTTTCAAAGTCGTATATATGTAGGGTGACCATATACGATTTTTGGTCAAATTTATTAGGGGTATTTTCGTCCAAAAAAGTCTTGTGGGGGTATATGGGAAGGTGGTGGGGGTAAAAAAAAAACCTATTATTTTACTTTATATTCACCACTATCTAGTTTCGTGTAAGTGGCCCAGGCCCATTAGTTTGATTATCCCAAGTAATCAAATTTACCTATTTATATTGTAATGTTCTCTATTGAAAGAAAATGGAAATTCTGTAGTTTTTATGTTAATTTCCCTTTGCAACTCAAGAGTTTTCTGATTAGCTTTAGTGTAGTGTATCATTTGTTTTCAAAAGTTCCCCAACCTTCCTACTCTTACATCGAAGTGCATTATGAGTAACAAAATTAGGACATAGTTCAACTTCATACACTATCAAACATTTCCTACTTTTGGACTTATGAGAGCGTCTGCGCTTTTGAGATTTTCAGTACATTTAGGTACTGAAATAATTCACCAGCATCCAAACATCAATGTGAGGTGCAGTGATTTCCATCAAAGACAACATAAATGACAAGTTGACAATACACTAGACACACATAGGTGATAGGGTAACAATCGGTACGATGTCGATACACCGTCTGATTACCACCATAGAGATAGTCCTTTTCACTATCTGTCCATCTACCGTTTTTTGTTATTTCCTCTTTCTCCTCTTTTCTACAATTTTAGCTTTTAGATGAATTGATTTTTTTGAGAAATATAGTTGGAAATGTTAGATTCATCTATTGGTGTAAAATTATTGGAAAGAGTAACAAGAGTAATTAGTAAAGTGAGAGAATCCATATAGAATTCCTGCCCATTTTAGGCACCTCACTCTTATAGGTCTAGTAGACTAAAGATGGAATCTCACCATAAAAATTAATTGGATGAATTTGGTTGGGAATATGTATCGGCTAACAAGGGAAGGGGGCTGGTTGTTGTGTGGGATGTTAATTTCTTCAAGAAACTAGTTTATGGATGAAAGAAATCCTTACAAATAAAGAAGTATTCGCAAGATTTTTACTACACTATGATAAGTACCAACATTCCTCATAGTGAAACAGAATATAGAAACTATATTTTAGTGGAGAAGCTAGGGTCTCCCAATATAATCTAACTGATTTCTTGCTTACCCAGTCTAATCCCCTCACTCTTATTTATAACATCCACTAACTCACCCACTTTCCCTCCAGTTTGCCACATAAGCAAGTTTGTTACAACCAATTCCCTCCCTAAGTCATAATCCCCTACGCACATCTCATATATTTAATTTCCCTCCCTACATTACATTTATTTAAGATCCTATCACACTATTGCTCAAATAGTAAAGAAGGAAGGATGGTAATGTGGCAAGAACGTTGTGATCTAAGACAGAGATGACTCCTTTGTAGAGTTTAATGAATGTTAAATGGATGAGCATCCTTAGAGACATAAAACTGTGGTTATTAAAATCAATGATTTCAAATCACTACTCCTTGTATATAGAAAATGAGAATGTTGATTGGGCTCCAAAAGCATTTCGAGCACTACATGTTTGGTTTTCAAACCCAACTTTTAGTAAATTAGTGGCTAACGAAAGGGAATGCTTAGGGAATTTATTGTAGCATCATAATTTGACGAATAGGGACCTTCTTGGCTACATAGACCAGAAATTTACGACCATTCAAGATGAAATTTAAGACCTGCATGCCCTATTCTTGCATCTTTGGGTGTGGCAAATATGCAAAGAATGCTTCTAACTTTAAATGTCGAGAGCCAAATCGACAAAGAAAGAGGATTGGATCACCAAGTATGTCCACCTTCAGGCATCCATAAGGAAATATAGAATTGTGATGGGACCTAAAGCATAAAAAAGAGGTGGTAAAGTTCTTTAAAGCTCTTTAAGCAAAAGATGCAGTAGTGTCTCAAAAATTGGATAGAGAAGACATACCAAAGCTAAATAGCAGTCAAGCTATTAGTGTTATGTATAGTTGAGAGAGAGAGAGAGAGAGAGAGTTTAATGTGAACCGACAGAGAGAGAAAAGAAGGTGAAAGAAAAGACAACAGTACAAGGTCCCAAATGACAGTATTTGTGCTTTAAGTGTATGCTTGACATAATCCAAATATTCACAGAATTGACATTGAGTTCAGAAACAAATGCTACATGCATGCAATGGATATATTAAGATATCAAGCAGGTGAAAAAAGGGAATGCTCTCATGTTCCTATTAGCTGCATCATTGCATCTTCACAGAACTACGTGACACTGTTCCCATTAGTTGACCATCAGACAGTTCATCAGGAACAAGGAACAAGGATATTCAAAGTTCAACGAAAACGACATGACAAGGGCCAAATGCTTATCCATGTCACGAAACACACAAAAAATAGAGACAGCTAGAGAGATAGAACTGACCCATAAAGGCACAAAAAGGGGTTATCTGCTTTAGAAAATATAACTCTATTTTTGTATTTTTGCTTGTTTAACATTGAAAACAAGTTATTAGTTATGTATTTGCCACCATTACGCTAATGCTTGTTCATAATAATAAAGTTTTTATTTATTGAACCGGTTACTGTTCTAACTCGTACAACACCTTTCTAATTTTTGCAAAAAAAAAAACAATGCTAAGCGACAAAACTGTTCTAATACTCACTCTATCTAAGAAAAGAATCCTGTAACTCACAAATTATAACTACTCCCTCTCACATATATTACTAGTCGGTTGCTGATTGGTTAAATACCCTATTTTTATGCATTCTTCTCTTTCTTGCAAAAATATCTAATAAAAAATAGCAATGCTTTTCTAATATTTTGTCGGTGCTTTAAACTTGTTATTGATGCAACTAGCACAATTGGAATGCTCATGTTGTATTTTATGTGTTTCTATGTTAATTTAGAGGATTTACTTTGTATAGTGGCGTACTCATATCTTTTATATATAAAAGTCGAATACGCAGTCCGCCAAAAAGAGGTCATTTAAGAGAGAAAAAGTCTGCCAAAACGGAGAGTATTATTGTAAATTACAACTTTGATAATAATTGTCTGTCTCATTTGCAATTATACCATCACTAGCTTGTCTCATTTTCAATGCACGCATTAATTATTTACGCACCAATTTCCAACACACATTAATTAAAGGTTTATCCAAAAAATAAACACACTGAAAAGAAAAAAAACAGCAATAATAATCATTTGATACTTCTCGATTACAAGGTAAATATCAAGCATCGTGTTTTATATATAGTAACGTAGAATACAGTGTCCGCCAAAAAGATGCCATCTTTTTGCATATAAAAGTAGTATACAGAGTCCGACAAAAAGATGTCAATTAGGGGAGAAAAAGTCCGCCAAAATGGAGGGTATTATTGAAAGTTACAACTTTGATAATAATAGTCAGTCCTACTTGCAATTATATTTATACCATCACAAGCCTATCTCATTTTCAACGCAAGCATTGATTATTTCCGCACCAATTTCAAATGCACATTAATTAAATGTTTATCCAATAAAATAAACACACTGAAAAGAAAAAAAAAGAGTAATAATAGTCGTTTGATACTTTTCTATTACAAGGTAAATATCAAGCATCATCTCTTATATATAAAAGTAGAATACAAAGTCCGCCAAAAAGAGGCCAATTAGGCGGAAAAAAAGTGCGCCAAAATGGAGGGTATTATTGAAAATTACAACTTTGAGCATAATTTTCTGTCCCACTTGCACATATAGCATCACTAGCCTATCTCATTTTCAATGCACGCATTAATTATTTACGCACAAATTTCCAATGCACATTAATTAAACGTTTATCCAACAAAATAAACACACTGAAAAAAAAAAAGAGCAGTAATAATCATTTGATACTTTTCTATTACAAGGTAAATATCAAGCATCATCTCTTATATATAAAAGTAGAATACAAAGTCCGCCAAAAAGAGGTCAATTAGGCGAGAAAAAGTCCGCCAAAATGGAGGGTATTATTGAAAATTACAACTTTGATCATAATTTTCTGTCCCACTTGCAATTATAGCATCACTAGCCTATCTCATTTTCAATGCACGCATTAATTATTTACGCTCAAATTTCCAATGCACATTAATTAAACGTTTATCCAACAAAATAAACACACTAAAAAAAAAGAGCAATAATAATCATTTGATACTTCTCTATTACAAGGTAAATATCAAGTATCATATCTTATATATAAAAGTAGAATACAGAGTCCGTCAAAAAGAGGTCATTTAGGGGGAAAAGTCTGCGAAAATGGAGGGTATTATTGAAAATTACAACTTTGATAATAATAGTTTGTCCCACTTGCAGAGATAGAAATAGAGGATTGAGATTGGTGAGAGAGAGAGAGAGGGAGAGAGGGAGAGAGAGAGAGGAATGAGATAAGAGAGAGAGAGAGAGAGAGAGAGAGAGAGAGAATAGAGGAGAGAAAAAAATTTGAAATAAAAATAATGTTTTTGTATTTAGAATCCACAAACACATGACATTCATTCAAATAAAAGGGATTCAAATCAAATACATAAAGGATCCATCAATCTTTGCTCATTCCCATTAATAGGAAATTTAGCTACTCATTTTCAAGGGTTTAAAATACAAGGAGAAAGAAAAATTACACAAAGATGAAGACATTGGATCCTTTAACTTCTTGTTCCCGAGGGTGGAAAAGCTCCAAACCTTCATTTTTTGGCATCTCCAAAGACCTAACTTCGCCCCAAAAGGAGATGCCCCAATTTTTTATGATTTTCAGTTTAAATGCTTTCAAGTCTATAGTCCGTCGTAAGGCGATGTGACCCATCACGAGGTGATGGACCACTAATTGCCTTGATCGCGAGGCGAAACTGCAGAGAACATTACTTCTTTTCTTTGTTGTGTCGCTAGGCAAGTTGTTTGGTTCGCTAGGCGACAAAACATCAAATTGAGGGTTGTCTTTTTGCTTCTTTTTGGTTGTTTGGTGATCTCCCTGCATAGCTAAGTTTTGGGACACAGAATATAGATGGTTTAAGATCACCGTGTACAGTGTTATTAAAGCCGGACCGGCCGGTCGGACCGATCGAACCGGGTTCCGGTGCCCCACCCGGCTCGGCCAGCATGTTAGTCCGGTTCTGCATTTGGGCCGGCTATGACGTCATCGGGCCGGTCATCATGCCGGTTGGGCCGGTCATCATGCCGGTCGGACCGGTCATCATGACATATTTATAATTTTGCGGATATTTTATTTCTTATTAAATTTAAATATTTTATCATTTTACTTAATTACAATTATAAATACAAATACTTTCTTAGTATATATTATAATATTTGAATTTATTTAATATAGACCGGCTCATGCGGTCCGACCAAAGACCCACCGGCCCGACCAAAGAACCAGTGACCCAGTGTCTTGACCGGCTCGATGACCGGTCCGGCTTTAATAACATTGACCGTGTATCCCAAAAACACTGAATTAACAACTAACCTAAGTCTTTGAACTCACTCACTATATTAAACAATGTTAATCTACTCTGAAATCTGACTAATATGAAAGGTAATTAACATAAAACTAAATAAAAGGAGATCAAGCTATACACATATTGAAGAGTCATCACTTTTTCCATCGTTGTTTGTACCATTCCTCCTCTTCCCATAGTTAACCATCACATCCACGAGTTTCGATGAGAATCTTTGATCCTTGGACGATTTTGAGTCACGGGAAGATTTAGAACGTATGACGATTGGCAATTCATACAAGATGACCATTGAAAATATAAATATGAGTAGAAGAGGTACAAATCTTCAACAATGGAGAAAGATATCATGAAGTGAGTTTGGCCAAAAAGCTTCAATCTTGTTTAGTGTATCTCCTTTAGTAAGCGACTCTTCCGTATAGATGAATTTTGTAGGCTTTGTGCCCTGCCTTGTATTCATCTTTAGGAATCCGAATAGAGAATTCATCCCCTTTGATACATGGAGTGGGTAATTGAGTATAGGTGATATGATTTTTTGAGCCGTCAGTGACTAAAAATCAAGACAACTATCAAATCCAAATTTTCAATTTGAAACAAATCAAATAAGGATTAATATAAAATCATAATTAACAGGAAATAGCCTTATTTGCATTTAAGCTTTTGTTTATTTTTCCTAAGAACTAAAATAAAATAATGCAACTAAATAAAGTGTGATCTCCAAAAATCAAATTAGAAATGTTATAGATTCTTTGTAAGATTCCTTACGAATTTTCAAAGAACTCCCGATCACATCATTCTCCCTTTCTTCAAGAAGTTTTATCATCAAATCCAAAATTGCATCAAATGTTAGAGGGTTATCTAAGAAAAATTCTCATTTTCGCTCTCCACCTTTTCTTTCAAATTTGTAAATATGTTTCAGCATCCTCCTCTTCATCGCTTAGACTTCTGGGATTCTCAAAGGAAACTTGTTCTTCAACGTCGTCGCGATCCATTTCCGTGTTACCACCGTGATTCGAGGTCAACATAAGTATATCACGGAGCTCTCTAGTGGATGGTTTTGTATACCTTGGTCTTGGCGCCGTTTGTTTGGACCAAGCCATATACGTACAAGAAAGGAGGGGCTCGGTATCAGAAAGACGAATGACGAAGAGTTGAGGTGACAAAATTGACCCCGAACTCGACCGCTTGCACTCCCTCGGGATTCGAGCCGAGGAGGCACAACTCGGTCCGGAAAAACAAAGATAATGTAAATCGAATAAAAGCAAATCCTACCTCGCAATCCCGACGTTGGATGAGCTGTAAGGTCGAAGGTCGACAATAGAACTCTCGCCGAAAAAACAAGAACTTCGCCGGAGCTTATAAAGTCAGACTAAGCCTTTCGAGTCGGAGGCAAAGGAAACACAAGCAACGCGGAAGTGGCAAATGGAAGGGGGATGCCATACTTATACCACTTGAAAAAGGCACTAAAAACTTTGAATTCGAAAGGTCATGTCTTTATGAAAAATATCATGACGACGTGCATCAGAAGAAAGTGACGCACCGCCTTACACAAGAAACATGGTAACTTTCATAACTGTCATAAATTGATTGTCCCTTCACGCGCTGCAAACGAGGAAACTTTGACACGTGTCGTGGTTGCCTATTCCATGCCTGGTGAAGCAAAGTCAACACCTTCAAGACCAACTTCAGCATTAGGTGACAAAGAACTAGGCAAACTAACCTAGGGGCATTCCTACGTCAAGCCCAACCAAAATTCGGCATAAAGACTGAGGCCAAGCCTATCACCTAGACCACGGTCTGGGGGCAACTATTATGGACCAAGTAGAGATTCGATCCCAGCGAACAGTCCTACTCCGGAGCCCGGCCATGGCGCTATCCGTGCCTCATACGAATGCACAACATAAATCTTCTCGCAACGTAGGAACGACCCAGATTGACGCGACTAGAACGTACGGCCTGGGATGTAGATCACTATCTGCGTGACATGACCACCAAGGGTAGAGATCACACGATCACATCCAACGACGCAGGCCAGCGCGACCATCATCCAGTAACCACTGGCACATGTATGCTTTCATTATGTGCCTCAGACCAAAATTCTCTATACTGACTTGTGCGTCGGAGTGTATACAAGTACCCCACCCATATCTGTCTACACGGGGTTTGAGCTACGGAGTCGACGTCAGCCATATAAACCAGAACTCATCAGGTTCAACTTTTGAGCATTTAAAATCATATTTAATATAATTTTTATTTATAAAAAATGGCATGGTTGAACCCACCTAAGTCGTAAGAAGAAGATTTGACAATTGACGGCTGAGTTACTCCCAATGTGGGCCACATCGTTTAATTAAAAGGAGGGAAAAAAATTTTAAACCCCAATTTAAAAACACAAACGACGGAGAGAAAATGAACCGGAGCTGCAACATTAAGAGAGAAACAGAGATACAATTGCATAAAAGGATAGTGGTAGAGTTGGTCAAGAAAATTGGATTTTTTTTGTCGAAAACTTAGTATGTTGTTCTTTCCATTAGGCTCTTCATTTTAATACAATTTTTAGTTTCTCTTCTCTCCTGCTTGATTTGAACCCGTTGTTGGGTTTCATTGGGGTCCTGTGAGGATTTTGGGCTCGGTTGATCTCTAGTGGTGCTAGAAATATTGTGCCGGTTACGCATTATTTTTATGTAGAGATGACACAGGGGAGAGTTCTTACCATGATGGCCGCTCGCATCTATGTGTCCTCCCCTTTGATAGCCAAAGCTTTATGCTTGAGAGAAGCTATGCTAGCTGGCCAGAACCTCCAGTTACAGAGACTGATCTTCGAATCAGATTACCTCCAATTAGTTGAGGCATGTAGAGGAAATAGATAAATTAGAGAGATTGTGTGTATGGTTTGAGCCTTGCCCATTGATGAATAAATCATGCCACATTAGACCCAAAAAAAGTGTTTCTTGACTAGGTGTCATGGATTTTTATTCCCTCATTTGGGAGAGTTTTCCACATTAAAATCTATAGTATTTGTGCTTATAGCTATCAAATCCTTTATACTCTCTCTAGTTCACAATATAATAAACAAGAAAACTGCTAGCAAGACTCTCTATTACATACTCTTCTCACTGCTCTCTCTATGATTGGATGAAGTACATATAGATCCCATCAATTTGAAAGTAAGACCCACTAAATTAGTATGACCCACATGAATTTTAACCAATGATAGAGAGTATTAGGGAGACAGTGAAAAGAGAGTGTTGGTAGCATTCTTCTGATAAACAAAACCCCTACATCACCAAAGAATGACATTGAAATCAACTATCATCATTTATACTCCCAAATATATAATGACATCACATTTAATTACACCACTTAATTACACCATATAAATAATGTTTGTTTCTGTGAACTAAAAAAAACACTATTTCTTTCTTATAAAATAGACCTAAGAAAGTAGCTATTATATTTGTATTGGTTTTTTATTTTTCTATCCGGGCTCCCACAAGAATGAAGAGTTTATGTGCTCTAAACATTCCGCTGCGTGTTCCAATACCAACAAAAGATGCATATTGTTGTTTAAAATCTTGTTGTCAACGAAAATTAAACAACAGAATGATGCATCCAAAGGGAAAGAACAAAAAAATACTAAGATTTTTTTTGTTAGCTTTAGACGAAATGACAAATAAACACTACAAAAATATTATGTAACGGACACACTCCCACTACTAAAAATTTAAGCGAGGCAGTTTAAATCTTCGAAAATCACATATATTTAGATACTTGAATGATTCATGATGTTCAATCCCTTTTAGGCCTAATTCAGGTGATTTGTTGAAGTTACTTTGTGTAACACCCAAAGTAATTGTAATTACTTTAACCGTTAAATGTTGGATTTACACTTGATGGACTTGTAGCTTACTTGAGTTATTGAATGTGAAATCTAGTACCTAAGATAAAATTTCATTTAATTTTTTTTTAGATAAACAAAAAAATAAAAATTCATTTAATTTAATTCTTACCTCGTACTCTTAAGGTTATATTATGTGCGTGTTATGTATTTGTTGAGTAGTAATTTAGATATGTCCCAATTAAGCATTTTGCTATTCACATCCATTTCAGCTGAAGGGTATTAAAAAGAAAGCCTCGCTCATTTCCCTCCCTTTTTACCACACATTAACTAAAATTTTAGAGTGAAACTTTGACAAAGAGAGAGAGACCCGAGGGAAAGAAAGAGGGGATCAGGGCTCAAATGGAGAAAGGAACCCTTTTTCTTTTCTTCTTCCATGAAAGAGAGCTAACCTTAATTCTCCTTCTCATTTCTTGTCACTAAAATCAAGTGAGTTGTTGAATCAAAGTTCAGAAACTCAAGAAAATAAAGGATTGAAGGTTGGAAAGAAAATAAAGGATTGAAGCTTCACTCTATCTGATAATTATAACAGATTCTTTTTTATTAATTAGTGAGTCAATTACCGAAATATAAGATAATTATAACAGATTCTTTTATTAGTGAGATAATTATAAGATAATTATAACAGATTCTTTTTTATGCCATAATTCTCGAACCAAAAAAGAAGGAAATGTAGAAACACATCAAAGGATAATGAAAGCAATTTTAATACCAAGAATTTTGAAGAAATTAAAGATACCTTTCATTGTCAAAAAAATTGCATGTGCTGCAATAGTACTTTGCCATTGAAAGTCCATTACATGAAGGTGTCGTGCATATAGGCCCTATAGGTTGAATATTCAAGCAGCGCATACACATCATTTCTGATGTTGCTTTTCTGTAATGATCACACAGATGATTAGAAGTATATAAATAGGAAACCTCAGCTCCAGCAAAAGTAGTTTTGTCTAACCACGAAGTCACATAACTTCGGCTAAATAACTACTTTAGACAGGATTAAAAAGAACCAGATTTTATGAACTAGCGTATAAATTATGAAAACCCAATTTTTTCCAACGGATCTTCGGCGTAACCACACTTTGAACAAACACACTCTTATTTTGAAAATGAAATTTTAGGCATTTGAAAAATGGAGAAGCAAAGAGTTGGAAAAGAGTTGTTGGTTAACGATAAAAGTAAGTTAGTAAAGACAATATTGGAGTATTCCGACTTCATAAAAGAAAAGCATTTCGAAAACGTAAAATAGTTTTTTTGTTCATCAAAGGATAGTAATACCCGAAAAGCTATGCGAAGTGGAATGGGACGCTTAGCGTAGTGCTTTAAAACTTTGAGCATAAGATTTTAAAAACAGAATTTATGAAAACTGGGTTACTCAATGATTATCGTTATGTAATTATACTTTCAAAGTTAAGAGTGGATTAGAGATGAGAACTTCGAGCAGAGTCTTAATCTAGATGTTTTAGTATCTAGTACAATATTAGCATTTATTATCTAGGTACCATCAAGGACCTAGAGCGTTGAGAGCGTAGAACATTTTAAGGGCGTTGTTCAACCTGAACGTGTTAGTTCCGTTTTGAAGACTACCTGAGTAATTGTTCTAGGTCTGACGGGTAATCCAGATCTATGTTTCAAGGGACACGAAGACATAATTATGATGAAAATGTTATGTTCTGTCGTTGTTGATCTAATGGGTAATCTGGATTACAATATTGGCATAGGTGACGATCTAGGGCTATTCCATTTCGTATGGAATCTTTGATGATAATGACAATCAATGTGAGGAACGATTACTCTGGGATCGAAACCTATTTGACTTACTAACTATATTATGCTGAGATGGTAAGATTGTTTGTGATTCCTAAGTGTTTTCTTTCACTTGTGAGTGATATCTAAGTATAAGTAAGTAATGCCTGATACTTGTACCTATGTACTATTTTGATTTACCTATGTTTAACTTATGACAAACTCGTGGACCTACTCTTCCAGTGTGGAAGCCAGTGAGCGAGTCTCGCGGAGTTGATTTACATTTTTAGTGATGAGGAGCTCGAAGACGAGGATAGTGGGTTGTGACGTACTGGCGAGATGATGGTAATGGCGAGATGATGGTAATGCCATGTAAGTCTTTTTGAGAATTAGTATTCTCGTACATAGTTTCTTTTGTATCTTACCTCCCATATGTAATTAGGGATGGAGTATGTTTCATGATGAAGATATGATCCTGTGAGATTGTGTGCTTTCTATATTAGTGTTGACTATGCCGCCAGAGTATGTGCTTTTGTATAAGTGTTGACTATGTCGTCTATCAGCGTGCCTTGCATCTTGCAGTTATGATGGATAAGTCCAATATTTAAGTGGTCTTTATGTTGGACCTATTTGAAGTCATTCTTCATAGTGAGTCATACCTTAGTTTATCTTTAAGTTCATATCAAGAAAACATTTTCAAATTCGATTTAAAAAAGGGTCCATTTTTCCTAAACAAATACAAAGAGAGAGGAGTTTAAGTTATAGAGCTGACACTTCAGAAATGGGGTGTTATAGTTGGAGAGTCCAGAGGAACATTGGGGGCAACAATGAGCTAATGAACGGGACCACCAAAATACTTGGAGGCTTCTCAATGTCATGGTTATTCATACCTTGTAAGAAGGCTTCTTACCTATCCACATTTTTTCTGTTTGATACTTTGTACGCTTGTAAAAGATGACCACATTTAATCCGTTAAGGATAGTTTAAAGAATTAAGGGCGACATAATTGATAAATATTGAGAAAAACATGTGTTAACAGTAAACATGTGAGGGAAACATATGTTAAGAGATAAACATGTGAACAAAATATTAAGAGGAAAGATAGAAGAAAACATATCAAGCATTTTTTTGATAAGAAAATAATTATATTAAAAGGGATCCAAACGGGCATCCCAACCGGTACAAATACAAGGGGCCTCATTAAAACCTCCTTAGGCCAAAACCCATGGGAAAAAAATCCAAAGAGGAAAGAGTATAGCAGGAAGAATGAGACAAGAGGGTAGTAACAATATACATATATAGTTAGAAGTAACAATATATATCAGGGTCTTTTTTTTTACTTTCATAAAATAGTATATGGAAAAACTATTCTTAGAAAAAAATAAAAGGGAAATTACAAAGAAAATGAAATAAGCAACAAAAAATTCAAAAAAACAAGAGGGTAGTAATACTTAGGCAAAATATCTCCCGGGGTCCCTTAACTTATTTATTTGTAACGAATAGGCCTCTTAACTTTTTTTTATAACGCATAGGTCCCTTAACTTATTTATTTGTAGCGAATAAGTCCCTTAACTTTTTTTTGTAACGCATAGGTCCCTTAACTTATTTATTTGTAACTAATAAGTCCCTTAACTTTTAAAAACATAACACTGTTGCCCCTTAAAATCTCTCTCTTAAATAAGTTAAAAGGGGCAACAGTGTTACGTTTTTAAAAGTTAAGGGACCTATGCGTTACAAAAAAAAGTTAAGGGACCTATTTGTTACAAATAAATAAGTTATAGGACTTATGCATTACAAAAAAAAGTTAAGGGACCTATTCATTACAAATAAATAAGTTAAAGGACCTAGGGAGATATTTTGCCAACTTTTTAGATATTGTTAGTGTCTGTCATAAAGCTTAATTAAGGTAAGTTTATTTCCATCTTACCAAACTAAATTCAGACTCATATTACACAAGAAAGAAAAAACGATGATAGTTGTCCTTCTAAATACTAATATAAAAGCACAAATCATGGATCAATGGAGGGAATTTATTGTGGTATTACTATTCCTTTGAAAAACAACCAAAAAAGTAAAATACAATAAATAATCAAAGTGGCCAACAGAGAATACTGTTGAACAAAGAACATCTACAATTTATTTACAAGTATCAGTGTTTCCTTAGTAGGCTCAATCTACTTTCTCTGAGTTGAAAAGAGAGCATTACAAGAATAGGTTGGCAATTTTCTCTCCTATGCACAAGTTTCTTTCTTTAGAGGTATGGACAAAACACTCATATGACACCAAATCTTAATAAACCTAAGCGCATCAATAGCTTAAAAAACTGAAACAGAGACATTAGAATAATAATTTCAACATGTCTATCCTTTAACAAATAACAACTTCAACATAATTAAAATAATAAAACGACAATCAATTAAAGAAAAAAGTCACAACAGTGTGTATTTGAAGTTTTAAACATTGCACACATAGTCATTCATCCAACTTGGTTTAGCTAGTTGACGTCTTGGGTGAGATGGGCCAGCTTGTGACATTTCCACATGACTATTGGGCCTCTCTTCTACTTTCTTTTGTTCTACTGACGTAGGGGGTGAAAACTCCATAATCACGGTGCTAGAACTTTTCTTAAATAAAAGAAGCTTCTCTTTAACTTTTTCCACTTCGGAGCAGGTCAGCTTGTAATAAAACAAAAAACTAATCCTCTCCAATACGAGAGCATTCTCCATCACAAATTTAGCAAAACTTAGCTCGCACACACGTCCCAAAAAACATTCAAATTTGACCACTTTAAGAGTAGATAGAAAACAATCAGGTACTATTGCAAAATTTTGCGTTTTCTCATCAGAACCGTCCATCTGATCATCAGCCAAAAAAATACATGTTGCATTACAGGTTCAAATAAGGTAACGGAAAGCTCAAACAAAGACGATCAATGAAGTCTGGACAAAATTTAAAAATACCTTTAAAACCAGAGTCTTCAGACACGGTGACTTTAAAAGTAAGCTTGACAAAACTTCACCAGTTACAAACAGTTGCATATGACCCAACATTCCAAATGCAGGATTACCATCTAAATGATGTTCCACTTGTGCAAGATGCTGGACGACAAAGTGCAAAAACTAGTTGTGTTAGGATTATTTATAACACAATATTCTTCATCATGGGATAAAGTAAGTGACAAGTAGAATTGAACAACTTTCTGCTATTCAAGGACCTTATATATCACACGTGTTAAGTGTAATAACAACTATTGAAAAGTTGTGTGGCCCTTTTACTTTTCTTCCTCATTAAAAGTCTTCTTGTGTTACATACTCATAACAGCAATGGTGCTTGATACGACAAGGTGTAACAACAATTACTAAAAAGTCTCAAGGACCATTTATTTTACTGACTCATTACAAGTTTGGTTATCAACTTTGATGCAAGAAAACATTTAACTTGAACAGCGCATGAAGCAAGAAAACATACTTGGAAATTATAGAAACGTAGCGCTAGACATTCTGTATTAGTAAAGAGACTGAGAAACCTGCGAATAGAAACCCATGTTTCTAACACATTAATACCCGTTAAACCTAGGAGTTGAATGTCAGCAGAAGTAATGTGTCCATCTACCAAAATGGTCTGCGATAGTGATGAGACATAACCGTGATAAACAAACTTGGTAAGATGTGAAGCACAAAACTTTATTTTAGTAGGTGACCGACACCCTGTAAAAGAATGTGTGATTATAACCTCTTCAAGTAAGGGGGCTTCTAAAGTGACACTCTTTACTTCTGACTAAGTGCAATTAATTGCACTATAGGTTCTAAGAAGTGGTAACTTAAGGGTTAACTCTTTCAATTTATTAGAAGAGCAATAAGTTAATCCGATTTCACTCAAATTCAGGGCTTTGAGGGATGGAAGACACGAAAAAGCGGGGAGTTCAATGGTAAAATAATTCCTCGTTTGAATCTTTAGTGTCTCTAGGGAAGGAGATTGGAAAAGAGCCACAGAAGAAAAGCTAAAGACCCTGAATGAAAAAAGGATAGAAACACGTTTTACCCCCCTATTCAAAATAGCAGATAGCCATTGATTGGTATAGTAGGCATCATAGTCCTCACTGATGGAAAGAAAAAATGAAAAGATGCTTGCATGGTTGATATGAAGCAGCACTCTGGTTACAAAGTTGGAAAATTGTTTGATTCTATCTTTGTAATGATGGTGATGGTTGTCTCGGTCAGCAAAGTCTAGTTTTGTAAGAAATGTCCACATATATATCCATCTCTTTGATAAAACACTTGTGCGAACTGCATCTTTAGTAGAAAGAAAAGAAAGAATATGGCCAATAATAAAGTCAGGTAGGTTGCTTATATAATCTTGAGCCTCACTTGATCTTTTCCTCTTGGGCATGTTTATAGCAATAGGAATAGGAATAGGATAGGAAGTTCCTACAATTACAAATACAAGAAAGAATGTTTGATAATCAGCAAAAGGAGCAATAGTAAAAGATGAGAATAATCAAGAATCAGTAGCATTAGCGAGTAGATGGGATTGGAAGCAATGAAAGAGAGTAAATTAAGGTAATTAGAAGCATAGAAATTGCAATGGGCATGAAGATAAGATACGCAAAGGGAGAACTAAACATTGCATCAAACACGTTGAAGACATGACATTCTCATATGAACACAATTTATCAATCATTTTTATGAAGGGCAAACTTGATAAATCATACCTTAATTTAACAGAGGAGGGAATCAATCAATTTTGACTCAATCGCGTTTGCTGTGGTACGACTCACTCACGTTTTAGGAACATAAATAAACGTGAAACAAAAACACCTAAAGCAAAGCCTGAGAGAGAGCGAAGCTTAATAACTGAAAAGCAGAGAGATGATGAACGGTGAGCTTGGGCGGTGAGGGCAAGACAAGTAGCCAGTAAGAACACAGAATGTGAAATAAATTAAATCAGGGGAGACGAGACGGTGAGGCGGTGGTCGAATCTGAGTGATGGACAGTGGTGAAATGGTGGTCACATCTGAGCCGCTTTTGAAGGGAAGTTGAATGGATCTGACTTTGTGAGTTTGGTGGTGGTAGCAGTAATGTATCCTCCATGATCTCTCTTTCAAGGTGCAAGCTTGTGGCCTTCAATCGGAGGAGGAATTTTCTGAAGGATAGGTAGAAGATGAAATGGAAATTAGGGTTAGTTGGAGATCACTGTGGTTTTTTTTTTCAAAATGACGCTGGTTGACTTGAAGTCCTTTACTATGGCCAATACTTTTTACACACCCCCTCCTACTCACCACACCCCCAACCCCCGAAAGTCTCTAAATACCCCTAATTAAAAAACCCTAATCTATTCCTTTTTCCTCTCACACACACCCACGCCTAGGGCTGTGCTGCTAAACTGAATCAAACTGACCCTTAAAAAACCGAATTGTTTGTTGCAATTCGCAAACTGAACTGACAGTTTAAGTGTAGTTCAAGAACTGAACACATACACAGTTCGGTTTGATTCGGTTAACAGTTGTTGAACTGAACCACCAAACAAGAAAAAGCACCGTACCAAATACTTAACAAAATGCTTTCTTTTACTGAACGAAAGCTTTTTTATGTAAAAGGAATCCAATGCACTGTTGATGACACCTCAATACATTGATAAATCATACTTTAAAGGAATTATAATAAATTTATTGTATATTCAGCCAAAAAATATTTTAATTTTATAGAATATTTAGCAAATTAATTAATTATCGTATATAATAAGAGTTTTGAAAATAAAAGAATAATAGTGTACCTACCAGTGTTGCAACACTATCTATACGGAATTGGTTGAAGTGTAGTAGAATTTGCATGGAATTGGTGAGTTAAGAATTGCATAAGTGTAGATGAATTTGCATGCAATTAGTGAGTTAGGGATTATCTGATTAAGATTTAATAGCCTTGATTTTGATAATAGTTTTTGAATTTTGTTAAATATTAAATATCAAATTTAAGTCTTGATCGTTCGATTATTATTAGATAGCCCCGAGTTGTTGACTGCGTGAATGCTTTTATTTTGTGACTGCACACAGACCAAATTCCTGTATGTACATACACTCTTATTAATCTTATAGTATTTAAGTTTGAGGTGATTGATGTCATCAAAGGTTCACTCACATTCGTCCTATATATAAGATGTATTAATTTTAACCTCATCTATGGGTGAATAATGTTTCAATATAACATAGAAAACCTTAGAAATGTGAAGAGATAATTTCAAAGTATAAGTTGCCCTTATCGCATCACTAACAGTCACTTTTAGAGAAACTCACAGACACAAACTACAAGAGAAAGATGAGGGGGTTGTATGCAATTTTGCTAATTGACCGTTCCTTACTAATACATTTCAATAGCAATCATAGGCTAATACGGTTACAATCAAAAATTTGAGAGCTAGCATATTGCCTTATTGCTCTAGCTAGAGTATGAGCCACAAGGTTTGCTTGCCTCCGAATAAAACGAACCATAAAGTTTTGTAAATTAGACAATAAAGAATTACAGGAGGCTAAAATAGAACCATATTCAATTACAGAATTACACACTCCTCGGATACCATCCACAAACCGCCTTACAATGTAGCTCGATGGTAACCCGTCGGACGTCTAATTCACGCAACCATTTGATTGCATCCAGAACACCCCTCTTTAGCTTCATCCAAACTTGGCGACCCTGTATGGCAAATTGTCTTTGTCTTTATGCACACGCCAACACCGAACCTACCATCCTCAAACAATGTTGCGTCAACATTGCACTTGACGGATCCGGCGTCAGGCTTGTACCATGCTACAGCAACAGTGGGTCGTTCATCTTGTTGTGAACGCGTCTTCTTCTCCGCCTCCCAGGCTGACAAAAACTCCAACGCCATATGTTCACACTTTACGGTTGCACACCCAAGTATAGGTTTGTCTAAAGTAATAAATTTCTCGGAAGTCCGAGTGTCGAACCACAGGGATATTTTGAAGAAAAAGGTATGCCAATCTATTTGTGAGGTTTGAAGTTTATATAAGACTAACTATTAGAGCTTTGGGGTTCCACTTAAGTAAAATCATAGAGTTGTTCTTGGCTATACTTGATAACTCAATTGAAATCCAACAATCAAGTGATTTCAATTGGAAGATAAAACATTAAACACTTAGAAAACTTTGTAGCTTTTGAAAACTATCTTTTAGTTTCTTAAAGAGATTATGTTACCAATTGTTGTTATGTACAACTAAGCATTCATTGTGCCAAATATGTCTACAACAAATCAAAGCTTTCACAAAACAAAATCATTTTCATATCTCATTAAACAACTCAAAAGATTTAACATTGAAGATCATTTTGAAAACCAAGAACAATACTACTACTTTACAAAAGCTTCACCCTTAGCTCTAGCTAAGGGTTTAGCTACTCATAATACAAAGAAAACAACTCTTAGATACTAAATATATGTTATATTTCTGAAGTTAGGGAGTGATGATTCATGGCTTGCCAAAGCTCCCTTTATATAGGCTTGAAAGGTGAGAACACTTGAATATTTTAAGACAGTTTGGACCCTCTCATTAATTGCGAAATAAGTCGTCCTTCCTGTTGAAATCTTGATTTGAGGCCCTCAAGATAAATTGAAGGGAATTAAGTCTTCTTTCCAGATCATGTCCTATCTTTCAATTTGGATTTTTGTGTGAATTATGGTGAATATAATGCCAAAATGTGTACTGTGTAGTTTGAAATCCGGTCATTGCCATAATGATCAGATTGCATGTCATTTTCACCCTTGAATCCAATCTTTTCAGCACTATGTACCTGAGACCAAAGTGGTAGATATGTGAGTTAGATAACCACTCCAACTGGAATTGGATCAATTGGACTTGTATTTCTTGGGATATGGGTCAAATACGAAAATGTGTTATGGGCCAAAACTCAACCAAACTTTGGACAGAATTGTTGTTTAGTACTATTGAGGTTCATTGGACTTCAAATTAGCAAAATTAGTTTCCTACACCTATTTATATCTTTAGTACATTGTCTTAGGTGTCCAAGAACATCAATATCACATTTTTTGAATGAGTGTAACTTAGGTTATGGCCCAAACATCAAGTAATACACATACTAATCATGTCCAATCATGCATATGCCTTCTATTAGTATAGAAAATTGGATATTAATAGTTAAATTAGATAATACCTAATTATGTATAAATAAGACACAAATACTATAATACCATAACTAAATAGCACATAAAGTTAATATAACATATGCATGTTTACTCACTAATCACACCCCCTAACTAGCTTATTACTAGTCCTTAGTAATAAAAGCGTGACACAAACTTTAGTTTTTTTTTCTTTTCATATTACCAATCCCTCCTTCTAACATATTCAACTCAACAAACTATTGTATTCCAAATCTATTCATTATCCACTATTATCTAGACAAGTGGTTTAATAGTCCTCCTCTTTTGTGCTCAAGTAAAGTGACAAAAGGTTATGAGGCTCATATCATAAAAATACCACCTCAATGTTTTGCTAAGGCTAACAACTTTTAAAATTGGGCTTTTTATTAACACTTGTAGTTCTCTTTTTTTTTCTCTTTTTTTTGTGTTGTGGGAAAATTAGAAGATGGTCTGGTTCCCTTAAGATTTTCTCCTAACCCATGTAGCGAGCTTTGGGCCAATAAATCCCAGACCAGTTGGCCTTAGGTATTAGGTGTTTGATCACCCCCCGGGCTTAATTGCTTGAGTTAAGGAGTCTACGAAACCAAACAATTAAAGCAACTTATTATTATTATTATTATTATTATTATTATTATTTATAAGTTAGAAGTTAGTCTGATTTCCTTAAGATTTTCTCCTAACCCATGTAGCGAGCTTTGGGCCAATAAATTCCAGACCAGTTGGCCTTAGGTATTAGGTTTTTGATCACCCATCGGGCTTAATTGCTCGAGTTAAGGAGTCTTCGAAATCAAACTTCCTTCAAACCCTTGAGCTTAGTATTAAGTATTATACACACACACACATCTATACATCAATTTTTTTTTTATAAGTTAGAAGTTGGTCTGATTTCCTTAAGATTTTCTCCTAACCCATGTAGCGAGCTTTGGGCCAATAAATCCCAGACCAGTTGGCCTTAGGTATTAGGTGTTTGATCACCCCTCGGGCTTAATTGCTCAAGTTAAGGAGTCTTCGAAATCAAACTTCCTTCAAACCCTTGAGCTTAAGAATTAAGTAGGTTTAGATATGTATTTAGTCCCTACAAATGTCACTGTTTTTCGATTTAGTCCCTGCAATTTTTTTTAATACGTCCCTACAAAATATTTTTTTTAAAATACGTCTCTACAAAATAAATTTTTTAAATACGTCCCTGCAAAATAGCTTTTTTTAAATACGTCCCTATAAAATAACCTTTTTTTTTAAATACGTCCCTGCAAAATATCACAATTTTTTTTGTTGGGACGTATTTCAAAAAAATGTTATTTTGCAGGGACGTATTTAAAAAAAAGTTATTTTGCAGGGACGTATTTAAAATTCCAACTTTCGGAATGGCATATTCCAAAAAAAGTTATTTTGCAGAGACGTATTTAAAAAAAAAATTTTGCAGGGAGTAAATCGAAAAATAGGGACATTTGCAGGGACTAAATACATATTTAAACCTCTTAAGTATTATACACACGGACATTTATACATCAATTTGTTTTTTGCCCAATAATAAAGCTGTAACCTTTTGCAAAACAACAAAATTAATAAAATCATTCAATTTGCAACCCACAATCATTTGTCACTGTGTGTGAGATAAGGATGACTGAGAAACAACTACGAGACAATACATGAATATAATAGATATGAAATATGTCAAGTTTGTTTAATTGCACATGTTGAAGTTGAGTGATTCAGGTAAGCTTAAAAATTTTCATTTTTGATGCGTCTCAAGGGTAGTTGTTTTACCCCATACTCTGCCATCATTTTTTTATTTATTAGTACTCTAATTATATTTTTTTTAACAAAACGAAATGGATATCTACTAATCCTCTCCCCCCAAATTAAGTTACACATTGTCCCCAGTGTTTCAAAGCAGGAGTTCCAAAAATTAGAAGATATTACCTGACACCATAGAAAACTGAAGAAATAAACCTAAAACAAAAATCTGCAAATGATTAAAGAGAAAGTGTACCTGGCACGCTTGTACTATTTACAGAGAAAGTGTACCTAGCATGCTAGATGCAGTATTTATTGAACAAAAAGCTTCAAAAGTAGTGTTCCCCACATGGGAGACAATAGTTGTGATTGTGGCTCATATCTTCCTCTAGTTTTACGTCCAGAAACGGCTTAAACGCCTTCTATGAGTCGAGGATAAGCTTGCCATCCAATTTTCTTAAAAATTGGCAAACAGGGTCTTTTAAAGTCAGATTCCCAAGACTAAGTGTAGATTCTTTTCGGAATTGCCCCCACAAATCGATAATTTCACCTTGCACCGTTCCACAAGAATGTGTCTCAAGAGTCAAATGAATATCATCCAAAGACTCCTTACTCAGCCCATTCTTAATGAAATCTATTTTATCATATCGATTTTTGGAAGCCCAGCCAATATTTCTACAACTAGTGTTACATGTCCATCTTACACATTTTCTGCAAACGTTCATTCTTTTAGCTCGTCTTTTTTTTGAATATGTGCTTTTACCCAACCCAGCGAAACGTGGAACCATTGAATTTCGAAATTCTCCACCAATTCTAACCTTTGCTTCTATTAACCAACGTAAATCAGCTGGGATTCCCTTAATCATTAGTAGCAATAATCTTCCACACCGAGCATTGTAAATTTTTATCAAGTCACTTTTAACAAAGAAAGGAAAACGTTTGCTCAAAGAAGAAATAACCACATCCATATTACTAGATTGCAATCAAATTCTTATTACATTCACAAGAAGAAAGCTAAGACAATACAAACAACATTTTATTAAAAAAAACTAATACATCAACGAGCGGTATTTACAAACCAAGCTATTGCTAGAAATAATGCAGTAAGAATTATTCTCACTTCTGCGAAGGGAATTTTCATCAGATTTGAAAAACGCCACAAAGATGTTGATAATTGCGACAATGGTGATGAGGATGAGAAATTTCATTTTGTTAGAGTAGATGAGAAATTTTTTTGGTTTGGAAGATGTTGAAAATGGGAAGTGTGAAAGCATCTGTGATTGCTTGTTTTTGGCACCCATCAACTTAGGGTAAGAAATTTAATCTATATATATATATATATAAAATGTGTTTTTGAAACATGTGTTATTTATTTGGTTATCCCATTTTTTTGTAGGATGCATTGGATATTGTTGGTAGTTGATTCTAGGAGAAATAGAATTTTCTATTTGGATTCGTGTCACGGTCATTATAGCAACCACACCATGATGAGAGGAATGTTTGAAAGGTGTACTGTATTTAGATACATCGCATATTTCATCATATAAATTATATATATATATATATATATATATATATATATATATATATATATATATATATATGATGTTTCAGTTGTGTGGCAACTTATTGGGCATCGAATGAGGTCAGGACTAGAGGTGGGA
Source organism: Astragalus glycyphyllos (assembly GCA_963573325.1). Lineage (NCBI taxonomy): Eukaryota > Viridiplantae > Streptophyta > Magnoliopsida > Fabales > Fabaceae > Astragalus > Astragalus glycyphyllos. Next base: position 51,521,398 of record OY754312.1, on the reverse strand, counting down.
ACAATGAAACAAAATGGATAGTAATAAAGGTAAGTTTATAATCAATATTCTTATCCATGTAAATTTTGCTCGCATTTTAATAATTAATTGTTATTTTGATTTGTAGTGTCCGAGACAACCAAACAATGATGATTGCGGATATTATGTTATGAAGTTTATGAAGGACACAATCACTTACAATCAAATGGAAATTCCCCAAAATGTATGTAATTTTAATTTTTTATAGTTTGTTTTTTGATAAGTATTTCCATATCTAGCATTTAACCACTTAGTTCTAAGTTTATTTTATTTTATTTTATTTTTACACTATTTTCCAGGACACGCGGTTGGAGCTCCATTTTCTGATGACCAACTTACTGAGATCAAAGGAGAGTGGTGTCATCATGTTGCTTGTTTGATTAATGAAAATTGAAATTTAAGTAATTTTGGTTAGCTTGTATTGGATGTCATATCATTTTTGTTGTCTATGTTGACATTCAGAATTTGATTAATGATTTATGTAATTTTTGTTGGTACTTTGTTGATATATATATATATATATATATATATATATATATATATTAGATGGATTTATAGGTTTGTTAGTTGGAATTTGATTTTCAATTGGCTAGTTTGAAATTTGATTTTCAATTGGTCAGTTGATTTGAAATTTGGTAAATATAGGTTGTTGTTGGTTGATGAAAATGAGAGTAGAGAAGTGCTGCCAAATATTGGATATACCAGAAACACGAAAAAAATAATTGAAAAAAAAACATAGAATCAGGGCGCTTTCTGCAAGCACCCCTGTTGTTCTTAGAGTACTTGACAATCAGGGGCGCTTTCAAAAAGCGCTCCTGTTGGTCAAGACCAACAGGGGCGCTTCTAACAGCAAGTGCCCTTGATTGTTAGTTGCGCGCTAAGACCATCAGGGGCGCTTCCTACAAGCGCTCCTGTTGCCTAACATTTAGGGGCGCTTCTTGCGCGCTCCTGTAGAGTGTTTTGCAACAGGAGCGCCAGATTTAGGGGCGCCTGAAAGCGCCCCCAATGGATAAAAAAAAGCGCCCCTGATGCCTTTTTCTGTTGTAGTGTATGCAAAACTGAGTATGCTATTAGTATCAGTGACTAGGATCCTAGGTGTGCTTTTAATGAAAAATTGGTGGTTAATTCTACTGTGCATGATGCATTATTCTGATTTGTTCTCGAATGTGGGATGCCTCTATTCTAAGGAATCACCAACAATGCATAGGAAATCTTAAGTGTTCTTCCTATCTTGTGACTAGCATAGGGAATTAACTGATGAAGAAATTATAACACACTCTTCCCTTGAGGAAGAACAATGACACCAACTTTATTTGGCAATAAAGTAATCAAACAGATGCATGTTGCATCAAACATCAATCTATATCATACTAGAATTGTAACAGCAAGGCATTAAACATCAACCCACACCTCTGAGCTGAAGTTTTCTTTCTATAAGCAGGTTTAGTAAGGGTCCAGCTTTCTCGCATATCTATTTATACATCTAAACTTAACTAATTGCTTATTTCCAAGTAAGTTTGAGTAGTAAATATAGTCTTCTAAATAAAATAACAACATTCAAAATTTCAAGAAGGGTTATGCTTATGACTTAGCATTTTGTATATATTTTGGTATTTTTGATGTGTTCGTTTAGTGCACCTGCAGTTGAAGCTCCTGCACCAAAATATAACAGTGCATTGAGAAACCAAATATACAATGAATGGAGAAACCAAATATATATATATATATATATATATATATATATATCTTAAGCAAAGAAATTAAATATACATGTTAAGCTAAGAAATTAAATATAACACGTAAATATAGATATAACAATGAATATAACACCTACAGTTGATGCTCCTTACACGTAAATATAGATATCTTATACTAAGAAATTAAATATACATGTTTTGATATACACAACATGCTGCTTGAAAACGGAGAAACCAAATAAAAACAAAACATATGGTATTATCTATTTACAAATATAAGTCATTTTTCATTTTTTGGTTGTATTTAGAGACATTATATTCTTGTATTCTGTTGTACATTGTTAAAAATACTAACTCAAAGAATTTGGCAAAAACTTTCAACTATTGCTACTCGTTTTGCAATAGTGGTTACTTAGATTAGTCAATGGTATGTTATAGTGCTAGTTTTATTTGCACAAAAAGAAACACCGAGTACTGGATCCTAAAATAACGCATACTAGTATATCTTTAAAATTTTCAGTTTCTATAGATGTTTTCTCTTAAAAAAAAGTCCATGGAGTATTTTTGGTTTAGCTGAAGAAGGATTTAAACTTCTACTAAAACATAACCAGGCACGAGACTTGAGCACAAATCAGGTCCTCGATGTGAATACTGCATCGGGCCCAAAGAATGGGCTTGAAGACCAAAACATAAAGCACACGAATAAGAAAGAACGTAAGAAGAACGTCACACACATGTTTGTTTTTACCCGATCGATCCAGATCTGATTGCTTCAATAGAATTACAATGAATCCGCAATAGCTTTTCACCGTATTGTTTTTCTCTCTTCCTCACTCCCAAACCCCAAGTACATCCTTCCCTCAATGTTTTATTGTTGGAATGATAATTGAAATTAATCTCCAAACCTAAATTGCTTAGTTCTTATACATGAGCTAAGCATAGTTAGTGTTAGCCTGCATTTTCGACAGGCTCAATTAAATGCAGTCAACGAGGTTTGACTTATTTTTAAAGTTTGATCTTGTATTTCAAGAGACAAGTACCAATTTCGACACTGAAGTGAATTAAGTTATCAGGTTGCATCAAGCAGATTTCGACCTTAGATTTGGCAAAGTCGAAGAAGCTGAAGGCAGAGATTTCGACAAGAAGAAGTTGAGGGCTGATAACGAAGTAGAATCAAGCAACCGTTGTCGAAAGCACGTGGCAGTTATATTTTTTAAACTTTGTACAGTTATTTTCTATTTGTATAAATAGTAGTTTTTCATTGGAAAAACAGGTCACAAACTCATTACAGATTCTCACGCTCTAACTTCCAACATCACAGAGAAAACGAGTCAGAGAAGAATGTATGATCATGTGTATCAACTTTCTTTTCAATTAATGCATTTTACTTTGTTTCTTTAAGCAATTTTCTGCATTTTTATTTGTTCTCTTCATCTCTGTCTGAAGTAACTTCGACAGTTTCGCGCGAAACTGACAGTTATCTTCCTTCTTTTCTTAAAAAAAAACCGTAAAAACATTCATAATTTCTGGAAAAAACTTTAACACAAATGGTCTTAGGATTTACTAGTTGATCCTGCAAGCAGAAGAAATTTCAAACTAGCGGTGTTTACCAAAAACCACGGTAAACAGTTACTTACAACAAACTTTAACTACCCTTAATTGTACAGTAAGTTTCTAGCTAGGGATATAAAATACTAACTAACTATAATAACGTAATTGAGGTGGGGATGAGGGTGTGGTAAAAGTATCAACATATGTAATGATGGTGTTGCTATTTGTTCTTCTCCTTTCCCAATTCTGTGATGTGATGGTCAGGAAACAATGTTCTATAAAGGCTTCCTGATGTCCTGGTTATTTACATCTTGGAAGAATGCTTCTTGATGTTTCGACTCTTTGTCAGTATTTTTCTGGTGTTCAAATTTATACGTTCTTCTCCAATGTAAAGGATGAACATATTTGGTTGTTAAAGGAAATAGAATAATATTTTATTAGCTGAGTAAAAGGGATACTCAACCCATACACAACTAAATATTAGTGCTGGAAATAAAAAGCGACATAAAAGAGATACATGTAAGGAAAATATTGGAAAGAGAGAGAGAGAGAGATGTTAAGAATTTGGATGCGAATTTGACATAGTTGAAAACCTTGTATGCATCGAAGTGCGAAATTGCAAAACCAAACACATAGAAATCCATATCACCAAAATATTTATTGCAAAACCTTGTATGCTTTTGTAGTAACTGGAGAAACCAATTGGGCCATTGAAAATGTAGAAAATTTGGCAAAAATGACAATTAGTAACTGCAATAATGGATGTGGCCCAATTTATGGCTTTTGGTTTTGCCTCGAATCAAGTCCAAATCTTTGAGCCTACCATTTGGAAATACAACCTGCTACGGTGAAGCTTCAATGTTTGTAACTATTCAGTTGTTTTAATATTTCTACCAAAATATACCTTCAATAAAACACTGATTTTCATCTGAAGTATTAAGCTTGAGCATCTTCGTCTTTAATTGATCTATGTCGGAGAATAACATTACATATTTCTCCTTCATTAATTTCTCGGTGTTAAAGTCAATTGACTCAAAACCAAAATAAGAAGTCCAATTTTATTTTGGCTTCTAAGTGTCTGATACATGATAGTAAAGGAATCCCAAGAAATGGCACAAGCATAACCTTTGAATAGCCAATGTGGTTTCTTTTTATGACTTTCTATCCAATGGTTGCCAGGCGCTTCGTCTTCGGTAAATTCTATACTACAGATTTTACACTTGATCACAAATTCGCCATCACCAGTATCGCTAGTCGTGGAAGGAGAGGTGAGACGGTCCTTCCACGAGTAAGGATCACCTAGAAGTTCAATGAACACATCTTTTGATATTATCCTACTCTTTTGATTCTAGCATGTCTCAGCCATCCTAGTAGGTGCTTTTCACATTATAACAAATGTCATCATCCAGCAATCCTATATTTTAGAGGCTCAATTTCATAAACATAACTCTCAATTAAGTTGTCTCCTTCAAGGAGGTAATCACCATGAACATCTTGCAATGAAGTATCAACATCTACTGGTACCATGACTTTGCTGATACAAGAACCATTATTTGTAGATTTCCTTTTGAGTGTAATGCGGGGTGAACTTGGAGCCTCATCAGCTGCGTCTTGGTTTCAGTGATTCTTGAAAAATGATTCTTGGTTACATTGAGTACCAACAACATTTATACCTCCACAATATGGAGTAAGAACTATAACTGGTTTTTGACTTTTTCCAGTTCTGTTGGAATAACGAGTTGACGAATGTCCACAACAATATATATTACCACCAATTGCCAATGTAACGCACTGTCTTCCCTTGGCTGGGATATACACAACACATTCCGTATTTTTAGGCTTATTGCTAGGTTCTCCAATTTTAGCAATACTATTCACAAGCTGAACTGCAAGTTCATTTCAGCAACTACTAATGCTTTTAATGATTCCTGATTCTTTGAGAAACTTGGATAATTCTCAAGAGAAATAATCTGTTCATAACATATGTTTCTCACTAGTGTAGCATGTGTATCTCGACGTCGAACCATGAGTTTTTTCCTTTTAATAGGAACTTGATGGGTTGCTTGGTGCAAACCATCATATGCTCTCTGCTGCTAAATGTATATTCGGCTAGAAAAGAGAGAATATGAAGAAAACCATCCGATTACATCTTGCTTCCAGGTCTACCTTGAAGAAGCTAATCTTGGTTGTGTCGGTGCACCCTAGAGAGCATTTACATCCTTCCACAAGATTGAATCAAACAGTTCTTGAACAAGAGAATAAGGAATTAATCAACCAATCATATTGAGCAAATTGGACCAACAACTCAACATTTAAATAGTTGAGTGTCTGACACATGATAGTAAAAAAAACACACCATTTTGAAGTAAATAAAATTAACTATTAAATGTGAGTGGCATATTTAGTAATTTATAATTATGCCCTTGAAGAAAAAGAGTCAAGTATCGAAGACTTGAAGACCAAAAAGAGGGGTGGTTAGAATTCAGTTAGAAAAGTAGTTCTCTGTAACTGTATTGCTGAGTTTTGCCTCATATATAGTTTCCTCCTTCTCTGTATTCGCGCGAGTGTGTGTGTGTGTGTGTGTGAATAAGTGTGTACAGCAGAATTGCACTCAATTTGGGGGTTTATCTCGTAGGTCAAATTAGGGTTTTCTAGTTTGAGGTAGAGTTCCTAAATTGGGGATCAATTGTAAAATTCTACAACTTGTAAGAAACTGTAAATCATCTCCTTCTCAATAAAATTGGACACTGCATTGCATGTCCCCCAGATGTAAGCCAAATTGGCTGAACTGGGTAAACAATTGGTTTGTGTGTTTTCTTCTTCCCTTATGTTCTGTGCTTTTCAATTTCGGTGGATCTTGGCATATATTGTATAAAAATTGGTATCTAGAGCTATTCCGAAGCAAGAAAATGGTGATTCCGAAGTTCGACATCGAGAAATTTGATGGCAAGAACGATTTCGCATTATGGAGGGTGAAACTTCGTGCGCTGTTGGCTCAACAAGGGGTCGAAGAAGCGCTTGATGGCGAGAACAGATTACCCGAACCATTAACAGAGAAAGAGAAGAAGGATATCTTGAGCAAGGCCCATAGCACTATCATTCTTTCACTCAGTGACAAGGATATCTAGACAAATGTTGCCAAGTATTACTGTTAATTAAGTCATTAAATAACAGTTATGATAGTCTTGCTGATACCTTGATCTATGGAAGGGAAACTTTGCCCCTTGAAGATGTTCAAAATGCCCTAATGTCCAAGAAGAGTTACAATAGGGAAAATGACAATGGAGAAACCCTGTATGTAAGAGGAAGGAGTGAGAAACGAGATCAGAAGGGTAAGAATCATGGAAGGTCTAAATGTAAGGGGAAATTTAAATTCTACTTTTGTCATAAGGAAGGGCACTATAAAAAGAATTGCTCTGAGAGAAAGAAACATAAAACTCCAAATGGAGAAGGGAATGGTGATGCATCCATATCATCAGATGGATATGAAAGTGCTGAGGTTCTGACAGTAACAGATGGTCATGAAGATTCAGATTGGATAATGGATTCTGGGTGCTCATACCATATGTTCCCAAACAAAGAGTGGTTCTTTGACTACAAATTGGTAAATGGTGGGAAGGTCAAAATGGGAAACAATACACCTTGTAAAGTTGTGGGTATAGGATCTATTAGATTAAAGCTCATAGATGGGACTGCAAGAGTTCTAAGTAATGTTAGACATGTCCCTGACTTGAAGAGGTGTCATATTTCTCTTGGAGCCTTAGAATCTCAAGGTTACAGCTTTAAAGGAGAAGATGGCATATTGAAGGTTTCAAAAGGTTCAAGGGTGGTTCTAAAGGGAACAAGAATGAAGAACAACTTGTATCTCCTCAAGAGGGAGGCTATTACTGGAGAGAATTGTGTGGCAGACACTGAAGACAGCAAAGACAAACTGTGGCACCAGAGACTTGCACACATCAGTGATAGAGGCCTCAAGGAACTTGAGAAACAAGGATTATTGTGTGGAGACATGCTAAAAGGGTTGGAATTTTGTGAGCACTGCATTTTTGGTAAACAGACAAGGGTGAAGTTCTCAACTGGCAAGCACACAACCAAAGGAAAGTTGGACTACATACAGTCTGACCTATGTGGGCCTTCAAAGACTCCTACTCATGGAGGAAACAGGTACTTTATGTCTTTCATTGATGATTTTAGTAGAAAGGTCTGGGTATATTTGCTTAAAACCAAAGATGAGGCCTTTAAAACATTTGTAAATTGGAAGACTAAAGTAGAAAATCAATGTGATAGAAAAATTCAGACACTAAGGACTGACAATGGACTAGAATTCTGTAGTGACATGTTTAAAAAATTCTGTCAAGAACATGGTATAACTAGGCACACCCCACAACAAAATGGCTTGGCTGAAAGAATGAATAGGACATTGTTAGAAAGAGTTAGGTGTACGTTATCACATTCAAAATTGTCAAAACAATTTTGGGGGGAGGCTGTGCACACAGCAGCTTACCTAGTAAACAGATCACCATCCACTGCTATAAATTTCAAAACCCCACAAGAACAGTCGAGTGGTAGCCTTGCTGATTATAGCAATTTGAAAAATATTTGATTGTCCTGCTGTTAGCCTGTAATTTCGACAGGCTTCATTGAAAATGGTCAACAAGGCTTGACTTATATTTCGACAAAGACCAAAGTATTTCGACAGAGAAAATGGTCATGTGCAGGGTAAATTCGACAAGCTTCCGGGGAAGCAAAAGCAAGAAAGAGGAAAATGGACACAAGTTTTCGACAGACAGAAAATAGAGCAGTTATGCGCTGAAGAACTAGCAGTTGGTCGAAAAGAGGAGCGGTTGCTATCATTTTTATAACTGTTTTAGGGCAGTTTCTACTTAGTATAAATAGTAGTTTCTGAGAAGAAACAAGGGTCACAAAAACTCATATTTTACTTCTCACGCTCTAACTTCCGCATTCAAGAGAAAAACGAGTCAGAGAAACAATGTATGAATTTGTGCACCATTTCCTTTAACTTTAATGCAACTTTAATTTCTTTTCTTTCATTTTACTTGTTTTTATCATTCAAGTTCTTCTTCTCTGAAATACTCTGATAACTTCGCGCGAAGGAATCAGTTATTTCTTTCTTCTTTTCTGGTTAAAACGTGAAACAACTGAAGAACATCACATCAAACTAAAAACTCTAAACACAAATGGTCTTAGGATTCACTGGTTGATCCTGCAAGTTAACCAAATTGGAGACCAGCGGTGTTTACCAAAATCCACGGTAAACAAATTGGCACGCCCAGTGGGACATTTGTGTCGAAATATTAGAGTGTTAGTTAACAGAATCTTGGAATATAATTGTTTATGCGCCTGAGGAGTGGTAAATCTTTGTCAAAGATGTCACGTTCTGGCGCAAGTTCTTCGAACGCACAGAGTGGCCCTGAGAATGCGTCTGTCAATGACGCTAATCCAGTAACCGCTATGGGAATAACTGCTCCAATGCCTTCGACAGGCATGATCCCAGTTACATCTCCTGTGCTTAATCCTTTACCAACAACGGCCACCACGGTGACCACACAGCCTAATGAAATGGCTTCTATGCCACAAACAATGGGAACGTCTAACCCATATATGACTAGTGGTCATATCCCATTTAGCATGCCTATAGTTGGTCGACATCTCCCTTATGGTATGCCAACTGGCATGATGGTAGGCTTGCAAACCAATTCATCAACGTGTGCAGATAACATAATGAATGGTGGTTTCTCCCCTATGCATGCCTCTCAAGAGGGCATTTATGGTCGAAATGCCCAGCCCACATTAACTACAGCGTTTGTGTTGGCATTAAGACAACAAATAGATGAGGCCAATCGTGATATGGTTAACATGTTAACCCAACAAATTTGTACAGTATTCAACCCTTCGATACGTGAGACCAATAACAGTTACCAAGCTTTGGCAACTCAAATGGGTCGAATTGCAGATTTCTTTGGCACTCCAAGAATGCAGAATCAGCCAATACCCCAAGTACAACCTTTGAGGCCTGTAGAAATCCCCTTAGAAAGGCCTAACATTGAATTGCCTAGAAATCAGGCACAAGCACAAGTTGTCGAACAACCCTTGCAGGGGATGGTTGAAAACGAGCCTGATATAGTGTTAGTAAATAGAAATCAAAATGCTGATGAAGTAGTCAGGCAAGTGCAACAAAACAATTTTGGAGCGCAGAACAATATTGCTAATCTTGTCGAAACAATTTTAGCCCAGAATGGCCTTAATATAGGAATGCACAGGCCAAATTTCGTGTCGCCATTATCAGAATATATTTTGCAAAGTGAATTGCCAAGGGGTTGGAAAGTCCCTAAATTCACTAAATTTGGTGGAGAAACTAGTGAATCCACCGTCGAACACATTGCTCGTTATTTAACTGAGGCTGGGGATTTAGCCCAAAATGAGAATTTAAGAATGAAATTTTTCCCTAATTCTCTAACAAAAAATGGTTTTACTTGGTTTACTACACTACCCCCTCACTCTATGTTTAATTGGAACCAGTTAGAAAAAGCTTTTCACGAGCAATTCTATATAGGACACTCCAAAATTAGTCTCAAAGAATTGGCTAGTGTTCGACGTAAAACGGCAGAGACTGTTGATGACTATCTCAACAGATTTAGACTTCTCAAAGCAAGGTGCTTTACCCAAGTGCCGGAACATGAGTTAGTCGAAATGGCTGCTGGTGGTCTAGATTATTCTATTAGGAAAAAACTAGACACTCAACATTTAAGAGATATGGCCCAATTGGCCGATAGAGTAAGGCAAGTCGAAAGGCTAAAAGCTGAGAAATCTAGAACTAGTAGGTTTCATAACAATAAAAAAGACAAAATTGCCTATGTCGAAATTCAAAATGAGGAACAAGAATTCGACATCTCCTATGAGGAGGTCGAAGAAGAGGTCAATGTTGCTGAGTTAAAACCTGGACCTCCATATACTTGTACATTGCTAAAACCTTCAAATGGTAAAAATCCTGTCGAACCTAAAAACGACAAATTCGTTGCAAAAACATATACTTTTGATGTTTCTAAATGTGACGAAATATTTGACTTGTTAGTTAAGGACGGTCAAATTCTGGTTCCTAAGGGGCTAAAAACACCACCATTAGAACAAAGACAGAAAAGAGGTTTTTGCAAATACCATAATTTTTTGGGTCATAATACCTCTCATTGTGTTCTTTTCAGGGATTTGGTGCAGAAAGCGCTAAATGAAGGAAGGCTCAAATTTGGTGAAAAACCAAAAACGCCAATGAAGATTGATGCTGATCCCTTGCCTGAAGTCGAGGCATTATACACTGAAATTAGCATCAATATGGTCGAAGCTTCTGGAACCGGGCCTAGTAAGGCTCACATTAGGAGAACTTCACCAATTTCAAAGATGGATGTCGAAATGGTCACTGAAGGCCAAGAAGATGACAAAGTGAAAGCAGTGTACCCAAAAGCTGAAGAGGAATTGGTTGATTTCCTCAATCGTTGCAAGCTAAGCAACTCAGAAGTGATGCTGTGCCCAAGGTGCAGTGCTGTTTTTGACAAGGAGGCTGCCAAAGAACTTGAAGAGTTCATGCCTCAAATGAAGCGCAAAGGTAAATGGGTGGATAAAAGGCCCAAGTTTGATTTTGCGGATAGGAGAATTCCCTACATGGTTACTTCGACCAAAACTCCTGGAAGAGGAAAGCTGAGTACTTATGTTCCTCCTTCTGGTACTCCTGTCGAAAAGTGGGTACATTCTGGTGGAAGAGGCAAAGCCATATACCACACTGGGGGCAATGCTATCCATCGAATTAGGCCACCTAAACTGGTCGAAGGTAACACAAGTGATGTTAACCAAAACAAGGCAACTGAAATCAAGAAGTATGCCTATAGTAACAACTACAAAGGGAAGAATCCTATGACAAGAACTCAATGGCGAAGGTTTCAACGCCAAAAGAAGGCTGATGCTCTTGCTGCAGGTAAAACAACGACCTTAAATAAAGGGAAAAGTAAAGAGGTAATCTTACCTTCGACTGAAGTGGTTAGGAAACCAGCCACTGAGAGAATTTTCCCTCCTCTTTCTGAAATTAAGAAAGGCTTCAAAACAGAAGACCATAATTTAGAAGAGGAGTTAGATTCTTCCTTTGCTGATTCTGGGTCAGAATGTGACGTGCTATGTGGGGTCATCTCAATTTTACCAATTGAGTATGATGTGGTTTCTGAGGTTAATGATGTCGAAGAAGATTTCGACGAGGAAACTGCATATAAACCCATATGCTACTATGTGTTGAAGAATGGCTGCATCGAAGAGCAACATGCTGTCTTTGAAAGGCCAGATTGTGGCATGATGAATCACCTCAAGCCACTGTTCATTCAAGCCAAGGTCAACAATGTAGGAATCAACAAGGTCCTTGTTGATGGTGGTGCTGCTGTGAATTTGATGCCTCAACATTTGCTAAGAAGAATTGGCAAATGTGACACTGATTTGAGGCCACATAATGTGGTTCTCACTAATTATGAAGGCAAAACTGGCCATTCACTTGGAGCCATTGAAGTCGAATTAGCAGTAGGTAGCATCAAAAGGCCAACTTTGTTTTTGGTAATACCCTCCAAGGCAAACTACAACTTGCTGCTTGGAAGAGAATGGATACATGGAGTGGGGGCAATCCCTTCGACTGTGCACCAAAGGCTCATTATTTGGAGAGAAGATGGGTTGGTCGAAAACAGTGAAGGTGACCAAAGTTATTTCAAGGCTGAAGTGAATACGATCACCAAGAAGACCTTCGACAAGCAACTGGCAAATATCTCTCCATGTTCTTCTTCCAATGCTGGGTTCATTGAGCAAGACAATGTCTTCTCCTCTGTTAGTCTTCACCCAAATTATGGTTTCGTTTGGGAAAGGGAAATCATTGATGAGGAGAATAGACCAAGAGGCTTTGTTAAGCCTACTGGTTGGGATGATTGATGATGATAAAACCGAGTACATGGGAAAGAATTACGGCCTATGTGGCCGAAAATAAAGAAAAAGCAATTCTCGAAGCTGAGTTGCATCACATGGTTGCTTTAACCACAAATGATAGTAACAAAGAAATTATGGTCGAATCACCTAGACTAGACGGTGTCTATGATGATGAACCATTAGGATTTGAGAAAGATCCAATGGGTTCGACCAAGAAGATACAAGCACAATATCCCTTAGAAGAAATAGATTTGGGAGATGGAAGTGTAAGAAGACCAACATATATCAGTGCAAAAGTCAATAAAGACTTCAAGGTGCAGATAGTCGAATTGCTGAAAGAGTACAAAGACTGTTTTGCTTGGGACTACAATGAAATGCCAGGTTTAAAAAGAGAAGTGGTTGAGTTGAAGCTGCCTATTCGACCAGATAAGAAGCCTGTGAAGCAAACCCCAAGGAGATTTGCACCAGAAATCATGTCGAAGATCAAAACAGAGATCGAAAGGTTACTAAAGAGCAAGTTCATCAGAACTGCCAGGTATGTTGATTGGCTTGCTAATATAGTTCCTGTAATTAAGAAAAATGGTACACTTAGAGTTTGCATAGATTTTAGGGATCTAAATAATGCTACTCCCAAAGATCAATATCCAATGCCATTGGCAGAAATGTTAGTTGATTCCGCAGCAGGTTACCAATATTTGAGTATGCTTGATGGGTATTCAGGCTACAACCAAATCTTTATTGCTGAGGAAGATGTTTCAAAGACTGCATTTCGATGCCCGGGGGCGTTAGGTGTTTATGAATGGGTAGTGATGCCATTTGGTTTAAAAAATGCTGGTGCTACGTACCAAAGAGCTATGAATACCATGTTCCATGATTTTATAGAAAATTTTATGCAAGTATACATAGATGACATAGTAGTTAAATCAGCATCAGAAAGTGGTCATCTAGACCACCTTCGACAATCATTTGAAAGGATGAGAAAATATGGATTGAAAATGAATCCACTAAAATGTGCCTTTTGTGTAAGTGCAGGTGATTTCTTAGGCTTTGTCGTGCACAAAAAAGGCATTGAGATAAATCAAAATAAGACGAAGGCTATCATGGAAACACAACCCCCTTCGACAAAGAAAGAATTGCAGTCTTTACTAGGAAAGATCAATTTCCTGAGAAGATTTATACCAAATCTAAGTGGCAAGACTCAAGTATTTTCGCCATTACTTCGACTGAAGAAGGAAGATGTTTTCAAGTGGGAGCCATGCCACCAACAAGCTTTTGACGAAATCAAAGCCTACCTGATGAAGCCACCAATTTTATTGTCTCCAATTAGAAATAGAACAATGAAATTGTATATAGCTGCATCAGAAATGTCAATAGGCAGTATGTTAGCACAAGAGGATGAAAATGGAGTCGAAAGAGCCATATATTACCTCAGTAGGGTTTTGAATGATGCTGAAACCAGATATCATCCTATTGAAAAACTGTGTTTGTGTTTGTATTTTTCATGTACAAAGTTAAAGCAATATATAAAGCCTCTTGATGTTTATGTTTATTCTCATTTTGATATAATTAAACATATGTTATCGAAACCACTTTTGCATAGCAGAATAGGTAAATGGGCATTAGCTTTATCCGAATATTCATTGACATTTCAACCACTAAAGGCTATTAAAGGCCAGGTAGTGGCAGATTTTATTGCAGACCATTCAGTGGTCGAATTAGCAATTGATTGTGTTCACCTTCGACCTTGGAGGCTATATTTCGATGGCTCAAGCCACAAACATGGTACAGGTGTAGGAATGTTAATCATTTCACCAACAGAAATACCAACCAAATACAAGTATAAAATCGAAGAAAGTTGCTCCAACAATGAGGCGGAATACGAAGCCTTAATAGCAGGACTCGAAATTCTGTTAAACTTGGGGGCAAAGCAGGTCGAAATAAGAGGTGATTCTGAATTAGTAATCAAGCAATTAACGAAAGAATACAAGTGCATAAGGGAAAATTTGATTACTTACTTTATTGCTGCCAATGCATTATTGAAACGTTTTGATCACGTTAAAATCAAGCATGTGCCTCGTATTGCAAATCAAGAGGCGAATGATTTGGCACAGGTAGCTTCAGGTTATAAAGTTTCGAAAGAAAACTTAACGGAGCTAATCGAAATTAAAAACAAACTAATTTCGACGAATATGTCACTAGAAACTTTGTCAAGCCAAAAACTTGAGGGGGCAGAGGCCGATTCTTTAGCCTTAAGTCCTAAGCCAAATGAAATTTTTAATGAAAATGAAACTTTTGAAGTTTTTGACAAAGGGTATTGTGACAACGTGTTCGAAGTTTTTGCCATCAACAATTTGTCAAATGATGATTGGCGGAGACAAATTGTTAATTACTTGGAGAATCCCACAGGGATGACTGATAGAAAGATCAAGTATAGAGCCTTAAGTTATGTGATTATGGTTATGTGATTATGGGAAATGAGTTGTTTAAGAAAACCCCTGAGGGAGTTTTACTCAAATGTCTTAGCGAAAATGAGGCGTACTTGGCAATATCCAATGTTCACAGTGGAACTTGTGGGGCTCACCAAGTAGGCCATAAGATGAAATGGCTTCTTTTTCGACAAGGTGTTTATTGGCCAACCATCATAAAAGATTGCATAGAGTTTGCCAAAGGATGCCAAGAATGTCAAAAGCATGCAGGGATACAACATGTGCCTGCAAATGAATTACATTCTATCGTGAAACCTTGGCCATTTAGAGGATGGGCTTTGGATATAATTGGCGAAATTAAGCCAAACTCGTCGAAAGGCCATCGTTTCATATTAGTAGGGATAGATTATTTCACTAAGTGGGTGGAAGCTATTCCTTTAAATAATGTTAATCAAGAGGCATGAATTAGTTTTATTCAAGACCATATATTGTATAGATTCGGTGTGCCTGAAACTATCACCATAGACCAAGGCTCGGTTTTTATTGGTCAGAAAATGGTCGAATTCGCTGCTGAAAATGGTTATAAATTGTTGAGTTCGACGCCATACTACGCTCAAGCAAATGGTCAAGTTGAAGCAGCCAATAAAATTATCATTAGTTTGATTAAAAAACATGTTGGGCAAAAACCCAAGAATTGGCATAAGACACTTAACCAAATTTTATGGGCGTGTCGAACATCTCCCAAAGAATCAATTAATAATACTCCTTTTAAACTTGTTTTTGGGCATGATGCAGTATTACCAGCAGAAATTTGTTTTCAATCAATTAGGATTCAAAGACAATTTGAAATCCCATCTGATCATTATTGGAGTATGATGCTAGATGAATTAGTTGATTTAGATGAGGACAGGTTAAATGCATTAGATGTGCTCACAAGACAAAAGGAAAGAGTAGCTAAGGTGTACAATAAGAAAGTCAAATTGAAGACTTTCGACGTGGGAGACTTAGTTTGGAAAGTCATTTTACCTATGGATCGAAAAGATAGAGTCCTAGGTAAATGGTCCCCAAGTTGGGAAGGACAATTTAAAATTTTACAAGTTTATTCAAACGGCGCATATGAGGTCAAAGAGATTGGCGCTGATGAGAGAATTATGCGTGTAAATGGCAAGTATTTGAAAAAATATAAGCCAATGCTGCAAGAAGTTAAAATAACGCTGGAATAAATATAAAGAAAGCGTAAAGACATGGCATTCAAAGAATAGAAGTTGCCAAAACGTTGTCGAATTCATAGAATAAGAAATGCACAAGAATAAAATGGAAGAAATTCCATTATAATGTTGCCAGATTAGATACGACATTGCTTGAGAAATGGCCTTTGCAAAATAAAAATAATTGTCAAAATAGCCAAAGTGTTACAACAGGAAAATGAAGCTATGTTATTACAAAGTGACTTTCGACTTCAAGTCATTGAATAAGGCCTTGGCTTTAGAGATCTTCCTGTTGAGAAAATTGCCATCTTTAGTTAATTTTTCGACAGTGGCATTGCAACGCTCAAGGTCCTCCAAGTGTTTAAGGCAAAGAGTGGCTTCTTGGTCAATTTGGTCCTTAAGTTTTTCTGCAGGAGTCAAAGACCCTAGAAGGTTCCCTTTCTTCTTTTCCAACGCTTGTATCTTCGACTGCAATTTGGCTATACTTTCTTGATGTGCCTTGATCTCAATATCACAATCTTCAATAGTTTTCATCTCAGCTTCTGACTTAGTCTTCAAAGAGGAAAAGTTAGCATGCGTGGCATCAACAAGTGCTGCCATTTCTACCTTGCGTTTCGACTCAAGCTCCAGAAGATGGTCATGTTCCCTCTTTCTCTGTATATCTCGAGCAAGTTGTTCGAAAAAAGGCTGAACAGCCAAAACAAAGTCACTAACTGATTCATTAAGAGCACCATCAACATCAAGCTCAGCCAATTTATGAAGCAAATCTTTGATCTGAAAAGCAAGTGGAGGATTAGCTTCAATGGTTTGGAAGATATCTCCATCGAGAATTTGAGTGCGCAATGTGCTAAGGAGAGCCTCCGTCGAAGTAGCTGAAGTGGCAACTCCTGCAGAGAGTGTTGAAACACTTGGTTTGCTACTGCTTGAAGTTTTACTTCCAAGTCTCGCTTCCAAAGCCTCCGCTGGGTTATTCTTTTTCATTTCTTCCCACTCTTGAACGCTAAGACTTGCACCAGAAGACAGCACAATACCTGTCGAAGCTCCATCTTTAGGAGGAGACTCATCTTCATGCTCGGAAAGATCTTCTTCCTCAGCTATTTCTTCTTCTTCTTCATTATCAAAGAAAGAAGCACCTTCTTCTTGTTCCTGTTCTTGTTCTTGCTCTTGAGCTTGTTCTTGCTCTTGTTCAATTGGATTAATGGGAGAGGGTGAACTCGGTTCTCTCATTTCGACGCTTACAAGCACATCATCCATTGCCACGTCTGCTTCTTCTTGTTCTGGTGCAACAGGTGGCGAAATTCTTGCAGTTGTAAGAGCTGGTATCGACGTAGATGTTGGAGGAGTGAGTAGAGTAACTTGAGTGGTCGAAACAGGGTTTGTTTGTGGCATTACTGTGGGTGTTGCTTCAGGGGCCTAAAAGAAGAACAAAGTACAATAAAAATTAGAGAAAATCAAAAGAAAATTTGAAGAAATGAAAGATATCAGAGTAAAGAGGTTTGTTTACCTTTATTGTATCCCCTTCGATGCGAGAATGCTCGCTGGCAGGATCCTTCGGTTTCTTTTTCAAAACAATGTTTTTCTTCCTCTTCAGCAGAGGAGCTTCATCAGACTGCATACAACAACAATGTTAGAAAATCTAGCAAGATGGGCTAAGTTTTTAGAAGAAAGAGGGGATAATTTCGACCTCTGTTTCTTCACTATAGGCTTCGATTGGTGTTTTCTTCGTCTTCTTGACTGGAGGATGAGAGGTGGTCGAAACACTAGGCCTTTTCTTTGACGCACCTTGCTTTAGTGATGCGTGTTCCTTTATCACAAGAGGCCTATTTTCGACGACGCCTTTGGTTTTGGTCGGAGCTTTGATGGTTGTTGCAGTAGTGGTCTTAGTGGTATTATGAGAGGATTCACTGGCAGAGGGAGAAATTGGGATAGCTGCATAATTCGACAGAAATATGTTAATATATGAAACATGAAAGGAAGGAGACAAAGCCTCAATCATGTCGAAAGTATCACCTTCTAGTACAGGATGTACCTCTCGAACATGTTGCAATTCTAGATGCAAAAAGCCATCGAAAGAGTATAAAAACTGTTTAGCCCAAACTACTTTATCAAGCATAGTAGAATTTGTCGAAAAAAGATTTTTAATATCAGAACCACATACAAACCACTTTGGAAATGGTGGTCGAAATGCCAAGGGTTTTTCACTAGTTGGCAAAGGTGGAAATTTAAGTTTATCATGCTTAAGTGCGAAAGAATATTTGTCAGAAACATAAATTGGAAAAATCATTGTTGGAAGTTTTTCAAGAAGTTTCATTTTTAACACTTGAGCAGCTTGATAAATAGTTTGTCGAAGGTTAAACGGGTTATATACTGTTTCAAAATATTTTTGGAATGCTGTGATCTCTTGGATATGTGTACCTTTCGACTTCTTCTTCTTCTTCTTCTGCAGAAGAGGAATATCAGAGATTAGCGTGGCCAACAAAGTAGCTTGATCGACATCTTTAGTTTTCTGGGAGTAATAAAAATCCCACCACTCAAAAAATTCTTTAGTATAAGAAAAAGTTAAATCATAAGTGGTTGGAACAAATTGAGAAGGAGCTGCGTCGAAAGAAGCAACACATTCTTTCCAATCCTTTTCATTGTCTGGCTTGACGAAATCCTTCCTAGACCTATAGAAAGCACTAGGTCGAAGCTGACATAGACCAAATTGACTAGCTAACAGACTGGGGTGATAAGAGAAAACACCAAACATGGTTTTGGATATGCCTGCAGCTATTCTGGTGGACAAATATTTAGTGGTCAAATATTGCTGCCAAATGGGAATGATCTCTTCGACAGAGGGATTGGAAGAAAGTGGCTCTGTTAGCCAGGTTGGCCCACGAGTTCTGGTGGTAAAAGGTGCCATAGAGGGGGTGAACTCAACACAACCCATAAAAACCCGGAAAGCTTTTTCAAATGAGTCATGAGTGGTAAGATTGATTTCCCTAGGCCTCAAGAGGGCAAGTCGAACTCCCTCAGTAGTTCTGGTTTCGACAATAGAGGAGAAAAGGTCAGGGACAAATAGTTCAAACTCTGATTCAAAAGTGGCAGAAAGCCACAATTGAAGAAGCCAAATAGGCCCAGCAACAGAAAAATTAGAGATGTCTTTGACATCTTCAGGAGTTAATTTTTTCAAGATTTGAGTGCCTTGTTGAAGACCCTCATACAGAGTTGCCAGGAGGAGATGGCTAAGATTGACATTTCTACCTTCATGAAGCTGAATTGCTAAGTTAATATACATCTTAGCTACCTGAAGAGAAGAAGAGCAGAAGACATAATAAGAAAGCCACAACGTGAGGAAAGCAATGTGTTCCTCGTCGGAAACGTCATCAGTTTCGATAACGTGGTGGTCCTTTATGTAATTCTGGTGTGTGGCTCTTTTTGTGTCGAAGTTGAAGGAATGTGCATTACCAGTTGTAGAAGGGTCAAAACACTCGCCCAAAGGCTTCAAACCAGTAATGGCAGCAACATCTAAAAGAGTTGGAGAAAGCATACCACATTTGAGGTGGAGGCTATTGGTGGTGGAATCCCAGAAATGGAGTGCAGCAATTAACATAGGCGCTTGATACTTAAGCCCATATTTTGACAGCTGAATAAGGTCGAAAATGCCCTGATTCTTCCAAATATGAGCCTTTTTTGACTCAATCTTAGCTAACCAATTGAAGAAAGATTGGTGATTGTCACCAGTTGGAGGATTTGACCTGAAAACTCTATTTGGGTTGTTCATAAAATCCATAACATAAGGTCCCTTTTGAAACACTCTAGGACTGTACTGGTAATAGCTAGGAAAAACCTCTTTGACCTTATCAGTTTTATCAAACGAATGAGCAATAGGACCAAGGTAAGCGTACTTTGAAGGAAGGGGGAAGGGAATCAATACCTGAGACTCCAAAATTTTGGTCTCCTCATCGGTTAACCCTTTGGGATCCACTAGTACCAAGTGATAATCGAAGGAAGAAGAAGGTGGTTGCGAAGAACTTGCCATTGAAGTGACGCTGTTGCAAAGTGAATAGCAGAAACCAGAAAACCTCCAAGAAACGCAAGAAAGGGCGTAAAACAGAGATTAATGTGAAAAACTGGTTTAAGAAGTGTCGATGGTGATGAATAAGAGAAATGGTACAAGAATCGCGCTTGAAAGGACTGTTTTTGAGGGATTTGCAGAGAGGGTTTCAACAGAAAACAGAGTAAAGAAGATGAAAAGCTTAAAGAGTGAAGAAAGAAGTAGAAGAGAGAACTGAAAAGGCTTTATAGGGAGTAGTGGAGATGGGACAGTTATTGAAAAGCTGAACGTGGAAGGCCACATGGCATACCATTAAAAGAGTAACGTCAACAACACTTAACAGTGGTGACATCAGGTATACAGCTATCCTACTCAAGTGCAAAGTCTATTTCGACGGTGAATTCAAAAATGTTCTTTCTCTTCTTCTACCTCAAGCTCAGTCGAAAAAGACATTTTTGAGGGGGCAATTTGTTAGCCTGTAATTTCGACAGGCTTCATTGAAAACGGTCAACAAGGCTTGACTTATATTTCGACAAAGACCAAAGTATTTCGACAGAGAAAATGGTCATGTGCAGGGTAAATTCGACAAGCTTCCGGGGAAGCAAAAGCAAGAAAGAGGAAAATGGACACAAGTTTTCGACAGACAGAAAACAGAGCAGTTATGCGCTGAAGAACTAGCAGTTGGTCGAAAAGAGGAGCGGTTGCTATCATTTTTATAACTGTTTGAGGGCAGTTTCTACTTAGTATAAATAGTAGTTTCTGAGAAGAAACAAGGGTCACAAAAACTCATATTTTACTTCTCACGCTCTAACTTCCGCATTCAAGAGAAAAACGAGTCAGAGAAACAATGTATGAATTTGTGCACCATTTCCTTTAACTTTAATGCAACTTTAATTTCTTTTCTTTCATTTTACTTGTTTTTATCATTCAAGTTCTTCTTCTCTGAAATACTCTGATAACTTCGCGCGAAGGAATCAGTTATTTCTTTCTTCTTTTCTGGTTAAAACGTGAAACAACTGAAGAACATCACATCAAACTAAAAACTCTAAACACAAATGGTCTTAGGATTCACTGGTTGATCCTGCAAGTTAACCAAATTGGAGACCAGCGGTGTTTACCAAAATCCACGGTAAACACCTGCATATTATCATGTAAGTGATGGGAAACTAGAACCTAGGGCCAAGAAAGGTATATTTGTTGGTTATCCTGAAGGTGTTAAAGGTTTTAAAATTTGGTGCATTGAAAATAAGAAATGCATTATCAGCAGAGATGTTAAATTTCATGAAAACAAAATGTTTGAAACATAAATCTGTGTTGATAATGAAGGTGATCAAGTTGGAACTGATGTCTCACAAGTTGAGGTGGAGTTGCAACCTGATGAGCCTAATTTTGGAATTAATGTTTCCAATGAGATTGTTGATAGGAATGAAGAATTACAAGAGCAGGCTTCTAGCAGTAATAGTGATATTGAGACTGCAGAAATCAACCAAGACTACTTGCTATGCAGGGATAGAACCAGAAGGAATATAAAGCCCCCTCTCTCTGAGAGGCTAGGTTATTCAAATGTAATAGCCTATGCCCTTAATACTACAACGGAAAACTTGAATGAGGAACCAAACTCATTCAAGGAAGCTATGAGGGACAAGGAGCACAAAAAATGGATGATAGCCATGAAGGAAGAAATGGAATCACTGCACAAGAATGGTACTTGGCAACTGGTACAGAAACCTACTGGTGCAAAAATTGTGGGTAGCAGATGGATATTCAAAAGGAAGGAGGGCATGTCAAGCCAGGATCCACCTAGGTACAAAGCAAGACTTGTAGCACAATGTTTCACTCAAAGGGAGGGTATTGACTATAATGAGATTTTTTCACCTGTTGTAAAGCACTGCTCCATAAGGGTTCTTCTTTCCATAGTAACTCAATTTGACCTTCAATTGGAACAAATGGATGTAAAGACAGCCTTTTTACATGGACAACTAGAAGAAAGAATACTTATGAAGCAACCTGAAGGGTTTGAAGAACAGGGAAAGGAAGACTGGGTCTGATTGCTGAAGAAGTCTCTATATGGGTTAAAACAATCACCTCGACAGTGGTATAAACGGTTTGACAGTTTCATACTGAGTCTTCACTACAAAAGAAGCAATTATGATAGCTGTGTATACTACAAGGAACTTGGAAACAATGAATTTCTATATCTTCTACTCTATGTAGATGATATGTTAATTGCATGTAAGAGCATGGTTGAGATTCAAAGTTGAAGGGATTACTACAATCTGAGTTTGATATGAAGGATTTAGGGCCTGCGAGAAAAATATTGGGAATGGAGATCAATAGGCATCAAGGTGATGGTAAATTGACTATCAGGCAGAAAGGTTATCTGGAAAAGGTCATTCACAGGTTCAACATGATGAGTGCCAAGGCTGTGAATGTCCCAATTGCATCCTATTTCAAATTATCAAATGAAGATAGTCCTAAAACTGATCAAGAGCGGGAGGAAATGGCCAACATTCCATATGCTAGTGGTGCAGGGAGTCTCATGTATTCTATGGTTTGCACACGTCCTGACTTAGCTCACTGTGTAAGTTTAGTGAGCAGATACTTGAGCAATCTAGGAACACAACACTGGCTTGCAGTCAAGCACATCATTAAGTACCTGAAGGGCACTTTGGATACTGGTCTGATATACAGCAGAAGCACAAGCAAGGATGAAGCTATATTAGGATTTGTTGACTCTGATTTTGCAGGTGACAGAGACAATAGAAGGTCTTTGACAGGGTATGTATTCACATTGTTTGGGAATACCATCACTTGGAAGGCCTCTCTGCAACACAGTGTTGCATTATCCACAACAGAAGCAGAATACATTGGGATCACTGAAGCTGTTAAAGAAGCACTGTGGTTGAAAGGGTTAGTTGCTGAACTGGGTATAAAACAAGACTCTGTGAATGTGTTTTGTGATAACCAAAGCGCAATTCATTTGTGCAAGAATCACACTTTCCACGATAGGACATAACACATAGACATTAGACTATATTGGATCAGGGATGTGATTGCTAAAGGTTTGGTTCAAAAAAAGAAGATTCAAACATCTGATAATCCCTCAGATTTTATGACTAAGGTTGTTTCACTTGGGAAGTTCAAACACTGTCTTGAACTTCTTAGGATTGGTACAGGTTAACTCTGTACAGTTTGGATGGGCTTTGTTCTGATCTGATTTTGTTGAGGTTTGGTGAACAATATGCCAAGGTGGAGATTATTAAATGTCAGTGGCATATTAGTGGCATATTTAGTAATTTACAATTATGCCCTTGAAGAAAAAGAGTCAACTATCGAAGACTTGAAGACCAAAAAGAGGGATGGTTAGCATTCAGTTAGAAAAGTAGTTCTCTGTAACTGTATTGCTGAGTTTTGCCTCATATATAGTTTCCTCCTTCTCTGTATTCGCGCGTGTGTACAGCAAAATTT
The DNA here is from genome assembly GCA_963573325.1 of Astragalus glycyphyllos. Lineage (NCBI taxonomy): Eukaryota > Viridiplantae > Streptophyta > Magnoliopsida > Fabales > Fabaceae > Astragalus > Astragalus glycyphyllos. The sequence continues at coordinate 51,498,030 of OY754312.1, read as the reverse complement.
CACTCAATTTGGGGGTTTATCTCGTAGGTCAAGTTAGGGTTTTCTAGTTTGAGGTGGAGTTCCGAAATTGGGGATCAATTATAAAGTTCTACAACTTGTAAGACACTGTAAATCATCTCCTTCTCAATAAAATTGGACATTGCATTGCATGTCCCCCAGATGTAAGCCAAATTGGCTAAACTAGGTAAACAATTGGTTTGTGTATTTTCTTCTTCCCTTATGTTCTGTGTTTTTCAATTTCGGTGGATCTTGGCATATATTGTATAACATTAACAATTGTACATGTACAAACGTAAATGAAAAAGAAGATATAAATTAATTAATAAGCTTAGTTAGGAACTCACCGATTCAATGCCATTCATGAGCCAATGACACACTCCCTATTTTCTACAATTACAGTCGGTTCCAATAAATGGAATCTATGCTATTTTGTTTCCATGAGTCCTATATATTATTAAACGTAATCGTTAGTATATACAATTAAACAATAAAGCTTTAAGAAGTATGTTATGCATATGTAAAAAATTGGTATATCATTACATATTTGCATGAAAATAATTATAAGAAAAATGAAAAAGACACTTACCTGACTGACGCAAGTGATCTCGTCACCTTTTTCTAAAATTGCGGTAACAATTTTTCTCAAAGTTAGCACGAGGAACGTTTGATCTGAAAAAATAATCAAGAATATAACTATCATTTTTTTTGTTGAAAAAAGAGTGTGAATAAATGAGTAAAAAAAGAACTGACAACTGGTCTACTACTGGCTTGTGACCTTACCGTTGATTATATAGTGCACTAGAGATTTTATCATAAAAAGTTTGTTGGAAGCAACTTCTCGTTATGGGTAACACACCAACCAATTTAGGTAGTGCAGAAGCATTGTACAATGCTTGGTAATGGCCATGTCAGATCATAAAGAAGCATTAATTCCCTGACATGGCCATTACCAAGCATTGTACACTTTGCTGTTAAAAAGGGAATCAAGTGGTCATTAGACTTGATATGAATTGTGTCAAAGGCATCAAATCAAAGTAACAAAAATGGAATATTAGAGGTAAGTTATGTCATGCTCTAAGCCAGCCTCGCAAGGTTGTTACACACTATGAATACCAAACACGACACAGAGACAGATACACAGACATTGATAAATCACTGATAAATCGAATCTAAAATATTACCTAACACCATTACAACCCATATCCATTTAGGCATCAAAGTGTTTGAATTTCTAAAACTTCCTTTGAATTGACATCGAAGTGCATCGAATGGAAATTTCATGTTGTTTGCAACATGTGAGATGTCATAGATGTAAAACCACCTAAAATTTCAATAATTATTAAAGGACACGATATGTGAGCGATTTCACCGCTAACACATCCTCAAGTAAAGCCAGAGAATAGATTAAAATAAGGGGGAAAAGACATAATATCAAGCCCAGGAAAATTAGAAAAACTAAACTAATTTTTTTATCATAGAATGTTATAAAATAAACTCTATTTTATGTGTATTCTCTTACCTTAATCAAGAAAATCGCAATTGTTGGGTATTCTTATCAAAATGGCCACTGGACCGAACCACAAAAGAGAAGACGCAAAAATATATGACAACATTTATGATTTTCTTTTGATTGAGGAAGTAACGATAGTCCACAAACTAAGCATTGTTGTCTCCTTCATGGATCTAATGGAAACAAAAGAACTTAAGATTAAATAGGAGAAAAGAAGCCAGCGAATAAAAGATTATCTAAATGGCAAAAGATAGTACTTACCTATTGTTGCGTTAAAAACACACTTAGAGCAAGTGTACTTTATCACAGAAGTAGTATAAAAGATTATCGTATCCACAGGGATTAATTAGCAAGTACCAAACTAGTCAAGATTATATATTGTTTAGACGAACCAATAGTTTGATGTGAAGGAAACAAAATAAAAATAATAAATAGCAAGAACTAAAATACTAGATATAATCAATAGAGATAGGTGTAGGGTCGCGGTTTCACTTGCAAGCTTCGATTCCCCTATGTCTAATTCCACCTGAATTCCCTTATTTTATTTAACTACCAATCTCTTTACTAAAGCTATTAATCCATTTGGTCATTCGCGATTAATATTCTTTTTCCTAAACTAACCCTAGTTTGGTCATGCTAGAATTTAAAATTAAGAAAAGCATAAAGTACAAAAAGGTAGAATGATTGGAAGACTAAATTAAAGTTTGGTCATGCATTAATTATAGCCCCAATTATCCTATAGGTCCACCAACTAATTGCACTACGGTCGCTGATCAACTAATTGATTATGAACATGCAAAGGGTTGTCAATCCTAATTATGTGATTAAAAACAATAAGATAATATTAATTGAAATAAAAATAGGAATTCAAATATTAAATTAGAACATAAAAAGATCTCTAAGAATGCATGATCCACCTAAGACCCTAGAAGAGGATTTAGGTATCCATAATAGTCAAGAACAATAAAATAGAAATAAAGTTCATGAAATACAAAGATAAAGAATAACCCGTAAAATAGAGGAAATCTTGATCAATGTCTTCAATCTCTTTTTTTCTGCTCCAGAGCTCTCTCATGGTGCAAGAACAAGTACCCAAAACTCCTTTTGCTACTCTCCAATCCGTTGTCCTCAGCGTGAGTCGTTTTGTTTGTGTATGTGGTGTGTGGCTCCCTATTCACAAGCGAAGACCTCCTTCTATATTAGTTCATTTTCTGTTTCTCCAAGCTAGGGATCAAGTCAAGATTGTTTCCACTTTTAATTGCAAGATATGTCAATCCCTAAATATTAGGATTTAGATCCTTCCTAAATATGTGTTGCTTGCTATCCACTCCATGCCTCTTTCTTTCTCTCCAAGACACATGTGCATCACTTTTAATTGAAATCTCCAAGAGGATCATCTTCTTTTTATTGTTGTGGGCCTTCTTGCATTAACGGGCTTGGGCTTGCTTTCTTTTATTCTAAAATTTCTTTTTATTTCAGCCACATTTATATTATTTTTCTTTTTCTACCTTCCTGCAAATATAGAGTAATTTAAGTCAGTTATTTATTTAATCTGTAATAATTACTCTAAAAACAACTCAAAATATCTCTAATAAATGCACTAAATTAGAGTTTATCAACTCCCCCACACTTAACTTTTGCTTGTCCTCAAACAAATTTCCTGGCTCAATAATATTTTCGAATGAGTAATAGAGACAGCCAAATAAGGGACCCAAAATTAGAAGCACAATGACACACAGTAGAAAATATAGCACATAAGAGGTGTCAAAAGGTTGCCCAATTAGAGGCTCATGTCCCTGAAGAATAAATTTCTGTGAAAAATGGCACTCGCTCACATTCTCTTTAAGTGTTTAGGGACTAGAAAAAATATACACTCAAGTTTCCACAAAATGCACATTACCATAAGCTTATAGTTTGACCAAATCTCCACTAAATAGTTCACATGCATGCAAAAGATGGAGTTTCATGGGTTGTAACGGGGCCAGGGTAAATTCATGGGTTGAAACCACATATGGTGCTCCTATCTATTTTACAATTTTTGTCCAAACTCCAAATTAATTTCACTTTCATTCTTCACTCTTCTTTTTCTATTGAGTCAACTCTTTTTGATTTGCTTTTTTTTTCTTAAGTAGACTCTTTTTTTTCCGGATTTGCCCTTTGGCTCTCTTATTCTTTTGATTTGCCCTTTGGCTCTTTCATTCTTTTGATTTGCCCTTTCGCTCTTTCATTCTTTTGATGTGCCTTTTCCTCCTTCTTGCATTTTTTTTCGTAGGAGGAAAAGGTAAGTACATGAAAACTCCTATTTTGTTTCCTTTGTATGAAAATATTTTTGTAAGCACATGATTCACTCCATTTTTTTCTCGTCATCCTGACAAGATAGACTACTAAAGTATAGGACGAAATTTCAGTCCAGATAATATAGACAAGTAAAATATAGGACGAAATTGTAATTTTCAATAGTTGCTCCACATTCAATTTCAAATGGTTACCACAATAAAAAAGAAAAAAAATTATATCTGGGTACCAAAGAAAAAATATAACAAATAGGCTCAAAGGGGAAAACTAATGGATAATTTCAACAAATAACTCAGGCCACAAAAATACCTAAATTCCCCAAATCTTTTTACATGATGCAAATCAATTTTCGCCTTGAAACGGTCAAAAGACAAATTCTAGAATGTAGCAAATTGGGAAACACACTCATAGAAAGAAAATGGGTAAAAATTTATGATTTAGTATCAATCCCCTTATGAAGGCTCAGATCTCACATTTAGAAGCTAGTTCACAAAAAGTACTCAAGAGGGACAAATGCTAATTATCAGCTTCCTAAGAACAACCCCACAGTTACAATTAAGCACAAATCTGTCAAGTAAATTAATTATGGGATCCCCTAAAGACAAAATCTCTATTTTTTTTTTCAATTTGAAGCATAAGTCATTCTAAACAAGCCGGAAAAAATGCTATCAACATATATGGTGGGTATGTGCATTAATAGAGATTAAGTGACAAGATAACCTATCCTCCCCCGCACTAGCATGAATAGAGGTCCTCAATGCAAAATATTCAAATAGGAACAAAAATAAATAAATAGGGAGAGTAAGAGAGACTTCGCTGAGAGAGCTTGTAGTTGGAGCTTATTCCTAAAATCAAAACAAAAGCAAAATAAAAATAACTGAAAATAAAACACAGGTTGCCTCCTGCGAAGCGCTTGTTTAACGTCATGAGCCTGACGATATTTAACGCTCAATCAGGTGGCTCTCCAAGAGCAAATTTTACATCTAACGCAGTGCACCTTCTTAGCTTTCTAACCATGTCGTTCACATTGTTCTTTCTTTTTCCACGTGGTGGATGAACTTCAAAGGATTGTGGAATTTTTAGTTTATCTCCATCTACCACTATGCTAGGATCCTGCAAAATAAGAATTTTTTCCAAAAGATCCTGCATCTTTAAATTACTAAAAATATTAGTTTCAACCACATCATCACAATAAGGAGAAGTTAAAGAAGGGAAAATTTCATTGAAATTTAAAGCTTTAATAACATCATATTCTTTACCACTCCTTAAATTTACCTTTCCCCTGTGAACCTCAATCACAGCGTCACCAATGGTTAAAACAATTTGCCCAAAAATTGAGATTTTCTCCTCTTTCTCTAAATCAAGAACCAACGGATCTTTCTCATTCTCCTCACAAATGCTCTCATCAATGAAATATGTTGTTTCAATTTGACTTCCTTCATTAGGAGTCATTATTTTGATTTGACTCCCTTCAGTAGGAGTTTCCTCATCTTTCACGAGAGCTTCTTCCTCTAGATTATCTTCCATAGAGAACTCTTCATCACTTCTAAGAATATTTCCTCTGTATTGCTCAGATTCTTCATTTGGGGTAGACTCTGTTTGTAAATAGAGAGTTTCTTGAGCCAACTGAGTTGTTACCATATCAATAACCTTTGACAATTGATTCGTCAAACTATCAAAGTTGTTCTTCATGGCTCCAATTTGGCCCTTCAAGCTTCCAATTTTCTCATTTGTCTGCTCCATAAATTTGACCAACACGTCATCGATTTCAGATTCTTCCTCTTTTCTTTGCACTTGTAGCGGCTCATAATTATCCCAATTATAACTTCTCTAAATTCCTTTTCGCCTCTACCTCTCTAATATAATCTCCAAGAGTTTTAACCATGATTTAAACTTTTCCCTACAAAACAAAGTGACTGCAACGAGCTCTTGGGAATGTGTTATCAATTTTTTTTTGTATTTTTCTTTATAAGATAAATAAATAAAAAAGAAATTTAAAATAAAAGCATAAAAATAATGTCTAAAGCAATAAAAATCTTTTTCGTTTAATATTGCTAAATTAATCCCCGGCAACGGCGCCAAAAACTTGTTGCGTTAAAAACACACTTAGAGCAAGTGTACTCTCTCGCAGAAGTAGTATAAAAGATTATCGTATCCACAGGGATTAATTAGCAAGTACCAAACTAGTCAAGATTATATATTGTTTAGACGAACCAATAGTTTGATGTGAAGGAAACAAAATAAAAATAATAAATAGCAAGAACTAAAATACTAGATATAATCAATAGAGAGAGGTCTAGGGTCGCGGTTTCACTTGCAAGCTTCGATTCCTTTATGTCTAATTCCACTTGAAGTCCCATATTTTATTTAATTACCAATCTCTTTACTAAAGCTATTAATCCGTTTGGTCATTCGCGATTAATATTCTTTTTCCTAAATTAACCCTAGTTTGGTCATGTTAGAATTTAAATTTAAGAAAAGCATAAAGTACAAAAAGGTTGAATGAATGGAAGACTAAATTAAAGTTTGGTCATGCTTTAATTATAGCCCCAATTATCCTATAGGTCCACCAACTAATTGCAGTACGGTCGCTGATCAACTAATAGATTATGAACATGCAAAGGGTGTCAAACCTAATTATGTGATTAAAAACAATAAGATAATATTAATTGAAATAAAAATAGGAATTCAAATATTAAATTAGAACATAAAAAAGGTCTCTAAAAATGCATGATCCACCTAAGACCCTAGAAGAGGATTTAGGTATCCATAATAGTCAAGAACAATAAAATAGAAATAAAGTTCATGAAATACAAAGATAGAGAATAACCCGTAAAATAGAGAAAATCTTGATCAATGTCTTCAATCTCTTTTTTCTGCTCCAGAACTCTCTCACGGTGTCAAGAACAAGTACCCAAAACTCCTTTTGCTACTCTCCAATCCGTTGTCGTCAGCGTGAGTGGTTTTGTTTGTGTATGTGGTGTGTGGCTCCCTATTCACAAGTGAAGACCTCCTTTTATATTAGTTCCTTTTCTATTTCTCCAAGCTAGGGATCAAGTTAAGATTGTTTCCACTTTTAATTGCAAGATATGCCAATCCCTAAATATTAGGATTTAGATCCTTCCTAAATATGTGTTGCTTGCTATCCACTCCATGCCTCTTTCTTTCTCTCCAAGTCACATGTGCATAACTTTTAATTGAAATCTCCAAGAGGATCTTCTTCTTTTTATTACTGTGGGCCTTCTTGCATTAATGGGCTTGGGCTTGCTTTCTTTTATTCTAACATTTCTTCTTATTTCAGCCACATTTATATTATTTTTCTTTTTCTACCTTCTTGCAAATATAGAGTAATTTAAGTCAGTTATTTATTTAATCAGTAATAATTACTCTAAAAACAACTCAAAATATCTCTAATAAATGCACTAAATTAGAGTTTATCACCTATGTAGAATGGTGTTTAAGCCCCAAATCTTAACATAATCAATTCAATCATTCATGTATATATGTGTGAACTAATCTTATTTATAAATGAGTTATATATCAATGGTGAAAGGCAATTTTTCCTACACTACTCTGCAAATTCCATTTAACGAGAATAGAGAAAGAGAAATATAGCTTTACAGTATTAAGAAAACGGCGGCCGCCCTTGATAGTATTGTGAAAGTGATGAAGGCATTCGCATATTTATAAGGATTTCTCAAGAATAGGGTTTGTGTTAGGTTAACTTTTCAAAATTATCGAAATTAAAATATAGGTTTAAATATATGTTCAGCCCCTGCAAAAATATGGTAATAATTCATTTACGCCCCAGTAAAAAAAAAACTTTAAAATGACCCTTGTAAATATTAAGTGTTTGCAGTTAAGCCCCTCGGCACATGTCGAAGTCATGTGTCCATGATGACATGGGATGATGATGTGGTGTTTAGTGACACGTGGCATAATAGTCCAATGAGATGATTACACGTGGAACTAGCATCATTTTAAAGTTTTTTTTGGATGGAAAGTTGACGGAGGGACTTAACCGTAAACACTTAATATTTACAAGGGTCATTTTAAAGTTCTTTCTTTACAGGGGCTTAAATGGATTATGACCATATTTGTAGGGGCTGGACATATATTTAAACCTAAAATATATATATATACATATTATTAAGAAAGTTTTAGATTATATATGTAATGTGTTTAAAGAAAATTTCACTATAAAACGATAGTGGGTGTGTGCATTATTACTCAAAAAACTAAAGGTTTTTGGTTGCCATGGGGATCGAACCCACGTCCTCTTAGTGGTGAGAATCATCAAAACTCCATATCTGAAAACAAACCTTCAACCCCACCATAAACAAAAAAATCTTCATCTTCCCAAAACGATATAAATTCCATATCTACAAAAAGGAAATCGATTTCAATCCCAAATCTTCAATCGAATCTGAAAAATGGAGTGCAAAAACATCACTCTAACAAAGGGCATCCCAACTATGTTGGCATCCCAAACGCCAAGAATCATATGAATCAACCAAAAAGAAATGTAATCAAAACCAGAAAAAAAGTAGAACATAAAACACATGGGGAGACATAAACCCAAAACTCGAGCAATCAATATGAAATCTAAACTTAGGAAGACCCACACCATTGCGAAAAAATTCTTCGCAAAAAAAACTAGCTAGGGAAAAGATCCCGCCACATGATACAATTAATTTAAGTACCATGGGAGGCTAGCTTAGCTGCACACCCATTACCCTCCCTATGTATATGAGATACAATAAAGGAGATGTTACCAACTATCTCTAAACAATTATTCCATTTTAAGAGAGCCTCCAAGACAAGGTTAGGCTTCTTGAAAGAGCTAACCATATGAATAGCTCTCACTTGATTTTAGAATCTGAATGATTTCCCCTTGTTTGATTCCCCTATGTGTTTATTGCAGGGTTAGGGTTTTCGATCTGTATTCATCGTTGAAAGCTTGCTCATGAGTTACTTCGCTCTAGATCGTTGAACGACATGTTGATCGAGGTTCTTCTTTTTCATCTTCTATTTGTTTTCTCTTTTTTGCATCATATATTCTCTTCTGATTCAACATGCCACTCAACTTCATTTCTAAGTCTATCATTGGAACTTTTAATAGCATAGGAATCAAAATTGTCAAGGATCTTGATTGAATTGGTAGATGGAATTTGAAACCTTATTTCGCAATAACATAGTCAACTGGTGGTTGTGTTTGAAAATGGTTATTTATATGCAGAGGTTTTCTATTTCTCAACTTAGACGCTCAACTTGATGCTAGGAAAGCAAGGTTGGAAAATTCTCACAAACCCAGATGCTATAATATCAAGAGTCTTCAAATCTATAAATATTTCCCTAGAGGGGAAATATTTCCCAAGAACCAATGGATCTTTCTCATTCTCATCACAAATGCTCTCATCACAAATGCTCTCATCAATGAAATATGTTGTTTCAATTTGACTACCTTCATTAGGAGTCATTATTTTGATTTGACTCCCTTCAGTAGGAGTTTCCTCATCTTTCACGAGAGCTTCTTCCTCTAGATTATCTTCCATAGAGAACTCTTCATCACTTCTAAGAATATTTCCTCTGTATTGCTCAGATTCTTCATTTGGGGTAGACTCTGTTTGTAAATAGAGAGTTTCTTGAGCCAACTGAGTTGTTACCATATCAATAACCTTTGACAATTGATTCGTCAAACTATCAAAGTTGTTCTTCATGGCTCCAATTTGGCCCTTCAAGCTTCCAATTTTCTCATTTGTCTGCTCCATAAATTTGACCAACACGTCATCGATTTCAGATTCTTCCTCTTTTCTTTGCACTTGTAGCGGCTCATAATTATCCCAATTATAACTTCTCTAAATTCCTTTTCGCCTCTACCTCTCTAATATAATCTCCAAGAGTTTTAACCATGATTTAAACTTTTCCCTACAAAACAAAGTGACTGCAACGAGCTCTTGGGAATGTGTTATCAATTTTTTTTTTGTATTTTTCTTTATAAGATAAATAAGTAAAAAAGAAATTTAAAATAAAAGCATAAAAATAATGTCTAAAGCAATAAAAATCTTTTTCGTTTAATATTGCTAAATTAATCCCCGGCAACGGCGCCAAAAACTTGTTGCGTTAAAAACACACTTAGAGCAAGTGTACTCTCTCGCAGAAGTAGTATAAAAGATTATCGTATCCACAGGGATTAATTAGCAAGTACCAAACTAGTCAAGATTATATATTGTTTAGACGAACCAATAGTTTGATGTGAAGGAAACAAAATAAAAATAATAAATAGCAAGAACTAAAATACTAGATATAATCAATAGAGAGGGGTCTAGGGTCGCGGTTTCACTTGCAAGCTTCGATTCCTTTATGTCTAATTCCACTAGATATAACACCAAGATGTCATTTTATACCTTAATGACATCATAAACAAATTGTTTATAGTTGCCCGGCACATCAGGCCATCTCTTAAAGGAAATAGGAAGGAAATTATGTTTTTGTGCCAAGCGGCCGAGATAACCTCCTAACAGTCCATCAACATGAGTGCCACACGGTTGGTGACCATAAAAAGGAACTTCAATCATTTCTCCGGTTGGAAGCGAATTAATGTCCCTAACCCTAATAGGACGTTCTTTGGTCTCTCCTTCGGCATCTACAGAAAGAAATTGTTGACCAATTATTATCAAATGGATCAACTAATACATGAACAAAAAAACAACACAATGCACGAAAGTTAAATAACATACTTCTCACTTTGACAACCCAATACTGCCTTTTTGTCATACCAGTAGAAGTACCTTCGGGAACTACTGATCCGGGTTGGAGTTCCTCAAGCTCATCAGGCAAAGCATGGCATCATTGGTTGATTCAGAAGGTACTTGATGTGTCTCCATATAGTGTTAAATGAAACTAAACTGAGAAAATTTACAACAAAAATTCAAGTACTAGCTAGAAAGTTCTGAGTAAAAAAATCGCCATTTGCAAGCATTGAATGTGAATAGTAAACATGGAAAAAATTGTCCTATTTTATTAAGATATGTATATCTCTCTCTGCTTTTTGTAATACATTTGCAAATTAAACAACTAAGGGAAATCACAGTTTTGCCACATCAAAGGAAATAAATTCCATTCAAGTACTTAGGTAAATAAACACACGTAATTAAATGGCAAGTTTTTTATGTGACATCCTTACATCTGCTAAATGGGTATTTCTCTTGTTTTATCTTTTTATTTTATATCACGAAAGGTTAAAAATAATGAAAAGTTGGTAAAAAAAAAAGAATTCCTAATGATGATCAGCAATTTTATTAAGTGGCCATGCACCTAGGGTGCGCTAAAGGGGAAAACATAATAAACTATGTTCCTTAGAGACATTTAATAATGATTCTACTTTTAGGTAGTGTTTTTTTTTTACCATTTCATTATTTAACTAATATAAGAAGAACAAAATGTTTATAAATTATACGCCTATATTATAAAGTAATAAAATCTAATTCTATTTGTTAAATAAAAATGTTGGAAATATGGTTGTAATTCCCAACTTTGTTTATGTTATGGTTCAACTTACACATAAATATCCTCTTTGTGCATTATTTTAATGAATAATTTTTTCTATAGTTTAACAATAATCTTTCATGAAATGTTAAAAGTAATTGAAAGTTGATAAAATAAGACTGAATTCTTAATTATGATTGGAAAGTTTTCTATGTGACCTTGTTACGCCTACTAAAGGACAAACATAACAAATTATATATTCTGAAGGGACTTTTAACAATGATTCTAATTTTAGGTATTTTTTTTACACTTCCATTATTTAATACATGTAAGAAAAGCCCGAGGTTTATAAATTATGGGCCTAAATTGTGAAGTCATAAAATCTGGTTTTGTCTATTATACACAAGTTGGGGGAAATATGGTTGTAATTCTCAAGTTTGTTTATGTTATGGTTCTCTTTGTTTTCCTATTTCTTATGGCAATTAATGTTAACGGTAAGCCATTTTTTCATCATTTTCATTTTTGTTTATTTACTCTGTACATATGAATCTTTTATCTCCTTTTAGTAACATTCTCTTTTTTCACTACAACAGCTATTCCGTGTCATCGGGATTCCGACTGTCTAGAATATTTGTGCCCCTCTGGTTATAGACCGATCTGCTTGTCGGGTGTTTGTAGATGTGTGCCAATGTTGAGGCCCTAGCAAAATTTGGAAACCGTTGCCCAAGCAAAAGATATTTCTGATACCCCTTATATTAAGAATCCAATAATAAAAAAATTTCTAAATTGTTATTCTTTTCCTAGTTTATGAGCCTTGTAACAATGGATTTGTACTCTAATAAAGATGATGTTAATGAACTCAAATAATGCAGCAAAATTATGATTTAGATTGTGTTCTTCACTTTTAATATCCAAGATATTGTTGTAGCCTCCAATTAAGGCACGTAATGTTGGAAAATTTTATTCCAATATCATTTATGTGAATAAATATATTAAGTTATTTGTATTTGCTATTTACCAAATAGCAACATTTGTCAAAAATAAGTCAATTAAAAACTTAAATTGACTATAGTCAAATTACGTATTAAGTATAACTAAAATTCCAATTTCACCAAATAAAATAAAATTCTAATTGATTATTAATTAATTAAGTAATATAGAATCAAAGATGAATAAATTTCATCGATGACCCATTTCATAATAATTAAAACCCTAATTGACCATCACTTAATATTTTCGCTAACCTTACTAATATAACTTGACAACGAGACGACTTAGGTAAGAATACTTGGTTATTTTGAGAAGAGGTTATACTGTATTTAGTCTCTGACTTTATAAAAAAAATTAATTTGGTCCCTGACTTTTCAAATATTTCAATTAGTTCTAAACATTATGCAAATGTGTGGTAAATTAGTCCTCCTATCATATTGATCCCTGACATGGCAGTTAAGTTCCAGTGTCGCAAATGTCAAGGACCAAATTGACTCACCAAAAACTGAAAAATCTACGATATAGGAATGGTCAGGGCTCGTGTGGAGAGAGAAAATGCTGAAACACTAAAAAGCAGTTTTTACTTTATTTCAAATCAGCGAAAATCAAGTGAAAAATGTAGCTGCTAGTAACATCCCAGACTGCTTTCAGAATTGTCGACTGCCCCCTCATACCAACACGAGTCTTTTCAGCATGCGTTGTCCTCACTTGCATACTTTCCGGGAACCTTCTCAGAAGGTCACCCATCCCACTACTACTCCAAGTCAAGCACGCTTAACAATGGACTGGAACCCTTCCTATATGCTTGGTATAGGTAGTCCAAATCAATCCTTTTAAGCATTCCTTCAACTGTCTAGCCTGATACCTGCACTGCCTCATGATGCCTCTCATTTTGATGCGTACACGTTCATTCACGTGTCCTTTCGCCTAGAAACTGCTATAAGCTGTTCTTTGCCATGCCGACTTTTAGGCATGTCGATCACTACCCTTCTCATGTAATACCCAAAGTAACCATTTTATTACTTTGAGTGCTACCGTGTTATAGCTTTATTTAACTTACATGTTTTGATGTTGGAATTGATTTCAATTATTTTTATTTCAATAGTAAGACCCAGAGTAACTTTTATTGCTTCTACTAGTATATTGTTAGGATTAGATTAATTATGTATTTATATGCTTTATTTTAGTAGTAAGTGTTATAGTTGCAAATTGATGTCTCTGAGTTAGAAAACATAATTTTACTCGCAGCCAGCCCAAAATTCCTTCCAAGCACATAAACCCAACCCACTATTACACCTTTCAGCTGAAAAACAATACACTCCCTCTGATCCTTTTTGAAATCAGAATTGAGGTTTAGGAAAAAGAAAGAAAAACCTATAGCGAGAGGGAGAGTAAGTTAAAGAGAGAGAAGAAGGGAGGAGAAACAAGAAAATCAACATCTCACCACTTCTCCTTCACAAACCATGAAGATCCTTACCTTCTTCTACATCAAAAACAAAAATCCTTCCACTTTCATTAGACTTAAAACATATTCTAGAAAGAAAGAAAAACCTAGATAAGTCGAGAAAGAGAAAAGAAGGAATACAGTGAAGATGAGTTGACACTTCAAAGTTGTCTTCCACAAATCCAACCATTTATCATACCCTTTGATTCTACCACTTGTTATTATTCATTTTTCTTTAAAAAAAAAAGAACCATCTCACTGAATTGGAGCAAGTTAAAACTCAGTTTTTGAAAAACCCCTTTTTAGCTTGAAGAAGATCTGTAATCAAGACCAAGCTTGTTTATGAGCTTCCTTGCCCCATAACTAGATGAGGGGATCTTTGCATGTTCAAAGGCACCGTGCAACAATTCAATGATCATTGATATTGCTTTGTCGCTAAATTGACACAAGATCTTAATGTGATATAATTTCGCTAAGAAAGACAATTTTGAATACTTGGTACAACCATCATAGAACGGTTGCTCGCCATTGATCAGCGGTTGTACGCGGGTCAAAATATTTATAAAGATAGAAAATATAGTACAAGTGATAGACTCCAATTATGTGCATTTTTTAGAGATGTTTTTGAGTCATTTTTAGAGTAATTATTATTGATTAAATAAATAATTGACTTAAATTACTCTATATTTGCAGGAAGGTAGAAAAAGAAAAATAATATAAATGTGGGCTGAAATTAGAAGAAATGTTAGAATAAAAGAAAGCAAGCTCAAGCCCAAGCCCATTAATGCAAGAAGGCCCACAGTAATAAAAAGAAGAAGATCCTCTTGGGGATTTCAATTAAAAGTGATGCACATGTGACTTGGAGAGAAATAAACAGACATGGAGTGGAGAGCAAGCAACACAAATTTAGGAAGGATCTAAATCCTAATATTTAGGGATTGAGATATCTTGCAACTAAAAGAGGAAACAATCTAGACTTGATTCCTAGCTTGGAGAGAAAGAAAAGGAACTAATATAAAAGGAGGGCTTCACTTATGAAAGAGGAGAGCCACACACCAGATAAACAAACGATAGTTACACGAGCGCTACGGAAATGCTACGGAGGGAGAGAAGAGTTTTTCGGCACCGTGAAAGAGCTTTGCAGTAAAAGAAGGAGATTGAAGACACACCTAAGTCCTCTTCTAGGGTCTTAGGTGGATCTTGCATTCTTAGAGACCTTTTTATGCTCTAATTTCTAGATTGAATTCTTAATTTTTATTTCAATTAATATTATTCTATTGCTTTAATCACATAATTAGGATTGACAACCTTTTGCATGTTGATAATCAATTAGTTGATTAGCGACCGTACTGCAAATAGTTTGTGGACCTATAGGATAATTGGGGCTATAATTAATGCATGACCAAACTTTAATTTAGTCTTCCAATCATTCAACCTTTTTGTTCTTTATGCTTTTCTTAAATTTAAATTCTAGCATGACCAAACTAGGGTTAATTTAGGAAAAAGAATATTAATCGCGAATGACCAAACGGATTAATAGCTTTAGTAAAGGGATTGGTAATTAAATAAAACAAGGGAATTCAGTTAGAATTAGACATAGGGGAATCGAAGCTTGCAAGTGAAACTGCGACCCTAGACCTCTCTCCATTGATTATATCTTGTATTTAAATTCTAGTTATTTATTTCTTTCTATTTTAGTCTCTATAACCATCAAATACTTGTTCGTCTAAATAATAATAAATCTTGATTAGTTTAGTACTTGTTAATTAATCCCGATGGAGACGATAATCTTTTATACTACTTCTGCGAAAGAGTACACTTGCTCGAAGTGTGTTTTTAACGCAACAACAAGGTAAGTAACCTTGGTCGTCTCTCGAGGACCTCTAAATATTGAAATTACCAAAATCAAGAACCAAAATAAACAATAAAAGGGGTTTTTTTTAGGAAAAGAGTTTATGTGTAACGAAGAAAATCAATTAAAGATAAACATTCAATCAATTGGTTTCAAGTGCGCTTCTTGGATTTCTCATCGGTTCTAAAAGTGCAAGGTTTGATAATTCTTGATTGATCATAAACTAAGTGAACAAGTGCCAGTCAGTTTATACGAATTCGCACTTTTGAAAGCAAGCGTCAAAACAGTGTGTTCAATCAATCGTGATAGTGAACAAGCATCAATAACACAATTAACATCATAACTGAATTCTATCAATCCTATAAACAAGTGTCATAGACTCTATCAATTCCTATTCAAACTAGATTAAACAAGCGATAAAATAGCTTGAATAATTAATGTTGCAAAACAGAATCATGATTAAGTGATTAAGCAAAACTGAATCATAAAACGAGTCACATAAGCAAATCACAGAGTTTGAGTAATTAAGCAAAACACAAACCGAATTTGGAGCAAGAATTACGGAGATGCAATTGAAAGAGAAAAATTAAAACCATAAAAATAAAATGCATATTAAGCATCAAACCTCAAAATCCTAACAGCAACACCCTTCACCAATAGATTGATCTAGGGCTTTAAGCTTCCATCGAGGTTACGCTACCAAATCCTCAAAATTGTATATTAATGTGTAACAGAGCCAAAACGGCTCTAAATAGTGTATTTAACTAGGACAAAATGAAAACCCTAATCCAATAACTGGGTTCTTGGATAAAAGCCCGATAATTAGTGATTGGCCCATAAACCCGTTATTGACTAAACTGCTTCGGTAATTCGCAGTTTTGACATTTAATAATTCAGAATTGGGTTTCGTTCTCAACAGAAGAATTGTAGTTTTTTTCCTTAGCTTTCCAACGCATGCTCGCACGCCTCAATTAGATAATCACAGCCAAAGTTATGGCCCGCGGAGTAGAAATGGGTCAATATGTAATAAAAACAAGAATTAATCAAGAATTTGCTATAACGCTCAATTAAGACTCAAAGTCTAGAAACTTGCTAAGGCTTAAATATTAGGAACAAAACACAATTAAAAACACCAAATGAAAAGCTTTAAAGAGTGCATTATAATGCACTGATCAAATTCCCCCACACTTAAGCTTTTGCACTCCGGGCAAAACACACAATACAAGACACAAAAACTATGCATGAGTTTCTACTGAACCCAAAGAATGCAAAGTCACAAGAGGAACACTTTTCCTAGGCTTCAAGGAGAATGACAATCAGAGATAGCACTTAATTACATCAAGGAAAACAAGAGAATAAAGCTCCAAAGAATGAATCATAAGTGATGAGTCCTCAAAGGATATGTATAAGTAATGTGCTCAATCACTCAAGTGTCTAGGGTTGTGTTTACTCTCATATATATATAATAAGCACATCAATGAAAGTTAGCATTACCATATGTTTGACAAGCTTCTAACATCCACACTAAAGAATACATGCACATAGGATCAAAAGGTCTTTATAAGGGTTGTAATGGGGCCAAGCTCAAGGTGGGATAATCCTAAGGGAACTAAGCTAAATAAATCAAAGAGGATAAAGAAGCAATGAAAATCAATTGTAGAATGAGCATGAGAGGGTCAAACTTCAACAAGGTATGATGAATTTCTCTATTTTGATATACTTCTCCACATAACTCTCTCCACACAATTTCCACTCTTCTTGAAACAAAAATAAAAAGATATATACACTTTCCATTTTTTCTTTTCTTCTTTTTCTCTTTTTCTTTTTGGGGAAAATTTTTCTATACAAATGTACTTGCCAAAATTTCTATTCAGAACTCAAGAACTAACCCAAGTGAGAACCACAATTGCAACAATTTGGACACCCCCACACTTATGGATTTGACAATTTTCAATTCAAAGCTCCTTCACCCTCTAAGATTGGGTAATAACATTGTTTTTCACTTTTGGGCTTGTAATCAGCTATAAAAGAAAGAATGAGATAAAAAAGGCTCAAAGGGGCTTACACAAAGGGGTAAATTCAGGGGTAGGCTTATTTGGCTAGTAGCTAAAAAACAGAATTGCCTAGATCATTTCAAACATGCATGTGAACAAGTGTTTCAACAAGAATCAAGTCAAGTTCTAGAGTAACTAACAAACATGAGTGAGTCAAACACAAGAAAGGAGAGAATGGCAAAACGTAGTCCATCCAATAAAAGGCTCAACTCTCACCAGGGACATTGACTATCACAAATGATGCAAAATTTAGTGCTCATATCCAACTTATAATGCTAAAAGCAACAAGAAATCAATCAAATCATGTCAAAACACCTATGGTCTTATTGTAGTAAAATCACTCACAACTTGTACAAACTAAGAACTCATAGAAAAACATGCTAAAATAACAAAAAAAATTCTTTTTTTATAGTTAAAAATTAAAAACTTAAATACTAAAAGACATCCCCCCAACCTTAAATCACACATTGTCCTCAATGTAAAAAACAAGCATAACTTAAGGATAAGGAAAGAAAACTCCCTCTTGAAGGTGGAGAACTTAAAGCTTGTGGGTGGTTGATATTTGCCAAAGAAGGTTCTTTTATGGTTACAACACACCTGTATGGTCACCTTCTTCTTCCACACATCCAAAATTAAGGGATTAATTTGATGCTGAATCTTCCATACTTTCATGTTAGGAATATCTGCCAAGGTCCATCTGATACCTTTCCTGTGTTCCTTTAGAATTGGAGGAAGCTTTTCCTGTTTAGATTCAAGGTTAGATGAAATAATCACAGAAAATTTTTCACTTCCCTCTAAATATGCATATTTCAATTTTTCAGGAAGTGATTTGAGCACTACAACACGTGGTTGCTCAATGGCATCAGCAACTACATCCACAACATCAACTATGAAAAGTGTATAAACCTGCAAATTATTCTCAATCTTAGCACAAACAGAAGGATTATCAGAACATGTGTAATCAACCAAACCATCAAGAAATTCCATTTTACAAAGGGAATGTTCTTCCATGGGGTGTTCCTTAGCATCAAATATCCCAAATTTTCCACTATTGTCACCAAAATTTGTAGCTTTGTTATTTTTTGTAACTGTTTTAGGCACCATCGGAGTTTCAACAAGAGTAGTTGCACTTAAAATGGGAGTAGTTGGGACATTAGAATTTTCTACTTCTTGGGCATGCAGTTGTATTGATCTTTGGGCCTGCATCTGATTAACTACAGTGTTTAACTGTCCAACTATTCTCTCCAACTGCATAAGTGTGGAATCTGTTGTTTGTTGGAATTGGAGATTTTGAATAGCCATCTGTTTAATGAGATCCTCCAGTGAAGGTTCATATCTAGCAGCCATATTTTAGTCAACAAAACTAGGATCAAAGATGATCAGCAAATCAGAACAGTATCCAAAATAAATTGAACAAATCCGAAAATTCCAACTATGTCCTAAGCACTAAAATAGAGAGGAAATTAAGAAAACGTATCAAATCAAATATAAAAAAAATAAAACTAACACTACAAATCTAATAAAATCAAACTAAAGATATGAGAATTTTTTTTGGATTTTTTTGAGAATATAAAAAATTACAATAATTAGAAAGAAAATATAAAAGAAGGAAATTCGTATTTTTCGGCCTTAACAAAGGGTGACCTACTCCTTGATTTTTTTGGGATTTTCTGACCAATTTTCGGAGCAATCTGATAAATTCGCCTGAAAACCGTTTTTTTTCTTCTTCTCCTATTCTATGATATTAACTAAAAGATGCCGAAACCGATAGAACCTGCAAGTGCATGAAACAAAACTAAAAAAACAAAGGTTAGTGGTTAGTGAGGTTCTTAAGCTAGTAATTCCTAATCAGAGATCTCTGGCAACGGTGCCAATTTGATCGGCGGTCGTACGCGGGTCAAAATATTTATAAAGATAGAAAATATAGTACAAGCTAAGTAACCTTGGTCGTCTCTCGAGGACCTCTAAAAACTGAAATTACAAAAATCAAGAACCAAAATAAACAATAAAAGGGTGTTTTTTTAGGAAAAGAGTTTATGTGTAACGAAGAAAATCAATTAAAGATAAACAATCAATCAATTGGTTTCAAGTGCGCTTCTTGGATTTCTCATCGGTTCTAAAATAAAGATTCGTGCAAGGTTTGATAATTCTGATCATAAACTAAGTGAAAAACCGCCAGTCAGTTTATACGAATTCGCACTTTTTAAAGCAAGCGTCAAAACAGTGTGTTCAATCAATCGTGATAGTGAACAAGCGCCAGTAAGACAATTAACATCATAACTGAATTCTATCAATCCTATAAACAAGTGTCATAGACTCTATCAATTCCTATCCAAACTAGATTTAACAAGCGATAAAATAGTTTGAATAATTAATGTTGCAAAACAGAATCTTGATTAAGTGATTAAGCAAAACTGAATCATAAAACGAGTCACATAAGCAAATCACAGAGTTTGAGTAATTAAGCAAAACACAAACCGAATTTGGAGCAAGAATTACGGAGATGCAATTGAAAGAGAAAAATTAAAACCATAAAAATAAAATGCATATTAAGCATCAAACCTCAAAATCCTAACAGCAACACCCTTCACCAATAGATTGATCTAGGGCTTTAAGCTTCCATCGAGGTTACGCTACCAAATCCTCAAAATTGTATATTAATGTGTAACAGAGCCAAAACGGCTCTAAATAGTGTATTTAACTAGGACAAAATGAAAACCCTAATCCAATAACTGGGTTCTTGGATAAAAGCCCGATAATTAGTGATTGGCCCATAAACCCGTTATTGACTAAACTGCTTCGGTAATTCGCAGTTTTGACATTTAATAATTCAGAATTGGGTTTCGTTCTCAACAGAAGAATTGTAGTTTTTTTCCTTAGCTTTCCAACGCATGCTCGCACGCCTCAATTAGATAATCACAGCCAAAGTTATGGCCCGCGGAGTAGAAATGGGTCAATATGTAATAAAAACAAGAATTAATCAAGAATTTGCTATAACGCTCAATTAAGACTCAAAGTCTAGAAACTTGCTAAGGCTTAAATATTAGGAACAAAACACAATTAAAAACACCAAATGAAAAGCTTTAAAGAGTGCATTATAATGCACTGATCAAATTCCCCCACACTTAAGCTTTTGCACTCCGGGCAAAACACACAATACAAGACACAAAAACTATGCATGAGTTTCTACTGAACCCAAAGAATGCAAAGTCACAAGAGGAACACTTTTCCTAGGCTTCAAGGAGAATGACAATCAGAGATAGCACTTAATTACATCAAGGAAAACAAGAGAATAAAGCTCCAAAGAATGAATCATAAGTGATGAGTCCTCAAAGGATATGTATAAGTAATGTGCTCAATCACTCAAGTGTCTAGGGTTGTGTTTACTCTCATATATATATAATAAGCACATCAATGAAAGTTAGCATTACCATATGTTTGACAAGCTTCTAACATCCACACTAAAGAATACATGCACATAGGATCAAAAGGTCTTTATAAGGGTTGTAATGGGGCCAAGCTCAAGGTGGGATAATCCTAAGGGAACTAAGCTAAATAAATCAAAGAGGATAAAGAAGCAATGAAAATCAATTGTAGAATGAGCATGAGAGGGTCAAACTTCAACAAGGTATGATGAATTTCTCTATTTTGATATACTTCTCCACATAACTCTCTCCACACAATTTCCACTCTTCTTGAAACAAAAATAAAAAGATATATACACTTTCCATTTTTTCTTTTCTTCTTTTTCTCTTTTTCTTTTTGGGGAAAATTTTTCTATACAAATGTACTTGCCAAAATTTCTATTCAGAACTCAAGAACTAACCCAAGTGAGAACCACAATTGCAACAATTTGGACACCCCCACACTTATGGATTTGACAATTTTCAATTCAAAGCTCCTTCACCCTCTAAGATTGGGTAATAACATTGTTTTTCACTTTTGGGCTTGTAATCAGCTATAAAAGAAAGAATGAGATAAAAAAGGCTCAAAGGGGCTTACACAAAGGGGTAAATTCAGGGGTAGGCTTATTTGGCTAGTAGCTAAAAAACAGAATTGCCTAGATCATTTCAAACATGCATGTGAACAAGTGTTTCAACAAGAATCAAGTCAAGTTCTAGAGTAACTAACAAACATGAGTGAGTCAAACACAAGAAAGGAGAGAATGGCAAAACGTAGTCCATCCAATAAAAGGCTCAACTCTCACCAGGGACATTGACTATCACAAATGATGCAAAATTTAGTGCTCATATCCAACTTATAATGCTAAAAGCAACAAGAAATCAATCAAATCATGTCAAAACACCTATGGTCTTATTGTAGTAAAATCACTCACAACTTGTACAAACTAAGAACTCATAGAAAAACATGCTAAAATAACAAAAAAAATTCTTTTTTTATAGTTAAAAATTAAAAACTTAAATACTAAAAGACATCCCCCCAACCTTAAATCACACATTGTCCTCAATGTAAAAAACAAGCATAACTTAAGGATAAGGAAAGAAAACTCCCTCTTGAAGGTGGAGAACTTAAAGCTTGTGGGTGGTTGATATTTGCCAAAGAAGGTTCTTTTATGGTTACAACACACCTGTATGGTCACCTTCTTCTTCCACACATCCAAAATTAAGGGATTAATTTGATGCTGAATCTTCCATACTTTCATGTTAGGAATATCTGCCAAGGTCCATCTGATACCTTTCCTGTGTTCCTTTAGAATTGGAGGAAGCTTTTCCTGTTTAGATTCAAGGTTAGATGAAATAATCACAGAAAATTTTTCACTTCCCTCTAAATATGCATATTTCAATTTTTCAGGAAGTGATTTGAGCACTACAACACGTGGTTGCTCAATGGCATCAGCAACTACATCCACAACATCAACTATGAAAAGTGTATAAACCTGCAAATTATTCTCAATCTTAGCACAAACAGAAGGATTATCAGAACATGTGTAATCAACCAAACCATCAAGAAATTCCATTTTACAAAGGGAATGTTCTTCCATGGGGTGTTCCTTAGCATCAAATATCCCAAATTTTCCACTATTGTCACCAAAATTTGTAGCTTTGTTATTTTTTGTAACTGTTTTAGGCACCATCGGAGTTTCAACAAGAGTAGTTGCACTTAAAATGGGAGTAGTTGGGACATTAGAATTTTCTACTTCTTGGGCATGCAGTTGTATTGATCTTTGGGCCTGCATCTGATTAACTACAGTGTTTAACTGTCCAACTATTCTCTCCAACTGCATAAGTGTGGAATCTGTTGTTTGTTGGAATTGGAGATTTTGAATAGCCATCTGTTTAATGAGATCCTCCAGTGAAGGTTCATATCTAGCAGCCATATTTTAGTCAACAAAACTAGGATCAAAGATGATCAGCAAATCAGAACAGTATCCAAAATAAATTGAACAAATCCGAAAATTCCAACTATGTCCTAAGCACTAAAATAGAGAGGAAATTAAGAAAACGTATCAAATCAAATATAAAAAAAATAAAACTAACACTACAAATCTAATAAAATCAAACTAAAGATATGAGAATTTTTTTTGGATTTTTTTGAGAATATAAAAAATTACAATAATTAGAAAGAAAATATAAAAGAAGGAAATTCGTATTTTTCGGCCTTAACAAAGGGTGTCCTACTCCTTGATTTTTTTGGGATTTTCTGACCAATTTTCGGAGCAATCTGATAAATTCGCCTGAAAACCGTTTTTTTTCTTCTTCTCCTATTCTATGATATTAACTAAAAGATGCCGAAACCGATAGAACCTGCAAGTGCATGAAACAAAACTAAAAAAACAAAGGTTAGTGGTTAGTGAGGTTCTTAAGGTAGTAATTCCTAATCAGAGATCTCTGGCAACGGTGCCAATTTGATCGGCGGTCGTACGCGGGTCAAAATATTTATAAAGATAGAAAATATAGTACAAGCTAAGTAACCTTGGTCGTCTCTCGAGGACCTCTAAAAACTGAAATTACAAAAATCAAGAACCAAAATAAACAATAAAAGGGTGTTTTTTTAGGAAAAGAGTTTATGTGTAACGAAGAAAATCAATTAAAGATAAACAATCAATCAATTGGTTTCAAGTGCGCTTCTTGGATTTCTCATCGGTTCTAAAATAAAGATTCGTGCAAGGTTTGATAATTCTGATCATAAACTAAGTGAAAAACCGCCAGTCAGTTTATACGAATTCGCACTTTTTAAAGCAAGCGTCAAAACAGTGTGTTCAATCAATCGTGATAGTGAACAAGCGCCAGTAAGACAATTAACATCATAACTGAATTCTATCAATCCTATAAACAAGTGTCATAGACTCTATCAATTCCTATCCAAACTAGATTTAACAAGCGATAAAATAGTTTGAATAATTAATGTTGCAAAACAGAATCTTGATTAAGTGATTAAGCAAAACTGAATCATAAAACGAGTCACATAAGCAAATCACAGAGTTTGAGTAATTAAGCAAAACACAAACCGAATTTGGAGCAAGAATTACGGGGATGCAATTGACAGAGAAAGAATTAAAACCATAAAAATAAAATGCATATTAAGCATCAAACCTCAAAATCCTAACAGCAACACCCTTCACCAATAGATTGATCTAGGGCTTTAAGCTTCCATCGAGGTTACGCTACCAAATCCTCAAAATTGTATATTAATGTGTAACAGAGCCAAAATGGCTCTGAATAGTGTATTTAACTAGGACAAAATGAAAACCCTAATCCACTAACTTTAAAGCCCGATAAAAATAGTGATTGGCCCATAAACCCGTAATTGACTAAACTGTTTCGGTAGTTCGCAGTTTTGACATTCAATACTTCAGAGTTGGATTTTGAGCTCAACAGAAGAATTGTAGCTCTGTTCCTTAGCTTTCCAACGCATGCTTGCACGCCTCAATCAGATAATCACAGCCAAAGTTATGGCCTGCAGTGTAGAAAGGGGTCAATATGCAATAAAAACAAGAATTAATCAAGAATTTGCTATAATGCTCAATTAAGACTCTAAATCTAGAAACGTGCTAAGGCTTAAATATTAGGAACAAAACACAATTAAAAACACCAAATGCAAAGCTTTAAAGAGTGCATTAAAATGCACTGATCACATCTCTTAGTAAATCATAAAAATCCTTGACCCCAATAGGCAATCCATGGTGTGAATCCAGTATACCTCCTCCACCCGCATCTCTATGTTTAGTTGATGATGGAAAAGTCTCTTCGTTAGCACACAAGTTCTCTTGAATTATAGGAGGGCTAACATCTTGTGCTATATTTGACATAATATTCTTTCTCTCCGTGGAAACAACAAAACGTGTAATTAACCTTCAGGAAATTGTTTACTTGTCAAGTGGAAGAAAGAATAGTATTGTACCCGCACTGGAGTGGTATTGAAAGGCAAAATCTAAAAAGCCACACACTCCCAATTGATACTCCCGTGTATGGCGTGGCAATTTGATCCAGGATTTATCCATCTCTAACTATAAGCATATGCAATCAATTAGAGAATAATCAATAACAAGGATATAGAATGAGTATCAGTGCCTAATTGAACAGAATGTTTCAAAAAGTATAGAAACACACCACGATTAAAGTGCAAACAATGCAATTTGATATTTCAATAAATCAAACAAACAATGACATGAATTAGAAGAAAGGATAGAAAAGAAAATTGGACAGACAAAGTCACAAAATTGTACAAGTTTTAACTCAAAAGAATGAATAAGGTACATCTCCCAAATTACTGCATGTAGCGATGAAAGTGCCACACACCTATATTAAAAAGAACAAAAAGAAGTTTTCCTAGTGCCACACTGTTGTGCAAAAACGTGTGCAAGTATACACAGTCTAACAAGTAATATAATGTAAGTGAAGATCGTTCCCACGAGGATTTAGATTTAATAAGTAGATCTATTTGCTAGCACTTGCTTTAATGAGTAAAAATGGAAAATAAAAGAAGGGTAAAAACTCATTGTTGTGCAAGGTTAAAATAAAGGGTTTAAAACATTAAAATAGTAAAATCGCGAAGTAAAAATCAGAGAGATGGGGTAGCCAAGACCAGGGTCAGTAATCAATTACTAAAGATGCAATGCTGTGACTAGTGCTGTGATAGCATTCAGTGTGCAGAATGAAAATGGATATTCTTATCACTAAGAACGAAATGTCTTCAAGGTTTCCTTATTCCTAAGCTCCCATTGAGGTTCATTTCGCGGGATGAAAAGCACGTTTCAGTTCACACTATGGTTCTAGCTTCATATTCCTATTCTTCACTAGGAAAGGGTAATATTCCTATTACTCTTTGAACCATATTAAATCATGAAATTTGCACTTTAATTTCTTTCCAAAAACAAAAGCACTTTACCCAAATTAAAGTGATCAAGTTCAAAATGGATATATAGCATTTATTCACACGATTTAATGAAGCATCAAGCAATAATCACATAAAACATCAATAGATCTTAATTACATCACCGCATTAAATACACTGAATTACCTGCACACTAGCACACAAGTTAAATCCCACAAAAATGGCACTTTCGTGCCTCAAATTAACCTTTTCCTAAAATCAAAGCTACTTTACTAAATATTCACATTTAATACAACTAAACATATTAATTACTTTTGGACCACATTAATTCTTGCTTGTTTTGAGCATAAATAACTCACATTTCTATGAGTTATCACACACACCTATATTAAAAAGAATAAAAAGAAGTTTTCCTAGTTGACACCAATTTGAAAGAAGGAGAATATAACTATGTTTACTACATGCTAGTAAGCTAGATCCCTGCCTCTCACTTACCAAAATCTTTCAAAGTGCATGCTATCATAGATAACAAATTATTTTGATTAACAACAATTCTGCAAGCAAATTAAGTTATCAGAATTAACAAGGTTAAAAATTATTCGAAATTAATTACCACACTTCCTGAAAGCAATAAAGAATGACGTGATTGGAAGCTGTGCAATTAATGGCTAAGTTAACATGTACCAGAATT
This sequence comes from Astragalus glycyphyllos, assembly GCA_963573325.1. Taxonomy (NCBI): domain Eukaryota; kingdom Viridiplantae; phylum Streptophyta; class Magnoliopsida; order Fabales; family Fabaceae; genus Astragalus; species Astragalus glycyphyllos. The sequence continues at coordinate 51,471,411 of OY754312.1, read as the reverse complement.
GAAAAAGAAAAATGGTGTGTGAAAAACAACTAACCCTGTCTCCTTAGGGTAAGAAAGTCATGATGAAATACATGTCCTGGAAGAGTTGGTTACCATGGCATTACAAATTACCAATAGGGAGGAGCAAGAAAATATCAGTGATACTTTTGTCAATTTTTCTACACCAGCACTGCATAGTTACTAGTATATGGTCAAGATCATTATAATTCAGACAGACAAGGAGAAATATAACTATGTTTTCTACACCAACACTGCATAGCTACTAGTCTATTTTTCTACACACTTCACAAAATAGTCAAAATCAAAACAAAAGATAATAAAGAAAAATAGGAACAAAAGACACATATTCATAGCAGCCAAGGGGCAAGAACATATTTCCAACAAGTTTGCTATCAAAAACCCAAATTTCCAAAAGTCCTTCAAGACAGAAACCTCAAGAAAGAGATATAAAACAAACAGGATAACAAGGACCAAAGGGAACCAACCTCAAGAAAAGGAAGTAGGAGCCGCTGGCGGTGGCGGAGCAATAATAGGTAGTGTTAGTTTCTTGGGAACATCGTCCACACACACACACCCCTGATGTGATTCTACCACACACTTTTTTTGTAGAACAACATTATTATAAGCAGGCCCTTTTGTTATCATTCATTTCAAAGCCAAAGCAAATAATAATGAACAGAAGATGTGTTTTGTATTTCACTGTGGTGTAGATTATGTGTTTAGTGATTTTTGCCACTTATGAGTGTGGTGCAGGATTGAATTAAAAAATCAAGTTTATGTAAACATAGTTAACAATTTCATTGTAATTTAGCATTGTTAAACTTTTTCTATTTGTGTATCTATTTCTGGTTAACCATGTCTCATTATTTAGAGATCAATTAGTATATCAATTACATAAAATTATCAAATGTGGTGAAAATATCATTAGTTCAAATAAGACTGCTTATGTATAGGGATTCCATGAATAGAAAATTCAACAACAAGAAACTCACCACTACAAGAAAAACCCGTATTTCCGGCGGAAAAAAGGGTATTACCGGGGGATTTTGTTTTCGTCCGTACATTTCCGGCGGAATTTTGAAATTTCCGGCGGATTTTTTAAAAAAATTCTTTTTTTTTTTTACAAAAATCCGTCCGTATTGTTGCAAAATCCACCGGAAATGTTACCGGTGATTTTCCGGCGGATGTTTTAACATTTCCGGCAGATTTTTTTTAAAAAAATTATTATTATTTTTTTAAAAATCCTCCGGAAATACCCAAAAATCCGCTGGAAAAATTTTGAGGGAAAAAAATCCGCCGGAAATTTCAAGAATCTGTCGGAAAATTTTGGACGGATTTTCGGGCGGATTTTTTTAAATTTCTGGCGGATTTTTGTAAAAAATAAAAAAATCCGCCGGAATAATTTAGAGGGAAAAAAATCCGTCTATAAATATAACTTTCTCCTACACTCATCTCATTCTCTCATTTAACTCTTTCTTTCCTTCTTATTCTCTTCTACATTTTCTCTATCTTATCTTTCTTCTTCTTTCTCATACTCTCTAATCTCCAAAAATTTCTCTACATATCTCTCTTACATAATTCTCCTTTCTTCTTCATTCTTATTCATTGTCACTTCTTTATTCTTATTTCTTCTTCATTCTCACTCCTTCATTCTTATTTCTTCATACTTCCTCATTCTTATTCTCTCCTATATTATTTCTTCTCATATTCTCTTTTATTCCTTCCTACTTCAACATTACCATTCAATATTTTAGTTCAATTTTGTTTTTTTTTACTTTTCATTAAAATACATATTAAATTTTAAAATTCTTAAAAAAATTTAAAAAAAATTCAATTTTTTTTAAAAGACAAAAATCCGCCGGTAATGTACATTTCGGGCGGATTTTTCAATTTTTTTTTTCTTTTTTGAAATATCCGACGGTAATGTACATTTCCGGGGGATTTTTCAATTTTTTTTTTGAAAAATCCGCCAGAAATGTACATTTCCGAGGGATTTTTTTAAAAAAAGAAAAAAAACTTTCCGGCGGATTTTTGAATTTTGAGTTTTTTTGTGTTGGTTTTTCCGGCGGATTTGACTGTTTTTCCGGGGGATTTTCCGGCAGATTATCCCTCGGAATTTTCTGGCGGATTTTCCGGGGGACTAAAATCCGCCGGAAATTACCTGCGGAAAATCCGTCAGCAATCGTTTTCTACCAGCGTTTTACCGGCGCCAAAAATCCGCCGGAAAGTCCGAATTTTCGACGGATTTGGGTCATTTCCGGCAGATTTTGGTCGCCGGAAAACCCATTTTTCTTGTAGTGCACATTACTATGTTGATTCCATTAATAGAAAATTCAACAACTGCAGGAACGTTACATTACTATGCTGCCAATTACAGTGAAGTTCCTTGACTCTTCACAGATATAAGCTTTTTCTATTCTATTTTATTCGCTGACTCTGTTCTATTCTATTATTTTGAGTAATATTATGATTGATGTATATTTATATCTGTTTTATATAGGAATATTGCAAGAGAAGTGAATAGATACATGCGTTTGGAAACTGGGATTTCACGAAGGAGTTACTAGTAACTCAGTATGTCGAAAGTGCAAGGCAAGCTGGTTTGCTCCGTTACAGTTCCTCTTCCGCTGAAACTGATCCTTAAGTTCGTGCAAATAGAGATCGTACGCTATTGAGCATTTCAACAAACCGCTCTCAGATTTCCAAAAGATTTTCAAGAACAGAAACCCTAGAAAGAGAAACCAAACAAACAAGGAAGAAATGGATCAAAGGGAACCAACCTCAAGATTAGCTGCAGTTCTGGTGCGCAACAGTCGTTCCATTCACGGAGCAGATCTTTAGTGGAGTAGAATCTTCCTTAGGGTTTCCTCTAATCTTCTTTAGGGTTTGTGGGAAGTTAGAGAAAGGGTTTGTGGGAAGTTACAGAATTCGTTTTGCGGGAAACGAAGGGATTTAGGCTTGCGGGAAACAAGATAGGGAAGCTTCGGCGCTAACAAAATTTTGGAATACTGTCAGTTGAATTTGGCATACCAGCGGTTGCCAACCGACGGTAAATCCCGATTAAATAAGCTAAAAATGCTTAGGTAACGTCGGTTGTAAGCATCTGACGTTAATCAAGTGACACGAAATCCCTATTTTCTTGTAATTGTACACCCGCTTGTTACCAATAACCCTTTTTTCCTTTAGGAAGCTGGACAAGATCTCATGTCTCATTTTTCTTCAAGGACTCTATCTCATCCACCATAGCACGTACCCATCAACTTTTCTTTCTCCTCACTAGCTATAGCCTCTCAAAAAGTGGACGAATCTCTAAAACTAGTAAGAAGTGCATAAGCTACCAAGTCTTCATACCCATATCTATCTAGTGGCTTGATCTCACCATGCTTTCTGTCGCGTACTAGAGAGTAATCATGAACTCCACCCGAATCTTGAAGTTCATGTTCAATTTCAGTATCAGAGTCTGATTCGGCTTGTGGTTCAGGTATCGACTGCATATTGCTCGCTGGTGACGGCTCAATATGCACCTTTGGATCACGTTTGGATTGATCATCACTGGATATATGCACATAAGCTGGATACCCAAAAATCCTTAAGTTGTCAAGATCAATAGGATTACCCGTCCATACCTCCTCTGCAACCTTCCCATCCAATGAAGTCTGTGGTGACCTGTTGATGAGATAGCATGCCATGCTAAGTGCCTTTGCCCAGAAGCCCTTTGATAATCCAACATTCAATAGGAGACATCTTGCCTTTTCATTTAGCGTCCCGTTCATTTTTTCTAAGACACCATTCTGCTATGGTGTCTTCCGAACTGAAAAATGCCTCTGAATTACATGTTCAACACAAAATTTTTGGAAGTTTGAATCGATGTACTCAGTCCCATTATCTGACTGCAAATACTTGATTTTTATACCCGTTTGATTCTCTACTTCTTCCTTTCACAACATGAACTTGTGAAATACTTCAGATTTATGCTTTAGAAAATACACCCAAACCTTGCAAGAAAAATCATTGGTAAAAGTCACAAATTACCTGGCACCACCCATGGAGTGATCTTTGTTAGGCCCCCACACATAAGAATGCACATAGTCCAAGACTCCCTTTGTTTTGTGTTTCCTCGTCTTGAACCAAACACGGCACTGTTTTCCAGGTACACAATACTTGCCCATATCTATCTTGCCAATGCGAACACCCTTCAATAGATTTCTCTTAAGAAGTTCCATCATCCCACACTCACTAAGATGACCCAAACGCATGTGTCAGAACTTAATTGCATCATTATCAAACTCAACTGACGCAACATCATCGACAATAGTACAACACAACAGTTTGTAGATGTTACCTGCAGTTCTCTTTGCTCTCATCACTGTTAATGCTCCTTTGCGGACCTTTCATGGTGTCCCTATCTCCATCAGATCTGTAGGAAAAAGCATTTGCCTGTAGAGTACCTAAAGAAATTACATTCTATCTTAATTCTAGAATATATCTGACATCGTTCAACATTCGAACGCCACCATCGTCCATAGCAATTTTGAATTGTCCCATTCCTGTGATAGCACAAGATTTATCATCTCTCAAATAAACAAATCCAAAATCACCTAACCTAAATGTTGTAAACCACTCCCGGTGCGGCGTCATATGATAGGAGCATCCAGACTCAAGAATCCGCGCATCTGTGCACTTGTTATCTGAAACACAAAGAACATCCCCTTCACTGCCAGAATCATCAGTATGAACCCTGTTTACAGAACTCGATGCGCCCTTCTTTCTGTTTGGACAGTCCCTCTTCCAATGCCCAATCTGTTTGCAAATATGGCACTCTGATGTTTTTCTGTTCTTGGATTTAGACCTTCTCCTTCCAGAACCTGCTTTACCCTTGTTCCGACAACCATCTTGACTTCCCTTCACATACAAACCCTCACATTGACTTCCTTCCTCTACACTTTGTCTCCTTTGAGAATGAGACAATAGCGTAGTAGTAACTGTACCGAGGCTGATAGTTTCTTTCCCGTAGATAAGAGTAGTCACCAAGTGGTCTTAAGAACCTGGTAATGAGCACAATAGAATTATTGCCTTGTTTTCATCATCGACCTTCACCCCTAGTTTAACGAAATCTGTGATTATGTTATTGAAGGTATTGACGTGTTGTTGCAAATCAGATCCTTCCTACATCTTCAAGATGTATAGTCGCTATTTCGCGAACAACTTGTTCACCAGCGTCTACGACATATACTGAGTCTCCAATTTATCCCAAACCGCCTTCAGAGTCGTTAGGTCCAGGATTTGACACATCACTTCGTCTGAAACACATAGACGTATCAATCATTCGGCCTTCTCCTTCATCTCTGCCCAATCACCGTCCCCCATGTCCTCCGATTTTGTCTCACGCAACGCCTTTTGTAAACTTTGCTGAGCCAACAGATCCTTATCCCTTCTTTGCCATCTACATACTTGTTGAGAGTATTTTTTATCATGAGCATTGTTTTTTATCAACATTGTTGGTGTTTTTTTTTTTCACTTATATGATGATAACATTTATAATTCGTTCATTTCTAGAATCAAACTTTGACATTGCAGATGCATGAGGACCCCATGGTGATATTGTGATAACTTCATATTGGAGATGCATAATAGGTAGTGTTGTAGGAAAGCTTGACATTTGTGGAAAACTCGAAGATTGATGCTCCACATATGATAAAGTCCATGGTGTGGTGGGTTCCATTTCCGAATGAACCTAAATAAAACAAAGATTTCAACATAAGATTGAAATGCAAAACTATTAAATCCACAATACATATTTGTTTAACACAAAATTACCTACATTTAGTCATTTAAATGTAGCTATAAAACATCAGAAAATAGTCCGGCAATCCTAAATTCATTTAAATAAGTAGTTTCAATTTAAATAGATTTTCATAATATTAATATCCTACCAAATAAGAAACAATATTTTGACATTATTAGCATTTTCTATGAGAGCATAGAGCAAGTCTCTATCCCTTATTAATGTCGTAACTTTTTCTCTCTTCCACTTGCAAAATTAACGACAGGTATGGATGAGGTCTAGGATTTAAAGTCTAGAATTTATTTCCCCCTCATCACTAAGATTTTCTTTTAAAAAAACTAATGGGTGAATCACCGATAGGTGCCCCCCTATTTTCTCGTTTACCTGCTCTCTCCCTCCCCCCTTGCCTCAATTTCTTCTCTCTTAACCTCTTCTAACGGAACTCTCTGGTACTAGAGAGGATCTAAACCCAAATATTTTATTCAATATCACCAAGTTGCTGTTTAGCCCGAGCTTCGATGATACAAATCTGGGGGTGATGAAGACTCACATGTACTGTTGGAAATTCTTTCACCAAGTTTATCAATACCAGTAATGCTCAAAGTTAAGTTAGTCTGTCCCTCTGCCTAAAGTATATGTGTTCTGGACTGGGCCAGTCGTCAGGCCCAATCCAATAGCAACGATCCAACCTAGCAAGGGAAGGGCCAGCTTCGCTGGGCTTGATCCAACAGCGAATCAACCAGCCCAATAACGAAGTGGTCAGTTCCACTGATACTTGGGCCCCCATCGCAAATGGGCTATCCGACGCCAACGATCCAGACTATTCACTATAAATACCTCCAGCCACCAGATGTCAGGTACGCAATTCATTCTAAAATTCACTAGACATTACTGTAGCTCGATATAGCTGACTTGGGCGTCGGAGTGTTCTTGCAGGTACACCCCCCGCACGTTCAGCTCTCCCTCAATCTACAGTATTAGATGACCCGTCCCTTAACTGTCTCCGCAGACCATCCCAAGGTACGGTTCATTGGCGACCACAGTGGGAGAGCCTACTATCCCACCAACATTTCAAATGCCTCCAAAGGCGAAAGCAACTCGTGGCAGACCACAGTCGACGGTGGCCTCGATACCAGTCCGTCCACCCCTCGCGCTGGGAGGAACGATGACCAACGCTGAGGTCGTCGCCCCTGGTTCCCATCCAGACACGACCCAACAGGTCAATGTCACCCTTCCGGCAAACTTGGTTCAGGAGCTCAGGGAACAACTTCGTAACCAAGACCGGCAGATCGTCCGACAGAACGACCTCATCACTCAGATGGAAGCTCAGGTGACATCCAGACGGGCGAATACTGCACCCGAACTTCATCGTCGGGACGACTTGTCTAGGAGACACCGCTCGCCTCCTATAAGACACCTGGTCCACAGGTCTCCACCCCGCCGAAGGGAACGAGGAGGAGGACTAACCCCGCCGATCATCACACCCTCCGCTTCAGATTACACTTACTGGCCGAAGGAATCTTCGCAACGGGAATCCTCGTATGATTCATCCGGATCACGCGGCTCGCCTACTCGATCACACAACCAATCCTATGAAACGCCTCCACGCCGCCATCGATCGCGTAGTCGCTCTTATGAAACACGCCTGGGTAACCGACCAAGAAACGAACCGGAAGGAGGAAGACCTCGCAGGGGTGCATCGCACACGAGTTTGGGTCCCTTCACCAGACGGATAGACGAGTACCCTATCCCACGCTCTTTACGAAAACCCCCTTTTGGGCTCAAAATGTATAGCGGCGTGCAAGATCCTGACGCCCATCTGAAGCACTTCGACGTTATGATGCAATATAGGGGGGCATCAAGACCTGTTAAATGCAAGATCTTCCCCTTAACCTTGGAGGGATCAGCTTTGGAGTGGTTCACCGAGCTACGTCCAAACACTATCTCTTCATGGGAGCAGATGGCCAGAGTATTCCTTGCACGTTTCACAGTCAAGAATAAAACCCAAATCTCAAGACGTTTTGATTGCGATCCGGCAAGGACCCCATGAATCCCTTCGAAGTTATGTGGAGCGATTCAATCGGGAGGCAGACCAGGTGAGGAACCTGGATGACAATCAAAGGTTGTATTTCTTGAGGACGGGACTCCTTTGAGGGAGCAGGTTTGAGGTAGAAGTTGGTCTACACTTACCAAGGGATTTAGAAACCTTCCTCCGAAGGTCTCAAAGGTTTATGAACTACGAAGAAAAAACAATGGCCATCGAAGCTGCTGAAGCAGGGATGAATAGACAACCTCGCGAAGAGTGCGACCAGAAGCAGCGAAGAGACCTGGGCGCCCCGCAAAAAGACCCCAAGATCAGGAAATTCGCCGACCGCACGAAACTTAACACCTCGTACGCACAGATCCTGACAGAATGTGCAAACACAGAACTTAGGGAGATGAGAAGACCGGACCCTCTCGTCCTGAAGGAAGGGCAGCGTCCCTCTAAAAAATACTGTCGCTACCACAAGAGCAACGGCTATGATACTAACAATTGCATGGCCCTCAAAGATGACATAGAAGAGTTGATCAGGAAGGGCAAGTTGTCCCAGTATGTAAAGAAAGACCAAGCCGACCGGAGAGAAGACACGAAGTTGGTGCGATCACCTAGAAAAGGAAAGGCACCAGCTAACGAGATAGCTAAGATAAGAGAAGAGGATGAGGATGGGGACGATGAAGTCTTGGACACAAGAAAATCCAAGGGAAGAGCCGTTGCGATGGTGATAATGGGAGGTCTTCCCACTGATAGGAGGGAAACGAACAAGTCAATGAAGAGAAGATGGAATCAGATCCTGAGCGTTGCCTCAACGTCCACCCCAAGGATCCTCACGAAGAGGCTGTCCATCTCATTTGGGGACGAGGACCTCCTTGATGGGACGCCCAATCACGAAGTCCCACTAGTCGTGTCTGCAGTCATGGCTGATGTGGATGCCAAGAGGATCCTGGTCGATCAGGGAAGCTCTGCAGATATCATCTTCCAAGACCTCCTGGATGTAATGAAAATATCAAGAGAAGTTTGATACCTTATAGGGGAACAGTCCTAATCGGATTCAACGGGACGACCACCACCCCGATCGGGCGCATTGAGTTAATGGTCACTTTCGGGGATGACACCGTGGAGAGACCTTTGTGTAGAACGGTAAGGACGGACTTCATAATGCTCCCATGTAAGTCAATCTACCAGTGCCTCATCGGCCGTCCAACACTAGCGCGACTAGAAGCAGTCCCATCTACTGTTCATCTCAAAATGAAGTTTTACACTAAAGAAGGAGAGATAGCAACAGTTAACGCTGACCTACTTTCAGCAAAACGAGCATTCTTCCTAAGTCTTAAGGAGCAAGGTGAGCGAGTGAGAAGAGAAATAGAAGATGTAATGAAAGGAGGAGAACAAGTTAATGTGGCCGACCTGGACGCTCGGTACGACCCTGACAGTGAAGTAGAGGAGGGGGACGACCTCCTAACTAGGGAACTCAAGAAGAGGATAAAAAGGCCAAAATCAGATGGAGAATTTATGAATGTACAGTTGGGAGACGACCCGGAAAAGACGATCAGGATAGGGAGCGATCTCCCCACTAGCGTGAAAGATCAACTGATACTATGCTTGAAAGAACACGCCGACTTATTTGCGTGGAGCGCAGCAGATATGCCTGGAATTCCCCCAGAGGTCGCTTGTCACCACTTGGCCGTTGATCCTGAGGCAAGATGGGTTGTTCAGCGACGATGGGTGCAGAAAGAAGAGAAGTCGCAGGCCGCAGCCAAGGCAGTTGATGACCTCGTCGAAGCAGGATTCATCAAAGAGATCAAGTATACGACCTGGCTGTCCAACGTAGTCCTAGTAAAGAAAGCAAACGGTAAATGGAGGATGTGCGTGGACTACACGGACCTTAACAAAGCATGCCCAAAAGACGCATTCCTAGTGCCCAGCGTGGATAGACTGGTCGACAATGCGAGTGGTTTCCGATTGTTGTCGTTTCTAGATGCATACTCGGGCTACAACCAAATCGCCATGCACCCACCTGATCAAGAAAAAACAGCTTTTATGACAGATAAGGGCAATTACTGTTACCGGGTCATGCCCTTTGGATTGAAAAATGCTGGTGCGACTTACCAGCGAATGATGAACAAAGTTTTCCGGGAGCAGATAGGCAAGGTGGTGGAAGTATACTTAGACGACATGATAGTTAAGAGCAGGGAGGATCCAAGACATGTGGAAGACCTGAGAGAAGTGTTTGCAGAAGCTTGAAAAAACTCCCTCAGGTTCAACCCTGAGAAGTGCATTTTCGGAGTCAGAGCAGGCAAGTTTTTAGGCTTCTACCTCACGAGAGGGGAATCGAGGCCAATCCAGACAAATGTAGGGCGGTAACGGAGATGAAGTCGCCCACCACTAAAAAAGAAATACAAAAGCTAAATGGGATGGTGGCCGCTCTCTCGCATTTCATAGCCAAAGCTGCGAACAAGTCGCTTCCCCTGTTCACTAACCACACCAGAGCAAGGAGAAACACTTTACCTATATCTCTCCGTCACTGACGAGGCATTGTCGGCAGTATTGGTACTAGAGGCAGGATCCAACCAAAATCCTGTATACTTTGTCAGCAAAGCGTTCCAGGGGGCAGAGTTAAGATATCAAAAGATTGAGAAGTTGGCGTTGGCGCTTATTGTGGCTGCTCGAAGACTAAGGCCTTATTTTGTGGCTCACCAGGTCGTCCTACGGATTGACCAACCCATCAGACAAATCTTACACCGACCTGACCTGGCTGGCAGGATGATCAAGTGGGCAGTCGAATAGTCAGAATTTGGAATAAAGTATGAGGCAAGATCAGCCATCAAGGCTCAAGTGTTGGCCGACTTTGTAGCTGAGATGACTCCCATCCCTGAAAACCCAATGCATCCTCTTTGGATATTGCACGTGGATGGCTCGTCTAACAGCAAGGGCAGTGGGGCAGGTCTAATCTTAGAAAGTGGCAAGGGGACGACGATCGAGGTCTCCTTAACATTCTCGTTCTCTACCTCCAACAACCAAGCAGAGTACGAGGCTTGCATTGCCAGACTGCTGCTTGCGATCGAGTTTAACGTCAAACGAGTGGAGTTGTACTCAGATTCTTTGCTGGTGGCATCTCAGATCAAAGAGACCTTCACCGCAAAGGATGAGGTCTTGCAAAGGTACTTAACTAAAGTAAGAGGCTTATTGGAGCACTTTGATCACACAAAAGTCAAGCATGTCCCTAGGACAGAGAACGTTAGAGCAGATGTACAGGCAAAGCTTGCAAGCACAAAGAGTCCAGGGAACCACAAGAGCGTAATTCAGAAAGTACTCACACAGCCCAGCGTGCAGCTTGAACAGATAGTTATGGACCCTGATATATGCATGATCGACCTAGACGGGAGTTGGATCGATCCCATCGTTAAATATATCAGGGATGGGGAAGAGTCAGAGGATCCCAAGAAGGCCGCTCTTGTACGCAGGCGAGCGTCCTCCTATTCAATTATCAACGGACAGCTCTATCGAAGGGGATTTTCCATGCCACTTCTGAAGTGTCTTCCCCCCGAGGAAGCCAACAACGTGCTTAGAGAAATTCACGAAGGGATCTGCGGAAATCACTTAGGGGGAAGAGCATTGGCAAAGAAGGCGCTCAGGGCAGGATACTATTGGCCTACTATGGATGAGGATGCGAATCTCTTAGTTAAAAAATGTGACAAGTGCCAAAGACACGCAGATGTCCACATCGCTCCCCCAGTCGAACTGAACAGCATGACTGCGCCATGGCCGTTTGCCTGGTGGGGAATCGACCTCTTGGGTCCCTTCACAGTTGCTGCTGGGCAGCTCAAATATCTTGTGGTAGCAGTGGATTATTTTTCGAAATGGATCGAGGCAGAGCCTTTAGCTACGATAACATCCAAGAACTGCCTTCGATTTTTCAAGAGGAATATCCTGGTCCGTTTCGGAATTCAAGAAGTGGTCGTGTCCGACAATGGCACGCAATTCACAGACAAAAAGTTTCAGGAAGCTTTGATCGAATTTGGGGTGAAGCAGCGCTTCTCTTCAGTTGAACACCCGCAGACGAATGGACAAGCAGAGGCTGCGAACCGAGTGATATTGCGTGGCCTCAGAAGGCGATTGGATGAATTAAGCTGGAGGACGACCAACCCCAAGCCACCTAGTGAGAACGGCCAGGCCATCCGGGAGGAGTTGGACTTAGTAGAAGAGCTCCGCAGCAAGGCAACACTTAGAGAAACTTTGATCAAGCAAGGGATGACCACGAGGCATAATGCCAAGGTCGTCTCCAGGGATTTCAGTGTCGGACAGCTGGTGTTGAGGAGAGCAGATATTTGACAGAGGAACGCAGCCATGGGCAAGCTCGCCCCCAACTGGGAAGGACCCTACCGTGTCATATCCAAAACAGGCAAAGGCGCTTACATGCTGCAGACTATGAATGGTGGACTAATTCCCAAGACGTGGAACACCATCAACCTTAGGAGATATTACATTTGATTAGTCTTTTTGTATTTCTACCAATGAATTTTGTGTTAAACTATGCGAACAAATAAACGGGCGGGACGCTCTTTTTCCCACAGGGTTTTTTATCGAGGCCCGCCCGTCCGTCAATAAAGACGAGGCATTTTTTATTGATGTGTGCATTGATCTTTTATTCACGAATGATCTATTACGAGCGAACCAATGATGGTTCACCCCACTACGCGAGTTAGAATTAAACCGAGTTTGATAAACTGCAAGGTGGGGAAAAACACTTAAACGAATTTAAGTAAAACGAAGCGACCGAACGAACAGGCGCATTCCCAAGGGCGAGTTAAATCTGGGTAGGAACCTAGTAAACTGTCTGCGGGCTAAGATCGATCCCACTCGAACGAAACAGGTGGAAAATACAGATAACGCGAGATCAACAAGTCTAACACGTAAGGCTATCAAATAATTAAGTAAACCAAACGAACTTAGCGGTTTGCATGATAATTGAAACCAGATAAACGAATCATTTAGCGGGCGTGGCCGCTCCTCCCTTGGACGATCTGCCCAGGCATGACCTAGCAATGCAAAGAACGGTCATGCCTGCCAAGGGACGATCATCTCTGCCAGAGACGATCATGCCTGCCAGGGACGATCGTGCCTGCCAGAGGCGATCATGCCTGCCAGGGACGATCCTGCCTACCAAGGGACGATCATGCCTGCCAGAGACGATCATGCCTGCCAAGGGACGATCATACCTGCCAAGGGACGATCGCCAAGGGACGATCGTGCCTGCCAGAGACGATCATGCCCGCCAGGGACGATCATGCCTAGCCAAGTACGACCTGACCAGGGGCGACCAAGTATGGCCAAGTATATATTGCCTTGACGTTGCCCATGTAACGAACGTTTCGAAGGACGAGAACGCATATCGAACATGTCAAAAACATCGTCAAAGAGTTGAGTATCATACATGCGCAAAGAGTTTAGGCAAAATAAACCATGCAACAAAGTGTCGGAGTGTGAACACACCGAGTGTGGATTACAACCAAATCAGATAAACCCCAAAGCTAGAAAATTAAAGCGTAAATCAGGGCAAAGTAATATCAGAACTACAAAAGGATGTGTAAGAAAAACCCAACCACCCTCATGGCCGCTGATAGATAACCAGGTTGGTCCCATCAGGCCTGCCGGTGGGCTTCACAATCTGATTACCTAGGACGACATGATTGGGATCAAAAACAGTCGTGTCAACCACCACCTCGGGATAACGAAGCTGGACTTGCTTTAGAGCATTAGCAAATTGATCCTTTACGATCTCAACGGCATCACGTGTGACCCTGTCACCCCAATCTTTAGCCTCCTCCAATGCCTTCTCATTCTCATCTCTCTCTTTCTTCAGTTCTTCGACCTCATCTTTGAGCGTGGAAACCGACTTGTCGAACTCTTCCCTCATCTTAGTCTCGGAAGCCTCCTTGGCCAACTTCAGCTCTTGCAGCTCTTCCTTCATCTTAGCTTCAGAAACCTCTTTGGCGGACTTCAGCTTTTGCAGCTCTTCCTTCAACATGTTAGCCTTCCTCTCAGATCCCTCCAGGGCATCTCTGGCTCTCTTTGCTTGATCCAAAGCCTTATCCCTCTTCGCCGTCAACGCTGCAAAAAGAAAGAAGTAATGTAAGGAAATCCAAAAGCAAGATAGGTTGACCGATCAAGCTAAGCCAAAAGAATTTACCTGCAAACCGTTCATCCTCCTCATTCTGAGTCCTCTTCAGCTGCTTGGAAGCAGCCTTCAAGACGTCAATAGCAGTGTCGATAGGGTCTTCCATGAAGCAGTCACGGTAAGCAGCACCCAGCTGGTCCAACATCACCCTAGGAGACTTGCCACGACCATGCTTTTTCTTCCCAGGTTGATCAGGTACGCCCGCGGAATGGTGGACCGCTCCATCAGACACAACATCACCAGCCCGCCTCCTCTTTGTTTTCTGAGGACCTTCAGGGTCGCCCCCAGGATGTGGATCCACCGGAGGAGTTTGTGGACGCGTCTCGGGATGTGGTGGGGAAGGAATAGGGGTAGAACCTTCAGCAGGACCCGATGTTCTACGTTTCGGAGGCCCCTGTCTGGCACCAGCAACTAGCTCAGCAAAAGTCAACTGTCCACCTGCCATCTCGTCTGCAAGAAAACAAACATAGTTGTTAGAAAACAAGGAAGGCGACAAATAAGTGATAAGGTAGTCAAAAGAAAACAAACGAGACCATTACACATGGATAAAAACTAATACACGAATAAGAAAGCCAGCCGACCTAAGGCTACAGCCAACTTGTCGGGGGAGTCAGACAGAACAAGTGGCTTGCAGGAAATCAGCTTCTCTTCAGAGGGTAAATGGGAGGCCAAATTCCTGAGCAATCGCAAGGTCTCTCTATCAGTAGCACCCAGCTGCTTTAGGGTGAACCGGTAAGTATGTGGCTCCTGAAGGTAGTGTCGTGGTGACCAAGAAATAGGAAACACGAAATCAACGGCCTTTCCGTAGTCGTTTAGATATCCCACCAAGTCTTGATCGCCACGGCTGGTCGGGGCAACCCAAAGAAACTTGCTCTTCCACTTCTTCACAGAATCCATATAAGGTACAAAAAGTTTGAAACCGGTAACAGCCTTCAATCTGAGAAACTCCCACCTAGCTTTGTGTGCTTTTCTCCACGCCGGTTAGTATCAAAGATAGTGAAGAAGAGCTTCTGAGAAACCGGCCTCTTCAGCTCGCCTAACAGAACTTCAAATGCCTTGACGAAGCCCCAAGAGTTGGGATGCACTTGTGATGGGGCGACATCCAAGAAACGAAGGACCCCGCGCTCAAAGAGAGTAAAGGGTGGTCGTATATTCATGATGTTGAGAACCCTCATGTACATAGTGAACTTCAGCTCCGTTGGGAAGGTAGCAATGTGCTCACCAATTCCCATGCTCTCGACCTGCCACTCCTGGTCGTCATTGCCCACGCACTGGGCCGCCAAATCCAACTCCCTTTTTGTCACTTTCGATACTTCATTCAGAATGGTGGAAGAAACCCAAGAATAATCAATGTCCGTTTGACCCCCGAAAGATGACCTGAGCCTGGCGGGTTTAGACGACTCTGCACTCTGGGAAGAAGGGCCAGACTCAAAAGAGCTCGTATCCCCCTCACCATCTGACATCTCGGGAGATCTCCCCTCTTTCGAGGTAGCAACTCGAGCAACGTGAGGATCGGAGGATGGAGACTTGCGTCGAGTTTGCTTGGTCCTCGCCACGATGCAAACCTGCAGGAAAGGGCGATCACTCGTTAAAGCGAGTACTTAGGCTTGCGGATGAGGGGCGATTGTCTCACCCCAAGCCTGATCGCCCCTCCCCGCCAAACCAAAGATAAACACAACAAAAAGAATAAATACGAAAGAAAGAGAGAGTACCTTTGGACCAAGAGTTGCTGATAAAGGAGACCAAGTCACCTCCCAGGATGGTCAAGACAACTCACTGGATATGAAAATAAATGGATCGATCAGACTCAAAGAAAAACCAAGTGATCAGCTTATAGTTACAACCACACAAACAACCATCTTCATCAATTTTCAGCAATGAAGTTTAAGGCCGTGTACCTTAAAAGAAAAGTCAATGAACCCGAAAGATTAAAACGCCAAATCGAGAAGAGAAAGGATCAAGATCGCGATCAAACCTGCAAAAAAGTATAAAAGCGAGTGACCGCCAAAAATTACTAAGTCCTAGTAAATCAAGATACCACACCATTGGTTTCCTTCAAGTTCACTACGGTGAAATTAAATGATACAAGGGATAAGAAAAAATGGGATAGTACCGTATTAGGCCGCGAATGACGACCGTGAGAGCTTGGTCAGACCGCCCCTCAAATCGCGCCGCGTCAGGTTGGTGAAGTCGTGTCGCGTCGGATCAACTCGGACAACTCGCGATAAGGCTTGGTCTCCACGAAGAAGGTCGGGTCGGATCGCTGTAGCAGTCAGGTCGTCCCGTGAGGCAGCTGCAATGTTGGATCAGGTCGCCCCTTTTGGATCAGGTCCCCCTCAGGTCGCCCCCTTTTTATTCGCACGGAGGAGCCTCAGGTCGCCCCTTTTCTGGTTGCACGAAGGAGCCTCAGGTCGCCCCTTTTCCGTTCGCACCAAGGAGCTTCGGGTCGCCCCTTTCTTGTTCGCACAAATCACTTCAAGTCACCCCTCCCTTGCTCGCGCAAAGTAGGTCGCACCGTGGCTAGGTCGCCCTATTTCGGGTCTTGCTCTTTCCAACCGGACTCCGGGTCGTCCCAAGAAGTGAGCAGGTCGTCCCTTTTGTTTGCGCCAAGGAGGAGAGCGGGTCGCCCCTTTTTAGTTGGAAGAGGAAATCGAAGTTTTCGAGAATGAGTGGTTGAAATGAAAGAAGAAAAGACCCCCACACTCTGATATATATAGGCCCACGAAAATAGGCCCAACAAAAAATAAAAAATTTTATTTTATTTAAAATATTTTTTATATTCGAAATATTTGACGGAATCAGACGACCAGGAGAGTGTCTATCAATTATCGAACGATCCGATACGATATCGACCGCCGAAAATTCACAAGTCATGAACTGGGGGCAAGACCTATCAAACTACTAATCGAGCACGATCAGCAGGACTGCGCATCAAGCCTACGCCCGCTCAGCGATCGACCTTGGCTTGGGGGGCAACTGTTCTGGACTGGGCCAGTCGTCAGGCCCAATCCAATAGCAACGATCCAACCCAGCAAGGGAAGGGCCAGCTTCGCTGGGCATGATCCAACAGCGAATCAACCAGCCCAATAACGAAGTGGTCAGTTCCACTGATACTTGGGCCCCCATCGCAAATGGGCTATCCGACACCAATGATCCAGACTATTCACTATAAATACCTCCAGTCACCAGATGTCAGGTACGCAATTCATTCTAATATTCACTAGACATTACTGTAGCTCGATATAGCTGACTTGGGCGTCGGAGTGTTCTTGCAGGTACACCCCCCCGCGCGTTCAGCTCTCCCTCAATCTACAGTATCAGACGACCCGTCCCTTGACTGTCTCCGCAGACCATCCCAAGGTACGGTTCAATATGCAACATTAGTTCAGGAAATAATAGTTATACAAATCTCCATGAAATAACATGCAATGGAAAATTGACATTATTCAAACACCATATTCACGGGACTTACATTTTTGGGAGCGGATGATTTGTCGAGAAGTTCTGAAAGAAAACAAAGACTGGATGCAGTAGAAAAGGATGCCTCGGATTGACTTTGTGTGCCACATTCTTGATTATTTGTTGACAATTTTGGAGAAGTATAAAACTCAATGACAGAATCATGTCTAAGCTCACAATAGGGTGTGTATACATTTGCTTCCGCTCTCTAAAATATATCCGATAAGGGATACGAACACGTATTTTGGCCGCTTTTGGTTTGCTTGCTTAACTCATCCAATATCCTCTCTCAAATGAAAAATGTGTTTTCTCCAATAGATGAAGTCAAAGGATTCAACATCCAAACTAATAACCTCACTCTTACATTTGTAGGCCGATGTTTGCTGCATAATTGTATTCTTTTCTTTTTCATTGGGTGGGTGGTTAGTGTAATGTCTTAAACTTACAAAATTACTAACCCCAAGAGCCCAAACTATAACCTCACTCTTACTAAATGAATATTCCAATCGAAAACCAGACATGAAATCCTAACTAAAAATATCTTTCTTGTCCTTTGAAACACATAAAATACTAACTAAAATCCTATCATTAAAGCAAAGAAAACCAGTTTGGACATTCATAATCTCCCCTACCATAAGATTCAAATCATAGAAAGGCAAATGACCAGCCAAAAGAACAAACAAGATAACTCCACATGAACATACATCAGTTTTTGCACCATCATAGCCTCTTCTACTTATAACCTCAGGAGCTACATAAACAGGAGGTCCACAAACTGTATGAAGCATGTTATCTTGTCGACGGGAATCAACAAGTGCGCTCAATCCGAAATCCACTACTTTAAGATCATCGTTCTCATCCAAAAGATAATTCTCCGGCTTCAAATCACGGTGGTAAACACCCCTACTGTGGCAAAAATCAACAACACTAATCAATTTGTTGGAACTACTTCCTTACCATTTCCTTAGGAAGTTTACCTTTTACTATCTTGCTGAAAAGTTCACCTCCTTCGGCATATTCTTTGAGGAAGTAAATCTGGGATTTGGTGGCTAAGACCTTGTAAAGCTAGAAAACATTCCAATGTTTAATTCACCTCAATCATGATAGAAATCACGCGCTCATCATATCTGTAAAACCAAATAAAATTTCAAAATACTATTGATGCAGACGATAAGTAAGTGATTTCACCACCAATACTTCCTCGAGTAAAACAAGAGAACAAATGAAAATAAAGGGGAAAAACCCATATCATCAAGCCCTGGAAGATTAAAAAGACTAAACTAAAATTTCATCATAGAAAGTTATAAAATAACCTTCATTTTATGTGTATTGCCTTACCTTAATCAAGGAAATCACAATTGTTGGAGAATTAAATCAAAATGAACAATACAACAAAGCACAAAAGAGACGGCATTGAATTGCGCAACATTGATGACTTTCTTCTGATCAACACAGTAACGAAAGTCTACAAATAGAGCATCGTAGTCTCCCTAAAGGATTTACTGGAAACAAAACAACCAAAAATTAAATAAGAGAAAATAAGCCAACAAATAAAAGATGATATAAAGACAGAAGATAATGTGATGATCTTTGTGGCCAATTCTTACCTCAATCAATTCAATCGTTCATGAATATGTGCAAACAAAGCTTATATATAAATATATAAATTGAGAATAGAGAAAGATAATATTTCAATTATGGGGAAACGGCGGCCACGTTTGATAGTATTGTCAATGTGGTGAAGACAACACATATTTATAAGAGTTCTGAAGATTAGGGGTGGTGTTAGGTTAAATTTTCACCATATTAAAATATATAATATTTATATTAAAAGATAAATACATATTATTTAGAGATAGATCAAATTATATATATATATATATATATATATATATAATACGCCTTTTGATTAAAATTTCATTATAAAAAGATGAATAAAAAATTATACTCATTTATGTAAAAAAATAAACCAATAAAATATAACCATATGGAAACATGTGTATAAAAATTATTTCAACTTTCATAGTTTATTTCGATCAACTCTGAAGATTTTTTTTTTCTTTTTTATCTTACTATATGTCTCTTTTCTCTATATACCTTTTTTCATGCAAATCTTCTCTATACGCATGGTTTGATGATTTGAGACAACGTCTATTTATAATTTAATTGAAAAATGTGGAAGAAGTTAAATATATTGGAAAATGAATTGTTGAAATTTGGTGGTGGGAGTGGAACACTTTTCTTAACTACGCTTGTAGGCTAAATCTTCAAATTTTTAGACTTAAATAGGTTTTTCTTTCTTACAAATATAGAGGTTTTTGTTTTTTGTCCTGTAAATTTTTATATTGATTTTCGTCCTTATGATATAAGTTTTTTAGTTCTTTCTTGTCAAAAAATATATAACGATGTTTAAGTTTGGTTCTAATCTCTAAAATTATATATCATTTTTATTTTATTCATTAAATTATAGATTAAATGAAGAATAATTCTAAAACTAAATATATATTACACGAAAGAAAAACAAAAAAAATGTTGCATGGATGATAAAACAAACTTTAGGAAATTACAGAGATGAAAAACAATTTCTTTTAAGGACTAAAAACATAATCAAACCAATTTTTTTAATTGGCAATACTAATTGAAACAAAAAATTGACTTTTGGGTCCTTGCGTCATGCACCACTTCGTAAATGGTGTTTGGGTGCACCGAGGATATAATGATAAAAACAATAATCATTCTTCCCTTCCAACACCAAACAGCTCTCACTGCGCCCCTCCCTCCGCTCTATAGGCATCCTTTCCGACCTTGACTTCAGCCACTTCCATGCAACACCCTGGTGTCCTAACATCCATTCGCCAAAATCTAACCCCCCCGAACTTCCATATCTCTACAACTGATACAGGAGGGGTCTTTGTTAACGACCTTCATGGCATAGAAGCGAGCAAGGCCATTGTCAAGGTTGTGTGTTGTGAGGTTGAAATTTTCGAAAGGGGAACAATACTTATGATGGAACGTGGTGGAGTGAATGCGAAATATTTGAGATTACTAAAATGTTGGAGTGGTGAATTTGTAGTTGCTCCTATTTCTTGTTGCTTTGGTGTTTGGATTCAAAGAAGATGAGGGTAGAACTGAAGGGGAGATGAGGGTAGTTGAGGGGGGACTCAAGGGGAATGGCAAAGGCAGGGTCGGCCATGGGCTTGTAGAAGTTTTGCTACTACACAGGGCCCTACCCAATGTCAATTTTTTAGGGCCCAAAAGTTTTACAGACATATTATATAAATGTTTTTTGGAGTATCTATCAAGATACCCCTGCGGCGCACTGGCCAAATGGAGGGTATAGAATGGGGCAATGCGAGTTCGATCCCCAGAAAATCTATTTATCCTTTCTTTACTGGGGGAATGCATGTGTATGTTGTTTCTTTTCTTTTTTGACAACAGCATTTTATTTCTTTTTACAATGCTTGGGAAAAATGATTAAACATATATTATATTATATTATATTATATTATTGCTTTTGGAATGTATTCAACCAAAAAATATATTGCTTTTACATTTGTTTTTCTATGAATATTGTGATTTTGAGTTCTTAACCCAATTTCTATTGTTGTTTAGAAATTTAGTTTTCTTAATAGCTATAGTATTTTTCAATTTATTTTACTTCTTGTTATATTTGATTATTGGGTAGATTCGTTGATGACTTTGTCTCCCACGATAAATTATGTAAAACTATGTTACTAAGTCTCAATTTGATAAAAGTAGGAGCCAAATTTTAAAGATTTGAACAGGGTCTCTCAATTGTTCGGAACGGCCCTGACTAGAGGGTGAAGTGACAAAAGAGGAAACCACTATTTTACCCCTTACTAACTCAAATCCAATGGTAATAAGTAGGATGTGCTTTAATCGACCAGTTTTTAAAGAGTCAGTGGAATACAGAGCCAAGACTTCTATATCATTCTGATTAATATAGAACGGACTGACATTCATAATATTTTGATTAATTGCCATTTATTAGTTATTTATTTTAAGCAAATAAGATTCAGCCAATGTCGCACGTCGCACAGGTAATGAGGTTAGCACAGAAGCCGAGCCAGGATTTTCAGTTAATGAGTGCAAAATGTATGACTCAATAAAAGAAATTTTTACCTGCAAAATATATTTATATTATATATATATATATATATATAATTTTTTTAACTAATATATTTTCAAGTAAAAGGAATATATAAGAATATTGAGTAAAAGTCATACTAAATCGATAAAAAGGAAGAGATTAGATCGCACTAAAGCATGCCTCGTAAAGAGGAACTCCTTTCTGGGTTGAAACTTAGGAGCAGTTAACATCCTCTTTTTTTTACGATAAGGTGGAAGTATCTATGAATCGGAAAGCCTTGTTTCCAAGTGCCTTTGTCCAACATGTCATGTAGTCCCTACACCTTTGATCGAAGGGCTTCTTCTCTCGAAGAAATATGACTTGTTGGTCATGAAGAAATATGATTGTCTCAAAGATTACCTTTTTAAACTCAACTCCGAGATATCGTAACCTACTTTAATGCAAATTTGGCTCAGGGATAAAAGGAAAGGTATAGAGAGAGAGATACTGTTTAATTTCTAAAGAAAAGTTGCTTGCTTGATTCAAAATGCTTGGTGATAAGTCCAATTTAAATTACTCTTGCAAAGCTTTACGTTTAAAAAAAGAAACTAGAAGCATTTAATAGTAGTAATTGATTACAAGAAAATGTAGAGAATAAGAATCCTCTAGTTCATATGGCAGAAAAATAGACATCTCAAGGTTTTCCTAGTTATTATTTCTTCATCTAACGGTGTTCTTTTAAAAATTCTCTCTCTTGATCCTAGTTATCTCGTGTTCAATTATGTGGTCTATGTAAATAGATGGCAAGCAGCAAAAAATTTCTATCTCGAATTTTAAAGTAGCTAGAACAGAACATCTTCTACGTTAAAAGGAAATGGAAATAATTCATTTAAAAATTTAGTTAATTGGTCTATATTTTGCCATTCCATTTAAATTCAATCTATCAAGAGGCGGACTAGTGAACACTTGAGGGCCGTCAAATTGATCAAAAAAAAAATTAATACAACGATCCCCTCAATGTTAAAGTTTACGCTCAAACTACTTCGCCGGCAATCGAAAGGGATGGGTTTGCGGGGTTTAGGATTTCTAGCCCTTCGCTTGTGATCTCGCTTCTCCAGTATGATAACCTTCTGATTAGGGAGGCATCAGTGTCAAACCTTTGGGCTAAAAAGTCTCAGTTGAGGAGTTTTTAATTGGCCTTTGGCCTGAAGATAAACTTTTGGAAGAGTTGTGTTATGGGAGTAAATGTTCAGAAATCTTTCCTTCATTTGGCTACAGGCTTCTTACATTGTCTTATTAGTTCCCTCCCTTTTAAGCATCTTGGCTTACCTATCGAAGCGCTTGATGACGTGGCAACCAATGATTGAAACTCTCAAGCGAAAATTAAATGGGTGGGGTAATAGGTATGTGAGTTTTGCAGGGCGAATTGTCCTTATTAAACAGGTGCTAAAGATGCTTGCCAAAGTGTGGAAGGAGGTAGTCAAGATTCTGAGAGATTTCTTGTGGGGTGGGGATGGTGGGGGGAATAAAATCCCATGGGTAAGGTGGTCAGAAGTTTGTATGCCTAAAAAGGGTGGTGGTCCGGGGGTCAAGAATCTTCGTCTTTTTAACTCCTCCCTTCTAAGGAAGCGGAGGTGGAGGTTGTTGCTTGGAGATAAATCTCTGTCAATTTGTGTCCTCCAACAGAAGTATGAGAGGGAAGTTATTGGTAACAATGTTTTCAACTCGATCAATCCCCCATTTTTCTCCTTCCTGTGGTGGAAGGATACTTGTAGGGCGGCGATGGGCCTTGACAAAGGCCTAGACTAGTTTTCAGACGTATTGATAAAGAAGGTTTGTAATGGGGCTACAGTAAGTTTTTGGCATGATGTTTGGGTTAGTGAGGCCTCCCTTAACACATAATTGATGAGGCTTTTTTCTATCTCCAACCAAAAGGATTGTAGTGATGAGGAAGTGAGAGGGTCGGGGGTGGTGGTAGGGTGTGGAGGCTTGGTTGGAGGAGGTCTTTCTTTGTTTGGGAAGAGCGCCTACTGGATGACCTCTTGGGCCTGATCTCCCCAGTAGTATTCTCCCTTTCGGAGTATAGATGGTTCTTTGAGGTGTTGACCGATGGTGTCTACTCTATTAATTCGACTTATCAAATGTTGCTTCATGGTTTTCCAATGTTGGAGCCGAGCAATACGATTGTGTCTTTCGTTTTGGATAGGCGGTGGAAAAGCCTAGCACCCTCTAAGGTTCTTGCTTTTGCGTGGCATCTCCTTTTAAATAGGCTCCCCACTCGGGAGAATCTGTTTTGGAGGAATGTTATTTCTGATTTGGCGCGTCATGATTGTGGTCTTTGTTGGGGGCCTACGTAGTCAGCATCACACTTGTTCTTGAGGTGTCCTTTCTCCGATAGATTGTGGTACTTAGTGTTTAGATGGCTGGGGTTGGTAGCTGTGCTTTCGCTTGATCATTTAACTCTATTCTTGATCCTGTATTCATGGGTTAGTATTAATTTATAAGGGTAGAAAGGGGATTATTGTGATTTCGCATTTGGTCCTCTCGGCTATTTGGCACTACTAGAAATTCGCTAAATAGTGACCGATTTTGAGATTAATGAAGAGTTGTATAACGAAGATGAAGACGGATGATGAAAAGTCTGATTCAGGGGGACAAAGTGGCGAAGAGAGTTAAACATTTTATGTCTTTTGTTATGACTTAGAAACTAATTACTAAGTGATGTAGGTTTTAATCTAAATTGACTATTATTGACTATTATCTTTTTTACCAACTACATTATGTTTTTAATGTAATGACTATTATGCTTTTAAGAGGTTGAAGACAGAATTTAGCATCGTCCAGCAAGTACAAAAAAATGTTCTTAACCATTGTCATGTTAGAAATTAAATTAGCAAATAAAAAAGATTATAAGTTAACTAAATATTTTTATTAGTTGCTATATTAGTTGTTAAAACTAGTCATCAAATAGTCAAAATCAGTTTCAAAATCTGGTTGATAAGTCAGTCACTAAAACAGTCACTAAACAAGTATCTAAATTAACCGCAAATCAGTCACTAAAACTGTCGCTAATCAGTCAACAAAATTGTAACACTCAAAATTTCAAATGTGACTTTTGACCCAAAACGGATATACTATCAACGGGCATAGGAGATAAATGTAATTTCATTTTTTTAAGAGAGCATTTAGATATAATTGTAAGAGTATTAAATTTATCTATATTTAGTAAAAACAAAATGACAATAGTTAAGAAATAATAAAATACTATAGGTAGCTACTACCTCTAGAAGAGTCCAACGCCTAGTTATCTTTGAAAGGCAGCTAATAGGTTTCTAAAAACTTTATCTTTAATAAAAAGAAAAGTAAAGAAAAAAAAAACTAGAACCTTCTACCACTTGCACCTTTCAGCAGAAGTAATAGAAAGAGAGAGAAGAGGGGGTGAATGCTTTATGCAAATCGAGAGTGAGTTAGATAGAACTTCAGGGAACAGAACAAGAAATTGGAGGGGAAATCTGAGATTGGAGCAGTAATCACACCGCATGAACTTTGAAACCCTGTAGCTATTGCCTTCATTGGGAGAGAGAATGAAGGAAAGAATTTGTGGGTTTAATGGTATATTGCAGAAGAAGTAGAATAAGCGATCCATAAATAAGATAAGAGGAGATACAAGTTTGAGAGTGAGATATAATAAGAATTGGAAAGAAGAAGATGATCAACACAAGTACATATTATTTGAGGTAAGAGAAGTCTCATCATTTTGGTTATAGAAATTTTTTAAGTTAGAGTTTTGATAGTAGGTAAACCAGAAATCTAGATAAGTTATATGTATGGAAGTAGGATAGATTTGACTACTTAAGGTAGTAAAAAACCTTTAAAGTGTATAAATCAAATTTCATTAGAGGCAAAGAGAAATAGAGGTAGTGCATAGTTGATAATAGCATCTGTTAGGTAAAACTTTGATATGGGCAGTCCTTAAAACTTAAGTTAGCAAAAAGTAGTCTAGAAACTAAGCTAGAAGAAGAGAATAAGCTAGAAACATTATCAAATTATACAATAGATAGGGATTTTTAGTTGGCATAGTTTTATCCATATTAATTAAAATGCTAATTTAGTCTTATCCTAATATAGATCCGGAGTATATATCCCATCGGTGTCGATTCTCGAATCCTCTCTCAGTGGCTTAGGAAGTTTGTGAGTAAATAATGGGGACTATAACAAGTCCTTTTTACTTTTTTATTACCCTTTATTTGAAACACATTTTCTTTGGGACATGGTAATATGTTTTCATGCCTTGATAACTTGTATGTGAGGATTCTATTGAACACTTGAATTTTAAAATATTTTTGCATTCATGTTTTGAAGAACGGATTGATATTATGTTTGATGTTCAGGAGTAATATCTTGAAACTACCGATTCACTCTAATAGTATTTGATCGAGAAGATTTTATTAATATATGTACATTTTATTGGAGTTTCAAAAGGGTTTGGGGTAAAACTTTGTCAGAACCTGCATGCTAACAGCAGTATGTGTTAACGTTGGTGCACAATGATTTACCTATCAGGCGGGGGAGCCTATTATTGATACTTCGAGGCAGAGAGCCTATTATTCATATTTCGACTATTATTGATTTTGAGGGTGGGAGCCTATTATTGATACTTTGAGGCGGGGAGCCTATTATTGAGATATTGAGGTGGGGAGCCTATGATTTACATGTATTGGCGGGGGGAGCCTATTTTAGTTCTGTATAAGTATTACCCCTTATTGTCATTATCATTATTATTTGGTTTTATACGACTTACTTGATTAAACTGTTTTTTTTTGTTGAATCGTTTTAAAATTGATATCATCGTGTCCCGCTTGTTATGTTCTTCATTATTTACTCACTGAGTGGTGACTCACCTCGTCTCTCTTATATGTTTCAGATTTCCTGGTTCATGTCAAACTGAGTACCCCTGCTTGAGCTTAGTGTATTGCCTCTAGGTGATGCTTCCTTTTGAGTTTAGAGAGCTGCTAGTGATTCTATGTATCTTTTCTTTTGGTTTCCTAATGTATTTGATCTTCCAAAGTATATATAGTGGCTCTGTTACATTATTGACTTATCCATTAACTGTTACATGTCACCTTGTTGACCTCTTTGAAGACCATGCTGGTTCATAATTTGTATTATGGCTATACAGGTGTATATGTAAATTTTGAATCTCCATATTTTACGGGTGTTCTGCCGAATTTTCTTTAGATATTCCTTTAAAATATAGACTATTTTAGGTTTTGATATAATTATTGATCTTTGGGTGAACCTTATCATGTTAAGGCTTGCCAGGCTTGGATAGTAGTCTGTGCGCCGGTCATGATCCAATTTGGGTCGTGACAAAAACAGTCACTAAATCAGTCACTCAAACAGTCACTAAATCAGTCACCAAAACAGTTGCTAAATCAGTCACAAAACAGTCACCAAAACAAAATCGGTCACCAAAACAGTTACTAAATTGGTCACCAAAATAGTCGCTAAAACAATCACTAAATCGGTCGCTAGAATTTGTCACAAAATCAGTCTCTATTTTCGGTCGCCAAATCGGTTGCAAAGGCAGTCACTAAAAAAACAGTCGCCAAATCAGTCACTAATGGTTAGCGACTATTGACTTAGCAACTGATTTTGTTTGGTCGCTTCGGTCACAAAATCGTTTACTGACCGATTTTTACTAGTTAGCGACTGATATTTCGGTCACTATTTTTCGATTTTTTTGTAGTGTGGGAAAGTAAAAATGGTGTTGTTTTCTCTAATAAACTTGTAGTTCTCTCTGAGACTCTCTTTCAAGTTAAGTTTCTCTCGTGGAAATTGTTTGTGTATGTTTACCAATTCTCATTTGGATGGCCAGGTTGTACCGTTTTAAGGATTGTTGGTTTTGTTTTTTTACTTTTGGTGCATTGACATTGACCTTCCGTTTTTAATTGAGGGTTGACGTTTGTAAATAGGTTTTGTGTTCCTTAAATACACAATTTTTGTCTATATATATATATATATAATTTGCTTTTCAAAAAAAAAAAGTTCCATACGAATGGAAATACTTCTTATACCTTTTCTCTATAATTTTCAGGTGCACTAAAATGTCAATGAAAATAACAAACCAAAATGAAAAAGGCATTAAATAATGTGTTTTGGTACAAAACCGATAAGTACTTCACATTTCTGTAGTGAGTGTCAATAAGCACTATTATTGCATGCTGCCATTGTTTCACTATGCCCCGTCTCACTATTTTCATAGTGCGAGTGGTTCATTTTCCGCAGGCTGCTTACTCCATCAATCGTTGGGTTCAGTGGGCTATTCTTTTGGAAATTCAAGTATGAATGGTTAGTCCCACATTTACTATTAATGGGATAAATGAAGGATATACAAAAAATTAACCGATACACTCATTATTTTAAGATTTTGAGTAGAGATATGGTACTCAACTATCTTGGTATTTCAAGTTATTTTGAATGACTTGACATCTACACGTCTATTTGTAACGCAAAATCTAGTCACTGGCATGCTCACCGTTGTTCATTAGCTTGACAGTGGCGATGCAATTTGTTCTTATCCATTCCAAATTCTCTTAATCAAATTGTTTTTTGTTAATTTTATTTTTGATAAGAGCTGCTCGTGATATGATGTTTTGGAAACTGTTTTCTATGGAAGCTTCTCAATGTCAAGCTTATTCATAGGTTGGAAGAAGGCTTCTAATTCATCTGCCCCACATTTAAACTTCTTGATACACGGAATGCCTGTAAATGATGAATACATTTATTCCATTAAAGATAGTGCAAAGAATAAATGAGAGAAACGTGTTAACAGTAAACATATGCGAGAAACATGTGAAAACGCTATGAATTTGAATCAGTTGAAAACATTATATATTAAAAATTAGATATTCCTTTAAAATATAGACTATTTTAGGTTTTGATATAATTATTGATCTTTGGTTATCTTGTTAAGGCTTGCCAGGCTTGGATAGTAGTCTGTGCGCCGGTCATGATCCAATTTGGGTCGTGACAAAAACAGTAACTAAATCAGTCACTCAAACAGTCACTAAATCAGTCACCAAAATAGTTGCTAAATCAGTCACCAAAACAATCACTAAATCGGTCGCTAGAATTTGTCACAAAAT
The DNA here is from genome assembly GCA_963573325.1 of Astragalus glycyphyllos. NCBI lineage: Eukaryota > Viridiplantae > Streptophyta > Magnoliopsida > Fabales > Fabaceae > Astragalus > Astragalus glycyphyllos. The sequence continues at coordinate 51,442,713 of OY754312.1, read as the reverse complement.
CAGTCTCTATTTTCGGTCGCCAAATCGGTTTCAAAGGCGGTCACTAAAAAAACAGTCGCCAAATCAATCACTAATGGTTAGTGACAATTGATTTACCAACTAATTTTGTTTGGTCGCTTCGGTCACAAAATCGTTTACTGACCGATTTTTACTAGTTAGCGACTGATATTTCGCTCACTATTTTCTGTTTTTTTGTAGTGTGGGAAAGTAAAAATGGTGTTGTTTTCTCTAATAAACTTGTAGTTCTCTCTGAGACTCTCTTTCAAGTTAAGTTTCTCTCGTGGAAATTGTTTGTGTAGCTTTACCAATTCTCATTTGGATGGCCAGGTTGTACCGTTTTAAGGATTGTTGGTTTTGTTTTTTTACTTTTGGTGCATTGACATTGACCTTCTGTTTTTAGTTGAGGGTTGACGTTTGTGAATAGGTTTTGTGTTCCTTAAATACACAATTTCTCTCTCTCTCTCTCTCTCTATATATATATATATATAATTTGCTTTTCAAAAAAAAAAGTTCCATACGAATGTAAATACTAAAATGAAAAAGTTCCATACGAATGGAACTCAAAATAAAGTTCTATAATTTGCAGGTGCACTAAAATGTCAATGAAAATAACAAACCAAAATGAAAAAGGCATTAAATAATGTGTTTTGGTACAAAACCGATAAGTACTTCACATTTCTGTAGTGAGTGTCAATAAGCACTATTATTGCATGCTGCTATTGTTTCACTATGCCCCGTCTCACTATTTTCATAGTGCGAGTGGTTCATTTTCCGCAGGCTGCTTACTCCATCAATCGTTGGGGTTCAGTGGGCTATTCTTTTGGAAATTCAAGTATGAATGGTTAGTCCCACATTTACTATTAATGGGATAAATGAAGGATATACAAAAAATTAACCGATACACTCATTATTTTAAGATTTTGAGTAGAGATATGGTACTCAACTATCTTGGTATTTCAAGTTATTTTGAATGACTTGACTTCTACACGACTATTTGTAACGCAAAATCTAGTCACTGGCATGTTGACCGTTGTTGATTAGCTTGACAGTGGCGATACAATTTGTTCTTATCCATTCCAAATTCTCTTAGTCAAATTGTTTTTTGTTAATTTTATTTTTGATAAGAGCTGCTCGTGATATGATGGTTTGGAAACAAATTTCTATGGAAGCTTCTCAATGTCAAGCTTATATATAGGTTGGAAGAAGGCTTCTAATTCATCTGCCCCACATTTAAACTTCTAGATACACGGAACGCCTGTAAATGATGAATACATTTATTCCATTAAAGATAGTGCAAAGAATAAATGAGAGAAACGTGTTAACAGTAAACATATGCGAGAAACATGTGAAAACGCTATGAATTTGAATGAGTTGAAAACACTATATGCATATATAGTAAGCAATAAGATTCTACATAGAGTCTTTTTTGACTCTAATAAAATAGTATGTGGAAAAACTATTCATAAAAAAACAAATCAAAGATAAATTGGATATAGTAAAAACACTAGAAATTTCTATGCAAAAACAAAGACTTAGAAACATATCACCAACGTTAACATATTTATTTGTACTACTGCCAATATATATATATATATATATATATATATATATATATATAGGGGATGTATAAGGTGAGAGGATAGTTTATTGTGAGAGATGAGATGATTAAATCTGGGTCGTATAACAATACATGGGCGGTTGTGATTCAAAGGTGGGTAGTTACCACTTTGACTTTTTGTTTTAATCTCAACCGCTCATGATATGATCTATGACCATTATTTGTTCCTCTCACCCTCTCACTATAAAACTCCTTTCATAATATATATATATATATATATATATATATGATTCTTAAGCAATTGGAAGTTTCTAACCATTATCAATTTCTCACCATCATGATCATCAATTGGGGGCAACGTCTTTGTTTCCTCTTCTCGATCTTGGTTAAAACTCATGTTGGGAACCTCCATCAGAGGTAGTTCTGACTCGATTTCCTCCCAAGTAAGGTCATCAATGGTAAAGGGCCAGCATTTGAAGATGATGACATACCTCATATTGGAAGTGTAGCCCTGTAACACCAAATTATAGTGGTAAACAGAAACACATTAGTTACACTCACAATAGTGAAACAAATTGAAAAAAATGAAACATATATAGAGATATAGAAATATGCTTGGTGGATAATCCAGCGACATCCATTATTATTGAACATGACTATAATGAAAACAAAGAAGATAACGAAAAAATGATAATTGGGAGAGACAGAATTTCTGACGAAGAAGAATATGTCTATATATATATATATATATATATATATAGAGAGAGAGAGAGAGAGAGAGAGAGAGAGAGAGAGAGAGAGAGAGAGAGAGAGAATGAAAAATGTGTTTTCACTATTTCCAATTTTTTATCCTAGAAAAAGGGGCACAGCTGATGAACTTCACAACACACTTTTCTTATCATAGTACACAACAAATAAACAATGTAATCAGAATAAAAGAATTTATAACACAATGCTATTGACCTCAGAGGTTTATCTACAGGAAACCTTCTACCGAGGATAAATCTCTTACAAAAAACTCTTTGATTACACAGTCAACTGACAAATGTACACAACAATACACTTTTCTTCTCAGTAGTACACTTTTAATCCATGAATCGTATATATCATTAAACTTTTAATCCATGGAAACTTCAAAGAGCATGTTATGCGCAAGTAAAAATTTGGGAAATCTGTACAAATTTGCATGAAAGTAATTTTAAGAAAACTTAAAAGACACTTACCTGGTTGATGCAACAGAAGTGATCTCGTCACCCTTTTCTAAAATTGGGGTAACAAATCCCTCATTATGGGTAATGCACCAACCACTTTAGAATTACATTCAATCCTGTTAGTGGGTTTTATCTGGGCATCAATATCTGTCCAACGAACCAAACTCCAATAAAATTGAACTACAATATCTCACTTGTTGGGGTCAGCTACAGAGTGAGTGACGCCATCATTTGAAGAAAGGAATGTAGAGCCTCTGTTTTCATTGAGTTAGAGTCATTTAAACAATAAGGTAGTGTATTAAAGCTATAGCTTTAAGGTCACTAACCAAAAAACATTTGTCGTTATTTTTAATAAAGCAAAAACGCCTTGTGTAATGATGAAAAAGCCGACCCTAAACCTTCTAATTTTAAGAAAAAAACTATCAACTGAAAATTTGATTTAGGCATCGCTCACTAAAAACATATTTGCGGGCAAACCCTCCAAATATTTGAGTGCTGCAATATGTGTCTTGGTCATATATTAGGTAGTGTGAAATCATTTATGATGAGAGGAGAATTTTATGGCTAAGCATCAGGTAATCAATCATTCTTCATGAAATGACACAGCCAACACCAAGCCTTTTCCAAACTGCTGTTAAAAAGGGAATCAAGTGATTGTGAGATAGATTGGTTTCTGGACTTGATCTAAATTGTTCCTAAGGCATCTAATTAAAGGAAAAATTAAAGATGGAATTTTCGAAAAATTCTAGCGCCAAAAAAAGGCCTATGACAGCGCTTTTTTGGGGCCTATGACAGCGCATAAAAGCGCTGTATATTCCAGTGCTATTATAGGTTATAAAAGCACTTTAACGCCACCACGAAGCGCAATAATATGACACCTATGACAGCGCTTTTGTCTTTTTCAAGCGCCATCATATGTCAATTTGGGTAATGCGTGTAGGTTATAACTGCGCGTTTAGAGTTTAAAAAGTGCTATTATAAGCTCCTATAGACATCAGTTTTGTCTTTAAAGCGCTGTTATAAGTTCCTAGACAATATTTTATAGTATAAGGCGCTGTTAAAAGTTCCTATAGACAACATTTTTGTCTTATAAAGCGCTGTAATAACTAACATTTCAGAGCAAGGCAAACTTCTTGGCATCACCTACAACAGCACTTCGAAACTGTAAGCGCTATTTAATAAAACTTTAATTGTATAAAAGTTTAATTGTATAAGAATAAAACTGTAAGCACTTCGAAACTGTAAGCGCTATTTAATTACATATCCAAAGTTAACATGAAACTTAATTAATACAAAACAAAATCCAGAGTCAACAATAGCTCTTCAGTAATATAATCCACAGTCAACAAAATCCAGAATGCTTCTATTCAGTAATATAAAACCAAATCCATATGGCTATATCTATTTGGAGAGTGTAGATACGACCAGAGTCAACAATAGATCTTCCAACATTCTGAAATAATAATAAAAAGACAGTAAACAAATGAGAAGTCAACTTGATGCATTCTTAAATTTGTGATAAATAGAAAACGTAAAATTATCGTATTGCACAAATGACAACAATTTTTAGTTAATTACATGGAACATACCTTGTGCAAATTTATCATATAATTCTTAGTCCGAGGACATATCGACAGCATTCTTCTTTGATTTCAATTAGTTTGTTTCAAGAGCAACTTGGACATTTAAAATCTTGAAAATACTGTCGATCATAACATCATCACTTGGACAATTAAAATCTTGAAAATACTGTCGATCATAACTTGGACATTCCTTCGCTTGTCGCAATCTATGTTGTTAGTTTGACAGGGACACTACAAAAACCAAAACATGGAATAGTATGTAAAATACGCTTCATAGTTAGTATATAGAATAAAAGAAAATTGAAAGCCAATCCTGATACCAGTCCCAACTCATTCAGAAAATAGGAGTTCATGCATAATTAGCCCCTGGTTTTTTTTTTTTAACATGAGGCATATAATTTAAACAAAATTTAGACCAATGCATCAATTCTACAAATGGGAACCAACAAACACATGCTGCCAATAAATGCATGTTTGATTAGTATAACATGGCGAAATGTATGTATATGATGATGCTAGCTTTAGTTTTTCATATATATAAGCAACTATTTTGTTGTCAAAAAAAAGGTAGGGACTAAAAACGTCTGAATGGTAACTGGACTGGAGTTAGAATTTTCAGAGGAAACTGCGGAGCAATAACATGGTAACAAAAAAAACACCTATTTTTTTTAGAAAAAGTAGAGACTAAACATGTTCGCAAAAATTATCACAATTGAAATCACAGAAATTATCACAAACACACGTATTTTAATAGATAAAAATTTATCAAATAAACACTATTTTCTGTTTGCTCTCTTACCTTAATCAAGGAAATCACAATTGACGAATATTTATATCGAAATGGTCAATAGAGAAACCACATAAGATAAGGTGTTGAAATATATGACAACATTGATGATTTGTTTTGATCAAGGTAGTAAAGATTGTCTGCAAATTGAGCATTGTTGTCCCCCTTACAGATCTGGTGGAAACAAAAAAAAATTAAGATTAAATAGGAGAATAAAAGCCAACAAATAAAAGATTATCTAAATGACAAAAGATTTAATTTGCAAATGTAGAAGAACCTAAGTATATTGGAAAATGAAGTGCTAGAGTTTGGTGGGAGTGGTATACCTTTCTTAACTACACTTGCAGGCCAGATACTAATTTTTTTATAGATACACTACAAAAAACGGATCAAATAGCGGGGGTTTTTTTGCGGAGGTTTTAAAAACCTCCTCAGTTTAACGTTAAAAAAGGAACTTTTCGCTATTCCAATTAAAAAATTTGTTTCAATTTAAGGAGTTTTAAAACCCCTGCTGATTGTCAAGAAAAAACCCCCACTACTTGTCAAAAAAACACTTTAAACATGTAACAAAAAAAAAACCTTTCCCTCTTTCACTTTCACGTTTCTCCCTCCTCTCACTTTCACAATCCGCTCAGATTTCACCAAAAAATTTTGAAGCTTCAGATTTCACTTTCACGTTTCCCTCTCTTCTCAATTTCACAGGAACGACAGATTTCATGCTTCAGATTTTGCAAACCCTTTCCTCCTCACACTACCTATGTCTTGCGAAACCATCCCTTTCTCTCTCGCAAAACCCTCTCAACATCCATCCATCTCTCTGGCGAAACCCTCTATTCGTTCATCCCTTTCCAGAATCATTCAGTTCTTTTTCCGTTAATACTCATTTAATGGTTTTAAGATCCTTTAGTATAGGATTTCTTTGATGCTATTATTATCATTTTGAGCTGTATAACAATAGATATTTGAGCTACAATTGTTTCTTTTTATTTTGTTTTTGAGTTGGATGACATTAAATATTTTAGATATTTGACATTGCATTTATGTTATCACAGTTATATTTTTAATGAAACTTTCATTTTTTGATTAAGTTTAGTAAGTTTATGTAAGATGTATGTATAGTTATTTGTAGTTGTAGCAAAGGATTAGTTACCGAAGAAATTAGGAATTGATTAATGTTGTGGGTTTGATAGAAAAGTTAAAGAGAAGGATATTTTCCTTATTAAATCAAATTGTATAGTAGTGTAAAATCAATGGAATTTCACTCTTAACTTCTTTTATCATCTCGTAAACTTCGTGTTCTTCGACTATTTATCAAAAAAGAAAAAACATTTTAGTTTTTTTAATCTAAAGTTCTTATTACTTTAACATATCACTCAAACTCTGGTTATTTGTGTTCATTTAGTTGTTGTTAACGCTTAATGGTAATTTGATTCGATCCTTGAGTTCAACATTCGATATTACCATTTTCTTATTACTTTTGATGATTTCGTGCACTTTCCAATATCTCATCAATGACGAAGTGGTGGTGCTCTCTATTGAAAGGTAGAGAGAGAGACTTTGTAATTGCACGAACAATTGGTATTGTTCGATGTCAAAATGCTTGGTGATGAGCCCTATTTATACTACTCTTGCAGAGCTTTACATTACAAAATAGAAGAACCTAGAAGCATTTATTAGTAGAAATTGAGTACAAGAAAAATCTAGAGAAACTCTAGTTCTTTTGGGGACTCCGGGAGAGTCCCGGAAGTAACAACGAGCTAACCAATGAACCAGACCTCCAAGAGACTTAGGCACCCCCTCTTATATATATATATATATATATATATCCTTCATTTAGATTATTTCTAGCCGATGTGGGATTAACCAATCAAACTTGAATTTCCAACATTCTCCCCATCAAAGTGTGAGTCACCCACATCACTAGACTTGATCCAAACCAGGATCCACTTCCCGTTCCCCTACCAAGTTGAACCATGACTTCGATACCACTTGCTGGGTAGTCTAGAGGAGCATTGAGAGCAACAATAAGCTAACTAACTGGACCGACAAAAGACTTAGACACCATATATCCACCCAAAACCTTAATGTCATGGGTATATGCGTCCCCTCTCTTATAAATCCTTCATTTAGATCATTTCTAGACAATTTGGAGTAGAGGGTAGAACTATTTACATACTTGTTGAGAATATTTTTTATCATGAGCATTATTCGGCTGTCTTCCCTACGTAATATGCATCCTACGTCAAGTTAACATTGTTTTTTATCAACATCGTTGGTGTTATTTTCACTTATATGATGATAAACATTTGTCATATCGTTGTCTTGTATAATCAAACTATGACATTGGAGTCATAATAGGGGACTCCCATGGAGAGTTTGTGACATTTGTGGAAAGATCGAAGATTGTTGATGCATATTGAAGATGCTCCACATATGTTGCAGTCCTTGGTCTGGGTGGGTTCCATTTTTGAATGAACCTAAATAAAACAAAGATCTCACCATTAGATTGAAATGCAAAAACATTAAATCTACAGTATATATTTGTTTAGCACAGAATTACCTACATTTATCCATTTAAAAGTGATAGTGAGAAAGATATATAAAAAATTAATACTTTATTCAGCATCTCAGTCTCTCTTCTGGTGGAACTCTTAACCCAAATATGCAGGAGTAAACTTGTAGCTCTAATGATTATGTTGATGAATGCAAGAGCAAGTCTAGCCATGGGGTTATGGTAACATTAATGCAAAGGGTTCTTTATATTGATAGGATAGTATTTAAATGGAGCTTAGAAGTTCACTTAGCTATAAAGTAATGGTGAATGATGCGAACTTTATCAATGATATATAGGCACCTTCTTTGAAGATCACCACCATGCAGTTTAGTCGAGCTTTCATGATGCAAAGCAGGGGATAATGAAGATTCGCATGTACTGTGTTGGAAATTCTTTCACCAAGTTGATCATTAACAATAATGCCCAAACTTAAGTTACTCTCGGTCCCTCGACCTAAAGAATACGCAACGTTAGTTCAGGAAATAATTGTTGTACAAATCTCCATGAAATAATATGCAGTGGAAAAATTTCATCATTCAAACACGATATTCATGGGACTAACAGTTTTGGGAGCAGAGAATTTCTCAAGAGGTTCTGATTGACTTTATGTACCACACTCTTGATTATTTGTTAACTGTTCTAAAGACGTAAAAAAATATATATGAATTCCTATTTGACAAGGGATATGAATACATATTTTGGTCGCTTTTGACACAATACTTAATTAAGATGATTCGGTCAATTAATAACATGGCCTTCTAAAACCACACAAAAAATCATCACCAAAATCCTAACATAAAATCCAATTGAAAACCTTACTCCTAGTGTGTGTTCCTCTTCAACCCTTCATAGAAGAAGGTAGGTAGCACAACACGCGGTGATGATGTAGCAAGGCAATATTAATGAATTCTAACTTATAAAAAAAAAGAAGTAAAGAAAACCATATTACTTGGTAAGAATCTTGGTTCCTAATGAAATACGAACATAAAAAAAAGATATAATTTAGCGTACATAAGGATAAGTCTTTGTATTTCTCCAACTTTGTTTGAAACATGTGGGATGTCATATATGTAAAACAACCAAAAACATCAACGCATTATTGATGCAAACAATACGTGAATGATTTCACCATCAATACTTTCTCAGTTAAAACAAAAGAAAAAAGGAAAATAAAGGGGGAAAACCCATAATATCCAGCCCTGGAAGGTTAGAAAGACTAAACTAAATTTTTATCATAGGAAGTTATAAAATAAATTTCATTTTACGTGTATTGGCTTGCCTTAATCGAGGAAATCACAGTTGTTGTAGACTTAAATAAAAATGAATAATAGAGCAAAGAACAAAAGAGAAGGCATTGAAATATAGGATAACATTGATGATTTCCTTTTGATCAAAGCAGCAACGATAGCCCACAAACTATATGTTGTTGTCTTTCTCTCATCTATCTACTGGAAAAAACAACTTAACATTAACCAGGAGAAAATAAGCCCAAAAAAGTAACAAATGATGACAAAAGATAATGTGATCTAAGTCGAATGAAGCTTCGGTACTAACTCTTAATACAGTAAATTCAATCGTTCATGTATATGTGTGAAGAAATCTTATATATAAAGCGAGAATAGAGAAAGATAACATTACAATTTCAGGGGAACGGCGGTTGCGCTTGATAACATATTTATAAGGATTTCGGAAGATTAGAGTTAGCATTGGATTAACTTTTCAGGATATCAAATTTTAAATATTTAAATCAAAAGATAAATACATATTATTTAGAAAAATATCAAATTTTGAAAACATTTCACTATAAAAAGATGAATAGAAAATTATACTAATTTATAAAAATAAAAATAATAGACAAATGAATTTATAACCTAATAGACACATATGTGTATAAAAACTTAAAAATTATTTCAACTTTCATAGTTTAGTTCAATCAATCATGAAAATATTTCTTTCGTTTCTTATATTATTATATGCCTACTATTTCTATATACACTTTTTCCCCACAACTCTTCTCTATACACTTGGTTTGATGATGGTAGACAATCTCTACCAATAATGCAATTAAAAAAATGTAGAAGAAGTTAATTATTTCGGAAATTGAATTGCTGGAATTTCATAGTGTCATTTGGTGGGAGTGGTACACTTTTTTTTAACCAAAGAAAATTGAATTTATTTAAAAAAATAACAAAGAAGGCATAAAAGATACCAAGGGGGGACTAGACCAAAACCCAAGGCAAGAGAGAAATAATAGAAAAAGCAGTAATAGGAAAATCTAGGCAAAGAACAGCCAAACGAAATGAAAAAAATACAAAAGAAATGACTAAAAAATAAAGCAAGATCAAAAGGATCCAGAGACAGAATTTTCTTTTGAACGAGTATCGCTTCCAACGACCAGTTTCTTTTTTGTTTCAATTTCTTCTTTTGAGTCTTGGACACCATCGGTTCAAAGTCATACCGCGCAGCTGATCCATGGGAATCAGAAGCCACGGGATCACCAACATCGCCTAATGATTCGCCCCAAAGCTTTCTTAAAATTTTCATGTCAGCTACAACAACTGGATTCGATGTAGCAACAGATTCTGAGGCAGCAAGCGGATTTTGGGCCGTTGGATTGAAAATATTTTTATGTGCCACTAATGCTTGCATATTAGAAACAGCCTTATCACCTGAGAAATTCCCCCAATTAGTCCCTAAAATCTCATGTCTGTTGCCTCCATTGGGAGGGAAATAACATCAGAATCAAGCCGAGTCGTGGGAGATTGGGTGGAGGAAGAACATACCTCCTGCAAAGAGATATTTGATGAAGAAGGGACCACCATCACCCCTAAAGTGGGGGCATTAACAGGAGAACTATGAACAAAAGTAGATTTCTCAGAAGAGATTACAAAATGAGGAGCCGACGAAATCAAAGAATCCTTTTGCGTAACATTACGATCAGTAGGATTTTTTTTGCTACACCAAGAAGAGGGTTTGGGCTCCCAGTCTCCTCAGGTAAAATAACAATGTTATTAAAACCCTTGAAGCAGTTGGGATCACTCTCTTCCTATACCAAAACCACATTAGTATCTTGCATATTGGATGGGCAAACGTCCAATATATTCACAAGCTCAACATTTTTCTCCATGACAATTGACTTCCCCTTATCATTCTTTGGCATAGTAGGTTTAATAGGGACATGATTCACCTTTCGAGGATGCACCTAATTTCCTATCGGACGAGACTCATTGCAACGCTTACAATTTTGGAGTGAGTGTCCAATACATTGACAAAATTTGCAAAACAAAGGAACACGCTCATATTCCACTCCGATGAGAAAAGTGTATCCCTCTCTTTCTACTAACAATTGATTATACAATTTAGCAGTTAAATCAACATCAATAAGGACTCTAACAAAGTGGCCAAAAGTCCTCTTCAAAGTCGCTTCACCCAAAGCAATAGGGACCCCTAAACTACCACTTATCTCAAACAAACGGAAAACACTTGGATTCAAATTACTAGAACCAAGCGACCATACTCGTCTATGATCAACCTTAGAGACAAAAGAAAATTCAAAGAATCCTTTGCCAAGAGAAATCATAGACCAGTCGGAAGACGTATTCCACATATTAGAGATTTTATTCTTCAATTCTTTAATCTGATAAGGCTTGTCCCCTTTGGACAAAATAATTCTCCCATATAAAATATTGACACATTCAGCAATACTAGCCCGATATTCAGCTTCAGAAATTTAATAGCAAGAACATCCCCTTTGAGGCAAGACTTCATGATACAAACCAGATGGTTGACAATTTAATAATCGATTGATGGCTTGAATTAAACAAATTGGAAATCGATTAATGGCTTAAAAATAGAGTGAGGAATCGATTTCTTTCTTGAATAATAAAGGAATGAATCGATTGATGGCTTAATAATAGGGAAGAATAACAACTTTGGTAGAATTAAAGGGAATAATAACAACTTCGGCAGAATAAAAGGGAAGATAATTGGGAAAGGAAACTTGCGGTTATATTACAAATTGTAGTAAGGATTACAAACCCAAACTACCCAAAGAGCAATGCTCTTCTCAGAAGTTACAACTTCTGGCCTTAAACTTACAATAACTTCCAACCTAACCTTCTGAACAACAAAATACCAAATATATATCCAAACCACACCCAAATCAAATAACTAACAATTTAAATTCAAACTAACACACAATAACTACTTCCTAATATTATATTATTTATTCTTCTTATTTCTCCTTTCATAAAACCATCAAATGACGGATTTACCCTTCTAGCTCTTAACAAGAGTAGATGCTCTCTCACTTTGATAGATGACTAATGTGCTTGTCAAATAAGGCCGAACCAGAAGAGTTTTGTACAACATTTGCAAAGGATTTCTCAGATTTAAAGTTAGAGGATTGAGGCTTACCTACCACCACTTCAGAAAATTATTTCCCATTAACGTCGTGTTCAATCCTGGAAGGTTGAAAATTCTTTGTGTGAATGATGTGTTCAGAAATTGCCTGTTGCTGCGATGAGAGAGTGGGGCAATGGCACAATAACTGAAGCAAGTCATCCGTCACCGCTGATGTGATTCTAAAATCAAGATATTTAGGTTTTCTTGATGTTAGGAAATTGCAACAAATTTCCATATAATTATATTTGAGTTTTTCTTCTCGTTGTTACAATTGACAAACTGAGACAAAGTTTATATAGTGAGTTACATGCTATAAATTGTGAGAACTACATTACACACAAATATAAGCCTCTCAATTTGATGTCTTTCCTATTATTACTCATTAATTTCACTCCTCCTTATTTTTCTCATCTTTCATTGACCAACAATCTCCCACTTGAAGACTGATTGCAATCGGTCTTCACAACTTGGTCAAATGACATAATTTATGAGTCTGTTATTATAGCAGGCTGACTGAAGTTGAGCACAACTTCAATTTGTCTATTGTCACCACTTTTGTTAACATGTCTGCTGGATTCTCACTTCCTTGAATCTTGCTCAATGTTAGCACCTCATCCTCAAGCAGAGATCTGATGAAATGATAACGAAGACCAATGTGTTTTGTTCTTGAATGAAATGCTGAATTCTTTGCCAGATGTATTGCACTCTGACTATCACTATACAAAACATTTTTCTCCTGAGTAAAACCCAACTCTGTTAACAATCCCTGAAGCCATATCAATTCTTTGCTGGCTTCTGTTACTGCTACATACTCGGCTTCTGTAGTGGATAAAGCAACAATCTTTTGTATTCGTGATATCCAACTAACTGCTCCAGTACCAACCGTAAATATATATCCGGTTGTACTTCTTCGGTGATCAACATCAGCAGCAAAGTCTGCATCAACGTAGCCTTGTACTTTTATTTCTCCTTTGCCAAAGTACAAACATTTCTCAGTGGTGCCTCGTAGATACCTCAAAATCCACTTAACTGCTTCCCAATGAGATTTACCGGGATTTGACATAAACCTGCTAACAACTCCCACTGCATGACCAATGTCTGGCCTCGTACAGACCATTGCGTACATCAAACTTCCAATGGCTGAAGCATACGGAATGTTAGCCATGGATTCTTTTTCTTCCTCCGTCTGAGGAGATTGGTCCTTGGATAGGCGAAAATGACTTGCCAAAGGTGTACTAACCGATTTAGCATTGCCCATGTTGAACCTTTGCAAGACACGGTTGATGTATTCTGATTGAGATAACTGCAAAACTCCTTTTTGCTTATCTCTCGTGATTTGCATACCAAGGATTTTTCTTGCAGGACCTAAGTCCTTCATGTCAAACTCTTTTGACAACTGCATCTTCAAGTTTCTTATCTCGTCCATATCTGAACCTGCTACCAACATGTCATCGACATAAAGTAACAAAATAATATAACTGGACTTATATCTTTTGAAGAAACAACAGTGGTCGGCATTGCACTTCTTGAAATCTTCCTTGTGCATGAAACTTTCAAACTTCATATACCACTGTCTTGGAGCTTGTTTCAGGCCATACAAGCTCTTTTTTAGCCTACACACCATATTCTCTTTCCCTTCTTCTGAGAATCCTTCGGGTTGGTGCATGTATATTTCCTCAACTAAATCTCCATGAAGAAATGCAGTCTTCACATCCAATTGCTCAAGATAGAGATCTTCACTAGCAACAATACTCAACACAGACCTGATAGTATTGTGCTTCACAACCGGAGCAAAAATTTCGTTGTAGTCAATTCCTTCCGTTTGTTGGAATCCTTTTACCACCAGTCGAGCTTTGTATCGCTTAGAGCCATCATGCTCCTCCTTCACTCGATACACCCATTTGTTGTGAAGTGCTTTCTTTCCCATAGGTAACTTAGCTAGTTCCCATGTTTGATTGGAAATTAAAGACTTCATCTCATCTTTCATTGCAAGCTCCCACTTACTTGCATCTGTGGTCTGACATGCTTCTGCATAATCTTCAGGCTCGCCTCCATCTGTCATCAACATGTAGTCCATGTATTTCCTATTAGGAACAGGAATTCGAGAAGACCTTCTCAATACAGGAGTAGGAGTATGATGCAATGGTGTGTCAGAAGGTTGTCTATTACTTGATTCAGTTGATTCCTCTAACTGAGAATTTTCAACAGTGGGACTTTCTGGGACATCGTCCACCTCTGCATACACTGGCTCACTCAATTTTGAGTCATTTGTGGTTGTGTTATGCTTGTCTTTGTACATCACTTTTTCATTAAAGATTACATCTCTACTGCGAATCATTTTTTTATTTTCATCATCCCAAAGTCGGTAGCCAAACTCATCCTCACCATAACCGATGAAAGTGCACTTCTTTGATTTGGGATCAAGCTTATTTCTGCCTTGATCACTAATGTGCACATATGCTATACATCCAAAAACTCTAAGATGCGAGAGTTTTACCTCTTTTCCACTCCATACCTCTTCTGGTATTTTGTGCTCCAAGGGAACCGATGGACCTCGGTTGATTAAGTAAGCTGCTGTGTTGACTGCTTCTGCCCAGAACTGCTTAGGTAAGCCTGACTGCACACGTAAGCTTCTGGCTCTCTCAGTCAATGTTCTGTTCATACGCTCTGCCACACCATTGTGTTGAGGCGTTCCTGGTACGGTTCTCTCCATCCTGATCCCGTACTCATAACAGAACTTCTTGAATCTAGTGTCTTCATATTCACCGCCATTGTCGGTTCTGAGCTTTTTGATCTTCAATCCTGTCTCATTTTCCACCATGGCTTTCCATCTCTTGAAGGCCTCAAATACATCAGACTTATGTTTCAGAAAGTATACCCATACCTTTCTAGAGTGATCATCTATAAAAGTCACAAAGTAGTTTTTTCCACCAACGGATGAGACAGTTGTTGGACCCCATACATCGGAGTGAATAAGCTTAAGTCTCTCTTTCTTTGGGGTTCTTCCACTTGTCTGAAAGCTGACTCTTTTCTGCTTTCCAAGTATACAGTCTTCACACATGTCAATTTCTATTGACTGAAGACTTGGTAGTTTTCCTTTTGAGTACATAACCTTCATCCCTTTCTCACTCATATGGCCTAATCTCTGGTGCCATAGGTTGGGACTTTCATTTGTTGCAACTGCAATCAAATGGCATGCTCCTGTTGTCTTGTAAAGAGTACCACTCTTTCTACCGTGAGCAATCGTCATTGCACCCTTTGAAATCTTCCAATCGTCGCCATGGAAGACTATTGTGTAGCCGTCACTAGCCAACTGGCCTACGGAGATTAAGTTCTTTGTCAGGTCGGGAATATGTCTAACATTTTTTAATTCCCAAACAGACCCATTCAACTTAATCTTTACTTCACCTTTTCCCACAATCTTACAAGATTGTTCATTACCAAGGTAAACTTTACCTAGGTTTCCAGAGACATAATTCTTAAAGAAATCTTTTTGGGAAGTGGCGTGAAAGGATGCTCCGGAGTCTAACACCCAAGACTCGTCCTTGCTCTCCAATGAACATATCAAAGTATCACCTCCTTCTGAGGTTGAAGCAACATTTGCTTCATCTTTAGCCTCTTGGTTCTTTCTTGGGAGCCTACACTGATTTTTGTAGTGCCCCGTCTTTCCACAATTCCAACATTCGATATTCTTTGAATTGTGGGAACTACGATGATTTCTGGATTTGGACCGCCTTTCCTTTGATTTACCGCGTCCATATTCTCTGATTGAATTTCTTCCTCTTGATTCTGTACGTAATACTGAAGAGGATGGCGATTCACCCGACTCTCTCCGTCGAATCTCTTCACTGAGAACCAGATCACGAACATCGTCAAACTTCATCTTTGTACTTCCCGATGAGCTACTCACAGCCGTGACTGTAGCGCTCCAACTATCTGGTAGGGAAGACAAAAGTATCAATGCTCGTACCTCATCGTCAAATTCAATACCAACTGAACTCAATTGGGTTGTGACAATATTGAGTTCATTGATATGTTGCGCAATTGATGCGTCTTCTGTCATCCGAAGCGTAAACAACCGTCTCATCAAATGAACTTTATTTGATGCTGAAGGCTTTTCATACATACTAGAAAGAGCCTTCATAAGACCAGCGGTTGTCTTCTCCTTTGCAATGTTAAAAGCAACATTACGAGATAATGACAATCGGATAACACCAAGTGCTTGCCTATCGAGAAGGTTCCACTCATCTTCCTGCATCGAAACTGGCTTCCTTTCTGTGAGAGGTTGATGTAGCTTTTTCTGATACAAATAATCTTCTATCTGCATCTTCCAAAAACTAAAGTCCGCACCATCGAACTTTTCAATTTTCACTTTGCCTTCGTCTGCAGCCATTGCTCCCACTCAAATATGACTTCTTTATGCAAAACACAACAAACAAGCTTTGATACCAGTTGTTAGGAAATTGCACAAAATTTCCATATAATTATATTTGAGTTTTTCTTCTCGTTGTTACAATTGACAAACTGAGACAAAGTTTATATAGTGAGTTACATGCTATAAATTGTGAGAACTACATTACACACAAATATAAGCCTCTCAATTTGATGTCTTTCCTATTATTACTCATTAATTTCACTCCTCCTTATTTTTCTCATCTTTCATTGACCAACACTTGAAACCCTCTTGTTCCCCAATTCGTAACAACACTCTCGCACACCACCAATCCCAAGTGAAGCATGCGCAGGTGGGGCAAAAACCTGAAGAAGATCAAGTGTAATGTCATCCATATTAGGCCAATAGCATTTAGGGCATGAAACCCTAAGAGCGCGGTACACTTTTCTTAACTACACTTGTGGGAAAAATCTTCAAATTTTTTAGACTTAAATATAGTTCTCAATGCTACAAATATTGAGGCTTTTCTAACTTTCCTGTAAGTCTTGTATTATTTTTCGTCACTGAAATCTAGAATTTTTGCTTTTAGCCCTTTCTCTAGTGTTTTAGTCCTTATAATGTTGATTATTTTTGGTTTTACTTCCTAAATATATAGATCATTTTTATGTTAATCCCTAAATTATACACTAAATGAGGACTAGTTCTAAAAATAAATATATTTTACATGTTTAAATATATGTTCAGCCCCTGTAAATATCACCATAATCCATTTAGGTCTCTGTAAAAAATTTTTCAAAATGGCCCTTTCAAATATAAATCATTTACGGTTAAGCCCCTCGGTCAACTTTTCATCCAAAAAAGTTTAAAATAAGGTTTAAATATATGTTCAGCCACTGCAAATATGACCATAATCCATTCAGGCCCCTGTAAAAAAAAACCAATGTCGTGTGTCATCATCTCATTGAACCATTATGTCACGTGTCGCTGAATGCCACGTCATCATCCCATGTCACCATGGACACATGGCACTGACATGTGCCATGTCAGCAACCAATAGGTGGCTGCCACGTGGCACTAGTGTGACAAAGTGGGGCACCTTTATTACTAAAAAATATATATTTTGGGACAACATGGGTGTTGAACTCGTGACCTCCCACTGATGGTATATCCAAATTACAATTGAACCAACTTTTGTTACTTAGTTAAGTTAGGCCATTTACAAGTATATGTTTAATTAAAAAAGTAAAATAAAATTCAGATCATACCTAGAAAACAAATGCAAACACGTGGCATAATGACCCAATGAGATGATGACACGTGGCATTGATGATTTTTTTACAGGGGCCTAAATAGATTATGGTGATATTTGCAGGCGCTGAACATATATTTAAACCTTATTTTAAAGTTTTTTTGGATAGAAAGTTGAACGAGGGG
Organism: Astragalus glycyphyllos; assembly: GCA_963573325.1. Classification (NCBI taxonomy): domain Eukaryota; kingdom Viridiplantae; phylum Streptophyta; class Magnoliopsida; order Fabales; family Fabaceae; genus Astragalus; species Astragalus glycyphyllos. The sequence continues at coordinate 51,424,789 of OY754312.1, read as the reverse complement.
CTTAATTGTAAACGATTTATATTTGCAAGTGTCATTTCAAATTTTTTATTTTTACTGGGGCCTAAATAGATTATGGTGATATTTCCAGGGGCTAAACATATATTTAAACCTATATTACAAGAAAGAAAAACCAAAAAAAAGAAAGAATTTTGCATGGACTATAAAACAAACTTTACGAAATTATGGGAAACAATTTTTTCCTAAGGACGAAAAACATATCTAAAACATATTTTTTATAGACAATACTAATTGAGAGTGAAATGGACTTATGGGTTCTTGCCTCATGCACCACTTTGAAAATGGTGTCTGGGTTCACTAAGGATGTAATAGTAAAAGCAACAATTATGGGTTCTTCTTAGAATAGGCAACTTTTTGACCTCCACTTCCATATTGCTTGTGTCGAAGCATTCATTTCCAAAATAGATGCCACGTTTCTATGGACACCTTGGTGTCGAAGCATTCATTCTCCAAAATATAGGCCCTTGTAAAAAAATAATCAATGCCACGTGTAAAAAAATAATCAATGTTTTGAGAAATAAGGTTTAAATATATGTTCGTGTGTGGTGAGGTGGAAATTTGTGAAAGGGAACAATATTTATGATAGAAGATGGTGGAGAGAATCCAAAATGTTTTGAGATTACTAAAATCTGGGAGCGGTGAATGTACGTTGCTTTTCCTATTGCTTGTTTTGCGTTGACGCTCGATTCAAAGAAGATGAGGGTAGGACCGAAGGGAAGATGAGGGTCGTGGAGGAGGACACAAGGAGGAGGAAAGGGAATGGTAGAGGGCGATGTGAGAAAGAGAAAATCACCATTTTACCCCTTACTAACTCAAATTCAATCGTAATAAGTAGGTTTGTACATTAATGCACTATTTTTTAAATGGTCCATGGAATAAGGAGGCTAGACTTCTATATCATTCTTATTGTAGAGGGGACTGACATTCATAATTTTTTGATTTAATTGACAGTTATAAATTATTTATTTTAAGCAAATCAAATTTAGCCCACACTATGCATCGCATGACTAATAAGGTTTAGTATAGAAGTAGAGGCAGAATTTTTAGTTAAGGGGTGCAAAATGTATGACTTAATATATAATTTTTTTAACTAATATTTTTTCCAAGTGAAATGAATATATACCTATATTAGTAGAAGTCATACTTCACTTGGATTATTAATAGTTATACTTGTTGCATAATTCAATATTATAAAATGCAATACCATATATGATACATCTAGTTGCATAAAATTATAAAATTCAGCAGCTGATCAAGAACAAGTATGGGTGCATAGTGATAGCGTATTAAGGTGACTGAGTGATAGTTTGAGGCTTTTTTTAATTGTATTTGTTTGGGATTGGGATAGTGCTGGGAATGTCAATCAGCGTATTGTAATTCGACTAGGAAGAAAAATGAATTTGGATATATGAATTTTGATTAGGAAGCGTACTGGGATGAGAAGAAGTTGGGTATGTGAGTTTAGGTTTCTAATGTTGGGCTAGAAAGAAATATGGACCCTATTTTTATAAATTCACAGACTTACAGGCTACCCATAGCCAGATTGGGCTCGGGCTTTTGCGGATCGAGCTCAAAATGGGCCCAATTCCTTTGGTCCAAACCCTCCCATTTTTTGGGCTAGCCCAGCCTGGCCCGACGGGCCCAGTCCATTTTGCCAGCTATACTTATAAGTCTACTTTTAGGACACATTAATAGTTCCTATGAGACGACCCTCGTCCTCATCATAGTAACCCTTATACTTAACCTCTTAATTTCAAGAAAACAGATAAATTTAAAACTTAATATAATCAAACACATATGACATATATATAAAAAGGTTAAGAGTTTTACAAAACATGTGGCAATACTAAAGCCAATCAAAACATATATCAGAATACTACCAAACAACGGAAAATAATAACACAAAACAAAGCCAGCTAACTAAAACGAGACTGAAAAGACTGACACACTGGCTAAACAAAACTCAGGTCCTCATAATGACACACTTGTCTGCTCCATCATATCGCACTGGCATCCTCGGTGTCTTCAACGTCCATCGTGGAAGGAAGAGTATCTCCTTCTACTGCAAGCGGCTCCTCGACGGAATCTAAGCGATACAATAAATATACAAGAGAAAAATACACAAGGCTAAGATACATGTATAAGTCAGAAAAATGGGAAGATAAGGTAAAACTTAATTTAAACATGTTACAGGTGTATTAAATCATATTATTTCTTATCTTCTCTTCTTTATTAATCTTATGCCTCTGACTCTATCTATGAATGTTTCCATACTATATGCTGACTCTGGCCATATCCTGATGCCACAACATCCCGCATCCCCCAAGGACGCCATCAATATGTCCTACTAAGGACCCCGACCCGGTACTCGACCTCGTGTGTCCCATACCACACGGCTGTGGACTTACAACACATATGCAATCTATATGATTATGTTTGATTACTCCTTAACCTGTATGCCTTACTCATTTTTATGATCAGTATACTATCTCCTGCACTACGGTTAAGTATTCATTCCACTTTAGACCTCCTATTCATAACTGTTAGTTCACTATGCACACCTAGGTTCATTATGAAATTCTAACTTCATTACAATTATTATTAAATTTCTCAATATAAATAAGTCATTTCGGCAATTTCACATATAATCATGAATAAAACAATATCATTTAAACAATCAAAGCAATCAAAACAATCACTCAATTAATCAAATAATAATATAATACTTTCCTATGTGTTAACCGGTCATCGACGGCCTAAACTTCATTTAACCTTAACTCCAAAGAGTAGTCAAATGATCTTTAGGTATCAATGACTAACCAAGAGAGTGCTCAAGAAGGAACCGAGCATGAAACAGCTGACAAAGGAGGGATCAACTCAATTGCCGGAGGATTTTCAGGTGAAAGAGCCACCACTTCGGCCTGGAAAAGGTATGTAAAGTCAATAATGACAGTCGGTAACAGTGGCGTCCAGGTATCACCTTTGAAATCAAGGACTTCAGTGGCGTCAATACCCAGGAATCACCTTTGAAATCCAGGACTTCAGTGGCGTCCAGCCACACTCAGACGACCCCATTGTGATCTAAGTCACAACCAGCGACTTTAAAGTGGCCAAAGTCCTGATAGATGGAGGCAGCTTGGCCAACGTACTCTATGGAAAATGCTTCGATGAGATGAAACTCCCACCGAGCATGCTAAAGGACTATCCCAACACCTAGGTCGGATTCTCAATCCGACGATACCTAAATCTCCGCACAACATTTGAAGAAAAGAAGGATCCAAAGACAGTAGTGTTACAGTACATGGTCGTTCAAGCTCATTCCTCCTACAACATGATTATAGGAAGACGAGCTCTGAACGCTCTCTTAGCAGCATCTTCCTATCCGCACCTATGTGTAAAGTATCCCTTGCTGAACAGAAGAATAGGAACAGTGAAGGGAGATCAGGCAATGGCAAGAAAGTGCTACGCGGAAAGTGTCAAAATCAAGATGGTTCAGAAAAGAAAGGAAGGTACACAACCGTGCGGAGCGACCACCGCTAGGGAGGATCAAAAGCAAGTTGCAGGGCGTGACCCAAAGATACCAGGCTAGAAATAGGATTGGGTCAAAAGGTAGTAAAACCGGTCCTTCAAAAAAGAAAAAGAAGTAAAAAATGTACTATAGGCCCTCCAACTGTACGAAAAACATCAATAAAAGGACTAAATTATTTTATCCTTATCTCCCAAAAGTCTAGAATGGATCACAATAACCCCAAGTGTAAAGTCCTGACAGGTAAGAACCAAGCAACACATGACGTTACCCTCGGGCAAACAAATCAAGTCCCGATAGGCAATAGGCGGGGCTAACGAGTTCTTGCCCCACCCTTGGCCGAACCTAACGGGGAAAACGAGTCTGGCAAGCTCGCCGCACCATTGGGAATCTCTCTAGACATAAGTTTTGACAGGTGAAGACTGGCGAAAGCCGACATACACCCTTGGGCAACTGGCAATTCTACAAATTTACAAAGCAAAGCGACGAGAAGTGTCGGGTCTCTTGGCCTGTATGGCCAAGACCTTAAACGAAAATAGTTCAAAACAAAAATCAACAAATGCAACAACAGCAATGGCAATGTCAGGTCTCTTAGCCCGTGTGAGACGAAGAGGCGTTGAACTTAGTACAAAGGCAAAGCACCAACAGCATTGGCAGAAAAAGGCTTGCAGAAAGAGATACGCAAAGACAAGGAGACAGTGCGAAAAAAAGCGAAAGTGGAAATGGTAGGAGGAAGGAACTATTTATAGACCACTTAAGAAATATGCAAATGGTCATGATCACTCAGACTGCGCTTCATCCAACGGCGCGATAAAGGGGACGAGACGGATGGCGCAGATCGACACACCTTTCCACATCCCACCGTTAGATGAAGACACGCGTCGATCCATGAATGGAGACGTCATGACATGACTATCCTTGGGAACAGGCGCAGTAATCACATGTCATAACTCACGCCGCATCATTCAAATCAAACGTCAGGCGCACGAAACCGAAAAAACGCTTACAAACCGATCGGTCACGACAAAGAATAGAAAAGGTACAATTCCACATCCAACCTTTTTTTATTACTTCATGAAAGAAAGAATACAAGGCATTACACATTTTCCATTTCGTTTATATTGAAGCATGAGAAATTACATGTGTAGACATATACACATACATATTCTAATCTAAAGGCCAACGGGTCAAATACGGAGTCGTGGCCGAAGCCTCCTTTGTATCTTCATCTGCAGGAAACTCCCCCCGTGTCGAGCGTCTAGTAGAAAAGCATCCTCTCCAAACCAATGCTCGACCCAAGAAGACTCTCCCAAGTCAAGTGCACAAAGAGGAAGACCACCTAATGAAGGCTCTTGGGCAAGGTCGTGTCCCCTAGTACTCCTGTTGAGCATCAAAATGTCTGCAGGAATACTCAGGGAACTCAAAGAAGGAAACCTGATCCCACACGCTGGAGCAAACATGGAGAAGAAGAGCAAGGAAGAACTGCAACATTCACAGAGAAGAACCCTCCCCCTTCATGCACATATATATACATGAGGACGAATGGGTGGTTACAGAATCAGCATTTACGAAGGACACAAAAAAAAACAGTCAAACGAGGAAACCGAAAATAGACATATCAAAGGATGAAAGGTCAAACGGTCCACACATCAAATTAACCGCATGTCCAATCACTGGTCCAGAATCAACAGAATCGAGGAGTACCGACCACTGACCAAAAGACTAGGCATATAGAACCACCTCATCTAAACCGAAGGGTTGAGCGCCGAAAACCAAGTTCAAATGAACTGAAGGGCTATAGCACAAATCGAGCTCCACTTGTTTGAACGATTTCGCACTCCGCGCTCGCCGCTTGTAGGGCTCTGTTCCCACTCGGAACGGTCAGCTCTATCATCGGCTAGGCTCTATCCCTGATTTACCTCCCCTGTCTGTAACAGTCAACTCAGCCATTAAACTGTAATAACTAGCATTTATGTACCCTCTACTATAAATGTAGACCTTTGAGGCCAATGAAAGGATCCCAATTCATTCTCTCAATTCAACTCTCATCACACACACTAGTACACGTTCGGTCCTTTCTCAACAAGAAAAACCGACCGTAACAATAATCACTTTTTTATAAAACTTTCCACAACATAATTTTTTTTAGCATTTTTAAATATAACAAATACAGTGTCGCTCGTGTGGATGTACATAATACTAGTAATGAATGTCAGCCTTGAAACTTTAAAAAGAATAAATGGTAGTTAAAACTAGTATTTGAAGAAGCACAAATTATGGAATCCGAGCCGCACAATATTGGTCCACGTCACTGATCCTAGAGATTTATTATAATCCAACGGCACTCGTACCTTTGGTCGGTTATGGTTTTAACAGTGTCTTTTTGTGTATTTAATTTTGTCCGTTTAAAGTCAAGTGAGACTGTTTCTCTCACCCGACGACCTGCCTACCTTATAACCCCCATCCGCTTATCCAGCCCTACTTCCACTCATCAATTTATTATAAATATGTGATTGTTTTCAGGACTTTGACAGTACTAGAAACAATCGGCGTTGTTTCTCCAAAATTGAAAGATTTAGTTTTCCTTTTTCTATTTTCATTGAATTGCATTTGCAGAGTTTACAACCTATCTATCGCTCAATTATATGTAAGATATCTTCTCACATATACTTGTATGTTTTATTCTCTTATAACCATATGTTAGGGTTTGGCTAATCGCAAGTGATTCAATGTGTTGTTTTGTCTCTGCTAGATCCATGTGTGTTGCAATAGTATATTGTATTTCGACTATCGTTGCGAGCTTGATCAAAAGGAAGTCATCAATGTTGAGTTATATTTCAGCACCGTCTTTGTTGTGTTTTGCTCTACTGCTCCTTTTGATAGTATGCAATATAAATCTACAACGACTGTGATTTCTTTGATTAAATATGAGTAAGTAAAAATACGTAAAAGAATGTTATCATTAATTATGAAATTAATTCATATATTTGATTTTTATATTTAACATCGTAGTTGAACTTAAATTAATTAATTTTACTTATTTGATACTAATTGATTGGTTTTACTACTTATTTTCGATTTGCATTTGAGTTTGCAGGTTTTATTTGCAATTGGAAACATCTACACCACACCATGTGGTGCCATTCAATGAGGTATAATTTCTTTCCCCTTTTTGATCCATCTTCCATGTCAAACTGAACCTTTTTTTTCATGGTTATTTCCTTATCATAGGATTTTTTTTTTCCTATTCTCGTGTGCATAACTTCCTTTATAATCTTTTTAAATTATTTCTCTCTATTTACAACTTTCCCTTATGTTTTTTCTTTATGGTGTAGATGTATAGTATAGTCTGCATGCACCTTGAAGTGTTTTCAAAGACTGATTTTTAGTTGCGTAGTCCAAGATCCACCCTTCTGCTAAAAGATGCTTCTTTGTATTAAGTTTCCATTTTCTTTTAGCAGTTGAGGTTTTCTCTATTCAATGTAGATACATTTTCACGATGACTACATAACAAAAATCAAGTTCAACTTTAACTTCCACAATTGGAGGATTAACATCTGAATATAGGTTCATTTGAGAATCAGAAAGAAGGTGTGAAAGATTGTTGAAGATGGTACAATGCATCTCGTTGTGGTCAACTTGGGGCACCACAAAAATCTTGTTGGATTTCTTGACCAAAACTTTAGTATATTTGAAAATTGAAGTGTATACCTTCTGGTATATTTATCAGGCGACTTGTACTTGTATCTTCTTTATCAGAAAAACATTTATTTTCACTCTACTCGATTATCAATCAAAGATTTGTAAGATGTTTTCTTACTTTTATTGATAACACATCTAATGGACTTGAGGAGGATAATAGGTCGGCCCTAAAGACACTTTCAAAGGCCCACATGGTTAAAAGATTATTATTAAGACTTCTATTAGCTCCCATTAATATTTGATCCAATTATTTTACTTTATATTCACCACTATCTAGTTGCGTGTAAGTGGCCCAAGCCCATTAGTTTGATTATCCCTAGTAATCAAATCTACCTATTTATATTGTAATGTTCTCTGTTGAAAGAAAATGGAAATTCTGTAGTTTTTATGTTAATTTCCCTTTGCAACTCAAGAGTTTTCTGATTAGCTTTAGTGTAGCCTATCATTTGTTTTGAAAAGTTCCCCAACCTTCCTACTCTTACATCGAAGTGCATTATGATTAACAACATTAGGACATAACTCAACTTCATACACTATCAAACGCTTCCTACTTTTGGACTTATGAGAGCGTCTGCGCTTTTGAGTTTTTCAGTACATTTAGGCCTTGAATTAATTCACCAGCATCAAAACATAAATGTGAGGTGCAAAGATTTCCACCGAAGACAACATATATAAATGACAAGTTGCAATACACTAGACACACATAGGTGACAGGGTAACAATCGGTACGACACTGATACACTGTCTGATTACCACCATAGAGATAGTCCTTTTCATCATCTGTCCATCTCCTGTTTTCCGTTATTTCCTCTTTCTCCTCTTTTCTACAATTTTAGCTTTTAGACGAATTGATTTTATTGAGAAATATAATCGGAAGTGTTAGATTCATTCATCGGTGTAAAATTATTGGAAAGAGTGACAAGAGTAATTAGTAAAGTTTAGAGAATCCATACTGAATTCCTGCCCATTTTAGGCACCAACTCTCATAGGTCTAGTAGACTAAACATGGAATCTCACCATAAAAATTAATTGGATGAATTTGGTTGGGAATATGTATCGGCTAACAAGGGAAGGGGGCTGATTGTTGTGTGGGATGTTAATTTCTTCAAGAAACTAGTTTATGGTTGAAAGAAATCCTTACAAATAAAGAAGTATTAGTAAGATTTTTACGACACTATGATAAGTACCAACATTCCTCATAGTGAAACAGAATATAGAACTGTATTTTAATGGAGAAAAACTGAAATTACAATATGGTAATGATAATAGGCTCTTCGAGAGGCCTAATCTCTCCCAATATCATCTAACTGATTTCTTGCTTACCGATTCTAATCCCCTTACTCTTATTTATAACATCCACTAACTCACCCACTTTCCCTCCAGTTTGCCACATAAGCAACCAATTCCCTCCCTAAGCCATAATCCCATACGTACATCTCATATATTTAATTTGCCTACCTACATTACATTTATTTAAAATCCTATCACACTATTGCTCAAATAGTGAAGAAGGAAGGCTGGTAATGTGGCAAGAACGTTGTGATCTAAGACAAAGAGATGACTCCTTTGTAGAGTTTAATGAATGTTGAATGGATGAGCATCCTTAGAGACATAAAACTGTGGTTATTAAAATAAATGATTTCAAATCACTACTCCTTTTATATAGAAAATGAGAATGTTGATTGGGCTCCAAAAGCATTTCGAGCACTAGAGGTATGGTTTTGAAACCCAACTTTTAGTAAATTAGTGGCTAATGAATGGGGAATATACTTTGGGGAAAATTTATTGTAGCGTGATAATTTGAAGAATGGGACCTTCTTGGCTACATAGACCAGAAAATTGCGACCATTCAAGATGAAGTTTAAAACCTGCATGCCCTATTCTTGCATCTTTGGATATGGCAAATATGCAAAGAGTGCTTCTAGCTTTAAATGTCGTGAGCCAAATCGACAAAGAAAGAGGATTGGATCACCAAGTATTTCCACCTTCAGGCATCCATAAGGAAAAGTAAGAAAGCCATAAGGAAAAGTAAGAAAGCCATAAGGAAGTTGAAAGTGAAAAATAGAATTGTGAAGGGACCTAGAAGCATAAAAAAGAAGTGGTAAACTTCTTTAATACTCTTTAAGCAAAAGATGCAGCAGTGTCTCAAAAATTGGATATAGAGAAGACATACCAAAGCTAAATAGTAGTCAAGCTACTAGTATTATGTATAGTTGAGTGAGAGAGAGAGAGAGAGTTTAATGTGAACCGACAGAGAGAGAAAAGAAGGTGAAAGAAAAGACAACAGTACAAGGTTCCAAATGACGGTGTTTGTGCTTTAAGTGTATGCATGACATAATCCAAATAGTCACTGAATTGACATTGAGTTCAGAAACAAATGCTACATGCATGCAATGGATATATTAAGATATCAAGCAAGCAGGTGAAACAAGTGAATGCTCTCATGTTCCTATTAGCTGCATCATTGCATCTTCACAGAATTACATGACACTGTTCCCATTAATTGACCATCAGACAGTTCATCAGGAACAAGGAACAAGGATATTCAAAGTTCAATGAAAACGACATGACAAGGGCCAACTACTTATCCATGTCATGAAACACACAAAAAATAGAGAGAGGAGGATCTGGAGCTTCTTTGTAGATATTCTTAAACCGTTCCAGTGCAGTGCTCGTCCCTCGAGCCTCCTTTTTATTCTGATCCAACCTAGCAAAAATACTGTCATCATAGTTTTCTGCGAAACACTTTTCTAAGGAGAATCTGAGTGTTTTGGACGAAAAGAGAAAGACAGAAGATCTAAACGGATGCGAGGACGATAGGGTTTCAACTTTCAATGTGAATGACAGATATCTATTTTCTTCAGATAATGAACATTTTAAGTCGGCTAGTTTAGTGTCCAACATAAAACATTGAAGATTTTATTTTTAAGTCGGGTAAGTTAGAGTCCGACTTAAAAAGGTAGGCACCTTAATTTTATTTTTATCTTAATTACAAGTTTGCCGCCGTGTCAATTTTTTAGGTTGGATTTTTGAGAATCTGTCTTTAAAATAGTTCTTTTCCTAGTTTTGCACTAGTGCGAGTTGTTTGCAAGTTTGAATCGATTCGAGTTCAAACTGAGAAAAAAGATTCATGTTGAACTCTAGTCGAATTATGAATTGAACAATAAATTTTCATTAAGTTGAGTCGATTTCCAAATATGCGTGTGTCACTAGTGCGATATTTGCTTTAAAAAGCACCATTTAACATTGACTTTTTGAATACCTAATTTCAAATGTGAATGCGGTGGCAATTTTGTAATTAAAGAATAAAATAGTGCTTTACGTTGAATATTTGAAATCAATTATTTTAGCACCTAATTACAAATGTGTTTAAACATACAAGTTGGGTCCTAGTCTAGGTATTAGAGCTATAGAAAAGGGGGGTCAAAGAAGGGGTTATCCGCTTTAGAAAATATAACTCTATTTTTTGTATTTTTGCTTGTCTAACATTGAAAACAAGTTATTAGTTATGTATTTGCCACCATTATGCTAATGCATGTTCATAATAATAAAGTTTTTATTTATTGAAAAGGTTATCGTTCTAACTCGTACAACACCGTTCTAATTTTTGTAAAAAAAAGAAGAATGCTATGTGACAAAACTGTTCTAATACTCACCCTTGAAGTCAACAATGTCACAAGGAAGGGGGTGTTGGAATTGTGACCCTTTTCAAATTCACTTGCAAGACAATAACTTTCTTCACAAGTATGATGTAGATTTAAGATAGTAAGTGATATGTGTTAAGAAGGATGAGTCAAAACAATTCTTCTTAACTTAGATTGTAAGCAGAGAAGGGTAATAGATCTGTCTTTTCAACTATATGGAGGAGTTGAGAAGGGTCAGAAAGTTCTTCTCTCAATGCTTCTCACAGTAATTCTGTTTGATTGTTTGAAGTGGTGCTAAGCTGGTGATCAGATGTAGGAGAAATTCGAACTGGGTTACCAAATTTCCGGTGTTCTCCTCTTCCCTTTTATCCCTTTCTTTCTTTCTTAAATTTCGATTTATGTTGTATGTTCTTCAATTAAATTGGTTTTCTTTTTAATCCGAATTGCGAATTAGGATTTGTGTACAATTCTCCAATTGATCTTTAGAATTAGATACTGTGATTTCTTGTTCCATTGTTTCAGGTAATCAAAGTTGAATCCCTAATTGGGTATTCAACTCAACACCTTGTAAGCTGAATAGAAACCACTTTTTTCTCGTATGTAGATTATTGAATAGAAGAAGGCATCACCCTATTGTTTTTTTGAAACAAAGGCATCACCCTGTTAGAAAAGAACGGTACCCACTTTCTTCTATCATTGCTCCATAGGAAATGTGTTCAATCAGTTTTGCTTCCAAGCTAGTAATATCAAAAATCCATGTTAACCATTTCTTAATATGCAAAGAATAGAAGGCATATGCCGTGGGATTTATGCGTGTTATAAGGTTATCATTACTTGTTTAGTGAGCCTTTGGTTCTGCGGTGATTAGAATTGAGTTTGACAAAATTGAGTTTGGAGAATTGAAAGGAACTGTGATTATTGTTTGGATATATTTATCGAAAAGTGATTTTTGCCAATCATTGTTGTTTGGATAAATTAGACCAAAACTGCTTGTGGATGTAAATTTACCAAAAGGGGTATCAACTTAAAATTAAATAAGAAATTTAAAATTTGATAAAATAGACAAAAGCACTTGGATGAGATGGTAGGGGTCTCTTCCAGCAACAAAAGTACTAAATAAGCATATAAAATATCTAGGTAAGACTACTATTTTGTTTTTTGACTCAAAGTAATGACTACTACTATAAATATTATTATTATTATTATTATTATTATTTTAGGTAAGGCTGGTGAAGAATGCCAATGACCTCATTCCAACCACCATGACTATGACTAGTTTCATGGGCCACCTGTCTCATTCCTATCTCATTCTTGTCTCTCCTTTCTCTCTCCCTCCCTCTACCTCCCATCTCTCTTCTATACTGATTCTCATATCAAGACGTCTCTTTCTCGGCCACTCCCTTTCCCCCTCTCTTATCCTCGCTCTCTCTCTCTCTCTCTCTCTCTCTCTCTCTCTCTCACTTCTATATTCTTTCTCATTTACATTAATAATAATAATAGGGGGATTAATTCGTCAAAAAAATTCTTGGGGGACTAAAATCGCGAGTTTGTGAAAATAGGGGGACTAAATTCGTGAAAAAAATTCCTGGGGGATTAAAATCATGAGTTGGTGAAAATAGAGGGACCAAAACTGTAATTAAGCCTAAACAAAAAATATAAATCTATCGGACCAAGTATGAGTGGTTTATATATAACCAGCTTTGGAGGACCAGGATTGAATCCTGAACTCGCAGTTTGCATCACCTCTAGGATAAATGGGGATTGTCCCTTTTCAATCTTCATATAATATATAATACCATATAGAATTCAATTGTTTAGCTTCTAAGTAATCGAAAAGTGTGCTTGCTTGTGTCAAAAACAAAAGTGTGCTTGCTCTTTGCAGTTAAAAGTAGCTCTCAAAAGTTTCCAAACCATTCATTTCTTTGCTAAGGACAGGAACAACATATTCTAATATAATTGGGCATCATCCCATATCATTTATCCATTTAAAGTAAACTTTTTTTTGATTTATCAACCATATTTATTCGCTTAAAGTAAACTTTATTGATTTATCAACTTTTTATCCATCTCGGTAGTCATAAGTCATAACCATCTACTCAAAGCATTTGGATAAGATGGTAAGGGTCTCTTCCAACTTAACCAAATTTTTGGGTTCGTATCTAACCTTGGGCATGCAGCAGTATTAAATTAGTCTCTGCAATTGCGCGTAAAGAACATCCAATTTATTAAAGAAAAGTCATAACCATCCACCAAGTTCCACCGACATGAATATCTTTTATATTCCTTACTAGGATTAAGAAAGGGATAAAAATCAAAAAACATTTTTTCACACTATATATTCTTTCACTTTTGTTTTTACCGAATAAAGCATTTGCATTTCTAAATCAAATATGCAAATGTGTGGACTGGTCTACTTTAAAGTTTGGATATGACTAGTAGTCTCTATACTACATTAATTAATAAGACGTTAGACACACAAATTAGTGTAAATGAATATTATTGGGCAAAACATGTCTACTACTACCTTAGAATCAAACTTTCTAATGCAAACACTATTTAGAAAAAACCACCAATAGAAAAAAAAAAGCACCCTTTCTCATTTTATTAAAAAGAAATAAAAGGATGGAATACAAGAAAGAACAAAGAGGGACAATTGAGAATCAATCTGAAAAATAGTATGGGAGAGGTCTGGCTCATAAGCCCAAAATGGAGAGCCGTCAACATACCTTACCCTTTCTGTGATTGCTAATTTTTGCGCTTTCCCTTCCTTCCGTTGCTCCTGCGTGTTTGGTCCTTTGGGTGCGTTGTTCCCTTTCAAAGCTTGAGAACCGGATCATGAGCGCGGGGCTTTTCCTAATGAAACCTCTCGCTGCGATGCTTAAACTGCCCAGGGTGGATTTTTCATGCTGTGTGTTGTCACCTTTATCCTTTTAGTTTTGTCACCATCGCATCTCATGGGGATTTTTTGCATTGTGTGTTGTCATCTTATTCCATTCTTGCAAGCTTCTTCTGCACATTCAAACCTTCGCACTTTCATTTCTTTGAGAAGCACGTTTTGTGCATCCTAAGAACAATCATTGAGTACTTGACTTGTTTTGAAACCTTCCAAAGTCATTTAATATTTCAGTTATGCATTTAAAGCTTCTATTCGTCATTGAGAGGGAATGTTCTTGAGTGGTAAAGCTTCTATTATTTGAGGAGGTTAAGTCTTAACCTTCTCAACTCTTGAACCTTCTGAACTATGAACCTTCACATTTATGAAACTTCTAAAGTCAACGCTTAGTCAAACCTTCTCGAACTTGAAACTTCTCAAGTGATGTGTACCTTTGATTTCTTACACCTTTTGGTCGTTAGGTCGAATAATTATTTTTCCTTTTAATGGCCTGTTCTTTTCACTTGACAAACATTACTAAGTTTGTTTCATCAAAACAAAAGAGACATTTTTATCCCAAAGGTAAATTCACCTGGGATAGTAATCTTGGAGGAACCTCTTCCCTAATGCTATTGGTATAGCCTTGCCTATTGTCAAGTCTGACCATTCCACCCAGATTTTGAAGTCTAAACCTCCCATCCCTTGGAAAAAGCTTTAAATAAGAAGCTTTGGTGTATCTAAAGCATTTATTTTGACTTTTATACCCATGAATCCCCTTCCTTGGTGGATAATTGTTTACAAGTAGTTCCTAATTTTATCACCTAAACTGATGACCTAATGGGCCAATTTAATTAGGCTTGTTAGGTGCAATAAATATTTGGCGAGGGTGCAACTAGTAGAACATACTTAGTCTTTCCTAAACTAGGGTTAGTCGTCTAACTAGTACAGGAAATGTTAGGAGAATTTGATAACTATCATGGCTATAAGCAGCCTTGTCTTCTCCTTGTTTTGAAACTTTTGAATCATGATATGATCCAAGATGAATTAATATATATTGTTTTACGGATCGATCTTGATTGATTTATGAATTGTACTACTTATTGAAACAACGAAACAACATTGTGAAGAAGAGAAATTAAAAAATGGAAAAGAATAGAAATGGAAGAAGACGCCACACTCTTAGAGTCATAAAGCAAGTGAGGATTCGCCATATAGGTAAGGATATCTTTAATAACAACCAAAAAGAGACAAAGCTCTCAACACTCACAAAGTGGGTATTTCTTATTTCTCAAATTCAAAAGTTTCAAAACAAGAAGACAGGGTTATTTGTAGCCATAATGGTCATCCATGGCTTCGAACATTTCCTTTTCTAGTTAGATGAATAACCCTAGTTTAGGAGACACTAAGTTTGAGCTACTAGTTGCACTCCTGCCAAATATTATTTGCATGTAACAAGCTCAATTAAGTTCACCCTTCTTACAAGATTAAAGCAACTGAAATAACACAAAGTCCTAATTCCAAGGCCCAGTAGGTCTCCATCACTAAGATATTAAAAAAAATCTTAATATCATCAACAAATAACTCTTTGCGACCTACTATAGGCTGGAGCTTACCATCTTCAACAAGCTTGGGAATGCCTCAACATAAAACATGGCAAACATAAGAGAAGAGAGGACAAGGGATCTCCTTGTCTAACTCCATTCTTCCAGCCAAAAAAGCAAATAGCAGAACCATTAATAGAGAAAGAGAGTTTAGCCGAGTGAAAAATAATAGTTGTTTAAGGTAAGCCAACTTTCTCAGGGAGGAGATTTCTTTGGCCTAAATTGGCTAGACTCAAACCTACTAATAATTGAAGCTAGTGTTCTATAGAGGACTTCAATGATATGTTACCCAATTTTTAAAAGCATAGGGTTGATCTGTGGACACTATCAGAGTGACCTTATTTAGGGGGTTTCTAGACTCTACTCAACTCATGGATATTGATTTCAAAGGACGTAAATTCACTTGGGTCAGTTTGAAGGCTTTGTTCAATTTATAAAAATTGGGCTCTAATTATACTCTATCAAATAAATCATCAAAATTGAAACTTCATTATCTTAATTGTAAAAAACATCTCAATACAATTTTAAACTGATATGAACCTTCTAGCTACTTAAATAGAGTCATCCCTCTAACACTTTTTGAAGCAAATTCATCAACCAAGTATTGATATTGTATTGTCTCAAAAAGAGCATTCTCAACTGCTATCAATGATAATCCATTAAGCCTTTCTTGTTACATGGTAGACCGCAAGTAAGACTTCAACAGCTTCAATTTAGAAAACTTTTTTCTGCAAAAGCAATTGTCACAGGAATAGTCAATAAAATTTTATATGCAATAATTAATTGTGTTAGGAAAATGATCCATGCCTTTCAAATACCTTAATATACCAATAGCATCTCGTTTCTCTTCCGACAACATTTCTCTCACTAACTTCAACTCCACAAATAATTAATTCCCAGCAATATCATATTGCTCATTATGTTTTAATACCTACTCGAATTGACTACAACAAGACTTCAAAGTTGCATCTTTCAATGATTGTAATTTGTGAGAAGTAAATAAGAAACCGAAAATACTTTCATATTCTTTGTATTACTCAAATATCTTATTAAGAGAAATAAATTGACTTGATCAACAAGTTAAATAAAGTAATTAATCCTAAAAGATTCCTTTCTAGATAGTTCAACCGATTAGGTATTCAAATTCTCATGAAACTGTCTTTTTCTTCGAATTATATCTTTCAAAAACTGAAATCAACTCCTTAATTTTTTTATAGCAACATCAATAAGCATATTATTTTATTGTAAGTTCTTGCGGCAAACCAAATAATTGTAGCCATTTAAAACTCAAAATTACCAAGCTCATTTGTTGCTAATGATTTAGCTTCACTTCTTATTTTACAATCGCAATCCTTTTCTGACACTTCAAAGGTTCTCTAAAATCCGATATTTGAATCGTTATAGCTTTGACACTATATATCTACACGACTCTCCCAATGAGTGGATGGCAATGATATTGGAGTCAACCCTTTTACATTACCTTTCAAAATTTTCCATCACTTAGTGGAATTGGCAAAAATTGTATAAATACGCTGAACAACTCCAAAAAAAATCTTGAGCTTTACCATAAGAGTTAGCCATTTCACACGATGCCAAATAAAGACTATGACAACCACAAGGAGTATAAAAGGCTCTCGGATTGATGCCTAAAAATTTCTTTTGTACATCTTGATGTTTTCCTGTCATATTTTACCCATTATTATAACCTTGTCCTCACACATCAAATAGGTCAAGATCAAGATTTTTCAAAAAGACCTTGACCAGTTTTATCATTCACATTCAAAAAACCTAAAAACGATTCCTCAATGCTAACCAAATTTGAAGAAACATCCACATATTTTATTATCAAAGACATTTGCTCTTGATGACTAACATCAGGAGTACAATCAAGTATCACTGAGAAACGCTTCTTTACTTTTTCTAATGATTTAAATTTTAATTGCAAAAGCGAGCAAAAGTATTAACTCGTTTTGGATTCTATGCCCAAGATAATGAAAGTAAACATTGTCATTTATAATATGTCTAAAATGTTTTTGGACAATTGGGTCATATTCTACTAACATTTCAATTAAGCCTAAAAAATTTTCCATTACTATCTTGGTGCAATCTTTCATTAGAACCACGAAAAGACAAATTATGTTCAGAAAGGATTTCACTATTTACATAATTCTTTTTAAAACATTTCTCCAGTGATCCTGTTCTTTATGAATTACTCTTTGAGATGTTGTATCAATAATTTGAGTCTTTTGCAATCTTCGACGCAACTCATACCAAGTGGTATAATTCTTAACATGTTCTATGCCCGTCTTATGCTCTTTAAGTCTTTCACCAATATGTGCCCAGTCACTATAACCCTCAGTTGCTAATTCTCCTCTACCATGCCCCCTATGAAAAACTTTACAACAAAAACAAAATACTCTATCAAGCTCTATCCAATAAACAAGTCAATCTCTATAACATTCTCTCTATTTGATAAAACTCTAGTATACAAATTAGCAGTAAAGCATTTGGAAAACTTATGTTTAGGACCATTCAAATGGATAAATCTCTTTTAGGACCTTTCTCAAATCATTTTAGAATCAAAAGCATTCCATGTTGTTGGATCAAATATATCGATTGAATGTTCAAATGTGTTTGCCAGCTCAACAATGTCATCTTCAACAGTTTCAGTGTCAACTTTTTGAGTTTCAACATCAGCAAAACAACTAAGTTACGCCCTAAACGACTAAGTTACGAGCCAAACGACTAACTGCTCATTAGCTCACCATGTTTTCTATTATCCTATTTTTAAGGAAATAAGTCGTTATACACGTTCCTAGCTTGGTCAACTGATATCAATCACATATCTTCTCAATATATAGGCCAAAATCAAGTAAAGCAGGTAATTAACCACCATTTTCCCATTTTCTCCATATCCGTAATTTCTAGGGAGAGGATGCATATTTTTAGAACTGTTTTTGCCTTGATTCCAAGGGGTTAACTCCTTACATCTATTTCCCAAAAATGTAGGAATAGTTACTGTAGTTTGACTTGGTCTTTTTCATGAATTTCTTTTAATAAATAATATAAAACTTGGGCATCTAATAAATAATTATACGAGCCTATTAAAACTAAATACCAGCCTCCAAGCCCATATAGACTTAGCAGTCATGCTTAACTGATTCTGCCTTAGCCAATTCTACCTCAGTTGATTACTCCTCAGTTGATTCTTGCCTAAACTGATTCTACCATAGCTAAGAATGCACCTCAACTGCTCATCAGCCACTTATTCCAATTTCCAACCGTTAGTCGTATTTGGTCCAGATTTTAGGTTTTATTGACCGAGAGTCAATCAAAAGTCCTCAACTAATCTTTGCTCACCTGATGTAGACTCAGTTGAATAATAGTTACTTTCCCTTAAACTGAATGGATCCAACCAACTTTTTTTATGTAAACATTCTTAATCTTTGTGCTAAAACATTAAACTACTAAAGTAGCTCATTACCCACCATTTTCCCATGTTCTCCCTATCCCTAATTTCTTTGGAGAGGGTGCATATTTTTAGAACTCTTTCCGTCTTGATTCCTGCGGGTTAAGTCCTTACATATATTTTCCAAAAGTTAAGGTAGTTACCGTAGTTTGCCTAGGTATTTTTCATGATATTTCTTTTAATAAACAATATAAAAATCACAGCCTCGAAGCCCGTATAGACTTAGCAGCCACGTTCAGCTGACTCTGCCTCCGCCGATTCTACCTCAAATGATTATGCCTCTGCTGATTCTTGTCTCAGCTGATTCTACATTAGGTGATAATACACCTCAACAAGTCATAAGTTGTTTATCTCAACAGTGTAGTGATATTTGGTCCAGATTTTAGATTTTATCGACTGAGAGTCAGTAAAAGTCCTCGGCTAATCTTAGCTCAGTTGAAAACTTGATATAGACTCAGTTGAATAACAGTTACTTTCTATTCAACCGAATGGATCCAACCAACTTTTCTCGGTGTAAACATTCTTAATATTTGTGTGAAAACATTTAACAACCAAAGATATGGAATGGTGTTGGAGTATTTCTTTAGCCTATCAATTATGGTATTGGTGTCATGATGACTAATGCAACTAACATACATTATCTAAATGACCTTTTCTATTTATTTAAAAAGTAAAAAAAAAAATCAGAATCAGAATAGCTTGATACTATAACTTTCACTTTTTCCATGTCACCAATTGCTTGTCTCTTCTTCCAACATGGTATCTTTCTATCCCAATTCCTTTTTATGTCCCATTAATTTGTCACTCGAACTTTGCATAATAACAGTTTAAATAGACACGGAAAGAGACCAAGCAAGCAGACACAGATAAGAGAAAATGGCAGATTGGGGACCAGTATTTGTATCTGTAGTTCTCTTCATTCTCCTCACTCCTGGCCTTCTAATCCAAATACCTGGTAGAGGCAGGATCGTAGAGTTTGGCAACTTTCAAACTAGTGGATTATCTATTCTCATTCATGCTATTCTCTACTTTGCTCTTGTTTGTATTTTCATGTTGGCTGTTGGAATTCACATGTATGCGGGTTAATTATATTTCCTAATACACCCTCTGATGTTAAGTTGGACAGGTTTGGTCTGGTTTGAATTTTTGTGCTTTTTCTTTTTTATTTTGATTCTCGCTGTAATGGATTGTTATTGTTATAATAATAAATTTATTAGAACAAAGTTTGTTGTTGAATCGGTTCAGTTTTTACTGGATTAGGTGATTGTTTTTCTTTTTTCAGCACTAGTAAATTTAAGGATATAGGGCCTGTTTGAATGTGTGTGTGTTTTTTTTTATAAAGTTTTTAAAAACTATTTCATAAATCAATTTTTAATGATCAGTGCTTTCTGCTTTCAATGCTTTGCTTCTGTTCAAAAAATATGAAATCTGGTAATTATCTAGAACCGTGAGAGGCCTTTGTAGAATATAATTTAAAATTGTAACTTGTAAAGGTTAATTCAGTTTTTGGGTGGTTTTTTTTCAGTACCCCTACCATCTTTCCATATATCCCCACAAGACTTTTCTTGACGAAAATACACCTAAAAAATTGACAAAAATCGTATATATATCACCATATATATCCGACTTTGAAAATTTGAAATCGGATATACGTAAATTTTATTAAATACGATTAGTTTTAAAATAACAAGTCATATATACGTATGACTGAGGTATATACGATTTGTTAAAATACAAATCGTATATACCTAGGTGTGGGGGTATATACGATTTGTAATTTAACAAATCGTATATACCCCCTCCCATAGGTATATACGATTTGTATTAATTTATTTAAATTTTTAAAAAAGATTATAAAAACGCTACTAAAAATCCGTTAAAGAGTCAAAACTATTCAAAAAATTATAAAAACACCACTAAAAATCTAATAAAACCAAAATAAGGCTATGCAAATTTTTTTAGATTTTTTGGAGACTATGAAAAATTTTAAAAAAAATAAAAAATAGTAAACGATGGAATTTGGGATTTTGAGCCCCCCAATCCCGTAAGATGTCCCTTCTACGTGTGTCTTGATCCTTGATTTTTTTCGGATTTAATGGTTGTGGTTTCATTACAATCGGAGTAGGTTGCCGGAAAACCGATTTTTTAGCCTGAATTATTCGCTCGACGTATAACATCGTCACGTGTTAACGAGCTACACCCTAAACAGAACCAAAAAAGGCCAATATTCATATTATTCATATCTAATTTATTTGTCTGAAAAAATATAATTTTAATTTTTTAAATGATTTATTTATTATTTGTGCTACAAAATCGGATTTACCTATGGGTAGGGGTACATCCGATTTTGTTATTTTCGAAATCGGATGTACCCCCACCTTAGATAAATCCGATTTTAATTTTTTAAAATTTTTAGGGGAAATTCGGGTTTACCTATATCCGCTTTTAATTTTTTAAATTTTTTAAGGGAAATTCGGATTTACCTATATCCGATTTCCATTTTTTTTTAAATTTTTTTGAGCTGGGGATATGTTGGGGTTTTTTAAATTTTGTGAAGAGTATTTTAGTCTTTTCGCAAGGTACGTGGGGTATCTGGAAAGATGGTGGGGGTACAAAAAAAATACCAGTTTGGGTGCTATAAAATTTGGGCTTTTTTGTATAAGATCCTAAAAAAAATTATCTACTTTTAGTCTCTATGCTTTTTTTCGTTAGTTTGGTAAAAAAAAAGAAGAGTAATAAAAAGTCCAAAAGCACCCTGTTAAAAGTACTCTATAAAATAACTTTTTTTTCTCACACACACACACAAAACTTAATTAATCAAAACAGAGAAAACCAAAGACAAAAGAGAGACCGGTTGGAGGGGGGGGGGGGGGGGGGGGGGCTAGTACAAAACCCAATGTAAGAGAGAAACTACAAAGCAATAATATGGAACCCTAAGCTAAAGACCCCCTTAAACAAACCAGCCAAATGAGAAATAAAAAGATAGATTAAGCGGCTAAAATATAAAAGCAGATCAAAAGGAGTCAGAGACAAAATTTGCTTTTGAACGAGTATTGTATCCAACGACCAATTTCTTTTTTACCTCAATTTTTTTCTTTTGGGTCGTGGACACCACCGGTTCAAACTAATCACACCGCGCAGCTGAT
The DNA here is from genome assembly GCA_963573325.1 of Astragalus glycyphyllos. Taxonomy (NCBI): domain Eukaryota; kingdom Viridiplantae; phylum Streptophyta; class Magnoliopsida; order Fabales; family Fabaceae; genus Astragalus; species Astragalus glycyphyllos. The sequence goes on along the minus strand of OY754312.1, from coordinate 51,402,811 downwards.
CCATGGGAGTCAGAAGCCATAGGATCACCAGCAACGTCTGACAACTCACCCTAAAGCTTTCCTAAAATTTTCATGTCAGATTCTACTACTTGATTAGATGTAGCAACAGACTCTGAGGCAGCAAGCGAATTTGGGGCCGTGTACATAGCATTATGCGCCACATATTCGTGAGTATTAGAAACAACCTCATCACCTGATACATCCCCCCAATTCTTCCGTAAAATTCTCATGTCAGTTGCTTTCACTGTAGCATCAGACATTGAGGCACTTAGCAAATCAAGCCTTGTCGTCGGAGATTGCGTCGAGGATAAATCTACCCCCTGCGACTTTAGATTCGAAGGGTTCATTGAAGAAGAAGGAACCACCAACACCCCTAAAGTGGGGGGTGTTCACAGGAGAACTACGAATGAAAGTAGATTTCTCAGAAGAGATTTCACATTAAAGAGCTGGCAAAATCGAAGAATCCTGTTGCATCATCATATGTTCAGTAGGAATATTTTTTCCAAACCAAGAGGGTTTGAGCTCCCAGCCATCTCCCCAGGTGATATAATAATGTTATAAATACCCTTAAAGCGATTGGGATCATTATCTTCTTCTACTATAACCACACTAGTATCTTGCAATTTGGATGGGCCAACGTCCAGTATATTCACATGCTCAATATATTTCTTCTTGACAAATGACTTACCTTTATCCTTTTTCGGCACATACTGAGTAGTAGGTTTAGTAGGGACATGATTCACCTTTCTAGGATGCACCTGATTACCTTTAGTCTTCTCTGCATCTTGGGAGAAGTTACAATTTTGAGTGAATGCCCAATACAATGACAAAGTTTGCAAAACAAAGGCACACACGCGTATTCTACACCGATGAGAAAAGTGGATCACTTGCTTTTTACTAACAATTGATCATGCAACTTATCTGATAAATCAACATCAATAAGGACTCTAGCAAAGTTACCAAAAGTCCTCTTTGTAGTGGCTTCATCCAAAGCAATAGGGACCCCTAGGCAACCCCTAATCTCAAACAAATTAAATTTTTTGCCTCCAATATTCAAGGGAATGACCATGAAGTCTAACTCAACATTGAGCATTGGTTTGTTTAGCAGAAAGAGGGTCAAAATTTGGCTTCCAAGCAAACAAACCCATAACACCTAGATTCAAATTACGTGAATCAAGAGACCAAACTTGTCTAAGATCATCATTGGAGGCAAAAGAGAATTAAAAGAATCCCTTACCAAGAGAAACCGGAGGCTGAAGAAATAATCCACATATTAGAAATTTTGTCTTTCAATTCCTTAATCGGATATGGCTTCTCCCCTTTGAACAAAATAATTCTACCATATAAAATATTGACGTACGCATTTAGCAATCCTAGCTTGATATTCCTCTTCAGAAATTTTAATAGCAAGAACATCCCCTTTTATACAAGGTTTCGGTAGTTGGCTAATGTCATCAAAAAAAGGCTGAACCAGAGGAATTTTGTAAAAGATCTGCGGAAGATTTTTTATATTTAAAACTAGAGGCTTGAGGGTTACCTGTCATCACTTCAAAAATAGTTTTCCTTTTAACACCATTTGCAGTAAAGGAAGATTGAGATTACTCTGATTGACCAACCACCTTTGATGAGGGAAAAATTAATTTAAGGTATTGTTCCACTAAAAAAACTTATGGTATTTGTAACAGCCAAATTTCAGATTTGAAATTAGCTCTAATGACACGACGTCATAACATTCAAAGATGAATTCGAGAATTGTTAAAAGAAGCTGCGCTCGAAAAGGAAGTGGCTTGAAAGCCCATATCTACGATTGAAAGGACCTTAGAAGTCAATCCCGAACACCAAAGGAAAATACAAACTCGAAGGCCACTTTTCCCGAAAGACATATGGAAGTTCTTGAAGGCAGGACTCGAAGTGTCAAGTACTACATGAAAGTACTACGAAAACACTCGGTGCGGATTGATTGAATATTCAAGATGTTCTCGTCTATATGGATGTGATTTTCGTGTTTTGTTCAATTGTTTCGTGCCTCGAATTTGAAAGGATGATCACCTAGAATTCCTGATTCATTTGGTTGTTCGTTTGAATTACCCTCCTCTGCCATTACCTGTCTCCAAAAGAGCCCGCAGATTGGGGCTTGCAGTGTAAATCTATCAACTGATGAACTCAGTATCTAAATTCAAGTTGTTTTCTCTCACACTTCTAGAATTTATTTGTTTGACAGAGACCTAACCAAAAATATTGGAAAAAAAACTGGCACGCCCGGTGGGACTCAATTTAGAGGTAGCTGTGCCAAGTTTTATTTGTGTGCTCATTGAATCGCTATCATGGTGAATACCACAAACCGTAATCGAGTGAACATCGGTTCTCCTAGTGATAATAACGGTTCTGATCAAGAAGTTCATCAAGAACTTAATTTGTCGGAACAAAAACACTATGTTGAAATTATTCCCCAAGGGGAACAAGATCAAACCCCGTGGTAAGTCAAATAATTCCTAACATGCTGATAGATCTTGAGAGAAGAACTCTTAATGTGGTTCAACCACCATATGGACTACTCTTTGGTTTTGTTCCTCCTCCGAATACAACAGTGGTAAGTTCGAGTATTCCTCAAGGATTCCAGGGACTAAATAATACAGGAGTTGGAACTTCGAGATTCAATCATGTTAACTCCCAAGACATGGCCCGAGAAAATGTACTTAGTTCTCCGATAACTAACACTGCCATTTATTCTCTTAGACAACAAATGGATGAGTGTAACCATGATATGGTAAATAAGATGACTCAGCGAATAGCCACGGTGTTTAATCCTATAATTTAAAACACTAATAATACTTAACAAGAGTTGGCTGCCCAAATAGGGAGAATTATTGATGTCTTGGTGCACCCCAAGGGGAAAATGAAAACAGAACTCAAATTAATAGCAAACCGAATCCTGAACAAGTAGTTGGTCAACTTCCTAGAAATGTGTTGGTCCCCCAAAATGTTGCTAATATTAACAGGAATCGGAATGCTGATGACATGTTGCAACAAATTCGAAAAAATGTTGGGGGGCATCATCTTGAAAACATGGTGGAAAGGGTATTGAACAGACACAGATTCAATGTTGGCTATGCTAATAGGCCATATTTCATGTCTGTCTATCCTCCGTAAGTATTACAAACTGAATTTCCCGAAGACATTAAGATCCCTAAATTTTCGAAATTTGCTGGTGAGGCTGGAGAGTTGACAGTGGAGCATGTGATAAGATACCAAACTGAATGTGGTGACTTGGCCAATGATGAATTTTTTGAAAATGAAATACTTTACAAGTTCTTTAACTAAAGATGCTTTCACTCAGTTTACCACTTTGCCTACAAATTCCGTCTCGAATTCGGCACACCTCGAAAATAACGTGCACAATTCTTTTGAGGGGAAAATAAAGTTAATGTAATCAATTGGGCTAACATTCAAAGAGATAATAAAGATTCTATCGATGAATACATTATTAGATTCAGACAAATGGAAGCAAGATGCTTGACGGCCATACCTGAGTATGAACTTGTACAAATGGCTGCAAACTGGTTTTCATTATAACATTCAAAAGAAATTCGTTATCAACAACTAAGAGATATGCATCAATTGGAAAATAGTGCCAGACAAATTGAAAAGTTAAATCCGGAAAAGGATAAACATAAGAAACGAGAAAAAGGCCATAAGAAAGGAAGCTTTTCCAAGAAAAACTATCACTATTCGAAAAGAGAATATAATCGAAATGATAAGTAAAAACCACCACTAATATGTATGTTTGTTTCTGGGATCTCATTCAAAATGCTATTGGAAAAGGATGTCTGGTTTTCGAAGAAAAGTAAAAAGCTCCCGTGAAAGGGGACACAGTTCCATTCAAAGTGGATGTGAATTATTCTGAGCCAGAACACTTTGACATCTGCATGGTGGGCATTAGACAGATGGATTCTTCTCCAGAGATACTCATGGATCTGCGTAAGCATGGCAACTTCGAAATTGTTGGTAACAGAACCAAAAAGTCTTTAAAAGCAAGTGATGCTGGAGAAATAACTGTTGAGGCAAAATCCCTAGTTAAGTTTTGATGATTAACAAACCTCAAATGGTGAGAAGCTTAAGTTTTCTGATTTCATATGCTACTAATGTTTCTTCCTGAGTAACAAATAAGAACAGGAATATCCAAGAAAATCTCAAGAAGGTATATGCTTATGAGAAGCATTATATGTGAGAAGACTTAGAAGAATGTTGCACACAATGCTCTTAAAGAAGAAACCTTCTTATGATAAGATCAAGTCCATATGGTAAACTTGAGAAAGATCATCATGAGAAGCTTCATCTCTATTAGTGGAAACATGAGAAGGGTATCTAAGAAGGATCAACCTAAGAAGCATCATGATAGAACCATGGGAAGGGTCATGATGAGAAGAGTCAAGTTGAGAAGAGTCATGACTATCAGAAGGGTCATGATGAGAAGAGTCAATATGAGAAAGGTCATAAAGTCATACTACAAGTATCTTCATTTAAAGCATCAACTTGAGAAGCATCAACTTGAGAAGCATCATCTTCAACATCTGTCATAAGTTGAGAAGAGTCATGACAACTAGAAATAGCTGTTTTCTACAGAAAAGCATAAACACAACTGTATTATGCAGACAACTTCTTCCAATGGCTATAAACGACTATAAGCTTTTGCCAACGACTCTAATCTTTGGAACAGAGGATATTACACATAATTCCATCTATAAATAAATGGTCCTGGTCTCCATTGATTCTCATGAGAGTGCATTGAGTTATTAACTTCCAACCTTCTCAAGTGTCAAACTTTCTCTCATCCATACTCAGCTGCTACAAAACTGAAGGGATTCACTTGATCTCTGAGTATGTGTTAAGTCTTCTGTTGTTGTATTTATTGAATACTCCATTTGTATCAACCAAGCTCTAGAAATCCCATAAACCCAAACACTTAAACAGTGAACCTGTAAGGAACCTTCTCAAGTGGCATGTGTTGCTGTAGGACTTGAGAAGTGAGTACTTCTGTGTTAGAAGCGGTCTAATAGATCAGAAGGAGTCTATTAGGGTTTGTCATAGTAGGTAGAGTTGTGTGAAGAAAACTACCAAGAGTTCTTTTAAGCTAGGCAGGTGTCAAAGGTATAAACTATTTTGGAGAATAGTGGAAATACTCACAGGGAAGTGAAGGGTGGATGTAGCCCAGGTTTTTGGTTGAACCACTATAAATCACTGTGTTATTTACTGATTTCAAACTATTAGTTTACACTTCATGAGAAAACTCTCCATCAGGAGAAGATTTATAAAAACTGAGAAGGGTATATTCTGACCCTTCTCTGTTGATAAATGTTTCAAAGTAAAACACAGTTTTCAAAACTTGTCACATCTCCACTACACTCATAATAACTTAGAAAGTCTCTTGATGAGTTTCATCTAAATGTATTACAATAATATCACTGGTCTCGTTGCCTCTGAACAATCAAACAGTCTTACCTTGAGAACAGTTAAGTATTGAAGGCAGAACTTTCTGACCCTTCTCAACTCCATTTTATAGTTGAGAAGACAGAAAAATCCAAACCTTCTCTGCTCACTAAATATATTAAGAAGATTGTTTTAACACACCCTTCTCAACACAAATCAGTCACTGTCTTAATATTAAATCATACTTGTGAATAAAGTTATGCTTTTTTAGGTGAATTTAAAAACGGTCACAATTCCAACCCCCTTCCTTGTGACTTTTATTGACTTCAGTAACGGCTGACCTGGCCAGTCTCGAAATCTACGTGGTTGATGTTAAAGATGTCGATGATACATACCTTATTGACCTTTTGATAGAGAAGTTTGAAAGGGATTAGGGAAGAAACATCTTTCTTAGCCCATGCAAAACTCTATTCGAATACTTGCAAAAAATGTGTAATTCGAATCAAGAGACCATATTGTGCCCGAGATGCAGTGCAGTTTTCAATAGCATAGTTGCTAAAGCCTTCGAAAGTTCTCAAATAAAAAGGAGGGTTGAGGAAGTTCAAGGAAAGGGAAAAGAGGACATTACTTCTTCGAATACCCCTTCCAATAAGCTTGCTCATCAAAAAACTCCACAACATTATGAAAAGTAAATGACTTATGTGCCACCTTATAAGGTTCCAAAGAATAACTGGGTTAGAGGCATGATTTTTCGTTCACCTAAATAGTGGGTTAATACTTAGAACTACAAGCCTAACAATGTCTATGTGAAAGGGGAAAGTTTGAATGCTGGATATATTCAGAATCAAAACTTTAGTTTTGAAAACCAGGGGAAGAGCAGAACCTAGATAAGAAGGGCTAAAATAACCCCTAAGCAAAAATTTAAGAGTACTATAACCCATCAAAATAAGGAAGGATATCCAAAGGGTAAAAATTTGCAAAATGACAACAAAAAGTTTCTGGAATATGATAATGAGGATGACTTCATGGTAGATGTGTTTGACTCTGGATTCAATGATGACTTAAACGAAATCTGTGCAGTAGTGTCTGTCCTGCCTGTGAATTATGTTGAACAAGTAATGGGGATTGAAGAGCTCGAAGGCTAGTTCGAAAAAACTCATGAATTCGAAGGAGAGGCTCCTATTATAGTAGGGTGTATGCTGAGAGCCTCTTCTTTACCAAAAGCGGAACCTCAAGCCACCAAACGATTGAATGAATCCTCACCTCAAACCTCTGTTTATTCATTTAAGGATTGATGGTTGTTTCGTTGTTAATAAGGTGCTTATTGATGGTGGAGCAACAATTAATTTAATGCCTGAAGGAGTAATGTAGAGGCTTAGAAAGACTGATGAAGATCTAATTCCACACAATCTGTTGATTACAGATCTCAATGGAAAGAGTTCAAAGTCTAAAGGGATCATTGCTTTGAACATTCTCGATACATAATGTTTGTGGTGGTTTCATGGACTGCCAAATTCAACGTGTTATTGGGAACAAAATGGATCCACGTTTTGAGAGTAGTACCATCTACTCTACATCAAAACATGTTAATTTGGAATGATCTTGATGAATATCAAATTATTGAAGCTGATCAGACAACATTTAATTCTCTACTCATAAGATTTGGGTTGATGTGGGCCCATTTAAGATCGAGGAAGGCCCCGATCTCAAGAGACAAGTCAACGAGAAAGGTGACCCTTTGACTATGGTTCTAAAGCCACATGGTTCTCAAGCCACACGTTTGATTTGAATTAAGCCATCAAGATGTTGGCCAAGGTCATGACCCGGCCGAATGGGGGTTAGTATGATGCACTCGAGTTCATTGTTCGAATTTTGGCCTACAAGGGCGATAATAGAATAAGAGCGGACCTCAAGGCCGATTGTGGTGCCTCTAATTTCAAAAAGGAAGCATTCAAGGACGCCAGTGAAGTTACTCAAGTGAAGGGTGACACAAAGGAAACTTCTAATACGAGATCAGATGGAACCCTAGGTATATACTGAAACTTCTAGTTCAATAAGTGATAATAGTTTGTTGGAAATTATGACCAATGCATAGAAAGGAGAAATTCCAAAATATGAAACACTCGAGGAAACCTCCGAAGAAGGAGAGGTTTTTGATGGCCCCCTAGACTGCATCTATGATGATGAGTCACTCGGGTTAAAAAATAGTTGGTCAGACGAGGTAGGTAAGATAGAGGCTCAAGATCCTATGGAGGAAGTGAACTTGGATAAAGAAGGAGAAAAACCAAAACCAACCTTCTTAAGTTCTCTCTTGGAACCAAGTATGGAAGAAACAGTGATTAAAATTCTTAAGCTAAGGATTAGAAAGAAATGTCAACATTGGATAAGGCTTTGGTCGAAAACAAGTTACCTCTAAAGCTAGGGAAGAAACCAGTCAAGCAGACACCTCAAAGATTTGCACCTGAAGTCATTCAGAAAATCAAGGCAGAGATTCAAAGGTTGCCTGAAGCTAAGTTCATGCAAACTGCCAGGTATGTTGAATGGATTTCGAATATTGTGCATGTTGTTAAGAAAAATGGTTCTCTAAGGGTCTGTGTAGATTTTAGATATCTAAATGCAGCTACTCCAAAAGATGAGTATCCTCTTCCCGTAGATTATATTTTAGTTGGTTCGGCATTGGGCAATGAGATATTAAGATTAATGGATGGTCATTCCAGGTATAATCAAATTTTTATAGATGAAGAAGCCATCCCTAAAATGACATTCCGAAGCCCTGGCACCATAGGCACATTCGAATGGGTAATGATGCCGTTTGGATTAAAGGATGAGATTGCATGGATTGAAAAGGAATCCTGTTAGTGTACGTTTGGTGTAACTGCAGTAAAATTCATTGGCTTTTTGATACAACATAAAGGAGTGGAGGTAGATACAAACAAGACAAAAGCTATCATGGAGACCCACCCACCATGAAACAAAAAAGGAACTACAGTCATTCTTGGGCAAAATTAACTTCCTTTGAAGATTCACTTCAAATTTGTTTGGGAGAGCGCAAGCGTTTTCTAATCTCTTGAGATTAATGAAAGAAGACGTATTCAAGTGGGAACCTTAGCATCAAGAGGCATTCGAGGAAATTAACAGACACTTAGCAAATTCGCCTATTATGATGCCACCAATTTTAGGAAAACCCTTGAAACTTTACATCTCAGCCTCAGGCGAGATGATTGGAAGTCTGCTTGCACAGGAAGGTGAAGATGGCCATGAAAGGTCCATTGACTACTTAAGTAGGACTCTAATTGGAATGAAACTAGGTATACAGCTAATGAGAAGCTATGTTTGGCTTTGTATTTCTCTTCTACTAAGTTGAAATAGTATCCGAAACCTCACGAGGTCTTTGTAACTTCTCACATTAATGTAATAAAGCCCATGTTGACCAAACCTATTTTTCACTCCCAAATAGGTAAATGGGCGTTAGCATTAATAGAGTTATCTTTAACGTATGTTCCACAGAAAGCCATGAAAGGGCAAGTAATTGTTGATTTCTTAGCCAATTACGCTTTTGAAAGAAAGAAGCGCCTAGAAAATATTATGTTGACATGGACACAGGGAAACTGTTTTTTTATGCATCTTGCCATGCCAAAGGTAGTGGCATTGGCTTAATGATTGTTTCTCCTGAGGGTTGTCCTATGAAATTTCTATATCAATTGACAACCAAATGTTCAAATAATTAGGCCGAATACGAAGCCATTATAACTTGCCTCAAACTACTCTTAGAATTCAAAGCTCAAAAGGTTTTAGTTAGAGGGGACTCTATGCTATCACAGGAGAGTACAAATGGGAAAGCCCGAGTCTCTTAAAATATTTTAATTTAGCTAAAATATTGATTGAACAATTCGAAGAGGTTGAATTAGAATATATTCCAAGGGTTCAAAATTTTAGGCCAATGAGTTGGCCAAACCGCTTTTGGATATAAGGTCTTGAACAAAAGTTTAAAAATGTTTATTGAGATCAGAAGAACAATTGTAGAATATGACTTCGAAGTTTGCCATGTTGATCAAATTGAACAAGATGATTGGAAAAACATGATCGTGGATTATCTCCAGAATCCATCTTTGAATCATGATAGAAAATTAAAGTATAGAGCCATATTCTATTCTATTTTATTTTAGGAGGTGAGTTATATAAACAGGTTGCTGATGGTGCATTATCAAGATGCTCAGGCGACCATGAGGCCTATATAGCCCTAGTAGAGGTGCACAAAGGAATATGTGGAGCCCATCAAGCTGCAGAGACAATGAAGTGGGTTTTGAAAGGGCAAAATCTATTCTGGCAAACAATGATGAAAGATTGCCTTTCCTTAGCGAAAGGTTGTGAACAATGCCAGAAACATTCCCCTATTTAGCAAGTCCCGATAAATGAACTACATTCCATCATTAAGCCATGGCCATTTAGAAGTTGGGCTGGTGACATAATAGGCCAAATCAATCCCGCCTAGTCACTCGGACACCAATATATCTTAGTGGCCATTGATTGTTTTTCAAAATGGGTAGAGGTTGTACCTTTCAGAAAAATAGATCAAGTTGATGTTATTGACTTCATCGAAGAAAATATTGTTCACTGATTTGGAATTCCACAAACATTATCGACCGATAGAGGAACTATATTTGTTGGATCAAATAGGCAAAGATATGTTGAATCTCGACATATAAAGTTGGTATTATCTACACAATATTATGCCCAAGCAAATGGCCAAGTTTAGGCGGTCGATAAAATTTTAATTGACTTGATAAGTAAACATACGAAGCAAAAGCCAAGAATTTGGCATGAAACGCTTAGTCAAGTCTTATGGGCCTACATAAATTCCCCTAAGGGGGCAACAAAGACTACTCCTTACAGATTAGTCTATGGTCAAGATACCGTCTTACCAATAGAAGTTAACCTCCAATCGTTAAGGGTCCAAAGGCAAAATGACTTGCCTACAGAAGATTTCTAGGACCTTATGTTTGATCATCTTAATGATCTAGATGAAGAGAGGCTTACGGCATTGGACAATATTATTAGACAGAAAGAAAGAGTGATCGATTTTTGTAGCAGAAGGGTTAATAAATCCCAAATTTTAGGTAGATGGTCACAAAATTGGGAAGGACCATTTGTTACTGAAAAGTTATTTTTGAATAATGCCTATTTTATTCGAGAAGTTGAAGGTAGTGGTAAAACATTATCTATAAATGGGCGGTACTTAAAAAATACAAACCAAGCCTACACAAATTGAAAATAAAGTGGGAATAACCTTCAAAAGTTATTACATAAGTGGAAAGAAAGCCAAAATAAAACCTAAATGGCAAATGCAGAGAGATCAGAAAAAAGGATTTTTCTTAAAAGTCTTATATTTCCTTTCTTGTTCTCCAAAGGTAGCCTGCGCTTTAATAACCTCCCCCTTCACCCAGAGGAGCTCATTCTTATCCTCCATCACACCTTGGTTCATCTTCATCACACCTTGGTCCACATTTCGGTTTGCATGTAAGATTTGGGAGCCCATGGTGTTGATTATATGCTTATAACTGGGACAAGAACTTGAGTAGAAGGTATTGGTATGAACATTAGCGACTGGGGAGAAAGAGGAAGAGTTGGGATTTTGTTTTTCTGGCTAGGAGCATTTTGAAGTTCTTGGTCCTTTAGTGTTCTACATTGTGTTATCTTATTTCAGTTTGCAAGTGAGTTCCCTTATTCCCCTTCTTTCTATCTTAAGGTTTCAAGTCTTAGTTCTGAATGGATGGTCATTGCATGTTGATTTTGATGGTTTGTTATGGTTTGAAGTGTAGTTGTCTCATGACCTTGTATGCAAACGATGTTGAATGAATGGCTTGGTTATGGATGATAATTAGATTTGTTTGAACTTGATCTTACATGTATTAAGTTTGTTTATTAGGTTGCTTGAAGATTTTGGGTAGATTTTGTATATAAGGGATGCTTTAACATGCTTTAAAACTGGTTATATGGTGCTGCACAGGGAACACAGATCGTGCGTATTTAAGCACAGGTCGTGCTACCTTCTGGTTGTTAGACTTTTCGTCAGCCATCCAACTGTTTTATTCGTATCTTTTGATCCAGAACTCCGATTTGAGCGTTCATGGATGCGTTGGAAGGCTAATGAAAAGAGCTAAAACTAACATAAAACATTGAGTGGTTTTTTTAATTTAATCAAAAAGCCTTCCTAATTCATGCTAACTTTTAACACTTGATGGGTTGAATATATGAGGTTCTCCGTTAATCTTGATGTACAATTAAATGGAGTGAATTGTATAGTGTTATGCTCAAATGACATTACTTGCTCTATGATTAAACTCTTATATGTCATGTTTTAAGATGTGTTGAGTTTTGAATATAATCCGCACTAGTGCAGATTTGACATTTAGTATCGGTTGTTTTGCACATTTAGTATCGGTTGTGGAACCGATACTAAATCGACCGATACTAAATGTACGATCATTTAGTATCGGTTTTTTACCCGATACTAAATGTACTACTAAGGTACTGTTTGGGTACATTTAGTATCGGTTGTACATAAACAACCGATACTATATGTATTACTAAGGTACATTTAGTATCGGTGTTTCTTCATAACCGATACTAAATGTATTACTAAGGTACATTTAGTATCGGTTATACAGAAAAACCGATACTAAATGTACCTTAGTATACATTTAGAAGTACATTTAGTATCGCTTTTTCTGTATAACCGATACTAAATGTATTACTAAGGTACATTTAGTATCGGTTTTACAGAAAAACCGATACTAAATGTACCTTAATATACATTTAGAGGTACATTTAGTATCGTTTTTTTCTGTATAACCGATACTAAATGTATTACTAAGGTACATTTAGTATCGGTTTTTCTGTAAAACCGATACTAAATGTACCTTAGTATACATTTAGAGGTACATTTAGTATCATTTTTTCTGTATAACCGATACTAAATGTATTACTAAGGTACATTTAGTATCGGTTATATAGAAACACCGATACTAAATGTTCCTTAGTATACATTTAGAGGTACATTTAGTATCGTTTTTTGTGTATAACCGATACTATATGTATTACTAAGGTACATTTAGTATCGGTTATACAGAAACACCGATACTAAATGTACCTTATACATTTAGAGGTACATTTAGTATCGGTTATACAGAAACACTGATACTAAATGTACCTTAGTATACATTTAGTATCTGTGTTTCTGTATAACCGATACTAAATGTATTAATAGTTTTTAATATTTTTTTTGTTTTTATCCATACCGACATATTATTAACCTATTATATACAGCGATAATTTCAGTCATCAACACATAATAAATATATCTTACAAAATAACAATTTGTCAAATGATCTCTTTCCTAACATACTTTAAATTCCATTAAACATAATCTGTTACAAAATACAATTGTTCAAATTCCTAAAATACTTTAAATTCCTAACATACAATTGTTCACTTTTGCTCAAAATAACTTAATTGGTTGGAAATAAGGTATCCTTTTGCTCTGTACGTATCTTGACAAAGAATTCCGCCCAAAGCTGACGAATCTCTTTAATTTCCTCTTCGGTGTATGCCTGGGTGTTATCAAATACCTACAAGTTTAAAAGTGACTTAAAAATTCAGAACATTCTGAAGATGAAAAGTCAGAATGGTCAGCATAGTTCTAAAGTTCTTGCTTTTCCTATACTAATATGTCAATTACAATGTTGAACTAAATTTGGGATGATCCCTTAAAGTGAATGAGAATCACGAAACAAAGTTTATTTGTAAATGGAATTCTTCTATCAACTTTTCCACACATCCGTGGATATCCCACTCATAGTGCCAATTCAAGATCATTATAAAAAAAAAATTGAAAAGATAAAGAAATCTGTAAATTCAGAATTCAATGGTTGCTTTGTGTTTCTTACTCAATCAAAAGATCCAGTATCCCACCCCAACTTAATTCAACCATCACCAAAAACATAATATATATAATTCCATGAATGCAAAATGGTAATATCATAGAAATGAATTTCTTGACAGATGTACCCAAAAAAATATCATAGGAAATGGAGATCTCAAAAAACTTAAATATTTAACTTACACACATAAAACATCAAACTGTGGTCTAACTCAAAGAATCCTAAAGACTGAGTAGAACTAACTAAGTAAAATTTCAAAACCATTGGTACAGTTTTAAAGGCACAACGAAATCATATAGACACAAAGGCTAATGAAGTGCAACAATAAATAGGGGATCCATCAGCTATAAGCCTATAAGGAATTATAAGGACATACTAAATATTAAAACAATAATGTGAAGGCAGTGTCTTTAGAGTGAAACCAATGATATTCGGCCATTTATGGTTCGAATCTTGCAAAATATGGCCACATTTCGGGAGCTTGAAGTCAGAAAGGACATAAAGGTTAAAATAGTTCGGTAAAAAAATTGTTCGGTAAAAAAAACTGTTAAATAAAAGTTCAGTAAGAAAGAGTTCTGTTAACAGGGATAATACCTTCTCCCAATTATCAACAATACCGGCAGTTAAAATGGTCAGCATAAACTTCATCACATAATAGCCGCAATGATAACCATTCGTTTGTATTGGCATCTACACAAATGAATTAACAAAGTTAACCAAAAAACAACATAATATATATATCATATATGAATTCACTCAAAATTAAATCAACCCAATATTTAAACTACTTACTATAGGGTACAACCATTTGGCGGCCGATGTAGAATCCCCTTTCACACCTCTAATAACAACATAAATATAAATTAGGTATAAAATTTCAACCCAAAGTTCAAATACTACAATATAAAGCATGATAAACAATTAAAACTTACTTGCTAAACATGTCTTTGATTGTTTTGCCTGGTTGGCGACTGTAGGAACACATCCAGACCACGGTATTTTGCTTCGGGAGTAGGGCAACTAGTTGCCAATGATTGCTGCAACATTGATAAACATAAAATTCAGCAACATGCAGTGATACAAGGACTGATAGTTAAACAGTTCTGTCAATATTGCACAACCAAAAAGACACCATGGATCAATTACTAATTCATGTACCTATGGCAAAATGGAGCCAGATATATTTCCTTATTGGTAGTAGTCAGTGTCCGTTGAATATATTCAGAAACATCCTGTTTGGTAATGTGACCAGCTTTCAAGTTCATCTTATGTGGACACAGAATTCCATACCGATCATCACCCTTTTCAACAACTTGGCGATACAGATATCTATTAATGGCACGTAAGAAAAACTATCAAATTGACTAATATATTAGAAACGCAAGAAATTTACATAATCAAATAAACATTACTACTTACGTGCACCATATGCTCAAGTGGCCCAACTCAAGCCACCCTTTACCAGAAACCATGTCGTTGATCTCTTTGCCGCCAATAAAACACGTATATTTTTCATGCTCCAACTCTATCTTGGCATGTCTATCATCATCATCATAAGCAATCAAAAGTATCTTTTTCAACCAATCAATTTTCTCCTCCTCCCCCTCCTCCTTCCCCTCCTCCTCCTTCTCCTCCTTCACATTAGATGGTGAGCAGCTCCCCTTCGATCCAATAGTGGTCATGGGAGTGGGAACTTGAACAGCCGCATTTTGACATAATCCTCCACATGTTTGAGGCCTCTGAATAATTAAAAATACGATCTCAATCAATCTGTTTACAGTGAAAAATATACTATATAATTCATAAACATATACCTCTGCCAAAATCTTCTTAAGTCGTTCTTCCACCATCCCATCCATCTTATCCAGCACTTGATTCATGAACTCCTCTTTATTGAATCCTGAAGAACGATGCACACTTCTAAAGTATTTCTTTAGCCCAACACCTTTTCCAGCTGCGCGACAACGACCGGGATGCTCGGGTGTTCCAATGGCAGCGGTCAAAATATCATTCTTTCCTTGCGGAACGAAAGATCCTTGGCTGCTCATAACAGTAAGTTCGTCCTACAACAAAAACATGTTCACGTGTTAGAATCGAATTAATAAAGCAATAAATTTACAATTAAATAAATTAATAATACATGTTCAGTTGCTTCTATGATTGAGCAGTATGCATGATGATCAAAGAGGTATAAGAAGCAACGGTAATGTGCAGGCTCAATCAGATACTTACAATCTTAGATGCAACGGTATGCATGATGATCAAATAGTTACTTACAATCTTAGATGCAACTGCTGCTGACTCCTCAGATACAAAAGATCCAGACTTCTTTTTGCGGCCAGCCTTCCATAGCTCATGTCGCTCTGGAGATGTAGGCTCAATCTCCAAATCAGGATCACCAGACTCCTGCTTGCCTTTTTTTATTATTTCTTCCTTCAAATTCTCCTTCAACTTTGTATAACCGCCTGGCCCCATTGTGTGTTTGTACATATTTTTTTTTTGAGTATTCTTGGCAGATTCTCTCTTAGCCTGTTACAAAGAACAAACACCACCACATATATAACAAATCCATAATATTGTTTAAGAAACTAAAATATTTGTGGTTAAAAGAATACCACAAACTCCGAAGTAGTGCGACTTTTAACATATGCAGCCCATGTCTCGGTAGATATGGCGCTATACTTGTGACATGGAGTAGTTTGACCGTCCGCATCCCCATTGCCAAAGACATATTCATTGTTGAGTCTTGTCTTGAACTGTTTCCAGCAACCACCGATATGAGACATCCAGAACTTGTGGAATTCCTCATTTTCGGGAACATCAAATGTTTGCTTAACATCATCCCAAGCAATCCTTTTTGTTTCGCCATCAACTTGGTCCCAGGAAAAGGGCAATATGCTTATTTTTGTTCGAGCAACCACCCCTAAATAGTTCTTGAATTTGTTAGCATATGGACCGATAATTTTTCCTTTACTATCAACAGCCACTCTATATTTTTCACCAGTTGGGAGCCTATTAGTGAACTTTTGTAATGATGTCGGACGTCTAGTTTTCTTTTTTGGAGGCTCGGCACTGGAAACATCCATGATATCTGTTTGAACAAAGGAAACAAAATATATTAATCAATTGCAACCCTGCCATTCAATAGAAATATGCAAAACAGTTATGCAAATGTGGGTCACTCACTCTTTACTCTTTATGACATTGACTCTGTTATTGAAAGTATCTGCTAAACAGAACACAACTCTGTTTTATGGATTTCAGATTTTAATGGTCACCTTCTACACAATTGCATTAAACAATATAGTGCTTTCTTTTAACACTTTGAAAAATAACAAGAAACAAATTAAGCCACTAAAAACAAATCTAACATAAACAAAAACCACTAAAAACAAAATATGCATTCATATTATATCATATAGTAGAAACCCTAAACAAAACCAGAAAAATAATAATAAAAGATAACAAACAATAACTAATTTTCATCATCGCTGATTCTATGATTCATGACTTAAGTATAAAGGATTAAAATCCTATTTTAATCTTATTTCATGCACTAATTGGACCTTAACGTTCAAATGTTTCATGATCAATTGGACCTGCTAACTTAATGTCTTGAGAGTGTATTTGGCTCATATTTCCTTAATGGTTACATTTACATTTTTGGAAATCTATTTGAGTATGAAGGACTTGGAAAACACAACTAAAGCTAATCAACTGAATAACATATTGATATTTGAAATGGAAAAATTAACTAAAGGATTGTTATACATCTTTCCACCTAGTCACTAAGAGAAATTTGCGGTGGTTTAAGGAAGTACAAGTCAATTACCTTACTGTGATGTCGAGATTAGGACTCCAAATCTGTTATTATGGATCAAAGAAATCAACTCTAAAGCAAGGAGACCAATATGAAGCCAGGTGCACCTGAAAGAGTATTCATTCATCTTAGTAAAAGAACTCTAATAGTCATAGACTCAGAAATATCTGTGATAAAACTTGGAATCCACCAAATTTTGATCATATTGAAGATAGATAGAAAGATAATAATCTAATGCTAAATCAAACAATCTTCCTAAACTTAGAAGTTAGAACTTTCACCTAAAAGAAAATTGAAAATGTGGCTACTCCTTAGCCAATAAACTAAATACAACAAAACATGCCACCAATCCACAATAAGCAAACAGTTCCTACTACATATATTAATAATTTACACAAGCAAATTTGTTTGTACAAGAATTCTCTACAAAACTGATCTTATTTCAAGATATTTGTTGCAGGGTTGAAGCCACAAGCTAAACATATAACACAGTGTGACCAAAATCAAATTTTTTTGTAACTGATTGTAGCTTTACACAGCCAAAACTATCTCAAATGTGTGTGACACATTTTCTTTTAGGAATCAAATGATAAAAATCAAGGCATCCATGCCATTATAAATTATTAACCAAAATCAAACAATCTTCCTAAACTTAGAAGTTAGAACAGAAATGGAAAAGTTTCAAGAGATCCCATTATAAATTATTAACCAAAATATGTATTAAATCTAAAATTACCTCTAACAACAGAAGTTCCTTCAACCTCCTTAAGCTTCAAGATTAGACAATTTCAACATAACTCTCGCAAAATCCATACGAAACGTGGATCCATCATCAGAAGCATAAGCGGAAACACACTTTAGGTTAGAAGCTGTCACACGAAAACACACTTTAGGTTAGGTTAGAAGCTCTCCAGACCACGAAGCTCTCGACAGAGAGAGGAAGAGGAAACGAAAACGTTTTGCTTACCGCTCTCACAGAAGCTTTCTGAACAGTGAGTTCAACGGTTACAGAAGCTTGAAGATGGAATCAACGGTGAGTTTCGAAAATGGAGCGACCAACGGATTCAACGGTGAGTTTGTTACATCTAAAGGGAAAAATGAAGAAGTTCAAATCGAAGAAACTGAGATGAAGAGATGAAAAATAGTTCGTACCTAAAACGCAGTTCAAGGGTTTCGCAATATGCAGCTCAAGCTCTTTAGAGCAACAATGGTGCGACCAACAGATTCAAGGGTTTCGCAAGGGAGCGGAGGGAGCAACAATCTCGAAAATGGAGCGACAGATTCAATGGAAGAGAAGAGGAAGAGAAGAGGTTTCGCAAGAGAAGAGGTTTGTGTGAGGAAGAGAAGTGGTTTTGCGTAAACTTGTCTGAGAAATTAAAGTTGGGTTTCGACTTTTAGCATCGGTTCTTTTAACAGCCGATGCTAAATGTACTTGCTTTGGACGTTTAGCATCGGTTGTTTAAATACCCGATGGTAAATGTTCAATTCTTGTACATTTAGCATCGGCTGTTAAAATAACCGATGCTAAAAGGCTAATGTGAACTTATACTTTTGCTCGTAATTTCAAAAATGCCACCGGTTACACATTTAGCATCGGCTGTACAAACAACCGATGCTAAATGGTGCTTTGTAAAGTCATTTTTGCACTAGTGCCGTTTGAATTGTATAGTGTTCTTATCGATTGACTAGGATGTATGCTTCTCTTAAATTTGGATTTTGATGAAAAGAAATTTTAAACCACAAATTGGTGAGTAATTGAGGGATATTATATGAAGGCTTACTTATTTTGTTCAAAGTGACTTTTAATGAAAGATGCTAGCGAGCAAATTAATCCAAACTTAAAGTTGCGTATCTCTGATTGGTTTCAAAATGTAATAGAATAGATTTTATCAACGTCTAAAATTTAGGATGATAAACTAAGCCTAAAGATTAAGATTGATTGTAGTCAACAATCATAATAACTAAGACTACGAAGAGACATCGTTGGATTTTATGATCTTGCTTCTGCTATATAAAGTGATATGCTTTCATTGGTCTCATTGCCTACAATAAGTAATTGACTTTCATCAACCTTATATCCTTCTTTTAATATAATTAGCTTTCATTAGTAGTAAACATAAAGAAAAAAATTTACCAGTAAAACTTTTACTCCACTAATATGACTGAGGTATACTCATGTGTCTTGAGAAAAACGACTTGATCTGGATTTTGGCTAGGACGTAAGTAAAGTCTAGCCTTGTGTTTGTCCATCACTAGTGATCAACCTCAAGTACCAGTCTAGCCTATCCTTTTAGATGGATAATGTAAACACTCATATGCAACAGAGGGTTAGACATCAACCACGAGAACCAAGATAAGGATACAAAATTCTCCAAATTAAATTACGTTAGGCTAATATAAGCTTATTCATATTAATTTATGGGTCTTGTGACAAATCTTCTTCCCAAATCAAGTTCTTGTTAAAAAATGGATATGAAATGAAAAGAGAATAATCACTACGGTCTCAACATGTAGAAAAACAAAAGGCCAAAAAATACATTGAAAGATGTTGATATGACTCTGTTCGTGCCCGAACTCAAGAGAGAGAGAAAGATGTACCTCACGGTGATAGATGGCTTATCCGGGTTGGTGAGGTCTTCCATCCGAGGTAGATCTTCGTCTGAGGTGGAGCTGTCCGAGGCCAAAGGTGATACCCCTAGAGCCTCGAAACCAAAAAGACCGTCAATGGGGCTCCGAGATGAAGAAAGTCAGTGGGGCTTCGAGGTGGAGCTGTCCGAGGTAGATCTTTGTCCGAGGTGGAGCTGGCCGAGGTGGAGATTCATCCGAGGTGGAGCTTTCCGAGGCCAAAGATGATACCCTTGGAGCCTCAAAACCAAAAAGACCGCCAAAAAGGCCGTTGCAGAGTATAATGGCTCCGAGCTGGTGATGACGCATTTCCCCTTGTCTTGGTCCGGAGTTCATTTTGATCAAGACAATAAGACTTTTGCTGTGAAGCCAGAGTCCCTTGAGGGCGAGGATGCCGTCACTTCCCAGCTTCTCAAGGATTATGGTGACAAGCTACTCAAAGCCGGCCTGAAATTTAAGTGTGCTTCCATTATCCAGGACGGGGCCGAGTCCGTAGCCAAGCTGAAGTCCACCTTGGGTAATTTCTACTACTCAAGCTACTTTTGTCATTATTTTTTTTTAATCCGTGACTGACCTCGCGTTTACGTTGCACAAATAAGCTGGGTGACTGTCCCGAGCCCGATCCCAACACTCATGAGACCGGGGTCCAGCTCAGACCATGCTCTTCAAAGCTGAAGAAGTGTAGCTCAAGTAGGAAGCGGGCTGTTCCCAACAAGGTGGCCCCAGCCCCTTCCAAAAAACCAAAAACGGTCACTGCTGAAGAGACTAATTTTATTGGAGATTTGGGAATTGAGGTCCCCTCCGCAACCGAGCTTGAGGCTTGCGGGAGAGTTGCTGAGACTGCATTCAGGTTGTCTAAGGAGTTTCAAGAGTTGGAGTCGGGCCCGGAAATCTTGCGCCTCGAGAGAAGACTTAGCAAGGTTGAGGCCAACAATCTCTCTCTTGATGGGGACCTACCCCTTCCAAAAAAACCAAAAACTGTCACTACTGAAGAGACTAATTTTATTGGAAATTTGGGAATTGAGGTTCCCTCCGCAACCGAGCTTGAGGCTTGCGGGAGAGGTGCTGAGACTGCCTTCAGGTTGTCTAAGGAGCTTCAAGAGTGTGAGTCGGAAACAGAAATCTTACGCCTCGAGAGAAGACTTAGTGAGGTTGAGGATAGGAATCTCTCTCTTGATGGGGACCTGTTTGACCAATCTGACAAGTTAGAATTTTGCCGGGTCGTGAGGATTCCGAAGTTTATTGAGGAGAATCCCTTCCTCCGGGGTGTCATAAATTCTTTGGATTTGGCGGAAGGCCAGATTGCCGAGCTCGAAACCCGGGTGATTGCAGACCAGGGCGAGGCTGACCAGTCGTAGGCACTTTAGAAGCAACTTGCCCAGGCCAAGGTGGTAGAGGCACAGGTTCAGGCAGAGGCCGGAGAACTTCGAGCTGAGGTGGAAAGAGTTAAGGGTGAGCGTGATGCTGCGGCGGCAAAGCTGGAGAATTCTATCGTGCTTGGTTTCAATCGTTGCAAGGGTTTGTTAGCCGTGGTCAGCCCCAACATGCATTCGAAGCTACTAGAGCCCAGAAATGAGATATTTAAAGGAAAGCTAGTTAGGCCCACTCCTGGTGCCCACTTGAAGGAAGCGGAGGTGCTGTTTGAACAGTCCGAGGCGGAGGAGTCTGAGTGACTTTGTAACATTTTAGTTTCTTTTTTGTAATCGCGTGCTTGTAAATATTGGCCCGTGGCCTCCCTTTGTAATATTTCCAATGTGAATGAAAGTTTATTTTAGTTAAACAATCTCCTGCTATTTATATCGATCGTGATTGATCTTTCGTTATGGTGAGGTGAGAGTGGACCGAGGCCGAGATCAGCGTTACGTGAGTGGCCTATCTCCAAAACTTAAAAGATTCTGCTTCGGGTCTCACTGATGGAGCGTTGAGCTTGGGGATCAGAGGAGTCTCCTTCCCCTGATGGAGCGTTGAGCTCGGAGATCAAAGGAGTGTTCTGCCTCTGATGGAGTGTTGAGCTCCGAGATCAGAGGAGTCTTCTTCCCCGAGGAGTCTTCTGCCTCTGATGGAGCGTTGAGCTCGGAGATCAGAGGAGTTTTCTTCCCTTAATGGAGGGTTGAGCTTGGAGATCAGAGGAATCTTCTGCCTCTGATAAAGCATTGAGCTCGGAGATCAGAGGTTCCTTCGGCCTCTGATGGAGCATGGAGCTCGGGAATCAGGGGAAGGTCTTGGGTCAAAGTCGCTGTGAACTTATTCCTTCGGCCTCTGATGGAGGCTTGAGCTCGGAGATCAAAGGGGAGGCTGCTCGCTTAAGGCAAGATTTTGAGGGCAGCCGTGGGCTTGAGCCGCTGTGAGCCTATGTGCGCTTCCTGACTGAGCATTTAAAATCAGGGTCGGGAAGGGCATGTGCGCCTTCTGCGGGCCTCGCCTCAGACAGTCGTCCGTCGAGTGGCCAGCTCGGGTCAGACTCAGGTAAGAGGGGCGTAGTTGTAAGTTGTGCGCCGGTGCACCGAGGTCGTCGAGGAACCTGTGCGTTAGTACGCATACAGCAAAATAAAAATTGATAGCATAGTTCTGCGATCTTTTTTTATTGAAAACGGTTTAATACATTTGGAAAGTACATTTGTGTAGCGACCGAAAAATCCGGGAGAGGATTCCTCGAAGTTCGAAAGATGAAGCCGCCACCATAGTTTAGTTTAAGGGTAAACAATGGAATATCCCATTTGATTTGGATAATGGTCCTTGAGACCAGATTTGGGTTCGGGAGTCGGTTATGTGTAGGGAAGTTATTAGCACCCCACGACATCCTTCCTAAGAAAGGTTACCTGCTAATTAGTTGTAGGAAAAAAATGTTAATTTTCAAAATGTTTATTTTACCCCTTTTATTTTGATAAAGAAATTTAGAGAGATAGACTAGTTATTTTTGGATTATTATTTATTTAGAAAAAAGACTAAAAAGGTTTTTTATTAGTGCAATTGACAGAGGTCGGCCGCCCTCTGCTCCTACGTATCTCTTGGTAGAGAATCAAATCACACGTAGTTCTTTGTAAAAAAAGGTTTGGTTGGTTCGTGTTTTTTATTTAGGGGTCCTGGGACTTTTGATCCGTAACGGTTCATTCGTCCTAGAACGCTGACTAACCCGATCGTACAATCAACTTAATCCCCTATTTTGAAAAATTTGTATTCTTTGTTTGAGAGAAAGAGGTGTGTTTGTATTTTTTAATTTTGAAATTGTTTGTTTCAAATAGGTATTTCAGGGCCTGATCCGTAACTGTTCATTTGCGGCCCTAAAAAGTTGACTAACCCGACTGTACAGTCGACTTAATCCCTTATCTTGAAATTACTTGTTTATGTATTTTTATAGATTTTTTGAAAAGAAATTGTTTTTTATTTATTTATGAGTTTGATGGTTTTTTTAAAAAATAATGGTTTAGAAGCAACATGATATAATGATAAAAAAAAGAGGGTTGTGTTATTAAAAAAATGGGTGTGAATAAAAAAAATTGACGTTTGAAAACTGGGAGGTTATAATAAGTAAATCTGGGGAGCAAATAGTAAAAAAAACTGGGAGGTTGTAATAAGTAAATCTGGGGGTGCAAGTAGTATTCTGAACTTAAAATAAAAACAAAACAACAGATAATAGTTTTTTTTTTTTTGAAAGTGAACAACAGATAATAGTTAACATACTATAAAAGGCAAAGTTCTAAACCTATGTATTTGACTTTTAGAAATGCCTATTCTACTATTTTCATGAAAAACATACTCAAAACCAAGAGCCCATAGCTAAATATATATACACACTCGTATGTATGGAGGAGTGACAAATTTTTGAGACTATACCATATATATATATAAGTAAAAAGAAAACTGAAAGGTACTGTTATGAATAAACAAGTAAATTCGGGAACAAACCTACAACTTCAGTTTCTGTTTCTAAATTCTCCTCCCTTGACTTTTGTTGAACTAAAACTTTGAGTGTATTTTTCTACTCTCTATTTTTGCCTAAGTGAAAATGAATTCTGATTTTGAACTCTAAATCATTTTTGATAGTGGTATTTGATGTGTCTCTGTGTGTCTTTTTTAGGGTTTGACTATTCATCTGTATTTATAGGCAAATATGTGTGGTGTAGGTGTGGTGTGGGAGCACGGAATCAAAACTCAAGGGAGACAAATACACCACTGCCTCTGAAATATGCAAGCAGCGATAGCAAGGGGTGAAGGAATGTTTTTGCCAAAAATGCAAAAAGTAAAGAGACAAGCTGAAATGAGCTTGAGCTTCTAGCTCAAAATACCAAAACTATTGCAAGGCAGCAACGGCCATATGGGCAGCAGCATGCACTGCTCCTTTTTTATATTTTTGAATTTTTAGTTTTTGTACTATTTTCCAATTATTTTTTGTCTACATGTGTACAAAGTTGAGCCTTTGGGTTGTACTATTTTCTTTGTAAAAAATTGATAATAATAATGATAAAAAGCCATTTTGGAATCTGATTTTTGTTATGACAATAATAATAACTTAAGCTAATTAATAACGAGTATCAAAACAAACGAACGTACACGACAAGACGCAACTGCGCGTGCTATAGAAACGCGTAGACAATTAGAAATAAAATGTGCACTCCATAAAAATAACAATGCCTAATGAGACACATCTGATACTCCTAAAAATTATTCGATTAATTCAATGGACAAGATTTGGATATAACAGCTGCCCCTCTTTATTTATATTCCGTAGAAAATATGAAAGATTTCCAAAATTTCATAGTAGGAATAGAAATAAAGATAAAACAAATACGGATTTTGTCCAGTTAGAGGGGGAACGAGGATTAAAAGAAAAATTTGTGGTTAACACTTGGCGTGTTGACAAGAAAAGTAAAGAAGGAGCACTAGGGCTCTGAAGGAGCGCTAGGGCTCTGAAGGACCACTAGGGATCTGAAGGAGCGCTAGGGCTCTGAAGGACTATTTAGTCTGAAGGGCTACCTGGGCCTGATGGACCAAAAATGGTCTGATGGACTGCTACTAGACACGGTACTAGTAGAATAGTCTGAGGGTGACCTACGTCGTTGCGGTCGTGGGTGTCAAGATCAGATCCGGAACTGATATGTTGATCACGAAGGATTTACGCCATGTCTTAGGCAGACACAACTAATCTGAAGGACCACTTGGGGTCTGAAGGATCCGCCGCGCTCAGTGGCGACGTTATGATCTGAAGGTAGAGTCCGAAACCGTCCTTTTGACGTATTAAATCGAACTGAACTGAAGAACCTATTTGGTCTGAAGGATCTATGCTAGACTCTGTGCTAACACTTCGATCTAGTATATGATATGGGGTGCAACAATCGTAGTGTTGACTTAGAGACAAAGTATATAAAGATCGACACTTGAAGTCGATCGAAAAAGTAATTGATGTTATGATGTGCACGTAATGTATACACATCCAGATGATTTGATTTCTTTTCGGTGAAATGATGAATGAAATGCAATGAGAGAATTTTTCTTCTTTTTTTTTGGTGATTTTTCTTTTTCTTTCTTTGTCGCTTTTCTTTTTGCTCTTTTTTGCTTTGCTCTTTTGCTCTTTTTTTTTTGGCTCTCTTTTCTACTGGTCCAATCAACCCGCGGGACTTTCAGCGTGAGATATGAGGGCCGTTGAGTGTATTTATGTTGTTTGATTGACATGCGGGCATTTGTGAACTGTTGTTTATGATGATCATGCATATGTTTATTTCCTTGCATTAGCTTTATATGAAAGATCATGTCCTTTCCTATAATTCTTAGAAATTTCGTAAGGATTTGTAATGCTCTTAATCATACTACATGTTTCACAATTCAGTATCATATACCATAAAAAATCATTCTAAAGTAAAAGGGAAACAAAGGGAAACAAGCAGAAGAAAGGAAGTGTTTAATATTCAAAATGGAA
The DNA here is from genome assembly GCA_963573325.1 of Astragalus glycyphyllos. NCBI lineage: Eukaryota > Viridiplantae > Streptophyta > Magnoliopsida > Fabales > Fabaceae > Astragalus > Astragalus glycyphyllos. The sequence goes on along the minus strand of OY754312.1, from coordinate 51,377,085 downwards.
GCCGAGTATTCAGAAGGTCACACCGACCGATAATTACATAGAGAGTTTAAACTAAAAAGAAAGAAAGAAAAAGAAAGAACAGATCTTTTGGTTGTTTGTATCTTTGAAGTAACTATGCCAATCACCCATACACATAACCTTGACCACTCATCACCCCATTTTCAGAGGTGTTGATTGCCCTAATATTTGTTCCAAGTCCAACTTTTTGACCCTAATTTTTGCCTGGATCGCTCTTTAGAGTTTTCAATCCACCGGGTCGCTCTAGTTTTGCCTAGGGCGCCTTTCGGGTTTTCAACCTAGCGAGCTCTTTTTACTTGGCTCATCTTTCACTTTTTTCATTTATTTATTTTTAGGCATAATACTTCTTGACTGCATCTGAGTTCACCAGGAGTGGAAGGTCTTCACCATCCATTTTTGTGAGAATTAAGGCTCCTCCGGAGAATGCTTTCTTTACCACATAAGGTCCTTCATAATTAGGAGTCCATTTCCCACGGGAATCCTTTTGGATAGGCAAGATTTTCTTGAGTACCAGATCTCCTTCTTGGAACTGTCGAGGACGAACCTTCTTCTCATAAGCCCTTTTCATTCTTTGGTGATATAACTACCCATGACATAAAGCCGCTACTCTCTTTTCTTCGATGAGATTCAACTGATCCAAACGAGCTTGAACCCATTCTGCCTCTTCTAATTTTGTTTCCATCAGCACCCGTAGAGAGGGTATTTCAACTTCGATGGGAAGAACTGCTTCCATCCCATATACTAGTGAGAACAGGGTTGCCCCTGTTGACGTGCGAACCGAGGTCTGATACCCATGCAAGGCGAAAGGGAGCATTTCATGCCAGTCTTTGAAGGTCACCACCATCTTCTGGACAATCTTCTTTATATTCTTGTTTGCCGCCTCAACTGCCCTATTCATCTTTGGACGATACGGAGAAGAGTTATGGTCCTGAATTTTGAAGTCGTTACACAACTCTTTCATCATCCTGTTATTCAGGTTAGTTCCATTATCCGTGATGAACTTATTTGGAAGGTCGTAACGGCAGACCAAATCCCTTTTTATGAACTTGACAACCACAGATTTTGTTACATTGGCATAAGAAGTGGCTTCAACCCATTTGGTGAAATAATCGATAGCGACAAGGATGAAGCGATGCCCGTTTGATGTCTTAGGTTTGATGGGACCAATGACATCCATTCCCCACATTGAGAATGGCCATGGTGCTGCTAAGACATTCAAAGAAGCAGGTGGCACATGGATGTTATCGGCATAAACTTGACATTTGTGACATTTCCTCACATAGTTAAAGCAGTCAGTCTCCATTGACAACTAGTAGTAGCCAGCCCTTAGGATTTTTCTAGCCATGGTGTGCCCATTAGAGTGAGTTCCGAATGAGCCTTTGTGGACATCTTTCATAATTCTTTCTGCTTCTTCGTTTGCTACACATCTGAGGAGGACCATATCATGATTTCTTTTGTAAAGCACCACCCCATTTAGAAAGAAACTCATTGACAACCTCCTAAGTGTCCTCTTATCATTTTGTGGCACCAGGAGGGTACTCTCTACTTGTGATATAATGCTTGATATCATAATACCAAGGTTTACTATCGGGTTCTTCTTCAATTGACATACAAAGATGTGCCGGTAAGTCCCGATGTTGGATTCTGATGAATGTTAGACTTTTGTTGTTATTGATATTGAACATTGATGACAGAGCTTCTAAGGCGTTAGCCAACTGATTTTCTTCACGAGGGAAATGGTGGAAAGTGATCTCGTCAAAGGGTTCAATCATCTTTTGGATGTGATCGCGATAGGGGATCAATTTGGAGTCTCTGGTTTCCCAGTCACCCTTCATTTGATGGATGACCAAGGCTGAGTCTCTGTATACATCAAGTCTTTTAACTTTCCATTCAAGGGCTGCTTTGACGCCTAGAATACACGCTTCATACTCTGCGATGTTGTTGGTGCAATAGAAGCTCAATCTAGCAGTAAATGGTATGAATCGGATATCTGGAGAGATTAATACAGCTCCGACCCCATGCCCCCACAAATTGGAAGCGCCATCGAATAACATTCTCCATCTTTCATCATCTAGAGACTTTCCTTCCCCAAAAAGAGCCATTATATCTTCATCTTGGAAATCGCACTGCATTGACTGGTAATCCTCAATAGGTTGGTGCGCCAAGTATTCAGCCAATGCACTGCCTTTGATTGCTTTCTGAGTAACATACAGGAGGTCATATTCGGACAACAGCATTTGCCAGTGAGCAATTCTCCTTGTGAGTGCGGGTTTTTCAAAGATGTACTTAATTGGATCCATTTTAAATACCAACCAAGTCGTGTGGCTCAGCATATAATGCCTTAGACGATGTGCAGCCCAGGCTAAAGCACAACACGTTCTTTCCAGCAATGAGTATCTTGTCTCGCACTCAGTGAACTTCTTGCTTAAGTAGTAGATGGCATGTTCTTTTCTTCCGGATTCGTCATGCTGCCCCAGCACACAACCCATTGATTTGTCTAACACTGTTAAGTATAAGATGAGGGGTCTGCCTGGTACAGGTGGCATCAGAATCGGTGGATTTTGGAGGTACCTCTTGATCTTCTAAAAGGCTTCTTGGCAGTTATCATTCCACTTTGTTTCTTGATTTTTGCACAACAATTTGAAGATAGGCTCACAGGTAAATGTTAATTGGGATATGAACCTGGAAATGTAGTTCAATCTTCCCAGGAATCCATGAACTTCCTTTTCAGTTTTAGGCGTTGGCATTTCAAGAATTGCTCGTACCTTGTCTGGATCTACCTCTATTCCCTTCTGACTAACTATGAACCCCAACAGTTTTCCTGATCTTACACCGAAAGTGCATTTAGCAGGGTTTAATCTGAGTTTGAACTTCCTTAGACGTTCAAAGAGTTTTTGCAGATTAACAATATGCTCTTCTTCAGTCTTGGACTTTGCAATCATATTGTTGTGTGAAAACAATATGTGCAAGTATAAACAATCGTAACAAGTAATAAAGAGTAAGTAGAGATCGTTCCCACGAGGATTGTTGAGTTCTTTTCTATATTTAATTAGCAAGTAAGCTAGTAAGTAAATCAAAGTAAAATAACAAGTTGTAGAACTTAGTTTTATCAACAAACAGTAATTAAGATAAATGATTAGCAGAAATCCAGAATGAGAGTAAGTTGGGAATGCTTTCACTATGCAAATTCATAATAATGCTCAAAATGCTATGCTAAGTGCTGCAGCACTAGGTGCTGCCGCAATTGTGCATTATTCCTAATGCTTAACACTAGGCTTTAGTCCTCCCAAATTATTCCTAATTCAGAAAGGATTATTTCCCTAGGCTACTGGAGAACAAGCAGCTTTACACCTAAGTGTTGTACCTCATGGCTTTGCACCTAAGTGTTGTGAGATATAAATACAAACCATTCCTGTGAATGTATTTCTACTTAGATTAGACGGCCAACCCTAAGCTAAGATGGATGTAGTAAAACACACAAGATAAAGTGCTCAACACAATAACATAAGCATCAAGAACATTAAGACTTCATTACATAGATCTAAACATCCCAACTAAGAGTATTTAGCTCATGATGAGCAAACAACACAAGAAATACAACTCAAACATAAATGTTAAAGCCATAATACCGAAAATACAAGGAAGAAAGATACTAAGAAGAGGTAGACTGAAGATTGGCTCCAAGAACAGTAGCATGGAGGTTCAGATCAGCTCCCAAATCCACGAAAATCTCCAAGTAAATCAACTCGTGTATTGCTGCAGCATCACTCCCAGCAACAGAGTTTCTACCTTTTATTGTGAAAATGGAGCTTGGAACGAAAATGGAGAGAAAGGCTATGTCTAACCCTAGCCTCCTTTCTGAACCAGCCTCCCAAATGAGGAAGATGAGCTCCCTTATATAGAGCTAGGGTTTAGTGATTAAAAAAATGTCATTTGGAGGCTCTTTTTGTCATTATGTGTGCCTAGGAGTACAAGTGACCACATAGATGGAATATTCTTGGCATAATAGTACCCATTCACTGCTACAGGACGTGCCTGTCCTTTTTGACAGCTAGCAGGCGCTGAAATCCGTGTGACAACATTTTCTCTCTCATTTGTCGCAGAAATGCAATGCTGCGGCACCTGATGCTGCAGCAATGAAATACACACATAAAAGCACAAAATGGGGCACCAAAGTGCCAAATGACTGCAAATCAGAATTAATTCTTCTTTTACACTAAACAACATATTTTAACTATCTAAACACAATATTACTTTAGAACTCACAACAATTTAAGCTAAGAAAGCATAAATAACTCTATATAAAATAGAGGTATCACATATCATCCACGTAAGCTTCTATTTCTTTGTGCATCATATCATGGAATAATGCTACCATTGCTCTCTAGTATGTTGCACCAGCGTTCTTCAGTCCGAATGGCATTACTTTGTAACAGAAGGTTCCCCAGAGAGTGATGAAGGTGGTTTTCCCCATATCCTCAGAGGCCATCTTGATTTGATTATACCCGAAGTATCCATCCATGAAGGAGAATAGAGAGTGTTACGCTGTGCTATCTACCAGGACATCACTGTGAGGCAAAGAAAAGTCATCTTTAGGGCTGGCTCTGTTCAAGTCTCGATAATCGACACACATCCGAACCTTCCCATCTTTCTTCGGTACTGGGACGATGTCGGCAACCCATTGAGGATACTTTGCTACCGCTAAGAACCCGGCACCAAACTGCTTCTTAACCTCAGCTTTGATCTTCAATGACATATCTGGCTTCATCCTTCTGAGCTTCTGCTTTACCGGCGGGTATTCAGGCTTTACTGGTAACTTGTGTTCAACTATGTTTGTGTCTAGTCCTGGCATGTCTTGATATGTCCATGCGAAGACATCGACGTAGTCAAACAAAAGCTGAACCAATTTCTCCCGCTCACTGTCTTTCATTGTGGTGCCAATTTTAACTTCTTTCTTATCTTCTTCTATGCCCAAGTTAATCATTTCAGTTGATTCCTCGTGGGGTTGCATTATTTTATCCTCCTGTTCCATCATTCTCAGTAATGGGGTGATCAAAGTTACAGTATGAGTTATTGGCGTCGTTATTTTCAAAGATGATTTTTTTAGATCTGCATTAGCGAAAATTGACGGAATGAAAAGCGGATAAAAGGAAAAGAAAAGGCGATTGATAAAAGCAACGAAAAGGAATTTTATTGGAGAATTCAAAAATAACGTTTCATTGATACTGATACTGAAAGAAAACATGCGTGCCCTAATGAGATGTCCTAAAGCCTTGGGCAGAGCCATAGGATTGCATTACAGAAAATTACTTTGAACTAAAAACTACAGAAAAATCAACAATCTCCCAATTCTTGAGCTTTTCATTTGCAGGACAATGGCACACAAGACTGACAACGCCATCTTCAGCACTTGGATAATCTTCAATAGCAGCAACCTGGTTGGGATCCAGCATTCTCGCGCTCTGAAAGCTTTGTTTGATGTCGCAGATAACAATCTTCTTCATATTTGCCTCTCGACCTTCAAGCTTGGCCAACCTCCGCTCTCTTTTCTCTTCCGCAATCTTCCTTTTGTCAGTGCGATTAGGCCAGTACCCTATCCCACGTTTGTCTCTGTTCTCATGCAGCTATATAGGTGTCACGATCCCTTGTTCAGTCTTTCCCAAACCACTTCCAGTTTGGTAACCCTTGCCTACCGCGACTTTCGCAACCATCATGGCAATCTTTGACAGTTTCGACTTTGATAATGGGATTCCTTCCCCCACGAAGTTGGTGTTTGCAATTTCTAGTGCTTGGAAGGCACTCTCGAAAGATTTTCTGCAGCCTCAATATAACGAGTAGAAGACGGCTTGTTGACTAGCAACTATTCTTCTCCAAAAATAACCACCAGCTTGTTGTTCACTATGAACTTGAGCTTTTGATGCAAAGAGGAGGGGATTGCCCCTGTAGAATGGATCCAAGGCCTTCGCAGAAGATAGCTGTAAGTTCACTATGAAGATTTCTGGACCTACCTGTACAGGTAACTCCATTTCTCCGATAACTTCTCTTTTGGACCCATCAAATGCCCTGACCAGTGTAGAACTGGGCTTCATGTATGAACAATCTACGTCTAGCTTGTTCATAGTTGATTTGGTAGGACATTCAGGGATGATCTGTTATCAATAAGCACCCGAGCGAGTGAATACTCTCCACATTTTACAGAGATGTGTAGAGCTTGGTTGTGCCCTCTCCCTTCAGCTAGAATCTCGTTGTCTGTGAATGTGAAGTAATTGCTTGAAACGAAGTTTCCAACTATCCCATCAAACTGATTAACGGTGATATCGTGGGTAACATGGGCCTCATTCAATACCTTCATTAACGCCGCACGATGGGCTTATGAGTTAAGCAATAGTGGTAACAGAGATATCTTGGCAGGGTTTGATTCAACTGATCAACCACTTTATACTCACTCTGTCTCGTAAGTTTCAAAAATTCACCAGCCTCTTGCTCAGATAGTGTCCTTTATGGGTGCGCTCCAACTGCATGTACCAATTTGAGGCAGCCCCAGCCAAACTTTCCTAGAAATAGTGTATGAGCAGTTTGTCGTCATGTGCGAATGCAGCCGTTTTCCTACGGTACGTAGTTAGATGGCTAACGGGACAGGTTGCTCCTCTATCTTTGTCAAAGTCAGGTACTTTGAATTTGGGAGGGATAACCACATTGGGACGAGACACAGGTCATAAGCATCCCTTGCCCCGATATTAGACCCCTCTACGGCCCTTCACCGCTCCTCTAGCATCTGATATTTGTCCTTGGATTGAGGATCCCCTATTGAGTAGTTATAAGGGAGCCCTTGCGCATTATTGTAAGGGTGGACCATCGGAATTACAGCTGGGCTCACATTTGGGATCTGATGGCTTGTTACCATTAGCGGAGTGTAGCCTTGTGACATGACCTGTGGTATACGGATCTGAACTTGTGGTATTTCATTCTGACCTGGAGGTATGTTGTGATTGGTGTTCACGAACCCCGTAGGAGCACCCTCTGAAGCGGCGTCCATAGTAGGAGGTGTGTAACCAATAGGAAGTCCATAATAAGGCCAATGATAATTCTGGCCATCAAACCCAGAGTTGTGAGGCGGAGGAAGTTTCACGAGTTCATCCATCTGATCCTTCATGGCCATCATGTCAGTCATCTGTTCTTTCAGCTTCTCGATATCCTCCCTCAGCACCTGATTATCTGGATTTTCAGTCATTTTATTCGTCTGTGCGCGAGTCCGGTAACGGTGTTGATGAACCAGTTTGCCTTTTTGTTCTGTTTTTTTTCAAAATTTTTAACATGAGTATATGAATGAATGAATGTGCATGAAATGCAGATGCAAATGTATGTTTTCCATAGCGCACCTGAGGAATTGTACGCTTTTGTTCGACAAGTAAAAACATAAAGGTGGATCAAAATTTAACCAAACCAAACGAGTTTATCATTGAGAAATTTAAAAGGGAAATACATCAACTGAGTTTTTCGTGGATAAAAAATACAAAGAAAATACATCAAAAGTCAAACAACTACATCCAGGGCGTTCTTTTTCTTTTCAAAGCGTCGGGCCATTTCGCCTTAATCTTTAAGAATACAATGAGGCGTTTCCTATACTCGACGAATTTGAAGACCTCGGTTGGAGTATTGCTCTCAGACTTGAAAATATCAGCCTCTCTCAAGTGCTCTGGAATATCTGTGATAGCATCATTGGCCGCCCTAGCTAATTGTGAGAACTTTTCTTCTGAGAGATGGCAGCGATCGTTCAACTTCATATATTCTTTCTTCAGATAGTCGTGTTCGGCCTCAAGCTGCTCACGGAACTTCTCTTGGTAATCAGCGAACCCCTTCAATTCATTAGTATCTCTAGAAAATTTTTGTAGGGCCGCTTCACATTCTTCGAGCCTTCCCCGTACCACTTCTTTAGATTTTCTTTCCGTTACGAACTTGCCCTCATATTCAGCAACAAGACCTTCCAATTGAGATTGCAGTTTCTCCAATTGACCCCGCGAGTCTCTCTCAACTGTGACAGATCTCTTCAACTGTGCTTCCCATGCATAAGCTTTGTCAATTGCTCTATCCCTATCTCGGTTGCGTACCTTGATCTCCTCATTGGCAACTCTAAGACAGTCTTGTACATCAAGAAGTTTTTTATCACCGATGTTCAATCTTTCTTTATATTCAGCAATGCGTGTTTCTTTGAGGGCATTCTCTTGCTGCAGGCTTCTTTTTTCCTGAAGTGCTTTTTCTAGTTGGTCTTGCAGCTTAGCCTTTTCTTGCTCAGATTTGGTCAGAGCAGCTTTGAGATCTTCTACTTCTTCATTAAGGATAGGAACCGATGCAGGGGCTTCATGACTGACCGGAAGTGCAGGGCGAAAAGGCAGCCCAACATTTTGGACATTGAGTCTGATCCACTAAAGATAATTTTCCCCAGCGTCAATTCCTCTAGGACCCAGTTCACGTCCTTTTTTTAACTATTTTGTCCCAAGATCGAGTGAATCTTCTTAGCATATCGAGATCTTTAGAGCCTTTTTCCTCTAGCACAATTTCAAACAGGGATTCTTTTGGAGGTGGATTTGTCATAGGGTAACCACGTTGCCTTAGAGCAATGGAAGGATTGTAAGTGATGCAACCTTTGGTCCCAATGAGGGGGACATTTGGAAAATCCCCACACTGATAAACAATTTCCCCAATGTCCTGATCTCGAGAATACCAAGAGATATCCCTCCCTTTGAGGCCGGAGATGTACTAAGCCCATTCGGTCTTTCCTTTTACTTCTATGAGGTGATTCCTTTTGAAAATATGAGAAGTGAACCAGCGATACAATACGGGTAAACAACATAGAATCGAGCCTGACTTTTTCTTATGGCGTTGGTGGAGAGCATAGTATGTGTCAGCAAGATTAACCGAAGCAGGATTTTGCCCTCGGAGCTTGAAGGCCAGGAAAACATCGATCGCAGCATAGTCAACAAATTCCTTGTCATTTTGGAAAGAGAACAATTCCGTAGATGAGGAGAGCAAAGACATCCTTGGAGGTAGCCCAATCTTCTTTTTTGGCCAAGAACAGAGCTTTCTTCTCTAAGTATTTTCTAGTCAGACCTTCTACGCCATCTATTTCTACCACTACTTTAGATAACTCTGCTGCCGAAACTTTCAACACCTTAAATAAATTTTCGGGGAGAGGGTAATGTTCCACGTACCGATAAGGCTCTTTATTTGATGGAAGGAAACACAGTATATTTTCATATTTTTCTAGTGTCAGAGCAAGCTGATAATCTTGGAAACTGAAACACCGTAATGGTGGATCATAATATTGGCCCAGTGCAGTGAGAGCCTCGGCTTGGACTTGGGCATTTAGAAGACTGAGGAGGTTCCCGTACTTGACATTGAATGAATCACGGCGCCATGATGGCATTTCATCTCTTAGGTCCCGCAGACTTTTCCAATCTGGTTGCTTGACTTTCAAATGTACGGTTCTTTTTATTTTTATGTTCTGATCCATTTTTCTTGTCGAAAAACTTTACAATTCCCTGGCGGTCATGGAAATGTATGCAAAATGAGATGCTTTATATATATATATATATATATTTTTTATGACATGCGAAAGAAAAACAAGAATGCATGAAACATTTTCTAGGAATAAATTGCAAAAATATGACTTTTTCATTTTTTTGGAATTTTTTTTTGAAAGAATAAGTGTATTTGTTTTTTTTTTTTGGCGTATGGCAAAAGAAATAGGAAAAAAAAAGGTTTTTTTTTTGAATTTCTTGAAAAAGTGTATTAAGTTTGTTTGAATGCAGGGATACGAGGCTCCTTTGTGTCCTAAGCGGGTTCCTTTGAGAAATGATCTAAGGCCTTTTCTATTAAGTGGACCTTTCAAGGGTAGCTCTATAGGGTCCTAGATAAGGTTCCTAGTGCCAACGACCCCAGTTAAGAATTTTAATCGCAACAATAGGCAAGCTATCAGAAGCGACAACACCCTTAAAAGGGACCAAACTCTAGGTGAGACCTGCGTAACCACCGAGCTGGACGAACATCCAGAAGGCCATTACTACGCGGCCTCGTTCTAACTTAGGTTATGCTCTAGTCCGGGTATAGGACTATTCTCACGTGTGTGCGGAAGTGTGGTAGTGGAGTGTATGTAGCAGCGAAATATCAAGAATACCCCCAAGTTGCAAAACAAACAAACACATGTACAAAAATATTTGTCTTCTATCCTAAGGTGTACATATATATATATATATATATATATATATATATATATATATATATATATATATATATATCGCATAAATATAATAAGCAACAAAAAGTAAAAGACAAAAAGGGAAAGGTAAAAATAAACATTAAATTAAAAACTAATCATACAACTAATTAGACTAGGTTTGACTCTCTAAAATGTCCCCAGTGAAGTCGCCAGCCGTAGCGACCGAAAAATCCGGGAGAGGATTCCTCGAAGGTTCAAAAATGAAGCCGCCACCAAAGTTTAGTTTAAGGGCAAATATTGGAAAATCCCTTTGAAATGGATAAGGGTCCTTGAGACCAGATTAGGGTTCGGGAGTCGGTTATGCGTGGGGAAGGTACTAGCACCCCACGACATCCTTCCTAAGGAAGGTTACCTGCTAATTAGTTGTAGAAGAGAAAGTTAATTTTGAAAATTCTTATTTTACCCTTTTATTGTGAATTAGAAAGACTTAATAACAATTTTAGTTTTTCGTTCTTGATGGGAGTGGGCCCCCGCTACTACGTATCTGCAGGTGCGATGGAGAAATCAAAGCTACGTAATTCTGGGCAGAAAAATGTTTAGTTGGTTTGTGTCTTTCATTTTAGGAGTCCTAGGACTTTTGATCTGTGACGGTTCATTCACCCTAGAACACGGACTAATCCGATTGTGCGATCGACTTAATCCCCTATTTTTAAAAATTGGTTTTCTTTGTTTGAAAGAAAGGGATATGTTTCGATTTTTTATTTTTGGAATTTGTTTGTTTCAAATAGGGATTTTAGGACCTGATTCGTAACAGTTCATTTGTGGCCCTAAAAAGTTGACTAACCCGACTGTACAGTCGATTTAATCCTCTTATTATTTTAATTTGAAGATTACATTCGTTTATGAGAGGGGAAAAAATATTTTCGTTTTATGTTTGAATATGAACTAGAATAAAACATAAACATGATTTTGACTACAATTAGAACCGCATGGTATCATAAATCAAAAGAGGGAAAATTAAAGCAACTAAAATACCAACGATCGAGATTCAGCTCATGTGACTATTGTTTATCAAAATGTATAATAAAATGAAAATCTAAAAGGAGTAAAATATGAACTAGAATAAAACATAAACATGATATGGAGAGGCGCAAGGCATCACTAAGAACCTTGTTTTGATGGTCTTGGAGAGTTTGTCTTCCTCGTACGTGACCCGCAGCTTGAGGTAGCCCAATGGCTTTGTCCGGGAGCCATTGAACCTAACCAAGTCGGAACCGTCATAGCCGATAGGTCGGCCTCGGAGATTTTCAGCTTTGGGAGTAGTTCTTTGAACAACATATCAATTTAGCTTCCTTGATCGACTAAGATTCTTTTGACATCGACTCCGGCCAAGACGACAGAGATGATGAGTGGGATTTAGTCAAGGCAGGAATCGGATCCCTTCCGATGCTCAAAATTTCCTGCCAGTGTCGCTTCGTCTGCCCGACCTCAAAGGAGTAGCCCCCCATGATTACCAAGGCTACCGGTTGATAACAATCAAATATGATTGTTATTACATCTTATTTCAACCTTAAATCATTGTTAATTCTCAAGCAATTTAGTGATTAATGTTGTAAATATGTTAGTTTAGAATAATTAAAGGTGCAAGCTTAATTATGTTATTAATGGGCACTTTGGTGCCCAATTGTGGTTTAATGTGTTTGTTTAATTGCTGCAGCACCTATTGTGGCAGCAATGCCTAAATGCGCGACATGAGAGAGAAAGCTGAAGGAAACACGGAAATCAAGGCAACGACAGCTGTCAGCGTGTGTCATGCGTGGGTGTGCGTGCCAATCATTGATGATGCGTGAATGACCTAGGGTTTTGGGCAAAAAGGACATTGTGCCTTGAAAAGGACAAAATGTGCCTCCACCATTTAGGGTTTCTCTCATCCCAAGGCCTTCCCTATATAAAGGCTCTCACCCCCAGAATTAGGTTAAGCCGAATTCCTGAGGTATAGACATAGCCTCAAGTTTTCGTGCCTCCATTGTTACTTAGAATCAATTGCTGGGATATTGATTGCTGCAGCAACGTTAGATCTACTTCAACTTCGAAGGAGCTACATTTTGAGAGCTGGAATTGCTTGGTGGATCACCATTGAAGTTGTCTCAGTATCAAGACTTGTAGTTGAACTTCTCTTCTCGGGTTTTAGTATGAAATTCTTACTTCCCTTGATGTTTAGTTTAGTTGTAATGTTGTGTAAGCTCAATATGAGCTAAACCTCTGTAGTTGGGATGCTATTATGAATTTAATGAAGTTAAATAGTTCTTAATGCTTGTGTTATTGTGTTGAGCGCTTTATCTTGTGTGTTTTTACAATTTCCATCTTAGATTAGGATTGGCCATCTAATCTAAGTAGATATACATTCACAGACATGGTTTGTATATATATCTCACAAGATAACATGGTATGTTGCACTATAGACATATAGTTGTTCCTTGCTTGAGTCCTAGACATAGGAGAGGCATAAGCCATGAGGTAAAACACTTAGGTGTAATGCTGCTTGATCTCCAGTAGCCTAGGGAAATAATCTCTTCCGAATTAGACATAATTTGGGGCGACTAAAGCCTAGTGTTAAGCATTAGACATAATGCACAATTGCGGCAGCACCTAGTGCTGCAGCACTTAACATAGCATTTTGAGCATTTTAATGGATTTATTGAAGTATTGCATCTCAACTTGTCCCAAATCTGATTTCCACTACCCTAATACCTTTTTAGTTGTTTGTTACTTGTTACCCAACCAATTGTGTGTCATTTACTTTTGTTACTAAAATCACTAATTGTTACTTTGATTAAACTCTTGTTTGGCAAATTAATCTTCGTGGGAACAATCTCTACTTTCATTATATTACTTGTTACGATTGTGTACACTTGCACAAAAGAACGTTCACGTTTTCAAGCAACACCGGTCGCTGTCGCTGCGTCTTCAAGGCGTCTTCGGCCGAATCACTGCTATCGTCATCGGGGTTTTTGCTACCTCATTGACCGCGGCCATTGACTTCCGTGGTGAGCGTCGGGTAGATCGCTCCCTTTTCTTCTCGTCTGACTTGAGGTATTGTTTCATCTTCTCTTTCTGAATCAAGTCCTCTATGTAGTCCCTCAAGACCCTGCAAGCGTCCGTATCGTGGCCGTGATTCCTGTGATACCTGCAGTAGGTCTTCTTGTTTGTGTTGTCGCGTTGATGAATTGGCGCCGGCCACTTAATGTCATGGAACTCGGTGTTGGCGCATTCGGCCCGAATGCATTCTCTTGGAACATTCAGGTCGGAATAATCGGCAAACCTTCCTCTCCACTCTTTCGAGCCGGACCCGCGGTCCTTGTTGTTCTTATCTTTGTCGTCCTTCCCTTTTCCGGAGGTTTGACCCGTATTGGGTATATCCGCAGCAAAGGCTTCTTCGTAATCAATATAGTGCTGGGCACGCCTCAGGAATTCGTCAAGTGTTATTGGTTTGAGGAGGCCGACACTGACCTGGAAAGGGTGCCCTTCGTGAGGCAATGCCTCATGAACATTACACTGACGTCGTCAGACAGCTGATGGACCTCATCCGCTTCTCGGATATACCTTTTAATAAAATTTCTCAATGATTCTTTCTCCCCCTCACAAACTGCCCTCGGCACATCCTCTGACTTGGGTTTTACCCTCGAGGCCGTGAACCGTGCCGAGAACAGCTTTGTGAACTGCTTCCATGATGAAATTGAGGTCGGGGGAAGATCTCGGTACCACTTCAGCGCACACTTGGTCAAGGAGAGGGGGAAAAGCTTGCAACAGACGTGGTCCGAGGCATCACGATAGTCGAGCATCAAGTCGAAAGTGTCCACATGCTCGTCGGGATCCCTCTCCCGTCGTACACATTCAGTTGGGGAGGCTTCTCGAGGGACTTCAGAATGCGGCAATTGGCGAATTTTGGGATAAAGGGGCTAGGCCGAGATCGCTGATCATCTTTTGACTTGTGAGTTTTCTTCTTGTGAGGTGATGGAGGTGACAGTCTTTGGGAGGGTGACGAGTCGGAGGAGGAGTTGCCGGACTCGTTCGTAGAATTTGAACTCGGCGGAGACGGGGAGTTGGGAGTTTTCCACGATGTTTTCCCCTTTCTACTGGGGAGATGTATTTTGGAGTTTCCTTGTGCCGAGGTGGAGTCCAGTGCCTTCGGGATACGGCTGTTTGAACCTGGTGGCGGAAGTTGGCTCGAGTTGGGAATTGCTAATGCTTCCTCGTTGGGAAGTGTTTGACGATGTCCTTCTGGTGTGCTCGTGGTCTAGAGTTGGGCCACGGTACTTCGGGTGGGTGGACATCCTCGCGGAGGCATAATTAAGGCAGGTATGATTTGTTTGAACACGGATATAGATGAGTCTGGAAGCAAGCGATGATGCTCCCACTGTTGTTGCCAATGTTCGGTATTTGGATGTCGGGTAAGACGGAGTTTGGGGGACAGGTTGAGGTGCTTCCTGAAGCTTTGAAGATTGACTTCGGATGGATGGATATCGGCCTCGGATGGTCCAAGGTAGGCCGCTCCCGCACGCCAGCGAGGGAAGTGGAGAGGTATGGAGGGAATGAATACGCACCTGGAAATGGAGGGTCGCACCTCTACTTGTAGACGAAGCGCCATCGTTGAGCCGTTGGATGCGGGTGCGGGTTCCTTAACCGTACGATGTGGTCATTATGCACATCGGGTTGTCTTCGTGCGGAAATGGGCCTGGCCTGAACCAAATGGGTCTTGGGCCCAGTCCGGAATAGGGACCTAATTGACAAAAACACAAAACATAACCAATCACTCTCCATCTTCATCCTCCATCTTCAGCTTCTTCTTCTCTAGCGAGCCACCATCACCTCCGGCGAGCCGCCACCACCACCACAAATCATTGACTCTTCAACTCTTCTGTCATGAGGCAAACTTAGTCATCTCTTCAAAACCAAAATCCCCAAATTTCTCAAACCCCCAAATTTGATTTCAAGTCCGCAATTTCTTCAACAAACCCAATTTCTTCTAACTGTTGACAATTAAACAACAATTATCAACAGTTAGAAGAAAAACTAAAAAAACAATGACAAGCCCCATTCAAGATAAGATGAATCAAATTGATAACTTTTAATAAACATATTATGTAACTACATATTATTTAATAACCCTCAAGCGAAAACGTTGAGAAACACCTGTCCCCTTCAGCAGTCCATTAACCTTTGGTTATATCGGTATCTTTGTCACGATTTTCATTATTCTTCTCTTGGAAGATAGTTTGTTGCTTCTCACAAATGCGTTTTAGATCAATGTCTCTGATTTTACCTACAGTTTCAAGCATGCAAGAAATGTCATCCTGAAATTTAAGAATCATTGGAACAAATGTATGTGTATCATAAAAGACTGATGATGATCGAGAAGGTCCCACCTAAGGTTCAGAAAATGGACCAAACTTAGGGGGATTTGTTTGGAAGAAATCGTTTAAGTTCTAGCTATTGTCTTGTTAGCCATGCATGCCATCAATTTTTTATTGTTTGGTGAAATGGACACGGGATTGAAAGCCGTTACAAAGTCCCTCCTAGACTCATTGGTGTGTTCAGCCTTGTATGAATTAGGCAAAGTGGGGTAAGGACCATACGAAATGAGCTGTTGGACGAGGGTAGTGTTATGTTCAGCCTTGTATGAAATTGATGAATATTATTTTGGTATAGGAGGGTAGTGTTATGTTATGGATGAGGCGAAAGGATAAAGTTTGGTTGCACATCAACCATAGTTGGGATATCTGGTTCTGTTTAGGAAATCAGGAAAACTTATAGAAATGGGGGGAAAGTTTGTTGCAGAACTTGAATCAAACTCCGTGAAATTTTAGAGAGAGAAAGCAGCCCAATAGAGAGAGAATGATAAAGTATGTGAAGAAGCGAGTCATTGTTCTAAAGGTTTTATGAGGTCTACTTCTAGGATCAATTAAATAAAGAAAAGAAAAAAAATAAAAGATAGTGTGACTCAAATGACACGTACCCATTCATGTTGAAGCATCAAACGGCTAAAATTCATTGTTGTATGACGATTAAGTTTCCAAAGTGAGCAACCCAAATGGAAAATATTTATGTATTGATTTTTTTATATTAACACCTATTTTTGGGGTATTTTTTAGTAAAATAAATAAAACGTAATGAGGTTGCTACAAAATTATCGAAAAATATTAAGAATACACGAGTGAGTAATATGTGGTGCTTCTATAATTACTAAAGCAAAAAACAAAAATAAAAATTGTATTATGACAATATTCACAATTAGAAAAATTAATCTAAACAGCAAGATTCATGATATTACTTTTTATTTTGTAAAGAAAAAATGACATTTGTTTTTTTCTTGGGCGGTCCCATATCCGTAATTGTGCCATAAACTGGCCCAACAAGACGCCTCCTAGGAGCGCGTCGTCAACGACAGGGTTTGACTCTTCAGATCTGATGGTGCTGATCGCATACGAACCCAACGGTTGTATAAGATACACATCACATAACAATGGCATCCTATACCAAAATGATATTCATCAATTTCCATCACATTCTCAAATTGGGTCTAACCTTCACTATAGTATCGTTATGCACGGTTGTTCCTCCGAATCCCCATTTCGTATGATCCCAACCCCTACCTTGCCTAAATATTACAAGGCTAAACACGTCGATGAGTCGTTGAGGGATTTCGTAAGCACTTTCAATCCCATGTACATTGCACCAAACAATAAAAAATTTATGGCATGCATGGCTCCAAAAACATTAGCAAGAACTTGCAGGATTTCTATAAAACAAATCATCCAGAGTTTGTTCCGATTTCTGAACCTCATCTGGGACCTTCTCGATTATCATCAATCTTTTATGACACACATACATTTGTTCAAGTGATTCTTAAGTTTCAGGATGACATTTCATGCATGCTTTGAACTGGAGGTAAAATCAGAGGCACTGATCTAAAACTCATTCGCGAGAAGCAACAAACTATCTTCCAAAGGAAGAATAGGGAAAATCTTGACGAAGATACCAGTATAATCAAAGGTCAATGGACTGCTGAAGGGGACAAGTCTCTGTCGCTGTTCTTACTTGATTGTTATTAAATAATTCGTAGTTACATAATATGTTTATTACAAGTTATCAATTTGATTCATCTCATATTGAATGGGGTTTGTCCTAGTTTTATTAGTTTTTCTTATTATCGTTGACAATTGATGAGCATTTAATTTTGTTTTCTAGTTTTTAAAACTAAATGAATCAAACAAAATTAATAAACATATTATGTCAAATGTCAAACAAAATTAAATGAAACAAAACTAGTAAACATATTTTGTTTTCTAAAGTCAATTGTCAAACAAAATTAAATGCTCATCAATTGTCAACAGTAAGAAGAAAAACTAATAAAACAATGACAAACCCCATTAAAGATGAGATGAATCAAATTGATATCTTTTAATAAACATATTATGTAACTATGATTTATTTAATAACACTCAAGTGAAAACATTGAGAGAGGCCTCTCCCCTTCAGCAGTCCATTGACCTTTGGTTATATCGGTATCTTCGTCATGATTTTCCCTATTCTTCCCTTAGAAGATAGTTTGTTGCTTCTCACGAACGAGTTTTAGATAAGTGCTTCTGATTGTACCTCCAATTCCAAGCATGCATGAAATCTCATCCTGAAATTAAGAATCACTAGAACAAATGTAAGTCTATCATAAAAGACTAATGATGATCGAGAAGGTCCAACTTGGAGGTTCAGAAATCGGACCAAACTCAAGGGGATTTGTTTAGTTGATGTTCTGCAACTTCTAGCTAATGTCTTGTTAGCCAGCATACTTTCAGCTTTTTAGTTGTTTGGTGCAATGGACATGGGATTGAAAGCGCTTACAAAAATCCCTCCTGGACTCATTGCTGTGTTCAGCCTTGTGTAAATTTGGCAATGTAGGGGTTGGGATCATACCAAATGGGCTGCTGGAGGAATCACCCCGCATAAAAGTACTTGAGTGAAGGTTAGCCCCACTTTGAGAATGTGATGGAAATTGATGAATATTATTTTGGTATAGGAGGGTAGTGTTATGTGTTGGATGAGGCGAATGGATAGAGTTTGGTTGCACATCAGCCATAGTGGGGATATCTCGTTCTGTAAAGGAATGCAGGAAGACTAATAGAAAGGTGGGGAAAGTATTTTACAGTACTTGTATCAAACTCCGTATAATTTTAGAGAGAGAAAGAAACCCAATAGGGAGAGATAGAGAAAGTATGTGAAGAAGGGAGTCATTGTTCTAGAGGTTTTATAAGGTCTACTTCAAGATCTAATAAATAAAGAAAAGAAAAAAAATAAATGTTTGTTTGAATAATATGACACGTATCCACTGATGCTGAAGCATTAAACGGCTCAAATTCATTGTTATATGATGATTAAGCTTCCAAAGTGAGCAACCCAAATGGAAAATATTTATGTACTGATTTTTTAATATTAATTCTTGATTTTTGGGGTAATTTTTTGTAAACTAATAAAACGTAATGGTGCTTCTATATTAAGAACACACGAGTGGGTTATGGTGCTTCTATAAATAGTAAAACAAAAAACAAAGTAAAAACTATATTATGACAACATTCACAATTAGAGAAATAAATCTAAACAGTTAATGACAGGGGTTGACTCTCCAGATCAGACGGTGCAGTTCGCACCACAATATCGACAAGCAGGGACATCCCCCTGATGCCTTTAAATACGAACCAAACTGTTGTATCAGATACACATCACATAACAATGCCCTCCTATACCAAAATAATATTTATCAATTTCCATCACATGCACAAACAGGGTCTAACTTTCACTCTAGCATTCTTATGCACGGTCACTCCTCCAAAACCTCATTTCGTATGATCCCAACCCCTACCTTGCCTAAGTAATACAAGGCTGAACACATCAATGAGTCTATGAGGGATTTTGTAAGCGCTTTCAATCCCATGTCCATTGCACCAAATAATAAAAATTTTATGGCATCCATGGCTACCAAGACATTAGCAAGAACTTGCAGAATTTCTACCAAACAAATCCCCCAGAGTTTATTTCGATTTCTGAACCTCATGTGGGACCTTTACGATCACCATCAGTCTTTTATGATACACATACAGTTTTTCCAGTGATTCTTAATTTTCAGGATGAGATTTCATGCATGCTTGGAAATGGAGGTAAAATCGGAGGCGCTTATCTAAAACTCGTTCGTGAGAAGCAACAAACTATCTTCTAAAGGAAGGATAGGGAAAATAATGACTAAGATACCGATATAATCAAAAGTCAATGGACTGCTGAAGGGGACAGGTGTCTCTCAATGTTTTCACTTGAGTGTTATTAAATAATTCGTAGCTACATAATATCTTTATTAAAAGTTATCAATTTGATTTAATTAATAACACTCAAGTGAAGAAAAACTAATAAAAAAATGACAAACCTCGTTCAAGATGAGATGAATCAAATTGATTACTTTTAATAAACATATTACGTAACTATGATTTAATTAATAACACTCAAGTGAAAACTTTGAGAGAGACTTGTCCCCTTCAGTAGTCCATTGACATTTGATTATATCAGAATGAGTGAGAAATCAATTTTGCACTTAATGAAGGAAGTAGACAATCGATTGTTAGCTTTAGAAAATCAAGTTCATAAACATCAGGAAGATAATCGATTGTTAGCTTCCAAAACACAAGCAACAAATCGATTTTCTTCTTCTTTGAAACACAAGTTTAAAATCGATTTAGAGCTTGAAAGAAATAAGATGGAAATCGATTTCTTGCTTATAAGTAATATGCTAGAAATCGATTTCTTGCTTTAATGAAGCAAGTCATCAATCGATTATTTTCTTTCCAAAACAAGTTCTTTTAAAAACACGTCATGAATCGATTCATTTCTTTAAAAAGCAATGGGGAAATCGATTTTTGGCTTTAGAAACAAAAGGAAATCGATTTCTAGCTTAATGTACCAAATCAAGAATTGATTCTTTACTTCAAAAACAAATTCTTTTTAAATCACTAACTCATGAATCTATTTTCTTTAAAAAAACAACAATTCAAGACTCAAACTATTTCTTTAAAAACACTTTGTGCCTAACGATAACACTATTTTATATAGAGTTATTTGTGCTTTTTCACTTAGATAAAAGCCCAATATCAAGTCTATTATATGTTAAATAAATTAGTATGAATAAAATAACAACATTTATGGTTTACAGATAAGAGATGTCCATAACTTAGCATTTTATTGTATATTGGTATGTTTGATGTGTTTGTTCAGTGCAGCCGCAGTTTAGTGCAATTGCACCAGTTGATGCAACTGCACCAGGCAGTGCAATTGCACTTGGTGCAACTGCACCACTCTATACCGAAGCAGCTCACAACCCCACATTGGAAGCACCTCAATTCATACCATTGCTATAATGCTTAGTTGGAGTGCTGCTAGCTCAGAAGTCACATGGGGTCACATGGTCACTTGCAAAGGAGGCGCCTACAATCAAAAAGGCTTCACAAAAATCTATCTTACAAGACATGTGGCAACCATTTGTTGGACCTCAAATTAAGGATGAGTGTTGAAAGCCAAGCTGATCTTCAACTTTTAAAAAGTAACCATGGTTTGGTTAACTTAAACCAGCAAGGAAACCTCAACATGAAGGAAACCTCCATAGCTATAAATAGGACTCAAATTCCTCACTTGAAGAATATCTAATATCACATAGATCACATATCTTATAATCTTTTTATGTTCTTTTTAGTTTAGTTTTTCTTAGTTTCAAAGTTTTATTTTTCTTTTAGTTTCATAGTGTTAGTTTGAGAAGAAGGTGAGAGGAAGTTGACAACTTCTATCTCCACTTCTTCAAGGAGCTAATAGGTGCAAGAAATTAGTTGTAAGCAAATATATGCAAGAGTTTTCTATTTGTTACTCTTGTGAATTCTCTTGTACTTCTCTTTATTGCAATATGCTTTCATTCACTTATATTTGCTTTATCATGCTCATCATGAGCTAAAATCTTTTGAGTTTGGATGTTCTAGCTTTCCAATGATCTTTTGAGGAAAGTTATTGTGTTTTCAAGTGGTGTGCACTTTAGTTCTTGTGTTTAAATTCTTAATCTTGTTTTAATGTTGATCACTTAGAACAAGTAGAGTTATATTCACTTAATTGGCTTATAACTAGAAATCAATAACTAAGTAAGGATAAGTGTTTAATAAAGCTTCTTGTTAAACTTGTTTTAATAAAGTTAGCTTCTTAATTCCATGTTAATTCTTAGCTTAAGATTAACATAGTCCTTACAACAAAAGTGTAGAGATCTTAAGATACAAGAGTGTACTTACTTAAGCAACTTAGATTATCTGTAAGGGGGCGAGAGAGGCACTGACAACCCTACTCTTTACCGCAAAAAAACAGGATCATATAGAGCTTGTAACGAAACTCTGACGAAAGTAGCTGACCAGCACACACTGATGCAACTGCACTAAGTGCAATTGCACCACAAGAAAACACAATATTCTCAAGAGTGATTTAGTTTGTGAAAACATCCCAACTCTCATTCTCAACTGATTTCTTACACAATTTACTTGCTTTCTGTTTATTTATTTTTATTTCAACTTCAACCAAACCAAAACATTTTGAATAGTGTAGTCACACTAGTTTGCCTTTCTTTACAACAACACATAAGAGTTAATCCAATCTCTGTGGGTTCGATCTTTTATACTATAACTTGTGACTGTGTATACTTGCACACGCTCTTATTTTCACACACCAAGTTTTTGGCGCTGTTGCCGGGGATTGTCATTAATTTTTGTTGTTTTAAAGATAGTAGATTAGTGTTTATTTTTTTGTTTTGTTATTCTGGTATTTTGTTTTTCTGTGCAGAAACAGGTGCATTTACACCTAGTGCAACTGCACTAGCTTATGCCCAGAGACAGATCACCAGAATTTGATTTAAATCCAGAAATAGAAAGACAGTTTAGAAGGTTGCGTAGACTCCAGAAACAAAGACTTCAAAGTTGCAGCAATACCATGTCTCAACAAGGTGAAGGAGAAGGCTCAAGACCAGCCTCAGTCAGAGGTGGTCCTGGATCACAAGGAGATGCTGAAGCAGATCACAGAAATCAATTCATTCACATGGGACCAATAGGTATGACTAATGATAGAGATAGACCTATGAGAGATTATGCTATGTTTGCTCATCAAAACATGCAAACAAGCATAGCAAGACCTCACATAGAGGCTGTCCATTTTGAATTTAAACCCATGATGTTTCAAATGCTGCAAACAATTGGTCAATTTGGTGGATTTCTTCATGAGGATCCCCATGAGCATTTAAAACAGTTTTTAGAAATATGTAGTAACTTTATCATACCTGGTGTTAGTGAAGATGCATTTAGACTTAAGCTATTTCCATATTCTTTGAAAGATAAGGCTAAATCATGGTTAAACTCATTGGAGCCTAATTCTATTCATACATGGAATGAAATGGCTTAAAAGTTTTTGTCAAAATATTTCCCACCTATCAAAAATGCCAGAATGAGAAATGATATTACATCTTTTAGACAAAAAGAATCTGAATCATTGTTTGAAGCATGGGAAAGATGGAAAGAACTTTTAAGAAAATGTCCACACCATGGTCTTCCAGTCATTATTCAGATGGAAACATTTTATAATGGTTTGGAACCACAAACTAGAATAATGCTTGATGCATCATCTGGTGGTGTATTGTTAAATCTATCTTATAATGAAGCATGTGAATTGATTGATAGAATTGCTACTAATAGTTCTAGTTGGCCTACTGAGAGGGTAAGTACCCAAAAGAAATCATCAGGGGTACATGAAAATAGTGAAATATCAGCCCTATCTGCTCAAGTAGCCTCACTAGCAAACATGTTCAAAAACTTCACCACAACCAGTGCAACTGCATCTAGTGCAGCTGCACCAGTAGAGAACACTGCAGCAGCAATAGAACAAGCCCCTCCAGGAGCTGTAAGTTGTGTTTATTGTGGAGGAGGTCACCTTTATGAGGAGTGTCCTAGCAACCCTGTCTCTTTAAATTATGTAAGTTATAATAGAAATAACAACCCTTACTCCAATACCTATAATGCTGGTTGGAAGGACCATCCAAACTTCAGATGGAACAATACTAGTGCACCTGCACCTAGTGCAACTGCACCAACCCTTCCACCAAGATTTCAATCTCAGAACTACCAAAGGCCTCAACAACAACAACCTACTACAGATAACTCCTTAGAAGGTTTGCTTAAATCTTTCATTAATGAAACCAGAACAGCTAGGCAAACCCATGAAGCATTCATTAGTGAAACTAGAACAGCTAGGCAAGCTCATGAAACTTCAATTAAAAATCTGGAGAATCAAGTAGGTCAGTTAGCAACTGCTCTGTATCAAAGACCAACAGATACATTACCATCCAATACAGAAGCAAGTCCATCTCAAAGGCCAGGTAAGGAACAAGTGAAAGCTATCTCTCTCAGAAATGGGAAAGATCTTACAGAACCTTATGAGAATGAAGGTACAGGTAAGGGAGAAGAAAATAAAAATGAAAAAAGTTCTCAAAATGCAGAAGCACCTGATTAAAAAAGGTTAGTTCCTGAATATCCTCCTCCTCCTTTTCCTCAAAGATTAAAAAATTTACATGAGGAGAAGCAATTCAGTAAGTTTTTAAATGTTTTAAAGCAATTTCATATTAATGTTCCCTTGATTGAAGCATTGCAACTAATGCCTAATTATGCTAAATTCATGAAAGATGTTCTTTCAAAAAGAAGAAGATTAGGTGAATTTGAAACAGTTGCTTTGTCCAAAGAATCTAGTTTGATTTTGCAAAACAAAATTCCAAGAAAATTAAAAGATCCAGGTAGCTTTACAATTCCATTTTCAATAGGTAATTATTATACAGGTCGTGCATTGTGTGATTTAGGAGCAAGCATCAACTTGATGCCTAAATCTGTCTTTACACAGTTGGGAATTGGACATGCTAAACCTACATCTTTAACATTGTCACTTGCAGACAGGTCAATAGCTTACCCAGAAGGAATCATAGAAGATATCTTGGTAAAGGTTGACAAATTTGTATTTCCTGTAGATTTTGTTATTCTTGACTTTGTTGCAGATGAAGAAGTACCAGTTATTCTTGGAAGGCCATTCTTAGCAACTGGGAAAACATTGATTGATGTGCAAAAAGGAGAACTAACCATGAGAGTAAATGATCAAGAGGTGAAATTCAATGTAATGAATGCTCTGAAATATCCTGCAGAGGAGAGTGAAGAATGTTCAGCAGTCATCTCTCTTGATCATTTGGTGCAAAAGCAGTTCAACAAGCAGTATGATCATCTTACCAGTGCACTTGCACCTGATGCATCTGCACTTCCTGAAGAAGAAATGCTGGAAAAAGACATACTACCAAAGGAAGAACCAACACCTAAGGTATGGGTTAGAACTTATGAATCTCTTAATTTAGAAGACCCTAACCTTAAACAAAATTTACCCTCAATTGAACAATCTCCAAAATTAGAATTGAAAGAACTGCCTCAACATTTAAAATATGCATTCTTAGGAGAAGGTGATACACTCCCAGTTATCATTTCATCTGAGCTATCATTAGAACAGGAGAATGATCTCATTAGTACTTTAAAAAAGCAAAAGAAAGCTATAGGTTGGCAAATGGCAGACATAAAAGGAATTAGCCCTTCAATTTGCATGCATAGTGTCATACCCTAATTTTGTCCGCCTAGGTAAAAACCCTAATTCTCAACAAAAATAAATAAATTGAGAAGTGTGGCATTATTTTGAAAAGTGTGAAGAGCATTGTGTATGCATTTTTTTGAGTTTTTAGGGCAAAAGGGTATTTTGGTCATTTTCTAAAAAAAAGGATAATTTTTCATCAAAAATCATTGTGCAATTTTAGAGGAAATTATTTGAAGCCAGACACCCTTAGTCATATATTTTTTGCGCATACATGCACGCAATTGCATAAAAATTCAAATTCAAAAAAGGCATCAAAAAGGAATATTCTACAAAAATTTCAAGATGAGGTTTTTATGATATTTTTGGTCATGGTGACCTCATAAAATGGCATATTCCTAAGATTCCTAGTATGTGGCCTAAATTGGGTGTATTTTTGTACAATTATTCTAAGAAGAATAATCAAAAATGAAGGGATAATAGAATGGTCATATGATAGTACAATAGTACAAGATGACAACTTGCAAAACTTGGGCACCACTCTCCCAATGTGGTCGAATACCCCCCTTCATTTCCCTCTCATTTTGCATTTTTTAGCCCCTCATCAAAGTGTGTTTCAATCCTCACCCTTGATTCAAAATTAAAATGCAATCCTAGAATGAGATGAGGTACACAATGACCTAAATGCCCCTAAACCTAATTGCACATTATATATACCCTCATATCCTCACCTCTCACAAGGTTTTGGCTCACAATTCACACTCAAAAACCTAGCCTCTCCTCTTCTCCCTTCTTGGCCGAATACACCTCCTCATTCCCTCACCTCATTTCTTCACTTTTTCACTTCAAATCAACATTCTAGTCCTAATTCCTTCATCATCCTTGCATTCTCTTCAAAGATCCATCGTCAAATCTCAAGAATCAAGCTCAAGATTGAAGATTAGAGGGTTGATTCAAGTGGTTTAGTGTTCATTCACCTTATTTCTTTTGCTATTTTAGCTTGGATTCAAGGTATACCTCAAAACTCTTGCATCATTCACTAAGTTTTTTTGGCATCAAAAATGTAGATCATCAATCTATTTTTGCATATCAAGCATTTCTTTGCATTTTAGTGCTCTATTTTATGTTGAAATGTTGATATAATTGTTGTTGTTGAATGAGAGATGTGTTTCAAGCATTTTGACAAACACTTTGGGAGGTTTGGATGCTTGAAATGCATCTCTCTCTTGGAATAAATTGTGTGTTTGTGCTATTTTCATTTTGTGCTTGCATTTTCATGAATAAAATTGTGATTTGGGCTTATGTTTCATTTCGCATATTGTAGAAAAATTAGAATTTGTGTGATTTTAGTGCATTCCTTTGCTTAATCATGTGAATCCTTGCCAAAGTTTGATCTATGTCATTTGCTTGCATGATTTTGTTGCTTTCAAAGAATAAAATGAGGTTTTAGCTCTATGTTGGTGTCGCATTTCATGAGATAATTAGGGTTTGTGCTTGTTTTTGTTGCTTGCTTTGAAAATCATGTTTGTGTTGATGATTTGGTAAGAGGATTTAACACTTATGCACTTGTACATATCCCAAGTGTTAAAGATTACCTAAAGGGATTCAACACCTTAATTGTATATGCTTACGCTTGCATTGTTGATTGTTTTGCTTGCAACTTGTTAAAGTTTACACTTTGGTTCTTGACTTGGAAATTGATTGAATGTTCTACTTTCTTTTCCTTTTGGATGCCACGCCATCCCAACAAACCTTTTGTGACCAATGTCACCCTCAAACTCCCTTCTCCTTTCTTCAAATCAATCATTTTCTAAAGCTTTTTCCAAACTCAATCTTTTCTCAAATTGTTTTCATAAGACAATCAAATTCTTTCTAAGATCAACAATAAACCTTTTTGAAAACTCATAAGGAGGCAAGTCGGACGTACGGCCGGTGTTGTCTAGCGTCCTAAGATCGGAGCTGTACAGCTCAAACATCTTGGGATACTTATGAGAATCAAAACAAGTAATTAACAACTTGAACCCTATTTCAAAAAATGAGTAAGGAATCGAGTCGGATGTACATCTGGGATCGGTTAGCGTCTTAGGGTTAGCGAGCTGTACAGTTCGTGCGAGCCTAAGATACTTGCTCAAATAAAAGTAATCGACCTCACAACAAATCCCTTTCTTCAAGTAATTCAAACCATTTTCAAAAAGTAGGGGGCACGTCGTCTGTACAGGCGGGGTTGTCTTTGTTCTAGGTCTAGTGGACTGTACAGTCTAGGACCGAAAACCCCTACAATAAAAAACACCAACACAAAGTTTCTCGACTAAAGAGAACTACGTAAGCTTTGAATTCTCCATCGCACCGGGAAATACGTAGGAGCGGGTCACATCCCGTCAAGCACACTTTTAAAAAATAATAAAAAGATTCTTCTTTTCCCCCGTTTTCAAAAACACTTTTCTCAAATAAAAAAGTAGAACGAATTGTTTCAAATCAACTCTGTCAAAACCGCACATCAAGTTAAAGGTTCCCTTTCGGTAGAAAGGAGGTGTGGGATGCTAATACCTTCCCCACACCTAACCGACCCCCGAACCTACATCTCTAGTTCTCAAAGGACCACCCGCCTTAAAAAGGACCCTTTTTCAATGTTTTGGTCCCTAAATAAAAAATGTTGATGGCGGCTTCACAAATTTTCACGTTGTACGATGAAAGGTCCAATCCGGATTTTTCGGGGTGCAACAGCTGGCGACTTCACTGGGGACTTTATTTTTTTTAAAAATAAACGAGGGTCAGGCCTAATTAACTTGATGTGCGGTTTAATTGTTTGATTTGAATGTGATTGTTCTATTTCTCTCTTTTCTTCTCCTTCTTTTTCTTCTCTCTTTCTGATGTTTGAATGTTCTCTTGGATTCTCGTGTTGTTATGTTGCATTCATGTGCATTTGACTCTTCTTCTTCTATGTTCGCTTCTTGTTCCTTCTTCTCCTTTCATCTTCTTTTTTTATATGCTTAATATGATCATGCATTTCTCCAATCCCCATGTCCCCTTCTTCTTTGCTCCCTTTCTTCAAGGTAAGTTCATGCATTCCCCCGATTCTATTATGACCCATCTTCTTGGCTCCCTTTCTTGAGGTAAGCAGTGCATATGATTGTTGTTGGAACCCTAGTTTAGTTTACTTGTTTGTATTGAAATGATATATGCTTGCAAAACCCTAGGGTAGACGACTCTTTGTATGGACTGTTTCTGGATTTTCTTTGCAGGTGGGGGGGTATGTTTGTCGTTGTGCTCCTACACACACGTTGCACTCTTTTTACCCTTATATTTCTTGGTGAGACAGCCCTATACCCGGGCTAGAGCATATCTTAGGCTAGAACGAAGTCATTAGTGGCTGCTCACTGGACGTACGTCTTGTTGGGTGGTTGCGAAGACTTCACCTAGTGTTTGGCTTTGTTTGATGATACCATCACTTGGACGTACGGCCCTGTGATCGGTGGTCTCAGATGAGGTCGTTGGCTCTAGGAACCTTATTTAGGGTCCTTCTTTTAGTGCTATCCTTGAAGTGTGTACCCGTAGAAATAGCCATAGACCCTGTCTCTAAGAAACCTTGTAGGACACAAAGGAGCTGCATACCCCTGCATCTGAATAAAGATTTTTGCAAATAAACCGAAAATTTTCAAAAAAATGTGAATTTCTAGCTTTTGAAAAACTGTTATGTTGAAAATATTATTATTTTTTTCATCATGCATCCATTCATACACTTTGCATGCATTGTCACCAGTGCCGGGGAAATTGTAAAAAAAAAAAAAACGCATTTTGCATCGCATGCATACACATATACTTATGCATCCATTCATTTCATGCATCCATGCATCTATTCATTCAGGCTCTTACACAATAAATATTTAAACAAACAGAAAAGGCAAGCTGGTTCGCCATCACCGTTACTACACTCGTCTACAGGCAAGACTCATGGCAGAGAATCAAGAAAGTCCAGACATTGAGATTGAGAGTTACCACTCGGGTCCGGATGATCCGGTTATAGAGATACTCAACCCCGAGCAGCTAGCTCAAGAAAACCGGGTTTTGAAGGATAAGGTAGGGGCTATGGAGGCCCAGATGGTTGAAATGATGGGTATGCTGAGGAATCTGAAAGGTGGGGCCAGTGCTGAGGCCACCGCCGTTGTAAACCCTGATGGAGTTGTCACCTTCATTCCCCCTCCGGGGCCTGTTAATACTGCAACTACTATTCCTCCTCCGGGAACGGGGATCCCTCATTTTGTCCACTCTCCAGGGGCAAACGGTCAGGGCCATCCAGCTGCTCAGAGGTACCCGTGGGGAATGCCAGTCGGTTATACGCCTCAAAATGTTGAATCCAATCCAGCTGGGGTAACAGGGCCAAGTCAGGCTGCTGTGGTCGTACCTGGTGGAGTTGTTGGTGGACCACAGGTCCACGCTCTTAATCATGATGCTGCGCTACAGAGAAATCCACTCAGTCCTACTCCTTGGATCACTACCAATCCTCAGAATGTTGCGTATCAAGTAGGAAGTCCCGCTCAGTTTGGGGGAAACTATTATGGCATGAGTAGTCATCCTCAGGGGCATGTGTTTGAAAACTCTCAGCCCAGAGACCAGTATCGTGTGCTTGAAGAACGGTTAAGGGCTGTGGAAGGTACAGGTGTTAGAGTCAAGGATGCCCGTGATTTGTGTCTCGTTCCAGATATAGTCTTTCCGCCAAAGTTTAAGGCCTGGTTGTCCATCAAGTCATATAACCATGTATTGCCGAAAAATGGCTGCGCATGCTAGTGATGATAAGCTGTTGATCCACTGCTTTCAGAATAGCTTAGCTGGGGCATCCTTAGACTGGTACATGCAGTTACAGTCTTCCGACATCCATAGTTTGAAGGACCTCTCAGAAGCCTTTTTGAAACAGTACCAGTACAATATGGATATGGCTCCAGATCGATCTCAATTACAGCACATGGGCAAAGGAGATAAAGAATCTTTTAAAGAATACGCCCAACGGTGGAGAAGTGCAGCTGCACAAGTAAAGCCATCACTAATAGAGAAAGAGATGGTATACATGTTCATGGAAACTCTTCCGGCAATCTACTACGACAGACTGATAGGGAGTGTCTCGTCAAATTTCTCAGACATGGTAGTTATTGGGGAAAGGCTTGAAAACGGTTTGCGTAGCGGGAAGATCGCCAACCACTTTGGTAGTTCGGGTAGTTCAAGCAGTTCAGGTGGACAAAGAAAGCCCTCTTCTCATTTCCCTAAAAAGAGAGAGGGAGAGACCAATGTAATTTCCGGAGGAAATCCATCTTTTAGTACTCCACCGCAGACAGTACCATTCTCGGCACCAGTGCAACCTCAACGAGCCAATGATGGTTATAAAGCCCAGAACTACCAGTATAAGAAGCGCA
The DNA here is from genome assembly GCA_963573325.1 of Astragalus glycyphyllos. NCBI lineage: Eukaryota > Viridiplantae > Streptophyta > Magnoliopsida > Fabales > Fabaceae > Astragalus > Astragalus glycyphyllos. Next base: position 51,346,722 of record OY754312.1, on the reverse strand, counting down.
TCAGTTTTGACCCAATCCCGATGACTTACACGGAGCTGTTCAATCACCTGGTCTCCAAAAACTTAATCAACACTCGCTCGATGAAGCCTCTCCAGCCTCCTTTCCCTAGGAGCTATAATGCCAATGCTACTTGTAGTTTTCATGAGGGTGGAATCGGTCACACAGTGGAGGACTGCAAAGCTTTTAAGCACGTAGTTCAGGACTTAATCGATGCTAATTGGATTTCTTTCAAACAGAACAGTCTAAGTATAACTACAAATCCACTGCCAGGACATGGGAATCCGTCGACCAATGCAATAGAAGATTCTACTGGACAGGTGATAAGGGAGGTTGAAGAAATTAAAACTCCCTTGGATGCCATTCACGCTGAATTGTGTCGATTTGAGGTCATTGAGAAAGGATGTTGTCAGGAGAATGGGTGTGCTGACTCCCTGTGTAAAGGGGTCTGTGAAGTTTTTAAGCAGACCATGCAAGACTTGATGGACCGCCGTGTAGTTCAGGTAGTTACTTTTGAAACAGAAGAAAGCGTGATGACCCTTCAGTCTAATAATGGCAGAGAAGTCAGAAGGCCAATTGAGATTTTATATGATTACAATCCGAGGCAAGTTCAAGCCAAAGCTCAGCCCATAGTCATTGAGGTCCCTGCTCCCTTTCCATATGAGAAAGATAGTGCTGTGCCCTGGAAATATAGTACTTTGCCTCCAGTGGAGAGTTCTCCAAGTGCATCTGCTGTCACCAATATATCAGGAGTGGGTAGAATGACGAGAAGCGGCCGTATGTATGCTCCGGAAACTCTTCGGGTTGAAACGTCTAAAGATGCTGAGGACAGGTTTAGAAAAGGAAAAGAGAAAGTATCAGAGGATACCCAGGGCAAGAAAGTAACAGAACAGGAAGCCAGTGAGTTCTTAAGGATTGTCAGACAAAGTGATTATCAAATTGTTGATCAGTTGAAACAAACTCCAGCCAATATCTCTATGCTGTCGTTACTGCTCAGTTCAGAAGCTCATCGGACTGCCCTGATGAAAGTACTCAATGAAGCCCATGTCGCTGAAGATATCTCTGTGTGTCAGTTTGATGGGATTGTAGGAAACATCGTGGCAGCTAATCATTTGACTTTTGCTGACGATGAGTTACCCCCAGGAGGAAGAAAGCACAACCAGGCTTTGCATATCTCCGTCAAATGCGGAGACTATGTGTTGGCTCGGGTTTTGATTGATAATGGGTCCTCACTAAATGTCATGCCAAAGTCCACCATGGACAAAGTGGATGTGGACTGCTCTTATATGAAGCCTAGTTCGACGTTGGTGAGAGCGTTTGACGGGTCGAAGAAGGAAGTGCTAGGGGAAGTGGAGTTCCCAATTCAGATTGGGCCGGAGACCTTTTATGTGAATTTCCAAATCATGGACATCACTTCATCATATAGCTGCCTGTTGGGGAGACCGTGGATTCACATGGCGGGAGCTATTCCCTCTTCCCTACACCAGAGGGTCAAGTTTGTGGTAGATGACAAGATTGTTGTTGTGTTTGGTGAAGAAGAAATGTTAGTCAACAAGCCATCCCCATTCCGTTATGTGGAAGCCGCTGAGGAATCTCTGGAGACCTCCTTTCAGTCCCTTGAAATTGCTAATGCTGTATTCGGAGGGAGCAAGCTTCCGTCACCAGGGTCAAAATTGTCAAGGAACGAGGAAATGGTCGCCAAGATCATGATAGAACAAGGATACAAGGTGGGATGTTGTTTAGGCAAGACTGGTCAGGGGATTCTTGCGCCTATTCAACTGAAGGAAAATCGAGACCGTTGTGGGTTGGGGTACCATCCTAATCAAGCCGAGAGAAAGGGGATGGCAGAGGAAAGAAAGAGCAGGAGGTTGGCCAAACTGAGAGGCCATGATCCTTGGTCAAAAAAGATCCCTATCTGTGATATTCGCCAGAGCTTTAAGAGTGCAGGGTTGCTGGACCCTAATCAAATCGCTGCCATTGGGGATGGTCCTGGAGCTGAAAAAGGTGATACCAGCCTAGTCCGCCGTTGCTTTGCCGGTGAAAAGTTGAAGAATTGGGAAGCTGCTGACTTTCCCGTGGCTTTTAATTCAAAGTAATAATGTGTAATGCACCCCTGTGGCTCTGCCCAAGGCCATAGGATAAGTTGTTAGGGGCACGCATGTTTTTATCTTCATTGCTATCATCATCAATAAAAAACGTTGTTTTTGAAACTCATCAATAAAATCATTTCCCTTAATTTCATGTGTGTTCTCCGCTTTATTTTATTTTGCCTGTTTGTTTCGCCTTTCATTCTGCTTTTTGCCTCTGCAAATGCAGATCAACAATAATTATCTCTGAAAATAACAATGCCGATGATCCATGTTTTGACTTTGATCATCCAATTAATCAAACTGAGGGAGATGTTGAGAACAACTGGGAAGCTCCTCCAGAACTAATGAGATTGATGGAACAGGAAGAGAGGGTCATTCAGCCTCACGGAGAATCAACTGAGGTAATCAACTTGGGTACAGATGAGAGCAAGAAAGAAGTTAAGGTCGGTACCGCAATGAACGACAGTGATCGTATGAAGTTAATTCAGCTCCTGCGCGATTACGTTGACATTTTTGCATGGTCGTATCAAGATATGCCTGGGTTGGATACCGATATTGTTGTGCACAAGTTGCCAGTAAAGCCAGAATGCCCGCCTGTAAAGCAAAAACTGAGAAGAATGAAGCCAGAGATGTCGTTGAAAATCCGGGATGAGGTAAAGAAGCAGTTGTTGCACCCCGAAAAATCCTTTGGAGGGATTTCTCTTCGCACAACATGAATTGGAGTCACCACCAATATTTTTTTAGGGGTAAAACATTGAAAAAAACCTTTCTTGAAAGACAATGGTCCTTGGAACCACGAGATTTGAGTTCGGGGGTCGGTTATGCATGGGGAAGGTACGAGCACCCCACACATCCTTTCTACTGAAAGGGAACCTCGATTTGACGTGTGATTTAAAAGGTTGATTTAAGAAATGCTTTGTTTTTATCTCTCTTTATCTCTCCTTACTTTATGGAAAAACTTAAGGAAAATTTAATCTTTTGCGCTTGACAGGAGGGCATCGTGCCTACGTATCCCGGGGAGGGAATCAAAGCAACGTAGTTCTTGTTTTCGAAAATTGTTTTGTTTTTAGAAAAGGGTTTGATTTTTTGAAAAGAAAATGGTTTTCATTTGTCGTGCTTGACGGGAATGTGACCCGCTCCTACGTATCTCCCAGTGCGATGGAGAATTCAAAGCTTACGTAGTTCTCGGTTGTCGAGAAAAGGTTTTTATTTTTTAGTTGTTTAATTGTGAAAATTGAATGTTCACAGTGATCAAACAACAAAGGTTTCGAGTGATCACCACTAGCATCCCATTATTGACGATCGTGCAAGCAAAGGCTTCGCATTATCCTCAACAAAGTTTTTAATTTGTGAAATGAGAGTTCTTTTGAAAAATGAGTGTTCATGATAATCAATTGAGCAAAGACTCCAAGTGATCACCACTAGCACCCCATTGTTGACAATCGTGCAAGCAAAGGCTTCGCATTATCCTCAACAAAGTATGATTTGTGAAAAATAGTTTGGAATTGTTTTGAGAAGAAGTGAAGTTGTTTATCAATGATTATGTAAATGCAAAAAAATGTTTTGAAGTTGGAACGTTACTAACGAGTAACAAGTTGTTTTTTGTATGCAACATGGTTTTGAAGTTTTGGAGAGTTACTAACGAGTAACAATTGGTGGAAATCAAAACAAGCAAATTGTGAACACCAATTCAACATTTTAATGCACCACAAGCACATAAACAAGTATATCAAGCATGGAGTACCAAGCTTCAATTCAAGAATGCATGAGTAGGCAAGGATGCAAGAATAGGTAAGAATGCATGAATATGCAAAATGCATGTGCATCAAGGTTAAATGAACCTATCTTTTGCCAACTTAGCATAACCCAAGATCATTTGTGGACCATAAATGAACCAAAACCCAAATTCATCTTCTCAAATCACAAATTTCACAATTAACAACATAGGTTTGAATATTTGCAAGTTTAAACAAGTAATTTAACAAAATCAATTCATAAACCCTAGTATGTGAACCTTTTAGCCCGAAGAAATCAAGATACACATCTTGCAACCATTCCTTTAAGCGACCCAAATTCACAATCAAGGTTCATTTCCAAGCAATTGTACGATTGAACCTCAAAAGGCATCAAATCAAATATTAAAACCTAATTATTGAACATATGCAAACCAAATAGCCGAAGGAAATCAAGATTTACATCTTGTAACCATTCCTTTTGGCACAAAAGCTCACAATCATGGTTCATAAATAATTATAAGATTAAGCCAACAAACACCCAAAAATCAACATCAAACCAAATTATCTCAAAATATGCGAAATACATACATGGCCAATCATCAATTTATTTCAACAAGTCAACCAAATCAAGCAAGCGAATGACATAACCAAAACATAGATACATTTATTCACAAGATTCAACCATAAGAACCAACAAAAATCATAAAACACATATTTATTTGAAGCATGCGAAATTATTATCAAAGCAAATAACATTTTATTTCAATTAAAACAACAAAATCATGCATATAACCCCAAAAATCAAAGCATCAAAACAAAGATTCATGAGATTAACATATGTACAAGCATAAAAATGAAGTTAAAAGAGAGGATCTACATTTTTGGAAGTGGAAATCTCACAAATATGCAAGAAATGATGACTTTATGCAAGGATTTACAAGAGAAGGGGTCTAGGAATCACATACCTTAAGATGAGCTCCAAATAAACACAATAGATGAAGAAACAATCAACCAAATCAACTTATCTTCAAGCTTGGTCTTCAATTTCCAAAAAATGATCCTTGATCTTGAACTTAATTTTGTGTGATTTTATGAAGGATTGATGGTTGAAAATTAGTGTTTAGGCTTGGAAGATGGATTGAATGTGTGTGGGTAGATGAGAAATGAAGAAGTGAGTTAGAGAGAAGGGAGAGGGGGTGGCGCATAAATGGAGAGAAGGTGAGGAGGGAGTTGTGTGCTAGGGTTTATGAGTGAATGGTGAGGCCAAAAGCTTTCTCCTTTGTGAGGTGAGGTTAATAGGGTATATATAGAAAGCAATTAGGTTTAAGGGTAGTTAGGTCATTGTGCATCTCATCTCACCCTAGGATTGCATCTAAAATTTGAATGGAGGGTGAGGATTGAATCACACATGGATTGAGGTCAAAAAATGAAAATATGAGAGGGAATGAGAGGGATAGGCGACACAACATTGGGAGGGGTCCTTGGTGACCAAGTTTTGCTAGTTGTCATCTTGTACTATTGTACTATTATATGACCATTCCATTATCCCTTCATTTTTGATTATTCTTTTCAAGATAATTGTACAAAAATACACCAATTTGAGTCACATACAAGGTATCTTGAGGAATATGCCATTTTATGTGATCACCATGACCAAAAATGTCATAAAAATCACATCTTGGAACTTTTTGTAGAATATTCCCTTTTGATCCTTTTTGACATTTTGTGCACAATGTATGCATGCATGCGCATACATACATACATGACCAAAAATGTTTTGCCTCAAATAAATTTCTCTAAAATTGCACAATGATTCTTGATGAGAAATTATCTTATTTTTGACAATGACCAAAATACCCTTTTGCCCTAAAAACCTTGTTTTTTAACAACAAATGCATTTCCACTCTAACAATGAATTTAAAAGCCCTAGAATGACTTTTAAAACCCAAAAATGCATGCACAATGCTCTTCACTCTTCAAAATAAAACCACACTTCTCAATTTATTTATTTTTTTGCGGAAAATTAGGGTTTTAAACCTAGGCGGACAAAATTAGGGTATGACAGCTGCCCCTCTTTATTTGGATTTTACCAAGGAATATGAATTGGCCGAAACATATTCCGAGGCAAAATAGAAATAAAGAATTCAGAAATAATACTAATTTTGTCTACTTAGAGAAACCCAAATTTTCCTTTTCTTTTTTTCTCTTTTTTTTTTGATCTCTCTTCTTTTGAGAGAGAGAGAGTCAACACTTGTCGCGTCGACGAGAAAGCAGTAAATTGCGTAAAGCAGTAAATGAAAGCAGTAAATGGGAAGTGCCGTATATTGGGGAATTCGGAGGTTGCCTAAAACCTTTTAACGGACCCTCGTCGAGTCCGAGCTCTGGGGGTGGCCTTTTCGAGCGGCCGATCAATATCAGGTCCGGAACTGATATGATCAATGGATCTACGCTATGCCTTAGGTTGACACAATTAATCCGATGGACTTAACGAAGTCTGTAGGATCTGCCACGCGCTCGTACGCGACGTTGTGATCTGTGGAAGGAGTTCACTAACTCTGTGGGAGTTTACTAACTCTGTGCTGATGGAGTTCACTAACTCGGTGCCATGATGATTTTCTGAAAATGAGATTTCGGGGACCCATTGGTCCAAAGTAACTGACTTTTTGAAAATTTTGGGGACTAACGAGTCCAAAGCAACTGAGTTTCTTTTTGAAAATTGGGAAGCTTTAAATGATGCATGGAATGCAGGCTTTTGATGCTGGGATGCACATGGATGCAATGATATGTTTTTAATTTTCTTTTAGCATAGGGACTTTAGGATTCTTGAGTGATCAATTCAAGCGTCCTATCGTGACGACTATGACTATTTATTAAGAATGCCTCTTTTTGTTTTGAAAACTAATTTGATGTTTGATGTGATGATGATAAATGCTATGGAATGTCTGTGTTCTTTTGCTTTTATTGTGATGAATGTGGATGATGCGAATGTAATTCTTTGAATAACATGAAATGCCTACATGCATGAGGAGGATGAATGATTGGAGTATTTAAACATTTTTGTAAACATTTTTATGATGATGAGACGCGAGACTTTGAATGCAAGGAATTGAGATGGCTATGGACCATTCTTTGGAAAAACTAGATTTGATTCAAACTCTGGTGTTCTCGAGGTTTTTACTAACAAGCTCACTTATTTTCCTTTCCATTTCCATGATGACTGAACTTTAAACACCACATGATCAATTTGTATTCTCTCTCTCTGAAGCATTGACTAGTAAGTATGCATAAGAGTGCAGATGTGGACGAGTGAGTCAGTTAACTTGGGATTGGTTTAGGACAGTGAGTTGAGAGACTGCCCCGACAGGAATTTATGGATGTGAATGACTTTAGGGAGAACTCTGCTCATTTGAGCGGGAGTGAACAGTTATGGAAATGCCCCACTTTAGAATGACAATTTCAAATGGGTTCTTTGAGTGGGTTTGTGAAAGGGGATGAAGTTATGGCACTGGTTATGAACTGAGGGTGGTATATGAATGGGATGGACAATGAACAAACTTTCCCAAGACCAGGGTGGGTGGGTGGTGAAGAGAATGCCCCAACTTTTGGATCTGAGTGGTGTTCTCAGTGCAAATCTTTGGTTCTCTATGAATGTCTTGACTTTTGGCATGAAAGAAGCCTCACTCGGTGACCACTAAACCTTGTTTTAATCTTTGGTGCAAATCTTTTCCTTTGGGCCTGAGACATGAGGACCATCTAGGGTAATAGCAATGCCAGAGCCACGCATAAGTTTGCTTGCCATTTGAAGTGATTGTGCCTGTAACACCCCGGAAATAATTTAATTAAAATAGTTGATCGAATTATTAAAATAATTTGGAGGCGGGATATAGATAAATTAAAAGGTTAATATTTTATATGCGTAGGAGGTGAAACGAGTAAAGGAGGTGGTGACGTAGAGAGCCCAGTGTTTACTGAGCCCTCAACTTAAACCCTGGGGGTTCAAGCCAAACCCTCATTCGCAGCAAGCAAAAGAAAAACGAAAGTGAGAGTGAGAGAAAGAGCACACGGCGCAAAGAGGGAGAGAAGAGGAGGGTTTCCCGAAGAATTTCAAAAGGAGATCGTTCGTGTTGCTGTGGTTTTGTTCGTGTCTCGTTCGTCGTGTTCCGGAGCTTACGTTATTCGAGGTAAGGGTGGGCTTAACCTTGATAATGGGTTGATGATAATTATGTGTGGGTAGTCTAGGGTTTTGTTGAATTGTTCGTGTTGTTGCATATCGTGTTTTCGTTGAGATTGGTGCTTTGATGATTATTGCACGTTATTGTGATTTGTTTCGTTATTTGTTGTTGCGTGATTGTTGTATCACGATGATGGTGTTGTTATTGTTCGTGTTTTTGTTGTTGCTGTGCGTGGTTGATTGTTGTTGTCGCGTTGTCGAATTGTCGTTTTTGTTGTGGTGGTTGCGGTGTCGTTGCCGTTAGGGTTTGGTGTTTGGCAATTTAGCGATTCTGGACACAGGTTCGGTTTTTCTAAAACTGGCGCTGTTTGGTTGATCCAAAAATTATGAGGTTGATTGTTTTTGAAAATAGACTCAACGCCGGTCGTTTTGGCACTGGTTTCGTTAAATTCGGAGTTGTATAGCTCGAGTTATAGGCGATACAAGTTAGGTTAAAATTCTGGAAACGATTTGGGTATAGATTCGGTATTTCGGTGACTGGGAACGTTGTATTGACCGAAAAATTATGTGGTTTATTTTTCTGGAAAATAGACTTAATGCTTGTTAATTTGGCACTGGTTTGGTTGCGTTTAGAGTTGTGTAGCTCGAGATATGAATTCCACAAGTTAGAGTAAGATTCTGGAAACAATCTGGACACAGGGTCAGGGTTTTGGTTACCACGTTTTCAAAAGAACTCCTTTTCGAACGAATCCAATTTCTTTGAAAACTAGACAAAATTTGCCCCAGTTTATGCACAAGTTTCATGCAATTTGATTGAGTTTTGGTCACTTTGGAATTGCTTGAATTTGAAGGACAGATACTGTCCTCTTTCGCAACTAGCCTGTGTGCTTTTCGAAAACTGTACCTATTGGACACTCTCCTTCAAAAACTAAACTCAGGGATGATAACCAGACCCATAGGGCTTTCCAACAAGTATTTATTTGTTGAAATCCGATGTCGTTTGCTATTTTAATTAATTCGCTGAAGTAGGTGCGATGTGCCTAGGCGCTGTGCGCCAGTCTTGTGCGTGGTGTGCGTGCGTTATGTCCGCGTTGTGGAGCCGTCTGGTGTTAATATTTCAGGTACGGTGCTGGTATGCTCAGGAGAGTTTAGTGGTAGCTGTGATGCTACAACTTGGTGCTATTTTTGGTGAAATCATTTGTTTTGATTCTGGTGATATAGTATTTATTTTAAATACTTGTTATGGTGAGTTGGTGCATAATCATGGTGTCGCATTGTCATATGCATGTTTTGGTGATATAGGCTCTGCCTCTGGTGTTTATTGGTGATATGCCCGTCGTGGCTCATTTTGGTGATCGGTACCGCATGCATATGCCCACTGGAGGAGTTGCATATCATCCCGTTGTCTATGAATGTTATAATTTTGGTGGTTCACTGTCAGATGGATTTTTCCCTTGGTATCTGGTGCGGTGATATGGTGTAATTGTATTGTGTTCATGTAGTTACCTGATGCTAGCATATTTTTATCATTTGCTTATTACCTCTGTTAGACTCACCCCTTCTGCTTGGAATGTTGCTCTCATGCGGCAACGCTGCAGGTGATCGCTAGTGCTCGTGGAGGAATTGCTAGGTTTTGCTTCCTTTCTCGTTTGGGTCTGTGTCAGCTCTGATATGTAGCACCGGGGAGTCGTTAGTTATCGTTTTGAACTATTATTTTAGTTATTAGAAATTGTTTTAATTAATTTTGGAGATGTCTTTAATTGTTAATTCTGGAGATGTTTAAACTGGTTAATATTTCCGCTGCTTGGTGATTTCTTTTATATAAATTATTTTGGAGATTTTTTTTGGAATAAATGGTGTTTTTTTTTTAATTGTAATAGTAAAAAAAAGGGGGTGTTACAGTGCCCGCGTTTGTTTTTTGCCAATTCATTTATTTGAGGGATCCCCTCTTTTCTGTGATTTTCAGAAATTTCGCAATAATTGTAATGCTTTTTGACTCATGCACAGGTTTCACAATTCAGTATCATCAATCATAAAAACATTTATTTTAAAACAAAGAGACAGAATAAGTGAAGATAAAAGACACGAAAAGCAAACACATGGAAGAAAAAGTTGAATTCTTATTGTTATGGAAACTGGACGTGCAGAAGGTCACGCCAATTGAAAGTACATTGAAAATTTTTAAACTGGAAAAATACAAGAAAAAGGGGAAGCAGATCTTGTGTTTTTTCTTTTGAAGTAACGATGCCAATCGTCCATACTCATGACCTTGATCACCCCTTTATCCAAACTTTTGGGAGTGCTGATTGCCTTTTTCATTTCAAGTCCAAGTTTTCTGACCCTAATTTTTGCCTGGATCGCCCTTTGCAGGTTTTCAATCCACCGGGTCGCTCTGGTTTTGCCTAGGTCGCCCTTTGCGGGTTTTCAACCTAGCGAGCTGATTCTTACTTGGCTCATCTTTCTCTTTTTTCATTTATTTCTTTAGGCATACTCCTTTCTGACTGTATCTGAATTTATTGGAAACTGAGGTTTTCTTTTCTTGCATCCCATTTTGCGAGAATTAAAGGCCCCTCCGGAGAATAAGTTCTTCGTCTTCATGATACTGGGTTCATCTCCATGGGAATCCCTTTGGAGGTTCATGATCTTTTTGAGCATTGAGTCTTCTTTGAAATTGTTGAAGATGAGCTTTCTTCGGTTTGAGCTTTCTCTTATTCTTCTTCTGACATAAGACAAATGTACTTTGGTTTGATAAGGCTCAATGAAAGTATTACTTCCATCATATGGGGTTTGCCCCTGTTAGAGTATAAAACGAAGCCTGATTTCCATGAAGGTAATCATCGTCTTTGATATCCTTTGTTGATTGTCTCTAACTGCCCCATTTTTAGGGTGGCGTAGGGAGGGATCATGATGCTTGAACTGGAGTCTTCATACTGTCATTTGTGACTACCTTAGCTTGGAAAGCTGCGCAACAGACCGAACTTTGGTAATTACAGACTTTGTTATAATGGCAAGTGTCTTATGTCAGAAGGGTGATTTACACAAACTTGTTGATTCATTGCTCTTTATCATGGCGTCAATCCTCTCCTTTGCTCAAATTGATCATGTCACTTGATTCCTCATGAGGACGGACCACTTTGTTCTCTTATTCTTGCACAACAGCTTGATTGCAAATCTGATGGTGGAGTCTAAGGAATGACTGAGGGTTTGTGGAGGGCGGGATGACGAGGTCGAGGTAGTGTTTGCGGTTTTATGAAAGGAGAGATGTATAGGAATGATGAAGTGTTTGAAGGTTTATGGAAGAAAGGGTGGTCATACACAACAAGGTGTAGGAAGGTTCATTGAGACAAGGATCTCTTACGCTTTATGGCCAAATGTATCAGCTCACAACTTATATTTCTTTCGTCTCTTTTTCCCTTGTTTTTTTCATTTTTGGGATTTTCATTTTTTGAATCTGTTCTTTTTTGTTTCATTTTTTCTGATTTTTTTCCTTTTTTGCTTTTGAGTTGAGTGAGCTGATAAAAGTGATACACTATTTTTGGATATTTGAAGTGATCCTTGTCTGGGGTGATTGGAGAGATAATGGCAATGAAACCCCTGCAGCGGTTGGAGGATGCTTGATTGGGTTCTGGTATTAACTGGGGTGACAGGAGGTTCAGAGGGAGGAGCAAATGAGATGGGTTGATTTTGTAGAAGGGCCACTGGTAGTGAGGAAGGTGGCGATGGCAGGCATTTGGTTATGAAATTTTTTTTGTGATGGGGTACTTGTAATGGGAAATGAGAAAGTTGGTTGATCTGAGGAAGGGAAAGGGTTTGGTCGCGAAAGAGGTTCGCGTGTAACATTTCTTTGGTTTCCTCAGCATTGCTCCACTTTGCTTGAACTTGTGCTTTGACTTCATTGCCCAACCTAGTTGTGGCATCATGAATTTCTACAGCCTTAGCCAATTCTTCACTTATTAACTCCGAAGAAACATCCCAGTTGTCTTCAGCCTCTCTCTCAGTTTGGTTAATCGGGTAATCAGAGTCACAATATGAACCATTGGCGTCGTTGTTTTCAAAGATTATTTTCATTTATTATTATTTTTGATCCGCGTTGGGAGGAATTGAAAAGCAAATAACAGACACATGACAAAATGAAAGAAAGAAATTTTATTGAGGAATTCAAAATAACATTTTATTGATGATGATACTAAAAGGAAACATGTGTACCCTTATTGAAATATCCTAAGGCCTTGGGCAGAGCCAAAGGATTGCATTACAGAAAATTGTTTTGAACTGAAAAACTACATGAAAATCAACAATCACTCATAAATGCTATGAAATGCATGACAAAGACACAAATGTTTTGATGATGCCGCTTTCACTACTTCAACCCTCTTCAACAACTGCTATCCTTGCTTAATAGTCCACAGACTCTGAGAACTTGATCCTTCCCCCCTTCTAAAAAGTTAACTGCTTGGAATCAATGAAGCCCTGAACCAAACTTTTCAAAAGATAGCAATTTTCAGCAGAATGCCCAATTGCCCCAGCATGGAGCTCGCAAGTGGCTTCTGGATTGTACCCGCTTGGGAATGGAGGTTGAACTGATCTCATCTTGCGAGGAGTGATCCATCCATGACTGATTAGATAGCTGCATAGGTCGGCGTATGACACGGGGATGGGGTTGTATTGTGGTGACCTTCTTTTGCCCGCCACAGCACTGGTTTCTCCACTCTCCTTCACAGTCAAGCCATTAACATTGCTGTCATTGAAATTCAAATGTTTGGAGTCGATTAGATCCTGGACCGCATGTTTCAATGCTTTACAATCTTCCACAGAATGTCCCACTCCCCCTGCATGAAATTTGCACGCAGCTTCTGGGAATAACCCTAGTCTCTCTACTAGGGGTAGCAGCGGGTACCGGAATAACAACAGTCAGAGATCTTGCCACAACCGAGCTTGAATTCAGACTGCAAGAGATTTCAGCCGGTCTCCTGAAACCTCTGTTGTTTGATTGCAGAGTAGATACACTTTCTTCCTTTTCCTGAACCCCAACCTGGACCAAGTGTCTGTCTAACAGCTCTTGGAGGATGGGTTTGAAGCTCTCACAGGCCCCAACACAATAAGGGTCATTGCAGATGTCTCTTCTGGCACACCCTTCTTCAATGATACCACAACGGCATAGTGCAGCATGAATGATACTCAGGGGTGTACGAATGCACTCCACCTTCCTAATTAAGTACTGACCACCCTGATCATTAATGGCATTTGCAGTGGGCCCACCATGCCCCGGCAACGGGTTGGTGGTTACATTAGGTTGCTGAAATGATATACTCTTTGCATCAAGCAGGTCTTGCACAACGTACTTGAACGCCTTACAGTCCTCCACCACATGACCTACTGCCCCAGAATGAAAGGCACAGGTAGCATTTGCATTATACCCTCTGGGATAGGGAGGCTGATATGGTTTCATCTAACGAGTGCTGATTAACTTGTTGGCAATGAGATAATTGAACAAATCCGTGTACGACATGGGGACAGGTTCAAAGACAACAGACTTTTTTTCATTGTAGTTTCTGTACTGATTGTTGGACTGGAATGGCTGAGCAGGCGGCGTCTGAGCAGGAACTGGAATGGCTTGTGGGGGATTGTTGTGTGATGGACCGCTAGCTCTGCTGATTGCATTAGTTTCTCCCTCCTTCTTCTTGTGGGTACCAGAAAAAGGCTTTTTCTGATGGGAAGGAGGTGTTGGGCCATGGGCTATTCTTCCGCTGCGCATGCCGTTCTCCACTCTTTCTCCAATGACAACCATCTCAGAGAAATTCGAAGCCACGCTGCTGACCAAACGATCATAGAACACTGGGGGAAGAGTTTCCATGAACATATGGACCATCTCTTTATCGAGCAGGGAGGGTTTTACTTGTGCAGCGAGGTTCCTCCACCTCTGGGCGTATTCCTTGAATGTCTCATTATCCTTCTTAGACATACATTGCAGCTGGGTCCTATCCGGGGCTAAATCACTGTTGTACTGGTATTGACGGATAAAGGCATCTGCCAGATCCTTCCAACAACGGATATTAGTTGGCTCCAATTGCATATACCATTCAAGGGGAGCTTCAGCTAAGCTTTCCTGAAAGCAATGTATCATCAGGTTATCATCACGGGCGTGGGCAGTCATCTTCCGGCAATACATCGTCACATGGCTGCGCGGGCAGGTTGCTCCTTTGTACTTGTCGAAAAATGGTGCTTTGAACTTGGGTGGCAGGACTAGATTAGGGACCAAGCATAACTCATGGGCGTTCCTAGCCTGGGAACCTGTTCCTTCAACAGCTCTCAATCTTTCTTCTAACATCTGGTACTGACTTCTAGCTTCATCAGGGTAATTCGGCGGAAAACCACTCACACCGTAGTGAAGGTTATTCATCGACACCACAGCTGGGGTCACGTGTGGGTCACGTGAGTGAGCGATAATCTGAGGAATTGGACCCTGAACTTGTGGATGGATTGTTGCTGGAGAATTGAAGCCAACTGGAGTTCCCGGGGTAATAGCAGGAGTCGGAATCTGAATTTGAACCTGAGGTGTCCCCGTTCCAACTTCACTCACAGTTGATTCAGGCTGGGCCTGTCCTGTGGTTCCCGAAGGACCACTTTCTGGGTTTGCACCGGCAGCAGGGGGTGTGTACCCGAATGGGAGACCATAAGGAGGCCATCGCACGTTCTAGAGAGCCTGAGAGACTCTAGGTTCAGGAGGAGGATCCACTCCTGCGGCAGCAGCACCTTCAGTTATGCCAGCATCCCTTAAGGCACTTAACACTCTTATGACCTCTGCCATTTTAGCTCTTATAACTTCCATCTCAGCCCTGATTGCTCGATTCTCTTGATTTTGATCATGCTGACCCTGACCATTTGGATTCGTACCTTCTGGAACTGCATCATTCTGGATTGGTTGATGATTGCCCAGATTTGCGTTGTCTTGATTGTTGGCCATATTTCTTGCCTGTGATCGCGTCCAATACTGATGATTAACCAGCTTGTCTTACTTCTGTGGACGGAACATTTTTTTTTTATGAACACAAAGACAAATGATGCAAATGCAATGCAATATGCATGTTATTATGTTTATTGCCGGGAATCGCAGTGCAACTCGTCTTGTCATAGGTGTTAAGGTTCAGGTGTTTTTAGGATTGCAACAAAGTTGGAAGCAACAAGGCAAAACAAACGTACTTCAATTAAATGGAATGCGAAGGAGTATCACAAATAGAAAGCAAATCAAAGTACAATATTCCTTAAGAGTGCAATACAATGATTTTAAACAAAGTACTATTTTCCAAAGAAAGTTACGACTTCTTAAAGAAAATTACAATTTCCTAAGGATCGCTACAATACTCTAAAGGGAACTTTAAAGGCATATGGCTTTCAACTCCTCGCTCCTTTTCCTCTTCTTGCTCTCAGCTGCCCCCCGGGCTTTCTCCAGGAGTTCTTCTGTGAGAATCTTGCAGTACTCAACAAACTCACACACCTTGACAGGGGTGTTGAAAGGATTCATTTCTGCATCCGCCTTTCTTAGCTTCTTGGGAATGTCTCTCACAGCCTGATTAGCTAACCCAACTAACTTGGAGAACTTGTCTTTCCAATGTAAGCCTTCCTTTTTCAATTCCTCAAAGACTTGTTGACTTTTTACCTTACTGAGCAATTCCACAAATTGACTCTCCCAATAGTCACTCTTCTCCCTTAGCCGGAGGTAAGACCCTTCCAAGTACTGCACATGATTGGCCAAGCTTTCCGACTTCCCTTGTTCCCTTCTTAGTGCTTGCTGATAATCCCTCAGGATCCCTTCAATAGATTCCCGATCTTGCTTGACACTCTTTAATGGATCTTCCAATTCAAGCCTCATTATTCGAGAGTCTTTTCTTGACTTAACTAGTGCGTGCCTGACTGCTTGCTCTTCTTTCCATGTATCCTCATATAGCCTCTTCCATTTAATTGCTTCCGCTAGAGCCTCATTCATCTTGGTAGTGCACCTCTTCACTTCCTCTTTGGCACCCTTCAAGTGCTTTTGCATTTCCCTCTTGCTTTTCCCCTCTATTTCAAGTTTTCTATTGACTTCCTCAATAGCTGCAGCTTGGAAAGCATTTTCATTTTCTAGCTTTTCCTTGTCTTGCATCATCTTTCTCAATCTATCTTGCAGAGCCCTTTTTTCTTCTCCCACCTTTGACATGGCCAACCTAACCTCTTCCAATTCTTCAATGGTAGGAATGTGAGGTTCTTGTATCTTTTCCTCAGGTAGTGGTACTCCTTGGTTGGATGACCGAGTTTCACTAATCCTCCCTTCAAGCCATTGAGAAAAAGAGATAGCAGTGGTCCTCCTGGTTAACTCTTCTCTGTCCTTCCGCACTACGGTTTCCCAAGCTTGCAGGACTCGCCGAAGTAGACTCTCGTCTTTAGAGATCCCCGCGTGGAGGTAAAAACGAAACAGCATAGCTTCGGAGGGTGAATCCCGCATAGGGTATCCGAGCTGTCGCAAGGTCAAAGAGGGGTTATAGTTTATGCATCCTTGGGTTCCCATGAGAGGAACGTTCTGAAAACTCCCACACCGAAATACCACTGAAGGCCTGTCTACCCAACATTTAGGTGAGAACCAACGAATCTGGAGAGCATCTTGGTTCTTGAAAGCATGCACCCACTCTTGAGAGTTCATAGTCTTTGGATTACAACCCAAGGCATAGGAAAGCAAATCCTTCACATCACTTTTGTTGGTACACACATGACTGATCAACCAAGCATATAACACAGGGAAGGAGCAACACATCTTATTCTTTTGGAATTCATGGTGACGAGTGAAGGCACGGTATGTCTCTGCGAGGATTGCGGGAACCGGGTTGATAGGATTTTTTGCACATTTGAAGGCGAGGAAGACACCGATTGCAGTTTCACTCACATGCCTCTCTATCTGAGGGAAGAGCACAATGCCGAAGATGGTCAGAGCTAGGACTTGCTTGAAAGAATTCCAATCATCAGACACTACATAGCTGGTCATCAAACTCTCCAAGTATTCTTGAGGAAACCCAAATGCCTTATTACGTTCTATCTTATGGGCCCGCACTTTCTCAGCACTGATTTGCAACAAGGCAGCAAGCTTTTCATCAGAATAATACTCCCCTTGGTATTGATAAGGCTTAAACTTGGATCGATCAAAGCCCAAAATCCTATCATACTCTTCTAGGGTAGGCGCCATTTGGAAATTCTTAAAAATGAAACAGCGAATCTCCGAGTCATAGAACCGACACAGGGAAGCAATGGCACTCTCTTGCACTTCTAGTTGTAGCAGCTTGCGAATGTTCCCATAGGTTTTGTCAAAAGACCTGACCTCAATAGGACCTAGGAGGGATGTATACTCTTTCAGACTAGCCATATCAATCTCTTTCACAACAGGAAGCCTTGAATTGAAAACGGTTTTGCCTTTTGATTCCATTCCGTTTCTTACACACCTATGACAAGACTTTGTGTTACGTTGCGATCTCCGGCAAACAACTTTAATGCATGGAGGATGCAAAGAATGGAGGTTTTTTTTTCAAAATTTTTGTTAGATGCGAATGCAATGATGATGATGCAAAATGATGCAGATGTGATGATTATGACCTTTTATTTACATAGAAAAGAGAGAAGAAAATGATGTTTATTGGTGGCGGTTCAAAACATTTTTGAAAATACCCGCTATATGCCACCTCATATAGGTGTTTAAAAGGAAATTATTTTCTACATTTTTGGTAAAAGAGTTTCGAAAGAGGATGCCTAAGCTAATGCAACACACAATTTGCGTGCCCCCGTGTCCTACAAATGGGTAAAGATCGTAGGCTCTAAAGTCAACGACAAGGGTAATCCTCCCATGTGGGTTCTGGTCACTACCTCACAATGGCAACCAAGAGCTAAAGTCTCTCTCATGAATACACCCACAATCGTAGAGAGCTACCGATTGTGAGGTATCATGAAGAAAGCGCACTCATGGGCGAAACTTTCATGAGAGCCAGACAGACAACGGTCTACAAATGGCAGTCACTACTCATTTCCACTCTCCTAGGGTTCTTTGCAGACCTTGGGTTTTAGGCCCCACTCAATGCTCACAAATATAAGGTGTGCAGTGTGTGATGAGGGCACAACACCTAAAAATCTACCCAAACCCCACCTGCAAAGGGATACCAAAACAGTCCAGACAATATCAAGCAACAGCATGTCGTCTACCCTAGGGTTCAATATCATTTCAACATAAGTATACTAACCTAGGGTTCCAACAACAATCGCAAGCATTGCTTACCTTAAGAAAGGGAGCCTAGAGGAGGGGACATAATAGGATTAGGGGAAATGCATGAGCTTACCTCAAGAAAGGGAGCAAAGAAGAGGGGAACATGCTAGGATTGGGGGAAATGTATGAGAAAAGCATATAAACGACGAAAGTAAGAGGAGAAGAAGAAGAAACTACTCTTATTTTACTCAAGAAGCAAATATAGAAGAGGAAGAAGGCTAACACACAATGCACGCAAGCACAACATCACAAGAATGCACACGACAATTCTAAGAATAATGCAAGCATGTTTTTAAAGGCAAAGGAAAGAAAGAAGAAAGGGAAAGGAGGAGAGATATAACAAAGCATTCAAATCAACGAAATAAATCACATGCCGAATCGATTGGCTCGACCCACTAAAGAAAGGTCCCCAGCGGAGTCGCCAGCTGTTGCACCCCAAAAAATCCTTTGGAGGGATTTCTCTTCGCACAACATGAATTGGAGTCGCCACCAATATTTTTTTAGAGGTAAAACATTGAAAAAAACCTTTCTTGAAAGACAATGGTCCTTGGAACCACGAGATTTGAGTTCGGGGGTCGGTTATGCATGGGGAAGGTACGAGCACCCCACACATCCTTTCTACTGAAAGGGAACCTCGATTTGACGTGTGATTTAAAAGGTTGATTTAAGAAATGCTTTGTTTTTATCTCTCTTTATCTCTCCTTACTTTATGGAAAAACTTAAGGAAAATTTAATCTTTTGCGCTTGACGGGAGGGCACCGTGCCTACGTATCCCGGGGAGGGAATCAAAGCAACGTAGTTCTTGTTTTCGAAAATTGTTTTGTTTTTAGAAAAGGGTTTGTTTTTTTGAAAAGAAAATGGTTTTCATTTGTCGTGCTTGACGGGAATGTGACCCGCTCCTACGTATCTCCCAGTGCGATGGAGAATTCAAAGCTTACGTAGTTCTCGGTTGTCGAGAAAAGGTTTTTATTTTTTAGTTGTTTAATTGTGAAAATTGATTGTTCACAGTGATCAAACAACAAAGGTTTCGAGTGATCACCACTAGCATCCCATTATTGACGATCGTGCAAGCAAAGGCTCCGCATTATCCTCAACAAAGTTTTTAATTTGTGAAATGAGAGTTCTTTTGAAAAATGAGTGTTCATGATAATCAATTGAGCAAAGACTCCAAGTGATCACCACTAGCACCCCATTGTTGACAATCGTGCAAGCAAAGGCTTCGCATTATCCTCAACAAAGTATGATTTGTGAAAAATAGTTTGGAATTGTTTTGAGAAGAAGTGAAGTTGTTTATCAATGATTATGTAAATGCAAAAAAATGTTTTGAAGTTGGAACGTTACTAACGAGTAACAAGTTGTTTTTTGTATGCAACATGGTTTTGAAGTTTTGGAGAGTTACTAACGAGTAACAATTGGTGGAAATCAAAACAAGCAAATTGTGAACACCAATTCAACATTTTAATGCACCACAAGCACATAAACAAGTATATCAAGCATGGAGTACCAAGCTTCAATTCAAGAATGCATGAGTAGGCAAGGATGCAAGAATAGGTAAGAATGCATGAATATGCAAAATGCATGTGCATCAATGTTAAATGAACCTATCTTTTGCCAACTTAGCATAACCCAAGATCATTTGTGGACCATAAATGAACCAAAACCCAAATTCATCTTCTCAAATCACAAATTTCACAATTAACAACATAGGTTTGAATATTTGCAAGTTTAAACAAGTAATTTAACAAAATCAATTCATAAACCCTAGTATGTGAACCTTTTAGCCCGAAGAAATCAAGATACACATCTTGCAACCATTCCTTTAAGCGACCCAAATTCACAATCAAGGTTCATTTCCAAGCAATTGTACGATTGAACCTCAAAAGGCATCAAATCAAATATTAAAACCTAATTATTGAACATATGCAAACCAAATAGCCGAAGGAAATCAAGATTTACATCTTGTAACCATTCCTTTTGGCACAAAAGCTCACAATCATGGTTCATAAATAATTATAAGATTAAGCCAACAAACACCCAAAAATCAACATCAAACCAAATTATCTCAAAATATGCGAAATACATACATGGCCAATCATCAATTTATTTCAACAAGTCAACCAAATCAAGCAAGCGAATGACATAACCAAAACATAGATACATTTATTCACAAGATTCAACCATAAGAACCAACAAAAATCATAAAACACATATTTATTTGAAGCATGCGAAATTATTATCAAAGCAAATAACATTTTATTTCAATTAAAACAACAAAATCATGCATATAACCCCAAAAATCAAAGCATCAAAACAAAGATTCATGAGATTAACATATGTACAAGCATAAAAATGAAGTTAAAAGAGAGGATCTACATTTTTGGAAGTGGAAATCTCACAAATATGCAAGAAATGATGACTTTATGCAAGGACTTACAAGAGAAGGGGTCTAGGAATCACATACCTTAAGATGAGCTCCAAATAAACACAATAGATGAAGAAACAATCAACCAAATCAACTTATCTTCAAGCTTGGTCTTCAATCTCCAAAAAATGACCCTTGATCTTGAACTTAATTTTGTGTGATTTTATGAAGGATTGATGGTTGAAAATTAGTGTTTAGGCTTGGATGATGGATTGAATGTGTGTGGGTAGATGAGAAATGAAGAAGTGAGTTAGAGAGAAGGGAGAGGGGGTGGCGCATAAATGGAGAGAAGGTGAGGAGGGAGTTGTGTGCTAGGGTTTATGAGTGAATGGTGAGGCCAAAAGCTTTCTCCTTTGTGAGGTGAGGTTAATAGGGTATATATAGAAAGCAATTAGGTTTAAGGGTAGTTAGGTCATTGTGCATCTCATCTCACCCTAGGATTGCATCTAAAATTTGAATGGAGGGTGAGGATTGAATCACACATGGATTGAGGTCAAAAAATGAAAATATGAGAGGGAATGAGAGGGATAGGCGACACAACATTGGGAGGGGTCCTTGGTGACCAAGTTTTGCTAGTTGTCATCTTGTACTATTGTACTATTATATGACCATTCCATTATCCCTTCATTTTTGATTATTCTTTTCAAGATAATTGTACAAAAATACGCCAATTTGAGTCACATACAAGGTATCTTGAGGAATATGCCATTTTATGTGATCACCATGACCAAAAATGTCATAAAAATCACATCTTGGAACTTTTTGTAGAATATTCCCTTTTGATCCTTTTTGAAATTTTGTGCACAATGTATGCATGCATGCGCATACATACATACATGACCAAAAATGTTTTGCCTCAAATAAATTTCTCTAAAATTGCACAATGATTCTTAATGAGAAATTATCTTATTTTTGACAATGACCAAAATACCCTTTTGCCCTAAAAACCTTGTTTTTTAACAACAAATGCATTTCCACTCTAACAATGAATTTAAAAGCCCTAGAATGACTTTTAAAACCCAAAAATGCATGCACAATGCTCTTCACTCTTCAAAATAAAACCACACTTCTCAATTTATTTATTTTTTTGCGGAAAATTAGGGTTTTAAACCTAGGTGGACAAAATTAGGGTATGACAGTAGTTTGATGCCGGGTTTCTAGCGGTTGCCAAGTATCCTCAATGGGTTGCCAATATCGTCCCGGTTCCGAAGAAGGACGGGAAAGTCAGGATGTGTGTCGATTACAGGGATCTGAACAGAGCCAGCCCCAAAGATGATTTCCCCTACCCCACATTGATATTCTGGTGGACAGTACAGCCCAACACTCTTTATTCTCCTTCATGGACGGATACTCAGGATACAATCAGATAAAGATGGCTCCGGAAGATATGGAGAAAACAACCTTCATAACTCTCTGGGGAACCTTTTGCTATAAGGTGATGCCTTTCGGACTCAAAAACGCCGGTGCGACGTATCAGAGGGCCATGGTGACATTGTTCCACGACATGATGCACAAGGAAATCGAGGTGTATGTGGATGATATGATTGCTAAATCCAAGACTGATGAAGAGCATATTGTGAATCTGCAAAAACTCTTTGAACGTCTAAGGAGGTTCAAACTCAGATTAAACCCAGCTAAATGCACCTTCGGTGTAAGATCCGGAAAGCTACTGGGGTTCATCGTCAGTCAGAAAGGGATAGAAGTTGATCCAGATAAAGTCAAAGCAATCCTTGAAATGCCAGTACCAAAGACTGAAAGGGAGGTCCGTGGTTTTCTTGGGAGACTGAACTACATCTCAAGGTTCATATCCCAACTGACAGCCACTTGCGAGCCTCTCTTTAAGCTGTTGTGCAAGAACCAAGAATCCAAATGGAACGATGATTGTCAGAGAGCCTTCGAGAGAATTAAAGAGTATATTCAGAATCCACCAATTCTGATGCCACCAGTGTCCGGAAGACCGCTGATCTTGTACCTAACCGTGTTAGACAATTCGATGGGGTGTGTGCTGGGGCAGCATGATGAGTCAGGAAAGAAAGAACATGCTATTTATTACCTGAGCAAGAAATTTACTGACTGCGAGACAAGATACACAATGCTGGAGAAGACTTGTTGTGCTTTGGCTTGGGCTGCTCATCGTTTAAGGCAGTACATGCTGAGCCATACAACTTGGTTGGTGTCTAAAATGGATCCGATCAAGTACATTTTTGAGAAACCAGCTCTCGCAGGACGAATTGCCCGTTGGCAGATGTTATTGTCAGAATATGATATCCTGTACGTCACGCAGAAGGCAGTCAAGGGCAGCGCACTTGCTGAGTACTTAGCTTGTCAGCCTATCCCAGAATACCAGTCGATGCAGTATGATTTTCCCGATGAAGACATCATGGCACTATTCGACGAGGGGAAGTCCCAAGAAGATGAAAGATGGAGGATGATATTTGATGCTGCATCCAACATGTGGGGGCATGGGGCCGGAGCTGTGTTAATCTCTCCAGACAATCGCTTCATTCCGGTCACTGCAAGATTGAGCTTTTATGTTACAAATAACATTGCGGAATATGAAGCATGCATCTTGGGTATTCAGGCAGCCCTTGAATGGAAGGTCAAAAGGCTTGATGTGTATGGTGATTCAGCCTTGGTTATTCATCAGGTGCAAGGTGATTGGGAGACCAGAGATTCCAAATTGATTCCCTATTGTGATTATGTTCAAGAATTGATGGAGTCCTTTGAGGAAGTCACTTTCCAGCATATCCCTCGAAGCGAAAACCAGTTGGCCGATGCTTTGGCAACCTTGTCGTCAATGTTCAACATCAGCTGTGACAAGAGTTTAGCTCACCTCAGAATCCAGCATAGGGATCTGCCAGCACATCATTACTGCACTGCAATAGTTGAAGAGCCTGATGACAAGCCGTGGTACCATGATATCAAGCAGTACATCACCACCAGGGAATACCCTCCTGGGGCATCAGAAAATGACAAGAGAACGCTCAGAAGGCTGTCGAGGAATTTCTTCCTGA
Source organism: Astragalus glycyphyllos (assembly GCA_963573325.1). Taxonomy (NCBI): domain Eukaryota; kingdom Viridiplantae; phylum Streptophyta; class Magnoliopsida; order Fabales; family Fabaceae; genus Astragalus; species Astragalus glycyphyllos. Next base: position 51,323,016 of record OY754312.1, on the reverse strand, counting down.
ATGGTGAAGTTCTCTACAAGAGAAATTATGACATGGTTCTCCTAAGGTGTGTTGCAAAAGAGGAGGCCGAAAAGATTATGAAAGAGGTCCATGAAGGCTCATTCGGGGTTCATTCCAGTGGACACACCATGGCCAGAAAAATCTTAAGAGCCGGCTATTATTGGCTGCAAATGGAATCTGACTGCTACAGCTTTGTAAGAAAGTGTCACAAATGCCAAATCTATGCCGATTATATCCATGTACCACCTGCTTCACTAAACGTTCTGACTGCTTCTTGGCCATTCTCAATGTGGGGGATGGATGTCATCGGTCCTATCGAGCCAAAAGCATCAAACGGGCATCGCTTCATCCTTGTCGCCATTGACTATTTCACCAAGTGGGTTGAAGCTGCCTCATACTCAAGCATCACTAGCTCTGTGGTTGCAAAGTTTGTAAAGAAAGATCTGGTTTGTCGTTACGGCCTTCCAAACAGGATCATCACCGATAACGGCAGCAACCTGAACAGCAAGATGATGAAAGACCTGTGCACAGAATTCAAAATCCAGCATCATAATTCTTCCCCCTATCGACCCAAGATGAATGGGGCCGTCGAAGCGGCCAACGAGAATATCAAGAGAATAGTTCAAAAGATGGTGGTAACCTACAAAGATTGGCATGAGTTGCTTCCTTTTGCTTTGCACGGATACCGCACTTCAGTGCGTACCTCAACTGGGGCAACCCCTTTTTCTCTAGTATATGGGTCAGAGGCAGTCCTCCCTATTGAGGTTGAAATACCCTCCCTGCGGGTATTGATGGAAACCAAGTTGGAAGAAGCTGAATGGGTACAAGCTCGTCTGGATCAGTTAAATCTCATTGAGGAAAAAGAATTGCAGCTTTGTGTCATGGACAGCTTGTCATACCCTAATTTTGTCCGCCTAGGTCAAAACCCTAATTTTCCGCAAAAAATAAATAAATTGAGAAGTGTGGTTTTATTTTGAAGAGTGAAGAGCATTGTGCTTGCATTTTTGGGTTTTAAAAGTCATTCTAGGGCTTTTAAATTCATTGTTGGAGTGGAAATGCATTTGTTGTTAAAAAACAAGGTTTTTAGGGCAAAAGGGTATTTTGGTCATTGTCAAAAATAAGATAATTTCTCATCAAGAATCATTGTGCAATTTTAGAGAAATTTATTTGAGGCAAAACATTTTTGGTCATGTATGTATGTATGCGCATGCATGCATACATTGTGCACAAAATTCAAATTCAAAAAAAGGCATCAAAAAGGAATATTCTACAAAAATTTCAAGATGAGGTTTTTATGATATTTTTGGTCATGGTGATCTCATAAAATGGCATATTCCTCAAGATACCTTGTATATGGCTCAAAATGGTTAGATTTATGCACAATTATCTTGAAAAGAATAATCAAAATTGAAGGGATAATAGCATGGTCATATAATAGTACAATAGTACAAGATGACAACTTGCAAAACTTAGTGACCAAGGCTACACCCTCCCCTTGCTTGGCCGAATTCTCCCTCCCCATTTCCTCTCCAATTTTTCAATTTTTTGTCCTCAATCCATGTGAGCCTCAATCCTAGCCTTTGATTCAAAATTAAAATCAAATCCTAGAGCACAACTAGTGCATATTGACTTAAATACCCTTAAACCTAGTTGCTCTCTATATATACCTTAGAAACCTCACCTCTCACACACTTTTGGCCTCACAATTCATTCACAAAACCCTAGCACACAAACCTCTCCTCTCCTCTCTTCCCTTGGCCGAATTTCCCCCTCATTCCCTCCTCCATTTTTCTTCATTTCACTTCCATTTTCTCACCTCATTTCCATTCCTACTTCATACATCTTCCTTCTCTCCTAATTTGATTCAAGCTTGCATCATCAAAGGGCATTTTTAAGCAAGCATTTCGTGGGTTTCATTGAAGTTTGGTGAAGATTCAAGTTGATTTGTGGTCTTGTTCTTCATATTAGCCATTCCTTAGCTTGGATTTGAGGTAAACTTCTTAAAACCTAGCATCATCTTCAACTTTTTTTTGCATCAAAATGTAGATATCATGTTTTTAATTTTGCATCCTACCATATTCATGCATTTTAGTGTTGTTATATTGTTGATTTGTTGATAGTTGTTGGTGAGAGGTGTCTCAAACATTTTGACAAGCACTTAGGGAGGCTTGGGTGTTTGAGATGCTTCTCACCCTTGAATAAATTGTGATTTATGTTTGTTTTCACTATAATTTTGCATTTTGTTGAATAAAATGATGTGATGCTTCGCAAATCATGATTAGAATTAGGGTTTGTTAATTTTCTTGTGAAATGGGTTTGCAATATTGGGTAAAATGATTTCTCAAGTTGTTTTGGTTTGGTTGTTATGTACTTTGCTTGCAAAATTACTCTATGTTGATGATTGGCAAGAGGACTCACACTTGTGCCTTTGAGCACTTAACTTTAAGTGTTGAGGATTGCCTAAGATGATTCAACACAACCTTGTGCTTTGATTGTAAACTTTGGTTTGCTTGTTAGTGACTTGCTTGCAAAATTATTCTATGTTGATGATTGGCAAGAGGACTCTCACTTGTGCCTTAGGCACTTCATTTTAAGTGATGAGGATTGCCCAAGATGATTCAATTTTCTTTGTGCAATTCTTGCTTGAAAATGCAAATGCTAGTTTCTAACTTGATTAATCAATTTTGGTTATAAAAATGACTTGTTAATGCCCTCTTTTGGTCACTTTTGGTCTTGCAAATGTGATGTTCTTTCTAGGTCAATGTTATGCTTTAATGTTGATGATTTGGTAAAAGGACTAGACACTTATGCACTTGTGCATTGTCTCAAGTGTCAAGGATTACCAAAAGGGATTCAACCTTGTGCTTTATCTTGTGTTGACACTTAATTGAATTAAACCTTTGCATTATCTATTTGTGTGCCTATTCTTGCAATCTATTTGGTTAATGTTGATCTTACATATGCATGCCATTAGATGTTGATGACTAAGTGTCATTCTTGCGCTCAAATGTTGTAATCGGTAATGTTTATGCTTATGCTTGCATTATTGATTGTTTTGCTTGCAATTTGATAAATGTTGCGCTTTGGTTCTTGACTTGGAAATTGATTGAATGTTCTACTTTCTTTTCCTTTTGGATGCCACGCCATCCCAACAAATCTTTTGTGACCAATGTCACCCTCAAACTCCCTTCTCCTTTCCTCAAATCAATCATTTTCTAAAGCTTTTCCAAACTCAATCTTTTCTCAAATCGTTTTCATAAGACAATCAAATTCTTTCTAAGATCAACAGTAGACCTTTTTGAAAACTCATAAGGAGGCAAGTCGGACGTACGGCCGGTGTTGTCTAGCGTCCTAAGATCGGAGCTGTACGGCTCAAACATCTTGGGATACTTATGAGAATTAAAACAAGTAATTAACAACTTGAACCCTATTTCAAAAAATGAGTAAGGAATTGAGTCGGATGTACATCCGGTATCGGTTAGCGTCTTAGGGTTAGCGAGCTGTACAGTTCGTGCGAGCCTAAGATACTTGCTCAAATAAAAGCAACCAACCTCACAACAAATCTTTTTCTTCCTTAATCAAAAAAACATTTTCAATAAGTAGGGGGCACGTCGTCTGTACAGGCGGGGTTGTCTTTGTTCTAGGTCTAGTGGACTGTACAGTCTAGGACCGAAAACCCCTACAATAAAAAACACACCAACACAAAGTTTCTCAACTCACGAGAACTACGTAAGCTTTGAATTCTCCATCGCACCGGGAGATACGTAGGAGCGGGTCACATCCCGTCAAGCACACTTTTAAAAAATAATAAAAAGATTCTTCTTTTCTCCCGTTTTCAAAAACCTTTTCTCAAATAAAAAAGAAGTAGAACGAATTGTTTCAAATCAACTCTGTCAAAACCGCACATCAAGTTAAAGGTTCCCTTTCGGTAGAAAGGAGGTGTGGGGTGCTAATACCTTCCCCACACCTAACCGACCCCCGAACCTACATCTCTAGTTCTCAAAGGACCACCCGCCTTAAAAAGGACCCTTTTTCAATGTTTTGGTCCCTAAATAAAAAATGTTGATGGCGGCTTCACAAATTTTCACGTTGTACGATGAAATGTCCAAACCGGATTTTTCGGGGTGCAACAGCTGGCGACTTCACTGGGGACTTTCCTTTTAAAACGAGGGTCAGGCCTAATTAACTTGATGTGCGGTTTAATTGTTTGATTTGAATGCGATTGTTCTATTTCCCTCTTTTCTTCTCCTTCTTTTTTCTTCTCTCTTTTTGATGTTTGAATGTTCTCTTGCATTCTCGTGTTGTTATGTTGCATTCATGTGCATTTGACTCTTCTTCTTCTATGTTCGCTTCTTGTTCCTTCTTCTCCTTTCATCTTCTTTTGTTTATATGCTTAATATGATCATGCATTTCTCCAATCCCCATGTCCCCTTCTTCTTTGCTCCCTTTCTTCAAGGTAAGCTCATGCATCATTCCCCCAATTCTACTATGATCCCTTCTTCTTTGCTCCCTTTCTTCAAGGTAAGCTCATGCATCATTCCCCCAATTCTACTATGATCCCTTCTTCTTTGCTCCCTTTCTTCAAGGTAAGTTCATGCATTCCCCCGATTCTATTATGACCCCTCTTCTTGGCTCCCTTTCTTGAGGTAAGCAGTGCATATGATTGTTGTTGGAACCCTAGGTTAGTTTACTTGTTTGTATTGAAATGATATATGCTTGCAAAACCCTAGGGTAGACGACTCTTTGTCTGGACTGTTTCTGGATTTTCTTTGCAGGTGGGGGGGGGGGGGGGGGGGGGGGGGGGGGGGGGGGGGGGGGCGGTATGTTTGTCGTTGTGCTCCTACACACACGTTGCACTCTTTTTACCCTTATATTTCTTGGTGAGACAGCCCTATACCCGGGCTATAGCATATCTTAGGCTAGAACGAAGTCATTAGTGGCTGCTCACTGGACGTACGTCTTGTTGGGTGGTTGCGAAGACTTCACCTAGAGTTTGGCTTTGTTTGATGATACCATCACTTGGACGTACGGCCCTGTGATCGGTGGTCTCAGATGAGGTCGTTGGCTCTAGGAGCCTTATTTAGGGTCCTTCTTTTAGTGCTAACCTTGAAGTGTGTACCCGTAGAAATAGCCATAGATCCTGTCTCTAAGAAACCTTGGTAGGACACAAAGGAGCTTCATACCCCTGCATCCATGCTAAATAAAATATTTTTGCAAATAAACCGGAAAAAAAATTATCAAAAAAAAATGTGTGAATTTCCGGCTTTTGAAAGCCTTTGCATTGTAAATAATTTTTTACTCATTTCCTTTTGCATACATCTTCATCCAGTGAAGATCATGATTTTTCATGCATTAAAAATTGCGAGTATCATGCACTTTCTCGCATATAAAAAAAAAACATTTTTTAGAAACATCTCTCGTGCATTGTTATTTTCCCTTGCATATAAATATGTGAACCTCTCATTTTGCATATAGTTTCATTTAATAAAAATCACGTCTCTCGTGCATTTTAAAAATAATTGCGAGTATCATGCATTTCATTGCATTGCATAAGAAAAAATGAAAACGAAAAAAACAATTATCATCTGCATAGCATAAGCATTTCAGTCATCCATAATCATGTACAAAAACCTTCATCAAATAATGTGGGCGTCGAGCCAATGTAGCATTTATGCATCATTTCATTAACCTCATAAGCATTATTTCAGAAAAAAAGACGAAGAAGAACTACGTAGCTTTGATTCCTCATCACAATGGGGATACGTAGGAGCGGGTCATACCCGTCAAGCACATTTTTCTAAAAACCTTTTTCCCCAAATAAAGCACCTTTTTCTAAAAACCTTTTTCCCCAAATAAAGCACCTTTTTCTAAAAAAAAAAATTTTGCATCTTCAAATCATTTTTAAATTTATTTTCTAAATCATTTTCCAAAAAATGAAATGAAATGAAATAAGAGAAATTCCTTATGCAATCGTTCCATGGGGAGAAGTGCATCTTTGAATGATGAAGTGTAATATCTCAAATTTGTTTGTGCACTACAAATTTGAGATGATACTCTACGATATCGGGGCACTTTGACCCAATTAGGCGCAGTTTGTTTTCAAATAAAGTGAATAAGTGGAGTCAACCAAATGTCGAAGCATTTCAGTATATTACGTGAAGTATTGAGTCAGGATCCACTCAATGTTTCATGCAAGTTACTCAGAGTAACGACAATTGGTTGCCTCACGTCATCATTTTCGCAAAAAGGGGCATTGGTATTTCAGATCTTGCCGTGCCTCTAAAGAATAAAAATCATTTTGAAAAAATATCATTCTTGCATCTTGCATCATCCAAAAATGCATTGGAGTTTCGTATTTCATCTTGCATCAAAAACAAACAAAAAAATCTCCTTTAGAATAATTACACTTTTCAAGTGGTCATTTTTCATGCATTTGCTTATCATGATTTGTTCATTCATACATTGCATAAACCAAATAAAAAAGTTGTGATGAGAGACAAGACGCTTTTGCAAAATAATCTGTTGAAAAAGTTTACCCTTACTTATTTGCAAACTCAAGATGTTCCAAGGCACTCAGTTTTTCAAATCAACAGTTCATTTGCATCTTCTTCAAAAAAGGCATTGCATCTCATCCATTCCATGATAAAAGACTGAAACAGTTCATCAAAAAAATTTTCCATCATGTTTTAACCAATGTTAACTCTCTACGAAGCATTCTTCTAGTGGGCGTGCATGCCATGTGCAGTTTCTCTTGTTTAAGTCTGTCAGTTTCCTTCCCTTATCATCATTCTCCATCCAAGTTTGATCCCGCCCCATCCACCCATAAAGTACATACTCTCCCCGCATTAGTACACACTTGACTTTTGGTTCAAATCCTCCATACAAGAGGGCAATTTTGTAATCACTTAATTACCTTGTTACGATTGTTTTTCTTTGGTGCAAGTCTAAAAATATGCATGCATTTGTTCAGTCATTCGTTCTTGTGCTTATGTCGTGTGCTCTGCTAAACAGAAGGAATGGCAAGTTGGATTTATTCTCTAGCAAGAAACATGGCAACAAATCAAGACGAATCAAATCAGGGTGATCCCGGCCAGGTTCAGGGTAATCAGGGTCAACACAATCAAGGAAACCCAGAGATTGAGAATTCTGGCAATTCGGGCCCAGATGATCTTGTTATGGAAGTTCTCAAACAGCTAGTCCAAGAGAATCAGGTATTAGTCCAAGAGAATCGGGCATTAAATGCTAGAGTCGAGGCGATGGGAATGCAAATGACTGAAATGATGGATATCCTGCAAGCCTTGAAAAACGGGATCACTACTGAAGCTGCTGCTGTTGTAAACCCTGGTGGGACTGCAACCATCCTTCCTACTTCGGGACCCGCTGAAACTGTGACTGCTATTCCTCCTCCGGGATCCGGGGTCAATCATCCTGCTCATGCCGCTCAATACGAGGGTTATCATCTCAATGTGGGTAGTGGTCCTCAGGGTCACCCGGCTGCAGCTCCTCAAGCAAGAGACAAGTACCAAGGGTCAGAAGAGCGGCCGAAAGCAATTGAAGAAGCCATGGAGGTACACGATTCAGGTCTGGCCCTTAATATGATTCCCTCTCCCATATTCAAGTTGCCTAACGTTGGTAAGTTCGAAGGAATGACTTGTCCTGTTAATCATGCGGCCGCATACTGTACAGAAATGTTCCCACTCACAAAAGATGACAAGTTGTTGACCTACTACTTCCGAGAAAGTTTGGCTGGGGAAGCTTTAAGCTGGTACATGCAAGAACATACTCACACTAGGTGTTGGAGAGAGTTAGCTAATGCTTTCCTGGAGCGGTTCAACTACAATATTGGCAAAGCTCCCAACAAGACACATTTGCAAAATATGGCACAAAGAAACAAAGAAACATTCAGAGAGTACGCCCTGCGGTGGAGACATTTGGCAGCACAGGCGAAACCGTCTCTTCTTGAGAAGGAGATGGTCGGCATATTCATGAACACTCTACCGCCACTGTATTATGACAAGTTAGTTGAGAGTGCCTCTTCAAGCTTCAAAGACTTGGTCCTTGCTGGGGAAAGTTTGGAGAATGGAGCAAAGAAAGGAAAAACTGCCTACAGTTCAACCGAAGCTACTCCCATAGCAGGATCCGGGGATGTCTCCTATATCCTCCCTCAAGTCCTGCACTCCTCCACTCAAATCAGAAAAAGCCAGAAAACACAAAATTATGTGAGAAGGAAGCCTGAGGATTTCGATCCAATTCCAATGTCCTACTCGGACCTGTTTGACCATCTTGTCAGTCATGACCTAATTTCCATCCGCTCCATGAAACCCGTTCAGCCTCCTTTCCCGAGAAGCTATGACCCAAAAGCTACGTGCAAATTTCATGCAGGGGGAGTGGGACATTCTGTGGAAGATTGTAAAGCATTGAAACATGCGGTCCAGGATCTAATCGACTCCAAACATTTGAATTTCAATGACAGCAATGTTAATAGCTTGACTGTGAAGGAGAGTGGAGAAACCAGTGCTGTGGCGGGCAAAAGAAGGTCACCACATTACAACCCCATCCCCGTGTCATACGCCGACCTATGCAGCTATCTAATCAGTCATGGATGGATCACTCCTCGCAAGATGAGATCAGTTCAACCTCCATTCCCAAGCGGGTATAATCCAGAAGCCACTTGCGAGCTCCATGTTGGGGCAATTGGGCATTCTGCTGAAAATTGCTATCTTTTGAAAAGTTTGGTTCAGGGCTTCATTGATTCCAAGCAGTTAACTTTTGAGAAAGGGGGAAGGGTCAAGTTCTCAGGGTGTGTGGACCATTAAGCGAGGATAGCAGTTGTTGAAGTGGTGAAAGCGGCATCATCAAAACATTTGTGTCTTCGTCATGCATTTCATAGCATTTATGAGTGATTGTTGATTTTCATGTAGTTTTTCAGTTCAAAACAATTTTCTGTAATGCAATCCTTTGGCTCTGCCCAAGGCCTTAGGATATTTCGATAAGGGCACACATGTTTCCTTTTAGTATCATCATCAATAAAATGTTATTTTGAATTCCTCAATAAAATTTCTTTCTTTCATTTTGTCATGTGTCTGTTATTTGCTTTTCAATTCCTCCCAACGCGGATCAAAAATAATAATAAATGAAAATAATCTTTGAAAACAACGACGCCAATGGTTCATATTGTGACTCTGATTACCCGATTAACCAAACTGAGAGAGAGGCTGAAGACAACTGGGATGTTTCTTCGGAGTTAATAAGTGAAGAATTGGCTAAGGCTGTAGAAATTCATGATGCCACAACTAGGTTGGGCAATGAAGTCAAAGCACAAGTTCAAGCAAAGTGGAGCAATGCTGAGGAAACCAAACAAATGTTACAAGCGAACCTCTTTCGCGACCAAACCCTTTCCCTTCCTCAGATCAACCAACTTTCCCATTTCCCATTACAAGTACCCCATCACAAAAAAAAATTCATAACCAAATGCCTGCCATCGCCACCTTCCTCACTACCAGTGGCCCTTCTACAAAATCAACCCATCTCATTTGCTCCTCCCTCTGAACCTCCTGTCACCCCAGTTAATACCAGAACCCAATCAAGCATCCTCCAACCGCTGCAGGGGTTTCATTGCCATTATCTCTCCAAACACCCCAGACAATGATCACTTCAAATATCCAAAAATAGTGTATCACTTTTATCAGCTCACTTAACTCAAAAGCAAAAAAGGAAAAAAATCAGAAAAATGAAACAAAAAAAAGAACAGATTCAAAAAATGAAAATCCCAAAAATGAAAAAAACAAGGGAAAAAGAGACGAAAGAAATATAAGTTGTGAGCTGATACATTTGGCCATAAAGCGTAAGAGATCCTTGTCTCAATGAACCTTCCTACACCTTGTTGTGTATGACCACCCTTTCTTCCATAAACCTTCAAACACTTCATCATTCCTATACATCTCTCCTTTCATAAAACCGCAAACACTACCTCGACCTCGTCATCCCGCCCTCCACAAACCCTCAGTCATTCCTCAGACTCCACCATCAGATTTGCAATCAAGCTGTTGTGCAAGAATAAGAGAACAAAGTGGTCCATCCTCATGAGGAATCAAGTGACATGATCAATTTGAGCAAAAGAGGGGATTGACGCCATGATAAAGAGCAATGAATCAACAAGTTTGTGTAAATCACCCTTCTGACATAAGACACTTGCCATTATAACAAAGTCTGTAATTACCAAAGTTCGGTCTGTTGCGCAGCTTTCCAAGCTAAGGTAGTCACAAATGACAGTATGAATACTCCAGGTCAAGCATCATGATCCCTCCCTACGCCACCCTAAAAATGGGGCAGTTAGAGACAATCAACAAAGGATATCAAGGACGATGATGACCTTCATGGAAATCAGGCTTCGTTTTACACTCTAACAGGGGCAAACCCCATATGATGGAAGTAATACTTTCATTGAGCCTTATCAAACCAAAGCACATTTGTCTTATGTCAGAAGAAGAATAAGAGAAAGCTCAAACCGAAGAAAGCTCATCTTCAACAATTTCAAAGAAGACTCAATGCTCAAAAAGATCATGAACCTCCAAAGGGATTCCCATGGAGATGAACCCAGTATCATGAAGACGAAGAACTTATTCTCCGGAGGGGCCTTTAATTCTCGCAAAATGGGATGCAAGAAAAGAAAACCCCAGTTTCCAGTAAATTCAGATGCAGTCAGAAAGGAGTATGCCTAAAGAAATAAATGAAAAAAAGAGAAAGATGAGCCAAGTCAGAATCAGCTCGCTAGGTTGAAAACCCGCAAAGGGCGGCCTAGGCAAAACCAGAGCGACCTGGTGGATTGAAAACCCGCAAAGGGCGATCCAGGCAAAAATTAGGGTCAGAAAACTTGGACTTGAAATGAAAAAGGCAATCAGCACTCCCAAAAGTTTGGATAAAGGGGTGATCAAGGTCATGAGTATGGACGATTGGCATCGTTACTTCAAAAGAAAAAACACAAGATCTGCTTCCCCTTTTTCTTATATTTTTCCAGTTTAAAAATTTTTCAATGTACTTTCAATTGGCGTGACCTTCTGCACGTCCAGTTTCCATAATAATAAGAATTCAACTTTTTCTTCCATGTGTTTGCTTTTCGTGTCTTTTATCTTCACTTATTCTGTCTCTTTGTTTTAAAATAAATGTTTTTATGATTGATGATACTGAATTGTGAAACCTGTGCATGAGTCAAAAAGCATTACAATTATTGCGAAATTTCTGAAAATCACAGAAAAGAGGAGATCCCTCAAATAAATGAATTGGCAAAAAAACAAACGCGGGCACTATCACTTCAAATGGCAAGCAAACTTATGCGCGGCTCCGGCATTGCTATTACCCTAGATGGTCCTCATGTCTCAGGCCCAAAGGAAAAGATTTGCACCAAAGATTAAAACAAGGTTTAGTGATCACCAAGTGAGGCTTCTTTCATGCCAAAAGTCAAGACATTCATAGAGGACCAAAGATTTGCACTGAGAACACCACTCAGATCCAAAAGTTGGGGCATTCTCTTCACCACCCACCCACCCTGGTCTTGGGAAAGTTTGTTCATTGTCCATCCCATTCATATACCACCCTCAGTTCATAACCAGTGCCATAACTTCATCCCCTTTCACAAACCCACTCAAAGAACCCATTTGAAATTGTCATTCTAAAGTGGGGCATTTCCATAACTGTTCACTCCCGCTCAAATGAGCAGAGTTCTCCCTAAAGTCATTCACATCCATAAATTCCTGTCGGGGCAGTCTCTCAACTCACTGTCCTAAACCAATCCCAAGTTAACTGACTCACTCGTCCACATCTGCACTCTTATGCATACTTACTAGTCAATGCTTCAGAGAGAGAGAATACAAATTGATCATGTGGTGTTTAAAGTTCAGTCATCATGGAAATGGAAAGGAAAATAAGTGAGCTTGTTAATAAAAACCTTGAGAACACCAGAGTTTGAATCAAATCTAGTTTTTCCAAAGAATGGTCCATAGCCATCTCAATTCCTTGCATTCAAAGTCTCGCGTCTCATCATCATAAAAATGTTTACAAAAATGTTTAAATACTCCAATCATTCATCCTCCTCATGCATGTTGGCATTTCATGTTATTCAAAGCATTACATTCGCATCATCCACATTCATCACAATAAAAGCAAAAGAACACAGACATTCCATAGCGTTTATCATCATCACATCAAACATCAAATCAGTTTTCAAAACAAAAAGAGGCATTCTTAATAAATAGTCATAGTCGTCACGATAGGACGCTTGAATTGATCACTCAAGAATCCTAAAGTCCCTATGCTAAAAGAAAATTAAAAACATTCATTGCATCACGTGCATTCGCATAATCTGCCTTTGCATAACATACATTTGCATTACATTTGCATATCCACCTCTTGTGCATTCATCGAAAAAAGAATAAGGAGCATTTCATGAATATCCATGTCTTTGCTAAATTCTTCTGCATCCAAATAAGTTGCTATCTGCTAGTAACAGCTCAAGTCGCCGATGGTCGATCCTACGAAACTCGTGTTCTTTCGATCACCACTAAGGTAAGAAAAAACTTGCATTCCATGCACCATACATTGCATCTGCTAACATGTGCAGGCACCGCCAACCTGAGAAACCTGAAGAAAAGTCCTGCGACCAGAGCAGGCACCCCTGGATCGATGTGAAAGCACTGACCAACTGAAGAAAGCTAACTGGATTTTCAGATCCCCTTTGGACCCACGTGTCCCCCAGAAGATTGACTTCACTTCGTATTCGAGCTGCGAGTAAGTCCCCCTGACCTCAATAGGTCCAGTCGAAAAGGATAGCTGTGTTGGCCTAAAACATGGCGCAGTCCTAGGGAAATATCGAGATCTAGACTTGATATAGTACCCTCCCCCGGTCGCTCGAAAGACCACCCCTTTGAGCCCACGTGCTCCCCAGGCCCAAGTGCAAACTGGGATCGTTCGCGATTCGTTAAAAGGCTTTAGGCAGCCTCCTTCGCCGGCTTAATGAGGGCCGGCACCCTTTTTTTGCTTTCTTTACTGCTTTCGCTGGCTTATTGAGGGTTGGCACCAATTGATTCCAAAAAGAAAAACAAGAAAAAAAAAACTTTTCATTACATTTGTATCATATTTCAAAAAGGAACAAAAAAGAGAAAAAAAAAGAAAAAGGAAAATTTTAGTTTCTCTAAGTAGACAAAATTGGTATAATTTCTGAATTCTTTATTTCTATTTTGCCTCGGAATATGTTTCGGCCAATTCATATTCCTTGTTAAAATCCAAATAAAGAGGGGCAGCTGTCATACCCTAATTTTGTCCGCCTAGGTCAAAACCCTAATTTTCCGCAAAAAATAAATAAATTGAGAAGTGTGGTTTTATTTTGAAGAGTGAAGAGCATTGTGCTTGCATTTTTGGGTTTTAAAAGTCATTCTAGGGCTTTTAAATTCATTGTTGGAGTGGAAATGCATTTGTTGTTAAAAAACAAGGTTTTTAGGGCAAAAGGGTATTTTGGTCATTGTCAAAAATAAGATAATTTCTCATCAAGAATCATTGTGCAATTTTAGAGAAATTTATTTGAGGCAAAACATTTTTGGTCATGTATGTATGTATGCGCATGCATGCATACATTGTGCACAAAATTCAAATTCAAAAAAAGGCATCAAAAAGGAATATTCTACAAAAATTTCAAGATGAGGTTTTTATGATATTTTTGGTCATGGTGATCTCATAAAATGGCATATTCCTCAAGATACCTTGTATATGGCTCAAAATGGTTAGATTTATGCACAATTATCTTGAAAAGAATAATCAAAATTGAAGGGATAATAGCATGGTCATATAATAGTACAATAGTACAAGATGACAACTTGCAAAACTTAGTGACCAAGGCTACACCCTCCCCTTGCTTGGCCGAATTCTCCCTCCCCATTTCCTCTCCAATTTTTCAATTTTTTGTCCTCAATCCATGTGAGCCTCAATCCTAGCCTTTGATTCAAAATTAAAATCAAATCCTAGAGCACAACTAGTGCATATTGACTTAAATACCCTTAAACCTAGTTGCTCTCTATATATACCTTAGAAACCTCACCTCTCACACACTTTTGGCCTCACAATTCATTCACAAAACCCTAGCACACAAACCTCTCCTCTCCTCTCTTCCCTTGGCCGAATTTCCCCCTCATTCCCTCCTCCATTTTTCTTCATTTCACTTCCATTTTCTCACCTCATTTCCATTCCTACTTCATACATCTTCCTTCTCTCCTAATTTGATTCAAGCTTGCATCATCAAAGGGCATTTTTAAGCAAGCATTTCGTGGGTTTCATTGAAGTTTGGTGAAGATTCAAGTTGATTTGTGGTCTTGTTCTTCATATTAGCCATTCCTTAGCTTGGATTTGAGGTAAACTTCTTAAAACCTAGCATCATCTTCAACTTTTTTTTGCATCAAAATGTAGATATCATGTTTTTAATTTTGCATCCTACCATATTCATGCATTTTAGTGTTGTTATATTGTTGATTTGTTGATAGTTGTTGGTGAGAGGTGTCTCAAACATTTTGACAAGCACTTAGGGAGGCTTGGGTGTTTGAGATGCTTCTCACCCTTGAATAAATTGTGATTTATGTTTGTTTTCACTATAATTTTGCATTTTGTTGAATAAAATGATGTGATGCTTCGCAAATCATGATTAGAATTAGGGTTTGTTAATTTTCTTGTGAAATGGGTTTGCAATATTGGGTAAAATGATTTCTCAAGTTGTTTTGGTTTGGTTGTTATGTACTTTGCTTGCAAAATTACTCTATGTTGATGATTGGCAAGAGGACTCACACTTGTGCCTTTGAGCACTTAACTTTAAGTGTTGAGGATTGCCTAAGATGATTCAACACAACCTTGTGCTTTGATTGTAAACTTTGGTTTGCTTGTTAGTGACTTGCTTGCAAAATTATTCTATGTTGATGATTGGCAAGAGGACTCTCACTTGTGCCTTAGGCACTTCATTTTAAGTGATGAGGATTGCCCAAGATGATTCAATTTTCTTTGTGCAATTCTTGCTTGAAAATGCAAATGCTAGTTTCTAACTTGATTAATCAATTTTGGTTATAAAAATGACTTGTTAATGCCCTCTTTTGGTCACTTTTGGTCTTGCAAATGTGATGTTCTTTCTAGGTCAATGTTATGCTTTAATGTTGATGATTTGGTAAAAGGACTAGACACTTATGCACTTGTGCATTGTCTCAAGTGTCAAGGGTTACCAAAAGGGATTCAACCTTGTGCTTTATCTTGTGTTGACACTTAATTGAATTAAACCTTTGCATTATCTATTTGTGTGCCTATTCTTGCAATCTATTTGGTTAATGTTGATCTTACATATGCATGCCATTAGATGTTGATGACTAAGTGTCATTCTTGCGCTCAAATGTTGTAATCGGTAATGTTTATGCTTATGCTTGCATTATTGATTGTTTTGCTTGCAATTTGATAAATGTTGCGCTTTGGTTCTTGACTTGGAAATTGATTGAATGTTCTACTTTCTTTTCCTTTTGGATGCCACGCCATCCCAACAAATCTTTTGTGACCAATGTCACCCTCAAACTCCCTTCTCCTTTCCTCAAATCAATCATTTTCTAAAGCTTTTCCAAACTCAATCTTTTCTCAAATCGTTTTCATAAGACAATCAAATTCTTTCTAAGATCAACAGTAGACCTTTTTGAAAACTCATAAGGAGGCAAGTCGGACGTACGGCCGGTGTTGTCTAGCGTCCTAAGATCGGAGCTGTACGGCTCAAACATCTTGGGATACTTATGAGAATTAAAACAAGTAATTAACAACTTGAACCCTATTTCAAAAAATGAGTAAGGAATTGAGTCGGATGTACATCCGGTATCGGTTAGCGTCTTAGGGTTAGCGAGCTGTACAGTTCGTGCGAGCCTAAGATACTTGCTCAAATAAAAGCAACCAACCTCACAACAAATCTTTTTCTTCCTTAATCAAAAAAACATTTTCAATAAGTAGGGGGCACGTCGTCTGTACAGGCGGAGTTGTCTTTGTTCTAGGTCTAGTGGACTGTACAGTCTAGGACCGAAAACCCCTACAATAAAAAACACACCAACACAAAGTTTCTCAACTCACGAGAACTACGTAAGCTTTGAATTCTCCATCGCACCGGGAGATACGTAGGAGCAGGTCACATCCCGTCAAGCACACTTTTAAAAAATAATAAAAAGATTCTTCTTTTCTCCCGTTTTCAAAAACCTTTTCTCAAATAAAAAAGAAGTAGAACGAATTGTTTCAAATCAACTCTGTCAAAACCGCACATCAAGTTAAAGGTTCCCTTTCGGTAGAAAGGAGGTGTGGGGTGCTAATACCTTCCCCACACCTAACCGACCCCCGAACCTACATCTCTAGTTCTCAAAGGACCACCCGCCTTAAAAAGGACCCTTTTTCAATGTTTTGGTCCCTAAATAAAAAATGTTGATGGCGGCTTCACAAATTTTCACGTTGTACGATGAAAGGTCCAAACCGGATTTTTCGGGGTGCAACACAGCTGTATCAACAGAGGATGAGGACGGCCTTCGACAAGAAAGTTCGCCCTCGAGAGTTCAATGAGGGAGATCTTGTGCTCAAAAAGATATTGCCCATTCAGAGCGATCCCCGAGGAAAATGGACTCCCACTTATGATGGACCTTATGTGGTCAAGAAAGCCTTCTCTGGAGGAGCACTAATACTCACCAACATGGACGGTGAAGAACTCAAAAACCCAGTCAATTCAGATTCGGTGAAGAAGTATTATGCCTGAAAGAAATAGACGAAAAAAGAGAAAGATAAGCCAAGTAAGAATTAGCTCGCTAGGTTGAAAACCCGAAAGGGCGGCCTAGGCAAAATCAGAGCGACCCGGTGGATTGAAAACCCGCAAAGAGCGATCCAGGAAAACATTAGGGTCAGAAAACTTGGGCATGAAAATAAACAAAGGCATACAGCACTCCTGAAGGTTTGGATAGAGGGGTGATCAAGGTCAAGGACATAAATGTTTGGCATTGTTCCACAGAGACGGACATTTAGAAATTTTCTCTCTTTTTCGTGTCTTTTTGCAGTTTAAATTTTCAAATGTATTGAACAGTCGGCGTAACTTTCTGTACGACCGGTTTCCACATCAATAAAGTTCAATTTTTCTCATATCTGTTTGCTTTTCTATTTTCTGCTTTTTCAACTCAAAATAAACGTTTTATGATGATGGTAATACTGAATTGTAAAACATGTGCATAAATCCTAGAGCATTGCAATCATTGCGAAATCCCCAAAAGTCACGGGAAGGAAGTGATTTCTCAAAAACAAATTAATGTTGCAAGGAAAATAATTGCGCCCATCAAACACTTCAGATGGCAAATCATAAAGCAAACCTGCACCCGGCCCGTGCGCCGCAGCAACTCTAATAAGTTCCCCAGTCTTGTGCCATGAGTGTCACGGGTCGGTCGAACCAGCAAAGAGAAAATAAGTCAAGAGCAAAAAAAAAAAAAGAATCAGAAAAAAGAAAGCTGATCAAGAAGAATCAAAAGAAAATCAAAAACATTTTCACGGCATTCATCAAATCATCGCATGCACTCGCATCACACACACTCGCATAACATGCTTTTGCATAACCTGCACCCTTGCATTCATGCACCATTCCTTGCATCAACTAACGTATGCAGGTACCCTGGATCAGTGCGGTAGCATTGACCAACTGAAGAAAACTAATTGGATTTGCGGATCCCCCTTTGGACACACGTGTCCCCCAGAAGATTGACTTCACTTCGTATTCGAGCTGCGAGTAAGTCCCTTTGACCTCAATAGGTCCAGTCGAAAAGGATAGCTGTGTTGGCCTAAAACATGGCGCAGTCCTAGGGAAATATCGAGATCTAGACTGGATATAGTACCCTCCCCCGGTCGCTCGAAAGACCACCCCTTTGAGCCCACGTGCTCCCCAGGCCCAAGTGCAAACTCGGATCGTTCGCGATTCGTTAAAAGGCTTTGGGCAGCCTCCTTCGCCGGCTTAATGAGGGCCGGCACCCTTTTTTTTGCTTTCTTTACTACTTTCGCTGGCTTATTGAGGGTTGGCACCAATTGATTCTAAAAAGAAAAACAAGAAAAAAAAAAGAAAAAAAAATATTTTTTCATTGCAAAAAAAAAAAAAAAGAAAAAGGAAAATTCTGGTTTCTCTAAGTAGACAAAATTGGTATAATTTCTGAATTCTTTATTTCTATTTTGCCTCGGAATATGTTTCGGCCAATTCATATTCCTTGTTAAAATCCAAATAAAGAGGGGCAGCTGTCATACCCTAATTTTGTCCGCCTAGGTCAAAACCCTAATTCTCAACAAAAATAAATAAATTGAGAAGTGTGGCATTATTTTGAAAAGTGGGAAGAGCATTGTGCATGCATTTTTTTGAGTTTTTAGGGCAAAAGGGTATTTTGGTCATTTTCTAAAAAAAAAGGATAATTTTTCATCAAAAATCATTGTGCAATTTTAGAGGAAATTATTTGAAGCCAGACACCCTTGGTCATATATTTTTTGCGCATACATGCACGCAATTGCATAAAAATTCAAATTCAAAAAAGGCATCAAAAAGGAATATTCTACAAAAATTTCAAGATGAGGTTTTTATGATATTTTTGGTCATGGTGACCTCATAAAATGGCATATTCCTAAGATTCCTAGTATGTGGCCTAAATTGGGTGTATTTTTGTACAATTATCCTAAGAAGAATAATCAAAAATGAAGGGATAATAGAATGGTCATATGATAGTACAATAGTACAAGATGACAACTTGCAAAACTTGGGCACCACTCTCCCAATGTGGTCGAATACCCCCCTTCATTTCCCTCTCATTTTGCATTTTTTTGCCCCTCATCAAAGTGTGTTTCAATCCTCACCCTTGATTCAAAATTAAAATGCAATCCTAGAATGAGATGAGGTACACAATGACCTAAATGCCCCTAAACCTAATTGCACATTATATATACCCTCATAACCTCACCTCTCACAAGGTTTTGGCTCACAATTCACACTCAAAAACCTAGCCTCTCCTCTTCTCCCTTCTTGGCCGAATACACCTCCTCATTCCCTCACCTCATTTCTTCACTTTTTCACTTCAAATCAACATTCTAGTCCTAAATCCTTCATCATCCTTGCATTCTCTTCAAAGATCCATCTTCAAATCTCAAGAATCAAGCTCAAGATTGAAGATTAGAGGGTTGATTCAAGTGGTTTAGTGTTCATTCACCTTATTTCTTTTGCTATTTTAGCTTGGATTCAAGGTATACCTCAAAACTCTTGCATCATTCACTAAGTTTTTTTGGCATCAAAAATGTAGATCATCAATCTATTTTTGCATATCAAGCATTTCTTTGCATTTTAGTGCTCTATTTTATGTTGAAATGTTGATATAATTGTTGTTGTTGAATGAGAGATGTGTTTCAAGCATTTTGACAAACACTTTGGGAGGTTTGGATGCTTGAAATGCATCTCTCTCTTGGAATAAATTCTGTGTTTGTGCTATTTTCATTTTGTGCTTGCATTTTCATGAATAAAATTGTGATTTGGGCTTATGTTTCATTTCGCATATTGTAGAAAAATTAGAGTTTGTGTGATTTTAGTGCATTCCTTTGCTTAATCATGTGGATCCTTGCCAAAAAGTTTGATCTATGTCATTTGCTTGCATGATTTTGTTGCTTTCAAAGAATAAAATGAGGTTTTAGCTCTATGTTGGTGTCGCATTTCATGAGATAATTAGGGTTTGTGCTTGTTTTTGTTGCTTGCTTTGAAAATCATGTTTGTGTTGATGATTTGGTAAGAGGATTTAACACTTATGCACTTGTACATATCCCCAGTGTTAAAGATTACCTAAAGGGATTCAACACCTTAATTGTATATGCTTACGCTTGCATTGTTGATTGTTTTGCTTGCAACTTGTTAAAGTTTACACTTTGGTTCTTGACTTGGAAATTGATTGAATGTTCTACTTTCTTTTCCTTTTGGATGCCACGCCATCCCAACAAACCTTTTGTGACCAATGTCACCCTCAAACTCCCTTCTCCTTTCTTCAAATCAATCATTTTCTAAAGCTTTTTCCAAACTCAATCTTTTCTCAAATTGTTTTCATAAGACAATCAAATTCTTTCTAAGATCAACAATAAACCTTTTTGAAAACTCATAAGGAGGCAAGTCGGACGTACGGCCGGTGTTGTCTAGCGTCCTAAGATCGGAGCTGTACAGCTCAAACATCTTGGGATACTTATGAGAATCAAAACAAGTAATTAACAACTTGAACCCTATTTCAAAAAATGAGTAAGGAATCGAGTCGGATGTACATCCGTGATCGGTTAGCGTCTTAGGGTTAGCGAGCTGTACAGTTCGTGCGAGCCTCAGATACTTGCTCAAATAAAAGTAATCGACCTCACAACAAATCCCTTTCTTCAAGTAATTCAAACCATTTTCAAAAAGTAGGGGGCACGTCGTCTGTACAGGCGGGGTTGTCTTTGTTCTAGGTCTAGTAGACTGTACAGTCTAGGACCGAAAACCCCTACAATAAAAAACACCAACACAAAGTTTCTCGACTAAAGAGAACTACGTAAGCTTTGAATTCTCCATCGCACCGGGAGATACGTAGGAGCGGGTCACATCCCGTCAAGCACACTTTTAAAAAATAACAAAAAGATTCTTCTTTTCCCCCGTTTTCAAAAACACTTTTCTCAAATAAAAAAGTAGAACGAATTGTTTCAAATCAACTCTGTCAAAACCGCACATCAAGTTAAAGGTTCCCTTTCGGTAGAAAGGAGGTGTGGGATGCTAATACCTTCCCCACACCTAACCGACCCCCGAACCTACATCTCTAGTTCTCAAAGGACCACCCGCCTTAAAAAGGACCCTTTTTCAATGTTTTGGTCCCTAAATAAAAAATGTTGATGGCGGCTTCACAAATTTTCACGTTGTACGATGAAAGGTCCAATCCGGATTTTTCGGGGTGCAACACATAGGATAATTTTAGAAGAGAATTCTAAAAATTACATAGAAGGACAAAGAAGGCTAAATCCTATAATGAAAGAGGTTGTAAAGAAAGAAATAATTAAGTGGCTAGATGCTGGAATCGTATACCCCATATCTGATAGTGCATGGGTTAGCCCTGTACAGTGTGTTCCTAAGAAAGGGGGTGTGACAGTAATAGCCAATGAAAAGAATGAGTTGATTCCAACTAGGACTGTCACAGGTTGGAGGATTTGTATGGATTACAGAAAACTCAATAAGGCCACAAAGAAAGATCACTTTCCTTTACCTTTCATTGACCAAATGTTAGATAGATTAGCAGGAAAAGAGTTTTATTGTTTCTTAGATGGTTATTCAGGTTATAATCAAATTGCAATAGAACCTAAGGATCAACAAAAAACCACTTTTACATGTCCCTATGGTACCTTTGCATTTAGAAGGATGCCTTTTGGACTTTGTAATGCACCTGCTACATTTCAAAGATGCATGACGTCTATATTTTCTGACTTCATTGAGCAATCAATGGAAGTTTTTATGGATGATTTTTCAGTTTTTGGAGAAACATTTCCATTATGTTTATCAAATTTAGAAAAAATTCTCCAAAGATGTGAAGACACCAACCTAGTACTCAATTGGGAGAAGTGCCATTTCATGGTACAAGAAAGCATTGTGCTTGGACATAAAATCTCAACGAAAGGTCTTGAAGTGGATAAGGCCAAGATTGAGGTCATTGAGAAATTACCACCTCCATCAACTGTCAAAGGAATCAGAAGCTTCTTAGGCCATGCTGGCTTCTATAGAAGATTCATCAAAGATTTTTCAAAAATTTCTAAACCATTGTGTACTCTTTTACAATTAGATACACAATTTAACTTTGATGAACTCTGTATGGAAGCATTTCGAAAGCTTAAAAAGGCACTGGTAACTGCACCAGTGATAGTAACACCAGATTGGAGCAGGCCCTTTGAACTCATGTGTGATGCTAGTGACTTTGCAGTAGGAGCTGTCCTAGGGCAAAGGTATGACAAAATCTTTCACTCAATTTATTATGCTAGTAGAACACTTATTGAAGCTCAAATGGATTATACTGTAACAGAGAAAGAGTTATTAGCTGTTGTATTTGCATTTGATAAGTTTAGATCCTACTTGATTGGCACTAAAGTTATTGTTTATACTGACCATTCTGCCATCAAGTATTTGCTTGCAAAGAAAGATGCAAAACCAAGGCTAATTAGATGGATTCTCCTCCTTCAAGAATTTGATCTTGAGATTAGAGACAAAAAGGGGGTGGAGAACCAAGTGGCTGACCATTTATCTAGATTAGAAAGTGAAAATGCAGGTACACAAGAAATCAAGGAGAATTTTCCAGATGAGAAGTTGTTGGCAATTACCAATAATACAATAAGTGCTTGTGCAATAAGTGCAATTGCACCAGCCAGTGCAATTACACCAAGTGCAACTGCACCATGGTATGCTGACATAGTCAATTTCCTTGTGAGTAGAATTGTACCAAAGGACATGAGCTATCAACAAAGAAGGAGATTCTTCCACATAATCAAGCAATACTATTGGGATGAACCCTATCTGTATAAGATATGTCCAGATCAAATAATGAGGAAGTGCATTCCAGAATCAGAGCAGCAAGCAGTGATTCTGCACTGTCATTCAGCACCATATGGAGGTCACTTTGGAAGCAACAGAACAGCAGCTAAGGTATTGCAGTCAGGTTATTTCTGGCCCACTTTATTTAAAGATGCTTATAATTGGGTCAAAACCTGTGACAAATGCCAAAGAAGTGGAAACATTTCTGAAAAACATGAAATGCCTAGAACTAATATTTTGGAAATTGAGCTTTTTGATGTTTGGGGCATGGATTTCATGGGTCCTTTTCCACCTTCTTTTGGCAATAAATACATATTAGTAGCTGTTGATTATGTGTCCAAATGGGTAGAGGCAGTAGCATTACCAAATAATGATGCCAAATCAGTTAGCAAATTTCTTCAAAGAAACATTTTTACAAGATTTGGCACCCCAAGAGCAATCATCAATGATGAAGGCTCACATTTTTGCAATAAACTTATTGAAAATCTTCTTGCAAAATATGGGATCAAACACAAGATAGCTACAGCCTATCATCCACAAACAAGTGGACAAGCTGAATTATCTAATAGGGAAATTAAGAGAATGCTTGAAAAAATGGTTGGACCAACAAGAAAAGATTGGTCCTTACACTTAGATGAAGCATTATGGGCATACAGAACTGCATTTAAAACTCCATTAGGTATGTCCCCCTATAGGATAGTTTATGGCAAAGCATGCCATCTGCCTATTGAGTTAGAAAACAAGTCATATTGGGCTATTAAAAAGCTGAATTTTGATCTCAATAGGGCAGGAAAACAAAGGTTTTTAGAGCTTAATGAATTAGAAGAATTTAGGCATTTCTCTTATGAGAATGCAGAAATGTACAAAGCTAAAACCAAAGCATGGCATGATAAGAAAATCCAAAAGAGAGAACTTAGAGAAGGAGGATTGGTTCTGTTATACAATTCTAGGTTGAAATTGTTCCCTGGAAAATTAAAATCAAGGTGGTCAGGACCATTCAAATTAGTTAAAGTCTATCCTCATGGCGCAGTTGATCTTTATGATGCAGCCTCAAATACCACTTTCAAGGTAAATGGGCAAAGAGTCAAAATGTATTTTGGTGAACAAGTGGTGCAAAATGAAAGCACCACACATTTTGAAAATCCTTAATAAACATGGGAAAGTCAGGCTGAAAGACTATTAAAACAAGCGCTTGATGGGAGGCAACCCATAAATTTTTGATAAATATTTAATATTTTGTGCAATTTGATGTTTTTCAAGTGTTTTGTAGATAAACAGGAATTGGTGCAACTGCACCTATTACTCATCAGGAGCAATTGCACCGAACCACTTTCCAGTGCTACTGCACCAACAATTTCAAAAAGGGAGGATGATTTTGGTAAAGTGCCAGCGCAACACAACGTAATTCAGTTTAAATAGTGTGGATTCACCTAATCAGACACGTGTAGCCATGCATGTTAGCCCACATAGCCTAACGGCTAGAAACATCCATCAAATCAACCTCCACTCATGCCATTACCTCATTAAACCATCCCACTAACCCAAAAGTAACCGTTCACCACTTCTTTCAATACACAAACAGTAACCACTTCTCTCAATCTCTTCTTTCTCAGAAAATTCCCAAATTCATACTGATTCATCTTCAACCTCTCAACAAATTCAAACCCCAATCTCTCACAATGGCACGCAAACAGGTAGCAACAAAGTCCTCTGGCAAGAACGCAGGTGCAGAACCATCAAGGAAATCTTCTGGTGCAACTGCATCAGTTATTGTTACACTTGATGTGGCAAACCCACACTTCTGGGAGATGAAATTCTGGCCAGAACGAGGATACAATTTGATGAGGGCACACCCAAATTTCTTAGCAACCGTTGATGCTCAACATTGGGATTTATTCATTCAACATAGGGCTTACTACATGGAGCAACTGGTGAGAGAATTTTATGCTAGAATTCTGAATGGCAAGGGAGGTAAATCTCAAAACTTCTCTGTTGTTAGGGGTAGAAAAATCTTTTTTTGATGAAAAGAAACTGAATGATCATTATAATCTGTTCTATAATGGTCCTAATTTTGATGAAAAAATGGAAACCTACGGGAAGAAACAAATGGAGATCATTAAATCTAGGGTAGCAGTACCTAATGCTCCATGGGAAAAGTTCACTCACACTGAGTTTAAGGTGAAAACCAAATATCTCATCCCTGAGTTAGGAAACTGGCACACATTCATAAACTGCTCCATTTTGCCCACTTCACACGCTTACACAGTCTCTAAGGATAGATTGATCATTCTTGATTCAATTCTGACTGATGAGAATGTAAACATTGGAAAAATCATCAACAAGGAAATCATAGATTGCTCAGAAAAAACAGAAGGATTCCTTTATTTTCCATGTTTGATTACTGAACTGTGTATGAAGCAAGGGGTTCATATCACTGTTGAAGAACATCAATACAGAAAATTTCCACCTGGAGCCTTATCTGTAGAGTTGAAAGAAAGAAGAGATGCAAGGGAACAACCAAACTTGGTGCAAGAGCACCTAATGCAAAAGCACCAAGCTGTTTGGAAATTCCAACAAGAACAGCATGAGTGGCTACAACAAAGGCTTTTGGAAATTTCTCAATTACCCACAGTGTTAGACACCCCAGAGTTTCCATCATGGGTATTTGAAGAAGAAGTAGATAAAGAAGAGGAGGAACCGGAGAAAGAAAAAAGTGAGGAAGAAAAAGGAAGAAGGTGTTGAAAAGAAAGAAAGAAACAGAAAGAAAATGGAAGGGAAAGAAGAAGAAGGTGGAGGAAATTCTGAATAAAGACTTGGAGGATACTGATGAAGACCCAGAAACAGTGAAAATGGTGAAAGAGATGGAAAGAAATGAAGATGAGGATAGTGAAGAAACTGATACTGATGATGAAGGTGACTTAGATTTGACTATGGAAGAGCTATTGAAAAAGAAGGCAGCTACTAAAAATCCATTAGAGCCACTCCTCACCAAAACAACCCAATCTAAGCAACAACCTCATGTCACCCCAGAACAAGACAAATCCCCATCTATTTCACCCATTCAATCACCACAAAACAAATCCCCAGCTCACAAAGAACCAACCCCACCAACACAACCAGAAACCACTCAAGCTGACACCATTGTTCCAACTAACTCCAATATTTTGAAAGCAAATGTGCAGGTTACTAAGGAAGAACCAGGGGAGAAAACTGGAACAGGAGGTCCTGAAGTATCAGCAGCTGGTGCAACTGCATCTGATGCTACTGCATTAAGTGCTGTTGCACCCCAGCATATTCCAACAGCATCTCTCTTCACAACAGATCAAGTGCAAAACACAATTGCAGTAGTGCTCAAAGAGCTAGCAGATAAAAGAAGAGAAGATTCTGCAACACTGCTTAAGGGAATTGCTGAGGCAGCTGGGATTGCTGAAGAAACCCCAACAACAGGTGAAGCTGAAAAGGAGGTGGATAAATCTGGTAAAAAAGGAAAGGCTAAAGAAACATCTGAAGTGCACGCAAAGGAAGTGGAGGAAGGTCAAAAACAACAAGCCAAGGAGAAAGAAGGAGGTCAAAAATCAACCACTGAAGAGACTTCTGCAAAGGAGAAGCAACCACAAGAAGTTGCTGATCAGAGCAGTGCAGTTGCACTTGGTGAAACTGCACCAACAGAAACAATTGGTGCTGATGCACCACCTGAAGCAGAGAAGACAACAACAAAACCAACTGAGCCTGGAGCAAATGCATCCAAGGCAGCAGCAGCAAAGAGGCCAAAGAAATTACAAGTCAAAAGAGCAGCAACAAGGGCTAGCAACAGACTCAGATCTGGAGCAAAACCCGAGTAATTTTAAAATGCTGTTTTTAAATATTTTTCAGTACTTTATGAACTTATATAACTGTGTTATCTGTTTTAATCCCACATGTATTAACCCCCCTCCCCCATTTTGAACAAATTTCTTTTGAAAACTCAACTTAAGAGCAGTGAGGACACTGCTCACTTTTAAGTTGGGGGGAGAACATCAAAACTTTTCATGCATGTGTTAGTATTTATCTTATGTGTGTTTGTTTCAATTGTTGTGTCTATTATGTGTGTTTTGTTAATAAATGTCATGTTTTAATTTGTTTTAGATTTACTTAACAAAGTATTTAATTAACTAATATTTTGAAGATTTGATGAATCTTGAAGCATGATCAGCTTAGTATCTTTTTCAAAAACTTAAAGAAAAATGCAATTTACGAATTGATTTTTAATGATGAACAAAAAAAAAAGAAAAAAAGAAAAAGAAGCCTTATTTTTCCAAAAATGACCATAGTTATTATCACTTTGACACATCAAAGTTGAGTTTTTGAAAAGAACCTTTCTATGTGATAAGCTATCTGATGCAAGAGGAATTTTTAGAAAACTAAGGTCAAAAATAAATTTTTATTAAAAATATAGAAGAGCTTAAAGAATTAAGTTTGGGGGAATTTTTATGAATACAAAGGCTTGAGTATGAAAAACTTAGAGTAGTCAATGCATATAGGTTACCAGAAGAGCTCAAAATGAAAGAAAGCTTTATTGCCTGAGTCATAAACTGTACCTGTTCCAATAAGTGCATTTGGTCAGAAAAAGAAAAATTCAAAGAAAAAGAAAAAGAAGAAAAGAAGACAGAACTGACCAAAGGAAAAAAGTATGCATAAGGAGGACAGTGAGGAGGGCAATATTAGCTAGAAGTCTTGAAAAGAAAAATCAAGTGCAGTTGCACTAAGTGCAATTGCACCGTCAAAAAGTTTAGTGCAATTGCACCAATAAAAAAAAAATTACCTAGTGCAATTGCACCTCAGAAAAACAATGCACTTGCACTCACTGCATTTGCATCAAGAAAAAGAACCACCAGAAATACAAAAAGTGCATTGACTCAACAGTTTGAAATACTCTATCCAAGCCCTTTGTTGTGCTTAGGGCCCCCACTCTTGAGGACTTTGTTAGTCTACTCTATATTTTGAAACATCTTTGTTTTGACCGAACGTGATCTAAATTTTTCAAAGGCTAGGGGAAACTTGTTACTTGGGTTTGGAACTGATTGAATCTCAGTGGGACACACACTCACACAAATGAGTTTTAATAGCTTTGGATGTTTTGGAATTCAAAGGCACAAAGACAAAAGTTTCTGAAAAATGAAGTTCATGAGTTGCATTTATTGAAAAATCATTTTACGAAAAAGATGTGAGCTGATCTGTTCTTCTTGATTCTGGAAATCTTATTTGTATTTTCTTTTTGTCATTGCTTAAGGACAAGCAACGATTTAAGTTTTGGGGTGTGATAACTCTATTTTATATAGAGTTATTTGTGCTTTTTCACTTAGATAAAAGCCCAATATCAAGTCTATTATATGTTAAATAAGTTAGTATGAATAAAATAACAACATTTATGGTTTACAGATAAGAGATGTCCATAACTTAGCATTTTATTGTATATTGGTATTTTTGATGTGTTTGTTCAGTGCAGCCGCAGTTTAGTGCAATTGCACCAGTTGATGCAACTGCACCAGGCAGTGCAATTGCACTTGGTGCAACTGCACCACTCTGTACCGAAGCAGCTCACAACCCCACATTGGAAGCACCTCAATTCATACCATTGCTATAATGTTTAGTTGGAGTGCTGCTAGCTCAGAAGTCACATGGGGTCACATGGTCACTTGCAAAGGAGGCGCCTACAATCAAAAAGGCTTCACAAAAATCTATCTTACAAGACATGTGGCAACCATTTGTTGGACCTCAAATTAAGGATGAGTGTTGAAAGCCAAGCTGATCTTCAACTTTTAAAAAGTAACCATGGTTTGGTTAACTTAAACCAGCAAGGAAACCTCAACATGAAGGAAACCTCCAGAGCTATAAATAGGACTCAAATTCCTCACTTGAAGAATATCTAATATCACATAGATCACATATCTTATAATCTTTTTATGTTCTTTTTAGTTTAGTTTTTCTTAGTTTCAAAGTTTTATTTTTCTTTTAGTTTCATAGTGTTAGTTTGAGAAGAAGGTGAGAGGAAGTTGACAACTTCTATCTCCACTTCTTCAAGGAGCTAATAGGTGCAAGAAATTAGTTGTAAGCAAATATATGCAAGAGTTTTCTATTTGTTACTCTTTTGAATTCTCTTGTACTTCTCTTTATTGCAATATGCTTTCATTCACTTATATTTGCTTTATCATGCTCATCATGAGCTAAAATCTTTTGAGTTTGGATGTTCTAGCTTTCCAATGATCTTTTGAGGAAAGTTATTGTGTTTTCAAGTGGTGTGCACTTTAGTTCTTGTGTTTAAATTCTTAATCTTGTTTTAATGTTGATCACTTAGAACAAGTAGAGTTATATTCACTTAATTGGCTTATAACTAGAAATCAATAACTAAGTAAGGATAAGTGTTTAATAAAGCTTCTTGTTAAACTTGTTTTAATAAAGTTAGCTTGTTAATTCCATGTTAATATTTAGCTTAAGATTAACATAGTCCTTACAACAAAAGTGTAGAGATCTTAAGATACAAGAGTGTACTTACTTAAGCAACTTAGATTATCTGTAAGGGGGCGAGAGAGGCACTGACAACCCTACTCTTTACGGCAAAAAAACAGGATCATATAGAGCTTGTAACGAAACTCTGACGAAAGTAGCTGACCAGCACACACTGATGCAACTGCACTAAGTGCAATTGCACCACAAGAAAACACAATATTCTCAAGAGTGATTTAGTTTGTGAAAACATCCCAACTCTCATTCTCAACTGATTTCTTACACAATTTACTTGCTTTCTGTTTATTTATTTTTATTTCAACTTCAACCAAAACCAAAACATTTTGAATAGTGTAGTCACACTAGTTTGCCTTTCTTTACAACAACACATAAGAGTTAATCCAATCTCTGTGGGTTCGATCTTTTATACTATAACTTGTGACTGTGTATACTTGCACACGCTCTTATTTTCACACACCACCTAACCTAATTAAACATGGTTTTATATAAAATATTTTTCCAAGACAGTTCAATTTTAAAAGATCATCTCTCAACTACAAAAGTTATAAAGCAGAAGTGACGGGATCTTACACGCGTCCTATGCAAAGCAATATAACACATAAGTCTTGAACGCTTGAGCAGCTTTTTCTCATAGGCATCTTACAAGATATCATGTCACGCTGCTACTCTCTAAGATATCATGCCCTGGGCTTTGGTTCAACTACAATCATTAGTAAACAGATTGTAATTTGTTATCATACAAAACAACGAGTGTTTGACCTTGGTTCAACAAACTCCCCCCTTTTGGTGATAACAAATTACCTTATGCATAGGGAGGCTATAAACAAGAAATAACGGCATAAGCTCCCCCTAAGCATAAGCGTCAAGAAAATAAACAACTTACACGCAAGAGAACCAAACATAATGAGTTAAATAAACAAGCAACAATACTTTCTCCCCCTTTGTTTTCATCATAAAGGAGGGAATACACATAGCACATAATATAACAAGCACATAGCACCTCAAAAATACATCACATAATCATAGGCTGGCAAAATCAAGCATACCGAGTTCGGATCTTACAAAATTGAGCTTCGGCTAGTGGTTTCGTGAAGATGTGTGCTAGTTGTTCATCGATGCCTACCAAGTTTAATGCTATGCTCCCCCTAGAAACATGGTTTCTAATGAAATGATGCCATATGTCTATATGCTTAGTTCTAGAGTGTTGGATGGGGTTCTTAACAATGTTAATGGCACTAGTGTTATCACATAGAACAGGCACGTTGTCATATAACAAACCAAAATCCTCCAAAGTCTGTTTCATCTACAAAACTTGTGCAACACAATTTCCAACCGCCACGTATTCGGCTTCAGTGGTGGACAAAGCAACACTGTTCTGCTTTTTACTAGACCAGGAAGTCAAACAAGGCCCTAAGAAATGACAGGTTCCACTGGTACTTTCCCTATCTAATGTACATCCAGAAAAATCAGCATCACAAAAACCGACCAAAGAAAACTGACTCAATTTCGGGTACCACAGTCCTAAATCTATGGTTCCCTTAACATATCTAAGAATCCGTTTTATAGCTTTTAAATGTGATTCTTTGGGACATGCTTGAAATCGAGCACACAAGCACACAACAAACATAATATCAGGTCGAGAAGCAATTAAATACAAGAGACTACCGATCATACCTCGATACATCGTTTTGTTTACTGGTTTACCTTGCTTGTCCTTATCCAACTTTGTTGCAGTTGCCATGGGAGTACCAATCTCCTTTGCATCACTCATGTCAAATTTCTTTAGTAGCTCCTTTGAGAACTTGTTTTGAGAGATGAAAATTCCTTCCTTCATTTGCTTCACTTGAAGTCCCAGAAAGAAGTACAACTACCCCATCATGCTCATCTCAAACTAGCTAGTCATCATGTCAGAAAACTCCTTGCACAGATCATCATTAGTAGACCCAAAAATAATATCATCAACATATATTTGAACTACTATGATATGTTTGCCCTTGGTTTTAAGGAATAAGGTAGAATCAATCTTACCCTTTTTGAAACCATTTGCAAGTAAATGTTTGCTCAGTCTCTCATACCAAGCTCTAGGAGCTTGTTTTAATCCATAAAGTGCTTTGTCAAGTTTGAAAACATGGTTTGGTTTCTTAAAATCTTCAAAACCAGGGGGTTGTTTTACATATACTTCCTCTTCAAAAAATCCATTTAGAAAGGCACTCTTGACATCCATTTGGTGTAGTTTGAAGTCCATGTAACTAGCAAAGGATAGGATGATACGAATGGACTCCAACCTAGCCACCGGAGCAAAAGTTTCTTCAAAATCCACCCCTTCGATTTGGTTAAAACCTTGAACAACTAAACGGCTTTTATTTAGTAAAATAACACCATTTTCATCAAGTTTGTTGCGAAAAACCCATTTAGTACCAATGATGGTTCTATCAATAGGTTTTTCAACTAAATGCCAAGCTTTGTTCCGTTCAAATTGTTCAAGTTCTTTTTGCATTGACAAAACCCATTTTGGATCACATAAGGCTTCCTTAATATTATTAGGAACTATCTGAGAGACAAAAGCACTATGAAAGCATAAGTGATTAAGCGAAGAACGAGTGGTTACCCCCTTTGATGGACTACCAATAATTTGCTCCATGGGATGATCTCGAACTGATTTCCAAGTCTTGGGCAAATCATCATGTGTTCTTCCATGGAGATGATCATTGATGTCTTGGGGCTCTCGTTCCACTTCAGCTTCTTCTTGAGGTTCCACTTTCACCTCGGCTTCTTCCACACTTTCATTGGTTGATTCAGGCATTCTGTCTTTGATCACTTCAACCACTTCATCCTCATCATCAACTCTCTTAGCAAACGGATTAGTCTCATCAAAAGAAACATGTATTGATTCTTGCATACATTTATCAATTTTATTGTAAACAATATATGCTCTACTATGACTTGAATAACCCATAAAAATACCTTCATTTGATTTTGCATCAAACTTACCCAACTTGTCCTTTGTGTTGAGAATGTAGCACTTACTTCCAAAAACCTTGAAGTATGAAATATTTGGAGCTTTACCATTCCACAACTCGTATGGCGACTTGTTAAGAGTTGGCCTCAGGTATACCCGGTTGAGCACATGCCATGCTGAATCAACTTCATGTCCCCAAAAATACTTGGGAAGGTTGTGCTCGTTCAGCATTGTTCTACTCATCTCTTGTATGGTTCTGTTTTTTCTTTCCACCACACCGTTTTGTTGAGGAGTCCTTGAAGCTGAAAAGTTGTGATGAACACCATACTTTTCACACCAAGTCTTGAATGATGAATTTTCATACTCTCCTCCATGATCACTTCTAATTTCCTTGATGGCTAAGCTTTTCTCATTTTGTAACTTTTTGCACAACTTAGCAAACTCATTAAAAGCATCACTTTTATTTGCAACTAGAATGACCCATGTATACCTAGAATAATCATCTACAATTACGAAGACATACTTGGCCCCTCCTAGACTTACAACATCAATCTCACCAAATAAATCAAGATGGAGCAATTCAAGCACATTGTTAGTGGAAATAACAGGTTTTGAATTGAAGGAAGTTTTATGCAACTTACCCAGCTGACATGCATCACATAATGGACCCTTTTCATACTTCAGCTTGGGTAGACCTCTAACATGCTCATTCTTACACAACTTAGATAAAAGTTCTATACTAGCATGTCCTAAACGTCTATGCCACAAATTCACATCATCAACCAAGGAAGGCATGCATACAATATCATCACTCACATTGTCAAAATCAACATAATACACATTATTTTCTCGAAAGCCAGTAATATAAAGTTTAGAAGTCCTATGAGCAATAACACATTTATCAACAGAAAAATACACATCAAAATCACTATCACATAATTGACTGACACTTAGCAAGTTAAATTTTACACCATCAACTAGTAAAGCATTTTTAATTTTGATTGTGTTTTCCTTACCCACACAACCTTTACCTATTACTTGAGCAGATTCATTGTTGGCAAACTTCACAGATCCACTTGCTTTGTTGCTCAGCTTCAAGAATAGTGAGGCATCACCAGTGATATGCCTCGAGCACCCACTGTCAACCATCCACACGTTTTTCTTCTTGGATGACTGACCAACCTGCAAAATGAACATCAAAGACTAGTACGAGGTACCCAAATTTGATTGGGTCCATGGGGGTTAGTCCTCAAGGGGTTTGTTTTCACAATCCACCTTGGTTTCTTACAAGCATGTATAAGGGTACCAAGCTCACACAATCTACGACTGGGGCATCTATGATAGCTATGATTCCCTTTCTAACAATAAATGCAATAGTAGGTGTCTTACTTGAAGTTGCAGCTACAAAAATCATTTTCTTTTTCAAGTTAGAGGAGGTGGAATTACCTTCATACCCAATACCTCTCCTATCAACATATTCACATTGAGAGTGAAGTAACTTGGTTAAGGTCATTTCACCAACCTCAAACATTTTTAAGGATTCTTTCAAAATTTCATTTTCAAGGTTGAAAGGTTTAGTTTTATGTAGCTCATTCTTCAACTTAGCTACCTCCTTCTCAAGAGTCCTGATTTGAGTGAGCATGGTTTTGTTTCTCTTTGTCAAATCCTTAGATTTTATCAAAAGAGTTTCATGTTCATAATAAAGAGCTTCAAAAGCCTCACTCAAATCTTGACAACTACACGCATCATCAAATAAGTCATCATGTTCAAGTGAATCAGAAAAACAATGGTTAGCAAGGATTACCTTACGGGTGTCATTTGCCATAAGACAAGCAACCTTGGCAGCCTTCTCTTCTTCATCTGTTTCACTATCAGTATCAAGATCGTCCCATGTAGCCTCAGGAGTGTCGTTTGCCATAAGACAAACAACATTTGCAACCTCCTCTTCTTCATCTGTTTCACCATCAGTGTCAACATTATCCCATGTAGCCTTCATGGCTTTCTTCTGTGGGTACTTGGACTTTAGCTTTGGACAATTCGCCTTAAGATGACCCGATTTGTTGCATTCAAAACATTTTGGTTGATCATCTGTTTTCTCATAATTATCTCCCTTTTTGTACCCGGATTTCTTTGAATAGTCACCCTTCCCAAGCTTGTTGAATCTCATGAGTTTTTTAAATTTCTTTGCAAACATAGCCATATCTTCATCATCAAATTCTTCATCAGACTCAACCTCTTCCTTTGCCATCTTAGAAGTCTTGGCAGCAGCAAGAGCAAGAGACTTCTTTACTTTGACCGCTTCTTTTTCTTGAGTCTTCTTAGCGGCCAGCACCACCTCAAATGCAAGAAGTGACCCAATCAAGTCTTCTTGAGGTAGAGTACTAATATCTTTGTCTTCAGTGATAGCACAAGTCTTGGGAAAGAACTCACTAGTCAAGGATGCAAGAATCTTCCCATTCAAATCCTACGTTGAATACTTCTTCCCAAGTGCTCTCAAGTTATTCACAATCAGGTTCAGTCTTTGGTGCATAGCTGCAACAGATTCACCTTCCTTCATCTTGAAAGCTTCATACTCAAAAGTGAGAACTCCAAACTTTGTATCCTTTACTTGACTCGTACCAACATGTGTCGCTTCCAGACAGTCCCAAATTTCCTTTGTTGTCTGACATCCTTTCACCCTTCCATATTCTTCTTCACATAGAGAGGTGAAGAATATTCATTGCTTTGGCATTGAGAGATATTTTTTCTAGCTCAGACTTTCTCAGCTCACTCAAATCAATGGACTAAATATCTTCTATAGGTACTTCCTCACACTACAAGAAATTCGTGCATTACTGGCTGACACAATCCCCCAGTAATGGTTAAAATCGGCCAGAAATTGCACATTACTGGCGGATTTAGTCTGCCAGAAATCCGCCAGAAAATCAGCCGCAGGTAACAGTTACTGACGGATTTTCAGCTAGTAATTACTGGCGGATTTACTGGCAGATTTTCAGCCAGTAATTACAGACGGAATTACTGGCCGAATTTCTGCCGGTAATTACTGGCTGAAAATCTGTCAATAAATCTGCCAGTAATTACTGGCTGACAATCCGTGAGTAAATCAGCCAGTAATTACTGGTTGAAAATCCGTCATTAAGCAAAAAAAATCCGCCAGTAATGTATTTTTTTTAAAAAAAAAACTATTTTAAAATGCAAATAAAAAAACAATTCGTTTTTAATTCATTTTTTTAAATATTTTAATACAATTCATTTTTTTACTGGCTAAAACATTAATATTATTTAAGTATTTTTATTTGTTTTTTTAAAAACTATTTTTTAATTTGTTTATTTAATTCAAAAAAATAAAACAATAATCGAATAATTTTTAATAATGATCAAATTTTCATAAATTTTCATAATATCAAATGCGAAGACAGTTTAAAATTATAAAGACAACGCAAAGTAAAGATAAGGGATAGGAGTACACCATGATTTTTACGAGGTTCGGGAAAAAAGCCCTACGTCCTCGGCCTCCGGCTTTGCAACCTTCGGACTTGATAATAACCACTATATGAGAAGATACTTCTTCAACGTCTTACAAGCAAGCAACTTCGCTATAGCTACCACGCCAATCTCAAT
Source organism: Astragalus glycyphyllos (assembly GCA_963573325.1). Lineage (NCBI taxonomy): Eukaryota > Viridiplantae > Streptophyta > Magnoliopsida > Fabales > Fabaceae > Astragalus > Astragalus glycyphyllos. Next base: position 51,287,314 of record OY754312.1, on the reverse strand, counting down.
TTTCCCCAAATTGAGAACCCAAGCTCCCCGCTAAGGATTTCGCTACAATTTAATCTCCCTGATTGAATTACCCAAGAAAACTTCCCAGGATTTCACAACAACCAAGTATTAACGATTACAAATTAAAACTAGGATCCAATCACTCAAGCAATATAACACGATGTAGTTGAGAGAGATGAGCGATTTGAAACCCTAGATGAAGAACGTGAAGAAAGAATGTGACGGTGAGTGTTTACGTTCTTTTCTTTTTAATTTGTGTGTGCTGTTCTAAACAATCGTGAAAACCCAATCCTATTTAAGGGATTATAAAAATATGACCGTTGAAGCACTTTTTAACACAATTGTGATAAGTGAGAAATCGATTGATTGCTTAAAAGAAAGAGAAAAGAATTCGATTTAGTGCTTTCAAAAACACAAGATAGAAATCGATTTTGTGCTTAAATAAAGGAAGCAAAAAATCGATTGTTCTCCTTAAAAGAATGAGTGAGAAATCAATTTTGCACTTAATGAAGGAAGTAGACAATCGATTGTTAACTTTAGAAAATCAAGTTCATAAACATCAGGAAGATAATCGATTGTTAGCTTCCAAAAGACAAGCAACAAATAGATTTTCTTCTTCTTTGAAACACAAGTTTAAAATTGATTTAGAGCTTGAAAGATGGAAATCGATTTCTTGCGTATAAGTAATAGGCTAGAAATCGATTTCTTGCTTTAATGAAGCAAGTCACAAAATCGATTCTTGGCTTTCCCAAAAACAAGTCATCAATCGATTGTTTTCTTTCCAAAACAAGTTCTTTTAAAAACACGTCATGAATCGATTCTTTGAAAACCAATTGAAAAGGGGGAAATTGATTTCTTGCTTCCATGGGAAGAGGGAAATCGATTCATTGCTTTAAAAAGCAATGGGGAAATCAATTTTTGGCTTTAGAATGAAAAGGAAATCGATTTCTAGCTTAATGTACCAAATCAAGAATCGATTCTTTACTTCAAAAAAATTCTTTTTAAAACACTAACTCATGAATCTATTTTCTTTAAAAAAACAACAATTCAAGACTCAAACTATTTCTTTAAAAACACTTTGTTCCTAACCTAATTAAACATGGTTTTGTATAAAATATTTTTCCCAAACAGTTCAATTTTAAAAGATCATCTCTCAACTACAAAAGATATAAAGCAGAAGTGACGGGATCTTACACGTGTCCTATGCAAAGCAATATAACACATAAGTGTTGAACGCTTGAGCAGCTTCTTCTCTGAGGCATCTTACAAGATATCATGTCGCGCTGCTACTCTCTAAGATATCATGCCCTGTGCTTTGGTTCAACTACATTCATTAGTAAACAGATTGTAATTTGTTATCATACAAAACAATGAGTGTTTGACCTTGGTTCAACACTTTGTTTTTTATTGGGCCTGTCCCATGTCCGTTATTGTGTCTTAAATTGGCCCAACAACATGCCTCCTAGGAGCGCCTCGTCAACGACAAGGACTGACTCTCCAGATCTGACGGTGCAGATTGCACCACACTCTCGATTAGTAGAGACATCCCCCTGATGTCTATAAATATGAACCCAACAATTGTATCAGGTACACATCACATAACAATGCCCCCCTATACCAAAATTATATTCATCAAATTCCATCAAATTCTCAAATTGCGTCTAACCTTCACTCTAGAGAGAGAAAGAAACCTAATAGGGAGAGATAGAGAAAGTATGTGAAGAAGGGAGTCATTTTTCTAGAGGTTTTATAAGGTCTACTTCTAAGATCTACTAAATAAAGAAAAGAAAAAAAATAAAAGTTTGTTTGAATAATATGACACGTATCCACTGATGCTGAAGCATTAAACGGCTCAAATTCATTGTTGTATGACGATTAAGTTTCCAAAGTGAGCAACCCAAGTGGAAATTAATTATGTACTGGTTTTTTAATATTAATTCTTGTTTTTTGGGGTAATTTTTTGTAAAACAATAAAACGTAATGAGGTTGCTACAAAATAATCGACAAATATTAAGAACACACGAGTGGGTTATGGTGCTACTATAAATATTAAAACAAAAATGAAAGTAAAAATTGTATTATGACAACATTCACAATTAGAGAAATAAATCTAAACAGTTAGATACATGAAATTGCTTTTTATTTTGCAAAGAAAAAATGACCTTTGTTTTTTATAAGGTCGGTTCCGTATCCGTAATTGGGCCTTAAAGTCGCCCAACAACACGCCTTATAGGAGCACCTCGTCAACGACAGGGGTTGACTCTCCAGATCTGACAGTGCAGTTCACCCCACAATCTCGACTAGCAGGGACATCCCCCTGATGCCTTTAAATACGAACCAAACGGTTGTATCAGATACACATCACATAACAATGCCCTCCTATTCCAAAATAATATTTATCAATTTCCATCACATGCACAAACAAGGTTTAACCTTCACTCTAGTATTCTTATGCACGGTCACTCCTCCAAAACCCCATTTCGTATGATGCCAACCCCTACCTTGGCTAAGTAATACAAGGTTGAACACATCAATGAGTCTATGAGGGATTTTGTAAGCCTTTCAATCCCATGTCCATTGCACCAAATAATAAAAATTTTATGGCATCCATGGCTACCAAGATATTAGCAAGAACTTGCAGGATTTCTACCAAACAAATCATCCTGAGTTTGTTCCAATTTCTGAACCTCATTTGGGACCTTCTCGATTATCATCAGGCTTTTATCATACACATAGATTTGTTCAAGTGATCCTTAACTTTCAGGATGAGATTTCATGCATGCTTTGAACTGGAGGTAAAATCAGAGGCACTGATCTAAAACTCGTTCGTGAGAAGCAACAAACTATCTTCCAAAGGAAGAATAGGGAAAATCTTGACGAAGATACCAGTATAATCAATGGTCAATGGACTGCTGAAGGAGACAAGTCTCTGTCGCTGTTCTTACTTTATTGTTATATAAAAATTCGTAGTTACATAATATGTTTATTACAAGTTATCAATTTGATTCATCTCATATTGAATGGGGTTTGTCCTAGTTTTATTAGTTTTTCTTATTATCTTTGACAATTGATGAGAATTTAATTTTGTTTTCTAGTTTTTAAAACTAAATGAATCAAACAAAATTAATAAACATTTTATGTCAATTGTCAAACAAAATTAAATGAAACAAAACTAGTAAACATATTTTGTTTTCTCAAGTCAATTGTCAAACAAAATTAAATGCTCATCAATTGTCAACAGTTAGAAGAAAAACTAATAAAACAATGACAAACCCCATTAAAGACGAGATGAATCAAATTGATATCTTTTAATAAACATATTATGTAACTATGATTTATTTAATAACACTCAAGTGAAAACATTGAGCGAGGCCTCTCCCCTTCAGCAGTCCATTGACCTTCGAATATATCGGTATCTTCGTCATGATTTTCCCTATTCTTTCCTTTGAAGATAGTTTGTTGCTTCTCACGAACGAGTTTTAAATAAGTGATTCTAATTTTACCTTTAGTTCCAAGCATGCATAAAATCTCATCTTGAAACTTAATAATCACTAGAACAAACGTATGTCTATCATAAAACATTAATGATGATCAAGAAGGTCCAACTTGGAGGTTCAGAAATCGGACCAAACTCAAGGGGATTTGTTTTGTTGATATTCTACAACTTCTAGCTAATGTCTTGTTAGCCAGCATGCTATCAACTTTTTAGTTGTTTGGTGCAATGGACATGGGATTGAAAGTGCTTACAAAAATCCCTCCTGGACTCATTGGTGTGTTCAGCCTTGTGTAAATTTGGCAAAGTAGGGGTTGGGATCATACCAAATGGGCTGCTGGAGGAATCACCCCGCATAAAAGTACTTGAGTGGAGGTTAGCCCCACTTTGAGAATGTGATGGAAATTGATGAATATTATTTTGGTATAGGAGGGTAGTGTTATGTGATGGATGAAGCGAATGGATAGAGTTTGGTTGCACATCAGCCATAGTGGGGATATCTGGTTTTGTAAAGGAATTCAGGAAAACTAATAGAAAGGTGGGGAAAGTATTTCACAGTACTTGTATCAAACTCCGTATAATTTTAGAGAGAGAAAGAAACCTAATAGAGACAGATAGAGAAAGTGTGTGAAGAAGGGAGTCATTGTTCTAGAGGTTTTATAAGGTCTACTTCTAAGATCTATTAAAAAAAGAAAAGAAAAAAAATAAAAGTTTGTTTGAATAATATGACACGTATCCACTGATGCTGAAGCATTAAACGGCTCAAATTCATTGTTGTATGACGATTAAGTTTCCAAAGTGAGCAACCCAAGTGGAAATTATTTATGTACTGGTTTTTTAATATTAATTCTTGTTTTTTGGGGTAATTTTTTGTAAAATAATAAAACGTAATGAGGTTGCTACAAAATAATCGACAAATATTAAGAACACACGAGTGGGTTATGGTGCTTCTATAAATATTAAAACAAAAATGAAAGTAAAAACTGTATTATGACAACATTCACAATTAGAGAAATAAATCTAAACAGTTAGATACATGATATTGCTTTTTATTTTGCAAAGAAAAAACGACCTTTGTTTTTTATAAGGTCGGTTCCATATCCGTAATTGGGCCTTAAACTCACCCAACAACACGCCTTATAGGAGCGCCTCGTCAACGACAGAGGTTGACTCTCCCGATCTGACAGTGCAGTTCACACCACAATCTTGACTAGCAGGGACATCCCCCTGATGCCTTTAAATACGAACCAAACGGTTGTATCAGATACACATCACATAACAATGCCCTCCTATTCCAAAATAATATTTATCAATTTCCATCACATGCACAAACAAGGTTTAACCTTCACTCTAGTATTCTTATGCACGGTCACTCCTCCAAGACCCCATTTCGTATGATGCCAACCCCTACCTTGGCTAAGTAATACAAGGCTGAACACATCAATGAGTCTATGAGGGATTTTGTAAGACATTAGCAAGAACTTGCAGGATTTCTACCAAACAAATCATCCTGAGTTTGTTCCAATTTTTGAACCTCATTTGGGACCTTCTCGATTATCATCAGGCTTTTATCATACACATAGATTTGTTCAAGTGATCCTTAACTTTCAGGATGAGATTTCATGCATGCTTTGAACTGGAGGTAAAATCAGTGGCACTGATCTAAAACTCGTTCGTGAGAAGCAACAAACTATAATCCAAAGGAAGAATAGGGAAAATCATGACGAAGATACCAATATAATCAAAGGTCAATGGATTGCTGAAGGGGACAAGTCTCTCTCATTGTTCTTACTTGAATGTTATTAAAAAGTTCGTAGTTACATAATATGTTTATTACAAGTTATCAATTTGATTCATCTCATCTTGAATGGAGTTTGTCCTAGTTTTATTAGTTTTTCTTATTATCGTTGACAATTGATGAGCATTTAATTTTGTTTTCTTGTTTTTAAAAGTAAATGAATCAAACAAAAATAATAATCGTAAGTCAATTGTCAAAAAAATTAAATGAAACAAAACTGGTAAACATATTTTGTTTTCTTAATTCAATTGTCAAACAAATTAAATGCTCATCAATTGTCAACAGTTAGAAGAAAAAGTAAAAAAAAAAGTGACAAACCCCATTCAAGACGAGATGAATCAAATTGATAACTTTTAAAAAACGTATTATGTAACTATGATTTATTTAATAACACTCAAGTGAAAACATTGAGAGAGACCTGTCCCCTTCAGCAGTCCATTGACCTTTGCTGATATCAGTATCATCGTCATGATTTTCCCAATTCTTCCCTTAGAAGATAATTTGTTGCTTCTCACGAACGAGTTTTAGATAAGTGCCTCTTATTTTACCTGCAGTTCCAAGCAAGAATGATATCTCATCCTGAAACTTAAGAATCACTAGAATAATTAATTATTATCATAAAAGACTGACTAGGGAAAAGCTCGTGCGTTGCACGGGTTTATTTATAATTTTTTATGTTTAAAATTTTATTTTATTTTACTTTATATTATAAATAAAAAGAGTGAGAATCATTGTGAAGCTCAACCATAAGTAATCAATATTACTCTAGGCAATTGATTGGCAGCAATTGAAATCATTTGGATTAAAACTAATGGAATATTTTTAAAGGAAAAATAATCAGGGCCCACAATATTATGGTTATAGATCCATGTATCAGTTAATATGTAATGTAATAAAAAATCACCATTAGCTATATATATAAAGATAGATAGTTTTTTAAGGAAAAAACTTAGGTATAGCATCATAGGTGTTAGTGGTACTGTACTTCAAAGCAAAATCAGAAAAACTTCCACCAACCACTTGGCAGTTGTTGGGTTTCAAATAGAATTTTATATTTTTTCTTTAAAAATAAAGGGTGTTTTTTTATTCCATTACAATTTATTTAATATAAAGAATATTTTTCAAAGTAGTATTTTTTCGGTTGGGTCAAGTAATTATTTTTTTAAAGTAATACAGAAAGATTAAGTTTTTATAAGTTATATATAATAAAGTCAATTTAAATAGAATATCTAAGTAAATTACAGTGATAAAATAGTAGCGAAGGGTTGCAACTTATAATTATCTAAAGAATATTCAAAATATATTTTTTTCAGCCTTTCATTCCTTCTCCTCATCATATATAAGATGATGCACTGGTTAATGTTAAAAGAGTGCCTCTTCAATTTTTTATTTTACCTTTTTTAAATGAAAGATTGAAATACATTATTTTAGACTTTTCAATGAAAAATGTAGGCTCAACAAATGTAATATATAATACTCTTGTCAAATAAATGTCCTATATGTAAAAAAACATGGATAAAAATATTGATAAGTCAATCTTACTAAATTAAAAAGGATTAATGAATGATTGGTTAAATTGTTTTTTGGTATTTAAGTCGTATTTTAATTTTAAGTATTTTTAAATCATAAAAAATATTTCTATTATAATATGTTAAATAATTTTATCAAGATATTGTGTTGTTTTATTATTTTACAACAGTGTTCTCTTTTCACAATTTACATTTAATAAAAAAAATGTATCTATTTATCACTTTGTTTTATTTTGATTCTTCATAATTAACAATGTTTAGTGGTATTCCTTTTATAGATTTTTTAAAAAAGCTACTATTATCAAAAAGTACTTTTTTGAGTAAATGTTTTATTTGTATATTTTTTTTCTCATTCAATGTTTTCAATATTAAGAACGTTAGTTGAAAAAAGTAATAAAAAATGTTGAAAGATGCAAGCATTAGTCTAAACAATGAATATTTTCACCACTCATTGAGAAAAATCTAAGCTAATGAGTAGTGAGCAAACTATAAATGACCGTAGCATTATCATGACCGTAGCACATATTCCATACATAACTACAATGGAGAAAAAGAAGAAGAGAGAAATACCAAACACAATGGTTCTAATTGTTAACCAAAAAGAAGCATAAATTTATGTGTCATCCATAACATTAAGAAGATAAAACCCCAATAATCCATAATATCAAATCCTTGTATCACACCCAAATTATAAACCCTAAATAAAACCTAAAACGACAAACCCAAAGCTCTCCAATACCATCCAAAACTAATTCTAAAAGCCTTATTCCAAAATACCAAATATTTTGTCTTGGAAGACCAGTAGAGATGAAACCATAGTTATATAGACATTGTCATAATGGTAAATACCACTCAAAATTAAGACCTATAAATAATTCATAATGGGTTTCTATATTATTAAATAAAATGAATTATGTCTGATTGTTACATATGACCATATAGCTTCTTCCTTATTTACGTTAGTGGAATATTATAATTCATATTTATTATTTATTTATATTTATATTGTGAGTAAAAGGCCTCAGCTTATTATGTTATAGTTATATGACACATTAGTTTTTGTATTTATAGAGACTAATGGTATTCCATGATTTATATTACAAATAAAAAGAGAGTGAGAGACATTGGGAAGCCCAATCCAAACATATATTTCATAGTTACATATCACTAAAATAAACATATATTTCTTTTCCTACGAATAACTATATGGATGGCATCAAGTAGGAGAAAAGTACTTATCAAAAAAAAAAAGTAGGAGAAAAGTAATTATTTATTTATTAATTTATTTAAAAGTAAAAGAGAAGACCTATATGATCGAGAGCTAATGGGTGGAAATTACATAACCCGACAGTTTTTTAATAAATTAAATAATCTAACATGATAACATCAAATAGGAGAGAAGCATTTATTTATTTATTTATTTACTTAAAAGGAAATTTTAATGATTGTATTTTATTTTTTGATTTATAATGTTAGTAAAAGAGAAAACTTATATGATCGAGAGAGCTAATGGATGGAAGTTATATAACCCAAATTTTTTTTAATAAATTAAATAATCTAACATTGTGGGTTAAAAATTTAAGGGGATGCATGGAACACATTCGAGAAAAATGTGACTAAATAGAAGGACAATAAACTCTTGCATTTCAGCTTGCCCTAAAAAATCATTGTACTTTATTGATAAAAATTCAAGGAATATAGAAAGGTATTGGGTGATTTAGTGTTTAATTTAGCATTAGAATTAACAATGACTCAAGTCTCACAATTCTATATGTTTAATAGTGTTAAAACACACATTAATTGGACATTTAAAATAGAACCTAAGTCTTCTTTACAATAGTGTTAAAAAAGTTCAAGTCTCCTTTACATATATAATATAGATAGATAGATAGATAGATAGATAGATAGATAGATGATGACCGAGAAAGTCCAACCTGGAGGTTCAGAAATCGGAGCAAACTCAGGGGGATTTGTTTAGTAGATATCCTGCAACTTCTAGCTAATGTCTTCTTTAGCCATGCATATCATCAATTTTTTAGTTGTTTGGTGCAATGGAAATGGGATTGAGAGCGCTTACAAAAATCCCTCCTAGACTCATTGGTGTGTTCAGCCTTGTGGAAATTAGGCAATGTAGGGGTTGAGGATCATACCAAATGGGCTGTTGGAGGAATCACAATATGCATAAGAGTACTAGAGTGAAGGTTAGACCCAATTTGAGAATGTGATGGATGAGGCGAAAGGATAGAGTTTGGTTGCACATCAGCCATAGTGGGAATTTCTGGATAGGAATTCAGGAAAACATAAAGAAAGGTGGGGAAAGTTTGTTACAATACTTGTAACAAACTCCGTATAGTTTTAGAGAGAGAAAGAAATCCAATAGAGAGAGAGAGATTGAGAAATATGTGAATAAGGGAGTCATGGTTCTAAAGATTTTATAAGGTCTACTTCAAAGATCTATTAAATAAAGAAAAAATAAAATAAAAGATAGTGTGACTCAAATGACAGGTACCCATTGATGCTGAAGCATCAAACGGCTCAAGTTCATTGTTGTATGACGATTAAGCTTCCAAAGTCAGCAACCCCAAAGGAAAATATTTATGTATTGATATTTTTTTATTAATTCCTATTTTTTAGGGTTAAATTTAAGTAAAATAATAAAAATGTAATGAGGTTGCTACAAAATTATGGACAAATATTAAGAATACACGAGTGGGTGACATGTGGTGCTTCTATAATTATTAAAACAAAAAACAAAATAAAAATTGTATTATGAAAACATTCACAATTAGAGAAAACAATCTAAACAGTTAGATACATGATATTGCTTTTTATTTTGCAAAGAGAAAATGACCTTTGTTTTTTATTAGGGCGGTCCCATATCTGTTATTGTGCCTTAAACTGGCCCAACAACACGCCTCCTAGGAGCGCCTCATCAACAACAGGGATTGACTCTCTAGATCTGACGGTGCAGATCGCACCACGCTCTCGATTAGCAAAGACATCCCCCTGATGCCTTTAAATTCGAACCCAACGGTTATAGAAGATACACATCACTCAACAATGCCCTCCTATACCAAAATAATATTCGTCCATTTCCATCACATTCTCAATTTGGGTCTAACCTTCACTCTAGTCTTCTTATGCACGGTCACTCCTCCAAAGCCCCATTTCATATAATCCCAACCCTGACCTTGGCTAAATAATACAAGGCTGAACACATCAATAAGTCTATGAGGGATTTTGTAAGCGCTTTCAATCCCATGTCCATTGCACCAAATAATAAAAATTTTATGGCATCTATGGCTACCAAGACATTAGCAAGAACTTGCAGGATTTCTACCAAACAAATCATCCTGATTTGTTGCAATATCTGAACCTCATTTGGGACCTTCTCGATTATCATCAGGCTTTTAGGATACACATACATTTGTTCAAGTGATCCTTTGCATGCTTTGAACTGGAGGTAAAATCAGAGGCACTGATCTAAAACTCGTTCGTGAGAAGCAACAGACTATCTTCCAAAGGAAGAATAGGGAAAATCATGACGATGATACCAATATAATCAAAGGTCAATGGACTGCTGAAGGGGACAAGTCTCTCTCAATGTTCTTACTTGAGTGTTATTAAAAAATTCGTAGTTACATAATATGCTTATTAGATGTTATCAATTTGATTCATCTCATACTGAATGGGGTTTTTCTTAGATTTATTAGTTTTTCTTATTATCGCGTTGACAATTGATGAGCATTTAATTTTGTTTTTTTGCTTTTAAAACTAAATGAATCAAACAAAATTAATAATCATAAGTCAATTGTCAAAAAAATTAAATGAAACAAAACTGGTAAACATATTTTGTTTTCTTAAGTCAATTGTCAAACAAATTAAAAGCTCAACAATTATCAACAGTTAGAAGAAAAACTAAAAAAACAATGACAATCCCCATTCAAGATGAGATGAATCAAATTGATAGCTTTTGAAAAACATATTATGTAACTATGATTTATTTAATAACACTCAAGTGAAAACAATGAGAGAGACCTGTCCCCTTAGCAGTCCATTGACCTTTGATTATATCAGTATCTTCGTCAGGATTTTCCCTATTCTTCCCTTAAAAGATAGTTTGTTGCTTCTCACGAACGAGTTTTAGATAAGTGCCTCTGATTTTATTTCCAGTTCCATGCATGCATGGAATCCCATCCTAAAACTTAAGAATCACTGTAACAAATGTATGTGTATCATAAATAACTGATGATGACCGAGAAGGTCCAACCTGGAGGTTCAGAAATCGGATCAAACTCAAGGGGATTTGTTTAGTAGATATCCTGCAACTTTTAGCTAATGTCTTGTTAGCCATGCTTGCCATCAATTTTATAGTTGTTTTGTGCAATGTAAATGGGATTGAAAGCGCTTACAAAAATCCCTCCTAGACTCATTGGTGTGTTCAGCCTTGTGGAAATTAGGCAAAGTAGGGGTTGGGGATTATACCAAATGGGCTGTTGGAGGAATCACCCTGCATAAGAGTACTAGAGTGAAGGTTAGAACCAATTTGAGAATGTGATGGAAATTTATGAATATTTTTTCGGTATAGGAGGGGAGTGTTATGTGATGGATGAGGCGAAGGGATAGAGTTTGGTTGCACATCAGCCATAGTGGGAATTTCTTGTTCTGTATAGTAATTCAGGAAAACTTAAAGTACGGTGGGGAAAGTTTGTTACAATACTTGTAACAAACTCCGTATAGTTTTAGAGAGAGAAAGAAACCCAATAGAGAGAGAGAGATTGAGAAAGTATGTGAATAAGGGAGTCATGGTTCTAAATATTTTATAAGGTCTACTTCTAAGATCTATTAAATAAAGACAAAATAAAATAAAAGATACTGTGACTCAAATGACACGTACCCATTGATGCTGAAGCATCAAACGTGTAACATCCCAAATTTGTAGTCGACAATACAAACTCGAGATATTACTCTCCCGTCTTTCAAAGATGCACTTTTGTGAATTGAAAGAACATAATTGATAAAATCAACTATGGAACTTGAATGATCAAAAACTTTATAAACTTTGTGGTTTAACACAAACTGCGAACAAGTTTGATAAGAATAGAGGAATGTCAGAAGAATCTATGGTCTGAAAAGGAATCCGATGTAGGAATTTCTGTCAATCTCAGAAAATCAGGAAGTACCCATCGGCCAAGGGAGAGATCAATATACTAGCCTGGAATATCCATTCTAAACAGGGTAAAAACACTTGGAACAAAACTTATACTTGGACAAGACTTAATGTGTGAATAGACAACCCTTGAGAGACAGACATTAGCTACGCAAAAGGTTTCCTATGGTGCTTCCCTTGACTGATGACATTAGAACTTTTCATGAACTCGATGGCCAACATATACTGATTATATGACTGCCGCACATGAGCCCGGATACCCACAGTTATGCTGCACCATCTTTTGCTGCCATTTGCTTCCGTTGCGCCACTCTGATAAAGGAAGGCTGAGGATCCTATGGTTTAGGGTTTCTAAGACTTCTAGGGCTATGACTATCAATTGTCTTGATTTTTACTAACTTGAATGATACTTCGAGTTGATCAAGCTCGAGGTTCAACGCAATATACTAAAAGATTTTGACAATTAATTGTTAAAGTTCCTAACTGACTCAATCTAACTGCTTGATTAACTACTACATTTCTAAGTCCGACAGGGTCGAACTGCTCTGATACGAAAATGTAACATCCAAAATTTGTAGTCGACAATACAAACTCGAGATATTACTCTCTCGTCTTTCAGAGATGTACTTTTGTGAATTGAAAGAACATAATTGATAAAATCATTTATAACTAACTGGAATGATCAAAAACTTTATAAACTTTATGGTTTAATACAAAAAAAAAATACTGATGATCATCCATCCCAGTCATTAAGTACATAACTCAATCTATAGTGCATAAAACCCTAAAACAACGGTCGTCCATAATGTAACTTATACTTATACAGTACATCATGATTCTCAACATGAATATTAACAATTATTTGCTAATCTTCTCAATCTGATAATCCTCATGCCATAAGGCCCTTAGACTTGCTTGAAACTGTTTTATCCTTTAACTGTGAATCTGAAAAACAACAGCAATAAGGGGTGAGATTACATAATCTCAGTGAGTTCTCGTGACCCCTTACCATAATACTCTCTGGGTTCAATTTTAATTAATATAGCCTAGGGTGCATCCCTCCTAACGTGATAGACTTATATAATATAAATGCTATCGCGTACACGGTGAGGGAATCCGACACTCGCCAATCTAACGAGTAATAGAACCATGAAGACCCCGGGAGTAGTCCATGACACTAACCCCAAGTACACCCTCCATTCTTTAATCAATTTATATTTACCCTTACATATGGGCTAGTTTAGTCATCTCACTCGTGACGTTTCTTCAAGACATTTCGATATCAAGTCAAGATATAAACGTATCCAATACAAAAATATTTCAATCATTGAGCCATATTCAACATTATGCGTTTAACATCATCAAGATATGCTTATACAAACATTTCAACAAACAGCCTATGTGCCGAAATTTCAGCAAGCATACATAAACTTCAGTAAATTAATTAACCTATCAAACGGTATCGAAACTTAGAAAAGGACCCTTCTATGGAAAGCTAAGAATGTCTACTTCCTGACTACAATTTTATTTTGCAAAATAATAGGTCAATTCGTACAGTTTCTGTAGATAAGCAACAAGGTTCAGAAAATAGGGCAGCCACCATGACCTGACTCGTGACACCTCTAAAATAATAAAAAACGTAATGAGGTTGCTACAAAATTATCGACAAATATTAAGAATACACGAGTGGGTGACATGTGGTGCTTCTATAATTATTAAAACAAAAAACAAAATAAAAATTGTATTATGACAACATTCACAATTAGAGAAATGAATCTAAATAGTTAGATACATGATATTACTTTTTATTTTGCAAAGAAAAAATGACTTTTGTTTTTTATTAGGGCGGTCCCATATCCGTAATTGTGCCTTAAACTGGACCAACAACACATCTCCTAGGAGCGCCTCGTCAACGACAGGGATTGACTCTCTAGATCTGACGGTGCAGATCGCACCACGCGCTCGATTAGGAGAGACATCCCCCTGATGTTTTTAAATTCGAACCCAACGGTTGTACAAGATACACAGCACTCAACAATGCCCTCCTATACCAAAATAATATTCATCCATTTCCATCCCTTATGCACGGTCACTCCTCCAAAACCCCATTTCATATAATCCCAACCCCGACCTTGCCTAAATAATACAAGGCTGAACGCATCAATGAGTCTATGAGGGATTTTGTAAGCGCTTTGAATCCCACGTCCGTTGCACCAAATAATAAAAATTTTATTGCATCTATGGCTACCAAGACATTAGCAAGAACTTGCAGGATTTCTTCCAAACAAATCATCCTGATTTGTTCCTATTTCTGAACCTCATTTGGGACCTTCTCGATTATCATCAGGCTTTTATGATACACATAGATTTGTTCAAGTGATCCTTATGTTTCAGGATGAGATTTCATGCATGCTTTGAACTGGAGGTAAAATCAAAGGCATTGATCTAAAACTCGTTCGTGAGAAGCAACATTTATCTTCCAAAGGAAGAATAGGGAAAATCATGACGAAGATACCAATATAATCAAAGGTCAATAGACTGTTGAAGGGGACAAGTCTCTCGCAATGTTCTTACTTGAGTGTTATTAAAAAATTCGTAGTTACATAATATGCTGATTACAACTTATCAATTTGATTCATCTCATCTTGATTGGGGATTGTCCCAGTTTTATTAGTTTTTCTTAATATCGTTGACAATTGATGAGCATTTAATTTTGTTTTCTTGTTTTTAAAACTAAATGAATCAAACAAAATTAATAATCATAAGTCAATTGTCAAAAAAATTAAATGAACAAAAATGGTAAACATATTTTGTTTTCTTAAGTCAATTGTCAAACAAATTAAATGCTCATCAATTGTCAACAGTTAGAAGAAAAACTAAAAAAACAATGACAAACCCCATACAAGACGAGATGAATTAAATTGATAACTTTTAAATAACATATTACGTAATTATGATTTATTTAATAACACTCAATTGAAAACTTTGAGAGAGACCTGTCACCTTCAGCAGTCCATTGACCTTTGATTATATCTGTATCTTTGTCATGATTTTCCCTATTCTTCCCTTAAAAGATAGTTTGTTGCTTCTCACGAACGAGTTTTAGATAAGTGCCTCTAATTTTACCTCCAGTTCCAAGCATGCATGAAATCCCATCCGGAAACTTAAGAATCATTAGAACAAATGTATGTGTATCATAAATAACTGATGATGACCGAGAAGGTCCATCCTGGAGGTTTAGAAATCGGAACAAACTCAGGGGGATTTGTTTTGTAGATATCCTGCAACTTCTAGCTAATGTCTTGTTAGCCATGCATGCCATCAATTTTTTATTTGTTTGTTGCAATGGAAATGGGATTGAAAGCGCTTACAAAAATACCTCCTAGACTCATTGGTGTGTTCAGGCATGTAGAAATTAGGCAAGGCTGGGGTTGGGGATCATACCAAATTGGTTGTTGCAGGAATCACCCTACATAAGAGTACAAGAGTGAAGGTTAGACCCAATTTGAAAATGTGATGGAAAATTTTGAATATTATTTTAGTAAAGGAGGGTAGTGTTATGTGATGGATGAGGCGAAAGGATAGAGTTTGGTTGCACATCAGTCATAGTGGGAATTACTGGTTCTGTATAGGAATTCAGGAAAACTTAAAGAAAGGTGGGGAAAGTTTGTTACAGTACTTGTACCAAACTCCATATAGTTTTAGAGAGAAAAAGAAACCCAATAGAGAGAGAGAGAGATTGAGAAAGTATGTGAATAAAGGAGTCATGGTTCTAAAGATTTTATAAGGTCTACTTCTAAGATCTATTAAATAAAGAAAAAATAAAATAAAAGATAGTGTGACTCAAATGACACGTACCCATTGATGCTGAAGCATCAAACGGCTCAAATTCATTGTTGTATGACGATTCAGCTTCCAAAGTTAGCAACCCAAAAGGAAAAGATTTATGTTTCGATTTTTTATTATAAGTTCCTGTTTTTTGGGGTAATTTTAAGCAAAATAATAAATACGTAATGAGGTTGCTACAAAATTATCGACAAATATTAAGAATACACGAATGGGTGACATGTGGTGCTACTATAATTATTAAAACAAAATAAAAATTACACTATGACAACATTCCCAATTAGAGAAATGAATCTAAACAGTTAGATACATGATATTACTTTTAATTTTGCAAAGAAAAAATGACCTTTGTTTTTTATTTGGGCGGTCCCATATCCGTAATTGTGTCTTAAATAGGCTCAACAAAAAATCTCCTAGGAGCGCCTCGTCAACAACAGGGATTGACTCTCTAGATCTGACGGTGCGGATGGCACCACGCTCTAGATTAGCAGAGACATCCCCCTGATGCCTTTAAATTCGAACCCAATGGTTGTACAAGATACACATCACTCAACAATGCCCTCTGATCTGTACCTTTGATGTCTTAGACCGCTGTTTTCCAGGTCTTAGATCTCTGTATGCCTTGGTCGTTCTGCTAGCTCTGCTCCGGAGGGCGGGTGTACCTGCGATAACACTCCGACGCCCAAGTCAGGAACGGACGAGTAAAAATATACGTATTGATGAACAGTGTGTACCTGACAATTGACGCAATGAAAGCTTATATAGTGAGCGTGAGTCGCGCTCGTCCGTCGGATGATCGTACGGACAGATCAGAGCCGTTGATGCGGTTCCTTGCTTTTGTGCCCCTCTTCGCTGGGCCGATCTAGCGCCAGAGCATTGGATTTGGGCTTCGGCCCACTCCAGAACAGTTGCCCCCCAAGCCAAGGTCGCTCATGTGGCGGGCGCAGGCTTGTTTTACGATCATTTCTATGCCCGCGTCTCCGAGCGTGAGACCGGTCGGCCGACCGTTTCTGATTCGCGGTGGGCTTCGCTTGCGCTCTCATGACACGTGGCTCTCGTCAGGAAGTGGCGTTTCGTTTTTCCCCAGGGGTCATCAATGGTGTCTCGAATTTTGAAAAGGTGGTGTCTGGTCATGATGACGGTTTTGGTTTCAAGGCGTGTGCCAGTGAAGGGTCGCGTCGTTTCGCTTGCTTGCTTTCCAAACCTTATAAATATGTTGCCCCCTCTCCTCCTCAGTTTCTACTTTCATTTTCGGAGCTCGAAAAGCGGTCATAATTTCCTCCTGTTGCGGTCAAAAACTTGCTTCTTTATTCTGGCCAGGTGTCTACCCGTGCACGAATTTCAACTCAGGCGGTCTTATTCTTCTAGTCGTTTGATTTTATTCATCAAGGAGTATACTACCCTTAGACCGAACTTCTCTCCCACTCCGGGTATGCCCCTTTTTGTCTTGTTTATTTTAGCTCTAATTCTTGCATAGGGCGAGGAGGGGGTGTCAGGCTCGGGGTCGACCTTGTCGCCCCCTTCAGCAAATCATCGTTTAGGGTGAGCCTGACTTTCCTTCTCCTCACAGGGTAACGCAGTGGCGCGAACAAAGAAAACTGCGAGAATTTCTGGTCGTCAACCTGCGAGTATGGCCGAACATACTCGCTTTGGAGATGTCGGCACGAGCGGGTTCCCATCTGAGACTTTCTCTTCTACCGATCTTTCTTCTTCATCGTCCTCTGGACGCTCGTCAAACACGGTTGATACCGTCCAGTCTCCCCGAATGAATCCTACGCCCCCTCCAGTTCCAGACAACGAGGTACTGTCGGAAGAGCACGATTGGAGGGGTAGGCTTGATGTCGACCGCTCTTGGATATCCTCCGCTATAATCAACGAGCGCTCTGTCTTCCCACCCGGTGATGAGGTGTTGCCTCTTTTCACCAAGTTAATAGGTTACGGTGATCAGGAATGGCGAGCGGAGGGCGTACCACCTGACGAGCATGCTGCCATAATCCCGAATTCTTTAAAATTTATCATGTATTCCAACGTCCTCCGTGATTTGAGGGTTCGACCTCCCTTCACATTTTTCCAGAGACGTGTTTTAAGGACTCTTGGTGTTGCCCCTTCTCAACTCCACTTTAATGCTTGGGCGCTGGTTAAGTCGTTCGAGATAATAATGGCCGCTCTTGATCGGGAGGTAAATTGTCGTCTGTTCTTCTCATTGTTCGATGTTAGTCGCACAGTGGAGATGAGGAGCGAACCCAGGCTCTTCAAGCCATTCTGCGAATCGGTAAAAACTTGGAGGCACGCTTTCCTCTGGGTCGTTCCTGTTAACGATCGTGCTAAGGCAATGGTGGGAACTGTGGATGACGAAGGCCGCGTCTCCTCGATGAAGTTTCCTCTAGGTTGGTCGCACTCACACTACGATCGCGACACTATCCATTACCGGCATCAAAGGAGGCTGAGCGACTATGATCTTGAGAGTATTCGTATGTTAGAGACCTTGGTTAATTGGCTGCCAAAAGGGGTCATACCTTGTAACAAATTTGCTTGCCTCCGGACATCCGAGCAGGCTGAAAACAAACTTGGTGTGCTTTTATTTTTGCTTTTTACTTTGATCGTGATTTACCTTGTTCTGTCTCCTAATTCATCTCTCTACTTTCAGCTGAAATGACGGGCATCGGTTTCGCAGCTCTTTTGGCGAAGACAAAGTCAAGGAAACAGAAGAAGGTGTCTTTTGCTTCTCCGTCTCAACCATCCCGCGCTGAAGACGATCATGGGCCCGCTGGGGGCGGGCACGGAACGAGCTCAGCTTCTAAAAAGAGAGATCGGACTCAGAGTCCTCTGGACGCTATTCCGATCGACCTTGATCCTCCCCAAAAGAGAAGAGAGGCATCAAGAAGGTCGTCCTTGGACTTGGACGATCTCAAGGACGTGGATTTTGAACGCCTTAAGGCTGACCCTCTCCTCTTCGTAGCTGACATTGCCCAAGCAGCTTCTCAAAAGCTTGCTCGTTACAAATCTGAGGAGGCTGGCCGCCAAGCAGGTATGCGCTTACTTCACAGAAACTTGTGGTTGGAGGGTGATCTTTTGGATAAGACTGACAAGTATAAGTCCGCTCTTGGACACATTACAGATTTGCGGGCAGAGTTGGAGAGTACCAAAAAGAAGCTCGAGGATGCTGAGGTCGCCCTCCAACCCACAAAGGACGCACTTGGCTCAGTTACTGCTGAGCGTGATGCGGCCATGACAGCCAGAATAGATGCTGAAGCCAAACTTGCCACTGCTAATGCGAGCTTGGTTGAGCGGTCTAACCAGGTTATACAGTTGGAGGAGCGGGTGGTTGGTCTTGAGGAGAACCTGAAGGTTGTTGGGGGCGAGCGTGATCAGGCGAGGGGCGAGTTGGAGGCCCTGGAAGACATGACCATCTCTATTGCTAGCGGGCGTTTTGATGAGGCTGTAGCTCAGATTCGGTATTGCTATCCATCGCTGGAGATTAATCCAGAGATTGTGAACAACGATCATTTCCTGAGAAACGGGCAAATCGTTCGTCCCGCGGAGAAAGATGAGGATGGGAATGTCATCCAAGAGGAGACGGTTGTCTACAGTCGCCCTGAATGAGTTATTCCCTTCGTATTTAGTCAGCTTGTACTTTGTTTCTCTTTCCTTGTACTTTGCTGAATGTATTGCTTTTTCTTGTAATCAACAAGGAGCCCGGCCTTTTCCGGCCTGATGCTTAATGTTTTAAACGTATTTTGTCATAATCGTTCTTTAGACCTTTATCTAGGCTTGTTTTATTCGATTTCCTCATGTCGCGAGGCTGCCTGCAAACAGCTTACCAAGTTTCTACTTTAGATTTAGCTCGCTTGCAAGCATTTTTAGACTTAAGGTCGCTTAAGTTTGGCCCTTGGCAGTTTATCAAACTCGGTTTGAACTTAACTCGCCTTCGGGTTTGTTCGTTATTCGATCGATTAAGAACTAGAATCAAGAATTTAAGAAATTCCTCGTCGTTCTGTTGACGGACGAGCGGGCCTCAATAAAAAACCCCGTAGGGAAAAAGAGTGTCCCGCCCGTTTGATTTTCATTCATTATTTAACTGGAAACATGACATTCTTTCATATTTTACATGGCATCAAGTAAAGTATCTCCTGAGGTTTGTTGCATTCCAGGTGTTCGCAATCATTCCTCCACTCATGGTCTTCAAGATATATGCTCCTTTGCCCGTCTTGGCAGCTACTTGGTAGGGGCCTTCCCACGTTGGGGCTAGCTTGCCCTGGCCAGCATTTCTCTGGCCGATATCCGCCCTTCGTAGGACGAGCTGACCCACCTCGAACGACCTCGGAACGACCTTAGCGTTGTGTCTTGCGGTCATATTCTGTTTGACCAGCGTCTCTTTGAGGGCTGCCTTGCTCCGCAATTCTTCTACCAGGTCGAGCTCTTCCCTTGTTGCCTGCTCGTTCTCGGACGGCTGCAGAGGATTAGCCATTCTCCAAGTCAACTCTCTCATTTCCACAGGGATTAGTGCGTCCGTTCCATAGACCATCCTAAAGGGGGGCTCTCCCGTAGTTGAGTGTGGCGTGGTTCTATACGCCCATAGCACAGAGGGAAGCTCTTCTGCCCACCTTCCCTTGGCTTCATCCAGTCTTCTCTTTAGCCCCCTTAGGATGACTCTGTTGGCCGCCTCCGCCTGCCCGTTTGTTTGCGGGTGTTCGACCGACGTAAAACGCTGTTTTACGCCTTGTTCGACTAGAGTTTCTTGGAAATGTCGGTCCGTGAACTGTGTGCCGTTGTCTGACACGATGACTTCGGGAATCGCAAACCGTACCAAGATGTTTCTTTTGACGAACTTTAGGCAATTCTTCGAAGTGATTTTGGCTAAGGGCTCGGCCTCAATCCATTTTGTGAAGTAGTCCACTGCGACGATCAGAAATTTAAACTGACCAGGGGCGAGGGAAAAGGGGCCTAACAGGTCGATACCCCACCATGAAAATGGCCATGGAGAAGTCAAACAGTTAAGCTCGGTTGGAGGTGCAACGTGGGTATCTGCGTGCCTCTGGCACTTGTCACATTTCTTGACTAGGTCTTTCGCATCTGCCTCCATAGTGGGCCAGAAGTAGCCTGCTCTTAAAGCCTTCTTTACCAAAGCTCGTGAACCCAAGTGGTTCCCGCAGATTCCTTCATGAATCTCCTTCAACACATAGGCCGCTTCTGCTGGGAGGAGGCACTTGAGTAAGGGCATGGTGAATCCTCTTCTGTAGAGTTGCTCGTTAACTATCGAGTACGACGCTGCTCGCCTGCTAACGAGCGCAGCTTCTTTTGGATCCTTGGATTCCTCCCCGTCCTTTATGTAGTTATAGATGGGGTCGATCCAGGAAGGTGTTGAGTCGATCGTACATACGTCTGCTCCTAAGGCCGTATATAACCTCACACTTGGTTGAGATAGGACTTTTTGTATTACGCTTCTATGGTTACCGTTTTTCTTGGTGCTTGCCAGTTTGGACAAGAGGTCCGCCCTAGCGTTTTCGGTCCTTGGGACGTGCTTGACTTCAGCTTGCTCGAATTTATTCATCAACTCTTTGACCTTTGCTAAATATCTCTGGAGTATCTCGTCTTTGGCTAGAAAGATGGCTTTGATCTGGGAGATCGCTAGAAGTGAGTCTGATCGAAGCTCCACCCTTTTGACTTGCATCTCTAAAGCGAGCAACAACCCAGCGATGCAGGCCTCGTATTCGGCCTGATTGTTAGAAGTGGGGAACGAGAAAGCCAAGGAGACTTCAATGGTCGTCCCTTCTTCATTTTCAAGGATTAAGCCCGCTCCGCTGCCTTTACCATTGGACGATCCGTCAACGTGCAAAGTCCATGAGTTCTGAACTGGGTTCTCTGACCCTGGGGTCAATTCTGCGATAAAATCGGCCAAGACTTGTGCTTTTGCAGACGATCTAGGCTCATACTTTATTCCGAATTCTGATAATTCTACAGCCCATTTGATCATTCTGCCCGCTAGATCTGGGCTATGCAGGATCTGCCTAATGGGTTGGTCGGTGCGTAAGGTGATCTGGTGGGCCACGAAGTATGGTCTCAACCTTCGGGCTGAGACAATCAATGCCAGAGCCAATTTCTCAATCCTCTGATATCGTAGCTCGGGTCCTTGCATAACTTTGCTGACAAAGTAGACTGGATTTTGCTTCGTTCCTTCTTCTCGTATCAAGACTGCAGCCAAAGCCTCGTCCGTGATGGACAAGTACAAATAAAGAGTTTCTCCAGGTTCGGGGGTCGTCAAAATTGGAGGTTCTGCCAGAGACGTCTTCAATTGTTCGAGGGCCTGGTCGCACTCGGGCGTCCATTCAAATGTGGTCTCCTTTTTCAACAATTTAAACAAGGGCAAAGATTTGTTTGCTGCCTTTGAGATGAAACGAGAGAGAGCGGCCACCATACCATTGAGTTTCTGTATTTCTTTTTTGGTCGTTGGTGGTCTCATCTCAGTCACTGCTCTACATTTGTCTGGGTTGGCTTCAATTCCCCTTTCTGTGAGATGGAAACCAAGGAATTTGCCCGCTCTTACCCCAAAAGTGCATTTTTCTGAATTGAACCTTAACGAATTCTTTCTGGCTTCTTTGAATACTTCTTTTAAGTCGTTTACATGGGCTTGGTCCTGCTTGGTTTTGACAATCATATCGTCCAAATACACTTCCACCGTTTTCCCTATCAGATCCTGAAAGACATGGTTCATCATGCGCTGGTAGGTCGCTCCAGCGTTCTTCAGCCCAAATGGCATGACCGTGTAACAGAAATTCCCCTTGTCCGTCATAAATGCGGTCTTCTCCTGATCTGGTGGGTGCATGGCAATCTGATTGTACCCGGAATAGGCGTCTAAGAAGGACAGGATCTTGTATCCACATGCATTATCGACAAGACGATCGACACTTGGGACGGGGAAAGCATCCTTCGGGCATGCTCGGTTGAGATCGGTGTAGTCCACGCACATCCTCCACTTTCCATTCGCCTTTTTGACCAAGACGACATTGGATAACCATGTGGTGTATTTTATTTCTTTAATGAACCCTGCTTCGAGCAGGTCTTCAACAGTCTGGCACGCTGCTCGTGCTTTTTCTTCCTTCTGAACTCTTCTTTTTTGAGCCACCCATTTTGCTCCTGGATCCACAGTTAAGTGGTGGCAGGCCACTTGGGGTGGGATACCGGGCATGTCGGCCGTACTCCAGGCGAACAGGTCTGCATGATCCTTCAAACATTGAACGAGCTCGTCCCGAACCTTAGGGGGGAGGTTTTTCCCTATTTTGATCGTTCTCTCTTGGTCGTCCCCTAGCATGATGTGATAGAATTCCCCGTCTGGTTCAGGTCGCTTAATTCGTTTCTTTAGCTCTTTAGTCAGAAGGTCGTCCCCTTCTTCCTCTTCGCTATCAGGGTCGTAGCGGGCATCTAAGTCGGCCAGGTTAACTTGCTCGCCGCTTTTCATTTCTTTCTCTATTTATCTCGCTACGCTTTTCCCTTTTTCTTTAAGCCCCAAAAGGAAAACTCGCTTGGCGGACAATAAGTCTGCCTGGATGGTGGACACTTCCCCAGCTTTAGTGTAGAATTTCATTTTCAAGTGGACGGTGGAGGGCACTGCTTCCAAGCGGGCAAGGGTTGGTCGACCAATGATACATTGATACACGGACTTACAGGGTAACACAATAAAATCTGTTCTGACCGTTCTACAGAGCGGATTCTCTACCGTATCGTCCCCAAAAGTTACCATCAGCTCTATCCGTCCTATAGGAGTTGTCGAGGCTCCATTAAACCCGGTCAAGACCGTTTCTCTATATGGCCTCAAATCATCCTTTGAAATTTTTAGGACGTCCAAAAGGTCTTCAAATATTATGTCCGCTGAACTTCCTTGGTCCACCAATATTCGCCTAACCTCCATGTTTGCCATTACTGCTATTATGACTAAGGGAACTTCGTAGTTGGTGTAACACCCCCCTTACGTATTCTACCATTTTAATTAATAAAATCAGAGTTGGAAAATTTCTTTTTAAAACTCAACCATCACAAGGGAGATATCACATTTTCGTCGTTTCAAAAACCAAACATCACATAATGAAATCATCAACATAAAGTAGTACGATACATAGCACATAATCGGGACGAACCCTCACAATACACCTGTCATGACATAACAGTCGGATATACAACTCGCAGCGGAAATAAATACATATCTCATACATATGTATAATACATCACCAAAGTACACTGTCTAATAACAGTACAAAATACAACTCCTAAAGTGTTTCGCCCCCCGGGTGCTACGTATCAGAGCATGACACCAAAAACCGGAAATAAGGAAGGTAGAACCTTCACTCGCTATCACCTGCAGGTTGCCGACATAAGAAGCAACACGAAAGCAGAAGGGTGAGTCTCTAACATATAATAGAATATGTGATAATCAAATATGATAGAGAAAAACACAATTAAAACACCAATCTACCATAAACCGGCACACCACAACAATTCACAATACATAACTCAGCTACACCAATAAACATCACCAAATGCGTATGTATATGCATGCAAATGCAACCCAACACCAAGGGCATATGCATGTGGATCCATTCATCACCTAAAAATAAGCCTTGAGGGCATTTATCACCAAAGTTGCCGAAGCCTAGACCGCAGCCTCTTCATCACCAAAAATGCACATGATTTATGCGACACCATGAACAATGTAGAACACACACCAAAATCACCAAAATCAGCACCACTCATCATCACCAATAATTGTTTTATCACCAATAATTATTTTATCACCAATAATTATTTTATCATCACCAAAATCACCAACACCACTCCACTTTACAGCTCTAAGGCTCACACCGATATTTTTGACAAATTATAAGTCCAACCGTGGATAAACACCCACACTTGAGTTTTACAACTCAAACAGTACACACCGGCACACTAAACCGGCAAATCCGGCAAAACTGCACTCCGGCAGCTCCGGCAGCCCCGGGCAACACACTAGGCCCCACACCTAGTCAACATCACTGGCAAAACTGCCAGACAGCTCCCTTGAATACAGCACACAGCACTGGCGCACCTGAGCAACGCTGCCAGGGCGCCTGCACTTTGGCACAAAATTTGGGCAGCACACACAAAGTTGGCGCCCAGCACAAGGGCTCCAGGCAGCGTGCACCAACCAACTTGGGCACGGTACCCGCGCCCAAACCACCGCGAACCCAGGGACCACTCTTGGCCCCGGCTCTAGTACTTCCTCTCTCCTAGATGCTCCACAAGGGCTCACCACAATTTGGGCCCTGACACGCCACTTGGGCCCATGCCCAAATTGACAAAAAATCACAAAAACAGGATTCTGGCGCCTAGACACATGGCTCCAAACAGCTCTGGAAACCAACTTGGGCACGGTGCCCGCGCTCAAACCACTCGTGTATTTTGGACAAACTCTTAAACCGCCCCTTTTACTAACCCTATACTAGGTGCGCCACTAGGGTCCACCATCATTGGGGCCCTGTCTCGCCACTTGGACCCATGCCCAAGTTGGCAAAAAATCATTTTTCATGCACACTGCACAGTTTTGGCGCCTAGACACTCTGCACCCGGACACGCTTAGCAACCAATTTGGGCACGATGCCCGCGCCCAAACCACACACATTTTTGGGAAACACCCTTGCACGGCCACTAGTACTCATCAAACACTAGGTGCGGCAATGGGCCCCACCACCATGGGCCCTCTGCCTCGCCACTTGGGCTCATGCCCAAGTTGGCTAAAAATCACATTTTTGGCGCCTAGCACACTACCCACACCAAGCCACACTTCACCAAACCTAACCATTCCAACTTCAACTTCACCACCAATTCTAACCTTCAACAACCACAATTTCAACACCAATAACAACATCAATATCACCATATTCAATCATCAAATTTCATATCCGATTCACACAAGATTTCACCAACTCATTGAGACATTTTCACAAACACATAATGTGCAATTTTTGACAACTTTTTATTTCAACAAAACAACACCAAAACCACACCCAAATTAGTTCAAAGACATCACCAAACAATCAATTCTCATATTCAATCAACAAAATTCATTCAACCACATCAAAAACCCCTAAAACCCTATTCTAACATATTGAAAACACAAACCCTATTATAGGTTAGGAGAGCCCCCTTACCTTGAATTCCTTGAAGAAAATAAGCCCTAATCCAAGCAATTCCTCTTGAAAAATCAACAAAATCCCTTCCCTTTCTCTTCTTCTTGCTACGTCCTCTTCTCTCCTTTTTCTCTCTTTTCTTTGTTTCTTACTTTGATAAAAAAAAATGAAAGGAAACAACACTAAGTCACTTAGTCAAATATGATGACTAAGTCTTCAAATTCAATTTGACTTCTATGTCTTCAAAGTAACTTTGATTACCTTATGGGCCTAAAATGATTATGGGCCTTTGGGCTTAATACCCACACCTCTTCAAACTTGCATTCCAACTCCTAAACCAATAAGTTAACATATCAATTAACTTAATTATAATTAAAATGTCGTAAACCCTAATAATCAATTAAATAAATAACTGAATTATTTTGGGGTGTTACAGTTGGGGGTTCCATCAATGAGATCCTCGTCTCCAAAGGAGATGGATGGTCGCCCACTAAGTGGTCTTGGAGCCAAGGTCGAAGCAACACTCATGATTTCATCCCATCTTCTTTTGATCGATCTGTTGGTTGAGGCGTTGGTGGGGACTCCTCCCGAGATTACCATGGCGACTGGCCTCCCTCTTGACTTTCTTGTGTCTACTGCGTCCTCATCATCGTCGTCCTCTTCTACGACTTTGATCGTTTCATTTGCTTCTGCTTTCCCTTTTCTAGGTGAACGGGCCACTTGCCTCTCTCCTCGTGTTTCACCGTTATCTCTTTTCACATATTGGGTCAACTTCCCTCTTCTGATCAGGGCCTCCACATCATCTTTAAGAGCCATGCAATTGTTTGTGTCATGCCCATTGCTCTTGTGGTATCTACAGTATTTTTTGGATGGGCGCTGCCCGTCTTTAAGCACAAGAGGTTCTGGTGGTTTAATATCCCTGAATTCAGTGTTTGCACATTCTGCCAATATGTTCGCGTACGAAGTGTTTAACTTGGTGCGCTCAGCAAACCTCTTGACCTTATTCTCTTTGCTCAGGCGATTACCGATATACTCTTCCCTAATCCTTTGATCTTTTTCTGGTCGCGGACGTTGACTCATGCCCGCTTCAGCGGCTTCTATGGCGGTCGTTCTTTCCTCGTAATTCATGAACCTTTGAGATTGCCTGAGGAACGTCTCTAGGAACGTGGAGTCCCACTTCTACTTCAAAACGAGTTCCTCTTAAGAGTCCTGTCCTTAGGAAGAACAACCTCTGGTTGTCGTCTAAGTTCCTGACTTGGTCGGCTTCGCGGTTCAACCTTTCCACATAACTCCTCAGAGATTCCTCCGGACCCTGTCTGATGGCGATCAGAACATCTTGGGATTTTGGCTTGATTCTAGAAGTCGTGAACCGGGCGGTGAACACCCTTGCCATCTGTTCCCAGGATGAAATGGTATTGGGTTTTAGTTCGGTGAACCAATCCAACGCTGACCCCTCTAAAGTAAGGGGAAAGATCTTGCATTTGACCGGCCCAGGCGCTCCACGATACTTCATCATAATATCAAAGTGCTTTAAATGAGCGTCCGGATCTTTCATGCCGTTGTACATCTTAAGGTCGGTTGGAGGCTTCTGCAATGAGCGCGGGATGCGGAATTCGTCTATTTCTCTAGTATACGGTCCAAGTCCGGTATCCCTTCTATCTTGACTGTAGTGATTGGCGTAAGCTTTTGATCGATGCGAGTATCGTTCGATAGATCGGCTTCGAGAACGGGCGGGCGAACCGGTCGAACCGTGGGAGGAACCTTCGTGCGACGATTCTTCGAGCCAGTAAGTATAATCAGTCGTGGACGGGGTCTTTCTAGGTGGGGTGGTCGCTCCTCCTCGTCCCCTTCTTGGGGGTGGAGATCGATGGACCAGCTGCCTTCGCGGAGGCGATCGATGGGCCCTTGAAGGGCGTGCTCGCACGGTTGAAGTGTGCTCATGGTGAGGTTGCTGCTCTGGTGCTGTGTGCGCTCTCCTCGAGGGGATCTGATCTTCCAGGTGAGTGAGGCGGTCGTCATTGCGGTTCAGAGTCTGATTACGGTCGCGCAGTAGTTCTCGCAGCTCTTGGACCAGGTCGGCAGGGAGTTCCACCGTAACCTGCTGTGCGGGGGTGGCGCTGGTGCCTTCAACACCTGTTGGAGGTGGTCGAGCGGGGATTTCAGCAATACTTTGTAGACGAGCGATGGCCCTTGATCTGTACCTTTGATGTCTTAGACCGCTGTTTTCCAGGTCTTAGATCTCTGTATGCCTTGGTCGTTCTGCTAGCTCTGCTCCGGAGGGCGGGTGTACCTGCGATAACACTCCGACGCCCAAGTCAGGAACGGACGAGTAAAAATATACGTATTTATGAACAGTGTGTACCTGACAATTGACGCAATGAAAGCTTATATAGTGAGCGTGAGTCGCGCTCGTCCGTCAAACAAATTAAATGCTCATCAATTGTCAACAGTTATAAGAAAAACTAAAAAAACAATGACAAACCCCATTTAAGACGAGATGAATCAAATTGATGACTTTTAAAAAACAATTATGTAATTATGAGTTATTTAATAACACTCAAGTGAAAACATTGTGAGAGACATGTCCCCTTCAGCAGTCCATTGACCTTTGATTATATCAGTATCTTCTTCATAATTTTCCCTATTCGTCCTTTAAAAGATAGTTTGTTGCTACTCACGAACGAGTTTTAGATAAGTGCCTCTAATTTTAGATATGTGTATCATAAATAACTGATGATGACCGAGAAGGTCCAACCTGGAGGTTCAGAAATCGGAGCAAACTCAGAGGGATTTGAAGAAAATTATGTCTTGTTAGCCATGCATGCCACACTACGCCAGATGTTGAAGAAAATAGCGCATCCCTAAGTAGCGCTTCTTTAAAAAATGCTACGCATTGATAGAACAGAATAGGCATGGGTAGCGGTTGGTCCTCTAAGCGCTGCTTATAGGTGTAACGGGCTAAGCAATGGGCAGTGCCTTGTATATAAGCGCTGCTTATAGGTGATACGCGCCTAGGCAATAGGCAGCGTTTCCTAAAAAGCGCTACTTATAGGTGAAATGCGTCCTCCAATAAGCATCACTTTTTAGGGAACGCTGCCTATTGCCTAGGCGCGTATCCCCTATAAGCAGCGCTTATGGAGCAAGCGCTGTCCATTGATATAAAGCGCTACACCTATAAGCAGCGCTTATAAGTAGAAAGCGCTGCCCTTTGCCTTTTTTTTCCCGTTTTCTTACACTAGCTAAGCTTCCAACGTCTCTCTCTCTTTCTCACTTTCGTTCTCCTCAGCTCCCACTCTCTCCCTCTCACGAAAACCCACCCATTTTCGTTTTTATCTCTCTCTTTCTCAACCATCTTCAACCCTTCTTCAAGGAAAACCCACCATTTTGTTTCTCTCTCTCTCTCTCTCTTTCTCAACCATTTCGTCTCTCTCTCTCTCTCCCTCACGTACTCTCACCATTTCGTTTCTCTCTTTATCTCTCTCTCTCAACCATCTTCAAGCCATTTCTTTTTGGTGACATATTCAACCATCTCCAAGCCAAGCATCTTTGAAGGTAACGCATAAACTCATTTCTTGTTTTGCATTTAAAGTGTTATTGTGATATATGTGGTTGTTTTACTTGGTTTATCATATTGTGACATTGTGTATATGTAGTTGTTTTGATGTGTGTTGTCTCTTTTGCTTTGCATTTAAAGTGTTTGTGTTTTTGACTCAAAGAATACCAATTGCAATAAATAGAAGAATTTTGTAAATGAATGATTGAAATTAGGATTGCTTGTTGTTCTAGTTATTTTAATGGCATTGAAACCTTAGGTTAGATGATTCAAACTTCATGCTTGTTGATTGGTTCTTTGAAAGGGTGAAGTGCTTCTAAACTTGAGGGGAAATGTAGGTGTAGTGTTTGTTGAAATGTCCAAATGAAATGCTTGTTAATTTAATGTTGCTCTAGGTTAAGGGATTCTTGTGTTGTATTTATAAATTTGAGGTATTTAGTGAAATGCATTTTAATTGAATGTTGTTCTAGGTTAAGGGATACTTGTGATGTATTTCTAAACATGAGAAATTGAGGATTGTTGCTGAATATGTGAATTGTTGTTAGGTTTTGCGAGTTTGTTTTGTCGGAGCTTTGCATTCGATGTTCGAGAGTTCGGTTCATTTGCTAGTGCGTGGTTCGCCTAGGTTGGAGTTCATTGTTGCTTCCACTTGTTCAAGTACTTTTGTTGTTTAAAACTAGAGTGCTATTTATTTATTTAAAACTGAAATTGCCTCTCTTATTTATTTTATGTGTTCCTTTTCTTTTAGTTGTGCTTGAAATGAAAGATTGATACCTAACTTGTGATGAAGTTCAGTCTTGGCAACAACAATGATTCTAAAAATCAATTGCTAACAACTGTTTAACCATGATGATTTATTTCTTCATAGATATTGCATTGATATATAGGCTTTGTTTTCTTGATACCTATCAAATATAAGTTATGCAAACTCTTCTATTACTATTTTTTTGAAATAGATCACCTTTTTTTATATTATATATTTTATACTTGAACAAGAATATAAGTTATGCAAACTTGTATATGTGTGGTGAATAAAACTAGCAAAGTAAAATCGAATATGCCTAAATATGCGAATAGTGCGTGATTATGTTTTATTGCAGGTCAGATGGCGGATCATAGTGATCATGACAGCGATCATGAGTGTGATGTTGAAAAGTATATCAGAAAGCAGGCTCCTCGGGGAATGACGGTCAAAAAAAATATCATCAATCGAGTAAATAAAGGAAAAGGAAAAGTACCAGTAAGTTACTAATTACTAATTAACTTATGAATTCAACACTTAGTTTTAATTGTTTGTTAACTAATTTACTAATGACATAATGTAGGTGGTGTGGAATATTAAGGGTCAGCCAATTGGGGATAATCGCGCAGATTTTGTTACCTTCCTCGGTAGTAAGGAAAAACAAATGATACCAATTACAATCAGTACTTGGAGTGAGAAAAGTGTTGTTTTGAGGAAACACAAAGAGGAGTTTTGGTTAACAATACAGATATATAATTTTACATCTCTTTTGTAATCTTATGTAATAAATTTGTAACCATATATATTTATATCATTTTCATTGAATATGTGTATGCAGAAATATTTTGATGTGGATGAGTCCCAAAAAGACTTGTGTATGAAGGAAGCTGGAAAGCTACATCGGAATTTCAGAGGTAGTCTAAAAAAAACGGTTGTTTGATAATAGTGGAAACCTCAGATGGAAGCCTCCAACGCCATATAGTGGATTTATTACGGAGGAGGATTGGGTTACATTTGTTAGGAGACGCACCGAAGATGAAGATTTCATGGTTAGTACTATAATATATTAAGTTATAACTTAAAATATAGTTGACAATTATATATTATACATTAATGTATACTTATGTCTCTAAATAGAAACTATGCCAAGCGAATCGAGAGAGAGCTTCTGGTTGTGAATACCCTTATAGAGGCGGTGCTAGTGGATATCAAGTTTTTGAAGAGAGATTGGTAAGACACAATAAGCTTGATTTCTCTTTGTTTAATAAATCTTTTGATTTATAATTTCTTAACGTTTGGTAAATTTAAATATAGTTGGAGGAGAGTGGGAAAGGTCCTACTAAAGAAAGCATTGAGCGACATTTTTTGTGGGTAGCAGCCAGACAAAAGGATCGGGAGGTTGTGGATCCCAAAACTAAGGAGGTGACCAATAGAATTGTAAGTATTTCCAAAATTCGAATATTGTTTTGAAACTTTTATGATCTATAAAATGTATAATAATTTTATTTATTATACTTTTGTTTGTGAATCGGGAAACCATATCAGAGTCTGTGGCACAGGGAGAGATCACTGATTGCTCTGAAAAGGAAATCCTTACTCGTGCCTTGGAAAAGGAAGAATACACAGGTCGTACAAGGGGTTGTGGATTTGGCGTTAATCCG
This sequence comes from Astragalus glycyphyllos, assembly GCA_963573325.1. NCBI lineage: Eukaryota > Viridiplantae > Streptophyta > Magnoliopsida > Fabales > Fabaceae > Astragalus > Astragalus glycyphyllos. Next base: position 51,255,365 of record OY754312.1, on the reverse strand, counting down.
TCCAACTACCTTGGATCAAAGAAGAGAACTTATGATAAGCATCATGATTGTAAACAAAGTAGAGAGTTGCGGGTATTGTATGAAGGTCTAAGGTCTGAACTTAGTCAAATCAAATTGCAGTATGGGTTGGTTTCGCCTGCAGTACCATCCCCTGCCATAGATAGCGCACGAGATAGCTGCACCATTCCGTCAACTAAGGTATTAATTATTTTTTTTGACAATAAATAAGAAATTAATTATTAAACTCTCTTTCATCAACGCAATGTATTTATTAATTTTTGTTTATAATTGATTTAGGACAACAATGAGTGTGAGTGTGAATTGTATATCTCAAACTCACACCAAATGGTTGCAATAGGCTTCACATGTGACCAATTGGGAACTTTGATGCACAATTTACCCATACCTTCAGATCATGTTAGAGTCAGAGTTGACTGTGCAATTGTGGAGGATGCACCATTGCCTGCTCCAATACCCACTATAGATTTACTAACTGTGCAAGATGCAGTTGGTACATTTGTGGCATGGCCAGCACACCTTATTGTTGTAAGTGACAATATATTTGTAACTAACTAATTATTTTATTTTGTCATTTATTGTGTGCTAGCTAACGAATTATTTTATTTATATATAGGTACGCCAAAATGCAAAATCTAGGGGCAAAAGTGTTAGCAAAGCAATATCTACTAGCAGGAAAGTGTCTCGGTCCGGCCCTTCAACACAAGTTTTTTGCCTGCCCCTCAAAAAGTGACTCGGCCCTCTCCTCCTCCAACAGTGACTCAGCCCTCTCCTCCTCCAACAGTGACTCAGCCCGCGCCTCCTCGAAAAGTGACTCGGTCCTCCGTTGCTCCAAAAGTGACTCATCCCGCCCCTCCTCCAAAAGTGGCTCGGCCCGCCCCTCCAAAAGTGACTCGGCCCGCCCCTCCAAAAGTGACTCCGCCCGCCCCTCCTCCAGTAGTGTGTCAGCCCTCCGCCTTTTCCATTGATGATTCTAGGATTATTTTGTATACCGAAATGCATGCGCAATTCAAGATGGATGATGGAATGCCGCTTGTATTACAGATGGATGACAACATTTTTGGAAATCCCGATCAACTATTGATAATCCCAAAACAGGATATTAATGATTTATGTCAAATGAATTGGGTAACCAGTGTTTGTATTAGAGCATATATCAGGTACGTATGTAATTTATTATTTAACATCATTAAGTTTATTTTATTATATCGTTAATTTAATTTGTATATATATATATATACCTCTAATTGTAGATGCTTGTATCATAACATTTTGGTCCCTTCGGAGCAGACACAGAGATATGTATTCTTGTGTCCGGATAGTACACACCTCCGTAATGCCAGGGAGGATCTGTCTAATTATAACGACCTTGTGGAACAAAACAAGACAGATGTTACAAATTATATCACTCGACGCTTATTGGATGCTCAACATACAGGCGTCGATACCATGTTTTTGGCACCATGTCTCGTAGGGTGAGAGATTTAATCTATTCTTATATAACATGCATTTTTTAAATACTAGTCAATTACTTATTCAAAGTTTTATTTTGTAGGGATCATTGGATTTTGCTTGCAATAAATCCTAAGACAGATACGGTGTACTACATTGATTCTGTGCATGGTCATTTCAACACCCACCCAGACTTGGTTGTGATATTTAATAGGTGTGTGTATTTCGATCACTTTGCATATTTCTTTGTTTTAGTTGTTAACTATATGTATTTTTAATAATATAGTTATATCCAATTGTGTTCAGTTGTTTGAAGGAATATTGGGGATTGGAACAATCACAAACAAAATGGGTGCCAATAGAGGTAAGTTTGTAATCAATCTTCTCATATATTTATTTACATTATTGTTGTCAAAAAAATGTATTAAATTAAATTTAACAATTAACTAATCTTTTGTTTTGTAGTGTCCGAAATAACCAAATAACAATGATTGTGGGTATTACGTAATGAGATTTATGAAGGAAATTATTACCCACAACCAAATGGTTATCACCAGACAGGTATCTTTACAAAAGTCTTTTTTATTTTGATTTAACCATATATTTCAATTCTAATTTTATTTAATTATATAATTTCAGTATTTTCTCGATTGTCGGTGGAAGACATACTCTACTGCACAGATTGATGAGCTTAGAGGAGAGTGGTGCCATTATGTCTCGCAATTCTTTTGATTTTAGATAGATTGTAATTTTGTAAATTGTTAGAGTTTTATTTGGATACATGCATATGAATTGGTTCATGCATATGTAAGTTGCTAACTTGTTTTAATTTAGATACATATTGTAAGTAGCTTGCTAGTTTTGGATACATGCATATGAATTGGTTCATGCATATGTAAGTTGCTAACCTGTTTTAATTTAGATACATATTGTAAGTAGCTTGCTAGTTTTGGATACATATTGTTAGAGAGTTTGATTTGGTGCATTTGGATATATAACTGGTTTATATATACATATGTTGTTAGTATATAATGGATTGGTTTGGTATTAATTGGCTGTATATTACCCGGAAATTATCAAATGTAAAAAGGAAAATACAAAAAAATAGAAAAAAAAGAAAAAAAATTAAACAATGGGCAGCGCTTGGTGGGAGAAGCGCTGCTCATTCAGCTAGCGCGTATAGCAATGGGCAGCGCTTGGTAAAGGGAAGCGCTGCCCATTGCTAAACGTGGTAGGTAAATGAGCAGCGCTTGGTGGGAGAAGCGCTGCTCATAAACCTAGCGCGTTTAGCAATGGGCAGCGCTTGGTAAAGGGAAGCGCTGCACATTGCTAAACGTGCTAGGTGAATGGGCAGTGCTTCCGTTTACCAAGTGCTGCCCATTGCTATACGCGCTAGGTGAATGAGCAGCGCTTCTCCCACCAACCGCTGCTCATTCACCTAGCGCGTTTAGCAATGGGCAGCGCTTCCCCTTACCAAACGCTGCCCATTGCTAAACGCTCTAGGTGAATGAGCAGCGCTTCTCCCTTCAAACACTGCCTATGGCTATTAATGAGCAGCGCTTCTCAAACGCTACCCATTTTTGAGGAGGAATCACCAGTGCCAAATTTAGCAGCGCATAGAAACGCTGCCCATGGCTAAAAATAACGCTGCCCATCCCCAAATCTGTTGTAGTGCCATCAATTTTTTAGTTGTTTGGTGCAATGGAAATGGGATTGAAAGCGGTTACAAAAATATCTCATATATTTGTTGTTTGTTCCAATTTCTGAACCTCATTTGGGACCTTCTCAATTATTATCAGGCTTTTATGATACACATACATTTGTTCAAGTGATCCTTAAATTTCAGGATGAGATTTCATGCATGCTTTGAATTGGAGGTAAAATCAGAGGAGCTGATCTAAAACTCGTTCGTGAGAAGCAACAGACTATCTTCCAAAGGAAGAATAGGAAAATCATGACAAAGATACCAATATAATCAACGGTCAATGGACTGTTGAACGGGACAAGTCTCTCTCAATTTTCTTACTTGAGTGTTATTAATAAATTCGTAGTTACATAATATGCTTATTACAAGTTATCAATTTGATTCATCTCATCTTGAATGGGGTTTGTCCTAGTTTTATTAGTTTTTCTTAATATTGTTGACAATTGACGAGCAAAATTAAATGAGTCAAACAAAATTAATAATCATAAGTTGATTGTCAAAAAAATTAAATGAAACAAAACTGGTAAACATATTTTGTTTTCTTAAGTCAATTGTCAAACAAACTAAATGCTCATCAATTGGTAACAGTTACAAGAAAAACTACTAAAACAATGACAAACCCCATTCAAGACGAGATGTTTCAAATTGATAACTTTTAAAAAACATATTATGTAACTGTTATTTATTTACTTCCACTCAAGTGAAAACATTGAGCGAGACCTGTCCCCTTCAGCAGTCTATTGACCTTTGATTATAACAATATCTTCGTCATCGTTTTCCCTATTCTTCCATTAGAAGAAAGTTTGTTGTTTCTCACGAACGAGATTTAGATAAGTGCCTCTGATTTTAGCTCTAGTTCCAAGCATGCATGAAATCTCATCCTGAAACTTAAGAATCACTAGAACAAATGTATGTTTATCATAAAAGACTGATGATGACCAAGAAGGTCCAACTAGGAGGTTCAGAAATCGGAGCAAACTCAGGGGGATTTGTTTAGTAGATATCCTGCAACTTCTAGCTAATGTCTTGTTAGCCATGCATGCCATCAATTTTTTAGTTATTTGGTGCAATGGTAATGGAACTGAAAGCGCTTACAAAAGTCACTCCTAGACTCATTGGTGTCTTCAGCCTTGTGGAAATTAGGGAAAGTAGGGGTTGGGATCGTACCTAATGGGCTGTTGGAGGAATCACCCTACATAAGACTACTAGAGTGAAGGTTAGACCCAATTTGACAATGTGATGGATATTTATGAATATTATTTTTGTATAGGAGGGTTGTGTTATGTGATGGAGGAGGCGAAAGGATAGAGTTTGGTTGCACATCAGCCATAGTGGGGATATCTGGTTCTGTATAGGAATTTAGGAAAACTTAAAGAAAGGTGGGGAAAGTTTGTTACATTACTTGTAACAAACTCTGTATAATTTCTGAGAGAGAACGAAACCCAATAGAGAGAGAGAGAGATTCAGAAAGTATGTGAAAAAGGCAGTCATGGTTCTAAAGATTTTATAAGGTCTACTTCTAAGATCTATTAAATAAAGAAAAAAATAAAATAAAAGATAGTGTGGCTCAAATTACCCGTACCCATTGATGAAGAAACACCAAACGGCTCAAATTCATTGTTGTTTGACGATTAAGCATCCAAAGTGAGCAACCCACAAGGAAAATATTTATGAATTGATTTTTTATAATTCACTCCTGTTTTTTAGGGTAATTTTTAGTAAGATAATAAAAATGTAGTGAGGTTGCTACAAAATTATCGACAAATATTAAGAATACACGAGTGGGTGACATGTAGTGCATTTATAATTATTAAATCAAAAGAACAAAATAAAAATTGCATTATGACAACATTCAAAATTAGAGAAATGATTCTAAACAGTTAGATACATGATATTGCTTTTTTATTTTGTAAAGAAAAAATGACCTTTGATTTTTTAGTAGGGCGGTTCCATATCCGTAATTGAGCCTTAAACTGGCCCAACAACATGCCTCCTAGGAGCACCTCGTCAACGACAGGGATTAACTCACTAGATCTGACGGTGCAGACCGCACCATGCTCTCGATTAGCAGAGACATCCCCTTGATGCCTTTAAATACGAACCTAACGGTTGTACAAGATACACATCACCCAACAATGCCCTCCTATACCAAAATAATATTCATCCATTTCCATCACATTCTCAATTTGGGTCTATCCTTCACTCTAGTATTCTTATGCACGGTTACTCCTCCAAAACTCCATTTTGTATAATCCCAAACCCTACCTTGCCTAAATAATACAAGGATGAACACATTAATGAGTCAATGAAGGATTTTGTAAGCGCTTTCAATCCCATGTCCATTGCACCAAATAATAAAAAATTTATAGCATCCATGGCAACCAAGACATTAGCAAGAACTTGCAGGATTTCTACCAAACAAATCATCCTGAGATTGTTTCAATTTCTGAACCTCGTTTGGGACCTTCTCGATTATCATCAGGCTTTTATGATATACATACATTTGATGAAGTGATCCTTAAATTTCAGGATGAGATTTCATGCATGCTTTGAACTGGAGGAAAAATCAGAGGCACTGATCTAAAACTCGTTCGTGACAAGCAACAAACTATCTTCCAAAGGAAGAATAGGGAAAATAATGACGAAGATACCAATATAATCAAAGGTCAATGGACAGCTGAAGGGGACCAGTCTCTCTCAACGTTCTTACTTGAGTGTTATTAAAAAATTCCTAGCTACTTAATATGTTTATTACAAGTTATCAATTTGATTCATCTCATCTTGAATGGGGTTTCTCTTAGTTTTATTAGTTTTTCTAATTATCGTTGACAATTGATGAGCATTTAATTTCGTTTTCTTGGTTTTAATACTAAATTAGTCAAACTAAATTAATAATCATAAGTCAATTGTCAAAAAAATTAAATGAGGCAAAACTATTTTGTTTTCTTAAGTCAATTGTCAAACAAACTAAATGCTCATCAATTGGTAACAGTTAGAAGAAAAACTAGTAAAACAATGACAAACCCCATTCAAGACGAGATGAATCAAATTGATAACTTTTAAAAAACATATTATGTAATTATGATTTTTTTTATAACTCTCAAGTGAAAACATTGAGAGAGACCTGTCCCCTTCAGCAGTCCATTGACCTTTTATTATACCAGTATCTTCGTCATGATTTTCCCTATTCTTCCCTTAGAAGATAGTTTGTTGTTTCTCACGAACGAGTTTTAGATAAGTCCCTCTGATTTTAGCTCCAGTTCCAAGCATGCATGAAATCTCATCCTGAAACTTAAGAATCACTAGAACAAACGTATGTGTATCATAAAAGACTAATGATGACCGAGAAGGTCCAACCAGGAGGTTCTTAAATCAGAGCAAACTCAGGGGGATTTGATTAGAAGATATCCTGCAACTTCTAGCTAATGTCTTGTTAGCCTTGAATGCCATCGATTTTTTAGTTGTTTGGTACATTGGAAATGGGACTGAAAGCACTTTCAAAAATCCCTCCTAGACTCATTGGTGTGTTCAGCCTTGTGGAATTTAGGCAAAGTAGGGGTTGGGGACCATACCAAATGGGTTGTTCGAGGAATCACCTTGCATAAGAACACTAGAGTGAAAGTTAGACCCAATTTGACAATGTGATAGATATTTATGAATATTATTTTGGTATAGGAGGGTAGTGTTATGTGATGGGTCAGGCAAAAGGATAAAGTTTGGATGCACATCAGCCATAGTGGGGATATCTGCTTCTGTATAGGAATTCAGGAAAACATAAAGAAAGGTGGGGAAAGTTTGTTACAGTACTTGTAACAAAGTCCGTATTATTTTAGAGAGAGAAAGAAACCAAATAGAGAGAGAGAGAGAGATTGAGAAAGTCTATGAAAAAAGCAGTCATGGTTCTAAAGGTTTTATAAGGTCTACTTCTAAGATCTATTAAATAAAGATAAAAATAAAATAACAGATAGTGTGACTCAAATGACACGTACCCATTGACTTTGAAGCATCAAACGGCCCAAATTCATTGTTGTATGACGATTATGCTTCCAATGTTAGCAACCCAAAAGGAAAATATTTATGTATTGATTTTTTATTATTAATACTAGTTTTTTATGGTAATTTTTAGTAAAATAATAAAAATGTAGGGAGGTTGCTACAAAATTATCGAGAAATATTAAGAATACACGAGTGGGTAATATGTGGTGCTTCTATAATTGTTAAAACAAAAAACAAAATAAAAATTGTATTATGACAGCATTCACAATTAGAGAAATGAATCTAAACAGTTAGATACATGGTATTGCTTTTTATTTTGTAAAGAAAAAATGACCTTTGTTTTTTATTAGGGAGGTCCCATATCCATAATTGTGCCTTAAACTGGCCCAACAACACGCCTCCTGGGAGCGCCTCGTCAACGATAGAGACTGGCTCTCTTGATCTGACCGTTCAGATCGCACCACACTCTCGATTAGCAGAGACATCCCCCTGATGCCTTTAAATATGTACCAAACGGTTGTACTAGATACACATCACCCAACAATGCCCTCCTTACCTTCACTCTAGTATTCTTATGCATGGTCACTCCTCCAAAACCCCATTTCATATAATCCCAACCCCTACCTTGCCTAAATAATACGTGGCTGAACACATCAATGAGTCTATGAGGGATTTTGTAAGCACTTTCAATCCCTTGTCCATTGCACCAAATAATAAAAAAATTATGGCATCCATGGCTACCATGACATTAGCAAGAACTTGCAGGATTTCTACAAAACAAATCATCCTGAGTTTCTTCCAATATCTGAACCTCATTTCGGACCTTATGGATTATCATTAGGCCTTTATGGTACACATACATTTGTTCAAGTGATCATTAAATTTAAGGATGAGATTTCATGCATCCTTTGAACTAGAGGTAAAATCAGAGGCACTGATCTAAAACTCGTTCCTGAGAAACAACAAACTATCTTCCAAAGGAAGAATAGGGAAAATCATGATGAAGATACCAATATAAACAAAGGTCAATGGACTGCTGAAGGGGACAAGTCTCTCTCAATGTTCTTACTTGAGTGTTATTAAAAAATTCCTAGCTACATAATATGTTTATTACAAGTTATCAATTTGATTCATCTCATCTTGAATGGGGTTTCTCCTAGTTTTATTAGTTTTTCTTATTATCGTAGACAATTCATGAGCATTTAATTTCGTTTTCTTGGTTTTAATACTAAATTACTCAAACAAAATTAATAATCATAAGTCAATTGTCAAAAAAATTAAATGAGGCAAAACTATTTTGTTTTCTTAAGTCAATTGTCAAACAAACTAAATGCTCATCAATTGGTAACAGTTAGAAGAAAAACTAGTAAAACAATGACAAACCCCATTCAAGACGAGATGAATCAAATTGATAACTTTTAAAAAACATATTATGTAATTATGATTTTTTTGATAACTCTCAAGTGAAAACATTGAGAGAGACCTGTCCCCTTCAGCAGTCCATTGACCTTTTATTATACCAGTATCTTCGTCATGATTTTCCCTATTCTTCCCTTAGAAGATAGTTTCTTGTTTCTCACGAACGAGTTTTAGATAAGTCCCTCTGATTTTAGCTCCAGTTCCAAGCATGCATGAAATCTCATCCTGAATCTTAAGAATCACTAGAACAAACGTATGTGTATCATAAAAGACTAATGATGACCGAGAAGGTCCAACCAGGAGGTTCTTAAATCAGAGCAAACTCAGGGGGATTTGATTAGAAGATATCCTGCAACTTCTAGCTAATGTCTTGTTAGCCTTGAATGCCATCGATTTTTTAGTTTTTTGGTACAATGGAAATGGGACTGAAAGCATTTACAAAAATCCCTCCTAGACTCATTGGTGTATTCAGCCTTGTGGAATTTAGGCAAAGTAGGGGTTGGGGACCATACCAAATGGGTTGTCCGAGGAATCACCTTGCATAAGAATACTAGAGTGAAAGTTAGACCCAATTTGACAATGTGATAGATATTTATGAATATTATTTTGGTATAGGAGGGTAGTGTTATGTGATGCGTCAGGCAAAAGGATAAAGTTTGGATGCACATCAGCCATAGTGGGGATATCTGGTTCTATATAGGAATTCAGGAAAACACAAAGAAAGGTGGGGAAAGTTTGTTACAGTATTTGTAACAAACTCCGTATTATTTTAGAGAGAGAAAGAAACCAAATAGAGAGAGAGAGAGAGATTGAGAAAGTCTATGAAGAAAGCAGTCATGGTTCTAAAGGTTTTATAAGGTCTACTTCTAAGATCTATTAAATAAAGATAAAAATAAAATAACAGATAGTGTGACTCAAATGACAAGTACCCATTGACTTTGAAGCATCAAACGGCTCAAATTCATTGTTGTATGACGATTAAGCTTCCAATGTTAGCAACCCAAAAGGAAAATATTTATGTATTGATTTTTTATTATTAATACCAGTTTTTTGTGGTAATTTTTAGTAAAATAATAAAAATGTAGGGAGGTTGCTACAAAATTATCGTGAAATATTAAGAATACACGAGTGGGTAATATGTGGTGCTTCTATAATTGTTAAAACAAAAAACAAAATAAAAATTGTATTATGACAGCATTCACAACTAGAGAAATGAATCTAAACAGTTAGATACATGGTATTGCTTTTTATTTTGTAAAGAAAAAATGACTTTTTTTTATTAGGGCGGTCCCATATCCATAATTGTGCCTTAAACTGGCCCAACAACACGCCTCCTGGGAGCGCCTCGTCAACGATAGAGACTGGCTCTCTTGATTTGACCGTTCAGATCGCACCACACTCTCGATTAGCAGAGACATCCCCCTGATGCCTTTAAATATGTACCAAACGGTTGTACTAGATACACATCACCCAACAATGCCCTCCTTACCTTCACTCTAGTATTCTTATGCACGGTCACTCCTCCAAAACCCCATTTCATATAATCCCAGCACCTACCTTGCCTAAATAATACAAGGCTGGACAAATTAATGAGTCTATGAGGGATTTTGTAAGAACTTTCAATCCCTAGTCCATTGCACCAAACAATAAAAATTTATGGCATCCATGGCTACCAAGACATTAGCAAGAACTTGCAGTATTTCTATAAAACAAATCATCCTGAGTTTGTTCCAATTTCTGAACCTCATTTCGGACCTTATGGATTATCATTAGGCCTTTATGGTACACATACATTTGTTCAAGTGATCATTAAATTTCAGGATGAGATTTCATGCATGCTTTGAACTAGAGGTAAAATCAGAGGCACTGATCTAAAACTCGTTCTTGAGACACAACAAACTATCTTCCAAAGGAAGAATAGGGAAAATCATGATGAAGATACCAATATAATCAAAGGTCAATGGACTGCTGAAGGGGACAAGTCTCTCTCAATGTTCTTACTTGAGTGTTATTAAAAATTCCAAATGGGTTGACCGAGAAGGTCCAACCATGAGGTTCTTAAATCAGAGCAAACTCCGGGGGGTTTGTTTAGAAGATATCCTGCATCTTCTAGCTAATGTCTTGTTAGCCTTGAATGCCATCAATTTTTTTGTTGTTTGGTACAATGGAAATGGGACTGAAAGCGCTTACAAAAATCCCTCCTAGACTCATTGGTGTGTTCAGCCTTGTGGAATTTAGGCAAAGTAGGGGTTGGGGACCATACCAAATGGGTTGTTGGAGGAATCCCCTTGCATAAGAGTACTAGAGTGAAAGTTAGACCCAATTTGACAACGTGATAGATATTTATGAATATTATTTTGGTATAGGAGGGTAGTGTTATGTGATGGGTGAGGCAAAAGGATAGAGTTTGGTTGCACATCAGCCATAGTGGGGATATCTCGTTCTGTATAGGAATTCAGGAAAACATAAAGAAAGGTGGGGAAAGTTTGTTCCAGTACTTGTAACAAACTCCATATAATTTTAGAGAGAGAAAGAAACCAAATAAAGAGAGAGAGAGCGAGAGAGAGAGAGAGAGAGAGAGAGATTGAGAAAGTCTATGAAGAAAGCAGTCATGGTTCTAAAGGTTTTATAAGGTCTACTTCTAAGATCTATTAAATCAAGAAAAAAAATAAAATAAAAGATAGTGTGACTCAAATGACACTTACCCATTGACGTTGAAGCATCAAACGGCTCAAATTCATTGTTGTATGACGATTAAGCTTCCAAAGTGAGCAACCCAAAAGGAAAATATTTACGTATTGATTTTTTATTATTAATACCTGTTTTTCGGGGTAATTTCTGGTAAAATAATAAAAATGTAGGGAGGTTGCTACAAAATTGTCGAGAAGTATTAGGAATACACGAGTGGATAATATGTGGTGCTTCTATAATTGTTAAAACAAAAAACAAAATAAAAATTGTATTATGACAGCATTCACAATTAGAGAAATGAATCTAAACAGTTAGATACATGGTATTGCTTTTTATTTTGTAAAGAAAAAATGACCTTTGTTTTTTATTAGGGCGGTCCCATATCCATAATTGTGCCTTAAACTGGCCCAACAACACGCCTCCTCGGAGCGCCTCGTCAACGATAGAGACTGGCTCTCTTGATCTGACGGTTCAGATCGCGCCACACTCTCGATTAGCAGAGACATCCCTTGATGCCTTTAAATACGAATCAAACGGTTGTAGTAGATACACATCACCCAACAATGCCCTCCTTACCTTCACTCTAGTATTCTTATGCACGGTCACTCCTCCAAAACCCCATTTCATATAATCCCAACCCCTACCTTGCCTAAATAATACAAGGCTGAACACATCAATGAGTCTATGAGGGATTTTGTAAGCACTTTCAATCCCTAGTCCATTTCACAAAATAATAAAAAAATTATGGCATCCATGGTTACCAAGACATTAGCAAGAACTTGCAGGATTTTTACAAAACAAATCATCCTGAGTTTGTTCCAATTTCTAAACCTCATTTCGGACCTTATGGATTATCATTAGGCCTTTATGGTACACATACATTTGTTCAAGTGATGATTAAATTTAAGGATGAGATTTCATGCATCCTTTGAACTAGAGGTAAAATCAGAGGCACTGATCTAAAACTCGTTCCTGAGAAACAACAAACTATCTTCCAAAGGAAGAATAGGGAAAATCATGATGAAGATACCAATATAAACAAAGGTCAATGGACTGCTGAAGGGGACAAGTCTCTCTCAATGTTCTTACTTGAGTGTTATTAAAAAATTCCTAGCTACATAATATGTTTATTACAAGTTATCAATTTGATTCATCTCATCTTGAATGGGGTTTCTCCAAGTTTTATTAGTTTTTCTTATTATAGTTGACAATTGATGAGCATTTAATTTTGTTTTCTTGGTTTTAATACTAAATGAGTCAAACAAAATTAATAATCATAAGTCAATTGTCAAAAAAATTAAATGAGGCAAAACTATTTTGTTTTCTTAAGTCATTTGTCAAACAAACTAAATGCTCATCCATTGGTAACAGTTAGAAGATAAACTAGTAAAACAATGACAAACCCCATTCAAGACGAGATGAATCAAATTGATAACTTTTAAAAAACATATTATGTAACTATGATTTTTTTAATAACACTCAAGTGAAAACATTGAGAGACACCTTACTACGCCAGAAGTAGGAAAAATAGGCGCTACCTTAAGCAGCGTTTATTAAAAAGCGCTAGGTAAGGTGAAACGGTCAAAGGGATAGGCAGCGCTTATTTGGAAAGCGCTGGTTATTGATAAAATGCGCAAGGCAAAAGGCAGCGCTTAAATGAAAAGCGCTGGGTATTTGTAAAACACGCAAGGCAAAAGGCAGCGTTTATATGGAAAGCGCTGGGTATTCGTAAAAACACGCAAGGCAAAAGGCAGCGTTTATATGGAAGCGCTGGGTATTGGTAAAACACGCTAGGCAATGGGCAGCGTTTATATGGAAGCGCTGCCCATTGGTAAAACACGCTAGGCAATGGGCAGCGTTTATATGGAAGCGCTGCCCATTGGTAAACCACGCTAGGCAATGGGCAGCGTTTATATGGAAGCGCTGCCCATTGGTAAAACACGCTAGGCAATGGGCAGCGTTTATATGGAAGCGCTGCCCATTGGTAAAACACGCTAGGCAATGGGCAGCGTTTATATGGAAGCGCTGCCCATTGGTAAACCACGCTAGGCAATGGGCAGCGTTTATATGGAAGCGCTGCCCATTGGTAAACCACGCTAGGCAATGGGCAGCGTTTATTTGACAAGCGCTGGGTAATGCTAAAAGCGCTAGGCAAAGGGTAGCGCTTCTAATGAAAACGCTGCCCATTGCTATTGTTTTTATTTTTCGTTTTCCACGCACAACTCTCTTTCTCTCTTTCTTTCTCGCGCTCACTCTAGCTCTCACACTCTAGCTCACCATTTTTGTTCTCACTCTCACACTCTCACCATTTTTTTTTCTCACTCTCATTTTCGTTCTCACTCTCACTCATACGTGGCTCTCATTTTCGTTTCTCCAAAGCTCATTTCTTCCCATTTTCGTTTCTCTTCCACACTTCTCCATTTTCGCACTCTCACACTCTTCCACACTTCTCCATTTTCACAAAGGATTTCGGACTTGGAAGCTCATTTCTTCCCCATTTTCGTTTCTCTTTCACTAAGGTTAGTATTATTACATGTTGTTCTAATTATTTTAATGCCATTGGTAACTTAGGTTAGATGATTGAAATTTAATGCTTGATGATTGGTTCTTTGAAATGGTGTTTCTAAATATGAGGGAAAATGTAGGTGTAGTGTTTGTTGAAATGTCCAAATGAAATGGTTGTTAATTTAATGTTGCTCTAGGTTAAGGGATTTTATAAATTTGAGATATTTAATGGCATTGGTACCTTAGGTTAGATGATTGAAAGTTGATGCTTGATGATTGGTTCTTTGAAATGGTGTTTCTAAACTTGGGGGAAAATGTAGGTGTAGTGTTTGTTGAAATGTCCAAATGAAATGCTTTTTAGTTTAATGTTGCTCTAGGTTAAGGGATTTTATAAATTTGAGATATTTATGATTGCTTATTGTTCTAGTTATTTTAATGGCATTGAAACCTTAGGTTAGATGATTCAAACTTACATCATATCCAAGAAAAGGAAAAGGTAATTTAGACTTACATCATATGCTTTTATCTATTTCCAAGTAGTTATTTTACATAGTTTTCATCTTCTTGTCTGTTTAATTATTTTGGATAGATAAATATAACAATAACAATGATTATGTTTTATTGCAGGTTAGATGGCGGATCATAGTGATCATGACAGTGATCATGACAGTGATCATGACAGCGATCATCAGTGTGATGTTGAAAAGTATATGAGAAAGCAGGCTCCTCGTGGAATGACTGTCAAAAAAGATATCATCAATCGAGTAAATAAAGGAAAAGGAAAAGTACCAGTAAGTTACTAATTACTAATTACTAATTAATTTATTAATTCAACACTTAGTTTTAATTGTTTGTTAACTAATTTACTAATGACATAATGTAGGTGTTGTGGAATATTAAGGGCCAGCCAATTGGGGATAATCGCGCAGATTTGGTTACCTTCCTTGGTAGTAAGGTAAAACAAATGATACCAATTACAATCAGTACTTGGAGTGAGAAAAGTGCTGTTTTGGGGAAACACAAAGAGGAGTTTTGGTTAACAATACAGGTATATAATTTTACATCTCTTTAGTAATCTTATTTAATAAATTTGTAACCATGTATATTTATATCATTTTCATTGAATATGTGTATGCAGAAATATTTTGATGTGGATGACTCCCGAAAAGACTGGTGTATGAAGGAAGCTGGAAAGCTACATCGGAATTTCAGGGGTAGTCTAAAAAAAATGGTTGTTTGATAATAGTGGAAACCTCAGATGGAAGCCTCCAGCGCCATATAGTGCATTTATTATGGAGGAGGATTGGGTTACATTTGTTAGGAGACGCACCAATGATAAAGATTTCATGGTTAGTACTATAATCTATTAAGTTATAACTTAAAATATAGTTGAAAATTATATATTATACATTAATGTATACTTATGTCTCTAAATAGAAACTATGCCAAGCGAATCGAGAGAGAGCTTCTGGTTGTGAGTGACTCAGCCCTGTCCTCCTTCAAAAGTGACTCAGCCCGCCCCTCCTCTAAAAGTGACTCGGTCCTCCCTTGCTCCAAAAGTGACTCAGCCCGCCCCTCCAAAAGTGACTCAGCCAGCCCCTCCTCCAATAGTGTGTCAGCCCTCCGCCTCTTCCATTGATGATTCTAGGATTATTTTGTATACCGAAATGCATGCGCAATTCATGATGGATGATGAAACCACGCTTGTATTACAGGTGGATGACAACATTTTTGGAAATCCCGATCAACTATTGATAATCCTAAAACAGGATATTAATGATTTATGTCAGATGAATTGGGCAACCAGTGTTTGTACTAGAGCATATATCAGGTACGTATGTAATTTATTATTTAACATCATTGAGTTTATTTTATTATATCGTTAATTTAATTTGTATATATATATACCTCTAATTGTAGGTTCTTGTATCTTAACATTTTGGTCCCTTCGGAGCGGACACAGAGATATGTGTTCTTGTGTCCGGATAGTACACACCTCCGTAATGTCAGGGAGGATCTGTCTAATTATAACGACCTTGTGGAACAAAACAAGAAAGATGTTACAAATTATATCACTCAACGCTTATCGGATGCTCAACATACAGGCATCGATACCATGTTGTTGGCACCGTGTCTCGTAGGGTGAGAGATTTAATCTATTCTTATATAACATGCGTTTTTTAAATACTAGTCAATTACTTATTCAAAGTTTTATTTTGTAGGGATCATTAGATTTTGCTTGCAATAAATCCTAAGACAGATACGGTGTACTACATTGATTCTGTGCATGGTCATTTCAACACCCACCCAGACTTGGTTGTGATATTTAATAGGTGTGTGTATTTCGATCACTCTGCATATTTCATTGTTTTAGTTGTTAACTATATGTATTTTTAATAATATAGTTATATCCAATTGTGTTCAGTTGTTTGAAGGAATATTGGGGATTGGAACAATCACAGACAAAATGGGTGCCAATAGTGGTAAGTTTGTAATCAATCTTCTCATATATTTATTTACATTATTGTTGTCAAAAAAATGTATTAAATTAAATTTAACAATTAACTAATCTTTTGTTTTGTAGTGTCCGAAACAACCAAATAACAATGATTGTGGGTATTACGTAATGAGATTTAAGAAGCAAATTATTACCCACAATCACATGGTTATCCCCAGACAGGTATCTTTACAGAACTCTTTTTTATTTTGGTTTAACCATATATTTCAATTCTAATTTTATTTAATTATATCATTTCAGTATTTTCCCGATTGTCGGTGGAAGACATACTCTACTGCACAGATTGATGAGCTTAGAGGAGAGTGGTGCCGTTATGTCTCGCAATTCTTTTGATTTTAGATAGATTGTAATCTTGTAAATTGTTAGAGTTTTATTTGGATACATGCATATGAATTGGTTCATGCATATGTAAGTTGCTAACTTGTTTTAATTTAGATACATATTGTAAGTAGCTTGCTAGTTTTGGATACATGCATATGAATTAGTTCATGCATATGTTAGTTGCTAACTTGTTTTAATTTAGATACATATTGTAAGTATCTTGCTAGTTTTGGATACATATTGTTAGAGAGTTTGATTTGGATACATATTAATTTGTTAATATTGTAAGTTGCTAAGTTTTAGATACATATAATAACTTGTTAGCTAGTTTGTTTTGGTTTGTGATCATATTGGTGCATTGGGATATATAACTAGTTTATATATATATTTATATATATATATATATATATATATGTTGTTAGTATATAATGGATTGGATTGGTATTAATTGGCTGTATATGACCAGGAAATTATCAAATGTAAAAAGGAAAATACAAAAAAACAAAAAAAAAAGGAAAAAAAAATTAAACAATGGGCAGCGTTTGGTGGGAGAAGCGCTGCCCATTCACCTAGCGCGTATAGCAATGGGCAGCGCTTGGTGGGGGAAGCGCTGCTCATTCACCAGCAATGGGCAGCGCTTCCCTTTACCAAGCGCTGCCCATTGCTATACGAGCTAGGTGAATGGGCAGCGCTTCTCCCACCAAGCGCTGCTCATTCACCTTGCGCATTTAGAAATGGGCAGCGCTTCCCCTTACCAAACGCTGCCCATTTCTAAACGCGCTAGGTGAATGAGCAGCACTTCTCCCTTCAAACGCTGCCTATGGCTATTAATGAGCAGCGCTTCTCAAACGCTGCCCATTTTTGGGGAGGAATCACCAGCGCCAAATTTAGCAGCGCCCAGAAACGCTGCCCATGGCTAAAAAAAAACGCTGCCCATCCCCAAATCTGTTGTAGTGCCTGTCCCCTTCAGCAGTCCATTGACCTTTTATTATACCAGTATCTTCGTCATGATTTTCCCTATTCTTCCCTTAAAAGATAGTTTGTTGTTGCTCACGAACGAGTTTTAGATAAGTCCCTCTGATTTTAGCTCCAGTTCCAAGCATGCATGAAATCTCATCCTGAAACTTAAGAATCACTAGAACAAACGTATGTGTATCATAAAAGACTAATGATGACCGAGAAGGTCCAACCACGTTCTTATATCATAGCAAACTCAGGGGGATTTGTTTAGAAGATATCCTGCAACTTCTAGCTAATGTCTTGTTAGCCTTGAATGCCGTCAAATTTGTTGTTGTTTGGTACAATGGAAATGGGACTGAAAGCGCTTACAAAAATCCCTCCTAGACTCATTGGTGTGTTAAGCCTTGTGGAATTTAGCCAAAGTAGGGGCTGCGGACCATACCAAATGGGTTGTTGGAGGAATCACCTTGCATAAGAGTACTAGAGTGAAAGTTAGACCCAATTTGACAATGTGATAGATATTTATGAATATTATATTGGTATAGGAGGGTAGTGTTATGTGATGGGTGAGGCAAAAGGATAGAGTTTGGTTGCACATCAGCCATAGTGGGGATATCTGGTTCTGTATAGGAATTCAGGAAAACATAAAGAAAGGTGGGGAAAGTTTGTTACAGTACTTGTAACAAACTCCATATAATTTTAGAGAGGGAAAGAAACCAAATAGAGAGAGAGAGAGAGAGAGAGAGAGAGAGAGAGATTGAGAAAGTCTATGAAGAAAGCAGTCATGGTTCTAAAGGTTTTATAAGGTCTACTTCTAAGATCTATTAAATAAAGAAAAAAAATAAAATAAAAGATAGTGTCACTCAAATGACACGTACCCATTGACGTTGAAGCATCAAACGGCTCAAATTCATTGTTGTATGACGATTAACCTTCCAAAATGAGCAACCCAAAAGGAAAATATTTACGTATTGATTTTTTATTATTAATACCTGCTTTTCGGGGTAATTTCTGGTAAAATAATAAAAATGTAGGGAGGTTGCTACAAAATTATCGAGAAGTATTAAGAATACACGAGTGGGTAATATGTGGTGCTTCTATAATTGTTAAAACAAAAAACAAAATAAAAATTGTATTATGACAGCATTCACAATTAGAGAAATGAATCTAAACAGTTAGATACATGGTATTGCTTTTTATTTTGTAAAGAAAAAATGACCTTTGTTTTTTATTAGGGCGGTCCCATTTCCATAATTGTGCCTTAAACTGGCCCAACAACACGCCTCCTGGGAGCGCCTCGTCAACGAGAGAGACTGGCTCTCTTGATCTGAGGGTTCAGATCGCGCCACACTCTCGATTAGCAGAGACATCCCTTGATGCCTTTAAATACAAACCAAACGGTTGTACTAGATACACATCACCCAACAATGCCCTCCTTACCTTCACTCTAGTATTCTTATGCACTGTCACTCTTCCAAAACCCCATTTCATATAATCCCAACCCCTACCTTGCCTAAATAATACAAGGCTGAACACATCAATGAGTTTATGAGGGATTTTGTAAGCACTTTCAATCCCTTGTCCATTGCACCAAATAATAAAAAAATTATGGCATCCATGGCTACCAAGACATTAGGAAGAACTTGCAGGATTTCTACAAAACAAATCATCCTGGGTTTGTTCCAATTTCTGAACCTCATTTCGGACCTTATGGATTATCATTAGGCCTTTATGGTACACATACATTTGTTCAAGTGATCATTAAATTTCAGGACGAGATTTCATGCATGCTTTGAAGTAGAGGTAAAATCAGAGGCACTGATCTAAAACTCGTTCCTGAGAAACAACAAACTATCTTCCAGAGGAAGAATAGGGAAAATCATGATGAAGATACCAATATAATCAAAGGTCAATGGACTGCTGAAGGGGACAAGTCTCTCTCAATGTTCTTACTTGAGTGTTATTAAAAAATTCCTAGCTACATAATATGTTTATTACAAGTTATCAATTTGATTCATCTCATCTTGAATGGGGTTTCTCCAAGTTTTATTAGTTTTTCTTATTATCGTTGACAATTGATGAGCATTTAATTTTGTTTTCTTGGTTTTAATACTAAATGAGTCAAACAAAATTAATAATCATAAGTCAATTGTCAAAAAAATTAAATGAGGCAAAGCTATTTTGTTTTCTTAAGTCAATTGTCAAACAAACTAAATGCTCATCAATTGGTAACAGTTAGAAGAAAAACTAGTAAAACAATGACAAACCCCATTCAAGACGAGATGAATCAAATTGATAACTTTTAAAAAACATTTTATGTAACTATGATTTTTTTAATAACACTCAAGTGAAAACATTGAGAGACACCTGTCCCCTTCAGCAGTCCATTGACCTTTTATTATACCAGTATCTTCGTCTTGATTTTCCCTATTCTTCCCTTAGAAGATAGTTTGTTGTTTCTCACGAACGAGTTTTAGATAAGTCCCTCTGATTTTAGCTCCAGTTCCAAGCATGCATGAAATCTCATCCTGAAACTTAAGAATCACTAGAACAAATGTTTGTGTATCATAAAAGACTAATGATGACAGAGAAGGTCCAACCAGGATGTTCTTAAATAAGAGCAAACTCAGGGGGATCTGTTTAGAAGATATCCTGCAACTTCTAGCTAATGTCTTGTTAGCCTTGAATGCCATCAATTTTTTAGTTGTTTGGTACAATGGAAATGGGACTGAAAGCGCTTACAAAAATCCCTCCTAGACTCATTGGTGTGTTCAGCAATGTGGAATTTACGCAAAGTAGGGGTTGGGGACCATACCAAATGGGTTGTTGGAGGAATCACCTTGCATAAGAGTACTAGAGTGAAAGTTAGACCCAATTGACAATGTGATAGATATTTGTGAATATTATTTTGCTATAGGAGGGTAGTGTTATGTGACGGGTTAGGCAAAAGGATAGAGTTTGGTTGCACATCAACCATAGTGGGGATATCTAGTTCTGTATAGGAATTCAGGAAAACATAAAGAAAGGTGGGGAAAGTTTGTTACAGTACTTGTAACAAACTCCGTATAATTTTCGTGAGAGAAAGAAACCAAATAGAGAGAGAGAGAGAGAGAGAGAGAGAGAGAGAGAGAGAGAGAGAGAGAGAGATTGAGAAAGTCTATGAAGAAAGCAGTCATGGTTCTAAAGGTTTTATAAGGTCTACTTCTAAGATCTATTAAATAAAGAAAAAAAATAAAATAAAAGATAGTGTGACTCAAATGACACGTACCCATTGACGTTGAAGCATCAAACGGCTCAAATTCATTGTTGTATGACGATTAAGCTTCCAAAGTGAGCAACCCGAAAGGAAAATATTTATGTATTGATTTTTTATTATTAATACCTGTTTTTTGTGGTAATTTTTAGTAAAATAATAAAAATGTAGGGAGGTTGCTACAAAATTATCGAGAAATGTTAAGAATACATGAGTGGGTAATATGTGGTGCTTCTATAATTGTTAAAACAAAAAACAAAATAAAAATTGTATTATGACAGTATTCACAATTAGAGAAATAAATCTAAACAGTTAGATACATGGTATTGCTTTTTATTTTGTAAAGAAAAAGTGAACTTTGTTTTTTATTAGGGCGGTCCGATATCTATAATTGTGCCTTAAACTGGCCCAACAACACGCCTCCTGGGAGCGCCTCGTCAACGATAGAGACTGGCTCTCTTGATCTGACGGTTCAGATCGCGCCACACTCTCGATTAGCAGAGACATATCCCTGATGCCTTTAAATACGAACCAAACGGTTGTACTAGATACACATCACCCATCAATGCCCTCCTTACCTTCACTCTAGTATTCTTATACACGGTCACTCCTCCAAAACCCCATTTCATATAATCCCAACCCCTACCTTGCCTAAATAATACAAGGCTTAACACATCAATGAGTCTATGAGGGATTTTGTAAGCACTTTCAATCCCTTGTCCATTGCACCAAATAATAAAAAAATTATGGCATCCATGGCTACCAAGACATTAGGAAGAACTTGCAGGATTTCTACAAAACAAATCATCCTGGGTTTGTTCCAATTTCTGAACCTCATTTCGGACCTTATGGATTATCATTAGGCCTTTATGGTACACATACATTTGTTCAAGTGATCATTAAATTTCAGGACGAGATTTCATGCATGCTTTGAAGTAGAGGTAAAATCAGAGGCACTGATCTAAAACTCGTTCCTGAGAAACAACAAACTATCTTCCAGAGGAAGAATAGGGAAAATCATGATGAAGATACCAATATAATCAAAGGTCAATGGACTGCTGAAGGGGACAAGTCTCTCTCAATGTTCTTACTTGAGTGTTATTAAAAAATTCCTAGCTACATAATATGTTTATTACAAGTTATCAATTTGATTCATCTCATCTTGAATGGGGTTTCTCCAAGTTTTATTAGTTTTTCTTATTATCGTTGACAATTGATGAGCATTTAATTTTGTTTTCTTGGTTTTAATACTAAATGAGTCAAACAAAATTAATAATCATAAGTCAATTGTCAAAAAAATTAAATGAGGCAAAGCTATTTTGTTTTCTTAAGTCAATTGTCAAACAAACTAAATGCTCATCAATTGGTAACAGTTAGAAGAAAAACTAGTAAAACAATGACAAACCCCATTCAAGACGAGATGAATCAAATTGATAACTTTTAAAAAACATTTTATGTAACTATGATTTTTTTAATAACACTCAAGTGAAAACATTGAGAGACACCTGTCCCCTTCAGCAGTCCATTGACCTTTTATTATACCAGTATCTTCGTCATGATTTTCCCTATTCTTCCCTTAGAAGATAGTTTGTTGTTTCTCACGAACGAGTTTTAGATAAGTCCCTCTGATTTTAGCTCCAGTTCCAAGCATGCATGAAATCTCATCCTGAAACTTAAGAATCACTAGAACAAATGTTTGTGTATCATAAAAGACTAATGATGACAGAGAAGGTCCAACCAGGATGTTCTTAAATAAGAGCAAACTCAGGGGGATCTGTTTAGAAGATATCCTGCAACTTCTAGCTAATGTCTTGTTAGCCTTGAATGCCATCAATTTTTTAGTTGTTTGGTACAATGGAAATGGGACTGAAAGCGCTTACAAAAATCCCTCCTAGACTCATTGGTGTGTTCAGCAATGTGGAATTTACGCAAAGTAGGGGTTGGGGACCATACCAAATGGGTTGTTGGAGGAATCACCTTGCATAAGAGTACTAGAGTGAAAGTTAGACCCAATTGACAATGTGATAGATATTTGTGAATATTATTTTGCTATAGGAGGGTAGTGTTATGTGACGGGTTAGGCAAAAGGATAGAGTTTGGTTGCACATCAACCATAGTGGGGATATCTAGTTCTGTATAGGAATTCAGGAAAACATAAAGAAAGGTGGGGAAAGTTTGTTACAGTACTTGTAACAAACTCCGTATAATTTTCGTGAGAGAAAGAAACCAAATAGAGAGAGAGAGAGAGAGAGAGAGAGAGAGAGAGAGAGAGATTGAGAAAGTCTATGAAGAAAGCAGTCATGGTTCTAAAGGTTTTATAAGGTCTACTTCTAAGATCTATTAAATAAAGAAAAAAAATAAAATAAAAGATAGTGTGACTCAAATGACACGTACCCATTGACGTTGAAGCATCAAACGGCTCAAATTCATTGTTGTATGACGATTAAGCTTCCAAAGTGAGCAACCCGAAAGGAAAATATTTATGTATTGATTTTTTATTATTAATACCTGTTTTTTGTGGTAATTTTTAGTAAAATAATAAAAATGTAGGGAGGTTGCTACAAAATTATCGAGAAATGTTAAGAATACATGAGTGGGTAATATGTGGTGCTTCTATAATTGTTAAAACAAAAAACAAAATAAAAATTGTATTATGACAGTATTCACAATTAGAGAAATAAATCTAAACAGTTAGATACATGGTATTGCTTTTTATTTTGTAAAGAAAAAGTGAACTTTGTTTTTTATTAGGGCGGTCCGATATCTATAATTGTGCCTTAAACTGGCCCAACAACACGCCTCCTGGGAGCGCCTCGTCAACGATAGAGACTGGCTCTCTTGATCTGACGGTTCAGATCGCGCCACACTCTCGATTAGCAGAGACATATCCCTGATGCCTTTAAATACGAACCAAACGGTTGTACTAGATACACATCACCCATCAATGCCCTCCTTACCTTCACTCTAGTATTCTTATACACGGTCACTCCTCCAAAACCCCATTTCATATAATCCCAACCCCTACCTTGCCTAAATAATACAAGGCTTAACACATCAATGAGTCTATGAGGGATTTTGTAAGCACTTTCAATCCCTTGTCCATTGCACCAAATAATAAAAAAATTATGGCATCCATGGCTACCAAGACATTAGGAAGAACTTGCAGGATTTCTACAAAACAAATCATCCTGGGTTTGTTCCAATTTCTGAACCTCATTTCGGACCTTATGGATTATCATTAGGCCTTTATGGTACACATACATTTGTTCAAGTGATCATTAAATTTCAGGACGAGATTTCATGCATGCTTTGAAGTAGAGGTAAAATCAGAGGCACTGATCTAAAACTCGTTCCTGAGAAACAACAAACTATCTTCCAGAGGAAGAATAGGGAAAATCATGATGAAGATACCAATATAATCAAAGGTCAATGGACTGCTGAAGGGGACAAGTCTCTCTCAATGTTCTTACTTGAGTGTTATTAAAAAATTCCTAGCTACATAATATGTTTATTACAAGTTATCAATTTGATTCATCTCATCTTGAATGGGGTTTCTCCAAGTTTTATTAGTTTTTCTTATTATCGTTGACAATTGATGAGCATTTAATTTTGTTTTCTTGGTTTTAATACTAAATGAGTCAAACAAAATTAATAATCATAAGTCAATTGTCAAAAAAATTAAATGAGGCAAAGCTATTTTGTTTTCTTAAGTCAATTGTCAAACAAACTAAATGCTCATCAATTGGTAACAGTTAGAAGAAAAACTAGTAAAACAATGACAAACCCCATTCAAGACGAGATGAATCAAATTGATAACTTTTAAAAAACATTTTATGTAACTATGATTTTTTTAATAACACTCAAGTGAAAACATTGAGAGACACCTGTCCCCTTCAGCAGTCCATTGACCTTTTATTATACCAGTATCTTCGTCATGATTTTCCCTATTCTTCCCTTAGAAGATAGTTTGTTGTTTCTCACGAACGAGTTTTAGATAAGTCCCTCTGATTTTAGCTCCAGTTCCAAGCATGCATGAAATCTCATCCTGAAACTTAAGAATCACTAGAACAAATGTTTGTGTATCATAAAAGACTAATGATGACAGAGAAGGTCCAACCAGGATGTTCTTAAATAAGAGCAAACTCAGGGGGATCTGTTTAGAAGATATCCTGCAACTTCTAGCTAATGTCTTGTTAGCCTTGAATGCCATCAATTTTTTAGTTGTTTGGTACAATGGAAATGGGACTGAAAGCGCTTACAAAAATCCCTCCTAGACTCATTGGTGTGTTCAGCAATGTGGAATTTACGCAAAGTAGGGGTTGGGGACCATACCAAATGGGTTGTTGGAGGAATCACCTTGCATAAGAGTACTAGAGTGAAAGTTAGACCCAATTGACAATGTGATAGATATTTGTGAATATTATTTTGCTATAGGAGGGTAGTGTTATGTGACGGGTTAGGCAACAGGATAGAGTTTGGTTGCACATCAACCATAGTGGGGATATCTAGTTCTGTATAGGAATTCAGGAAAACATAAAGAAAGGTGGGGAAAGTTTGTTACAGTACTTGTAACAAACTCCGTATAATTTTCGTGAGAGAAAGAAACCAAATAGAGAGAGAGAGAGAGAGAGAGAGAGAGATTGAGAAAGTCTATGAAGAAAGCAGTCATGGTTCTAAAGGTTTTATAAGGTCTACTTCTAAGATCTATTAAATAAAGAAAAAAAATAAAATAAAAGATAGTGTGACTCAAATGACACGTACCCATTGACGTTGAAGCATCAAACGGCTCAAATTCATTGTTGTATGACGATTAAGCTTCCAAAGTGAGCAACCCGAAAGGAAAATATTTATGTATTGATTTTTTATTATTAATACCTGTTTTTTGTGGTAATTTTTAGTAAAATAATAAAAATGTAGGGAGGTTGCTACAAAATTATCGAGAAATATTAAGAATACATGAGTGGGTAATATGTGGTGCTTCTATAATTGTTAAAACAAAAAATAAAATAAAAATTGTATTATGACAGTATTCACAATTAGAGAAATAAATCTAAACAGTTAGATACATGGTATTGCTTTTTATTTTGTAAAGAAAAAGTGAACTTTGTTTTTTATTAGGGCGGTCCGATATCTATAATTGTGCCTTAAACTGGCCCAACAACACGCCTCCTGGGAGCGCCTCGTCAACGATAGAGACTGGCTCTCTTGATCTGACGGTTCAGATCGCACCACACTCTCGATTAGCAGAGACATATCCCTGATGCCTTTAAATACGAACCAAACGGTTGTACTAGATACACATCACCCATCAATGCCCTCCTTACCTTCACTCTAGTATTCTTATACACGGTCACTCCTCCAAAACCCCATTTCATATAATCCCAACCCCTACCTTGCCTAAATAATACAAGGCTTAACACATCAATGAGTCTATGAGGGATTTTGTAAGCGCTTTCAATCCCTTGTCCGTTGCACCAAATAATAAAAATATTATGGCATCCCTTGCAGGATTTCTACAAAACAAATCATCCTGAGTTTGTTCCACATTCTGAACCTCATTTCGGACCTTATGGATAATCATTAGGCCTTTATGATACAAATACATTTGTTCAAGTGATCATTAAATTTCAGGATGAGATTTCATGCATTCTTTGAACTAGAGGTAAAATCAGAGGCACTGATCTAAAACTCGTTCGTGAGAAACAACAAACTATCTTCCAAAGGAGTAATAGGGAAAATCATGATGAAGATACCAATATAATCAAAGGTCAATGGACTGCTAAAGGGGACAAGTCTCTCTCAATGTTCTTACTTGAGTGTTATTAAAAAATTCCTAGCTACATAATATGTTTGTTACAAGTTATCAATTTGATTCATCTCATCTTGAATGGGGTTTCTCCAAGTTTTATTAGTTTTTCTTATTATCGTTGACAATTGATGAGCATTTAATTTTGTTTTCTTGGTTTTAATACTAAATGAGTCAAACAAAATTAATAATCATAAGTCAATTGTCAAAAAAATTAAATGAAACAAAACTCGTAAATATATTTTGTTTTCTTAAGTCAATTCTCAAACAAATTAAATGCTCATCAATTGGTCTCAGTTAGAAGAAAAACTAATAAATCAATGACAAACCCCATTCAAGACGAGATAAATCAAATTCATAACTTTTAAAAAACATATTAAAGAAAAAGTGACCTTTGTTTTTTATTAGGGCGGTCCCATATCCATAATTGTGCCTTAAACTGGCCCAACAACACGCCTCCTGGAAGCGCCTCGTCAACGATAGAGACTGGCTCTCTTGATCTAACGGTTCAGATCGCGCCACACTCTCGATTAGCAGAGACATCCCCCTGATGCCTTTAAATACGAACCAAACGGTTGTACTAGATACACATCACCCAACAATGCCCTCCTTACCTTCACTCTAGTATTCTTATGCACGGTCACTCCTCCAAAACCCCATTTCATATATTCCCAACCCCGACCTAGCCTAAATAATACAAGGCTGAACACGTCAATGAGTCTATGAGGGATTTTGTAAGCGCTTTCAATCCCATGTCCATTGCACCAAATAATAAAAAATTTATGGCATCTATGGCTACCAAGACATTAGCAAGAATTTGCAGAATTTCTTCCAAACAAATCATCCTGATTTGTTCCAATTTCTGAACCTCATTTGGGACCTTCTCGATTATCATCAGGCTTTTATGATACACATAGATTTGTTCAAGTGATCCTTATGTCTCAGGATGAGATTTCATGCATGCTTTGAACTGGAGGTAAAATCAAAGGCACTGATCTAAAACTCGTTCGTGAGAAGCAACAAACTATCTTCCAAAGGAAGAATAGGGAAAATCATGATGAAGATACCAATATAATCAAAGGTCATTGGATTGCTGAAGGGGACAAGTCTCTCGCAATGTTCTTACTTGAGTGTTATTAAAAAATTCGTAGTTACATAATATGCTTATTACAAGTTATTAATTTGATTCATCTCATCTTGAATGAGGATTGTCCCAGTTTTATTAGTTTTTCTTAATATCGTTGACAATTAATGAGCATAACTCAATTGTCAAAAAAATTAAATGAAACAAAACTCGAAAATATATTTTGTTTTCTTAAGTCAGTTGTCAAACAAATTAAATGCTCATCAATTGGTATCAGTTAGAAGAAAAACTAATAAAACAATGACAAACCCCATTCAAGACGAGATGAATCAAATTGATAACTTTTAAAAAACATATTAAGTAACTATGATTTATTTAATAACACTCAAGTGAAACCACTAAGAGAGACCTATCCCCTTCAGCAGTCCATTGACCTTTGATTATATCATTATCTTCGTCATGGTTTTCTCTATTCTTCCCTTAGAAGATAGTTTGTTGTTTCTCACGAACAAGTTTTAGATAGGTCCCTCTGATTTTAGCTCCAATGCCAAGCATGCCTAATATCTCATCCTGAAACTTAACAATCACTAGAACAAATATATGTGTATCATAAAAGACTGATGATGACCGAGAAGGTCCAACCTGGAGGTTCAGAAATCGAGGCAAACTCAGGGGGATTTGTTTAGTAGATATCCTGCAACTTCTAGCTAATGTCTTGTTAGCCATGCGTGCCATAAATTTTTTAGTTGTTTGGTGCAATGGAAATGGGACTGAAAGCGCTTAGAAACATCCCTCCTAGACTCATTGGTGTGTTCAGTCTGCTTTGTGGAAATTAGGCAAAGTAGGGGTTGGGGACCATACCAATGGGTTGTTGGAGGAATCACCCTGAATAAGAGTACTAGTGCGAAGGTTAGACCGAATTTGACAATGTGATGGATATTTATGAATATAATTTTGGTATAGGAGGGTAGTGTTATGTGATGGATGAGGCGAAAGGATAGAGTTTGGTTGCACATCAGCCATAGTGGGGATATCTAGTTCTGTATAGGAATTCAGGAAAACTTAAAGAAAGGTGGGGAAAATTTGTTACAGTACTTGTAACAAACTCCATATAATTTTAGAGAGAGAAAGAAACCCAATAGAGAGAGGGAGATTCAGAAAATATGTGAAGAAAGGAGTCATGCTTCTAAAGGGTTTATAAGGTCTACATCTAAGATCTACTAAATAAAGAAAATAATTAAAATAAAAGATAGTGTGACTCAAATGACACGCACCCATTGATGCTGAAGCATCAAACTGCTCAAATTCATTGTTGTATGATAATTAAGCTTCCAAACTGAGCAACCCAA
This sequence comes from Astragalus glycyphyllos, assembly GCA_963573325.1. NCBI lineage: Eukaryota > Viridiplantae > Streptophyta > Magnoliopsida > Fabales > Fabaceae > Astragalus > Astragalus glycyphyllos. The sequence continues at coordinate 51,226,288 of OY754312.1, read as the reverse complement.
TAGGAAAATATTTATGTATTGATTTTTTATTGTTAATTCCTATTTTTTGGGGTAATTTTTAGTAAAATAATAAAAACGTAGTGAGGTTGCTACGAAATTATTGAGAAATATTAAGAATACACGAGTGGGTGACATGTGGTGCTTCTATATATAGTTATTAAAACCAAAAACAAAATAAAAAATGTATTATGACAGCATTCACAATTAGAGAAATGAATCTAAACAATTAGATTCATGATATTGCTTTTTCTTTTGTAAAGAAAAAATGACCTTTGTTTTTTATTAGGGCGGCCACATATCCGTAATTGTGCCAACTGGCCCAACAACACGCCTCCTAGGAGGGCCTCGTCAATGACAGGGATTGACTCTCTAGATCTGACGGTTCAGATCGCACCACGCTCTCGATTAGCAGAGACATCCCCCTGATGCCTTTAAATATGAACCCAACGGTTGTACAAGATACACATCACTCAACAATGCCCACTTATACCAAAATAATATTCATCCATTTCCAACACATTCTCAAATTGGGTCTAACCTTCACTTAAGTATTCTTATGCACGGTCACTCCTCCAAAACCCCATTTCGTATAATCCCAGCCCCTACCTGGCCTAAATAATACAAGGCTGAACACATCAATGAGTCTATGAGGGATTTTGTACACGTTTTCAATCCCATGTCCACTGCACCAAATCATAAAAAATTTATGGCTTCCATGGCTACCAAGACATTAGCAAGAACTTACAGGATTTCTACCAAACCAATCATCCTGACTTTGTTTGAAATTCTGAACCTCATTTGGGACCTTCTCGATTATCATCAGGCTTTTATAATAGACATACATTTGTTCAAGTGATCCTTATATTTCAGGATGAGATGTCATGCGTGCTTTGAACTGGACGTAAAATCAGAGGCACTAATCTAAAACTCGTTCGTGAGAAGCAACAAACTATCTTCCAAAGGAAGAATAGGGAAAATAATGACGAAGATACCAATATAATCAAACGCCAATGGACAGCTGAAGGGGACCAGTCTCTCTCAACGTTCTTACTTGAGTGTTATTAAAAAATTTCTAGCTACATAATATGTTTATTACAAGTTGTCAATTTGATTCATCTCATCTTGAATGGCGTTTCTCCTAGTTTTATTAGTTTTTCTTATTATCGTTGACAATTGATGAGCATTAAATTTTGTTTTCTTGTTTTAAATACTAAATGAGTCAAACAAAATTAATAATCATAAGTCAATTGTCAAAAAAACTAAATGAAACAAAACTATTTTGTTTTCTTAAGTCAATTGTCAAAGAAACTAAATGCTCATCAATTGGTAACAGTTAGAAGAAAAACTAATAAGACAATGACAAACCCCATTCAAGACGAGATGAATCAAATTGATAACTTTTAAAAAACATATTATGTAACTATGATTTACTTAATAACACTCAAATGAAACCACTAAGAGAGACCTATCCCCTTCAGCAGTCCATTGACCTTTGATTATATCATTATCTTCGTCATGGTTTTCTCTATTCTTCCCTTAGAAGATAGTTTGTTGTTTCTCACGAACGAGTTTTAGATAGGTGCCTCTGATTTTAACTCCAATGCCAAGCATGCCTAAAATCTCATCCTGAAACTTAACAATCACTAGAACAAATATATGTGTATCATAAAAGATTGATGATGACCGAGAAGGTCCAACCTGGAGGTTCAGAAATCGGAGCAAACTCAGGGGGATTTGTTTAGTAGATATCCTGCAACTTCTAGCTAATGTCTTGTTAGCCATGCGTGCCATCAATTTTTTAGTAGTTTGGTGCAATGGAAATGGGACTGAAAGCGCTTAGAAACATCCCTCCTAGACTCATTGGTGTGTTCAGTCAGCATTGTGGAAATTAGGCAAAGAAGGGGTTGGGGACCATACCAATGGGCTGTTGGAGGAATCGCCTTGAATAAGAGTACTAGTGCGAAGGTTAGACCGAATTCGACAATGTGATGTATATTTATGAATATAATTTTGGTATAGGAGGGTAGTGTAATGTGACGGATGAGGCGAAAGGATAGAGTTTGGTTGCACATCAGCCATAGTGGGGATATCTAGTTCTGTATAGGAATTCAGGAAAACTTAAAGAAAGGTGGGGAAAATTTGTTACAGTACTTGTAACAAACTCCATATAATTTTAGAGAGAGAAAGAAACCCAATAGAGAGAGGGAGATTCAGAAAATATGTGAAGAAAGGAGTCATGCTTCTAAAGGGTTTATAAGGTCTACTTCTAAGATCTACTAAATAAAGAAAATAATTAAAATAAAAGATAGTGTGACTCAAATGACACGCACCCATTGATGCTGAAGCATCAAACTGCTCAAATTCATTGTTGTATGATAATTAAGCTTCCAAACTGAGCAACCCAATAGGAAAATATTTATGTATTGATTTTTTATTGTTAATTCCTATTTTTTGGGGTAATTTTTAGTAAAATAATAAAAACGTAGTGAGGTTGCTACGAAATTATTGAGAAATATTAAGAATACACGAGTGGGTGACATGTGGTGCTTCTATATATAGTTATTAAAACCAAGAACAAAATAAAAAATGTATTATGACAGCATTCACAATTAGAGAAATGAATCTAAACAATTAGATTCATGATATTGCTTTTTCTTTTGTAAAGAAAAAATGACCTTTGTTTTTTATTAGGGCGGCCACATATCCGTAATTGTGCCAACTGGCCCAACAACACGCCTCCTAGGAGGGCCTCGTCAATGACAGGGATTGACTCTCTAGATCTGACGGTTCAGATCGCACCACGCTCTCGATTAGCAGAGACATCCCCCTGATGCCTTTAAATATGAACCCAACGGTTGTACAAGATACACATCACTCAACAATGCCCACTTATACCAAAATAATATTCATCCATTTCCAACACATTCTCAAATTGGGTCTAACCTTCACTTAAGTATTCTTATGCACGGTCACTCCTCCAAAACCCCATTTCGTATAATCCCAACCCATACCTGGCCTAAATAATACAAGGCTGAACACATCAATGAGTCTATGAGGGATTTTGTACACGTTTTCAATCCCATGTCCACTGCACCAAATCATAAAAAATTTATGGCTTCCATGGCTACCAAGACATTAGCAAGAACTTACAGGATTTCTACCAAACCAATCATCCTGACTTTGTTTGAAATTCTGAACCTCATTTGGGACCTTCTCGATTATCATCAGGCTTTTATAATAGACATACATTTGTTCAAGTGATCCTTATATTTCAGGATGAGATGTCATGCGTGCTTTGAACTGGACGTAAAATCAGAGGAACTAATCTAAAACTCGTTCGTGAGAAGCAACAAACTATCTTCCAAAGGAAGAATAGGGAAAATAATGACGAAGATACCAATATAATCAAACGCCAATGGACAGCTGAAGGGGACCAGTCTCTCTCAACGTTCTTACTTGAGTGTTATTAAAAAATTTCTAGCTACATAATATGTTTATTACAAGTTGTCAATTTGATTCATCTCATCTTGAATGGCGTTTCTCCTAGTTTTATTAGTTTTTCTTATTATCGTTGACAATTGATGAGCATTAAATTTTGTTTTCTTGTTTTAAATACTAAATGAGTCAAACAAAATTAATAATCATAAGTCAATTGTCAAAAAAACTAAATGAAACAAAACTATTTTGTTTTCTTAAGTCAATTGTCAAAGAAACTAAATGCTCATCAATTGGTAACAGTTAGAAGAAAAACTAATAAGACAATGACAAACCCCATTCAAGACGAGATGAATCAAATTGATAACTTTTAAAAAACATATTATGTAACTATGATTTACTTAATAACACTCAAATGAAACCACTAAGAGAGACCTATCCCCTTCAGCAGTCCATTGACCTTTGATTATATCATTATCTTCGTCATGGTTTTCTCTATTCTTCCCTTAGAAGATAGTTTGTTGTTTCTCACGAACGAGTTTTAGATAGGTGCCTCTGATTTTAACTCCAATGCCAAGCATGCCTAAAATCTCATCCTGAAACTTAACAATCACTAGAACAAATATATGTGTATCATAAAAGATTGATGATGACCGAGAACGTCCAACCTGGAGGTTCAGAAATCGGAGCAAACTCAGGGGGATTTGTTTAGTAGATATCCTGCAACTTCTAGCTAATGTCTTGTTAGCCATGCGTGCCATCAATTTTTTAGTAGTTTGGTGCAATGGAAATGGGACTGAAAGCGCTTAGAAACATCCCTCCTAGACTCATTGGTGTGTTCAGTCAGCATTGTGGAAATTAGGCAAAGAAGGGGTTGGGGACCATACCAATGGGCTGTTGGAGGAATCGCCTTGAATAAGAGTACTAGTGCGAAGGTTAGACCGAATTCGACAATGTGATGTATATTTATGAATATAATTTTGGTATAGGAGGGTAGTGTAATGTGACGGATGAGGCGAAAGGATAGAGTTTGGTTGCACATCAGCCATAGTGGGGATATCTAGTTCTGTATAGGAATTCAGGAAAACTTAAAGAAAGGTGGGGAAAATTTGTTACAGTACTTGTAACAAACTCCATATAATTTTAGAGAGAGAAAGAAACCCAATAGAGAGAGGGAGATTCAGAAAATATGTGAAGAAAGGAGTCATGCTTCTAAAGGTTTTATAAGGTCCACTTCTAAGATCTACTAAATAAAGAAAATAAATAAAATAAAAGATAGTGTGACTCAAATGACACGTACCTATTGATGCTGAAGCATCAAACGGCTCAAATTCATTGTTGTATGACAATTAAGCTTCCAAACTGAGCAACCCAATAGGAAAATATTTATGTATTGATTTTTTATTGTTAATTCCTATTTTTTGGGGTAATTTTTAGTAAAATAATAAAAACGTAGTGAGGTTGCTACAAAATTATTGAGAAATATTAAGAATACACGAGTGGGTGACATGTGGTGCTTCTATAGTTATTAAAACAAAAAACAAAATAAAAATTGTATTATGACAGCATTCACAATTAGAGAAATGAATCTAAACAATTAGATTCATGATATTGCTTTTTCTTTTGTAAAGAAAAAATGACCTTTGTTTTTTATTAGGGCGGTCACATATCCGTAATTGTGCCTTAAACTGGCCCAACAACACGCCTCCTAGGAGTGCCTCGTCAATGACAGGGATTGACTCTCTAGATCTGACAGTTCAGATCGCACCACGCTCTCGATTAGCAGAGACATCACCCTTATGCCTTTAAATATGAACCCAACGGTTGTACAAGGTACACATCACTCAACAATGCCCTCCTATACCAAAATAATATTCACCATTTCCATCACATTCCCAAACTGGGTCTAACCTTCACTTAAGTATTCTTATTCACGGTCACTCCTCCAAAACCCCATTTCGTATAATCCCAGCCCCTACCTGGCCTAAATAATACAAGGCTGAACACATCAATGAGTCTATGAGGGATTTTGTACGCGTTTTCGATCCCATGTCCATTGCACCAAATCATAAAAAATTTATGGCATCCATGGCTACCAAGACATTAGCAAGAACTTAAAGGATTTCTACCAAACCAATCATCCTGAGTTTGTTTGAATTTCTGAACCACATTTGGGACCTTCTCGATTATCATCGGGCTTTTATAATAGACATACATTTGTTCAAGTGATCCTTAAATTTCTGGATGAGATGTCATGCGTGCTTTGAACTGGACGTAAAATCAGAGGCACTAATCTAAAACTCGTTCGTGAGAAGCAACAAACTATCTTCAAAAGGAAGAATAGGGAAAATAATGACGAAGATACCAATTTAATCAAAGGCCAATGGACCGCTGAAGGGGACCAGTCTATCTCAACGTTCTTACTTGAGTGTTATTAAAAAATTCCTAGCTACATAATATGTTTATTACAAGTTATCAATTTGATTCATCTCATCTTGAATGGCGTTTCTCCTAGTTTTATTAGTTTTTCTTATTATCGTTGACAATTGATGAGCATTTAATTTTGTTTTCTTGTTTTTAATACTAAATGAGTCAAACAAAATTAATAATCATAAGTCAATTGTCAAAAAAACTAAGTGAAACAAAACTATTTTGTTTTCTTAAGTCAATTGTCAAACAAACTAAATGCTCATCAATTGGTAACAGTTAGAAGAAAAACTAATAAGACAATGACAAACCCCATTCAAGACGAGATGAATCAAATTGATAACTTTTAAAAAACATATTATGTAAGTATGATTTATTTAATAACACTCAAGTGAAAACATTGAGAGAAACCTATCCCCTTCAACAGTCCATTGACCTTTTATTATATCAGTATCTTCGTCATGGTTTTCCCTATTCTTCCCTTAGAAGATAGTTTGTTGTTTCTCACGAACGAGTTTTAGATAAGTGCCACTGATTTTAGCTCCAGTTCCAAGCATGCATGAAATCTCTACCTGAAACATAAGAATCACTAGAACAAATGTCTGTGTATCATAAAAGACTAATGATGACCAAGAAGGTCCAACCTGGAGGTTCAGAAATCAGAGCAAACTCAGGGGGATTTGTTTAGAAGATATCCTGCAACTTCTAGCTAATGTCTTGTTAGCCATGTGTGCCATCAATTTTTTAGTTATTTGGTGCAATGGAAATGGGACTGAAAGCGCATACAAAAATCCCTCCTAGACTCATTGGTGTGTTCAGTCAGCCTTGTGGAAATTAAGCAAAGTAGGGGTTGGGGACCATACCAAATGGGCTGTTGGAGGAATAACCCTGCATAAGAGTACTAGTGTGAAGGTTAGACTGAATTTGACAATGTGATGGATATTTATGAATATAATTTTTGTATAGGAGGGTAGTGTTATGTGATGGATGAGGCAAAAGGATAGTGTTTGGTTGCACATCAGCCATAGTGGGGCTATCTAGTTCTGTATAGGAATTCAGGAAAACTTAAAGAAAGGTGGTTAAAGTTTGTTACAGTACTTGTAACAAACTCCAAATAATTTTAGAGAGAGAAAGAAACCCAATAGAGAGAGGGAGATTCAGAAAATATGTGAAGAAAGGAGTCATGCTTCTAAAGATTTTATAACGTCTACTTCTAAGATCTACTAAATAAAGAAAATAAATAAAATAAAAGATAGTGTGACTCAAATGACACGTACCCATTGATGCTAAACCATCAAACGGCTCAAATTCATTGTTGTATGACGATTAAACTTCCAAACTGAGCAACCCAATAGGAAAATATTTATGTATTGATTTTTTATTGTTAATTCCTATTTTTTGGGGTAATTTTCAGTAAAATAATAAAAACGTAGTGAGGTTGCTACAAAATTATTGACAAATATTAAGAATACATGAGTGGGTGACATGTGGTGCTTCTATAGTTATTAAAACAAAAAACAAAATAAAAATTGTATTATGACAGCATTCACAATTAGAGAAATGAATCTAAACACTTAGATTCATGATATTGCTTTTTCTTTTGTAAAGAAAAAATGACCTTTGTTTTTTATTAGGGCGGTCACATATCCGTAATTGTGCCTTAAACTGGCCCAACAACACGCCTCCTAGGAGTGCCTCGTTAATGACAGGGATTGACTCTCTAGATCTGACGGTTCAGATCGCACCACGCTCTCGATTAGCAGAGACATCACCCTTATGCCTTTAAATACGAACCCAACGGTTGTACAAGATACACATCACTCAACAATGCCCTCCTATACCAAAATAATATTCACCATTTCCATCACATTCTCAAATTGGGTCTAACCTTCACTTAAGTATTCTTATGCACGGTCACTCCTCCAAAACCCCATTTCGTATAATCCCAGCCCCTACCTGGCCTAAATAATACAAGGCTGAACACATCAATGAGTCTATGATGGATTTTGTACGCGTTTTCGATCCCATGTCCATTGCACCAAATCATAAAAAATTTATGGCATCCATGGCTACCAAGACATTAGCAAGAACTTAAAGGATTTCTACCAAACCAATCATCCTGACTTTGTTTGAATTTCTGAGCCTCATTTGGGACCTTCTCGATTATCATCGGGCTTTTATAATAGACATACATTTGTTCAAGTGATCCTTAAATTTCAGGATGAGATGTCATGCGTGCTTTGAACTGGACGTAAAATCAGAGGCACTAATCTAAAACTCGTTCGTGAGAAGCAACAAACTATCTTCCAAAGGAAGAATAGGGAAAATAATGACGAAGATACCAATTTAATCAAAGGCCAATGGACAGCTGAAGGGGACCAGTCTCTCTCAACGTTCTTACTTGAGTGTTATTAAAAAATTCCTAGCTACATAATATGTTTATTACAAGTTATCAATTTGATTCATCTCATCTTGAATGGCGTTTCTCCTAGTTTTATTAGTTTTTCTTATTATCGTTGACAATTGATGAGCATTTAATTTTGTTTTCTTGTTTTTAAAACTAAATGAGTCAAACAAAATTAATAATCATAAGTCGATTGTCAAAAAAATTAAATGAATCAAAACTGGTAAACATATTTTGTTTGCTTAAGTCAATTGTCAAACAAACTAAATTCTCATCAATTGGTAAGAGTTAGAAGAAAAACTAATAAAACAATGACAAACCCCATTGAAGACGAGTTGAATCAAATTGATGACTTTTAAAAAACATATTATGTTACTATGATTTATTTATTAACAATCAAGTGAAAATATTTAGAGAGACCTGTCCCCTTTAGCAGTTCATTGACCTTTGATTATAATAGTATCTTCGACATTATTTTCCCTATCCTTCCCTTAGAAGATAGTTTGTTGTTTCTCACGAACAAGTTTTAGATAAGTGCCTCTGATTTTTACCTCCAGTTCCAAGCATGCATGAAATTTCATTCTGAAACTTAAGAATAACAAAAACAAATTTATCTTTATCAAAAAGGCGGATGATGACCGAGAAGGTCCAACCTGGACGGTCAGAAATCGGAGCAAACTCAGGGGGATTTGTTTAGTAGTTATCCTGCAACTTCTAGCTAATGTCTTGTTAGACATGCATGCCATCAGATTTTTAGTTGTTTGGTGCAATGGAAATGGGATTGAAAGCGATTACAAAAATCCCTCCTAGACTCATTAGTGTGTTCAGCCTTGTGTAAATTAGGCAAAGTAGGGGTTGCGATCGTACCAAACGGGCTGTTGGTGGAATCACCCTGCATAAGAGTACTAGAGTGAAGGATAGACCCAATTTGAGAATTTCATGGAAATTTATGAATATTATTTTGGTATAGGAGAAAGGATAGAGTTTGGTTGCACATCGGCCATAGTGGGGATATCTGGGTCTGTATAGGAATTGAGGAAAACTTAAAGAAAGGTGTGGAAAGTGTGTTACAGTACTTGTAACAAACTCCGTATAATTTTAGAGAGAGAGAGAAACCCAATAGAGAGAGAGAGAGAGATTGGGAGACTATGTGAAGAAGGGACTCATAGTTCTAAAGGTTTTATAAGGTCTACTTCTAATATCTATTAAATAAAGAAAAAAATTAAAATAAAAGATAGTGTGACTCAAATGACACGTACCCATTGATGCTGAAGCATCAAATGGCTCAAATTCACTATTGTATGACGATTAAGCTTCCAAAGTTAGCAACCCAAAAGGAAAATATTTATATACTGATTTTTTATTATTAATCCTGTTTTTTGGGGTACTTTTTAGTAAAATAATAAAAACTAAATGAGGTTGTTACAAAATTATCGGCAAATATTTAGAATACACGAGTGGGTGACATGTGGTGCTTATATAATTATTAAAACAAAAAAAATAAAAATTGTATTATGACAACATTCACAATTAGAGAAATGAATCTAAACAGTTAGATACATGATACTGCTTTTTATTTTGTAAAGAAAAATGACCTTTGTTTTTTATTAGGGCGGTCCCATATCCGTAATTGTGCCTTAAACTGGCCCAACAACATGCCTCCTAGGAGCACCTCGTCAACGACAGGGATTGACTCTCCAGATCTGATGGTGCATGTCGCACCATGCTCTCGATTTGCAGAGACATCCCCCTGATGCCTTTAAATACTAACCCAACGGTTGTATCAGATACACATCACATAACAATGCCCTCCTATACCAAAATAATATTCATCAACTTCCATTGTTACCAAGTGGCTTCAGTCTCAAGAGGGGGGGTGAATTGAGATTTTTGAAAACTGTTCCCCTTTTTAACTACTTAGTTTGATTTTCGCGCAGGTTTATGAAATAAAAGAATTAGAATGCAAAACAATAAAGAACACGCGAGATTTATACTGGTTCGGTCACCTCCTAGTGACCTACGTCCAGTCCTCACAACCCTTTGTGAGATTTTCCACTATCAAATCAAAGCTTTCAATCGGGTGCTTTAAAACCCTTACAGACTCAGGCGTTCTTCACCTAAGATACCCCACCTAGTGCAAGAGCCCTTAACAACAATTACAACAAGAGATACCCCACCCTTGTTACAATCAGAAACCCTAGAGAGATACCCCACTCTCTAGTAAAAACCCAATACAGTATTACAAGAAATTACAATAACAATGAAATAACAAATACCTCTGAGAAGGTGAATAGTATAACTTGAAGAACCCCAACCTAACCCTTGAGAGAGATCAGCTCAAAGTGATGAAGAACGTGAAATAAGAAGTGTGACTGTGAGTGCGTTTCGCGTTCTGTGTTTTAGAATTTTAGGTTGTGTGTTGATCGTGAAACCTAGGGTTCTATTTATAGAGATAGGAAAAATATGACCGTTGAAGCAATTTGTGTTATAAGTGACTAATCGATTTATGGCCTGCAAAACATAAGATGATAATCGATTAGTTGCTTTAAAGAAAATAGCTCCATAAGTGAATAATTGATTATATGCTTAAATAAAGAGAAATAATAATCGATTATGTGCTTGGCAAAAGGTGCAGTGTTGAAAACGATTTTGTACTTCACAGATACAGGTAGCAAATCGATTTCTTGCCTGTAGAAACAGGTGAGTAATCGATTATCTCTTTTAGAGAACAAGTGATGAATCGATTGCTAGCTTGAAAATAGGAATAAGAAAATCGATTATTTGCTTTATAAAATGAGTCAATAATCGATTCATTGCTTCCAAAGGCAAGTACTTTAAGATATTAATCGATTAATGGCTTTAAGTAATGAGAATGAAATCGATTTTTGGCTTAAACAATTTCTTTACTTCAAAAACAATTTCTTTTAAAAACATTAAGCCATGAATCGATTTCTTTAAAAAACAACAAGTGCCTAACCTATTTATCAATTGAAAAACATATGTTAGGTTCATTTGTGTGAGTGATATTTTGTTTTATGATTTGAGCCGATTCTCAGAAGCGGTTTACAATTCATTCTTAAGACACGACCCAACTTCCTAGGGACTACTACCCTTGACACACTTACTTCTTGAGTTGGTTGTGCCTTGGAGTTCCATTTGTCACTTTGTCTTAGATTACTTCATCATCAAAACTTCACCTGCAACACAAGATATCCACATCCATCACATTCTCAAACTGGGTCTAACCTTCACTCTAGTATTCTTATGCACGGTCATTCCTCCAAAACCCCATTTCGTATGATCCCAACCCCTACCTTGACTAAATAATACACGGCTGAACACATCAATGAGTCTATGAGGGATTTTGTAAGCGCTTTCAATCCCATGTCCATTGCACCAAACAATAAAAAAATTTATGGCAAGCACGGCTCAAAAACATTAGAAAAACTTTCAGGATTTCTACCAAACAAACCATTTCGAGATTGTTCCAATTTCTAAACCCCATTTGGGACCTTCTCAATTATCATCAGTCTTTTATGATACACATACATTTGTTCAAGTGAGAAACAACAAACTATCTTCCAAAGGAAGAAAAGGGAAAATCATGACGAAGATACAATTATAATCAAAGGTCAATGGACTGCTAAAGGGGACAAGTCTCTCTCACTGTTCTTACTTGAGTGTTGATAAAAAATTTGTAGTTACATAATATGTTCATTACAAGTAATCAATTTGATTCATCTCATCTTGAAAGGGATTTGTCCTAGTTTTATTGGTTTTTCTTATTATCGTTGACAATTGATGAGCATTTAATTTTGTGTTCTTGGTTTTAATACTAAATGAGTCAAACAAAATTATTAAACATACTATGTCAATTGTCAAACAAAACAAATGAAACAAAATTAGTAAACATATTTTGTTTTCTTAACTCAGGTGTCATACAAAATAAAAGCTCATCAGTTGTCCACAATTAAAAGAAAAACTAATAAAACAATGAAAAACCCCATTAAAAACAAGATGACTCAAATTGATAACTTTTAATAAACATATTATGTAACTATGATTTATTTAATAACACTCATGTGAAAACATTCAGAGAGCCCTGTGCCCTTCAGCAGTCCAATGAACTTTCATTATATTGGTATATACGTCATGATTTTCCCTATTCTTCCCTTACAAGATAGCTTGTTGCTTCTCTCGAACGAGTTTTAGATAAGCGCCTCTGATTTTACCTCCAGTTCCAAGCATGCATGAAATCTCTTTCTAACACTTAAGAATCATTAGAACAAATGTATGTGTATCATGAAAGATAGATGATGATCGAGAAGGTCCAACCAGGAGGTTCAGAAATTGGAGTAAAGGGGGATTTGTTTAGTAGATATCCTGCAACTTCTAGCTAATGCCCATCAAATTTTTAGTTGATTGGTGCAATGGAATTGGGATTGAAAGCGCTTACAAAATCCCTCCTAGACTCATTGGTGTGTTCAGCCTTGTATAAAATAGGCAAAGTAGGGGTTGGGATCATACCAAATGGCATGTTGGAGCAATCACGCTGCATAAGAGTACTAGAATGAAGGTTAGACCCAATTTGAGAATGTGATGGAAATTTATGAATAATATTTTGGTATAGGAGGGTAGTGTTATGTGATGGATGAGGCGAAAGGTTAGAGTTTGGTTGCACATCAGCCATAGTGGGGATATCTTGTTCTGTATAGGAATTTAGGAAAACTTAAAGAAAGGTGGGGAAAGTCTGTTACAATACTTGTGACAAACTCCGTATAATTTTAGAGAGAGAAAGAAACCCAATAGAGAGAGAGAGATTGAGAAAGTATGTATAGGTTTTATACATACTTTTGCCTCTATCCTTTCGCCTCATCCAAACTCTATCCTTTCGCCTCATCCAAACTCTATCCATGGTTCTAAAGGTTTTATAAGGTCTATTTCTAATATCAATTAATTAAAGAAAAAAAATAAAATAAAAGATAGTGTGACTCAAATGACACGTACCCGTTGATGATGAAGCATCAAAAGATCGCAAGACCAGAGCCCGACGGGCAGTTCCTATCCATACAATTTGGGGATGAGCCTCAAATGACTACCAAAATAGGATTCGACCTTTCCGACCAAACAAAAAAAGCCTTTGTCAATTGCCTCTAAACACTGACCTTTTCGCATGGAGCGTCGCTGACTTGCCAGGAATTTCTTCCAAAATCGCTTGTCATCGCCTTTCCGTGCACCCAAACGCTAAATGGGTAGCACTGTGTAGAAGATCCTAATCCGACGAAAAAAGCACAAGCAGCCGCTAAGGCAGTCGAAGATCTCATTAAAGTTGATTTTGTTAAAGAAGTCAATGAAAAATGGAAGATGTGTGTGCACTACACCGATCTCAACAAAGCAAAGACGCTTTTTCATTACCCATTGTCCTCAAGCAAAACCATCAAATCCACCAGACCAATCTTGAAAATTTCTTCATATTCATGCAAAACCGTTGAGCAAACTGGTGGTATTCTTCAGCACTTATTCATTAGTTTGAAACTTACTAATTGGGCTTTTAGTGAAATACAAGACAAGTTTGAGGTATCAGAACATCAAGTTAGAATTAAATATCCACATAGAAAACCAACTCCCTAGCATTCTTAAGCTTGGGTCCTCCATTCACTAGATCGGGTCTCAAAGGAGGGTTTTTGTACGCTAGGCATTCAAGATTTTTATTTCTTTGATTTCTTTTTTTTTTCTTTTTTTTAGGCCAACCACTTTTCCAAATTTTTGAATTTTTCAAATTGAACTAAAGTGGTCAACCTTTTTCTTTTTCTTGTATTATTTTCTTTTCTTGAATATATTTTTTTCCCTTTTCATGATACCCCAGCTCAGACATTTTTCTCCAGTAACCTCGCATCCGGTGAATGTCACCAAGAGAACCTGATCACTATATTCTTTTTAAATCTTTCTTAATAGTACTAATAACAAAAACTTGTCTTAAGAGTGTGTGTGTGTGTGTGTGTGTGTGTGTGTGTGAAAACCCAAGAAGCAACAACAAACAAACAATTATAATATTTATCCAACCATTCCACCTACATGAATGCTATGAAAAAAATTATCCAAGAAAGGCCTTAAAAACATGCTTAGGATTTTGACAAAGTTTTGTCACATGGGAGGAGAAGGAAATATGTCGAAAACAAATACAAGAAGCTTAACTACTTGCAAAAAGAAAGGACAAAGTACCCCCCATGATTGGACCAAACATTGACCTCAATGTAAAAAGAGAATAAAATATATGAGAGGGGAAGAAACCTCACATTGATTGGCATTTTGTAGCTTTTTTTCTTATTCCAGCAAAACAAAACATAAGTAAACTCGTGGGTTGCCTCCCAAACAGCGCTCGTTTAACGTCACTAGCCTGATGCTTGTCTTTCGTTACTTCAGCCTGGATCTTCTTTCGCAAAAGGTGCTGATTTTTCTACAACCAAGGCTTCAATGCCCAAGTTTTCAATGAAAGCATTTCCATCCAACAATTTGACATAAACTTGGTTTTTTTTAGCTTCATTTTTATTCTTTCTTTCAATGAAACATGCTTTCAACCCAACACTTGAAAATGACTTTAACATACATTCTTCCACACCATAATCTATTATATCAACCTTGCAACAAGAATTCTCAAGAGAAGGACCTTTCATAAGTTTAGCAAAATCAAACTTAATTTTCTCCTTACCCACATTAAGAGCAAGTTTACCATTTTTAACATCAATGATGGCCCCAGCTGTAGCAACGAAAGGTCTCCCTAGGAGAATTGGGACTTGAGAGTCCTCTTCCATTTCCATCACCATAAAGTCAGCCGGTATAAACAATTGTCCTATCTTGATAGGAATATCCTCTAGAATCCCAGCAGGGTATTTTGTGGAACGATCTGCTAATTGCAAGGTCATCTTTGTGGGTTTAAGTTCACCTATGCCAAGTCTCTTACAAATGGAGAGGGGAATTAAATCACACTAGCTCCTAGATCACACAAGGCTCTCTCAATACTCTTACTCCCAATCACACATGGAATGAAAAAACTTCCAGGATCTTTGAGCTTAGGATGCAATTTTTTTTGGATGATAGCACTACATTCTTTCGTCCAACCAATTGTCTCATTGTCATCTATTTTTCTTTTCTTAGACAACATTTCTTTCAAAAATTGAGCATAAGATGGCATTTGAGACAAAACTTCAGTGAAAAGAATGTTTATGTAGAGCTTTCAAAAGATCCATAAATTTTTTCAATTGCCCCTTAACTTTGGGTTTGGCTAATCTTTGGGGAAAGGGTATGGGTGGTTAGTATGGTGGTGGAGGGACATAAGGTTTTTTTTCTACTTCTACCCCCTCACTTGATGGTTTGTCTTTTTCACTTTCTTTTTCTCATCACTACCCTTAGGTTACTCTAATTGTTTTCCACTCCTTAAACTGACAGCATTTACTTGTGCTTTGGGATTTGGCTCAGGCTGCCCAGGAAATATTCCAGAGGATCTAGAGAATGAAGCAACTTGTTGAGCCACTTGGGTGATTTGAGTTTCCAGCATTTTATTGTGAGTAGAAATGGAATCAACTTTTGAAGTTATCCTAATAAGAGAGTCATTCAGAAATGAGTTTTGGTTTTTGAACTCTTCATTTTGGTTTGAGTTAACACAAAATTTTCCAACAAGGTTTACAAGATGGATTTTTGATGGTTGTTGAAACTTTTTTGATTTAGAAAACTAAGGAGTGTTCTAGTTGCTGATTGAAAAGAGGGATTGGATGGAGGATTTTTATAGGAAAAGTTTGGATGATTCCTCCAACCGGGATTATAAGTATTTGAAAAAGGATCCCCTTTTTTAGCATTGTTGAAGTAATTAGGTTTCTCAGTGACCACACCATTAACAGATACCCCTAATTGACATTCAACGGCCGTATGACCAACAACACTGCATATTTCACATGGTGGAATAGAAGAAGTAGGTGAGCCAGCGCGAACATTTAATTTTTCAAATTTTTTGAAAAGTGCGTCTACCTTAGAAGCAAGATGATCAATGGCAGAATTTCATACTTACCTGGCTCCTTCTTGGGTGGAGATGTTGCAATTATCGCCCGCTCACTTATCCATTGATAATGGCTTTGAGCCATATCTTCAATGAGAGCATAAGCCTCTTCTATGTTGTTGTTCATCAGAGCTCCACCCGCAGTAGCATCCATAGTCATTTTAGTGGCATATAGAAATCCATTGTAAAAAGTATGAATAATTAACCATTTCTCTAGTCCATGATGGGGGCATAGCCTTAGCATTTATTTTAAACTCCCCCTAGCATCATAAAGTGATTCGCCATCATTTTGAGTGAATCGTGTTATTTGATTCTTTAATTGTGCAGTTTTGCTCAGGGGAAAATATCTAACAAGGAATGCTTGCCACAGTTTGTCCTATGTAGTAACGGACTCATTTGGTAATGAATTAAACCATGCTCTAGCTCTATCCCTTAATGAAAAAGGGAAAGGATTTATTCTTATGGCTTTAGGGGTTACTCCATTTAGTTTCAGAGTACCACAATATTCATGAAAGATAGAAAGATGAAGATATGGGTCATCTGTAGGAGAACGAGAAAACTGGTCCTGCAGGACCATAGAAAGCATAGATGGCTTGAGCACAAAATTGTTTGCATCAACGTTGGGATTAACAATAACATGTGGCTCTACTGTTAAAGGCGTAGCATACTCTTTGAGAGCACGATTTGCATTAGAAGCCATCTCTTGGTTATTGCGCAATTCTCTTCTTCTTCTTCTATGTAAGAATCTTTCAATCTCAAGAATTGGTTCAACAACTTCTCCAAGACTTCGGACTCTTCGCATTCAAAGAACAAGAGAATCAAAAGTGACAAAAAAAAAGTAAAAAGACTTTAGTCTAACCGATACCAAAAAGTCAACCAACTGGCAACGGTGCAAAAAACTTGATAGGCCGCATGTTTATGGTTCTATCGCGTAATAAAAAGACTATCGATCCAGAAGGACTTATGTGACTACCAATTTCAGTTTTGGTGGTGATTAGCTAAAAAGAATGATTTAATAGAAGGAATTGTTAGTTGGTATTAAATTCAGAAATTAAAAGCGTCCTAGGATTGTGGTTTCATCTCAATGATAGAAACATTTCACAATCCCTCATCCATCCTCTATGTTATGTTAAGGTTCTTTTCTAAGGACAATGTATTCAATGGTAACTCAAGTTTCCTTTCGGAATACAAGAGTGTGTCTCGAACCCATAATCAAACCTATTCTCGTGGCTGATTATTGCCAAGACCCCTTAAGTACAAACCTTATTATCCCAAGACTCTCAAAACTATTCTCATGCTTTGATCATCTTGTCTAACCTTGTAGTTCCAATATCAAATTTCACCACTCAGTATTTCGTTTGATATTTGAATTATGACATAAAAACAATGATGTTAGATTAGAATAAAAACTTTAATAAAATAGAGTCTAGACTTGGAATTGTTTAGCGATCTATCATTGGATTATTCCGACAATCCCAAGACTAGAAGGGTCTACTCACTCATGATCATTGTAGACAATGACTTAGAAGAAGAAGAAGACATGAAAGTTAAATTACAAGAAATTTAAACGACAAAATTATAATATTGCGGAAATGTAAATGACGGAATGTAAATGGCTGAAGATTAAAAGTGCAGAAAAATAAAGAACAAGAATATAAAGATGAAGTAGAGAGTTCTATATCTTTGAGCAAGGAATAACAAGTGTAGAATCATGCCTCATACTCAGAATATAGTGCTATTTTTAGGCCTAGATTCATAAAGGGTTATAACCATTCAAATACACAACAGTTACAGTAGTTACAGAATATGAAAGATGAAGACTTTTGGACTTCTGCACACAACTCTGCTGATAGAAAAATAAACAGTTTTTAAAGGAAACTTCCACCTGTGGAAAACTAGTGCAAAATGCAACTTCTAATATTTTAAGTGTAACTTCCACCAGTGGGAGTTTAGTTCAAAATGAGACCCTGGTGCTGCTAGAATTTTGTTGCATTCACTCCAAACTTCACGTCTAGCCTTGGGACATCACCACCAATTCTTTTTAGCTCTTAAATTCCTTCTCTTGCTCATGACTTGACTTGTAAATCAAAACATAACAAAATATAGTAAAATAGCTCTAAAATGAAACTTAAATACAAAATAACTTATTCAAAACAAATACTAAAAAGACAATTAAAATTATGGACTTATCACCCAGCGTGGATAAACTGGTCAACAACTCGTTCGGATTCTGACTCCTCTCGTTTATTGACGCCTACTCAGGGTATAACCAAATCTTGATGCACCTTCCCGATCAGGAAAAAACCGCATTTTAGACCCCCAAGCGAAACTACTGTTACTGAGTAATACCCTTCGGGCTAAAAAACACTGGTGCTACTTACCAAAGGATGATGAACAAAGTCACCCAAATGGGAAGAAAGATGAAAGTCTACATGGACGATATGATCTTAAAAACTAAGGAGGATGTTGAGCACGTGACAAATTTAGCAGAAGTACTAAAGAGGTACGAAGGCACAACATGAGGCTTAACCCCGAGAAATGTACATTCAGAGTTAGGGCGGGGAAATTCTTCGGGTTTTATTTAACCGAGTGAGGAATAGAGGCCAACTTCGATAAATACAGGGATATTACTAGGATGAGGCCCCCATCAACGAAGAAAGATGTCCAAAAGCTTACTATGATGATAGCGTCCCTATTCAAGTTTGTCTCTCAGGCGGCAAAGCGATCTCTCCCATTTTTCTAACTGCTGAGGAAAGGAATCAACTTCGGATGGGACGAGAAGTGCGAGCAAGCACTCAGAAAACTCAAAGCAACATTATTCGAGCCGCCAATACTAACCCAACAAGTAGATGGCGAAAGAATACATCTATATCTAACCGTGTCTAAAGAAGCCCTCAGCAGCGTCCTAGTGCGTGAAGCCCGGGAAGGGCAACAACCAGTATACTTCGTAAGCAAAGATTATCAAGGTGCCTAAATGTGATACCAGAAAGTAGAGATGGTCGCATTAGCATTGTGAGAGGCCGCAAGTGCACGATTCTATCGCGTAATAGAAAGTATCATTCCACAGGGAGTATTTTGCGATTACTAATCGAATTTTTGATGTTGATTAGCTGAAAGGAATCGTTTAAATAAAGAGAGTATTTTTGTTTTGTAAAATTCAGAATAAAAGACGCCTTGGGATTATGGTTAGATCACAATGATGGAAATAAACAACCCTTTAACTATTCTCTATCTTATTTTGAAATTGTTTAAGGACAAGGTATTCTTTTGGTGTAATTCAAGCTTCCTTTCGGAATGCAAGAACGTGTCTCGAAACAATGATCAAACCTATTCTCATGGTTGATCATCGCAGAGACCCATTAAGCACAACCTTATTGTCCCAAAGCTAGCAATGTTATTCTCATGCTTTGCTTTGCCTTGTCTAATCCCATTTGCTCCAATATCAAACTTCACCTCTCAGTACTTCGTTTGATATTTGTTTTATAAAATTTAGTTCTATGGAATTAGATTAAAATTCAAGTTCTAAATAAGATAGAGTTTAGTCTTGGATTTGTTTAGGGACCCATCATTGGATTGTGTCCCACAATCCCAAGACTAAAGAAGTCTACTCACACATGATCATAGTAGACAAGGGAGTAGAAGAGAATGACATAAAAGAAAATGACATAAAGATAAATAACAGAATGTAAATGACAAGAATATAAACAAAGCGATAAAGAACTGAAATGTAAAGTGCTGGAAATGTAAAGAATAGAAATTAAAATTGCAAGAAAGTAAAGAACATGAAAATAAAAGAGCAAAAGCTTAAGAAAATTGCAAGAACTTAGATTAAACTTTGGAGTGAGATTACAAGTATGCTAAGGTACCATTACAACTGAAATGAGGTCCTATTTATAGCCGAGGATCAATAGACAAAGGATTAAATTCGAATTACAAGCCATAATGAAAGAATTGGAAGAGTTTTGTAACATTTTTCGCTTCAGATAAAGGTGCACGGACCATGCTGGTGGGGTGCACGGACCGTGCGTGCCGTAAAACTTGTAAAATTCTGATTCAGCACAGGGAGCACGGACCATGCGTGTAAGGAGCACGGACCGTGCGTGGTCTTCAAACTCTCCAGCTTCTGCAACGTACAGTGCGCACGGACCGTGCGTGTCTTGAGTCTTTTCAACTACTTTCTGTAACAAGGAGCACGGACCATGCGTGTAGTTGGCACGGACCGTGCGTGAAAACTTAATTCTTGGCTTCATTTGCTTGATTTTGCTCCTTGGTCCTTGAACTTTTATTCTTTGCCTTTAATCACTTGAATTTCTTCCATTCCTTCATTATTTGATCCTAAAAATAGAATCCAACATTTTGTAGTAAAATAGCTCCAAATCAAAACTAAAATTCTACAATTGTTATTTAATTCAAATACTAAAAACATAGTAAAATAAGACTTATCAAACTCCCCCATGCTTGAATCTTTGCTTGTCCTCAAGCAAGAACAATCAAAATTTGCAGCACAAATTAGTAGAAGCATTTTTCATTTAAAGCTCAATCACATTTATTTTTCAAAGGCTTTGTTCTCAGGGTATACTTATCACACTTCTCTATGCTTTTCATGAATTTTTCAACCCAACAACTGCTCCAAGTGAGTGTGTGCACTCATAGGTCCGGTCCAGTTACCGAGATAATCACAAAAGTTTCGCTTTTGCCTTACGTAGAAATAGCCTTCCTAGATTGTGCTTCACTTGATTACAAAAGTTAAAACAAATTTTACAATTGATCCACATTTTGTGGTCAGGGCACACTTGAGATTTTTCAGTTGCTTTACTTTTTGAATTCTCCAATCAGCAAAAACAGCCTAGTTTAGATATATTACCCTGACTTCAGGGCATACTATTGATTTTTCAGCTGTTCCGCTTTTTGAAATTTCTACTTAGCAAAAACAACCTAGTATATGTATATTACCCTGACCATCTTGCTTGATTTCTATTTTTCTTTGTTGTATCAAGTTTAGCACAATTGTTGGCTGACAAAAACAAGCTCAACTTTGACTAGCTTTTGAACTATTGGCTTCCTTTCAAGACATAGAGTTTAAGTGTAAAAACAGATGTGAGTTTAGAAAACAATTCAAGCAAAAATTGTGCTTACGTTTACAAATTTATCATAGAACTTAGCCTTTATTTTTTTCTTTTTTTCTTTCTTTTTCTACTAATAAGTGCTGCATCAAAACATTTATCTCAATAAAACAGCAACAATACAAAGCATGGGAAAGAAATCCAGTCTCAACACTTATAAGAAAACAAAATGACAGAAATTAAATAACAAAAGGTAAAGTACCCCCCATGCTTGGACCAGACATTGTCCTCAATGATATAAAATTAAAAACACATGAGAGGGGTAAAGAAAGCTCACATTGACTAGCATTTGTAGCTTTTCTTCTTATTCCAGCAAAATAAAACAAAGGTAAACCTGTGGGTTGCCTCCCACGCAGCGTTCTTTTAACGTCATTAACTTGACGCTTGTCTTTCAATACCTCAACCTGGATCTTTTTTCGCAAGAGGTCTTGATTTTTCTCCAACTAAGGCTTCAATGCCCAAGTTTTTAATGGGAGGGTTTTCATCCAACAATTTGTCATCAGTTTGAGTTTTCTCAGCCACATTTTCATTCTTGCTTTTTATGAAACCTGTTTTCATCCCATCATTTGAATATGGCTCCAAAATGCATTCTTCCACACAATAGTCTATTATATCAACCCTGCAACAAGAATCCTCAAGAGAAGGGCTTTTCATAAGGTTAGCAAAATCAAACTCAATTTTCTCCTTACCCACATTAAGAGAAAGTTTACCATTTTTAACATCAATGATGGCCCCAGCTGTAGCAAGGAAAGGTCTCCCCAAGAGAATTGGAACTTGGGAGTCCTCTTCCATTTCCATTAACACAAAATCAGCCGGTATATACAATTGTCCTACCTTGATAGGAACATCCTCTAAAATTCCAACCGGGTATTTGATGGAACGGTCTGCTAATTGCAAGGACATCTTTGTGGGTTTGAGTTCACCTATGCCTAGTCTCTTACAAATGGATAGGGGCATTAGACTCACACTAGCTCCTAGATCACACATGGCTCTCTCAATACTCTCACTACCAATAACACATGGAATGGAAAAGCTTCCAGGATCTTTGATTGGTAGTGATTCTGAGCCATGTCTTCAATCAGTGCATAAGCCTCTTCAATGTTCTTGTTCATTAGCGCTCCACCCGCAGCAGCATCCACGGTCATTTTTGTAGCATACAGCAATCCATTGTAAAATGTGTGGATTATCAACCATTTCTCTAGTCCATGATGGGGGCAAAGCCTTAGCATTTCTTTGAAACGCTCCCAAGCATCTTAAAGAGATTCCTCATCATTTTGAGTGAATAGTGTGATTTGATTCCTCAATTGAGCAGTTTTGCTTGGGGGAAAGAATCTAGCAAGGAATGCTTGCCTTAGTTGATCCCAAGTTGTGACAGATTCATTAGGTAATGAGTGAAACCAAGCTCTAGCTCTGTCCCTCAATCAGAAAGGGAAAAGTTTTTGCCTTATAGCTTCTGGAGTCACTCCATTTAATTTTAGAGTGCCACAATATTCAAGAAAAATAGAGAGATGAAGATTTGGGTCATCAGTAGCAGTACCAGAGAATTGGTTCTGCTGGACCATAGAAACCAAAGAAGGTTTAAGCTCAAAATTGTTTGCATCAATATTAGGATGCACAATAACTGCATGTGGCTCAGCCGTAGAAGGCGTAGCATACTCTTTAAGAGTACGATTTGGATTAGCAGCCATTTCTTCGTTATTGCGCAGTTCTCTCCTTCTTTGGTGTAAGAATCTTTCAATCTCTGGAATTGGTTGAACAATATCTTCGAGATTTCGGACTCTTCGCATTCAAGAAAGAGAGAATCGAAAAGAAAAGTAACAAAATAAAAGAAAACAGAAATTTTCAGTCTAACCGGTACCAAAAGGTTGATTAATATTACTACTCCCCGGCAATGGCACCAAAAACTTGATAGGCCGCAAGTGCACGGTTCTATCGCGTAATAGAAAGTATCGATCCACAGGGAGTATTTTGCGATTACTAATCGAATTTTTGATGTTGATTAGCTGAAAGGAATCGTTTAAATAAAGAGAGTATTTTTGTTTTGTAAAATTCAAAATAAAAGACGCCTTGGGATCATTGTTAGATCACAATGATGGAAATAAACAACCCTTTAACTATTCTCTATCTTATTTTGAAATTGTTTTAAGGACAAGGTATTCTTTTGGTGTAATTCAAGCTTCCTTTCGGAATGCAAGAACGTGTCTCGAAACAATGATCAAACCTATTCTCATGGTTGATCATCGCAGAGACCCATTAAGAACAACCTTATTGTCCCAAAGCTAGCAATGCTATTCGCATGCTTTGCTTTGCCTTGTCTAATCCCATTTGCTTCAATATCAAACTTCACCTCTCGGTACTTCGTTTGATATTTGTTTTATAAAATTTAGTTCTATGGAATTAGATTAAAATTCAAGTTCTAAATAAGATAGAGTTTAGTCTTGGATTTGTTTAGGGACCCATCATTGGATTGTGTCCCACAATCCCAAGACTAAAGAAGTCTACTCACACATGATCATAGTAGACAAGGGAGTAGAAGAGAATGACATAAAAGAAAATGACATAAAGATAAATAACAGAATGTAAATGACAAGAATATAAACAAAGCGATAAAGAACTGAAATGTAAAGTGCTGGAAATGTAAAGAATAGAAATTAAAATTGCAAGAAAGTAAAGAACATGAAAATAAAAGAGCAAAAGCTTAAGAAAATTGCAAGAACTTAGATTAAACTTTGGAGTGAGATTACAAGTATGCTAAGGTACCATTACAACTGAAATGAGGTCCTATTTATAGCCGAGGATCAATAGACAAAGGATTAAATTCGAATTACAAGCCATAATGAAAGAATTGGAAGAGTTTTGTAACATTTTTAGCTTCAGATAAAGGTGCACGGACCATGCTGGTGGGCTGCACGGACCGTGCGTGCCGTAAAACTTGTAAAATTCTGATTCAGCACAGGGAGCACGGACCATGCGTGTAAGGAACACGGACCGTGCGTGGTCTTCAAACTCTTCAGCTTCTGCAACGTACAGTAGTGCGCACGGACCATGCTTGTGGTGCGCACGGACCTGCGTGTCTTGAGTCTTTTCAACTGCTTTCTGTAACAGTGAGCACGAACCATGCGTGTAGTAGGCACGGACCGTGCGTGAACACTTAATTCTTGGCTTCATTTGCTTGATTTTGCTCCTTGGTCCTTGAACTTTTATTCTTTGCCTTTAATCACTTGAATTTCTTCCATTCCTTCATTATTTGATCCTGAAAATAGAAACCAACATTTTGTAGTAAAATAGCTCCAAATCAAAACTAAAATTCAACAATTTTTATTTAATTCAAATACTAAAAACATAGTAAAATAAGACTTATCACATTGGTAGTTGCAGCACAATGACTAAGGCCCTACTTCGTATCGCATCAAATCGTCGTCAGGAGGAATCAACCTATCTGTCAGATACTACTCCACAAATTTGATCCCGCCGAAAGAATGAGCAAATGGGAGATTGAGTTATCAGAATTCGACATCAAGTACGAGACCAAAACATCCTTGAAAGAATAATCCCTCGTTGATTTCGTAGCTGAAATGACGCCAACTACAACTGAGGAAAAGGAAAACGTAATATGGACCATTCATGTTGATGGTTCATCCAACAAGAAAGGAAGCGGAGCAGAAGTCATGGTTGCAAATCAAGACGGAGTCGTAATCAAAGTATCACTGACCTTCTCATTTCAAACATCAAACAATCAGGCAGAATATGAAGCATGCATAGCCGGATTGACGTTAGCCAAAGACTTCAACGCATAAAGAGTGGAAATCCTCACAGACTAGCTCCTAGTCGTCTCTCAAACCAACAAAGAATACGTGACTAAAGACACGATCCTAATGAGATACCTCGCAAAGGTCAAGGAGCTAATAGCACATTTCCACGAATTCTGCGTAAAACACGTACCTTGAGGAGCAAACACAAGGGTTGGCACCCTAGCGAAATTGGCAAGCACTAGAACCATGGGACATTTGAGGATGGTCATTCAAGAAACTTTGACACAACCAAGTGTCCAGTTAAGCGAAAGGACAGCAGATGCAGACCACACCATAGAAGAAGCAGTCACCTGGATGGACCCCATCGCTGAATATATTCAAATAGGGAACCAACCCCCCCGCCCCCCGATAATCGCGAGGCAGCCCGAATTAGGAAGAGAGCTCCCTCCTTCTCTTTAATAAAAGGAAAACTATATCGAAGGGAATTCTCATCAACTCTTCTCAATTGCATAGATGGAGCCGAGTGTCCATACTTCTTATCTAAAATCCGTGAAGGAATATGTGGACAGCACCTCAGAGGCAAAGCTCTAGCCAAGAAGGCCCTGCGAGCAGGCTATTACTGGCCAACAATGAACGAAGATGCCATGAACTTCGAAAAGAAATACATCAAGTGTCAAAAACATGCAGACGCCCACTTAGTACCTCCCGTTGAATTGAGGTTGTTAACATCTTCCTTGCCCTTTTCCTGGTGGGGGATGGACCTCTTGGGACCATTTGCAGTCGCTCTCGCCCAGCTAGAATACCTGATTTTAGCTGTCGTTTATTTCAAACGTGGATTGAGGCCGAACCATTAGCCACGATCACGTCCCGAAATATCACCAAATTCTTCAAGAAATCAGTAATGATCAGGTTTGGGGTTTTCGGAGGTAATAGTAACTGATAATGGAATCACAGATAAAAACTTTAGAGAGCTTATGACCGACCTCTCCATCAAGCACCATTTCACCCTGGTGGAACACCAGCAAGCAAACGAGCAAGCCGAGTCCGCCAACAGAGTCATCCTCAAAGGACTCAAATGAAGGCTAGACGAAGCCAAGGGAAACTGGGTAGAGGAGTTACCCCACGTCTTATGGGCATACATAACAATGCCACACTCGACCATGGGTGAATCACCATTTCGGCTAACATACGGAACTGAGACAGTCATTCCAATAGAAGTCGGAGAACTCACCTGGAGGACGGCTCATCCTACCCCGCCCCATCAAAACGAGGAATCAATTCAAGAAGAGCTAGAATTAGTAGAAGAAGTCTGAAGCCAATTAAGGTTCATTGAAGGAGGCTATAGTTAAACAAAAAATGGCAACAAGTTCAATAGAAAAGTAGTTCCCAGAGAGTTTTAAGTCAGAGACCTCGTGTTAAGGAGGGAAGATGTCGGACAGAAGAACGCCACGCAAAGAAAACTCACCCCTAACTAGGAAGGGCCCTACCCGGTAGTCCGAAGAATGGGTATAGGAGCTTATTCGGTAGAAACCCTTAACAAATAGTCCATCCCGAGGAGTTGGAATGCCACAAAACTCAAAGAGTATTATAGCTGAAGGCAATAACTTGGATGTATATGAAAGTCCTAAATGAATCACAACTATTATTGAATAAAATCCATTGTTGGTAGAGTATTTAAAATAATAAAGGCCTACTCAGTCTATCAGTCTTAACAACCGAGTAATATCTGGAAAGTCGACCAAGGGGAATCAGAATAGCCTGCAGACTTGAGGTCTAAAATAAAGAAAGAAGGCCTACTTGATCCCTTAATCTCTATGACCTGAGTAATTTCGTGAAAGTCGAACCAAAGGGGATCAGAATAGCCTATAACCTCAAAAGTTAAAGGCTTGCTCGACCCATCAATCCCTGTTGCACCCCGAAAAATCCGGATTGGACCTTTCATCGTACAACGTGAAAATTTGTGAAGCCGCCATCAACATTTTTTATTTAGGGACCAAAACATTGAAAAAGGGTCCTTTTTTAAGGCGGGTGGTCCTTTGAGAACTAGAGATGTAGGTTCGGGGGTCGGTTAGGTGTGGGGAAGGTATTAGCATCCCACACCTCCTTTCTACCGAAAGGGAACCTTTAACTTGAAGTGCGGTTTTGACAGAGTTGATTTGATACAATTCGTTCTACTTCTTTTTTATTTGAGAAAAGTGTTTTTGAAAACGGGGAAAAAAAAGAATCTTTTTATTATTTTTTAAAAGTGTGCTTGACGAGATGTGACCCGCTCCTACGTATCTCCCGGTGCGATGGAGAATTCAAAGCTTACGTAGTTCTCCTTAGTCGAGAAACTTTGTGTTGGTGTTTTTTATTGTAGAGGTTTTCGGTCCTAGACTGTACAGTCCACTAGACCTAGAACAAAGACAACCCTGCCTGTACAGACGACGTGCCCCCTACTTGTTGAAAATGTTTTTTTTTATTAAGGAAGAAAAAGATTTGTTGTGAGGTTGGTTGCTTTTATTTGGCAAGTATCTTAGGTTCGCCTAAACTGTACAGCTCGCTAACCCTAAGACGCTAACAAATACCGGATGTACATCCGACTCAATTCCTTACTCATTTTTTGAAATAGGGTTCAAGTTGTTAATTACTTGTTTTAATTCTCATAAGTATCCCAAGATGTTTGAGCTGTACAGCTCCGATCTTAGGACGCTAGACAACACCGGCCGTACGTCCGACTTGCCTCCTTATGAGTTTTCAAAAAGGTTTATTGTTGATCTTAGAAAGAATTTGATTGTCTTATGAAAACAATTTAAGAAAAGATTGAGTTTGGAAAAAGCATTAGAAAATGATTGATTTGAAGAAAGGAGAAGGGAGTTTGAGGGTGACATTGGTCACAAAAGGTTTGTTGGGATGGCGTGGCATCCAAAAGGAAAAGAAAGTAGAACATTCAATCAATTTCCAAGTCAAGAACCAAAGTGCAACATTTAACAAATTGCAAGCAAAGCAATCAACAATGTAAGCATAAGCATAAACATTACCAATTACAACATTTGAGCACAAGAATGACACTTAGTCATCAACATCTAATGGCATGCATATGTAAGATCAACATTAACCAAATAGGTTACAAGAATAGGCACACAAATAGATAATGCAAAAGTTTAATTCAATTAGGCATCAACACAAGATAAAAACACAAGGTTGAATCCCTTTTGGTAATCCTTGACATTTGAGACAATGCACAAAGGCATAAGTGTCTAGTCCTTTTACCAAATCATCAACACAAAACAAATTTTTAACCTAGAATGAACATCGCATTTGCATGATCACAAGTGACCAAAAGAAAGCAATAACAAGTCATTTTGTAGCCAAAATTGATTAATCAAGTTAGAAAACTAGCATTTGCATTTTCAAGCAAGAATTGCACAAAGAAAATTGAATCATCTTAGGCAATCCTCAACACTTAAAGTGAAGTGCACAAAGACACAAGTGTGAGTCCTCTTGCCAATCATCAACATATAACAATTTGCAAGCAAGATACAATCAATTAGCAACAATATTTTGCAATCAAAATATCAAAATAACTTGAGAAAACGTTTTTGATCACAATTGCAAACCCATTTCACAAGAAAATTAACAAACCCTAATTCTAATCATGATTTGCGAAGCATCACATCATTTTATTCAACAAAAATGCAAGATCATA
This sequence comes from Astragalus glycyphyllos, assembly GCA_963573325.1. Classification (NCBI taxonomy): domain Eukaryota; kingdom Viridiplantae; phylum Streptophyta; class Magnoliopsida; order Fabales; family Fabaceae; genus Astragalus; species Astragalus glycyphyllos. The sequence continues at coordinate 51,197,409 of OY754312.1, read as the reverse complement.
GTGAAAACAACATAAATCACAATTTATTCAAGGGTGAAAAGCATCTCAAACACCCAAGCCTCCCTAAGTGCTTGTCAAAATGCTTGAGACACCTCTCACCAACAACAATCAACAAATCAACAATATATCAACACTAAAATGCATGAATATGGTAGGATGCAAAATTAGAAACATGATATCTACATTTTGATGCAAAAAAGTTGAAGATGATGCTAGGTTTTAAGAAGTTTACCTCAAATCCAAGCTAAGGAATGACTAATATGAAGAACAAGACCACAAATCAACATGAATCTTCACCAAACTTCAATGAAACCCACGAAATGCTTGCTTAAAAATGCCCTTTGATGATGCAAGTTTGAATTAAATTAGGAGAGAAGGAAGATATATGAAGTAGGAGTTAATATGAGATGGAAAATGGAAGTGAAATGAAGAAAATTGGAGGAGGGAGTGGTTGTTGGTGGTTTCGGCCAAAGGAGGAGAGGAGAGGAGAGGTTTGTGTGCTAGGGTTTTGTGAATGAATTGTGAGGCCAAAAAGGTGTCTCCTTTTTGTGAGGTGAGGTTAATAGGGTATATATAGAAAGCAATTAGGTTTAAGGGTAGTTAGGTCATTGTGCATCTCATCTCACCCTAGGATTGCATCTAAAATTTGAATGGAGGGTGAGGATTGAAACACACATGATGAGGGACAAAAAAAATGCAAAATGAGAGGGAAATGAAGGGGAGTGAATTCGGCCAAGCAATGAGAGAAGAGTGGTGCCCAAGTTTTGCTAGTTGTCATCTTGTACTATTGTACTATTATATGACCATTCCATTATCCCTTCATTTTTTATTATTCTTCTTAGGATAATTGTACAAAAATACACCCAATTTAGGCCACATACTAGGAATCTTAGGAATATGCCGTTTTATGTGATCACCATGACAAAAAATGTCATAAAAATCACATCTTGGAACTTTTTGTAGAATATTCCCTTTTGATCCTTTTTGAAATTTTGTGCACAATGTGTGCATGCATGCGCATACATACATGACCAAAAATGATTTGCCTCAAATAAATTTCTCTAAAATTGCACAATGATTCTTGATGAGAAATTATCTTATTTTTGACAATGATCAAAATACCCTTTTGCCCTAAAAACCTTGTTTTTTAACAACAAATGCATTTCCACTCTAACAATGAATTTAAAAGCCCTAGAATGACTTTTAAAACCCAAAAATGCATGCACAATGCTCTTCACTCTTCAAAATAAAACCACACTTCTCAATTTATTTATTTTTGTTGAGAATTAGGGTTTTGACCTAGGCGGACAAAATTAGGGTATGACAGCTGCCCCTCTTTATTTGGATTTTAACAAGGAATATGAATTGGCCGAAACATATTTCGAGGCAAAATAGAAATAAAGAATTCAGAAATTATACCAATTTTGTCTACTTAGAGAAACCAATTTTGAAATATGATATAAATGCAATGAAAAGATTTTTTTTTTTTCTTGTTTTTCTTTTTGGAATCAATTGGTGCCAAAACCTCAATAAGCCAGCGAAAGCAGTAAAGAAAGCAAAAAAAAAAAAAAAGGTGCCGGCCCTCATTAAGCCGGCGAAGGAGGCTGCCTAAAGCCTTTTAACGAATCGCGAACGATCCGAGTTTGCACTTGGGCCTGGGGAGCACGTGGGCTCAAAGGGGTGGTCTTTCGAGCGACCGGGGGAGGGTACTATATCAAGTCTAGATCTCGATATTTCCCTAGGACTGCTCCATGTTTTAGGCCAACACAGCTATCCTTTTCGACTAGACCTATTGAGGTCAAAGGGACTTACTCGCAGCTCGAATACGAAGTGAAGTCAATCTTCTGGGGGACACGTGGGTCCAAAGGGGATTTGAAAATCCAATTGGTTTTCTTCAGTTGGTCAATGCTGCCGCACCGATCCAGGGTACCTGCATACGTTAGTTGATGCAAGGAATGGTGCATGAATGCAAGTTTTTTCTTACCTTAGTGGTGATCGAACGAACACGAGTTTCGTAGGATCGACCATCGGCGACTTGAGTTGTTACTAGCAGATAGCAACTTATTTGGATGCAGAAAAATTTAGCAAAGACATGGATATTCATGAAATGCTCCTTATTCTTTTTTCGATGAATGCACAAAAGGTGGATATGCAAATGTATGTTATGCAAGGGCAGGTTATGCGAATGCACGTGATGCAATGAATGTTTTTAATTTTCTTTTAGCATAGGGACTTTAGGATTCTTGAGTGATCAATTCAAGCGTCCTATCGTGACGACTATGACTATTTATTAAGAATGCCTCTTTTTGTTTTGAAAACTGATTTGATGTTTGATGTGATGATGATAAACGCTATGGAATGTCTGTGTTCTTTTGCTTTTATTGTGATGAATGTGGATGATGCGAATGTAATGCTTTGAATAACATGAAATGCCTACATGCATGAGGAGGATGAATGATTGGAGTATTTAAACATTTTTGTAAACATTTTTATGATGATGAGACGCGAGACTTTGAATGCAAGGAATTGAGATGGCTATGGACCATTCTTTGGAAAAACTAGATTTGATTCAAACTCTGGTGTTCTCAAGGTTTTTATTAACAAGCTCACTTATTTTCCTTTCCATTTCCATGATGACTGAACTTTAAACACCACATGATCAATTTGTATTCTCTCTCTCTGAAGCATTGACTAGTAAGTATGCATAAGAGTGCAGATGTGGACGAGTGAGTCAGTTAACTTGGGATTGGTTTAGGACAGTGAGTTGAGAGACTGCCCCGACAGGAATTTATGGATGTGAATGACTTTAGGGAGAACTCTGCTCATTTGAGCGGGAGTGAACAGTTATGGAAATGCCCCACTTTAGAATGACAATTTCAAATGGGTTCTTTGAGTGGGTTTGTGAAAGGGGATGAAGTTATGGTACTGGCTATGAACTGAGGGTGGTATATGAATGGGATGGACAATGAACAAACTTTCCCAAGACCAGGGTGGGTGGGTGGTGAAGAGAATGCCCCCACTTTTGGATCTGAGTGGTGTTCTCAGTGCAAATCTTTGGTTCTCTATGAATGTCTTGACTTTTGGCATGAAAGAAGCCTCACTTGGTGATCACTAAACCTTGTTTTAATCTTTGGTGCAAATCTTTTCCTTTGGGCCTGAGACATGAGGACCATCTAGGGTAATAGCAATGCCAGAGCCGCGCATAAGTTTGCTTGCCATTTGAAGTGATTGTGCCTGCGTTTGTTTTTTTGCCAATTCATTTATTTGAGGGATTCCCTCTTTTCTGTGATTTTCAGAAATTTCGCAATGATTGTAATGCTTTTTGACTCATGCACAGGTTTCACAATTCAGTATCATCAATCATAAAAACATTTATTTTAAAACAAAGAGACAGAATAAGTGAAGATAAAAGACACGAAAAGCAAACGCATGGAAGAAAAAGTTGAATTCTTATTGTTATGGAAACTGGACGTGCAGAAGGTCACGCCAATTGAAAGTACATTGAAAAAATTTTAAACTGGAAAAATACAAGAAAAAGGGGAAGCAGATCTTGTGTTTTTTCTTTTGAAGTAACGATGCCAATCGTCCATACTCATGACCTTGATCACCCCTTTATCCAAACTTTTTGGAGTGCTGATTGCCTTTTTAATTTCAAGTCCAAGTTTTCTGACCCTAATTTTTGCCTGGATCGCCCTTTGCGGGTTTTCAATCCACCGGGTCGCTCTGGTTTTGCCTAGGCCGCCCTTTGCGGGTTTTCAACCTAGCGAGCTGATTCTTACTTGGCTCATCTTTCTCTTTTTTCATTTATTTCTTTAGGCATACTCCTTTCTGACTGTATCTGAATTTACTGGAAACTGGGGTTTTCTTTTCTTGCATCCCATTTTGCGAGAATTAAAGGCCCCTCCGGAGAATAAGTTCTTCGTCTTCATGATACTGGGTTCATCTCCATGGGAATCCCTTTGGAGGTTCATGATTTTTTGAGCATTGAGTCTTCTTTGAAATTGTTGAAGATGAGCTTTCTTCGGTTTGAGCTTTCTCTTATTCTTCTTCTGACATAAGACAAATGTACTTTGGTTTGATAAGGCTCAATGAAAGTATTACTTCCATCATATGGGGTTTGCCCCTGTTAGAGTGTAAAACGAAGCCTGATTTCCATGAAGGTCATCATCGTCCTTGATATCCTTTGTTGATTGTCTCTAACTGCCCCATTTTTAGGGTGGCGTAGGGAGGAATCATGATGCTTGACCTGGAGTCTTCATACTGTCATTTGTGACTACCTTAGCTTGGAAAGCTGCGCAACAGACCGAACTTTGGTAATTACAGACTTTGTTATAATGGCAAGTGTCTTATGTCAGAAGGGTGATTTACACAAACTTGTTGATTCATTGCTCTTTATCATGGCGTCAATCCTCTCCTTTGCTCAAATTGATCATGTCTCTTGATTCCTCATGAGGACGGACCACTTTGTTCTCTTACTTTTGCACAACAGCTTGATTGCAAATCTGATGGTGGAGTCTGAGGAATGACTGAGGGTTTGTGGAGGGCGGGATGACGAGGTCGAGGTAGTGTTTGCGGTTTTATGAAAGGAGAGATGTATAGGAATGATGAAGTGTTTGAAGGTTTATGGAAGAAAGGGTGGTCATACACAACAAGGTGTAGGAAGGTTCATTGAGACAAGGATCTCTTACGCTTTATGGCCAAATGTATCAGCTCACAACTTATATTTCTTTCGTCTATTTTTGCCTTGTTTTTTCATTTTTGGGATTTTCATTTTTTGAATCTGTTCTTTTTTGTTTCATTTTTTCTGATTTTTTCCTTTTTTGCTTTTGAGTTGAGTGAGCTGATAAAAGTGATACACTATTTTTGGATATTTGAAGTGATCCTTGTCTGGGGTGATTGGAGAGATAATGGCAATGAAACCCCTGCAGCGGTTGGAGGATGCTTGATTGGGTTCTGGTATTAACTGGGGTGACAGGAGGTTCAGAGGGAGGAGCAAATGAGATGGGTTGATTTTGTAGAAGGGCCACTGGTAGTGAGGAAGGTGGCGATGGCAGGCATTTGGTTATGAAATTTTTTTTGTGATGGGGTACTTGTAATGGGAAATGGGAAAGTTGGTTGACCTGAGGAAGGGAAAGGGTTTGGTCGCGAAAGAGGTTCGCTTGTAACATCTGTTTGGTTTCCTCAGCATTGCTCCACTTTGCTTGAACTTGTGCTTTGACTTCATTGCCCAACCTAGTTGTGGCATCATGAATTTCTACAGCCTTAGCCAATTCTTCACTTATTAACTCCGAAGAAACATCCCAGTTGTCTTCAGCCTCTCTCTCAGTTTGGTTAATCGGGTAATCAGAGTCACAATATGAACCATTGGCGTCGTTGTTTTCAAAGATTATTTTCATTTATTATTATTTTTGATCCGCGTTGGGAGGAATTGAAAAGCAAATAACAGACACATGACAAAATGAAAGAAAGAAATTTTATTGAGGAATTCAAAATAACATTTTATTGATGATGATACTAAAAGGAAACATGTGTGCCCTTATTGAAATATCCTAAGGCCTTGGCCAGAGCCAAAGGATTGCATTACAGAAAATTGTTTTGAACTGAAAAACTACATGAAAATCAACAATCACTCATAAATGCTATGAAATGCATGACAAAGACACAAATGTTTTGATGATGCCGCTTTCACCACTTCAACCCTCTTCAACAACTGCTATCCTTGCTTAATAGTCCACAGACCCTGAGAACTTGATCCTTCCCCCCTTCTCAAAAGTTAACTGCTTGGAATCAATGAAGCCCTGAACCAAACTTTTCAAAAGATAGCAATTTTCAGCAGAATGCCCAATTGCCCCGGCATGGAGCTCGCAAGTGGCTTCTGGATTGTACCCGCTTGGGAATGGAGGTTGAACTGATCTCATCTTGCGAGGAATGATCCATCCATGACTGATTAGATAGCTGCATAGCTCAGCGTATGACACGGGGATGGGGTTGTATTGTGGTGACCTTCTTTTGCCCGCCACAGCACTGGTTTCTCCACTCTCCTTCACAGTCAAGCCATTAACATTGCTGTCATTGAAATTCAAATGTTTGGAGTCGATTAGATCCTGGACCGCATGTTTCAATGCTTTACAATCTTCCACAGAATGTCTCACTCCCCCTGCATGAAATTTGCACGTAGCTTCTGGGTCATAGCTCCTCGGGAAAGGAGGCGGAACGGGTTTCATGGAGCGGATGGAAATTAGGTCATGACTGACAAGATGGTCAAACAGGTCTGAGTAGGACATTGGAATTGGATCGAAATCCTCAGGCTTCCTTCTCACATAATTTTGTGTTTTCTGGCTTTTTCTGATTTGAGTGGAGGAGTGCAGGACTTGAGGGAGGATTTTGGGACTATAGGAGACATCCCCGGATCCTGCTATGGGAGTAGCTTTGGTTGAACTGTAGGCAGTTTTTCCTTTCTTTGCTCCATTCTCCAAACTTTCCCCAGCAAGGACCAAGTCTTTGAAGCTTGAAGAGGCACTCTCAACTAACTTGTCATAATACAGTGGCGGTGGAGTGTTCATGAATATGCCGACCATCTCCTTCTCAAGAAGAGACGGTTTCGCCTGTGCTGCCAAATGTCTCCACCGCAGGGCGTACTCTCTGAATGTTTCTTTGTTTCTTTGTGCCATATTTTGCAAATGTGCCTTGTTGGGAGCTTTGCCAATATTGTAGTTGAACCGCTCCAGGAAAGCATTAGCTAACTCTCTCCAACACCTAGTGTGAGTATGTTCTTGCATGTACCAGCTAAAAGCTTCCCCAACCAAACTTTCTCGGAAGTAGTAGGTCAACAACTTGTCATCTTTTGTGAGTGGGAACATTTCTGTACAGTATGCGGCCGCGTGATTAACAGGACAAGTCATTCCTTCGAACTTACCAATGTTAGGCACCTTGAATATGGGAGAGGGAATCATATTAAGGGCCAGACCTGGATCGTGTACCTCCATGGCTTCTTCTATTGCTTTCGGCTGTTCTTCTAACCCTTGGTACTTGTCTCTTGCTTGAGGAGCTGCAGCCGGGTGACCCTGAGGACCACTACCCACATTGAGATGATAACCCTCGTATTGAGCGGCATGAGCAGGATGATTGACCCCGGATCCCGGAGGAGGAATAGCGGTCACAGTTTCAGCGGGTCCCGAAGTAGGAAGGATGGTTGCAGTCCCACCAGGGTTTACAACAGCAGCAGCTTCAGTAGTGATCCCGTTTTTCAAGGCTTGCAGGATATCCATCATTTCAGTCATTTGCATTCCCATCGCCTCGACTTTAGCATTTAATGCCCGATTCTCTTGGACTAATACCTGATTCTCTTGGACTAGCTGTTTGAGAACTTCCATAACAAGATCATCTGGGCCCGAATTGCCAGAATTCTCAATCTCTGGGTTTCCTTGATTGTGTTGACCCTGATTACCCTGAACCTAGCCTGGATCACCCTGATTTGATTCGCCTTGATTTGTTGCCATGTTTCTTGCTAGAGAATAAATCCAACTTGCCATTCCTTCTGTTTAGCAGAGCACACGACATAAGCACAAGAAAGAATGACTGAACAAATGCATGCACATTTTTAGACTTGCACCAAAGAAAAGCAATCTTAACAAGGTAATTAAGTGATTACAAAATTGCCCTCTTGTATGGAGGATTTAAACCAAAAGTCAAGTGTGTACTAATGCGGGGAGAGTATGTACTTTATGGGAGGATGGGGCGGGATCAAACTTGGATGGAGAATGATGATAAGGGAAGGAAACTGACAGACTCAAACAAGAGAAACTGCACATGGCATGCACGCCCACTAGAAGAATGCTTCGTAGAGAGTTAACATTGGTTAAAACATGATGGAAAATTTTTTTGATGAACTGTTTCAGTCTTTTATCATGGAATGGATGAGATGCAATGCCTTTTTTTGAAGAAAATGCAAATGAACTGTTGATTTGAAAAACTGAGTGCCTTGGAACATCTTGAGTTTGCAAATAAGAAAGGGTAAACTTTTTCAACAGATTATTTTGCAAAAACGTCTCGTCTCTCATCACAACTTTTTTATTTGGTTTATGCAATGTATGAATGAACAAATCATGATAAGCAAATGCATGAAAAATGACCATTTGAAAAGTGTAATTATTCTAAAGGAGATTTTTTTGTTTGTTTTTGATGCAAGATGAAATACGAAACTCCAATGCATTTTTGGATGATGCAAGATGCAAGAATGATATCTTTTCAAAATGATTTTTATTCTTTAGAGGCACGGCAAGATCTGAAATACCAATGCCCCTTTTTGCGAAAATGATGACGTGAGGCAACCAATTGTCGTTACCCTGAGTAACTTGCATGAAACATTGAATGGATCCTGACTCAATACTTCACGTAATATACTGAAAATGCTTCGACATTTGGTTGACTCCACTTATTCACTTTATTTGAAAACAAACTGCACCTGATTGGGTCAAAGTGCCCCGATATCGTAGAGTATCATCTCAAATTTGTAGTGCACAAACAAATTTGAGATATTACCCTTCATCATTCAAAGATGCACTTCTACCCATGGAACGATTGCATAAGGAGTTTCTCTTATTTCATTTCATTTTTTTTTTGGAAAATGATTTAGAAAATGATTTTAAAAATGATCTGAAGATGCAAGTGATTTATTGAAAAAAAAAATTTAGAAAAAGGTGCTTTATTTGGGGAAAAAGGTTTTTAGAAAAAGGTGCTTGACGGGTATGACCCGCTCCTACGTATCCCCATTGTGATGAGGAATCAAAACTACGTAGTTCTTCTTCGTCTTTTTTCTGAAATAATGCTTATGAGGTTAATGAAATGATGCATAAATGCTACATTGGCTCGACGCCCACATTATTTGATGAAGGTTTTTGTACATGATTATGGATGACTGAAATGCTTATGCTATGCAGATGATAATTGTTTTTTTCGTTTTCATTTTTTCTTATGCAATGAAATGAAATGCATGATACTCGCAATTATTTTTAAAATGCACGAGAGACGTGATTTTTATTAAATGAAACTATATGCAAAATGAGAGGTTCACATATTTATATGCAAGGGAAAATAACAATGCACGAGAGATGTTTCTAAAAAATGTTTTTTTTATATGCGAGAAAGTGCATGATACTCGCAATTTTTAATGCATGAAAAATCATGATCTTCACTGGATGAAGATGTATGCAAAAGGAAATGAGTAAAAAATTATTTACAATGCAAAGGCTTTCAAAAGCGGAAATTCACACATTTTTTTTTGATAATTTTTTTTCGGTTTATTTGCAAAAATATTTTATTTAGCATGGATGCAGGGGTATGAAGCTCCTTTGTGTCCTACCAAGGTTTCTTAGAGACAGGATCTATGGCTATTTCTACGGGTACACACTTCAAGGTTAGCACTAAAAGAAGGACCCTAAATAAGGCTCCTAGAGCCAACGACCTCATCTGAGACCACCGATCACAGGGCCGTACGTCCAAGTGATGGTATCATCAAACAAAGCCAAACTCTAGGTGAAGTCTTCGCAACCACCCAACAAGACGTACGTCCAGTGAGCAGCCACTAATGACTTCGTTCCAGCCTAAGATATGCTCTAGCCCGGGTATAGGGCTGTCTCACCAAGAAATATAAGGGTAAAAAGAGTGCAACGTGTGTGTAGGAGCACAACGACAAACATACCCCCCCACCTGCAAAGAAAATCCAGAAACAGTCCATACAAAGAGTCGTCTACCCTAGGGTTTTGCAAGCATATATCATTTCAATACAAACAAGTAAACTAACCTAGGGTTCCAACAACAATCATATGCACTGCTTACCTCAAGAAAGGGAGCCAAGAAGAGGGGTCATAATAGAATCGGGGGAATGCATGAACTTACCTTGAAGAAAGGGAGCAAAGAAGAAGGGATCATAGTAGAATTGGGGGAATGATGCATGAGCTTACCTTGAAGAAAGGGAGCAAAGAAGAAGGGGACATGGGGATTGGAGAAATGCATGATTATATTAAGCATATAAACAAAAGAAGATGAAAGGAGAAGAAGGAACAAGAAGCGAACATAGAAGAAGAAGAGTCAAATGCACATGAATGCAACATAACAATACGAGAATGCAAGAGAACATTCAAACATCAGAAAGAGAGAAGAAAAAGAAGGAGAATAAAAGAGAGAAATAGAACAATCACATTCAAATCAAACAATTAAACCGCACATCAAGTTAATTAGGCCTGACCCTCGTTTTAAAAGGAAAGTCCCCAGTGAAGTCGCCAGCTGTTGCACCCCGAAAAATCCGGATTGGACCTTTCATCGTACAACGTGAAAATTTGTGAAGCCGCCATTAACATTTTTTATTTAGGGACCAAAACATTGAAAAAGGGTCCTTTTTTAAGGCGGGTGGTCCTTTGAGAACTAGAGATGTAGGTTCGGGGATCGGTTAGGTGTGGGGAAGGTATTAGCATCCCACACCTCCTTTCTACCGAAAGGGAACCTTTAACTTGATGTGCGGTTTTGACAGAGTTGATTTGAAACAATTCGTTCTACTTCTTTTTTATTTGAGAAAAGTGTTTTTGAAAACGGGGAAAAAGAAGAATCTTTTTATTATTTTTTAAAAGTGTGCTTGACGGGATGTGACCCGCTCCTACGTATCTCCCGGTGCGATGGAGAATTCAAAGCTTACGTAGTTCTCCTTAGTCGAGAAACTTTGTGTTGGTGTTTTTTATTGTAGGGGTTTTCGGTCCTAGACTGTACAGTCCACTAGACCTAGAACAAAGACAACCCCGCCTGTACAGACGACGTGCCCCCTACTTATTGAAAATGTTTTTTTTGATTAAGGAAGAAAAAGATTTGTTGTGAGGTTGGCTGCTTTTATTTGGCAAGTATCTTAGGTTCGCCTGAACTGTACAGCTCGCTAACCCTAAGACGCTAACCAATACCGGATGTACATCCGACTCAATTCCTTACTCATTTTTTGAAATAGGGTTCAAGTTGTTAATTACTTGTTTTAATTCTCATAAGTATCCCAAGATGTTTGAACTGTACAGCTCCGATCTTAGGACGCTAGACAACACCGGCCGTACGTCCGACTTGCCTCCTTATGAGTTTTCAAAAAGGTTTATTGTTGATCTTAGAAAGAATTTGATTGTCTTATGAAAACAATTTAAGAAAAGATTGAGTTTGGAAAAAGCTTTAGAAAATGATTGATTTGAAGAAAGGAGAAGGGAGTTTGAGGGTGACATTGGTCACAAAAGGTTTGTTGGGATGGCGTGGCATCCAAAAGGAAAAGAAAGTAGAACATTCAATCAATTTCCAAGTCAAGAACCAAAGTGCAACATTTAACAAATTGCAAGCAAAGCAATCAACAATGTAAGCATAAGCATAAACATTACCAATTACAACATTTGAGCACAAGAATGACACTTGGTCATCAACATCTAATGGCATGCATATGTAAGATCAACATTAACCAAATAGGTTACAAGAATAGGCACACAAATAGATAATGCAAAAGTTTAATTCAATTAGGCATCAACACAAGATAAAAACACAAGGTTGAATCCCTTTTGGTAATCCTTGACATTTGAGACAATGCACAAAGGCATAAGTGTCTAGTCCTTTTACCAAATCATCAACACAAAACAAATTTTTAACCTAGAATGAACATCGCATTTGCATGATCACAAGTGACCAAAAGAAAGCAATAACAAGTCATTTTGTAGCCAAAATTGATTAATCAAGTTAGAAAACTAGCATTTGCATTTTCAAGCAAGAATTGCACAAAGAAAATTGAATCATCTTAGGCAATCCTCAACACTTAAAGTGAAGTGCACAAAGACACAAGTGTGAGTCCTCTTGCCAATCATCAACATATAACAATTTGCAAGCAAGATACAATCAATTACCAACAATATTTTGCAATCAAAATATCAAAATAACTTGAGAAAACGTTTTTGATCACAATTGCAAACCCATTTCACAAGAAAATTAACAAACCCTAATTCTAATCATGATTTGCGAAGCATCACATCATTTTATTCAACAAAAATGCAAGATCATAGTGAAAACAACATAAATCACAATTTATTCAAGGGTGAGAAGCATCTCAAACACCCAAGCCTCCCTAAGTGCTTGTCAAAATGCTTGAGACACCTCTCACCAACAACAATCAACAAATCAACAATATATCAACACTAAAATGCATGAATATGGTAGGATGAAAAATTAGAAACATGATATCTACATTTTGATGCAAAAAAGTTGAAGATGATGCTAGGTTTTAAGAAGTTTACCTCAAATCCAAGCTAAGGAATGACTAATATGAAGAACAAGACCACAAATCAACATGAATCTTCACCAAACTTCAATGAAACCCACGAAATGCTTGCTTAAAAATGCCCTTTGATGATGCAAGTTTGAATTAAATTAGGAGAGAAGGAAGATATATAAAGTAGGAGTTAATATGAGATGGAAAATGGAAGTGAAATGAAGAAAAATGGAGGAGGGAGTGGTTGTTGGTGGTTTCGGCCAAAGGAGGAGAGGAGAGGAGAGGTTTGTGTGCTAGGGTTTTGTGAATGAATTGTGAGGCCAAAAAGGTGTCTCCTTTTTGTGAGGTGAGGTTAATAGGGTATATATAGAAAGCAATTAGGTTTAAGGGTAGTTAGGTCATTGTGCATCTCATCTCACCCTAGGATTGCATCTAAAATTTGAATGGAGGGTGAGGATTGAAACACACATGATGAGGGACAAAAAAAATGCAAAATGAGAGGGAAATGAAGGGGAGTGAATTCGGCCAAGCAATGAGAGAAGAGTGGTGCCCAAGTTTTGCTAGTTGTCATCTTGTACTATTGTACTATTATATGACCATTCCATTATCCCTTCATTTTTGATTATTCTTCTTAGGATAATTGTACAAAAATACACCCAATTTAGGCCACATACTAGGAATCTTAGGAATATGCCATTTTATGTGATCACCATGACCAAAAATGTCATAAAAATCACATCTTGGAACTTTTTGTAGAATATTCCCTTTTGATCCTTTTTGAAATTTTGTGCACAATGTATGCATGCATGCGCATATATACATGACCAAAAATGTTTTGCCTCAAATAAATTTCTCTAAAATTGCACAATGATTCTTGATGAGAAATTATCTTATTTTTGACAATGACCAAAATACCCTTTTGCCCTAAAAACCTTGTTTTTTAACAACAAATGCATTTCCACTCTAACAATGAATTTAAAAGCCCTAGAATGACTTTTAAAACCCAAAAATGCATGCACAATGCTCTTCACTCTTCAAAATAAAACCACACTTTTCAATTTATTTATTTTTGTTGAGAATTAGGGTTTTGACCTAGGCGGACAAAATTAGGGTATGACAATCCCAAATTTAGACCCGAGCTAACTTCATAGAAGTCAAACCAAAGAGGGTCGCGATATAGAAAAGTCGATCTGCCCTTCCAAGTACGCAAGTCGGGAAAGGACTAGTTATTAAAAGTTAAAGGCCTACTCGGCCCATCAATCCCAAAGACCCAAGGTAACTCCTCGGAAGTCAAACCAAAGAAGGTCACAATATAGAAAAGTGAATAGGCCCTTCCAGGTATGCAAGTCGGGAAAGGATTGAATTTTAAAACAAAAAAATTATCCAACCACAACGAAAGAGGGTATAAATTACGAGGATATTACAATCCACCAAGTCGGACTACAGGGGATTCCTCAACTTCAGGGGAATCAACTTCAGCAATAAGTCGGACTTCATGCTTGGATCGACCAATATTATACTCGACCAGCACGCTACCTAGAGCATTCTAGTTCATGTTGGCCTCGCGAATCCGAAAGGAAACCCCTGGGTTTAACACCACCACTTGCTCCAAGGTGTTCTGAAAGGCTTCACCACCAAATCTTAAAGGGTCTCCGCAGACCTTTTTCGGGCTAAAGTAGCCTCGTCCCACCTCCTACAAGCTTTGTCCCGCTCCCCAGAAGTTTGCTTCACCATGTGCTTCAACTTACAAACCCATGAATCAAGCCCTTCCAGCTTCACTAACGCATTGGTAGCTGCAGCAGTATTTTTCTCCGCGTCCTCCATCTTCTTTGTGAACACGTAAACTTGCTAAATAGAAATATACTTCTCTTCCATCGCCCGAGCAGCAGCCTCTTCTTTTTGTTTCCTCATCGCAATCCTGAAAGCCATCTTGGTAGACCCACAACAGGCCAAAGCCTCATCATGTTCTTTCAGGAGCTAGAGCCTCCCTACCAAGAAATGTGTCAGAGCTGGTATCGTTGCAAAAAGAAGAAAAGAAGGGTAGAACAGGTGTAGCAGTACCTCCGTCAGCAAATTTCCGATCCACCGCAAGAAGTTTACTTCCAAAAGAAGCTATACGAAGAACCACCTCCAAAGGATTCCGCCGATGGTCTTCCAACTTGACGTCCTCGAAGTCAGAAATGTCCTCCGACATATCAGAATCTGTGGAAGGTTCTTCAGGGTACAGCTTCATGGAGGCAAGAGGAGAAGCCGACATCCCAAGTTGACCCTCTGTCTCAAAAAGAGTACTTTTCAAAGCCACAGAAGACCATTGGACGACAACCTCGGGGACCTAGAGTTCAAGCACTTTCTTCCCCTTCTCAGATGTCTCTCCATAACCATCCAAAGGGTTAAAATCCTTAACAAGGGGGAAGAGAGTGTTAGGAAACACCTATTGGATAGCAGCCTCTCGTAACTCATGAGGGGCGGAAATCGAAGACATACTAGCTGCACGACAAAAACTGATGAATCAGGAATCTCAACCATATTAAAAAAAGGGTGGTAAGTAAATAAAACATCTGTACCAAGAGACACAGATGACCGCGGCCGAAGTAGGTTGAGGGTTACTAAGTCTGCACCACACAACTGACTACGGATACGAGAATAAAACGAGATAGGCTTCTTAAAATGATCATAAAACCAACTAAATCGAAAAACTGGCGTAATTAATTCGCCAAAATCATCAACAGAACCAGTTGTTGCACCCCGAAAAATCCGGATTGGACCTTTCATCGTACAACGTGAAAATTTGTGAAGCCGCCATCAACATTTTTATTTAGGGACCAAAACATTGAAAAAGGGTCCTTTTTAAGGCGGGTGGCCCTTTGAGAACTAGAGATGTAGGTTCGGGGGTCGGTTAGGTGTGGGGAAGGTATTAGCACCCCACACCTCCTTTCTACCGAAAGGGAACCTTTAACTTGATGTGCGGTTTTGACAGAGTTGATTTGAAACAATTCATTCTACTTTTTTTATTTGAGAAAATGTTTTTGAAAACGGGGGAAAAGAAGAATCTTTTTATTATTTTTTTAAAGTGTGCTTGACGGGATGTGACCCGCTCCTATGTATCTCCCGGTGCGATGGAGAAGTCAAAGCTTACGTAGTTCTCTTTAGTCGAGAAACTTTGTGTTGGTGTTTTTTATTGTAGGGGTTTTCGGTCCTAGACTGTACAGTCCACTAGACCTAGAACAAAGACAACCCTGCCTGTACAGACGACGTGCCCCCTACTTATTGAAAATGGTTTGAATTACTTGAAGAAAAGGATTTGTTGTGAGGTTGATTACTTTTATTTGAGCAAGTATCTTAGGCTCGCACGAACTGTACGGCTCGCTAACCCTAAGACGCTAACCAATACCGGATGTACATCCGACTCGATTCCTTACTCATTTTTTGAAATAGGGTTCAAGTTGTTAATTACTTGTTTTGATTCTCATAAGTATCCCAAGATGTTTGAGCTGTACAGCTCCGATCTTAGGACGCTAGACAACACCGGCCGTACGTCCGACTTGCCTCCTTATGAGTTTTCAAAGAGGTTTATTGTTGATCTTAGAAAAAATTTGATTGCTATAGAAAAACAATTTGAAGAAAAGTTTTAATTTGGAAAATAATTTGGAAAAAGAAATGACTTGAAGAAGAGAGGAAGAGAATTGGAGGGTGATATTGATCACAAAAGTTTGTTGGGATGGCGTGGCATCCAAAAGAAAAAGAAGTAGAGAATTCAAATCAATTTCCAAATCAAGAACCAAAGTGTAAACTTTAACAAGTTGCAAGCAAAACAATCAACAATGCAAGCGTAAGCATATACAATTAAGGTGTTGAATCCCTTTAGGTAATCTTTAACACTTGGGATATGTACAAGTGCATAAGTGTTAAATCCTCTTACCAAATCATCAACACAAACATGATTTTCAAAGCAAGCAACAAAAACAAGCACAAACCCTAATTATCTCATGAAATGCGACACCAACATAGAGCTAAAACCTCATTTTATTCTTTGAAAGCAACAAAATCATGCAAGCAAATGACATAGATCAAACTTTTTGGCAAGGATTCACATGATTAAGCAAAGGAATGCACTAAGATCACACAAATTCTAATTTTTCTACAATATGCGAAATGAAACATAATCCCAAATCACAATTTTATTCATGAAAATGCAAGCACAAAATGAAAATAGCACAAACACACAATTTATTCCAAAAGAGAGAGATGCATTTCAAGCATCCAAACCTCCCAAAGTGTTTGTCAAAATGCTTGAAACACATCTCTCATTCAACAACAACAATTATATCAACATTTCCACATAAAATAGAGCACTAAAATGCAAAGAAATGCTTGATATGCAAAAATAGATTGATGATCTACATTTTTTATGCTAAAATTTTGATGATGTTAAGATTGAGAGTATACCTCAACTCCAAGCTAGAATAGTAAAGAAATAAGGTGAATGAACACTAAACCACTTGAATCAACCCTCTAATCTTCAATCTTGAGCTTGATTCTTGAGATTTGAAGATGGATCTTTGAAGAGAATGCAAGGATGATGAAGGATTTAGGACTAGAATGTTGATTTGAAGTGAAAAAGTGAAGAAATGAGGTGAGGGAATGAGGAGGTGTATTCGGCCAAGAGGGAGAAGAGGAGAGGCTAGGTTTTTGAGTGTGAATTGTGAGCCAAAACCTTTGTGAGAGGTGAGGATATGAGGGTATATATAATGTGCAATTAGGTTTAGGGGCATTTAGGTCATTGTGTATCTCATCTCACCCTAGGATTGCATCTAAAATTTGAATGGAGGGTGAGGATTGAATCACACATGGATTGAGGTCAAAAAAATGCAAAATGAGAGGGAAATGAAGGGGAGTGAATTTGGCCAAGCAATGAGAGAAGAGTGGTGCCCAAGTTTTGCTAGTTGTCATCTTGTACTATTGTACTATTATATGACCATTCCATTATCCCTTCATTTTTGATTATTCTTTTCAAGATAATTGTACAAAAATACACCAATTTGAGCCACATACAAGGTATCTTGAGGAATATGCCATTTTATGTGATCACCATGACCAAAAATGTCATAAAAATCACATCTTGGAACTTTTTGTAGAATATTCCCTTTTGATCCTTTTTGAAATTTTGTGCACAATGTATGCATGCATGCGCATACATACATACATGACCAAAAATGCTTTGCCTCAAATAAATTTCTCTAAAATTGCACAATGATTCTTGATGAGAAATTATCTTATTTTGACAATGACCAAAATACCCTTTTGCCCTAAAAACCTTGTTTTTTAACAACAAATGCATTTCCACTCTAACAATGAATTTAAAAGCCCTAGAATGACTTTTAAAACCCAAAAATGCATGCACAATGCTCTTCACTCTTCAAAATAAAACCACATTTCTCAATTTATTTATTTTTTTGCGGAAAATTAGGGTTTTAAACCTAGGCGGACAAAATTAGGGTATGACACCAGTCCTCCGAAGGGATACCATATTCGGAGGTCTGACCAGTACAAACCGAGTAGAAAAACCGTCAATTATAAAAGAAGAAATGAATTAACCTCTGTTGCATTCTCCAAGAGTCCCTACTTGGTTTCTGCACTACGTTAAACAAAGACAATAACAAATCTACCGAAGCAGAACGCTCAAAGTTCCCCATCACCAAGTCAAAAGCTCTCATAGAACCCCATCTAGATAGACTAATTTAGGAAGGCGTGACTCGAAAAAACTGAAGCATCTTCTTCTCGAAGGGGGTAAATGGTGAACGAACTCCAGCCTCCATCAACATAGCCGAATGAACATAAAAGCCCGGACCATCCACAGGGATACACACCGGTGCTCTGAAAGGCACCCCGAGTACATCCCATTCCTCGCTAGGGGCATTAATCACGAACTGGCGCAGGTCAAACAAGGGAGAAAAGTCATGTTCTCGAAAGATGCTACTTGAAGACAGAATGTCGAGAGAATCCCAAGAGGTTTGGTCCATGTTGAAAGGAGTAGCCAAAGGCCTACGTCTCCTCAAAGACGATCCTGTACCCCTACTCGAGGTAGAACAGCAAGCAGTAGAAGGAGAACCTCGTTCCATCCGGGCCAACACGCTTTCGAATACTTAAAACCTACAAAGAGACTGATATCAAAGGAGATCGTAAGAAATCCACAACTAGCCCAATCAAGCTCGCCTCTTATCCTAACAAACAACCTTGGATATACAAGCAGAAGGATAACAAGATAAAGAAACATACCTCGAAAATCCAAAGAATAAGTAAAGGCGGAATGAATGGATCTCGGATCGATATCGGAGGAAACTGCAACAGGTTGGCCCAAGATTTCTCAAAGTACAAAACTTCTGAAAGTACACAATTCCACTCATATTTATAAGAAACCATAATGATAGTTGTCACGCTATTCCCATGGTCAATCTAACACGTTTGCAAAGTTCCATAAATGAGGCTCATAAACAAAGCAATATAGTCGCTTGGTTTATCATAATGAATGACAACATCGGTTTGGAATGATCTACAATCATCAAGCCTAGGCAACTCTATCTAGTAACGTCGACTTGGGGGGCAACTGTTCCGGATCGGCCAAACCAAGAGGCCCAATTTGATGAAGCCCACGATCCTCACTCAACGGACGGTATAGATATTCCCCTATCATCTAATGGTTCAGGCACATATGTCACTAAGTATACCACTACTACAGGTACATATTTATTACCTCACATCACCTATTCCCAATGCTGACTTAAGCATCGGACTGTGTGCAGGTACCACCCCGCTCGCCGGATCAATGCTAGCCTAGTCGTCTCGAAATTCAATCTATCACCTCAACAATTACATCACGCGAGTAACTCGGAGTGAACTAGCTACTCAGCTTAGTGAGCACCTCCGTCTAAACTCGGCCGAATCCTATAGAAGTAACAGATCAGAATGTAAAATGAGAAGTAAGCTATTTCCCCATCTTGTTCAGGGTGATGGCATAAAATGGAGGTTGAACCTAAAGCCAATTGACTATTGGAAGGAATTAGAGCTCATGACCCAAACTAAGGCGTTTGTTTTATTCAATCCGTACCTCTCATCATGTTTCTTTCGACGCGACCTAAATAGAAACGAGAGTACTATGTTTTCAACCTACCGATTAGCTAACCAGTTAAAACATAAATATTAATGGGCTTAAGGCCGTCTAGTTTTTCGAATTCAATTTTCATTGAAGAATGTTAGAGTTTATATAGATCAAATACAATTTGTGTGCTAATATAAATTCCAAATACATTAAATGAGGATTACTAAAAGCCGTCATGGTTTATTGGATGTTAGAAATTGAGTTCCCAGGGTTTCAATATCTAACAAGGAAGGGGGCTTAGGAGTGCGCATGATTTGCTTAGCTATTCAAACTCGCTAAGCCATAGCATCCAGATGAAATTGCTCGGCAATTGAAAACAACTTAGCGAATAAGAGGCCGAACTTCCTCTTAAGAAATATTACATAGACTTGCTTAATGATTTTGAATGACTAAGCAATTTTGTATGGTTATGCACATGCAACTGTGCTGAATTTCAAACTAGACATGAATTTAAAAATTCTCATTCCATCCATAAACATAAAAACAAAATTTTAAACTCAAATAAAAAATACCACATCCATTTCACTATAAACATTTTCTTAAACATACTCCCAACTTGGTTGATTTAGGATAAGTAAATTTAGTGTCACAAACAAAATTGGACTTAGTGACTATCCTTAAGCAGACATGCAAGTTTGCCTTTAAACTTGAAATCATAGCTGAAATTGAACCCTTCAAAGATAAACACTTGAGCTGAAACTCCAGAACACTCGAAGGAAACAATATTTATAAAAATATTGTGAATTATGTAACAGAAAATTACATGAAAGCAACATAACCTTTACTAGCTACATGAGATGCTCATGCTCTACATTGAAAGCTACAAGAGAACAACAATCTAAGAGGAAATTCAATAGATATAAAGATGAACATTAAGAACAACAAAGAACAACATGAGAAGCAAGCCATAAATAACAGTGTGTACAAAAATGGAAGCAATAGTGGTCTTCATGTTCATAAACTCCAACGGTGCACTCTTTCCCGGCAATTGAAAGATCATCCCTGGTGATAGAAGCCAAAATAGAGCTGCAGCTATGAGTGGAGGTGCCCAATCATTCATTGTCTATAACCTCTCTAAGATCTAAGTTCCAAAGCTTGAATGAAAGAAGAGCAAGTAGAAAGAAGAGGTGCTAAGAAAAGATGAAATTAAAGTGCTCATTAATGTTGTGTTATCTATCCCTAAAGAAAGGGAATTGGAATCCTATAAAGTTTCAATTATTCACTTTAATATATACTCTCCTTTTTATCCGGGCCAGAACGTGGCCTTTTCTGGATAAGAAAGGCATCGTTTTCATTAGTAGTCAATCTCACAACGCTTGTTCTTCTTTCTTTGTTAGTGCTACCATTAAATAAGAAGAGCACTTGTATTCATATGCAATAACACTTGTATTCTTTGTTAGTGGCTACCAGTAAACAAATAGCCGTAAGATACGGCTGATGAAACTTATCATTGTACATTTAATGGCTAATAACACTTTGCATTATTGGCCCCTTTATACAATCACATACTTTATTTGAAAATCATTTTTTTTCCAAATAAAATGCGTTAAATGATATTCTGACACTTAAACTCCAAGAGGTTAGTCTAGTGGAGCATGATAGGATTTGTATATTCGGAAAGTCCTCAATTCAAATTCCAACTAATCTTTTTGGACTGAGATGTCATCCTCTCACCCTAAGTTTCCTTAACAAAAAAACACTTTTTTAATGGTGAAAGAATGTACTAGATTCTTGCTTGAGCTATTCCTTGTTTTTTACCAACAAAGGTTGGGGCGGGCGATAATTGAGTTTGGATCTCACCCTAAGGTCTCAAGTTCGAATATTGGGTGTTGAAAAATTTCTGTTGGGAGGGGAGAACGACACGAATTGGCAAAGTCGGGTACTCGTGACCAGTCAGGTTCCTCGAAGCAGATTAGTTATCAGCAAAGCCAAAGGATACTGCGCACTAATAACACGGTAATAAAAAAAGACCCAAAAAGTGTCGAGAACATGAGAAGAGATCACCTGATGTAACCAGTACTAGGTCAGACAATCGGCCACCACCATGTCGGGGGACCGACCTAGTGTAGCAAGCACTTCCAAGCTGAGCGAGGGGAGGTATATGCGAGACATCGACAAATCGGATCGACAAATTTAATGACAAGTGCAAAAGGCCTTTTGTAATATTTCAATGCATTGATCAACCTAAAACCCTGTTGTAACGTCTATGTAACGCATGTATACGATTCTTAGTATTGAAATCCAATGTAATGACATGTAGTGGTATATATAGAACCATTCGGTCAATATAAAGGACACCTTTTGAATACCCATTGTAATACCATTTTGTTGATAACACCTAACTAGAGAGGTCATGGTAACCCTTTTTTTCGATAAGTTTAGAATTACATTAGAAAAATCTAGTTGCAGCATTTCAGAGTACACTCTACCCATCTTGCAGAATGAGTTGCAGATAAACCATCTTTTGCTCAAAGCTAGATTAAACAAAATATACAAACACTTATTGATACATATGTCCAACATCAAGATCAAAAAGGAAAACACCACTGTGTACCATAGCAGGACACCTACAACAAAACAAAAGACAAAAGATGACTGTTCCGGCCAGAATTGACCGCATCCGCTCGACTCTTGAAGGGCTCCGCCTAGAGAGGGATTGATCGGCCCCAAAAGTCATACATCCTCCTCCCCAGAAAAAAGGAATGAAGCATGATCAGAGGAAAATATCCCTGATTTCCCTCCCTTGTCTGTAACGGTCAGCTCGACCGTTAATCTGTAATAATTAGCATTTATGTACTTTGTATTATAAATACAGCCTTGAGAGGCCAATAAACGGATCCAAATTCATTCTCTCAATTCAAACTCTCATGTCACACACAGAAAAGGGTTCGGCCCTTTCTCATCCAGGGAAACCGGCCGCAACACTAACTATGGAGGTATGGAAGGCTAATAAACTGAAAGACCTACTCAAAATATTACTACACAAGTGGAGGATACAAATAAAAGCACAACAACCTATAACCTATGAAACTCAACAAAAATAATATTTTTCTATAACATCAGCAAAACTAATAGAGAATCCTGCTACCATCTTTAGAAGAACTCCCAAATGGCTCATGACAATAGCAAGCCAGCAACATCCCAAATCATTCTTACAAGAACTCCAACAACATCCATGCAACGACAATTCACCAGTATTCCACCACTTATTCACAAACATGCATACACACGACCAAAACTCCAAACACAAGCTCTCCATTATAGACTACCGAGCAACTGTAAGAAACAACTATGGTAGTGCCTCAACTTATTTGAACCGAGAACTTACAGCGAATTAAATTCCTTCACCCTGATTAAACCACTTCACCCAATATCTCTACAGGGAGACGCCTTCTTTGGCAAGACTATAAATAAACAAAATGATTTGATTCTCAAGCCTTGTGTTTAAGGGATGCGTTCTTCATAACCCAAAGAAATTTCCACAACTTGTTATCAAAGAAACGTAATTTCCATGGGCAAGAAGATTTTATCCAAGCAAGCGCCACTTTGGAGTCCAAATTCACGATAAGGCTGCCCGTCTTAAGCCACTCTTTCTCTACTGAGATTTCAAGAGCGTAGACTATTGCAAGGAATTCCACCTCGTTAGAGTCTCTAGTTCCAACCGAGGCCGCGAACTTTGCCAGCACACAACACTTGTCATCACACAGTACCCCTCCAATGCCAACAGGGTCGGGTTTGCCTTTGGCAGACCCATCCACATTCCACTTCCATTATCTTGAAGAGGTGGTTGTCATTGTGATAATACCTTGGTTTTGGTTGATATTTTCCACGAGGATACACCTTCCGAATATGGAATCAGATCACTCAGATTGTAAGGACTTTCACTCTCCTATAGGACTAATGAGATAGATTTTCACATAGCTTTAGGGATTTAACTATAGAGTTATATGAACTAATGTGACGGATTCCACAATTTTTAGAAATTATTATATTCATATAGTTTAGATATTAAAGTTAAGAGAACGAATGCTAATTTTGATACTACATTAAATGTTTCCTCTGTTTATTAAAAGAAAATGTTTGCTCAAATTTTTATAAAAACTATAGGAAGGGGTAAATGAGGTCGTCCAACTCGACCCAGTCCAACGACCAAAATGCAAAAATAGACTTGCCAACCCAGCTATCTATTAGACTGTGTTTTTTGTAGTACTACCCAAACCATGGGGCCAACGAGTCAACCGAGTCTGATTTCTAACAAAAGAAAGTTAAAGTATTTTTAAAAAAGCACAAAAAAGGCCAGTGCGCCAAAATGAACATGTTGTTTTTCGCACTTCTATTTAGTGTATGTTTAAGAACACGTTTGCCTCTCCAAATGTGCGTCCCAGCCCTCCCTTACTGCGTTTTTCTAGAAGCTACAAATTGGAGCAACTACAGTACCGTGATTTTTTGGCCGTGAGTTCTACTGCACATGGCTTACCCACCGCCAGTCGAAACACACACTTAATGAACAAAGCCAAACTCAAAACACTCGGTTATCGAGTCGGTTTGTTGGACTAGACAACATTTACAACTCAATAGACTTTGCACATAGAACATGTTAATGTTATGAATATTTGTTTGAGACTCAAAGTCTTAGCTTGAGTCTACACCTATAACCGCGGTCAGTCTTTTCCACAAGGGTTAACGTAAGTTTTTTTTTTTTTGAAAGGCAAGACATCTTCATTCAATAGAAATCAAAGCCAACATTACAACTAGAATGAAAGAAAATGTGTTGGGACATTTCCCATCCCCAACCTAAGATCATCATCTCAATGAAAACATCATAAACATTATAGTCACAACTCATAGATTGTTTAGAAACTATGGGAGCATAGACAAACCAATCACGCCAATCTAACAACCAAACTATCCGTAGCTTCCTCTCCCAATCCTTGGCAATCACGAAAAGAGAAACTCTCGTCTTTTTCTCCAAATCCAATCCGGATAATTTTTGACTTCTGAAAGGCACATTTCGACTAATTTTATTCTCAGGATTCAACCAATTTCCCTGGTATTCGATAGCTGAAAGATACTTGGAGAGACTAAAGCAAAAGGTGCTAGTCACATAGGCCTCTTCAGTCACTATGATGTGCCAAAAAACATAAGACAGAATGCAAAACAAACCAGAAATTCTGTGAGGCCTTTTTTCAAACAGATGGGGTGCAGCACTAGTATTAGCATTATTCAAGAGCAACAGGGAAAATAGACCAGCTATAGCAGCACCATACAGCAGATTGAGCCTCCACAAAGTGACAAACCTGTAGTGTGACCATGGTGGCTTGGGCGGCGGTCGGAGAGGGCATAAAACAGTAACAACAGCACAACAGAGACGCACAGCAGCACAAGGGTCTTTCACCACAGTAACAGACTCTGGTGGAGGAGGTTCAGGAGGAGGCCGAGACGGCGTGGTGGTGGTTCGTGGCGAGCGGAACCGTTCACGAAGAAGACTCGCCGATCTGGAGGCAACAGTTACGGGATGCACCTGATTGATTTTGAGAAAGGGTTTTGGGTTATGGTGGTGGCTTTTGCATAGAGCGACCGATGAGAAGGGGAATGGTTGGGTCGGTGACGGTTGTGCAGGTTGAGGTGATCGACGAGGGTGTGGCTGCTGGTGAGGGAGGGTTACGGTGAGGGTGAGCGATAGATGGAGAGGGGGTTGTTTGGAGGTCAAGAAGGAATGGGTTACGGTGGTTATGGGGAGAAAACGGTGGAGAGCAGCGGTAAGCCCCAACCGATGGGGAGGAATAGAGCCTCCATGGCGGAGGGGAAAAGAGCCTCCAAGAAAGAGGGGAAAACCTCCACTAACCCTAGGGTTGGGAGGAGAAAAGATGGTTCTAGAGAGAAGTGAGAGCTTCTCTCTCATCCCCATCATCAGTTGACATCAGGGTTAACGTAAGTTAAGGTTAAGGCTTATGGCAATAGGACAAGATTCGGGCAATTTTAGTTGCTTGAAATATGTTGCTGGGCCCACTAAATCCAACCTGGACCCGAGAATCTCAGATCATTTGATCGTGATGCAAGTAAAAACCAGAAGGTTCCTAATTCATTTCCTAGAACCGCGAACAGAGAAGTAAAGCCATCCACACAAGTAAAGTAAGGCAAAAACAAACACACTCACTACTGTCATCTTTTCTTGTGCTTCCAAAATTGTTCCAAATTTCCAAGCATCTATCTCTTTCCAACACACCCCTTTCGGTTACTTAATTCCATCCTCATTAACTTTCTTCCTAACCCCAACACAACAAAGTTCACAAAGCTTCAACCTTTACTACTTTCTTCACCGAAAGTCACTATTTTTCTTTCTGGGTCAAAAAGATCTCTGATTTTCTTCTTTTATCAAAAAAATAAAATTAAATGGCTGATTGGGCACCAGTGTTAATCGGTGTAGTGCTGTTCATACTTCTACAACCTGGGTTATTGTTTGCTTTTCCAGGAAATGGAAAGCAATTAGAGTTTGGTGGAATGAAGACAAATGGGAAAGCTATTTTCATTCACACACTTATCTTCTTTACTCTTTATGCTGTTCTTATCTTGGCCGTTCGTGTTCACATCTATACTGGTTGAATCGGTTTCCCAGATCTGTGTAAGGTATTTCATTTATGTTATAGAAGAATTTAGAAACCCCATTGTTGTAACTGGTTGGGTTGTCTTTTTAATTTATTTATAATTTTTATTATAATTTTGTTGTTGTTATTGTTGACGGATACCTTTGAATTCAGTGTATTGAAATAAATACAAAGGTTTTTTATTTTGGAAATTGGAAGATAGATCTGATAATTTTTTGGTGGTATTGGTTAATTGTTGATTTTTATTTTTTTGACGAATGTTAATTGTTGATTAATCATAGTGTTTGGTTAGAACTTGTTCAATTTCAAGATAGTGTGAAAGGGGCTAAGGTAACTGAAGTTAAATAAATTTTAGACTTGAAAGGGTCCATAGATTCAGCTCCTTGCATATTTCTAGTGAAAAGATGAAGTGACTAAAAGCACAAGTTTTGGGCATTTTTGAATTGTGGATGCCTCATATGTAGAATAGAACCATTTTCATACCTATTTTTTTCCAATGCTAAAAGTTCTATGCCAGCGTTGATCTCCATTTAATTTTTTTGTTACTCGATTTCATTTGCGATTGGGGGATTTCTGGTGTATGCTGAAACGGTTCCTCCCATTTTCATTTTTACCGAGTGAGAGTTGAGAAGTGAGAACATGGAGAGAAAAATCAGAGTTTACAAACACGCTATAGACACATTATTGTTTTCAATTACAATGTTTGTTAGCGGAGCGGCCCAACACTAAGCGAGGCATAAAGCAAGCTTCAAAAATGATACCCTATTATATTTTAGTGAATTTATTTCGTACAATCATTTTATTTTTATTTAGGTTTAATCTTTTGAAATTGGAGAATGAGAGGTTTTGGTTGAACTGAGGCCATTAATTAAAAAATTGAAATTGAAGATACTGTAACCAAAAAAAATCGCACTATGATTTATGAGAGAGTTACGATAAAAGAAAACAACAGCAATTATACTGCAGGACTACAATTATTGTTACAATATACCGAAGGGAATTGCAAGCAATAATAATCCCCGTAAAAGGAAACAACAACAATTTTTTTACACTAAAAGACAGTGCCTTCTCTTAAAGAAAAGACAAAAAAGGGGAAAAAGGGTCTCATGAGGAATTGAACCTTGCACCTAATGTATATTGTGCTACTGACTTTCACCAATTGGGCTGCTTTGTTTTTCGCTATAATAGATGCCATTTTCGGGCTATATGGAATAAAATGGAGGCCCTTTTTCTTTGATTAAAAATTACCATTTTTTGAGGCCCCAAGCCCTTGCTTGGGTCGTTTGGGCCTTGGGCCGGCCCTGTTTGTTATATTGTAAAATAAAGGTTTAAATATTAGTTCGGCCCCTGCAAATACACGCACAATCTAAATAGGCCCTGTAAAAAAAAACTTTAAAATAACTCTCGCAATTACGTAACGTGTTTAAATGGGCCTCTGCTGTTAGTTTAGCTTGAAAATATTGCCGTGTGTGGGACTTGAACCCATGACCCATACCTAACGCCCACTCCTTCTTACCACTACACTACATGAACATTTGAGTTTGTTAACCCACCTATAAATATATATTACATAACGCCTAAGTTTTTTGATAAAAAAAATAAAAATCCAGAAACACCATTGAAACTCAAATCCAGAAACAAAGAAGAAGCACTGAAAATTTTTTTTGTTTATCATGTGTTTGCTTAAATGCTTCATGTTGAGAGGAAGAAGAAGAAGAGAAGAGAAGGAGAGAATGTGAATCTGATTTGGGGAAGAAGAAGAAAAGAAGAGAGGGAGAGAACATGAATCTTACTAAAAAAATTAAGGAGTTTTTATGTAGTATATATTACTAGTTGGCTTAATAATATTTGTTCAAAAACTAGAACGAAATCGATTTGTGATTTGTTTCGAAGTTTAATTAATTTCATATCTGTGAGTTTTATGTTGGTGCAAATCGTTTCTGGGTTTTGTGAGTTTTATGTTGCTGAGTTTTGTTTCAATGGTGTTGGGTCTGTTGAAGGGGATGAAGTATTTCAATGATTGTTTTGAAATATATATATTCAGTGCCAAACTTGTATTAAGAAGAACGGATGGTGCAGTGGTTGTGGTTGTTGTTTGTTGCTACATGGTCATGGGTTCAAGTCCCACCCAAGGCAACATTTTTATTTCATTTTATTTTCATTTCATTTTATAATGATATATAAGTGACACGTGGCAACCATGTGAGTGCCACGTCAGATTAGAGTTATCGTTGTTAAGCTAAACTAACAGCAGGGGCCCATTTAAACACGTTACGTAATTGCGAGGGTTATTTTAAAGTTTTTTTTTATAGGGGCCTATCTGGATTGTGCGTGTATTTGCAGGGGCCGAACGAATATTTAAACCTAAAATAAAATATCACTTATTTTTCTCTATTTGATATTTTATTTCTCTATTAGGGCCTATTAGGGCTTTCTAGTTGGTAAAACATACTTTCTCCTTGGCACAAAGCTTGAGCAGCTTCACTTTGAATCTCAGCAGGGGGGCTGAGAAATTTAGGTCAGGAAGAGGGCTTCTTTCCCTAACCTCCACATTACTAAAAGAAGATTTAGACTGAAGAGTCCTAGTAGTGTTCTGGTAATGACTTCTCAAAGCTTCCTCATAGTTTGGCTGCTGGTCTTGTGGCCTTGAAGCGTTAGGTGCAGTATTCCTCTCTTGGTGCCTTCCTAAAAACTCAATATTTCTAGGAGCACCCACTGATATACTGGGACCATATTTAGGGACAGTGGGGTCAAAAGTAGCCATAGCCAAAGGATTCTTGCAACCTTTTTGGTCATGCCCACTCATTCCACACCTATAGCAGAGTGACTGCAGCCTCTCATACTTGTAGACAACCCATAAATTGGGCAAATTAATGAGACATCCCGCAGGGAAAGCTTTCCCCAGATCCATATTCACCCTGCCTCTAATGAATGAGCGAAGGATTCTACCCTCCACAATAGGGTTTTCAATTTCCAAAACATCACCAACCTTACTTAGAAGTTTCACAGCCATATCCACCTTGAGATTAGTTAGTGGGAGGTTGTGGATCTTGATCCAAAAAGGGGATTTATCAAAAGGAATCTCCTTATATGAGATCTGGGGTGCCATTGTTCTAGACACAATAAATGGTTCATGACAAACTATGGAACTCTTCGTAGCACATCATTAGCCTCAGTTGGTGTTGGAAAACAAAATAAGAACATGTTCTGCCCTAAGTCAGTGATATGGATATTTGATGAAGCTAACCATGCCTTTGATAGGATTTCTTTAACAGCTTTTGCATTGAAAACTTTTGTTGCTTTAATCTTACCAACAAGAGCTTTCTCAACTAACTCTTCGTTTTGCAGGTTATCCTCTTCAAGGATGTCACTAAGGATTTCCGGATTCTACAAAACAGGACTGTGAGATCTAGATGAAGATGCCATGGCCTAAGACAAAACAAAGACAACAACCAGAGACTGACCCAAGACAAAGACAGAAACCAGAGACTCTTTGAAAGGCAAAGGAAAAGCAAGACACAAAGGAAGCACGAGCACAAGACAACTGCGTACAACCAAGGACCACAAACGACACAGATCTAAGACCCATAAGACAAGAACCTAGGAAAACAAAGCGATGTATTGACCTAAATCACTGAGTTGATTGTATTGTAATATGTAAAGGACATTTGACAACCTATTGTGTAAAGGACAAAACTAGACCAAATATAACTATGACCCGGACAAGACTATTATGAGGGCTTCATCACGCGTGAGGGTAAACGGCTACACAAGAATACATAGGACTCAATGCAACCCTAAAATATCTAAACAAAGAGTTTAAACCAGGAAAAATAATCAAATGATACACACCTGAATGACAACAAAAGAAAGACCCAAGATTGCTAATCCCAAGTCAAACTTACAATCACACTAGCGCACTAGAACCACCATACAGAACAAACCCTAGCGGACAAGCCTTAGGAACTCCTTTTTCCATTGCACACTTTAAGGGGCGCCGCAATTGTGATTTGGCTAACACAAGCCCATTGCGGACTGCAGAAGGCACAAATTAGGCACCCAACTGGGTGTATGTTTGAAAGTGATCATGTAGGGGCGTTCACGAGTTTGGGTTGACATATACAAACCGGTAACCCAACCCAAACCAACTTGAATTTTCCCCCAAACTCGTTCTAGTCTAGGTCAAACCCAAACCAACTTGTTTAAACTTGAAAGTGGTTCTTAAGAACAACAATATTGTGAACCCCAATTTTTTTTAATTATGAACCCTAAGTACACTACAAGAAAAACAATGACTACTGACGAGCAAAGGCCTTCGTAAGGCCTAAAAATCTTCGGAGAAAAGGGGATCAGAAACACATACCGACGGGTGAAGGAATATTCTTTCGTAATTATTGGCTACTACCGATGGTCTGGATCGTTGGTAACCGAGGACGACATTGTGTCTGTCAGTAATTAATGATAGTCATATCCGTTGGTACTCACCCCTATGACATAATTATTGACTGGCATTTCAATTTTACCAGTGTGATTATTTTTTTTCCTTGCAATTAACCTGCTTAGCACAAAATGCTCTTTTATTTTTCTACAAATGAACTCGAAAAGCAATTTAAATTGAATAACTGATCCAACAAAATTGAAAGAACCATCAAATGCTATAAAAATGTTATAAAAATGTCACAATCCAGGTGCAATATAATCCAAACCAAAACGTTATAAAAATCTAAAAATACAAAACAAGTCCTAATAATCGACATAGCCACAATCACCATCACCACCTTCGTCGGAGCTTGATTAATCACAGTCGGAGGACTCACTCTACTTTGGTTGGAGAGGGGTCATCATCTTTAACTATTGCCATGACATCTTCTCTATATTTGTCTCCAATTTCCGAGTAATAGAAAAGACGAAACATGTTATCAATGCGACAAGATGGGACGCATCAAAAATCATTGTTGGTTTCTCAAGAAAGAGAAGTCAAAAGAAAAAGATGAAGACAAAGAGAATGAAAAGGATAAATACACAACTACAGTTGCATATGTTAGTGATGTTTATATTGTTTATGGTTCTAGTAGGACTCTTGATTCTGGAGCCTCGTACCATTTCATGCCTTACCATGATTCATTTTAATTCGGTAATAGTGGTGATTTTGGCATGGTAAAAATGGGAGATAAAGGAGTATTCAAATTTGTTGGTATGGAAGATGTTTGGATTGAAACTAGCATTGGCTGCAAGCTGAAATTGAAGAATATTAGACATTTTCCCGATAATTACCTCAACTTGATCTCGGTCAAAGCCTTGGGTATTGAAGGTTATCACACTTTCTTTGGTGGTGGCAATGTCAAGCTCACCAATGGGTTACTTATGGTGGCAAAGGAAGAAAGCTTCACTACTCTCTACAGGATACCTGTAAAGTGGTGCAAGGAGGAGGTGAATGTGATTGAACATGCATTTATTGACTTATGGCATATGTCTCTTGACCACTTCAGTGTCAAAGGACTCAACATCCTTGCCATGCAAAAATCTCTTCCGATGAAAGGTAGGCCTTTAAAAACTTGCACTCATTGTTTCGTTTGAAAACAGCATAGAGTTTCATTTTGCAGTAATGTTTCTCATAGAAGGCCAAATATTCTTAATTTGGTTCACATTGATGTTTGTTCTATGGATTTAAAATTTCCTAGAGATGCCTCATAATTTCTTACTCTTATTGATGACCACTATAGAAAAGCGTGGGTTTCTTTTTTGAAATCTAAAGACCAGATACCGATGTCTTCATGAAGCTTCATGCAAGTACTGATACAGAAAAAGGAAGGAACTTGGAATGTATCCAAGAGAATAATGGTGGTGAGTACAGAGGTCCATCTGAAGATGATTGCAAAGAACATGGAATCAAGCTTGAGAAGACAATTCCAAATACTCCTCACATACTGGAATTGTAGAGAGAATGAATCATACCATTAAGGATAGAATGAGGTGTATGCTCTGTCAGGTAAAACAACCCAAAGCCTTTTTAGGTGAAGTAAAGAAAACTACAGTGGATTTGTTCAACCCTTCTCCTTCAATTCCACTAGAAGGTGGTGCTCCAGACAGAGTATGGAATGGAAAGATGTCTTTTATCGTCATTTGAGAGTGTTTGACTGCAGGACTTTTTGTTTATATTCCAAGAGTTGAGAGGTATAAGCTTGATGTCAAATCCAAGTAACATGTGTTCGTTGGTTTATGGTCATCAATAGTTTGGTTATAGATTATGAGATCGAGTTGTCAAGAAAATTATCAGGAAGCCGAGATGTGATATTTATTGAAGGCCAAACCATTGAAGACTTTGAAAATGATGAATATCACCAATTGCTAGAAGCTACAATGATGTTTCCCCTAAACCTCCTACTAGAACTTTCATTGATGTGGAGATACACATGATAATGGGGAGGCTACACAGCTATATAACATTTAGCAAACTAATGATCCTGAACTCACCATGATGAGCCAGTAATGCATGCTCCAATTGATCTAGCAGTAGAGTCTCAGTTGAGAAGATCTACAAGAGAGCTTCATGCTTTCCAAAGATAGTCTCCATATAAGTATTTGATGACCACTGATGATGGCGGGTTAGAGGAATACTAGGAAGCAATTAAAAAGGAGCACAAAGAAAAGTGGTTGAAGGCCATCCAATAAGAAATGAATCCATTACTTGAGAACCACGCATTTGAGTCGGTAAAGTTGCTAAGGGTATAGGAAAGCTCTCAAGACCCAATGGGTATTCAAGTTGAAGCCAGAAAAGAATACTTCTCGACCAAGATACAAAGCAAGATTGGTTGTGATAGGCTTTGACCAGAGGAAAGGTATTGACTTCGAAGAAATTTTCTCACATGTGGTGAAGATGTCTCTATCTAAGTTGTGCTTAGGTTTGCAACTAGTTTAAATCTAGAGGTTGAACAACTGGATGTGAAGACTGCCTTCATGGTGGTTTGGAGGAGGAAATTTATATGGAGAAGCCTGGAGGTTCAATGTCAAAGGGAAAGAGCAACTTGTGCGCAAATTTAATAAGAGTTTGTTTGGACTCAAGCAAACACAAACACAATGGTATAAGAAATTTGATTCTCATGGTTACAGTAAAACTACATCTAATCAGTGTGTTTGTCAAGAAATTTCCTGATGGTGATTTTATCATCCTCTTGCTTTATGTGGATGACACATTGATTGTTCGTCCAACGCTAAGAAGATTGAATGTCTTAAGAAGGATTTAAGCA
Source organism: Astragalus glycyphyllos (assembly GCA_963573325.1). Classification (NCBI taxonomy): domain Eukaryota; kingdom Viridiplantae; phylum Streptophyta; class Magnoliopsida; order Fabales; family Fabaceae; genus Astragalus; species Astragalus glycyphyllos. Next base: position 51,164,127 of record OY754312.1, on the reverse strand, counting down.
AGTCCTATTCCATGAAGGACTTGGGTCCCGCGAAGAAAATCCTTGGCATAAGAATTGCTCGTGACAAGAACAATGGTAAATTGTGGTTGTCTCAACGCAAGTACATTTAGAAGGTGTTAGAGAGGTTTAACATTCGCACATACAAACCTGTTAGTACTCCACTTATACATCACTCTAAATTGGGTCCTCAACAATGTCCTACAAGTGAAAACATAAAGAAGAGATGAAGAATATGTATCCGCAATTGGTAGTTTGATGTACACTATGCATAAAACTTAACATTGATCATGCTATTGGAGTAGTTTGTCGTTTTCTCTTTAAACCTCGTATAGATCACTGGCAAGTAGCAAAGTAGTTTTTCAGTTATCTTAGAGGCACTTCTAGAGTATATTTATGCTTTCGGGGTGGTGAACCTGTGTTAGACGGTTACAAAGATGTTGATATGGCATGTGATATTGATTCTATAAAATCTAATTCTGGTTATATAGCGACTTTTGCAGGGGGTGTCTTGGAAATCGAAGTTGTAAAAGCGTGTTCCAATATCTACTACGTGGCATAATATATGGGTATTACTGAAGGTTCCAAAAAACTTTTGTGGATGCAGAAATTACTACAAGCGTTAGGCCTCAGACAAGAGAACTATGTGTTATTTTGTGACAGCCAGAGTGTCATCCATAAAGAACCCGACTTTTCATTTTAGGTCTAAGCACATTGAGGTACGATATCATTGGATACAAGAAGCTCTTATGATGACAAAGCTAATCTGTTGCCAGAAGAAAGTTGGCTTGGTCGAGCAGTGTCGTCCCCCTTAGGTCGTGTGGGAGAGATTTGTTGGGTGTGTAACTCCCCAAGAGAGTCCGACATTAAGCCTAATAGAGAGAGAGAGAGAGAGAGAGAGAGAGAGAGACTACAAGAAAAAATTAAATTAAGACAGAATTTTGGGATAGAAAATATTTCTGTCCCAAACAAATTCAATTGGGACGGAATTTGCGACACATTTCTGTCACAATTGATTTTTTAAACATTTATTCATTATTTTGGGACGGAACATAGTTGTTGTCGCTACTTTGGGACGGAACATAGTTTCCATCGCTATTTTGGGACAGAAAAATTGTGCTCGTCACCAATCTGGGACGCACATTATCTTTCCGTCTCAATTTTGGAACAGATGTTTATTTCTGTCTCAAACTCAAGACAAGATTTAAATTTCGTCGCAAATATCTAGTTAAAATATTTTGTTGGAAAGTTGGGGTCATCATTGGGACAGAAACTTCAAATATTTACGTCCCAACAAAAAGTATATATTTTATTTAATATTCAAAATTAATTTTAGTTTTGTCAAAAAAAATTGATTTAAATATGTTTGAGGCCCTTGCAAATATGACGTGTTTTAGTTTAGCACTCTGCAAAATTTTTTTTTAGTAAAAAGTCCTTGCAAAATACAGTGTTTTGATTTAGGCCCTTCTGTTAGTGGTCTATTACAAAAAATGCTGACTTGGCTAACAGAATACTTATGTGTCATTTAATATTCATTTTTATTTATTTTAGGTGCTTATTTGGCATGCCAACTCATTATTTTTTATTTTTCATTATTTTCTGTTCTTCCCTTTCTTCTCCACTCTCTCTCTCTCTCTCTCTCTCTCTCTCTCACCCACACCACAACCACCACCACCACAACCACTCCATTCTCTCTTTCAACTCCATCTCTCTCAATCTTCCCTCTCTCTCTCTCTCACGTAATCACAGAGCACCACCATTATTGCATAGTTTCAGATTGAACGAAAAACCCTAGTTTTAGAATCAAATCCCTAATCCTAATTTCAGAATCAAATCTCTAATCAAATTCCTAATATTTCACGAAGAATCTGGAAAAAGGGGGGGGGGGGGAAATTGACAATGACAAGATTGATAATGAGTAAAGGAATCTGGAACAGAAACAAAAACATTGTATTTTGTAAGAAGAAGAAGGGTCTGAGAAGAGAACAGAGGAAGAAGAAGAAGAAGAAACTAGAAATAGGGTTAATATCAAAACACTGTATTTTGCAAGGCTAATATCAAAACAATGTATTTTTGCAAGGACTTTTTACCATGTGACAGACACGTTGGCATTTTTTTAACGTCAGACTAACAGAAGGGCCTAAATCAAAATAGTGTATTTTGCAAGGACTTTTTACTAAAAAATTTTTTTGCAGAGTGCTAAACCAAAACACGCTATATTTACAGGAGCCTAAAATATATTTAAACCTTAATTAATGAAGAGTAATTGTAAAAAAAAATAATATTATATAATGAATTATTTTAAAATTACTTATTATTTGGACAAAAATATGTTATTATTTTTTATTTAATTAATATTCACCAACATTCTAATGTTTTTTGTATACTCTCGTATGATTAATTGACCTTTTATCTCTATTTTTGTTTCTTCTTTTTCTTTGCAATTAATTTTTTTATTAAAAAATTTCTAGTTTTCATTTCTTGATCCATTTTCCCCAAAAGTTATGTTCCGGACTGGGCCAACCCATCAAAAAGATTTGGGCCTGGCTGTTAGCTTTTCGGCAAGTGTACCGAATCGTTACAAGTGATATTAAAACGGTAAGACCGAGTGTCGAACTCAGGGATTGCGATTAATTATCAAATTACTAAAATGTTCAAAATAAGGAGTGATAGATAGTAACTTAAAAAGGTTAAATGTGAGAATAAAATGCGAGAGTAAAAGTGGTTAGTAATCGAATCCTCTCCCCTAGGCTATCATGCATTATACCATTGATCAATTCCAATTTAGTTACCCAATTAAAAGATTCAATTCAATTATTAAAGATTTAGGACAATCCCTTGCCTCAAAATCCCTTTTATCTAATGGGAAACCCTAATTCCTTAAGTGTATCACCACTAAACAAAGCATTAAACACAAAGAATTAACGGAATTCATGATAGTAACGTCATATTCCTATAATCATCACACTCATGACCTTAAACCCCAATTTCTGGAAAACATAACCCATCTCCCAATGGTGAAAGTAAACCCTAATTCATTACAACAACAATAATTATTGTAAAGCAATAAGAATGGAGGTAAAGGCAATTTTAAAAGGATAACTAAATTGTATTGATCATAACAATGGAATCACGTGATAGTTTTGGAGAGATTCATCTCCTCCTAACCATAAGAAATTTAGCTACTCATCTTCAAAGTATTGAAAGATAAGATAAAAGAGAAGTTACACAAAGATGAGTGCATTGGATCCTTCAATTCCTTGTTCCCAAGTGTAGAGAAGCTCCAATTCTTCTCCTTTTTCGCAGCTCCAAACCTCTTTTTCGCAGCCAAGACCAAAAGTGCCCTAATTTTTTGATTTTTGGGCTTAAATACTAAAATCTGCAGTCCATCGCGAGGCGATGCGATTCTGTCGCGAAGCGATGGGCAGATTTTTGCCTTGATCGCGAGGCGATACGTGCTGGTCGCGAGGCGATAGAGACCAGAAACTTTTCTTCTATTTTCTGCTGCGTTGCTAGGCAAGCTGTCTGGTTCGCTAGCCAACGAAACATCAAATTGAAGATTTTGTCTTACTACAATCATTTGAAAAGAGGGTAACAACTTACAAATCAATCCTAATGACATCAATTGTAATCTAAGTTATTTCCCATGGAAATTAACTAAAATAACACATAAACACTCGCATTATGACTGTAAAACTGAGCAACGGTATACATATGACCATGAGTCAACACTGGCCCATTTCCGCGCTACGCCTTGTCCGCATCTACGTGATCCAGATCCATCGAACAGGACCCATCCGCCTCATCCAACGGTTGGGGAACGGCGCCGTCATCTACAGATACATTCTGTGGGAAGGAGGGTTGTAATGGTAGGTGTGTCGCTTGTATTGTGGGTAAGGGGAAGCGTTTGATTTCTGAACTGGAACAACTTTGCTCTTCTGATAGTGACCCTTCCTCTTTAGGGATGCTGACGATTCTGGTTCGGAGCAAGAGGAGGTCTTTGATCCGGCGGCTCCCTATGGTTGGGTAAAAGACAAAGTAAGGGACGCTTCCTCTGATTTGGGCACTGATGAGGAAGTTGAGGAAGTCCAGCGTATTCTGTGTCACCCGGTGGATGTGGGAGCCGCCGTTGCTCGACCGGTTACTCTTGCGGAGCGAGTGTGTCACATTCCCTCGCCGGTCGGTTCTCCCCCTGCAACATACATGTATAAAACCCAGTTTAAGGACTTGGGGGTTAGGGTTCCATTTTCCCATTATTACTGCGCTTTGCTTCGTCTTGTTAATGTCGCCCCCACTCAACTTCACCGTAACGCTTGGGCATCTGCACGGGCATTTGAGATCTTGTGTGAGTGCACGTCCGTAGAACCGACCTCCGAGAAGTTCTTGAGTTTCTTTAGGGTCCAATCTAAGAGGCCACGAACGTGGGTTTCTCAGTGTGGTATCCCTCGGCATCCTTTCATGGTCATTTACAAAAGCAGCTACAAACATTTGAAAGATAGTTTCTTTAAGTTGGAAGCGTGTCTTAATTGTCCCACCCTGCTAGTTGACGAGCACGGGGAGGAGCGGTTTCCTTTGTCTTGGACACGTCGGCCTTGCAAGGGGCGTCTGGTAGATGAGCGTGATCTTTCTTCATCTGACCGGTCGGATATAGATCGCCTTTTGGAGGGTACGTCGGTCAAGTCTACTCTCATCCTGGGCACTGTGGATTTGGAAACAGCGTTAACTTCATATTTAAGTAATGGGCGTTTTACCTTTGTGATTGCCGTGCTTTCTTTGCTTTGTTTGTTTTTACTGATCGGTTGTTGTTTCTTTTTGCAGACTCTTGTGGAAAGGCTCCAATCAGTGCTGCCGAGCAGAAGCGCCTCCGCGCCCAGCAAAAACGGAGGTTGGGTTATTCTGATGCCCCTCCTTCGGTCACTTCTTCTCCAAGTCCTGCTCCCTCTCCTCCAGTTGTTCAGATTCCGGATGGCTCTACGTCAAAGGAGGCTTCTCCTGTTAAAGCTCCCAGCTAGAAGAGGAAGTTGGAAAATGTTGTTTTGGAGGCTTTGGTGAATGCTGGCGCGGCCGATCCCCTGTCGATCCTTCTTGGCGTAAGCACTTGAAGGTTGTTACCACTGCTGCTGCTGAAGCTCCGGCCAAGACTGCGTGGGATTCCAGGTATCCCTTAAACCGTGTGCTCAATGGGGTGATTCCTCCTGGTGACAAAGAGAAGGCCACCACCATGGGTTTTGGTCCCGCAATGGTAGCGATCAAAACCTACTGGATGTGGACTTCTATCATTGCCCATCTTGTGGAGGGTTCGTTTAGGCAGTCAGTAGAGGAAGCTAGTCGGTTGCAGGAGAATCTTCAGAGGGCTAAAGCTAAGGTAGCGGACCTGCAAGCTGATGTTAAAAACTATGAAGAAAACAAGAGTATGCTAGAGGGGAAGCTATCAAGGCTGTCGAAAGAGGCTAAGGAGTCTTCGGCGAGGGTGAAAAGCTTGGAGAGTGATCTTCGTTCGGTCCAAGAGCAGTTGGAGGTTGCCGAAGCTAAGTTGAAGGAAGCGGAAGCTGCTGTGGTCCCTGAATCCGAGCGGTATAAAACTCTGAGGGCTGCCTTTGAGGAGTGTAAGTTGGAAAATGTTACCAGCTTTGACAGTGGTTTCCACACTGTTGTTGCTCAGATCAAGGCCTTGTATCCGGGGATAGATACTTCTGGCATGGATTTGGACAAGATTGTTGTGAACGACCAGTTGGTTGATGCACCTGATGAGGGAGAGGAGCTTCAAAAGGAAGTGGAGCAACATGTTGAGGATGTTCCCTTCGACATGATTACTGGACCTCAGGATCCTCCGGTTGTGGGCGAAAATCTGACCAATTTGGTTCCGAAGCAGGATTTGGGTGTGATGAATGCTGAGGCCGTCCGCCAGAATGTGGTGATGGACTCCCTTGATTCTGAAGCTACCCTTTAGTTTCCCTTTTGTAGTGTTGGTCGGCCTGCGTGACAATTGTGGACCTTTGGCCTGCGTGCCACTTTCTTCTTTTGATGAACTGCCGAAAGGCTTTATTTTGCTTGAACTGTAGAAAGGCCCTTTGTTTACTGGTTTTGTAAATATGCTTCCTTTGTTCATTTTGTTGTTGATTTGTTGTGCATGTTTTATTACTTCGCGTCTCTCTTTGAGGTCTTCGCCACACGGGCTTGAAGACTTGGCACTTCATGTCGCATTTCATAGTTAGTTCGTAGAATGACCGGTTGCCCAAGGGTGTATGTCGGCTCTCACCAGTCTTCACCTGTCGGGACTTTAAGTCTTTATGGGTGCGTAATCGCTCCACGTTGTTGCCCAAGGGTGCATGTCGGCTTTCGCCAGTCTTCCCCTGTCGGGACTTTGTAAACGCCTCAATAGATCAGTATAACCGTTCTGATGTACTGCGGCATTTAGTCCTGCCGGTTTTCTAGAGAGATTCCTTATGGTGCGGCCAGCTTGCCAGGCTTGCTTTTCCCCATAAGGTTTGCCCAAGGGTGGGGCAAGGACTCATCAGCCCCGCCTATTGCATGTCGGGACTTGATTTTTTTGCCCAATGGTAACGTCGAGGCGTTGCTCGGTACTTACCTGTCGGGACTTTACGCCTGGAGTTATTGTGGTTCATTCTAGAATTTAAAAGACAGGGATGTGGTAAACCGGTCCTTTTTATTATTTTTTTCGTACAATTAGAGGGCCTATATGGCCATTATGCAAGGGTACATTTTAGGGGCCCGGTGTTGGTGCTAGCTGGTTCAATCTGGCTGCTAGCCGGGTGCCTTTGGGGTATGCCCTTCGACTTGCTTCTTCTTCTGTTTTCCCTTTCCTTTAGTCGTCCCTCCTGGGTCTTCTCTCCTTTTTGGACCGTCTTGACCTTCACACTTTCTGCATAACACTTGCTTGTCGTTGCCTGGTCTCCCTTCACCGATCCTACCTTGCTGTTTGGGAGGGGATACTTCACGCATAAGTGTGGGTAGGAGACTGCCGCCAGGAGAGCGTTCAGGGTCGGTTTTCCTATGATCATGTTGTAGGAGGACTGAGCTTGGACAACCATGTATTGCAGTGCCACTGTCTTTGCATATTCTTTCTCTCCGAATGTTGTGCGGAGGATTAGGTATCCCCGGACCGCCACATGTTCTCCTGAGAACCCCACTAAGGTACCTGGGTAATCCTTTAACACACTCGGTGGAAGCTTCACCTCGTCGAAGCATTCTCCGTAGATGACATTGGCCGAGCTGCCTCCATCTATCAGGACTCTGGCTATTCTGAACCCACGTTGTAACCGAGATCACGATGGGGTCATATGAGTGTGGTCGCACGCCATTGAAGTCTTGGAGTTCAAAGGTGAAGCTTGGGTATTCTTGCACAACACTATCTTCGCCGTTACCGACTGTCATTATTGACTTTACGTACCTCTTCCTGGCCGAGGGGGTGGCTCCTCCTCCTGAGAACCCTCCGGCTATTGAGTTAATCCCTCCTTTGTCAGGTGTTTCATGTTCAGTCATTCCTCGATCGCCTTCTTGATCTTTCTCTTTCGCCGTCTCTTGCCTTCGGCTTGTGCTTCCTTTCCTTCGCTTTCCGTCACTTGTGTCTCCTTCTTTCATGTACTTTTTCAGCGCTCCTTTCTGGATTAGTTGCTCTATCTGCTGCTTGAGGGTCCAGCAGTCATCTGTTGTATGACCGTCCGTTCTGTGGTACCTGCAATAAGAATCCAAATTCCTCCTCATTGTTCCTACGAATGGGGCCGGCCTCCGGATGGAACCGTCTTGTAGGGACTTGTCCAGTATGTCCGAGGGCCTAGCATTCATTGGGGTGTACCTTTCATCTGCCGTCGGTCTTGCTGAGTGGTTTTTGTTTTTGCTTCCTCAATCTCTCCTGTCTATGTTTTGCCAGGGCTGCTGAGGGTTGGCTCGTTCGATGGTGGATGATAGCCTTCCTGCTTCCTTCTCCCTCTCGTCGGCGTTTGATTCCTCCGCTTCTATATGCTTTTCAGCTCTTACACGGACTTCGTCCATCGTTCTAGGTTTCCAGACGATGAGGGCTTCGCTGAAAGTTCCACTTCGCAACCCTTTGATAAAGGCTGTGACGAAGAACTTCTCGTCCGTTTCCTCCACAAGGACGGTGGTTTTGTTGAATCGGTCGAGGTAGCTCTTGAGTGGCTTGTTCTGTCCTTGTCGGATGTCGAACAGATCTCCTAGGCCGACTTCCTTTTTCTTGTTAGCCGAGAATTGTTGGACGAATCTGCTTTTCAATATTGTGCTTGTTTCAATGTGGACTTCTCTTCTTGGTGAAATTATAGAATTGGGTCATTCATCTTGGATTGATGTGTTCTGGTATTGTTATGTTTCTTGTTGTTCCTTGTTCTCATAAGTGGCTGCATGATTGCATTACATTGTGTACAAAGTTCAGTGTCTCATATGTATTCTTCAGGTTCTTTGTATCAGCCATTCTCTTTTAAAATTACTTGACATGTGCAAAAATGATATTTGAACTTTTCAAGGCTACTAGTAAGTTTTTGCATCGAGAAAAGCATTCATTCAAATTTGATATCAAAAGACTTTTTGGAATGAGTTTGATGATGTTGATGTTGAACCAGTCAGTGATGCAGACAAACAAGAGAATGAAAAGCATGAAGAGCTTTCATTTGATCAAGCGTGAAGTTACATAGGGTATGGCATTCTTCAGTTGTGTTACATTTGTTTGGCATTCTTAAGTTGTGTTACATTTGTTTCACTAATTCACTCATTTTCTTGTTAATTCAGATTGAGAAGTTTCTTCTTTTCTTGTTGGAACAACAAGGGATTTTGTACAAGTAAGTAAAATAGTTCTAAAATTGAAGTCTTAGTATTTACTAACATTATTATTTAAAATGGAGCTCAGAACACAATAAAACATTGTGATTTGAGAGTTTGTATGTCTCTTAACCTTTCTCTTGATTAATAATGCAGTAAGAGGAGAAACTAAGACTGAAGTTTTAGCTAATGGAATTTGAATTGAACTGATCAAGCATTTTCTTTATACCAAGGGATTAAAAAGGCCCTTGTTTTTGTTTAAGTGATGCATATGTTCACAACTCGAGTTTCTACCTCAATATTATCAATCTGCTGATAATGGAGTACTCGCCTCAAACCTATTGATTATGATGCATTGATGACTGAAGTCGTTGGAGGAAGAAAAGCAAAGGAAAGAGTATATGGACTCCATTTGGATGAAGCATGTGTCTGCATCCCTCAACGATAATAGTAATGACTTTGGACTTAAAAACTTCACAATTATTAGAAGTTTAGAATTTTGGATGTAATATTATAATTTAGATTATGTATTTTATGTTTATGATGAAACGATTTATGTTTCATATTAGACAAACAAACATGTAATTTTTCATTAGTTGAATGAAAATTGATGATTATTAAATTATGAATTTATATTATTGATTACTTTTTTTTTAGTGAATATTACTAATTAATTACTTTTATTAGGATGGTTATTAGAATGAGACAAGAAATTGAGTAAAATTAAGTAGCACAAAATCGGGACAGAATTTTAAAATATGTCACTAAATAGAGACGGAATTCTAAATTCCGCCCCAACATTCAATCATTTTTTTGTCTTGAATTCCGTCCCCACCTTGCGACGGATTGATTATTTCCGTCCCCAATAAATTGCGACGGAATTGTTTTGCCGCAAATTCCGTCCCAAAATTATATTGGGACGGAAATTTCAACTGATGTGCGACGGATTTTTCCGTTCCAAATGAGTTTTATTCTTGTAGTGAGAGAGAGAGAGAGAGAGAGAGAGAGAGAGAGAGAGATTGTGTGTAGGAGTACGTCCGTAGGTGATGTTAAATGGGCTAAGCCCTTGTTTTGGAAATAAAGGGAATTAAACCCCTAACAATGAAAAAAGCAAAGCAACAAACGTGAGAGGGATTGCCGATAGAAGTTGGAGAAAAGCAAGCCACCAATGAGAAGAGAAAGAAAAAGGGGTTCCAATAGTGGAAGGGTGTAAAACAAACTTGTTCCGTTTTTAATGAGATTTTAATATGTGGTCACTAAGTTAGTTATTCAAAAATATTTGAGTTACTCCAACATTTTGTAAATAGTTTTGCCTTTTCCATTGGCTGATTTTGTGTACCCATTGTTTGAGTGTTATTGTACTCCGTTTCCAACATTGTTAGTGAATGTTATTGTTCTGTTGTTTCCTAGCACTTCTAGCAAGACTTACTCAATATTTTACATAATAAAAGATTTTCTGGAGAATGTTCCAGAGTTTTTATTCTCTAACATTGAAAAGAGATTTTCATGTTAAAATATGATGTCTTTATTCTTTATTGTTCCACAATTAATATTGTTATGTAGGAGTGCATTTTAAAGATTTAATTTTACTTCTGAGTTGAATAGAGATAACTGCAGTTTCGCATCCTCAGAAGCATTAATTTCATCCCTATTTTTTTGACCAAAATTTCATCCCTATTTATCTACTACTCTACTGTGTTGTACCTTTCAGAGGTTTGATGTGCTTGCCTATGCAACATTAACCAAAATCAAATTACAAATCAAAAAAACATTTGAATTTTGAATACTATACTGATTTCCATGACAAAAGATACAGATCCTGTGAGTACCAAAAAAATAAAGCTACAATTCCTGTAGTTATATCTCTTTTTTCATTTTGAACAATTAAACAGCATTGGTACAACATCAAGGGAAATTAATAAACAAAAAGACCAAAAATTGGTAAAAGTAAATACATTTATAACAGGGTTATCATAATGTAAGGTGAATTAGGATTGAGCTAATTAAAGTGTACATGAATACCTATAGCAATAACCAAGATAGTAAGTATACAAAAAAATATAATAGCATGAATCAAAATCGCAATCCCACTAGTACTCATGTTACCAAATTCCACAACTCTAAACCTTGCAGGAAATTGAAACAGCAACCCTGGTGATAAGAGAATGAACAAAGCCACTGCAACAATTATTGGTCCCCAATCAGCACTCATTTTGAATTCACTTCTTTGTCTTTCTCTCTCTCTATGCTTCTCTACCTCTTATCTTGAGTATGAAAATAACTCAACTAATTATATATAATGAAGTTTCTTAATGTGTAGATGAAATTTGTATTCCTTGGTCGTTAAGGAGAAGAGGATATACTAAACTTGGTGAGAAAAAAGACAAAGTGTTTAACAACAATTGAAGAAAGGTATGTTAATTGTATTGGCTAGTGGGTTTGCTTTATTGTGCCAGCAAAAGGAAATGCTTTCTTTTTTAATGTTTCTTTTTCTTTCATGAGCTTCTGATTATTGTTCATTTGGAGGTTTCTTTTTCCCGATTGCTTTACTGTTTGATCAAAGTGGGTCTAATTTTTTTTTATTAAACTAGTAATTATTTTTGTAAAGTGGAAAATGCGTGTGAAAAGATCGAGATATGGCTAGAGACAGTCTGGTAGGTTCCTTAGTTTATATGTTCAAAGCTAAAGCATATATGATTTTTAGAAAATGATGGAAAGCATGCATATGTGAATGAAGAAATTTTGGAAAGCAAGACCTAATAGAGAGGCGTAAGTAAAAGGAATATTTATATGGAGCTTGAATATAAAAAGTTGTTGTGATATTTGGATTTGATGGTCATCAGTGGCAGACTGTTCATGGGTTAGGAGTGAAAGAAATTTTCATTACCAAATTTGTTGGTTCACATGATTTTTATAAACTTCATTTTTAAATATCTTTTTTTTGATTTAATGAAATTAAAAAAACTGAATTATTTAGCTCTAAATTTATTTTAGAGCAAATCATCAATTTAGTCTCTAAGTTTATATATGTTTCTCCTATTTAGCCCCTAAGAAAGTTTAGAGTTGAGAAGGTTCCGACAACGCATCTTCTCAAACATGGCTCAAAACCCTCTCAGGTCAAGAATAAAGCTTCTAATTATGAACAACCATTAAAAATGTTTCTGAAGCCAATGCAACATCATAAATGTCATAGGAAGGTTTAAATGCAAATCACTTGATTCAAAAAATTGTTCCTAGGAAGCACGGATGTTCGGTACAAGAAACAATCATGAGAATCTTCCTTTGTGCAGAATATCAGAAAGTGCAACAATGCAGTGGTGTAGTGTATTATGCGTTGCGCAACGTCAAATCTTCCCTATGATCCATTGGACAATTCCAATGACTATTTTCTTCATCTAGAGGGTATATCAAGCCATGAAATACAAAGGAAGAAGCGTGAGATTTATTTGGATCGTTCTCAAGTTAGAGCTTCTTAAATTTCCAACTTTCTCATCCACACTCAAAGCTTCTAAAGTTAAATTTTCTGAGATACTTTTGTTGATTGTGTTTTAGCTAGACTTCATTATTGTAAACATTATACTAAAATTCTCTTCAAGCTTAGATAACATCTCAAAACCTAAATCCTTCTTATTGTAAACCTTATCTTGAAACTTCCATCAAACTACCTAGAGTGGTGTATTGGTGAGGACCTACTTGATAGTGGAGCTTTTATGAAACTAGGATAGTTTTCTAAAAGAGGAATCACCTTGGTGAAGCTATGTAAGTATATGTATGAGTCTTCTGGTATGGTGTGATCAAAAGCAAGTGTAAGTATATTATTTGGGAAATAGTTAAAATACTCACAAGGAAGTGGGGAGAGGAAGTTGTCACAGTTGGGTGAACTTCTATAACTCAACTAAGTTATTTAATTGCTTTCCATATTATCTCATTTATTCACTATAACTTAGTTTTGTTTTTTAAGCTGTGAGAAGGTTCGCTTCTCCAACATTTTCTAAACGGATTCCACTCTACTAAACTTATTGGTAATATTAAATTGAGTTTTTTGGGACATACGCAAACATTAGTCTTGTTTCTTTTATTTTAACTAGTCTCTTGATATTATGTTAAATAGATTAAGCTTTAAAAACACTTATTGATCCTAACCTTCTTATATCCAAGTGTAACCTTGAGAATATTTTCTGAAAAGTAAGTTTCAGACCACTATTTTAAAAGCGTGCACATCTTAGCCCACTTCTTGTGTAACTTAGTCACATCAATTAGTATTAGAACTCACCTCTAAGAGTTGAGCACACTTTGTAGTGTGAGAGGGAAGATCCTGAAAGAAGTGATGACTAATCTAAACTCTATCATGTTCCTCCCTGACGGAGCTTCTGAAAATAGACCACACGGATTCACTGTTGATCACTACTGTTACGGGAAGGAACAAATGAGATTACTTCTAGAGTCACAACACTGACATTTCGGATATTGTTGGAAATGGAACCATTGTCCCAGAGTGAACTGGACAATTGATGACAACCACAAGGTATTACTCAACTTAAAGTCTAAATACCTATAACATGTGCTTTAGGCAGATCTGAGTATGACAAATTTGCTGGAAAAGTAACTGCACATGAAATATGGGACACTTTGAGGAAAACTCATAAAGGACCTGGTCAGTCTAGGAAGCAAAAATCAACACCCTCATCCACAAATTTGAAATGTTCAAGATGGAAGAACAAGAGACCATTGATGATTGTTAAGATGTATAATCCATACACAGAGAAGAAAAGAAAGTTTCTCTAACTGAATCAGTTAGAGTGGAATTGATTGAATTGATTCTTTCTTTTTCAATCTTTTTAACTGAATTTACATTCTCAGTATTTATACATTTGATGAATCATTTAACCTGCAGTAGCAGGTGCTCTATTACACTGTGACCTGATATAACAGGTAAAATCAATTTGAAATGTACAAATAGACTATTTACAATTAATTCCTAAAATATCCTTTAACACGCCCCCACAAACTCAGCAAGTTGTGTTCACAATTGTGAGTTTGCCTCTAAGATCTTCAAATCTCTGATTAGGGAGAGCCTTAGTTAGTGCATCTGCTCTTTGAAACTGACCAGGGATATGTTTCACAGCCAGATTTTTCTGCAAGACTTTCTCTCTAAGGAAGAATAAATCAAGCTCCATGTGCTTTGTACGGGCATGCAGCACAGGATTATGAGCTAAGGAGACTGTACTTAAGTTGTCACAAAGAACAGTTGGAGTCTTGAAAGGAATACCTAGTTCAGTGAGCAGAGACTGAATCCACAACACTTCAGCTGTGGCAAGTGCTAAACTTCTATATTCTGCCTCTGTGCTAGATCTAGACATAATGGGTTGCTTCTTAGCCCACCAAGAAACTAGATTATCACCAAGAAATATGCAGGCCCCTGAAGTAGACCTGCGATCATCTGCATCAGATCCCCAATCTGCGTCACAATAAGCTACCAGTGACACAGGAGTAGTCAAAGTAGGTTGGAGAACAATACCCCATGTAGTAGTGCCTTTGAGATATCTTAAAATGCGCTTTACTGCTACCCAGTGAGCTTCCAGAGGAGTGGCCATAAACTGACAAACCTTGTTGACAGCAAAGGTTATGTCTGGTCTGGTTATAGTTGCATACTGCAGAGCTCCTATAACAGATCTATAGAGGGTAGGATCAGCCAGAGGTGCAGAGCCAGTTTTGCTAAGTTTACAGCTTGGCACCATAGGGGTAGGCAGGGGTTTGACAGCAAGCATATTAGTTTTGGACAGCAAATCTCGAATATATTTTCCTTGAGTTAAATAGAGAGAGCCATTTGGTTGAGGTTTGACCTCTATACCAAGAAAATAATCCAGAGATCCCAAGTCTTTGAGAGAGAACACAGAATTGAGGTTAGTCACTAATGAGTGAATGACTTGAGAATTATTACCTGTGACAATAATGTCATCAACATAAACCAGCATGTATACAAGAACAGACTTGTGATTGTAGATGAACAATGAAGGATCACATTTACTTGAGGTGAAGCCAAAGCTCAGCAGTGTGTCTTTGAGTCTGTTAAACCAAGCTCTTGGAGCCTGTTTTAGGCCATAAAGGGCTATCTTCAGTTTGCAGACTTGATTGGGATTAGAAGATACAAAGCCAGGAGGTTGGACCATGTAGACCTCTTCTTCTAGAATGCCATTGAGGAAGGCATTATTTACATCTAGTTGCTGAAGTGGCCACCTGTGAGAGAGAGCAATAGACAGAATAGTTCTGATGGTTACAGGCTTGATAACTGGTGCAAAAGTTTCTGTGTAGTCAGCACCAAATTGTTGATGAAATCCCTTTGCTACAAGTCTTGCCTTGTACTTATTTATTGAGCCATCCGGATTCTCTTTGACTCTAAAGACCCACTTGCAACCAATCGGGGTTTTGTTTGGTGGTAAATCAACTAGATTCCAAGTTTGATTTGTGAGAAGAGCATTATATTCATCCTGCATGGCAGCAAGCCATTTAGGATTAGAAAGAGCTTGTTTGGTGGTGCTTGGTTCAGCATGAGTTAAGAGCAGGGTAGGGTGAATTTTGGGGCATACTATGCCTGATTTAGACCTAGTTTGCATAGAATGAGTGTTAAGATTTGTAGGTGGTGCAGGAGAGGGTGAGGTATCTGGTGAAACAGTTGGGCTTGTGGTGGGAGGAATTTGAGGTGGAGATGATGTAACTTGTGGTGAAGAGACTGAAGTAGAGACACTGAGGTTGAGGTCTAGTGATGGAGGAGTCACTGAAGTGACTAATGGAATGGAGGTTGATATTGAGGGTTCTGGTGAGAGAGGCTCAGACTTGGGTGAGGACCAATCTAAGTATGGGAATCTGATTTCATTGAACACCACATCTTTACAAATGTAAAGTCTGCCATCAGGTGACAGGCACTTGTATCCTTTATGAGCTGGAGAGTAACCAAGGAATACACATTCTTGAGACCTGAATTGCAATTTGTGTTTGTTGTAGGGTCTTAAGAGGGGAAAGCAGGCACATCCAAACACCCTGAGTGAGGAATAATCAGGTTGCAGCTTGAATAATTTGATAAATGGAATATCAAAGTTCAGAGAGGCTGTGGGAAGCCTATTGATCAGATAAACACTTGTGATAAAAGCATGGTCCCAAAATTTGAGTGGTAGCGTTGCTTGAGCCATTAATGTGAGTCCTAACTCAACTGTATGTCTGTGCTTGCGCTCAATAACACCATTCTGGTGATGAGTGTGTGGACAGATTAGTCTATGCTCAATTCCCATTTGTTGAAGCAGTTGAGAAAATGGACGAAATTCACCACCCCAGTCAGATTGAATAGCTTTAATTTTATAAGGAAATTGATTTTCAACCAATGTCTTGAAATGTTGGAAAGTAATTAAGGCATCAGACCTCTTTTTGAGCAAATATATCCATGTAAAACGTGTGTGAGCATCAACAAATGACATGTAGTAATTAAATCCAGTGGAGGATTGAATAGGGGCAGGACCCCATAAATCTGTGAAGACAAGTGCTAGAGGTGTAGTGTACTCTGTGGTGGAAGTGTGTGAAGGTAATCTATGAGCCTTGCCTAGGCAACAAGAAGCACAGAAATCAATGGAGTCTTTATTAGCACATGGTATATTGCAATATTTCAACAAAGCTTTTTGGATAGCCAAGCTTGGGTGACCAAGTCGGTTATGCCATGTAGAGAATGAGCTATTATAAGTGGAAACAAGATTAACAGTGGGTGTAATGCAATGTTCAACAGAGGAAGGTTTAGAGAGAGACTTTAGTTGCAAACCAGAAAATTCATAGAGACCATCAGGACCTGTAATGCCTTCTAGGAGAACTTCTTCAGTGTCCTGTGATTTCACCAAGCAATAGTCAGGCCAAAATTCAAAGAAAGCATTGTTGTCTCTGCCAAACCTACTCACACTGATCAAATTCTTCGTGATAGAAGGCACATGAAGTAGGTTTTTCAAGACCAGATCCTTATTAGTATTGATAGGTGATTTAAAGACAGAATTACCAACAGAGGATACTGACACACCTTGACCATTTCCTATGAAGATCTGATCAGGACCTTCAAAGGGAGATAGTTGCTGAACCTGTTGTCCTTGGTTGGTGACATGATGAGATGTTGCAGTGTCGCCATAGTAGTTAGGTGTGGTTGGAGTAGCAGCTGTGAGATAAGCTTGAGGTCGTCCTTGAGATGCTTGAGGTGTGGCAGGAGCTGGAGGAGCATATGCAAATGGTGTTGGTGAGTAAGGTATGAATTGTTGAGGCATTGGTGCTGGCCTAGGGTTAAGCATTTGTTGCCAAACTTGTTCATGCCAAGCTACTGATGGATAAGCAGACCAAGCAGGTGGAGCATACTGTGCAGGTGCCAATTGTGGAGGATAAACAGAAGCAGCAGGTGCAGACATAGCAGAAGCACCATAAAAACAAGATCTAGAGTTTGCATTGCTAGGAACATAATCACGCTTGAAACGATGGAAGCAAATGGATGCATCGTGACCTATTTTGTGACATACCTGACACTAGACATTACTGCGGCCACCACGACCACAGCCGCGACCACTACGAGCACCACCACGAGCACCGCGTTGGCCAGAGAAGGAAGGAGTGCGAGCAATCTCAGAGGATTGATCGTTTGCAGCTTCAGATTGTTCAGAATTGGACGATGCAGTAGTCATATTAACTGTAGGCACTGACGATTTGCGAAAGCGTTCCAATCTAGCCTCATGACCTAACAGCAGAGTTTCTACTTCTTCGATTGAAATCGGATCAAACTTACCACAGATTAGAGAAACGGTGGATTCATAATCCTGTGGAAGACCTTCGATGATGATATCGAGGTGTTCGCGCGAAGAAATTGGCTCGCCAATCGCTTTGAGAGAGTCAACCAGTGATTGAATCTTTTGGAGAAATTTGGAAACAGATTTACCTTCAAGTGAAGTAGCACGAAGTTCAGATCGGAGTTGACGCGACTTCGCCTGAGTATGAACCTGAAAATATGCATGCACTTTGTCCCAAAGGTGCGAAGCGTGCTTCGATCCGAGCACACGAGTGAGCATTTCGCGTGACATAGTTGATTGAAGCCAAGCGAGTAGGAGTTGATCTTGTTGCTCCCATTTAGCAAATGCAGGATTGACATTGCCGGCATTAGCATCTTCAACCGAGAGAAATTGCAGAGGAACCGTTGGATTTACAAGGAAATGATGAAGTTGATGTGCTTTAATGACAGGTTCTACCTGTTGACACCATAGAAGGTAGTTTTCAGTATCAAGTTTTTCAGAAATGGCGGCGAACGTTTTGGTGTTCGACGAAAGGAGCTCAAACGGAGCAATTGTAGTGCTGGTGTTTGCGACGGTGGCGCCGTCATTGGTGACGACGGGATCAGTTTTTGCAGCGCCGGAATGCGAGGATTCGCTGGAACTCGATGATACCATGTTAAGATGTATAATCCATACACAGAGAAGAAAAGAAAGTTTCTCTAACTGAATCAGTTAGAGTGGAAATGATTGAATTGATTCTTTCTTTTTCAATCTTTTTAACTGAATTTACATTCTCAGTATTTATACATTTGATGAATCATTTAACCTGCAGTAGCAGGTGCTCTATTACAGTGTGACCTGATATAACAGGTAAAATCAATTTGAAATGTACAAATAGACTATTTACAATTAATTTTTAAAATATCCTTTAACTATGATTTGTTCAGTAGTTTCACAGCCTTCATAAATGAATTAAATTCATTGGGGAAGATCTACACCAATCAGGACAAAAGCTTCTGAGGTGCTTGCTTAAGTTGTGGAGACCAAAAGTAACTGCAATAATAAAAGCTAAAAATCTAGCTCTTCTCCAAGTAGAGGATCCACTAAGGGTTCTTAAAAATGCATGAGAAAGAAATTATGGATGAACTACATCCTCAGGTTAAAATTAACCATTGCACTCAAAGTTTCTCAAAAACCTGCCAAAGCTCCTAAAGCTGCAGAACTTAAAGCACAAGCTGAAACAAATAAACACGGTGGGGGTGAAGCTAGAGGCACTAATGAAGATGATGAGATATCTCTAATCACCAGAAGCTTTAGAAGATGGGCAATCAAAAAGGATGATAGAAAACCTTTTTTTCAAAAAGAATTCACCGAAAGGAAAAAGCACAAGTAGATCTCCACCAATGTATCTGGAGTGCAACAAATCTGGACCTTTCAAACATGAATGTCCAACACTGAAGAGGAGTAATAAGAAGTTTCCACCAAAGAAGAAAAAGCCTTATTAGTTATTTGGGATGACTTTGAGGAGTTTGACTCAGAACAAGAAGATGAAGCTGCTTTTCTCTGTCTCATGGAAGACAGTGGATTTAATGAAGAACCAACTGAATCATGTCTCATAACAAACTCTGAACTCAATGAAGAAACAACTGACTTATGTCTCATGGAAGACTCTGCTTTAGAAGAGGTAATAACTTCTGAACCATCCACTTGTGCATCATGCAAAGAAGCTGAATATGCTTTTCAAAATATATTAGGTGGTTGAAACATTCTAGCTAAAAGTGTATGATGTGCAAGTCTGAACTATGTGATGCAAAAAGAGAAAGTGAAGAACTTCAAGCCAAATGATCAATTGGTCAAAACTGCTCACACTCTACATCAATTAAATTTTTAAGCTCTCTATACAACATGAACTATTGAATAAAAAAGTCAATGAAAATCAAATCCTGCATTCAGAACTTGAAAAACAAAGGGCTTTTCTTAAAAACAATGCTTTGATTTTAACTTAAGAGCTAGCAATATTTGTGCAAAATCAAAGAGTTATTGAAAAACCATTAGACACATATGATGAACATAAAATTGAAAGCTGATTTAAAATCATTTAAGAGCTAGAAAATCTAGAGTGAAATGCATATTTTGCAAAATGTTTAGTCATGACATTTCTATTTGTTTCAAACAAAAGTAAACTTTCTATTGGAAGAGGACTAACCATGAGGGACCCAAAAAAATTATGGGTACTTAAATCTTTACCAGTACCTAAAATAAGAATGCCTCTTAGCATCCAGGAAAAAGACGTGGTTCTTAGGCAGGAGATGTTCAAGACACATGACAGGAGAAAAGGTTAAATTTCTCTCAATGAAGAGAATGGAGGGGGGATATGTCATCTTTGGCAATTATAACAAAGCCTAGATAAAAAGTATAGGTAATATAGGTACTAAATTCTCCTGAAATAAAAAACGTACTGTTGTCGTCAAACTCTTAGGTCCTAGCCGTGGTGTCGGCCAGAGGTTTGGACAGTCTTTGATTCCTCTTTTCTTCAAGCAATTGCATCGAGGAGGGAACTCTGCTCCTCAACTATGGGTTTCCTGACTCCTCTAGAAAGGGTCAGGCAAGGTGAGATGGGACGCGAGTGTTGGATTATACTATGGCTAATGTACAAAGTAAAGTAAAGTAAATGCGATAAAGGAAGATAAATTGAAATAAACGTAGAGTATGATTGATTGATGTGTGTTCTTTACATTTCACTCTATTGCTATATATATACACAGGCCCTCGTTGGCCACTATGCTAGCCAACATTTGTCCGCCGTTGGATTAATCTAATATCAACGGCTCTCATCGCTTCATAGGCCCTCAACAAAGCGGAATAACTGCCCACAATCACACTGGCACGGTTAGTGGGGTAAGTGCTTGTTGCTTCGTGTTTTCCAGCCTCGCTCTTCCGCTTGAACTTCAACCGTTCCCACGTTCTATCTTCGTGTTGCGTCTTGCCTTCCAAGCAACACCCGCCTTGCCTCGGCCGTATGGTGACTCAGCTTCCCTGGCCCAATTTAGGTAATGATCCAAGCATTCGAGCCACCTAGGCCTTGGCACTCTATAGGCTGGGGCAGTTACTTGCCCTCGGCTTAGCTCACTGGCCCTAGGGCGTAGCCCTCCCTCGGGGATTTTTGTCATTTAGTGTGCCCCGAGGACCTCCTTTTGGTTTCACTCTTTTTGGAAAATACCTTTTCTGCCCTTGTCAAGTGGCTTGACTTCACACCACAATTCCCTTTTTCCTCTGGTAGCCCTCGGTCTACGAATTACTTATTTTTGGGTGTTAACACGTACAAAATGTAAAAGGTTGGAAGCATAATTTATTAAGTATTAGTCAACTATGTGATAGTGTTTATAAAGTTTCTTTCAAATCTGATAGGTGTTTTATAAAAGAAATATCATCTGGAAAATTGTTCACTACATATAGGGGTAGAGGTAAAAATCTATATAGCATGTGTTTTGATAAACTATTTGAAGAAACTTGCTTTATCTCTGCTGAATATGACAAATGGATTTGGCATAGAAGAGCTGGTCAAACAAGCATGAAAACTATCTCTATACTTTCGAAAAAGGAACTAGTTAGAGAGCTACCTAAAATAAATTTTGAGAAAGATAAAGTGTGTGAAATATGTGTTTATGGAAAACATTAATTCAAATCTAGTTTCAAACATAAAAACATGATCATATCCCAAAAGCCACTTGATCTACTACACATTTACTTGGCCCTACCAAAGCTGCTAGTTTGAGTAGAAAAAGATATGGTTTTGTGATTGTTGATGACTTCTCTAGATTCACTTGGTTATTTTTAAAAAAAAAGCTGAAACATTGGAAACTTTCACAGTATTTCTCAAGAAAGTTCAAAATGAAAAAGGACCAAATGCCATTTCTGTAAGAAGTGATAATGGAGGAGAATTTGAAAATATTTATTTTCAAAACTATTTTGATGAAAATGACATTTCTCACAATTAATTATGCCCAAGAACTCCACAACAAAATGGCAATGACTCAGGAGGGCAATGACTATTAGTTTCTCAAAATATTGAATGAATCAAATTATTAATTTCTCATAATTATTAATTTCTCAAAATTATTAGAACATTACAAGTAATGACAATGACTACTTTGAATGAATCAAATGTCAAAAAGTAATTTCGGGTTGAAGCTATAAACACATCATGTAACATTTTGATTAGTTTCCATTAGAAAAAATGTTGAAAAAAAAAAACCTATGAAAATTTGTGAAATAGGAAACCAAATATTTCTTACTTTCGAGTATTTATTGGATGCCCTTGTTTCATTTTGAACAACGAAGACAATTTGGGAAATTTTGATTCAAAATTTGACAAAGAAATCTTTTATGGATATTCCACAACTTCTAAGGCTTATAGAGTTTATAATCTTTGAACTGAAACTATAGAAGAAAGCACACATGTTATATTTAGTGAAACTAACGGTTTAAATAAAGTGGTAGATGTTGATGAAGCTTATAACAACAAAGAAGTTGGTCAAGTCACTAAAAACAATCTTGAGAAGGATGAACAAGCCACACCCTCAAAATCTACTCAAGAAGCTGTGAAAGCTACAGAGCAAGGTAGTTATAATTTTTTTCTTGAACCACTGTGAGTAGGGGGAACTATTAGTTTTGTTCAGTTTATGTGGTATTTGAGTAGTTTTCTGATTTATTGTCAGTGATTTTGATAGAATGTTACCGACCAGGTGTGTTTGGACCGGATATGGTCCCGGTTCCCGGTCAAAGTAGGCCTTTTTAGTCCAATTTTGATAACCTTGTTATTTTTTGAGAGAAGGATGACCAAATTTGTGGTGCAAGTTGAAATAGAGTCAATGATGGTATCAAATGCTTTTGGAGATTTGTAAGGAGCAGAAGGAACTGACATCAAACCTAAAGTTGCGGCTTATCAAAATAAATGAATAAAACTAAAGTTGCGAGCTAGACCCCTGTCCGATCCAAACTATCTTTTCTTAAAAGCGAACTAAAGACTGAACAGAAAAAGACATCAAACCTCCTAAATCCAGTAATTAAAAAATGACGGAAAAATTTATTTGCTAACTTTAGCAATAAAAGTTACAAATATTCAAATTCTAATTATAATTTATCAAACAAATTTATGTTTCACGCCAATCCAGTAAATGTAAAGAAAATTTTAAAATAAAATATTATTAGTTATAAATATTGTTCTCTGTTGGTCAAAAAAATTATTGTTCTCTACTTATAAAAATATTTAAAAATTCCTAAAAAGGCCAAATTTAATATTTAATTGAATATACTTAAATATACTTATTGAACTTGTTTATTTTTAAGAATAATCTAAAGAAATTTTTTAATATATTTTAAAAACTTAAGAGATTATAATTATCAGTATAATTATTTTTATTATTATCAATATCAATAAAAACTATAAATTATAAATTACAAATATTCAAATTCTAATTAAAATTTATCAAACAAATTTATGTTTCACGCCAATCCAGTAAATGTAAAGAAAATTTTAAAATAAAAAATTATAAGCTTTAAATATTGTTCTCTATTGGTCAAAAAAAAATATTGTTCTCTACAAATAAAAATACTTACAATTTCCTAAAAAGGCCAAATTTAATTTTTAATTGAATATACTTAAATATACTTATTGAACTTGTTTATTTTTAAGAAATAACTATAAAATATAAATTATTATAAATTATAATTACAAAAGAATAATCAAAAGAATTTTTTTAAAATATTTTAAAAACTTAAGAGATTATAATTATTAGTATAATTATTTTTATTATTATCAATATCAATGAAAACTTGAAATTACAATTATAAATTTTAAAGGCTTAAATATATGTTTTGCCCCTGCAAATATCACCATAATCCAGTTATACCCCTGTAAAAATAAAAACTTTAAAATTACCCTTGCAAATATAAATCGCTTAAGGTTATGCCCCTCGGTCAGTTTCTCATCCAAAAAAATAATTTAAATAAGGTTTAAATATATGTTTTACCCCTTCAAATATCACCATAATCCAGTTATGCCCCTGCAAATATCACTATAATCCAGTTATGCCCTGTCAAAATCTTTAATTTTTCTATTATGCTGATATTTGCAGGGGCATAACTGGATTATGGTGATATTTGCAGGGGCAGAACATATATTTAAACCTTATTTAAATTATTTTTTTGGATGGGAAGCTGACCGAGGGGCATAACCGTAAGCGATTTATATTTGCAAGGGTAATTTTAAAGTTTTTATTTATAGCATCCAGGTAAGTATGTTTTAATTAGCCAATCCCTTTTTATTTATAGCATAATGAACATACCTGTAACTCACATTTCAGCAATGTGGGACTATAATGACAATCCTCTTTTTATAGCAGCAATGGGTAAACTATACACACATTTTTTTTCCTATTTAGAGGAAATGATAAATAAACACCATGCACACACATCACCATTGCTTACACACGGGTACGAACTCGGGACACGACGTTTACATGTCGCTGAAATAGCCAAGACAACCAACGGTGAGATACTACACAATTACTCATGTATTTCTTCTTGTCATTGACGTTAGATTGCTGGAAGTGTTCTATAATTACTCATGTATTTCTTCTTGTCTTTGAAGTTAGAATGCATGAGGCGTTCCATAATCTAGAAGACCAGAACCCATTTTGCAATTTGTTGAATATATACAAGAGACTTACTTTCTATTTTTTTCCTGGATACTCTCTTCTTCCTCTACTTCTACTTTCTGATCTCTCTTTCTTTATCAAGAACATCTTGCAAGCGCTTATTTGCAAGTAATCCATAATCATCTTCTTGAACTATGATAAAAAAGACATTTTTTTGTTGGACTTTGAGTTAATTGTTCCATCTTCAATCTTTTTACATTTATAGTTTGAAGGTGCTTATCACAGTGACGACAAGGGACCAAGTAACTGGGATAATTTTACTCATGGACCAGGTGATAATTTTTAGTTACTTTTTTTCTTTTTTATATAAGAAATACACATGGTTAGCAAAAATGGCCTAAAAATTGATAAAAAGATGCGATGACCTTATGGAAATGATGAGGAAAAATAAGACCTTTTTTTTTTGTTTTTGCCGCCACTATTCGCCACGGATGTTAGAACGAAGAAAGAACAGGAGAATTGGAGAGAGAAGGGGACCCAAGATATAATGGGGCGATGGAAACGAATGGGCAATTTTCATTGGTTTTCCATTTATTTGACTAAAATGCTCCCAAAACCCCATTTAATATGATGGGGAAACACGTGGTGCCAAAGGAACTGTAATTTAGATGAAGCAAAAGACACAACGTGGTTACACGTAGATTAGGAAGATGAACAGAGGAGACACCAAGGGGCTTTGGTGAAGCGAAGGAAAGAAAAAAAATTGCGGAAGTTGGCGCCATTGCATTGACAAGCCGAGTAGGGGAGAAAGATTTATCAAACAAATTTATGTTTCACGAGTAAATGTAAAGAAAATTTTAAAATAAAAATTTATAAGCTTTAAATATTGTTCTCTATTGGTCAAAAAAAAATATTGTTCTCTACAAATAAAAATACTTACAATTTCCTAAAAAGGCCAAATTAAATTTTTAATTGAATATACTTAAATATACTTATTGAACTTGTTTATTTTTAAGAAATAACTATACAATATAAATTATTATAAATTATAATTACAAAAGAATAATCAAAAGAATTTTTTTAAAATATTTTAAAAACTTAAGAGATTATAATTATTAGTATAATTATTTTTATTATTATCAATATCAATGAAAACTCGAAATTACAATTATAAATTTTATAATACAAAATTATAATTATAAAATAAAAATATGAAAAATTAATATTTAATTAGGGAAGAGAATAAATAAATTGAACTAAATCTAGTAGGGGCCGCGCGAACGCAGGCCCCCTCTGCCACAAATTATGATGTAGGCTCCACCACATTGGGTAGACCTTAGGCGGGCACCCCTCCTAAGTGCAATGGAGGTCACTAACCTAGGCCATGGGCGTTCTTGATCACCCATTGACCCCATCCAGGTAAGTATGTTTTAATTAGCCAATCCCTTTTTATTTATAGCATAATGAACATACCTGTAACTCACATTTCAGCAATGTGGGACTATAATGAGAATCCTCTTTTTATAGCAGCAATGGGTAAACTATACACACATTTTTTTTCCTATTTAGAGGAAATGATAAATAAACACCATGCACACACATCACCATTGCTCACACACGGGTACGAACTCGGGACACGACGTTTACATGTCGCTGAAATAGCCAAGACAACCAACGGTGAGATACTACACAATTACTCATGTATTTCTTCTTGTCATTGACGTTAGATTGCTGGAAGTGTTCTATAATTACTCATGTATTTCTTCTTGTCTTTGAAGTTAGAATGCATGAGGCGTTCCATAATCTAGAAGACCAGGACCCATTTTGCAATTTGTTGAATATATACAAGAGACTTACTTTCTATTTTTTTCCTGGATACTCTCTTCTTCCTCTACTTCTACTTTCTGATCTCTCTTTCTTTATCAAGAACATCTTGCAAGCGCTTATTTGCAAGTAATCCATAATCATCTTCTTGAACTATGATAAAAAAGACATTTTTTTGTTGGACTTTGAGTTAATTGTTCCATCTTCAATCTTTTTACATTTATAGTTTGAAGGTGCTTATCACAGTGACGACAAGGGACCAAGTAACTGGGATAATTTTACTCATGGACCAGGTGATAATTTTTAGTTACTTTTTTTCTTTTTTATATAAGAAATACACATGGTTTGCAAAAATGGCCTAAAATTTGATAAAAAGATGCGATGACCTTATGGAAATGATGAGGAAAAATAAAACCTTTTTTTTTTGTTTTTGCCGCCACTATTCGCCACGGATGTTAGAACGATGAAAGAACGGGAGAATTGGAGAGAGAAGGGGACCCTAGATACAATGGGGCGATGGAAACGAATGGGCAATTTTCGTTGGTTTTCCATTTATTTGACTAAAATGCTCCCAAAATCCCATTTAATTTGAGGGGGAAACACGTGGTGCCAAAGGAACCGCAATTTAGATGAAGCAAAAGACACAATGTGGTTACACGTAGATTAGGAAGATGAACAGAGGAGACGCCAAGTGGCTTTGGTGAAGCGAAGGAAAGAAAAAAAATTGCAGAAGTTGGCGCCATTGCATTGACAAGCCGCGTAGGGGAGAAAGATTTATCAAACAAATTTATGTTTCACGCCAATCCAGTAAATGTAATGAAAATTTTAATATAAAAAATTATAAGCTTTAAATATTGTTCTCTATTGGTCAAAAAAAAAATATTGTTCTCTACAAATAAAAATACTTACAATTTCCTAAAAAGGCCAAACTTAATTTTTAGTTGAATATACTTAAATATACTTATTGAACTTGTTTATTTTTAAGAAATAACTAGAAATTATAAATTATTATAAATTATAATTATAAAAGAATAATCAAAAGAATTTTTTTAATATATTTTAAAAACTTAAGATATTATAATTATTAGTATAATTATTTTTATTATTATCAATATCAATGAAAACTCGAAATTATAATTATAATTTTAAAATACAAAATTATAAATATAAAAGAAAAATATGAAAAATTAATATTTAATTAGGGAAGAGAATAAATAAATTGAACTAAATTTAGTAGGGGCCGCGCGAACGCATGCCCCCTCTGCCACAAATTATGATGTAGGCTCCACCACATTGGGTAGAACTTAGGCGGGCACCCCTCCTAAGTGCAATGGAGGTCACTAACCTAGGCCATGGGCGTTCTTGATCACCCATTGACCCCATCCAGGTAAGTATGTTTTAATTAGCCAATCCCTTTTTATTTATAGCATAATGAACATACCTGTAACTCACATTTCAGCAATGTGGGACTATAATGACAATCCTCTTTTTATAGCAGCAATGGGTAACTATACACACATATATTTTTTTCCTATTTAGAGGAAATGACAAATAAACACCATGCACACACATCACCATTGCTCACACACGGGTACGAACTCGGGAGACGACGTTTACATGTCGCTGAAATAGCCAAGACAACCAACAGTGAGATACTACACAATTACTCATGTATTTCTTCTTGTCATTGAAGTTAGATTGCTGGAAGTGTTCTATAATTACTCATGTATTTCTTCTTGTCTTTGAAGTTAGAATGCTGGAAGCGTTCCTTAATCTAGAAGACCAGAACCCATTTTGCAATTTGTTGAATATATACAAGAGACTTACTTTCTGTTTTTTTTTCCCGGATACTCTTTTCTTCCTCTACTTCTACTTTCTGATCTCTCTTTCTTTTTCAAGAACATCTTGCAAGAGCTGATTTGCAAGTAATCCATAATCATCTTCTTGAACTGTGATAAATAAGACATTTTTTTGTTTGACTTTGAGTTAATTGTTCCACCTTCAATCTTTTTACATTTATAGTAATAAGGTGCTTATCACAGTGACGACAAGGGACCAAGTAACTGGGATAATTTTACTCATGGACCAGGTGATAATTTTTAGTTACTTTTTTTCTTTTTTATATAAGAAATACACATGGTTAGCAAAAATGGCCTAAAAATTGATAAAAAGATGCGATGACCTTATGGAAATGATGAGGAAAAATAAGACCTTTTTTTTTTGTTTTTGCCGCCACTATTCGCCACGGATGTTAGAACGAAGAAAGAACAGGAGAATTGGAGAGAGAAGGGGACCCAAGATATAATGGGGCGATGGAAACGAATGGGCAATTTTCATTGGTTTTCCATTTATTTGACTAAAATACTCCCAAAACCCCATTTAATATGATGGGGAAACACGTGGTGCCAAAGGAACTGTAATTTAGATGAAGCAAAAGTCACAACGTGGTTACACGTAGATTAGGAAGATGAACAGAGGAGACACCAAGTGGCTTTGGTGAAGCGAAGGAAAGAAAAAAAATTGCGGAAGTTGGCGCCATTGCATTGACAAGCCGCGTAGGGGGGAAAGATTTATCAAACAAATTTATGTTTCACGCCAATCCAGTAAATGTAAAGAAAATTTTATAATAAAAAATTATAAGCTTTAAATATTGTTCTCTATTGGTCAAAAAAAAATTGTTCTCTACAAATAAAAATACTTACAATTTCCTAAAAGGACAAATTTAATTTTTAATTGAATATACTTAAATATACTTATTGAACTTGTTTATTTTTAAGAAATAACTATAAAATATAAATTATTATAAATTATAATTACAAAAGAATAATCAAAAGAATTTTTTTAAAATATTTTAAAAACTTAAGAGATTATAATTATTAGTATAATTATTTTTATTATTATCAATATCAATGAAAACTCGAAATTACAATTATAAATTTTAAAATACAAAATAATAATTATAAAATAAAAATATGAAAAATTAATATTTAATTAGGGAAGAGAATAAATAAATTGAACTAAATCTAGTAGGGGCCGCGCGAACGCAGGCCCTCGCTGGCACAAATTATGATGTAGGCTCCACCACATTGGGTAGAAATTAGGCGGGCACCCCTCCTAAGTTCAAAGGAGGTCACTAACCTAGGCCATGGGCGTTCTTGATCACCCATTGACCTCATACAGGTATATATGTTTTAATTAGCCAAACCTTTTTTATTTATTTATAACATAATGAACATACCTGTAACTCAAACTTCAGCAATGTGGGACTATAATGACAATCCTCTTTTTATAGCAGCAATGGGTAACTATACACACATATATTTTTTTTCCTATTTAGATGAAATAACAAATAAACACCACGCACACACATCACCATTGCTCACACACGGGTACGAACTCGGGACACGACGTTTACATGTCGCTGAAATAGCCAAGACAACCAACAGTGAGATACTACACAATTACTCATGTATTTCTTCTTGTCATTGACGTTAGATTGCTGGAAGCGTTCTATAATTACTCATGTATTTCTTCTTGTCTTTGAAGTTAGAATGCTGGAAGCGTTCCATAATCTAGAAGACCAGAACCCATTTTGCAATTTGTTGAATATATACAAGAGACTTACTTTCTGTTTTTTTTTTCCGGATACTCTCTTCTTCCTCTACTTCTACTTTCTGATCTCTTTTTCTTTTTCAAGAAAATCTTGCAAGAGCTGATTTGCAAGTAATCCATAATCATCTTCTTGAACTATGATAAATAAGACATTTTTTTGTTGGACTTTGAGTTAATTGTTCCATCCTCAATCTTTTTACATTTATAGTATGAAGGTGCTTATCACAGTGACGACAAGGGACCAAGTAACTGGGATAATTTTACTTATGGACCAGGTGATAATTTTTAGTTAGTTTTTTTCTTTTTTATATAAGAAATACACATGGTTAGCAAAAATTGCCAAAAATTGATAAAAAGATGCGATGACCTTATGGAAATGATGAGGAAAAATAAGACCTTTTTTTTTTGTTTTTGCCGCAACCAATTGCCAGGGAAGTTAGAACGAAGAAAGAACAGGAGAATTGGAAACGAAGGGCAATTTTCGTTGGTTTTCCATTTATTTGACTAAAATGCTCCCAAAATCCCATTTAATTTGAGGGGGAAACACGTGGTGCCAAAAGAACTGCAATTCAGATGAAGCAAAAGACACAAGGTGGTTACACGTAGATTAGGAAGATGAACAGAGGAAACGCCAAGTGGCTTTGGTGAAGCGAAGGAAAGAAAAAAAATTGCGGAAGTTGGCGCCATTGCATTGACAAGCCGCGTAGGGGAGAAAGATTTATCAAACAAATTTATGTTTCACGCCAATCCAGTAAATGTAAAGAAAATTTTAAAATAAAAAATTATAAGTTGTAAATATTGTTTTCTATTGGTCAAAAAAAAATATTGGTCTCTACATATAAAAATATTTACAATTTCCTAAAAAGGCCATATTTAATTGAATATCCTTAAATATACTTACTGAACTTGTTTATTTTTAAGAAATAACTTGAAATTATTAATTATTATAAATTTTAGTAATAATAGAATAATCAAAAGAAAGAATTTAATATATTTTAAAAACTTAAGAGAATATAATTATTAGTATAATTATTTTTATTATTATCAATATAAAAAAAAAACTATAAATTATAATTATAAATTACTAAAAAAAAGTATGATGATAAAAAATTAATATTTCATTTCGGAAGAGATTAAAAAAAATTGAACAAAAATTAGAAGGGGCCGCGCGAACGCACGCCCCCACTGCAACAAATTATGATGTAGGCTCCACCACATTGGGTAGACCTTGGGCGGGCACCCCTCCTATGTGCAATGGAGGTCACCAACCAAGGCGATGGGCGTTCCTGATCACCCACTGATCTCATCCAGGTAAGTATGTTTTAATGAACCATTTCCTTTTTGCTTATAGCATAATGAACATACTTGTAACTCAAACTTCAGCAATGTGGGACTATAATGACAATCCACTTTTTATAGCAGCAATGGGTAACTATACACACATTTCCATTTATTTGACTAAAATGCTCCCAAAACCCCATTTAATTTGATGGGAAAACACGTGGTGCCAAAGGAACTGTAATTTAGATGAAGCAAAAGACACAACGTGGTTACACGTAGAATAGGAAGATGAACAGAGGAGACGCCAAGTGGCTTTGGTGAAGCGAAGGAAAGAAAAAAAATTGCGGAAGTTGGCGTCATTGCATTGACAAGCCGCGTAGGGGAGAAAGATTTATCAAACAAATTTATGTTTCACGCCAATCCAGTAAATGTAAAGAAAATTTTAAAATAAAAAATTTTAAGCTTTAAATATTGTTCTTTATTGGTCAAAAAAATAATATTGTTCTCTACAAATACAAATACTTACAATTTCCTAAAAAGGACAAATTTAATTTTTAATTGAATATACTTAAATAAACTTACTGAACTTGTTTATTTTTAAGAAATAACTATAAGTTATAAATTATTATAAATTATAATTATAAAAGAATAATCAAAAGAATTTTTTCAAAATATTTTAAAAACTTAAGAGATTATAATTATTAGTATAATTATTTTTATTATTATCAATATCAATGAAAACTCGAAATTATAATTATAATTTTAAAATACAAAATTATAAATATAAAATAAAAATATGAAAAATTAATATTTAATTAGGGAAGAGAATAAATAAATTGAACTAAATTTAGTAGGGGCCGCGCGAACGCATGCCCCCTCTGCCACAAGTTATGATGTAGGCTCCACCACATTGGGTAGACCTTAGGCGGGCACCCCTCCTAAGTGCAATGGAGGTCACTAACCTAGGCCATGGGCGTTCTTGATCACCCATTGACCCCATCCAGGTAAGTATGTTTTAATTAGCCAATCCCTTTTTATTTATAGCATAATGAACATACCTGTTAATCACATTTCAGCAATGTGGGACTATAATGACAATCCTCCTTTTATAGCAGCAATGGGTAAACTATACACACATATTTTTTTTCCTATTTAGAGGAAATGACAAATAAACACCATGCACACACATCACCATTGCTCACACACGGGTACGAACTCGGGACACGACGTTTACATGTCGCTGAAATAGCCAAGACAACCAACGGTGAGATACTACACAATTACTCATGTATTTCTTCTTGTCATTGACGTTAGATTGCTGGAAGTGTTCTATAATTACTCATGTATTTCTTCTCGTCTTTGAAGTTAGAATGCATGAGGCGTTCCATAATCTAGAAGACCAAAACCCATTTTGCAAATTGTTGAATATATACAAGAGACTTACTTTCTACTTTTTTTTTCTGGATACTGCTCTCTTCTTCCTCTACTTCTACTTTCCGATCTCTCTTTCTTTTTCAAGAACATCTTGCAAGAGCTGATTTGCAAGTAATCCATAATCATCTTCTTGAACTATGATAAATAAGACATTTTTTTGTTGGACTTTGAGTTAATTGTTCCATCTTCAATCCTTTTACATTTATAGTATGAAGGTGCTTATCACAGTGACGACAAGGGACCAAGTAACTGGGATAATTTTACTCATGGACCAGGTGATAATTTTTAGTTAGTTTTTTTCTTTTTTATATAAAAAATACACATGGTTAGCAAAAATGGCCTAAAAATTGATAAAAAGATGCGATGACCTTATGGAAATGTTGAGGAAAAATAAAACCTTTTTTTTTTGTTTTTACCGCCACCATTCGCCAGGGATGTTAGAACGAAGAAAGAACAGAAGAATTGGAGAGAGAAGGGGACCCTAGATATAATGGGACGATGGAAACGAATGGGCAATTTTCGTTGGTTTTTCATTTATTTGACTAAAATGCTCCCAAAACCCCATTTAATTTGATGGGGAAACACGAGGTGCCAAAGGAACTGCAACTCAGATGAAGCAAAAGACACAACGTGGTTACACGTAGATTAGGAAGATGAACAGAGGAGACGCCAAGTGGCTTTGGTGAAGCGAAGGAAAGAAAAAAAATTGCGGAAGTTGGCGCCATTGCATTGACAAGCCGCGTAGGGGAGAAAGATTTATCAAACAAATTTATGTTTTACGCCAATCCAGTAAATGTAAAGAAAAGTTTAAAATAAAAAATTATAAGTTGTAAATATTATTCTCTATTGGTCAAAAAAAATATTGGTCTCTACATATAAAAATATTTACAATTTCCTAAAAAGGCCATATTTAATATTTAATTGAATATACTTAAATATACTTACTGAACTTGTTTATTTTTAAGAAATAACTTGAAATTATTAATTATTATAAATTTTAGTTATAATAGAATAATCAAAAGAAAGAATTTAATATATTTTAAAAACTTAAGAGAATATAATTATTAGTATAATTATTTTTATTATTATCAATATAAAAAAAAATATAAATTATAATTATAAATTACTAAAAAAAAAATCATGATGATAAAAAATTAATATTTCATTTCGGAAGAGATTAAAAAAAATTGAACTAAAACTAGAAGGGGCCGCGCGAACGCAAGCCCTCTCTGCCACAAATTATAATGTAGGCTCCACCACATTGGGTAGACCTTAGGCGGGCACCCCTCCTAAGTGCAATGGAGGTCACCAACCTAGGCGAAGGGCGTTCCTGATCCCCCATTGATCCCATCCAGGTAAGTATGTTTTAATGAGCCAATTCCTTTTTATTTATAGCATAATGAACATACCTGTAACTCAAATGGGTAACTATAATGACAATCCTCTTTTTATAGCAGCAATGGGTAACTATACACACATATTTTTTTTCCTATTTAGATGAAATGACAAATAAACACCACGCACACACATCACCGTTTCTCACACATGGTTCGAACTCGGGAGACGACGTTTACATGTCGTTGAAATAGCCAAGACAACCAACGGTGAGATACCACACAATAACTCATGTATTTCTTCTTGTCTTAGATGTTAGAATGCTGGAAATGTTCTATAATTAGTCATGTATTTCTTCTTGTCTTTGAAGTTAGAATGCTGGAAGCGTTCCATAATCTAGAAGACCAGAACCCATTTTGCAATTTGTTGAATATATACAAGAGACTTACTTTCTATTTTTTTTTCCGGATACTGTTTTCTTCCTCTACTTCTACTTTCTGATCTCTCTTTCTTTTTCAAGAATATCTTGCTAGCGCTTATTTGCAAGTAATCCATAATCATCTTCTTGAACTATGATAAATAAGAAATTTTTTTTTGTTGGACTTTGAGTTAATTGTTCCAGCTTCAATCTTTTTACATTTATAGTATGAAGGTGCTTATAACAGTGACGACAAGGGACCAATTAACTGGGATAATTTTACTCATGGACCAGGTGATAATTTTTATTTGTTTTTTTTCTTGTTTATATAAGAAATACACATGGTTAGCAAAAGTGGCCTAAAAATTGATAAAAAGATGCG
Source organism: Astragalus glycyphyllos (assembly GCA_963573325.1). NCBI lineage: Eukaryota > Viridiplantae > Streptophyta > Magnoliopsida > Fabales > Fabaceae > Astragalus > Astragalus glycyphyllos. Next base: position 51,129,615 of record OY754312.1, on the reverse strand, counting down.
ATGACCTTATGGAAATGATGAGGAAAAATAAGACCTTTTTTTTTTTTGTTTTTGCCGCCACCAATCGCCAGGGATGTTAGAACGAAGAAAGAACGGGAGAATTGGAGAGAGATGGGGACCCTAGATATATTGGGCAGATGGAAACGAATGTGCAATTTTCGTTGGTTTTCCTTTTATTTGACTAAAATGCTCCCAAAACCCCATTTAATTTGATGGGCAAACACGTGGTGCCAAAGCAACAACAATTCAGATGAAGCAAAAAACACAACGTGGTTACACGTAGATTAGGAAGATGAACATAGGAGACGCCAAGTGGCTTTGGTGAAGCGAAGGAAAGAAAAAAAATTGCGGAAGATGGCGCCATTGAATTGACAAGCCGCGTAGGGGAGAAAGATTTATCAAACAAATTTATGTTTCACGCCAATCCAGTAAATTTAAAGAAAATTTTAAAATAAAAAATTTTAAGCTTTAAATATTGTTCTTTATTGGTCAAAAAAATAATATTGTTCTCTACAAATACAAATACTTACAATTTCCTAAAAAGGCCAAATTTAATTTTTAATTGAATATACTTAAATAAACTTATTGAACTTGTTTATTTTTAAGAAATAACTATAAGTTATAAATTATTATAAATTATAATTATAAAAGAATAATCAGAAGAATTTTTTCAAAATATTTTAAAAACTTAAGAGATTATAATTATTAGTATAATTATTTTTATTATTATCAATATCAATGAAAACTCGAAATTATAATTATAATTTTAAAATACAAAATTATAAATATAAAATAAAAATATGAAAAATTAATATTTAATTAGGGAAGAGAATAAATAAATTGAACTAGATTTAGTAGGGGCCGCGCGAACGCATGCCCCCTCTGCCACAAATTATGATGTAGGCTCCACCACATTGGGTAAACCTCAGGCGGGCACCCCTCCTAAGTGCAATGGAGGTCACTAACCTAGGCCATGGGCGTTCTTGATCACCCATTGTCCCCATCCAGGTAAGTATGTTTTAATTAGCCAATGCCTTTTATTTATAGCATAATGAACATACCTGTAACTCAAACTTCAGCAATGTGGGACTATAATGACAATCCTCTTTTTATAGCAGCAATAGGTAACTATACACACATTTTTTTTTTCTATTTAGATGAAATGAAAAATAAACACGACGCACACACATCACCGTTGCTCACACACGAGTACGAACTCAGCGGATGACGTTTACATGTCGTTGAAATAGCCAAGACAACCAACGGTGAGATACCACACAATTACTCATGTATTTCTTCTTGTCTTTGATGTTAGAATGCTGAAAATGTTCTATAATTACTCATGTATTTCTTTTTGTCTTTGAAGTTAAAATGCCGGAAGCGTTCCATAATCTAGAAGACCATAACCCATTTAGCAATTTGTTGAATATATACAAGAGACTTACTTTCTATTTTTTTTTCCGGATACTGTCTTCTTCCTCTACTTCTACTTTCTGATCTCTCTTTCTTTTTCAAGAACATCTTTCTAGCGCTGATTTGCAAGTAATCCATAATCATCTTCTTGAAGTATGATAAATAAGACATTTTTTTTGTTGGACTTTGAGTTAATTGTTCCATCTTCAATCTTTTTACATTTATAGTATGAAGGTGCTTATAACAGTGACGACAAGGGACCAAGTAACTGGGATAATTTTACTCACGGACCAGGTGATAATTTTTAATTAGTTTTTTTCCTTTTTTATATAAGAAATACACATGGTTAGCAAAAGTGGCCTAAAAATTGATAAAAAGATGCGATGACCTTATGAAAATGATGAGGAAAAATAAGACTTTTTTTTTGTTTTTGCCGCCACCAATCGCCAGGGATGTTAGAACGAAGAAAGATCGGGAGAACTGGAGAGAGAAGGTGACCCTAGATATAATGGGGCGATGGAAACGAATGGGCAATTTTCGATGGTTTTCCATTTATTTGACTAAAATGCTCCCAAAACCCCATTTAATTTGATGGGCAAACATGTGGTGCCAAAGGAACTGCAATTTAGATGAAGCAAAAGACACAACGTGGTTACATGTAGATTAGGAAGATGAACAGAGGAGACGCCAAGTGGCTTTGGTGAAGCGAAGGAAAGAAAAAAAATTGCTGAACATGGCGCCATTGAATTGACAAGCCGCGTAGGGGAGAAAGAATTATCAAACAGATTTATGTTTCACGCCAATCCAGTAAATCTAAAGAAAATTTTAAAATAAAAAATTATAAGTTATAAATATTGTTCTCTATTGGTCAAAAAAAATATTGGTCTCTACAAATAAAAATACTTACAATTTCCTAAAAAGGCCAAATTTAATATTTAATTGAATATACTTAAATATACTTATTGAACTTGTTTATTTTTAAGAAATAACTTGAAATTATTAATTATTAGAAATTTTAGTTTTAATAGAATAATCAAAAGAAAAAAATTAATATATTTTAAAAACTTAAGAGATAGTAATTATTAGTATAATTATTTTTATTATTATAAATATCAATAAAAACTATAAATTATAATTATAAATTAATAAATAAGAAATTGATTATAAAATATAATTATAAAAAAGTAATATTTAATTTGGGAAGAGATTAAAAAAATTTGAACTAAAACTACAAGGGGTCGCGCGAACGCAGGCCTCTGCTGCCACAAATTATGATGTAGGCTCCACCACATTGGGTAGACAGTAGGCGGGGACCCCTCCCAAGTGCAATGGAGGCCACCAACCTAGGCCATGGGCGTTCTTGATCACCCATTGACCCCTTCCAGGTAAGTATGTTTTAATTAGCCAATTCCTTTTTATTTATAGCATAATGCACATACCTGTAACTCAAACTTCAGCAATGTGGGACTATAATGACAAACCTCTTTTTATAGCTGCAATGGGTGACTATACACACATTTATATTTTTCTATTTAGAAGAAATGACAAATAAACACCACGCACACACATCACCATTGGTCACACACGGGTATGAACTCGGGAGACGACGTTTACATGTCGTTGAAATTGCCAAGACAACCAACGGTGAGATACCACACAATTACTCATGTATTTCTTCTTGTCTTTGATGTTAGAATGCTGGAAGTGTTCTGTAATTACTCATGTATTTATTCTTATATTTGATTTTAGAATGCTGGAAGTGTTCTGTTATGGTGAGTCTTTTGACCATATACACCCCCTTCTTTCACATCTATTCGCACCACACAAAGTCCCAATATCAAAGGGCCCAATCCAAACATCAAGGGCTCAGATCGAATCGCAAGATCGGACGGTCCTAGTTCGTTGAGACAATCCCCACCACACTATATAAATACAACATTCATTGCCTCATTAATGGTTAGCATTCTCACATTTATTACTTTGTTAAGACTACTCCACTGACTTTAGCATCGGAGTGACTTTGCAGGTACAACACCAGCTAGGATCGGATACAGTCATTGACTTAAAATATCAACAACTAACTGCCTCGAACCACCCTTCAAGGTTGGAAGTACGGTGCAGAACATTGGCGACCACAGTGGGAGGTCTCAAACCAAGATCTTCTCCCCTCACCCTGATCAATGACGACTAGAAATCTTCGTTCGAAGGTAAACAGCCTCGCGGTAGGTGTCCCCCCCGAGCCGATCTTGGGACCGGTCATCCCTCACTTGGCCAAACCTCAGCCAACCCCAGAAGGATTCGTACAAAACCTTCCAGACTCCACTCAAGCACAAGTTCAAAATCAAAATCCGTACTTCGTTTTGGTCACCGGAAGCTCCACCAGGAACCATGTACCTCCTCAAACTCCACTTTCTATCCCGGCCGATGTTGTCCAACAGCTCGTCCTACTGCTGAACCGACATGAAGCGGCAAACAAAGAGAGGAGTTACCGATTTACGGATCTTGAAGGACAGGTGGCGGAGTTCCGGGCCCGAAATATTCCGGATCAGGTCTCACCCGACCCGGATTCCCCGAAAGAAGAAATCTGGCCCGAAAGCGCCACCGATCTCCACCTAGAAGACGACATTACCATCGCTCTCCTCCTCATCTGCTCGGAAGAAAGGTTTCCCGTTCGCCTCCAACCGGAGTGTACGTCGGAAGGGAAGATGCTGGTTATTCACCCCGAGTTCATTCTTCTCTGGCATCCTCTTCTCCTATACAACGATCGAGGAGTAGAGAATATTCACCTCGAGGATATTGCCCTCATGACCGCAGGTACCCGTACCATCGGTACCGATCTCCGCCACGGGCTCAAACGACCAAGCGCAAAGGCCCTTTTACGGAAAAGATCGACCGCTCCCCGGTACCCAGATATCTCGAAAAACCACCAGAAGGCTTGAAGACCTATGACGGGACGGGCGACCCGGACAGACATTTAAGTTATTTTGACACAGTAATGCAGTATCGGAACGTTCCCGTAGAAATGAAATGCTGAATTTTCCCCCTAACTTTGGAAAAAAGAGCCTCAGAATGGTTTGAGACCCTCAAATCAAACACAATCTCCTCCTGGGACCACCTGGCCAAATTATTCTCAGCTAATTTTTCCCGTTCCAAAAGCAAACCAAAAAAGAAAAATGTCTTAGCGTCCATCATCCAAGAGAACTCTGAATCTTTAAGACAATATATAGAAAGATTTAACAAGGAAGCAATTCAAGTTCAGAACCTCGATGATGCCTTCCGAGTTTACTTCATGGGGATGGGGCTGTGCCCCGGAAGGCCATTCAAAAAACACATAAACACATTGGAGCCAGAGAAACTCCAAGATTTCCTCCACTGACCGGTAAAAAACCACCACTGACCGAACCATCTAGACCCCAAAATGAAAGAGATCAAAAGAACGACGGCAGAGGCAACACGGACCCCCGACCTCAGAACCGTCATCAATTTTATACCGAGCTCAATGTCACTCAGGCTCAATTTTTAGGTGAATGCTGGAACACAGAATTTAGAGACGAAAAATTCCCAAAACCACTCACCCACAGACCGGGCCAACGTTCTAATAAATACTGCCAATATCATCGGCGTAACGGTCACGACACCAACCACTGCAACGCCTTAAAATATGACATTGAGGATATGATTAAAAGGGGAAAACTAGCTAGTTATGTAAACAAACCTGGGCGTCAAGCTGGCGAGATTAAAGATGAACGGGAACAGGAACCCAAAGCAAGGGGGAAAATCAAAGCCGAATCCGACGACGACGAACTTGATTCGAGGAAATCAATAGGACGGTCGGTAATGATGATAATCGCAGGAGGTTTTGCCCACGAAGAATCCGGGAAAACAATGAAATGAAAATGGAAAGAGTTACTCAATGTAGCCTCCACCTCGGTCGCACGAACACCTTCAAACCGACCTCCTTTGTCTTTTAGAGATGAAGACCTTCTAGATGGGAAGCCCAACAAACACGTACCACTCCTTGTCATGGCGGTGATCGCCAATAAGGAGATTAGAAGCATTTTGGTCGATCAGGGAAGTTCTTCAGACATCATCTTTCTCGACCTCGTGGAAAGAATGGGAATCGATAAAGAAGACTTCGCTCCTTACCGAGGATCCGCACTATCAGGATTCAATGGATCTCGGACTAAACCTCTTGGACACCTGGAACTGATGGTTTCCTACGGTGAAGAACCCTTGGTAAGGATTATCAAAACAAAGTTCCTCATCCTACCGTGTGAATCAATCTACAACTGTATCATTGGAAGACCGACTTTGGGAAGGCTCGGAGCAGTAACCTCCACCACTCACTTAAAAATAAAATTCCACTCCCTCTGCAACAAGGTGATCACCTTAAACTCGGATCTTGAATCCGCCTCAAGATGTTTCTTCACGTGGACAAAAGCAAAAAAAAAGGCTTAAGATAAGGAAGGGGTGTCATACCCTAATTTTGTCCGCCTAGGTCAAAACCCTAATTCTCAACAAAAAAATAAATAAATTGAGAAGTGTGGTTTTATTTTGAAGAGTGAAGAGCATTGTGCATGCATTTTTGGGTTTTTTAAAAGTCATTCTAGGGCTTTTAAATTCATTGTTAGAGTGGAAATGCATTTGTTGTAAAAAAATAATGTTTTTAGGGCAAAAGGGTATTTTGGTCATTTCCAAAATTAAGCAATTTCTCACCAAAAATCATTGTTCAATCTCAGAGGAATTTATTTGGATCTAGATGATTTGGGTTATGAATTTTTGTGCGCATGCATGCATGATTTTTGGCATAAAATTCAAATTTTAAGCAAAAGGGCAAAATGGGAATTTCCATCAAGGTGAGGTCTCAAATCAATTTTGGGAAGGGTGATATCATGGAATTTTGGGCCCAATCATTGATTCCTAGGATATGGCCCAAAGTGGCATGATTTTTATGGAATTATCTAGAAAAGAATAATCAAAAATGGTGAAAATAAGGAAGTGTCCCCAATAAGACAAAATGTACTATTTTTCTTGACAAAGCTTGCAAAACTTGGGCACCAAGGCCTCTTTGCTCCGAATTTTCCAGCTCATTTTCACCTCATTTTGTGTTTCCTCATGCCCTTGATCCATGTGAGTTGTATTCCTAGCCATTGATTAAAATTCTAGATCAAATCCTAGGCTACAACTTTGTGTAGAATGACCTAGGTGCCCTCAACAATTTTTGTGCAACAAAAACTCATAATTTTTGTGTATGACCAGCTATTCCTCACTCATTTGTGTTTTCTCCTTGTCCCTAATCCATGTGCATTGCAATCTTGGCCTTTGATTCAAATTCTAGCTCAAATCTCAATGGTTTGCAAAAGCACAATGTCCTAAATACCCTTAAACCTAGTTGCTCTCTATATATACCTTAGAAACCTCACCTCAAAAAGAACTTTTGGCCTCACAATTCATTCACAAAACCCTAGCACACAAACCTCTCCTCTCCTCTCCTCCCTTGGCCGAATTTCCTCTCTATTCCCTCCTCCATTTTTCTTCATTTCACTTCCATTTTCTCACCTCATTTCCATTCCTACTTCATATATCTTCCTTCTCTCCTAATTTAATTCAAGCTTGCATCATCAAAGGGCATTTTTAAGCAAGCATTTCGTGGGTTTCATTGAAGTTTGGTGAAGATTCAAGTTGATTTGTGGTCTTGTTCTTCATATTAGTCATTCCTTAGCTTGGATTTGAGGTAAACTTCTTAAAACCTAGCATCATCTTCAACTTTTTTTGCATCAAAATGTAGATATCATGTTTCTAATTTTGCATCCTACCATATTCATGCATTTTAGTGTTGTTATATTGTTGATTTGTTGATTGTTGTTGGTGAGAGGTGTCTCAAACATTTTGACAAGCACTTAGGGAGGCTTGGGTGTTTGAGATTGCTTCTCACCCTTGAATAAATTGTGATTTATGTTGTTTTTACTATGATCTTGCATTTTTGTTGAATAAATTGTGATTTATGTTGTTTTTATTATGATCTTGCATTTTTGTTGAATAAAATGATGTGATGCTTCGCAAATCATGATTAGAATTAGGGTTTGTTAATTTTCTTGTGAAATGGGTTTGCAATTGTGATCAAAAGCGTTTTCTCAAGTTATTTTGTTGCTAATTGATTGTATCTTGCTTGCAAATTGTTATATGTTGATGATTGGCAAGAGGACTCACACTTGTGTCTTTGTGCACTTCACTTTAAGTGTTGAGGATTGCCTAAGATGATTCAACACAACCTTGTGCTTTGATTGTAAACTTTGGTTTGCTTGTTAGTAACTTGTTTGCAAAGTTATTCTATGTTGAGGATTGGCAAGAGGACTCTCACTTGTGCCTAGTGCACTTCACTTTAAGTGATGAGGATTGCCTAAGATGATTCAATTTTCTTTGTGCAATTCTTGCTTGAAAATGCAAATGCTAGTTTTCTAACTTGATTAATCAATTTTGGTTACAAAAATGACTTGTTAATACCTTCTTTTGGTCACTTTTGGTCTTGCAAATGTGATGTTCTTTCTAGGTCAATGTTATGCTTTAATGTTGATGATTTGGTAAAAGGACTAGACACTTATGCACTTATGCTTTAATGTTGATGCTTTATCTTGTGTTGACACCTAATTGAATTGAACTTTTGTATGATCTCTTTGTGTGCCTATTGTTGATCTTACATATGCATGCCATTAGATGTTGATGACTAAGTGTCATTCTTGTGCTCAAATGTTGTAATTGGTAATGTTTATGCTTATGCTTACATTGTTGATTTCTTTGCTTGCAATTTGTTAAATGTTGCACTTTGGTTCTTGACTTGGAAATTGATTGAATGTTCTACTTTCTTTTCCTTTTGGATGCCAAGCCATCCCAACAAACCTTTTGTGACCAATGTCACCCTCAAACTCCCTTCTCCTTTCTTCAAATCAATCATGTTCTAAGCTTTTTTCCAAACTCAATCTTTTCTCAAATTGTTTTCATAAGACAATCAAATTCTTTCTAAGATCAACAATAAACCTTTTTGAAAACTCATAAGGAGGCAAGTCGGACGTACGGCCGGTGTTGTCTAGCGTTCTAAGATCAGAGCTGTACAGCTCAAACATCTTGGGATACTTATGAGAATTAAAACAAGTAATTAACAACTTGAACCCTATTTCAAAAAATGAGTAAGGAATCGAGTCGGATGTACATCCGGTATTGGTTAGCGTCTTAGGGTTAGCGAGCTGTACAGTTCGTGCGAGCCTAAGAGACTTGCTCAAATAAAAGCAACCAACCTCACAACAAAATCTTTTTCTTCCGTAATCAAAAAAATCATTTTCAATAAGTAGGGGGCACGTCGTCTGTACAGGCGGGGTTGTCTTTGTTCTAGGTCTAGTGGACTGTACAGTCTAGGACCGAAAACCCCTACAATAAAAAACACCAACACAGAGTTTCTCGAATAAAGAGAACTACGTAAGCTTTGAATTCTCCATCGCACCGGGAGATACGTAGGAGCGGGTCACATCCCGTCAAGCACACTTTTAAAAAATAATAAAAAGATTCTTCTTTTCCCCCATTTTCAAAAACACTTTTCTCAAATAAAAAAGAAGTAGAACGAATTGTTTCAAATCAACTCTGTCAAAACCGCACATCAAGTTAAAGGTTCCCTTTCGGTAGAAAGGAGGTGTGGGGTGCTAATACCTTCCCCACACCTAACCGACCCCCGAACCCACATCTCTAGTTCTCAAAGGGCCACCCGCCTTAAAAAGGACCCTTTTTCAATGTTTTGGTCCCTAAATAAAAAATGTTGATGGCGGCTTCACAAATTTTCACGTTGTACGATGAAAGGTCCAAATCCGTATTTTTCGGGGTGCAACAGCTGGCGACTTCACTGGGGACTTTCTTTTTAAAAAAAAACGAGGGTCAGGCCTAATTAACTTGATGTGCGGTTTAATTGATTTGAATGTGATTGTTCTATTTCTCTCTTTTCTTCTCCTTCTTTTTCTTCTCTCTTTCTGATGTTTGAATGTTCTCTTGCATTCTCGTGTTGTTATGTTGCATTCATGTGCATTTGACTCTTCTTCTTCTATGTTCGCTTCTTGTTCCTTCTTCTCCTTTCATCTTCTTTTGTTTATATGCTTAATATGATCATGCATTTCTCCAATCCCCATGTCCCCTTCTTCTGTGCTCCCTTTCTTCAAGGTAAGCTCATGCATCATTCCCCCAATTCTACTATGATCCCTTCTTCTTTGCTCCCTTTCTTCAAGGTAAGTTCATGCATTCCCCCGATTCTATTATGACCCCTCTTCTTGGCTCCCTTTCTTGAGGTAAGCAGTGCATATGATTGTTGTTGGAACCCTAGGTTAGTTTACTTGTTTGTATTGAAATGATATATGCTTGCAAAACCCTAGGGTAGACGACTCTTTGTATGGACTGTTTCTGGATTTTCTTTGCAGGTGGGGGGGTATGTTTGTCGTTGTGCTCCTACACACACGTTGCACTCTTTTTACCCTTATATTTCTTGGTGAGACAGCCCTATACCCGGGCTAGAGCATATCTTAGGCTAGAACGAAGTCATTAGTGGCTGCTCACTGGACGTACGTCTTGTTGGGTGGTTGCGAAGACTTCACCTAGAGTTTGGCTTTGTTTGAAGACATCATCACTTGGACGTACGTCCCTGGGATCGGTGCTCTCAGATGAGGTCGTTGGCTCTAAGAACCTTATTTAGGGTCCTTCTTTTAGTGCTATCCTTGAAGTGTGTACCCGTAGAAATAGCCATAGATCCTGTCTCTAAGAAACCTTGGTACGACACAAAGGAGCTTCATACCCCTGCCTCCATGCTAAATAAAATATTTTTGCAAATAAACCGAAAAAAAATTATCAAAAAAAATGTGTGAATTTCCGGCTTTTGAAAGCATTTGCATTGTAAATAATTTTTTTACTCATTTCCTTTTGCATACATCTTCATCCAGTGAAGATCATGATTTTTCATGCATTAAAAATTGCGAGTATCATGCACTTTCTCGCATATAAAAAAAAACATTTTTTAGAAACATCTCTCGTGCATTGTTATTTTCCCTTGCATATAAATATGTGAACCTCTCATTTTGCATATAGTTTCATTAAATAAAAATCACGTCTCTCGTGCATTTTAAAAATAATTGCGAGTATCATGCATTTCATTTCATTGCATAAGAAAAATGAAAACGAAAAAAACAATTATCATCTGCATAGCATAAGCATTTCAGTCATCCATAATCATGTACAAAAACCTTCATCAAATAATGTGGGCGTCGAGCCAATGTAGCATTCATGCATCATTTCATTAACCTCATAAGCATTATTTTAGAAAAAAGACGAAGAAGAACTACGTAGCTTTGATTCCTCATCACAATGGGGATACGTAGGAGTGGGTCATACCCGTCAAGCACCTTTTTCTAAAAACCTTTTTCCCCAAATAAAGCACCTTTTTCTAAAAACCTTTTTCCCCAAATAAAGCACCTTTTTCTAAATAAAAAAAAAAAATTTCAATAAATCACTTACATCTTCAAATCATTTTTAAAATTATTTTCTAAATCATTTTCCAAAAAAAAATGAAATGAAATAAGAGAAATTCCTTATGCAATCGTTCCATGGGTAGAAGTGCATCTTTGAATGATGAAAGGTAATATCTCAAATTTGTTTGTGCACTACAAATTTGAGATGATACTCTACGATATCGGGGCACTTTGACCCAATCAGGCGCAGTTTGTTTTCAAATAAAGTGAATAAGTGGAGTCAACCAAATGTCGAAGCATTTCAGTATATTGCGTGAAGTATTGAGTCAGGATCCACTCAATGTTTCATGCAAGTTACTCAGAGTAACGACAATTGGTTGCCTCACGTCATCATTTTCGCAAAAAGGGGCATTGGTATTTCAGATCTTGCCGTGCCTCTAAAGAATAAAAATCATTTTGAAAAGATATCATTCTTGCATCTTGCATCATCCAAAAATGCATTGGAGTTTCGTATTTCATCTTGCATAAAAAAACAAACAAAAAAATCTCCTTTAGAATAATTACACTTTTCAAGTGGTCATTTTTCATGCATTTGCTTATCATAATTTGTTCATTCATACATTGCATAAACCAAATAAAAAAGTTGTGATGAGAGACAAGACGCTTTTGCAAAATAATCTGTTGAAAAAGTTTACCCTTACTTATTTGCAAACTCAAGATGTTCCAAAGCACTCAGTTTTTCAAATCAACAGTTCATTTGCATCTTCTTCAAAAAAGGCATTGCATCTCATCCATTCCATGATAAAAGACTGAAACAGTTCATCAAAAAAAAATTTCCATCATGTTTTAACCAATGTTAACTCTCTACGAAGCATTCTTCTAGTGGGCGTACATGCCATGTGCAGTTTCTCTTGTTTGAGTCTGTCAGTTTCCTTCCCTTATCATCATTCTCCATCCAAGTTTGATCCCGCCCCATCCACCCATAAAGTACATACTCTCCCCGCATTAGTACACACTTGACTTTTGGTTTAAATCCTCCATACAAGAGGGCAATTTTGTAATCACTTAATTACCTTGTTAAGATTGTTTTTCTTTGGTGCAAGTCTAAAAATGTGCATGCATTTGTTCAGTCATTCGTTCTTGTGCTTATGTCGTGTGCTCTGCTAAACAGAAGGAATGGCAAGTTGGATTTATTCTCTAGCAAGAAACATGGCAACAAATCAAGGCGAATCAAATCAGGGTGATCCAGGCCAGGTTCAGGGTAATCAGGGTCAACACAATCAAGGAAACCCAGAAATTGAGAATTCTGGCAATTCGGGCCCAGATGATCTTGTTATGGAAGTTCTCAAACAGCTAGTCCAAGAGAATCAGGTATTAGTCCAAGAGAATCGGGCATTAAATGCTAAAGTCGAGGCGATGGGAATGCAAATGACTGAAATGATGGACATCCTGCAAGCCTTGAAAAACGGGATCACTACTGAAGCTGCTGCTGTTGTAAACCCTGGTGGGACTGCAACCATCCTTCCTACTTCGGGACCCGCTGAAACTGTGACTGCTATTCCTCCTCCAGGATCCGGGGTCAGTCATCCTGCTCATGCCGCTCAATACGAGGGTTATCATCTCAATGTGGGTAGTGGTCCTCAGGGTCACCCGGCTGCAGCTCCTCAAGCAAGAGACAAGTACCAAGGGTCAGAAAAGCGGCCGAAAGCAATTGAAGAAGCCATGGAGGTACGCGATTCAGGTCTGGCCCTTAATATGATTCCCTCTCCCATATTCAAGGTGCCTAACATTGGTAAGTTCGAAGGAATGACTTGTCCTGTTAATCATGCGGCCGCATACTGTACAGAAATGTTCCCACTCACAAAAGATGACAAGTTGTTGACCTACTACTTCAGAGAAAGTTTGGCTGGGGAAGCTTTAAGCTGGTACATGCAAGAACATACTCACACTAGGTGTTGGAGAGAGTTAGCTAATGCTTTCCTGGAGCGGTTCAACTACAATATTGGCAAAGCTCCCAACAAGGCACATTTGCAAAATATGGCACAAAGAAACAAAGAAACATTCAGAGAGTACGCCCTGCGGTGGAGACATTTGGCAGCACAGGCGAAACCGTCTCTTCTTGAGAAGGAGATGGTCGGCATATTCATGAACACTCTACCGCCACTGTATTATGACAAGTTAGTTGAGAGTGCCTCTTCAAGCTTCAAAGACTTGGTCCTTGCTGGGGAAAGTTTGGAGAATGGAGCAAAGAAAGGAAAAACTGCCTACAGTTCAACCGGAGCTACTCCCATAGCAGGATCCGGGGATGTCTCCTATAGTCCCGAAATCCTCCCTCAAGTCCTGCACTCCTCCACTCAAATCAGAAAAAGCCAGAAAACACAAAATTATGTGAGAAGGAAGCCTGAGGATTTCGATCCAATTCCAATGTCCTACTCGAACCTGTTTGACCATCTTGTCAGTCATGACCTAATTTCCATCCGCTCCATGAAACCCGTTCAGCCTCCTTTCCCGAGAAACTATGACCCAGAAGCTACGTGCAAATTTCATGCAGGGGGAGTGGGACATTCTGTGGAAGGTTGTAAAGCATTGAAACATGCGGTCCAGGATCTAATCGACTCCAAACATTTGAATTTCAATGACAGCAATGTTAATGGCTTGACTGTGAAGGAGAGTGGAGAAACCAGTGCTGTGGCGGGCAAAAGAAGGTCACCACATTACAACCCCATCCCCGTGTCATACGCCGACCTATGCAGCTATCTAATCAGTCATGGATGGATCACTCCTCGCAAGATGAGATCAGTTCAACCTCCATTCCCAAGCGGGTACAATCCAGAAGCCACTTCCGAGCTCCATGCTGGGGCAATTGGGCATTCTGCTGAAAATTGCTATCTTTTGAAAAGTTTGGTTCAGGGCTTCATTGATTCCAAGCAGTTAACTTTTGAGAAGGGGGGAAGGATCAAGTTCTCAGGGTCTGTGGACTATTAAGCAAGGATAGCAGTTGTTGAAGAGGGTTGAAGTGGTGAAAGCGGCATCATCAAAACATTTGTGTCTTTGTCATGCATTTCATAGCATTTATGAGTGATTGTTGATTTTCATGTAGTTTTTCAGCTCAAAACAATTGTCTGTAATGCAATCCTTTGGCTTACCAAGGCCTTAGGATATTTCAATAAGGGCACACATGTTTCCTTTTAGTATCATCATCAATAAAATGTTATTTTGAATTCCTCAATAAAATTTCTTTCTTTCATTTTGTCATGTGTCTGTTATTTGCTTTTCAATTCCTCCCAACGCGGATCAAAAATAATAATAAATGAAAATAATCTTTGAAAACAACGACGCCAATGGTTCATATTGTGACTCTGATTACCCGATTAACCAAATTGAGAGAGAGGCTGAAGACAACTGGGATGTTTCTTCGGAGTTAATAAGTGAAGAATTGGCTAAGGCTGTAGAAATTCATGATGCCATAACTAGGTTGGGCAATGAAGTCAAAGCACAAGTTCAAGCAAAGTGGAGCAATGCTGAGGAAACCAAACAAATGTTACAAGCGAACCTCTTTCGCGACCAAACCCTTTTCCTTCCTCAGATCAACCAACTTTCCCATTTCCCATTACAAGTACCCCATCACAAAAAAAAAAATTCATAACCAAATGCCTGCCATCGCCACCTTCCTCACTACCAGTGGCCCTTCTACAAAATCAACCCATCTCATTCGCTCCTCCCTCTGAACCTCCTGTCACCCCAGTTAATACCAGAACCCAATCAAGCATCCTCCAACCGCTGCAGGGGTTTCATTGCCATTATCTCTCCAATCACCCCAGACAAGGATCACTTCAAATATCCAAAAATAGTGTATCACTTTTATCAGCTCACTCAACTCAAAAGCAAAAAAGGAAAAATCAGAAAAAATGAAACAAAAAAGAACAGATTCAAAAAATGAAAATCCCAAAAATGAAAAAACAAGGGAAAAAGAGACGAAAGAAATATAAGTTGTGAGCTGATACATTTGGCCATAAAGCGTAAGAGATCCTTGTCTCAATGAACCTTCCTACACCTTGTTGTGTATGACCACCCTTTCTTCCATAAACCTTCAAACACTTCATCATTCCTATACATCTCTCCTTTCATAAAACCGCAAACACTACCTCGACCTCGTCATCCCGCCCTCCACAAACCCTCAGTCCTTCCTCAGACTCCACCATCAGATTTGCAATCAAGCTGTTGTGCAAGAATAAGAGAACAAAGTGGTCCGTCCTCATGAGGAATCAAGTGACATGATCAATTTGAGCAAAGGAGAGGATTGACGCCATGATAAAGAGCAATGAATCAACAAGTTTGTGTAAATCACCCTTCTGACATAAGACACTTGCCATTATAACAAAGTCTGTAATTACCAAAGTTCGGTCTGTTGCGCAGCTTTCCAAGCTAAGGTAGTCACAAATGACAGTATGAAGACTCCAGGTCAAGCATCATGATCCCTCCCTACGCCATCCTAAAAATGGGGCAGTTAGAGACAATCAACAAAGGATATCAAGGACGATGATGACCTTCATGGAAATCAGGCTTCGTTTTACACTCTAACAGGGGCAAACCCCATATGATGGAAGTAATACTTTCATTGAGCCTTATCAAACCAAAGTACATTTGTCTTATGTCAGAAGAAGATTAAGAGAAAGCTCAAACCGAAGAAAGCTCATCTTCAACAATTTCAAAGAAGACTCAATGCTCAAAAAGATCATGAACCTCCAAAGGGATTCCCATGGAGATGAACCCAGTATCATGAAGACGAAGAACTTATTCTCCGGAGGGGCCTTTACTTCTCGCAAAATGGGATGCAAGAAAAGAAAACCCCAGTTTCCAGTAAATTCAGATGCAGTCAGAAAGGAGTATGCCTAAAGAAATAAATGAAAAAAAAGAGAAAGATGAGCCAAGTAAGAATCAGCTCGCTAGGTTGAAAACCCGCAAAGGGCGGCCTAGGCAAAACCAGAGCGACCCGGTGGATTGAAAACCCGCAAAGGGCGATCCAGGCAAAAATTAGGGTCAGAAAACATGGACTCGAAATGAAAAAGGCAATCAGCACTCCCAAAAGTTTGGATAAAGGGGTGATCAAGGTCATGAGTATGGACGATTGGCATCGTTACTTCAAAAGAAAAAAAACATAAGATCTGCTTCCCCTTTTTCTTGTATTTTTCCAGTTTAAAAATTTTTCAATGTACTTTCAATTGGCGTGACCTTCTGCACGTCCAGTTTCCATAACAATAAGAATTCAACTTTTTCTTCCATGTGTTTGCTTTTCGTGTCTTTTATCTTCACTTATTCTGTCTCTTTATTTTAAAATAAATGTTTTTATGATTGATGATACTGAATTGTGAAACCTGTGCATGAGTCAAAAAGCATTACAATCATTGCGAAATTTCTGAAAATCACAGAAAAGAGGGGATCCCTCAAATAAATGAATTGGCAAAAAAAACAAACGCGGGCACAATCACTTCAAATGGCAAGCAAACTTATGCGCGGCTCTGGCATTGCTATTGCCCTAGATGGTCCTCATGTCTCAGGCCCAAAGGAAAAGATTTGCACCAAAGATTAAAACAAGGTTTAGTGATCACCAAGTGAGGCTTCTTTCATGCCAAAAGTCAAGACATTCATAGAGAACCAAAGATTTGCACTGAGAACACCACTCAGATCCAAAAGTTGGGGCATTCTCTTCACCACCCACCCACCCTGGTCTTGGGAAAGTTTGTCCATTGTCCATCCCATTCATATACCACCCTCAGTTCATAACCAGTACCATAACTTCATCCCCTTTCACAAACCCACTCAAAGAACCCATTTGAAATTGTCATTCTCTCCCGCTCAAATGAGCAGAGTCCTCCCTAAAGTCATTCACATCCATAAATTCCTGTCGGGGCAGTCTCTCAACTCACTGTCCTAAACCAATCCCAAGTTAACTGACTCACTCGTCCACATCTGCACTCTTATGCATACTTACTAGTCAATGCTTCAGAGAGAGAGAATACAAATTGATCATGTGGTGTTTAAAGTTCAGCCATCATGGAAATGGAAAGGAAAATAAGTGAGCTTGTTAATAAAAACCTTGAGAACACCAGAGTTTGAATCAAATCTAGTTTTTCCAAAGAATGGTCCATAGCCATCTCAATTCCTTGCATTCAAAGTCTCGCGTCTCATCATCATAAAAATGTTTACAAAAATGTTTAAATACTCCAATCATTCATCCTCCTCATGCATGTAGGCATTTCATGTTATTCAAAGCATTACATTCGCATCATCCAAATTCATCACAATAAAAGCAAAAGAACACAGGCATTCCATAGCATTTATCATCATCACATCAAACATCAAATCAGTTTTCAAAACAAAAAGAGGCATTCTTAATAAATAGTCATAGTCGTCACGATAGGATGCTTGAATTGATCACTCAAGAATCCTAAAGTCCCTATGCTAAAAGAAAATTAAAAACATTCATTGCATCACGTGCATTCGCATAACCTGCCTTTGCATAACATACATTTGCATTACATTTGCATATCCACCTCTTGTGCATTCATCGAAAAAAGAATAAGGAGCATTTCATGAATATCCATGCCTTTGCTAAATTTTTCTACATCCAAATAAGTTGCTATCTGCTAGTAACAGCTCAAGTCGCCAATGGTCGATCCTACGAAACTCGTGTTCGTTCGATCACCACTAAGGTAAGAAAAAACTTGCATTCATGCACCATTCCTTGCATCAACTAACGTATGCAGGTACCCTGGATCGGTGCGGCAGCATTGACCAACTGAAGAAAACTAATTGGATTTCCGAATCCCCTTTTGGACCCACGTGTCCCCCAGAAGATTGACTTCACTTCGTATTCGAGCTGCGAGTAAGTCCCCCTGACCTCAATAGGTCCAGTCGAAAAGGATAGCTGTGTTGGCCTAAAACATGGCGCAGTCCTAGGGAAATATCGAGATCTAGACTTGATATAGTACCCTCCCCCGGTCGCTCGAAAGACCACCCCTTTGAGCCCACGTGCTCCCCAGGCCCAAGTGCAAACTCGGATCGTTCGCGATTCCTTAAAAGGCTTCAGGCAGCCTCCTTCGCCGGCTTAATGAGGGCCGACACCCTTTTTTTGTTTTCTGTTTTTTGCTTTCTTTACTGCTTTCGCTGGCTTATTGAGGGTTGGCACCAATTGATTCCAAAAAGAAAAGAAAAAAATCTTTTCATCGCATTTGTATCATATTTCAAAAAGGAACAAAAAAAGAGAAAAAAAGAAAAAGGAAAATTCTGGTTTCTCTAAGTAGACAAAATTGGTATAATTTCTGAATTCTTTATTTCTATTTTGCCTCGGAATATGTTTCGGCCAATTCATATTCCTTGTTAAAATCCAAATAAAGAGGGGCAGCTGTCATACCCTAATTTTGTCCGCCTAGGTCAAAACCCTAATTCTCAACAAAAAAGTAAATAAATTGAGAAGTGTGGTTTTATTTTGAAGAGTGAAGAGCATTGTGCATGCATTTTTGGGTTTTTTAAAAGTCATTCTAGGGCTTTTAAATTCATTGTTAGAGTGGAAATGCATTTGTTGTAAAAAAACAATGTTTTTAGGGCAAAAGGGTATTTTGGTCATTTCCAAAATAAAGCAATTTCTCACCAAAAATCATTGTTCAATCTCAGAGGAATTTATTTGGATCTAGATGATTTGGGTTATGAATTTTTGTGCGCATGCATGCATGATTTTTGGCATAAAATTCAAATTTTAAGCAAAAGGGCAAAATGGGAATTTCCATCAAGGTGAGGTCTCAAATCAATTTTGGGAAGGGTGATATCATGGAATTTTGGGCCCAATCATTGATTCCTAGGATATGGCCCAAAGTGGCATGATTTTTATGGAATTATCTAGAAAAGAATAATCAAAAATGGTGAAAATAAGGAAGTGTCCCCAATAAGACAAAATGTACTATTTTTCTTGACAAAGCTTGCAAAACTTGGGCACCAAGGCCTCTTTGCTCCGAATTTTCCAGCTCATTTTCACCTCATTTTGTGTTTCCTCATGCCCTTGATCCATGTGAGTTGTATTCCTAGCCATTGATTAAAATTCTAGATCAAATCCTAGGCTACAACTTTGTGTAGAATGACCTAGGTGCCCTCAACAATTTTTGTGCAACAAAAACTCATAATTTTTGTGTATGACCAGCTATTCCTCACTCATTTGTGTTTTCTCCTTGTCCCTAATCCATGTGCATTGCAATCTTGGCCTTTGATTCAAATTCTAGCTCAAATCTCAATGGTTTGCAAAAGCACAATGTCCTAAATACCCTTAAACCTAGTTGCTCTCTATATATACCTTAGAAACCTCACCTCAAAAAGAACTTTTGGCCTCACAATTCATTCACAAAACCCTAGCACACAAACCTCTCCTCTCCTCTCCTCCCTTGGCCGAATTTCCTCTCCATTCCCTCCTCCATTTTTCTTCATTTCACTTCCATTTTCTCACCTCATTTCCATTCCTACTTCATATATCTTCCTTCTCTCCTAATTTAATTCAAGCTTGCATCATCAAAGGGCATTTTTAAGCAAGCATTTCGTGGGTTTCATTGAAGTTTGGTGAAGATTCAAGTTGATTTGTGGTCTTGTTCTTCATATTAGTCATTCCTTAGCTTGGATTTGAGGTAAACTTCTTAAAACCTAGCATCATCTTCAACTTTTTTTGCATCAAAATGTAGATATCATGTTTCTAATTTTGCATCCTACCATATTCATGCATTTTAGTGTTGTTATATTGTTGATTTGTTGATTGTTGTTGGTGAGAGGTGTCTCAAACATTTTGACAAGCACTTAGGGAGGCTTGGGTGTTTGAGATTGCTTCTCACCCTTGAATAAATTGTGATTTATGTTGTTTTTACTATGATCTTGCATTTTTGTTGAATAAATTGTGATTTATGTTGTTTTTATTATGATCTTGCATTTTTGTTGAATAAAATGATGTGATGCTTCGCAAATCATGATTAGAATTAGGGTTTGTTAATTTTCTTGTGAAATGGGTTTGCAATTGTGATCAAAAGCGTTTTCTCAAGTTATTTTGTTGCTAATTGATTGTATCTTGCTTGCAAATTGTTATATGTTGATGATTGGCAAGAGGACTCACACTTGTGTCTTTGTGCACTTCACTTTAAGTGTTGAGGATTGCCTAAGATGATTCAACACAACCTTGTGCTTTGATTGTAAACTTTGGTTTGCTTGTTAGTAACTTGTTTGCAAAGTTATTCTATGTTGAGGATTGGCAAGAGGACTCTCACTTGTGCCTAGTGCACTTCACTTTAAGTGATGAGGATTGCCTAAGATGATTCAATTTTCTTTGTGCAATTCTTGCTTGAAAATGCAAATGCTAGTTTTCTAACTTGATTAATCAATTTTGGTTACAAAAATGACTTGTTAATACCTTCTTTTGGTCACTTTTGGTCTTGCAAATGTGATGTTCTTTCTAGGTCAATGTTATGCTTTAATGTTGATGATTTGGTAAAAGGACTAGACACTTATGCACTTATGCTTTAATGTTGATGCTTTATCTTGTGTTGACACCTAATTGAATTGAACTTTTGTATGATCTCTTTGTGTGCCTATTGTTGATCTTACATATGCATGCCATTAGATGTTGATGACTAAGTGTCATTCTTGTGCTCAAATGTTGTAATTGGTAATGTTTATGCTTATGCTTACATTGTTGATTTCTTTGCTTGCAATTTGTTAAATGTTGCACTTTGGTTCTTGACTTGGAAATTGATTGAATGTTCTACTTTCTTTTCCTTTTGGATGCCAAGCCATCCCAACAAACCTTTTGTGACCAATGTCACCCTCAAACTCCCTTCTCCTTTCTTCAAATCAATCATGTTCTAAGCTTTTTTCCAAACTCAATCTTTTCTCAAATTGTTTTCATAAGACAATCAAATTCTTTCTAAGATCAACAATAAACCTTTTTGAAAACTCATAAGGAGGCAAGTCGGACGTACGGCCGGTGTTGTCTAGCGTTCTAAGATCAGAGCTGTACAGCTCAAACATCTTGGGATACTTATGAGAATTAAAACAAGTAATTAACAACTTGAACCCTATTTCAAAAAATGAGTAAGGAATCGAGTCGGATGTACATCCGGTATTGGTTAGCGTCTTAGGGTTAGCGAGCTGTACAGTTCGTGCGAGCCTAAGAGACTTGCTCAAATAAAAGCAACCAACCTCACAACAAAATCTTTTTCTTCCGTAATCAAAAAAATCATTTTCAATAAGTAGGGGGCACGTCGTCTGTACAGGCGGGGTTGTCTTTGTTCTAGGTCTAGTGGACTGTACAGTCTAGGACCGAAAACCCCTACAATAAAAAACACCAACACAGAGTTTCTCGAATAAAGAGAACTACGTAAGCTTTGAATTCTCCATCGCACCGGGAGATACGTAGGAGCGGGTCACATCCCGTCAAGCACACTTTTAAAAAATAATAAAAAGATTCTTCTTTTCCCCCATTTTCAAAAACACTTTTCTCAAATAAAAAAGAAGTAGAACGAATTGTTTCAAATCAACTCTGTCAAAACCGCACATCAAGTTAAAGGTTCCCTTTCGGTAGAAAGGAGATGTGGGGTGCTAATACCTTCCCCACACCTAACCGACCCCCGAACCCACATCTCTAGTTCTCAAAGGGCCACCCGCCTTAAAAAGGACCCTTTTTCAATGTTTTGGTCCCTAAATAAAAAATGTTGATGGCGGCTTCACAAATTTTCACGTTGTACGATGAAATGTCCAAATCCGGGCCGAGTCCCTGTAAATTGCCCCAAAGGTTCGAAAGGTCCTTTAAGGATTTTTCCTTAAATCGATCATTGGCCTTAGTAGCTAAGAACCCTAATGGACGAGTTAAATCTGGGACGAGTCCTGGTAAACTGTCCTTAGGCCCGATCTTACGGGACTTATCAACAGGTCTCCTCTAATCGTTTGAGAGCTCCTCTCAAACCTTTTTAATACCTACGTTCCACACTTATCTTTTTGATCTTATCAAAAATTATAAGGTACGAACTTATCTTTTTGATCTTATCAAAAATTATAAGCAGGTCAAGACTATGGAAAATGACAATTACGGCGACGAGAAGATAAGCCATTCAAGGAATCAAGTTTACATAAAGAAAATTAAATTCATTACAACCATCTTGGATACAGCCAAGGCCTCAAGTTTTATAAATAAAGACTAAAAACTAATACGACTTGACAAAGTTCCGAGCTTATGCTTGATTCTCTGTAAAAACCCGGAACTCTTACAAAACTAGATCTGGAAATAAATCATGCAGACTTGGGGAGAACCACAGTCTTCACATTGGTCTTGATGTCGACTTTCAAAGCCTGATCACCCTCACTCTCATGATCCACGTTCAAAACGGTCTTGTCAAAAGTAAGGGAAGGATACACAAGCACGATCTAACTAAGTACGAGATCAAAACCATCCCCCGCCATTTCAAGAGCAAGATCAGCTGCTGTTTGCGCTTCCTTCTTAAACTTCGCCAGTTCAGCACGGACTTGGGCGAGCTCTTTCTCCAAAGCCGCATGACGATCTTCCGGGGTTGAACTAGTCTTGGTTTTGTTCTCCTCAAATTTCTGCAAAGACTTTATCAGCTCTTGAATCCGACCCTCCAGCTTTCGTATTGTTTCCTCATCCTTCTTTTTCTCATCCTCAAGCTCTCTGATCCGATCGTTCAGCTGCTTAATACGAGCGTTATCATCCTCGATTTGCATCTTGGCAGAATTATGGGACTTTTCAAGATCGTCCGCATAAGGCTTCAGCGTCTTCAAGTCACTAAGAGTATTGCCAAGGACTTTGTTCTTTTCGGCCAACTCTCTCAGGGCATTAAACAGCTTATCACGCTCGGTAGTTACCAACTCTGTAACGAGCAAAAATTGAAGTCAAAAACATAGGTAACAATATAACAAACGAGCTATTAAAAGAACGACCTTACCTTCCTGACGACGTTCCAACTCCGCCTTTTGCAACTTGGTAACATCAGCCAAATGAACAAAAAGCTTCGCAGCCGCACTAACAGGATCAGTTAAGTATTCCTCCACGTTTTTTTCATAAAAGTCGCATCCACAGGAACAGGGGTTACTTTCTTAGAAGATTTATGCTTCTTGGAAGACTTAGAATCGCCTTGCATCACCCCTTTCTTCTTTTTATCCTCGACTTGCCGGGCTACTTTTGGCTGCTTAGTAGAGGTTCCCTCATCAACTGGTTTTCTCTTGCGGAATTGAAGATCGCCCCTAGGATCCTCCAGGTTTTCCTCATGGACGGTCCTAATGGGGGAAACATGAATGGCAGCACTAAGGTCGGGAACACTTTGCGGAACCCCTTGATTTGCAGACTCGCCTTCCACAGCACCCAGTTTCTGCAGCGCCATTCTTTTCATCATAGCAATCCTATTCCCTGCCATAGTATCTAAAAACAAAAAGCAACAGGACGGATCAATATACTTAACAAAAGATAAAGTGAAGAAAGACAAATCATATCTTGAAATATTCAAAGACGACCCTACCTAGAACCCTCATAACCTTTGTTTTGGTGGCACACTTAACCATACGATCGGCAGGAATACCTCGGTATTTATGTTTGGTATAAGGAACTTGGGCGGAAATAAACAACAGTATATCTTTGGTCAGAATGTCGGAACGACACAGGTGAGACTCACCAATATGGTAGGATCCTGAAGATCGGTTATAATGTCCAAGACCCCAGCCTATAGGAAACTTGGTAGACTCCAAGGTACGCCCATCTTGGTCGAACTTCCCCACATGGTCAATTGCTTCACCATTAACTGGCTCCACGAAATAGAAGAGCTCTTTCCATCTTCCCTTCAGCGAATCTGAGTAAGCCCGAAAAATCTTAGCACCTCTTCTAGATTGAAGGCTCACATGCTCCAGAGCATTCCCTTCATCACCTTTTTCATAATTCCTGTTTACCTCGAACAAATGAAAGAACACGTCGGCTGACACTGGACGATCAAGCGCAAGGCACATCAATTCGAATGCTCGGAGAAATGCCCAACCGTTGGGATGAAGTTGTGATGGTGCCAAATCCAACCTCGCCAAGACAGTTTGTTGAAGGTTAGTAAAAGGAGGTCGGATGTGCATATCCGACACCAGCACATCATACATGACAAATTTCAAAGACCTTGGCCATGTCGCAGCATGCTCATCCGATTTCATACCTTCAACATTCCAAAATCGACCCTGAATGGATAATTTGTTTACAATAACACTCATATCCTCTCCAGCTTCATAAAGAGACTTGGTTTCGGTAACAGAAGATGCAACCCATTTGAGAATACTAGGAACGTTCACATCATAAGGCATAGGAAGATCGATTCTTCCAGGACCGGTACTGGAGTAACCATCAGTCAAAGCAATAGAACGATCACCATGATCGGCATTTCCGTCCTTTCCAACCTCATCATTCCTTACTTGCGGATAGTCCTGCCAATCCTTAGCTCCTTCGACGGATCTTTTGCCTTTATCAACCTCGGGCTCTGTGTGGCTTGCTTCCCCTATCTCGGTAGTTGACCCAGAATCCGACTCTGAACCTTCCACCCCTAGGTATTTGACGACCCTTGTTCATCATCGGTTTGAGTTTTTTCAGAGGAATCCGACTCCACCATAACCACATAGGCCTGGTTATCTTTCGTGCCGACAATAACCACGTCCTCAGAAGATTGCTTTCCACCATCAGATTCGTTAGTAATATCCTTAGGGGAACGACGATTGACCTCAAGATCGTCCTCCGCTTGTTCACTGTTTGGAGCAGAATCAAGATGGTCTCGGACTTCGGGAATAACGGGGGCGCCTTCAGAACGACGACCTTCAACACTCTCTCCTCTAGAAGCCATCACCTTTGCTAATCGCGGGGGCTGCTGCGAAATTTGCCTACGGGTTTGTTTGGTAACCGCCAGTTTAAATACCTGCAGGAATGGGGGCATAGGGAGTCAGGACTAACGACCTAACGGGTCCATGTCGAGTTTGAAACCCTGCCTGACGACCCCCACCCTGGAACGAATAAACAAATTGGGGCCGAGTACAACTTAAAAAGAGACGGGGACGAGACTGGCTTGAGAAATCAAAAAGAACAGCAAAACAGTTAAACAAGAATTAGAACTAACCTCGCCCAAAAGAAGAAGCTTTTGCCGATATTCTCTTGCGAAACTCAAGCACTTGAACCCACTGGAACGGAGAAACTCTAGCCACTATCTCCCAAATCAACAAACTCAAGATAAGAAATCAAGATCGGTATGCAAAGCAAATTGAAAATCAGGAGTAAATGGAAGGAGTTGAACCCCTATTTACAATGGGCCTCATAGAACTGGATTGGGCCTAAATCGAATCGACGCATCCCATCAATAGTCTTCAAAGCACGCGCACGCCTACCAAAGGGTCACCATCATTAGCCACCATTGGGAAACGTGTTCTGACAGGTGCAATAAATACAATAGCGCGAAAAATGAAACGTCACCTTTAAAAATGTTACACGGTCGAATCAATGTTACAAAGCAGGCTCATCTTCGGTAAATCTTTCATCGGTGAGTCCCTAGTTCATCAAACATTGGACAGTTAAGATCGCCTTCCCATCTCATTGCAACATCTGAAGAGTTACAGCTCGTTCGGAGGTCGGTAAAAACACATCATAATCTCGTCAACAAGTCAAGATCGCCTCTAAGACGACCAGACTTGGGGGGCAACTGTTATGGTGAGTCTTTTGACCATATACACCCCCTTTCACATCTATTCGCACCACACAAAGGCCCAATATCAAAGGGCCCAATCTAAACATTAAGGGCTCAAATCGAATCGCAAGATCGGACAGTCCTAATTCGTTGAGACAAACCCCACCACACTCTATAAATACAACATTCATTGCCTCATTAATGGTAAGCATTCTCACATTTATTACGTTGCTAAGACTACTCCACTGACTTTAGCATCGGAGTGACTTTGCAGGTACAACACCAGCTAGGATCAGATACGGTCATTGACTAAGGATATCAACCACTAATTGCCTCGGACCACCCTTCAAGGTCGGAAGTACAGTGCAGAACATATTCTATAATCCAGAAGATCAGAACCCATTTTGCAATTCGTTGAATATATACAAGAGACTTACATACTGACTGTAAATTCACAGAAATTTTGTTGCGGGAGTTTCCCTACATCCAATTCTCCTTCAAAGCCGCCTCTCATTAACATTGCTTATCAAAAAAAAAAAGCCGCCTCTCATTGAATTTTTTTTATATATAGTTTCAAAAAGAAGGAGCAAACTTAACAGCACTTTATAATTTCTTCTTCGCATCCCCCCTGGTTGTATTAGAGTGTCTTTAGGATATATAACAAGTTTCAAGTTTCATAGAGTATCTTTTTGTGGTATCCCCGTAAGTTTTGTTATGTTGTGTGGCTACTATTATCAGCAGCATACCTCCACTGCCTAGAGTCTCTATTTAAACTTCTGCGTTACTACATTTGTATCCCAAAAAAGAAAACGCATGACAAGAGAGAAATTCAAAGCATACTTCATTGTTTCGATTTACGTATACACCATGAGAGCACCAATTTGGACACTTAAACACCTTGCACAATTGGATCATCAAAATAAAAAAGAACCATGGGCGTTTTCACTCATAGAACTGGCCAAGTCATGAAGCGAACTGGGAAGTGAATCGCCGAGCAAACTGAGCAGGTGGGTCGCGAATAGAACAAGCAAGGTGTTATTAAGTTTTTTGCGAAAGACTAAGGAGGGGTTCGAACCTTGAGATTGAGAAATGAAAGTGCTTAACCACCGTTAAATTGCGATGACTTGCTAATTTTTTGCATACAATTAGTATATATCCCTCTTATTATTATTATTATTATTATTATTATTATTATTATTATTATTATTATTGCTAGGGGTTCAGGCCCGTCTTTCATGTGTTGATGGGTTGATGGGTGGTTATAGAAGTAATAGAAAAATAATATATAAATAATAAATAATAATATAGTGAAATAGTGTTAATGGGTGGTTATAAGGGTATTTTGGTTAGAAAAATCTGACACCAAAAAAATCAGTTTCAAAATGAATCCCCTTTATATATAGGTATAGATTATTATTATTATTATTATTATTATTATTATTATTATTGTTATTATTATTATTATTATAATTAAACTTTCACCATCGAAACTATAGTTCTTTTTGTTATATGGATTTTTTTTGACCAGTTTGTTATATGGATATTAAAATAGACTTTTGTAAACTTGTATCATCTAAAATATATTTATGTTATACAAATCAATTTAGACATATTTGTTTGGGTATGAAATTTACATAGTTATGGATTATTAAATTTGGTTATAGATATACTCATATTGTGGTCAATGAATTTGTTTGACAAATCAACTTGTAAGATTATTAAATTTGTGTTGCGAATTTTTTCAGGCATGGTGTGTAATTTTAATATACTACATTTTACAGGTATGAAATTGATAGGTTCTGAAATTTGAGAATATTTTAATCGAGACATAATTGCAACCCGCCGGTATCATTGCAAACATATATAGTAGCTTCACCTAGCTGCACTTGTTGCTCCTCTCCAATGGAAGATCTTTTTCAGTGTCTCTGTGATTGTCCCCACTTGAAAGAACTCTGGCTTCGTTTAGGTTTGAGTGCTCACAATGACTTCTTCTCTCATTCTGATATCAATACATGGATCTGTACCATGGCCCAGATTGATTGTGATTTAATTTTTCTTGCGGGTCTTTGGCATGCTTGGTGTTGGTGCAATAAAACATTGATTTTGATGTTCTCCGCTGACTTAAGCATTGGAGTGTAGAAGGTGATGTTTGGGGAACCGAGGCAGGAATGTCATAACTACGGTTCAGTTTCCCATATCAGGATTGAAGAGGTGCATTGATTAGATGTGTCGGTTCGTTTTCCGAGTTCCTGTAGTATTTAAGTTCAAAGAGGATTTCTCACTCTTTACTTATCATTTTGAGTAAACTAAGATCCTTTCTTCTTGCGAGATCAGTTCCGATCAACATTCCGACCGTCGTTCCGACTTGAGAGCTCACCGCTTTATGGGTTTTTCCCAATTCGAACTCGTCGCTAGGGCTACCGAGATCAAACTTCTTCCCGATGTCAAGTGCTGAAATGTCAGGTTCAGCTGCAGAAGAGCGAAGGATTTCTAGCCCCCCGGAAGGTTCTCCACAAGACTCTGCTCCCAAGGTAAGGGGTTCAAATGCAGTCGAGGCCGGAGCCGGAAAGTATCACTTCGATCCGGCTGAGTACCAATGGGTTTCTTCCAAGGTAGTGGACACCACGTCCAAACTGAATGGTGATGCTTTGGCTGAGTTTGAGAAGTATGTGTTTGCGCCCGCAGACCAAAAGTGGAGGTTGGAGAGTGCGGGGCAACTACCGGCTTGTATCAATTTGCCCAACAAGGAGGTCGGGTACTTCTTCTATGAGAAGTGTATGGATACTATGGGAATCCGAGTTCCCTTGACTGAGTTCCAGCAGGGCGTGCTGGATCACCTGCTGATAGCTCCATCTCAGTTGGCCCCTAACGCTTGGGGGTACGTTAAGTCTTTTGAAGACGTGATGGCTTACCTGAGGCAGATTCCCTCGTTTCGAGTTTTCTTCGCCGTCTTCGACGTGTTCCTCCAGCCTGATGAGAAAGAGCCTACTCGACACGGTCACGTCTGCCTTCGGGAGGTCCGGTATCGGGCTTACTATATTCCGGTGAACGATTCAAACAAAGGTTTCAAGAAGTTTTTCTTTTATGTCAAGGTAGTGAATAAGAAGGCGAAGAAAGTCATCGCCGACTATAATGGGTCCGAGCTGGTGAGGACGCATTTCTCCTTGTCTTGAGAACGGGGCCCATTATGACCACATTAACAAGGCTTTTGCTGTGGACCCAAACTTCTTGTGGGGTGAGGATGTTGTTAGCTACCAGCTTCTCAAGGAATGGGGCGACGGGCTTCTGAAGGCCGACCGACGATTCCAATGTGCCGACATCATCATAGCCGGGGTTGAATCCGCAGCAAAACTGAAGTCGACGTTAGGTAACTCGAAATATCCTGAAGCCTTTGTTTTCCAGTTTGTTTGCCCAGGTGACTTACCAATTTTTATTTCCGTAGATACGTTGGCTGCTTGCCCCGTTCCCGATCCCGACACTCAGAAGACCGGTGTTCAACTCAAGCCATGTTCCTCAAGGCGGAGGACAGGTACAAGCTGTTCATGTCGGAAACAGGCTACCCCAAGCACTGAGGCCCCAAGCCCCCTCAAAAAATCAAGAACATCTGCTGCTGAAGGTTCTGTCTTGCCTCTTGAGTTGAGGATTGAGGTCCCTTCAGCAGTTGAGCTGGAGGCTTGTGTAAGGGTGGCAGAGAATGCCTTCAGTTTATTTCAAGAGCATGAGGCGCTGGAGTCGGACTCGGAAGTCTTGCGGCTCACGAGAAGACTGGAAAGGGTTGAGGCTATCAATTGCGAGCTGGAGGGGAATCTCCTGGACCGAGCTGATAAGTTAAAGTACTGTCGTGACGTGAGAATCCCGGAGCTCATAGAAGAGAACCGCTACCTCCCGGGCACCATCAGTTCTCTGGCCTCAGCTGAAGAGCAGATTGCAAGTCTTGAGGCTCAATTGACAGCGGGTCAGGATGAGGATGAAGAAGCGAGGGAGCATCAGAGGTAGCTTGCCGAGGCTAAGGTGGAGGAAATTCGGGTTCAGGCTCAGTAATATTTGCAACATGAATGAAAGTTTATTTTGATTTAAACAATCTTGTTATTTGTTTATATTTCAGTTGCAAGTAATTTTATTATTGTGAGGTGAGAGTGGCCGAGGCGATGGAGCGCGTGGCTCGGAGATCAGTGGTCCCTTCGGCCTCTGATGGAGCGTTAAGCTCGGGGATCAGAGGGAAGGCCTAGGGTCAAAGCCGCTGGGGACTTCTTCCTTTGGCCTCTGATGGAGCGTTCAGCTCGGAGATCAGAGGGAAGGTTGCTCGCTCGAGGCGAGATTTTGAGAGCCGCTGTGGGCCTGTGTGCACCTCTCGACTGAGCATTTAAGCTCGGAGTCGGGAAGGACATGTGCGTCTCTGCAGGGGCCTCGCCTAATACCATCGTCCGTCAAGTGGCCAGCTCGGGTCGGACTCGAGTAAGAGGGGCGTCATCGTTGGTTGTGCACTGAGGTCGCCAGATAACCTGCATGTTAGTGCGCATATATAGTAATAGAAAATAGAAATTGAGAGCATAGTTCTGTAATCTTTTCTTATTGAAGACAGTTTTAATACATTTGTAAGTACATTCTTTTTCTGCTGTTTTCAACCTTTGTCGGGCCCGTCCCCCTTTTTATTCTTTCTTCTTGTTTTTAGGCTCGGTCAACGTAAGTGCTTGTTGTTTCTCAGCTTGCCGCTCCGATTTGAGGCATAGGTACTGGCATCTTTTCACCCCACAGTGGTATGGGGAGGGGCACGGCAACACTAGGAACCTTGTCTTGATGGCCTTCGAGAGTTTGTTTTCCCCGTACATTACCTGTAGCTTGAGATAGCCCAGCGACTTGGTTCGGGAGCCATTGAATCCCACCAGATTGGAACCGTCATACTCAGATGGGTCGGCCTCAGAGATTTTCAATTTTGGGAGTAGCTCCCTGAACAGTATGTCCACTGAGCTTCCTTGGTCAACTAGGATCCTTTTTACATCTACCCCAGCTAGGACGGCAGAGATGACCAGTGGAATTTCCTCATTGGACTTGCCTTTGAGGAAGTCGGCATCGGTGAACGATAGTGGCGGCCTGTTTGACTTCATCAGAGTTGGGACCGGGTCACTTCCAATGCTGAGTATTTCTTGCCAATGCCGCTTATCGAGCGTTTTGTCCGCCTGACTTCAATGTACTAGCCCCCCATGATTTCCATGGCTACGGGTCGCTGCCTTTGGGACTTCGGAGCATTTTCGCTGAGTCGTTGCTGTCCGAGGGAGATTTGGTTACTTCGTTGACCACGGCCTTCGATTTCCGTGGTGAGTGTCGGGGAGACCTCTTCCTCTTCTTGTCGTTCGACCTCAGGTACTGTTTCAGTTTTCCTTTCTGAATCAAGTCCTCTATGTCGTCCTTCAACACCCTGCAGGCTTCGGTGTCATGGCCGCTGCTTCTGTGATATCTGCAGTATGCCTTCTTGTTTGTGTTGCCGCGTTGACGAATTGGAGCCGACCATTTTACGTCACGAAACTCGGTATTGGCACACTCAGCCAAAATCCGTTCCCTAGGAGCGTTGAGGTCGGAATACTCAGCGTGCCTCCTGCGCCATTCCTTCGAGCTGGATTCGGAGTCCTTCTTGTACTTATCCTTCGAGTCCTTTCCTTTCCCCGAGGCCGGGCCCGTGTTGGGCATATTTGCGGCGTCGGCTTCCTCGTAGTCGAAATAGTGCTGGGCACGCCTCAGGATCTCATCAAGGTTTTTTGGCTTGCGGAGCACAACACTAATCTGGAAGAGCGTGCCCTTCAGGAGGTCGTGCCTCATAAACAATACCTTGATGTTGTCGGAGAGCTGATGGACATCGTATGTGATTCTGTTGTATCTTTCTATATAGTCTCTTAGGGACTCTTTTTCCCCTTGACGGATTCCCTGTAGCACATCTTCCGACTTTGGTTTTACCCTTGAAGCCGTGAAGTGTGATGAAAACAACTTCGTGAACTGTTTCCAACCCGAAATTGATGCCAGAGGAAGCTCCCGGTACCATTTAAACGCACACTTGCTTAGGGAGAGAGGGAAGAGCTTGCACCTGGCGTGGTCCGAGGCATCACGATAGTCGAGCATCAAATTGAAAGTGTCCACATGTTCGTCGGGATCTCCTCTGTCGTCGTACACATTCAGATCAGGAGGCTTCTCGAGAGATTTCGGAATACGGCAATTGGCGATTTCCGGGATGAAAGGGCTAGCCCGGGACCTTCCCTCCTTTTCGACTTATTCTTGTGAGTTCCCTTCTTGCTGGGAGATGGATCTCGGGAGGAGGAGGAGGAATTGGACGAAGGGTTGTCCGAGTTGACAGGGGAGTCCGATCTCGGTGGTGATGGCGAGTCGGTGGCTTCCCACGGCGTTTTTCCCTGCAAACCGGTACTGGGGAAATGTCACTTGCGACCCGGTCTAGAGGAGGCGATGTCCGGTGTCTTCGAGAAACTACAGTCCGAGGTGGAGACTGGGGGAGTCGGTCCACTGGCTGTGGTTGGGCCGTGGCTGCCTGGGCAATGGCGGCCATTTCCTGCTGCATCAATCCCTGGCTACGGCGTTCCAACAAGTCGAGGAGGTGCCTGACAGCCGAGAGTTGAGTTGGAATGGCATCGGTCAACGGAACCGGGACAGGTGGTGGAAGTCGGCCTGAGTTGGGAATTGCCGAAACTTCTTCATTAGCCAGCGTCTGAACGTGACCTTCTGGTGTTGCTGTCGCTTGGGCTTGAGCCCCGACGTTCGCACTCTGTGCCCGAGATTTAGATCGGGTAGGTGGACCTCCTCGCGGAGGCATGAGTCAAGTGAGTGTTTTCGAGGAAGTGTGTATGTGAGTCTGGAAGCAAGCGATTATGCTCCCACTGTGGTCGCCAATGTTCGGTATCGGAGTACGATTCTGAGGTTCAAGTTGAAGTGCTTCCCGATGGTTGAAGGTTGACTTCGGATGGATGGTTGCTGACCTCGAATGGGCCAAGGTGATCTTCTCCCGCGCCTCGGGTGAGGTACCTGCAAGCACTCCGATGCTTAAGTCAGCAAGGGAAGAGAAGAGGTATTTGAGAGAGAATGAGTGTGTACCTGGAAATGGAGGATTGCTCGTCTATTTATAGATGACGGTGCCGTACGGAAATGGGCCAGGCCCAAGCTCTATGAAAGGTTTGCCCAGTCCGGAATAACTTGTGAGAGTGATTGCTTGGAGGCTGTCAACATTATCAACAACTCTAGCAGCTATGACTTCCACCCCCATGCCTCAGTTATCCTTCACGTCTTGGATGCTCTGAAAAGAGATGGTAACATCACTATTGTGCATATTTTACGGGAGCAGAACAAGTGTGCAACTTTTTGGAGTCTCTCATTCTAAGGGACAAGATTAGTTAGTTTTTTGTTCTGCTTGTTTTTTTCCTTTCTTATGTTTTGTTGCCTTGTAACACCACAAAAAAAAGGCCTCACCAATTTAGAGTAGCAAAATGGATATAATCTATAATCTATAATCTATAATCTATAATATAAACATTTGAGAATGCATTTTAATTAATGCATTGCCAAATGGCATCATATCATGCAAAACGTATTAAATACCAATTCAAGGTCCCACTTAAAATAACAATATAATTTCTTTTATTGGTAATGTATAAAAATAAAATCATTACTTTTTAGGTTTGGATATCAAATTTTATTTAAGGTATACAATTAATTGCTATAAAAAATTACTATAACAGTTTTGACATTTGAATTTCAAAAAACTACCATAAGTGAGACCAAATACATTTTCTCCCTCTCACCTAATTGAAGCTTCTTCCTACACAATCTTTCCACATTCATGTTCCTTTATAAAAGCCTACCCACCACGAAATGCTCTCTCTAACTTTCTACCCAAAACCTAAACATGTGAGACCATGCTCAGTTGTGACCTCTACGAACACATTGCATGAACAACTCTGCCTCTCAACAATCTAGAAAACCATTCATAGTAGTGATATGTTCATTTTTTTAACTTTTTTTATGGTGTTTTAGTTTTTTCTCATCAAATTATGTTTTTTTTGTGTTAAGGTAATTTTCTTTCATTTTCACTCTCTATGTTTCTCTTTCAAGATCGTTTCTTTTGAGTAAAAATGGCTGGGATATACTTATTTCTCATGGGCCATCTGTAGTTGATTTTCCACGTGCATATTCAGGTTCTACAAGCTAATTAACTACATATTGTTGATAATTTATATCTGATAACATCAATTTATTTACCAATAATTTTTGTGTATATTTTGATTCTTATGTATTTTTAAGTTGTTTTTATTTATTTTGGGTATTTGAGTCTTATGGAATTGAATATATATGACTTTGTTGCAAGATGATTTTTTTTTCTTGAAACTAACTGACTTTTGATACTTTGATATGTTTTACAATTATCTCATTTTTGTTTGTTTTAGATATACCTGTATGCTAGCATTTTGCCGGAGAAGAAATATAACAGGAAAGGTAAGAACCAAGATGATCAAAGTATTTCGTTTTGTTTTTCCAATTTTTTTATGTTGTTTGAGAGACTATTATGTGTTGCACCCTAATTTTGTCCGTTAGATTAATCAAGTTGTTTTAATTATCTAATTCCTTTCTCTAAAAGAGTGAAGATTAATTATCCAATTTGCAAATAAGTTTTGTTAAAATAATAATTTTGTGGACACTTGATTTTAATAGATACTTTCTCGTTTTCAAAAGATCCCAAAAAACGCTTCTTTGTGTACATGCATTATTTTTAGTCGTGTGCACGTGTTAGTCTTGACGATCTCGTACTATTGTTATTTCTAATCGCATACGCTTGCTATTCCTAATCGTGTACGCCTTTTGTTCTCGTTGTGCAAGTGCGTCACTTCACGTCGTGTACGCATTACTTATTTTGGCACTCATTATTTATTGTTTATTAATTATTAATAATAGTTTTTTCTCTTAACCCAAAAATATTTCAAAAATATACAAAAAGAAAGGGGTAGCATGCGCAACATGCTGTTGTTGTTATTGAGGATGGTGTTGTTTCAAGCATCAAACAAAGTCACCTTCTCCATGTTCCTTTGGCATTTTTCTCAAATAGACAAAAAAATATATAAATAAAATACAAAACTTTCAGAAATAATAAAATGGAAAAAGGCAGATGCCAAGAGCTGGTTCTGCACAAGTAGTGGAATATATTTCTAGCCTTGAGCCAAAGCTCCTTTCTTCATGCTCCTTTGTTTCTTTCCCATTTTTGCTTAAACAAAATTGCTTTTGCAGGCACTACCTTGTACCCCCTGCAAATTGCTATTGCTTGTCTCCCACACCCAGCAAACCCTCCACGCCTATATGCAGCCACACACCGCTCCATCAATGCAAGCCTTGTCTCCTTTGTCTTTTTATTACAAGCTGTAAATAACAACAAACAGTACAATCAATCCCTTATAAATACCATAACAGAGAATCAAAAGGGGGGAGGAAAAGAGTAAAAAAAAAAAACAATGTAGAGACTGAGGGTTTCGATTCCATCATAGAAGAGTTCATCTTCTCTTCCATACCATATCTATAAACCCATTTTCATCCCCACACCAAACCAACAAAAAACACACAGTATCTATTCATAATGAAAGTGAGAAAACAGAGTCAAAAGAGAGAAAGAGGGAACTCACCACCATCTCCGGCGAACCACCGCTGTTACCGCCACCGTGACCTCCGGCGAGCATCACCACCACGTCCTGTCACCACTGTTCTGACCTCCACTCTCCCCTTCCGTCGCGAACCCTGTCGCCGTCGAGACGCCACGGCCAGAACTGGCGTTGTTCTCCCGGCGCCGTCAAACTGCTTCCCCCATAGCCACCGTTATCCTCACCGTCGCCACCAAGCGACGTTTCCACGGGCCTCTCCGTCGTCCTATGACCGGTCACCACCGCGAGGCTCTCCCCTTTTTCTCCTTTCCTTCTTTCTTTCTCGTCTTCTTTCCATCTCTCTCGTTGGTTTTCTCTCTCTCACCCTTTCTCTCTTATTTGTGCGGCTGTGTCTTGTTCTCTTTTTTAGGTTAAAGTGTGTGTGTTTTTGGTTTAAGTGACTTTAATATTTGATAGTATTATTTTATTTTCATTCTTTTTTTATATAAAAAATATCATCAGCGCTTTTCTATTATTGTTTTGTTCCCAAATAAAATTATTATCTCTTTTTTTTCACAATAAAATTATTATCTATTAATAACTCCAATGTTATCACATTTCTTTTTTTTTATCAATCCAATGTTATCACTTATCATCATTAATATTGCTTCTCACGCCTCCCCTTTCCCTTTCATTGTTTTTATTAGTTCTATTATCTACTTGTTATCTTATTATTCATTTATTTGTTTATAAAATCAAATTCATTGTCAAATGTGAGTTGTTAGCAATCATCACTCTGAGTTTAACTTGTTTGATTTTTGTGAACAACTTCAGTTTTCAAACGGGCTATCAGCAGCAACCACTCTGGGTTTACTTGTTTGGTCATTACAAATACCCTCCAAATTTCAAAAACATTCAAATAATAAAAAATACCAACACACAAACTTTTTCTACCAAGAACTACGTGTGATTTGATTCTCTACCAGGAGATACGTAGGAGCAGAGGGCGGCCGACCTCTGTCAATTGCAATAATAAAAAACTTTTTTTAGGTCTTTTCTAAAATGTTTCATTGTTAGCTTATCAACAAAAATACAAAAACAATTAATTTTTTGTGAAGTCTTTTTTCTATTCATTTTAGTATTAAATAAAAGGGAAATAAATATTTTAAAAGTTAATATATTTTGCACAATTAATCAGAGGTAACCTTTTTCGAAAGGATGCTGTGGGGTGCTAGTACCTTCCCCACGCATAAACGACTCCCGAATCCAAAATCTGGTTTTGAAGACCATTTTCGTTTTAAAGGGATTTTTCAATGTTTTCCCTAAGAATTAAACATAGATGGCGACTTCATTAAATTGCACGAAAGATCCTCCCGGATTTTTCGGGTGCAACAGCTGGCGACTTCACTGGGGACATTTGAGAGTCAAGCCTAACATGGTTAGTTGTGCCAAACTTTAACTTTTACATATTTATTTTCCTTTCATATTTTAGAGATATTCATTTTATATTTTGTAAATATTATTGTTCTGTTTAAACCTTAGGGTAGATGACCGTGTTTTATTTTGCAAATATTGTATATATTTGGTTTGTTTTAGGGTTTAAATAATCTTATGTCTTGCTCCTATCACACACATCACTTTCACATTTTCACACACTTTTGAGTGGGGCCCTACACCCGGGTCTGTTTGAAACTTAGGACGAGTGGAGACAATTAGTGATAGTCATTCTGGATTTATCTGTCTGACTATCATGAAAGTCTCAACCAGAGTGCGCTCTTTTATGATATCTCACACTTGGTAGTCATCTATCGTTGTGGATCATATCATGAGAGAGACTTTAGCTCTGGAGACTTTTGTGGGGAAGTGATTAGAGCCGATGTGAGGAATTATCAAAAAGTAACTCTAGACCATGACTGATATGAGACATGGCTCATTTAGGACACAATGGAGCATAGTTGTCGTTTTATTTAATTTTGTCATTACTCTTACTAGAAAGATGAGCAAAAAAGGTCATGAATTTACATCATTATACCCAATAACATTGCATCGATGCATCATGTTGCATATTGTTGTCATCCTAGTTTAAATGCATCAATTCCACGTTCATGTATCATTTTCTAAATAAAACGAAAAATTCATTTCATTACTGTTGTATCATTCAATAAACCAAAAAATGAAAGTTTGCATACATGTTACATTGCATTTTGAGAAATAAAAATAAAAATAATTGCATTAGGATCAAACAACTACTTCTTCATGCATACGTGCATCTGCATTTTCATCATGTATGTCTATCACTATGTGTTCCGTCATGCATTAAGACACAAGGGGGATTTAATTTGATTATCCTCATTGCATGAGCATAGTTAGTCTTTTAACTAGAAAATAAAAAATCACCATGCAGTCATAATAGGATAAAATCATTATTTTCATATACATCCCATTATCATGGTACCAACATGCATCTCATCATCTAGAAAAAGAAAACCAAAGATACCATATATTTGTCCAAATTGCATCATTTTGCATAGCCATACAAAAATATATATATATCACCTTGATATTATAAAAAGGTTATGTTCATTATTTCACTACTCATCTTCATGCATCATAAAAAAAAACAAAAACAAAAGTTCTTCATTCCTATCCATCTCAAATGCATTAGTCATCCAGAATACATCAAAGCAAAATTAGGAATTGCTTCATTTTCTTCTATTATTGCACTATTATTTATCATCCAAAATACATGGCATGTTGCATTGCCTCCAAAAATCATCATTCATTCACGCGTTCCATGCATTTGCATCATGCATATACAACATCATTTGTTCATTCATGCATCACATTTTTTAAAAAAAATAAAAATAGAAAAAGCCATGAGCATACTTTTTTTAAAAAAAAATTTTGATGAGAGGAGAGACGTCCTTGCAAATACATTTCAATTGATTATTCTTCCTTAGAAAAGTTTAACCTACTAAATTTCAAACGAGGTCGAACTTAGTCGCAAACTCAAGTTGTTTTCAGACACTCAATTTTCAAAAAAGGGTAATTTATTCTCTGTTTGTAGCTTGTCCACAATTTTTGTCAGCAAAGCGTTGCATCTCATCCATCCCATGATAAATGACCGAAATGGTCCATCAAAAATTTCTATCATATTTTAACTAATGTTAATTCTCTCTAAAGCATTCTCATAGTGAACTTGCATGGCATGTGTAGTTACTCTTGTTTGAGTCAGTTAGTGTCCCTACCTTATCATCATCCCTCGTCCAAGTCTAATCCCACCCCGACCTCCCATAAAGTACATACTCCCCACATCAGCACCTAGTTGACTTTTTGGTTTGTTCCCTACTGATGAAATTTCGCTTTAGGTCCTCCATATTGGGGCAAAGTTGTGATCACTAGACATCTTGTCAGTATTGTATTCCCTTGGTGCAAATCATTTACAAAAAAATTCAAAAGCCTGTTAGGTTGAAAACTCGCAAGAGCAACCTAAGCAAAAATTAGGGCATGAAAAGAAATAAAGAAAAAGGGCAAATATATAAAATAAATAAATTTTTGTCCTTGAGTTAAATTTTGAGAAAATAAGCAATCATGATTTGAAATGAAGTTTGAACCATCTTTCCATAACCTCAAAAGAAATCTTTTGCTACCCACCTTGAGCCAAAAAATCAAAATATTCAATCACCCTAGACAAGGATCAATTCAACATCAAAAGATGGTGTATCACTTTTATCAGCTCACTCAGCTCAAAAAAAAAGGAGAAAGAAGAATCACGAAAAAAAAAGAAAATTCAAAAAAAGAAGATTGAAAAGATCCTGAAAAAAAAAAAAGAAAAAACCAAAAGAAGTAGAAATTGCGAGCTGATACATCTTACATAAGAGATCCTTGTCTCAATAAACTCTCAAACACCTCCTTGGGCCTAACTATGCTTCCCTTCATAAACTCTCAAACACTTCGTTGAGCCTAGTTATCCCTCCTTACATAAACCCTCAAACACCCATTTGCGCTTAATTATCCTATCCTTCACAAACTCATAACCATCGGCCACATTACAACCTCCTTGTTTCATAAACCTCCAAACCATTCGTCACATTATAACCTCTTTCTTTCATAAAGCCCTAACAATTCGCCACATTGCAACCTCTTTCTTTCATCAACCGGCCGCATTACAACCCTAAAAAGTCCATTCCGATCAATGACCGGTTGCTTTCTTTTTCTCAAAGTTTTAATTTTAGGACAAATAATTTTATCTATTTCCAATGTGTTTGCTCAAAAAAAAAAAAAAAAAAAATCAAAAAAGAAGAAAGCTAAAAAAAAAAAATCAAAAAATAAGTAAAAGAAAATCAAAAGGCTTGCACTTCAAGATTCATTCAAGTTGACTTGATATTAAGACGAGCTTTAGTGATCACCAAGTGAAGTTTTCATCATATCAAAAAGTCAAGACTATCATAGTCTTTGGGATTTCTCTTAAAGAGAGCCAAAAGTTTGTACTAGGACCATCACCCAGATCCAAAGTGGGGGCATTCCCTTCACCGCTCCTTCCACTTAAGCTTTGGAAAATTTGTCTGTTGTCCTTCCCCTTCATATACCACACCCAGTCTATATAGCCATTACCCTAACTCTGTCACCTTTCACAACCTCGCTTAAAGCAACCATTTGAACTACCATTCTAAAGTGGGGCAATTCTGTCACCCTTCACCCCACCTGATTAGGGAAGTACACCCTACACCCATCTCCTCCATAGGACCATACCGGGGCAATTCATCAACTCATTATCCTAAACAAACCCTCTCACAATGTCACTCCAGTTGGGGCAACCTTGTCCTTGTCATAATAGGGGCAACACCAAACTCCATAGGTTGAGACAAAATCTCTTGCTTGCCACCTTTCATTACAAAGTCATGCCATTCCCAATTCATCATTTCCTCTACATCCCTAGTTGTTGTCATCACTAAACAGGGGCAAGTCATTCATTCACCATCATTAGAAGTCTAAATTGGGGCAGTCTCACATTTCTGGGATTGGGGCAAACCTACCTTTCATGACTTTGGCAAAAATCTGTCACGTGTCACGTCTATCCATACCCTAGACCTCAAAAGCCTCAAGTTAACTGTCTCATTCAGTTGTATTTTCACCACTATACATCTATACTAAACAATACTTCAAAGAGAGAGAACACTAGCTAATAATGTGATCCACCTAGTTAACTTTGTGGACCTAACTTCGATAATCATGGGGCATCGTAATGGAAGAGAAAAGTAAGCACGCTTGCAAATACAGTCAATTACTTTTTCACATCAGTGTCTGTAAATGACAACCTTGAGATTGCAGAATTTTGAATCAAATTTAATTTTTCCAAGGAATATTAACCTCCCTGCTTCTCGGGCATCAAGAGTCTCATTTCTCATCATTACTAAAAAATGTTTCTACATCCCAATCAATCATATCATCGTACCATGCATTTGTGCACTTCCTTTTGTTCACCACAGCATTTGCATCAAAGCATTATCTTTGCGTCATATTCACATTCGCAATTCATGCATTCATCATATACCAAGAAAATGAGCAAACAAAAAGTACTTTATAGCATTTGCATCAAAGCATTATCTTTGAGTCATATTCATATTCACATTCGCATTTTATGCATTCATCATATACCAAAAAGATAGGCCAAAAAAGAAGTAAAAGGAGAAAAATAAGCAAAAAAGCAAACAACAATAAGAGAAAATCATCCACTTCATTCATCATTCCAGTTAAAATCAATCATTGCAAGCGCATACATTACATGCATATCGTATGCATAACATCAATTGCTTTTCAATCGACTTCGAGTGTCAACCCCTATATACTTTCATTTCTTCAGTCAACGCGATGAGCGTTTGAACCCTACATCATACACCAGATCGCAGTGTTAGCACAGAGCCTAACATAGATCCTTCAGACCAAATCGGTCCTTCAGTGCAGTTCGATTTAACACGTCAAAACGACGGCTTCGAACTCTACCTTCAGATCTTACGTCGTCACTGAGCACGGCGGATCCTTCAGACCCCCAGTGGTCCTTCAGATTAGCTGTGTCTGCCTAAGACGTAGCGTAAATCCTTCGTGGTCAACATATCAGTTCTAGATCTGATCTTGACCCTCACGACCGCTTGCCGCGTAGGTCACCCTCAGACTGTTTTAGTAGTACCATAGCTAGTTGCAGTCCATCAGACCATTTTTGGTCCATCAGGCCCAGGCAGCCCTTCAGACCTATCGGTCCTTCAGTTTAATTCAAGTCAATGCGCCAAGCATCGATTTCCAATTAGACCTTCAGATCATTTTGCCAACGCTTAACGGCATCGATCCTTCTGACCTCGAGTGGTCCTTCAGAGCCATAGTGCTCCTTCAGATCCGCAGCGATCCTTCTTTACCGTGTT
Source organism: Astragalus glycyphyllos (assembly GCA_963573325.1). Classification (NCBI taxonomy): domain Eukaryota; kingdom Viridiplantae; phylum Streptophyta; class Magnoliopsida; order Fabales; family Fabaceae; genus Astragalus; species Astragalus glycyphyllos. The sequence goes on along the minus strand of OY754312.1, from coordinate 51,087,943 downwards.
TTTTAGTCAACCCTATTTTCCTTTTTTTTATGAATTTCTAAAAAAATGGTATTTCATAATTTAGCACAAAATTAACGTTCTTTTTATCTTTATCTCTACTTTACCTTTAAAATCTTAAAATTTTTCCAATTTTGTCTGGTTTATCCAAAATCTTTCCAAAAAATGATGTTTGTTATTAGGATTTCTCCATTTTGTTATTTGTTTTGTCAAAAAAAAACTTAAAAAAATAGTTCTAATTACGTCAACACCGAGCGTGATATTGACATTTCAAACCAATTAGTCCTTCAAATCCCCAGTGATCCTTATTTACCATGTTTTAAGTCAACCTAGTTTTTCATGAACTTCTCAAAAAAGTATTTCATAGTTTAGCACAAAATTAGTGTTCTTTATCTTTATTTCTATTTTACTATGAAAATTAGAAAACCCATCACTTTTCTAGTAAAATATAAATAAAGAGGGGCAGCTGTTGCACCCTAATTTTGTCCGTTAGATTAATCAAGTTGTTTTAATTATCTAATTCCTTTCTCTAAAAGAGTGAAGATTAATTATCCAATTTGCAAATAAGTTTTGTTAAAATAATAATTTTGTGGACACTTGATTTTAATAGATACTTTCTCGTTTTCAAAAGATCCCAAAAAACGCTTCTTTGTGTACATGCATTATTTTTAGTCGTGTGCACGTGTTAGTCTTGACGATCTCGTACTATTGTTATTTCTAATCGCATACGCTTGCTATTCCTAATCGTGTACGCCTTTTGTTCTCGTTGTGCAAGTGCGTCACTTCACGTCGTGTACGCATTACTTATTTTGGCACTCATTATTTATTGTTTATTAATTATTAATAATAGTTTTTTCTCTTAACCCAAAAATATTTCAAAAATATACAAAAAGAAAGGGGTAGCATGCGCAACATGCTGTTGTTGTTATTGAGGATGGTGTTGTTTCAAGCATCAAACAAAGTCACCTTCTCCATGTTCCTTTGGCATTTTTCTCAAATAGACAAAAAAATATATAAATAAAATACAAAACTTTCAGAAATAATAAAATGGAAAAAGGCAGATGCCAAGAGCTGGTTCTGCACAAGTAGTGGAATATATTTCTAGCCTTGAGCCAAAGCTCCTTTCTTCATGCTCCTTTGTTTCTTTCCCATTTTTGCTTAAACAAAATTGCTTTTGCAGGCACTACCTTGTACCCCCTGCAAATTGCTATTGCTTGTCTCCCACACCCAGCAAACCCTCCACGCCTATATGCAGCCACACACCGCTCCATCAATGCAAGCCTTGTCTCCTTTGTCTTTTTATTACAAGCTGTAAATAACAACAAACAGTACAATCAATCCCTTATAAATACCATAACAGAGAATCAAAAGGGGGGAGGAAAAGAGTAAAAAAAAAAAACAATGTAGAGACTGAGGGTTTCGATTCCATCATAGAAGAGTTCATCTTCTCTTCCATACCATATCTATAAACCCATTTTCATCCCCACACCAAACCAACAAAAAACACACAGTATCTATTCATAATGAAAGTGAGAAAACAGAGTCAAAAGAGAGAAAGAGGGAACTCACCACCATCTCCGGCGAACCACCGCTGTTACCGCCACCGTGACCTCCGGCGAGCATCACCACCACGTCCTGTCACCACTGTTCTGACCTCCACTCTCCCCTTCCGTCGCGAACCCTGTCGCCGTCGAGACGCCACGGCCAGAACTGGCGTTGTTCTCCCGGCGCCGTCAAACTGCTTCCCCCATAGCCACCGTTATCCTCACCGTCGCCACCAAGCGACGTTTCCACGGGCCTCTCCGTCGTCCTATGACCGGTCACCACCGCGAGGCTCTCCCCTTTTTCTCCTTTCCTTCTTTCTTTCTCGTCTTCTTTCCATCTCTCTCGTTGGTTTTCTCTCTCTCACCCTTTCTCTCTTATTTGTGCGGCTGTGTCTTGTTCTCTTTTTTAGGTTAAAGTGTGTGTGTTTTTGGTTTAAGTGACTTTAATATTTGATAGTATTATTTTATTTTCATTCTTTTTTTATATAAAAAATATCATCAGCGCTTTTCTATTATTGTTTTGTTCCCAAATAAAATTATTATCTCTTTTTTTTCACAATAAAATTATTATCTATTAATAACTCCAATGTTATCACATTTCTTTTTTTTTATCAATCCAATGTTATCACTTATCATCATTAATATTGCTTCTCACGCCTCCCCTTTCCCTTTCATTGTTTTTATTAGTTCTATTATCTACTTGTTATCTTATTATTCATTTATTTGTTTATAAAATCAAATTCATTGTCAAATGTGAGTTGTTAGCAATCATCACTCTGAGTTTAACTTGTTTGATTTTTGTGAACAACTTCAGTTTTCAAACGGGCTATCAGCAGCAACCACTCTGGGTTTACTTGTTTGGTCATTACAAATACCCTCCAAATTTCAAAAACATTCAAATAATAAAAAATACCAACACACAAACTTTTTCTACCAAGAACTACGTGTGATTTGATTCTCTACCAGGAGATACGTAGGAGCAGAGGGCGGCCGACCTCTGTCAATTGCAATAATAAAAAACTTTTTTTAGGTCTTTTCTAAAATGTTTCATTGTTAGCTTATCAACAAAAATACAAAAACAATTAATTTTTTGTGAAGTCTTTTTTCTATTCATTTTAGTATTAAATAAAAGGGAAATAAATATTTTAAAAGTTAATATATTTTGCACAATTAATCAGAGGTAACCTTTTTCGAAAGGATGCTGTGGGGTGCTAGTACCTTCCCCACGCATAAACGACTCCCGAATCCAAAATCTGGTTTTGAAGACCATTTTCGTTTTAAAGGGATTTTTCAATGTTTTCCCTAAGAATTAAACATAGATGGCGACTTCATTAAATTGCACGAAAGATCCTCCCGGATTTTTCGGGTGCAACATTATGTGAAAGTCTTAATACTTTAAAGTTACTTTATTTTTCTTTCAGTGATTTCTTTATAAGCTCTTACATATTCATCTCCACTTTTAGAGATGAAAATGTGGCTTGAAACTCAATGATTATGTCTATGCGTTGAGATTTAGCCAGAGCTGCATTTTAAGAGACAAAAATTCCAACTTGTGTGTCCTACAAATGTGAGTTTCGTTCTCACTATTACAGTTAACACACTTAGTCTATGGGGGTTTTAACACTTCGCTTCAATATCTTTTGCAAGCTTTATCAATGAATCATATATTTTTAAAGTTTTTTTATTGCTACATAATCATCCTTTCTTTGTCAAAATCGATATCAGATTATGTTTTTTTAATGGTAGAACATATATATTGGAAGGGTATTTCAACTCATTCAAACAAACAGAGAACAATCCAAAAGGGAGTCAAGGAGTGGACACCAACAACTCGACAACATTGAGAAAAAACCTACACAACGAACATACGAGGTCAACACTTGGCAATACAAGCAATATGAACAACATGTCACTCATAATACAATGATATTGGTTTTACTATTTATGTAATACAGAGATATTGATTTCATATTTTTTAATATTGTTGATTTCCTACTTTAAAACATCTCATTCACTTTTATTGACAATCATATTTGCAACAACTCAGACGTTCAATTTGTAATAGCTTTTAAATCAGTTTTATAAAATTTTAGTATATTTTTTATGGATTTACTATGTTTCTTCATTTGAATATTTGATCATTTTTTATTTTCTTACCAGTGTCATATTTTTTTTGATGGTACCATTGTCGTTATAGATTCATTATCAATTACCACAAAATATAACTATAAAGTATTAGTGTATCACTAGATACAATCAAGTTTTATATGTAGATATACAATTCAGTTATGATGCAATTGTGCTAAATTTATATATCAAATATACTAGATATTACAAGGTGAAACACACCACATGCGATAATCTCTTAAGAAACAACTTAGAATCAATATATATCTCTATCATTACTATCAATATTCTTTTACCTTAAAGGGCCAAGGTAAACAATATAGTCAATAAGTTGAAAATTATTTATTTTCAGATATAAGTTAAAATAATATACTTAAGTCAATGAGACACAACACGGGGAATGAACTTTTTTTTTTTGGGTTACCATGTTATTAGTGTGCATACGCTGAAGAACCTGGATGACCACCTGTATTCGACTTTGTATAAACATATTTGTAAGATAAAGAAAGGCTATGAAAATCTAAATCATTTGGTAAAAATATACTATAACGCGACTAACATTTGGCACAAAGAATCATTTGTGTCTAAATTACTATATATTACTAGGGTGGATGTTATTTTGATATAAATGGCGTCATATTATTGATAGTTTAAAATTTATATAGCTTAATTAAATATTATTTTCAGACAGAATAGTTTAATATTATTGAGTGTCGTGAATTTTAATATTTAATTGGCATTCAATTACATTTTAACAAGTGTTGTGAATTTTAAATTTAATATTCAAAACACTAATCATTAGTTACTTATAATTAAAAAAGGTTACTTAGGTATTCAAAATTCTTTTTTCTTTTTATTTAATATAATATTAACTTGCAAAACATATATTACACTATAACGATTTTTCAATCGTATAACTATACCCGTGCATGCACGGGTCAACTATTCTAGTGCAAGACATTTCGGTTGGGTAATTATCACAACTGGTATAATGCACAAGAAGTCCAGAGCTCAAATTGCCTTGGCCCCTAATTTGTCTTTCCATTTTGCAAGCCATATGCAACAAAAGGGCATAAAAAACAATTATCTTGGGTTTGAACTTATGTCATGCGTCCTGTAGATCGATAATAAAGAATTAACCAGTCCAGTGAACCAACTCTAAAAATTATTTCATCTTTCGTAAGTAATAATATATTGTTTTATATAACTGTCGGTGTACAAAGTTTTTTACAATATCAACTAATTATAAAACGACGTGTTATAAAAATAGCTTATGTTTTAAGCAAGTCCAGTTATGTAAAGAAAATGTTTATTTTTTTTTTGAAGCAGTGTAAAGAAATTTTTTAAATTTTAGATTAAATTACAAATATTGTTGTTTACTTACAAAAAATAATTAGAATTCCCTAAAATTGGCAAATTTAGTATTAAATTGAATATACTTAAAAATAATTTTAAGGCTGAAATCAAGTATCCTATCTATTATTGAGATTGTTTGTTTTAAAGAAATAACTAGAAGTTATTATTTAATAATTAAGAATTATTAACTTTTACGAAAAAAAAAATTTAAAAATTAAATTATAATAAAAAACGAAATATACAAGATATTATTATATTATTATAAAAATTTAACTAACAAATAATAAAATTCAAATTCAAAAATAATAATTAGCAAATAAATTTTTTATTAACTTTTACCACTAGGGTTTTTCTCTCTCTCCATGAGAAGCGGCTATTGACCTCTCTCCTTTGTGAGACGTTTCTTCTTCTTCTTCTACGTTTTTTTCTTCCATACCGAAACTTCCTTCTTCTTCTTACGGTACTCTGACCAACATGGCCTCTTCATCTTCTTTTTCTAACTTGCGATTGGATGAGGATGAAGATGAGGTTGTAAGGCTGCATCAACCAAACACTACTGGAGTCCAACATGATCCCTGGTTTATCTCCGCTTCCCTGGTGCATATTAGGGGACTTTAATGACTTGTTATCGCCTGACGATAAGTGGGGTTCGTGTGATCATCCGCCCTATCTCATGAGAGGCTTTCGGGATGCTATTATTGATGCTCAGTTGATAGACATCCACATGACCGGGTATCCCTTTACTTGGAGGTTTGGTATGGGCACATCATATGCTGTGGAACAACGGTTGGATAGGGCTCTAGCGACTTGTGATTGGCTTACACTCTTCCCGAATATTCAACTTCTTAATTTGGTCTCCCCAAAGTCGGACCATTCCCCTCTACTTCTTACTCGGGTACCTAGTGTGGACGGGAGGCGAGATAGAAGATTCAAGTTTGAAAATGTTTGGCTCTCTGAGGCAGAGTTACCTCATGTTGTTCATGAAGGGTGGCGTAAGATCAATGATGATAGTGTGGTGTCAAAATTGAATAGTTGTGCCTCGGTTTTAGGCCCGTGGGGGCGTAATATTCGCATGAAGTTCCGTAATGATATTAACGCATGTCGTGCACGTGTAGAGCAGACAAGGGGTGTCATACCCTAATTTTGTCCGCCTAGGTTTAAAACTCTAATTTTCCACAAAAATAAATAAATTGAGAAGTGTGGCGTTATTTGAAGAGTGTGAAGAACATTGTGCATGCATTTTTGAGTTTTTAGGGCAAAAGGGTATTTTGGTCATTTTCTAAAAATAAGATATTTTCTCATCAAAAATCATTGTGCAATTTTAGAGAAATTTATTTGAAGCAAAACATTTTGTTCATGTATATATGCATGCGCATGCATGCATGCATTATGCACAAAAAATTCAAAAAGGCATCAAAAAGGAATGTTCTACAAAAAAGTTTCAAGATGTGATTTTTATGATATTTTTGGTCATGGTGATCTCATAAAATGGCATATTCTTCAAGATACTTTGTATGTGGCTCAAAATGGTTAGATTTATGTACAATTATCTTGAAAGGAATCATCAAAATTGAGAGGATAATTGGAGGGTTCATGGATAGTACAATGGTACAATTGCCAACTTGCAAAACTTGGTGACCAAGACCACACCCTACCCCAATGTTGCGCCATTCCCTCCCCATTTCCTCTCCAATTTTTCATTTTGTCCCTCATCATGTGTGTTTCAATCCTCACCCTCCATTCAAATTTTAAATGCAATCCTAGAGTGAGATGAGATGCACAATGACCTAAATACCCTTAAACCTAGTTGCTCTCTATATATACTTTAGAAACCTCATCTCACACACACCTTTTTTTTTGGCCTCACAATTCATTCACAAAACCCTAGCACACAAACCTCTCCTCTCCTCTCCTCCTTAGGCCGAAACCACCAACAACCATTCCCTCCTCCATTTTTCTTCATTTCACTTCCATTTTCCATCTCATATTAACTCCTACTTCATATATCATCCATCTCTTCTACCAAGATTCAAGTGTTCATCATCCAATCTCAAGAACAAGGCAAGTTGCGCAAGGTTTTGGAAGATCTAGTTGATTTGTGGGTTTTCTCTTCATACTCTTTATTTATTAGCTTGGATTCAAGGTATACCTCAAAACTCTTGCATCATTCACTAAGTTTTTTTTGCATCAAAATGTAAAAATCATGTTTCTAATCTTGCATCCTACCATATTCATGCATTTTAGTGTTGGTATATTGTTGATTTGTTGATTGTTGTTGGTGAGAGGTGTCTCAAACATTTTGACAAGCACTTAGGGAGGCTTGGGTGTTTGAGATTGCTTCTCACCCTTGAATAAATTGTGATTTGTGTTGTTATCATTTTGTTTGTTGCATTTTGTGAAATAAAATTGTGTTAGGAAGCTATGAATGTTTCGCACCCTTAGTATAAAATAGGTTTAATCGAGTTTTGATGCATTTCTTTATGCAATCTTGTTATTGAGGCTTGATTTTGAAGTTCCCATGTCCAAACATGTTGTTTGATTTTGCCAATATTCATTTTTCATGTCTTCTTACTTTCACAAAAATCAAAAAAATATGAATAGTTGTTGATTTTGGTGTTTGATTGCTTGGATCTTGTGAATAAATGTTCCTAAGTCTTGCTAGTGTCATTTGCTTGCTTGATTTTGTGGATTTGTTGAATGAAATTGTTGTTTGGTTATGTTTTGGTTCGCAAGTTTCTAATAAGTTAGGGTTTTGTTATTTCTTTCTGAAAGGGGTTTGCAATTGTGAGTAAAATGATTTCTCAAATTGTTTTAATGTTGGTCGTTATGTACTTTGCTTGCAAATTATTCTATGTTGATGATTGGCAAGAGGACTCACACTTGTGCCTTAGGCATTTCACTTTAAGTGTTGAGGATTGCCTAAGATGATTCAACACAACCTTGTGCTTTGATTGAAAATTTTGGTTTGCTTGTTGGTAACTTGTTTGCAAAATTACTCTATGTTGATGATTGGCAAGAGGACTCACACTTGTGCCTTAGGCACTTCACTTTAAATGTTGAGGATTGCCTAAGATGATTCAACTTCCTTTGTGCAATTTTTGTTTAAAAATGCAAATGCTAGTTCTCTAACTTGATTAATCAATTTTGGCTACAAAATGACTTGTTATTGCTTTCTTTTGGTCACTTGTGATCATGCAAATGCGATGTTCATTCTAGGTTAATAATTTGTTTTGTGTTGATGATTTGGTAAAAGGACTAGACACTTATGCCTTTGTGCATTGTCTCAAATGTCAAGGATTACCAAAAGGGATTCAACCTTGTGTTTTATCTTGTGTTGATGCCTATTTGAATTAAACTTTTGCATTATCTATTTGTGTGCCTATTCTTGCAATCTATTTGGTTAATGTTGATCTTGCATGTTCATGGCCATTAAATGTTAGATGACTAAGCGTCATTCTTGTGCACCAGTGTAGTAATGGTTAAGGTATATGCTTACGCTTGCATTGGTGATTGTTTTGCTTGCAACTTGTTAAAGTTTACACTTTGGTTCTTGATTTGGAAATTGATTTGTATTCTCTACTTCTTTTTCTTTTGGATGCCACGCCATCCCAACAAACTTTTGTGATCAATATCACCCTCCAATTCTCTTCCTCTCTTCTTCAAGTCGTTTCTTTTTCCAAATTAAAACTTTTCTTCAAATTGTTTTTCTATAGCAATCAAATTTTTTCAAAGATCAACAACAAACCTTTTTGAAAATTCATAAAGAGTCAAGTCGGACGTACGGCCGGTGTTGACTAGCGTCCTAAGATTGGAGTTGTACAGCTCAAACATCTTGGGATACTTATGAGAATTAAAACAAGTAATTAACAACTTGAACCCTTTTTTAAAAAAAAATGAGTAAGGAATCAAATCGGATGTACATCCGGGATCGGTTAGCGTCTTAGGGTTAGCGAGCTGTACAGTTCGTGCGAGCCTAAGATACTTGCTCAAATAAAAGTAATCAACCTCACAACAAATCCTTTTCTTCAAGTAATTCAAACCATTCTCAAAAAGTAGGGGGCACGTCGTCTGTACAGGCGAGGATGTTTGTTGTTTTAGGTCTAGTGAACTGTACAGTTCAGGACCGAGAACCCCTACAATAAAAAAAAAGAACCAAAGTTTCTCGACTCAAGAGAACTACGTAAGCTTTGAATTCTCCATCGCACCGGGAGATACGTAGGAGCGGGTCACATCCCGTCAAGCACACTTTTAAAAAAAAAAATATAATATAAAGATTCTTCTTTTCCCCTGTTTTCAAAAACATTTTCTCAAATAAAAAAAAGAAGTAGAATGAATTGTTTCAAATCAACTCTGTCAAAACCGCACATCAAGTTAAAGGTTCCCTTTCGGTAGAAAGGAGGTGTGGGATGCTAATACCTTCCCCACACCTAACCGACCCCCGAACCTACATCTCTAGTTCTCAAAGGACCACCCGCCTTAAAAAGGACCCTTTTTCAATGTTTTGGTCCCTAAATAAAAAATGTTGATGGCGGCTTCACAAATTTTCACGTTGTACGATGAAAGGTCCAATCCGGATTTTTTTCGGGGTGCAACAAGGGGTACGCGTGATTCTCTGGGAGTCCAACGTCACAACAACTTCAAGAGGGAGCTTAGTAAATTAATCATGCAAGAAAAGGTTTTTTGGAAGCAGCGTACTAAATCTTTTTGGTTGAAGGATGGGGATCTAAATACCAAATTTTTCCATGCCACGGCTACTTGTAAAGCAAAGCGTAAATGGGTTGCCAAGCTTAGGAGGGATAATGGGGTGGTAGTTGAAGATCAACCTCAAGTGAAGGCTACAGCTGTGAGTTATTTTCAGGAGCTCTTTGCAAGAAGGGATGGGATTTATGATCCTGTAATTAACGCTCTCAATCCTTTCGTTAATGATGAGGATAATGCTGTTCTGCTTCGACCGTTTGAGAAGGAAGAGTTTAAGTGTGCACTGATGCAGATGGACTCTGATAAGGCTCCGGGTCCAGATGGTTTTAATCCTGGTTTCTATAAGCGCTTTTGGGATGACTTTGGTGATGAGATTACTACGGCGTGCACTTCTTGGCTGAATACTGGGCAGCTTCCGCCTACTCTAAATGATACAAATATCGCTCTAATTCCAAAAGGTGATAATCCTGAGTCTATGAGGGATTGGCGACCAATTGCGTTATGTAATGTTCTCTACAAGATCGTTTCCAAGGTACTTGCTAACCATCTTAAACTTATTTTACATCAATGCATCTCTCTTGAACAGTCCGCTTTTGTCCCCGAGCGCTCTATTTTAGATAATGCAATGATTGCTTTTGAAGTTATTCATTATTTAAAAAACAAGCGTAAAGGTAAACAAGGTGAGGTTGCACTTAAAATTGATATGAGCAAGGCCTATGATAGAGTAGATTGAAACTATTTATTTTTGGTACTTAAGAAGCTTGGATTTGATGATGTTTGGATTGGCTGGATTAGGATGTGTGTTGATTCTGTTTCATACTCTGTTATTGTTAATCATGATTCTGTTAGACCCATCTTTCCGAGTAGAGGGCTCAGGCAGGGGGATCCTTTATCTCCTTATTTGTTCATATTGTGCTCTGAAGGTCTGACAGCTCTTATTCACTTGGCTATTGCTAGAGGCGATATCCATGGTGTTGGTATTTGCAGAGGGGCCCCTATTATTTCGCATTTGTTGTTTGCAGATGATTGCTTTCTTTTCTTCCGGGCTAATCAAACAGAGACTGATAATATGAAGGCAATCCTAGATACCTATGAGCAGGGTTCAGGTCAGCAAATTAATTTTCAAAAGTCAGAAGTATTTTTTAGTCGTAATGTTAATCAGATTAGTCGTGATTATTTGACCAACTCTTTGGGTGTTAACGCTTGTTTGGGAATAGGTATGTATTTGGGTTTGCCCTCTATGATTGGTAGATGCAAGAAGGCTCTATTTAAGTTCATCAAAGATAGGATATGGAAAAAAACCAATTCTTGGGGTGGTCGATCTCTTTCTAAGGCCGGTAAGGAGGTTATGATAAAGTCAGTTTGCAATCTATTCCCACTTATTTTATGAGCTTATTCTTACTACCTTCTTCCCTTGAAGATGAAATTGAGAGCCTCATCAACGGTTTCTGGTGGGGTGATGGTGGAGCAAATGGAAGGGGTATTAGGTGGATGTCGTGGGATAAACTATGTGTTGACAAAGATCATGGAGGTATGGGCTTTCGAAGTCTCTACTTTTTAACGTGGCTCTGTTCGGTAAGCAAGGTTGGAGGCTTATGTCTTACCCTCAATCCCTTGCTTCAAGACTCTACAAAGCCAAATATTATCCAAGTTGTGACTTTATGCATGCCGTGAAGGGGAGCAACTCTAGCTTTGTTTGGAGGAGCATTCATGAGGCTCGTTTGGTCCTTGTTGAGGGATGTAGATGGAGGGTTGGGGATGGTTCTAAAATTCCTATTTACGGTGAGAAATGGACGTCAAACTTGCAACCTATCATAGCGGCAGATTCAGCCAACTTTAATCCTTTTATGCGAGTTTGCGATTTCATAGAGCCTAATTCAAAGACTTGGCGGACGGATGTTGTCTGTTCATTATTTACTCCACAAGTGGCTGATGGTATTCTTAGAACTCCTCTGTTCCAAGTTATTGATGAAGATATGTTAGTGTGGGCACCTGAGAAGTCGGGTATCTATAGTGTTAGAAGTGCCTATCAATTGTTGATGAATACTGTGCTGCAGACAGACCACCTTTATTCAACTGGGAATTGGAAAGCTATTTGGAAGATTAATATTCCCCCAGAAGTGAAACATTTCTTGTGGCAGTTGTGCAGGAATGTTTTACCGGTTCGCTCCAACTTGGTCCACAGACATATCACAGTGGTGGAGGATTGCCCGTGGTGCGCAGGTGTTGCTGAAACAGAACGTCACCTATTTGTCTCTTGCCCCAAGGCCACTGCTTGCTGGAATGTCTTAGGAATCAACACTCTAATTAATGATCTAGCCACTAGTTTTGTTACTTTTGCTGACTTTTTCTTTTCAGTGATGAAGGTCCTTAACAATGACTCTAGAGTGGGCTGGTGCATGACTTTATGGAGCTTGTGGCAAGCTAGGAACGAATGTGTCTGGAATAATAAGAAGATGGATACAAATGGTAGGCTGGTTCTACTTTGTTTAGCGATTGGTCAAAGGCTCGCGGTCTAGCAAGCCTAGATGGAGAGCGTACTGAGCCCAGGTCGAGCGCTCCATTTGACTCTTGGAGCACGTCGAGAGCTGGTTATGTCAAATGCAACATTGACGCATCCTTCTCGCTGACTGATAATATGGTCGGCATTGGCTTATGCCTTCGGGATGACCATGGGAGTTTCATTGGAGCCAGGACACACAGCTTCACGCCGATAGTTGATGTTCTATTGGGTGAGACCATGGGTTTGCATTTGGCGATTCTTTGGGTCCGAGAGCTAGGATATAAGGACGTCATTTATGAGATGGACGCGAAGATGGTGGTTGATTCCTTTAATTCGACTAAGGCTTTAATTTCTGAATTTGGTTGTTTAATTTCAGCTTGTAAGACAATTTTTCCTTTTTTTAGTAACAACTCTCAAGTTAAGTTTGCTAGGAGGAATGCTAATAATGTTGCTCATACCCTTGCTGGGGTGGCCTTATTTACAGCTAGTCCCCAAGATTAGTATAACATTCCTACATGTGTTCCCGCTTTGATTTTGAATGAAACGCACTAAGTGCCTTTTGTCAAAAAAAAAATAATAATTAGCAAAGATTAAATAAAATTTGAACTAAAATTGGATAGGGGCCGCGCGAACGCAGGCCCCCACTATCACAAATTATGATGTAGGCTCCACCACATTGGGTAGACCTTAGATGGGCACCCCTCCTAAGTGCAATGGAGGTCACCAACCTAGGCCATGGGCCATCTTGATCACCCATTGACCCCATCCAGGTAAGTATGTTTTAATGAGCCAATTCCTCTTTATTTAAAGCATAATTAGCATAGCCGCAACTCTAACTTCAGCAATGTGGGACTATAATAACCAACCACTTTTTGCAACGGTGAATGATACAATCCCTTGATTCACTTACTTAGAAAGTTAGAATATGGTTTGTGGTTTCCTCTTCACACAATACTCACAATTGAGTCATTCTCCGTAGATAATGTATTTGTTTTTATCTTTCTTGTTAGAATGCTGGAAGTGTTCCATAATCCTGTCCATAACTCATTTTGCAATTTTGTTGAATATATACAAGAGACATTTCACAGTAAACATTATTGCACTAGTACTCTAATTTATTCATCATAGCCCCCTGCTTCAATTCTGAAGTTTTATTAACACCCTCTCTGACCCCAAAATTTCTTTGTTGAATTTGAGTGTCTTTATGATATATAACATGTTCCATAAGGTGTATTTTTGTGATATCCTTGGACGTTTTTTTGACAAAGGTATGCTCGGAAGTTGAAGGGTTTTGTTATATGTTGTGTACTTGTGTTGCTACACTGCTGAAATTGTGTGGTCCTATGTTTCTGAGTTTAACGCAAAATCCTCCCAAACAGCAGAGAAATGTTGCAAAAGAGCTATGAGTAGCACCATGAGAGCACCAGTTTGAACAATTAAACAACTTGCAGGATTGGATCATCAAAATAAAAAAGAACCAGGGGCGTTTTCACTTGCTTAGCAAGCACTTTCACCCTTAAAAAAAATATTCATTTATGTTATATGTAAATTTTATTTTGACTCGGCTTAAATATGTTTTAGGCCCCTGCAAATATGGGGTGTTTTGGTTTAAGCCCCTGCAAATTTTTTTTTATTTATAAACTCTTGCAAAATGACACGTTTTGTTTTAAGCCCTTCTGTTAGCAAACTGTTAGTGAGACGTTAAAAATCTCTTCCACGTGTGTTTTTTATTTTATTTTAAGCCCCTGCAAAAATATATTTTATTTATTAGACCCTTTGAAAATATTTTTTTTTGTTTAAGCCCCTGCAAATATACACGTAGAAGATATTTTTAACTTCTCACTAAAAGTTTGCTAACAGAAGGGCTTAAAACAAAACGTGTCATTTTGCAAGGGCTTATAAATAAATAAAAATTTTGCAGGGGCTTAAACCAAAACACCCCATATTTGCAGGGGCCTAAAACATATTTAAGCCTTTTGACTCTTTCAATTTAAAATTTTACACTCTTGGCCCTTCTCAATTGCACTGTGTTGGACTCATTCTCACTGTACCAAACTTAGTGGCCCAAACCCTTGCTTTAGGCCTCACTAAAAACTCTTTTTTTTACTCTTAATTAGGACTCCAAATAAGCTTTTCTTAATTCAAAAACGCCAAAGAAAGACTTCACCAATCTAGTGTAGCACCACTGGTCAAAAGCAAGACAAGACTGGTCTATTTGTTTCACCACCCATTCTTTTATCTATCATTTGTTTGGCACTTTTCAAGTACTGCTTCACCATTGGGAGCATATCCATACAACTCTTGCTTATTCCAATGTTAAATTTTCAAATTATTAGTCTCACCATCTCATTATAAGTAACGGGGTTCGCTGTACAGTTTGGTTTAATTCTAACTGAAAAAGTCATCTGAACTATAAAGTAAAAACATATGTAGTTTCGTTTGGTTGGGTTGGCTTTCTTAAAAATATCCGAACCAATCTGAACCGAATCAACACGGTTTTGATTAGTTTGGTTTTTACGAATCAAAAAATATAATTTAATCTAAAGTTAAATTAATTAATTTAAATCTAAAGAGCCAAATATAAAAAAATAACGTGATTATTATTTTATTCACATATGAATGTGCAAACTTGAAATGTATAGAAAACGAATGTTCAAGTGGATAAGGTTCATACAACACAAAATGCAATTGACTTCATAACCAAAGTGGACCCTCTAAGTAAGTTCAAGCAGTGTTTGAACTTGCTTAATGTTGATGCTGGTTAAGCATTAGACCCTGGTCTAAGTAAAGGGCTCGAATTTCTTAAATCAGCAGAAGCTCGAGCTTGTCAAGGTGGAGATTTTTATTTCACAAGTAGCAAACTCATGGTATTAGAGTTATTGGGATATTTTATTCCCTTGTTAACCCCATCATACCCCTTAAATTGTTGTAAAGGTTGTTTGGGTAGTTTTATTCTGTTAAACCAAAGATGACTCAAGTCGTTCACTATAAAATGACCTTGAGTGTAGTGAGGTGATTGACATTTTACTCGAAAAAGAAATCTGTAACTAAGAGGAAAGAGTCACAAGAGGATTAAAGTCTCATATGCGTTACGGTTGTTACGAAATTGGAAAAATACTGGGGATATTGTAAGCAATAGGGTTTGAAGCCCATTGTGGAGTAATTGGTGGCTAAACTAATTCAATAAATTTTGTTCTAATTAAGCAATTTGCTTAGACCCTCAGAGGTAAGCATTAATCTCGTTGTTGAACTAGGTGATCAGAGATTAAATCGTTTGTTCTTTACCTCTTTTACCTTCACATTGTAGCCTTGTTGTGAACTGTGAGAGAATCTTGAGCGTTGCTACGTTTCTGGCATTGAATTACAAACTTTTTTTTGGTGAACTATTCCATTACGAACTTGTAGAGTGTTGTTGCTTCACTTGGTGGGAATGAACTCTTCTTATTCGGGTTCATCTTTTGGGTTTGCACGTCTCGAACCCTAGTTTTCTCTTTCTTCATTTCGTGTGTATGTGCTTGTTTGAAGTGAACCAAGTGTGTGTGACCCCAACGTGTTTTGCTTGAAATACATCTTTCGACTGATTTTTTATTAGGGCCTAAATTTCGTGTTATAAACCATTGGGTAATAGCCAAATAGTGCCTTAAAACTAGGTCCATGCTTTTCCCACATCCCTCCCTACTCACCCCACATCCCCTAACCCTGCGAAAAGACCAAAAGGCCATTAATGAAATGCGCAATTCTCGCCGATTCGGTTACGGGCAACCGAATAAATTCGGTTATGGGAAACCGAAGGTGTATTATTTGGCACACACCCCTCTTTTCACTATTTAGAGGATTCGATTGCCCCAACCGAATATATTCGGCCCAGGGCAGCCGAATATGCGTTATTTTTTAAAAAAAAATATTGAACGACTCAGATTCCACCGACACTTTTGATCAACGGCTCACAACTAGTCAAACGTGTCAGGAAAAGGAGTGGATGACATTTCCTTTGGAAATTGTGCCCCATTGGATAGAAAATTAATGGCTCAGATTTGTGATCTAAAATTTTGATCAACGGCTCATATTTCCCCACACCTATTATAAATTGGGCTTCCGCTTTCCCTTCTACTTCACAAAAACCATAACCCCTTCTCTTCTCTGCTTCTTCTTCTCCACCAACCCCCCCACCCGCTGTAATGGAACACCTTCTGGAGTGGAAGTTGTGTCCAACCCAGAGATCCTCAGACAAATATCTAACTGTCCTGCATCGCCCTGGAACAGTCACGGAGAGAGCCGATGGAGCAGGGACTTGCCAAGTATCGTTAGTTTCTTAGTTGTTTTTTAATTGTTTCGTTGTCCTTTCTTTATGTTGTTTTTTTATCGCTTTGATGTATTTCATGTTTCACGTACGGTTACACTTTATAATATTAAAATTGTGGCAAAATTACACTAGAGGACCTTTAAGTTATTTATTTGTAACAAGTTGGACCTTTAAGTTTTTTTTGTAACAAATAGGCCCTTTTAATGATTTCTCTAGCTTATATATTTTGATGTAATGCTACTTTATATATGCTGACTACTCTAGCTTATGTATTTTGATGCAAACAAACATATTTTGGTGTATTTTAATGTAATGAACGATATTACATTTTACTAAAAGGGCCAACGGTGTCAACGTCGGGCAACTTAAAGAGCCTATTTGTTACAAAAGAAACTTAAAGGGCCAACTTGTTACAAATAAATAAGTTAAAGGTCCCCTGGTGTAATTTTGCCTAAAATTGTTGTTTAATTTAAACTGTACTGTAAACCGAAATATAAATAACAAAATATTTATTTATTACTAAATCAGTTTTGGGGATTACAATTATTGATAAACGAAATAACAACACTAAAAAACTAAAAATGGGTAACACAAGAGCCGGATACAGCATCACTCGCAGTATCACTGTCACTCCCACTCCCATCATAGCCGGCCAAGAATACC
The DNA here is from genome assembly GCA_963573325.1 of Astragalus glycyphyllos. NCBI lineage: Eukaryota > Viridiplantae > Streptophyta > Magnoliopsida > Fabales > Fabaceae > Astragalus > Astragalus glycyphyllos. Next base: position 51,070,752 of record OY754312.1, on the reverse strand, counting down.
CAATAATCGGGGTCAGTCGAGTCACTCCCATCAGAGGCAACCGCGGGCATAATCCTGGCGACATTAAACAGCCCAGTCCGAACGTATGTTACAGAGACTTCCACACTCTCAACACCTTCTTACGCTTGGCAGATGGCATGCGTATCAATAAGGATGTTGCCATAGCGCCTGTTGCTGACACCAAAAATTTCAAGGCCAACGTCCAAGCAAAAACAAAAGTCTTTAGGCAACTCTAGTCTCCAAATGTCATCTGGAATGGAAATCTTCCCATCATTTCGTTCAATCAAGGTAACGAATAGGATCATACTTGCAACCGAACGTATTAAAACAACACAATCAGTATCAGCATGATTCGGTTGACCTCAACCGAATGGATTCGGTTGACCTCAACCGAATGGGTTCGTTTTTCTTCGTCCCCAGACCCATTCGGTTGAGGGCAACCGAATCTGTCGCATGCGAGCCAGAACTCAGAAAACAAAGAAACAGAAACTTAAAACCATGAAAAATAACATAGGAAAGTGAGGGAGGGAGTACCTGCTTACGAAATTGAGGTTGGGACTTTGAAATCAACGATTGAGAGGGAGAGGAGGGAGAGGGAGGCGGAGAACTCTAGGGAGAGGAAGAGGGTTTTGGTTGGGGTGTGTTTGGGTGAGTGTGAGAAGGGGTGTGTGTTAGGCCACCAGCCTAACGATCGCTAGCTAATTAGGAATTTGACGCCAAAAAGAATTGGAAAAGGAATGAAAATGGGATATTATTGATATGGTATGAAATGAATACAATTGGAGAGAATAGGCTCCCCGCCCTCCGGCCTCACCCGGTCACGACTAAATTAATAACTACCAACCAACTATAACCAACTATAGGCTTCCAATACATGGGGGGAATAGGAGGGGAAGGCCTAACAAATTAATAACTACCAACCAACTATAACAAACTTTTCTAACAACCCAACAAACTATCATAACTTCCCTAACTACCTAAAACTAACTCACTTGGAACCCCCACTTACACCAGGACTAACAATACCGCCCCCTTGAGAAACAACCGTCTCCTCAAGGTTGGCTCTAGAGAATCGCTCCGTCTTGTAATCAATGGGTTCTCCACAAGTTAGCTGTTGTCGTGTTGCTTTGAGGGATTGCCTGTGGCTCCAAACCTTGACCTTGTCTACAATAGGTTCTTCACATCCCGTTGTTGCTCCTTGTGTTGGGTGCTGCCGCCATCCCAACACCTGTTCCCTCCACTTAGTATTCCTCATTCTTCCCCTAGGACCACCGTCCCCTTGAAAACTAGACTTGTCCTCAAATCTGGGCATAGTTACTTCTCATACTCCCTTGAAGTTCATTTCTTTTAGTAAACCACGAGGAGCAAGATTGTGGAAAAAATTTGAAGCACGCATAAATCCAATCCCATCAAAATTCATAATCTCATGTGAAGTAAGTCTAATGAAAAAGTTAATGATGACGAAAGGAGCACTAAATGTGGTGCTTAATTCTCCTATTGTGGGAGGCAAATTTAACTGACCAATGAATGATTGCCAAGAAAGAATAAAAGACCCATAGTGATGCTTGGGATTTAAGTGTTTACCCTTTAATTGATCCTCAAATTTAATGCAACGAAGTTGTGCTTGTATTGGGTTCAACGAAATTAAGCGTTGAATCACACCTTTTGGTCCCTCAACATAAGCTTGTGGGGGAAGGACATCCCTTTGTGTTTCCCAATTCTTTCCTTTGTCATATACAAAATTAAGCAGCCCATAGATTTGGGGAGAATCTCTCCAAGATCCTTCATACACAATCTTAGGACGCTGCTGCCAGTCATCATATGCATCAACAATTTGTCCTTCCCAAAAAAAATTTAATAGGAATTCCAGGAGGATTGTCTTTATCATACCTGGAAAAAAAATTCATAGCAATTCCAGTATGATTGTTTTCGCATTAGGACATCCCCTTTGATTTCTTCCTTCTTCCCGTGTCACTCCATTTCTCGCCCTTCACCATTCTTGAGAGCGCTCAAGTCCGGCGGCTTTGGTGGCGGAGGTGGTGGGATAGACTCCGTCATAGCATGCATCTTCAAATCTGCGGCCTCATGCGATCGATTCCCGAATTCCAAATCTGATGTCATTCCCTCTATTCTTGACGAAACATCCGTTCGAACCAAGCAAACAAAAGTGTCATCGTTGCCCTTTACTCCTTGAACGGGCTTTCCTTCGCTTTTCTCAAACGTCACCACATATTTTGGTTTTTCCTCAACAACTCTTTTGTTAAGTAAATTCTTGCCATCACCAGAAATGTCTTTCTCTTTTGTGAATTCAAGAACATGACTCTTTTTTATTCTTGATTTGGTTCTTGGGTTTCAGTAGTTGCACTAACGATCTCAAACCCATCTCTTTGCTCATTAGAACCATTATCCTTCATCGTGTCTTCATTCTTTCTAAGTTCTTGAAGAGCATTCATAACTTCATCAAATCCCCTTGTCATAACTTCCTTGAATTTGTCTAATCGACTATCTATCCTTTTCTCCACTACAGCCAACTCCGAAACGTCGTCGTGCGCCATGGTTAACCGATCTGGCTGGCTTCCCTCGAACATCCGGCAGGTCGGACCAATTGTTAGGCCACCAACCTAACGATCGCTAGCTAATTAGGAATTTGACGCTATAAAGAATCAGAAAAGGAATGAAAATGGGATATTATTGATATGGTATGAAATGAATACAATTGGAGAGAATGGGCTCCCCGCCCTCCGGCCTCACCCGGTCACGACTAAACTTAAGGTATGATCAAAGATACTCAAAGATACTCAAAGGGTATGGGCTTCCAATACATGGGGGGAATAGGAGGGGAAGGCCTAATAAATTAATAACTACCAACCAACTATAACAAACTTTCCTAACAACCCAACAAACTATCATAACTTCCCTAACTACCTAAAACTAACTCACTTGAAACCCCCACTTACACAAGGACTAACAGTGTGAGGGAGGGAGAGGGAAAAATAGTCTTTTTTAGTGAAGGGTATTTTGGGGATTAAAGGGGTTGGGGGGTGTGGGGTGAGTAGGGTGGGGTGTGGGATAAGCCAAGCCCTAAAATTAACACTTCTTTATTTTCTCTCTCTATGTTTCACCTTTATTAACACTTATTTTGAGAGAATATATCGTGAGTACACTACTACAATTTAGGCTTTTCGCATCGGTTAAAAATGGCTTTTCGCATCAGGTCTGTGTTCGTTATAAATTCAGGTGATGTTAAACGTACACACCTTTTACATCAGTTACGGACCTGATGCGAAAAGTATTTTTCGCATCAGTTGTATTACAACCTGATGCGAAAAGTCCTTTTTAATTAGATTTTAGCGTTTTTGGCATCAGAATTTGAGAACCACCTAATGCGAAAAGTATTTTTAATATCAGTTGTTTGAAAGACCGATGTTAAAGGTTCCCTTATTAACATCAGGTTCTTGGGAACCGATGTTAAAACTAACCTTTTTTAAAAAAATAATTGTTTTTCTCAACAGCTAACAAATAGTAACATTAACATTCAAGGACAAAATGAATACCCCTGTCAGAAAAGCAAGAACAAAATGAATAGTGCAATTGTGCTATTGCAACAAGATTTAAAGCCTAAATTATGATAACGGAAACAAGAATTCCAATTCTTTTCACTCACTAATAGTTATTGCAATACAGTCAATAACAAAATAGCAAAATAGACATTTCAAGATCTTGAACCATTTTCAAATTAAGTGAAAACGAAAACACATTCAAACATAAGGTGCTAGTTGCTTTACAATATGCTAAGAAAGACTATTCATTTTATAATCTAAGGCAACTGAAGCTCCACTTCACCAAATTCAACATTTCAAGAAATAGACAATCTCACAAACTCAGCATCTCCAATTTTGTCATCCAAGCAAAATTTGTCCTTGTCAGTCATCATCATATATACAAAAGTCATGTTATTAGTTCTTTAGAAAACCTCATCAGTTGCTGTCCCTAGCTCCGTTACTTTCCCCAGCTCCACGGCTCTCCTCTTTACCCCATGCGCCACAAATCTTCTCTTCTTCGATCTCTTTGACCTGCAAGATGCAATCCCAAATACCAACCGCTTTTAGAGAGAGTTGGCTACCACAACGTGTTTGATAGTTGTCACGCGGTGCTCTGCTTCCGAAGAGCCCATGCGGCGCTAGTGTTTGGAAGAGAATGAGAGTTACGGTCAGTGACTTGCCAAGTTAGGGTTTTGTTAACTTTGTCACACTTTTGACATCGGTTGCAAGGTAACTAATTTTAAAAATATGTTCTATAACCATTTATTTACAAGATTGCCACCGAGTTCTCACTTTTGACATCTGTCATTTGGTAACTAATGTTAAAAGTGTGTTTTATGCACCATTTATTTACAAGTTTGCCACCGTGTTTTCACTTTTGACATCAGTCATTTTGTAATTGATGTTAAAAACGTGTTATGTGCGCATTTTAATTACAAATTTGCCACCTTGCCCATTTTTAACATCAGTTCCATTTTAACCGATGTTAAACCATGATGTTGAAAGCCTCTTTTCCACTAGTGGTATATCATTACAACAACAAAAAAAATGTGTGACTATTAAATTGTCATCCTTAATTAATTGGTAGCCGTCCAAGGATAATTAATAGAGATCCAAAAAAAATCGTTTTATCCAATGTCTCTGCCGAATTTGATGCAAACCAAACCATTCTCTTTGTCGCCACTTTCTATTTGAATTTTCTCTGCCTCTCTTTCTTCGAATTTTATGTTGTCTTATATATCATCCACATCTATGCTGTATTCCCTTCAATCATTCTTTTATAAATTCATCAACATCTTCTCCATGTGTTACATTTTTCTTTAGCATTTGGATCTCTAATTGCTAGTAACAAAGAAAACTTCAAAGCAATAAATGGCTGACTGGGCTCCAATTATTATAGGCTTGATCCTATTTGTGTTGTTTTCTCCGGGATTACTGTTCCAGCTGCCAGGCAAAGGCAAGGCAATTGAATTCATCAATTTCCAAACAAGTGCCATCTCCATCTTTGTTCATTCACTTCTCTTCTTTGGCTTTATGGTTATCTTCTTAGTTGCCATTAAAGTTCATATAGGTAGTGGTTAATTCATTAACCTGTATTACAGCACTTATATATATATATATATATCTTGTTGAGCTTTTTATTTTGTAGTGAGCAATTTTTGTATGGGAACTATATATTTATAGACACAACTAATTAATTAAATAGTAAAGGATTTGATGTCTTTTTTATTAATATTTTAATCTATTCGGGTTTTTATTTATCATGTCTAAATTAAGCCACTGTGATCAAACTATAATATTAAACCAATACAATTCCTTTGTCTCTCAGTAGTCAGTACATTTATAGCATTTGTCAGTATCTTGATAAATATTTAATTTATATATGCTGATATATATATATATATATATATATATAACAATGAAGACAAATGAAGATAATAAAAAGCTTGAGTTATGCAAACAACTTCATATTATGGTATGGTGACTTTTACGGTAATTTCAAATCTTTTTTGTATAGGAATTAAATCCTAAGATAATTGTTTAAATTTAAAGAATTTACAAACAAAATTGAAAACCAAAAATAGATCAGAATAATGTTTCTTCAAACCCCTAGAGGAATAGAGATATAATAAGAACAATAGCTATAGGGTCACATTAAGTGCAACATCCTTGTGCAAGTGCAACCTGAAAAGAACCAACAACAAAACGACCCAATAAAGATAAGTTGGAGACAAATGCAGCGACATAGAAAACAAGCACCAAAAGAACAACCCAAGGCAACATTAATAGCCCAACAAGGAAAATGACAGACCCAAAAAGCATGAATGCTAGTGATATGCCTAGAAACAGAGATGCGAATGCTGCTGGAGAATCCTGCGGGAGTGTGTACAATGTTGTCCACCAAGGCTGTCTCTTAGAAGAAGCAGCTAAAGAAGAAGAGTATCTATGTTGCGTGGAGAAAGAAAAGGGTAATGGGAAATTGAGAGTGTGGTTGATCATGGAACAGAGCTCGTTTAAGACTCTTGATTGGTTGTCTTCTTCTTCGTCTTGGTGCTTCATGATTCTTTCTTGTAAAAACTTCATTCAAACTCAACAAAAATAAATTGAATTGATGGTATATAATATGAAATTATGATATAATTTCTTGTAAAGGGGTGGATTGTAAAGGAGAATTTGAAAGAGAGCGAAAATGGTCTTATATTGAGTAGCCTGAAACTTGAATTGATTTTTTATGACAAGAAAAGCTTGAATTGAGGGTATATATAGTATTAAATTATGATATAATTTTATTTGATCAAAAAAATTGTGATATAATTTTGTTCTACGTAAATTCTAGGCTAAATGACACTTTTGATCTTTTATCTTTGCTCAAAATTTTACTTTTGTCATTTATCTTTTTTTGGTCCGTTTTAGTCCCTCATCTTTTATTTTTGTTTTATTTTGGTCTTTGCTGCTAGATTTTATTAACGGACGCCACGTTGGTGGTTAACTGCTGACGTGACGTATTAAATTCATTAAATCACGTGGCGTTCATTGATTGAGGTTGAAAAAAAAAATTATTTAATTCTAAATCATTTTACATTTAATCAATTAAGTTTTTTAAATTATAAAAATCAAAAACAAAAAACTAATAGTAACATTAAAACTAAACTATCAATTAAAACATTTCAGAAACGGTGGAAATCATCTTCACTACCAAAAATATTTTTAGTTCGTGAATCAGATTCTATAGTGGAAATCATCTTCACTACAAGCTTTTCACAATATTACCAACACACTCAACCTCAATGTTTCAAAAAAAAGACACTCAACATCAACCTCACTCCAAATACCTTGAATCAGATTCTATAGTTTCCTGCACCTGATAATGCGTGAACTGTTGGTTAATGATTTGAAGAAATGACACCGAGAATATCGATGAAGAAGAAGATGGTGAGAAGAATAAAGATAATAGGGTTCACTAATTGGGGGTTTTGGGTTTCAACACAAATCTGGGATGTTCACAGATCTGGGATTTTCGTTCTCAAACCCATTTCGATTTCGTTTTCGTTTTCAAGAACCCTAAATCTGATTTCCAGAATCAAATCGCAGAAGGCCAGAACCAAATCGCAGGAAGGAGAAGAGGTACAGAGGAAAGGACGAGGTGACTTTAACGCTGAAAGAGATTCTGGTGGTGATTGTTTGGGTGTTCTTGTGTTGAAGAAGATGTTTTTTGTTTGAAGAAGGTGTTGAAGATGAAGTTCTTGGATTAATGTTAGTGTTTTTTGTTTGAAGGTGTTCTTGTGTTTTTTGTTAATTTGTGTTTTTATAATTTAAAAAACTTAATTGCTTATGTGTAATTAGATTTGGAATTTGGAATTAAAAAATAAATTTTTTTGCCACATCAATTAATAAAAGCCACATCATTTAATGAATTTAAGATGCCACGTCAGCAGTTAACTGTCAGCGTGGCGTCTGTTAATAAATACTAATGACAATGATCAAAATGAAACGAAAATGAAAGATGAAGGACCAAAACAGATAAAAAAAGATAAAAGACCAAAGTAAAAGATCAAAAGCGGTATTTAGCCTAAATTTTATAAACTCTATATAAACTCTAGGGTTAAATATGTTTTTAGTCCTTACAAAATTTCACTATTTTGTTTTTAGTCCCTATAAAATTTTTCATCGACTTTTAGTCCCTATAAAATTTCATAATTTCGTTTTTAGTCCCTATAAATGCCAACTAGTGTATATCAATTGAATTTTTGAGTGATGTTTTGCATACATGTTGAGGACATTATAAACATCTCTTCTAGAAAAATTTTGAATTTTTTAACAAAGAATAAATTAAATCTAAATTTTTTAAGTGCAAAAGATTCGATAAACAAGTTAAAGGAAATACTAACCTAGAAATCAAATTTTGAGTTTATTTTTTGTGAGGGAGATATTTTTAATATTTTTAACGTGTATGTAAAATATTATTCAAAAATTCTAAAGGTATACACGAGTTTAAATTTTATAGGGACTTAAAACAAATTTGTGAAATTTTATAGGGACTAAAAGTTGACGAAATTTTTTATAGGAATTAAAAACAAAATAGTAAAATTTTGTAAGGACTAAAAACATATTTAACCCTAAACTCTATATGCTATAGGCTAGTGAGAAAGACTTTGTTCCTTTTATTTTATTATTAAAATTTTGATAGATAATATAATAAGACTTTTATGCAATTCAATAAAAATCATTTGTATTCCATTGGATTTTTTCATAAAATCATTAATGGATTCCATTGGATATCTCATATCCGATTGCGAATGGGCAAGAACATGGGGAGTTGGAATGGGTATGTCAGGGCATGGACAGCGTTTTGCCTTCTAAGTTCAAAAATCGAGATTATTGATAAGCTTGCAACGTGAAATGGATGTGTTTTTCTCGTGTTGAGTTGAATTTCTTTTCTTCCTCGTTCAGAAATACAGTGACGTTAAATGTATGTATTTTATTCGAGAGCATTTAGATGAGATGATATTCTAACTTAACTAAGGTTAGTTTGAATCTAGTCTTAAAATTACAGCAGTGTTAAATATTTTTTTGGTAGTGTTTCTCAATCTTTTTTGTAGTGAGCAGTGGCGGAGGATCATGGGAGCGGGGGGGAGCTGTGTTACCTCCAAAAAAAAGTTTTTTTTGACTATAGTCTTACCTTTAGTGACATCGTTTTGTGTTTTTTTACCATACTCCTACCTTTAACAACATCGCAATTATCTTTTGGCTTCCGCAATTATCTCATCGGAGGATAATTTCGGAAGTCATTTTGGCTTCCACATTTATCTTTTGGCTTTTGCTTTTATCTTTTGGCTTCCGCATTTATCTCTAAAATGAGGTAAATCCAGAAATCCAAAAAAATGTGTTCCGAATTTACCTAATTTTTAGCTATTTCGGATTTTTTTTGATTTCAAGGGTAATTTCGTCCATTTGGTCAATTTGGGGGGTATGGGGTAGGCTTAAATATGTTTTAGGCCCCTGCAAATATGGGGTGTTTTGGTTTAAGCCCCTGCAAATTTTTTATTTATTTATAAACCCTTGCAAAATGACACGTTTTGTTTTAAGCCCTTCTGTTAGCAAACTGTTAGTGAGATGTTAAAAATCTCTTCCACGTGTGTTTTTTATTTTATTTTAAGCCCCTGCAAAAATATATTTTATTTATTAGACCCTTGGAATCTTTTTTTTTTTTGGTTTAAGCCCCTGCAAATATACACGTAGAAGAGATTTTTAACGTCTCACTAACAGTTTGCTAACAGAAGGACTTAAAACAAAACGTGTCATTTTGCAAGGGCTTATAAATAATTTTTTTTTTTGCAGGGGCTTAAACCAAAACACCCCATATTTGCAGGGGCCTAAAACATATTTAAGCCTATGGGGTATAAGGAGGGGTACAAAAAAAGCCTAACAAAATTTATGCATATTTCAAGAGGAAAGCTTCCAACAAAGATGAAAATTGTATAGCTTCAACATTTTGGGCAAACTTCGCTACTGTTATAATATTTTAGTTAGTAGTTACGGCACCCCCCAATATTTTGGGCAAGCTCCACCACTGGTAGTGAGTGTTAAATCTTTTAAGAGAGAGTTTTACCGCCCATTGTGATCCTAACTGGCTTGAGGGATTAGTCTTTGCAGTTGCGCGCAAATAATACCAAGTTTATAAAAAGATGTATGTATTTTCTGGTGGCAGATCACCTACACAAGTGAAAGACTTGTGCAGGGTGGGAAAGTGAAGACAAAAGCCAATGATTTGGGCCACTAAAATTTCAAGACAAAGTTTTTACATATGTTTTGTGTATTCGTATATGTGGTTTTTTTAAGTTGTTTAGGACTGGGCCAAGAGGCCCAATCCGCTTGATAAACGACCCAATTCGCGAATGGATCTGGCCCAATGAACGAACCATCATGCGAACTCAGGCAAGACCTGCGAAGCACCCTAGCCCGCGTTTATAAATACTGCTCTACCCCCTCATACGAGATACGTTTTGCTCATTTGTACCTCTCACTGACTTCTTATCGCTGACTTTGTCATTAGAGTGTCTGCAGGTACCCAACCCATCTGAGTCCAACCTCGGAAGAAGACAACGCTGATGAACATTACCTCGGAAAATTCCGACCAATGAAGATATCATCCGATCTTGTGCCAGGAAAAGACTACATCGAGACACAAGATACCAACCGCTGATTACAGATCCCATATCCCGAGGCAAGTTACCCAACATTTGGTGACCACAGATAGAGCTGGCAAAACGGGCTACCCGGCCCACATCGGGCTGGGCTGCATCGGGCTTGGACTTTTACGGTCCGGGCCAAAAAGCCCCAGCCCTATGCGGGCTACGGGCTTTTCGGGCTAGCCCGCATTGTGCGCCATTTTTATTCTATTTCTCTTCAACTCACAGAATAATTGAAAGAAACAAATCAAATTAATCAATTATCATCACTTTTCAAATTTCAATATTTTAGCACCAGTGTAATTTAGAAATCCGATTCTATTGTCTCTGGTTTAGCTTGCTCAAGGCATTCAGCATGAGCATGATAATATTCAGCAACAAAAACTTACTAGAACTTATGCTTCAAGACAGTATTAGTCTAACTTAGATTGTTAGATTTATGAACCACTGAACTACATGGATTTAGTTGACTAGTATCAAACTGTGAGCATAAAACGTTGACATAAAAAGCCTCTTGAAATATCATGAAACACAGATCTTATCATTACTCTAGTCTCTAATATACCTGTATAAAATCATCACTCAAACAGATATTATAATCCTCTTTTATATCATCACTCAAACAGTAGCTAAAAATTCCCTTTTAATGATAATCCACCGTAATGCAAGGCTTAGACTTTTATAATTCTTCTACCAGCAAAGTAAATAAATACTGCAGAATTGTGAGCAAAGAAAATCCAGTAGCTGAAATATAAAATTCCACTAGTAAAAACAATAACATCCAGCAGGAAAAACACAAACATCCAGCAGTAGAAAAACTAATTACGATGATTGGAAACTGTGAGATCATTTGAGAAGTTGAGATATCTATTTACTTTTGCTTGGGAAATTGGTTTCCTATTTTTAATAATAATATTAAAAAGATGAAAAAGAAATTGAAGAGACATTAAGAGGAGGAGGAAGTCAGAAACGTTAAGTCACTCACAAGGCAGCAATAATAATATGCACACCTTTTTTTATTTGCGGGCTTCTGGGTTACCCATGGCCCTGCCGAGCTAGCCCGGCACGGGCTCGAGCTTTTGTGGACTAGGCTAAAAAGCCCGGGTATAAAAACGAGCTCCTTTTCAGGTGCCCAAACCCGACCCATTTTGCCAGCTCAAACCACAGAGGGAGGTGATTATTAAACTCTCAAGTATTGTCCCATGGCTCCACGAGGACGACCCCTGACCCAAAGTCCTCGAAGCGTCGTCGAAGTCGTGCTCAGGCCGGACCAGACTCCCGAAAATAAAATCAGACTCTTGTTCATGACGCATGGGCTCCGCAAGAAGAGCCTATTTCAGATCGATGTTGGTGTTTACCTACCTCACTACCTCGAAGAGTTCATGCGACGGGCACATAGATTCATCGAATATGAAGAGGATGTAACACCCTAATTTTTGGAGCGCTACATAGTGAACCAACCTCTAAATGGATGATGTTTTGAGAAAAATACTCTTCTTGCTTTTTTGAAAACATGGGCATATTTTTTTTTCTTTTGCAACCTTCTTTTAAAATCAAATCAACATTTGGAGACATGATGGAAAACTAACACATACTAAAAGTTCAACTAAATCTTTCCTAAATATCGACCTAAGGCGACTTATGTTTTCAAAGAAGGAACAAGTTGAAAATGTGAATACATTTAGAAGAAAACTATTACATCAGAAACAGGAACATTTTATGCTAGGACCAACTCATACCGTTGATGTACTCTCAATAAATATTCACATCAGAAATACTACTACAAGTGAAATATATTATTAGGATACACCAAAGCCAACAACTCCTATATCGTTGATCACTGACACAAGTGTCCAAAGCAAAGGATGACTGTATATAACAAGTCACGCATCCACATGATCAAAATTCCTCGACAATCTAGCAGTAACCTCTAACCGCATTGATAGCCCATCTACTAGCACTGTCACCACTACGAAAAACAGGGCTGGGTAACATCCATAAAATTGGAGTACCACAGGCAATAGTCATCTTCTAAACCAATGTATAACAACAACAATAATACACCACATGTAATATTTAATATATATAAGTACATAGTATATATGTAAACCAAATCCTTTATAAATCGGAAGCCATGTCAATGCATGTCTATGCATGAATTCACGTGTGCACACAATTGCACTCCCTTTTTTTTGTGGAAGAGGATGCTAGGACAACCCACCAGCATCGGATACTAGGACAACCCATTAGTATTAAGAACTGACTTAACTTACTCTATATTTACAGGAAGGTAGAAAAAGAAAATAATATAAATGTGGGCTGAAATTAGAAGAAATGTTAGAATAAAAGAAAGCAAGCCCAAGCCCAAGCCCATTAATGCAAGAAGGCCAACAATAATAAAAAGAAGAAGATCCTCTTGGAGATTTCAATAAAAAGTGATGCACATGTGACTTGGAGAGAAAGAACGAAACATGGAGTGGATAGCAAGCAACACATATTTAGGAAAAATCTAAATCCTAATATTTAGGGATTGGCATATCTTGCAATTAAAAGTGGAAGTAATCTTGACTTGATCCCTAGCTTGGAGAGAAAGAAAAGGAACCAATATAAAAGGAGGGTTTCACTTGTGAATGAAAAAGCCAGACACCACATACAAAAAGGAGAGCTACACGGACACGGCGGAGGGAGAGAAGATTTTGGTACTCGTTCTTGACACCGTGAGAGAGCTCTGGAGCAGAATAAGGAGATTAAAGACAAAGATTAAGACTTTCTCTACATCCGGGTTATTCTTATTTTTGTAATTCATAAACCTTATTTTTATTTCTTTGTTCTTGACTATTATGGATACCTAAATCCTCTTCTAGGGTCTTAGGTGAATCTTGCATGATTAGAGACTTCTTTATGTTCTAATTTCTGGTTTGAATTCTTATTTTTATTTTAATTAACATTGTCCTATTGTTTTTATCACATAATTAGGATTAGCTACCCTTTTCATGTTCATAATCAATTAGTTGATCAGCAACCGTACTGCAATTAGTTGGTGGACCTATAGGATAATTGGGGCTATAATCAATTCAACCTTTTTGTACTTTAAGCTTTTCTTGAATTTAAATTCTAGCATGACCAAACTAGGGTTAATTTAGAAAAAAGAATATTAATCGCGAATGACCAAACAGATTAATAGCTTTAGTAAATGGATTGGTAATTAAATAAAATAAGGGAATTCACATAGAATTAGACATAGGGGAATCGAAGCTTGCAAGTGAAACCGCGACCCTAGACCTCTCTCCACTAATTAAATATTTACTTTTAATTCTTGTTAATTATTTCTTTTTATTTTAGTTTCTATATCACTCAATTATTTGTTCATCTAAACAATATAAAATCTAGACTAGTTTAGTACTTGTTAATTAATCCCTGTGGCGACGATATCTTTTATACTACTTCTGCGAAAGAGTACACTTGCTCTAAGTGTGTTTTTAACGCAACAACAACCCACTAGCTCCCAAGACACTGGGACAACCCACCAGATCTATACAAAAAATCCAATGCATGCCTCAATGCCATGATCAATCATGATTTCAACAAAAGAATACGAGTTCATCAGTTAACGCTAGTTCAATAACAACCATAAGCACACATAGTCAATACTACACATATTACAATCAACAAACAACAGTCAAGCACATCAACAACACTTGTCTCAACGACATTCCACATATAAACATACAATATAACGAACAATCATTTAGATGCCCTTACCTCAAATGTTTTCCTAAAATTACTGAAACTCACTGACCCGCTTGAAGTATCCGCTCGACCAAGGAGAAACCTTCAACATAAATAATACAAATTCTCATCTCAGATTCTTAGTCTAATGTTTAGGTAAGCTTCATAGCTTCCTGTTGTTACTAAGGGTTTCAGAAAGACTCCTTACTAATCCTTATGAATACTAGTTCAAGAGATGGTAACTAAGGTTTCTAAACCACTAGCCGTTTGTAACTAATAATTTTTCAAAACTTTTTTTCAAAGAAACATAAAGCCTAAAACTTTAAAAGTAACTTTGAAACTTCCAAGAACCAACCTTTATCAAAACACCAGTTTTTTTTTTCTTAGTATCCAAAACATCAAAATTAACACATTTTTTTTTTCAAACATCAATACCATCCTTTATTTTCAAAACATCAAAATACATCATCAAGCTCAACTTAACATAAAGTTAATATCTTTACTATCAAGAATCTAATATTTAGTGTTTTGAAAACAACTCAAAACCTTTAACTTAGATCGCCTTCCAAAAGTATTGTTCCTAAACACTTTCAAATACTTTGCCTCAAAATGATGATGACTTCAATTCAACCAGAAACTTCATATATCCTCATTGAACTCATTCTGAAAAAGTTGAATGAGTCTAAGTGAATGTTACTTAACACTTAACAAAAGAGTTCTTTTTCACAAATCTACATGATATCTTTATCTTTATCTTTAAGCTAAAGTAAATGCTTTTCATCAATCTTGATCAAGTAAAACAACTTATTAAATAATATTTCTATACATGAAAGCTTTGTCTTAATCAACATAATAGCTCACAGAAATCCTTTTCTTCATGCTTCTTTATTTAAAAAGGTTAAGAAATTCGATTTTGTAACTAACATTCTCTGCTTTTATTAATATAGTAAACAATGTCAGGTTTGAGCAAATGACCACCATCTAAAAAGCTTATTAGGATGTCTAGTTTAAAGAAAATAAAGAATGAAAGCAAAATAAGGTTTATGCTAAGAGAAATTATAAAAATACTAAATATACCCATTTTGAGTTTGTTGAAAATAATATCTTTTCAACATCTTTTCAACAAACTTTGTAAACTAATTTATTTCTCAAAACTTCACAGTTTCAAATTGAAATCTTATAAGCTAGATCATTTTCACAATGCAATTAAACCCCTCTATGCCTTTAAATATCAAAACTTAGCTTCTCTTGGTTTTCAAAACTTCATCTAACTCTTTGAAACATTTCAGTAAATCTAAATATAACTTTGTCTAAGGAGTCTCTTTCGCAAGGATCTATTAGTTTACATAGTTAAACTCAAAACATAACTTTCTCAAAACAAAATATCAAAACTTTAAATCATAAAATAGTCACTTTTCTACTAATCCCTCTTTTAACATTCTCAAAATTACTTGCATCAAACTACTTCAAGATCTTTATAAAAATCAAAACTTGGTTTCATGACTTTCTAAAAAATTTGAGAAATCTTCAAGCTCAAAACTTTATCATTGTTCTCTATTATTAAGGACAAGAAATTTTCAACACAATTTCCTCCTTTTATCACACATATAGCCACGTTTTTTATAGGAAGAAAAATGTTTGATTTTTATATCTCATCATAATCAACACAACCAAACTCATTTTGAGTATAATTAATTTGAAACATACCCACACTTACACATATGGCTCTACTGTCATCATGAGAAAAGGAGATAGAGGATAGAAACTTACAATTTCAAGAACACCACCACCTTCCCCAAGCAATTCCTCACCTATTATCTTTTGGAACTTCTTACAAATTCTCACTATAATACCCTTGTTTCTCAAGCTTTTACTCCCAAGAGATAATGGCACCCACACCAACCCACGCTTTTAGAGAGAAGAAGAGAAGAAATAAAACAAAGAGAGAGTGGAGAGGGCCATGGCAAAATTGCTTTAAAAAATGATGTATTTTTTTGTTTGTTTTTGTTTCACCTTACTTAGTGATTAAGTTTACTAAAAATATCTATTTAACCTTTTCCATCCAACTTAGTAACTAATCATATTATGACACCTAAAAATCCTAATCCTAATCCTAATATAAATTAATTCATGATAAAAGAATATCTCTTCTACTACTATATTATAATACTAATCATTTAATAATTACTAATCTGTTTGGTCTCGGTTCAACAATCGTCTCGGTTGAGCGGTAAAATTCCTAGTGAAAGCTCCTAAGTGAGATCGGATCATCTCCAACCTAATATTTTTCATTGCACAAATAAAATTCTCTCTCTATTTAGAATCCTTCGACGTAATGCGGATTTTCAATCTAGCGTTGTTTTTGTTCGATTTCGGTCTCTCTAAAAACATAAATATTTTCTTGTACTCGAAAAATTCTAAGAAAATTCTCAAAATTGTAAAATATTAGAAAATGCTCATATCTCGAGTTTCGTCGTGATCTGATCACGAGAAAGGTCGTTTCACAATACAATTTCACCCGACAACCTAGTGTAAGACAAAACTACGTTAATGGTTCCTGTCAAAACTCAAACAAGTACTTTCATATATGATAAAAGATTTTGAGTAGTATCTAAAAAGCACATCTCATATGTTTAGTGAGCAATCGGCATATAAAAATTTACAAACATTATTAAATTCCTTAAATACAGAGCATAGTAAAATCAATATATTTATGACGCAAATTCAGGTGTTACAGAGGATGATATGGCTGATGCAGTAGGGCAAGGGTCTGCCCCAACAAAAGAATCTAACAAAGGTAAAAGCTCTAAAAAAGATTCACGAGGGGTTTCCCGGGAAAGGCGACCCCAGTTCACAGAGTATACAGAACTGAATGAGTCAAAGTATAAAATCATGGCCGAATGCACCAACAGGTTTAAGGACCGGAAATGGGCCCATTCGTCCAAAGAGAAATCACAGATAAAAAAATATTGTGGCTACCATAGAAGCCACAGGTACATCAGGTTAAGACCGTACTTCCTGGCACATCAGGTGGTGGTCAGAACCGACCAGCCAATTAGGCAGATCCTGCACACACTCGACCTCGCGGGGAGCATAATCAAATGGGCAGTGTTAATCTGACACCCTCGTGCCTCTTTAGTACATGTTATCAATCCCGTAGAAGGTTGGATCACCCCGCTGAGGAGATACATAGAGGACGATCTCGAGCCAGCCGGCCCTAGGGAAGCCGCCCTAGCCAGAAAACAAGTCGTGTCTTATTCTCACATAGAAGGTACACTCTTTCGTCGAGGATTCTCCACCCCACTGCTCAAGTGTGTGGAGAGTGAGGAAGCCGACCACATTCTCACAGAGATACATGAGGGAATTTATGGACAACATCTGGGGTCGTGAGCGCTCGCCAAGAAAGCCCTTAGAGCAGCTTACTACTGACCCAGTATGTCTCAAGATGCTGCGCTACTCATCAAAAAATGTGGCAAATGCCAACGCCACGCCGACGTCCACGTTGCTCCACCAACAGATCTCACTTCCATCTCGGCGGGATGGCCTTTCTCGCGGTGGGGAATCAACCTGCTAGGCCCGTTCCTGATGGCACCCGGGGAGGTCAAGTATTTGATTGTTGCAGTAGACTACTTTACCAAATGGATCGAAGTTGTGCCCTTGGCAACGATCACAGCAAAGGCATGCATTAAGTTCTTCAAGAAAAACATAATGGTCAGATTTGGGATCCCACAGGTCGTGGTCACTTACAGCAAAACACAATTTGCCGACAAAGGCTTCAGAAAATTAATGAGTGCCTCAGAAGCAAACACAACTTCACCTCGGTTGAACACTCTTAGAAAAATGGGCAGGCCAAAGCAAACACCACTTCACCTCTTATGAGGATTAAAAAGGAGGCTGGATGACTCGAATGGCTCATGGGTAGAAGACCTGCCCTATGTCATTTGGACATACCGCACAATTCATCACTCTACAACGGGAGAAACACCTTTCCGGCTCACGTATGGAACCGAAGCAGTAATACCAATTGAAGTCGGGGAGCTCACTTGGAGAACCCTACACCCCCTCAACAGCAAAGACAATGGCCAAGCCGTTCGACACGAACTAGACCTCGCCCCAGAAGTGCGTAATCAGGCATCCCTCACCGAAGTAGTGGTCAAATGCATGATCGCGAGAAGATACAACGCTAAAGTTGTTCCAAGAGAATTCGAGGTACGCGATCTAGTTCTGCGCCAGGCCGACGTCAGGGGGAAGAATTCTAGACAAGGGAAGCTAGCACCGAACTAGGAAGGTCCTTACAGGGTAATCGCCAAGACTTGCAAGGGATCCTACAAATTGGAAACCCTAGAGAAGGAGGTGATCCCAAGAACTTGGAACACCCCAAAACTCTGACATTATTACAGTTGAAATATAAATTGTAACTAACCAATTATCATATATGTGAAACAGACCTCCAAGCCTACCTTTTCAGTGAACACGTCTTTTTCAGGAACACATTGTTGCTGCCGAAGTCACACTGGTCGAGGTCAAGGCCGAGCCCTTGCACCAAGTTTCGTGCGAGCTTCTTCACTCCACAGTCACTCCAAGACTCCGCACTTGGTGAACTGGACCGAATGAAGTCTCACCTAATTCATGGCCTCGAATTGATTTCCTTCTTTAAGAGTCTCTCCGACGTGCCTCTAACTGACCTCTATCTACGAGGTCGGGCCTATCGTGGCCTCCTGACCTCCAAGCCGAGGTCGAGCCTAGCGTGGCTCACTGACCTCCAAGTCAACGTCAGACCTATTGTGCCCCACTGGCTTCCCATCTGGGTTGCCTCATTCACAGATCCAGAAAGGCAGAAACAGAAGCATAAAACGAAGTGCAAACAATCAGAACTTGCATCCACGAAAAAAGCATAAAACTGGATTCGGTCGGCACCTCGAGTACATGTTACATTAAAAAGGTGACCCGTAAAATTGTCGAGGCCACCTATTACAGATCTTAAAGAGAAAAGGAAATAAGGGGAAAGGGATTACAACTATTTAGGGTCAGGAACCGCCGGACGAGGAAGGATGATTTCGGACTCGCCTCCTTTCACGGGCTTGATAATCCGACCTTCCTTCACGACATAGTTGACCTTTCGAACATACAAGTCGAGCCCGAGATACAGGCAGGGGCCTCAGGAGACTCAATTGTGCACAGTTGGCAACCTCGGAAGATTCAATACCGAAGTCGGGAGGATCAGAATTCGAAACAGAAGAAAACGTGTATCTACCCAGTAACCTATTTATAGGCAACAAGGATGAAGCAAAACTAAGCAACCTGTCTCCCACCGAAAGACAATAAATGACAATACAGCGCGAAAAACCACGCACCCATTAACGGAAAGACACGACACCATTTGTAACACACGGGTCAAATCCGAGTCCATCAACTAAAGGGATGACCTACCTCCACAGATACATGAATCAAGCCAAGGCCGCACTATGGTGATCGACCTCGACTTGGGAGGCAATTGTTCCGGACTGGGCATAGAGGCCCAATCTGCCTGGGAAATGACCCAATACGCGACTGGATCTGGCCCAACAAACACATCTCCATGCGGACCCAAGATCAACGGTCCAGATCACCTCGCCCCGATCCGACGGCTCGGAACCGGGCACGATCCGTAGAGCTCCGTAGCCCACGTCTATAAATATGACACTACCCCACGGAATCATGTACACTTCTTTCATTTGTACTTCTCACTAACTTCTGATCGCTGACTTTGGCATCAGAGTGTCTGTAGATACCTAACCCTTGCGAGTCCAACTTCGGAAGAAGGCGACATTGACAAGGACAACCTCGGAGGATTCTGACTCAGAAGGCCTTCTTTCGACCTCAAGCCAAAGATAAAACTAAACAGAGATATCCAGCAATAGTTATTGACCTAGAATCGAAGATCCGAGGTCACGTACTGAATACAAAGATAAATGAAAAAGTGGCGCACTCAAAAGGAACCAAGTTAGTGAATATTCACATCATATATACCAAAAATATGTTGGAACGAAAATCTCTTTCCATGTTTTGATGATACAAACTTAGTAAGACATTAAGTTTTCTTGTTAATGTTTATCTAACAAGTTTATTTCAAGTGTGAAGAACAAGCCTCAAAGATAGTAAACTACGAAACTGGTTTGAAATACAAAGAGCATAAAAATATAAAGGTAGATATGAGTTGTGAAGGTTGAAAGATGTGAAGGTTCAAGATATGTGAAGGTTGATATATGTGAAGGTTGACCAAAAGTCAACGCAAATAGTCAACTCAAAGGGATGACCAAGTTAACGCAACATTGACCAGAACTCAAAAGAGTTGTGGCCCCACATTTGTTATGAAGATCCAGAATTGTGAAGGTTGAAGATAAAGTTGAAGAACAAATTCAAGATCATGATATGAAGATCATATTCATCAAGCTTCTCAACGTGACAAACATGTTGGCTCTCATTTATTGAAAATCAGAGAGTAGTTACTGTTGGAATCTTGCAATAAATGAAGGAGGAACTCCTTGATTATTCCTAGGCCAAACAAAAGGTGTTTAAGGTATAAAGGATGTGAAGCTTTGTGTACAGCTGTATAATTGCTTTTGAAGACCTAGCCAGCTAAGGGAAAGTCAGAACTCTGAAGATAAAGCACTGTGTTAGATTGTGATGGTTGAAAAGCTAGCAGAAAGTACAACTGTCAGCTTGTGAAGCTTCAAAAGCTGTTAACATTGGGACCGTTTATCTGGACAATTCTTGTGGACCGTTTATCTCCAAATGGCTATATTCAGATCAAAAGACTATTTAAAGGCTGGAATTCGAAGTCACAAATCATGAGAGTGAATTGGAAACTACACAACTAAAGCTTCACAAAGTTCTTCCATCCTACTCATCCCACACTCAAGTTACACAAATCTGGGATTTTCTTATAGAGTGTGTGCTAGCTTGTAAGCACTTAGTGTGTTATATTTTCGAGCTATTGTATATCTCAAACCCAAACCTTTGATTGTAAAAAGCTATCTATTGAGCATTCTATCAAACTACCTAGAGAGAGGTGAGTGTTGGTGAGAATCTACTTGATAGAGGAATCCTTTAGGAAACTAGGCAGAGTTTTCTAGTAGGAAGCACAACTTGGTGTAGCTGTGTAAGAGAGCACGTTGCTTTTGTGTGTTGATCAAAAGCAAGTGGTGTTTGAAGTCTTTTGTGGTTGAGCAAAAGCTAGTGTAAACGCTATTTGAAAGATAGTGGAAATATCCAAATACTCACTTGGGAAGTGGAAATACGTTGGCTGTTTGTTAGTGAAACTAACCTTTACCTTTTCAATCCCAAGTTTATCTTGAGAACCATTTGTTTGAGAAGGTTTCAGGCACAAAGTTTTAAAAGGGTACACAATTCAACCCCGCTTCTTGTGTAACTTAGTCACTTCAATTGGTATTAGAGCTCACCTCTAAAGCCTGAGCCCACTTTACAGTGATAGAGGAAAGATCTCGAAGGAAGTGATGAATAACCCAAACTCTGTTATGTTCCTCCCTGAAGGAGCTTCTGCAAACAGACCTCCTGGATTCACTGGTGAACATTATTACTATTGGAAGGATCAAATGAGGCTGTTTTTGGAATCACAAGATCCTGATCTTTGGGGTATTGTTGAAGATGGTTCCTATGTTCCCTCTACAACAAATGCTGAAGGAGTAATCACTCCAAAACCCAAAGCCAGCTGGAATGCTGAAGATAAACGCATGGTACTTCTAAAATCTAAAGCTAAATTCTTTATAACATGTGCTTTAGGTAGAAGTGAATATGATAAAGTAGCTGGAAAACAAACTGCCAAAGAAATCTGGGACACATTAAAAACTGCTCATGAAGGAACTGATCAAGTCAAGGAAGCTAAGATTAACCTTGTCATCCGTAAATTTGAAACATTCAAAATGGAGGAGCAAGAAACAATCTCAGAAATGTAGCAGATTCACAACCATTACAAATGACCTGAACTTATTGGGGAATAACTACACTAATCAAGCTAAAGTCAGAAAACTTTTGAGATGCTTGCCTAAGGTATGGAGACCCAAAGTGACTGCTATAACAGAAGCCAAAGATCTATCAACTCTTCAAATAGAAGATCTACTGGGATCTCTAAAGGTGCATGAGCAAGAAATCATGGATGAACTTCATCCAAAGAAAGTTAAAACCATTGCACTTAAAGTTTCACAAAAAATTGCCCAACCTTCACAAGCAATGGCTTTGAAAGGCACAAAGTGAAACTTATGAAGAAAATGATAATGATGATGATGATACTGATGAAGAAGATGAGTTAGCCCTCATCTCTAGAAGAATAAGGAGATGGGCTTTCAGGAAGAATAACAAGAAAACCTTCTTCAAAAAGGATACATCAAAAGGAGAAAGCTCAAACAAAACTCCTCCTGTGTGCTATGAATGTATCAAACCTGGACACTTCAAGAGTGAATGTCCAAAACTCAAAGGTGAAAACAGAAGGTTCAACACCAAGAAAAAAAGCTCTGCTAACTACATGGGATGACTCTAAAGAATTTGAATCAGGAAAGGAAGAGGAGGCTGCTCATTTCTGTCTTATGGCAGACATTGAAGAACCTTCACAATCCAGTCAGAACTTCAATCCTGAATCAGACATTAAATCAACATTGAATCAACCAACTCATGTCACATGGCAGATCCTGATCTAGAAGATGTAATCACTTTCAAACCATTTTGTCCTTCATGCAAAGAAATTGAATATGCTTTTGAAAATTTATTAGCTGAATCAAACACTTTATCTCAAAAATGTGTTATGTTCAAAAATCAACTTTATGAAGCTAAAAGAATGAATGAAGATCTTCAAAAACAAAATGAACATTTGATTCAAACCATTCATACTCTTAGGCACACACACACTGATATTCATGAACAACAAACACTGTCCATTGAGAGGATAAATGAAAAATCAAAATTAGCTCTGTCTGATCTGGAAAAGAGAACAACCTTCTCAAGGATAAAATCTCAATGATGACTAAAGAAAAGACCATCTCAAATCAAAACATGATTGAGGATCCTAGAAAGAGACACCTTGGACAAAGTTCCAAAAAGGTCTCGAAGGCTAGAAAACCAAGATTGAGATGCACATACTATAAAAATTTTGGTCATGATATTTCTGCATGTTTCAAAGTTAAGAAGAACTATCATTTGAAGAAAAGTAACTATGAAGAACCCAAGATATTCTGGGTACCTAAGTCTCAGTTAACTTTTGAAATAGGAATGCCTCTTAGCATCCAAGAAAAAGCTGTGGTTCTTAGACAGTGGATGTTCGAGGCACATGACAGGAGAAAAGGATAAATTTCTCTCATTGGAGAGAATTGATGGAGGCTGTGTTGTCTTTAGCAATGATGACAAGGCTTACATCAAAGGTATAGGTACTATAGGTAATTTATCTTCTCCCAAAATAAAAAATGTTCAGAATGTAGAAGGTTTGAAGCATAATCTTTTAAGCATTAGTCAATTGTGTGATAGTGGTCATAAAGTGTCTTTTAAATCTGATAGATGTTTTATTAAAGAAATCTCTTCTGGAAAAGTGTTATTTACTGCATCTAGGAATAAAAATCTATATAGCCTATGTCTTGATGAATTATCTCAAGAAACTTGCCTTATGTCTTCAGAAAATGACAAATGGATTTGGCACAAAAGAGCTGGTCACACAAACATGCAAACCATTTCAAAACTTTCCAAAAAGGAACTAGTCAAGGGGCTACCTAAAATAAGCTTTGAAAAAGATAGAGTGTGTGAAGCATGTGTTCATGGAAAACATGTGAAGTCAAGTTTCAAATCTAAAAATATGATCACCTCTCAGAAACCACTTGAGCTATTACACAATGATTTGTTTGGCCCTACTAAAACTGCTAGCCTTAGTGGGAAGAAATATGGTTTTGTGATTGTTGATGACTTCTCCAGATTTACTTGGTTTTATTTTTGAAAAACAAGGATGAAGCTTTTGAAGCCTTCAAAGTCTTTCTCAAAAAGGTTCAAAATGAAAAAGGAACAAATGTTATTTCTGTTAGAAGTGATCATGGGGGAGAATTTGAAAATATATCCTTTCAAAACTTCTTTGATGAAAATGGAATCTTCCATAATTTTTCTTGTTCAAGAACACCACAACAAAATGGTGTTATGGAAAGGAAAAATAGAACCTTACAAGAAATGACAAGAACTATTTTAAATGATGCAAACATTGAAAAATATTTTTGGGCTGAAGATGTGAACACAGCATGCTACATTTTAAATGGAGTTTCCATTAGAAAAAATGTTGAGAAAATCCCTTATGAAATCTGGAAAAATAGAAAACCAAACATCTCCTATTTTAGGGTGTTTGATGCACTTGTTTTATCTTAAATAACAAAGACAACTGGGGAAATTTGATTCAAAATCTGATAAAGGAATTTTTCTTGGTTATTCAACAACATCTAAGGCTTATAGAGTATACAACCTTAGGACTCAAACTGTAGAGGAAAGCATGCATGTCATTTTTAGTGAAACTAACAGTACAGGTGAAATGATTAATGTTGATGAACTCAACACTGGCAAGGAAGATGGTCAAATAACAGAAAAGGCAGCTGAGAAGGATGAGCAAGACACCTCTTCTCAACCTTCACAAGGCTCAAATAAGGCCACTAAAGCTTCTGACCAAACTTCTCAAATACCACGAAGTTGGAGATTAGTAGTTCACCATCCCCAAGACCAAATCATTGGTGACACTTCAGATCCTGTTAGAACCAGAACTTCATTTAGAAACAATGTTGCTGGAATGACACTCCTATCTGACATTGAGTCAAAATCCATCAATGAGGCCATACAAGATGAGTCATGGATAGAAGCTATGACTGAGAAACTTTCACAATTTGAAAAGAGTGAGATGTGGAATCTAGTATCACGTCCCAAACATCAATCAATCATAGGAACAAAGTGGGTGTTCAGAAACACGCTAGATGAAAATAGTAAGGTTGTGAGAAACAAGGCATGACTTGTTGCCCAAGGGTATAATCAACAAGAAGGTATTGACTATGATGAAACCTTTGCTCTAGTTGAAAGATTGGAAGCAATTAGAATTTTACTTGGATTTGCTGCTCACGAAAATTTTAAACTATTTCAAATGGATGTGAAAAGTACTTTTTTAAATGGCTTCTTAAATGAAGAAGTATATGTCAATCAACCTCCTGGTTTTGTTTATCAAAAGAAACCTAATCATGTTTTTAAACTTACCAAAGCTCTATATGGGCTCAAGCAAGCTCCTAGTGCTTGGTATGAAAGGTTGAGTAGCTTTTTGATCAAAAATGATTTTACAAGAGGAAAAATAGATACTACTTTATTCAAAAAACCTCTTGACAAAGATTTGTTGATTGTTCAAATTTATGTGGATGATATCATTTTTGGATCAACAAATGAAAAACTGTGCAAAGATTTTGGAAATCTTATGAAGAGTGTGTTTGAAATGAGTATGATGGGTGAGTTAAGATTTTTCCTTGGATTGCAAATTAAACAACTTGATGAAGGTATCTTTATTAATTGTGAAGAAAAGTACATTAAAGACCTTCTCAAAAAATACAAAATGAATGAGGCAAAAGCCATGGCAACACCTATGCATCCTTCATCACAAGTTGAGAAGGATGAAGAGGGAAAACCAATATCTGAGAAGGAATACAAGGGTATGTAGGTTCCCTATTGTACTTAACTGCCAGTAGACCAGATATTGTATTTTCAGTTGGCCTTTGTGCTAGATTTCAAGTTTCACTAAAGGAATCTCATCTCACAACTAAGAAAAGAATTTTCAGATACTTAGTTGGTACTACAGGTGTTGGCTTGTGGTAAGGGAAACATACTCATTTTGATCTAATTGCCTTCTGTGATGCTGATTATGCTGGTGATAAGATTGACATAAAAAGTACAAGTGGATCATGTCAAATTTTGGGAGAATCTTTAATTTCTTGGTCCTGTAGAAAGCATAACACAATTGCCTTATCAACAATTGAAGCAGAGTATGTATCTGCTGCTGGATGTTGCTCACAAGTTCTGTGGATCAAAAATCAATTGGAAGACTACTCATTGAGGTATTCTTGTATCGCCCTTTATTGTGATAATACTAGTGCTATTAATTTATCAAAAAATCTTATCCAACATTCAAGGTCTAAACATATTGATATCAAGCATCACTTTATTCGTGATCATGTTCAAAAGAAGGATGTGAAATTAATTTTTGTTGATACCAAACATCAATTAGCTGATATTTTCACAGAGTCTTTATTAGAAGAAAACTTTAATTTTATTAAAAAGGCCTTGCACATTTTAGAATGTCCTTAAGATTAGAGGAATTGTCAAAAACTCCAACCTTCACAAGGCTTGTGAATGTTCACTTGAGGAAAATTTAAAAGGGACGGTTGAAGGATTAAAGTAACCGTTACCACATAACTGAACCTAGTCAAATCACAATGGCTACAGTTATGTCCCATCATAACTAAACCTAGTCAAATCACAACGGCTAGTTTGGAACCTCTCTCTTCATCCATTCCCTCTTTACACAACTCCCACCACAAATTCATTTCTTCCTCTCCATTCTTTTCTCCTCGTCTACCAAAATCACTTTCATTTCCTCTCAATGGTCAGAATCAAACTTCCAAACTTAAGAAGAAACACGTGATGGTCAAGCTCAGGGGGAGTTTGATATGAATCATTCTCCAACAAGGGATGAAGAAGAAGCCCTCCAGTGAATCCCCCACTCTTTCAAGAAACCAACTCTAAAATCCTAGCTTCCATGGCCCTCACTCAACTCAACCAAACACGAGCTCAAGAAAATTCCCCCTTCCTACAAATGACAACAATGACCTGTTCACTCAATGGCGTGATCAACCTACACAATCACCTGCCAAAACAGGAAACACTCTGGCTTCTGAAAACATAAACTGGTTGATAGCTTCACAAACTCCCATTTATGATTCCTCTATTCCTAGAGTGAATGAAGCGTCTGGTGCATCAAAATTCCCCTCTGATTTGCCTACTCAATTTGGTTCACTTAGCTCATTTTGCAAAACCACATTTGCTCCTCTCTCCTCCTCTGACAAGGGCCAAAACAGCAGCAAACCTTCTGTAGATAAGGATGATTCTCATCCTTCTAGTGACAGATTGGAGGTCCTGGAGAAATCCATGAAGAGAATGAAGGCTCATCCTTCAGCATGGGTATTCTTCAACAAGAGCAAATGATTGAAGATCAGAGGCATTTTGCCTATGAGCAATGGGTTACTGAACATGTCATTCCTCTAGTTCTGCCAACCATCACATCACCAGATTTTCCACCACCCATGACCAAATGACAACGCAAAAGCTCAACTCAAAGGGTTGACCAAGTCAACGCAACATTGACCAGAACTCAAAAGAGTTGTCGCCCCACATTTGTTATGAAGATTCAGAATTGTGAAGGTTGAAGATAAAGTTGAAGATCATATTTATCAAGCTTCTCAATGTGAGAAACATGTTGGCTCTCATTTATTGATAATCAGAGAGTAGTTACTGCTGGAATCTTGCAATAAATGAAGGATGAACTCCTTGATTATTCCTAGGCCCAACAAAAGGTGTTTAAGATATAAAGGATGTGAAGCTTCGTGTACAACTGTATAATTGCTTTTGAAGTACAAGCCAGCTAAGGAAAAGTCAGAACTCTGAAGATAAATCACCGTGTCAGCTTGTGAAGGTTGAAAGGCTAGCAGAAAGTACAACTGTCAGCTTGTGAAGCTTCAAAAGCTGTTAACTTTGGAACCGTTTATCTGGACGATCCTATGGACCACTGGACATCTCCAAACGACTATATTCAAGTTTCCAACGGCTATATTCAGATCAAATGACTATTTAAAAGCTGGAATTCGAAGTCTCAAATCATGAGAGTGAATTGGAACCTAAACAACTAAAGCTTCACAAAGTTCTTGCATCCTACTCATCCCACACTCAAGTTACACAAATCTGGGATTTTCTTATAGAGTGTGTGCTAGCTTGTAAGCACTTAGTGTGTTATATTTTTGAGCTATTATATATCCCAAACTCAAACCTTTGATTGTAAAAAGCTATCTAGTGAGCATTCTATCAAACTACCTAGAGAGAGGTGAGTGTTGGTGAGAATCTACTTGATAGATGAATCCTTTAGGAAACTAGGAAGAGTTTTCTAGTAGGAAGACTAACTTGGTGTAGCTGTGCAAGAGAGCACGTTGCTTTTGTGTGTTGATCAAAAGCAAGTGGTGTTTGAAGTCTTTTGTGGTTGAGCAAAAGCAAGTGTAAGTGCTATTTGAAAGATAGTGGAAATACTCACTTAGGAAGTGGGGGGAGGACGTAGTCATTGTTGGGTGAACCTCTATAACTCTACTGTGTCATTTACTTGCTTTCTATATTATCTATCTATTTGCTCTATACTTGTGAATGTTTTAAAAACCTAGTGAAGGTTAATCCAATCAACCTTCACAAGACAGTTTTCCAAACTAATACTTAATCTTTTCATTATCAAATTAGTTTGATTCAAACCTTTATCTTACCAGTTAAAGTTTACTTCATCCATCCTTATTATTCATCATTCATTATGTACATTGGCTGTTTGTTAGTGAAACTAACCTTTACCTTCTCAATCCCAAGTTTGTCTTGAGAACCATTTGTTTGAGAAGGTTTCAGGCACAAAGTTTTAAAATGGTACACAATTCAACCCCCTTCTTGTGTAACTTCGTCACTTCAAAATATCCGTAATATGGAATGATAGAGTTGAGTCAATGGAACTCTCTTACCCAGCGATAACAACACTAAGCAGAAAAAAACAGAATTTTTTTTCAACTTATAATCCAATTGTATAGTTTCTTAAACTTGGGAATTTATGTGAGTGATTAGTCTCACATCAGCTAGGAATAAATTAAATGAAGGTGATATAAGACATGAGACCCATATACTTGATGCCTTAAGGTTTTGGGTGTAGATGTGAAGTCCAAAGTCTCTTAGTGGTCTAAGTAATTAGCTCACTATTGCTCCCGGTGCTCTCCGAAACTCCCTCACACTTAATATTTTGCTTAGTGAATTCACTTGTGTACTCAAGTTCATAACAGCTTATAACAGCTTATGTTTTCCGGGGTGTCACCAAAACAAAACAAATTAGCTATAAACTTGGATCCATTGCAGTTTATTTTAGAACTACAATTGCACTCATGAAATTATCTTTGGTGTAGAAATTATCATAAATCAATTGTCTTAAGCTTATAGTTAATTTGTTGAGAAAAATATCGTAGAATATTTTTGTCCCTTTTGGATCCATCACAGACCATGACCAAAATTAAATTGATACCCAAACTATATCGAGAAGCTAAAGAATCAAGTATTCGCTTTGCAGACTAACATATAACCCAAACATGCTATTAGTATCAAGGTAGGGGACAAAATATGCAAACTCATTATTTTAAATAAAATACTGCATAACATAACATAACTCTTTACACTGTGTCAAAGTGACAAAAACTAGGAACTAGCTATTTATTGAATGATTGTCCTTGTAGGTTATTTTTATTAAGTTAAATATTTCAGTAAAATAGGAGTTCAGCTACAGCATCGGTGCGAGCCAACTCTATTCACCATCTATGAAGGGTTGCAGAGTACCTATTCTATCATGTACTAGACAACGATATCATAACACCTTATGTATAATCATACTATGACCAAAATACCATGGTTCATCAATTTTGTTGAACTTGCCAACTTTGATGAACCATAGATATATAAAGTCCAGCTTTGATGTCCACACTCTCATCAGTAGGAAAGTTATCACTCCAGCAATCTGCCACCACAATAGAAACTTTGGGGCTTGGCTTTGTGACAGAATAGTCTTTGTGGACCACATATCCAACTGATGCAGGGGAAGGAGAAGAATAATTTGGTTTAACGTTAGTAGTTGTTGTTGTCATCGTCGTCTTTGTGTGTTGTAGAGTTGAGGAAGGTGCCTTAAAGAATGGTGCCAACTT
Organism: Astragalus glycyphyllos; assembly: GCA_963573325.1. Classification (NCBI taxonomy): domain Eukaryota; kingdom Viridiplantae; phylum Streptophyta; class Magnoliopsida; order Fabales; family Fabaceae; genus Astragalus; species Astragalus glycyphyllos. The sequence goes on along the minus strand of OY754312.1, from coordinate 51,040,767 downwards.
TCCTTTCAATACTCCTCTGCTGCTTCGTTTTCTGTTTGCCTCCATTTTCAGTTTATGACAAAGTTAGAAGAACACAAGAGTAATAAAGGGGGGCACGGTGTAATGTAAATTTGTGTACTTCAGAAAGTATAGGGTTGTGGGCATATATATATTGAACCATTGGTGGGTTTTTGTGTTGGGTTAGATTATGGATAAGCATCAGGAAATGGTCCCTCACATGAAAATCTTGAGGCATAATCTCCTTGAACTCTTATTGGTACTAGTTTATTCCTGTTATTAGTTTATTTAGTTTTGTTGATTCCTTTCCTATGATATTTGTCACTTTTTTCTAGTAGAATCTATAACATCTTTACTAATATTTTCAGCTAGAAAAATTTAGGCAAGTTGGACCTTTGCTTGCACTACTTGGATTTAGAATCATGTGAACTCTCGTGTTAGTAAGTGTTCCATCCGAACTAGGCAGAGCCCAGTCCTACTTGGGCTTCGCAATGAGGACCATAGAGCAAGCCTTACCTAGCATCAACATGCTAAACTCGGCTCAATGATAATCGAACGTTCACCGGCAAGTCTTAGCTCGGCCTCAACATACGACATATCACTCATGCGCTTCTTCGAGTGCTAAGAAGGTCCCCACCACCAACAAATCAACAATTTCTATAAATAGGTGACTCCACATGAGAATCAAGTACACATTCAATTACATCACCTCTTACTTGTATGCTTTACTGACTTAGGCATTGGAGTGTCTGCAGTAACACCACCCCAATCTTGCTCCACCACGTGAAGAACTCCAGTCACAAGAATCTTCTTCAGCTCACCAGTATCGAACATTGGCTACCATAGTGGGAGGTCTATCTCTCATTATCTTTTCTTCTCCGAAATTTATGTAACGACACCAACGAAGAACATAGTGACTCAAAGCTCTGAAAACACTGCTGAAGCTGATGACACTCGCCGGAACACTGGTCCAAAAGGAGATAATTTTCGTGAGACCATCGACGAAGCACTATCATGGCTTCACCGTTCACCGAGTCCTCCCTCGAGCACCAAGTCAATGACAACAACGTCATTCCCATAGTAGCACAAGCAATCCATGATTTGATGAATCTCGTCAAAGTGAAGGCTAAAATAATATCCTAGCAAAATGAGTGAGTAGGACATGTGGATAAAGGGCTAGGAATGGCAAAGGATAAAACTGCACCGTAAAGAAACACCCATGGTCTACTTCTCCAGCACGCAAAACCATCACTTCAAAGCACACTCGCTCTCCTTCACGTCGAATGTGCTCTCACCGATGTCGATTTTCTCCACCCAACTCTTCAACTCGCTTGGCGGGCGATAGTTCGTCAAATGGAAGCACTCTATTTCATTCTTCTTCTTAGCCTTCTGATAGGTGAAGAAGGTCTCCACACCTCAGCTGGCAGAGAAACTCACCTTCTCCACGTCCTCGACTCTTAGGCCGAACTCCTGAGAGAGGATTGCGGAGAGGAATTTTTACGTGCAAGATAGCTTACTACCCGACTTCAAAGTCGGAAGAGAATCCTCCAACCCTAGAGATCTACGACAGAATAGGAGATCCCGATGAGCTTGTCGAGTATTTTGACACAATCTTGCAGTCCAAAGGTGCTAAAGGTCCAGTGAGGTGTAACCCCCCACCTTAAAGAAAATCGCTCTAGCCTTGTTTCAAGCACCAAAACCAAACTCCCCATCCTTCTAGCACGAACTCACACAACAGTTCTCGACAAGATTCACAACATCTCGCGTGCATTCAAAGTCTGCTAGAGTGTTGAATGTTATTTTTTTGGCGCCAACGAATCATTTCGTGAATATGTCAAACGGTTCGACAAGGAAGTGGTTTTCATCCAAAAGGTGACTAGCGAAATGAAATTATAGTTCCTCGAAGAAAGACTCCTAGAGGAAAACTTCTTCCACTGGCAGGTCGGTATTAATCAACCCGTTGACCTTGACGATTTCCTATGCCATTCTCAAACGTTTATCAACTACAAGAACTTGGCTTCAAAAGTGGCAAAGAATGGAACCGTCAAAAAAGGGGAAGGTCCCTGTGAAAGAAGACAAAAGAACAAAAAAGAATTAAAGATGAAATATTCCCAAGCTCCTTTGTGGAAGTTTGGCAAATACATCGCGCTCAACATCTCCCGTACTCGAACTCTGATTGAGTGTACAAGTACTAAGTTCAAAGTGGCCGACTTCAAACTACAAAAGCGACCGGAAGAAAAAGCTTGGATGGTCAAATCTAAATATTGTTGTTTTTACAAGTCACATAGCCACAACACCGATGACTGCATCTAGCTAAAAGATGCGATAGAAAACTTGATACAACAAAGGAGACTCAAATAGTATGCCTCGGAGAAAGAGAGAGGGAGCATGATTAGATCTCAGTCGCCTTATAATGCTAAGAGGGTTGAGATCAGGGTTAGGTCGTTGAAGACAACCTAAGACAACTCGTCCTTGGAGAATGAAGGAAAGAAAAACAACAGTCGCCTCACCGCTATTGTTGTTTCAGGGGGATTTCCGGTCGTAGGAGAGGAAAGTAGTAAAACAATGAGAATAAAATCCAAAGAAATCATGAATGTCGCCTCTTCCTCGACTTTGATCGTAAAATCGAGCCGACCTCCTCTCTCGTTCAAAGACGAAGACTTACCGCACGAAAAACCAAACAAAAGATACCTTCGATGATAAGCATAATTATGGTAAATTTTAAAGTCCAAAGAATACTAAATGACCAAGTGATATCAACTAACGAAGAAGAGGATGCTATCTTGAAGGATTTGAAGATCAAAAGATCGAAAGGTCTGCACCTAACGATAAATTCGCCTTGATTTAGGTTGGCGACTCCCTAGCCAAAGTCTGAGAAAATTGCATGTTACCCCTCGTTGTCCCCGGCAGAACCGCCAAGAAAAGTAACAACCACCACCGGAAAACCATAGAGCGTTTAAGGGTTAAAATAAATGTTTAGCTAATTAAAGTAAATATTTAGCTAATTAAAGTAATGAGTACGTTTATAATGTTTTTAGTTTGAGGAAGTTTTTGTCCTTTCAAAAATAATATCATTTCTCTCTTATCTTTTTTCTCTCCGATCTCTCTTTTACTTCTCTTTTCTATCTCTTAAACAAAACAATACCTTATTTCTACCTCTCAGCTCTCTCATTTCTTACTCTTTCCCACCTCTTCTGATTTTTTCTTATTTCTCCTCACTACCAAACAAAGTATTAGTTAGACATAGACGCTAGAGTTGTTAGGCAACAAGCAAAGTGTTCAAATGGAAAGAGTAAGCTATATGTAAATTCCGGTATAAATCTTTGCTGTATTTGTCCCTCAGGGTACATGAATGTTTATCGATCCCCTAATCTAAATTTTCGTCTATAAAAAAAAGTTTGGCCTACCCAGCTCAGAAATGGATCTTCCGTTAAAATAAAAACCTCGGAAAGGGATCTGATACAATCCCTGTGTGAGACCAAAATTTCTATGAGGTTAGGCTGATAGTGATTATACGGTGTATGTAGGAAACAATCATATAACTTTCTCCTGATAAGTATATGTCATGTTTTAATCATCTACTGACACATTAATTTGTATATGAAAAAGGGGATAAGCAGCTTAATTTAGGAGTTTTGCGTAAAGGGATTTAAGGTTCCATATTATGGTCGATAGTTTATACTTTTCAAAGGAGTGGTATTTATGCTCCATCCACTACACTCAAGCTTTTCTATTAAATATATTTTTTGTGAAGAAAATTTTCTACTCTTTTAATTAAATTTAGGTGCATACGAATATGTAACATTGTTTTTCTAAGATACGGGAAACCTAAGGATTTTGTTAATTTTCAATGTATTTAGGAATATTGACTATTTAAAGCACTTTTAGGACTGTAACAGAACTAATAACCAGATATAAGAGCAGCTGAATAAAGGAAAAACCATATCTTCAGAGATTATTGGAAGTAATGATTGAGGATAATGATAAGATTAGGTTGCTCGAAATGGCAATTAAACACCACTCTACCATACTATTCAATGGATACATCCGAGTTTGAACTCGGGACCCACTTCCCCGTATTGTTGAAAATTGCCAATGCAGCTAGCAGTGGAGTACATAGTTTACATAGTCTTGTAAAAATACACTTTGCATAGTCCAAGGGAGCATTTTCTTGTCATATGATGTTGATTTTTTTAATTTATATATCATTGTATCGAATGTAATAAGGGATTTTGCCCAAGTTTATTTTCAAAATCGTAAGGTGATAGGTTCATGGATTTAGCCTCTTATATAATTGTTTGTTCTCAAGCCAATTATAAGTTTCGAAAAAAAGGAAGTTTTAGTCTTCCAAGAACAACCAACAGGTAGGGGGAAAACCAATGTGAAACTGTGTTTAGTGGGAAGGTTCCTCACTCCAAAATTGTTTCATACAATGATCATGAAGAAGCGTATGGCTATGTGGCAACCAGGTTAAAGAGTTGCGATCAAGGAGCTAGAGAGGGGTTTGTTTCCTTTCCAAACTTTTCACAAGATTGATCTGCAGAAGGTGTTGAACGAGGCCTTGGTTTTTTGACAATCATATTCTCTTATTGAGCTCTACTGGTGAGAATGAAATATCAGCGCATGTACCACTTCAACATGCTCTTATTTGTTGAAGTAAAACCCTAGCTTAGTTTTGATAGCTAACAAACTTCAAATGTGAGAAGCTTAAGTTATCTGTCATATGCTTATGAGAAGCATCCATGTTGAGAAGAAGAAGACCTCTCTTCTCATTATCAAAGATCAAGACCAAATGGATAAACTTGAGAAAGATCATCATGAGAAGGTTTATCATAATCTATGTCAACATGAGAAGAATCATAAGAAGAGTCAACCTCAGAAGAGTCATGATAACAAAAGGTCATAATGAGAAGAATCCTCAGAAGAGTCAAGATGAGAAGCATCAAATGAGATAAGTCAAGTTGAGAAGCATCATTATAAGAAGAGTCAAGATCAGAAGAGTCATGATGAGAACAACCAAGTTGAGAAGAGCAATGTAAAAAGTATCTTCATGAAAAGCATCATTATGAGAAGTATCAACTTGAGAAGAATCAACTTGAGAATCATCATCTTCAAAAGACTCAAAGAAGAGAAGAGCTAAAGCTGAGAAGAGTTATGACAGCTGTAGAACTACTGTCTTCTGCAGAAGTGGAGAAACACAATAGTCTGCAAGACAAAAGCACTCAAATGACTATAAACGGATATAATCTTTTGGCAACGACTATTTTCTATGGAAAAAAGGTTATTAAACATATATTTAGCTATAAATAAACGCAATGGATCAACACTGAATCGTGTGAGAGTACATTGAGCTCAAATCTTCAATTCTTCTCAAGTTGTGTTTTCTCTCATCCATACCCAGCCACTTCCAAAATTATAGGGATTCATTCTATATCTAAGTATGTATTTTTGGTTGTGTTGTAGTTTCTATTGAAACTCCATTTGTATCAACCAAGCTCTAGAAATCCCACAAACCAACACACTAAATAGGAAGCCTGTTAGAAACTTTCTCAAGTAGCAAGTGTTGTTGTAGGGCTTGAGAATTGAGTTGCTTCTGTGTTAGAAGCAAATGTTGTAAAAATTGTAACTATTTGGAAAATAGTGGAAATACTCACAGGGGATGAGGAGTGGACGTAGCCCAGGTTTTGGGTGAACCACTGTACATTATTGTGCTATTTACTTCTTTTTCTAAGTTGTTTTACATTGTGTTGAAAAACTATCCTTTTGGAGAAGGTTTTAAAAACTAAGAAGATAATTTCTGCTGAACCTTCTCTACCCTTCTCACGTGTTTCTCTAGATGGTAGATATTCAGTAATCTTCTTAAGTTACTTATACTTAAGATAATATATTTTTAAACACAAATCTCTTACCTAGAAAAGCTATATTGAAAATCAATTCACTCTTATTACTGATAGTTGTTTTCTGAGAAAAGAAGCAACTGACCCTTCTCAACTCAATAACATAGTTGAGAAGATACTTTTATTCAAACTTTCTCTATTTACTATCATAGTTGAGAAGACTGTTTTCATTCACCCTTCTCAACTAAGGACTCACACTCACAATGTCTAATCATACTTGTGAAGTTAGTTATCTTGTTTCAGGTTAGTTTTAAAAGGGTCACAATTCCAACCCCCTTCCTTGTGACACTTATTGACTTCAATTAGCATCAGAGGTCGCCTCTGGGCTGAGCACACTCAAAAGTGTGAGAGGAAAATATCTTGGAAGAAGTCGTGGCCAAACTAAATTCTGCTGCCTTCCTACCATAAGGTGATTCATCAAACAGGCCACCTGGTTTCAATGGTGAACATTACAATTATTGAAAAAGCCAAACGAAGTTGTTCTTAGAATCTTAGACACTGAAATATGGGACATTGTTCAAAATGGACCATATGCTCCCACAGTGGCAGGTCGAGTACCAAATAGTCGCATTCCTAAGCCAAAAGCTGATTGTACTGTTGATGAGAAGCATCGTGTACTACAAATTGCTAAAGCAAAGTATTATTTTACTTGTGTTTTGGGAAGAGAAGAATATGACAAGATAGTAGGGAAGGAAACTACTAAAGAAATATGGGATACTCTGCAAACTGCTCAGGAATGAACTGATCAAATCAAAGAAGCGATGAAGGGCATGCTCATCCATGAATTTGAAATGTTCAAAATGTCAGAAGAAGAAACTTCAGAAAAACTTACCCAAACTCCAGGTTAACAAGCTTTTGAAATGTTTTCCAGAAGCTTGGAGACCCAAGAAGACTGCCATAGAAGAAGCAAAAACACTGTCAACACTTGATGTTTCGTAATAATGACAAAGACTTCATCAAAGATGTAGGTACAATAGGTGAAATAAACTCTACTCAGATTCAAAATGTTCAATTTGTTAAGGGATTCAAGAATAACTTACTTAGTGTACATGAGTCAGTTATGTGATTCTGAAATGACGTGACTTTTAAATCTGGTGCATGTAGAATAAATAGTTTAGAGTCTGGGAAAATAATTTTTACTGGTCATAAAACAAACAATCTCTATAGCATTTGTCTCGATGATTTAACTAATCGAATGTGTCTAATTTTAAAAGAAGATGACAAATGGATGTGGCATAGGAGATTTGGTCATATTAGCATGAAACCCTTCCAAAATTGTCCAATTTTGATTTAGTCAGAGGACATTCAAAGATGAAATATGAGAAGGATATGTGAAGCATGCATTCAAGGAAAGCATGTAAAATCATCTTTTAATTCCATTAACATGATTTCCACTCAGAAACCTTTGGAACTTCTGCACATGTATCTATTTGGTCCTACCAAGCATGATAGCCTAAGTGGAAAAGACATGGCTTTGTTATAGTTGATGATTATTATAAGTTCACATGGGTTATTATTCCAAAACAAAAAGATGAGGCTTTTTGAAAGCTTCAAAGTATTCATTAAGAAACTTCAAAATGAGAAGGGTTCTAACATTATTGCAATCAGAAGTGACCATGGAGGAGAATTTGATAACACAATGTTTAAAATGTTTCTTGAAGAGAATGGTGTGGCTCACAACTTCTCTTGTCCAAGAACTCCTCAAGAAGATGGTGTAGTTGAAAGAAAAAAAAAGGACATTGCAAGAAATGGCTAGAACAATGCTCAATGATTCAAAAGTTGAAAAATACTTCTAGGCCGAAGCAGTGAACACTGCCAGTGAACACTGCTTGTTACATTTTGAATAGGAAACCATTAGAAAAACTTTAAACAAAACCCCATTTGAACTCTGGAAAGGAAAGAAGCCCAATATATCTTATTTCATGTATTTGGTTGTGATTGCTATATTTTAGATAAAAAGGACAATTTGGGAAAGTTTGATACTAAATTTGATCCTGCACTATTCATAGGATATTCTCTCACATTAAAAGCATATAGACTTTATAATCTTAGGACTAAAGATGTTGAAGAAAGCATGCATGTTATGTTCATTTAAACTAACAGTTCAACAGATAGAAATGAAGATAATGAGATAGATGCTGATAAGACAGATGAAAAGGGTGACGAAATTCATGAGAAAACAGAATCTGAGTTAGTTATCGACCCTTCTCAACATCCAAATAACTCTCAATATCAACCAAATCAAGTTCTGAGCTACCAAGGAGTTGGAGATTGGTGGCTCACCATTCTCAAGAGCAAATAATTGAAGAAACTTCTGAATTTGTAAGGACCAGAAGTTCATTCAAGAGAGAAGCTTCTCACAGTGCCTTGATTTCAGCAATAGAACAAAAAATATAAATGAAGCAATTGTTGATGAGTCATGGATAGAAGCAATGCAAGAGGATCTTTCTCAATTTGAGAAGAATGAGTTATGGAACTTAGTCCCATCTCCAAAGCACCAATCTGTTATTGGCACAAAATGGATTTTTAGAAACAAGATGGATGAGAATAGTAAGGTTATCAGAAACAAGGCAAGGCTAGTTGCTCAAGCCTATAATCAACACGAAGGTTTTGACTATGATGGAGCATTTGCTCTTGTTGCTAGATTGCTCTCCCCCTCCCTAAACCTCCAAACCCTCCCGACCTTCCATACCCATCTTCACAACTGGTCTCTCATGGCCTTTCCCTCTTTTACTTGTTGCAGCTACCACTCTCAATTCTCCCCTCATTGTCGTGTGCTTTTACCAGGACATATAGATCCTTCTATCTTTCAACTTGCTTTCACCTCACCTTCCTCGACTCCAAGTTTTAGAACAGCAGTCCCTAGAGCCATTTGGTCTTCAAATACGAGGAAAGCCTGGACTTTCTGCTTTTCCTCATGCACCAACTTCATGGCTCCTTTGCTTTTTCTCTGTGGAGTCTCTTGTCCTGCCTAATGGTGGAACAAGTTAACGGAAGCAGTTTGGTATTGATTCTGGTCCAGTCTTGCAGTGAATGTTGTGAAAGGATTTTTTTTGTCAAATGTTCTTGTTGGCTGTCTTATGTTGTATTAGGGTGTGTTTATGAAAATTTTTTTGTTAAGTTCATTAGGATTTAGGTTGGCTCAAGTGCTACTCATATACTTACATTTATTATCTTAGAGTTTCAGCTATACCCTATTTGGTTGTTGTCAATCACTACAACAGATTTGGGGATGGGCAGCGTTTTTTTTTAGCCATGGGCAGCGTTTCTGGGCGCTGCTAAATTTGGCGCTGGTGATTCCTCCCCAAAAATGGGCAGCGTTTGAGAAGCGCTGCTCATTAATAGCCATAGGCAGCGTTTGAAGGGAGAAGCGCTGCTCATTCACCTAGCGCGTTTAGAAATGGGCAGCGTTTGGTAAGGGGAAGCGCTGCCCATTTCTAAACGCGCAAGGTGAATGAGCAGCGCTTGGTGGGAGAAGCGCTGCCCATTCACCTAGCGCGTATAGCAATGGGCAGCGCTTGGTAAAGGAAAGCGCTGCCCATTGCTGGTGAATGAGCAGCGCTTCCCCCACCAAGCGCTGCTCATTCACCTAGCACATTTTGCAATGGGCAGCGCTTCCCTTTACCAAGCACTGCCCATTGCTATACGCGCTAGGTGAATGGGCAGCGCTTCTCCCACCAAACGCTGCCCATTGTTTAATTTTTTTTTCCTTTTTTTTCTTGTTTTTTTGTACTTTCCTTTTTATATTTGATAATTTCCTGGTCATATACAACCAATTAATACCAATCCAATCCATTATATACTAACAACATATATATATATATATATATATATATATATATATATATATATAAACTAGTTATATATCCCAATGCACCAATATGATCACAAACCAAAACAAACTAGCTAACAAGTTATTATATGTATCCAAAACTTAGCAACTTACAATATTAACAAATTAATATGTATCCAAATCAAACTCTCTACCAATATGTATCCAAAACTAGCCAGATACTTACAATATGTATCTAAATTAAAACAAGTTAGCAGCTAACATATGCATGAACTAATTCATATGCATGTATCCAAAACTAGCAAGCTACTTACAATATGTATCTAAATTAAAACAAGTTAGCAACTTACATATGCATGAACCAATTCATATGCATGTATCCAAATAAAACTCTAACAATTTACAAGATTACAATCTATCTAAAATCAAAAGAATTGCGAGACATAACGGCACCACTCTCCTCTAAGCTCATCAATCTGTGCAGTAGAGTATGTCTTCCACCGACAATCGGGAAAATACTGAAATTATATAATTAAATAAAATTAGAATTGAAATATATGGTTAAACCAAAATAAGAAAGAGTTCTGTAAAGATACCTGTCTGGGGATAACCATTTGATTGTGGGTAATAATTTCTTTCATAAATCTCATTACGTAATACCCACAATCATTGTTATTTGGTTGTTTCGGACACTACAAAACAAAAGATTAGTTAATTGTTAAATTTAATTTCATACATTTTTTTGACAACAATAATGTAAATAAATATATGAGAAGATTGATTACAAACTTACCACTATTGGCACCCAGTTTGTCTGTGATTGTTCCAATCCCCAATATTCCTTCAAACAACTGAACACAATTGGATATAACTATATTATTAAAAATACATATAGTTAACAACTAAAAATAAGAAATATGCAGAGTGATCGAAATACACACACCTATTAAATATGACAACCAAGTCTGGGTGGGTGTTGAAATGACCATGCACAGAATCAAATGTAGTACACCGTATCTGTCTTAGGATTTATTGCAAGCAAAATCCAATGATCCCTACAAAATAAAACTTTCAATAAGTAATTGACTAGTATTTAAAAAATGCATGTTATATAAGAATAGATTAAATCTCTCACCCTACGAGACACGGTGCCAAAAACATGGTATCGACGCCTCTATGTTGAGCATCCGATAAGCGTCGAGTGATATAATTTGTAACATCTGTCTTGTTTTGTTCCACAAGGTCGTTATAATTAGACAGATCCTCCCTGACATTACGGAGGTGTGTACTATCCGGACACAAGAACACATATCTCTGTGTCCGCTCCGAAGGGACCAAAATGTTATGATACAAGCACCTACAATTAGAGGTATATGTATATATAAATTAAATTAACAATATAATAAAATAAACTCAATGATGTTAAATAATAAATTACATACGTACCTGATATATGCTCTAATACAAACACTGGTTGCCCAATTCATCTGACATAAATCATTAATATACTGTTTTGGGATTATCAATAGTTGATCGGGATTTCCAAAAATGTTGTCATCCATCTCCAATACAAGCGGGGTTTCATCATCCATCTTGAATTGTGCATGCATTTCGGTATACAAAATAATCCTAGAATCATCAATGGAAGAGGCGGAGGGCTGACACACTATTGGAGGAGGGGCTGGCTGAGTCACTTTTGGAGGGGCGGGCTGAGTCACTTTTGGAGCAAGGGTGGACCGAGTCACTTTTCGAGGAGGGGCGGGCTGAGTCACTGTTGGAGGAGGAGAGGGCTGAGTCACTGTTGGAGGAGGAGAGTGCCGAGTCACTTTTTGAAGGGCAGGCTGAGAAACTTGTGTTGAACGGCCGGACCGAGACACTTTCTTGCTAGTAGATATTGCCTTGCTAACACTTTTGCCCCTAGATTTTGCATTTTGGCGTACCTATATATAAATCAAATAATTCGTTAGCTAGCACACAATAAATGACAAAATAAAATAATTAGTTAGTTACAAATATATTGTCACTTACAACAATAAGGTGTGCTGGCCATGCCACAAATGTACCAACTGCATCTTGCACAGTTAGTAAATCTATACTGGGTATTGGAGCAGGCAAAATGCAGTCCCCCACAATTGCACAATCAACTCTGACTCTAACATGATTTGGAGGTATGGGTAAATTGTGCATCAAAGTTCCCAATTGGTCACATGTGAAGCCTATTGCAACCATTTGGTGTGAGTTTGAGATATACAATTCACACTCACACTCATTGTTGTCCTAAATCAATTATAAACAAAAATTAATAAATACATTGCGTAGAAGAAAGAGAGTTTAATAATTAATTTCTTATTTATCCTCAAAAAAAAATTAATACCTTAGTTGACGGAATGGTGCAGCTATCTCGTGCGCTATCTGTGGCAGGGGATGGTACTGCAGGCGAAACCAACCCATAGTGCAATTTGATTTGACTAAGTTCAGACCTTAGACCTTCATACAATACCCGCAACTCTCTACTTTGTTTACAATCATGATGCTCCTCATAAGTTCTCTTCTTTGACCCAAGGTAGTTGGATGGATTAACGCCAAATCCACAACCCCTTGTACGACCTGGGTATTCTTCCTTTTCCAAGGCACGAGTAAGGATTTCCTTTTCAGAGCAATCAGTGATCTCTCCCTGTGACACAGACTCTGATATGGTTTCCTGATTCACAAACAAAAGTATAATAAATAAAATTATTATACATTTTAAATATCATAAAAGTTTCAAAACAATATTCGAATTTTGGAAATACTTACAATTCTGTCGGTCACCTCCTTAGTTTTGGGATCCACAACCTCTCCATCCTTTTGTCTGGCTGCTACCCACAAAAAATGTCGCTGAATGCTTTCTTTAGTAGGATCTTTCCCACTCTCCTCCAACTATATTTAAATTTACCAAATGTTAAGAAATTATAAATCAAAAGATTTAATAAACAAAGAGAAATCAAGCTTATTGTGTCTTACCAATCTCTCTTCAAAAACTTGATATCCACTAGCACCGCCTCTATAAGGGTACTCACAACCAGAAGCTCTCTCTCGATTCGCTTGGCATAGTTCCTATTTAGAGACATAAGTATACATTAATGTATAATATATAATTGTCAACTATATTTTAAGTTATAACTTAATAGATTATAGTACTAACCATGAAATCTTTATCTTCGGTGCGTCTCCTAACAAATGTAACCCAATCCTCCTCCGTAATAAATCCACTATATGGCGCTGGAGGCTTCCATCTGAGGTTTCCACTATTATCAAACAACCATTTTTTTTAGACTACCCCTGAAATTCTGATGTAGCTTTCCAGCTTCCTTCATACACCAGTCTTTTCGGGACTCATCCACATCAAAATATTTCTGCATACACATATTCAATAAAAATGATATAAATATATATGGTTACAAATTTATTAAATAAGATTACTAAAGAGATGTAAAATTATATACCTGTATTGTTAACCAAAACTCCTCTTTGTGTTTCCCCAAAACAGCACTTTTCTCACTCCAAGTACTGATTGTAATTGGTATCATTTGTTTTACCTTACTACCGAGGAAGGTAACCAAATCTGCGCGATTATCCCCAATTGGCTGGCCCTTAATATTCCACAACACCTACATTATGTCATTAGTAAATTAGTTAACAAACAATTAAAACTAAGTGTTGAATTAATAAATTAATTAGTAATTAGTAACTTACTGGTACTTTTCCTTTTCCTTTATTTACTCGATTGATGATATCTTTTTTGGCCGTCATTCCACGAGGAGCCTGCCTTCTGATATACTTTTCAACCTCACACTGATGATAGCTGTCATGATCACTGTGATGATCACTATGATCCGCCATCTAACCTGCAATAAAACATAATCATTGTTATTGTTATATTTATCTATCCAAAATAAATAAATAGACAAGATGAAAACTATGTAAAATAACTACTTGGAAATAGATAAAAAGCATATGATGTAAGTCTAAATTACCTTTTCCTTTTCTTGGATATAATTGTATTTGCAATTCGCGTCTTAGTATTTTTTTTTGACGAATCGTAATCCCATCACTATGATCGTTTCTAACATACACAAAATCCTCTATAGGAGTACTTTCCCCTACAATTGGTAGTGATGTCCCAAAGAAAGGGTCGTCCTCAATACCATCATCATCGGTTGCTTGATCCTCAATGTCATTCACCAATTTTTTATTTGTCAATAAAACAATGGACCAATTTGTATCAACTGGATCAGTGACATAAAACACTTGTTGAGCTTGGGATGCCAAAATAAAAGGCTCATCTTTATATCATAACTTATTGAAATTCACCCGCATGAACCCCGACTCATCAATCTGTAAACCACTATTATTGTCAACCCACTTACATTGGAACAAGGCTCCCGAAACATGTTGTAATCCAATTCCCATATGTGTTCAATGACCCCGAAGTATGACATATTCGCATATATGGGATTTCTGTCTTTGGCACTTGATGTATGCAAAGCTTGAGCTACAAGAGTCACCCCACTATTTTGCATTTTACTTTGATCATCATGGTTTTTTGTATAGAACGTGTACCCGTTCATTAGATAGCTGGTGTAAGAGAAAATTTGCATATTTGGGCCTTTTGCTAACCATCTCAATCTTTCTGAAATCGAGGAAGGATTCATAGCAAATTCGAAATCAATGTGCTCTTTTAGCCACACTATGAAACTCCGATTATGTTCTTTTGTTAACCAAACTTGAGTCTTATATGGGTGATCACTCTTAAGTATGTCCATGTGCTTGGAAACATATGAATCAACCTCAGTATCATTGTGCAAAACATATAAGTGTGCTTCATCTAGTTCTTTCCTTGATACCATCACTATTTTTGTTCCTGACATCCCTTTACTAATGCTTCCTAAGTGACGAGACCTTGGCAGTCCCACAGAATATTCAAGACTAGATAGATAGCCGGTACAGAACTCAATAGCTTCTTCAACTATGTAGCGCTCAACTTAACCCTCGGGTCGTGATCGGTTTTTCACATAACTTTTTAATATCTTCATGTAACGCTCAAACGGATACATCCATCTCATGTAACATGGGCCACACAATTGTGTCTCCCTAATCAGATGAACTATTAGATGAATCATTATGTCAAAAAACGAAGGTGGGAAATACATCTCAAGCTCACACAAAGTGACAGTAATTTCTCTTTGCAATGATGGCAACTTTCCAGGGTCAATCACTCTACTACAAATCGCCTTAAAGAAGAAACTAAGTTTGGTTACGGTCTTGCGTACTTTCTTAGGCAAAATGGAACGTATACCAATGGGTAGCAAATTTTCCATTAGTACATGGCAATCATGAGACTTTAAAGACTTTAACTTGAGGTCTTTCATCGATACAAGGTTCATAACATTTGAAGAGTAACCCTCTGGAACTTTAACTCCATGAAGAAACTTACAAAACACGGTCTTCTCCTTTTTAGATAAAGTATGAGCTGCCGGAGGTAGATATGTACGTGTACCCTTCTTTAACGGACCCAATTCTGGTCTCAACCCCATACTAAGCAAGTCCAACCTCGAGTTGATGGTATCTTTAGTCTTTCCTGGCATATTGAGCAAGGTACCGATGACACTTTCAAAGACATTTTTTTCAACATGCATCACATCAATGAAGTGCCTTACATATAATGACTTCCAGTATGGCAACTCAAAGAAAATTGACTTTTTCTTCCACCCCCGTTTGGCAAGCTCTCCTGCAAAAGGCTTCCCAAATTTAATGTTCAAACCTCTCACCTTTTCAAATAGTTGTTCACCCGTCAAAGCCATGGGAGCTTTACGAGTTTCGATATTCCCATTGAATGCCTTTTTCAACAGTCGATACGAATGAGTAGATGGCAAAAACCTACGATGACCACAGTAGATATTCTTCCTACCATGTTCCAACCACATCCAATCAGTGTTATCTTCACATATAGGGCACGCACACTGACCTTTGTTACTGTACCCAGATAGATTGCCGTATGCTGGAAAGTCATTAATTGTGCCAAAAATCATAGCCCTCAGGGTGAAAGTTTCTTCTCTGAACCCATCATACACCTCTACTCCAATCTCCCACATTAGCTTCAAGTCTTCAATTAACGGAGCCAAGTATACATCAATATCATTTCCCGGTTGCTTGGGCCCAGAAATTAACAAAGACAACATCATATATTTGCGTTTCATGCAAAGCCATGGAGGTAAGTTATAGATCGCCAAAATCACGGGCCATGTACTGTGGGAGCTACTCTGAATGCCGTGCGGATTAAATCCATCAGCAGACAATGCAAGTCGTAGGTTTCTTGGATCCAACCCGAAATCAGGATAATCAATATCAATTTTCTTCCATTGCGGAGAATCTGCCGGGTGTCGTAGCATGCCATCTTTAATCCTTTCATCATCATGCCATGTCAAGTGTTTTGCATCTTCTGAACTATGGTACATGCGCCTAAATCGAGGAATTATGGGAAAATACCACAACACCTTTTCTGGAGCAGATTCTTTCTTTTTATATCGCGATGCATTACATTTAGGACACGACTTTAACGAGGCATGTTCATTCCGAAATAAAATGCAATCATTGGGACTAGCATGTATCTTCTCATAGTTCAACCCAATGGACCCTAACATTCGTTTTGCATCATACGTCCGAGAAGGGAGCACATTGTCCTTCGGCAACCTTTCTTTCAACAGTGCGAGTAATTCCGTAAAGCTCTTATCCGTCCATCCGTGGCAAGTTTTCAAGTTATACAACTTTATCACAGCCAATAGTTTTGTGAATTCAGTACAACCTGAATACAACGGTGTCTCCGCATCCGTTATCAATTTCTCAAACATTTGAGGACAATCATTAAGATCGTCTTCAACAGCCTTTGCCATCTCTTCAAATTCGCCCCCTTCAAATGTAGGTCTTTCGGTGTCAACCGGTGCACATCTCTCAGTACTATTACCCATATTTGAAGATTCACTTCTTTCCTAACCATGCATTGTCCAACAAGTGTAACTTTGATCTATTCCGTAACCCTTTAAATGTCCTGCCAACTCCTCTGCATTAACTGATTTTACATAACAACAACTCAAACAAGGACACTTCATGTTACTAGAAGTCCCTAAACGTTAAACAGCACACTTCACAAAATAATCCACTCCAGCAGCATATTCCTTGGACAGACGATTGGCAGACATCCACTCTCTATCCATAATTTCTCAGTATTTATTTATAATAAAATCCTGATAAGAGAACTTAAAAACCTATTATAGGTGACAAAAGTACCTGAACAAGTGGAAGCAACAATGAACTCCAACCTAGGCGAACCACGCACTAGCAAATGAACCGAACTCTCGAACAGCGAATGCAAAGCTCCAACAAAACGAACTCGCAAAACCTAACAACAATTCACATATTCAGCAACAATCCTCAATTTCTCATGTTTAGAAATACATCACAAGTATCCCTTAACCTAGAACAACATTCAATTAACATGCATTTCACTAAATATCTCAAATTTATAAATACAACACAAGAATACCTTAACCTAGAGCAACATTAAATTAACAAGCATTTCATTTGGACATTTCAACAAACACTACACCTACATTTCCCCTCAAGTTTAGAAACACTTCACCCTTTCAAAGAACCAATCAACAAGCATCAAGTTTGAATCATCTAACTTAAGGTTTCAATGCCATTAAAATAACTAGAACAACAAGCAATCCTAAATATCTCAAATTTATAAAATCCCTTAACCTAGAGCAACATTAAACTAAAAAGCATTTCATTTGGACATTTCAACAAACACTACACCTACATTTTCCCTCATATTTAGAAACACCATTTCAAAGAACCAATTATCAAGCATTAAATTTCAATCATCTAACCTAAGTTACCAATGCCATTAAAATAATTAGAACAACATGTAATAATACTAACCTTAGTGAAAGAGAAACGAAAATGGGGAAGAAATGAGCTTCCAAGTACGAACCGAAATCCTTTGCAAAAATGGAGAAGTATGGAAGAGAAACGAAAATGGGAAGAAATGAGCTTTGGAGAAACGAAAATGAGAGCAGCCACGAGGGAGGGTGAGAACGAAAATGAGTGTGAGAACGAAAATGAGAGTGAGCACGAAAATGAGGGTGAGAACAAAAATGGTGAGCTAGAGTGTGAGAGTGAGCGCGAGAGAGAAGAGAGCAAGAGAGACTGTGCGTGATACCCGTTGAGAAGAGGAAAATAACGAAATAAAAAAAAGAGCAATGGCCAGCGTTTTAGCAAGAAGCGCTACCCATTGCCTAGCGCTTTTTAACAATAGCCAGCGCTTCCTATATAGGCGCTACCTATTAGCCTTGCGCGTTTAAGCAATAGCCAGCGCTTCAGTATAAGCGCTACCTTTGGCCTTGCCCTTTTTTGCAATAGCCAGCGCTTCCAATACAGGCGCTACCTATTGGCCTTGCGCGTTTAAGCAATAGCCAGCGCTTCATATAAGCCCTACCTTTGGCCTTGCGCTTTTTTGCAATAGCCAGCGCTTCCAATACAGGCGCTACCTATTGGCCTTGCGCGTTTAAGCAATAGCCAGCGCTTCAGTATAAGCGCTACCTTTGGCCTTGCGCTTTTTTGCAATAGCCAGCGCTTCCAAATATAGGCGCTACCTATTGGCTTGCGCTTTTAAGCAATACCCAGCGCTTTCAATATAAACGCTGCCTATCCCTTTGACCGTTTCCCCTTACCTAGCGCTTTTTAATAAACGCTGATTAAGGTAGCGCCTATTTTTCCTAATTCTGGCGTAGTGAATAATGGACTAGATGGTGTTTTTTTTTAAGCTAGATACTTACACTATGTTTAATGTCAGGGGCCTTTGCCCAATTTCAATTTAAATATTGCACATTTGACAACAAAAAGAAGGCTAATACTTCTTTTATTCATATCGAGTATTTTGGATACTTAAAACCTAAGACCTCTATTTAATTTTTTGTGGTCACCCAAAGGTCAGGATTACAAACCCCACGTACCAAAGAGCTCCTAGCTATATCAAAATTATAGTTTTAGGTTTCACGGGCTAGTCAATAATTCAATAGATAGATTCTCTATATTAATAATGCATTCTGGATTGCAACAGGGATGCGTATGATTGAGGCTGTCTTGTTTTCTTGTTTGTATGTCCAGCTATGCTATGCCATTCTCCATTCTTTCTTTGCATTACTATGATTGAGCAAGCGATGGTTAAGAAAGAGTAAAATTGTCATGACCACCCACTTACTTAATTAGCTTGTATAGCTTTAATGGATCATATAATAAAGTGGAGAAGAGACAAGAGTCATAAAGTTGTTGAGGAATGATTCAAAGTGATAAAATATTCCAACTGACTGTCTAGTCGTACATCACAGCGATGCAAGTTTGAATTGGTCGATTGTTTCTTTTTCTTTTTTGTTTAGTATATGTTCGAAACTTATCACCAAAAATATGTTTGAAATATGAATATAAATTTTATCGAGTAAAATTGTGTTGAGAATTGAAGTGTGAGTGGTTGTTCCTACATCAGCTAAGAATGAGCTATATGAAGGATCGATAAAAACACAGGGGACCCATGTATTTGCCTTAAGGTTTTGGGTGGAGATGTGGTGTCCAAGTCTCTTGGTAGTCCGGTTCATTGGCCAGCTCGTTGTTACTAGGGGTGCTCCCCTAAACTCCCCAAGAGCCATGTTTAAGCTTGGCGGGGGAGCGAGAAATGGATTCTGGTTTGGATCAAGGCTAGCAATGCGATTGACTCACACTTGAGAGGGAGAATGTTTTTCAAGTGCGAGTGAGTGGTTAGTTCCACAATAAATATGGATAAACTATATGAAGGATATATAAGAGAGGGGACCCATATACTGAAATCCTTAAGGTTTTTGGTGGAGATGTATCGTCCAAGTCTTTTGATAAGCTTGTTCACTGGCTGACTCGTTGTTGCTCTAATTGCTCCCCCGAAACCCCCAACAAATGGTTCAGGTTAAAATTAAATCTTGAGTGAAATTA
Source organism: Astragalus glycyphyllos (assembly GCA_963573325.1). Classification (NCBI taxonomy): domain Eukaryota; kingdom Viridiplantae; phylum Streptophyta; class Magnoliopsida; order Fabales; family Fabaceae; genus Astragalus; species Astragalus glycyphyllos. The sequence goes on along the minus strand of OY754312.1, from coordinate 51,021,018 downwards.
TTATGTTTGAAAGTTATATTTTTAAAACCAAAATATTATATATATATATATATATATATATATATATATATATATATATATATAAAATGTGTAAGAGACACAAAAACCTGTGTATAGCGTAACCCTTATAACTAAAAGAGGGCTAATAACCAGAAAAATAACTTGTAAACAAAACATCACCAAACCCCAAGGAGGATCAAAACAGAGCATAAAAAACAAAGAGTATGAAAACCGCCACCTAGGCAAAACACCCGTCACACCCTATCTAAGGTGAAGTATCACCACACAAAAATACTCATATTCTCTAAAAATACATTTCAACGGGTCCACACACCATTCACAGAAAAGACATTGGTTCAACTTGGTCTTAGCCAAAACCAAGTCTAAGAATGTGTCTTAATTAACTAAAACCAAAGTCTCTGTGAGGTCGATGATCTTATTAGATACTTTCCCATATATCCCAGAAAGTAACATGCCAAATCATCAAAAGACTCCTTCTACCTTTCCTAAGATTAACCCTAGAGTAACAAACTGTAAACAAGGTAGGGAGATCATTCAAAATCATGACCGCCACACCTAACTACCTAAAAATAAGGTACCTCATGCTCTTTGCAAATTCACACACAAGAAACAAGTACATATTTACTTCCATTTGTCTCCCACAGAGAGCAAAACCTCTAAAACTCACAACACTAATAGCTTTCGAGGGCGGAAGACTCTTCCACTACCTGTCTAAAACAAAGGCCACCAGGGGCGCCCTAGGATCCCCAACAGAGGAGTAGTGTAGAAGCAAGTCGTATACCAATTTCTTCGAATAGACCCCCTCATTCTCGGACTGCCAAATCCACAAATTCAGTGAAGTTCAGAAGACCACAGGAGATATTAATCACATCAGATCCCCAAGAAGCCCTTTTTCCGAGGCAAAAAAACCTCTCTTCCAAATAAGTCTCCGACCCTCCCCACTTTCCTCAAAACCCCTAGCCTCCAGTAAAAAAGTACAGTCTATTTGGTTAGAGATAGTATACAACCTAGGAAGACCACCTTAACGGGTATTTCCCCAAGACAAACGTCATGCCAAATGAATAGAAGCCCCATTCCTTACGTTTCTAACAACGCCAGAGTCCAGGCTTGATGCCACTCTTTTACCTAAAAGTTCAGTCTTAGTATTCTCAATAAAGTGAAATAGGGTTATTTATTGTGTTTAATTTCAAAAACAGTCCTATGTCTTTCACGTTAAATAGGGAGGACCACAACTTCCCATGAAAACTACTCTTAGGGTGTGTTTGTTTGGGGTGAAAGAGGGAAGAGAGAGTGAGGGAAGAGAGCATAAGGGAAGAAAGAGTGATTTTAGGATGTTTGGTTAAGGAGAGAAATAGGAAAGAGAGAGGGAGGAAAGATTAGTTTAGTGCTTTTTATAATCTCTCCACAAGTGGAGAGAAAGGGGCTTTCTCTCTTCCCTCACTCTTTCTTCCCTTACTCTCTCTTCCCTCACTCTCTCCCCCCACTTGGCAATCAAACAAATGCCTAAGTGGCACTTGAATATTAAAAAGATGCATCCAAGCATTTCAAGTGTACATGTCCATGAATAGGGTGTTTTCTCATTAGGAGCAATCAACTAATAGATGAGACTATAAACTCTGCTCTAATGGCCCCTATCTCTGAAGATCTTATTGAAAAGGTTGTTTTCTCATTAGGAACTTCAAAAGCTCCAAGTCCAGATGGCTTTAATGGCATTTTCTTTCAAAAATATTGACATATAAAGAAGGAAGTCTGTCAGACTGTTAGATATTTCTTTGACACTGGTATATTAGATGGTGAAATTAATGCTACTTCAGTTGATGCTGGAATCTATTTCTCACCTAAGACCAATTAGCTGCTGAATTTTTTTATATAAAATTATTGTTAGGACTGTGGTGTTTAGACTCAAGCCTTTCATGAATGACATTATTACTCCCCAACAGAGAAGTTTTGTGGAGGGTAGCCTCATTCATGATAATTTAATTGTAGCTCGTGAAGCCTTTCATTTTCTAATGAAGAATAAAACTAATGCTGGGAAGGGAATAGCTATGAAAATTGACATGAATAAGACTTATGACCGTGTTGAATGGAGTTTCCTAAAGGCTACTTTGTTGGCTCTGCGCTTTAGTACTGTGTGGGTGGATAGAATCATGAGTCTAGTATCCTCAGTATCACCCACTTATCAGGTTAATGCTTATTCTTCTAGACAGTTAATCCCTTCAAGAGGATTAAGACAAGGGGATCCTCTGTCCCCTTATTTGTTTGTTATTGTGTTTGATTTTCTATCAAGACTATTGAACAATGCTATGTCTCATAATTCCACCCAAGGAATCAAGCTTGCACCTGAGGCCCCTATTCATACTCCCTTATTCTTTGCAGATGATGCTCTCATTTTTATTCAGGATAGCCCTGCATAGTTGTATCAAGTCATATCTATTCTAAATATCTTTACTGCAGCTTCTGGCCAAAAAATAAATATTTCTAAATCGGGTATGATCTATGGTAAAAGAGTCCCTGATGCTATTAAACCTCAATTATCTGCTATTACTAATATGCCAGTGTGGAATCGTCCCAGCATGTATTTGGGTATCCCTACTGAAAGGGGAGGTTCTGAAGTTCAAAGCCTTCAATGGCTTCAAGAGAAAGTGATGAATAAAATGGGGGATGGAAGGGAAATCTACTCAATCCTGCTGGTAAGGACGTATTGATTAAAGCTGTCCTTCAGGCTATTCCAACCTACATAATGTCTATCCTCAAACCTTCTAAACCTTTCACTAATACTCTTTCTGCATAGATTGCTAGATTCTGGTGGGGCACCTTTGGCAAAAATAGATGAATACATTGGAAGAGGAGGGTGAACCTTTGTTTTCCTAAAATTGAGGGTTCGCCAGGCTTTAAAGATATGGATGAGATGAATATTGCCCTCCTTGCTATACAGGTATGGAGAATCATTCAGGAACCTCAATCTCTCCAGTCTTCCACTCTGAAGGGTATCTACTTCCCTAATTGTGAGTTTGGGACAACTACAAATCAAAGAGGTAACTCCTGGGTGTGGAAAAGTATGCTGCTAGGAAGGGATTTGTTAAAAAGAGGTGGGAGATGGTCCGTTGTTTCTGGGGAAGGGATCTCTTTAACTGAGGACAATTGGCTAGTCAATGGTGATAGGGTATTGCTTAATCAGGGCTCTAAGATTACCATGGTAAGTGAGATAGTTGATGAGTTTCATAACTGGGATATGCAGGCTTTGAGGAATCATCTAAGCCCTAATTCTGCTATTAGCGCCTTACAAACTCCAATATCTTGGTCTAACCCTACAAATACCTTGTACTCGTCCTTTACTGAGGATGGAGATTATACTGTGAAGTCTGGTTATATGAAGCTACATGAACTGAATAAAACCTAACCCTCAGGCCACCTCCTTTGTTAGTACTCCTAAAGACTGTTGGAACATTATTTGGGGAGCCCAAAACCCAAGTAAAATTAAGCATTTTATGCGGAAGGTTTGCCATAATGCAGTAGCAGTAAAGGATAATCTTCTCAAAAGGAGATTAGATAAGAATGGAATTTGTCCTATATGCTTAAAGGAACAAGAGACAGTGGAACATTTATTATTACTCTGTTCTTGGACTCAACCCATTTGGTTTGGTGCTCAGATAACTCCCATTCCTAATGCTATGAATGTCACCTCCTTTACTGAATCGTTATTATCCCTCTATACTGTTTGGAAAACTAATGGCACAATGGAGTACTCAACTCTTTTCTCCTATATTATTTGGCTGATTTAGAAAGCTAGGAGTAACTGGGTTTTTTACAACATTCATCCTAACCCTATGAGCATTCTAATCACTGCAAAGACTCAAAGTAGTGAATTCTTCCAAGTGGAGATCCCTACTATGAACAATGAAAGTCCTACATCTATTAGTGTGAGCTTCTCAGTTTGGAGACCTCCCAGAGCTAATTTTATTAATGTCAACTCAGATGCGGCCTCTTTTAAGTCGCTTGGAGACCTTCCTTCAATCAACGAATAAGAAGAAGCATGTCTTCTCACCTGGTTGGCCTCTTTTAAGTCGCTTGGTATTTTATCAAACTCTATGTAACAAATAATGTGATTAATCCATGTTGTACCCAGAGTTATCGCATTTCCTATCGAAGCTGTAGCTACTTTTAAGAAGACGATTGGTTGGGAGAGAGTTTCTTGAATAACCAATCAGTGGTTTCCCGAGGTTCTAGTGCTTGCCATTTTTGAGAGGACGCCGACTCTTGTGTTTTCACTTTGTGGGAGGTGCTTTATTTCGACCTCGGCGAATTGTCCTATCATTTCTCTTACGCTTGCCAAGTATTGTTGCAAGACGGATTCTTTAGCATCATATTCCTTATTAATTTGTGAGACGACAAGGAGTGAGTCGGTCAAGATCTCGACCCTATGGAATTGAAATCCTTTGTTAATAGCAGTCAAGCAATGCCATCCTCATATTAAGCTTGATTATTTCAAGTTGTGAACGAGAACGTGAGAGAGACCTAGACGAGGAGTCCATCTAAATTTTAGATAATGAGCCTAGCGCCTTCAGAGCTGCTCTAGTCTCCTATCTGATTTCTGATTCAAATAACTCAACCGCCCATTAATCATTCTTCCCACCAAATAGGGTCGGTGTAGGATTTTTCGTATAGGTTGGTTTGTCCTAATGACCACTTGGTGGGCTATGAAGTATGGCCTTAGCTTGCGTGTTGCGACTTTCAGTGCTAAGTCTATCCTTCCTATTTCATTAGAGCGCGCAGCAGAATCCGAGGGCTACAGATGGTATTCTGAAGCAAGAAATGGGCATCCGTGTTGATTCGAGCAAAACTTTGGGCAACAGTTTAGTCATTGAAACCGGTGCAACTATTGTGTTGCAGCATAACTTGTTGTGGGTCGTTCAGAGAGTTACAAGTTAAGCAAAGCCTTTAGGCCGTAGTAGTGTCAGTGTCCTATGATCCGTAAAGATTATCTGACACCTCGAAACTTTGACCTTTGTTAACCAATGTATCAGTTACCGAGATACGGTTTAGCAGTTAACCCTACCTAGTGATTCAAGCTATAACACCGACTTCTGTCACAATTAGAGAATCCTTTCGGATAACCCCCAAGTCTAGATTAAGATTCTTTTTCCTTAGAGCTACATTTCAAAATGTTATCAAGCCAACCTAGTAAACTATAGTGCAATCTCAGTATCGGCAAGCAGGATTACCCAATGTTGACCGGATTAGTTTCCGATCACGGTTCCTGAACCAAGTCCCTTTCAAGATAAGATCAGTAGGTGATGATAATAGAAATAACCCTATTATAACCCTCTGGCTAAGAGCATGCCAGTCTCGGTCTATGGGAAATTTTCGCTAGTTCTCCGACTTGTTTTATTCATGCCAGTCTCCGTCGGAAAGCTAATGAAATTGTCTACACATCTTAGTAGATTTTGAACTATGTTTCTAGTTGTATTCTGAATTGTACTCCTGCCTTGCCCTAAACAGTTAAACCCTAAAGCGTTGGTAGAACATCAAACCCTCCAATTGCAAGGGAAAGTGGAAGAGGAATTCCAATCATTAAGATTAGATTCCTAGACACTGGTTTAAGATAATATTCATTGTAGTCTTCAGAAGTCTTAGACTTTTAGACCCCAACTCGTATGCCAAAAGAGAAGAAAGCTCAAAGTTATTTAAGTGTCGAGCGCAATGTTATTCTAGAAGTAGCACTCATTCTGAAAAGTGATTGATTAAGTAGTCGTATTGATTATGCTCGGATATCTATGGGATTAGAAAAGAAGGAGGACCAAGGGATTGTTCAATGATACTTTTAGACTCAATTTTATGAATCAGTACAGAGACAATAATGATGTGCTCGTCTGATTCCTTAAATAATTCTTTCACTTTCAAAATCTCCTGGGTACCGCCGCTATTTTAATTTCATATAAAATATGAGAATATACACAGAGGTTAAATGATAAGTCAAGAAGTTCATAGAATGCCAATGACTCCTACCTTCAAGGGAAATTCTTATGCCTCACTAGTAAGATTCCTAATATCTGAAGTTATTAATCCCTTAGTAAAGTCGTTTGACTTATATGTTCATGAAGGGTCTGTACCCCGGGTAAGGCTATCAGGTGTTAGGATTGTATTCCAAAGGCCGATTCATGAGGTCTGAAGGTGTGCTATGGGTAGGTAACAAAATTATTTTATATCCAAACATTTTCAAGCAAGATTTTTATAAAAACCTTACCCAATTGTGATCAGTCATGAAAATCGTTTATGTTAGAATCTAACCCAAAATACTAGCTGTGTCTCTAAGGAAACCGAAGAGTAGTATTCCTCATCTTTCTACCCGAAAGGAGTGGAATATTGGGTGAGCACGCGAGTATATTAGCTAGTAAGGAGAAGTAGAAGTACTAAGCCGTATTATGGCAATAATCTTTTAGTCATGGTATTACTCAAGTCCCCGTTTCGGTGGTAGAGTTTTAGTTGTTAACCTCGGATTTGCTAAGGTTAACAGTAAGTTGTTTGGACGTTCGCTGGCTTGACCAATCAGAGAGAGACTTCCGCTTCAGGTATTCTGTATGTTGGCTAGTGTCAATAGGATAAGCATGTGCTAAATATGACAATCTTCTGCTTGTGTTAGTGTTATGCAGAGTGAAATATAATGTATGGACTGAATGACATGGACAGTTTATAACAGAGTAGTTTGTATCTTGACTGATGAAGTCCAAGTATGACAATATGATTGGGCAGTGAATGTGTAATATGTGAGCCCATGATAGTGAATGTCATTGGTTTATTTTGGTTGGCCCATACATATTGTTGTTTAGAATTTCTGATAAATTCTGGGAGTGAACCAGAATTGGGATGATCCATACGGCCGCATGCTAAGTGTGCCATGGGGACCTTGTCGGATTGGTATTAGTGCTACTTATGGAGAATTTGAGGTATCATAATTAGGCTGATATGAGTAAAGGATTGATTGGGAAAGTAACCGAAGCGAACAAAATAACGCAATTTGACTAAAACCAAAGTTTTTGCAAAACTGGTAGAGAAGCCCGATCAGTGTGCCTAGAGCACGGGCCGTGCGTTTTCTTCTGCCCATTGTGAAATACCCTTTTTATCTGCTTCCGTTCGACGTGAGTTTCTTCCCCATCTTTTCCCTAATTTAACCTAATTTAATTAAACTCTAATGTGACTTCACATTTTATTAAGAAGTCATAAGTCGAGTTAGGACTGAATTAAGTTGGGGTGAGTATAAAGCTTAGATCGATTAAGGATCACGAAACCACTATTGAATTTTAACATATTTTATGAAGACTTCATGAAAAGTTATAACTAAAAGTTGTTTTGTGATTTTACTCGCTCGGAGAAACTAAAACCCCCGCTAACTCAACCTGATATACGACAAATAGGTATGAGGCTAAGTGGACACATGATGCTTTAAGAATTAAGCTCATTGAATTAAATATATGTATGCCCATGATTACCTATGTTTGGGTTGGCCATCTATGTGTAGTCGAGCGATCGACGAATCGCCAATTTCGTGCTTTCCACACAACCGAAAACTTGATCCATTTTGAGGGCAAACTTTTTCAAGTTGGAGTGTATTGTAACATCCCCAATTCGGTTAATTTCGATTATCGAAATTAACTAGTGTAGCTTAATTGTTTGATAATCAAATTAAGTCATTGAGCATGTTTGAATTTATGGGAGCAAAATTTAATTGCTAAAGTATGTGAAATATATATGTTTAGTGGATGATTGTGTGACTAGAAATGAGTTTTAGATAGAGAATTAAGAGCAAGGGTAAAATGGTCATTTCGGTAAATTTCCATTAATCAAATTACCAAGAGGTAAGTAATCTAGTGTATTTGATGGTATAAGGTAGCTAGATTAATTACTAAGTGTCATGAACTTGTACATTATGGTGTGTGATTGTTCGATTCGAAATAGGTTTAAGTAAGAATTAGGACACAAGGGCAGTTTGATTTTTTCCCCCATTATAACTCTCAGCTCGTTAATTCAAACCAAATGACACAAACCCATCTCATTTTCAGTAGAAACCAGAAAACATAGAAAGAAGAGGTCTAGAGAGAGAGAGAGAGAGTGACGTGAGAGAGAAGGGGAGAAGAAGGGAAAAACTCCATGAAACTTTGATGCATGTCCATTCTTTCTTCACCATTCTCTTCAATTTTTCATCCCCTTTCCATAGATACTAAATTCACTCACTTATTTTTCCTCTTTATCCTTCTACCATTATCAAGCTTCAAATCTTCACTTGGCCAAAAATGGAGTTTTGAGCATTTTGGAGCCTTGCATGTCTAAATAGGGACTAGATTGTGGTAGAGCTGAGTTTGCAATGTGGATTGAAGTGTATTTGAGGGAGGTTCAGTAGCTTGAGGCATTGGAGCTCAAATTTGGGGTGCTTGGGTTAGCATATTGGAGCAAGAGGAGCGAGTACAGGGATTGTTCGTGTGGTTACGTTGTCACTCGCATTCCGTTGATCCTCGAATGTTGTGATTGTCATCACCAATATGTGAGTTCTGTACGCTTAGGTTTTTGTTTTTGAGATTGAGGCTATATATAATTCTGAAGTTGGTTAATTTCGTTTTGAAATTTGAGTCGAAAACCGTATTTACGAAACTATGTGTTGTTGTGTTTTAGTTTCGTTTCAAACTCCTCTTCGAAAGTTTGGTGAGTTCTTCGATTTGTGCTTAAATTTACTGTTAAAAATGTGTTTGATTATGTTTGTATTGTTGTTGTACTTATTGGTACAGAATTTGGTGCAATTTGGAGCAATTATTGTTAGCAAGATAATTGTTTAATGATAAAGATTGATTGAGGTTCACGATATATAAATTATATCGAGTTTAGTAGACGGCCCAAAACGGGTAGCATATATAGGAGACGGCCCTAAGCGGGTAGTATATATATATGGGTGATGACCCAAAGAGGCTAGCGTACTAGGCGGGGAAGTCATGAGCCCCAATCCTAGGCCCCGTTCAATGCACTATGGTATGGACTAGTGGAAGGGGGTTCACCGGGATTACCATGTCTGGGGCTGGTGTTATGCTAAAGTAAAAGACACATGGTTTGTAATTAAATCACGAAAGTAAAAAGGATTCATAATTGAACCGCGAGAGTTTAGTAAGGGTTCTCGATAGGACTCACTGAAATTTGTAATCTCACCCTTTATGTTGTTGGTGTTTTTATAAAGAAACGGGGAAAGAGGAAAGCTAAGAGGCAAGAGTAGGTGACGTGTTCAAGAATTCTTTTATCTTTGTTATCATTTTTCCACTGTTGTCTTTGTAGTTCGATAATTTGACTTGAATTTATTTTAAGTTATGTAATCCTTTCCGCTTTTCTTGTGATGGTATTGAACACTAGGTTATGATGATATTGAAGGACTGGGAAACCAATATGGTTTTGATTAAGTTATGGAAATTTATCTCTGATGTATGCTAAATTGAGCATTTTAATATTTCTACTTGTTAGAGATATTAGGGTGTTACAATTGGCAGCCTCAGCTGGTCACTCCCTTGCACTTGTTCGGGTTTGCTTTGATTCCGTGCTCAGTTAAATACAAGCCAAGAAACTTCCTTGTTAGGATTCCAAAGATGTGTTTCTCTAGGTTGAGCCTCATGTTGTGTTTTTGCGCTTCAGTGAACACTTATCTCAGGTCTGCAGTGTGGTCGAAATCAGATTCGGTTTTGATGATCATGTCATCCATGTATACTTCTAGCATCTGCCCAATTTGGGATTTGAAGACCTTATTCATCATTCTCTGGTACGTTGCCTCAACGTTCTTGAGATCAACCAGCACAACGCGATAGCAATAATTTCCCATGCAAGTCCTGAAAGCGGTTTTCTCTTAATCGGGGATACATTGGTATCTGGTTATGCCTGGAATACACGTATATAAAGGATGGTAAATGGAATCCAGACAAACTATCAACCAAAATGTCCACATTGGGAAAGGGGAAAGCATATTTTGGGCACGCTTTATTGAGTTCAATGTAATCTACACACATTCTCCATTTTCCGCTAGCTTTTTTGACAAGGACTACATACGACAACAAGGTGGTATATTTGACGTCCTTGACGAAGTTAGCCTTAATGACATCTTCCATTGCTTTTACGGCCGCCCCGACCTTTTCGCCCTACTTAGACCTCTTGGGTTGTGCTACCCATTTCGCTTTTGGGTCGATGGCCAAATGATGGCAGGAGATATCCTGCGAGACTCTAGGCATAGTGGTGGTGCTCTAGGCGAATACGTCGGTGTTCTCGCAAAGACAGTTGATGAGTGCTTCTTAAACATTGTCGGGTAGGTCGGAACATTTAATGACAACCTTTGCAGGATCTTCTCTGAGTTGAATTGGCAAGAAATCTCTGTCACCTTCCTGCCTCTGGATATTCTTTATAATCGCTTTAGTAAGTGTGTCGTCTACCTCATCTTCGGAGCTATTGTGTTCGTAGGAAGCATTAGTCGGTGAGGTTGACATAGACTTCTTTTCAACCTTTCTTCGTTCTTCTCATGTGGAGGGTTCCTCCGTCAGATCAAACTTTGAACAATAGGCCATGGTTGAATCCATGTCGGCTTTTAGCGTGACAACTTTCTCAGCAGGAGTAGAACTTCATTTTGTAGTGGAATGTGGATGCCACTGCTTCCGATTGGCCTAAGGTCGGCCTAGAAACGACGAAATTTTATACTGACTTGCACGAGAGCACTAGGAAGTGAATCTCCACGATTCGGGTTAATGGCCTTTGCCCATAGGTCATCGCCAACCGCAATGTATCCGAGGGGAGTTGTTCTCGTACCGTTAAATCTAGAAAAGTCTGCTCCCTGATATGGAGTGAGGTACTCCTACGAGATACCCTGTCTGGCAAGTAGGTTGAGGAACATTACGTCAACTGAGCTTCCCCGATCAATTGGGATCTTTCATGCTTCGTGGTTTGCCATTACAGCTCGAACCACCATTGAGGTGTGTATGTTCTCCAAAGTTCAGACGAGGTCGAATGGAGACAATTTTAGCCATCGTCGAAGGTATGGAATTTGACCTCCCTTCACCTTCTTTTCACTATTTCTTTGATTTCTCGGCCTTCTATTGAGTACTCGCTGATGATTATCATGACTTCTGGGTACATGTCGGGGTTGGCGCTTTAACAAATCGGAGAAAATTCGAAGAAGGAAAGAGAGTAAGAGAGAGCGTTGGAGCTCCTACTGTGGTCGCCAATGAACTGTCTTGGAAGTTGGCATCGGTCAACGAAGCTAGGTCGAGATGCTACCGAGGTGTGATGTCGATTTTGCTCTTCATGATATTTCGAGATGCGCCCCTTGCATTGATCAGCGAGGGGGTGGTACTTGCACACACTCTGACTCCCAAGTCAGCCCAGAGAAAAGGTGGCAGACAGTAATAAATGTGTACCTGATGCATTGACTGAATCACCTATATAGGGGAATGAGCCAAGTGAAGTGGCTTGATCTTGATCGTCGTATGAGGCACTGACCAATCTCTATCTAAGGTCTTGTTGGATATGAGTGAAATCCTTTAGATTAGTGGAGATGGGTTGCAGCTGCTGGCCCGAATACCTCGGCCGAATCCAAAACAATATAATAAGATATAATTTTAATTTAATACTTGACATTTTAAATAGTATGTAGTACGGAATATATATTTATATATATATATATATATATATATATATATAAAAGTAATTGATAGGCCTATACCAAATTGGTTTTATAATTGGTGGGAAAAATTTGGCCCTTCTCTGGAAATTTTACCAGAGGGATTATTAGACTTATATGATAATTGGTGCAATCATAGCCCCTTAATTTTGAAGAATGCTTCTAAAATGATTACAGGACAAGGTCCGTGTTTATATTTTATTAAATTCCAGATCCCATGGATATGGAGATGGACTATTACCATAGCTCAGGATAATCACAATATCCCTGTTCTTAGAAGAAATTTCTTCAACAAATGGTGGAGTAGGATGGCTACTGAGGACCTTCAATACATGGAGGCCAAGATCGAAACAGCAATAGCTGATGATCAATGTAAAACAAAAGAACAAAGTTCTCAAGAGCTTTCAATAGCCAATCTAAAAAATTATTTCCAAAAAATTCACCCAAATGAGACTGAAGAGCAAATTATGGTCAGGACTCTTGACCATATGAAAAATCAATTCTTTAAAACTTTCCAAGTTAAAAAGGAAGATATTTCTATGAAGACTAGCTCATCACAGAGTTCAATGGACTCAAATGCATTTGATTGCTTGGCCGGAGAATCTCAGGACGAAGAAAACCCAACTCCCGAAGATTTTTGGGATGCAATGGTGCAGTCAATGACTCAGCAAACCAAAAAAGGAAAAGGACAACAATGAAGATGCAAGCCATGACATCATCAAAACAATGATTTTTGCCAAGTCATGATGAAGAATCCCGTTGAGACAATTAAGTCAAAAGCAATATTATGCTTTTTACTATTTACTTTTTAATTTTTGTCGTTTGTATTCATTATTAATGTGCCTATGGGGCCCACAAAGAGTACCCGGCATTAATAGTGTTTGTAATTTTATACCATCTAAAATGGGTTAAAGAGGGACATCTTAAATTCTGAAAATGGGGCCCACTAGATGATTATAATCATCAAGAGAATTCAATAAAAAATGAAGAATTAGTTGAATATCCAAAAAAATTGGATCAATTAAGTAAATGGACAATTCCATCTGTTCCTTCAAAACAGATATACAAATTTGGTATGTTTGATATTATATCCCGCTATGCTGTCAAAACCATAGAACAAACAATACAAGTTTCTGATAATACTCAGACCATAAAATTATTAAGTAAAAAGGATTTACTTCCCTTTAAGGACTATAATTTTATTCATATTGGACTTATTCAAATTGCTTTTAAACCTTTAACTCTGTTAGGTTTAAACTCTAGTATTATGACATATGTTAGAGATGGTAGAAGTAAAGACTTCAAATCATCCTTAGCTTCTTTAATTGAAACCAGCTTATGTCATGGACCTGTTTATTTTGATGTTTCTCCCAATTTGAGTTTATCTTTATCTGATAAGAATTTACTTGATGCTATACAGCTCACCATACATACTAATGGTTATAATTTTAAACCAGGTAGTGAAATAATAGTAATATGCTATAGAATCTATTATAAAGTGTTAAATACGCTTAATCCAAAGGTTAAGCAAATATCTTTCCCAGGAACTACTACTCTTGTTCAAACTAATTTATTAACTTCAAATATAGTTACAAATAGATTAATAAAATGGAATGAAATAAATTTTCTAGAGACATGGTCTTTACCCCAGGCTGTAGAACCTGAACCTATCCTAAATAGGGATATAGATCAAATAATTCAGACTAATGAGGGGGACATAGAAATAAAATTTAACCCCAAAAGAATTATTAGAATTCCTAGAAGTCTTTCAGAAAGACATTCAGTTAGTGAGTTTTATACAACTCCCACTGAATTAAATAGAGCCTCTAGTTCTCACCCAATAGAAGAAATAGAGACAGTAGAAAATATAAGAATTAGTGAAAATAAAATTCCCCATGAAATTTATCAGAAAAATCAATCCCAGAGTAGAGAATCACCTACTCAATCAGAAATGAGTTTTCATTTATGATGAAAGAACTCATAGACTTCTCCCCAGGGAGCAAGATGAGAGAACTCATTAATAATGAATTCCAACATGATAGAAATACCCAATTTAGACAATGGTATTTTAAAAAGTTCTCACCCCCTGAACTTAATAGGTTCAAAGAAGATTATTATGAAGAATTAACTATAACTCAGAATTATATTCCTTTTGTTAAATGGTTTGTAAATTATTTTAATAATAAGATTAAAAATGAAATTTTGGTTCTTCAATCAAAAACGTGGGAGACCACTAAAGGAGAAAAAATCAGTTCCCTTTTTCCTCCTAAACAAACTATTATTTTAGGCCAAAATGCTGAGGCTAATGCTTTTCTCACTTTGCAAAAAATAGAAAGTAACCATGTTACTATCAGGGAATTAAATTCTATAGTTAGATCCCAGAATTATACAAATGCTTTTGTTATCTGTTTAGGAGAACAATTTATTTCTCTTGAAAAGGATTTATTATTTCTAAAAGACATGATTGAAAAACAAATTTCTCAACAAAAATTAATTTTGGAACAAATAGGTGAGCCAAAAGCCCCTATAATTACTGAAACTCCCATAATTCAACCTCCCCTATCAGTAGAAGGTTTTAGAATGGAGGATAATAATACTGAATTTACTCGTATTTTAGAACAAAAATTAAAGGATTTAAAATTGAATGTTTTATCTCAAAAGGATAATTTAGATACTTCTGAAAATAGTTCAGAAGAGAGTGAAAGTATCAATAATATTGACGAATTGACTAGAATGTTTAATAATCAAGATATTAATAAAGATGATAATATCAATCCAATATATACTTCTAAATCCATTGAGAAGTATTATTATAAAAGGCCTTCTCCTCAAGACCTTCTTTTTGAAGAAAATGAGCCATATCAGAATTCTTATTCTGGTAAAGCCATTTATGAGTGGAATATTGATGGTTTAAATGATAAACAGATTATAGATACTATACATAGAATGATTATGTATTCCACTGTTTGTAAACAGCATGGGAACTTTGACAGTTCCATAGCATCTTTTATAGCTACTGGTTTCGTTGGCCAATTAAGAGGCTGGTGGGATCATTATCTCACGGAAACCCAAAAGAAAGAAATTCTCTCTCATAAGAAAGAAATTAAAATTGAAGAAAGTACTAGCAATATTACTTCCACCACTGGTGAGGAAGATGCTGTATATACCTTATGTCTTTCCATCTTACAACATTTTGTAGGAACCAATATTCCTATAGGAGAAAAATTACAAACTCTCCTTCAGAATTTAAGATGTCCCTCTTTAACCCATTTTAGATGGTATAAAATTACAAAAACTATTAATGCCGGGTACTCTTTGTGGGCCCCATAGGCACATTAATAATGAATACAAACGACAAAAATTAAAAAGTAAATAGTAAAAAGCATAATATTGTAAGATGGAAACATCTTCGTCCTGAGATTCTCCGGCCAAGCAATCAAATGCATTTGAGTCCATTGAACCCTGTTATGAGCTAGTCTTCATAGAAACATCTTCCTTTTTAACTTGGAAAGGTTTAAATAATTGATTTTTCATATGGTCAAGAGTCCTGACCATAATTGGCTCTTCAGTCTCATTTGGGTGAATTCTTTGGAAATAATTTTTTAGATTGGCTATTGAAAGCTCTTGAGAACTTTGTTCTTTTGTTTTACATTGATCATCAGCTATTGCTGTTTCGATCTTGGCCTCCATGTATTGAAGGTCTTCAGTAGCCATCCTACTCCACCATTTGTAGAAGAAATTTCTTCTAAGAACAGGGATATTGTGATTATCCTGAGCTATGGTAATAGTCCATCTCCATATCCATGGGATCTGGAATTTAATAAAATATAAACACGGACCTTGTCCTGTAATCATTTTAGAAGCATTCTTCAAAATTAAGGGGCTATGATTGCACCAATTATCATATAAGTCTAGTAATCCCTCTGATAAAATTTCCAGAGAAGGGTCAAAATTTTCCCACCAATTATAAAACCAATTTGGTATAGGCCTATCAATTACTTCTGGATTGATACTAAAGAACCAAGAATGCTTGTTCTTTGGATTTTGATAATAGAAAGCTAATGAAAAAGCTTGGATATAATCCCAATAGTTAAAATATACATATTTTCCTTCGGCAATTTTTATTGCCTTTTCTCCATTAGGATTTAATCCCCATTCTCTGGGTGACAGTATCTTATTGATATGGCACTTGCTGAAGTTTATAAAACTTTCTGGATTATTGTTTTGGTGGTGATGGCTAATTGTCACTGATTCAGTGGCTAATAATTATATTTCCAAATGGGGTCTAGACTTATCATAAAGTCCAGGATATCCTCTTGATTCGAGGTATCTTCTTTTGATTGACCACCCAGCATTAGGGGCCAAATTTATGTCTTCTTCTTCGACATACATAATGTCTTCTGTAACAGGGTTTTCAAAATACTCTGTTACTTCATGGGGTTCATTAACCGTTGCCTCTTTGAAAGCTCTTGAGAACTTTGTTCTTTTGTTTTACATTGATCATCAGCTATTGCTGTTTCGATCTTGGCCTCCATATATTGAAGGTCTTCAGTAGCCATCCTACTCCACCATTTGTAGAAGAAATTTCTTCTAAGAACAGGGATATTGTGATTATCCTGAGCTATGGTAATAGTCCATCTCCATATCCACGGGATCTGGAATTTAATAAAATATAAACACGGACCTTGTCTTGTAATCATTTTAGAAGCATTCTTCAAAATTAAGGGGCTATGATTGCACCAATTATCATATAAGTCTAGTAATCCCTCTGGTAAAATTTCCAGAGAAGGGTCAAATTTTTCCCACCAATTATAAAACCAATTTGGTATAGGCCTATCAATTACTTCTGGATTGATACTAAAGAACCAAGAGTGCTTGTTCTTTGGATTTTGATAATAGAAAGCTAATGAAAAAGCTTGGATATAATCCCAATAGTTAAAATATACATATTTTCCTTCGGCAATTTTTATTGCCTTTTCTCCATTAGGATTTAATCCCCATTCTCTGGATGACAGTATCTTATTGATATGGCACTTGCTGAAGTTTATAAAACTTTCTGGATTATTGTTTTGGTGGTGATGGGTAATTGTCACTGATTCAGTGGCTAATAATTATATTTCCAAATGGGGTCTAGACTTACCATAGAGTCCAGGATATCCTCTTGATTCGAGGTATCTTCTTTTGATTGACCACCCAGCATTAGGGGCCAAATTTATGTCTTCTTCTTCGACATACATAATGTCTTCTGTAACAGGGTTTTCAAAATACTCTGTTACTTCATGGGGTTCATTAACCGTTGCCTCTTTGTAAGATGGCATTTTATTTGATGAGGAAGAAGGAATATCTTCTTTCCTTGGGGGCTGTTTACGGTGGATTTTGGTAAACACCGCTGGTCTCCAATTTGGTTAACTTGCAGGATCAACCAGTGAATCCTAAGACCATTTGTGTTTAGAGTTTTTAGTTTGATGTGATGTTCTTCAGTTGTTTCACGTTTTAACCAAAAAAGAAGAAAGAAATAACTGATTCCTTCGCGCGAAGTTATCAGAGTATTTCAGAGAAGAAGAACTTGAATGATAAAAACAAGTAAAATGAAAGAAAACAAATTAAAGTTGCATTAAAGTTAAAGGAAATGGTGCACAAATTCATACATTGTTTCTCCGACTCTTTTTTCTCTTGAATGCGGAAGTTAGAGCGTGAGAAGTAAAATATGAGTTTTTGTGACCCTTGTTTCTTCTCAGAAACTACTATTTATACTAAGCAGAAACTGCCCTAAAACAGTTATAAAAATGATAGCAACCGCTCCTCTTTTCGACCAACTGCTAGTTCTTCAACGCATAACTGCTCTGTTTTCTGTTTGTCGAAAGCTTGTGTCCATTTTCCTCTTTCTTGCTTTTGCTTCCCCGAAAGCTTGTCGAATTTACCCTGCACATGACCATTTTCTCTGTCGAAATACTTTGGTCTTTGTCGAAATATAAGTCAAGCCTTGTTGACCATTTTCAATGAAGCCTGTCGAAATTACAGGCTAACAAATTGCCCCCTCAAAAATGTCTTTTTCGACTGAGCTTGAGGTGGAAGAAGAGAAAGAACATTTTTGAATTCACCGTCGAAATAGAGTTTGCACTTGAGTAGAATAGCTGTATACCTGATGTCACCACTGTTAAATGTTGTTGACGTTACTCTTTTAATGGTATGCCACGTGGCCTTCCACGTTCAGCTTTTCAATAACTGTCCCATCTCCACTACTCCCTATAAAGCCTTTTCAGTTCTCTCTTCTACTTCTTTCTTCACTCTTTAAGCTTTTCATCTTCTTTACTCTGTTTTCTGTTGAAACCCTCTCTGCAAATCCCTCAAAAACAGTCCTTTCAAGCGCGATTCTTGTACCATTTCTCTTATTCATCACAATCGACACTTCTTAAACCAGTTTTTCACATTAATCTCTGTTTTACGCCCTTTCTTGCGTTTCTTGGAGGTTTTCTGGTTTCTGCTATTCACTTTGCAACAGCGTCACTTCAATGGCAAGTTCTTCGCAACCACCTTCTTCTTCCTTCGATTATCACTTGGTACCAGTGGATCCCAAAGGGTTAACCGATGAGGAGACCAAAATTTTGGAGTCTCAGGTATTGATTCCCTTCCCCCTTCCTTCAAAGTACGCTTACCTTGGTCCTATTGCTCATTCATTTCGTAAAACTGATAAGGTCAAAGAGGTTTTTCCTAGCTATTACCAGTACAGTCCTAGAGTATTTCAAAAGGGACCTTATGTTATGGATTTTATGAACAACCCAAATAGAGTTTTCAGGTCAAATCCTCCAACTGGTGACAATCACCAATCTTTCCTCAATTGGTTAGCTAAGATTGAGTCAAAAAAGGCTCATATTTGGAAGAATCAGGGCATTTTGGACCTTATTCAGCTGTCAAAATATGGGCTCAAGTATCAAGCGCCTATGTTAATTGCTGCGCTCCATTTCTGGGATTCCACCACCAATAGCCTCCACCTCAAATGTGGTATGCTTTCTCCAACTCTTTTAGATGTTGCTGCCATTACTGGTTTGAAGACTTTGGGCGAGTGTTTTGACCCTTCTACAACTGGTAATGCACATTCCTTCAACTTCGACACAAAAAGAGCCACACACCAGAATTACATAAAGGACCACCACGTTATCGAAACTGATGATGTTTCCGACGAGGAACACATTGCTTTCCTCACGTTGTGGCTTTCTTATTATGTCTTCTGCTCTTCTTCTCTTCAGGTGGCTAAGATGTATATTAACTTAGCAATTCAGCTTTATGAAGGTAGAAATGTCAATCTTAGCCATCTCCTCCTGGCAACTCTGTATGAGGGTCTTCAACAAGGCACTCAAATCTTGAAAAAATTAACTCCTGAAGATGTCAAAGACATATCTAATTTTTCTGTTTCTGGGCCTATTTGGCTTCTTCAATTGTGGCTTTCTGCCACTTTTGAATAAGAGTTTGAACTATTTGTCCCTGACCTTTTCTCCTCAATTGTCGAAACTAGAACTACTGAGGGAGTTTGACTTGCCCTCTTGAGGCCTAGGGAAATCAATCTTACCACTCATGACTCATTTGAAAAAGCTTTCAGGGTTTTTATGGGTTGTGTTGACTTCACCCCCTCTATGGCACCTTTTACCACCAGAACTCGTGGACCAACCTGGCTAAGAGAGCCACTTTCTTCCAATCCCTCTGCCGAAGAGATCATTCCCATTTGGCAGCAATATTTGACCACTAAATATTTGTCCACCAGAACAGCTGCAGGCAAATCCAAAACCATGTTTGGTGTTTTCTCTTATCACCCCAGTCTGTTAGCTAGACAATTTGGTCTATGTCAGCTTCGACCTAGTGCTTTCTATAGGTCTAGGAAGGATTTCGTCAAGCCAGACAATGAAAAGGATTGGAAAGAATGTGTTGCTTGTTTCGACGCAGCTCCTTCTCAATTTGTTCCAACCACTTATGATTTAACTTTTTCTTATACTAAAGAATTTTTTGAGTGGTGGGATTTTTATTACTTCTAGAAAACTAAAGATGTCGATCAAGCTACTTTGTTGGCCACGCTAATCTCTGATATTCCTCTTCCGCAGAAGAAGAAGAAGAAGTCGAAAGGTACACATATCCAAGAGATCACAGCATTCTGTTAGCCTGTAATTTCGACAGGCTTCATTGAAAATGCTCAACAAGGCTTGACTTATATTTCGACAAAGACCAAAGTATTTCGACAGAGAAAATGGTCATGTGCAGGGTAAATTCGACAAGCTTTCGGGGAAGCAAAAGCAAGAAAGAGGAAAATGGACAGAAGCTTTCGACAAACAGAAAACAGAGCAGTTATGCGCTGAAGAACTAGCAGTTGGTCGAAAAGAGGAGCGGTTGCTATCATTTTTATAACTGTTTTAGGGCAGTTTCTGCTTAGTATAAATAGTAGTTTCTGAGAAGAAACAAGGGTCACAAAAACTCATATTTTACTTCTCACGCTCTAACTTCCGCATTCAAGAGAAAAAAGAGTCGGAGAAACAATGTATGAATTTGTGCACCATTTCCTTTAACTTTAATGCAACTTTAATTTGTTTTCTTTCCTATTACTTGTTTTTATCATTCAAGTTCTTCTTCTCTGAAATACTCTGATAACTTCGCGCGAAGGAATCAGTTATTTCTTTCTTCTTTTCTGGTTAAAATGTGAAACAACAGAAGAACATCACATCAAACTAAAAACTCTAAACACAAATGGTCTTAGGATTCACTGGTTGATCCTGCAAGTTAACCAAATTGGAGACCAGCGGTGTTTACCAAAATCCACGGTAAACAAATTGGCACGCCCAGTGGGACATTTGTGTCGAAATATAAGAGTGTTAGTTAACAGAATCTTGGAATATAATTGTTTATGCGCCTGAGGAGTGGTAAATCTTTGTCAAAGATGTCACGTTCTGGCGCAAGTTCTTCGAACGCACAGAGTGGACCTGAGAATGCGTCTGTCAATGACGCTAATCCAGTAACCGCTATGGGAATAACTGCTCCAATGCCTTCGACAGGCATGATCCCAGTTACATCTTCTGTGCTTAATCCTTTACCGACAATGGCCACCACGGTGACCACACAGCCTAATGAAATGGTTTCTATGCCACAAACAATGGGAACGTCTAACCCATATATGACTAGTGGTCATATTCCATTTAGCATGCCTATAGTTGGTCGACATCTCCCTTATGGTATGCCAACTGGCATGATGGTAGGCTTGCAAACCAATTCATCAACGTGTGCAGATAACATAATGAATGGTGGTTTCTCCCCTATGCATGCCTCTCAAGAGGGCATTTATGGTCGAAATGCCCAGCCCACATTAACTACAGCGTCTGTGTTGGCATTAAGACAACAAATAGATGAGGCCAATCATGATATGGTTAACATGTTAACCCAACAAATTGGTACAGTATTCAACCCTTTGATACATGAGACCAATAACAGTTACCAAGCATTGGCAACTCAAATGGGTCGAATTGCAGATTTATTTGGCACTCCAAGAATGCAGAATCAGCCAATACCCCAAGTACAACCTTTGAGGCCTGTAGAAATCCCTTTAGAAAGGCCTAACATTGAATTGCCTAGAAATCAGGCACAAGCACAAGTTGTCGAACAACCCTAAATAGAAATCAAAATTCTGATGAAGTAGTCAGGCAAGTGCAACAAAACAATTTTGGAGCGCAGAACAATATTGCTAATCTTGTCAAAACGATTTTAGCCCAGAATGGCCTTAATATAGGAATGCACAGGCCAAATTTCGTGTCGCCATTATCAGAATATATTTTGCAAAGTGAATTGCCAAGGGGTTGGA
Organism: Astragalus glycyphyllos; assembly: GCA_963573325.1. NCBI lineage: Eukaryota > Viridiplantae > Streptophyta > Magnoliopsida > Fabales > Fabaceae > Astragalus > Astragalus glycyphyllos. The sequence goes on along the minus strand of OY754312.1, from coordinate 50,999,473 downwards.
AAGTCCCTAAATTCACTAAATTTGGTGGAGAAACTAGTGAATCCACCGTCGAACACATTGCTCGTTATTTAACTGAGGTTGGGGATTTAGCCCAAAATGAGAATTTAAGAATGAAATTTTTCCCTAATTCTCTAACAAAAAATGCTTTTACTTGGTTTACTACACTACCCCCTCACTCTATGTTTAATTGGAACCAGTTAGAAAAAGCCTTTCACGAGCAATTCTATATAGGACACTCCAAAATTAGTCTCAAAGAATTGGCTAGTGTTCGACGTAAAACGGCAGAGACTGTTGATGACTATCTCAACAGATTTAGACTTCTCAAAGCAAGGTGCTTTACCCAAGTGCCTGAACATGAGTTAGTCGAAATGGCTGCTGGTGGTCTAGATTATTCTATTAGGAAAAAACTAGACACTCAGCATTTAAGAGATATGGCCCAATTGGCCGATAGAGTAAGGCAAGTCGAAAGGCTAAAAGTTGAGAAATCTAGAACTAGTAGGTTTCATAACAATAAAAAAGACAAAATTGCCTATGTCGAAATTCAAAATGAGGAACAAGAGTACGACATCTCTTACGAGGAAGTCGAAGAGGAGGTCAATGTTGCCGAATTAAAGCCAGGACCTCCATATACTTGTGAATTGCTAAAACCTTCAAATGGTAAAAATCCTGTCGAACCTAAAAACGACAAATTCGTTGCAAAAACTTATACATTTGATGTTTCTAAATGTGACGGAATATTTGACTTGTTAGTTAAGGACGGTCAAATTCTGGTTCCTAAAGGGCTAAAAACACCACCATTAGAACAAAGACAGAAAAGAGGTTTTTGCAAATACCATAATTTTTTGGGTCATAATACCTCTCATTGTGTTCTTTTCAGGGATTTGGTGCAGAAAGCGCTAAGTGAAGGAAGGCTCAAATTTGGTGAAAAACCAAAAGCGCCAATGAAGATTGATGCTGATCCCTTGCCTGAAGTCGAGGCATTATACACTGAAATTAGCATCAATATGGTCGAAGTTTCTAGAACCGGGCCTAGTAAGGCTCACATTAGGAGAACTTCACCAATTTCAGAGATGGATGTCGAAATGGCTGCAGAAGGCCAAGGAAACGACAAGGCCAAACCCGTCTACCCAAAAGCTGAAGAGGATTTGGTGGAATTCCTCAATCGCTGCAAGATAAGTAATTCAGAGGTGATGCTGTGCCCAAGGTGCGGTGCTGTTTTCGACAAGAAAGTTGCTAAAGAACTTGAAGAGTTCAAGCCTCAAATGAAGCGCAAGGGTAAGTGGGTGGATAAAAGGCCCAAGTTTGATTTTGCTGACAAGAGAATTCCCTATGGAGGAAAAGGAAAGTTAAGCACTTACGTGCCTCCTTCTTGTACTCCTGTCGAAAAGTGGGTACATTCTGGTGGGAAAGGTAAAGGCCTGTACCACACTGGGGGCAACATGATTCATCGAATTAGGCCAAATATGATGGCCAAAGGAAACACAAGTGGTGCTAGCCAGAATGAGGCAACTGGAAATAAGAAGTATGCCTTCAACAACAACTACAAGGGAAAGAATCCTACGACAAGGACTCAATGGCGAAGATTTCAACGCCAAAAGAAAGTTGATGCTGTTGCTACAGGCAAAGTAGCAATTCCCAAGAACGAGAAAGGTAAGGAAATAGTTTTACCTTCAACTGAAGTGGTTAGGAAACCAGTCACTGAAAGAATCTTCCCTTCTTTGGCTGAGATAAAGAAAGGCTTCAAAGAAGAAGATCTCAAGTTGGAAGAGGAATTGAACTCTTCTTTTGCTGATTCTGAGCATGACTTCGACGTGCTATGTGGTGTCGTTTCAATTTTACCAATTGAATATGATGTGGTGTCTGAAGTCAATGAGGTCGAAGAAGAATTCGACGAAGGTATGGCTTACAAGCCAATATGCTATTATGTGCTGAAGAATGGTTGCGTTGAAGAGCAACAAGCTGTGTTTGAAAGGCCGGATTGTGGCATGATGAATCATCTCAAGCCACTATTTATACAAGCCAAAGTCAATAATGTTGGGATCAACAAGGTCCTTGTTGATGGTGGAGCTGCTGTGAATTTAATGCCTCAACACTTGCTAAGTAAAATTGGCAAGTATGATACTGATTTAAGGCCACATAACGTGGTTCTTACCAATTATGAAGGCAAATCTGGCTACTCACTAGGGGCCATTCAGGTCGAATTGGCTGTTGGAAGCATAAAGAGGCCAACTCTGTTTATGGTAATACCTTCTAAAGCAAATTACAACTTATTGCTTGGAAGAGAGTGGATTCATGCAGTGGGGGCAATCCCTTCGACTGTACATCAGAGGTTGGTAATTTGGAGAGAAGATGGATTGGTCGAAAATATTGAAGGAGATCAAAGTTACTTCAAGGCTGAAGTAAATACAATAACCAAGCAGACCTTTGACAAACAACTAGCGAACATTGCTCCATGTTCCTCCTCTAATGCTGGATTCATTGAGCAGGATAAGGTTATTTCCTCTGTCAACCTCCACCCAAACTATGGTTTCATTTGGGAGAGGCAATACATTGATGATGGAAGTGCAACAAGAGGCTTTGACAAGCCTTCTGGTTGGGATGATTGATGATGATAAAACCCAGTACATGGGAAAGAATTACGGCCTATGTGGCCAAAAATAAAGAAAAAGCAATTCTGGAAGCTGAGTTGCATCACATGGTTGCTTTAACCACGAATGATAGTAACAAAGAAATTATGGTCGAATCACCTAGACTAGACGGTGTCTATGATGATGAACCATTAGGATTTGAGAAAGATCCAATGGGTTCGACCAAGAAGATACAAGCACAAGATCCCTTAGAAGAAATAGATTTGGGAGATGGAAGTGTAAGAAGACCAACATATATCAGTGCAAAAGTTAATAAAGACTTCAAGGTGCAGATAGTCGAATTGCTGAAAGAGTATAAAGACTGTTTTGCTTGGGACTACAATGAAATGCCAGGTTTAAAAAGAGAAGTGGTTGAGTTGAAGCTGCCTATTCGACAAGATAAGAAGCCTGTGAAGAAAACCCCAAGGAAGTTTGCACCAGAAATCAGGTCCAAGATCAAAACAGAGATCGAAAGGTTACTAAAGAGCAAGTTCATCAGAACTGCCAGGTATGTTGATTGGCTTGCTAATATAGTTCCTGTAATTAAGAAAAATGGTACACTTAGAGTTTGCATAGATTTTAGGGATCTAAATAATGCTACTCCCAAAGATCAATATCCAATGCCAGTGGCAGAAATGTTAGTTGATTCCGCAGCAGGTTTCCAATATTTGAGTATGCTTGATGGGTATTCAGGCTACAACCAAATCTTTATTGCTGAGGAAGATGTTTCAAAGACTGCATTTCGATGCCCGGGGGCGTTAGGTGTTTATGAATGGGTAGTGATGTCATTTGGTTTAAAAAATGCTGGTGCTACGTACCAAAGAGCTATGAATACTATGTTCCGTGATTTTATAGAAAATTTTATGCAAGTGTACATAGATGACATAGTAGTTAAATCAGCATCAGAAAGTGGTCATCTAGACCACCTTCGACAATCATTTGAAAGGATGAGAAAATATAGATTGAAAATGAATCCACTAAAATGTGCCTTTTGTGTAAGTGCAGGTGACTTCTTAGGCTTTGTCGTGCACAAAAAAGGCATTGAGATAAATCAAAATAAGACGAAGGCTATCATGGAAACACAACCTCCTTCGACAAAGAAAGAATTGCAGTCTTTACTAGGAAAGATCAATTTCCTGAGAAGATTTATATCAAATCTAAGTGGCAAGACTCAAGTATTTTCGCCATTACTTCGACTGAAGAAGGAAGATGTTTTCAAGTGGGAGCCATGCCACCAACAAGCTTTCGACGAAATCAAAGCCTACCTGATGAAACCACCAATTTTATCGTCTCCAATTAGAAATAGAACAATGAAATTGTATATAGATGCATCAGAAATGTCAATAGGCAGTATGTTAGCACAACAGGATGAAAATGGAGTCGAAAGAGCCATATATTACCTCAGTAGGGTTTTGAATGATGCTGAAACCAGATATCATCCTATTGAAAAACTGTGTTTGTGTTTGTATTTCTCATGTGCAAAGTTAAAGCAATATATAAAGCCTGTTGATGTTTATGTTTATTCTCATTTTGATATAATTAAACATATGTTATCGAAACCAATTTTGCATAGCAGAATAGGTAAATGGGCATTAGCTTTATCCGAATATTCATTGACATTTCAACCACTAAAGGCTATTAAAGGCCAGGTAGTGGCAGATTTTATTGCAGACCATTCAGTGGTCGAATTAGCAATTGATTGTGTTCACCTTCGACCTTGGAGGCTATAAATTCTACTATGCTTGATAAAGTAGTTTGGGCTAAACATTTTTTATACTCTTTCGATGGCTTTTTGCATCTAGAATTGCAACATGTTCGAGAGGTACATCCTGTACTAGAAGGTGATACTTTCGACATGATTGAGGCTTTGTCTCCTTCATTTCATGTTTCATATATTAACATATTTCTGTCGAATTATGCAGCTATCCCAATTTCTCCCTCTGCCAGTGAATCCTCTCATAATACCACTAAGACCACTACTGCAACAACCATCAAAGCTCCGACCAAAACCAAAGGCGTCGTCGAAAATAGGCCTCTTGTGATAAAGGAACAGGCATCACTAAAGCAAGGTGCGTCAAAGAAAAGGCCTAGTGTTTCGACCACCTCTCATCCTCCAGTCAAGAAGACGAAGAAAACACCAATCGAAGCCTATAGTGAAGAAATAGAGGTCGAAATTATCCCCTCTTTCTTCTAAAAACTTAGCCCATCTTGCTAGATTTTTTAACATTGTTGTTGTATGCAGTCTGATGAAGCTCCTCTCCTGAAGAAGAAGAAAAACATTGTTTTGAAAAAGAAACCGAAGGATCCTGCCAGCGAGCATTCTCGCATCGAAGGGGATACAATAAAGGTAAACAAACCTCTTTACTCTGATATCTTTCATTTCTTCAAATTTTCTTTTGATTTTCTCTAATTTTTATTGTAATTTGTTCTTCTTTTAGGCCCCTGAAGCAACACCCACAGTAATGCCACAAGCAACCCCTGTTTCGACCACTCAAGTTACTCTACTCACTCCCCCAACATCTACGTCGATACCAGCTCTTACAACTGCAAGAATTTCGCCACCTGTTGCACCAGAACAAGAAGAAGCAGACGTGGCAATTGATGATGTGCTTGCAGGCGTCGAAATGAGAGAACCGAGTTCACCCTCTCCCATTAATCCAATTGAACAAGAGCAAGAACAAGCTCAAGAGCAAGAACAAGAACAGGAACAAGAAGAAGGTGCTTCTTTCTTTGATAATGAAGAAGAAGAAGAAATAGCTGAGAAAGAAGATCTTTCCGAGCATGAAGATGAGTCTCCTCCTAAAGATGGAGCTTCGACAGGTATTGTGCTGTCTTCTGGTACAAGTCTTAGCGTTCAATAGTGGGAAGAAATGAAAAAGAATAACCCAGCGGAGGCTTTGGAAGCGAGACTTGGAATTAAAACTTCAAGCAGTAGCAAACCAAGTGTTTCAACACTCTCTGCAGGAGTTGCCACTTCAGCTACTTCGACGGAGGCTCTCCTTAGCACATTGCACACTCAAATTCTCGATGGAGATATCTTCCAAGCCATTGAAGCTAATCCTCCACTTGCTTTTCAGATCAAACATTTGCTTTATAAATTGGCTGAGCTTGATGTTGATGGTGCTCTTAATGAATCAGTTAGTGACTTTGTTTTGGCTGTTCAGCCTCTTTTCAAACAACTTGCTCGAGATATACAGAGAAAGAGGGAACATGACCATCTTCTGGAGCTTGAGTCGAAACGCAAGGTAGAAATGGCAGCACTTGTTGATGCCGCGCATGCTAACTTTTCCTCTTTGAAGACTAAGTCAGAAGCTGAGATGAAAACTATTGAAGGTTGTGATATTGAGATCAGGGCACATCAAGAAAGTATAGCCAAATTGCAGTCGAAGATACAAGCGTTGGAAAAGAAGAAAGGGAACCTTCTAAGGTCTTTGACTCCTGCAGAAAAACTTAAGGACCAAATTGACCAAGAAGCCACTCTTTGCCTTAAACACTTGGAGGACCTTGAGCGTTGCAATGCCACTGTCGAAAAATTAACTAAAGATGGCAATTTTCTCAACAGGAAGATCTCTAAAGCCAAGGCCTTATTCAATGACTTGAAGTCGAAAGTCATTTTGTAATAACATAGCTTCATTTTCCTGTTGTAACACTTTGGCTATTTTGACAATTATTTTTATTTTGCAAAAGCCATTTCTCAAGCAATGTCGTATCTAATCTGGCAACATTATAATGGAATTTCTTCCATTTTATTCTTGTGTAATTCTTATTCTATGAATTCGACAACGTTTTGGCAACTTCTATTATTTGAATGCCATGTCTTTACGCTTTCTTTATATTTATTCCAGCGTTATTTTAACTTCTTGCAGCATTGGCTTATATTTTTTCAAATACTTGCCATTTACACGCATAATTCTCTCATCAGCGCCAATCTCTTTGACCTCATATGCGCCGTTTGAATAAACTTGTAAAATTTTAAATGGTCCTTCCCAACTTGGGGACCATTTGCCTAGGACTCTATCTTTTCGATCCATAGGTAAAATGACTTTCCAAACTAAGTCTCCCACGTCGAAAGTCTTCAATTTGACTTTCTTATTGTACACCTTAGCTACTCTTTCCTTTTGTCTTGTGAGCACATCTAATGCATTTAACCTGTCCTCATCTAAATCAACTAATTCATCTAGCATCATACTCTAATAATGATCAGATGGGATTTCAAATTGTCTTTGAATCCTAATTGATTGAAAGCAAATTTCTGCTGGTAATACTGCATCATGCCCAAAAACAAGTTTAAAAGGAGTATTATTAATTGACTCTTTGGGAGATGTTCGACACACCCATAAAATTTGGTTAAATGTCTTATGCCAATTCTTGGGTTTTTGCCCAACATGTTTTTTAATCAAACTAATGATAATTTTATTGGCTGCTTCAACTTGACCATTTGCTTGAGCGTAGTATGGCGTCGAACTCAACAATTTATAACCATTTTCAGCAGCGAATTCGACCATTTTCTGACCAATAAAAACCGAACCTTGGTCTGTGGTGATAGTTTCAGGCACACCGAATCTATACAATATATGGTCTTGAATAAAACTAATTGCTGCCTCTTGATTAACATTATTTAAAGGAATAGTTTCCACCCACTTAGTGAAATAATCTATCCCTACTAATATGAAACGATGGCCTTTCGACGAGTTTGGCTTAATTTCGCCAATTATATCCAAAGCCCATCCTCTAAATGGCCAAGGTTTCACGATAGAATGTAATTCATTTGCAGGCACATGTTGTATCCCTGCATGCTTTTGACATTCTTGGCATCCTTTGGCAAACTCTATGCAATCTTTTAACATGGTTGGCCAATAAACACCTTGTCGAAAAAGAAGCCATTTCATCTTATGGCCTACTTGGTGGGCCCCACACGTTCCACTGTGAACATTGGATATTGCCAAGTACGACTCATTTTCGCTAAGACATTTGAGTAAAACTCCCTCAGGGGTTTTCTTAAACAAAACATTTCCCATAATCACATAACTTAAGGCTCTATACTTGATCTTTCTATCAGTCATCCCTATGGGATTCTCCAAGTAATTAACGATTTGTCTTCGCCAATCATCATTTGACAAATTGTTGATGGCAAAAACTTCGAACACGTTGTCACAATACCCTTTGTCAAAAACTTCAAAAGTTTCATTTTCATTAAAAATTTCATTTGGCTTAGGACTTAAGGCTAAAGAATCGGCCTCTGCCCCCTCAAGTTTTTGCCTTGACAAAGTTTCTAGTGACATGTTCGTCGAAATTAGTTTGTTTTTAATTTCGATTAGCTCCGTTAAGTTTTCTTTCGAAACTTTATAACCTGAAGCTAGCTGTGCCAAATCATTCGCCTCTTGATTTGCAATACGAGGCACATGCTCGATTTTAACGTGATCAAAACGTTTCAATAATGCATTGGCAGCAATAAAGTAAGTAATCAAATTTTCCCTTATGCACTTGTATTCTTTCGTTAATTGCTTGATTACTAATTCAGAATCACCTCTTATTTCGACCTGCTTTGCCCCCAAGTTTAACAGAATTTCGAGTCCTGCTATTAAGGCTTCGTATTCCGCCTCATTGTTGGAGCAACTTTCTTCGATTTTATACTTGTATTTGGTTGGTATTTCTGTTGGTGAAATGATTAACATTCCTACACCTGTACCATGTTTGTGGCTTGAGCCATCGAAATATAGCCTCCAAGGTCGAAGGTGAACACAATCAATTGCTAATTCGACCACTGAATGGTCTGCAATAAAATCTGCCACTACCTGGCCTTTAATAGCCTTTAGTGGTTGAAATGTCAATGAATATTCGGATAAAGCTAATGCCCATTTACCTATTCTGCTATGCAAAATTGGTTTCGATAACATATGTTTAATTATATCAACATGAGAATAAACATAAACATCAACAGGCTTTATATATTGCTTTAGCTTTGTACATGAGAAATACAAACACAAACACAGTTTTTCAATAGGATGATATCTGGTACCAAGTGATAATCGAAGGAAGAAGAAGGTGGTTGCGAAGGAAATTGATCTTTCCTAGTAAAGACTGCAATTCTTTCTTTGTCGAAGGAGGTTGTGTTTCCATGATAGCCTTCGTCTTATTTTGATTTATCTCAATGCCTTTTTTGTGCACGACAAAGCCTAAGAAGTCACCTGCACTTACACAAAAGGCACATTTTAGTGGATTCATTTTCAATCCATATTTTCTCATCCTTTCAAATGATTGTCGAAGGTGGTCTAGATGACCACTTTCTGATGCTGATTTAACTACTATGTCATCTATGTACACTAGCATAAAATTTTCTATAAAATCATGGAACATAGTATTCATAGCTCTTTGGTACGTAGCACCAGCATTTTTTAAACCAAATGGCATCACTACCCATTCATAAACACCTAACGCCCCCGGGCATCGAAATGCAGTCTTTGAAACATCTTCCTCAGCAATAAAGATTTGGTTCTAGCCTGAATACCCATCAAGCATACTCAAATATTGGTAACCTGCTGCGGAATCAACTAACATTTCTGCCACTGGCATTGGATATTGATCTTTGGGAGTAGCATTATTTAGATCCCTAAAATCTATGCAAACTCTAAGTGTACCATTTTTCTTAATTACAGGAACTATATTGGCAAGCCAATCAACATACCTGGCAGTTCTGATGAACTTGTTCTTTAGTAACCTTTCGATCTCTGTTTTGATCTTCGACATGATTTCTGGTGCAAATCTCCTTGGGGTTTGCTTCACAGGCTTCTTATCTTGTCGAATAGGCAGCTTCAACTCAACCACTTCTCTTTTTAAACCTGGCATTTCATTGTAGTCCCAAGCAAAACAGTCTTTGTACTCTTTCAGCAATTCGACTAAGGGATCTTGTGCTTGTATCTTCTTGGTCGAACCCATTGGATCTTTCTCAAATCCTAATGGTTCATCATCATAGACACCGTCTAGTCTAGGTGATTCGACCATAATTTCTTTGTTACTATCATTTGTGGTTAAAGCAACCATGTGATGCAACTCAGCTTCGAGAATTGTTTTTTTTTTATTTTCGGCCACATAGGCCGTAATTCTTTCCCATGTACTGGGTTTTATCATCATTTCAAAGTCTATCCAAGCCAGTAGGCTTAACAAAGCCTCTTGGTCTATTCTCCTCATCAATGATTTCCCTTTCCCAAATGAAACCATAATTTGGGTGAAGGCTGACAGAGGAGAAGACATTGTCTTGCTCAATGAACCCAGCATTGGAAGAAGAACATGGAGAGATATTTGCCAGTTGCTTGTCGAAGGTCTTCTTGGTGATCGTATTCACTTCAGCCTTGAAATAACTTTGGTCACCTTCAATGTTTTCAACCAACCCATCTTCTCTCCAAATAATGAGCCTTTGGTGCACAGTCGAAGGGATTGCCCCCACTCCATGTATCCATTCTCTTCCAAGCAGCAAGTTGTAGTTTGCCTTGGAGGGTATTACCAAAAACAAAGTTGGCCTTTTGATGCTACCTACTGCTAATTCGACTTCAATGGCCCCAAGTGAATGGCCAGTTTTGCCTTCATAATTAGTGAGAACCACATTATGTGGCCTCAAATCAGTGTCACATTTGCCAATTCTTCTTAACAACGATTGAGGCATCAAATTCACAGCAGCACCACCATCAACAAGGACCTTGTTGATTCCTACATTGTTGACCTTGGCTTGAATGAACAGTGGCTTGAGGTGATTCATCATGCCACAATCTGGCCTTTCAAAGACAGCATGTTGCTCTTCGACGCAGCCATTCTTCAACACATAGTAGCATATTGGCTTGTAAGCCATACCTTCGTCGAATTCTTCTTCGACCTCATTGACTTCAGACACCACATCATATTCAATTGGTAAAATTGAAACGACACCACATAGCACGTCGAAGTCATGCTCAGAATCAGCAAAAGAAGAGTTCAATTCCTCTTCCAACTTGAGATCTCCTTCTTTGAAGCCTTTCTTTATCTCAGCCAAAGAAGGGAAGGTTCTTTCAGTGGCTGGTTTCCTAACCACTTCAGTTGAAGGTAAAACTATTTCCTTACCTTTCTCGTTCTTGGGAATTGCTACTTTGCCTGTAGCAACAGCATCAACTTTCTTTTGGCGTTGAAATCTTCGCCATTGAGTCCTTGTCATAGGATTCTTTCCCTTGTAGTTGTTGTTGTAGGCATACTTCTTATTTCCAGTTGCCTTGTTTTGGTTAATATCACTTGTGTTACCTTCGACCAGTTTAGGTGGCCTAATTCGATGGATAGCATTGCCCCCAGAGTGGTATATGGCTTTGCCTCTTCCACCAGAATGTACCCACTTTTCGACAGGAGTACCAGAAGGAGGAACATAAGTACTCAGCTTTCCTCTTCCAGGAGTTTTGGTCGAAGTAACCATGTAGGGAATTCTCCTATCCGCAAAATCAAACTTGGGCCTTTTATCCACCCATTTACCTTTGCGCTTCATTGGAGGCTTAAACTCTTCAAGTTCTTTAGCAGCCTCCTTGTCAAAAACAGCACTGCACCTTGGGCACAGCATCACTTCTGAGTTGCTTAGCTTGCAACGATTGAGGAAATCAACCAATTCCTCTTCAGCTTTTGGGTACACTGGTTTGGCCTTGTCGTTTCCTTGGCCTTCTGCAGCCATTTCGACATCCATCTCTGAAATTGGTGAAGTTCTCTTAATGTGAGCCATACTAGGCCCGGTTCCAGAAGCTTCGACCATATTGATGCTAATTTTAGTGTATAATGCCTCGACTTCAGGCAAGGGATCAGCATCAATCTTCATTGGCGCTTTTGGTTTTTCACCAAATTTGAGCCTTCCTTCATTTAGCGCTTTCTGCACCAAATCCCAGAAAAGAACACAATGAGAGGTATTATGACCCAAAAAATTATGGTATTTGCAAAACCCTCTTTTCTGTCTTTGTTCTAATGGTGGTGTTTTTAGCCCTTTAGGAACCAGAATTTGACCGTCCTTAACTAACAAGTCAAATATTTGGTCACATTTAGAAACATCAAAAGTATATGTTTTTGCAACGAATTTGTCGTTTTTAGGTTCGACAGGATTTTTACCATTTGAAGGTTTTAGCAATGTACAAGTATATGGAGATGTCGAATTCTTGTTCCTCATTTTGAATTTCAACATAGGCATATTTGTCTTTTTTATTGTTATGAAACCTACTAGTTCTAGATTTCTCAGCTTTTAGCCTTTCGACTTGCCTTACTCTATCGGCCAATTGGGCCATATCTCTTACTTGTTGAGTGTCTAGTTTTTTCCTAATAGAATAATCTAGACCACCAGCAGCCATATCTCCAAAATTGTTTTGTTGCACTTGCCTGACTACTTCATCAACATTTTGATTTCTATTTACTAACACTATATCAGGCTCGTTTTCAACCATCCCCTGCAAGGGTTGTTCGACAACTTGTGCTTGTGCCTGATTTCTAGGCAATTCAATGTTAGGCCTTTCTAAAGGGATTTCTACAGGCCTCAAAGGTTGTACTTGGGGTATTGGCTGATTCTGCATTCTTCCTGTCTTCCGTTTTCAATAAAACGATTTTTTCAAATAAAAAAAAAAGAAAAGAAGAGAAAAGAAAAGAAAAGAAAAGAAGTAGAACAAATCGCTTTCAACTCAAACCTTTGTCAAACCACACATCGAGTTAATGGTTCCCTTTCAGTAGAAAGGACGTATGGGATGCTAATACCTTCCCCATGCGTAACCGACCCCCGAACCTACATCTCTGATTTCGAAAGACCACTCGCTTTTCCAAAAAAAGGGTTTTTCCGATGTTTTCCCAAATAAATATTGGTGGCGGCTCTACTATTTTTCACGTTGCAAAACGAGAAGTCCCAAACCGGATTTTTCGGGCGCAACAGCTGGCGACTCCGCTGGGGACTTTTTATAAAAGGCGAGGGTCAAGCCTAGTTAATTCGATGTGTGGTTTAAATCGTTTGAATTGAAAGCTTTGTTCTACTTCTTCCTTTTCTTCCTTTTCTTTTCCTTTTCCCTTCTTTCTTTGTCTGTGATGCTTGATTGTTTCTCTAGCATTATCATGATGTTATGTTGTATTCATATGCATTTGTTTTCCTTCTATGTGTGCTCCTTGCGCATTTTCTCTTTGTTCTCATACCATGTTCATGCATTCCTCAATTCCCACGTCCCCTCTTCTTTGCTCCCTTTCTAAAGGTAAATTCATGCATTTCTCCCCCACCTTATCATGATCCCTTCCTCTTGGCTCCCTTTCTTAAGGTAAACAATGTTTGCGATTGCTTATTGACTTCCTGTGTTAATTCTTGAATTGGAATGCTATATGATATGCAACACGCTATTGTATGCTTTTGTCTGGACTGTTCTGGGTTTTCATTTGCAGGTGGGGGTTTATGATGGGTAGTTTTAGGCGGTATGTCCTTGCTACACACACTCACACCTTATGCTTATTGTGCTTTGAGAGGGGCCTAAAACCCAAGGTCTGACAAAACTTAGAGGAGTGGAAATGAGTAGTGACTGGCAATTGGACCGTTGTCCTTCTGACTCTCACGAAAGTTTCAGCCGGAGTATGCTCTTTCACGATGCCTCACACCAGGTGGCGTACCATCGTTGTGGGTGCTATTGTGAGAGAGAATTAGCTCTGGTAGCCTGGTGAGGAAGTGATTAAAGCCAACATGGGAGGAACATCTGAGTTGCCCTAGAACCTAGGTTCCCGCCTCGTAGGACACAAGGACATACAAATTGTGTGTTGCATTGTAATCTAGGCATGTTTTCCAAAAGGAGTAGAAGGAGATTTTTCCAAAAAAAAAGGAAAGCAGAGAAAGAGCTGCCGTTGTAGCCTTTCTTTTGCCGGTCTGTACGAGATAACATATCGCCCACCCTTTTCAAAAAAAAGGAACGAGCTACCGCTGTAGCCTTTCTCTTATAAAGTAACATATGGTCCACATTTTTTCAAAAAAAAGGGAGAACGAGTTACTGTTGTAACCTTTCTCTTATGAAGTAGCATGTGGCCCGCATTCTTCAAAAAAAGGGAGAACGAGTTGTCGTTGTAGCCTTTCTCTCACTGGTCCATATGAAACAACGTACGGCCTGTATTTTCAAAAAAAAAAAAAGAAGCTTAAATCAATGCCAATAAAGATTTTGCCCTAATCTGCATATGCATAAAACATCATCAGCATTTGCATACATCCTCGCATTACATAAAACCCATGCATGCATCATTGCATCTTACTCAAGTTTGTTTGCCGAGAATCACAAAGTGACAAAGAATCTTGCCATAGGAACTTAATGGAATCAAGAAGTGAGACAGTGCATGCTCCAAGGTACCCGGGTGCAAGAAAGGTAGACGTCACCAGCTTGAAAGGATATGTTGACTTAATGGGACCTATTGAAAGGGGATCGTTTGACAGCTCTTATGGGAACCTTCGGAAGTTGTTGTTACTAGAGGTACAGACTGAGGCTATCGTGGCTCTAAGCAGATTCTATGACTCCGAAATCAGATGCTTCCTTTTCAAAAATTTCCAAATGGCTCCCACTTTGGAAGAATATCATCAGATCTTGGGTTTCCCTCAGACCAAAGCTGCTCCCTGCCAGTATCAAGAGCAGTATTACACGGATGAGAAGTTTGCTGCATTGTTGCAAGTAAAGGTAGAGGACCTGAAGCTCCAGAGGCAGAGGAAGAACCTTGTGGTAGGTTTCCCGCAGAGTTATCTCGAGGGTATGATGGATACTCATGCCAGAAACAAAAATTGGGTTGTCTTCAAGCAAATCTTGGCCTTAACAATCTTCGGGATTGTTCTCTTTCCGCAGATTGAAAGACTTGTGGATGTGACTGTCATTGGCATTTTCTTAGCTTTCCAGAATGAGAAGAATCCTATCAATCCGATCCCTGCAATGCTTGCTGACACTTATTCCGCTCTTACTCACCACTGTGAACTCAAAAGGAAGAAAATCTCTTGCTCTTCCCATCTGTTATATGCCTGGCTTCTTATCCATGTTTTCACCAATCCAAAGAAAGTGGAAAAGTTGATTGACTATGCTGTATCTTGTGAGGTGAAAACCATAAGTATTCAAGAGTGGATCCAGTTTCTAGGGAGTCTAGACGAGCACTCGGTTCGTTGGTATCTTTCATCTTGCTGGGAAGCTAGACCTGAGGTAGTCTTCCGCTGTGGTGGTTTTCAAAATGTTCCACTGATGGGCACTAAAGGGTGCATTAACTACAATCCCTCCCTGAGGCTGAGACAATTAGGATATCCTATGAGGAACTCGCCTACTGAAGAGATGGCATTCCCGTTTTACATCTATGAGGGAGGTCCAAAGGATGACAGTTTGACTAGGAAGATTTTGCAAGCTTGGAGTATGGTGACTCGTTATGGATAAGTAGAGATCTCTCAGAGAACTAGTGGTGTTACCTTTGCTCAATGGCTTGAGAAAAGGATTCAGAGCGTCCGATTGCCTTATCAGAAATTATTGCAAGTTGAGAGGAAGGTAATAGACTCTGGTACTCCCGTTTTTGAAGAGTTAGGTGAGGTCAAGTTGGCTCTAATGAAAGCAGAGGAAGAAAAAAAATCCTTGCAAGCTGAGATAGAGAAGTTGACTCTGAACAACCAAAGATTAAAAGAAGATAATGCTCTCAAATCTGCTGCCATTGAGGAGTTTGACAAGAAACTCAAAGTAGAAGAGAAGGAAAAGCTAGAAGCTCAAAAGTATCTGCAAGTAGCCAAAGAGGAAATCAAGAGGCAAAAGGCTAAACAAAAGAGAGCCATTGAAGAGACCAGTCAGTGGAGAGATCTCTATGAAAAGACAAAGATGGATGAGAGGACTGTGAAGAGCTTGCTTGCAAAGTCAAAAAGAGAGTCCCGCTTGCTACAGGCTGAGTGGGAAAGCAAACTGAGCAGTGTCGTGCAAGAAAGAAATTCAGTTGAGAGCATTCTCAAAGAATACAAGCAGGCTCTAGGATTTGAGCGAGAGATTTCTGATGAACTGAAAAGAAACCTTCGACACATCAGTGATGCATACAGGCAGGTGAAGGATGAGAGTCAGCATTGGGAACACCGCTTTGTTGAACTGCTTGGCAGGATTGAAGAACAGGCAGTTATCATTGAGTTGAAAGATGAAATTCAACAGTGGAAGGCTAGATTCTCTGAGCTTGCAGAGTTGGCCAACCAAGCTCTTGCAGGTGTACCTAAAAAGCTAAGAAAGGCTGAGGTTGAGATGTTTCCCTTTAACACTCCACTGGCAGTTTACAAATTCGTGAAGTTTTGCAGGGCCTTGGTTGAAGAAGTCAGAGAGAAGACTGGAAGGGTTCCCACAGGCAACAAGAGAAAGAGAACTGAAGATTTCAAAGCTCTATGTAGTTGAGCTCTTGTTTGTAATTTTCATTGTACTCTCTCTTTCTGGATGACCGTATTTCCATTTGAGTATTCTACCTTTTGAAATGTAAGGCTTGAAGTACTTGCTTGAATTTGAATGTATGGAGTATGTTTTGTTTCACTTATTGATTCCAATCTTGTCGTGTTTCAAACAAAAATAATCAAAGTCCACTGTTAGGCCTATGGCAAGACATGACACACTGTGGTTCACGGCATAAGACAAACTAAAACTAACACCCATTTGCATTGCATTCATTGCATTTCATTAATACCCCTGCTCATAAAAAATGTTTCGTCAGAGCAAGTCAGGCAAGCTGGTTCTCCGTCACCGATACTTCACCCGACTGCAAGCAAAGTTGATGGCCAATCTGCAAGATTACCCAGAGATTGAGACCGAGAGTAATCCAGAGCACGAAGATCTCGGTGTGCAGATTATTAATCCTGAGCAGCTGGCTCAGGAGAAACAGGTTCTAAAGGATAAGGTTGGGGCCATGGAGACCCAAATGCATGACATGATGGCCTTGCTACAAAGCCTAAAGAGTGGAACCGCTGCTGAAGGTACCGCTGTGGTGGGTCCCGATGGTGTCATTTCTTTTATACCTCCTCTAGTGTCAGTTAATGCTGCAGCCACAGTTCCTCCGGGGTCTGGAATCAATCATCCCGTCTTTGCTTCAGGGATGAATAGGCAGAATCAGCCACAAAGATATCCTTGGGGGATGCCCGCCGAGTACATGCCGCAAATTGTTAGACCCATTCCTGCTGACGCTGTTGGGCCACATCAGGCTACTGCTGCCGTGTCTGGGGGAGCTGCTGGAAGACCGCAGGTCCAGACTCCTAGTCCTCATGCTGTGCTCAGCCCTACTCCGGGGCTTGTTGCACACCCTCACAATGTTCCTCAGCCTGGAGGATATTACTATAGCATGGGCAGTCAACCCCAAGGCCACATGTTTGAGGGATCGCAGCCAAATGACCCGATTCGTGCACTAGAAGAGAGGGTAAGAGCCGTGGAAGGTGCTGGCGTCAGGGCTAGAGAAGCTCGTGAGCTATGCTTAGTCCCAGATTTGGTATTACCACCGAAGTTCAAAGCTCCTGAGGTGGACAAGTACCGAGGCACCGGCTGTCCTGAGAGTCATGTTAAAATGTTTGTCCGGAAGATGGGTCCTTATGTCAATGATGACAAACTGCTGATTTACTGCTTCCAAAACAGTTTGGCCGGAGCTCCTCTAGATTGGTACATGAAACTGCAAGCCTCAGAAATCCGTTGCTGGAAGGATCTGTCCGAAGCATTCATGAAACAATATAAATATAACATGGACATGGCTCCGGACAGGTCACAATTGCAACACATGAGTAAGGGCGAAAAGGAGACTTTCAAGGAATATGCCCAGAAATGGAGAAGCTTGGCTGCCCAGGTTCAACCTCCTCTGACCGAAAAGGAAATGGTGTACATGTTCCTGGAAACCTTGCCAGCAATTTATTATGACCGACTGATTACGAGTGTCTCATCTAATTTTTCTGATATGATAGTCTTCGGGGAAAGACTTGAGCACGGTCTCCGAAGTGGGAAGATTTCAAATCATTTCAGCAATTCAGGAAGCTCCGGTAGCTCCCACAGCCAGAAGAAGCACTTCCCCCATTTCCCAAAAAGGAAAGAAGGGGAAACAAATGTAGTCTCAGGAGGAAACTCATCCTTTGATACCCCTCCACCACAAACTGTTCCATTCTCTGCCCCTGCATCACCTCAGCAAAGCAGTGACAATCACAAAGCTCAGGGTTATCAGTATAAGAAACGGACCAGTTTCGATCCTATACCAATGACATACACTGAGTTGTTTAATCACCTGACTTCAAAGAACTTGATCAACACTCGGTCAATGAAGGTCCTTCAACCGCCATTCCCAAGAAGCTACAACGCTAATGCTACCTGCAGTTTCCACGAAAACGGGGTCGGTCATACTGTGGAGGAGTGTAAGGCATTTAAGCATGTGGTGCAAGACCTGATAGATGCTGGTTGGATCTCGTTTAAGCAAAGCAGCCCGAACACAACAACCAATCCATTGCCAGGCCATCAGAGGCCAGCAACCAATGCTATAGAAAGTTCTGTTGGGAAATTGGTGAAGGATGTGCAGAAGAGCAAGACTCCGTTGGGTGTTGTCTACTCGGAGTTATGCCATGCTGGAGTGGTCAAGAAGGGGTGTTGCCATGAAGAAGGATGTGCTAATTCCACATGCGTGGGGAATTGTGAAAGCTTTAAAATGATCCTGCAGGACCTGTTGGATCGGTGTGTGGTTCAGATAGGAACCCATGATGTTGAAGAAGAGGTGTTGGCTCTACACTCTGATAAAGGTAGAGGAATCAGAAGACCTATTGAAATCCCTTACAATTACAATCCCAGATTGGTGCAAGCAAATGCTCAACCAATAGTGATTGAAGTTCCGGCTCCTTTCCCCTATGAGTCGGACGGGGCAGTCCCATGGAAATACACTGCGCTATCTACAGTAGAATACTCTCCAAATACTACTACTCTCCAAATACTACTACTGTAACAAAGAGAGCGGGATCACCAGAAGCGGGAGAGTGTTTGCTCCAGAGACCTTTCGTACAGAAACTTCCAAGGAAGGTGAACAGAGAGTTCGGAAGGAGAAGGGAAAGGAACCAGAAGTTTCCCAGGAAAAGGTAACGGAAAGGGAAGCAAATGAATTCTTGAAGATAGTCCGGCAGAGTGACTACCAGGTTGTCGATCAGTTAAGGCATACCCCGTCGAAGATATCCATGCTATCATTGTTGCTCAGCTCGGAAGCACACAGAAATGCTCTTATGAAGGTGCTTAGCGAGGCACATGTTGCAGAGGGTATTTCAGTGAACCAATTTGATGGGATTGTGGGGAATATAGTGGCTGCAAGCCACCTAACTTTTGCTGATGATGAGTTGCCCGCTGGAGGAAAAAAGCATAATCGGGCTCTCCACATCTCAGTTAAGTGTGGGGACTATGTGTTGGCGAGAGTGCTGATAGATAACGGATCTTCATTGAATGTAATGCCGAAATCCACTATGGATAAGCTGGACGTGGATTGTTCCTACATGAAGCCAAGCTCGACTCTGGTGCGAGCCTTTGATGGATCCAAAAAGGAAGTATTGGGAGAGATGGAGTTTCCCATCCAAATTGGCCCAGAAGTTTTCTATATCAACTTTCAGATCATGGACATCACATCCTCGTACAGCTGCTTGCTTGGCCGACCCTGGATCCACATGGCAGGGGCAATTCCGTCATCTCTGCACCAGCAAGTCAAGTTCGTGGTGGATGATAAGGTTGTTGTAGTGTTTGGCGAAGAAGAGACTCTGGTGAACAGTGTCATACCCTAATTTTGTCCGCCTAGGTCAAAACCCTAATTCTCAACAAAAATAAATAAATTGAGAAGTGTGGCATTATTTTGGAGAGTGTGAAGAACTTTGTGCATGCATTTTTGAGTTTTTAGGGCAAAAGGGTATTTTGGTCATTTTCTAAAAATAGGATAATTTTTCATCAAAAATCATTGTGCAATTTTAGAGGAAATTATTTGAAGCAATTGCATATATCATCAAACCCTTGGTCATATATTTTTTTGCGCATACATGCACGCAATTGCATAAAAATTCAAATTCAAAAAAGGCATCAAAAAGGAATATTCTACAAAAATTTCAAGATGAGGTTTTTATGATATTTTTGGTCATGGTGATCTCTTAAAATGGCATATTCCTAAGATTCCTAGTATGTGGCCTAAATTGGGTGTATTTTTGTACAATTATCCTAAGAAGAATAATCAAAAATGAAGGGATAATAGCATGGTCATATAATAGTACAATAGTACAAGATGACAACTTGCAAAACTTGGTGACCAAGGCTACACCCTCCCCCTTGCTTGGCCGAATTCTCCCTCCCCATTTCCTCTCCAATTTTTCATTTTTTGTCCCTCATCATGTGTGTTTCAATCCTCACCCTCCATTCAAATTTTAAATGCAATCCTAGAGTGAGATGAGATGCACAATGACCTAAATGCCCCTAAACCTAATTGCACATTATATATACCCTCATATCCTCACCTCTCACAAGGTTTTGGCTCACAATTCACACTCAAAACCCTAGCACACAAACCTCTCCTCTCCTCTCCTCCTTTGGCCGAAGTCACCTCCTCACTCCCTCACCTCATTTCTTCATTTTTTCACTTCAAATCAACATTCTAGTCCTAAATCCTTCATCATCCTTGCATTCTCTTCAAAGATCCATCTTCAAATCTCAAGAATCAAGCTCAAGATTGAAGATTAGAGGGTTGATTCAAGTGGTTTAGTGTTCATTCACCTTATTTCTTTTGCTATTCTAGCTTGGAGTTGAGGTATACTCTCAATCTTAACATCATCAAAATTTTAGCATAAAAAATGTAGATCATCAATCTATTTTTGCATATCAAGCATTTCTTTGCATTTTAGTGCTCTATTTTATGTTGAAATGTTGATATAATTGTTGTTGTTGAATGAGAGATGTGTTTCAAGCATTTTGACAAACACTTTGGGAGGTTTGGATGCTTGAAATGCATCTCTCTCTTGGAATAAATTGTGTGTTTGTGCTATTTTCATTTTGTGCTTGCATTTTCATGAATAAAATTGTGATTTGGGCTTATGTTTCATTTCGCATATTGTAGAAAAATTAGAGTTTGTGTGATTTTAGTGCATTCCTTTGCTTAATCATGTGAATCCTTGCCAAAAAGTTTGATCTATGTCATTTGCTTGCATGATTTTGTTGCTTTCAAAGAATAAAATGAGGTTTTAGCTCTATGTTGGTGTCGCATTTCATGAGATAATTAGGGTTTGTACTTGTTTTTGTTGCTTGCTTTGAAAATCATGTTTGTGTTGATGATTTGGTAATAGGATTTAACACTTATGCATTTGTACATATCCCAAGTGTTAAAGATTACCTAAAGGGATTCAACACCTTAATTGTATATGCTTACGCTTGCATTGTTGATTGCTTTGCTTGCAATTTGTTAAATGTTACACTTTGGTTCTTGATTTGGAAATTGATTTGAATTCTCTACTTCTTTTTCTTTTGGATGCCACGCCATCCCAACAAACTTTTGTGATCAATATCACCCTCCAATTCTCTTCCTCTCTTCTTCAAGTCATTTCTTTTTTCCAAATTATTTTCCAAATTAAAACTTTTCTTCAAATTGTTTTTCTATAGCAATCAAATTTTTTCTAAGATCAACAATAAACCTCTTTGAAAACTCATGAGGAGGCAAGTCGGACGTACGGCCGGTGTTGTCTAGCGTCCTAAGATCGGAGCTGTACAGCTCAAACATCTTGGGATACTTATGAGAATCAAAACAAGTAATTAACAACTTGAACCCTATTTCAAAAAATGAGTAAGGAATCGAGTCGGATGTACATCCGGTATTGATTAGCGTCTTAGGGTTAGCGAGCTGTACAGTTCGTGCGAGCCTAAGATACTTGCTCAAATAAAAGCAACCAACCTCACAACAAATCTTTTTCTTCCTTAATCAAAAAAACATTTTCAATAAGTAGGGGGCACGTCGTCTGTACAGGCGGGGTTGTCTTTGTTCTAGGTCTAGTGGACTGTACAGTCTAGGACCGAAAACCCCTACAATAAAAAACACCAACACCAAAGTTTCTCGACTAAAGAGAACTACGTAAGCTTTGAATTCTCCATCGCACCGGGAGATACGTAGGAGCGGGTCACATCCCGTCAAGCACACTTTTAAAAAAATAATAAAAAGATTCTTCTTTTCCCCCGTTTTCAAAAACACTTTTCTCAAATAAAAAAGAAGTAGAACGAATTGTTTCAAATCAACTCTGTCAAAACCGCACATCAAGTTAAAGGTTCCCTTTCGGTAGAAAGGAGGTGTGGGGTGCTAATACCTTCCCCACACCTAACCGACCCCCGAACCTACATCTCTAGTTCTCAAAGGGCCACCCGCCTTAAAAAGGACCCTTTTTCAATGTTTTGGTCCCTAAATAAAAATGTTGATGGCGGCTTCACAAATTTTCACGTTGTACGATGAAAGGTCCAATCCGGATTTTTTTTTCGGGGTGCAACAGCTGGCGACTTCACTGGGGACTTTCTCTTTTAAAACGAGGGTCTGGCCTAATTAACTTGATGTGCGGTTTAATTGTTTGATTTGAATGTGATTGTTCTATTTCTCTCTTTTATTCTCCTTTTTCTTCTCTCTTTCTGATGTTTGAATGTTCTCTTGCATTCTCGTGTTGTTATGTTGCATTCATGTGCATTTGACTCTTCTTCTTCTATGTTCGATTCTTGTTCCTTCTTCTCCTTTCATCTTCTTTTGTTTATATGCTTAATATGATCATGCATTCCTCCAATCCCTATGTCCCCTTCTTCTTTGCTCCCTTTCTTCAAGGTAAGTTCATGCATTCCCCCAATTCTACTATGATCCCTTCTTCTTTGCTCCCTTTCTTCAAGGTAAGTTCATGCATTCCCCCGATTCTATTATGACCCCTCTTCTTGGCTCCATTTCTTGAGGTAAGCAGTGCATATGATTGTTGTTGGAACCCTAGGTTAGTTTACTTGTTTGTATTGAAATGATATATGCTTGCAAAACCCTAGGGTAGACGACTCTTTGTATAGACTGTTTCTGGATTTTCTTTGCAGGTGGGGGGGTATGTTTGTCGTCGTGCTCCTACACACACGTTGCACTCTTTTTACCCTTATATTTCTTGGTGAGACAGCCCTATACCCGGGCTAGAGCATATCTTAGGCTAGAACGAAGTCATTAGTGGCTGCTCACTGGACGTACGTCTTGTTGGGTGGTTGCGAAGACTTCACCTAGAGTTTGGCTTTGTTTGAAGACATCATCACTTGGACGTACGTCCCTGGGATCGGTGCTCTCAGATGAGGTCGTTGGCTCTAGGAACCTTATTTAGGGTCCTTCTTTTAGTGCTATCCTTGAAGTGTGTACCCGTAGAAATAGCCATAGACCCTGTCTCTAAGAAACCTCGGTAGGACACAAAGGAGCTGCATACCCCTGCATCTGAATAAAGATTTTTGCAAATAAACCTGAAAATTTTCAAAAAAAATGTATGTGAATTTCTAGCTTTTGAAAAACTGTTATGTTGAAAATATTTTTTTTTTTTTCATCATGCATCCATTCATACACTTTGCATGCATTCTCACCAGTGCCGGGGAAATTGTAGATACCAAAAAAAAAACGCATTTTGCATCGCATGCATACACATATACTTATGCATCCATTCATTTCATGCATCCATGCATCTATTCATTCAGGCTCTAACACAATAAATATTTAAACAAACAGAAAAGGCAAGCTGGTTCACCGTCACCGTTACTACACTCGTCTACAGGCAAGGCTCATGGCAGAGAATCAAGAAAGTCCAGACAATGGGATTGAGAGTTACCACTCGGGTCCGGATGATCCGGTTATAGAGATACTCAACCCCGAGCAGCTAGCTCAAGAAAACCGGATTTTGAAGGATAAGGTAGGGGCTATGGAGGCCCAGATGGTTGAAATGATGGGTATGCTGAGGAATCTGAAAGGTGGGGCCAGTGCTGAGGCCACCGCCGTTGTAAACCCTGATGGAGTTGTCACCTTCATTCCCCCTCCGGGGCCTGTTAATACTGCAACTACTATTCCTCCTCCGGGAACAGGGATCCCTCATTTTGTCCACTCTCCAGGGGCAAACGGTCAGGGCCATCCAGCTGCTCAGAGGTACCCGTGGGGAATGCCAGTCAGTTATACGCCTCAAAATGTTGAATCCAATCCAGCTGGGGTAACAGGGCCAAGTCAGGCTGCTGTGGTCGTACCTGGTGGAGTTGTTGGTAGACCACAGGTCCACGCTCTTAATCATGATGCTGCGCTACAAAGAAATCCACTCAGTCCTACTCCTTGGATCACTTGCAATCCTCAGAATGTTGCGTATCAAGTAGGAAGTCCCGCTCAGTTTGGGGGAAATTATTATGGCATGAGTAGTCATCCTCAGGGGCATGTGTTTGAAAACTCTCAGCCCAGAGACCAGTATCATGTGCTTGAAGAACGGTTAAGGGCTGTGGAAGGTACAGGTGTTAGAGTCAAGGATGCCCGTGATTTGTGTCTCGTTCCAGATATAGTCCTTCCTCCAAAATTTAAGGCACCTGATTTTGACAAGTATCGGGGTGTTGGTTGTCCATCAAGTCATATAACCATGTATTGCCGAAAAATGGCTGCGCATGCTAGTGATGATAAGCTATTGATCCACTGCTTTCAGAATAGCTTAGCTGGGGCATCCTTAGACTGGTACATGCAGTTACAGTCTTCCGACATCCATAGTTGGAAGGACCTCTCAGAAGCCTTTTTGAAACAGTACCAGTACAATATGGATATGGCTCCAGATCGATCTCAGTTACAGCACATGGGCAAAGGAGATAAAGAATCTTTTAAAGAATACGCCCAACGGTGGAGAAGTACAGCTGCACAAGTAAAGCCATCACTAACAGAGAAAGAGATGGTATACATGTTCATGGAAACTCTTCCGGCAATCTACTACGACAGACTGATAGGGAGTGTCTCGTCAAATTTCTCAGACATGGTAGTTATTGGGGAAAGGCTTGAAAATGGTTTGCGTAGCGGGAAGATCGCCAACCACTTTGGTAGTTCAGGTAGTTCAGGCAGTTCAGGTGGACAAAGAAAGCCCTCTTCTCATTTCCCTAAAAAGAAAGAGGGAGAGACCAATGTAATTTCCGGAGGAAATCCATCTTTCAGTACTCCACCGCAGACAGTACCATTCTCGGCACCAGTGCAACCTCAACGAGCCAATGATGGTTATAAAGCCCAGAACTACCAGTATAAGAAGCGCGTCAGTTTTGATCCAATCCCGATGACTTACACGGAGCTGTTCAATCATCTGGTCTCCAAAAACCTAATCAACACTCGCTCGATGAAGCCTCTCCAGCCTCCTTTCCCTAGGAGCTATAATGCCAATGCTACTTGTAGTTTTCATGAGGGTGGAATCGGTCACACAGTGGAGGACTGCAAAGCTTTTAAGCACGTAGTTCAGGACTTAATCGACGCTAATTGGATTTCTTTCAAACAGAACAGTCCAAGTATAACTACAAATCCACTGCCAGGACATGGGAATCCGTCGACCAATGCAATAGAAGATTCTACTGGACAGGTGATAAGGGAGGTTGAGAAAATTAAAACTCCCTTGGATGCCATCCACCCTGAATTGTGTCGATTTGAGGTCATTGAGAAAGGATGTTGTCAGGAGAATGGGTGTATTGATTCCCTGTGTAAAGGGGTCTGTGAAGTTTTTAAGCAGATCTTGCAAGACTTGATGGACCGCCGTGTAGTTCAAGTAGTTACTTTTGAAACAGAAGAAAGCGTGATGACCCTTCAGTCTAATAATGGCAGAGAAGTCAGAAGGCCAATTGAGATTTTATATGATTACAATCCGAGGCCATTGGGGATGGCAGAGAAAAGAAAGAGCAGGTGGTTGGCCAAACTGAGAGGCCATGATCCTTGGTCAAAAAGGATCCCTATTTGTGATATTCGCCAGAGCTTTAAGAGTGCAGGGTTGCTGGACCCTAATCAAATCGCTGCCATTGGGGATGGTCCTGGAGCTGAAAAAGGTGATACCAGCCTATTCCGCCGTTGCCTTGCCGGTGAAAAGTTGAAGAATTGGGAAGCTGCTGATTTTCCCGTGGCTTTTAATTCAAAGTAATAATTTGTAATGCACCCCTGTGGCTCTGCCCAAGGCCATAGGATAAGTTGTTAGGGGCACGCATGTTTTTATCTTCATTGCTATCATCATCAATAAAAACGTTGTTTTTGAAATTCATCAATAAAATCATTTCCCTTAATTTCATGCGTTTTCTCCGCTTCATTTTATTTTGCTTGTTTGTTTCGCCTTTCATTCTGCTTTTTGCCTCTGCAAATGCAGATCAACAATAATTATCTCTGAAAATAACAATGCCGATGATCCATATTTTGACTTTGATCATCCAATTAATCAAACTGAGGGAGATGTTGAGAACAACTGGGAAGCTCCTCCAGAACTGATGAGATTAATGGAACAGGAAGAAAGGGTCATTCAGCCTCACGGAGAATCAACTGAGGTAATCAACTTGGGTACAGATGAGAACAAGAAAGAAGTTAAGGTCGGTATCGCAATGAACGACAGTGATCGTATGAAGTTAATTCAGCTCATGCGCGATTACGTTGACATTTTTGCATGGTCGTATCAAGATATGCCTGGGTTGGATACCGATATTGTTGTGCACAAGTTGCCAGTAAAGCCAGAATGCCCGCCTGTAAAGCAAAGACTGAGAAGAATGAAGCCAGAGATGTCGTTGAAAATCCGGGATGAGGTAAAGAAGCAGTTTGATGCCGGGTTTCTAGCGGTTGCCAAGTATCCTCAATGGGTTGCCAATATCGTCCTGGTTCCGAAGAAGGACGGGAAAGTCAGGATGTGTGTCGATTACAGGGATCTGAACAGAGCCAGCCCCAAAGATGATTTCCCCCTACCCCACATTGATATTCTGGTGGACAGTACAGCCCAACACTCTTTATTCTCCTTCATGGACGGATACTCAGGATACAATCAGATAAAGATGGCTCCAGAAGATATGGAGAAAACAACCTTCATAACTCTCTGGGGAACCTTTTGCTATAAGGTGATGCCTTTCGGACTCAAAAACGCCGGTGCAACGTATCAGAGGGCCATGGTAACATTGTTCCACGACATGATGCACAAGGAAATCGAAGTGTATGTGGATGATATGATTGCTAAATCCAAGACTGATGAAGAGCATATTGTGAATCTGCAAAAACTCTTTGAACGTCTAAGGAAGTTCAAACTCAGATTAAACCCAGCTAAATGCACCTTCGGTGTAAGATCCGGAAAGCTACTGGGGTTCATCGTCAGTCAGAAAGGGATAGAAGTTGATCCAGATAAAGTCAAAGCAATCCTCGAAATGCCAGTACCAAAGATTGAAAGGGAGGTCCGTGGTTTTCTTGGGAGACTGAATTACATCTCAAGGTTCATATCCCAACTGACAGCCACTTGCGAGCCTCTCTTTAAGCTGTTGTGCAAGAACCAAGAATCCAAATGGAACGATGATTGTCAGAGAGCCTTCGAGAGAATTAAAGAGTATCTTCAGAATCCACCAATTCTGATGCCACCGGTGTCCGGAAGACCGCTGATCTTGTACCTAACCGTGTTAGACAATTCGATGGGGTGTGTGCTGGGGCAGCATGATGAGTCAGGCAAGAAAGAACATGCTATTTATTACCTAAGCAAGAAATTTACTGACTGCGAGACAAGATACACAATGCTGGAGAAGACTTGTTGTGCTTTGGCTTGGGCTGCTCATCGTTTAAGACAGTACATGCTGAGCCATACAACTTGGTTGGTGTCTAAAATGGATCCGATCAAGTACATTTTTGAGAAACCAGCTCTCGCAGGACGGATTGCCCGTTGGCAGATGTTATTGTCAGAATATGATATCCTGTACGTCACGCAGAAGGCAGTCAAGGGCAGCGCACTTGCTGAGTACTTAGCTTGTCAGCCTATCCCAGAATACCAGTCGATGCAGTATGATTTTCCCGATGAAGACATCATGGCACTATTCGACGAGGGGAATTCCCAAGAAGATGAAAGATGGAGGATGATATTTGATGGTGCATCCAACATGTGGGGGCATGGGGCCGGAGCTGTGTTAATCTCTCCAGACAATCGCTTCATTCCGGTCACTGCAAGACTGAGCTTTTATGTTACAAATAACATTGCGGAATATGAAGCATGCATCCTGGGTATTCAGGCAGCCCTTGAATGGAAGGTCAAAAGGCTTGATGTGTATGGTGATTCAGCCTTGGTTATTCCTCAGGTGCGAGGTGATTGGGAGACCAGAGATCCCAAATTGATTCCCTATTGTGATTATGTTCAAGAATTGATGGAGTCCTTTGAGGAAGTCACTTTCCAGCATATCCCTCGAAGCGAAAACCAGTTGGCCGATGCTTTGGCAACCTTGTCGTCAATGTTCAACATCAGCTGTGACAAGAGTTTAGCTCACCTCAGAATCCAGCATAGGGATCTGCCAGCACATCATTACTGCACTGCAATAGTCGAAGAGCCTGATGACAAGCCGTGGTACCATGATATCAAGCAGTACATCACCACCATGGAATACCCTCCTGGGGCATCAGAAAATGACAAGAGAACGCTCAGAAGGCTGTCGAGGAATTTCTTCCTGAATGGTGAAGTTCTCTACAAGAGAAATTATGACATGGTTCTCCTAAGGTGTGTTGCGAAAGAGGAGGCCGAAAAGATTATGAAAGAGGTCCATGAAGGCTCATTCGGGGTTCATTCCAGTGGACACACCATGGCCAGAAAAATCTTAAGAGCCGGCTATTATTGGCTGCAAATGGAATTTGACTGTTACAGCTTTGTAAGAAAGTGTCACAAATGCCAAATCTATGCCGATCATATCCATGTACCACCTGCTTCATTAAACGTTCTGACTGCTTCTTGGCCATTCTCAATGTGGGGGATGGATGTCATCGGTCCTATCGAGCCAAAAGAATCAAACGGGCATCGCTTCATCCTTGTCGCCATTGACTATTTCACCAAGTGGGTTGAAGCTGCCTCATACTCAAGCATCACTAGCTCTGTGGTTGCAAAGTTTGTAAAGAAAGATCTGGTTTGTCGTTACGGCCTTCCAAACAGGATCATCACCGATAACGGCAGTAACCTGAATAGCAAGATGATGAAAGACCTGTGCACAGAATTCAAAATCCAGCATCATAATTCTTCCCCCTATCGACCCAAGATGAATGGGGCAGTCGAAGCGGCCAACAAGAATATCAAGAGAATAGTTCAAAAGATGGTGGTAACCTACAAAGATTGGCATGAGTTGCTTCCTTTTGCTTTGCACGGATACCGCACTTCAGTGCGTACCTCAACTGGGGCAACCCCTTTTTCTCTAGTATATGGGTCAGAGGCAGTCCTCCCTATTGAGGTTGAAATACCCTCCCTGCGGGTATTGATGGAAACCAAGTTGGAAGAAGCTAAATGGGTACAAGCTCGTCTGGATCAGTTAAATCTCATTGAGGAAAAAAGAATTGCAGCTTTGTGTCATGGACAGCTGTATCAACAGAGGATGAAGACGGCCTTCGACAAGAAAGTTCGCCCTCGAGAGTTCAACAAGGGAGATCTTGTGCTCAAAAAGATATTGCCCATTCAGAGCGATCCCCGAGGAAAATGGACTCCCACTTATGATGGACCTTATGTGGTCAAGAAAGCCTTCTCTGGAGGAGCACTAATACTCACCAACATGGACGGTGAAGAACTCAAAAACCCAGTCAATTCAGATTCGGTGAAGAAGTATTATGCCTGAAAGAAATAGACGAAAAAAGAGAAAGATAAGCCAAGTAAGAATTAGCTCGCTAGGTTGAAAACCCGAAAGGGCGGCCTAGGCAAAATCAGAGCGACCCGGTGGATTGAAAACCCGCAAAGGGCGATCCAGGCAAAAATTAGGGTCAGAAAACTTGGGCATGAAGATAAACAAGGGCATACAGCACTCCTGAAGGTTTGGATAGAGGGGTGATCAAGGTCAAGGACATAAATGTTTGGCATTGTTCCACAGAGACGGACATTTAGAAACTAGCTTTTCTCTCTTTTTCGTGTCTTTTTGCAGTTTAAATTTTCAAATGTATTGAACAGTCGGCGTAACTTTCTGTACGACCGGTTTCCACATCAATAAAGTTCAATTTTTCTCATATCTGTTTGCTTTTCTATTTTCTGCTTTTTCAGCTCAAAATAAACGTTTTAGGATGATGGTAATACTGAATTGTAAAACATGTGCATAAATCCTAGAGCATTGCAATCATTGCGAAATCCCCAAAAGTCACGGGAAGGAAGTGATTTCTCAAAAACAAATTAATGTTGCAAGGAAAATAATTGCGCCCATCAAACACTTCAGATGGCAAATCATAAAGCAAACCTGCACCCGGCCCGTGCGCCGCAGAAACTCTAATAAGTTCCCCAGTCTTGTGCCATGAGTGTCACGGGTCGGTCGAACCAGCAAAGAGAAAATAAGTCAAGAGCAAAAAAAAAAAAAAAAAAGATCAGAAAAAAGAAAGCTGATCAAGAAGAATCAAAAGAAAATCAAAAGCATTTTCACGGCATTCATCAAATCATCGCATCGCATGCACCCGCATCACACGCACTCGCATAACATGCTTTTGCATAACCTGCACCCTTGCATTCATGCACCATTCCTTGCATCAACTAACGTATGCAGGTACCCTGGATCAGTGCGGTAGCATTGACCAACTGAAGAAAACTAATTGGATTTGCAGATCCCCCTTTGGACCCACGTGTCCCCCAGAAGATTGACTTCACTTCGTATTCGAGCTGCGAGTAAGTCCCCCTGACCTCAATAGGTCCAGTCGAAAAGGATAGCTGTGTTGGCCTAAAACATGGTGCAGTCCTAGGGAAATATCGAGATCTAGACTTGATATAGTACCCTCCCCCGATCGCTCGAAAGACCACCCCTTTGAGCCCACGTGCTCCCCAGGCCCAAGTGCAAACTCGGATCGTTCGCGATTCGTTAAAAGGCTTTAGGCAGCCTCCTTCGCCGGCTTAATGAGGGCCGGCACCTTTTTTTTTTTTTTTTTTTTGCTTTCTTTACTGCTTTCGCTGGCTTATTGAGGGTTGGCACCAATTGATTCCAGAAAAAAAAAAATCTTTTCATTGTATTTGTATCATATTTCAAAAAGGAACAAAAAAGAGAAAAAAAAGAAAAAAAGGAAAATTCTAGTTTCTCTAAGTAGACAAAATTGGTATAATTTCTGAATTCTTTATTTCTATTTTGCCTCAGAATATGTTTCGGCCAATTCATATTCCTTGTTAAAATCCAAATAAAGAGGGGCAGCTGTCATACCCTAATTTTGTCCGCCTAGGTCAAAACCCTAATTCTCAACAAAAATAAATAAATTGAGAAGTGTGGCATTATTTTGGAGAGTGTGAAGAACTTTGTGCATGCATTTTTGAGTTTTTAGGGCAAAAGGGTATTTTGGTCATTTTCTAAAAATAGGATAATTTTTCATCAAAAATCATTGTGCAATTTTAGAGGAAATTATTTGAAGCAAGACACCCTTGGTCATATATTTTTTTGCGCATACATGCACGCAATTGCATAAAAATTCAAATTCAAAAAAGGCATCAAAAAGGAATATTCTACAAAAATTTCAAGATGAGGTTTTTATGATATTTTTGGTCATGGTGATCTCTTAAAATGGCATATTCCTAAGATTCCTAGTATGTGGCCTAAATTGGGTGTATTTTTGTACAATTATCCTAAGAAGAATAATCAAAAATGAAGGGATAATAGCATGGTCATATAATAGTACAATAGTACAAGATGACAACTTGCAAAACTTGGTGACCAAGGCTACACCCTCCCCCTTGCTTGGCCGAATTCTCCCTCCCCATTTCCTCTCCAATTTTTCATTTTTTGTCCCTCATCATGTGTGTTTCAATCCTCACCCTCCATTCAAATTTTAAATGCAATCCTAGAGTGAGATGAGAAGCACAATGACCTAAATGCCCCTAAACCTAATTGCACATTATATATACCCTCATATCCTCACCTCTCACAAGGTTTTGGCTCACAATTCACACTCAAAACCCTAGCACACAAACCTCTCCTCTCCTCTCCTCCTTTGGCCGAAGTCACCTCCTCACTCCCTCACCTCATTTCTTCACTTTTTCACTTCAAATCAACATTCTAGTCCTAAATCCTTCATCATCCTTGCATTCTCTTCAAAGATCCATCTTCAAATCTCAAGAATCAAGCTCAAGATTGAAGATTAGAGGGTTGATTCAAGTGGTTTAGTGTTCATTCACCTTATTTCTTTTGCTATTCTAGCTTGGAGTTGAGGTATACTCTCAATCTTAACATCATCAAAATTTTAGCATAAAAAATGTAGATCATCAATCTATTTTTGCATATCAAGCATTTCTTTGCATTTTAGTGCTCTATTTTATGTTGAAATGTTGATATAATTGTTGTTGTTGAATGAGAGATGTGTTTCAAGCATTTTGACAAACACTTTGGGAGGTTTGGATGCTTGAAATGCATCTCTCTCTTGGAATAAATTGTGTGTTTGTGCTATTTTCATTTTGTGCTTGCATTTTCATGAATAAAATTGTGATTTGGGCTTATGTTTCATTTCGCATATTGTAGAAAAATTAGAGTTTGTGTGATTTTAGTGCATTCCTTTGCTTAATCATGTGAATCCTTGCCAAAAAGTTTGATCTATGTCATTTGCTTGCATGATTTTGTTGCTTTCAAAGAATAAAATGAGGTTTTAGCTCTATGTTGGTGTCGCATTTCATGAGATAATTAGGGTTTGTGCTTGTTTTTGTTGCTTGCTTTGAAAATCATGTTTGTGTTGATGATTTGGTAATAGGAGTTAACACTTATGCATTTGTACATATCCCAAGTGTTAAAGATTACCTAAAGGGATTCAACACCTTAATTGTATATGCTTACGCTTGCATTGTTGATTGCTTTGCTTGCAATTTGTTAAATGTTACACTTTGGTTCTTGATTTGGAAATTGATTTGAATTCTCTACTTCTTTTTCTTTTGGATGCCACGCCATCCCAACAAACTTTTGTGATCAATATCACCCTCCAATTCTCTTCCTCTCTTCTTCAAGTCATTTCTTTTTTCCAAATTATTTTCCAAATTAAAACTTTTCTTCAAATTGTTTTTCTATTGCAATCAAATTTTTTCTAAGATCAACAATAAACCTCTTTGAAAACTCATAAGGAGGCAAGTCGGACGTACGGCCGGTGTTGTCTAGCGTCCTAAGATCGGAGCTGTACAGCTCAAACATCTTGGGATACTTATGAGAATCAAAACAAGTAATTAACAACTTGAACCCTATTTCAAAAAATGAGTAAGGAATCGAGTCGGATGTACATCCGGTATTGATTAGCGTCTTAGGGTTAGCGAGCTGTACAGTTCGTGCGAGCCTAAGATACTTGCTCAAATAAAAGCAACCAACCTCACAACAAATCTTTTTCTTCCTTAATCAAAAAAACATTTTCAATAAGTAGGGGGCACGTCGTCTGTACAGGCGGGGTTGTCTTTGTTCTAGGTCTAGTGGACTGTACAGTCTAGGACCGAAAACCCCTACAATAAAAAACACCAACACCAAAGTTTCTCGACTAAAGAGAACTACGTAAGCTTTGAATTCTCCATCGCACCGGGAGATACGTAGGAGCGGGTCACATCCCGTCAAGCACACTTTTAAAAAAATAATAAAAAGATTCTTCTTTTCCCCCGTTTTCAAAAACACTTTTCTCAAATAAAAAAGAAGTAGAACGAATTGTTTCAAATCAACTCTGTCAAAACCGCACATCAAGTTAAAGGTTCCCTTTCGGTAGAAAGGAGGTGTGGGGTGCTAATACCTTCCCCACACCTAACCGACCCCCGAACCTACATCTCTAGTTCTCAAAGGGCCACCCGCCTTAAAAAGGACCATTTTTCAATGTTTTGGTCCCTAAATAAAAATGTTGATGGCGGCTTCACAAATTTTCACATTGTACGATGAAAGGTCCAATCCGGATTTTTTTTCGGGGTGCAACAAACAGGCCATCAGAATTCAAGTATGTGGAAGCGGCGGAAGAATCTCTTGAAACGGCCTTTCAGTCCTGGGAGATCGCAAATGCAGTGCTTGAGAGGACCAAGGAGGAAAAAATGGTTGCTAAAATCATGTTAGCCCAAGGATATAAGGTTGGTTCTGGCCTAGGAAAATCTGGACAGGGAATCCTGGCGCCCATCCAGCTGAAGGAGAGCAAAGATCGTTGCGGACTGGGATACACTCCAAGTGATGATGAACGAAAGAAGATAGCAGAGGAACGAAAGAGAAAATGGTTGGCCAAGTCCAAAGGCCAAGATCCATGGCCCCAGAGGATCCCAATTTGTGACATTAGCCAGAGCTTCGTGAGTGCTGGTCTGCTGGATCCCAACCAAGTTGCTGTCATCAAGGATGGCTCTGAAGATGAAGAGGGTAGTGCAAGTCTGGTTCGCCGCTGCTGTGACGGTGAAGAGTTGAAGAACTGGGAAGCTGCCGACTTTCCTGTGACCTTTGGTTCAATGTAATCATCTGTAATGCAATCCTATGGCTCTGTCCAAGGCCATGGGACCAGTTGCTAGGGGCACACATGTTTTTATTTTCTGAATCATCATCATCAATAAAAACGTTTGTTTTGAATTTCTCAATCAATAAAAATCATTTTCTCTTCATTGCATGAGTCTTTGCTTGCTTGTTTCGCCTTTCATTCTGCTTTTTCGCTTCGGTAAAATGCAGACTC
Organism: Astragalus glycyphyllos; assembly: GCA_963573325.1. NCBI lineage: Eukaryota > Viridiplantae > Streptophyta > Magnoliopsida > Fabales > Fabaceae > Astragalus > Astragalus glycyphyllos. The sequence continues at coordinate 50,965,061 of OY754312.1, read as the reverse complement.
ACAGTAATGGTCTCTGAAAGCAGTAGTGTCAACAGTCCGCATTCTGACTTTGATCATCCTATCAACTAAGCCGAGGGGGATGTTGAGGAAGATTGGGAAGCTCCTCCGGAACTCGTGAGACTAATGAAGCAAGAGGAAAGGGTAATCCAGCCTCACGGGGAATCTACCGAAGTGATTAACTTGGGTACAGCTGAGAACAAGAAAGAGGTCAAAGTGGGAACAGCCATGAATGACGAAGATCGCATGAAGTTGGTACAGCTGTTGCATGACTACGTTGATGTGTTTGCGTGGTCCTACCAAGATATGCCTGGGTTGGACACTGATATTGTGGTACACAAGCTGCCGGTCAAACCTGAATGCCCGCCCGTAAAGCAGAAATTGAGGAGGATGAAGCCTGATGTGTCCCTCAAAATCAGAGACGAAGTAAAGAAGCAATTTGATGCAGGATTCCTAGCAGTGGCCAAATACCCACAGTGGGTTGCCAATATTGTCCCAGTTCCCAAGAAGGACGGGAAGGTTAGAATGTGTGTTGACTACCGAGATCTGAATCGTGCTAGTCCCAAAGACGACTTCCCACTGCCACATATTGATGTCTTGGTGGATAGCACTGCACAACACTCGTTATTCTCCTTCATGGATGGATATTCGGGATATAACCAGATCAAGATGGACCCCGAAGACATGGAAAAGACAACTTTCATCACTCTCTGGTGTACTTTCTGTTATAAAGTCATGCCATTCGGGTTGAAGAATGCTGGCGCAACCTACCAGAGGGCCATGGTCACCTTGTTCCACGATATGATGCATAAGGAGATTGAGGTCTATGTTGATGACATGATCGCAAAATCCAAAACTGACAAAGAGCACATTGTCAACTTGCAAAAACTCTTCGATCGGTTGAGGAAGTACAAGCTCAAGTTGAACCCTGCCAAGTGCACATTCGGGGTGAGATCAGGGAAGTTGCTAGGCTTCATTGTTAGTCAGAAGGGGATTGAGGTGGATCCAGACAAAGTGAAAGCCATCCTTGAAATGCCGGTGCCCAAAACAGAAAAAGAAGTCCGTGGCTTTCTGGGAAGGTTGAATTACATCTCCCGATTCATCTTCCAGCTGACGGCCACCTGCGAGCCAATCTTCAAGCTGCTCTGCAAGAATCAAGAACTGAAGTGGAATGATCAGTGCCAAGCTGCCTTTGAGAAGATCAAAGTCTACCTCCAGAATCCGCCAGTTTTGATGCCACCTGTGTCGAGCAGGCCCCTCATCCTGTATCTCACGGTGCTACATAATTCCATGGGCTGCGTGCTGGGGAAGCATGACGAATCTGGAAAGAAGGAACATGCCATCTATTATCTAAGTAAGAAGTTCACAGATTGCGAGACACGGTATTCTGCGCTTGAAAAGACATGTTGTGCTCTGGTATGGGCTGCTCACCGCCTGAGGCAATATATGTTGAGCCACACAACTTGGTTGGTATCTAAAGTAGACCCGATCAAGTACACATTTGGGAAGCCAGCTCTCACAGGACGGATTGCCCGTTGGCAGGTGCAGTTGTCTGAATAAGATATCCTGTATATCACGCAGAAGGCAGTTAAGGGTAGTGCACTCGCAGAGTACCTGGCTTGTCAGCCCATTCCAGACTACCAGCCGATGCAGCATGATTTCCCTGATGAAGACATCATGGCATTGTTCGACGAGGGGAAGTCCCAAGAAAACGAAAGGTGGAGGATGATCTATGACGGTGCATCCAATATTTGGGGGCATGGGGCAGGTGCCATGCTGATATCTCCTGATAACCGCTTCATTCCTGTCACTGCGAGGCTGAGCTTCTATGTCACAAACAATATAGCAGAGTATGAAGCATGCATCTTGGGCATTCAGGCAGCCTTAGAATGGAAAGTCAAAAGGCTAGATGTGTATGGTGATTCCGCCCTGGTAATTCATCAAGTAAGAGGCGATTGGGAGACTCGAGATCCCAAACTGATCCCATATTATGAATATGTTCAAGAGTTGGTGGAGTCTTTCGACGAAATCACCTTCAAACACATCCCTCGAGGTGAAAATCAGCTGGCCGATGCCTTAGCAACACTGTCATCAATGTTTAACATCAGCTGTGACAAGAGTTTAGCTCACCTCAGAATCCAGCATAGGGATCTGCCAGCACATCATTACTGCACCGCAATAGACGAAGAGCCTGACGACAAGCGTTGGTATCATGACATCAAGCAATACATCATTAACAGAGAGTATCCACCAGGGGCATCAGAAAATGACAAAAGAACGCTCAGAAGACTGTCAAGAAATTTCTTCCTGAGTGGTGAGGTCCTCTATAAAAGAAATTATGACATGGTTCTCCTGAGGTGTGTTGCCAAGGAGGAGGCTGAAAAGATCATGAAGGAGGTACATGAAGGCTCCTTTGGAACCCATTCCTGCGGGCATACCATGGCTAGACAGATTTTAAGGGCGGGCTATTACTGGTTGCAAATGGAGGGTGACTGCTATAGTTTTGTCAGAAGATGCCACAAGTGTCAAATCTACGCTGATCACATTCACGTACCGCCTGCCAAACTTAATGTTCTGACTGCATCATGGCCGTTCTCGATGTGGGGAATGGATGTCATAGGTCCAATTGAGCCGAAAGCATCAAATGGGCATCGCTTCATCTTGGTTGCGATCGACTACTTCACAAAATGGGTTGAGGCTGCCTCATATTCAAGTATAACCAGCGCAGTGGTTGCAAAATTCATCAAGAGGGATCTGATTTGTCGCTATGGTCTTCCCAACAAGATCATCACTGATAACGGCAGTAACCTGAACAGCAGAATGATGAAGGACCTGTGCAAGGAATTCAGGATCCAACATCATAATTCTTCCCCCTACCGTCCTAAGATGAATGGGGCAGTTGAGGCGGCTAACAAGAACATCAAGCGGATAGTGCAGAAGATGGTGGTAACATACAAGGACTGGCATGAGATGCTTCCCTTTGCTCTGCATGGCTACCGTACTTCAGTGCGTACATCAACTGGGGCAACCCCTTTTTCCTTGGTATATGGGTCAGAAGCAGTCCTGCCCATTGAAGTTGAAATACCCTCCCTGCGGGTACTGATGGAAACAAAACTAGAAGAAGCTGAGGGGTACAGGCCCGGTTGGATCAGCTAAACCTGATTGAGGAGAAAAGGATTGCAGGCTTATGCCACGGTCAGTTATACCAGCAGAGGATGAGAACAGCTTTTGATAAGAAAGTCAGACCTCGTGAATTCAGGAAAGGCGATCTGGTGCTGAAGAAGATCCTGCCTATTCAGACTGATCCCCGAGGAAAGTGGACACCCAGCTATGATGGTCCCTATGTTGTCAAGAAAGCCTTTTCTGGAGGGGCGCTGTTACTCACAGACATGGATGGCGCTGTTACTCAAGTGAAGAATTATTATGCCTGAAAGAAATAGACGAAAAAAGAGAAAGATAAGCCAAGTAAGAATCAGCTCGCTAGGTTGAAAACCCGAAAGGGCGGCCTAGGCAAAATCAGAGCGACCCGGTGGATTGAAAACCCGAAAGGGCGATCCAGGCAAAAATTAGGGTCAGAAAACTTGGGCGTGGAAAGTTAAACAAAGGCATACAACCTTCTCCGAGGCTTGAATGAGGGAATGATCAAGGTCAAGGACACAGATGTTGGCACTGCTCCACAGAGACGGACAGTCAGAAATTAGCTTTTCTCTTTTTTCGTGTCTTTTTGTAGTTTAAACTTTCAAATGTATTGAACAGTCGTCGTAACATTCTGTACGATTGGCTTCTACATCAATAAAGCTCAACTTTTTCCTACCGGTTTGTTATTTTCCGCTTCTCTGCTCAAGATAAACGTTTTATGATGATGGTAATACTGAGTTGCAAAACATGTGCATACATCATAGAGCATTACAAATCATTGCGAAATCCTTAAAAGTCACGGGAAATAAGCAATCTCCCAAAGAAAGTTAATCTTGCAAGGAAAGTTGCACTCATAAGTCATTCCAGAAGGCAAACCATAAAGCAAACTTGCACTCGGCTCATGGGTCCCGTAAATCAGTTCCTCAGTCTCGTGCCAGGAGTGTCGGGGGTCGGTTGAACCAGCAAAAGAATAAGCCTTTTATTAAAACAAAGAAGAGCACAAAAAAGCAAATGATCAGAGAAAAAAAAAAGCTGATCAGGCAAAAAGAAGAAAAAACAAATGATCAGAACACAGAAAGCTGATCAAAAGAAAAATTAAAAGATGAAAAAAAAAACAATCAAAGCTGAAAGAAAAGCATTCCCCAGCATTCATCATTCACCCAAAATCATCGCATCGCATGCATTCACATAACAGGCCTTTGCATAACATGCATTCATTCCATGCACCATGCATTGCATCTGCTAACATGTGCAGGTACCGCCAACCTGAGAAACCTGAAGAAAAGTCCTGCGACCAGAGCAGGCACCCCTGGATCGATGTGAAAGCATTGACCCTGAAGAAGATGAATTGGATTTCCGAATCCCCCTTTGGACCCACGTGTCCCCCAGAAAGACTGACTTCAACTTGTATTCGAGCTGCAGGTAAGTCCCTATGATCTCAATAGGTCCAGTCGAAAAGGATAGCCGTGTTGGTCTAAAACATGGCGCAGTCCTAGGGAAATATCGAGATCTAGACTTGATATAGTACCCTTCCCCTGGTCGCTCGAAAGACCACCTCTTTGGAGCACGCGCGCTCCCAGGCCCAAGTGCAAACTCAGATCGTTCGCGATTCGTTAAAAGGCTTTAGGCAGCCTCCTTCGCCGGCTCAATGTGAGTCAGTACCCCTTTTATTGCTTTCTATATTTTCTGCTTTCTGTCAGCTTATTGAGGGTTGGCGCTCATAGGAAAAACAAAAAAAATATCATGTCATCGCATCTGCATCAGAAAAAACAAAAAAATAGAAATGGAAAAAGGAAAATTCGGGTTTCTTTAGGTAGACAAAATTGGTATAATTTCTGAATTCTTTATCTTTATTTTGCCTCGAAATATGTTTCGACCAATTCATATTCCTTGTTAAAATCCAGATAAAGAGGGGCAGCTGTCATACCCTAATTTTGTCCGGCTTGGAACAAAACCTTAATTTTCCACAAAAAGCAATAAATTATGAAATGAAGCATCATTCTGAAGGATGTGAAGAACTATGAGCATGCATTTTTGGGTTCTAAAAGTCATTTCAGCGCTTTTAAAATCATTTTTAGGATTGGAATGCCTTTTGGAGCAAAATTAGGGTTTTTTTGGGCAAAAGGGGTATTTTGGTCATTTCCAAAATTAAGCAATTTCTCACCAAAAATCATTGTTCAATCTCAGAGGAATTTATTTGGATCTAGATGATTTGGGTTATGAATTTTTGTGCGCATGCATGCATGATTTTTGGCATAAAATTCAAATTTTAAGCAAAAGGGCAAAATGGGAATTTCCATCAAGGTGAGGTCTCAAATCAATTTTGGGAAGGGTGATATCATGGAATTTTGGGCCCAATCATTGATTCCTAGGATATGGCCCAAAGTGGCATGATTTTTATGGAATTATCTAGAAAAGAATAATCAAAAATGGTGAAAATAAGGAAGTGTCCCCAATAAGACAAAATGTACTATTTTTCTTGACAAGCTTGCAAAACTTGGGCACCAAGGCCTCATTTGCTCCGAATTTTCCAGCTCATTTTCACCTCATTTTGTGTTTCCTCATGCCCTTGATCCATGTGAGTTGTATTCCTAGCCATTGATTAAAATTCTAGATCAAATCCTAGGCTACAACTTTGTGTAGAATGACCTAGGTTCCCTCAACAATTTTTGTGCAACAAAAACTCATAACTTTTGTGTATGACCAGCTATTCCTCACTCATTTGTGTTTTCTCCTTGTCCCTAATCCATGTGCATTGCAATCTTGGCCTTTGATTCAAATTCTAGCTCAAATCTCAATGGTTTGCAAAAGCACAATGTCCTATATACCCTTAATTTTGCACCTCATATAAAACCCAAAATAAGAGACCATGAGGAGGACACTCATTTTTTTACCCTAGCACCCAAATCTCTCCTCTCTTTCTCTCATTCCTTCGAAGCAACCAGCCACCATACCCATATTCTTTTCTTCAAAATTCTTCCAAAAAATCAACCATCAAACCTTGTTTATTCTTCATCCTTTCAATAAATCTACTTCTAAACTTGCATAATCATCAAAGTTTCATCAAAAACCATCAAGAATCAAGCATTTGCGAAAGGTTCAAGAGGTTCTCGTGGTGTTCTTCAAGTGTTCTTGCTTCTATTCTCTTTCCTTCTTCATTTTCTAGCTAGATCTAGAGGTAAGCTCACTAACCCTTGCATTTTCTTTAATTTTCATCATGTAATCTCTCTTCTATTCCTCTTTCCTTCTTGAAAGAGGCTTTGAGGACTCATTTCAAACATTATTGGACAAGGACATTGGGAGCCTTGGGTTTTTGAGATGAGTCCTTGGTCTTGAAGGAAAGATTCTTGTGTTTTCTCATCATTCATTGCATTTCTACCTCATTTGCATGATTTTGGTGAAATAAAACCTTGTTTTCCTACCTATTTTGCTTCGGCCATAGCATGGATTTTAGGGTTCTTGTGTTCATTTTGTTCATTTCCTGATTTTAAGTTGATTTTTGGCTTGATTTTGGTGTTGGGTGCCTCGGGTTGTTGCTTCAAAACCTAGGGTTTTTGTTGCCTTTTTACTTCTTAGATTTTGTGAAGAATAAAATACATGATATGCTTGATGCTTACCTTAGAACATGGCATGATGATCTAGGGTTTAGTCTTGTGAATTGTTTCATGTATTAATTGTGAATTTTAGCATGAAATTTGATGGTGATTTGTGCTTAGCATTGCTTCGGCCTTAGGCCACTTTTGTGCATATTTTGTGCTTGAAAACGTGTTGTTTTGATCTTGTGGAATAAATGCAATTGTGCAATTGTGTTTTTACCCTTTTACCTTTTTACTTTACCATCTCATTAAATAATTACCATTTACCTCATGCATTTTTACTCTACCATTTCATTAACTTCTCACTCAAACTTTTTACCACTTGTAAATTTGCATAAAAAAAATCCCAAAACATTTCAATCATTTGCATTTTAAACTTTTACTACTTCTCATTTAAAACCCCAAAACATTTTTACCACTTCTTACTCAAAACGTTTTCAAACTTTGCATTTCACTTATTTGCATCATCTATGCGACACCTTGCATGCTTGCACTCACATTCACTCATACTTGTATACCATGCATAATAAATGCTCATGCATTCTTGTATGCTCATGCATTCTCTTGTATACTTATTCATGCATTCTCTTGTATGCTCATGCATTCACATGCTTGCTTAATCATGTATCATAGCTCACATGTTCATTCATTAAACCTAGAATACTCTATGCCTATGATCAATTGTGTTCACTTGTTCTTGATGCCATTTGAATGACTTGATTTAATTGTGTGCCCTTCCTTCCACTAGTATGTATTCTTAATGAAGACGTAAGCCTACTTTTCCGATTGTAGCAAAGAGTCATTAAGGTATATGCACCCCTTTGAGATTGTTGCCCGTCCCGTAGCAATTCTCACACACACACACAATTGTCTTGAGAGCTTTGTCTTGCATCCTTAATAATTGGATCTCTTGATTATATTGGCATGCTTAATCTTGGTTAATAATCAACATGTTTATGATTGCTTGATTGGTGAGTATGTTTGAATCTTGTTCACTCATGGTTGCATTTGGTTATGGACTTGGAATTGATTGAATAATGTTCTACTTGTTTTCCAAAACCCATTTTCTAAACTCATTTTCAAACGCTCCTTGCTTTGCGAAAACATTTTCTTCCTCCATTAAATAAAACAAATTGTCATTGATGATCACTCGCGCTGTTGTCGTTTGGATCGTTAACGATGATTGTATTTTCAAAAAAAGAGTTAGTAGTGAGGCCATTCTAACCGTTGTTGTTCGTTCTTCACAAACGCTCACCCAATTGCGAAAAACTCTTAAGCCGTTTTCAGACGCAAAAGCCGAGAACTACGTAGCTTTGATCCCTCAACCCAGTGAGGGTACGTAGGAGCGGGTCCGTCTCGTCAAGCACCCTTTTAAAAAAAATCTTTGTTTTGTTTCCACTTTTCAAAGATAACAAAAATATTCCTGTCTTCCGTTTTCAATAAAACGATTTTTTCAAATAAAAAAAAAGAAAAGAAAAGAAAAGAAAAGAAGTAGAACAAATCGCTTTCAACTCAAACCTTTGTCAAACCACACATCGAGTTAATGGTTCCCTTTCAGTAGAAAGGACGTATGGGATGCTAATACCTTCCCCATGCGTAACCGACCCCCGAACCTACATCTCTGATTTCGAAAGACCACTCGCTTTTCCAAAAAAAGGGTTTTTCCGATGTTTTCCCAAATAAATATTGGTGGCGGCTCTACTATTTTTCACGTTGCAAAACGAGAAGTCCCAAACCGGATTTTTCGGGCGCAGCGTGCCAATTTGTTTACCGTGGATTTTGGTAAACACCGCTGGTCTCCAATTTGGTTAACTTGCAGGATCAACCAGTGAATCCTAAGACCATTTGTGTTTAGAGTTTTTAGTTTGATGTGATGTTCTTCAGTTGTTTCACGTTTTAACCAGAAAAGAAGAAAGAAATAACTGATTCCTTCGCGCGATGTTATCAGAGTATTTCAGAGAAGAAGAACTTGAATGATAAAAACAAGTAAAATGAAAGAAAACAAATTAAAGTTGCATTAAAGTTAAAGGAAATGGTGCACAAATTCATACATTGTTTCTCTGACTTGTTTTTCTCTTGAATGCGGAAGTTAGAGCGTGAGAAGTAAAATATGAGTTTTTGTGACCCTTGTTTCTTCTCAGAAACTACTATTTATACTAAGCAGAAACTGCCCTAAAACAGTTATAAAAATGATAGCAACCGCTCCTCTTTTCGACCAACTGCTAGTTCTTCAGCGCATAACTGCTCTGTTTTCTGTTTGTCGAAAGCTTGTGTCCATTTTCCTCTTTCTTGCTTTTGCTTCCCCGAAAGCTTGTCGAATTTACCCTGCACATGACCATTTTCTCTGTCGAAATACTTTGGTCTTTGTCGAAATATAAGTCAAGCCTTGTTGACCATTTTCAATGAAGCCTGTCGAAATTACAGGCTAACAGGAGCGCAGGCAATTGCTGCAAATTTCTCGTCCTATGGACTGTAGTCCAATCCCCTATTAGAGGAATGTTTGTCTCTTGATAAGGCAACATATTGTTGCTCCCACGGCCACGGCCACGGCCATAGCCACGACCTCTTCCCCTGTTGGGGGTAGTCATTCACCATGCAGGAATTCACGGGTTAAATAGTCAGCAAGAGAATTATTTTCTCCTTTAATATATTGAATATCAAATTCAAAGACTGATAATTGGGCTTGCCAATTTGCAAAAATTTGTTTTGCTACAAGATTTTTAACATCTTTTTCAATAATTGATTTAGCTGAACTACAATCAATTCTTAGCAAAAATTTTTGATTTAATAAATCATCCTGAAATTTAGAAATACATTTAATAACGGCGAGCATTTCTTTTTTAATAGTCGAATATTTTGACTGTGTTGGATTCCACTTTCCAGATGAGAATCTTACTAATATCTCTTTATTGTTATCTGGAATAACCTGTTTTAAGATACCTCCATATCCTATATTTGAGGCATCTGTTTCACCTATTTTGAAAAACTTTGGATTTGCTAAATTCAAACAAGGCAGACATTTGACCTTATTTTTAATTCTTTGGACAGCTAGGGAATGTTCTTCTGTCCAAGGTCCTGGATTTTTTCTAAGTCTACTGTAAAGGATAGCTGTATCCTGTGATAGATTTTCATAATAATCAGAAATATAATTTAAACTTCCTAGAAATCTTTGAAGCTGTTTTTTATCAGTAATGATGCTGGGAAATTTTGAAGCAAATTCTATGCTTCTGCTGATAGGAACAATTGTTCCTTGGTCTATTTCATGGCCCAAAAGCCTTGTCTTTGTTTGGAATAATTTCATTTTAGGGGCAGATAAAACTAGACCATTATGTCTAACTAAATTTTTGAAAATTTTTAAATGTTTCAAGTGTTGGTCTATAGATTTTGAGAAGACTAACACGTCATCAATATAAACAACCATGAAATCGGAGTAAGGATTAAAAATATCATTCATGATATTTTGGAATTCAGAAGGAGCATTTTTAAGCCCAAAAGGAAGGACATTTCATTCAAAGTGTCCAAAAGGGACTGTAAAAGCCGTTTTGTGTCTATCAGATTCATTGATCTGTATTTGCCAATATCCTTATTTCATATCAAACTTTGAAAAGATCAAAGCATCATTAAGTCTATCTAATAAATCTTTTTTATTAGGAATCGGATATCTTATCCATTTTAAAACCTTATTAAGAGGTTTGTAGTTAATAACTAATCTGGGAACACCTTGTTCTTGTTCAGCATTCTTATTGACATAAAAAGCTATGCAACTCCAAGGTGATTTGGATTTTCTAATCAAACCTTTTTCTAAAAGAGTGTTGATCTCCTTTTTACAAAGATCAAGATATTCTTGATTCATTTGGGCTGGTCTAGCCTTAGTAGGAATCTGACTTTCATTGAAGTCATCTACGTAGGGTAGAAAAACGAGGTGTTGCTTTCTAATCCAAAAAGCATTAGGTAGATCATTACATACATCTGTCTTGAACTGTTGTTCAATAATTTTAATTTGTCTTCTAGTCTCATCTTTATTAAGATGATCATTAATATTGAAAATATTCATTTCACTTTTAAGAAAACATAATTGTTTTTCTTTATTGAGGAGAATATCTTTAACTTCATTTAACATCCTAGTTTGAGGATCGGTAATAAATTCAAAAATAATTTTCTTATTATTAATAATGGTAGTAATACCACTTTGATCAATATTTGTCATAGGCATGATATTATGCAAATAGGGAGTTCCTAGTATAATTCTCTGTGTCAAATTTTTGACTAAAATAAACGATGTTGGTAAACATATACCTTGATTGCAAATATGTGCGTTTGATAGTTTATAATTAACTTGTAATTTATCTCCACCAGCCTGGGTTAGGGCTTGTGTGGTTTTCGAAAAATATTTAGTAGGGATAATTCCCTCTTGTATGCAATTAAGATCAGCTCCACTATCTATTAGAGCTATTTCGTTTTCCAAAATAAAATTTCTGCTAACAACTAGAGTTATTTTGACAAACCATTTTTGTGAAGTTACTCTATCTAAAAGAGATAAATAGTTATTGCTAGTGGAAGTGATTTCTTCTGCATTAGAAGGGATTCCCTCAATTTGTTCGAGAATTTCTTATAAAGAGATTCTTTGGGATAAGATATTATTATCTTTTTTAATCTGAGATATTTCCGATTTTAAGAGATTTATTTCTCTTTTCAAATCCATAGTAGAAACAGGTGTTTCTTTAATGTTGGATTGTCTAAATCTTGATAATACCTCACTTATTTGGTAAGGTGCCTCTATAATTAGAGGAGGTTCTTTCTTCGCATTTTCCTTAATTAGGAAATTGATCATTTTTCTTTTCAGATTGTTATCTGAAATAGTTTCTAAAGTCTTTAAGGCTTCATCTTGTTCTGCTGTAAGAACATTTAATCCATTCATATCAACAATGGATTTCCAATAATTTAATTCATTGCATTGACAATCATTATTGTCAGTAGAAGAAGACTCCGAAGAGGTATCATTGATAACCTCTATATCTTCATTTGAAGATTCTAGTTCTGATTCAGAACTAATTAATAAGACATTTTCCAATTGGGTCCTTAATTGGTCGTCCTCAATGTCATTCAGGGCTTTTTTGGTCCAACATTGATTGGCATAATGTCCCACCTTGCCGCATTTATGGCAAGTAATGTCTAATTTTTTGGCTTTTCTTTTGCCTTTGCTTTGGAAGGGCTTATCCTTGGGCCTATTTTTATAATAATTCCTTTTGTACTTCTTCTTTTGAGGAGATTTATAAAATCCACTTGTCTTGTCTTTATTCTTTTTATAAAACCTATTATTAATAGTCCTTTGTTTCTTATCCTTTTATCCCAGAGGCTTATCTATATCAAAAGCAAATTGTTCACTAAACTCACCTAATTGGTGTCTTTCAGATGACTTTTGCTTTTTTAATTGATTTTTCAGCTTTATGTCATTGCATAGAGCTAATCCTTCGTTGATACAAGTACTAATAATTTGACCATAGGTCAGATCAGCATAATTAATATTAATGCCATCATTTTTCATCCTCAAAGATTGTCTGATTTTTTCAGCAAAAAGATAAGGTAGACCATCTACAAATTTAGACTTCCAGTGAATAGAATCAGGGTTATTTAGTTGAAAAACCCTTGACAAGAAAGTATCTTTATACTATCTAAAATGGGTTAAAGAGGGACATCTTAAATTATGAAGGAGAGTTTGTAATTTTTCTCCTATAGGAATATTGGTTCCAACAAAATGTTGTAAGATGGAAAGACATAAGGTATATACAGCATCTTCCTCACCAGTGGTGGAAGTATTATTGCTAGTACTTTCTTCAATTTTAATTTCTTTCTTATGAGAGAATTTCTTTCTTTTGGGTTTTCGTGAGATAATGATCCCACCAGCCTCTTAATTGGCCAACGAAACCAGTAGCTATAAAAGATGCTATGGAACTGTCAAAGTTCCCATGCTGTTTACAAACAGTGGAATACATAATCATTCTATGTATAGTATCTATAATCTGTTTATCATTTAAACCATCAATATTCCACTCATAAATGGCTTTACCAGAATAAGAATTCTGATATGGCTCATTTTCTTCAAAAAGAAGGTCTTGAGGAGAAGGCCTTTTATAATAATACTTCTCTATTGATTTAGAAGTATATATTGGATTAATATTATCATTTTTATTAATATCTTGATTATTAAAAATTCTAGTCAGTTCGTCAATATTATTGATACTTTCACTCTCTTCTGAACTATTTTCAGAAGTATCTAAATTATCCTTTTGAGATAAAACATTCAATTTTAAATCCTTTAATTTTTGTTCTAAAATACGAGTAAATTCAGTATTATTGTCCTCCATTATAAAACCTTCTACTGATAGGGGAGGTTGAATTATGGGAGTTTCAGTAATTATAGGGGCTTTTGGCTCACCTATTTGTTCCAAAATTAATTTTTGTTGACAAATTTGTTTTTCAATCATGGCTTTTAGAAATAATAAATCCTTCTCAAGAGAAACAAATTGTTTTCCTAAACAGATAAGAAAAGCATTTGTATAATTCTGGGATCTAACTATAGAATTTAATTCCCTGATAGTAACATGGTTACTTTCTATTTTTTGCAAAGTGAGATGTTGATATACCCTCGTTTGCATGTTGGCAAATCATGATGAAGAATCCCGTGGAGACAATTAAGTCAAAACATGATGCTATGGGGCCCACAAAGAGTACCCAGCATTAATAGTGTATTTTGTTTACCGTCTACCTAATGTAATAGTATCCCTTTACCGGCTTAAACAGTAAGCCTTTATTTCTATATAAGGCATACCTGCCTCAGTTGTAAGACAAGTTTAAAAATAAAAACAATAAAATTTTCTCCTCTTAGATATACCCTCTCTTCCATTACTCTTTTTTCAAGTCTTCCGTTGAAGTGCACTCTCTTCCTCCCTTTCCTTTAAGGTAATATTTTAATGTCAACTACTAGATAAATAACTAGTTGTGGTAAGTCGTTTGCATGGTATCAGAGCCATGTAAACTGGTTCTTCGTATGAACTTAATATGTTAGCAACATCTTTTTGTGTTTTCTAAAACAAAAGATGTTTTTAGTGTTTTCTTCTTTATATCATCGTTTTTCCCAGAGGTTGGGATAGTAAAGATGATTTTCCATAAAAGAAAATTTTTGCTAAAAACATTTGACATCATTGATTTGGGAAAAATCCTTCTATCCCTGCGGGTCGATAGTTAAACAGTTTTACTGTTTGCAAAGATGACAGATAAGATGTTGAGAAAATAATAAGTTCATAAGTCCAACTAGTTTATTAAGGTCTGATTCTGTTATTCGACTAACCACAACTATCTTAGCTTTATCATGGAACGAGATGATTATAATCATCAAGAGAATTCAATAAAAAATGAAGAATTAGTTGAATATCCAAAAAATTTGGATCAATTAAAAAAATGGACAATTCCATCTGTTCCTTCAAAACAGATATACAAATTTGGTATGTTTGATATTATATCCCGGTATGCTGTCAAAACCATAGAACAAACAATACAAGTTTCTCATAATACTCAGACCATAAAATTATTAAGTAAAAAGGATTTACTTTAAGGACTATAATTTAATTCATATTGAACTTATTCAAATTGCTTTTAAACCTTTAACTCTGTTAGGTTTAAACTCTAGTATTATGGCATATGTTAAAGATGGTAGAAGTAAAGACTTCAAATCATTCTTAGCTGCTTTAATTGAAACCAGCTTATGTCATGGACCTGTTTATTTTGATGTTTCTCCCAACTTGAGTTTATCTTTATCTGATAAGAATTTACTTGATGCTATACAGCTCACCATACATACTAATGGTTATGTAGTGAAATAATAGCAATATGCTATAGAATCTATTATAAAGTGTTAAATACGCTTAATCCAAAGGTTAAGCAAATATCTTTCCCAGGGACTACTACTCTTGTTCAAACTAATTTATTAACTTCAAATATAGTTACAAATAGATTAATAAAATGGAATGAAATAAATTTTCCAGAGACATGGTCTTTACCCCAGGCTGTAGAACCTGAACCTATCCTAAATAGGGATATAGATCAAATAATTCAGACTAATGAAGGGGACATAGAAATAAAATTTAACCCCAAAAGAATTATTAGAATTCCTAGAAGTCTTTCAGAAAGACATTCAGTTAGTGAGTTTTATACAACTCCCACTGAATTAAATAGAGCCTCTAGATCTCACCCAATAGAAGAAATAGAGACAGTAGAAAATATAAGAATTAGTGAAAAGAAAATTCCCCATGGAATTTATCAGAAAAATCAATCTCAGAGTAGAGAATCACCTACTCAATCAGAAATGAGTTTTCATTTATGATGACAGAACTCATAGACTTCTCCCCAGGGAGCAAGATAAGAGAACTCATTAATAATGAGTTCCAACATGATAGAAATACCCAATTTAAACAATGGTATTTTAAAAAGTTCTCACCTCCTGAACTTAATAGGTTCAAAGAAGATTATTATGAAGAATTAACTATAACTCAGAATTATATTCCTTTTGTTAAATGGTTTGTAAACTATTTTAATAATAAGATTAAAAATGAAATTTTGGTTCTTCAATCAAAAACGTGGGAGACCACTAAAGGAGAAAAAATCAGTTCCCTTTTTCCTCCTAAACAAACTATTATTTTAGGCCAAAATGCTGAGGCTAATGCTTTTCTCACTTTGCAAAAAATAGAAAGTAACCATGTTACTATCAGGGAATTAAATTCTATAGTTAGATCCCAGAATTATACAACTGCTTTTCTTATCTGTTTAGGAGAACAATTTATTTCTCTTGAAAAGGATTTATTATTTCTAAAAGACATGATTGAAAAACAAATTTCTCAACAAAAATTAATTTTGGAACAAATAGGTGAGCCAAAAGCCCCTATAATTACTGAAACTCCCATAATTCAACCTCCCCTATCAGTAGAAGGTTTTAGAATGGAGGATAATAATACTGAATTTACTCGTATTTTAGAACAAAAATTAAAGGATTTAAAATTGAATGTTTTATCTCAAAAGGATAATTTAGATACTTCTGAAAATAGTTCAGAAGAGAGTGAAAGTATCAATAATATTGACGAATTGACTAGAATGTTTAATAATCAAGATATTAATAAAGATGATAATATTAATCCAATATATACTTCTAAATCCATAGAGAAGTATTATTATAAAAGGCCTTCTCCTCAAGACCTTCTTTTTGAAAAAAATGAGCAATATCAGAATTCTTATTCTGGTAAAGCCATTTATGAGTGGAAAATTGACGGTTTAAATGATAAACAGATTATAGATATTATACATAGAATGATTATGTATTCCACTGTTTGTAAACAGCATGGGAACTTTGACAGTTCCATAGCATCTTTTATAGCTACTGGTTTCGTTGGCCAATTAAGAGGCTGGTGGGATCATTATCTCACGGAAACCCAAAAGAAAGAAATTCTCTCCCATAAGAAAGAAATTAAAATTGAAGAAAGTACTAGCAATATTACTTCCGCCACTGGTGAGGAAGATGCTGTATATACCTTATGTCTTTCCATCTTACAACATTTTGTAGGAACCAATATTCCTATAGGAGAAAAATTACAAACTCTCCTTCAGAATTTAAGATGTCCCTCTTTAACCTATTTTAGATGGTATAAAGATACTTTCTTGTCTAGGGTTTTTCAATTAAATAACCCTGATTCTATTCACTGGAAGTCTAAATTTGTAGATGGTCTACCTTATCTTTTTGCTGAAAAAATCAGACAATCTTTGAGGATGAAAATGATGGCATTAATATTAATTATGCTGATCTGACCTATGGTCAAATTATTAGTACTTGTATCAACGAAGGATTAGCCTTATGCAATGACATAAAGCTGAAAAATCAATCAAAAAAGCAAAAGTTATCTGAAAGACACCAATTAGGTGAGTTTTGTGAACAATTTGCTTTTGATATAGATAAGCCTCCGGGATTAAAGGATAAGAAACAAAGGACTATTAATAATAGCTTTTATAAAAAGAATAAAGACAAGACAAGTGGATTTTATAAATCTCCTCAAAAGAAGAAGTATAAAAGGAATTATTATAAAAATAGGCCCAAGGATAAGCCCTTCCAAAGCAAAGGCAAAAGAAAAGCCAAAAAATTAGACATTACTTGCCATAAATGCGGCAAGGTGGGACATTATGCCAATCAATGTTGGACCAAAAAAGCCCTGAATGACATTGAGGACGACCAATTAAGGACCCAATTGGAAAAAGTCTTATTAATTAGTTCTGAATCAGAACTAGAATCTTCAAATGAAGATATAGAGGTTATCAATGATACCTCTTCGGAGTCTTCTTCTACTGACAATAAGGATTGTCAATGCAATGAATAAAATTATTGGAAATCCATTGTTGATATGAATGGATTAAATGTTCTTACAGCAGAACAAGATGAAGCCTTAAAGGCTTTAGAAACTATTTCAGATAACAATTTGAAAAGAAAAATGATCAATTTCCTAATTAAGGAAAATGCGAAGAAAGAACCTCCTCTAATTATAGAGGCACCTTACCAAATAAGTGAGGTATTATCAAGATTTAGACAATCCAACATTAAAGAAACAGCTGTTTCTACTATGGATTTGAAAAGAGAAATGAATCTCTTAAAATCTGAAATATCTCAGATTAAAAAAGATAATAATATCTTATCCCAAAGAATCTCTTTATTAGAAATTCCAAAACAAATTGAGGGAATCCCTTCTAATGCAGAAGAAATCACTTCCACTGGCAATAACTATTTATCTCTTTTAGATAGAGTAACTTCACAAAAATGGTTTGTCAAAATAACTCTAGTTGTTAGCAGAAATTTTATTTTGGAAAACGAAATAGCTCTAATAGATAGTGGAGCTGATCTTAATTGCATACAAGAGGGAATTATCCCTACTAAATATTTTTCGAAAACCACACAAGCCATCACCCAGGCTGGTGGAGATAAATTACAAGTTAATTATAAACTATCAAACGCACATATTTGCAATCAAGGTATATGTTTACCAACATCGTTTATTTTAGTCAAAAATTTGACACATAGAATTATACTAGGAACTCCCTTTTTGCATAATATCATGCCTATGACAAATATTGATCAAAGTGGTATTACTACCATTATTAATAATAAGAAAATTATTTTTGAATTTATTACCGATCCTCAAACTAGGATGTTAAATGAAGTTAAAGATATTCTCCTCAATAAAGAAAAACAATTATGTTTTCTTAAAAGTGAAATGAATATTTTCAATATTAATGATCATCTTAATAGAGATGAGACTAGAAGACAAATTAAAATTATTGAACAACAGTTCAAGACAGATGTATGTAATGATCTACCTAATGCTTTTTGGAATAGAAAGCAACACATCGTTTTTCTACCCTACGTAGATGACTTCAATGAAAGTCAGATTCCTACTAAGGCTAGACCAGCCCAAATGAATCAAGAATATCTTGATCTTTGTAAAAAGGAGATCAACACTCTTTTAGAAAAAGGTTTGATTAGAAAATCCAAATCACCTTGGAGTTGGACAGCTTTTTATGTCAATAAGAATGCTGAACAGGAACGAGGTGTTCCCAGGTTAGTTATTAACTACAAACCTCTTAATAAGGTTTTCAAATGGATAAGATATCTGATTCATAATAAAAAAGATTTATTAGATAGACTTAATGATGCTTTGATCTTTTCAAAGTTTGATATGAAATCAGGATATTCGCAAATACAGATCAATGAATCTGATAGATACAAAACGGCTTTTACAATCCCTTGTGGACACTTTGAATGGAATGTCCTTCCTTTTGGGCTTAAAAATGCTCCTTCTGAATTCCAAAATTACATGAATGATATTTTTAATCCTTACTCCGATTTCATGGTTGTTTATATTGATCACGTGTTAGTCTTCTCAAAATCCATAGACCAACACTTGAAACATTTAAAAAATTTCAAAAATTTAGTTAGACATAATGGTCTAGTTTTATCTGCCCCTAAAATGAAATTATTCCAGACAAAGACAAGGTTTTTGGGCCATGAAATAGACCAAGGAACAATTGTTCCTATCAGCAGAAGCATAGAATTTGCTTCAAAATTTCCCAGCATCATTACCGATAAGAAACAGCTTCAAAGATTTCTAGGAAGTTTAAATTATATTTCTGATTATTATGAAAATCTATCACAGGATACAGCTATCCTTTACAGTAGAATTAGAAAAAATCTAGGACCTTGGACAGAAGAACATTCCCTAGCTGTCCAAAGAATTAAAAATAAGG
Organism: Astragalus glycyphyllos; assembly: GCA_963573325.1. Taxonomy (NCBI): domain Eukaryota; kingdom Viridiplantae; phylum Streptophyta; class Magnoliopsida; order Fabales; family Fabaceae; genus Astragalus; species Astragalus glycyphyllos. The sequence goes on along the minus strand of OY754312.1, from coordinate 50,945,997 downwards.
TCAAATGTCTGCCTTGTTTGAATTTAGCAAATCCAAAGTTTTTCAAAATAGTTGAAACAGATGCCTCAAATATAGGATATGGAGGTATCTTAAAACAAGTTATTCCAGATAACAATAAAGAGATATTAGTAAGATTCTCATCTGGAAAGTGGAATCCAACACAGTCAAAATATTCGACTATTAAAAAAGAAATGCTCTCCATTATTAAATGTATTTTTAAATTTCAGGATGATTTATTAAATCAAAAATTTTTGCTAAGAATTGATTGTAGTTCAGCTAAATCAATTATTGAAAAAGATGTTAAAAATCTTGTAGCAAAACAAGTTTTTGCAAATTGGCAAGCCCAATTATCAGTCTTTGAATTTGATATTCAATATATTAAAGGAGAAAATAATTCTCTTGCTGACTATTTAACCCGTGAATTCCTGCAGGGTGAATGACTACCCCCAACAGGGGAAGAGGTCGTGGCTACGGCCGTGGCCGTGGCCGTGGGAGCAACAATATGTTGCCTTATCAAGAGACAAACATTCCTCTAATAGGGGATTGGACTACAGTCCATAGGACGATAAATTTGCAGCAATTGCCTGCGCCCCAAGGAAAGAAGATATTCCTTCTTCCTCATCAAATAAAATGCCATCTTACAAAGAGGCAACGGTTAATGAACCCCATGAAGTAACAGAGTATTTTGAAAACCCTGCTACAGAAGACATTATGTATGTCGAAGAAGAAGACATAGATTTGGCCCCTAATGATGGGTGGTCAATCAAAACAAGATACCTCGAATCAAGAGGATATCCTGGACTCTTTGGTAAGTCTAGACCCCATTTGGAAATATTATTATTAGCCACTGAATCAGTGACAATTACCCATCACCACCAAAACAATAATCCAGAAAGTTTTATAAACTTCAGCAAGTGCCATATCAATAAGATACTGTCACCCAGAGAATGGGGATTAAATCCTAATGGAGAAAAGGCAATAAAAATTGCCGAAGGAAAATATGTATATTTTAACTATTGGGATTATATCCAAGCTTTTTCACTAGCTTTCTATTATCAAAATCCAAAGAACAAGCATTCTTGGTTCTTTAGTATCAATCCTGAAGTAATTGATAGGCCTATACCAAATTGGTTTTATAATTGGTGGGTAAAATTTGGCCCTTCTCTGGAAATTTTACCAGAGGGATTACTAGACTTATATGATAATTGGTGCAATCATAGCCCCTTAATTTTGAAGAATGCTTCTAAACTGATTACAGGACAAGGTCCGTGTTTATATTTTATTAAATTCCAGATCCCATGGATATGGAAATGGACTATTACCATAGCTCAGGATAATCACAATATCCCTGTTCTTAGAAGAAATTTCTTCTACAAATGGTGGAGTAGGATGGCTACTGAAGACCTTCAATACATGGAGGCCAAGATCGAAACAGCAATAGCTGATGATCAATGTAAAACAAAGAACAAAGTTCTCAAGAGCTTTCAATAGCCAATCTAAAAAATTATTTCCAAAAAATTCACCCAAATGAGACTGAAGAGCAAATTATGGTCAGGACTCTTGACCATATGAAAAATCAATTCTTTAACACTTTCCAAGTTAAAAAGGAAGATGTTTCTATGGAGACTAGCTCATCACAGGGTTCAATGGACTCAAATGCATTTGATTGCTTGGCCGGAGAATCTCAGGACGAAGAAAACCCAACTCCCGAAGATTTTTGGGATGCAATGATTCAGTCAATGACTCTGAGAAGTATTATTATAAAGGCCTTCTCCTCAAGACCTTCTTTTTGAAGAAAATGAGCCATATCAGAATTCTTATTCTGGTAAAGCCATTTATGAGTGGAATATTGATGGTTTAAATGATAAACAGATTATAGATACTATACAGAGAATGATTATGTATTCCACTATTTGTAAACAGCATGAGAACTTTGACAGTTCCGTAGCATCTTTTATAGCTACTGGTTTTATTGGCCAATTAAGAGGCTAGTGGGATCATTATCTCACGGAAACCCAAAAGAAAGAAATTCTCTCTCATAAGAAAGAAATTAAAATTGAAGAAAGTACTAGCAATATTACTTCCACCACTGGTGAGGAAGATGCTGTATATACCTTATGTCTTTCCATCTTACAACATTTTGTAGGAACCAATATTCCTATAGGAGAAAAATTACAAACTCTCCTTCAGAATTTAAGATGTCCCTCTTTAACCCATTTTAGATAGTATAAAGATACTTTCTTGTCAAGGGTTTTTCAACTAAATAACCCTGATTCTATTCACTGGAAGCCTAAATTTGTAGATGGTCTACCTTATCTTTTTGCTGAAAAATCAGACAATCTTTGAGGATGAAAAATGATGGCATTAATATTAATTATGCTGATCTGACCTATGGTCAAATTATTAGTACTTGTATCAACGAAGGATTAGCTCTATGCAATGACATAAAGCTGAAAAATCAATTAAAAAAGCAAAAGTCATCTGAAAGACACCAATTAGGTGAGTTTTGTGAACAATTTGCTTTTGATATAGATAAGCCTCCGGGATTAAAGGATAAGAAACCAAGGACTATTAATAATAGCTTTTATAAAAAAAATAAAGACAAGACAAGTGGATTTTATAAATCTCCTCAAAAGAAGAAGTATAAAAGGAATTATTATAAAAATAGGCCCAAGGATAAGCCCTTCCAAAGCAAAGGCAAAAGAAAAGCCAAAAAATTAGACATTACTTGCCATAAATGCGGCAAGGTGGGACATTATGCCAATCAATCTTGGACCAAAAAAGCCCTGAATGACATTAAGGACGACCAATTAAGGACCCAATTGGAAAAAGTCTTATTAATTAGTTCTGAATCAGAACTAGAATCTTCAAATGAAGATATAGAGTTTATCAATGATACCTCTTCGGAGTCTTCTTCTACTGACAATAATGATTGTCAATGCAATGAATTAAATTATTGGAAATCCATTGTTGATATGAATGGTGTAACACCCCGAATTTTAAGGGCTTTATTATGCGAACTCAACTCCTAATATGAAATAAGTTTTTTTTTGAAAAGTACTCGTCATGCTTTCTAAAACAGAGTATTTTTTTTTCATTTAAAACTCTTTTCAAAACAATCAGAGTAGTGCAGCATTTTCCGAAACATGATATCTCTCTTAACATGATACAAGAATTAGAACTAAAATACGACATGTATAGATTTACTTCCCTGCACCAAAATGGTACCTGTTTTCAAAAAAAGTACAACACAAGGACAAAATCTGTTTGAGATAAAGACATAGTCAATCTAAGACTAACCACTATCTCTACTGATACATACACAAATGCCTATACAAAGGACTGCTAAAGGACCATACACTTGAGAAATTTCCCAAAACGACGACAAAAGAAGACCCCTACGCTGATCAAGCATTCTATACTCAACTTCCAATTTGGAATCTCGATGAGCCCAGCTGAACTCCACTATGGAAGGAGACCAATCACTGCAACTTTGTCTCTGAAAACTAAACAACGGTCCTCCAATAACTGGGTTGACATCCATTACATTGGAGAACCACGGGCAAGGGTCATCTTCTAGAAATTGCACATATATAGATATAAACTGACTCACACATAAATAATCAACTCACATATGCATAATATTAACAAGTTTCAAACAACTCATAACCAACAAGACATCACACCACTCCATATATACTAATGCAATGCCTATATGCCAATGCATATGATTCCGGAATATCACCTCCCCCGTAGGGGTTTGTGAGGTCCAATAAAGAACAACACCACCATAGTCCCGCAAGACTTGTGAGATCCAATGAAGGAAAACACCACCATTTGTGAGGTCCAGTAAAGAACAACACCACCATTGTGAGGTCCAATGAAGAACAACACCGCCTATGTATGCATGACTATACATCAACACCTCATGCATAATTTTACCACACCAAGCATTATTCAACCAACCATCACATGGATTAAGAATAATGATTTAACACCAGCACCAAAACAACACATTAGCAACGGATATATCAGTCAGTACACACCACCACAACATTCAAAATTTAAGTAGTACATATAAAGAAAGGAAAGAGACCTTACGGACTTTTTCTTAAGATTCAACAACGTACAACTCTGTATGTATCTCTCGCCCCACACTAATCATTCCAATATATTCCTCAAGTCACCACCAACAAATTTCCTTTTAAAGTCTCTCTCAACGTCTCATTCTAACCTCCCTAACTTATTTTCCTTTCTCACTTCCCGAAATATATCTCTAATTAGATTGAAAAGTCATAATTTTCTAAAATATTCATTCATCATAATGTTAGTCTCTCAACATACTCCTATCATTTTGCAAGGATTTTTCTTTTTGTTTTTCATTCCTTAGGTCACACTCTAACCCTTTTCCAAAATCTAGTTCAAGTGTCATGCTCACTTTTATAAATAAGAAAGACTTCAAATTTATTTTTCAAAAACGATTTTCTTAGTCACAAAAACGATCACGCCTACATATATCTTTTCTCGCCCTCACTTCGACGTCGCCCTTGTTTCCTACCAAACATCTCAAACAAAAATCATCCACATCATATGTACACATCCACGACGAAGAACAAGCACACAAATAAGCCTACAAAGGCCACAACACACAATGTCCTCATAAGGACCAAACCACTTAAGCTCACAACAACAACAACAACAACAACAACAACAACAACAACAAAACCAACAAACAATTACCGACCACAACTACAACATACAAAAGTAATTAGAAGAAGCCCTTACCTTAGGCGCTTTCCTTCCTAGCGTATATGTCACTTGGTCGTACCCACGACCCCTACAACTCGATCTTTCCATCTATGTGCCCACGTTCCATATTGCTAGCGCCACCAAAGTGACAACTGATCATTTCGAGAATAACGAGTCACAACGTGCTAACAACTACTATACATCTACGTTTAGCTAACTACTCCATGTCAACTAATAATATTTAGTTTTAAAACATCTCACTTCTCAACCTCATTTTAAAACCCACAATTCCCAACAATCTTGTAGTTATTGAAATCAACTATTCTTTCTAACACTTTAAAACAATAATCAATAACTCCAAAATATATCATTTTCGAAATTGCGTTCTCCATAAATATTTTTTTCCATGTTCAATTAGATCTCAAAGAACTATTCACACCTTAGAGACTCAGTACTAATCCTTTGCTCATACTTAACTAATTTAACCTACTTAAATTTCTACCTTATCTCTCATAGCATCAAAAGCAAACACTTACAATTTCATTATAAACAAGACCCACCACACTTAAAATCTACGATCAATTAATTTCTTAATAAAATTATCTTAAGGATATATGATTCAACTAAATCAAATCAATGACCTATGTCATCACTAGCATACATCCCATCTTAAAACTATAGATTACACCACCATATTGGGATTCCAAAAATACCGTAAAGTCAAATCTCAATCTATTTAACCAGTTTCAAGTTCAGCATAACAACTAAAAGTAGTAGTGATTTCACTTCCTATAAATCTAAGCTACAATTAAATAATTAAGCCTACTACTAGAAATTATATTAGTCACCTCATCTTCAAGCACATACAATTAAACAAAATGAAATCTTGATCCTCCAAATCCATTCTAGCGGTTTCCAATTCACCCTCTTAGTCCAACTAAGATTCATACTAAATTCATCCTTGAACAATTTCCTTTCAATCACATTCTTTTGCATAAACCTGATGAATAGTTGTTATGAACTCTAAAACATAGCTTCAAATTTAAAATCAAATCCAAATAAACTACCTTAATATGCTTGGAAGCATTATTTCAATTTCTTAAAACTCACTATATCCCCTCTATTATTTCAAAGCTTGGGCAACACCTCATTTCTTTTCCAAACATCCCAATACTTATATTTAAAACTACTAATTTATATACTTAATCACATTCATTACTTTTTCAAGAATTTAGGTTTGTCAAGAAAAATGAGATTTTCCTTTGATCATGTTCAGCTCAACAACATGAATAAATTTCAAGTTTCTTTAACAAATAATCCCAAATTAATTTCAGGACTACATGAGAAATCAATCATTCCAATATACTTTCACAAATCTGACCTAGGTTTTAAAAGAATTTGGGAACATTGATAATTTTTCTCATTAGCAAAGTCTTCACACATTTGAAGCATTAAACAAGAAGGAAATAAAAAGTATCTACTACATCCATTTCTTCTAGACTACGTTTGCAGTGGGAAAGAAGTATAGAAAGATTAGTTCCAACTTACCCACAAGCCAAGAGATGCCTATAAACCAAGAGGAGAACTAGAAACAAGGAAGGTTGGAGGAGGAAAAGTGATCACACAAAAGAATTAAGGAGAATCTTGGAGCCTAACTTGAGCTTCTTCTCCACACCATGAGCTTGAATGAAAAATAAAAAGAGATTGATGTGTGTGGGTGTGTGTGTCTCGGCCAAGCATTAAGAGAGAGAGAGAAATTAATTTCTTTTTTTTCTTTTCAAAAAGGCATTTTACTTGGCTATGAAAGCTCAAGGTAAAAATATCTTTATTACCATGGAGAAGGTGACACCTAGCACCCAAATTAAACTAGTTAATATTAATCATCAAGTCTAACCATCTAATCCATCAACATCTTTCACTAATCCATTATCATATCTTACACACTTTTAACTTAAAACAAAATAGTCATATCACATGCTCTTTGAAAATTATCTACCCCGATATATTTAAGTGACTGATGAATCCCAGTTCAACAGATCAATTCCTGTAACAACATGTATATACTCACGATAAAGTGACTAATTTTTATTCGAAAAGAATAAATATTTTTTTCTTCCTAAAAATAGTATTTTCACCTCTTTGAGACACATCCCACTCAGAGAAACCCGAGTTAAATTTTCGTTGAATTCTGAGTTCATTTGAAAATTAAACAACAGGTAAAATTTACCCGGTTATGCAAAACGCGGTAAAATTCATTTTCTAAAATTTCAACGAAAATTTTACCAAGACTTAACAACATTATTTAAACCTTAAAAACACACTCAAATTGATTTCTTTTCATGGAAAATCAAAAACCATGTCCATTACAAGAACTGTAAAAAGACAAAAGTAAAAACAGTATAATTTACTATACTACCCGGGTCTTACAAATGGATTAAATGTTCTTACAGCGGAACAAGATGAAGCCTTAAAGGCTTTAGAAACTATTTCAGATAACAATCTGAAAAGAAAAATGATCAATTTCCTAATTAAGGAAATTGCGAAGAAAGAACCTCCTCTAATTATAGAGGCACCTTACCAAATAAGTGAGGTATTATCAAGATTTAGACAATCCAACATTAAAGAAACAGCTGTTTCTACTATGGATTTGAAAAGAGAAATGAATCTCTTAAAATCTGAAATATCTCAGATTAAAAAAGATAATAATATCTTATCCCAAAGAATCTCTTTATTAGAAATTCCAAAACAAATTGAGGGAATCCCTTCTAATGCAGAAGAAATCACTTCCACTAGCAATAACTATTTATCTCTTTTAGATAGAGTAACTTCACAAAAATGGTTTGTCAAAATAACTCTAGTTGTTAGCAGAAATTTTATTTTGGAAAACGAAATAGCTCTAATAGATAGTGGAGCTGATCTTAATTGCATACAAGAGGGAATTATCCCTACTAAATATTTTTCGAAAACCACACAAGCCATAACCCAGGCTGGTGGAGATAAATTACAAGTTAATTATAAACTATCAAACGCACATATTTGCAATCAAGGTATATGTTTACCAACATCGTTTATTTTAGTCAAAAATTTGACACATAGAATTATACTAGGAACTCCCTTTTTGCATAATATCATGCCTATGACAAATATTGATCAAAGTGGTATTACTACCATTATTAATAATAAGAAAATTATTTTTGAATTTATTACCGATCCTCAAACTAGGATGTTAAATGAAGTTAAAGATATTCTCCTCAATAAAGAAAAACAATTATGTTTTCTTAAAATTGAAATGAATATTTTGACAGTGTTGGATTCCACTTAGAAATACATTTAATAATGGCGAGGATTTCTTTTTTAATAGTCGAATATTTTGACAGTGTTGGATTCCACTTTCCAGATGAGTATCTTACTAATATCTCTTTATTGTTATCTGGAATAACCTATTTTAAGATAACTCCATATCCTATATTTGAGGCATCTGTTTCAACTATTTTGAAAAACTTTGGATTTGCTAAATTCAAACAAGGCAGACATTTGACCTTATTTTTAATTCTTTGGACAGCTAGGGAATGTTCTTCTGTCCAAGGTCCTGGATTTTTTCTAAGTCTACTGTAAAGGATAGCTGTATCCTGTGATAGATTTTCGAAATAATCAGAAATATAATTTAAACTTCCTAGAAATCTTTGAAGCTGTTTCTTATCGGTAATGATGCTGGGAAATTTTGAAGCAAATTCTATGCTACTGCTGATAGGAACAATTGTTCCTTGGTCTATTTCATGGCCCAAAAACCTTGTCTTCGTTTGGAATAATTTCATTTTAGGGGCAGATAAAACTAGACCATTATGTCTAACTAAATTTTTGAAAATTTTTAAATGTTTCAAGTGTTGGTCTATGGATTTTGAGAAGACTAACACGTCATCAATATAAACAACCATGAAATCGGAGTAAGGATTAAAAATATCATTCATGATATTTTGGAAATCAGAAGGAGCATTTTTAAGCCCAAAAGGAAGGACATTCCATTCAAAGTGTCCAAAAGGGACTGTAAATCCGTTTTGTATCTATCAGATTCATCGATCTGTATTTGCCAATATCCTGATTTCATATCAAACTTTGAAAAGATCAAAGCATCATTAAGTCTATCTAATAAATCTTTTTTATTAGGAATCGGATATCTTATCCATTTTAAAACCTTATTAAGAGGTTTGTAGTTAATAACTAATCTGGGAACACCTTGTTCGTGTTCAGCATTCTTATTGACATAAAAAGCTGTGCAACTCCAAGGTGATTTGGATTTTCTAATCAAACCTTTTTACAAAGATCAAGATATTCTTGATTCATTTGGGCTGGTCTAGCCTTAGTAGGAATCTGACTTTCATTGAAGTCATCTACGTAGGGTAGAAAAACGATGTGTTGCTTTCTATTCCAAAAAGCATTAGGTAGATCATTACATACATCTGTCTTGAACTGTTGTTCAGTAGTTTTAATTTGTCTTCTAGTCTCATCTTTATTAAGATGATCATTAATATTGAAAATATTCATTTCACTTTTAAGAAAACATAATTGTTTTTCTTTATTGAGGAGAATATCTTTAACTTCATTTAACATCCTAGTTTGAGGATCGGTAATAAATTCAAAAATAATTTTCTTATTATTAATAATGGTAGTAATACCACTTTGATCAATATTTGTCATAGGCATGATATTATGCAAAAAGGGAGTTCCTAGTATAATTCTATGTGTCAAATTTTTGACTAAAATAAACGATGTTGGTAAACATATACCTTGATTGCAAATATGTGCCTTTGATAGTTTATAATTAACTTGTAATTTATCTCCACCAGCCTGGGTTAGGGCTTGTGTGGTTTTCGAAAAATATTTAGTAGGGATAATTCCCTCTTGTATGCAATTAAGATCAACTCCACTATCTATTAGAGCTATTTCGTTTTCCAAAATAAAATTTCTGCTAACAACTAGAGTTATTTTGACAAACCATTTTTGTGAAGTTACTCTATCTAAAAGAGATAAATAGTTATTGCTAGTGGAAGTGATTTCTTCTGCATTAGAAGGGATTCCCTCAATTTGTTTTGGAATTTCTAATAAAGAGATTCTTTGGGATAAGATATTATTATTTTTTTAATCTGAGATATTTCAAATTTTAAGAGATTCATTTCTCTTTTCAAATCCATAGTAGAAACAGCTGTTTCTTTAATGTTGGATTGTCTAAATCTTGATAATACCTCACTTATTTGGTAAGGTGCCTCTATAATTAGAGGAGGTTCTTTCTTCGCATTTTCCTTAATTAGGAAATTAATCATTTTTCTTTTCAGATTGTTATCTGAAATAGTTTCTAAAGTCTTTAAGGCTTCATCATGTTCTGCTGTAAGAACATTTAATCCATTCATATCAACAATGGATTTCCAATAATTTAATTCATTGCATTGACAATCATTATTGTCAGTAGAAGAAGACTCCGAAGAGGTATCATTGATAACCTCTATATCTTCATTTGAAGATTCTAGTTTTGATTCAGAACTAATTAATAAGACTTTTTCCAATTGGGTCCTTAATTGGTCGTCCTCAATGTCATTCAGGGCTTTTTTGGTCCAACATTGATTGGCATAATGTCCCACCTTGCCGCATTTATGGCAAGTAATGTCTAATTTTTTGGCTTTTCTTTTGCCTTTGCTTTGGAAGGGCTTATCCTTGGGCCTATTTTTATAATAATTCCTTTTATACTTCTTCTTTTGAGGAGATTTATAAAATCCACTTGTCTTGTCTTTATTCTTTTTATAAAACCTATTATTAATAGTCCTTTGTTTCTTATCCTTTAATCCCGGAGGCTTATCTATATCAAAAGCAAATTGTTCACAAAACTCACCTAATTGGTGTCTTTCAGATGACTTTTGCTTTTTTAATTGATTTTTCAGCTTTATGTCATTGCATAGAGCTAATCCTTCGTTGATACAAGTACTAATAATTTGACCATAGGTCAGATCAGCATAATTAATATTAATGCCATCATTTTTCATCCTCAAAGATTGTCTGATTTTTTCAGCAAAAAGATAAGGTAGACCATCTACAAATTTAGACTTCCAGTGAATAGAATCAGGGTTATTTAATTGAAAAACCCTTGACAAGAAAGTATCTTTATACCATCTAAAATGGGTTAAAGAGGGACATCTTAAATTCTGAAGGAGAGTTTGTAATTTTTCTCCTATAGGAATATTGGTTCCAACAAAATGTTGTAAGATGGAAAGACATAAGGTATATACAGCATCTTCCTCACCAGTGGTTGAAGTATTATTGCTAGTACTTTCTTCAATTTTAATTTCTTTCTTATGAGAGAGAATTTCTTTCTTTTGGGTTTCGTGAGATAATGATCCCACCAGCCTCTTAATTGGCCAACGAAACAAGTAGCTATAAAAGATGCTATGGAACTGTCAAAGTTCCCATGCTGTTTACAAACAGTGGAATACATAATCATTCTATGTATAGTATCTATAATCTGTTTATCATTTAAACCATCAATATTCCACTCATAAATGGCTTTACCAGAATAAGAATTCTGATATGGCTCATTTTCTTCAAAAAGAAGGTCTTGAGGAGAAGGCCTTTTATAATAATACTTCTCTATGGATTTAGAGGTATATATCGGATTAATATTATCATTTTTATTAATATCTTGATTATTAAACATTCTAGTCAATTCGTCAATATTATTGATACTTTCACTCTCTTCTGAACTATTTTCAGAAGTATCTAAATTATCCTTTTGAGATAAAACATTCAATTTTAAATCCTTTAATTTTTGTTCTAAAATACGAGTAAATTCAGTATTATTGTCCTCCATTCTAAAACCTTCTACTGATAGGGGAGGTTGAATTATGGGAGTTTCAGTAACTATAGGGGCTTTTGGCTCACCTATTTGTTCCAAAATTAATTTTTGTTGACAAATTTGTTTTTCAATCATGGCTTTTAGAAATAATAAATCCTTCTCAAGAGAAACAAATTGTTTTCCTAAACAGATAAGAAAAGCATTTGTATAATTCTGGGATCTAACTATAGAATTTAATTCCCTGAAAGTAACATGGTCACTTTCTATTTTTTGCAAAGTGAGATGTTGATATACCCTCGTTTGCATGTTGCCAAATCATGATGAAGAATCCCGTGGAGACAATTAAGTCAAAAGCAATATTATGCTTTTAACTATTTGCTTTTTAATTTTTGTTGTTTGTATTCATTATTAATGTGCCTATGGGGCCCACAAAGAGTACCCAGCATTAATAGTGTATTTTGTTTGCCGGCTACCTAATGTAACAGTAGCCCTTTACCGGCTTAAATAGTAAGCCTTTATTTCTATATAAGGCATACCTGCCTCAGTTGTAAGACAAGTTTAAAAATAAAAACAATAAAATTTTCTCCTCTTAGATATACCCTCTCTTCCATTACTCTTTTTTCAAGTCTTCCGTTGAAGTGCACTCTCTTCCTCCCTTTCCTTTAAGGTAATATTTTAATGTCAACTACTAGCTAAATAACTAGTTGTGGTAAGTCGTTTGCATGGTATCAGAGCCATGGAAACTGGTTCTTCGTATGAACTTAATATGTTAGCAACATCTTTTTGTGTTTTCTAAAACAAAAGCTGTTTTTAGTGTGTTCTTCTTTATATCATCATTTTTCCCAGAGGTTGGGATAGTAAAGATGATTTTCCATAAAAGAAAATTTTTGATAAAAACATTTGACATCATTGATTTGGGAGAAATCCTTCTATCCCTGCGGGTCGATAGTTAAACAGTTTTACTGTTTGCAAAGATGACAGATAAGATGTTGAGAAAATAATAAGTTCATAAGTCCAACTAGTTTATTAAGGTCTGATTCTGTTATTCGACTAACCACAACTATCTTAGCTTTATCATGGAACGAGATGATTATAATCATCAAGAGAATTCAATAAAAAATGAAGAATTAGTTGAATATCCAAAAAATTTGGATCAATTAAAAAAATGGACAATTCCATCTGTTCCTTCAAAACAGATATACAAATTTGGTATGTTTGATATTATATCCCGCTATGCTGTCAAAACCATAGAACAAACAATACAAGTTTCTCATAATACTCAGACCATAAAATTATTAAGTAAAAAGGATTTACTTTAAGGATTATAATTTTATTCATATTGGACTTATTCAAATTGCTTTTAAACCTTTAACTCTGTTAGGTTTAAACTCTAGTATTATGGCATATGTTAGAGATGGTAGAAGTAAAGACTTCAAATCATTCTTAACTGCTTTAATTGAAACCAGCTTATGTCATGGACCTGTTTATTTTGATGTTTCTCCCAACTTGAGTTTATCTTTATCTGATAAGAATTTACTTGATGCTATACAGCTCACCATACATACTAATGGTTATAATTTTAAACCAGGTAGTGAAATAATAGCAATATGCTATAGAATCTATTATAAAGTGTTAAATACGCTTAATCCAAAGGTTAAGCAAATATCTTTCCCAGGAACTACTACTCTTGTTCAAACTAATTTATTAACTTCAAATATAGTTACAAATAGATTAATAAAATGGAATGAAATATATTTTCCAGAGACATGGTCTTTACCCCAGGCTGTAGAACCTGAACCTATCCTAAATAGGGATATAGATCAAATAATTCAGACTAATGAAGGGGACATAGAAATAAAATTTAACCCCAAAAGAATTATTAGAATTCCTAGAAGTCTTTCAGAAAGACATTCAGTTAGTGAGTTTTATACAACTCCCACTGAATTAAATAGAGCCTCTAGATCTCACCCAATAGAAGAAATAGAGAGAGTAGAAAATATAAGAATTAGTGAAAAGAAAATTCCCCATGGAATTTATCAGAAAAATCAATCTCAGAGTAGAGAATCACCTACTCAATCATAAATGAGTTTTCATTTATGATGACAGAACTCATAGACTTCTCCCCAGGGAGCAAGATAAGAGAACTCATTAATAATGAGTTCCAACATGATAGAAATACCCAATTTAAACAATGGTATTTTAAAAAGTTCTCACCCCCTGAACTTAATAGGTTCAAAGAAGATTATTATGAAGAATTAACTATAACTCAGAATTATATTCCTTTTGTTAAATGGTTTGTAAACCATTTTAATAATAAGATTAAAAATGAAATTTTGGTTCTTCAATCAAAAACGTGGGAGACCACTAAAGGAGAAAAAATAAGTTCCCTTTTTCCTCCTAAACAAACTATTATTTTAGGCCAAAATGCTGAGGCTAATGCTTTTCTCACTTTGCAAAAAATAGAAAGTAACCATGTTACTATCAGGGAATTAAATTCTATAGTTAGATCCCAGAATTATACAACTGCTTTTCTTATCTGTTTAGGAGAACAATTTATTTTTCTTGAAAAGGATTTATTATTTCTAAAAGACATGATTGAAAAACAAATTTCTCAACAAAAATTAATTTTGGAACAAATAGGTGAGCCAAAAGCCCCTATAATTACTGAAACTCCCATAATTCAACCTCCCCTATCAGTAGAAGGTTTTAGAATGGAGGATAATAATACTGAATTTACTCGTATTTTAGAACAAAAATTAAAGGATTTAAAATTGAATGTTTTATCTCAAAAGGATAATTTAGATACTTCTGAAAATAGTTCAGAAGAGAGTGAAAGTATCAATAATATTGACGAATTGACTAGAATGTTTAATAATCAAGATATTAATAAAGATGATAATATTAATCCAATATATACTTCTAAATCCATAGAGAAGTATTATTATAAAAGGCCTTCTCCTCAAGACCTTCTTTTTGAAAAATATGAGCAATATCAGAATTCTTATTCTGGTAAAGCCATTTATGAGTGGAAAATTGATGGTTTAAATGATAAACAGATTATAGATACTATACATAGAATGATTATGTATTCCACTGTTTGTAAACAGCATGGGAACTTTGACAGTTCCATAGCATCTTTTATAGCTACTGGTTTCGTTGGCCAATTAAGAGGCTGGTGGGATCATTATCTCACGGAAACCCAAAAGAAAGAAATTCTCTCCCATAAGAAAGAAATTAAAATTGAAGAAAGTACTAGCAATATTACTTCCACCACTGGTGAGGAAGATGCTGTATATACCTTATGTCTTTCCATCTTACAACATTTTGTAGGAACCAATATTCCTATAGGAGAAAAATTACAAACTCTCCTTCAGAATTTAAGATGTCCCTCTTTAACCCATTTTAGATGGTATAAAGATACTTTCTTGTCTAGGGTTTTTCAATTAAATAACCCTGATTCTATTCACTGGAAGTCTAAATTTGTAGATGGTCTACCTTATCTTTTTGCTGAAAAAATCAGACAATCTTTGAGGATGAAAATGATGACATTAATATTAATTATGCTGATCTGACCTATGGTCAAATTATTAGTACTTGTATCAACGAAGGATTAGCTCTATGCAATGACATAAAGCTGAAAAATCAATCAAAAAAGCAAAAGTTAACTGAAAGACACCAATTAGGTGAGTTTTGTGAACAATTTGCTTTTGATATAGATAAGCCTCCGGGATTAAAGGATAAGAAACAAAGGATTATTAATAATAGGTTTTATAAAAAGAATAAAGACAAGACAAGTGGATTTTATAAATCTCCTCAAAAGAAGAAGTATAAAAGGAATTATTATAAAAATAGTCCCAAGGATAAGCCCTTCCAAAGCAAAGGCAAAAGAAAAGCCAAAAAATTAGACATTACTTGCCATAAATGCGGCAAGGTGGGACATTATGCCAATCAATGTTGGACCAAAAAAGCCCTGAATGACATTGAGGACGACCAATTAAGGACCCAATTGGAAAAAGTCTTATTAATTAGTTCTGAATCAGAACTAGAATCTTCAAATGAAGATATAGAGGTTATCAATGATACCTCTTCGGAGTCTTCTTCTACTGACAATAATGATTGTCAATGCAATGAATTAAATTATTGGAAATCCATTGTTGATATGAATGGATTAAATGTTCTTACAGCAGAACAAGATGAAGCCTTAAAGGCTTTACAAACTATTTCAGATAACAATCTGAAAAGAAAAATGATCAATTTCCTAATTAAGGAAAATGCGAAGAAAGAACCTCCTCTAATTATAGAGGCACCTTACCAAATAAGTGAGGTATTATCAAGATTTAGACAATCCAACATTAAAGAAACAGCTGTTTCTACCATGGATTTGAAAAGAGAAATGAATCTCTTAAAATCTGAAATATCTCAGATTAAAAAAATAATAATATCTTATCCCAAAGAATCTCTTTATTAGAAATTCCAAAACAAATTGAGGGAATCCCTTCTAATGCAGAAGAAATCACTTCCACTAGCAATAACTATTTATCTCTTTTAGATAGAGTAACTTCACAAAAATGGTTTGTCAAAATAACTCTAGTTGTTAGCAGAAATTTTATTTTGGAAAACGAAATAGCTCTAATAGATAGTGGAGCTGATCTTAATTGCATACAAGAGGGAATTATCCCTACTAAATATTTTTCGAAAACCACACAAGCCATAACCCAGGCTGGTGGAGATAAATTACAAGTTAATTATAAACTATCAAACGCACATATTTGCAATCAAGGTATATGTTTACCAACATCGTTTATTTTAGTCAAAAATTTGACACATAGAATTATACTAGGAACTCCCTTTTTGCATAATATCATGCCTATGACAAATATTGATCAAAGTGGTATTACTACCATTATTAATAATAAGAAAATTATTTTTGAATTTATTACCGATCCTCAAACTAGGATGTTAAATGAAGTTAAAGATATTCTCCTCAATAAAGAAAAACAATTATGTTTTCTTAAAAGTGAAATGAATATTTTCAATATTAATGATCATCTTAATAGAGATGAGACTAGAAGACAAATTAAAATTATTGAACAACAGTTCAAGACAGATGTATGTAATGATCTACCTAATGCTTTTTGGAATAGAAAGCAACACATCGTTTTTCTACCCTACGTAGATGACTTCAATGAAAGTCAGATTCCTACTAAGGCTAGACCAGCCCAAATGAATCAAGAATATCTTGATCTTTGTAAAAAGGAGATCAACACTCTTTTAGAAAAAGGTTTGATTAGAAAATCCAAATCACCTTGGAGTTGCACAGCTTTTTATGTCAATAAGAATGCTGAACAGGAACGAGGTGTTCCCAGGTTAGTTATTAACTACAAACCTCTTAATAAGGTTTTAAAATGGATAAGATATCCGATTCATAATAAAAAAGATTTATTAGATAGACTTAATGATGCTTTGATCTTTTCAAAGTTTGATATGAAATCAGGATATTCGCAAATACAGATCAATGAATCTGATAGATACAAAACGGCTTTTACAATCCCTTGTGGACACTTTGAATGGAATGTCCTTCCTTTTGGGCTTAAAAATGCTCCTTCTGAATTCCAAAATTACATGAATGATATTTTTAATCCTTACTCCGATTTCATGGTTGTTTATATTGATGACGTGTTAGTCTTCTCAAAATCCATAGACCAACACTTGAAACATTTAAAAAATTTCAAAAATTTAGTTAGAGATAATGGTCTAGTTTTATCTGCCCCTAAAATGAAATTATTCCAGACAAAGACAAGGTTTTTGGGCCATGAAATAGACCAAGGAACAATTGTTCCTATCAGCAGAAGCATAGAATTTGCTTCAAAATTTCCCAGCATCATTACCGATAAGAAACAGCTTCAAAGATTTCTAGGAAGTTTAAATTATATTTCTGATTATTATTATAATCTATCACAGGATACAGCTATCCTTTACAGTAGAATTAGAAAAAATCTAGGACCTTGGACAGAAGAACATTCCCTAGCTGTCCAAAGAATTAAAAATAAGGTCAAATGTCTGCCTTGTTTGAATTTAGCAAATCCAAAGTTTTTCAAAATAGTTGAAACAGATGCCTCAAATATAGGATATGGAGGTATCTTAAAACAGGTTATTCCAGATAACAATAAAGAGATATTAGTAAGATTCTCATCTGGAAAGTGGAATCCAACACAGTCAAAATATTCGACTATTAAAAAAGAAATGCTCGCCATTATTAAATGTATTTCTAAATTTCAGGATGATTTATTAAATCAAAAATTTTTGCTAAGAATTGATTGTAGTTCAGCTAAATCAATTATTGAAAAAGATGTTAAAAATCTTGTAGCAAAACAAATTTTTGCAAATTGGCAAGCCCAATTATCATTATTTGAATTTGATATTCAATATATTAAAGGAGAAAATAATTCTCTTGCTGACTATTTAACCCGTGAATTCCTGTAGGGTGAATGACTACCCCCAACAGGGGAAGAGGTCGTGGCTATGGCCGTGGCCGTGGCTGTGGGAGCAACAATATGTTGCCTTATCAAGAGACAAACATTCCTCTAATAGGGGATTGGACTACAGTCCATAGGATGAGAAATTTGCAGCAATTGCCTGCGCCCCCAAGGAAGGAAGATATTCCTTCTTCCTCATCAAGTAAAATGTCATCTTACAAAGAGGCAACGGTTAATGAACCCCATGAAGTAACAGAGAATTTTGAAAACCCTGTTACAGAAGACATTATGTATGTCGAAGAAGAAGACATAGATTTGGCCCCTAATGATGGGTGGTCAATCAAAACAAGATACCTCGAATCAAGAGGATATCCTGGACTCTTTGGTAAGTCTAGACCCCATTTGGAAATATTATTATTAGCCATTGAATCAGTGACAATTACCCATCACCACCAAAACAATAATCCAGAAAGTTTTATAAACTTCAGCAAGTGCCATATCAATAAGATACTGTCACCCAGAGAATGGGGATTAAATCCTAATGGAGAAAAGGCAATAAAAATTGCCGAAGGAAAATATGTATATTTTAACTATTGGGATTATATCCAAGCTTTTTCATTAGCTTTCTATTATCAAAATCCAAAGAACAAGCATTCTTGGTTCTTTAGAATCAATCCTGAAGTAATTGATAGGCCTATACCAAATTGGTTTTATAATTGGTGGGAAAAATTTGACCCTTCTCTGGAAATTTTACCAGAGGGATTACTAGACCTATATGATAATTGGTGCAATCATAGCCCCTTAATTTTGAAGAATGCTTCTAAACTGATTACAGGACAAGGCCCGTGTTTATATTTTATTAAATTCCAGATCCCATGGATATGGAAATGGACTATTACCATAGCTCAGGATAATCACAATATCCCTGTTCTTAGAAGAAATTTCTTCTACAAATGGTGGAGTAGGATGGCTACTGAAGACCTTCAATACATGGAGGCCAAGATCGAAACAGCAATAGATGATGATCAATGTAAAACAAAGAACAAAGTTCTCAAGAGCTTTCAATAGCCAATCTAAAAAATTATTTCCAAAACATTCACCCAAATGAGACTGAAGAGCAAATTATGGTCAGGACTCTTGACCATAAGAAAAATCAATTCTTTAAAACTTTCCAAGTTAAAAAGGAAGATGTTTCCATGAAGACTAGCTCATCACAGGGTTCAATGGACTCAAATGCATTTGATTGCTTGGCCGGAGAATCTCAGGACGAGGAAAACCCAACTCCCGAAGATTTTTGGGATGCAATGATTCAGTCAATGACTCTCAGAAGTATTATTATAAAGGCCTTCTCCTCAAGACCTTCTTTTTGAAGAAAATGAGCCATATCAGAATTCTTATTCTGGTAAAGCCATTTATGAGTGGAATATTGATGGTTTAAATGATAAACAGATTATAGATACTATACAAAGAATGATTATGTATTCCACTATTTGTAAACAGCATGGGAACTTTGACAGTTCCATAGAATCTTTTATAGCTACTGGTTTCATTGGCCAATTAAGAGGCTGGTGGGATCATTATCTCACGGAAACCCAAAAGAAAGAAATTCTCTCTCATAAGAAAGAAATTAAAATTGAAGAAAGTACTAGCAATATTACTTCCACCACTGGTGAGGAAGATGCTGTATATACCTTATGTCTTTCCATCTTACAACATTTTGTAGGAACCAATATTCCTATAGGAGAAAAATTACAAACTCTCCTTCAGAATTTAAGATGTCCCTCTTTAACCCATTTTAGATAGTATAAAGATACTTTCTTGTCAAGGGTTTTTCAACTAAATAACCCTGATTCTATTCACTGGAAGTCTAAATTTGTAGATGGTCTACCTTATCTTTTTGCTGAAAAAATCAGACAATCTTTGAGGCTGAAAAATGATGGCATTAATATTAATTATGCTGATCTGACCTATAGTCAAATTATTAGTACTTGTATCAACGAAGGATTAGCTCTATGCAATGACATAAAGCTGAAAAATCAATTAAAAAAGCAAAAGTTATCTGAAAGACACCAATTAGGTGAGTTTTGTGAACAATTTGCTTTTGATATAGATAAGCCTCCGGGATTAAAGGATAAGAAACCAAGGACTATTAATAATAGCTTGTATAAAGAAAATAAAGACAAGACAAGTGGATTTTATAAATCTCCTCAAAAGAAGAAGTATAAAAGGAATTATTATAAAAATAGGCCCAAGGATAAGCCCTTCCAAAGCAAAGGCAAAAGAAAAGCCAAAAAATTAGACATTACTTGCCATAAATGCGGCAAGGTGGGACATTATGCCAATCAATGTTGGACCAAAAAAGCCCTGAATGACATTAAGGACGACCAATTAAGGACCCAATTGGAAAAAGTCTTATTAATTAGTTCTGAATCAGAACTAGAATCTTCAAATGAAGATATAGAGTTTATCAATGATACCTCTTCGGAGTCTTCTTCTACTGACAATAATGATTGTCAATGCAATGAATTAATTTATTGGAAATCCATTGTTGATATGAATGGATTAAATGTTCTTACAGCGGAACAAGATGAAGCCTTAAAGGCTTTAGAAACTATTTCAGATAACAATCTGAAAAGAAAAATGATCAATTTCCTAATTAAGGAAAATGCGAAGAAAGAACCTCCTCTAATTATAGAGGCACCTTACCAAATAAGTGAGGTATTATCAAGATTTAGACAATCCAACATTAAAGAAACAGCTGTTTCTACTATGGATTTGAAAAGAGAAATGAATCTCTTAAAATCTGAAATATCTCAGATTAAAAAAGATAATAATATCTTATCCCAAAGAATCTCTTTATTAGAAATTCCAAAACAAATTGAGGGAAAACGAAATAGCTCTAATAGATAGTGGAGCTGATCTTAATTGCATACAAGAGGGAATTATCCCTCCTAAATATTTTTCGAAAACCACACAAGCCATAACCCAGGCTGGTGGAGATAAATTACAAGTTAATTATAAACTATCAAACGCACATATTTGCAATCAAGGTATATGTTTACCAACATCGTTTATTTTAGTCAAAAATTTGACACATAGAATTATACTAGGAACTCCCTTTTTGCATAATATCATGCCTATGACAAATATTGATCAAAGTGGTATTACTACCATTATTAATAATAAGAAAATTATTTTTGAATTTATTACCGATCCTCAAACTAGGATGTTAAATGAAGTTAAAGATATTCTCCTCAATAAAGAAAAACAATTATGTTTTCTTAAAATTGAAATGAATATTTTCAATATTAATGATCATCTTAATAAAGATGAGACTAGAAGACAAATTAAAATTATTGAACAACAGTTCAAGACAGATGTATGTAATGATCTACCTAATGCTTTTTGGAATAGAAAGTAACACATCGTTTTTCTACCCTACGTAGATGACTTTAATGAAGGTCAGATTCCTACTAAGGCTAGACAAGCCCAAATGAATCAAGAATATCTTGATCTTTGTAAAAAGGAGATCAACACTCTTTTAGAAAAAGGTTTGATTAGAAAATCCAAATCACCTTGGAGTTGCACAGCTTTTTATGTCAATAAGAATGCTGAACAGGAACGAGGTCTTCCCAGATTAGTTATTAACTACAAACCTCTTAATAAGGTTTTAAAATGGATAAGATATCTGATTCCTAATAAAAAAGATTTATTAGATAGACTTAATGATGCTTTGACCTTTTCAAAGTTTGATATGAAATCAGAATATTCGCAAATACAGATCAATGAATCTGATAGATACAAAACGGCTTTTACTGTCCCTTTTGGACACTTTGAATGGAATGTCCTTCCTTTTGGGCTTAAAAATGCTCCTTCTGAATTCCAAAATATCATGAATGATATTTTTAATCCTTACTCCGATTTCATGGTTGTTTATATTGATGACGTGTTAGTCTTCTCAAAATCCATAGACCAACACTTGAAACATTTAAAAAATTTCAAAAATTTAGTTAGAGATAATGGTCTAGTTTTATCTGCCCCTAAAATGAAATTATTCCAGACAAAGACAAGGTTTTTGGGCCATGAAATAGACCAAGGAACAATTGTTCCTATCAGCAGAAGCATAGAATTTGCTTCAAAATTTCCCTGCATCATTACCGATAAGAAACAGCTTCAAAGATTTCTAGGAAGTTTAAATTATATTTCTGATTATTATTAAAATCTATCACAGGATACAGCTATCCTTTACAGTAGAATTAGAAAAAATCTAGGACCTTGGACAGAAGAACATTCCCTAGCTGTCCAAAGAATTAAAAATAAGGTCAAATGTCTGCCTTGTTTGAATTTAGCAAATCCAAAGTTTTTCAAAATAGTTGAAACAGATGCCTCAAATATAGGATATGGAGGTATCTTAAAACAGGTTATTCCAGATAACAATAAAGAGATATTAGTAAGATTCTCATCTGGAAAGTGGAATCCAACACAGTCAAAATATTCGACTATTAAAAAAGAAATGCTCGCCATTATTAAATGTATTTCTAAATTTCAGGATGATTTATTAAATCAAAAATTTTTGCTAAGAATTGATTGTAGTTCAGCTAAATCAATTATTGAAAAAGATGTTAAAAATCTTGTAGCAAAACAAATTTTTGCAAATTGGCAAGCCCAATTATCAGTCTTTGAATTTGATATTCAATATATTAAAGGAGAAAATAATTCTCTTGCTGACTATTTAACCAGTGAATTCCTGCAGGGTGAATGACTACCCCCAACAGGGGAAGAGGTCGTGGCTAGGGCCGTGGCCGTGGCCGTGGGAGCAACAATATGTTGCCTTATCAAGAGACAAACATTCCTCTAATAGGGGATTGGACTACAGTCCATAGGACGAGAAATTTGCAGCAATTGCCTGCGCCCCCAAGGAAAGAAGATATTCCTTCTTCCTCATCAAATAAAATGCCATCTTACAAAGAGGCAACGGTTAATGAACCCCATGAAGTAACAGAGTATTTTGAAAACCCTACTACAGAAGACATTATGTATGTCGAAGAAGAAGACACAAATTTGGCCCCTAATGATGGGTGGTCAATCAAAACAAGATACCTCGAATCAAGAGGATATCCTGGACTCTATGGTAAGTCTAGATCCCATTTGGAAATATTATTATTAGCCATTGAATCAGTGACAATTACCCATCACCACCAAAACAATAATCCAGAAAGTTTTATAAACTTCAGCAAGTGCCATATCAATAAGATACTGTCACCCAGAGAATGGGGATTAAATCGTAATGGAGAAAAGGCAATAAAAATTGCCGAAGGAAAATATGTATATTTTAACTATTGGGATTATATCCAAGCTTTTTCATTAGCTTTCTATTATCAAAATCCAAAGAACAAGCATTCTTGGTTCTTTAGTATCAATCCAGAAGTAATTGATAGGCCTATACCAAATTGGTTTTATAATTGGTGGGAAAAATTTGACCCTTCTCTGGAAATTTTACCAGAGGGATTACTAGACTTATATGATAATTGGTGCAATCATAGCCCCTTAATTTTGAAGAATGCTTCTAAAATGATTACAGGACAAGGTCCGTGTTTATATTTTATTAAATTCCAGATCCCATGGATATGGAGATGGACTATTACCATAGCTCAGGATAATCACAATATCCCTGTTCTTAGAAGAAATTTCTTCTACAAATGGTGGAGTAGGATGGCTACTGAAGACCTTCAATACACGGAGGCCAGGATCGAAACAACAATAGCTGATGATCAATGTAAAACAAAAGAACAAAGTTCTCAAGAGCTTTCAATAGCCAATCTAAAAAATTATTTCCAAAAAATTCACCCAAATGAGACTGAAGAGCAAATTATGGTCAGGACTTTTGACCATATGAAAAATCAATTCTTTAAAACTTTCCAAGTTAAAAAGGAAGATGTTTCTATGAAGACTAGCTCATCACAGGGTTCGATGGACTCAAATGCATTTGATTGCTTGGCCGGAGAATCTCAGGACGAAGAAAACCCAACTCCCGAAGATTTTTGGGATGCAATGATTCAGTCAATGACTCAGCAAACCAAAAAAGGAAAAGGACAACAATGAAGATGCAAGCCATGACATCATCAAAACAATGATTTTTGCCAAGTCATGATGAAGAATCCCGTGGAGACAATTAAGTCAAAAGCAATATTATGCTTTTTACTATTTGCTTTTTAATTTTTGTCGTTTGTATTCATTATTAATGTGCCTATGGGGCCCACAAAAAGTACCCAGCATTAATAGTGTATTTTGTCGCCTTGTTTACCGGCTACCTAATGTAATAGTAGCCCTTTACCGGCTTAAATAGTAAGCCTTTATTTCTATATAAGGCATACCTACCTCAGTTGTAACATAAGCTTAAAAAACAATAAAATCTTCTCCTCTTAGATATACCCTCTCTTCCATTACTCTTTTTTTTTCAAGTCTTCCGTTGAAGTGCACTCTCTTCCTCCCTTTCCTTTAAAGTAATATTTCAGAGCCATGTAAACTGGTTCTTCGTATGAACTTAATATGTTAGCAACATCTTTTTGTGTTTTCTAAAACAAAAGATGTTTTTAGTGTGTTCTTCTTTATATCATCATTTTTCCCAGAGGTTGGGATAGTAAAGATGATTTTCCATAAAAGAAAATTTTTGATAAAAACATTTGACATCTTTGATTTGGGAGAAATCCTTCTATCCCTGCGGGTCGATAGTTAAAGAGTTTTACTGTTTGCAAAGATGACAGATAAGATGTTGAGAAAATAATAAGTTCAACTAGTTTATTAAGGTCTGATTCTGTTATTCGGCTAACCACAACTATCTTAGCTTTATCATAGAACTAGATGATTATAATCATCAAGAGAATTCAATAAAAAATGAAGAATTAGTTGAATATCCAAAAAATTTGGATCAATTAAATAAATGGACAATTCCATCTGTTCCTTCAAAACAGATATACAAATTTGGTATGTTTGATATTATATCCCGCTATGCTGTCAAAACCATAGAACAAACAATACAAGTTTCTCATAATACTCAGACCATAAAATTATTAAGTAAAAAGGATTTACTTTAAGGACTATAATTTTATTCATATTGGACTTATTCAAATTGCTTTTAAACCTTTAACTCTGTTAGGTTTAAACTCTAGTATTATGGCGTCTGTTAGAGATG
Organism: Astragalus glycyphyllos; assembly: GCA_963573325.1. Taxonomy (NCBI): domain Eukaryota; kingdom Viridiplantae; phylum Streptophyta; class Magnoliopsida; order Fabales; family Fabaceae; genus Astragalus; species Astragalus glycyphyllos. Next base: position 50,920,742 of record OY754312.1, on the reverse strand, counting down.
GTAGAAGTAAAGACTTCAAATCATTCTTAGCTGCTTTAATTGAAACCAGCTTATGTCATGGACCTGTTTATTTTGATGTTTCTCCCAACTTGAGTTTATCTTTATCTGATAAGAATTTACTTGATGCTATACAGCTCACCATACATACTAATGGTTATAATTTTAAACCAGGTAGTGAAATAATAGCAATATGCTATAGAATCTATTATAAAGTGTTAAATACGCTTAATCCAAAGGTTAAGCAAATATCTTTCCCAGGAACTACTACTCTTGTTCAAACTAATTTATTAACTTCAAATATAGTTACAAATAGATTAATAAAATGGAATGAAATAAATTTTCCAGAGACATGGTCTTTACCCCAGGCTGTAGAACCTGAACCTATCCTAAATAGGGATATAGATCAAATAATTCAGACTAATGAAGGGGACATAGAAATAAAATTTAACCCCAAAAGAATTATTAGAATTCCTAGAAGTCTTTCAGAAAGACATTCAGTTAGTGAGTTTTATACAACTCCCACTGAATTAAATAGAGCCTCTAGTTCTCACCCAATAGAAGAAATAGAGACAGTAGAAAATATAAGAATTAGTGAAAATAATATTCCCCATGGAATTTATCAGAAAAATCAATCCGAGAGTAGAGAATCACCTACTCAATCAGAAATGAGTTTTCATTTATGATGACAGAACTCATAGACTTCTCCCCAGGGAGCAAGATGAGAGAACTCATTAATAATGAGTTCCAACATGATAGAAATACCCAATTTAGACAATAGTATTTAAAAAAGTTCTCATCCCCTGAACTTAATAGGTTCAAAGAAGATTATTATGAAGAATTAACTATAACTCAAAATTATATTCCTTTTGTTAAATGGTTTGTAAATTATTTTAATAATAAGATTAAAAATGAAGTTTTGGTTCTTCAATCAAAAACGTGGGAGACCACTAAAGGAGAAAAAATCAGTTTCCTTTTTCCTCCTAAACAAACTATTATTTTAGGCCAAAATGCTGAGGCTAATGCTTTTCTCACTTTGCAAAAAATAGAAAGTAACCATGTTACTATCAGGGAATTAAATTCTATAGTTAGATCCCAGAATTATACAGATGCTTTTCATATCTGTTTAGGAGAACAATTTATTTTTCTTGAAAAGGATTTATTATTTCTAAAAGACATGATTGAAAAACAAATTTCTCAACAAAAATTAATTTTGGAACAAATAGGTGACCCAAAAGCCCCTATAATTACTGAAACTCCCATAATTCAACCTCCCCTATCAGTAGAAGGTTTTAGAATGGAGGATAATAATACTGAATTTACTCGTATTTTAGAACAAAAATTAAAGGATTTAAAATTGAATATTTTATCTCAAAAGGATAATTTAGATACTTCTGAAAATAGTTCAGAAGAGAGTGAAAGTATCAATAATATTGACGAATTGACTAGAATGTTAAATAATCAAGATATTAATAAAGATGATAATATTAATCCAATATATACTTCTAAATCCATAGAGAAGTATTATTATAAAAGGCCTTCTCCTCAAGACCTTCTTTTGGAAGAAAATGAGCCATATCAGAATTCTTATTCTGGTAAAGCCATTTATGAGTGGAATATTGATGGTTTAAATGATAAACAGATTATAGATACTATACATAGAATGATTATGTATTCCACTATTTGTAAACAGCATGGGAACTTTGACAGTTCCATAGCATCTTTTATAGCTACTGGTTTCGTTGGCCAATTAATAGGCTGGTGGGATCATTATCTCACGGAAACCCAAAAGAAAGAAATTCTCTCTCATAAGAAAGAAATTAAAATTGAAGAAAGTACTAGCAATATTACTTCCACCACTGGTGAGGAAGATGCTGTATATACCTTATGTCTTTCCATCTTACAACATTTTGTAGGAACCAATATTCCTATAGGAGAAAAATTACAAACTCTCCTTCAGAATTTAAGATGTCCCTCTTTAACCCATTTTAGATGGTATAAAGATACTTTCTTGTCAAGGGTTTTTCAATTAAATAACCCTGATTCTATTCACTAGAAGTCTAAATTTGTAGATGGTCTACCTTATCTTTTTGCTGAAAAAATCAGACAATCTTTGAGGATGAAAAATGATGGCATTAATATTAATTATGCTTATCTGACCTATGGTCAAAGATTGTCTGATTTTTTCAGCAAAAAGATAAGGTAGACCATCTACAAATTTAGACTTCCAGTGAATAGAATCAAGGTTATTTAATTGAAAAACCCTTGACAAGAAAGTATCTTTATACCATCTAAAATGGGTTAAAGAGGGACATCTTAAATTCTGAAGGAGAGTTTGTAATTTTTCTCCTATAGGAATATTGGTTCCTACAAAATGTTGTAAGATGGAAAGACATAAGGTATATACAGCATCTTCCTCACCATTGGTGGAAGTAATATTGCTAGTACTTTCTTCAATTTTAATTTCTTTCTTATGAGAGAGAATTTCTTTCTTTTGGGTTTCCGTGAGATAATGATCCCACCAGCCTCTTAATTGGCCAACGAAACCAGCAGCTATAAAAGATGCTATGGAACTGTCAAAGTTCCCATGCTGTTTACAAACAGTGGAATACATAATCATTCTATGTATAGTATCTATAATCTGTTTATCATTTAAACCATCCATATTCCACTCATAAATGGCTTTACCAGAATAAGAGTTCTGATATGGCTAATTTTCTTCAAAAAGAAGGTCTTGAGGAGAAGGCCTTTTATAATAATACTTCTCTATGGATTTAGAAGTATATATTGGATTAATATTATCATCTTTATTAATATCTTGATTATTAAACATTCTAGTCAATTCGTCAATATTATTGATACTTTCACTCTCTTCTGAACTATTTTCAGAAGTATCTAAATTATCCTTTTGAGATAAAACATTCTATTTTAAATCCTTTAATTTTTGTTCTAAAATACGAGTAAATTCAGTATTATTATCCTCCATTCTAAAACCTTCTACTGATAGGGGAGGTTGAATTATGGGAGTTTCAGTAATTATAGGGGCTTTTGGCTCACCTATTTGTTCCAAAATTAATTTTTGTTGAGAAATTTGTTTTTCAATCATGTCTTTTAGAAATAATAAATCCTTTTCAAGAGAAATAAATTGTTCTCCTAAACAGATAAGAAAAGCATTTGTATAATTCTGGGATCTAACTATAGAATTTAATTCCCTGATAGTAACATGGTTACTTTCTATTTTTTGCAAAGTGAGAAAAGCATTAGCCTCAGCATTTTGGCCTAAAATAATAGTTTGTTTAGGAGGAAAAAGGGAACTGATTTTTTCTCTTTTAGTGGTCTCCCACGTTTTTGATTGAAGAACCAAAATTTCATTTTTAATCTTATTATTAAAATAATTTACAAACCATTTAACAAAAGGAATACAATTCTGAGTTATAGTTAATTCTTCATAATAATCTTCTTTGAACCTATTAAGTTCAGGGGGTGAGAACTTTTTAAAATATCATTGTCTAAATTGGGTATTTCTATCATGTTGGAACTCATTATTAATGAGTTCTCTCATCTTGCTCCCTGGGGAGAAGTCTATGAGTTCTGTCATCATAAATGAAAACTCATTTCTGATTGAGTAGGTGATTCTCTACTCTCGGATTGATTTTTCTGATAAATTCCATGGGGAATTTTATTTTCACTAATTCTTATATTTTCTACTGTCTCTATTTCTTCTATTGGTTGAGAACTAGAGGCTCTGTTTAATTCAGTGGGAGTTGTATAAAACTCACTAACTGAATGTCTTTCTGAAAGACTTCTAGGAATTCTAATAATTCTTTTGGGGTTAAATTTTATTTCTATGTCCCCTTCAATAGTCTGAATTATTTGATCTATATCCCTATTTAGGATAGGTTCAGGTTCTACAGCCTGGGGTAAAGACCATGTCTCTGGAAAATTTATTTCATTCCATTTTATTAATCTATTTGTAACTATATTTGAAGTTAATAAATTAGTTTGAACAAGAGTAGTAGTTCTTGGGAAAGATATTTGCTTAACCTTTGGATTAAGAGTATTTAACACTTTATAATAGATTCTATAGCATATTGCTATTATTTCACTACCTGGTTTAAAATTATAACCATTAGTATGTATGGTGAGCTGTATAGCATCAAGTAAATTCTTATCAGATAAAGATAAACTCAAGTTGGGAGAAACATCAAAATAAACAGGTCCATGACATAAGATGGTTTCAATTAAAGCAGCTAAGGATGATTTGAAGTCTTTACTTCTACCATCTCTAACATATGCCATAATACTAGAGTTTAAACCTAACAGAGTTAAAGGTTTAAAAGCAATTTGAATAAGTCCAATATGAATAAAATTATAGTCCTTAAAGGGAAGTAAATCCTTTTTACTTAATAATTTTATGGTCTGAGTATTATCAGAAACTTGTATTGTTTGTTCTTTGGTTTTGACAGCATAGCGGGATATAATATCAAACATACAAAATTTGTATATCTGTTTTGAAGGAACAGATGGAATTGTCCATTTATTTAATTGATCCAAATTTTTTGGATATTCAACTAATTCTTCATTTTTTATTGAATTCTCTTGATGATTATAATCATCTAGTTCTATGATAAAGCTAAGATAGTTGTGGTTAGCCGAATAACAGAATCAGACCTTAATAAACTAGTTGAACTTATGAACTTATTATTTTCTCAACATCTTATCTGTCATCTTTGCAAACAGTAAAACTGTTTAACTATCGACCCGCAGGGATAGAAGGATTTCTCCCAAATCAAAGATGTCAAATGTTTTTAGCAAAAATTTTCTTTTATGGAAAATCATCTTTACTATCCCAACCACTGGGAAAAATGATGATATAAAGAAGAAAACACTAAAAACATCTTTTGTTTTAGAAAACACAAAAAGATGTTGATAACATATTAAGTTCATACGAAGAACCAGTTTACATGGCTTTGATACCATGCAAACGACTTACCACAACTAATTATTTAGCTAGTAATTGTCATTAAAATATTACCTTAAAGGAAAGGGGGGAAGAGAGTGCACTTCAACGGAAGACTTGAAAAAAAAGAGTAATGGAAGAGAGGGTATATCTAAGAGGAGAAGATTTTATTGTTTTTTTTTTAAACTTGTCTTACAACTGAGGCAGGTATGCCTTATATAGAAATAAAGGCTTACTATTTAAGCCGGTAAAGGGCTATTATTACATTAGATAGCCGGTAAACAAAATACACTATTAATGCCGGGTACTCTTTGTGGGGCCCATAGACACATTAATAATGAATACAAACGACAAAAATTAAAAAGCAAATAGTAAAAAGCATAATATTGCTTTTGACTTATTGTCTCCACGGGATTCTTCATCATGATTTGGCAAAAATCATTGTTTTGGTGATGTCATGGCTTGCATCTTCATTGTTGTCCTTTTCCTTTTTTGGTTTGCTAAGTCATTGACTGAATCATTGCATCCCAAAAATCTTCGGGAGTTGGGTTTTCTTTGTCCTGAGATTCTCCGGCCAAGCAATCAAATGCATTTGAGTCCATTGAACCCTGTGATGAGCTAGTCTTCATAGAAACATCTTCCTTTTTAACTTGGAAAGTTTTATAGAATTGATTTTTCATATGGTCAAGAGTCCTGACCATAATTTGCTCTTCAGTCTCATTTGGGTGAATTTTTTGGAAATAATTTTTTAGATTGGCTATTGAAAGCTCTTGAGAACTTTGTTCTTTTGTTTTACATTGATCATACGCTATTGCTATTTCGATCTTGGCCTCCATGTATTGAAGGTCTTCAGTAGCCATCCTACTCCACCATTTGTAGAAGAAATTTCTTTAAAGAACAGGGATATTGTGATTATCCTGAGCTATGGTAATAGTCCATCTCCATATCCATGGGATCTGGAATTTAATAAAATATAAACACGGACCTTGTCCTGTAATCATTTTAGAAGCATTCTTCAAAATTAAGGGGCTATGATTGCACCAATTATCGTATAAGTCTAGTAATCCCTCTGGTAAAATTTCCAGAGAAGGGCCAAATTTTACCCACCAATTATAAAACCAATTTGGTATAGGCCTATCAATTACTTCTGGATTGATACTAAAGAACCAAGAATGCTTGTTCTTTGGATTTTGATAATAGAAAGCTAATGAAAAAGCATGGACATAATCCCAATAGTTAAAATATACATATTTTCCTTCGGCAATTTTTATTGCCTTTTCTCCATTAGGATTTAATCCCCATTCTCTGGGTGACAGTATCTTATTGATATGGCACTTGCTGAAGTTTATAAATCTTTCTGGATTATTGTTTTGGTGGTGATGGGTAATTGTCACTGATTCAGTGGCTAATAATAATATTTCCAAATGGGGTCTAGACTTACCATAGAGTCCAGGATATCCTCTTGATTCGAGGTATCTTGTTTTGATTGACCACCCATCATTAGGGGCCAAATCTATGTCTTCTTCTTCGACATACATAATGTCTTCAGTAACAGGGTTTTCAAAATACTCTGTTACTTCATAGGGTTCATTAACCGTTGCCTCTTTGTAAGATGGCATTTTACTTGATGAGGAAGAAGGAATATCTTCTTTCCTTGGGGGCGCAGACAATTGCTGCAAATTTCTCGTCCTATGGACTATAGTCCAATCCCCTATTAGAGGAATGTTTGTCTCTTGATAAGGCAACATATTGTTGCTCCCACGGCCACGGCCACGGCCATAGCCACGACCTCTTCCCCTGTTGGGGGTAGTCATTCACCCTGCAGGAATTCACGGGTTAAATAGTCAGCAAGAGAATTATTTTCTCCTTTAATATATTGAATATCAAATTCAAAGACTGATAATTGGGCTTGCCAATTTGCAAAAATTTGTTTTGCTACAAGATTTTTAACATCTTTTTCAATAATTGATTTAGCTGAACTACAATCAATTCTTAGCAAAAATTTTTGATTTAATAAATCATCCTGAAATTTAGAAATACATTTAATAATGGCGAGAATTTCTTTTTTAATAGTCGAATATTTTGACTGTGTTGGATTCCACTTTCCAAATGAGAATCTTACTAATATCTCTTTATTGTTATCTGGAATAACCTGTTTTAAGATAACTCCATATCCTATATTTGAGGCATCTGTTTCAACTATTTTGAAAAACTTTGGATTTGCTAAATTCAAACAAGGCAGACATTTGACCTTATTTTTAATTCTTTGGACAGCTAGGGAATGATCTTCTGTCCAAGGTCCTGGATTTTTTCTAAGTCTACTGTAAAGGATAGCTGTATCCTGTGATAGATTTTCATAATAATCAGAAATATAATTTAAACTTCCTAGAAATCTTTGAAGCTGTTTCTTATAGGTAATGATGCTGGGAAATTTTGAAGCAAATTCTATGCTTCTGCTAATAGGAACAATTGTTCCTTGGTCTATTTCATGGCCCAAAAACCTTGTCTTTGTTTGGAATAATTTCATTTTAGGGGCAGATAAAACTAGACCATTATGTCTAACTAAATTTTTGAAAATTTTTAAGTGTTTCAAGTGTTGGTCTATGGATTTTGAGAAGACTAACACGTCATCAATATAAACAACCATGAAATCGGAGTAAGGATTAAAAATATCATTCATGATATTTTGGAATTCAGAAGGAGCATTTTTAAGCCCAAAAGGAAGGACATTCCATTCAAAGTGTCCAAAAGGGACTGTAAAAGCCGTTTTTTATCTATCAGATTCATTGATCTGTATTTGCCAATATCCTGATTTCATATCAAACTTTGAAAAGATCAAAGCATCATTAAGTCTATCTAATAAATCTTTTTTATTAGAAATCGGATATCTTATCCATTTTAAAACCTTATTAAGAGGTTTGTAGTTAATAACTAATCTGGGAACACCTCGTTCCTGTTCAGCATTCTTATTGACATAATAAGCTGTGCAACTCCAAGGTGATTTGGATTTTCTAATCAAACCTTTTTCTAAAAGAGTGTTGATCTCCTTTTTACAAAGACTAAGATATTCTTGATTCATTTGGGCTGGTCTAGCCTTAGTAGGAATCTGACTTTCATTGAAGTCATCTACATAGGGTAGAAAAACGATGTGTTGCTTTCTATTCCAAAAAGCATTAGGTAGATCATTACAAACATCTGTCTTGAACTGTTGTTCAATAATTTTGATTTGTCTTCTAGTCTCATCTTTATTAAGATGATCATTAATATTGAAAATATTCATTTCACTTTTAAGAAAACATAATTGTTTTTCTTTATTGAGGAGAATATCTTTAACTTCATTTAACATCCTAGTTTGAGGATCGGTAATAAATTCAAAAATAATTTTCTTATTATTAATAATGGTAGTAATACCACTTTGATCAATATTTGTCTTAGGCATGATATTATGCAAAAAGGGAGTTCCTAGTATAATTCTATGTGTCAAATTTTTGACTAAAATAAACGATGTTGGTAAACATATACCTTGATTGCAAATATGTGCGTTTGATAGTTTATAATTAACTTGTAATTTATCTCCACCAGCCTGGGTTAGGGTTTGTGTGGTTTTTGAAAAATATTTAGTAGGGACAATTCCCTCTGGTATGCAATTAAGATCAGCTCCACTATCTATTAGAGCTATTTCGTTTTCCAAAATAAAATTTCTGCTAACAACTAGAGTTATTTTGACAAACCATTTTTGTGAAGTTACTCTATCTAAAAGAGATAAATAGTTATTGCCAGTGGAAGTGATTTCTTCTGCATTAGAAGGGATTCCCTCAATTTGTTTTGGAATTTCTAATAAAGAGATTCTTTGGGATAAGATATTATTATCTTTTTTAATCTGAGATATTTCAGATTTTAAGAGATTTATTTCCCTTTTCAAATCCATAATGTTGGATTGTCTAAATATTGATAATACCTCACTTATTTGGTAAGGTGCCTCTATAATTAGAGGAGGTTCTTTCTTCGCATTTTCCTTTATTAGGAAATTGATCATTTTTCTTTTCAGATCGTTATCTAAAATAGTTTCTAAAGCCTTTAAGGCTTCATCTTGTTCTGCTGTAAGAACATTTAATCTATTCATATCAACAATGGATTTCCAATAATTTAATTCATTGCATCGACAATCATTATTGTCAGTAGAAGAAGACTCCGAAGAGTTATCATTGATAACCTCTATATCTTCATTTGAAGATTCTAGTTTTGATTCAGAACTAATTAATAAGACTTTTTCCAATTGGGTCCTTAATTGGTCGTCCTCAATATCATTCAGGGCTTTTTTGGTCCAACATTGATTGGCATAATGTCCCACCTTGCCGCATTTATGGCAAGTAATGTCTAATTTTTTGGCTTTTCTTTTGCCTTTGCTTTGGAAGGGCTTATCCTTGGGCCTATTTTTATAATAATTCCTTTTATACTTCTTCTTTTGAGGAGATTTATAAAATCCACTTGTCTTGTCTTTATTCTTTTTATAAAACCTATTATTAATAGTCCTTTGTTTCTTATCCTTTAATCCCGGAGGTTTATCTATATCAAAAGCAAATTGTTCACAAAACTCACCTAATTGGTGTCTTTCAGATAACTTTTGCTTTTTTAATTGATTTTTCAGCTTTATGTCATTGCATAGAGCTAATCCTTCCTTGATACAAGTACTAATAATTTGACCATAGGTCAGAGCAGCATAATTAATATTAATGCGATCATTTTTCATCCTTAAAGATTGTCTGATTTTTTCAGCAAAAAGATAAGGTAGACCATCTACAAATTTAGACTTCCAGGGATAAGAATCAGGGTTATTTAACTGAAAAACCCTTGACAAGAGAGTATCTTTATACCATCTAAAATGGGTTAAAGAGGGACATCTTAAATTCTGAAGGAGAGTTTGTAATTTTTCTCCTATAGGAATATTGGTTCCTACAAAATGTTGTAAAATGGAAAGACATAAGGTATATACAGCATCTTCCTCACCAGTGGTGGAAGTAATATTGCTAGTACTTTCTTCAATTTTAATTTCTTTCTTATGAGAGAGAATATCTTTCTTTTGGGTTTCCGTGAGATAATGATCCCACCAGCCTCTTAATTGGCCAACGAAACCAGTAGCTATAAAAGATGCTATGGAACTGTCAAAGTTCCCATGCTGTTTACAAACAGAGGAATGCATAATCATTCTATGTATAGTATCTATAATCTGTTTATCATTTAAACCATCCATATTCCACTCATAAATGGCTTTACCAGAATAAGAGTTCTGATATGGCTCATTTTCTTCAAAAAGAAGGTCTTGAGGAGAAGGCCTTTTATAATAATACTTCTCTATGGATTTAGAAGTATATATTGGATTAATATTATCATCTTTATTAATATCTTGATTATTAAACATTCTAGTCAATTCGTCAATATTATTGATACTTTCACTCTCTTCTGAACTATTTTCAGAAGTATCTAAATTATCCTTTTGAGATAAAACATTCAATTTTAAATCCTTTAATTTTTGTTCTAAAATACGAGTAAATTCAGTATTATTGTCCTCCATTCTAAAACCTTCTACTAATAGGGGAGGTTGAATTATGGGAGTTTCAGTAATTATAGGGGCTTTTGGCTCAGCTATTTGTTCCAAAATTAATTTTTGTTGAGAAATTTGTTTTTCAATCATGTCTTTTAGAAATAATAAATCCTTTTCAAGAGGAACAAATTGTTCTCCTAAACAGATAAGAAAAGCATTTGTATAATTCTGGGATCTAACTATAGAATTTAATTCCCTGATAGTAACATGGTTACTTTCTATTTTTTGCAAAGTGAGAAAAGCATTAGCCTCAGCAGTTTGGCCTAAAATAATAGTTTGGCCAAAAATCTTCGGGAGTTGGGTTTTCTTCGTCCTGAGATTCTCCGGCCAAGCAATCAAATGCATTTGAGTCCATTGAACCCTGTGATGAGCTAGTCTTCATAGAAACATCTTCCTTTTTAACTTGGAAAGTTTTAAAGAATTGATTTTTCATATGGTCAAAAGTTCTGACCATAATTTGCTCTTCAGTCTCATTTGGGTGAATTTTTTGGAAATAATTTTTTAGATTGGCTATTGAAAGCTCTTGAGAACTTTGTTCTTTTGTTTTACATTGATCATCAGCTATTGTTGTTTCGATCCTGGCCTCCGTGTATTGAAGGTCTTCAGTAGCCATCCTACTCCACCATTTGTAGAAGAAATTTCTTCTAAGAACAGGGATATTGTGATTATCCTGAGCTATGGTAATAGTCCATCTCCATATCCATGGGATCTGGAATTTAATAAAATATAAACACGGACCTTGTCCTGTAATCATTTTAGAAGCATTCTTCAAAATTAAGGGGCTATGATTGCACCAATTATCATATAAGTCTAGTAATCCCTCTGGTAAAATTTCTAGAGAAGGGCCAAATTTTACCCACCAATTATAAAACCAATTTGGTATAGGCCTATCAATTACTTCTGGATTGATACTAAAGAACCAAGAATGCTTGTTCTTTGGATTTTGATAATAGAAAGCTAATGAAAAAGCTTGGATATAATCCCAATAGTTAAAATATACATATTTTCCTTCGGCAATTTTTATTGCCTTTTCTCCATTAGGATTTAATTCCCATTCTCTGGGTGACAGTATCTTATTGATATGGCACTTGCTGAAGTTTATAAAACTTTCTGGATTATTGTTTTGGTGGTGATGGGTAATTGTCACTGATTCAGTTGCTAATAATAATATTTCCAAATGGGGTCTAGACTTACCATAGAGTCCAGGATATCCTCTTGATTCGAGGTATCTTGTTTTGATTGACCACCCATTATTAGGGGCCAAATTTATGTCTTCTTCTTCGACATACATAATGTCTTCTATAACAGGGTTTTCAAAATACTCTGTTACTTCATGGGGTTCATTAACCGTTGCCTCTTTGTAAGATGGCATTTTATTTGATGAGGAAGAAGGAATATCTTCTTTCTTTGGGGGCGCAGGCAATTGCTGCAAATTTCTCGTCCTATGGACTGTAGTCCATTCCCTTATTAAAGGAATGTTTGTCTCTTGATAAGGCAACATATTGCTTCTCCGGCCACGGCCACGGCCATCGCCACGACCTCTTCCCCTATTGGGGGTATTCATTCACCCTGCAGGAATTCACGGGTTAAATTGTCAGCAAGAGAATTATTTTCTCCTTTAATATATTGAATATCAAATTCAAAAACTGATAATTGGGCTTGCCAATTTGCAAAAATTTGTTTTGCTACAAGATTTTTAACATCTTTTTCAATAATTGATTTAGCTGAACTACAATCAATTCTTAGCAAAAATTTTTGATTTAATAAATCATCCTGAAATTTAGAAATACATTTAATAATGGAGAGCATTTCTCTTTTAATAGTCGAATATTTTGACTGTGTTGGATTCCACTTTCCAGATGAGAATCTTACTAATATCTCCTTATTGTTATCTGGAATAACCTGTTTTAAGATACCTCCATATCCTATATTTGAGGCATCTGTTTCAACTATTTTGAAAAACTTTGGATTTGCTAAATTCAAACAAGGCAGACATTTGACCTTATTTTTAGGTCTTTGAACAGCTAGGAAATGTTCTTCTATCCAAGGTCCTGGATTTTTTCTAAGTCTACTGTAAAGGATAACTGTATCCTGTGATAGATTTTCATAATAATCAGAAATATAATTTAATCTTCCTAGAAATCTTTGAAGCTGTTTCTTATCGGTAATGATGCTGGGAAATTTTGAAGCAAATTCTATGTTTCCGCTGATAGGAACAATTGTTCCTTGGTCTTTTTCATGGCCCAAAAACCTTGTCTTTGTTTGGAATAATTTCATTTTAGGGGCAGATAAAACTAGACCATTATGTCTAACTAAATTTTTGAAATTTTTTAAATGTTTCAAGTGTTGGTCTATGGATTTTGAGAAGACTAACACGTCATCAATATAAACAACCATGAAATCGGAGTAAGGATTAAAAATATCATTCATGATATTTTGGAATTCAGAAGGAGCATTTTTAAGCCCAAAAGGAAGGACATTCCATTCAAAGTGTCCAAAAGGGACTGTAAAAGCCGTTTTGTATCTATCAGATTCATTGATCTGTATTTGCCAATATCCTGATTTCATATCAAACTTTGAAAAGATCAAAGCATCATTAAGTCTATCTAATAAATCTTTTTTATTAGGAATCGGATATCTTATCCATTTTAAAACCTTATTAAGAGGTTTGTAGTTAATAACTAATCTGGGAACACCTCGTTCCTGTTCAGCATTCTTATTGACATAATAAGCTGTGCAACTCCAAGGTGATTTGGATTTTCTAATCAAACCTTTTTCTAAAAGAGTGTTGATCTCCTATTTACAAAGATCAAGATATTCTTGATTCATTTGGGCTGGTCTAGCCTTAGTAGGAATCTGACTTTCATTGAAGTCATCTACGTAGGGTAGAAAAACGATGTGTTGCTTTCTATTCCCAAAAGCATTAGGTAGATCATTACATACATCTGTCTTGAACTGTTGTTCAATAATTTTAATTTGTCTTCTAGTCTCATCTTTATTAAGATGGTCATTAATATTGAAAATATTCATTTCACTTTTAAGAAAACATAATTGTTTTGCTTTATTGAGGAGAATATCTTTAACTTCATTTAACATCCTAGTTTGAGGATCGGTAATAAATTCAAAAATAATTTTCTTATTATTAATAATGGTAGTAATACCACTTTGATCAATATTTGTCTTAGGCATGATATTATGCAAAAAGGGAGTTCCTAGTATAATTCTATGTGTCAAATTTTTGACTAAAATAAACGATGTTGGTAAACATATACCTTGACTGCAAATATGTGCGTTTGATAGTTTATAATTAACTTGTAATTTATCTCCACCAGCCTGGGTTAGGGCTTGTGTGGTTTTTGAAAAATATTTAGTAGGGACAATTCCCTCTTGTATGCAATTAAGATCAGCTCCACTATCTATTAGAGCTATTTCGTTTTCCAAAATAAAATTTCTGCTAACAACTAGAGTTATTTTGACAAACCATTTTTGTGATGATACCCTATCTAAAAGAGATAAATAGTTATTGCCAGTGGAAGTGATTTCTTCTGCATTAGAAGGGATTCCCTCAATTTGTTTTGGAATTTCTAATAAAGAGATTCTTTGGGATAAGATATTATTATCTTTTTTAATCTGAGATATTTCAGATTTTAAGAGATTTATTTCTCTTTTCAAATCCATAGTAGAAACAGGTGTTTCTTTAATGTTGGATTGCCTAAATCTTGATAATACCTCACTTATTTGGTAAGGTGCCTCTATAATTAGAGGAGGTTCTTTCTTCGCATTTTCCTTTATTAGGAAATTGATCATTTTTCTTTTCAGATCATTATCTAAAATAGTTTCTAAAGCCTTTAAGGCTTCATCTTGTTTTGCTGTAAGAACATTTAATCCATTCATATCAACAATGGATTTCCAATAATTTAATTCATTTCATTGACAATCATTATTGTCAGTAGAAGAAGACTCCGAAGAGGTATCATTGATAACCTTTATATCTTCATTTGAAGATTCTAATTATTATTCAGAACTAATTAATAAGACTTTTTCCAATTGGGTCCTTAATTGGTCGTCCTCAATGTCATTCAGGGCTTTTTTGGTCCAACATTGATTGGCATAATTTCCCACCTTGCCGCATTTATGGCAAGTAATGTCTAATTTTTTGGCTTTTCTTTTGCCTTTGCTTTGGAAGGGCTTATCCTTGGGCCTATTTTTATAATAATTCCTTTTATACTTCTTCTTTTGAGGAGATTTATAAAATCCACTTGTCTTGTCTTTATTCTTTTTATAAAACCTATTATTAAAAGTCCTTTGTTTCTTATCCTTTAATCCCGGACGCTTATCTATATCAAAAGCAAATTGTTCACAAAACTCACCTAATTGGTGTCTTTCAGATAACTTTTGCTTTTTTAATTGATTTTTCAGCTTTATGTCATTGCATAGAGCTAATCCTTCGTTGATACAAGTACTAATAATTTGACCATAGGTCAGATCAGCATAATTAATATTAATGCCATCATTTTTCATCCTCAAAGATTGTCTGATTTTTTCAGCAAAAAGATAAGGTAGACCATCTACAAATTTAGACTTCCAGGGATAAGAATCAGGGTTATTTAACTGAAAAACCCTTGACAAGAGAGTATCTTTATACCATCTAAAATGGGTTAAAGAGGGACATCTTAAATTCTGAAGGAGAGTTTGTAATTTTTCTCCTATAGGAATATTGGTTCCTACAAAATGTTGTAAGATGGAAAGACATAAGGTATATACAGCATCTTCCTCACCAGTGGTGGAAGTAATATTGCTAGTACTTTCTTCAATTTTAATTTCTTTCTTATGAGAGAGAATTTCTTTCTTTTGGGTTTCCGTGAGATAATGATCCCACCAGCCTCTTAATTGGCCAACGAAACGAGTAGCTATAAAAGATGCTACGGAACTGTCAAAGTTCCCATGCTGTTTACAAACAGAGGAATACATAATCATTCTATGTATAGTATCTATAATCTGTTTATCATTTAAACCATCAATATGCCACTCATAAATGGCTTTACCAGAATAAGAATTCTGCTATGGCTCATTTTCTTCAAAAAGAAGGTCTTGAGGAGAAGGCCTTTTATAATAATACTTCTCTATGGATTTAGAAGTATATATTGGATTAATATTATCTTCTTTATTAATATCTTGATTATTAAACATTCTAGTCAATTCGTCAATATTATTGATACTTTCACTCTCTTCTGAACTATTTTCAGAAGTATCTATATTATCCTTTTTAGATAAAACATTCAATTTTAAATCCTTTAATTTTTGTTCTAAAATACGAGTAAATTCAGTATTATTGTCCTCCATTCTAAAACCTTCTACTAATAGGGGAGGTTGAATTATGGGAGTTTCAGTAATTATAGGGGCTTTTGGCTCACCTATTTGTTCCAAAATTAATTTTTGTTGAGAAATTTGTTTTTCAATCATGTCTTTTAGAAATAATAAATCCTTTTCAAGAGAAACAAATTGTTCTCCTAAACAGATAAGAAAAGCATTTGTATAATTCTGGGATCTAACTATAGAATTTAATTCCCTGATAGTAACATGGTTACTTTCTATTTTTTGCAAAGTGAGAAAAGCATTAGCCTCAGCATTTTGGCCTAAAATAATAGTTTGTTTAGGAGGAAAAAGGGAACTGATTTTTTCTCCTTTAGTGGTCTCCCACATTTTTGATTGAAGAACTAAAATTTCATTTTTAATCTTATTATTAAAATAATTTACAAACCATTTAACAAAAGGAATATAATTGAGTATAGTTAATTCTTCATAATAATCTTCTTTGAACCTATTAAGTTCAGGGGGTGAGAACTTTTTAAAATACCATTGTCTAAATTGGGTATTTCTATCATGTTGGAACTCATTATTAATGAGTTCTCTCATCTTGCTCCCTGGGGAGAAGTCTATGAGTTCTGTCATCATAAATGAAAACTCATCTCTGATTGAGTAGGTGATTTTCTACTCTGGGATTGATTTTTCTGATAAATTCCATGGGGAATTTTATTTTCACTAATTCTTATATTTTCTACTGTCTCTATTTCTTCTATTGGGTGAGAACTAGAGGCTCTATTTAATTCAGTGGGAGTTGTATAAAACTCACTAACTGAATGTCTTTCTGAAAGACTTCTAGGAATTCCAATAATTCTTTTGGTGTTAAATTTTATTTCTATGTCCCCTTCATTAGTGTCAATTATTTGATCTATATCCCTATTTAGGATAGGTTCAGGTTCTACAGCCTGGGGTAAAGACCATGTGTTAGCCTGTAATTTCGACAGGCTTCACTAAAGATGGTCAACATGGCCTGACTTATATTTATTTCACAAAGACCATATTATTTCGACATAGAAAATGGTCAGGCGCAAGGTAAACTCGACAAGTTTCCAGGGAAGCAAAAGCAAGAGAGAGGAAAATCGACACAGGCTTTCGACAGACAGAAAACAGAGCAGTTATGCGTTGAAGACTAGCAGTTGGTCGAAGCGTGATAGAGCGGTTTTGGTCGAAAGTAGGAGCGGTTACTTGGCCGAAAGTAGGAGCAGTTACTTATTTTCAAATTGTTAGGCAGTTACTTAGTTCGAATTTCCCCCTCTTTTCCTTTGTATAAATAACTGTTTCTGAGAAGAAACAGGGGTCGCAAAATCACAATACACACCCGATTCCTGAAACTCTAACTTCCAAGCCAGAGCGAAAAACGAGTGGAAGAATCGCTGTACGTGATCGTGTACAATTTTTATGATTCAATGCAATTTGTTCTTCTTTTCTTTACAATTCACGTACCATTTACTGCTTCTTTTCTTTTCAATTCTGTTAATCATTTGCAAATCGTCCCCTCTTCTACATTTTCTGAAACAAAAACTTTTGCAATTCAAAGGCAATTGCTTTGAGATTTTTCTAGTTTGATCTCACAAACCTTCTAATAAAACTAGTGATTGTTTGCTAAAAACACCAGCAAACAAATTGGCACGCCCAGTGGGACGTTGCCTTTGATTTTGTTCATTTTCATACTCTCTTATTTGTATTCGCTGTTGTATGCACTTAAGAAGTGGTAAAATGGTTCGTTCTGGTACGAATAATGCATCTAGTTCCAACCCTGTGGTTTCACAAGGGCAAGGGACAACAATGGATTCTGCAAACATTAGCGCAGGACCATCATCGTCGATAACCGTTCCTTCATTATCAATGACTAATGTTGGTTCAACGCAGTCAGAAATGGCATCTCTGCCTATGTCTTTGCCGTTAAGTGCAGGGCTTCATAGCCCTTACATGGCAATGGGAAACGGTTTAGACCCACGTTTGAATAACGTGCATCTACCCCCATTTCCTCTGGGAATGCATGGCATGCCTACTGGAATGCCACATATTTCGACCTTTTCCCCTACACATGTCTCCTCTGAGAGTGTTTTTGGTCGAAATCCCCCAGCATTAACCAATACGTCTTTGTTGGCATTAAGACAGCAAGTAGACGAGAGTAATCACGATATGGTTAATATGCTTACCCAACAAATTGGTACAGTTTTCAATCCATTGATTCAAAATACCAATAACAGTTACCAAATGTTGGCAAATCAGATGAGTAGGATTGCAGACTTTTTTGGGGTTCCAGCGGTTAATAATAGGCACGTTCCTATTATTGCGGGTAATGCGTCGCCAGTTAACCCCCAAGAAGCAGTTGCAGTCGAAGCATCGACAGTTGTAGGCGAACTACAAGGGGCAGTAAACCACATCCCCGAAGTAGTTTTGGTAAATAGACACCAGAACGCTGATGAAGTTGTTCGACAAGTGCAACAACACAATGTTGGCGCAGAAAACAATATAGCTGCTTTAGTCGAAACTATTTTGGCGCAAAATGGCCTTAACATAGGTTTACAAAGGCCTAACTTCGTATCACCATTATGTGAATATGTATTACAAACTGAGTTACCAAGGGGATGGAAAGTTCCCAAGTTTACTAAGTTTGGTGGTGATACAAATGAGTCCACAGTCGAACACATTGCTCGTTTCTTGACTGAGGCTGGGGATTTAGCACAAAATGAGAATTTGAAGATGAAATATTTTCCAAATTCTCTAACTAAAAATGCTTTCACTTGGTTCACGACCTTACCCCCTGGTTCTATGTTCACATGGGGGCAATTAGAAAAGGCATTCCATGCACAGTTTTACATGGGTCAGTCGAAAATTAGTCTTAAAGAATTGGCTAGTGTTCGGCGCAAAATGCCTGAAACTATTGATGATTACTTAAACAGATTTAGGCTGTTGAAATCTCGTTGCTTCACACAAGTCCCTGAACATGAGCTTGTCGAAATGGCTGCTGGCGGCCTTGATTACTCAATTAGAAAGAAATTAGACACATCTCATTTGTGAGATATGGCTCATTTGGCTGATAGAGTTCGACAAGTTGAAAGGCTTAGAGAAGAAAAATCTAGGTCGAATAGATATCATAAAAAAGAGAAAGTGGCATATGTCGAAGAAGAATTCGATGTTACATATAGTAATGTTGAGGAAGAGGAGATAGACGTGGCTGAACTTAAGCCTGGTCCTCCTTATACCTGTAAATTATTAAGGCCTGCGAATGGGAATAACCCTGTAGAGCCTAAGAATGATAGATTTATGCCTAAGACTTATACTTTTGATGTTACTAAATGTGATGAAATTTTTGATCATTTAGTAACTGATGGTGAAATATTAGTGCCTAAAGGCCTTAAAATACCAACTCATGACCAAAGAAAGAAAAAGGGTTATTGTAAGTTCCATAATTTTTTGGGACATAACACTGACCGTTGTGTGCTCTTCAGGGATATTGTGCAAAAAGCAGTTGACGAAGGAAGACTCAAATTTGCGGACAAGAAAATGAAAGCTCCTATGCAGATTGATGTTGATCCGTTGCCTAAGGCTGAAGCTATGTATTCTGAACCTGTCGAAGCTGATGTAGGCATGGTGGATGCTCAAATGGCAGATCCTCCTAAGTGTGTCAAGACTGCCACCGAGAAATTAAAAGGTTTTATGTATGCTGAAGGTAAGAAACAGGAGGTGACCCTAAAAGAATATGATGGGAAGATACACGCTGTGTATCCAAAGGCTGAGGAAGAATTGATAGATTTCCTCAATCGGTGTAAGTGGAATAACTCTGAAGTTATGCTTTGCCCAAGGTGCAGTGCTGTCTTCGATAAAGAAGCAGCTAAAGCTGTCGAAGGTTATCAGGATCAACAACAACGTAAAAGAAAATGGCTTGATAACAGGCCAAAATTTGACTTTGCAAAAGGAGATCTTCCTGGCTATGAGAAGTCCTCAGCAAAAGGGTATTTGAAGCTGTCAACAGGTAAATCCTTTGTCCCAAGTGCTAGTGCTCCTGTTGAAGCGTGGGTGTCCAATAATCAACGTGCTAAAGCTGTCAAGCCAGGTACTGATGCTATTAAGTTTAATTATAAGAATAACTATAAGGGTAAGAACCCTATGACTAGAATACAGTGGCGTCGTTACCAAAGACAACAGAAGAAGAAGGCACACTTTGACATTAACCAGGTTCCAAGTCATTTGGATAATAATCAAGCTTCACGCAGCATGATAGTGGCGAAGAGTGAGGTTCACAAAGCTGAAGTTGCCACAAAGAGGAATGCTGATGTTACTAGTCATGTGTGTGCAGCGAATAAGGCCAAAGGCAAGGCTGTGGTAACAGAAAAGCCAAGAAGGCCTGCTCTTGAAAGAATATTTCCTCCATTGTCAACAGTGAAAGAAAGAAATGCTGATTTCGATATGGATGAAGACATGGAGTCTGATTTTAATGATTCTGAAGATGATTTCGACGTTGTTTGCAATGTGGTATCAATACTGCCTCTTGAGTACGATGTTATCACAGTACCAAATGACGTTGAAGAGGATTTTACAGAGGATATGGCTCATCATAAGCCAATGTGTTACTATGTGATGAACAATGGTTGTGTCGAAGACCAAATGGCTACCTTCGAGAAGCCAGATATGAGTATGCAAAATCACTTGAAACCCCTGTATGTCCAAGCCAAAGTCAATGGTGTTGGAATTAACAAAGTGTTAGTGGATGGTGGAGCTGCAGTGAATTTGATGCCACATGGTCTTTTGAAGAAGATTGGTAAGTTCGAAACTGACCTCAGGCCACATAACATTGTTTTAAGCAACTATGAAGGCAAAACTGGCCATTCTTTGGGGGCCATTGAGGTGGATTTAATTGTTGGTTCCATAAAGAGGACTACATTGTTCTTAGTGATAGCCTCTAAAGCAAATTTTAATTTACTCCTTGGTAGAGAGTGGATCCATGGAGTTGGTGCTGTCCCTTCAACTTTGCATCAACGTTTAGTAATGTGGCAAGAAGATGGTTTGGTAGAGTATGTTGAAGCCGATCAGAGCTACTTCCGTGCTGATGTGAACCAAGTTACCAAGGAAAATTTTGAGAAACAAATGGCGAAGATTGCGCCATGTTCATCTTCTAATGAGGCATATGTTCCTGCGGATAATGTTTTTGCCTCAGTTCATCTTGACCCAAATTATGGTTTTGTTTGGGAAAGAGAAATAATGGGAGATGATAGTGTCTATCCTGATGGTGTTTTTCGACCAACGGGGTGGAACACTGGTTCTTGAAAGTGTTCTTATGTCAGTGCCCAATGCATGGGACAAAATTACGGCTTATATGGCCGAAAACAAGTTTAAAGCGGCTATGGAGGCCGAAATTATTCAACAAACAATGGCTGTTGAAGCCAGTGAGTTACATGAAGAAAATGGCATAGTTATAGATGAAAGACTTGACTGTATCTATGATAATGATCCATTAGGTTTTGAAAAGGATCCTAGAGATTTGACAAAGCATATGCAAGCTCAAGACCCGTTAGAAGAAGTTGATTTGGGAAATGGCTCAATAAAAAGGCCAACTTATATTAGTGCAAATATTGATGCTTCTCTAAAAACCCAAGTCATTACATTGCTAAGGGAGTTCAAAGACTGCTTTGCTTGGGATTACGACGAAATGCCTGGGTTAAGTCGAGAAGTAGTGGAAATGCAATTACCAATTCGACCAGGGAAGAAACCAGTGAAGCAAGTGCCAAGAAGATTTGCTCCTCAAGTGTTGGCTAAGATCAAAGAGGAAATCGAAAGGCTATTCAGAAACAAATTCATCAGAACTGCCAGGTATGTCGAATGGTTAGCCAATATAGTTCCTGTAATAAAGAAAAATGGGACTCTTAGAGTTTGCATAGATTTTAGGGATTTAAATAATGCATCTCCCAAGGATGAATACGCAATGCCTGTGGCAGAAATGCTAATAGATTCAGCAGCAGGATTTGATTATCTTAGTATGCTTGATGGTTATTCTGGGTATAATCAAATCTTCATCGCTGAAGAGGATGTGTCAAAAACTGCTTTTAGATGTCCAGGGGCATTGGGTGTTTATGAATGGGTAGTAATGCCCTTTGGCTTAAAGAATGCTGGTGCTACATATCAGAGGGCCATGAATTCTATGTTTCATGATTTTATTGATGATTTTATGCAAGTATACATAGATGATGTGGTGGTTAAATCTTCCTCAGAAAGTGGTCATTTAGACCATCTTCGCCGTTCTTTTGAAAGAATTAGGAAATATGGATTGAAATTAAATCCATTAAAATGTGCCTTTTGTGTGCGTGCAGGTGATTTCTTGGGTTTTATAGTGCACAAAAAAGGCATTGAAATCAATCAAAATAAGACTAAGGCAATTATGGAAACGAAGGCCCCTTCGACCAAAAAGGAGCTTCAGTCGTTGTTGGGAAAAATCAATTTCCTTCGAAGATTTATATCAAATCTAAGTGGCAAAACACAAGTTTTTTCGCCATTGTTAAGACTGAAGAAGGAAGAAGAATTCAAATGGGAACCAATGCATCAAGCAGCCTTTGATGAAATCAAATCTTATTTGACCAAACCACCAATTTTGTTGCCTGTTATTAAACACAAAGTGCTCAAATTGTATATAGCAGCATCTGATAGAACAATAGGTAGCATGTTAGCACAAGAGGATGATAGTGGTGTCGAAAGAGCCATTTATTACCTCAGTAGGGTCTTAAATGATGCCGAAACGAGGTACACTCCTATAGAGAAGTTGTGCCTTTGTTTGTATTTCTCGTGTACAAAGTTAAAGCAATATATAAAACCAGCTGATGTTTCTGTTTATTCGCATTTTGATGTTATTAAGCATATGCTGTCGAAACCAATAATGCATAGCCGAATTGGTAAATGGGCTTTGGCTTTGTCAGAATACAACTTAACTTATCAACCTCTAAAATCAATTAAAGGACAAGTGGTTGCTGATTTCATAGTAGACCATTCTGTTGTGGAAGAAACATTAAGTTTTGTAGACATATATCCTTGGAGGTTGTACTTTGATGGTTCAAGCCATAAACATGGAGTTGGGATTGGTATTTTAATAATATCTCCTACTAACATTCCAACGAAGTATAAGTTTAAAATTCGAGATGTTTGCTCCAATAATGAGGCTGAGTATGAGGCTTTAATAGTAGGCCTTGAAATCTTACTTGAGCTGGGGGCAAGTCATGTCGAAATAAAAGGTGACTCTGAGTTGGTTGTCAAACAATTGACAAGAGAGTACAAATGCATTAAAGAGCACCTTATCAGATACTTTGTTGTTGCCAATGCTTTGTTAAAAAGATTTGAGTCTGTTCACTTAGAACATTTACCACGAATTGATAATCAAGTGGCAAATGAATTGGCACAAATTGCTTCAGGCTATAAAGTTTCAAAACAAAGCCTGGAAGAGTTGATTGAAATAAAGGATAAACTCATTTCTGATGACTATTCTTCGTCACTATTGTCAACACCAACAACTGGGGGGGGCAACAGATGCGAACGCAAACGAGGAACTAGTCGTTGTCGAAAAACGTTGATTTTTTGGTGATTTTGACTTAGCAGAAATTTTTGCTCTTGACAATATGACCAATAATGATTGGCGAAGGCCTATTGCGGAATATTTGCAAAATCCCACAAGAAATACCAATAAAAAGGTAAAATACAGAGCTTTGAGCTATGTGATAATTGGAAACGAATTGTTTAAAAAGACTCCTGAAGGAGTACTATTAAAATGTCTTAGTGAAAATGAGGCATATTTAGCAGTCTCTGATACACATAGTGGAGCATGTGGTTCACACCAAGTAGGCCACAAAATGAAGTGGTTATTATTTCGACAAGGAATGTATTGGCCAACTATGCTGAAAGATTGCATAGAATTTGCTAAGGGATGCCAAGAGTGTCAAAAGCATGCTGGGATACAACATGTACCTGCAAATGAATTACATGCCATAGTCAAACCTTGGCCATTTAGAGGTTGGGCTCTAGATGTGATTGGAGAGATAAAGCCAACTTCGTCGAAAGGCCATAGATATATCCTTGTGGGAATTGATTACTTCACCAAATGGGTCGAAGCTATACCTTTAGCCAATGTTGATCAAGAAGCAGTGATAAGGTTTATTCAAAATCATATCATTTATAGGTTTGGAATTCCAGAAACCATTACTACAGATCAAGGATCAGTTTTCACTGGTAGAAAAATGGTAGAGTTTGCTTCTGAAATTGGTTTTAAGTTATTAACTTCGACACCATATTATGCGCAAGCCAATGGTCAAGTAGAAGCTGCCAATAAATTTATTATTAATTTGATTAAAAAACATGTTGGGCAGAAACCAAAAAATTGGCATAATACCCTTGATCAAGCATTATGGGCTTGTCGAAATTCACCCAAAGAATCTATCAACACTACTCCTTATAGGCTAACATTTGGACACGATGCAGTGTTGCCTGTTGAAATTTGTCTACAATCAACAAGAATTCAAAGACAGTGGGAGATTCCCTCTGATTATTATTGGAATATGATGCTTGATGAATTGGTTGATTTAGACGAAGAAAGGTTAGTAGCTTTAGATATGCTTATCCGACAGAAAGAGAGGGTAGCTAAAACTTATAACAAAAAGGTTAAGTCTAAAACCTTTGATCCAGGTGATCTAGTGTGGAAGGTCCTATTGCCTATAGATAAAAAAGATAGAGTTTTTGGTAAGTGGTCCCCAAGTTGGGAAGGACCATTTAAAATTTTACAAGTTTATTCAAACGGCGCATATGAGGTCGAAGAGATTGGCGCTGATGAAAGAATTTTGCGTATAAATGGTAAATACTTGAAAAAGTATAAGCCAACGTTGCACGAAGTTAAAATAGCGCTGGAATAAATATAAAGAAAGCGTAAAAACATGGCATTTAAGTTGCCAGAACATTGTCGAAAGCACAGAATAAAATTACTCAAGAATAAAATGGAAGAAATTTCATTATAATGTTGCCAAGTTACATGTGCCAAAGGAGGAATTCGTGAATTACATAATGCCGAAAGGGTAAATAAACTAGGCATAAATAAAACGCTGAATTGCAGTTGGTCCTTTACGACCAAGTAACTTCTCTTTTAGGTGGTCTTCTTCGACCACGTTGTCGCTTCCCGTCGTTCGGGGGGTCATTCTTTCGTCTGCGCGTTAGGCTTGTAAGCCTTTCAACAGGGCGTTTCCTTGCTTGGTAAACCTCAGGAAGCCCTTCAGAGAGAAGATATTGACGTCCCCAAGGAAGACAGTCATCATCAAGGCAAAACACCTGATGAATCTTCCTGCTCCCACTTTGAGTCTCCCGCATAAACTCAGAAAGTTGCAAGATCAAGTGACATAAAGAAAAAAGGAGCAAAGCCATAATTCGCAGAGATCAAAAACCATCACTTTGAATCTCCAGGCAACCTCACTGCAATTATGAGGGATGAGGTTACGCGGAAGACTCAAAGCAAAGGGAATGAGCCTGGAACGGGAAAGGAAAAAGAAGAAAATCATGGAGTGGTGAAGATGAGAAACAAAACTCTTCTATTTATATGGAGAAGCATGAGAGAGCGTCAGTTGGTTACGAGTTTGGCGTTCCGAGAAGTGAGGCATCACTTTAATTACGGCGTTATTAACGTAACAGAAAATGGTGGAACCATTCAAATGTAGAACAGAGAATCAGTAAACATAGTCAAAGGCCAAATTTACAGGCTGTTCAAGTTCAAGGTTTGAATGTGGAAACAACACTTAACAGTGGTGACATCAGGTATACAGCTATTTTACTCAAGTGCAAAGTTATTTCGATGGTGAATTCAAAAAATGTCTTTCTCTTCTTCCTCCTCAAGTTCAGTCGAAAAAGACATTTTTGGGGGGCAATTTGTTAGCCTGTAATTTCGACAGGCTTCATTAAAGATGGTCAACATGGCCTGACTTATATTTATTTCACAAAGACCATATTATTTCGACAAAGAAAATGGTCAGGCGCAAGGTAAACTCGACAAGTTTCCAGAGAAGCAAAAGCAAGAGAGAGGAAAATCGACACAGGCTTTCGACAGACAGAAAACAGAGCAGTTATGCGTTGAAGACTAGCAGTTGGTCGAAGCGTGATAGAGCGGTTTTGGTCGAAAGTAGGAGCGATTACTTGGCCGAAAGTAGGAGTAGTTACTTATTTTCAAATTGTTAGGCAGTTACTTAGTTCGAATTTCCCCCTCTTTTCCTTTGTATAAATAACTGTTTCTGAGAAGAAACAGGGGTCGCAAAATCACAATACACACCCGATTCCTGAAACTCTAACTTCCAAGCCAGAGCGAAAAACGAGTGGAAGAATCGCTGTACGTGATCGTGTACCATTTTTATGATTCAATGCAATTTGTTCTTCTTTTCTTTACAATTCACGCACCATTTACTGCTTCTTTTCTTTTCAATTCTGTTAATCATTTCCAAATCGTCCCCTCTTCTACATTTTCTGAAACAAAAACTTTTGCAATTCAAAGGCAATTGCTTTGAGATTTTTCTAGTTTGATCTCACAAACCTTCTAATAAAACTAGTGATTGTTTGCTAAAAACACCAGCAAACACCATGTCTCTGGAAAATTTATTTCATTCCATTTTATTAATCTATTTGTAACTATATTTGAAGTTAATAAATTAGTTTGAACAAGAGTAGTAGTTCCTGGGAAAGATATTTGCTTAACCTTTGGATTAAGCGTATTTAACACTTTATAATAGATTCTATAGCATATTGCTATTATTTCACTACCTGGTTTAAAATTATAACCATTAGTATGTATGGTGAGCTGTATAGCATCAAGTAAATTCTTATCAGATAAAGATAAACTCAAGTTGGGAGAAACATCAAAATAAACAGGTCCATGACATAAGCTGGTTTCAATTAAAGCAGCTAAAGATGATTTGAAGTCTTTACTTCTACCATCTCTAACATATGCCATAATACTAGAGTTTAAACCTAACAGAGTTAAAGGTTTAAAAGTAATTTGAATAAGTCCAATATGAATAAAATTATAGTCCTTAAAGGGAAGTAAATCCTTTTTACTTAATAATTTTATGGTCTGAGTATTATCAGAAACTTGTATTGTTTGTTCTATGGTTTTGACAGCATAGCAGGATATAATATCAAACATACCAAATTTGTATATCTGTTTTGAAGGAACAGATGGAATTGTCCATTTATTTAATTGATCCAAATTTTTTGGATATTCAACTAATTCTTCATTTTTTATTGAATTCTCTTGATGATTATAATCATCTAGTTCCATGATAAAGCTAAGATAGTTGTGGTTAGCCGACTAACAGAATCAGACCTTAATAAACTAGTTGAACTTATGAACTTATTATATTCTCAACATCTTATCTGTCATCTTTGCAAACAGTAAAACTGTTTAACTATCGACCCGCAGGGATAGAAGGATTTCTCCCAAATCAAAGATGTCAAATGTTTTTAGCAAAAATTTTCTTTTATGGAAAATCATCTTTACTATCCCAACCTCTGGGAAAAATGATGATATAAAGAAGAAAACACTAAAAACATCTTTTGTTTTAGAAAACACAAAAAGATGTTGCTAACATATTAAGTTCATACCAAGAACCAGTTTACATGGCACTGATACCATGCAAACGACTTACCACAACTAATTATTTAGCTAGTAATTGTCATTAAAATATTACCTTAAAGGAAAGGGGGGAAGAGAGTGCACTTCAATGGAAGACTTGAAAAAAAAGAGTAATGGAAGAGAGGGTATATCTAAGAGGAGAAAATTTTATTGTTTTTTTTTTAAACTTGTCTTACAACTGAGGCAGGTATGCCTTATATAGAAATAAATGCTTACTATTTAAGCTGGTAAAGGGCTACTATTACATTAGGTAGCCGGTAAACAAAATACGCTATTAATGCCGGGTACTCTTTGTGGGCCCCATAGGCACATTAATAATGAATACAAACGACAAAAATTAAAAAACAAATAGTAAAAAGCATAATATTGCTTTTGACTTAATTGTCTCCAACGACTTACCACAACTAATTATTTAGCTGGTAATTGACATTAAAATATTACCTTAAAGGAAAGGGAGGAAGAGAGTGCACTTCAACGGAAGACTTGAAAAAAAAGAGTAATGGAAGAGAGGGTATATCTAAGAGGAGAAGATTTTATTGTTTTTTAAGCTTATGTTACAACTGAGGCAGCTATGCCTTATATAGAAATAAAGGCTTACTATTTAAGCCGGTAAAGGGCTACTATTACATTAGGTAGCCGGTAAACAAGGCGACAAAATACACTATTAATGCCGGGTACTCTTTGTGGGCCCCATAGGCACATTAATAATGAATACAAACGACAAAAATTAAAAAGCAAATAGTAAAAAGCATAATATTGCTTTTGACTTAATTGTCTCCACGGGATTCTTCATCATGACTTGGCAAAAATCATTGTTTTGATGATGTCATGGCTTGCATCTTCATTGTTGTCCTTTTCCTTTTTTGGTTTGCTGAGTCATTGACTGAATCATTGCATCCCAAAAATCTTCGGGAGTTGAGTTTTCTTCGTCCTGAGATTCTCCGGCCAAGCAATGAAATGCATTTGAGTCCATTGAACCCTGTGATGAGCTAGTCTTCATAGAAACATCTTCCTTTTTAACTTGGAAAGTTTTAAAGAATTGATTTTTCATATGGTCAAAAGTTCTGACCATAATTTGCTCTTCAGTCTCATTTGGGTGAATTTTTTGG
Organism: Astragalus glycyphyllos; assembly: GCA_963573325.1. NCBI lineage: Eukaryota > Viridiplantae > Streptophyta > Magnoliopsida > Fabales > Fabaceae > Astragalus > Astragalus glycyphyllos. The sequence goes on along the minus strand of OY754312.1, from coordinate 50,892,066 downwards.
AAATAATTTTTTAGATTGGCTATTGAAAGCTCTTGAGAACTTTGTTCTTTGTTTTACATTGATCATCAGCTATTGTTGTTTCGATCCTGGCCTCCGTGTATTGAAGGTCTTCAGTAGTCATCCTACTCCACCATTTGTAGAAGAAATTTCTTCTAAGAACAGGGATATTGTGATTATCCTGAGCTATGGTAATAGTCCATCTCCATATCCATGGGATCTGGAATTTAATAAAATATAAACACGGACCTTGTCCTGTAATCATTTTAGAAGCATTCTTCAAAATTAAGGGGCTATGATTGCACCAATTATCATATAAGTCTAGTAATCCCTCTGGTAAAACATCCAGAGAAGGGCCATATTTTACCCACCAATTATAAAACCAATTTGGTATAGGCCTATCAATTACTTCTGGATTGATACTAAAGAACCAAGAATGCTTGTTCTTTGGATTTTGATAATAGAAAGCTAATGAAAAAGCTTGGATATAATCCCAATAGTTAAAATATACATATTTTCCTTCGGCAATTTTTATTGCCTTTTCTCCATTAGGATTTAATTCCCATTCTCTGGGTGACAGTATCTTATTGATATGGCACTTGCTGAAGTTTATAAAACTTTCTGGATTATTGTTTTGGTGGTGATGGGTAATTGTCACTGATTCAGTGGCTAATAATAATATTTCCAAATGGGGTCTAGACTTACCATAGAGTCCAAGATATCCTCTTGATTCGAGGTATCTTGTTTTGATTGACCACCCATTATTAGGGGCCAAATTTATGTCTTCTTCTTCGACATACATAATGTCTTCTATAACAGGGTTTTAAAAATACTCTGTTACTTCATGGGGTTCATTAACCGTTGCCTCTTTGTAAGATGGCATTTTATTTGATGAGGAAGAAGGAATATCTTCTTTCCTTGGGGGCGCAGGCAATTGCTGCAAATTTCTCGTCCTATGGACTGTAGTCCATTCCCTTATTAAAGGAATGTTTGTCTCTTGATAAGGAAACATATTGTTGCTCCGGCCACGGCCACAGCCACGGCCATCGCCACGACCTCTTCCCCTATTGGGGGTATTCATTCACCCTGCAGGAATTCACGGGTTAAATTGTCAGCAAGAGAATTATTTTCTCCTTTAATATATTGAATATCAAATTCAAAAACTGATAATTGGGCTTGCCAATTTGCAAAAATTTGTTTTGCTACAAGATTTTTAACATCTTTTTCAATAATTGATTTAGCTGAACTACAATCAATTCTTAGCAAAAATTTTTGATTTAATAAATCATCCTGAAATTTAGAAATACATTTAATAATGGAGAGCATTTCTTTTTTAATAGTCGAATATTTTGACTGTGTTGGATTCCACTTTCCAGATGAGAATCTTACTAATATCTCCTTATTGTTATCTGGAATAACCTGTTTTAAGATACCTCCATATCCTATATTTGAGGCATCTGTTTCAACTATTTTGAAAAACTTTGGATTTGCTAAATTCAAACAAGGCAGACATTTGACCTTATTTTTAGGTCTTTGAACAGCTAGGAAATGTTCTTCTATCCAAGGTCCTGGATTTTTTCTAAGTCTACTGTAAAGGATAACTGTATCCTGTGATAGATTTTCATAATAATCAGAAATATAATTTAATCTTCCTAGAAATCTTTGAAGCTGTTTCTTATCGGTAATGATGCTGGGAAATTTTGAAGCAAATTCTATGTTTCCGCTGATAGGAACAATTGTTCCTTGATCTTTTTCATGGCCCAAAAACCTTGTCTTTGTTTGGAATAATTTCATTTTAGGGGCAGATAAAACTAGACCATTATGTCTAACTAAATTTTTGAAAATTTTTAAATGTTTCAAGTGTTGGTCTATGGATTTTGAGAAGACTAACACGTCATCAATATAAACAACCATGAAATCGGAGTAAGGATTAAAAATATCATTCATGATATTTTGGAATTCAGAAGGAGCATTTTTAAGCCCAAAAGGAAGGACATTCCATTCAAAGTGTCCAAAAGGGACTGTAAAAGCCGTTTTGTATCTATCAGATTCATTGATCTGTATTTGCCAATATCCTGATTTCATATCAAACTTTGAAAAGATCAAAGCATCATTAAGTCTATCTAATAAATCTTTTTTATTAGGAATCGGATATCTTATCCATTTTAAAACCTTATTAAGAGGTTTGTAGTTAATAACTAATCTGGGAACACCTCGTTCCTGTTCAGCATTCTTATTGACATAATAAGCTGTGCAACTCCAAGGTGATTTGGATTTTCTAATCAAACCTTTTTCTAAAAGAGTGTTGATCTCCTATTTACAAAGATCAAGATATTCTTGATTCATTTGGGCTGGTCTAGCCTTAGTAGGAATCTGACTTTCATTGAAGTCATCTACGTAGGGTAGAAAAACGATGTGTTACTTTCTATTCCAAAAAGCATTAGGTAGATCATTACATACATCTGTCTTGAACTGTTGTTCAATAATTTTAATTTGTCTTCTAGTCTCATCTTTATTAAGATGGTCATTAATATTGAAAATATTCATTTCACTTTTAAGAAAACATAATTGTTTTGCTTTATTGAGGAGAATATCTTTAACTTCATTTAACATCCTAGTTTGAGGATCGGTAATAAATTCAAAAATAATTTTCTTATTATTAATAATGGTAGTAATACCACTTTGATCAATATTTGTCATAGGCATGATATTATGCATAAAGGGAGTTCCTAGTATAATTCTATGTGTCAAATTTTTGACTAAAATAAACGATGTTGGTAAACATATACCTTGACTGCAAATATGTGCGTTTGATAGTTTATAATTAACTTGTAATTTATCTCCACCAGCCTGGGTTAGGGCTTGTGTGGTTTTTGAAAAATATTTAGTAGGGACAATTCCCTCTTGTATGCAATTAAGATCAGCTCCACTATCTATTAGAGTTATTTCGTTTTCCAAAATAAAATTTCTGCTAACAACTAGAGTTATTTTGACAAACCATTTTTGTGATGATACCCTATCTAAAAGAGATAAATAGTTATTGCCAGTGGAAGTGATTTCTTCTGCATTAGAAGGGATTCCCTCAATTTGTTTTGGAATTTCTAATAAAGAGATTCTTTGGGATAAGATATTATTATCTTTTTTAATCTGAGATATTTCAGATTTTAAGAGATTTATTTCTCTTTTCAAATCCATAGTAGAAACAGGTGTTTCTTTAATGTTGGATTGCCTAAATCTTGATAATACCTCACTTATTTGGTAAGGTGCCTCTATAATTAGAGGAGGTTCTTTCTTCGCATTTTCCTTTATTAGGAAATTGATCATTTTTCTTTTCAGATCATTATCTGAAATAGTTTCTAAAGCCTTTAAGGCTTCATCTTGTTCTGCTTTAAGAACATTTAATCCATTCATATCAACAATGGATTTCCAATAATTTAATTCATTTCATTGACAATCATTATTGTCAGTAGAAGAAGACTCCGAAGAGGTATCATTGATAACCTTTATATCTTCATTTGAAGATTCTAATTCTTATTCAGAACTAATTAATAAGACTTTTTCCAATTGGGTCCTTAATTGGTCGTCCTCAATGTCATTCAGGGCTTTTTTGGTCCAACATTGATTGGCATAATTTCCCACCTTGCCGCATTTATGGCAAGTAATGTCTAATTTTTTGGCTTTTCTTTTGCCTTTGCTTTGGAAGGGCTTATCCTTGGGCCTATTTTTATAATAATTCCTTTTGTACTTCTTCTTTTGAGGAGATTTATAAAATCCACTTGTCTTGTCTTTATTCTTTTTATAAAACCTATTATTAATAGTCCTTTGTTTCTTATCCTTTAATCCTGGAGGCTTATCTATATCAAAAGCAAATTGTTCACAAAACTCACCTAATTGGTGTCTTTCAGATAACTTTTGCTTTTTTAATTGATTTTTCAGCTTTATGTCATTGCATAGAGCTAATCCTTCGTTGATACAAGTACTAATAATTTGACCATAGGTCAGATCAGCATAATTAATATTAATGCCATCATTTTTCATCCTCAAAGACTGTCTGATTTTTTCAGCAAAAAGATAAGGTAGACCATCTACAAATTTAGACTTCCAGGGATAAGAATCAGGGTTATTTAACTGAAAAACCCTTGACAAGAGAGTATCTTTATACCATCTAAAATGGGTTAAAGAGGGACATCTTAAATTCTGAAGGAGAGTTTGTAATTTTTCTCCTATAGGAATATTGGTTCCTACAAAATGTTGTAAGATGGAAAGACATAAGGTATATACAGCATCTTCCTCACCAGTGGTGGAAGTAATATTGCTAGTACTTTCTTCAATTTTAATTTCTTTCTTATGAGAGAGAATTTCTTTCTTTTGGGTTTCCGTGAGATAATGATCCCACCAGCCTCTTAATTGGCCAACAAAACCAGTAGCTATAAAAGATGCTATGGAACTGTCAAAGTTCCCATGCTGTTTACAAACAGAGGAATACATAATCATTCTATGTATAGTATCTATAATCTGTTTATCATTTAAACCATCAATATGCCACTCATAAATGGCTTTACCAGAATAAGATTTCTGATATGGCTCATTTTCTTCAAAAAGAAGGTCTTGAGGAGAAGGCCTTTTATAATAATACTTCTCTATGGATTTAGAAGTATATATTGGATTAATATTATCTTCTTTATTAATATCTTGATTATTAAACATTCTAGTCAATTCGTCAATATTATTGATACTTTCACTCTCTTCTGAACTATTTTCAGAAGTATCTAAATTATCCTTTTGAGATAAAACATTCAATTTTAAATCCTTTAATTTTTGTTCTAAAATACGAGTAAACTCAGTATTATTGTCCTCCATTCTAAAACCTTCTACTAATAGGGGAGGTTGAATTATGGGAGTTTCAGTAATTATAGGGGCTTTTGGTTCACCTGTTTGTTCCAAAATTAATTTTTGTTGAGAAATTTGTTTTTCAATCATGTCTTTTAGAAATAATAAATCCTTTTCAAGAGAAACAAATTGTTCTCCTAAACAGATAAGAAAAGCATTTGTATAATTCTGGGATCTAACTATAGAATTTAATTCCCTGATAGTAACATGGTTACTTTCTATTTTTTGCAAAGTGAGAAAAGCATTAGCCTCAGCATTTTGGCCTAAAATAATAGTTTGTTTAGGAGGAAAAAGGGAACTGATTTTTTCTCCTTTAGTGGTCTCCCACATTTTTGATTGAAGAACTAAAATTTCATTTTTAATCTTATTATTAAAATAATTTACAAACCATTTAACAAAAGGAATATAATTGAGTTATAGTTAATTCTTCATAATAATCTTCTTTGAACCTATTAAGTTCAGGGGGTGAGAACTTTTTAAAATACCATTGTCTAAATTGGGTATTTCTATCATGTTGGAACTCATTATTAATGAGTTCTCTCATCTTGCTCCCTGGGGAGAAGTCTATGAGTTCTGTCATCATAAATGAAAACTCATCTCTGATTGAGTAGGTGATTCTCTACTCTGGGATTGATTTTTCTGATAAATTCCATGGGGAATTTTATTTTCACTAATTCTTATATTTTCTACTGTCTCTATTTCTTCTATTGGGTGAGAACTAGAGGCTCTATTTAATTCAGTGGGAGTTGTATAAAACTCACTAACTGAATGTCTTTCTGAAAGACTTCTAGGAATTCCAATAATTCTTTTGGTGTTAAATTTTATTTCTATGTCCCCTTCATTAGTCTCAATTATTTGATCTATATCCCTATTTAGGATAGGTTCAGGTTCTACAGCCTGGGGTAAAGACCATGTGTTAGCCTGTAATTTCGACAGGCTTCATTAAAGATGGTCAACATGGCCTGACTTATATTTATTTCACAAAGACCATATTATTTCGACAAAGAAAATGGTCAGGCGCAAGGTAAACTCGACAAGTTTCCAGGGAAGCAAAAGCAAGAGAGAGGAAAATCGACACAGGCTTTCGACAGACAGAAAACAGAGCAGTTATGCGTTGAAGACTAGCAGTTGGTCGAAGCGTGATAGAGCGGTTTTGGTCGAAAGTAGGAGCGGTTACTTGGCCGAAAGTAGGAGCAGTTACTTATTTTCAAATTGTTAGGCAGTTACTTAGTTCGAATTTCCCCCTCTTTTCCTTTGTATAAATAACTGTTTCTGAGAAGAAACAGGGGTCGCAAAATCACAATACACACCCGATTCCTGAAACTCTAACTTCCAAGCCAGAGCGAAAAACGAGTGGAAGAATCGCTGTACGTGATCGTGTACCATTTTTATGATTCAATGCAATTTGTTCTTCTTTTCTTTACAATTCACGCACCATTTACTGCTTCTTTTCTTTTCAATTCTGTTAATTATTTGCAAATCGTCCCCTCTTCTACATTTTCTAAAACAAAAACTTTTGCAATTCAAAGGCAATTGCTTTGAGATTTTTCTAGTTTGATCTCACAAACCTTCTAATAAAACTAGTGATTGTTTGCTAAAAACACCAGCAAACAAATTGGCACGCCCAGTGGGACGTTGCCTTTGATTTTGTTCATTTTCATACTCTCTTATTTGTATTCGCTGTTGTATGCACTTAAGAAGTGGTAAAATGGTTCGTTCTGGTACGAATAATGCATCTAGGTCCAACCCTGTGGTTTCACAAGGGCAAGGGACAACAATGGATTCTGCAAACATTAGCGCAGGACCATCATCGTCGATAACCGTTCCTTCATTATCAATGACTAATGTTGGTTCAACGCAGTCAGAAATGGCATCTCTGCCTATGTCTTTGCCGTTAAGTGCAGGGCTTCGTAGCCCTTACATGGCAATGGGAAACGGTTTAGACCCACGTTTGAATAACGTGCATCTACCCCCATTTCCTCTGGGAATGCATGGCATGCCTACTGGAATGCCACATATTTCGACCTTTTCCCCTACACATGTCTCCTCTGAGAGTGTTTTTGGTCGAAATCCCCCAGCATTAACCAATACGTCTTTGTTGGCCTTAAGACAGCAAGTAGACGAGAGTAATCACGATATGGTTAATATGCTTACCCAACAAATTGGTACAGTTTTCAATCCATTGATTCAAAATACCAATAACAGTTACCAAATGTTGGCAAATCAGATGAGTAGGATTGCAGACTTTTTTGGGGTTCCAGCGGTTAATAATAGGCACGTTCCTATTATTGCGGGTAATGCGTCGCCAGTTAACCCCCAAGAAGCAGTTGCAGTCGAAGCATCGACAGTTGTAGGCGAACTACAAGGGGCAGTAAACCACATCCCCGAAGTAGTTTTGGTAAATAGACACCAGAACGCTGATGAAGTTGTTCGACAAGTGCAACAACACAATGTTGGCGCAGAAAACAATATAGCTGCTTTAGTCGAAACTATTTTGGCGCAAAATGGCCTTAACATAGGTTTACAAAGGCCTAACTTCGTATCACCATTATGTGAATATGTATTACAAACTGAGTTACCAAGGGGATGGAAAGTTCCCAAGTTTACTAAGTTTGGTGGTGATACAAATGAGTCCACAGTCGAACACATTGCTCGTTTCTTGACTGAGGCTGGGGATTTAGCACAAAATGAGAATTTGAAGATGAAATATTTTCCAAATTCTCTAACTAAAAATGCTTTCACTTGGTTCACGACCTTACCCCCTGGTTCTATGTTCACATGGGGGCAATTAGAAAAGGCATTCCATGCACAGTTTTACATGGGTCAGTCGAAAATTAGTCTTAAAGAATTGGCTAGTGTTCGGCGCAAAATGCCTGAAACTATTGATGATTACTTAAACAGATTTAGGCTGTTGAAATCTCGTTGCTTCACACAAGTCCCTGAACATGAGCTTGTCGAAATGGCTGCTGGCGGCCTTGATTACTCAATTAGAAAGAAATTAGACACATCTCATTTGCGAGATATGGCTCATTTGGCTGATAGAGTTCGACAAGTTGAAAGGCTTAGAGAAGAAAAATCTAGGTCGAATAGATATCATAAAAAAGAGAAAGTGGCATATGTCGAAGAAGAATTCGATGTTACATATAGTAATGTTGAGGAAGAGGAGATAGACGTGGCTGAACTTAAGCCTGGTCCTCCTTATACCTGTAAATTATTAAGGCCTGCGAATGGGAATAACCCTGTAGAGCCTAAGAATGATAGATTTATGCCTAAGACTTATACTTTTGATGTTACTAAATGTGATGAAATTTTTGATCTTTTAGTAACTGATAGTCAAATATTAGTGCCTAAAGGCCTTAAAATACCAACTCATGACCAAAGAAAGAAAAAGGGTTATTGTAAGTTCCATAATTTTTTGGGACATAACACTGACCGTTGTGTGCTCTTCAGGGATATTGTGCAAAAAGCAGTTGACGAAGGAAGACTCAAATTTGCGGACAAGAAAATGAAAGCTCCTATGCAGATTGATGTTGATCCGTTGCCTAAGGCTGAAGCTATGTATTCTGAACCTGTCGAAGCTGATGTAGGCATGGTGGATGCTCAAATGGCAGATCCTCCTAAGTGTGTCAAGACTGCCACCGAGAAATTAAAAGGTTTTATGTATGCTGAAGGTAAGAAACAGGAGGTGACCCTAAAAGAATATGATGGGAAGATACACGCTGTGTATCCAAAGGCTGAGGAAGAATTGATAGATTTCCTCAATCGGTGTAAGTGGAATAACTCTGAAGTTATGCTTTGCCCAAGGTGCAGTGCTGTCTTCGATAAAGAAGCAGCTAAAGCTGTCGAAGGTTATCAGGATCAACAACAACGTAAAAGAAAATGGCTTGATAACAGGCCAAAATTTGACTTTGCAAAAGGAGATCTTCCTGGCTATGAGAAGTCCTCAGCAAAAGGGTATTTGAAGCTGTCAACAGGTAAATCCTTTGTCCCAAGTGCTAGTGCTCCTGTTGAAGCGTGGGTGTCCAATAATCAACGTGCTAAAGCTGTCAAGCTAGGTACTGATGCTATTAAGTTTAATTATAAGAATAACTATAAGGGTAAGAACCCTATGACTAGAACACAGTGGCGTCGTTACCAAAGACAACAGAAGAAGAAGGCACACTTTGACATTAACCAGGTTCCAAGTCATTTGGATAATAATCAAGCTTCACGCAGCATGATAGTGGCGAAGAGTGAGGTTCACAAAGCTGAAGTTGCCACAAAGAGGAATGCTGATGTTACTAGTCATGTGTGTGCAGCGAATAAGGCCAAAGGCAAGGCTGTGGTAACAGAAAAGCCAAGAAGGCCTGCTCTTGAAAGAATATTTCCTCCATTGTCAACAGTGAAAGAAAGAAATGCTGATTTCGACATGGATGAAGACATGGAGTCTGATTTTAATGATTCTGAAGATGATTTCGACGTTGTTTGCAATGTGGTATCAATACTGCCTCTTGAGTACGATGTTATCACAGTACCAAATGACGTTGAAGAGGATTTTACAGAGGATATGGCTCATCATAAGCCAATGTGTTACTATGTGATGAACAATGGTTGTGTCGAAGACCAAATGGCTACCTTCGAGAAGCCAGATATGAGTATGCAAAATCACTTGAAACCCCTGTATGTCCAAGCCAAAGTCAATGGTGTTGGAATTAACAAAGTGTTAGTGGATGGTGGAGCTGCAGTGAATTTGATGCCACATGGTCTTTTGAAGAAGATTGGTAAGTTCGAAACTGACCTCAGGCCACATAACATTGTTTTAAGCAACTATGAAGGCAAAACTGGCCATTCTTTGGGGGCCATTGAGGTGGATTTAATTGTTGGTTCCATAAAGAGGACTACATTGTTCTTAGTGATAGCCTCTAAAGCAAATTTTAATTTACTCCTTGGTAGAGAGTGGATCCATGGAGTTGGTGCTGTCCCTTCAACTTTGCATCAACGTTTAGTAATGTGGCAAGAAGATGGTTTGGTAGAGTATGTTGAAGCCGATCAGAGCTACTTCCGTGCTGATGTGAACCAAGTTACCAAGGAAAATTTTGAGAAACAAATGGCGAAGATTGCGCCATGTTCATCTTCTAATGAGGCATATGTTCCTGCGGATAATGTTTTTGCCTCAGTTCATCTTGACCCAAATTATGGTTTTGTTTGGGAAAGAGAAATAATGGGAGATGATAGTGTCTATCCTGATGGTGTTTTTCGACCAACGGGGTGGAACACTGGTTCTTGAAAGTGTTCTTATGTCAGTGCCCAATGCATGGGACAAAATTACGGCTTATATGGCCGAAAACAAGTTTAAAGCGGCTATGGAGGCCGAAATTATTCAACAAACAATGGCTGTTGAAGCCAGTGAGTTACATGAAGAAAATGGCATAGTTATAGATGAAAGACTTGACTGTATCTATGATAATGATCCATTAGGTTTTGAAAAGGATCCTAGAGATTTGACAAAGCATATGCAAGCTCAAGACCCGTTAGAAGAAGTTGATTTGGGAAATGGCTCAATAAAAAGGCCAACTTATATTAGTGCAAATATTGATGCTTCTCTAAAAACCCAAGTCATTACATTGCTAAGGGAGTTCAAAGACTGCTTTGCTTGGGATTACGACGAAATGCCTGGGTTAAGTCGAGAAGTAGTGGAAATGCAATTACCAATTCGACCAGGGAAGAAACCAGTGAAGCAAGTGCCAAGAAGATTTGCTCCTCAAGTGTTGGCTAAGATCAAAGAGGAAATCGAAAGGCTATTCAGAAACAAATTCATCAGAACTGCCAGGTATGTCGAATGGTTAGCCAATATAGTTCCTGTAATAAAGAAAAATGGGACTCTTAGAGTTTGCATAGATTTTAGGGATTTAAATAATGCATCTCCCAAGGATGAATACGCAATGCCTGTGGCAGAAATGCTAATAGATTCAGCAGCAGGATTTGATTATCTTAGTATGCTTGATGGTTATTCTGGGTATAATCAAATCTTCATCGCTGAAGAGGATGTGTCAAAAACTGCTTTTAGATGTCCAGGGGCATTGGGTGTTTATGAATGGGTAGTAATGCCCTTTGGCTTAAAGAATGCTGGTGCTACATATCAGAGGGCCATGAATTCTATGTTTCATGATTTTATTGATGATTTTATGCAGTATACATAGATGATGTGGTGGTTAAATCTTCCTCAGAAAGTGGTCATTTAGACCATCTTCGCCGTTCTTTTGAAAGAATGAGGAAATATGGATTGAAATTAAATCCATTAAAATGTGCCTTTTGTGTGCGTGCAGGTGATTTCTTGGGTTTTATAGTGCACAAAAAAGGCATTGAAATCAATCAAAATAAGACTAAGGCAATTATGGAAACGAAGGCCCCTTCGACCAAAAAGGAGCTTCAGTCGTTGTTGGGAAAAATCAATTTCCTTCGAAGATTTATATCAAATCTAAGTGGCAAAACACAAGTTTTTTCGCCATTGTTAAGACTGAAGAAGGAAGAAGAATTCAAATGGGAACCAATGCATTAAGCAGCCTTTGATGAAATCAAATCTTATTTGACCAAACCACCAATTTTGTTGCCTGTTATTAAACACAAAGTGCTCAAATTGTATATAGCAGCATCTGATAGAACAATAGGTAGCATGTTAGCACAAGAGGATGATAGTGGTGTCGAAAGAGCCATTTATTACCTCAGTAGGGTCTTAAATGATGCCGAAACGAGGTACACTCCTATAGAGAAGTTGTGCCTTTGTTTGTATTTCTCGTGTACAAAGTTAAAGCAATATATAAAACCAGCTGATGTTTCTGTTTATTCGCATTTTGATGTTATTAAGCATATGCTGTCGAAACCAATAATGCATAGCCGAATTGGTAAATGGGCTTTGGCTTTGTCAGAATACAACTTAACTTATCAACCTCTAAAATCAATTAAAGGACAAGTGGTTGCTGATTTCATAGTAGACCATTCTGTTGTGGAAGAAACATTAAGTTTTGTAGACATATATCCTTGGAGGTTGTACTTTGATGGTTCAAGCCATAAACATGGAGTTGGGATTGGTATTTTAATAATATCTCCTACTAACATTCCAACGAAGTATAAGTTTAAAATTCGAGATGTTTGCTCCAATAATGAGGCTGAGTATGAGGCTTTAATAGTAGGCCTTGAAATCTTACTTGAGCTGGGGGCAAGTCATGTCGAAATAAAAGGTGACTCTGAGTTGGTTGTCAAACAATTGACAAGAGAGTACAAATGCATTAAAGAGCACCTTATCAGATACTTTGTTGTTGCCAATGCTTTGTTAAAAAGATTTGAGTCTGTTCACTTAGAACATTTACCACGAATTGATAATCAAGTGGCAAATGAATTGGCACAAATTGCTTCAGGCTATAAAGTTTCAAAACAAAGCCTGGAAGAGTTGATTGAAATAAAGGATAAACTCATTTCTGATGACTATTCTTCGTCACTATTGTCAACACCAACAACTGGGGGGGCAACAGATGCGAACGCAAACGAGGAACTAGTCGTTGTCGAAAAACGTTGATTTTTTGGTGATTTTGACTTAGCAGAAATTTTTGCTCTTGACAATATGACCAATAATGGTTGGCGAAAGCCTATTGCGGAATATTTGCAAAATCCCACAAGAAATACCAATAAAAAGGTAAAATACAGAGCTTTGAGCTATGTGATAATTGGAAACGAATTGTTTAAAAAGACTCCTGAAGGAGTACTATTAAAATGTCTTAGTGAAAATGAGGCATATTTAGCAGTCTCTGATACACATAGTGGAGCATGTGGTTCACACCAAGTAGGCCACAAAATGAAGTGGTTATTATTTCGACAAGGAATGTATTGGCCAACTATGCTGAAAGATTGCATAGAATTTGCTAAGGGATGCCAAGAGTGTCAAAAGCATGCTGGGATACAACATGTACCTGCAAATGAATTACATGCCATAGTCAAACCTTGGCCATTTAGAGGTTGGGCTCTAGATGTGATTGGAGAGATAAAGCCAACTTCGTCGAAAGGCCATAGATATATCCTTGTGGGAATTGATTACTTCACCAAATGGGTCGAAGCTATACCTTTAGCCAATGTTGATCAAGAAGCAGTGATAAGGTTTATTCAAAATCATATCATTTATAGGTTTGGAATTCCAGAAACCATTACTACAGATCAAGGATCAGTTTTCACTGGTAGAAAAATGGTAGAGTTTGCTTCTGAAATTGGTTTTAAGTTATTAACTTCGACACCATATTATGCGCAAGCCAATGGTCAAGTAGAAGCTGCCAATAAATTTATTATTAATTTGATTAAAAAACATGTTGGGCAGAAACCAAAAAATTGGCATAATACCCTTGATCAAGCATTATGGGCTTGTCGAAATTCACCCAAAGAATCTATCAACACTACTCCTTATAGGCTAACATTTGGACACGATGCAGTGTTGCCTGTTGAAATTTGTCTACAATCAACAAGAATTCAAAGACAGTGGGAGATTCCCTCTGATTATTATTGGAATATGATGCTTGATGAATTGGTTGATTTAGACGAAGAAAGGTTAGTAGCTTTAGATATGCTTATCCGACAGAAAGAGAGGGTAGCTAAAACTTATAACAAAAAGGTTAAGTCTAAAACCTTTGATCCAGGTGATCTAGTGTGGAAGGTCCTATTGCCTATAGATAAAAAAGATAGAGTTTTTGGTAAGTGGTCCCCAAGTTGGGAAGGACCATTTAAAATTTTACAAGTTTATTCAAACGGCGCATATGAGGTCGAAGAGATTGGCGCTGATGAAAGAATTTTGCGTATAAATGGTAAATACTTGAAAAAGTATAAGCCAACGTTGCACGAAGTTAAAATAACGCTGGAATAAATATAAAGAAAGCGTAAAAACATGGCATTTAAGTTGCCAGAACATTGTCGAAAGCACAGAATAAAATTACTCAAGAATAAAATGGAAGAAATTTCATTATAATGTTGCCAAGTTACATGTGCCAAAGGAGGCATTCGTGAATTACATAATGCCGAAAGGGTAAATAAACTAGGCATAAATAAAACGCTGAATTGCAGTTGGTCCTTTACGACCAAGTAACTTCTCTTTTAGGTGGTCTTCTTCGACCACGTTGTCGCTTCCCGTCGTTCGGGGGGTCATTCTTTCGTCTGCGCGTTAGGCTTGTAAGCCTTTCAACAGGGCGTTTCCTTGCTTGGTAAACCTCAGGAAGCCCTTCAGAGAGAAGATATTGACGTCCCCAAGGAAGACAGTCATCATCAAGGCAAAACACCTGATGAATCTTCCTGCTCCCACTTTGAGTCTCCCGCATAAACTCAGAAAGTTGCAAAATCAAGTGACATAAAGAAAAAAGGAGCAAAGCCATAATTCGCAGAGATCAAAAACCATCACTTTGAATCTCCAGGCAACCTCACTGCAATTATGAGGGATGAGGTTACGCGGAAGACTCAAAGCAAAGGGAATGAGCCTGGAACGGGAAAGGAAAAAGAAGAAAATCATGGAGTGGTGAAGATGAGAAACAAAACTCTTCTATTTATAAGGAGAAGCATGAGAGAGCGTCAGTTGGTTACGAGTTTGGCGTTCCGAGAAGTGAGGCATCACTTTAATTACGGCGTTATTAACGTAACAGAAAATGGTGGAACCATTCAAATGTAGAACAGAGAATCAGTAAACATAGTCAAAGGCCAAATTTACAGGCTGTTCAAGTTCAAGGTTTGAATGTGGACACAACACTTAACAGTGGTGACATCAGGTATACAGCTATTTTACTCAAGTGCAAAGTTATTTCGATGGTGAATTCAAAAAATGTCTTTCTCTTCTTCCTCCTCAAGTTCAGTCGAAAAAGACATTTTTGGGGGGCAATTTGTTAGCCTGTAATTTCGACAGGCTTCATTAAAGATGGTCAACATGGCCTGACTTATATTTATTTCACAAAGACCATATTATTTCGACAAAGAAAATGGTCAGGCGCAAGGTAAACTCGACAAGTTTCCAGGGAAGCAAAAGCAAGAGAGAGGAAAATCGACACAGGCTTTCGACAGACAGAAAACAGAGCAGTTATGCGTTGAAGACTAGCAGTTGGTCGAAGCGTGATAGAGCGGTTTTGGTCGAAAGTAGGAGCGGTTACTTGGCCGAAAGTAGGAGCAGTTACTTATTTTCAAATTGTTAGGCAGTTACTTAGTTCGAATTTCCCCCTCTTTTCCTTTGTATAAATAACTGTTTCTGAGAAGAAACAGGGGTCGCAAAATCACAATACACACCCGATTCCTGAAACTCTAACTTCCAAGCCAGAGCGAAAAACGAGTGGAAGAATCGCTGTACGTGATCGTGTACCATTTTTATGATTCAATGCAATTTGTTCTTCTTTTCTTTACAATTCACGCACCATTTACTGCTTCTTTTCTTTTCAATTCTGTTAATCATTTGCAAATTGTCCCCTCTTCTACATTTTCTGAAACAAAAACTTTTGCAATTCAAAGGCAATTGCTTTGAGATTTTTCTAGTTTGATCTCACAAACCTTCTAATAAAACTAGTGATTGTTTGCTAAAAACACCAGCAAACAAATTGGCACGCCCAGTGGGACGTTGCCTTTGATTTTGTTCATTTTCATACTCTCTTATTTGTATTCGCTGTTGTATGCACTTAAGAAGTGGTAAAATGGTTCGTTCTGGTACGAATAATGCATCTAGTTCCAACCCTGTGGTTTCACAAGGGCAAGGGACAACAATGGATTCTGCAAACATTAGCGCAGGACCATCATCGTCGATAACCGTTCCTTCATTATCAATGACTAATGTTGGTTCAACGCAGTCAGAAATGGCATCTCTGCCTATGTCTTTGCCGTTAAGTGCAGGGCTTCATAGCCCTTACATGGCAATGGGAAACGGTTTAGACCCACGTTTGAATAACGTGCATCTACCCCCATTTCCTCTGGGAATGCATGGCATGCCTACTGGAATGCCACATATTTCGACCTTTTCCCCTACACATGTCTCCTCTGAGAGTGTTTTTGGTCGAAATCCCCCAGCATTAACCAATACGTCTTTGTTGGCCTTAAGACAGCAAGTAGACGAGAGTAATCACGATATGGTTAATATGCTTACCCAACAAATTGGTACAGTTTTCAATCCATTGATTCAAAATACCAATAACAGTTACCAAATGTTGGCAAATCAGATGAGTAGGATTGCAGACTTTTTTGGGGTTCCAGCGGTTAATAATAGGCACGTTCCTATTATTGCGGGTAATGCGTCGCCAGTTAACCCCCAAGAAGCAGTTGCAGTCGAAGCGTCGACAGTTGTAGGCGAACTACAAGGGGCAGTAAACCACGTCCCCGAAGTAGTTTTGGTAAATAGACACCAGAACGCTGATGAAGTTGTTCGACAAGTGCAACAACACAATGTCGGCGCAGAAAACAATATAGCTGCTTTAGTCGAAACTATTTTGGCGCAAAATGGCCTTAACATAGGTTTACAAAGGCCTAACTTCGTATCACCATTATGTGAATATGTATTACAAACTGAGTTACCAAGGGGATGGAAAGTTCCCAAGTTTACTAAGTTTGGTGGTGATACAAATGAGTCCACAGTCGAACACATTGCTCGTTTCTTGACTGAGGCTGGGGATTTAGCACAAAATGAGAATTTGAAGATGAAATATTTTCCAAATTCTCTAACTAAAAATGCTTTCACTTGGTTCACGACCTTACCCCCTGGTTCTATGTTCACATGGGGGCAATTAGAAAAGGCATTCCATGCACAGTTTTACATGGGTCAGTCGAAAATTAGTCTTAAAGAATTGGCTAGTGTTCGGCGCAAAATGCCTGAAACTATTGATGATTACTTAAACAGATTTAGGCTGTTGAAATCTCGTTGCTTCACACAAGTCCCTGAACATGAGCTTGTCGAAATGGCTGCTGGCGGCCTTGATTACTCAATTAGAAAGAAATTAGACACATCTCATTTGCGAGATATGGCTCATTTGGCTGATAGAGTTCGACAAGTTGAAAGGCTTAGAGAAGAAAAATCTAGGTCGAATAGATATCATAAAAAAGAGAAAGTGGCATATGTCGAAGAAGAATTCGATGTTACATATAGTAATGTTGAGGAAGAGGAGATAGACGTGGCTGAACTTAAGCCTGGTCCTCCTTATACCTGTAAATTATTAAGGCCTGCGAATGGGAATAACCCTGTAGAGCCTAAGAATGATAGATTTATGCCTAAGACTTATACTTTTGATGTTACTAAATGTGATGAAATTTTTGATCTTTTAGTAACTGATGGTCAAATATTAGTGCCTAAAGGCCTTAAAATACCAACTCATGACCAAAGAAAGAAAAAGGGTTATTGTAAGTTCCATAATTTTTTGGGACATAACACTGACCGTTGTGTGCTCTTCAGGGATATTGTGCAAAAAGCAGTTGACGAAGGAAGACTCAAATTTGCGGACAAGAAAATGAAAGCTCCTATGCAGATTGATGTTGATCCGTTGCCTAAGGCTGAAGCTATGTATTCTGAACCTGTCGAAGCTGATGTAGGCATGGTGGATGCTCAAATGGCAGATCCTCCTAAGTGTGTCAAGACTGCCACCGAGAAATTAAAAGGTTTTATGTATGCTGAAGGTAAGAAACAGGAGGTGACCCTAAAAGAATATGATGGGAAGATACACGCTGTGTATCCAAAGGCTGAGGAAGAATTGATAGATTTCCTCAATCGGTGTAAGTGGAATAACTCTGAAGTTATGCTTTGCCCAAGGTGCAGTGCTGTCTTCGATAAAGAAGCAGCTAAAGTTGTCGAAGGTTATCAGGATCAACAACAACGCAAAAGAAAATGGCTTGATAACAGGCCAAAATTTGACTTTGCAAAAGGAGATCTTCCTGGCTATGAGAAGTCCTCAGCAAAAGGGTATTTGAAGCTGTCAACAGGTAAATCCTTTGTCCCAAGTGCTAGTGCTCCTGTTGAAGCGTGGGTGTCCAATAATCAACGTGCTAAAGCTGTCAAGCCAGGTACTGATGCTATTAAGTTTAATTATAAGAATAACTATAAGGGTAAGAACCCTATGACTAGAACACAGTGGCGTCGTTACCAAAGACAACAGAAGAAGAAGGCACACTTTGACATTAACCAGGTTCCAAGTCATTTGGATAATAATCAAGCTTCACGCAGCATGATAGTGGCGAAGAGTGAGGTTCACAAAGCTGAAGTTGCCACAAAGAGGAATGCTGATGTTACTAGTCATGTGTGTGCAGCGAATAAGGCCAAAGGCAAGGCTGTGGTAACAGAAAAGCCAAGAAGGCCTGCTCTTGAAAGAATATTTCCTCCATTGTCAACAGTGAAAGAAAGAAATGCTGATTTCGACATGGATGAAGACATGGAGTCTGATTTTAATGATTCTGAAGATGATTTCGACGTTGTTTGCAATGTGGTATCAATACTGCCTCTTGAGTACGATGTTATCACAGTACCAAATGACGTTGAAGAGGATTTTACAGAGGATATGTCTCATCATAAGCCAATGTGTTACTATGTGATGAACAATGGTTGTGTCGAAGACCAAATGGCTACCTTCGAGAAGCCAGATATGAGTATGCAAAATCACTTGAAACCCCTGTATGTCCAAGCCAAAGTCAATGGTGTTGGAATTAACAAAGTGTTAGTGGATGGTGGAGCTGCAGTGAATTTGATGCCACATGGTCTTTTGAAGAAGATTGGTAAGTTCGAAACTGACCTCAGGCCACATAACATTGTTTTAAGCAACTATGAAGGCAAAACTGGCCATTCTTTGGGGGCCATTGAGGTGGATTTAATTGTTGGTTCCATAAAGAGGACTACATTGTTCTTAGTGATAGCCTCTAAAGCAAATTTTAATTTACTCCTTGGTAGAGAGTGGATCCATGGAGTTGGTGCTGTCCCTTCAACTTTGCATCAACGTTTAGTAATGTGGCAAGAAGATGGTTTGGTAGAGTATGTTGAAGCCGATCAGAGCTACTTCCGTGCTGATGTGAACCAAGTTACCAAGGAAAATTTTGAGAAACAAATGGCGAAGATTGCGCCATGTTCATCTTCTAATGAGGCATATGTTCCTGCGGATAATGTTTTTGCCTCAGTTCATCTTGACCCAAATTATGGTTTTGTTTGGGAAAGAGAAATAATGGGAGATGATAGTGTCTATCCTGATGGTGTTTTTCGACCAACGGGGTGGAACACTGGTTCTTGAAAGTGTTCTTATGTCAGTGCCCAATGCATGGGACAAAATTACGGCTTATATGGCCGAAAACAAGTTTAAAGCGGCTATGGAGGCCGAAATTATTCAACAAACAATGGCTGTTGAAGCCAGTGAGTTACATGAAGAAAATGGCATAGTTATAGATGAAAGACTTGACTGTATCTATGATAATGATCCATTAGGTTTTGAAAAGGATCCTAGAGATTTGACAAAGCATATGCAAGCTCAAGACCCGTTAGAAGAAGTTGATTTGGGAAATGGCTCAATAAAAAGGCCAACTTATATTAGTGCAAATATTGATGCTTCTCTAAAAACCCAAGTCATTACATTGCTAAGGGAGTTCAAAGACTGCTTTGCTTGGGATTACGACGAAATGCCTGGGTTAAGTCGAGAAGTAGTGGAAATGCAATTACCAATTCGACCAGGGAAGAAACCAGTGAAGCAAGTGCCAAGAAGATTTGCTCCTCAAGTGTTGGCTAAGATCAAAGAGGAAATCGAAAGGCTATTCAGAAACAAATTCATCAGAACTGCCAGGTATGTCGAATGGTTAGCCAATATAGTTCCTGTAATAAAGAAAAATGGGACTCTTAGAGTTTGCATAGATTTTAGGGATTTAAATAATGCATCTCCCAAGGATGAATACGCAATGCCTGTGGTAGAAATGCTAATAGATTCAGCAGCAGGATTTGATTATCTTAGTATGCTTGATGGTTATTCTGGGTATAATCAAATCTTCATCGCTGAAGAGGATGTGTCAAAAACTGCTTTTAGATGTCCAGGGGCATTGGGTGTTTATGAATGGGTAGTAATGCCCTTTGGCTTAAAGAATGCTGGTGCTACATATCAGAGGGCCATGAATTCTATGTTTCATGATTTTATTGATGATTTTATGCAAGTATACATAGATGATGTGGTGGTTAAATCTTCCTCAGAAAGTGGTCATTTAGACCATCTTCGCCGTTCTTTTGAAAGAATGAGGAAATATGGATTGAAATTAAATCCATTAAAATGTGCCTTTTGTGTGCGTGCAGGTGATTTCTTGGGTTTTATAGTGCACAAAAAAGGCATTGAAATCAATCAAAATAAGACTAAGGCAATTATGGAAACGAAGGCCCCTTCGACCAAAAAGGAGCTTCAGTCGTTGTTGGGAAAAATCAATTTCCTTCGAAGATTTATATCAAATCTAAGTGGCAAAACACAAGTTTTTTCGCCATTGTTAAGATTGAAGAAGGAAGAAGAATTCAAATGGGAACCAATGCATCAAGCATCCTTTGATGAAATCAAATCTTATTTGACCAAACCACCAATTTTGTTGCCTGTTATTAAACACAAAGTGCTCAAATTGTATATAGCAGCATCTGATAGAACAATAGGTAGCATGTTAGCACAAGAGGATGATAGTGGTGTCGAAAGAGCCATTTATTACCTCAGTAGGGTCTTAAATGATGCCGAAACGAGGTACACTCCTATAGAGAAGTTGTGCCTTTGTTTGTATTTCTCGTGTACAAAGTTAAAGCAATATATAAAACCAGCTGATGTTTCTGTTTATTCGCATTTTGATGTTATTAAGCATATGCTGTCGAAACCAATAATGCATAGCCGAATTGGTAAATGGGCTTTGGCTTTGTCAGAATACAACTTAACTTATCAACCTCTAAAATCAATTAAAGGACAAGTGGTTGCTGATTTCATAGTAGACCATTCTGTTGTTGAAGAAACATTAAGTTTTGTAGACATATATCCTTGGAGGTTGTACTTTGATGGTTCAAGCCATAAACATGGAGTTGGGATTGGTATTTTAATAATATCTCCTACTAACATTCCAACGAAGTATAAGTTTAAAATTCGAGATGTTTGCTCCAATAATGAGGCTGAGTATGAGGCTTTAATAGTAGGCCTTGAAATCTTACTTGAGCTGGGGGCAAGTCATGTCGAAATAAAAGGTGACTCTGAGTTGGTTGTCAAACAATTGACAAGAGAGTACAAATGCATTAAAGAGCACCTTATCAGATACTTTGTTGTTGCCAATGCTTTGTTAAAAAGATTTGAGTCTGTTCACTTAGAACATTTACCACGAATTGATAATCAAGTGGCAAATGAATTGGCACAAATTGCTTCAGGCTATAAAGTTTCAAAACAAAGCCTGGAAGAGTTGATTGAAATAAAGGATAAACTCATTTCTGATGACTATTCTTCGTCACTATTGTCAACACCAACAACTGGGGGGGCAACAGATGCGAACGCAAACGAGGAACTAGTCGTTGTCGAAAAACGTTGATTTTTTGGTGATTTTGACTTAGCAGAAATTTTTGCTCTTGACAATATGACCAATAATGATTGGCGAAGGCTTATTGCGGAATATTTGCAAAATCCCACTAGAAATACCAATAAAAAGGTAAAATACAGAGCTTTGAGCTATGTGATAATTGGAAACGAATTGTTTAAAAAGACTCCTGAAGGAGTACTATTAAAATGTCTTAGTGAAAATGAGGCATATTTAGCAGTCTATGATACACATAGTGGAGCATGTGGTTCACACCAAGTAGGCCACAAAATGAAGTGGTTATTATTTCGACAAGGAATGTATTGGCCAACTATGCTGAAAGATTGCATAGAATTTGCTAAGGGATGCCAAGAGTGTCAAAAGCAGGCTGGGATACAACATGTACCTGCAAATGAATTACATGCCATAGTCAAACCTTGGCCATTTAGAGGTTGGGCTCTAGATGTGATTGGAGAGATAAAGCCAACTTCGTCGAAAGGCCATAGATATATCCTTGTGGGAATTGATTACTTCACCAAATGGGTCGAAGCTATACCTTTAGCCAATGTTGATCAAGAAGCAGTGATAAGGTTTATTCAAAATCATATCATTTATAGGTTTGGAATTCCAGAAACCATTACTACAGATCAAGGATCAGTTTTCACTGGTTGAAAAATGGTAGAGTTTGCTTCTGAAATTGGTTTTAAGTTATTAACTTCGACACCATATTATGCGCAAGCCAATGGTCAAGTAGAAGCTGCCAATAAATTTATTATTAATTTGATTAAAAAACATGTTGGGCAGAAACCAAAAAATTGGCATAATACCCTTGATCAAGCATTATGGGCTTGTCGAAATTCACCCAAAGAATCTATCAACACTACTCCTTATAGGCTAACATTTGGACACGATGCAGTGTTGCCTGTTGAAATTTGTCTACAATCAACAAGAATTCAAAGACAGTGGGAGATTCCCTCTGATTATTATTGGAATATGATGCTTGATGAATTGGTTGATTTAGACGAAGAAAGGTTAGTAGCTTTAGATATGCTTATCCGACAGAAAGAGAGGGTAGCTAAAACTTATAACAAAAAGGTTAAGTCTAAAACCTTTGATCCAGGTGATCTAGTGTGGAAGGTCCTATTGCCTATAGATAAAAAAGATAGAGTTTTTGGTAAGTGGTCCCCAAGTTGGGAAGGACCATTTAAAATTTTACAAGTTTATTCAAACGGCGCATATGAGGTCGAAGAGATTGGCGCTGATGAAAGAATTTTGCGTATAAATGGTAAATACTTGAAAAAGTATAAGCCAACGTTGCACGAAGTTAAAATAACGCTGGAATAAATATAAAGAAAGCGTAAAAACATGGCATTTAAGTTGCCAGAACATTGTCGAAAGCACAGAATAAAATTACTCAAGAATAAAATGGAAGAAATTTCATTATAATGTTGCCAAGTTACATGTGCCAAAGGAGGCATTCGTGAATTACATAATGCCGAAAGGGTAAATAAACTAGGCATAAATAAAACGCTGAATTGCAGTTGGTCCTTTACGACCAAGTAACTTCTCTTTTAGGTGGTCTTCTTCGACCACGTTGTCGCTTCCCGTCGTTCGGGGGGTCATTCTTTCGTCTGCGCGTTAGGCTTGTAAGCCTTTCAACAGGGCGTTTCCTTGCTTGGTAAACCTCAGGAAGCCCTTCAGAGAGAAGATATTGACGTCCCCAAGGAAGACAGTCATCATCAAGGCAAAACACCTGATGAATCTTCCTGCTCCCACTTTGAGTCTCCCGCATAAACTCAGAAAGTTGCAAAATCAAGTGACATAAAGAAAAAAGGAGCAAAGCCATAATTCGCAGAGATCAAAAACCATCACTTTGAATCTCCAGGCAACCTCACTGCAATTATGAGGGATGAGGTTACGCGGAAGACTCAAAGCAAAGGGAATGAGCCTGGAACGGGAAAGGAAAAAGAAGAAAATCATGGAGTGGTGAAGATGAGAAACAAAACTCTTCTATTTATAAGGAGAAGCATGAGAGAGCGTCAGTTGGTTACGAGTTTGGCGTTATGAGAAGTGAGGCATCACTTTAATTACGGCGTTATTAACGTAACAGAAAATGGTGGAACCATTCAAATGTAGAACAGAGAATCAGTAAACATAGTCAAAGGCCAAATTTACAGGCTGTTCAAGTTCAAGGTTTGAATGTGGAAACAACACTTAACAGGGGTGACATATGGTATACAGCTATTTTACTCAAGTGCAAAGTTATTTCGATAGTGAATTCAAAAAATGTCTTTCTCTTCTTCCTCCTCAAGTTCAGTCGAAAAAGACATTTTTGGGGGGCAATTTGTTAGCCTGTAATTTCGACAGGCTTCATTAAAGATGGTCAACATGGCCTGACTTATATTTATTTCACAAAGACCATATTATTTCGACAAAGAAAATGGTCAGGCGCAAGGTAAACTCGACAAGTTTCCAGGGAAGCAAAAGCAAGAGAGAGGAAAATCGACACAGGCTTTCGACAGACAGAAAACAGAGCAGTTATGCGTTGAAGACTAGCAGTTGGTCGAAGCGTGATAGAGCGGTTTTGGTCGAAAGTAGGAGCGATTACTTGGCCGAAAGTAGGAGCAGTTACTTATTTTCAAATTGTTAGGCAGTTACTTAGTTCGAATTTCCCCCTCTTTTCCTTTGTATAAATAACTGTTTCTGAGAAGATACAGGGGTCGCAAAATCACAATACACAGCCGATTCCTAAAACTCTAACTTCCAAGCCAGAGCGAAAAACGAGTGGAAGAATCACTGTACGTGATCGTGTACCATTTTTATGATTCAATGCAATTTGTTCTTCTTTTCTTTACAATTCACGCACCATTTACTGCTTCTTTTCTTTTCAATTCTGTTAATCATTTGCAAATCGTCCCCTCTTCTACATTTTCTGAAACAAAAACTTTTGCAATTCAAAGGCAATTGCTTTGAGATTTTTCTAGTTTGATCTCACAAACCTTCTAATAAAACTAGTGATTGTTTGCTAAAAACACCAGCAAACACCATGTCTCTGGAAAATTTATTTCATTCCATTTTATTAATCTATTTGTAACTATATTTGAAGTTAATAAATTAGTTTGAACAAGAGTAGTAGTTCCTGGGAAAGATATTTGCTTAACCTTTGGATTAAGCGTATTTAACACTTTATAATATATTCTATAGCATATTGCTATTATTTCACTACCTGGTTTAAAATTATAACCATTAGTATGTATGGTGAGCTGTATAGCATCAAGTAAATTCTTATCAGATAAAGATAAACTCAAGTTGGGAGAAACATCAAAATAAACAGGTCCATGACATAAGCTTGTTTCAATTAAAGCAGCTAAGGATGATTTGAAGTCTTTACTTCTACCATCTCTAACATATGCCATAATACTAGAGTTTAAACCTAACAGAGTTAAAGGTTTAAAAGTAATTTGAATAAGTCCAATATGAATAAAATTATAGTCCTTAAAGGGAAGTAAATCCTTTTTACTTAATAATTTTATGGTCTGAGTATTATCAGAAACTTGTATTGTTTGTTCTATGTTTTTGACAGCATAGCGGGATATAATATCAAACATACCAAATTTGTATATCTGTTTTGAAGGAACAGATGGAATTGTCCATTTATTTAATTGATCCAAATTTTTTGGATATTCAACTAATTCTTCATTTTTTATTGAATTCTCTTGATGATTATAATCATCTAGTTCCATGATAAAGCTAAGATAGTTGTGGTTAGCCGACTAACAGAATCAGACCTTAATAAACTAGTTGAACTTATGAACTTATTATTTTCTCAACATCTTATCTGTCATCTTTGCAAACAGTAAAACTGTTTAACTATCGACCCGCAGGGATAGAAGGATTTCTCCCAAATCAAAGATGTCAAATGTTTTTAGCAAAAATTTTCTTTTATGGAAAATCATCTTTACTATCCCAACCTCTGGGAAAAATGATGATATAAAGAAGAAAACACTAAAAACATCTTTTGTTTTAGAAAACACAAAAAGATGTTGCTAACATATTAAGTTCATACCAAGAACCAGTTTACATGGCACTGATACCATGCAAACGACTTACCACAACTAATTATTTAGCTAGTAATTGTCATTAAAATATTACCTTAAAGGAAAGGGGGGAAGAGAGTGCACTTCAATGGAAGACTTGAAAAAAAAGAGTAATGGAAGAGAGGGTATATCTAAGAGGAGAAAATTTTATTGTTTTTTTTTTTAAACTTGTCTTACAACTGAGGCAGGTATGCCTTATATAGAAATAAATGCTTACTATTTAAGCTGGTAAAGGGCTACTATTACATTAGGTAGCCGGTAAACAAAATACGCTATTAATGCCGGGTACTCTTTGTGGGCCCCATAGGCACATTAATAATGAATACAAACGACAAAAATTAAAAAACAAATAGTAAAAAGCATAATATTGCTTTTGACTTAATTGTCTCCAACGACTTACCACAACTAATTATTTAGCTGGTAATTGACATTAAAATATTACCTTAAAGGAAAGGGAGGAAGAGAGTGCACTTCAACGGAAGACTTGAAAAAAAAGAGTAATGGAAGAGAGGGTATATCTAAGAGGAGAAGATTTTATTGTTTTTTAAGCTTATGTTACAACTGAGGCAGCTATGCCTTATATAGAAATAAAGGCTTACTATTTAAGCCGGTAAAGGGCTACTATTACATTAGGTAGCCGGTAAACAAGGCGACAAAATACACTATTAATGCCGGGTACTCTTTGTGGTCCCCATAGGCACATTAATAATGAATACAAACGACAAAAATTAAAAAGCAAATAGTAAAAAGCATAATATTGCTTTTGACTTAATTGTCTCCACGGGATTCTTCATCATGACTTGGCAAAAATCATTGTTTTGATGATGTCATGGCTTGCATCTTCATTGTTGTCCTTTTCCTTTTTTGGTTTGCTGAGTCATTGACTGAATCATTGCATCCCAAAAATCTTCGGGAGTTGAGTTTTCTTCGTCCTGAGATTCTCCGGCCAAGCAATCAAATTCATTTGAGTCCATTGAACCCTGTGATGAGCTAGTCTTCATAGAAACATCTTCCTTTTTAACTTGGAAAGTTTTAAAGAATTGATTTTTCATATGGTCAAAAGTTCTGACCATAATTTGCTCTTCAGTCTCATTTGGGTGAATTTTTTGGAAATAATTTTTTAGATTGGCTATTGAAAGCTCTTGAGAACTTTGTTCTTTTGTTTTACATTGATCATCAGCTATTGTTGTTTCGATCCTGGCCTCCGTGTATTGAAGGTCTTCAGTAGCCATCCTACTCCACCATTTGTAGAAGAAATTTCTTCTAAGTGTTGGACTATATGATAACCTTAGAGGGGGGAGGGGGGGGGGGGGTGAATAAGGTTATATGCTAAATATGACTTCTTTTGGATTTTCGAAAAATTAACAATGCTAGTTCAAATCGAATGCGGAAAAATGGGATTTAAACTATATGCAACAACTTATGCAAACAATAACAATAACAGAAACAATTATAATTATAATTATAACGATAATCAAATCTGCGCGTGATAATAGCAAGTACGATGACAGTTAACAATTATAAACGAAAACGCAAAGTAAAGATAAGGGATAGGAGTACACCGTGATTTTTACGAGGTTCGGGATAAAAGCCCTACGTCCTCGGCCTCTGGCTTTGAAACCTTCGGACTTGATAATAACCACTATATGAGAAGATACTTCTTCAACGTCTTACAAGCAAGCAACTTCGCTATAGCTACCACGCCAATCTCAATTTTCCCCAAATTGAGAACCCAAGCTCCCCGCTAAGGATTTCGTTACAATTCAATCTCCCCGATTGAATTACCCAAGAAAACTTCCCAGGATTTCACAACAACCAATTATAGATGATTACAACTGAAAGCTAGGATCCAATCCCTCAAACAATATAACACGATGTAGTTGAGAGAGATGAGAGATTTTGAAACCCTAGATGAAGAACGTGAAGAAAGAATGTGACGGTGAGTGTTTGCGTTCTTTTCTTTTTGATTTGTGTGTTGTGTATATTTTTGATCGTAAAAACCCTAAGTCCTATTTATATGGATTGTGAAAATATGACCGTTGAGGCACTTTTTAACACAATTGTAATAAGTGAAGAATCGATTGATTGCTTGAAAGAAATAAGTTGAAAATCGATTTCTTGCTTAAAGAAATAAGTGAGGAATCGATTTCTAGCTTTAATGAAATAAGAGAGAAATCGATTGCTAGCTTCAAAAACAAGTTGTGCTTCCAAAAAACAGGTGGAGAATCGATTTACTTCTTTGAACTTACAAGAGATGAATCGATTGTTCTCTTTAAAAAAATAGGCCATAAATCGATTTCTAGCTTGTAACTTACAAGCCATGAATCGATTTCTAGCTTGTAACTTACAAGCCATAAATCGATTTTCAGCTTGTGACTTACAAGCCATGAATCGATTTTCATCTTTGAAATAACAAGCAAGAAATCGATTTTATGCTTTTAAAACACAAAGTCATCAATCGATTGTTTTCTTTCCAAAACAAGTTCTTTCAAAACCAATATAGAAGTGGGAAATCGATTGTTGGCTTAAAAGGGAAGAGGGAAATCGATTTCTTGCTTCCAAGGCAAGAGAGAAATCGATTATTGGCTTTAAAAAGCAAGTGGAAATCGATTTTTGGTTTTAGAAATAAGTGGGAATCGATTTCTAGCTTTATGTACCAAATCAAGAATCGATTCTTTACTTCAAAAACAAATTCTTTTTAAAACACTAACTCATGAATCTATTTTCTTAAAAAAAACAACAAATCATTATTCAAAACCTTTCTTTAAAAACATCTTGTGCCTAACCTATTTAATCATACTTTTATATAAAAGATTTTAACAAAATAGTTCTATTTTAAAAAATCATCTCTCAACTACATAAGTCATAAAGTTTAAGTGATAGGATCTTACACGCGTCCTATGCAAAGAAAAATAACACATAAGTCTTGAAAGCTTTAGTAGTTTCTCCTCCGAGCTTCTACACTTTAAGATATCATGTCAAGCGCTTTGGTTCATGCTCTGTGCTTTGGTTCATGCCCTGCGCTTTTGGTTCTTGCCCTGTGCTTTGGTTCAACTATAACCATTAGTAAACAGAGTGTAATTTGTTATCATACAAAACAAAGAGTGTTTGACCTTGGATCAACAAACTCCCCCTTTTTGATGATAACAAATTACCTTATGTATAGGGAGGCGATAAACAATAAACAACATCATAAGCTCCCCCTAAGCATAAGCATCAAGAAAACAAACAGCTAATACGCAAGAGAACCAAACATAGTGAGTTAAATAAACAAGCATCAATACTTTATTTAAATAAACAAGCAGCAAGACTTTCTCCCCCTTTGTTTTCATCAAAAAGGAGGGAATACACACAAGACACATAGCATATAATATAACAAGCACATAGGACCTCAAAAATAGATCACATAATCAAGCATACCTAGCTCTCTCCGGATCTAACAAAATTGAGCTTCGGCTAGTGGTTTCGTGAAGATGTCCGCCAACTTGTCCTTTGTGTTGAGAATGTAGCACTTACTTCCAAAAACCTTGAAGTATGAAATATTTGGAGCTCTACCATTCCACAACTCGTATGGCGTCTTGTTAAGAGATGGCCTCAGGTATACACGGTTGAGCACATGGCATGCTGTATCAACTGCATGTCCCCATAAATACGTGGGAAGGTTGTGCTCGTTCAGCATTGTTCTGCTCATCTCTTGTATGGTTCTGTTCTTTCTTTCCACCACACCGTTTTGTTGAGGAGTCCTTGGAGCTGAAGAGTTGTGATGAACACCATACTTTTCACACCAGGTCTTGAATGATGAATTTTCGTACTCTCCTCCATGATCACTTCTAATTTCCTTGATGGCTAAGCTTTTCTCATTCTGTAACTTTCTGCACAGCTTAGCAAACTCATTAAAAGCATCACTTTTATTTGCAAGTAGAATGACCCAAGTATACCTAGAATAATCATCTACAATCACGAAGACATACTTGGCCCCTCCTAGACTTACAACATCAATCTCACCAAATAAATCAAGATGGAGCAATTCAAGCACATTGTTAGTGGAAATAACAGGTTTTGAATTGAAGGAAGTTTTATGCAGCTTACCTAGCTGACATGCATCACATAATTGACCCTTTTCATACTTTAGCTTGGGTAGACCTCTAACATGCTCATTCTTACACAACTTAGATAAAAGTTCAATACTAGCATGTCCTAAACGTCTATGCCACAAATTCACATCATCAACCAAGGAAGGCATGCATACAATATCATCACTCACATTGTCAAAATCAACATAATACACATTATTTTCTCGAAAGCCAGTAATATAAAGTTTAGAAGTCCTATGAGCAATAACACATTTATCAACAGAAAAATACACATCAAAATCACTATCACATAATTGACTGACACTTAGCAAGTTAAATTTCACACCATCAACTAGTAAAGCATTTTTAATTTTGATTGTGTTTTCCTTACCCACACAACCTTTACCTATTACTTGAGCAGATTCATTGTTGGCAAACTTCACAGATCCACTTGCTTTGTTGCTCAGCTTCAAGAATAGTGAGGCATCACCAGTCATATGCCTCGAGCACCCACTGTCAACCATCCACACATTTTTCTTCTTGGATGACTGACCAACCTTAGGGGTGTCATTTGCCATAAGACAAGCAATCTTGGCAGCCTTCTCTTCTTCATCTGTTTCACTATCAGTGTCAAGATTGTCCCATGTAGCCTCAGGAGTGTCGTTTGCCATAAGACAAACAACATTTGCAACTTCCTCTTCTTCATCTGTTTCATCCTCAGTGTCAATATCGTCCCATGTAGCCTTCATGGCTTTCTTCTGTGGGTACTTGGATTTTAGCTTTGGACAATTCACTTTGAGATGACCCGGTTTGTTGCATTCAAAACATTTTGGTTGATCATCTCTTCTCTCATAACTATCTCCTTTGTTGTGCCCAGATTTCTTTGAATAGTCACCCTTCCCAAACTTTTTCAATTTCATGAATTTTTTGAATTTCTTGGCAAACATAGCCATGTCTTCATCATCGGATTCTTCATCAGACTCAACCTCTTTCCTTGCCATCTTAGGAGTCTTGGTAGCAGCAAGAGCAAGAGACTTCCTCTCTTTGACCGCTTCTTTTTCTTGAGTCTTCTTAGCGGCCAACACCACCTCAAATGCAAGAAGTGACCCAATCAAGTCTTCTTGAGGTAAAGTGCCAATATCATTGGCTTCAGTGATAGCACAAGTCTTGGGAAAGAACTCACTAGTCAAGGATGCAAGAATCTTCCCATTCAAATCCTTCGTTGAATACTTCTTCCCAAGTGCTCTCAAGTTATTCACTATCAAGTTCAATCTCTGGTGCATAGCTGCAACAGATTCACCTTCCTTCATCCTGAAAGCTTCATACTCCGAAGTGAGAACTCTAATCTTAGTATCCTTCACTTGACTCGTACCAACATGTGTAGCTTCTAGACAGTCCCAAATTTCCTTTGCTGTCTGACATCCTTTCACCCTTCCATATTCTTCTTCACATAAAGATAGGTGAAGAATATTCATTGCTTTGGCATTGAGAGATATTTTTTCTAGCTCAGACTTTCTCAGCTCACTCAAGTCAATGGCATAAATATCTTCAATAGGTACTTCCTCTGCTGTACCAGTGGCTTGATATTTGGTAGTATCTCCGTCAGCAGCAACACCAGGTTTAGTAATCTTGATTCTCATAGGAATGAGTGGTCCATCAACAATGATCCTCCATAAAGTGAAATCTATAGCCTGCACATGACATTTCATTCGACTACTCCAATAGTCATAGTTAGTCCCATCGAACAGGGGTGGCCTATTGAAGGACATCCCCTCTTTCATAAATGAACCCATAATCAAAAATTGCGAGATGTTAAGCTCAATATGCAATTTCTAGCTACTGATACCAATTGTTGGACTATATGATAACCTTAGAGGGGGGGGGGTGAATAAGGTTATATGCTAAATATGACTTCTTTTGGATTTTCGAAAAATTAACAATACTAGTTCAAATCGAATGCGGAAAATGGAATTTAAACTATATGCAACAACTTATGCAAACTATAACAATGACAGAAACAATTATAATTATAATTATAACGATAATCAAATCTGCGCGTGATAATAGCAAGTGCGACGACAGTTAACAATTATAAAAGAAAACGCAAAGTAAAGATAAGGGATAGGAGTACACCGTGATTTTTACGAGGTTCGGGATAAAAGCCCTACGTCCTCGGCCTCCGGCTTTGCAACCTTCGGACTTGATAATAACCACTATATGAGAAGATACTTCTTCAACGTCTTACAAGCAAGCAACTTCGCTATAGCTACCACGCCAATCTCAATTTTCCCCAAATTGAGAACCCAAGCTCCCCGCTAAGGATTTCGTTACAATTCAATCTCCCCGATTGAATTACCCAAGAAAACTTCCCAGGATTTCACAACAACCAATTATAGATGATTACAACTGAAAGCTAGGATCCAATCCCTCAAACAATATAACACGATGTAGTTGAGAGAGATGAGAGATTTTGAAACCCTAGATGAAGAACGTGAAGAAAGAATGTGACGGTGAGTGTTTGCGTTCTTTTCTTTTTGATTTGTGTGTTGTGTATATTTTTGATCGTAAAAACCCTAAGTCCTATTTATATGGATTGTGAAAATATGACCGTTGAGGCACTTTTTAACACAATTGTAATAAGTGAAGAATCGATTGATTGCTTGAAAGAAATAAGTTGAAAATCGATTTCTTGCTTAAAGAAATAAGTGAGGAATCGATTTCTAGCTTTAATGAAATAAGAGAGAAATCGATTGCTAGCTTCAAAAACAAGTTGTGCTTCCAAAAAACAGGTGGAGAATCGATTTACTTCTTTGAACTTACAAGAGATGAATCGATTGTTCTCTTTAAAAAAATAGGCCATAAATCGATTTCTAGCTTGTAACTTACAAGCCATGAATCGATTTCTAGCTTGTAACTTACAAGCCATAAATCGATTTTCAGCTTGTGACTTACAAGCCATGAATCGATTTTCATCTTTGAAATAACAAGCAAGAAATCGATTTTATGCTTTTAAAACACAAAGTCATCAATCGATTGTTTTCTTTCCAAAACAAGTTCTTTCAAAACCAATATAGAAGTGGGAAATCGATTGTTGGCTTAAAAGGGAAGAGGGAAATCGATTTCTTGCTTCCAAGGCAAGAGAGAAATCGATTATTGGCTTTAAAAAGCAAGTGGAAATCGATTTTTGGTTTTAGAAATAAGTGGGAATCGATTTCTAGCTTTATGTACCAAATCAAGAATCGATTCTTTACTTCAAAAACAAATTCTTTTTAAAACACTAACTCATGAATCTATTTTCTTAAAAAAAACAACAAATCATTATTCAAAACCTTTCTTTAAAAACATCTTGTGCCTAACCTATTTAATCATACTTTTATATAAAAGATTTTAACAAAATAGTTCTATTTTAAAAAATCATCTCTCAACTACATAAGTCATAAAGTTTAAGTGATAGGATCTTACACGCGTCCTATGCAAAGAAAAATAACACATAAGTCTTGAAAGCTTTAGTAGTTTCTCCTCCGAGCTTCTACACTTTAAGATATCATGTCAAGCGCTTTGGTTCATGCTCTGTGCTTTGGTTCATGCCCTGCGCTTTTGGTTCTTGCCCTGTGCTTTGGTTCAACTATAACCATTAGTAAACAGAGTGTAATTTGTTATCATACAAAACAAAGAGTGTTGGATCAACACTAAGAACAGGGATATTGTGATTATCCTGAGCTATGGTAATAGTCCATCTCCATATCCATGGGATCTGGAATTTAATAAAATATAAACACGGACCTTGTCCTGTAATCATTTTAGAAGCATTCTTCAAAATTAAGGGGCTATGATTGCACCAATTATCATATAAGTCTAGTAATCCCTCTGGTAAAATTTCCAGAGAAGGGCCAAATTTTACCCACCAATTATAAAACCAATTTGGTATAGGCCTATCAATTACTTCTGGATTGATACTAAAGAACCAAGAATGCTTGTTCTTTGGATTTTGATAATAGAAAGCTAATGAAAAAGCTTGGATATAATCCCAATAGTTAAAATATACATATTTTCCTTCGGCAATTTTTATTGCCTTTTCTCCATTAGGATTTAATTCCCATTCTCTGGGTGACAGTATCTTATTGATATGGCACTTGCTGAAGTTTATAAAACTTTCTGGATTATTGTTTTGGTGGTGATGGGTAATTGTCACTGATTCAGTGGCTAATAATAATATTTCCAAATGGGGTCTAGACTTACCATAGAGTCCAGGATATCCTCTTGATTCGAGGTATGTTGTTTTGATTGACCACCCATTATTAGGGGCCAAATTTATGTCTTCTTCTTCGACATACATAATGTCTTCTATAACAGGGTTTTCAAAATACTCTGTTACTTCATGGGGTTCATTAACCGTTGCCTCTTTGTAAGATGGCATTTTATTTGATGAGGAAGAAGGAATATCTTCTTTCCTTGGGGGCGCAGGCAATTGCTGCAAATTTCTCGTCCTATGGACTGTAGTCCATTCCCTTATTAAAGGAATGTTTGTCTCTTGATAAGGCAACATATTGTTGCTCCGGCCACGGCCACGGCCACGGCCATCGCCACGACCTCTTCCCCTATTGGGGGTATTCATTCACCCTGCAGGAATTCACGGGTTAAATTGTCAGCAAGAGAATTATTTTCTCCTTTAATATATTGAATATCAAATTCAAAAACTGATAATTGGGCTTGCCAATTTGCAAAAATTTGTTTTGCTACAAGATTTTTAACATCTTTTTCAATAATTGATTTAGCTGAACTACAATCAATTCTTAGCAAAAATTTTTGATTTAATAAATCATCCTGAAATTTAGAAATACATTTAATAATGGAGAGCATTTTTTTTTTTTAATAGTCGAATATTTTGACTGTGTTGGATTCCACTTTCCAGATGAGAATCTTACTAATATCTCTTTATTGTTATCTGGAATAACCTGTTTTAAGATACCTCCATATCCTATATTTGAGGCATCTGTTTCAACTATTTTGAAAAACTTTGGATTTGCTAAATTCAAACAAGGCAGACATTTGACCTTATTTTTAATTCTTTGGACAGCTAGGGAATGTTCTTCTGTCCAAGGTCCTGGATTTTTTCTAAGTCTACTGTAAAGGATAGTTGTATCCTGTGATAGATTTTCATAATAATCAGAAATATAATTTAATCTTCCTAGAAATCTTTGAAGCTGTTTCTTATCGGTAATGATGCTGGGAAATTTTGAAGCAAATTCTATGTTTCCGCTGATAGGAACAATTGTTCCTTGATCTTTTTCATGGCCCAAAAACCTTGTCTTTTTTTGGAATAATTTCATTTTAGGGGCAGATAAAACTAGACCATTATGTCTAACTAAATTTTTGAAAATTTTTAAATGTTTCAAGTGTTGGTCTATGGATTTTGAGAAGACTAACACGTCATCAATATAAACAACCATGAAATCGGAGTAAGGATTAAAAATATCATTCATGATATTTTGGAATTCAGAAGGAGCATTTTTAAGCCCAAAAGGAAGGACATTCCATTCAAAGTGTCCAAAAGGGACTGTAAAAGCCGTTTTGTATCTATCAGATTCATTGATCTGTATTTGCCAATATCCTGATTTCATATCAAACTTTGAAAAGATCAAAGCATCATTAAGTCTATCTAATAAATCTTTTTTATTAGGAATCGGATATCTTATCCATTTTAAAACCTTATTAAGAGGTTTGTAGTTAATAACTAATCTGGGAACACCTCGTTCCTGTTCAGCATTCTTATTGACATAATAAGCTGTGCAACTCCAAGGTGATTTGGATTTTCTAATCAAACCTTTTTCTAAAAGAGTGTTGATCTCCTATTTACAAAGATCAAGATATTCTTGATTCATTTGGGCTGGTCTAGCCTTAGTAGGAATCTGACTTTCATTGAAGTCATCTACGTAGGGTAGAAAAACGATGTGTTGCTTTCTATTCCAAAAAGCATTAGGTAGATCATTACATACATCTGTCTTGAACTGTTGTTCAATAATTTTAATTTGTCTTCTAGTCTCATCTTTATTAAGATGGTCATTAATATTGAAAATATTCATTTCACTTTTAAGAAAACATAATTGTTTTGCTTTATTGAGGAGAATATCTTTAACTTCATTTAACATCCTAGTTTGAGGATCGGTAATAAATTCAAAAATAATTTTCTTATTATTAATAATGGTAGTAATACCACTTTGATCAATATTTGTCATAGGCATGATATTATGCAAAAAGGGAGTTCCTAGTATAATTCTATGTGTCAAATTTTTGACTAAAATAAACGATGTTGGTAAACATATACCTTGACTGCAAATATGTGCGTTTGATAGTTTATAATTAACTTGTAATTTATCTCCACCAGCCTGGGTTAGGGCTTGTGTGGATTTTGAAAAATATTTAGTAGGGACAATTCCCTCTTGTATGCAATTAAGATCAGCTCCACTATCTATTAGAGTTATTTCGTTTTCCAAAATAAAATTTCTGCTAACAACTAGAGTTATTTTGTCAAACCATTTTTGTGAAGATACTCTATCTAAAAGAGATAAATAGTTATTGCCAGTGGAAGTGATTTCTTCTGCATTAGAAGGGATTCCCTCAATTTGTTTTGGAATTTCTAATAAAGAGATTCTTTGGGATAAGATATTATTATCTTTTTTAATCTGAGATATTTCAGATTTTAAGAGATTTATTTCTCTTTTCAAATCCATAGTAGAAACAGGTGTTTCTTTAATGTTGGATTGCCTAAATCTTGATAATACCTCACTTATTTGGTAAGGTGCCTCTATAATTAGAGGAGGTTCTTTCTTCGCATTTTCCTTTATTAGGAAATTGATCATTTTTCTTTTCAGATCATTATCTGAAATAGTTTCTAAAGCCTTTAAGGCTTCATCTTGTTCTGCTTTAAGAACATTTAATCCATTCATATCAACAATGGATTTCCAATAATTTAATTCATTTCATTGACAATCATTATTGTCAGTAGAAGAAGACTCCGAAGAGGTATCATTGATAACCTTTATATCTTCATTTGAAGATTCTAATTCTTATTCAGAACTAATTAATAAGACTTTTTCCAATTGGGTCCTTAATTGGTCGTCCTCAATGTCATTCAGGGCTTTTTTGGTCCAACATTGATTGGCATAATTTCCCACCTTGCCGCATTTATGGCAAGTAATGTCTAATTTTTTGGCTTTTCTTTTGCCTTTGCTTTGGAAGGGCTTATCCTTGGGCCTATTTTTATAATAATTCCTTTTATACTTCTTCTTTTGAGGAGATTTATAAAATCCACTTGTCTTGTCTTTATTCTTTTTATAAAACCTATTATTAATAGTCCTTTGTTTCTTATCCTTTAATCCCGGAGGCTTATCTATATCAAAAGCAAATTGTTCACAAAACTCACCTAATTGGTGTCTTTCAGATAACTTTTGCTTTTTTAATTGATTTTTCAGCTTTATGTCATTGCATAGAGCTAATCCTTCGTTGATACAAGTACTAATAATTTGACCATAGGTCAGATCAGCATAATTAATATTAATGCCATCATTTTTCATCCTCAAAGATTGTCTGATTTTTTCAGCAAAAAGATAAGGTAGACCATCTACAAATTTAGACTTCCAGGGATAAGAATCAGGGTTATTTAACTGAAAAACCCTTGACAAGAGAGTATCTTTATACCATCTAAAATGGGTTAAAGAGGGACATCTTAAATTCTGAAGGAGAGTTTGTAATTTTTCTCCTATAGGAATATTGGTTCCTACAAAATGTTGTAAGATGGAAAGACATAAGGTATATACAGCATCTTCCTCACCAGTGGTGGAAGTAATATTGCTAGTACTTTCTTCAATTTTAATTTCTTTCTTATGAGAGAGAATTTCTTTCTTTTGGGTTTCCGTGAGATAATGATCCCACCAGCCTCTTAATTGGCCAACGAAACCAGTAGCTATAAAAGATGCTATGGAACTGTCAAAGTTCCCATGCTGTTTACAAACAGAGGAATACATAATCATTCTATGTATAGTATCTATAACCTGTTTATCATTTAAACCATCAATATGCCACTCATAAATGGCTTTACCAGAATAAGAATTCTGATATGGCTCATTTTCTTCAAAAAGAAGGTCTTGAGGAGAAGGCCTTTTATAATAATACTTCTCTATGGATTTAGAAGTATATATTGGATTAATATTATCGTCTTTATTAATATCTTGATTATTAAACATTCTAGTCAATTCGTCAATATTATTGATACTTTCACTCTCTTCTGAACTATTTTCAGAAGTATCTAAATTATCCTTTTGAGATAAAACATTCAATTTTAAATCCTTTAATTTTTGTTCTAAAATACGAGTAAATTCAGTATTATTGTCCTCCATTCTAAAACCTTCTACTAATAGGGGAGGTTGAATTATGGGAGTTTCAGTAATTATAGGGGCTTTTGGCTCACCTATTTGTTCCAAAATTAATTTTTGTTGAGAAATTTGTTTTTCAATCATGTCTTTTAGAAATAATAAATCCTTTTCAAGAGAAACAAATTGTTCTCCTAAACAGATAAGAAAAGCATTTGTATAATTCTGGGATCTAACTATAGAATTTAATTCCCTGATAGTAACATGGTTACTTTCTATTTTTTGCAAAGTGAGAAAAGCATTAGCCTCAGCATTTTGGCCTAAAATAATAGTTTGTTTAGGAGGAAAAAGGGAACTGATTTTTTCTCCTTTAGTGGTCTCCCACATTTTTGATTGAAGAACTAAAATTTCATTTTTAATCTTATTATTAAAATAATTTACAAACCATTTAACAAAAGGAATATAATTGAGTTATAGTTAATTCTTCATAATAATCTTCTTTGAACCTATTAAGTTCAGGGGGTGAGAACTTTTTAAAATACCATTGTCTAAATTGGGTATTTCTATCATGTTGGAACTCATTATTAATGAGTTCTCTCATCTTGCTCCCTGGGGAGAAGTCTATGAGTTCTGTCATCATAAATGAAAACTCATCTCTGATTGAGTAGGTGATTCTCTACTCTGGGATTGATTTTTCTGATAAATTCCATGGGGAATTTTATTTTCACTAATTCTTATATTTTCTACTGTCTCTATTTCTTCTATTGGGTGAGAACTAGAGGCTCTATTTAATTCAGTGGGAGTTGTATAAAACTCACTAACTGAATGTCTTTCTGAAAGACTTCTAGGAATTCCAATAATTCTTTTGGTGTTAAATTTTATTTCTATGTCCCCTTCATTAGTCTCAATTATTTGATCTATATCCCTATTTAGGATAGGTTCAGGTTCTACAGCCTGGGGTAAAGACCATGTCTCTGGAAAATTTATTTCATTCCATTTTATTAATCTATTTGTAACTATATTTGAAGTTAATAAATTAGTTTGAACAAGAGTAGTAGTTCCTGGGAAAGATATTTGCTTAACCTTTGGATTAAGCGTATTTAACACTTTATAATAGATTCTATAGCATATTGCTATTATTTCACTACCTGGTTTAAAATTATAACCATTAGTATGTATGGTGAGCTGTATAGCATCAAGTAAATTCTTATCAGATAAAGATAAACTCAAGTTGGGAGAAACATCAAAATAAACAGGTCCATGACATAAGCTGGTTTCAATTAAAGCAGCTAAGGATGATTTGAAGTCTTTACTTCTACCATCTCTAACATATGCCATAATACTAGAGTTTAAACCTAACAGAGTTAAAGGTTTAAAAGTAATTTGAATAAGTCCAATATGAATAAAATTATAGTCCTTAAAGGGAAGTAAATCCTTTTTACTTAATAATTTTATGGTCTGAGTATTATCAGAAACTTGTATTGTTTGTTCTATGGTTTTGACAGCATAGCGGGATATAATATCAAACATACCAAATTTGTATATCTGTTTTGAAGGAACGGATGGAATTGTCCATTTATTTAATTGATCCAAATTTTTTGGATATTCAACTAATTCTTCATTTTTTATTGAATTCTCTTGATGATTATAATCATCTAGTTCCATGATAAAGCTAAGATAGTTGTGGTTAGCCGACTAACAGAATCAGACCTTAATAAACTAGTTGAACTTATGAACTTATTATTTTCTCAACATCTTATCTGTCATCTTTGCAAACAGTAAAACTGTTTAACTATCGACCCGCAGGGATAGAAGGATTTCTCCCAAATCAAAGATGTCAAATGTTTTTAGCAAAAATTTTCTTTTATGGAAAATCATCTTTACTATCCCAACCTCTGGGAAAAATGATGATATAAAGAAGAAAACACTAAAAACATCTTTTGTTTTAGAAAACACAAAAAGATGTTGCTAACATATTAAGTTCATACCAAGAACCAGTTTACATGGCACTGATACCATGCAAACGACTTACCACAACTAATTATTTAGCTAGTAATTGTCATTAAAATATTACCTTAAAGGAAAGGGGGGAAGAGAGTGCACTTCAATGGAAGACTTGAAAAAAAAGAGTAATGGAAGAGAGGGTATATCTAAGAGGAGAAAATTTTATTGTTTTTTTTTTTAAACTTGTCTTACAACTGAGGCAGGTATGCCTTATATAGAAATAAATGCTTACTATTTAAGCTGGTAAAGGGCTACTATTACATTAGGTAGCCGGTAAACAAAATACGCTATTAATGCCGGGTACTCTTTGTGGGCCCCATAGGCACATTAATAATGAATACAAACGACAAAAATTAAAAAACAAATAGTAAAAAGCATAATATTGCTTTTGACTTAATTGTCTCCAACGACTTACCACAACTAATTATTTAGCTGGTAATTGACATTAAAATATTACCTTAAAGGAAAGGGAGGAAGAGAGTGCACTTCAACGGAAGACTTGAAAAAAAAGAGTAATGGAAGAGAGGGTATATCTAAGAGGAGAAGATTTTATTGTTTTTTAAGCTTATGTTACAACTGAGGCAGCTATGCCTTATATAGAAATAAAGGCTTACTATTTAAGCCGGTAAAGGGCTCCTATTACATTAGGTAGCCGGTAAACAAGGCGACAAAATACACTATTAATGCCGGGTACTCTTTGTGGGCCCCATAGGCACATTAATAATGAATACAAACGACAAAAATTAAAAAGCAAATAGTAAAAAGCATAATATTGCTTTTGACTTAATTGTCTCCACGGGATTCTTCATCATGACTTGGCAAAAATCATTGTTTTGATGATGTCATGGCTTGCATCTTCATTGTTGTCCTTTTCCTTTTTTGGTTTGCTGAGTCATTGACTGAATCATTGCATCCCAAAAATCTTCGGGAGTTGAGTTTTCTTCGTCCTGAGATTCTCCGGCCAAGCAATCAAATGCATTTGAGTCCATTGAACCCTGTGATGAGCTAGTCTTCATAGAAACATCTTCCTTTTTAACTTGGAAAGTTTTAAAGAATTGATTTTTCATATGGTCAAAAGTTCTGACCATAATTTGCTCTTTAGTCTCATTTGGGTGAATTTTTTGGAAATAATTATCTCTTTTAGATAGAGTAACTTCACAAAAATGGTTTGTCAAAATAACTCTAGTTGTTAGCAGAAATTTTATTTTGGAAAACGAAATAGCTCTAATAGATAGTGGAGCTGATCTTAATTGCATACAAGAGGGAATTATCGCTACTAAATATTTTTCGAAAACCACACAAGCCCTAACCCAGGCTGGTGGAGATAAATTACAAGTTAATTATAAACTATCAAACGCACATATTTGCAATCAAGGTATATGTTTACCAACATCGTTTATTTTAGTCAAAAATTTGACACATAGAATTATACTAGGAACTCCCTTTTTGCATAATATCATGCCTATGACAAATATTGATCAAAGTGGTATTACTACCATTATTAATAATAAGAAAATTATTTTTGAATTTATTACCGATCCTCAAACACCGATCCTCAAACTAGGATGTTAAATGAAGTTAAAGATATTCTCCTCAATAAAGAAAAACAATTATGTTTTCTTAAAAGTGAAATGAATATTTTCAATATTAATGATCATCTTAATAAAGATGAGACTAGAAGACAAATTAAAATTATTGAACAACAGTTCAAGACAGATGTATGTAATGATCTACCTAATGCTTTTTGAAATAGAAAGCAACACATCGTTTTTCTACCCTACGTAGATGACTTCAATGAAAGTCAGATTCCTACTAAGGCTAGACCAGCCCAAATGAATCAAGAATATCTTGATCTTTGTAAAAAGGAGATCAACACTCTTTTAGAAAAAAGGTTTGATTAGAAAATCCAAATCACCTTGGAGTTGCACAGCTTTTTATGTCAATAAGAATGCTGAACAGGAACGAGGTGTTCCCAGATTAGTTATTAACTACAAACCTCTTAATAAGGTTTTAAAATGGATAAGATATCCGATTCCTAATAAAAAAGATTTATTAGATAGAGTTAATGATGCTTTGATCTTTTCAAAGTTTTATATGAAATCAGGATATTGGCAAATACAGATCAATGAATCTGATAGATACAAAACGGCTTTTACAGTCCCTTTTGGAAACTTTGAATGGAATGTCCTTCCTTTTGGGCTTAAAAATGCTCCTTCTGAATTCCAAAATATCATGAATGATATTTTTAATCCTTACTCCGATTTCATGGTTGTTTATATTGATGACGTGTTAGTCTTCTCAAAATCCATAGACCAACACTTGAAACATTTAAAAAATTTCAAAAATTTAGTTAGACATAATGGTCTAGTTTTATCTGCCCCTAAAATGAAATTATTCCAAACAAAGACAAGGTTTTTGGGCCATGAAATAGACCAAGGAACAATTGTTCCTATCAGCAGAAGCATAGAATTTGCTTCAAAATTTCCCAACATCATTACCGATAAGAAACAGCTTCAAAGATTTCTAGGAAGTTTAAATTATATTTCTGATTATTATGAAAATCTATCACAGGATACAACTATCCTTTACAGTAGACTTAGAAAAAATCCAGGACCTTGGACAGAAGAACATTCCCTAGCTGTCCAAAGAATTAAAAATAAGGTCAAATGTCTGCCTTGTTTGAATTTAGCAAATCCAAAGTTTTTCAAAATAGTTGAAACAGATGCCTCAAATATAGGATATGGAGGTATCTTAAAACAGGTTATTCCAGATAACAATAAAGAGATATTAGTAAGATTCTCATCTGGAAAGTGGAATCCAACACAGTCAAAATATTCGACTATTAAAAAAGAAATGCTCGCCATTATTAAATGTATTTCTAAATTTCAGGATGATTTATTAAATCAAAAATTTTTGCTAAGAATTGATTGTAGTTCAGCTAAATCAATTATTGAAAAAGATGTTAAAAATCTTG
Source organism: Astragalus glycyphyllos (assembly GCA_963573325.1). Classification (NCBI taxonomy): domain Eukaryota; kingdom Viridiplantae; phylum Streptophyta; class Magnoliopsida; order Fabales; family Fabaceae; genus Astragalus; species Astragalus glycyphyllos. The sequence goes on along the minus strand of OY754312.1, from coordinate 50,849,156 downwards.
TAGCAAAACAAATTTTTGCAAATTGGCAAGCCCAATTATCAGTCTTTGAATATGGTATTCAATATATTAAAGGAGAAAATAATTCTCTTGCTGACTATTTAACCCGTGAATTCCTACACGGTGAATGACTACCCCCAACAGGGGAAGAGGTCGTGGCTATGGCCGTGGCCGTGGCCGTGTGAGCAACAATATGTTGCCTTATCAAGAGACAAACATTCCTCTAATAGGGGATTGGACTACAGTCCATAGGACGAGAAATTTGCAGCAATTGCCTGCGCCCCCAAGGAAAGAAGATATTCCTTCTTCCTCATCAAGTAAAATGCCATCTTACAAAGAGGCAACGGTTAATGAACCCCATGAAGTAACAGAGTATTTTGAAAACCCTGTTACAGAAGACATTATGTATGTCGAAGAAGAAGACATAAATTTGGCCCTTAATGATGGGTGGTCAATCAAAACAAGATACCTCGAATCAAGAGGATATCCTGGACTCTATGGTAAGTCTAGACCCCATTTGGAAATATTATTATTAGCCACTGAATCAGTGACAATTACCCATCACCACCAAAACAATAATCCAGAAAGTTTTATAAACTTCAGCAAGTGCCATATCAATAAGATACTGTCACCCAGAGAATGGGGATTAAATCCTAATGGAGAAAAGGCAATAAAAATTGCCGAAGGAAAATATGTATATTTTAACTATTGGGATTATATCCAAGCTTTTTCATTAAGATACCATATCAATAAGATATACATATATATATATATATATATATATATATATATATATATGTATATATATATCTCAGTAGAAGATAAGTTTTGACAATATACAATATTGTTAAATCATATGAAAGATTATATTTAGTCTCATTGACTAGTTTCTATACATAATAATAGATAATTTTTTGTATAATGTACAATATCTTTAATCTTAATTATTTAAAAGGTAATTGTTTTCACATGGAAAATAGTGTGTAATCCAACCGACTAACTTTTGAAAACATTATTGTATTGTATTTTTTTTAATACTGATATTTATTATGTTACAGTCTTATTTTTTAGTAATTTTTCAAATTTAAAATAATAATTAATTTTATGCTTTTGCTACTATTTTATTTATAAGTAGGTCTAAGAAACGTCATTGTTAATATATTTCTAACAGAAATTTTACATTAAATAGTTAATATAATTTCAGTCTAAAAAATAGTTAATATCATGTTGTTTTACATTTTAACAAATTGGTGGAATTAGTTAATATGATTTTGCGTGGCAGAATCTATCTTGGGACATAGGGGGTCAACCCAGTGCTTCCGGGTTCGATTTCCGCAGTGAAAAATTAGGTCTTGGTCAGTTCGAAATTTGATCTTAAGCATCAATGGAGATTAATTTTTCGTTGAAAACGTTGGGACTCTCTGTGGGTAAACAGTAATAGTCCGAAGAACAAAAAAAAATATGAGGAAAAAATTTAAAACCTGTAATCATATATTTAAAAAACCCTTCAAAATAACTTTAAAATGACACTTTCAAATTAAATCAGTACAAAATTTCTTTTATTTTAAAGGGGTTTAAAAACCCGCTCTAATTGCACGACTCATTTCCTACTTCCTCTCTTTTATGTCCTGCGTGTCCCCTCTTCCTAAAACCCTTTTTCTTTTTCCTTTCTTTAATTTCCTTTTTTTGCTCTTTTAGCATTCCGCTCTCTCTTTTTGCCCTAACCCCTCTTCTAGCTAGCGACCCATCCCTCCCCAACCTAACCTCCTCAACTGTTTAAAACTGGTGCTCTTGTTAGCAAGCGGTGCCCTTGTTCTCATATGCAAGTAGTTATTAGGTTCGATTATGAGACGTGAGTTATAGTTTCTTTGGTTTTGTTTTCGATCTTTTCTTTCTCATATTTACATTAACTTTTGATTTCCTCTTTGATTCCCCCTTCTCCTATTTTGTCAATTTAATTCATCTTTCTTTTTTTAGAAAATTTGGATTTAAATCTGGTTTTCGTCTCTAATTTTCTCTTCTCTGTGCCGACAGAGCGCTCAATAACAACTATAAAGTTGAAGAAGACGATCCCTAACAAGAGTAGCAAAGGAATACAAAAGGTGGTTTGTCTCTTCTAAGGTTCCTCTGCGCACCACAATTTTCAAAATCTTCAGGTCCTCTTTTCATTTTCACTCGACGTTGTTATTTCTCTTTGCAATCTTCGTTTCCCCCCTTCAAGCCATTTTTTAATTGCAAGCGAGTCGAGGATGTTTGGCGTCACGCTGGTCTTTGGACGGTGGTCCGTGAAAAAGTACAAGGCATCGATGAATTTCGTGAGGTATTCTTTTCTCTTATCAACTGTGGTAGCGCTCCCCAAGCGAAGGCTACAACGATGATTTTCTGGTGTATTTGGAAGCGGAGTAATGAACGCTTGTGGGAGCATGTTGATAGTCCAGTGGGTATCTTGGTTCAGATTGCTATGGAGGTCCTGAAGTTGGCCCTATTATTAAGAGTTGTAGATCCTTGTTATCTACTTTTTCAAACTATAGGTTTAGTTTTGCTAGGCGACAAGCCAATGTATTTTCTCATACTCTTGCTAAAGCATCAACTATTCATGCTTGTTCCACGGTTTTTGATTATATGCAACTTGTATTCGTGACATTATTTATATTGAAATGAAGTAGTTTGGTTTCTGTCAAAAAATATATTATTTTATATTTGGAATGATATATATTGATACCAGGCTTAAATCAAAAGACTTAACACTAATCTTGAAATGTTAAGCAAAAAAGAACCCATCTTTAATTTCAAATATGTGAAGCAAAAAAGCTGTAGGCAAACTTTTATGGATTTCAATGTCACATATTCTATGCTATCTTCATGCATAGTTCAATATCTGAATATTTTATTTAACTCATAATAGCTTCCTTGCAGTGTTTTTTTATTAGTAAAAATTTTATTGAAGGGAGGACAAAGGTACTCCAACCCGAGCAATGACACGAGGCCTCATTAAAACCTCTAAGGGCCAAAACTCATAAGGCAAAAGACGTCATACGCACTAGCGTTCACCAAGACATACGAAACATGTGTAAAAAACCCAAGTCATGCACAGCCGAATTAAAAGGAGGAGAATGGTTCAACGCAAAAGAATAGCACATTGAAGAGGTAGTCTGACTGAGTTGCATTGAACTTCCCCTATAAATACCTCAAGCATTACCTCCTTTGTTAACAAACAATCTCCTTCAAATACTTCTAGCTGTTTTTGGTTTGAAAATCCTTCGGTTGCTAACGCCAATTCCTGATAGGTGATTTTGAAATTTTTGGTACTGGCCGAATGATGGTCATGGATTGCAATTTAAGGCTACCTTGGATTTGGCGTTAGCAACTAAGGGATTTCAAACCAAAACACTACAAAGAAATGGTTTAATTGCAGAGGTTTTCGCGGGGGTTTTAAAAACGCCCTCAAAATGACTTTAAAATGACACATTCTAATCAAATTAGTACGAAATTTCTTTTATTTTAAAGGGGTTTAAAACCCCCCCTCGAATTAGACAATTCATTTCCCACTTCCTCTGCGCACCACAATTTTCAAATTTTTCAGGTCCTCTTTTCATTTCCAGTTGATGTTGCTATTTCTCTTTGCAATCTTCGTCTCCCCCCCTTCAAGCCATTTTTTTAAAAAATTTCTTGGTGGAAAACAATGTTTGCACTGAATAGAAAATTGTATTTAGGATGTATGGATTAATGATTTGGAACCAGTTATTTTATTAGGTTGAGATTTGTTGTAATCACAGATATCCAATGCTTTGTGTTGTTGATTATGGCAGAAAACCATGCGGTTCAAAGCTAGGTCAGGTTTTAAGTTTTGAATGGATGTTTGTGCTTGATAAGATGGAGAGTACTATTGTTACATTAACAAGATTGGTCATTTGGCTTCATACTTATATATCTGTGTTTAAACCTTTTTGCAGTCTTACCCAATTGTTGAAGCATTTGGCAACCCCAAAATAGAGAGAATTAATTCCAGGTGAATGCTGATAGTTGAATTGCATGTATTATTATCAAGTAAAACAAAAATTGTCATAAATTGGTTAGGCATTGTGATTGTGACTATTTTAATTCATAGAAGAGTTTGAAATAGACTAGTTCAGTTATGTATTGACCAAGTCAATCATTTTCTTAGAATTGTGGGTTCTGCTTGCCAACAATATGTGGCACTATCAATGCATAATGGAAGAACATTGTTATTTGATATAGGATGTATCTTTAAGGTTTCTCCTGATTTTGAGATGCGGATCAAAACTTCATATCTTGCATTACCGAAGAAACCATCGATGAGTCGCGCATTGAGTGTTAAATGGTCAACATCAACACATTCACTAAACTAGTGATCCAAACACTCGTATACATGTTATAAACTCAATTTTGGCAGGGTTCTTGAAATTAATTAATAGAATAGGACAATAGGTGAGCAAGGCAACCCTTAATTTCTTACAAATCTGAACAGCAAAAACAAAATGGTCATCATAATAGTTCATGAACAAGACTTAAACTAGACAGCACATCATGCTTAATTCTACGGAGAACATGTATCATGTGTCATGTATGAGAAAATTTAAATTAGAAACGTATGGCAAAGGAAGGTAAAAATCTGAACTATATCGCAATCCCTATAATAGTGGAAACCATATCTGTCAAAGTAAATGATTTTTTATTTAATTTTTTTTTATTTTTATTGAGTCCAATATCAACCATTGGATCTATTGATTTGAGTGGTTTAGATTTGGTGTAAGTCAAATGACTTACACCTGGTGTCAATATATCCCATCTCATATAATCCCTCCGTCCCAAACTGTTTGCAGTTTAAAGTTTTGTCACACCATTTAAAGAAAATGATTAGGAGTCTAGATTTTTTAAAAAGTGTTATCCAATTTACCAATTAACTCTTTATCTCTCTACATAGAAAAATGTGAATCTTTTATTAAATAAAAAAGTTGTCATCATTAATAGGGGTACAAATGGAAAAGAACATTAAAAGTTACATTGAAATTCTAAAACAACAATCAATTTGGGACAAATTGATTTTGCTAAAACTGCAAATATATATATACTAGAATTTCCTACCCGAGCCATGCACGGGGATATAGTCTTGATGGATGAATCAATAATTTTATCTGTACTATATACAATTTTTGGACAATCTTACACGTATACCTTTTTATAGTTTATTTAATTTATAACTATTAAATAAAATTAATAAGTAGCTTGTAAATAAATATTGATTCATATGCACACAATTGCAGATCTTGAGACAATTTTACGAAGGGGTCTGAGTGTTAAAAGAAATATATATTTCACTACTATGATAAAAAATATTTGTATCCTTACTTTGAAATAAGCTTTTATACGTGTAGCGATTCTAGTTCGACCCAGGTTGGTTTAATTTCATCCACAATAAATAATACTGAAGTGCGAGAAATTCTTCTGCATGGTTGTATCATTAATTGTGTTTGTTGCAAAAAAATCACGTAACCAACATTTTCTTTAAAGAATTAGAAGTGAGTGACAAACATAATGTAAGACTATACTACAATATGCAGAGACAATCCATATCAAGGTGATTGAGAGCAACGACCCTCACAAGATAATTATTTTTATGTAGAATTTGTTTTTGTCCGGTTAAAATTTAGGCAATTTCAAGTGAGCTAATTTTTTAAATAAATGTAGAAATTCACATGAGATTAATAAAACTCTATTGAGAGGGAGGACCACACGAACCAGCAAAGTCGAGTACACATGGTCAGTCAAGTTCCTCGGTAGATTAGTCACTGACAAAGCCGATGAATACTGCACACAAATAACATGCTTAGCAAAAAATATAAATAAAAGAGAGAATAATTCGGTACCAATTTTACCATTTTAGCTTTGTAATTTATAGAAGTTAACTTACGTATGACCCAATTTTTTCCCATGAATTTATGTATTTAACCCACATTAATAGTAGTTGTAAAAAAACCCACAAAAATATTAATTAGTAAACAACCATTTTTCCCCGTTGTCGAAAAATTCTTCTGCATGGTTGTATCTTTAGTTGTGTTTGTTTCAAAAAATTACATAACCAACATTTTCTTTAAAGAATTAGAATATGTGGCAAACATAATGTAAGATTATACTACAATATGTGGAGACAATCCATATAGAGGTGATTAGAGTAACGACCCATCACAAGATAATTATTTTTATGTAGAATTTGTTTTTGTCCCGTTAAAATTTAGTCAATTTCAAGTGAGCTAATTTTTTAAGTAAATGTAGATATTCGCATGACATTAATAAAACTCTATTGGGAGGGAGGACCACACAAACCAGCAAAGTCGAGTACACGTGACCAGTCAAGTTCCTCGGTAGATTAGTCACTGACAAAGTCGATGAATACTGCACACAAATAACATGCTTGGCAAAAAATTTAAATAAAAGAGCTAATTATTCGGTACACATTTTACCATTTTAGCTTTGTAATTTATAGAAGTTAACTTACGTATGGTCCAATTTTCTCCCATGAATTTATGTATTTAACCCACATTAATAGTAGTTGTAAAAAACCCACAAAAATAGTAATTAGTAGACAACAATTTTTTCCCAGTTGTCGAAAAATTCTTCTGCATGGTTGTATCTTTAGTTGTGTTTGTTGCAAAAAATTACATAAACAACATTTTCTTTAAAGAATTAGAATATGAGTGACAAACATAATGTAAGCCTATACTACAATATGCGGAGACAATCCATATAGAGGTGATTAAGAGCAACGACCCATCACAAGATAATTATTTTTATGTAGAATTTGTTTTTGTCCCGTTAAAATTTAGTCAATTTCAAGTGAGCTAATTTTTTAAATAAATGTAGAAATTCACATGACATTAATAAAACTCTATTGGGAGGGAGGACCACACGAACCATCAAAGTCGAGTATACGTGACCAGTCAAGTTCCTCGGTAGATTAGTCACTGACAAAGCCGATGAATACTGCATACAAATAACATGCTTAGCAAAAAATTAACCTCTTTTTTATACACTCTTTTTAACACCCGCTCTTCAAATCCTTTGACAAATATATTGTACATATAATCACATGGGGGTATTTCCTATTGACCGAACAATTTGAATGGAGGAAAGAATGTAATACTTATTTTAAAAAAGAAACATAAAGATTTATATAAAAGGGAAGAACCCCCCACAATATGATATGGACAAAAATTGAATGATTAAAGAGAAGATAGATCATATATAAAATTGGAAGCCCATTATTCGAAATCCAAAATCAACCCCAAAGTTTTTCTATTTATCTTAAGCACACAACAAAAATTCACCCCCTTCAATACCAGCTTCATGACCGGTTGATTTTCTTATTTCAATTCCAACTATTGTGCCTTTTTCTTTTGAAGGCTCCAGTAAGACCAATTTGATAGTTTTTTTCTACAAAAGAGAAATATGCATGTCAGTGGTGTTTTGCGCTTCTATTCAAGCATCATTGCCTAGTTTGATTCCCATATGTAGTATTGTACATAATTTATTTTACTTCATCTTAATGGAAATAGGAAAATAATATGCTTTAAAAATGAAACAACAGACAATAGATGGGTTTGTATGTAATCTAAATCTGAAAGCTAAGATGTGATCAAATTGTAGAAAAATTAGCAATGTAACATGTTCACAACATCATAGATGAAGAAATGCTAGAGCTATTCTTGAAATAAGTAGCAATATTTAGCATCTTCTATTAACACACTTCTCAATAGCACCCATTTACGGGTCAACATAGCTCTTTCTTTAGCAGTGGAACAGATGAAAAAGCTTTACCATCAATTGATCCATTGCAACTCAAACAAAAAATAAAAAATGTTACAAATTTGCAGCGGAAAAAAAAGAAAGAAAATATTATAAGAAATAAATTTGAAAATTGAATTTGTAGTAGAAAAATAGAAGAAAAATTTAGATAAACATGATTTCTACAGGTCAGACAAATTTATATTTCTAAGCAATAAAAAGTCGTCAACCGTATATGCGCCAAAATCCATTTTGGTCAAAAAATTATTCAAAAGCAAAAGAGACTTTAAAAACCAAAAGGATTGTAGCATGTTTTTTTAACTATCATGTGATCTTTTTTATAGCACACATATGAGGTTATATGGTGGGAATTTGGCTTAATTTTGAATTTGATTATCCACTAGAATTAGGATGTGTCTTAATTATGTTTAGGTAAAAAACAATATACTATATTCAGATAAATCATTTAATAATTTCATCATATTATTTCAAATAAAATGATTCACATTAATTCAATTTCCATTTTTTTTGCATATAGGTAATAAAAACAATTTTGAGCTGAATGTGAATAAAAATTAGCTGGCCATGAATTATGGTGATTCTGATTTTAATTTTGGATTAGGACCATATGGGAGCATTTAATATCATTTTCATATAAACATGACACTTGGCAATACATTAATTGAGATGCATTCTCAAATGTTTATATTATAGATTATAGATTATATATATATATATATATATATATATATATATATATATATATATATCTATCTTTGAGATGCAGTCGAAATGGTAAATTTGTTGAGACAAAATTTGACAAGGGTAATATTTTTGGGGAAGCTATACAGACTTATCTATTTGAGAGGTCCCAATGTTTATCAAGTTTAATGATCATCACTATTTGTAGAAATGAAATAACTATAAGTTGGGAAGTCCTTACTCCTTCTATTACTTAAATTTCAACTACTATGAGCAGGTTATTACTCTTCTTGGATCCATTTTTAGCAAACTGGAAACAAAATAAGTTGATTTAAATCTTGGTTTCAGTTACGGTAACTTCCTGTTTAAATAATGATTCATATCTTTTATATATAAAAGTAAGATACAGAGTCCGCCAATTTCCAATGAACACATTAATTATGGTGTAGGCGCATGGGGAATATAAAGAGGCATTAGCATTGAACATGGAATTCAAACGGTGTTGAATTTGAATGGTGTAGGCGCATGGGAAATATAAAAAGGCATTAGCATTCAATTTTATGAAGTAACTAGTATGTAACCCGTGCGATGCACGAGAAGTAATTTTCTTGCATAAAATTAAATCTAAATAATTTTATTTATATAAAAAAGATGAATCAATTATTATATAAAGTATACAGTAAAGTATTTATTTATATATAAATTCTAATTTATATATATATATATATATATATATATATATATATATATATATATATATATATTAAGGATGTAATAAGGAATCGGAAAAAAAAATCGTAGACCAAATATGTTTGTATAAAATAAATTAATTTGATAGTTTAAACATTACAATTCACTTTGCAACTACAAATGAAAATAAATGTTGGACACAAGAAATTGGGGTTATGTTGAACAAAAGAGGAAAAAACATAAATTTTTTTATAGAGTTGTCAACATAAACCGCTCGGATATTTTGTCCAAAATATATGGTACTAAATAATTTATTAAAGATTAATACTTTTTTTTTCCTTAAAATTATAAGGTACTAAATAAGTTATTAAATATTTAACAATACTTTTTTAATTTCTCTACCCATCTCATCTTATTCAATTTGTCCCTCGCTTGTTACGTAACATGTCCTTCTTCCTTATAGTCGTGTCTTCGCTTTTTTAAATGGTGAGATGTTTTGTCCAAAGAGGCTTCATATATATCTTACTATTCTCTAATTACTTACACAACAATAATCATTTTATTTGCTTCAAAAAAAAACAACAATCATTTTACAACTTTCCAGCAAATATATAAATTTGAGGCATACAACATTATATTCACTATCCGTAGAGACTTGGATTTTTCATACGAAGCTTAGGTCACGCAAATTTCTAAATGCCACTTAATTCCCCTTCTACAATTTTTTTTTAAGGTTTAATTATGTTTTTCATCCCTACAAATATAGTGATTTTTTAAATAAGTCCCTGCAAAAAACAATTAAAAATTTCCTTGCAAAATAACTTTTTTTAAGAAAATACCGTTCAATAAGAGAAGAAGACCAAAAAAACATAATTGATAAATGAAGAAATCAAACATGTGCCATATTAATTTCTTGTTAATTTGGCTTTTAAATCAAGCCAATAACATGTTTCAGGTTCATTCTTACCACAATATTAAAAGGAGACATTTATGAAATCCATTCATTCTTAGCAAATGTTCTGGATATGTAACAACTCTTTCGCTTTGAAGCATTCCATACCAAGCACCATATTTCATTACTGTCTATGGGAAGCAATTTTCGTGCATAATATTAAATTTAAATAATTTTGTAGAAAAAATAACATAAGTAATAAATAAAAGAAGTAAAAAAATGTGTATCTAAATTTAGTCAAATATAATAACAACGAATCATATTAATTTTTTTGAAAGGCAAAGTGGTTAGAAATTAGTGTGTTAGTAGTTAGAGGGGAGGGGGGAGTGGGGTTCGAACCTCGTACGCCTACATTTTCACCAACGATGTCTCTTTCACTCAACCACATGAATTATTGGGACACGAATCATCACTACTAGAATTTTCGTCATTTCCTGCGGAATTTCCTGCTGATTTTCATTAAAAATTCGCAGGAAACCCGTTTCCTGCGGAATTTTCTGCGGATTAAGGTTCCCAGTTATTTCGTTCGTGGATAATTGCTTCCTGCGAATTTTTAAATCGGCAGGAAATTTCCGCAGGAAATTCCTCGGGAAATTCCGCAGAAGGTCCGCAGAAAATGGCCGCAGGAAGTTCTGCAGGAAATTTCGTAGGAAATTTAAAATTCCGCAGGAAATTTAGAATTCCGCACGAAATTCCGCAGGAAATTGCAGATTTTGTTTTCTTAAACCAACAGCAAATGTTATTGACTATTATTATTATTATTTTTAATGAGATTATATATAGTCTTTGTGCTGTTATTTTACGAATATATATATATATATATATATTTAGATATATACATTAATATGAGATGGAAAACAAAAAAAAATGGCTAGGTAATAATAGAAAACCAATTCCATACAATAATACAACCATTCATTACATTTGTCCAATAATACAAAGCCAATTTTATACAATAATACTAAGTATATTGACGAATACAAGGATGTGGAATTAGACCATGAATGTGATCCCGTAGAGTTCCATTGTGCATATATACTCATAAACAAAAATATGCTGATATTCTTCTTCGCAATATCCAATCAGAGGAACCAAGTTTTTGTGATGAATTCTTCATAGGAGGGCTACCTGCATTTGTGACTCTATAATCAATAAGTTGAAATTAAGATTATCTCATGTTCAACTATTTCAATCAGAAAGGAAAAATGGGTTAGACAAAATGAGAATCATGTGAGTCATGTCTATATGTAGTGTGCAAGTAATGAGCACATGAATCAATAACAAAGAAAATAAAATATAAATAACCTTAAGGTTCAAATCGATATTATAGTCCTTGCTAGATCCCAAATGTGGATGAGGCTTGTTCCCTCCCCTGAATCCCTTCCAAAGCTGAATCAGACAGAGAGAAATTAAATCATCATTCATAATAACAAAATCATTTAATTTGGCTTTGATTACTATAGTCTTTTTCCCTCAGGTGAGACTAACTAAAGTATGTCCCTCAATCAAAATGACAGTTAGAACCATAATCAGATCTCCCTCAAGATTTTCAATATGTAACAGAGAACACTGAAATACCCATCCTAGCCAGTAAGGTACTTGGGCCAGTCTGGCTGGCCACTTCTCTGGACACAACTCCATTAAGTTTATCCTTGCTGATGGACTCAACTTCCCAGCACATTGCTTTTGATAGTGCCTTCATTTCTGCAAATGGATTCATAAAATGTCAGAACTAATATACCAAAATTAAAATGTCTAAGAGAAGAAGCAAATAGTCTATTATCATCTACCATTCCATATTTCAACATCTTCAGCAAGCTTTTGAGAATGTATAACCAAAACTTCATCTAATCACCATCATAAAAGATAGGTTATTGAAATAGCTTCTATGTGCCATGGAACTCTACAGCGTGCACAATGGAGCGCATCAAATACTATACTAAAACTTGAGTAACTTATACCAAGTTGTTTGGTAAACTCATCATGTCAAAGATGAATTGCATCAGAGCCAGCCCTGCAACTCTTTTACAACTTCCGAATTAAATCAGACATTCTATACTAAAACTTAGTGCAAGTCTGTTCTTTTAAATATCAACACAAGCTATTATCAAAATTGGTACACCTAATACTTGATGTACAATGCCACATAATCTTAGTCGCTTAACGCAGCAAACATTATCTGTACAGAGCAAATTACTCATTTTAGGGTATCCAACACTAGAAAATAGTTTTCCTCATTTGTTACACAATAGCAGATATAAGTCCAAATTTTGAGTAGAAAAATGATAAGTTGCATAAATCTTATTTCTAGAATCCAATAGCACGTGATAAATATAGAGGTAACCTTCCTATTTGTCGGACGAGCACATTTTCTTATTTTTCCTTGCCCAATGATTTATGTTTTTTCCCTTATATAGTCACAAACTGATGGAGTCAATTTTGTAATCCATCCTGTTATTAAGAGAACAAACTGATGGAGTCAAACAGTTGAAGTACTTACCCAAATATACTGCTCCATATCAGCAAATCCACATTCACAACCACAGTACAATGAACAAGATGTGACCGTGATGCCATCGCAATTTAGACAACATTGCGATTTAGACCAAATTGGCTGCATGCCTGCATTGGAATGCAATTCTTTACAATATCAAGTATAGCAACGCGACAGTAGTTTTAAAACCTTAACTAACAGCAAGAAAAAAATAATCAACAGAACAAGATGTTCATGAACATCACATGCCTACTAACTTCCCAGAGTCAGAAACTAAAAAACAAAAAAGAATCTATCAAATAATCACTTAATTGATAGGCTTCCAATAAATCTCTTAATGCAGTCACAATAGACAGGAGCAACTCCAAATGCATCTTTTGCATGTACCATTCCTACACCAAAAAGGACAAAAAGAAAGAGTGAATCCATATGTGTTTTTAGAAAGGATGCAAACATATATTGTATAGGAGACCATACCTTGGCCCTAAGATGGCGAACATGACTGCTGAACTCGGGAAAGACATGCATCTCCATGAAATATCAGCATCTCCATATAATAATACTCGGGGGTAAATCTCCATGACTGCTTTGGCCACTTAAACAAAGTTTTACTGCCTATATAATCCCAATAAATAATACTTAGGGGGTAAATCTTAAAACTTGTGATGAGACTAGCTCCTCACAACAAGCATCTCCATGAAATATCAGCAAGCAACAACATCATGGTTTGTGAACCAAACTATACAAACTGGTGAAGCATTTCATCAAACAGGTGTCCTGCAAGTTGGAGCTACTGAACAATAAATCATCAATCTACGAAAGTTGTGTAAACTGATATTGAATTAAAACTAAAAAAGTTATCTAATGTAAATACTTGGAATAAAAAACAATAAGGAAAACATACCATCATGTTTTTGGCGAACAATGTCACCGTATTCTATAACAAGGTGACGAAGCATGTGAGATAAGTACAGTGTAGCAAAGGAAGTAGCGAAGCGCCTAATGTGAAGAAATTACAAAACCTGAAAACCTAATGTGATTCGCACAAAGGAGAAGAGAAGAAATTACAGAGAGGAAGAAACTACAGAGAACAAATTACAAAAACAAAAAAGAGTATTCAAAGAAAGAACAAAGAAGAATATTCAGAGAAAGAACCATTTCCGCAAGAGTGTGATATGAATCGAAGCGATTCTGAATTGTTCCTCTTTTCCAAAGGTCGCGCTGAGGTTTGGCAGTGACAAATCGCCAAAGCCGATCCATCTCGACACAGAGGGATTGGATTTGGTTGATGTCCTTCTTGATGGCGAATGATAGATCCGAATCGACACCGGCGACGGCGAAATCGACGGAAGATGAGGCGGAGTGTTCGAGGCGATGAGCGAGAAGAACGAAAACGATGAGCGAGAAGAAGGGAGATGATGAGTGAGAAGAAGAAGAAAGAGTTAGGGTTCGATGTGGTTCTGAGAAATGTGAGTTAGAAAAACTTTAATAAAAAAAAATAGTCAGTTAAAATTTTTAATTAAGTTAAAATTTTCCTGGGAACTTCGGTCGGTAGGAAACTTGGCAGCAAACTTAAAACTCTCTTGTGAACTTACCTGCCGATTATAATTCGCCGGAAACTTTCTAGTTTTCCTTGCTTCGGCAGAAAAATGCGCAGGAAATACCTGCGGGAAACTTTCGCTGGAAATTCCGCAGGTAATAATGAAAATTCTCTGCATATTAATTGATTTTAAATTTACGCAAGTGTTGAATATTGGATAGTGAAATTGAAGGGAGTGATGAAAGTGATATAGATAGACCTAGAAGTGAGTTAGTAAAGCAAAATGGGTGGAATGATCGGAAATGTGCCCCTATTGGCAATGAAAAATTTGGTGTTCTCAGGGTCAAATTAGTAAAGCAAGAAGAGATACCATTGTTAGAGAATAGTTAAAATAAAACAATTTAACAACAAATAAAGCAAATTCATCAATAAAGAGTTTAGAAAATTCAAGTGATACTAAGATGAGATTAATTGCTACAAATGCATTTCTCAGCAGGAAAACAGAGACACGAAAAGAAAGTTAAAAAAACGTAAAACACTAAAATATATAACTTACTTCAAGTTACCGAAGAACATAAAAAAACTAAAACACTATGACCAAAACAGAACATCATAGAAAATGGAATTAAAAAACTGAATCCAACTTCAATAAAAAAAACTCGATTCTTCTCGAGCTTGATATCCTTCATTAATCATTTTGTGTAGGAGAATCCCTTTTAAGTGGATCCAAGTTCTAAGAATCCGTTGACATATCAATTCCCACTTTTTGACCATATTTTTAACATCAATACAACCAATAATTACACTATAACTACACCTTACATAGAAGAAGACGCATAATTTATTCATAACTTGCCTGCAAGAGGGAACTGATAGGAAGCCACTACAAAATCAAACTCGTTTTCATAGTCATGTTTGCATTTAGCTTCAATTTTATGAAAAGATAAAGAAATTCCGCATATAATTTTCCCATAAATTGGATATAGCTTCATTTTTTTTCAAAAGATGGTTTTCTATACCCAATTAGTATCTCCAAAGAGGGCCAACATAACTTATGGCAATCGTAAAAGATAGTTACTAAACCCGCAAAAGTGAAAAAAGGGAGGTTACTAACTATAAGGGAGGATGCAAAAGAAATAAAAAGATCTACCTGTTTATCATACCAAAGGCATAGTAGTAATGTTACAACCTAAAGCAACTGTTATTTAAAACATAGAACACTCACTAATCAACCATTAGGGTGTCCAGCTTCTGCAGTCACTACTTCTGTGAAACAAAAATGAAGAAATAAAAAAAAAGTCTAACTGTTTGCCCATAGTTTTACAAAAATGAGTTTGAGAAAGATACACAGAGACACAAACTATAAAAGAAGGCATTGTGTTTTCTTTATATATATATGAGAAGGTATTAATTTTTTTTTGGTACAAAGAAGGCATTAATTTTTTGATTCAGACGTTTTAGATGCATTGAATTTATGAAGGAAAATTATTCTACTATTAATTTCGGTTAACATTTTTTTTGAATTTAGAATTAGAGGAAATCATGTTGTTGCCTACCACACAAGAGGAATCAATTTGATTTTAGTTGGTTGTATTGATGTTATCTCTTTTTTGACCATATTTTTAACATCAATACAACCAATAATTACACTTGTTGAGTAAAGAGATAAGGGCAATTATAGGAATTCATGTTGTTGCCTACCACACAAGAGGAATCAATTTGATTTTAATTGAATTTCTATTATTAAAGCAAACCAATTAATCATTAATAGAGATATTTTGCATCAATAGGTAATGGAGCCGTTTTCTCACCTTAGCTAAAATTTCTACTTGTAATGAATATGCCGTTTTCTCACCTTAGCTAAAATTTCTCCTTTTAATGAATATGACAGTTTTAATTGTAATATATTTTTTTGAATTCTTATAATTACTATTTTTTTACTCATATAATTAGCAACTTTATTTTGAATTCATATACGTAGTATTTTGTTATTGAGGTTCAGGATAGTCATTTATTATTTTTTTCATGAAACACTCTGGTTAAGCCACATCAGATTTTCTGCTTTGAGGAGCATTCTACTTTGTATTCTTAATAGATTATTACATGGAGAAGATTAATAGGTACTGACAATTAGGATTCATTAATTAAAAACGTTTATTAGTGAAACTTGGAGAACACATAATGCATGGAATTCGAATTGTCCAATTGATGTAGGCGCATGGGAAATTTAAAGAGGCATTGAATTCGACTTTGAACATTAAACATGGAATTCGAATGGTGCGTCGCATGTAGGTTTTCAGAATTCAATTTTATTAGGAATTGACCAAGCTAAATATTTTTTAACAATGAGCAAGCTAAATATCGAGAGTCATAATTTTGAGGATTTGAACAAATGGAATAGCTTGCTGATTAATTCACCTTGGTATAGGTATTTAGTTGCTATAACTATTAGTGCAACAAATCATTTTGTAGAAGTTTGGACATCTCTTGGCCCAATTTCTTCAATATTTAGTTGTTATGATTATGAATATTGCGTTGACTATGTAGAAGTTTCGAAACTTATCTTTATCTGTGGAGGTTTGGTGTGCTTTAAACAAAATGCAAAACGTTGGTTTTTGTTTATGTTTTGTAAGTCATGATGATCATTGTATTTTTGTGATTTTTTTTGTTATTCATGCATTACTTATTTTGGAATTTTTTTCTTTGCTACTCTATAACTGTTATTTAAATTAATATAGAGGCTATTTTGTCATTTACATTTATTGATAGGAGCAATTTACTGTAACAAATGGCTTCACAGCCGCCGCCGCCGGATGAAAACAGTGTTCGATCACGGAATGGTAAAAAATTCAAGGGAGGAGACCAATCCTTTTCCAATCAGTCGTCCCTTCCAGTCAATTATGGGGACATCTATCATGAGAAAGAAGCAAAATCCTATAGAGACTCTATGCTTGGGCAACCTAGTGAAATTGAGGTCAATCTTCAACCGGAACCCATGGCAGAAGAAGAAGGGACTGATGATGAGACGCGCTGGAAAGTAGAAGACAAGGAGTGGGGAGAACACACTTATCCGGTTTTTTCACTTTCGGAACAAGAAGAGGTGCGTATCCAACGAAAGTGGAAACAAGGTTTGATTGTGAAATTGTTAGGTCGGAAGATTGGTTTCAAGGCTTTGGAGAATCGTTTGAACCAACTCTGGGTGAAGAATGGGATTATTACCATCATTGATTTAGGAAACGATTTCTTCCTAGTTACTTTCAGCAGTGATGTGGATCGTTCTCATGCATTAACAAATGGCCCATGGCTAATCTACGACCACTATCTTACGGTGCGAGAATGGAAGCCAAATTTTCTTCCTGAAAACGAGAGATTGAGCAGAGTTGCAGTGTGGGTCCGTATCTCCGGTCTTCCTATAGAATACTATGATCATAGCTTTCTCCATTTTGTGGGGAATCGCATTGGTCATACTGTGAAGGTTGATAAGACTACGATGACCCAAGCACGGGGGAAATATGCTCGTCTATGTGTTGAAGTTGATCTTTCTCAACCTCTGCTTGCAGGTTTTGTGGTTAAAGATGTCCGTTACAAGATTGAGTATGAAGGACTACATTTCCTTTGCTTAGCTTGTGGTCGCTTTGGACATTACAAGGAAGGATGTAGTTTTACCAACACTGATAAAGCACAGGTTGAACAAGATAAGAGTGTCGTAGACAAGTCCACTGGTGATTTTCGTTGGACAGTTGTGCAGAAAACAAGGAAATCGAAACTTAGCAAGCAAAAAGAAGTTCAGGCAGTCGTAGACGGTGGCAAACAGGGATCGACGGTGGCCAGACAACATTCCAACAAAAGTGGATCTAGATTTAATGCGTTAATTATTGATGATAATGGTGCGGAAACTGAGGGAGAAATGTTAGGAAACAATTCAAATATTGCTATTAATGGATTGACCAATGAGGAAAGTACGAGGAATCAGCGAGGCAAATCACATGCAGGTACGAGGAAGACTAAAACGGCTGAGATAATAGGTGGGACCAAATCTGATTTTTCAAAAATAGCTAGCAAGAATAACAAACCTCCACAAGGAAAGAATATTCCTTTGCCTTTACGTGTTACTCTCTCAAATCAAGACTTGCACGTGGGCCAATCTAGTGGTCATGAATTGGAACAAAACAATGCTCATGAGTCTCATTTTTTAGTGGATCACCATTTGGAGCTTCACACGCATACTGGGCCTCATATTCCATTGGGCCAGATTTTTCATGAGGCTGCTCCAAACCAGAATATTTTTCTGGGCCGTCCAAATGCACACGGCTTGCTTACTACAACTTTGGGCTCTCCAACCAAGTCCAAGCCACCTGATCAAACTATGCAACCTGTCCCCATGCAGCTTTCTCATGCAGATAAAGATGTATTTCTAGATGCTAATGACCATGGAATATAAGCTGGCGAAGAATCTGACATGGAGATTATTGAGGAAACGCCTTTGTTGGATAAAGGTGTTTGTTAAGGGTGACTTTTCTTACTTGACTTTAAGTTTTATGTCTTTTTTACTTAATAATAGTAAGATAATGTCATGGAATGTGCAAGGTGCTGCTAGTGTTGATTTTTTCCGTAACTGTAAACAATATTTGGATATTCATCATCCCGATATTTTTATAATTATGGAGACTGGATGTGACCCGGCAAGGCTTAAGAGATCATTTCTTTTACTTGGCTTTGATGGTTTTGTTTTCTCACAAGTTGATGGCTATGCTGGAGGAATTGTTGTAGGTTGGAAAACTAATGTCATTCAGGCCACAGTTCTTTGTATCAAGTTCCAATTCATACATCTTTTAGTGACTTACTCTGGAGGTTCATCTAATTATCTTACTGCAGGTTATGCGAGTCCCCATGAGGAAAATCGTAGATACCTCTGGGAGGATTTACACAATATTCCTCTTGGTATGCAAGATAAGTGGTTGCTTGTAGGTGACTTTAATGATATTGCTAATATCTCTGAGAAGAAAGGGGGTGCTGAGGTTCATCCTAACAAAATGCAAAGATTTGTGGATCGCATTAATTCTTGTCAGCTCTTGGATTTGGGAGCAGGTGGTCCTAGATTTATTTGGAGAGCGGGGCATTATTCTGATGGTGAGAGGATGTTTAAGAGACTTGATAGAGCTATGGGTAATGATGCTTGGAGGTTGGGTTTTCCTAATGCTGTCATCAAGGTCTTACCTAGAATTGAGTTTTCTGATCATCATCCTTTACTTATCATTTTGAATGGTATCCATCAGCCTTTTAGACCAAAATGTTTCAGGTTTGAAGGGGCTTGGTTAATGAATGCCTCTTATCAGGATGTTCTTGCCAAATATTGGGATCATACAAAGTCTGTGCCTTATAATCTTTCCTCTATGGAGCATGTGTTCTTGGCTTGGAAGAAGGATACGGTTGAGTTTGTTTCTTCTCAAAAACGTTGGCTTTTGTCTAGGATTCATGGGATACAGAAAGCAATTTATGATGGAAGGGCCGGGGGTTATCTCAAGAAGCTTGAAGCGAAGTTACAAACCGAACTTTCTGATATTTTGAAACAAGAAGAGCTTTTGTGGTTTCAAAGATCTCGTTCCAAATAGCTGACGGACGGTGATAGAAACACAAAGTACTACCATCTCAAGACTATTAATCGTCGTCGGCAGAACAAGAATGTCATGCTCCGAGACTCTGATGGCACATGGGTTGACGACAGTGATGCTCTTGAGAATTTAGTAACTAACTATTATCGTGCTCTTCTTGCAGGTCCACCTATTCTGGTTAGTTGGTATCAAACAAAGCTCTCTTTTCCTCGGCTTGATGATACTTTAGTGAGAGGTCTTGCTGATGTTCCTCATGGGCCAGAAATCAAGCAAGCTGTCTTCCAAATGAGCCCGTGGAAGGCTCCTGGACCAGATGGATACCCTGCTGGATTTTATCAGCGTTCTTGGGACTTGGTGGGACCTTCTACATGCGATTTTGTCAAGTATCTCTGGTCCAATCCTCAATCATTGGCAGATATAAATTTGACTGATATATGTCTCATTCCCAAGGTAAAATCTCCTGAGTTTGTTGAACAATTCCGCCCCATTTCTCTTTGAAACACAATTTATAAAATTGTTAGCAAAATAGTGGTGAATCGTTTGAAGACAATCATACCTCTTATCATCTCTCCTTTTCAAACGGGTTTCATTCCCGGGCGAAGTATTCATGAGAATGTAGTGGTGGCTCAAGAAATGGTCCATAGTTTGAATAGAATGAAAGGTAAGACTGGGTATTTTGCTATCAAAGTTGATCTCTCCAAAGCCTATGATCGTCTTGATTGGAGCTTCACTCACAACACTCTAGTTGAAGTGGGGCTGCCCACTCATCTAATTGACATCATTATGCATGGGGTTACTAGTGTTCAATCTAATGTTAAGTGGAATGGGGCTCGAACGGAATTCTTTCGTACTCAAAAAGGACTTCGACAAGGAGACCCCATATCCCCATATCTCTCTGTTATTTGCATGGATAAACTTTCTCATCTTATTTCTCAAGCAGTTGATGAGGGGATTTGGTTAGCGCCTAGAGCAGGGCGTAATGGTCTCATTGTATCACATCTCATGTTTGCTGATGATCTCCTTCTTTTTGGGCAAGCTAGTGAATCTCACTTAACTCATGTTATGCGCATCTTGAATAATTTTTGTACTCTCTCAGGCCAACAAATTAATCATGCTAAGACTAATATCTATTTCTCCAACAATGTTTCTCATGATCTTCAAACTCGCCTAAGTATTTTGTCTGGTTTTCGGGTGACCAATCATTTGGGAAAATATCTTGGTGTTCCATTAATTGGAAGAGCCCCAAGGCGGGATGATTACCAGTTTCTTATTGATCAGGTGCAGGAAAAGTTATCTTCTTGGAAAGCCAAACATCTAAGTTTTGCGGGTAGGCTAACCCTTGCAAAATCTGTGATTGAGGCACTCCCCCTTTTTTTCCATGATGACGGTTTCTCTCCCTAAAAGTTGTCTTCATGAAATTCAACGCCTTTAACGTTCTTTCATTTGGGGAGATGATGATTTGGAAAGAAAATACCATGCTGTGGGATGGGACGTCCTTACTCAGCCCACATGCCTTGGAGGTTTGGGCCTCAGAAAGCTAGATGTTGTGAATGAAGCTTGTATCTTGAAGTTGTGTTGGAATTTTCGAAATAGTGATCAAGCTCTTTGGTGTAATGTTCTTAGAGGCAAATATGGTAGAAACATAGATTCTGTTTTTGCTATGCATGCTAAGAGTGGTGATTCTAGTCTTTGGAAGAATTTGGTAAAAGGCTTCCCAAAATTAAATGAGTTTGAATTTTGTTGTATTGGGAATGGCCTAACCACTCCAGTCTGGTCGACTTCTTGGATTACACCTGGCCTTCGAATTGCAAACCTAGACCTGGCTATTCTTGACCCTTGGAAAGATGTGTGTGTTGCAGATTTGGTTAATGAGTATGGCTTTTGGAGATTTGAAGATCTTCAGTGGCTCCCTTCTGATGTTCTTCGGCATTTGCAAGCAACCCTTCCACCGCTTGCAACTAATAGTGTTGATAGCTTCATTTGGCCGAGTGAGGACAGAGGTAATTTTACAATCTCATCCACTTACCAGCTGTTGTGTGGTTTTTTGGACAGGGATATTGCACCCCAGTGGGATATTATTTGGAAACTTCAGGTCCCAGAACGTATAAGGTGTTTCACTTGGCTTATATGGCATGATAGACTTTTAACTAATTGGAGGAAGTCTAAAATGCATTTTTGTAGTCCTGATTGCTCCTTTTGTGCCGGTCCTCCCGAAACTACTTTACATGTTCTTCGTGATTGCCCTAGGGCAATGGTTATTTGGATGCACTTGGTGAATGTTGATGCTAGGGATGATTTCTTCAATCAAGACTTACATCAGTGGATCTTGTTTAATCTCCAAACAAATGTTGGTATGGTTTCTTCCCTTGATTGGTCTTCTATTTGGGCTACGGCTTGCCACTTCTTATGGACTTGGCGGAATAAGGAAACTTTTGATCCTTCCTTTACCCGTCCCATTGATCCCTGGAGACTTGTAACTCATACATGTAGGGACTATAAGGAAGCCTCACGGACTAATAGCGTTCTTAATACTCGTTCCTTTTCAACCATTTATATTAGATGGCTCGCTCCAGAGCAAGGTTGGACTCGTCTAAATTCGGATGGGGCTGTGAAGGGAGTGCACCGAGTTGCGGGTAGTGGTGGTGTTCTTCGAGACGATGCTGGGCGATGGATTTGTGGTTACGCTCGGGCTCTGGGTACTTGTTCTGCCTACATTGCTGAGTTATGGGGTGTTTTGGATGGTCTTATAATCGCTAGAGACTGAGGGTTCTCCAAGATTGATGTTCAGATTGACTCTTTGACTGTTATGAACCAATTGTCCAAGTCTGGTTCGGTGAGTGTAGTGGGTGCTGCTATTGTCAACCGTATCCAGGCTCTCTTGTCTCTTGATTGGGAGGTCCGCATATCGCATTGTTATAGAGAGGCAAATAGTTGCGCTGATGCTATGGCGTCCATTGGTTGTTCTCAAGATGTTATTATATGTTTGTATGAGTCCCCTCCAGCTATTGTAAGCCCCTTGTGGCTAGCAGATTTTATAGGAGTTTCTACTCCTAGAGTTATTTCCGTGTAATCGTTTCTTTTGGGCTTTCGAGCCCTCATTAATACCAAAAAAAAAAAATTGAAGCATCAACTTCTCAATTAAAATACACAATGTTTTTTTTTTCTTTCAAAATTGATAATGCTCACCAGCTTTAGCCTATTGCCACTTTTGGATTAAGAAAAGTCACTTTTGACAAGGACAAGTAGCTTAACATTTATGATCGAATAAAGTGAATTGAGCATATCTTAAGTGGAACAATGCACAACAATTAATTAGTGTATTCTTCCTAAATTATAAGTAGTAGTCAGTGTTACAAGACTATTGTAATTTATGTCTTTGTTTCCCTCTGAAATAAAAAGTAAATTTAGGGTAGTTTATCCTGCACTTTGTGGAATTATGACTGCAGATCATATTTGCAATGTGCTTTAGTTGTTGGTTTTTATGCAATTGTTTAGTCTTCTATACTTTCATTTTTAATTAGAGCAAAAACTGACCTATTTCCCATAAGTTCTGTTTGCCACTTTAAGCTCTCTCAAATTGGAAATTGGAAGCCTTAAATGTAAATCGGTAAATCCCATACTTGGGCAACAATTTTCCATTCATTATGCAACATTCACGATTCAAATCTAATCATTAATGCTTCGTATGAGAGGATAGACGAAGGAAATAAGAATTCTTCAAGCAGTTGGAGCGACATGTTTCTCCTTAAAATTCATTGTCTTTCACCTTCTATTTTCAAGCTTTTATTGTCCACTTCGATTGATGTTTTCATCTTGCAGCAAATTTGTAAATTTTGCTTAAATCTTTTGAATTTTCCTTTGCACCTAAAGAAAATTTGGTAATTTGTCTGACCTGTTTCCAACAAATTTGTAATTTTTTGTATTCTTAATGTCTATTTAGTTTTCCTATGTGATATTCTAACCCGTGCAACACGAGACAGATTGGGCGACATGAACGAGTCGGGTCATCGGGTTAAGCATCGACCCGGTCGAATTGCATGGGTTAGTTGCATGTACGGTCCGAACAACTTGAATCGGTCTTAACAATGAGTCTCGGCCTGATAGATCCGACCAATCGGGGTCAGTCCGGGTTATCCATATTAGTCATGCACATGACATGTAATATTATCCCGTGCATCGCACGGGCATTGGTCTAGTATTCTCTAAAGTTTTTCTCCCAGATAATTAATATAGCTTTTCTTACTTAATGGTTGACGCATGTCTTTAAAATGGAGCAAGAAGCATATCTTTAAACTGCCTTTTGTATATGTTTTGTTACCGGATTATTGTATCATCAGATTTAGATTCTAGGATTTAAAGATCCTCTTTTTTCAAGTCTAGAGTAACAACGACCTTTTTACTTTGATTGTCGGTTGGTAGATATTAACTTAAAATGTGTTGAAATGATTATTTGGTAGATATTAATTAACTTCAATTTAGTTCTTCTTTTTCTTTGATATTTGAACTGAGTAACTTTTTTTTGTTATTTCAGGCAAGTGAGAGTGCAAGTGAGCCTAATTCGCCACCGGAAGCAAGAGAATCATTCGGTGCTAGCAACTTTTGATGTACGTTATTATGTTTTAGGATATGATTTCTTTTAAGCTTTTATCACTTTTTAGTTGTATGACCTTAGATATTTTATCTACAAATGTGTCATTTGACTGGATAAACAAGAATATTTGAAGATACATTTTTGTTATCAAAATTATAAATTTTAAGTGTTTTGATTAAGTTTGATAAATATTTTATAAACTTAGTAAATGCTATGTAAGAAGTATGTATAGTTATTAGTGACAAAAATATGCTAATGAGATAAGGGAAAAAAGAAATTCTCAAATTGCTAAAGAAATATAATTTCTATTAACCCCCACAAAAAAGCCCTATCAACTACATGGCAATCAAAAATCTCCACAAAAATAAAACTCCTACAAATCACTCGATTTAAGGAGGTTTATAACCCCCTAAAAAAACCTCCACTAATTGTGGGGGTTAAAATGCCCCGCAGTAAAACCCCCGCTAAAATATACGATACCAGGGTTTTCTAAATTAAAAACCCCCGAAAAAAGATTGTGGGACTTGAAACTCAAGTGTTTTTTAAAACTCCCGCAGATTACGTGACGGGGCTTTAAAACCCCACCTAAGCGACTTAAAACCCCTCGCAATTTGTTCCATTTTTTGTAGTGAAATAATGTCTTATTAGTACTACGTCAAAATAATAATAATAATAACTTTGATTTTTTGATACAATAATTATAATAATTTTGTAGTATGTTGTATCATTTATTATAATTTATAAAAATTTTCAATATATTTGGTAAAAATAAAGTACTCAACATATATATATATATATATATATATATATATATATATATATATATATAGTAATAGATAATTTTTGACAATAAACAATATTGTAAAATTTTATTAAAGGTGATTATTTTCAAATACTAGTGTTTGGTCTCTTTGACTAATTTTTGTAAACATTACTATATTCTATATTTAATAATAATATTTCATATTCTATAGTGCAATTTTATTATATTTCTACTACTTTTTTAAGTTGTAAATAATAACTAATATTAAAATTGCGCAACTTTATTATTTATTAGAGTGTATAAGAAATTTTATATAGAGAAAATCAATTGGTTGAGTGTATTGTAGCACCCGGTTTTGAATTGGGAGAGCCACCACCACCACAATCAAAAATCAATAACTCTTCCACTCTTAATATCTAACCTCTCTCCCTCAAACCCAAAACCCCCAATTTCTCAAACTTAATCCCTAACTCTTCTACTCTTAATCTGCTTAGAGGTTAGGGATTAAGTTTGAGAAATTGGGGGTTTTGGTCCCTTATGTGCCACATCACCAAATCAGGTCAAAGTCAGCCCTGACATTTAGGACGCCACGTCAGCAGTTAACTGCCAGCGTGGCGTCCATTAGAAAAAACTAACGACAGGAGCCAAAATGACATACAAAAAAAACATGAGGGGCAAAAACGAGGAAAAAAAACATAAAGGGCCAAATTGACACAAACCCCAAACATAAAGGGCCAAAGTGCAATTTAGCCTTCATTCTAATATGGTTCATTCTAATATGGTTCATGTAGAAACCTTCACAATTGAATGGCACTTTGCAGTTCGAGATTGGCCTGTAGGAAAAAGTTTTAAAGCAGGCGACATGCTAGGTTAGTTTCATAGTGTTATCAAGCTTCTTTGGTTCATTCTAATCATTTTA
Source organism: Astragalus glycyphyllos (assembly GCA_963573325.1). Classification (NCBI taxonomy): domain Eukaryota; kingdom Viridiplantae; phylum Streptophyta; class Magnoliopsida; order Fabales; family Fabaceae; genus Astragalus; species Astragalus glycyphyllos. Next base: position 50,823,093 of record OY754312.1, on the reverse strand, counting down.
TTTAATTTTTTTACAGATTTAATTAATGTTTTATCTTATATATTTGCAGCATTCTTTTTTTTTTTATGGGCAAATGTTAGTGGGGATGGGGGAATGTTAGTTTCCAGGATTTGAACCCGGGACCTCCTTCTTGCAATTTTGCAACGCCTTCATGTCCCTTAACTCGCCAATTGAGCTACCTTCCCGGGAGCTCCTTCTTGCAATTTTGCAACTCCTTCAAATATGTCCCTGCAACGCACAACGTGGTGGTTGTCGATGAGAAGAAATTATCCACGTATTAATCTTACAGAATTGTATCTCCATATAAATTATAGGTGACAAATCCACTACAATCTTAAAGAATCTTAACTACCTAATAATTAGAAGGTATTTACTTTTTTAGCATTGTTAATCGGGATATATTCTCCAAATTTGTTATTTTGTCTTTCACGTATATATTTCCCAAACTAATTAAGGAACCCTTTTGATAAGTGACAAATCCACTACAATCTTAAAGAATCTTAACTCCCTAATAACTACCAGATATTTATTTTTTAGCATTGTTAATCAGGATATATTCTCCTAATTTGTTATTTTGTCTTTCACGTATATAATTTTTTTTAAAATATAATAAATACCATCAGAAAATTCGATATTATAAAATATATATCTTTTTATCAAAAGGTTCCTTGTTGTGGATTTGTTACCTACTAGTTTATCAAAAGGGTTCCTTGTAGTGGATTTGTTACTTACTAATTTGTTCCCTACTAATTTTACCTATAATTTTGGGCTTACTTCTTTTTTGACAGCAATGTTGGGCTTACTTCAAAAAAACATTATCCATGTATTAAGGGTAACAAATCCACTACAATCTTAAAGAATATATTTACTTTTTTAGCATTGTTAATTAGGATATATTTTCCTAACTTGTTATTTTGCCTTTCACATATATAATTTTTTGTATATATTCTATATTTAATAATAATATTTAATATTCTTTAGTGTAATTTTGTTATATTTCTATTACTTTTTTAAATTGTAAATAATAATTAATATTAAGATTGCGCCACGTTATTATTAATTAGAAATTATAAGAAATTTTTTTATAGCGGAAAATCAATTGGTTGAGTGGATTTTAGCAACCGGTTTTGAATATTATAATCCATTTATTTGAATAAAAAAATAATACATTCCAAGAACTACACTTTGTCCTTGATGGCTATAAAACCCCCCCTCAGCTGTTTCTTATGAGCACTCACATTCACAATCAAGACCAAAAATAATTACAACATGGCTGAGGGAAGAGGCAGTGCAAGTTTTTTCCTAATAATATTATTATCTATGTTGGTTTTTCATTCTAATATGGTTCATGCTGAAACCTTCACAATTGATTGGCACTTTGCTGTTCGAGATTGGCCTGTAGGAAAAAGTTTTAAAGCAGGCGACATACTCGGTTAGTTTCATAGTGTAATCAGTCTTGTTTGGATGCAATTATCATTTTATATATAATTTCTGACAGATTTCAATGTTTTATCTTATATGTATATGCAGCATTCAAATATGTCCCTGCAACGCACAACGTGTTGGTTTCAGATGAGAAGAATTACAATACTTGTCCTCTTGCATCAAAGCTTACACCTGGATCTGGATCTGAAGAGTTTACACTTCACAGTGGAATGAATTACTTTATTTGTGGTTATCCTGGTCACTGCATTGAAGGGATGAGAATTGCTGTCAATGCAACTTGATTCATTTAGTTTAATTTGTACTATTGAATGAATAATTTATCTATTTGAAATGATAATGTCAAGATATTTGCATACTGTTACTCTTGCTCCTTTTGTTTTGACCAAGTTATTCTTGCTCCTCTATTATGTTCTTTTACTGTTCTCGAATCTAGATACGTCGAACTTATTTGTTCAATCCAATTGAACTTTAAAACTGCCTAATGGAAAACACGACCAAGAAAACTGGTATAAAAACTAGAAAGCCAATATTTTTTGTGTCGAGACTAGAGCATCCACTGCCGAACGCAGTGACTAATCCCATCGCTGAATTGGAGAACTAGAAAACCAGTATACAACCAGTTTGTCTTGATTTAGAAAAAAATATTGTACAATAACACGTAATAATTGAATAAAATTATTGTAAATAACTCATTGACTTAGACATTAATTTTTGTATAAAATATTTCTTACCATAAATAATAATAATTATTATAATTATTTTTACAATATTATTAATGAAACTTTACACTTCTAGAAAATATCTGAATACCCACGGAATTTGGAAAAGAATAAATAAAGGTACACTTAGACGAAATCGAAAATTTGTGTAAAGAATTAAATAAAACAATGGAATAAACTAATAAAAATATTATCTTACTAATAAACAATACTAAAAAAATTGTAGAATAATCATCTAATAATTTTAAAATGGGTGTGATGATATTAATGTTATATGTAACATTCCCCCCAAAGTAATTTTAATTACTTTGTTGGCTAAATGATTGTATTCTTGTTTGATGTAATTAATTGTGATATTGTTATGTGATTTAAATTACTTTTTATATGGTATTTAATTCATACAAACCATAGTAATGAAAGGGGGTGCAAATAGGAATGAACTCTAGTGACCCAATTTTTAATTTGAAGAGCTCATCCCACATTTACTTAAGTGAGTAGCCAGCTGAAATGTTAAAAAATAAAAGGGATTTTTTTTTGTACCCCCACCCATTGACTCTGCAGACAGTGAAAAGCCCAAAATATCCCTAAAATTTTTACAAATTTACAAAATATTTACCATTTGGCACTTACTTACGATTTGACCAGTCCAATTTCAGAGCTCATTGTATTTACCTCCTGAGAGATAAATACGATTTCCACCAAAAATTCGCATTATATATAGGTTTATATGATTTCCTCCCCAGAAACTGCCAACAAGTAAGCGTATTTACCTTCTTTTTTTTTTTGATAAATACGATTAGCCTTAAAATTTCGCATCGTATTTACCTCTCTTTAGGGTAAATACGATTTCCCTTTTTTTTAATTAATTTGTTTTTTTTGTTCAGTGTCTTCTTCTCGACGGACTGACCAGGCGTCCTCGTCGTCTGCTGCTCCAAGCATACGCACCCGGCGGAGAGTTGCCGGACACGCGTCCACTAGGCGTCGGCGCGTCGAGGAGGCTAGACAGCTGCCGCTGCCGGAGTCCCCCCCAGAGTATCAGTACGAGCAGGAGCACCACCACCACCAGTATGAGGAGGAGGAGGACCAGTATATGGGTGAGCCTCAACAGTATGAGCAGAACCAGTATATGGGTGAGCCTCAGCAGCAGTTTCATCAGGACCAGGACCACCATCATCAGCAGCACCATCCGGACGATGACGATCAGAAGGAGCCTTCTCTATTCACTGGGCTGGAGTCTCATGTCTGCTACCGTGTTCGGCTTAACCCGGTTAGTGAAATTTATTTTTTTTACATTGTTTTTGTGTTTGAATTCATCTTTTTACATAGCGTAATTTTTTCTTTATTTTTTTTAAATACAGAACTATGAGCGTAAAGTTAAGCTTACCAACCATGGTAACAAGCTAGCTAAGAGACTACTGGTCTATTCCCAGAACCACCAGTTTTGGGAGAGGTTCACAGCTACAGGTTTGGCCTCCCTCATTTAGACAGGAGATACTATTGTGGACCACGAGCTGCTGTCCGCTTTTGCTGAGAGATGCCACCAGGAGACTTCGTAATTTCACCTACCATTCGGTGAAATGACCATTACTTTGGATGACATCTCCTGTTTGCTGCACCTTCCGCTCGCAGGCAGATACTATAGAGCTCCACCCACTAGTGTAACCACTGATCAGGCAGTTCGGCTTGCTGTGGCATATCTTGGGGTTACTGAGGAGGAGGCCCGTGCTGAGTGTCGACTTGGTCAGGGCCCATTCTGAGTTGGAGCATCTTCACAGTGAAGACGTATGACAGGGCTGAGGCCAAGTGGCTGCTGCTGCTTGAGGATCTTACTGCTGTTGGTGTTGGATCATATGCATGGGGTGTGGCTGGACTTGCTCATATGTACGACCAGCTGAACTATGGATCGTTGGATCAGGCCAAACATTTAGCTGGCTACCCCTCCCTGTTACAAGTAAATAATTATGTTTTTAATTTAAATAATTATGTTTTTAATTTAGATAAATATGTTTTTAATTTAAATAATTGTTTTTAATTTAAATAATTATGTTTTTAATTTAAATAACTCAGTTATTTATCTTTGCATTTCAGAGCTGGATTTTATGGTACTTTCCTCATCTGGTGGAGAGGTAGCCATCTGATGTGCACACACCACTCTGTGGGGTTTGGAAGAGGAAGAAGACAGATGCACTGAAGTTGGTCGATTACAGGCAGAGGATTAACGACCTCACTGCTGAAGATGTATGCTGGCGACCATTTGAGGGTCATCGGGATGTTAGAGCCTTTGAGCATGTTGCACTCTACAGGGGTTTCCTCAGCTGGGGAGACATCACCGTTCCGTACATGCCAAATAGATGCCTCCGCCAGTTTGGGTACGTCCAGGTCATCCCACGTCCCCCTCTCACCTGTCTTCCTAGCCATGACTGCATCTTCCGGATTTCTAACTTTTTGCCGAGTGTGCACAAGGTGCTTCAAACGACTAGGCCTGCTCGGGATTTGGGTGAGGTTGTTGCGGACTACTGAGAGTGGTACGTCAGAGTATCTATTCCCAGATTGTTGCCGGTTGCACCATCACCACCAGAGCAGGCAGCTGCACCACCACCCCCCACAGCGCGATCCTGAGTGGGTACAGAGTGTGACAGATGCGGTATAGGAGGGGCTTCGTCGCCGCCATATTCGTATGGCCACTTCGATGTACACTCGCCTCTACCGAATGATGCAGATGTTAGAGATAGAGAGTGATGACTAGGCCATTTTATATTATTACTTTTATTTTATGTCTGTAATTTCTGGATTTATGTTTGAACTCTTTTATTTTATATCAGTTGATTACTATTTCTTACGAGTTTGCTTAAAATACGCATTTCATTCATTTCATTGATTCGATAAAACAAAGTTACATAAAAGATAAAACATAACAAACTAAACCCTAATCCTAATACTCCGGTGCTCGCAGACGACGTAATATCTCATTCACGCTCTGTTGTGTTTCCACGTACAGCTCCAAAGTCTTATACCCCTGTTTGCTGGTGTTTTTAGCAAACAATCACTAGTTTTATTAGAAGGTTTGTGAGATCAAACTAGAAAAATCTCAAAGCAATGCCTCTGAATTGCGCATGGTTTTTGTTGAAGAAAACGTAGAAAAAGGGGACGATTTGCAATGATTTAACAGAATCGAAAAGAAAAGAAGCAGTAAATGGTGCGTGAATTGTAAAGAAAAGAAAAACAAATTGCATTGAATCATAAAAATGGTACACGATCACGTACAGCGATTCTTCCACTCGTTTTTCGCTCTGGCTTGGAAGTTAGAGTTTCAGGAATCGGGTGTGTATTGTGATTTGCGACCTCTGTTTCTTCTCAGAAACAGTTATTTATACAAAGGAAAAGAGGGGGGAAAACTGAACTCAGTAACCGCCTAGCAATTTGAAAATAAGTAACTGCTCCTACTTTCGACCAAGTAACTGCTCCTACTTTCGACCAAAACCGCTCTATCACGCTTCGACCAACTGCTAGTCTTCAACGCATAACTGCTCTGTTTTCTGTCTGTCGAAAGCCTGTGTCGATTTTCCTCTCTCTTGCTTTTGCTTCCCTGGAAACTTGTCGAGTTTACCTTGCGCCTGACCATTTTCTTTGTCGAAATAATATGGTCTTTGTGAAATAAATATAAGTCAGGCGATGTTGACCATCTTTAATGAAGCCTGTCGAAATTACAGGCTAACAAATTGCCCCCCCAAAAATGTCTTTTTCGACTGAACTTGAGGAGGAAGAAGAGAAAGACATTTTTGAATTCACCATCGAAATAACTTTGCACTTGAGTAAAATAGCTGTATACCTGATGTCACCACTGTTACATGTTGAAAGTGCACATAAAAGTTCACATCCACTTTAACATGTAGCCGATAGGCTTCTTCAATTCTTTTATCTCATAAGTTGCCATCAATAATCCATATTCCAACCTTGAACTTGAATAGCCTGTAATTTCGGCCTTTGACTATGTTTTGGCAACTTAAATGCCATGTTTTTACGCTTTCTTTATATTTATTCCAGCGTTATTTTAACTTCTTGCAACGTTGGCTTATACTTTTTCAAGTATTTGCCATTTATACGCAAAATTCTTTCATCAGCGCCAATCTCTTTGACCTCATATGCGCCGTTTGAATAAACTTGTAAAATTTTAAATGGTCCTTCCCAACTTGGGGACCATTTACCAAAGACTCTATCTTTTTTATCCATAGGCAATAGGACCTTCCACACTAGATCACCTGAATTAAAGGCTTTAAACTTAACCTTTTTGTTATAAGTTTTAGCTACCCTCTCTTTCTGTCGAATAAGCATATCTAAAGCTAATAACCTTTCTTCGTCTAAATCAACCAATTCATCAAGCATCATATTCCAATAATAATCAGAGGGAATCTCCCACTGTCTTTGAATTCTTGTTGATTTTAGACAAATTTCAACAGGCAACACTGCATCGTGTCCAAATGTTAGCCTATAAGGAGTAGTGTTGATAGATTCTTTGGGTGAATTTCGGCAAGCCCATAATGCTTGATCAAGGATATTATGCCAATTTTTTGGTTTCTGCCCAACATGCTTTTTAATCAAATTAATAATAACTTTATTGGCAGCTTCTACTTGTCCATTGGCTTGCGCATAATATGGTGTCGAAGTTAATAACTTAAAACCAATTTCAGAAGCAAACTCTACCATTTTTCTACCAGTGAAGACTGATCCCTGATCTGTAGTAATGGTTTCTGGAATTCCAAACCTATAAATGATATGATTTTGAATAAATCTTATCACTGCTTCTTGATCAACATTGGCTAAAGGTATAGCTTCAACCCATTTGGTGAAGTAATCAATTCCCACAAGGATATATCTATGGCCTTTCGACGAAGTTGGCTTTATCTCTCCAATCACATCTAGAGCCCAACCTCTAAATGGCCAAGGTTTGACTATGGCATGCAATTCATTTGCAGGTACATGTTGTATCCCAGCATGCTTTTGACACTCTTGGCATCCCTTAGCAAATTCTATGCAATCTTTCAGCATAGTTGGCCAATACATTCCTTGTCGAAATAATAACCACTTCATTTTATGGCCTACTTGGTGTGAACCACATGCTCCACTATGTGTATCAGAGACTGCTAAATATGCCTCATTTTCACTAAGACATTTTAATAGTACTCCTTCAGGAGTCTTTTTAAACAATTCGTTTTCAATTATCACATAGCTCAAAGCTCTGTATTTTACCTTTTTATTGGTATTTCTTGTGGGATTTTGCAAATATTCCGCAATAGGCCTTCGCCAATCATTATTGGTCATATTATCAAGAGCAAAAATTTCTGCTAAGTCAAAGTCACCAAAAAATTGACGTTTTTCGACAACGACTAGTTCCTCGTTTGCGTTTGTTGCCCCCCCAGTTTTTGGTGTTGACAATAGCGACGAAGAATAGTCATTAGAAATGATTTTATCCTTTATTTCGATTAACTCTTCCAGGCTTTGTTTTGAAACTTTATAGCCTGAAGCTATTTGTGCCAATTCATTTGCCACTTGATTATCAATTCGTGGTAAATGTTCTAAGTGAACAGACTCAAATCTTTTTAACAAAGCATTGGCAACAACAAAGTATCTGATAAGGTGCTCTTTAATGCATTTGTACTCTCTTGTCAATTGTTTGACAACCAACTCAGAGTCACCTTTTATTTCGACATGACTTGCCCCCAGCTCAAGTAAGATTTCAAGGCCTACTATTAAAGCCTCATACTCAGCCTCATTATTGGAGCAAACATCTCGAATTTTAAACTTATACTTCGTTGGAATGTTAGTAGGAGATATTATTAAAATACCAATCCCAACTCCATGTTTATGGCTTGAGCCATCAAAGTACAACCTCCAAGGATATACGTCTACAAAACTTAATGTTTCTTCGACAACAGAATGGTCTACTATAAAATCAGTAACCACTTGTCCTTTAATTGATTTTAGAGGTTGATAAGTTAAGTTGTATTCTGACAAAGCCAAAGCCCATTTACCAATTCGGCTATGCATTATTGGTTTCGACAACATATGCTTAATAACATCAAAATGCGAATAAACAGAAACATCAGCTGGTTTTATATATTGCTTTAACTTTGTACACGAGAAATACAAACAAAGGCACAACTTTTCTATAGGAGTGTACCTCGTTTCGGCATCATTTAAGACCCTACTGAGGTAATAAATGGCTCTTTCGACACCACTATCATCCTCTTGTGCTAACATGCTGCCTATTGTTCTATCAGAAGCTGCTATATACAATTTGAGCATTTTCTGTTTAATAACAGGCAACAAAATTGGTGGCTTCATCAAATAAGACTTGATTTCGTCGAAGGCTGCTTGATGCATTGGTTCCCATTTGAACTCTTCTTCCTTCTTCAGTCTTAACAATGGCGAAAAAACTTGTGTTTTGCCACTTAGATTTGATATAAATCTTCGAAGGAAATTGATTTTTCCCAGCAACGACTGAAGCTCCTTTTTGGTCGAAGGGGCCTTCGTTTCCATAATTGCCTTAGTCTTATTTTGATTGATTTCAATGCCTTTTTTGTGCACTATAAAACCCAAGAAATCACCTGCACGTACACAAAAGGCACATTTTAATGGATTTAATTTCAATCCATATTTCCTCATTCTTTCAAAAGAACGGCGAAGATGGTCTAAATGACCACTTTCTGAGGAAGATTTAACCACCACATCATCTATGTATACTTGCATAAAATCATCAATAAAATCATGAAACATAGAATTCATGGCCCTCTGATATGTAGCACCAGCATTCTTTAAGCCAAAGGGCATTACTACCCATTCATAAACACCCAATGCCCCTGGACATCTAAAAGCAGTTTTCGACACATCCTCTTCAGCAATGAAGATTTGATTATACCCAGAATAACCATCGAGCATACTAAGATAATCAAATCCTGCTGCTGAATCTATTAGCATTTCTGCCACAGGCATTGCGTATTCATCCTTGGGAGATGCATTATTTAAATCCCTAAAATCTATGCAAACTCTAAGAGTCCCATTTTTCTTTATCACAGGAACTATATTGGCTAACCATTCGACATACCTGGCAGTTCTGATGAATTTGTTTCTGAATAGCCTTTCGATTTCCTCTTTGATCTTAGCCAACACTTGAGGAGCAAATCTTCTTGGCACTTGCTTCACTGATTTCTTCCCTGGTCGTATTGGTAATTGCATTTCCACTACTTCTCGACTTAACCCAGGCATTTCGTCGTAATCCCAAGCAAAGCAGTCTTTGAACTCCCTTAGCAATGTAATGACTTGGGTTTTTAGAGAAACATCAATATTTTCACTAATATAAGTTGGCCTTTTTATTGAGCCATTTCCCAAATCAACTTCTTCTAACGGGTCTTGAGCTTGCATATGCTTTGTCAAATCTCTAGGATCCTTTTCAAAACCTAATGGATCATTATCATAGATACAGTCAAGTCTTTCATCTATGACTATGCCATTTTCTTCATGTAACTCACTGGCTTCGACAGCCATTGTTTGTTGAATAATTTCGGCCTCCAGAGCCGCTTTAAACTTTTATTTCGGCCATATAAGCCGTAATTTTGTCCCATGCATTGGGCACTGACATAAGAACACTTTCAAGAACCAGTGTTCCACCCCGTTGGTCGAAAAACACCATCAGGATAGACACTATCATCTCCCATTATTTCTCTTTCCCAAACAAAACCATAATTTGGGTCAAGATGAACTGAGGCAAAAACATTATTCGCAGGAACGTATGCCTCATTAGAAGATGAACATGGCGCAATCTTCGCCATTTGTTTCTCAAAATTTTCCTTGGTAACTTGGTTCACATCAGCACGGAAGTAGCTCTGATCGGCTTCAACATACTCTACCAAACCATCTTCCTTCCACATTACTAAACGTTGATGCAAAGTTGAAGGGACAGCACCAACTCCATGGATCCACTCTCTACCAAGGAGTAAATTAAAATTCGCTTTAGAGGCTATCACTAAGAACAATGTAGTCCTCTTTATGGAACCAACAATTAAGTCCACCTCAATGGCCCCCAAAGAATGGCCAGTTTTGCCTTCATAGTTGCTTAAGACAATGTTATGTGGCCTGAGGTCAGTATCGAACTTACCAATCTTCCTCAAAAGACCATGTGGCATCAAATTCACTGCAGCTCCACCATCCACTAACACTTTGTTAATTCCAACACCATTGACTTTGGCTTGGACATACAGGGGTTTCAAGTGGTTTTGCATACTCATATCTGGCTTCTCGAAGGTAGCCATTTGGTCTTCGACACAACCATTGTTCATCACATAGTAACACATTGGCTTATGATGAGCCATATCCTCTGTAAAATCCTCTTCAACGTCATTTGGTACTGTGATAACATCGTACTCAAGAGGCAGTATTGACACCACATTGCAAACAACGTCGAAATTATCTTCAGAATCATCAAAATCCGACTCCATGTCTTCATCCATGTCGAAATCAGCATTCTTTTCTTTCACTGTTGACAATGGAGGAAATATTCTTTCAAGAGCAGGCCTTCTTGGCTTTTCTGTTACCACAGCCTTGCCTTTGGCCTTATTTTCTGCACACACATGATTAGCAACATCAGCGTTCCTCTTTGTGGCAACTTCAGCTTTTTGAACCTCACTCTTCGCCACTATCATGCTGCGTGGAACTTGATTATTAGCCAAATGACTTGGAACCTTGTTAATGTCAAAGTGTGCCTTCTTCTTCTGTTGTCTTTGGTAACGACGCCACTGTGTTCTAGTCATAGGGTTCTTACCCTTATAGTTATTCTTATAATTAAACTTAACAGCATCAGTACCTGGCTTGACAGCTTTAGCACGTTGATTATTGGACACCCACGCTTCGACAGGAGCACTAGCACTTGGGACAAAGGATTTATTTGTTGACAGCTTCAAATACCCCTTCACTGAGGACTCCTCTTTAGCAAATTGTCGTTTGCTTGTTGAAGGCTTTGTTGACACATTAGCCTTATAGCCAGGAAGATCTCCTTTTGCAAAGTCAAATTTTGGCCTGTTGTCAAGCCATTTTCTTTTACGTTGTTGTTGATCCTGATAACCTTCGACAGCTTTAGCTGCTTCTTTATCGAAGACAGCGCTGCACCTTGGGCAAAGCATAACTTCAGAGTTATTCCACTTACACCGATTGAGGAAATCTATCAATTCTTCCTCAGCCTTTGGATACACAGCATGTATCTTCCCATCATATTCTTTTAGGGTCACTTCCTGTTTCTTACCTTCAGCATACATAAAACCCTTTAATTTTTCGGTGGCAGTCTTGACACACTTAGGAGGGTCTGCCATTTGAGCATCCACCATGCCTACATCAGCTTCGACAGGTTCAGAATACATAGCTTCAGCCTTAGGCAATGGATCAACATCAATCTGCATAGGAGCTTTCATTTTCTTATCAGTAAATTTGAGTCTTCCTTCGTCAACTGCTTTTTGCACAATATCCCTGAAGAGCACACAACGGACAGTGTTATGTCCCAAAAAATTATGGAACTTACAATAACCCTTTTTCTTTCTTTGGTCAAGAGTTGGTATTTTAAGGCCTTTAGGCACTAATATTTGACCATCAGTTACTAAAAGATCAAAAATTTCATCACATTTAGTAACATCAAAAGTATAAGTCTTAGGCATAAATCTATCATTCTTAGGCTCTACAGGGTTATCCCCATTCGCAGGCCTTAATAATTTACAGGTATAAGGAGGACCAGGCTTAAGTTCAGCCACGTCTATCTCCTCTTCCTCGACATTACTATATGTAACATCGAATTCTTCTTCGACATATGCCACTTTCTCTTTTTTATGATACCTATTCGACCTAGATTTTTCTTCTCTAAGCCTTTCAACTTGTCGAACTCTATCAGCCAAATGAGCCATATCTCGCAAATGAGATGTGTCTAATTTCTTTCTAATTGAGTAATCAAGGCCACCAGCAGCCATTTCGACGAGCTCATGTTCAGGGACTTGTGTGAAGCAACGAGACTTCAACAACTTAAATCTGTTTAAGTAATCATCAATAGTTTCAGGCATTTTGCGCCGAACACTAGCCAATTCTTTAAGACTAATTTTCGACTGGCCCATGTAAAACTGTGCATGGAATGCCTTTTCTAATTGCCCCCATGTGAACATAGAACCAGGGGGTAAGGTCGTGAACCAAGTGAAAGCATTTTTAGTTAGAGAATTTGGAAAGTATTTCATCTTCAAATTCTCATTTTGTGCTAAGTCCCCAGCCTCAGTCAAGAAACGAGCAATGTGTTCGACTGTGGACTCATTTGTATCACCACCAAACTTAGTAAACTTGGGAACTTTCCATCCCCTTGGTAACTCAGTTTGTAATACATATTCACATAATGGTGATACGAAGTTAGGCCTTTGTAAACCTATGTTAAGGCCATTTTGCGCCAAAATAGTTTCGACTACAGTAGCTATATTGTTTTCTGCGCCAACATTGTGTTGTTGCACTTGTCGAACGACTTCATCAGCGTTCTGGTGTCTATTTACCAAAACTACTTCAGGGACGTGGTTTACTGCCCCTTGTAGTTCGCCTACAACTGTCGACGCTTCGACTGCAACTGCTTCTTGGGGGTTAACTGGCGACGCATTACCCGCAATAATAGGAACGTGCCTACTATTAACCGCTGGAGCCCCAAAGAAATCTGCAATCCTACTCATCTGATTTGCCAACATTTGGTAACTGTTATTGGTATTTTGAATCAATGGATTGAAAACTGTACCAATTTGTTGGGTAAACATATTAACCATATCGTGATTACTTTCGTCTACTTGCTGTCTTAAGGCCAACAAAGACGTATTGGTTAATGCTGGAGGATTTCGACCAAATACGCTCTTAGAAGAGACATGTGTAGGGGAAAAGGTCGAAATATGTGGCATTCCAGTAGGCATGCCATACATTCCCAGAGGAAATGGGGGTAGATGCACGTTATTCAAACGTGGGTCTAAACCGTTTCCCATTGCCATGTAAGGGCTATGAAGCCCTGCACTTAACGGCAAAGACATAGGCAAAGATGCCATTTCTGACTGCGTTGAACCAACATTAGTCATTGATAATGAAGGAACGGTAATCGACGATGATGGTCCTGCGCTAATGTTTGCAGAATCCATTGTTGTTCCTTGCCCTTGTGAAACCACAGGGTTGGAACTAGACGCATTATTCGTACTGGACCGAACCATTTTACCACTTCTTAAGTGCATACAACAGCGAATACAAATAAGAGAGTATGAAAATTAACAAAATCAAAGGCAAGGTCCCACTGGGCGTGCCAATTTGTTTGCTGGTGTTTTTAGCAAACAATCACTAGTTTTATTAGAAGGTTTGTGAGATCAAACTAGAAAAATCTCAAAGCAATGCCTCTGAATTGCGCATGGTTTTTGTTGAAGAAAACGTAGAAAAAGGGGACGATTTGCAATGATTTAACAGAATCGAAAAGAAAAGAAGCAGTAAATGGTGCGTGAATTGTAAAGAAAAGAAAAACAAATTGCATTGAATCATAAAAATGGTACACGATCACGTACAGCGATTCTTCCACTCGTTTTTCGCTCTGGCTTGGAAGTTAGAGTTTCAGGAATCGGGTGTGTATTGTGATTTGCGACCTCTGTTTCTTCTCAGAAACAGTTATTTATACAAAGGAAAAGAGGGGGAAAAACTGAACTCAGTAACCGCCTAGCAATTTGAAAATAAGTAACTGCTCCTACTTTCGACCAAGTAACTGCTCCTACTTTCGACCAAAACCGCTCTATCACGCTTCGACCAACTGCTAGTCTTCAACGCATAACTGCTCTGTTTTCTGTCTGTCGAAAGCCTGTGTCGATTTTCCTCTCTCTTGCTTTTGCTTCCCTGGAAACTTGTCGAGTTTACCTTGCGCATGACCATTTTCTTTGTCGAAATAATATGGTCTTTGTGAAATAAATATAAGTCAGGCCATGTTGACCATCTTTAATGAAGCCTGTCGAAATTACAGGCTAACAACCCCATAAGCCAGTCATGAATGTCGATTTGTAATTTACCTAGGGGTGAGGGTAAATACGATTTGTAATTTACAAAGCGTATGTACCCCCACCCATAGGTAAATACGATTTGTATTTTACCTGAATCGTATTTACCTCACCCCAAGGTAAATACGCTTTGTTTTTTTACTTCTATTGTATTTACCTCAGTCTAGGTAAATATGATTGGAAAATTTTCAGGATTATCGTATCTACCCACCCATAGGTACATACGATTTGTAAAAAAATAAATCGTATTTATATCACAATATTGTAACTCCGATTGAGCCAAAAATAGACAGGGGTATTTTCGTCCAAAAAAATGTGTGGGGGTATATGGGTAAACAGTGGGGGTAAAAAAAAAAATCCCAAAATTTCCTTTCTATGTACACACTTGAAGATTTCTCATCTCACACACACTTCTTCCACCATTTTTGAATCATTCTTCCTTCACTAGAAAAAGCTAAAAACAGAGTTTCTTCAATACTCCTTTCTCCCTTCATTATTTCAAGATGCATGTGAAGGGTGAGTGTTCATTCAACCGAAACTACTTTGCATGAATCTTGGCTTGTAAGTTGGGTATTTTGGAGTCTTGACTTGGGATTAGGAGCCTCAAAGGAGTAGCATTGAAGTATCATTTTCTGAATTGGGGTTGTTATGAAGTGGATTCACTTGTTTGGAAGTCTCTTGAGTAGCTTTTGGGGTAGAAACTTGATTGGGGCTTTAGTGCATTGCATGATGGTTTAGGGAGTCACATTGTAGATTAGAGTTCATAAAAGGAAGATTGGGAACGAGAATTAGAAGTTGGAGCATTTGGGTTTGGTTGGTTTCTTAGCACTTCATGCTTGGGGATTGTTTGGTGAAGAGAGGGCATTGTTTCATCTTGCATTGTGATTTTCATCACAATCCACGTGAGTTCTTTAACCTATATTTGGTTTGTTGAAATAATGATTTATGATGAACATTGTGATACAAGTTGTTTTGATGTGTGAAATTGATGTATGATGCTTGATTGTGTTGAAATGAAGTGATTTAAAATGTTAAAATTGATTGTATGATAGTTAGGATTGGTTAGAAGACTTTGGGAGTGGGCTGAAAACGTAAAAACAGATTTTCTGGTGCTGCACATGGAGCACGGGTCGTGCTAGTCTCTCGGGTTGTTAGATTTTCTCGATAGCCTTCTAACTTGTTTTGTCTGTAACTTTTGATCCGGAACTCCGATTTGAGTGTTCTTGGATGCAATTTTATTATATTTCTACTACTTTTTTAAGTTGTAAATAATAACTAATATTAAGATTGCGCAACTTTATTATTTATTAGAATGTATAAGAAATTTTATACAAAGCAAAATCAATTGGTTGAGTGTATTGTAGCACCCGGTTTTGAATATTATAATCCATTTATTTGACCAAAAAAAATAATACTTTCCAACAACTACACTTTGTCCTTGGTGGCTATAAAATCCCCCCTCAGCTGTTTCTTATGAGCACTCACATTCACAATCAAGACCAAGAATAATTACAACATGGCTGTGGGAAGAGGCAGTGCAAGTTTTTTCCTAATAATAATATTATTATTATCTATGTTGGTCTTTCATTCTAATATGGTTCATGCTGAAACCTTCACAATTGATTGGCACTTTGCTGTTCGAGATTGGCCTGTAGGAAAAAGTTTTAAAGCAGGCGACATACTCGGTTAGTTTCATAGTGTAATCAGTCTTGTTTGGATGCAATTATCATTTTATATATAATTTCTGACAGATTTCAATGTTTTATCTTATATGTATATGCAGCATTCAAATATGTCCCTGCAACGCACAACGTGTTGGTTTCAGATGAGAAGAATTACAATACTTGTCCTCTTGCATCAAAGCTTACACCTGGATCTGGATCTGAAGAGTTTACACTTCACAGTGGAATGAATTACTTCATTTGTGGTTATCCTGGTCACTGCTTTGCAGGGATGAGAATTGCTGTCAATGCAATTTGATTCATTTAGTTTAATTTGTACTATTGAATGAATAATTTATCTATATGCAATGGTAATGTCAAGATATTTGCATACTGTTACTCTTGCTCCTATATTATATTCTTTTAGTGTTCTTGAATCTCGATATGTAGAAATAATATAATTAGGACCGGTCCGGACAGATTAATTCAATTGCGAATCGAATCTTTTGTCCAATCCTATTGAACTTTAAAACTGCCTAATGGAAAAACAGGACAAAAAAACTGGTATAAAAAACTAGAAAATCAGTATACAACCAGTTTATCTTGATTTAGAAAAAAATATTGTACAATAACACGTAATAATTAAACAAAGATATTGTAAATAATCCATTGACTTAGACATTAATTTATGTATAAAATATTTCTTACCATATTTAATATTAATTATTATAATTATTTTTTCAATATTATTAATGAAACTTTACACTTCTAGAAAATACCTGAATTTGGAAAAGAATAAAGTAAAAGTACACTTAGAAGAAATAAAAAATGTATAAAGAATTAAATAAAACAACGAAATAAATTAATAAAAATATTATCTTACTAATTAAAAATACTAATAAAACCAGTATCTTCAAGGGAGGATAAAGGACAAATAAATGCAGGAGAAATGTTGGGTATCCCAACATTTTGTCCCAAACTGCATCCCGAAACTTTCCAATTGGTTAGTCAATCACCTTTTCTCACCAATTTTTATATTTATTGTTGATGTCCTTTTCAGGAGAAATAAATAAATAAATAAAGGGTCGTGAGAATTTCCTGAATTAATAAATCCTTCAGGATAAATAGTACAGATCTATACAAAATCACTAAAAAGGTCAAATAATGATAAAGAAGAAATTAGTCAGTTACTAGAACAATTAAAAATAATTAATAAAAAACAAACAAATACATAATGTGGAACAAATCAATCATCAATATAAATATCTAAAGAAAGCTTTTTTTGGAGTCTCTAGGATGCTCCAAATCTTTTTCATTTAGTTTTTAGTTTAAATATCAACATTTTTTTTGTCTTAATGATTGTCCACTCAACCTTTATAACATCAAAGTTTTAATATTAAATCTCCATTTATTAATAATTAATAAATATCACAAATTAAAAAATTATAAACATTAAAAAGATGTTAACTTCGTTTTCCATAGACTTCTTTTTTTCTAGACCTATATATAAACTATAATTTATAACTTTTTCAAACAATATACTACACTTTTTTTAACTAAACTTTCAAATTTTATATGTCTATTGTGGACTTTAGTAGAGAATATTTATTAAAACAGTTACTTATGTTTCTTTTGAAATTACCAAAGTTATATTTTATTTTCTAAATTTATGCATATATATATATATATGTATATATACTGTATACTTAAAATATTTGTATCTTATTTTGATGAACCCTTTTAGTAGTAGATTTTAATATAAAATTTGTTTTTCAATATTATGGGTACCTTAATTATTTTGACGAACCCTTTTCCCTAATACTTTAAGGGATGTTGTTTTTTTTTCGTTTTTTATATCTAGAAAGAAAAATAGAACTCTAACAATTTTTTGGCACCAAAGAATTCGAAGAATTTGAAGAGTTGTCTATTTGGGTTTTATTTGTTTTAATTGTTCTTTTAATAAGGAATGTGAATAGGTTTTTTCTCTATTGTTTTAGTTTCAGGATATAAGCTAGCTAGCCAAAGAGATTGGCATACGTTTCATTAATAATAAGTAATAAAAACATTATCAATAGATTACAATAACTGAAACGAAAATATGTGGCCAGTTTTTAGAGGAGAATAAAGGGAAGAAATACAATGGGTTGGGACATGGAAAAAGATGTAAAAAGAGACACTATTCAACTTGGAGGGCCGGTGGTTTGTGGAGAAGAAAATGTAGGAGTTTACATAGACTAAGAGGTTTAATTAGTTGTAATTTGAAGCCCTTTAATCAATTTTTGCTTATAAGTTTTCTTATGTTTAGATATCCTATAAGTATGTTTAATCAGGAATTCTTATGGTTTTTTTTAGAAACTAAAATGAAAATGAAGAACAAAAGAATTAATATTAAATTATAGCTCGTCGGAATTAGAATCAGATTATGATATCAATAAGGGTTGGTCCGAGCGGTAACTGGGTTCGGGTCCCATCCCAATGTCTCGAGTTCGAGTCTTGGGTGTGATGAAAACTCCGTTGGGAGAAGAGAACAACACATGCCGACATAGCCGGCACTAGTGCAAAAATGACTTTAGAAAGCACCATTTAGCATCGGTTGTTTGAACAGCCGATGCTAAATGTGTAACCGGTGGCATTTTTGAAATTACGAGCAAAAGTTTAAGTTCATGTTAGACTTTTAGCATCGGTTGTTTTTAACAACCGATGCTAAATGTCCAAGGCAAGTACATTTAGCATCGGCTGTTAAAAGAACTGATGCTAAATGTCAAAACCCAATTTCAATTCTCGCACAAAACAGAACCCGTTTACGCGGTGCACACATGCCCTTCTCTTCCTCACACTTCCTCAAACAAACCCTTCTCTTCCTCACACAAGCGATGCTCCATTTTTGACGGATCTGCGACAAACTCATCATTGAAGTCACTTTGTTTTCATTTTCAAGCTTCGTTTTTGTTCAGAAGCTTCGTTTTCGTTCAGAATCTTCAAGCTTAGTCCAGAAATCTTCAATCTTCGTTTTCGTTCAAAAGTCACTTCGTTTTCGTTTTCAAATGGTAAGCATCTTTTCTCTTTCTTCCTCTCCCTTCGTTTTCGTTTTCACCGCTTGAAACCCTAAGTTCGTTTTCGTTCATCGTGAGCTTGTTGCTGTATATCTCACTTTGAACACGTTCTCACTCTCGATCTGAACCTCCACTTCCTTCTAGCCAACCGTCATCGTCGCCTTGCTCTCGCTCACGCCGTAGCCTTGCTCTCTCGCGCTCTCGCTCTCGCAAACTAAGTTCTAATATCTGAAGTCTTAGGTAATCACATAACGATTCATTAGAGAGTAATCTTCGAAATCTTAGGTAACCAGACATCACGATTCAGTGCAAACAAAACTTTGAAACCCTAAGTTTTTGTCTTCGTCATTGCTTCGAATTCTGAAACCCTAGCAGGTGATTCACAGTTACATTCATAGCCATGGTGTTTACTCAGCGGCAGAACTAAAGGTCGTCTTCACCAGAGCGTAACCAAACATAACGATTTGAATAAAAACTAAAGGTTCTCCTCTTTCTTGTTTTTTTTTTGGTTCTTTTGATTTTATTTTTCTCTTTTTTTGATGCTGAATTGGGCTTAGAATGCGGTGATATGATTTAGTTTGTTATGATTTTGGATGACTCTCTTTTGTGTATCAAGTTTACTAGTTGTATTGTATTGTATCTATCTATCTTGTGAGTATTTGTTTTTAAATCAATAGCTCTGAATGAATGGTTTTGTTTCATAATTGTTAGGAATTAATTGTATCTATTTTTAATTATTAGCTGTCATCTTTGGTTTTTTCAATATCAATTTGATGTAAGAGGAATCTATGTTTGTGTTAATAATGCCAATTAGAAGAAAGACCTTCATGCCAAGGGTTTCGTTTGGTTGACACACTTGACAGAATAATATAAGTAATCTGTTCACTTTGGTTAATTTGTGCAGGATGTCAAGGATAATCCTGTTATGCTTTACATGAAAGGCGTGCTTCAATTTCCACAGTGTGGATTTAGTTCTCTTGCAGTTCTGCACTCACAGAACTCACTGCATGTTGTTCCTATCGTGAAGGCGGGATCATTGTTAGTAGAAATTGCAATGTTAGGTTTGATCTGTTCGACTTTTTAATTCTTCATCAGCAGCACACTTGTTGATTTACCTAACTTCCGAAAGTAAGTAAAGTAAGGCTTTTGAACACTTGCTTTTTATTCAAGTTAGTTAAATATTATTGTAGTCAGTTGCTACTTATTCCTATTCATAAAAAGGTTCATTTTAGAAATTGAAGATAGGCAATTATGATTGTAGCATCTTGTGATAAAGGAATTGGTATTTGATATAACTAACTAGCTTCTGTTAATTTGCAAGGAGGGAAATGGAAGCCGCAGATGTTTGTGTTGACTATATGTGGGTTCTTTTTAGTGTTAGCAGCTCTTATTGTGCTGTCCACTGCTTGCCTCCGGAGGAAAAAGGATACTGACAGAGGTCAACTTATAAGACCATATATACCTCGAGTTCTCTTTTACTTAAAATCTATTTTTGTATTTTTTAAATATAAAAAGGTAAATTAAACAGGTATGGAAAGGATGTTTCTACAAGAATTGGCTGGCCCCAAGAGTGTAGGAATCACACTAGAGGGTGAGTTGATTAGTTCTGATGAACAGCTGTTCATGACATTAGCAACCATTAAGGCAGCTACCAGTGACTTTTCTGATACAAATAAGCTGGGACAAGGAGGCTTTGGTGCGGTCTACAAGGTCATACATACATATTATATACAAATATTTTTATTGCAGGGTGTTGTAGCAATGAAATGGCAGATGGTAATGTGTGAAGTTTATTTTGGAAATTTATTTATTGCAGGGTGTTGTAGCAGATGGTAATGAAATATCTGTTAAGAGATTATCAAGGAAGTCTTGGCAAGAAGTGGGCTGTAAAGAAATATTGCAAAGTTAGCCTTGTAAATAAGTGGGCTTCAAGTAAGTAGACTTCTTCTGCTAGTGGAGTTGACTTTCAGTTTCTTATGAGCTATATTATTTAGTTACCAAGTTTTCCATTGTTCAGAATATTGGACTTGAATTAGAAAATTATGCAGGTCACACTCAATATACTAAACTGGGTCCTTTCCCTAGTTAGTTACTATTTATTTAGAGGGAAACATGGACTTCAAGTTGTCTTCTAGTCCTGCTGCCTATTTTCATATGAATTCTTTTATCCTTTTCAATCCTATAGTAGATATGTACTAATATATTCTTCCATCTTGATGCAGGAGACACACGTTTCACAGCAGGAGCATGTACCACCTAAAGAAGTTAATGATTTTCCTAACTCTGCGTCCAGTACATCATAACATAAGCCTAGAATGAGTTGGACTCTAGAACTTCATGAGGCCTTTGTGGAAGTAGTCCGTCAGCTTGGTGGTAGTGAGAGTATGTTTGCTTCTACTTAGTTTTGCGCTTCTTGTCTTTCTCACTAGCAAAAATATTTCAGGTTTTTCTTGTTACTTATGTTTTTAGTCTGCAGAGGCTACTCCAAAGGGTGTGTTGAAGCTAAATTTATGGTATATGGGCTTCCACTGTACTCATCCCTTAAGTGTCCAGAAAGATGTTTTGTTTGTGATATATGATTGTGTTGTATGCTTTGTTCTTTTACACGCATCAGTATATGTTCAATTTTTTCCCTCTTGTTCTCTATATGGTTTTGGTACACTTAATAAGCACATAAATTAGGCTGAAGTTCATGTTTCTTGCAGAAAGCTGAAGTTCATGTTATATTTATTCAGAATATTAAGCACTACTATCTTGCTCATTATTTTTTGTTTAACAAAAAAGAATAACCTACAGAGGAATTGGAGAATGGAGCATCCCTTGGGAAAACAAAAACATCACAATGATTACTGTCTTGTTCCTTACTGGGTGTTTAGTTCATTCCTTTTGCCTCAGTTATTTAATTTGTTCCTTATAGAATTGTGTGTGTGTGTATATATATATATATATATATATATATATATATATATTCTACTTTTCAGGGAAGCCACATAAAAATACAATGTGGACAAAGGTTGGAAAGTTCAGAAAAACATTGTAACCAAAAGTTTGAGATGGACAATCACCGATACATCCCTTTCTTGATCAATGCCATCTTCTAAGTTATGACATTTTCATCAGATGAAGATGGGGGATACTCTGATGAGGAACTTCGGGAGGTTTGTCAGCTTTGGGTGGAATTTTTTATGAAGATTCGTACAGAGCAAAAAGATACACTATTTCGTGCATAGTTTAACTTGTGTTTTAGAAATATTTTGTTGTATTTAGTGGGAAAATGTTTGGTTGAATTGGTAGTGTAGGAAAGGGATTCTAAAGTGTGTTATGGTGAATACTGCATTTTGAACAAACATTGTTATTTTGTTATCTAAGTAGTTTAACTTGTGTTCTCTAAATGTAAGATTTTAGGTTTAATGGAATTTGAAGTATTTTTATATATTTGTTATGTTTGTTGATAACTGGAATGATTCGTATATAATAGATTCTTATAAATTAGTTGATTGGTATGAATAAAAAATAAAAAAAATAAAAAAAAATAAAAAAAGGGGTTATTCTATACAAACGATGCTAAATGTCTCTTACAAGTACATTTAGCATCGGTTATTCTATACATCCGATGCTAAATGTACTTGTAAGAGACATTTAACATCGGTTATTCTATGCAACCGATGCTAAATGTGACTTTTAGCATCTGTTAAATAACCGATGCTAAATGTCCCACTTTTAGCATCTGGGGATTTAGCATCGTCTGATAACCGATGCTAAATGTCCAAAACAACCGATGCTAAATGTCTTTTCTGCACTAGTGCGGTTACTCATGGCCAGCAAGTTTCCTAGCGTCGACTAGTCATTGTCACATACTACGCAGCAATAACACAGTAACCAAAAAAAGAATCAAGTTATGTTCAAACGTTTATTGAAAAAGGTGAAACAAGTAATACAAAAAAAAATGCGATGACTATTGGAATAGACAAGAGAAATGGGATGGATATGAAAATAAAACAAAGAACCGTAAGGGTTATGTTAAAACGAATGGAAATTGTACTAAAGTTCAAGCTCATTATGAAGAAATTATAACTGAAAAATTGTTATATCTTGATTGTGTGAGAAATAAAGAAGATGTGCTTTTAAGAGTGACTAATGAAATAATTATGCAAAGAATTAAAAAGTATTAATGAATGATAAAACATCAAGAAATGTACAGAAATTCTTAACAAGTATTAATGAAGGAACGTGGCACCATTATGCTAGAGCCGTAGAAAATATTCAACAATTTGCTAGGTTAACAATGGATCTTATCTATCAAGAATTTATAGGATATAATACCCTAACATGAATTAGAAGTAAATACATTTTTACATGAAAAGGCTAAAGCATATCTAAATGGAATTCAAATATGTAATATGTTTGAAGTAGAAAGTTTTATTTGTGAATACCAAAAATATTATTATCTGTTGATGCTGGATTCTGCACAACGGTGGCTCTTCTCCACTGAGATGGTGGTTGACGACAATGTACGACAGCTAGCGGATTCGTACAGCTGCTGGTGTCTTCAAGTCTCCACGCCCGGAGGTGTCTCCCGCAATGACACTCTGATACCAAAGTTAGTATTAGGGCTTTATAAGAGGTGAGCAACTAAACAGAGTATTCTCACTTGTTATTAGATTCTATCACACTTAGGGAGTGAGAACCCCTATTTATAGATGGTTCGTCCAAAGTTATTCAGGGACTAAGAAGTTAACCCTACTCGTTGGACGCTTGTACCGCTTGGAGCGCAAGTTAATACTAGAGAGCTGTTACTTGTTTAGGAAGTAAAGAGGGGAATTAGGGTTAGTTCAGACCCCTTTGTTGACACATGACGACTCGTGTCTCATCATGTGCGTTTCATTTGACTTGACGTGACCTTTTCATATCGAGGTGATCAGGTGTGCCAGTTCCTGGATGTGATGTGGATCGTTGGATCGGAATTTGAAGAAAGGCACCAATTGATCTTCAATGGCCTGAATCTCCACGAGGTTGAGGATGTTGAATTCTTTGAGTTTGCATTACAAAATTATTGCTCTCCATAAGTCAAGCTTCTTCTTCTTCTTCTTCTTCTTCTTCTTCTTCTTCTTCTTCTTCTTCTTCTTCTTCTTCTTCTTCTTCTTCTTCTTCTTCTTCTTCTTCTTCTTCTTCTTCTTAATCACATATCATAAATCACATATCATAAATCATCCTAAGAGTGATCACATCCTCGAAAGCATTAAGAACAGAGATTGAAACATAAATCATAACATTTCCATCTTCCTGCGCAATTTCGGGAGCCCGAGAAAGCTGCCGAAGGTGAGCTCCGTGCCACTGGTGACGCCGTGGATGTAGCGGGTTCGCTTGAAGCCGAGAATAGCAGTTGGATTTTGGATGAAATTCGTGCTGCGAGGTCGACTTACCAAGTTGGGCACTGTCACGCCAGTGATCTAGAAAAATTTAAAGACTTTGTGGGAACGGCGGAGCAAAAGTGAGAGCTCGGTCTGGCCGGGGAAGGAGATGTCGTTTATTCTAATATCGGGGGATTGAGGTTCTTCGTCCATCATGCCTGCTTCGAGCAGATGGGGATGAGGATCCCATTTTCCGGGTTTGAGAAGAAGATTCTTAGGATTCTGCGGGTGGCCCCTACACAGCTTACGCCTAACGAGTGGGGTTTCATCAACATTTTTAAGATTGTGATGCGGGAGCTGGGCCGACTTTGCCGGACGAAGGTATTCTTTTATCTTTTCGTCGTTTTCTATCGTCCCGAGGCTAGGACTGAGAGACACTGGCAAATCGGGTCCTGAGGGTCCTTTTTGAGCCTGTGTTGGTGATGAGATCACGGCAAGTGTATCAGATCGTTGCTAGTAATAGTACAAAAAGATCGAGTGTCTAACTCAGGGACTACGGTTAATTATCAGTTTAACAATTTAACTTCTAAATTGAAAAGGGACTAATTTAGATTTGTTTGACAAAAACTTACAGTGAAAAGCAATAGATATATTTTTTGTGATTTTAATTTAAGGATAACAAGAACACCAGTGTGAATTTCTATGAATTAAAAACCGTTGGGGACGAGCTTCAGTTTATTTCACTCTTATATCTAACGAATCAAACTTATTATTAAACTTATTTTATGAGCTATGATCAAATTGTTATAATTATTTTAATCCTAATTCCTTAGGTAAGAGAACCTTTACTCCTAATGAAAATCCCTAATTCCTTAGGTGACCTTAGCAAGAAATAAGTAGTGATAACAACAATTATCCAATGATTCTAAATACCAATGACTATTCCTAGTCTAGAGATAAGCAGATTTATATTCTCAAGCATATGAAATTCAAACTTCCATTCATAATCACATATCATAAATCATCCTAAAAGTGATCAAATCCTAGAAAGCATTAAGAACAGAGATTGAAACATAAATCATAACATTCATTCAAATAATAGAGGTTTGATTCAAAGACGTAAGAGATTCATAAATCGTTACTCATCCCCAAAATCGGGAAGTTTAGCTAGACATGGAAAGAGCAATAACAAGAGAAAAGATCAAACTAGAGGGAGAAGCTGACAACATTGATGCTCCAATGACTTTTTCCCAAGCTTGAATCAACAACGGAGGTCGGCGGAGTGCGAATCCTTGTCGTCAGGGACTTCAGAGCGCAAAACAAGACTGTTCCCAATGATCAGAATGCCCTAAAATTTGAGTTATAGGCTTATATTCGAGCTGGGTAAGTGACCCATCGCCTGGCGAGCAACATCCATCGCTAGCCGAGCTGTACCAAAACAGGGAAAATTTAACACCATTGCCTGGCGAGCATGATCCATCGCCAGGTGACCCGAACAAAATCAGTGATTAGGAGAACCATTAGCTGGCGAGCAAGATCCATCGCCAGGCTACCGGAAGAAAAACAGCGCCAGGAGAACCATCGCCTGGCGAGCAGAATTTGTCGCCAGGCGACAAAAGTGAAAATTTTCCCTTTTTTGTATTTGTTGAACCGCTTGGTAAGCTCCTATCATAGCTAGGCGAAGGACAACCAAAACACACAAGTTAAAGGTATCAAGTATCTCAAAAACACGCATATAAAAACCAAATTGAATCTAAAAACTAACAAACAAAAATCAAACTATTATGAGCTTAAAACACACTGTAATTGAGAAAAACTTAAGAAAAACTAATTGAAAATTCGTCAAACTATACATATAATGCAGAGCAATCACAACCCCAAACTTAAGTCTTTGCTTGTCCTCAAGCAACAATTCACACCGGGCACTGGGTTAGAATCAAAACACAAGTTCAATAAATGAATTTCCACAAATCACCCTCATTCAAGCATTCCGTAACATTGTGCATTCAAGAAATCAAACTGTCCAAAACTCTTGTTGGCAAGTAAACCAAGCTAAAGCAACCAAAATATTGTGGGCAACCAATCATCAACATTAACCCTCTCCTCACACTCTCACCAAATTCACTCTTAAGTGTATATAGGGTAATGCGCTCAAATCACAATACATGCATATCCTACCATAGGCTTGAACAAAGTTCTAAGAGAAACAATCACACACAAATACCACACATCATGAGGACTCTAAAAAGGTTGTAATGGGGCTTGGGTCAGAGAGGATAACATTTGGAATCTAGGCTTTCTTGATTGGAATTGAGAAATGCATTAATCACTCTAGATCCTATCTGTACTCATCAAACTTCTTCAAAAGAATTTCCCACAAGGAAAAGTTGTCCTTGATATCAATTGCCCACAAGGAAAAATTGTCCTTGTCGTCTTTTCTAAATATTTGTTGTGGTCTTTTTCTTTTGCTTTTTTTTCCCATTTCCTTTTTCATTTGTTCCTTTTTTTGTTTCTTTTTCTTTTATTTTCTTGACATTTTTGGTACTTGTCTTTTTTTTACAACATATTTTTGGTATACCCACCCCAAACTTAGAATAATTGCTTGTCCTCAAGCAACCCCAAACTTAATACATATCTAAGGATCCATAATGACAACACATTCCTCAATTCCAAACAAGTGGGACACTTGGTTTTTCAGTTAATGGCTTGTAATGAGGTTTGTAACCAGAAAAAAGGATTTAAGGCTCAAATGGGCTGCTCAAAGGTCAAGATTTAAGGTTAGGCATTTTAAGGCTCTAGCTACCAAGAAAACAGAAGTCCTCAATCATGTAAGTGTGTGTATATGTGATGCAAAAGCAATCAAGAACTAAGTTCAAGTTCTGAAGAAATACACTTGCACGGACCCTCGCAAATCAAGAAAATAAGTGTTTAGGCTCAAAAGCTCACAAGCTGTGAGAGAGTCAAAGTAATGAGCTGAATACCCAATGTTTTCTTGTTTTACCATGCTCAGTTGTTGAGACTCTTTTTTTTTTGGACAGCTGAGTGTTCACTATGTACATGCTAACTTAACTTATTAAATAGTGATATGTAAGAAAATCAAATGCAAACAAGTGTTCAAACTCAATCACCCAACAACCCTTAAAGTCATTAATCAACAAAGTTCACAGGCTGTTATGGGGTGTTACTGCTCACACATCACAGGCAAGTCTAACAACAATCCAACAAAGCACATTATGAGACTTAAATAGCAAGGATAGTGCAAAAAAAAGTAAAATAAAATGAAAAAGAGATGAGATAGAACACTCCCTCACATGGGTTGCCTCACATGAAGCGCTTCTTTAACGTCTCTAGTTTGATGTTGAGGTGATTCTTCAATTTGGCTCAGGTGGTGGACATTGCTTCTCAGGTGCTTCCTTCAGTGCTCCTTGGGTACCTTTTCTTTTAAGCTTAAGTTTCCGCTTCCTAGAAATTGCATGAGTGGAATAGAACGGAGGATCCTCTGCCCTAACCACAACTTCTTTTTCGTTGGTGTCACCTCCTTTTTCAAAATCTTTTGATACAACAAGTGAACTCTCAAGAGGTAAGTGGAGGGCTCGATCATGAATTCTTTTTTCAATTATGGGATCAAGCACCTCAATATAGTTACACCCCTTTTTCCCCTTTTTAGGTTCCATGGACTTGAGCACATTGATAGTCACGTCTTCATCTTGGACTTTCAACGTCAAAGTTCCATCCGCCGCATTAAATACAACTCTACCAGTAGCTAGGAAGGGTCTTCCAAAAATCAATGGGTTGTCATTGTCTTCTTCCATGTTAACAACCACAAAATCCACCAGAAAGGTGATTTTGTCAATTTTCACAAGGACATCTTCAACTACACCATATGGATGCTTCACTGAACGATCAGCTAGATGCAAACTCATCATGGTGTTCTTTATCTAACCAATCCCCAATTTTTTGAAAATGGAGAGTGGCATTAAATTGATACTCGCCGCAAGATCACACAGAGCTTTCCCAAAAGTTCTATCCCCAATAGTGCAGGGAATAGAGAAGCTTCAGGGATCTATGAGTTTTTGTGGAAGCTTGCTTTGCAAAATTGCACTGCACTCCTCGGTAGCTTAATAATTGCTTTTTGCAATTTTGGCTTCTCTTTTACATTAGAATTCTCGTCAACACCCGCAGGAGCTTTGTCACTCGGCTCAATCACTTCTTCTGGACTCTTCTTCGCTACATCTTCAATTGTCTTGCCACTTCGTGTGGTTATAGCATGCATTGTTTCACCACCCCTTGGATTAGGAATATTGTCACTTGGAAGAGAGCCTGAAGGTTTGTGTGCAACTTGCTTGGCCAGTTGGCCCACTTGAGTCTCTAGATTTCTGATGGATGCTTCTTGATTTTTAGAACAAGCTTCTAAACTTTTGAAACCTGCTCTTGTTTCCTCCGTGAATGAAGAAGTTAGTGCAGCTAGTCCCTCAACTGCTATCTCCCAATCGGCTCTCTTTGGAGGAGCATTTTGGCTTTGCCCGTGATCCTTCCAAGAGAAATTCGGATGATTCCTCCACCCCGGATTGTAGGTGTTGGAATATGGATTATTTTGGACGAAAAACATCTTCTCTTGATTAGGTGTTGGAACCATCGCCTGTCGACAGAAGTGAAATTTTTCCCTTTTTTGTATTTGTTGAACCGCTTGGTAAGCTCCTGTCATAGCTAGGTGAAGGACAACCAAAACACATAAGTTAAAGGTATCAACTATCTCAAAAACACGGAAATAAAAACCAAATTGAATCTAAAAACTAACAAACAAAAATCAAACTATTATGAGCTTAAAACACACTGTAATTGAGAAAAACGTAAGAAAAACTAATTGAAAATTAGTCAAACTATACATATAGTGCAGAGCAATAACAACCCCAAACTTAAGGCTTTGCTTGTCCTCAAGCAACAATTCACACCGGGCACTGGGTTAGAATCAAAACACAAGTTCAACAAATGAATTTCCACAAATCACCCTCATTCAAGCATTCCATAACATTGTGCATTCAAGAAATCAAACTGTCCAAAACTCTTGTTGGCAAGTAAACCAAGCTAAAGCAACCAAAATAACGTGGGCAACCAATCATCAACATTAACCCTCTCCTCACACTCTCACCAAATTCACTCTTAAGTGTATATAGGGTAATGAGCTCAAATCAGAATACATGCATATCCTACCATACGCGTGAACAAAGTTCTAAGAAAAACAATCACACACAAATATCACACACATCATGAGAACTTTAAAAAGGTTGTAATGGGGCTTGGGTCAGAGAGGATAACATTTGGAATCTAGGCTTTCTTGATTGGAATTGAGAAATGCATTAATCACTCTAGATCCTATCTGTACTCATCAAACTTCTTCAAAAGAATTTCCCACAAGGAAAAGTTGTCCTTGTTATCAATTGCCCACAAGGAAAAATTATCCTTGTCGTCTTTTCTAAATATTTGTTGTGTTCTTTTTCTTGTGCTTTTTTTTTTCATTTCCTTTTTCATTTGTTCCTTTTTTTGTTTCTTTTTCTTTTATTTTGTTGACATTTTTGGTACTTGTCTTTTTTTTACAACCTATTTTTTGGTATACCCACCCCAAACTTAGAACAATTGCTTGTCCTGAAGCAACCCCAAACTTAATTCATTTCTAAGGACCCATAATGACAACACATTCCTCAATTCCAAACAAGTGGGACACTTGGTTTTTCTGTTAATGGCTTGTAATGAGGTTTGTAACCAGAAAAAAGGATTTAAGGCTCAAATGGGCTGCTCAAAGGTCAAGATTTAAGGTTAGGCATTTTAAGGCTCTAGCTACCAAGAAAACAGAAGTCCTCAGTCATGTAAGTGTGTGTATATGTGATGCAAAAGCAATCAAGAAATAAGTTCAAGTTCTGGAGAAATACACTTGCACGGACCCTCGCAAATCAAGAAAATAAGTGTTTAGGCTCAAAAGCTCACAAGCTGTGAGAGAGTCAAAGTAATGAGCTGAATACCCAATGTTTTCTTGTTTTACCATGCTCAGTTGTTGAGACTCATTGTTTTTTGGACAGCTGAGTGTTCACTATGCACATGCTAACTTAACTTATTAAATAGTGATATGTAAGAAATTCAAATGCAAACAAGTGTTCAAACTCAATCACCCAACAACCCTTAAAGTCATTAATCAACAAAGTTCACAGGCTGTTATGGGGTGTTACTGCTCACACATCACAGGCAAGTCTAACAACATTTCAACAAAGCACAGTATGAGACTTAAATAGAAAGGCCAGTGCAAAAAAAAAAGTAAAATAAAATGAAAAAGAGATGAGATAGAACACTCTCTCGCATGGGTTGCCTCCCATGAAGCGCTTCTTTAGCGTCTCTAGCTTGACGTTGAGGTGATTTTTCAATTTGGCTCAGGTGGAGGACATTGCTTCTCAGGTGCTTCCTTTAGTTCTCCTTGGGTACCTTTTCTTTTAAGCTTAAGTTTCCGCTTCCTAGGAATTGCATGAGTGGAATAGAACGGAGGATCCTCTGCCCTAACCACAACTTCTTTTTCGTTAGTGTCACCTCCTTTTTCAAAATCTTTTGATACAACAAGTGAACTCTCAAGAGGTGAGTGGAGGGCTCGATCATGAATTCTTTTTTCAATTATGGGATCAAGCACCTCAATATAGTTACACCCCTTTTTAGGTTCCATGGACTTGAGCACATTGAAAGTCACGACTTCATCTTGGACTTTCAACGTCAAAGTTCCATCCGCCACATTAAGTACAGCTCTACCGGTAGCTAGGAAGTGTCTTCCCAAAATCAATGGGATGTCATTGTCTTTTTCCATGTTAACAATCACAAAATCCACTGGAAAGGTGATTTTGTCAATTTTCACAAGGACATCTTCAACTACACCATATGGATGCTTCACTAAACGATCAACTAGATGCAAAGTCATCATGGTGTTCTTTATCTGACCAATCCCCAATTTTTTGAAAATGGGGAGTGGCATTAAACTGATACTCGCTGCAAGAACACACAGAGCTTTCGCAAATGTTCTATCCCCAATAGTCTAGGGAATAGAGAAGCTTCAGGGATCTATGAGTTTGTGTGGAAGCTTCCTTTGCAAAATTGCACTGCACTCCTCGGTAGCTTCATAATTGGTTTTTGCAATTTTGGCTTCTCTTTTACATTAGAATTCTCGTCAACACCCGCAGGAGCTTTGTCACTCGGCTCAATCACTTCTTCTGGACTCTTCTTTGCTACATCTTCAATTGTTTTGCCACTTCGTTTGATTATAGCATGCATTGTTTCACCACCCCTTGGATTAGGAATAGTGTCACTTAGCCTGAAGGTTTGTGTGCAACTCGTTTGATTCTAAACTTTTGAAACCTGCTCTTATTTCCTCCGTGAATGAAGAAGCTAGTGCAGCTAGTCCCTCAACTGCTATCTCCCAATATGCTTTCTTTGGGGGAGCATTTTGGCTTTGCCCTTGATCCTTCCAAGAGAAATTCGGATGATTCCTCCACCGCGGATTGTAGGTGTTGGAATATGGATAATTTTGACAAAAAACATCTTCTCTTGGACTGATAGGGGAAGTTCACTGTCCTGATTAGAATGTGGACCTTCACAGTAATCACACTTCAAACTTGTCATAGCATTTACCTGAGCAGATTGGTGTTGAACAGAATTCAACTTTAGAGCTCCATTCTCTTTTTCAGTTCTTCCAACTGTTGAGTGATTATCTTCTGTTGAGCCAACCCGGCAGTCTGAGCATCTAAGTCAATGAGACCTCTTTTAGATGTACCTCCTCTATCATGAGCCGCCAAGTAATCATTTGAAACCATAGCTTCAATTATTTGTCTTGCTTCTACCGCGGTCTTGAAATTCAAAGAACCACCTGCTGAGGCATCGAGCATCATCCTACCATTCGGTCTCAACCCAGTACAAAAGATTTGCATTTGCTGATGATCATCAAAACCATGATTCAAGCAAGCCTTCAATGTGATCTTGAATCTTTTGTAAGTCTCATAGAGAGACTCACCCTCTTTTTGCTCAAAACTATTGATTTCTCCCCTCTTCTTAATGAACATGGAAGGAGGGAAAAATTGTTCAAGAAATTTGTCTTCAAGATCATTCCATGTAGTGATGCTACCTTCGGTTTGCGAATGAAACCACTCTTTGGCTTCATCCTATAAAGAGAATGGAAAAAGCCTCAGTTTTTTAGCTTCATCAGTATTACCATCCACATTCACTGTTCTACCAAATTGCATCTCCCTCAATCCACGGAACAGTCCTGGATTGATCTCAAACCTACTTACGGTTAACGGTTGATGAGCAATTGGTAACCTCTGCCTGTTTGTGTCACGATTCCCATAGTCTCCAAGAAGGCGTCTAACTGGTGGTTCAGCCATATCTTCAATCACAGGAATCTCAGACACAATCTCTACTTCTCTTTCTGCTTCTTCTTCTTGGAGGTTCCTTTCTCTTGTAGCCTTTCGATTAGCCTTTGCAGTCTATTCAATTTCTGGATCAAAGAGAAGGTCAGCTGAGGCAGTGGCTCGCATAAACAATGTGAGGGCAAGAGTAAGTGAGTAAGAGATAAAAATAAAATAAAATGACAGAAATTAAAATTTAACTAAGAAATTAAAAATTAAGCTGATAAAAATTTGGCAATCCCTGGCAACGGCGCCAAAAACTTGATGAGATCACGGCAAGTGTACCGAATCGTTGCTACTAATAGTACGGAAAGATCGAGTGTCGAACACAGGGACTGCAGTTAATTATCAGTTTAACAATTTAACTTCTAAATTGAAAAGGGACTAATTTAGATTTGTTTGACAAAAAATTAAAGTGAAAAGCAATAGATATATTTTTCTGATTTTAAATTAAGGATAACAAGAACACCAGTGTGAATTTGTATGAATTAAAAAGTGTTGGGGACGATCTTCAGTTTATTTCACTCTTATATCTAACGAATCAAACTTATTACTAAACTTATTTTATGAGCTATGATCAAATTGTTATAATTATTTTAACCCTAATTCCTTAGGTAAGAGAACCTTGACTTCTAATGAAAATCCCTAATTCCTTAGGTGACCTTAACAAGAAATAAGCTGTGATAACAACAATTATCCAATGATTCTAAATACCAATGACTATTCCTAGACTAGAGATAAGCAGATTTCTATTCTCAAGCATATGAAATTCAAACTTCCATTCATAATCACATATCATAAATCATCCTAAGAGTGATCACATCCTCGAAAGCATTAAGAACAGAGATTGAAACATAAATCATAACATTCATTCAAATAATAGTGGTTTGATTCAACGAAGTAAGAGATTCATAAATCGTTACTCATCCCCAACATCGGGAAGTTTAGCTAGACATGGAAATAGAAATAACAAGAGAAAAGGTCAAACTAGAGGGAGAAGCTGACAACATTGATGCTCCAATGACTTGTTCCCAAGGTTGAATCAACAATGGAGGTCGGCGGAGTGCGAATTCTTGTCGTCACGGACTTCAGAGCGCAAAACAAGACTGTTCCCAATGATCAGAATGCCCTAAAATTCGAGTTATGGGCTTATATTTGCCCTAAAATGGGTTTTTCCTGCGATCAAAATCCGCCGGAAATGACCCAAATCCGCCGAAAATTTGGAGTTTCCGGCGGATTTTTGTCGCCGGTAAAACGCTGGTAGCAAACGGTTTCCGGCGGATTTTAGTCCATCGGAAAATCCGTCGGAAATTCTCTAGGGATAATCCGTCGGATTTTAAATTTTTTTTTTGAAAAATCTGCCAGAAATGTACATTACCGGTGGATTTTTCAATTTTTTTTTGTTTTTCCAAATTTTAAATTTTAATATGTATTTTAATAAAAAGTAAAAAAAAAACCAAATTGAAGTAAAATATTGAATGGTAATTTTGAAGTAGGAAGGAATAAAAGAGAATATGAGAGGAAATAATATAGGAGAGAATAAGAATGAGGAAGTATGAAGAAATAAGAATGAAGGAGTGAGAATGAAGAAGCAAGGAGAATTATAGAAGAGAGATGTGTAGAGAAATTTTTAAGATTAGAGAGTATGAGAAAGAAGAAGAAAGATAAGATAGAGAAAATGTAGAAGAGAATGGGAATGAAAGAAAGAGTTAAATGAGAGAATGAGAGGAGAGTAGGAGAAAGTTATATTAATAGAAGGATTTTTTTACCTCCAAACCTTTCCGGGGGATTTTTTAAAATATTTTTTTTTCCGCCAACAATTTCAAAATATTCGCCGGAAAAGTGGGAGCTCGGTCTGGCCGGGGAAGGAGATGTCGTTTATTCTAATATCGGGGGATTGAGGTTCTTCGTCCATCATACCTGCTTCGAGCAGATGGGGATGAGGATCCCATTTTCCGGGTTTGAGAAGAAGATTCTTAGGATTCTGCGGGTGGCCCCTACACAGCTTACGCCTAACGAGTGGGGGTTCATCAACATTTTTAAGATTGTGATGCGGGAGCTGGGCCGACTTTGCCGGACGAAGGTATTCTTTTATCTTTTCGTCGTTTTCTATCGTCCCGAGGATAGGACTGAGAGACACTGGCAAATCGGGTCCTGAGGGTCCTTTTTGAGCCTGTGTTGGTGATGAGATCACGGCAAGTGTATCAGATCGTTGCTAGTAATAGTACAAAAAGATCGAGTGTCTAACTCAGGGACTACGGTTAATTATCAGTTTAACAATTTAACTTCTAAATTGAAAAGGGACTAATTTAGATTTGTTTGACAAAAACTTACAGTGAAAAGCAATAGATATATTTTTTGTGATTTTAATTTAAGGATAACAAGAACACCAGTGTGAATTTCTATGAATTAAAAACCGTTGGGGACGAGCTTCAGTTTATTTCACTCTTATATCTAACGAATCAAACTTATTATTAAACTTATTTTATGAGCTATGATCAAATTGTTATAATTATTTTAATCCTAATTCCTTAGGTAAGAGAACCTTTACTCCTAAGGAAAATCCCTAATTCCTTAGGTGACCTTAGCAAAAAATAAGCAGTGATAACAACAATTATCCAATGATTCTAAATACCAATGACTATTCCTAGTCTAGAGATAAGCAGATTTATATTCTCAAGCATATGAAATTCAAACTTCCATTCATAATCACATATCATAAATCATCCTAAAAGTGATCAAATCCTAGAAAGCATTAAGAACAGAGATTGAAACATAAATCATAACATTCATTCAAATAATAGAGGTTTGATTCAAAGACGTAAGAGATTCATAAATCGTTACTCATCCCCAAAATCGGGAAGTTTAGCTAGACATGGAAATAGCAATAACAAGAGAAAAGATCAAACTAGAGGGAGAAGCTAACAACATTGATGCTCCAATGACTTGTTCCCAAGCTTGAATCAACAACGGAGGTCGGCGGAGTGCGAATCCTTGTCGACAGGGACTTCAGAGCGCAAAACAAGACTGTTCCCAATGATCAGAATGCATTAAAATTTGAGTTATAGGCATATATTCGAGCTGGGTAAGTGACCCATCGCCTGGCGAGCAAGATCCATCGCTAGGCGAGCTGTACCAAAACAATGAAAATTTAACACCATTGCCTGGCGAGCATGATCCATCGCCAGGTGACCCGAACAAAATCAGTGATTAGGAGAACCATTAGCTGGCGAGCAACATCCATCGCCAGGCTACCGGAAGAAAAACAGTGCTAGGAGAACCATCGCCTGGCGAGCAGAATTCGTCGCCAGGCGACAAAAGTGAAAATTTTCCCTTTTTTGTATTTGTTGAACCGCTTGGTAAGCTCCTGTCATAGCTAGGCGAAGGACAACCAAAACACACAAGTTAAAGGTATCAAGTATCTCAAAAACACGCAAATAAAAACCAAATTGAATCTAAAAACTAACAAACAAAAATCAAACTATTATGAGCTTAAAACACACTGTAATTGAGAAAAACTTAAGAAAAACTAATTGAAAATTCGTCAAACTATACATATAATGCGGAGCAATCACAACCCCAAACTTAAGTCTTTGCTTGTCCTCAAGCAACAATTCACACCAGGCATTGGGTTAGAATCAAAATACAAGTTCAATAAATGAATTTCCACAAATCACTTTCATTCAAGCATTCCATAACATTGTGCATTCAAGAAATCAAACTGTCCAAAACTCTTGTTGGCAAGTAAACCAAGCTAAAGCAACCAAAATAACGTGGGCAACCAATCATCAACATTAACCCTCTCCTCACACTCTCACCAAATTCACTCTTAATTGTATATAGGGTAATGCGCTCAAATCACAATACATGCATATATATCCTACCATAGGCTTGAACAAGGTTCTAAGAAAAACAATCACACACAAATACCACACATCATGAGGACTTTAAAAAGGTTGTAATGGGGCTTGGGTCAGAGAGGATAACATTTGGAATCTAGGCTTTCTTGATTGGAATTGAGAAATGCATTAATCACTCTAGATCCTATCTGTACTCATCAAACTTCTTCAAAAGAATTTCCCACAAGGAAAACTTGTCCTTGATATCAATTGCCCACAAGGAAAAATTGTCCTTGTCGTCTTTTCTAAATATTTGTTGTGTTCTTTTTCTTTTGCTTTTTTTTTCCCATTTCCTTTTTCATTTGTTCCTTTTTTTGTTTCTTTTTCTTTTATTTTCTTGACATTTTTGGTACTTGTCTTTTTTTTACAACATATTTTTGGTATACCCACCCCAAACTTAGAATAATTGCTTGTCCTCAAGCAACCCCAAACTTAATACATATCTAAGGATCCATAATGACAACACATTCCTCAATTCCAAACAAGTGGGACACTTGGTTTTTCAGTTAATGGCTTGTAATGAGGTTTGTAACCAGAAAAAAGGATTTAAGGCTCAAATGGGCTGCTCAAAGGTCAAGATTTAAGGTTAGGCATTTTAAGGCTCTAGCTACCAAGAAAACAGAAGTCCTCAATCATGTAAGTGTGTGTATATGTGATGCAAAAGCAATCAAGAACTAAGTTCAAGTTCTGAAGAAATACACTTGCACGGACCCTCGCAAATCAAGAAAATAAGTGTTTAGGCTCAAAGCTCACAAGCTGTGAGAGAGTCAAAGTAATGAGCTGAATACCCAATGTTTTCTTGTTTTACCATGCTCAGTTGTTGAGACTCTTTTTTTTTTGGACAGCTGAGTGTTCACTATGTACATGCTAACTTAACTTATTAAATAGTGATATGTAAGAAATTCAAATGCAAACAAGTGTTCAAACTCAATCACCCAACAACCCTTAAAGTCATTAATCAACAAAGTTCACAGGCTGTTATGGGGTGTTACTGCTCACACATCACAGGCAAGTCTAACAACAATTCAACAAAGCACATTATGAGACTTAAATAGAAAGGAAAGTGCAAAAAAAAGTAAAATAAAATGAAAAAGAGATGAGATAGAACACTCCCTCACATGGGTTGCCTCGCATGAAGCGCTTCTTTAACGTCTCTAGCTTGACGTTGAGGTGATTCTTCAATTTGGCTCAGGTGGTGGACATTGCTTCTCAGGTGCTTCCTTCAGTGCTCCTTGGGTACCTTTTCTTTTAAGCTTAAGTTTCCGCTTCCTAGGAATTGCATGAGTGGAATAGAACGGAGGATCCTCTGCCCTAACCACAACTTCTTTTTCGTTGGTGTCACCTCCTTTTTCAAAATCTTTTGATACAACAAGTGAACTCTCAAGAGGTGAGTGGAGGGCTCGATCATGAATTCTTTTTTCAATTATGGGATCAAGCACCTCAATATACACTACAAGAAAAACCTGTTTTAGCCACCAACATTTGCGACGGAGCTTATGCCATCAGTAATTTGCGACGGATTTGCGACGGCATGTGTTATAAGTAGGAGCGCGAAATTTCCCGCTGGAGTTTGCCACGGATTTGCGACGGACTTGGAAGATGCAACAAATTTGCGACGGAGATCCCGTCGCAAGCTCGTCGCAAACCAGAAATAAAATTATAACACGCACGAATAAAAATCAGAACACAACGCTCTCACTTTCACTTTCCTTCTCCTTTCTCTTTCTTTCTCAGACTCCCTCTCCCTCTCTGAGACTGCGCAACAGAACGCTCCCCCAATTCCTTCCACTATTTTTATTCATTCCACCAATTCCTCTAACCAAGAACCGCTCCCCCAAATCTTTCGATGCAGGCGCTCAATATCTTCGGCTCCACACACCAAAGCCTACGACGGCTCGACGCTGACGCTATTCACAACGATCTCAAATCCATGGTAACCTACTAACTAGCTCCTTTGAGCTCCTTTTTCTCTTATTGTTTAATCAATTGGTTCTGTTTTTAGGTTTCAATTGAGATTTTACATTCACGACTTTCTTTTCCTCTGAAATCAAAATTAGGGTAGTTTCGAATTATTTTGTTAATCACATGAAATTTGTACTTGATTTCAGCTAGGGTAGTTTCGAATTATTTTCCTGATAATGTTAATTGCTAGCATCAAGCTTCTTGAGATTTGATTTTGTGATCTCGTTATAGATTTTTTAGGGGTTTTTTTTTCAATCTTTCTATGTTGCTCTAGAGAGATTAATCTCAATTTGTGATTTCCGCTTGTAGAAGTGGTAATCTTAAACATGCGAAAGTTATGGCAGAGATTTTGACAAGCTTTTGTGTTTCATTCTATCTTTGCTAATTTTGAAAATCTTAATTTCATTTATTTGCTGCGTTTCATGTTGGAGGTCTCGTGTATTTCTAGAGGATTTTGTATATATTAACCTTTTGATTTACTCATCGAGGAAGGAATCTTGGACAGAATTGTTGAGCTCATTGTAGATTTGCCTTGGTTTGAAAAAACTGATACTCCGCTACATATTCTTTGTTTTGTTTTTGTCTTGGAGTCCTGGTTTGGAAAAATCTACTTCTCTTGTGACCCTGTTTTGTTGATTTTTCTATATGATCTGTCTATTAGATCATTCTTTTCTAATTGGATAACCTCTTCACATTGCCATAGGTCTTCCAGTTTTGAAAATTGTTGTAGTTATCCCAAAGAATATCTTAATTGATGATCTTCAGAATCAATAGTTTTCTTGACTTTTCTTTTACGTCAATTGTTTGACTATTATTTCCGGGGTCTCTTGTGATTGTGATGTACAAGCATTGCAAAGTCGCTGCCGGCAAGTCTTTGGTCTCTGCACCGTCATTTCTTCTTTGCTGCCGGAATGCACGCCCTAGTGTGGTGATGGATATCAAACAACCATGTTAAAGTGGCACCGGCATTCAGCCTCTACTCCTTTTTCCTCTCATTCTCGACATTGATGACTTAAAGGTTTGATAGTCATTGGCTTGTCATAATACACTCATGTCATTTGGTACTCTACAACTTAAGTACTTTGTAGATTTGTCTTATTTGTGTCCTGAATGGACTTCCTCCACAACTTTAGATTTATAGATTCGTTGGATGCCAGTATTTGTGCAGAGATCAGAACAAGGATTCTTAATACAATTAATACAATTGCATGGGACTACGATTTTGAACCTTCTGGGACAGAACCTTTTACCTTCAATGGTAAGGTATGCCATAAATTTCTTATATTACTTCAAATAGAGCTTGAATGGCTTGTTATCCTTCATTTTTCCTTGGATTGTTTTTAATGTCCTTACTAATTCCCCCATCCCGGAGGGCCATTCTCAAAATTTTGGGTGTCCATTAATGATAATGGGCCATTCCTTCCCGCGAAAAGTTCTGAAGCGTTCTGTTGGTTCATGATAGAAAGATAACCAATAGAACACTCACATTCATTGTTGGTTCTGTTGGTTCATGCACTGAACTAGGCAGTCTTCTTTTAATACACTTGTTAACGAACACTCACAACCACTACCTTCAATACTTTTTCCTACTTTTTCCTTTGCTTGTGTAGTACTACATTTTATTCTTTATAGTAAGACTAAGATGTCGCTTTTGCTTATTTTGCAGCCTCAGGTTCACCACTCCCTGGTCCAGGTAATGCCAAAATGCAAAATCTCCATCTCAATGTTTTTGAAAAAAATTGTTATAGGTGAATGAGAAGTTATAACACTCTTAAAATTTGCATGTTTATAACTACTTTGGTTTGAGTTCCCACCAAACAAGACTTGAATGAATTTTACTCTTTTGACTCTTACTCTTTTTTTTTGTCATTTGAAATTTTTGTTTTGATGTTTGATTTACTTTAGCATCTAATTGGGTTTGATTGTATATGCTTCTTGCAGATCTTGATGCTCGAGTTTGTTCTTTGCAAAGCATTAATTTTTGTCATGTTGGGGAAAGGAAAGAGTCATGGGAAATGGATTAAAGACTTACTCTTGAGGAAGAAATCATAAGTAAAGGTTATACCAACAAGGGAAACCATACTTATGTGCCTGTTGCAGGTTATATCAACACATATTTTTCATTATACTATATACTTATGTTATTACGTGCATTCTTTTTTGGACTGTTTAACATGAGAGATGTACTTATTGGTGGAAGACCAAATGATGAGAGATGTGCTTATTGGTGGAAGACCAAATGGTACGTGTAGAAAACATATCAGTTTTTAACTTTGTAACCATTATATGTGGCTACATATGTAGTTTCATGCTCCAGTCAGTTTAAATTAATTCTTTAACATGATCC
Organism: Astragalus glycyphyllos; assembly: GCA_963573325.1. Lineage (NCBI taxonomy): Eukaryota > Viridiplantae > Streptophyta > Magnoliopsida > Fabales > Fabaceae > Astragalus > Astragalus glycyphyllos. Next base: position 50,782,146 of record OY754312.1, on the reverse strand, counting down.
ACTAACATTTGACATCTATTTATCTATGTATCACAGGCTTTATTGCAATCTCTCGTTTTGGAATCCCTTTGAAATCTCTCGTTGACAATGCCAGACTTTATTGCACAAATATTATTGCTGATCCACCAAAGGTAAATTAATTTAAACATTTCTTCCTCTTCTATACAAACTTATGAAAATAGTTCTCATGTATAAGTGCTATGTCAAGTTTCTATTGCTTTTTGTTGTCTGGAAATGGAACTTAAAAATCATGTAATATTTGGTAAGTAAGAATATTTTTATGTTTGGTTAAAAGTATCTATTGTGATAGTATGATTGTAACTGTTACGGCTTGCAAAGCTGACTATGATCCAAAAAGTGATCCATTGGATTATGAGTTCATTGAAAATTTTATCTCAGAGAAGGTAAGAAATAGATCTCACTCATACTTTCAACAGAAAGTGATGCATGTTTTATCTAGATGCTACTGATTTGAGCAAACTTGCTGATAATATAAATTATAAACTATGCATGTACGATGTACCTATTGAGATTGCACTGCACTTGTATATGATTCTTCTTGCAACAATTTGGTTGCTAATGGAAATGCATCATATGGTTTTATTATTTATTATCTATCAAGTGCAGAATCCGAATGACATGGCTTGCATTTTTTAAGGTTTGGCTATGGTTACAACAATATTTCAACTTCTTCTAGTTTATACTATACTGCCTACTCTTATTATAAACAACACAGTACAGAGGTTTGCGACACCCTTTTTAATATATCATGATTAATCTTTGCAGACATGGAAACAAATGAGTGTTTGGTAAATGATGGTGGTTAGTTGCAGGACAAAGCTGCTAACATTAATGCATGCAAGGTACTTAGTTAACTCAATTCCTTTTGCCACATTTTTTGTTATTCAGTGCATGACAGATACACTTCTAGGTTGTTTTTGAACTTTTGTAGCTTGTTGAGTCAATGTAATCCTAGAGTATATTGTTTTTATGGAACTATTTCTACAATCTATTTTCTCTTTGTTTCTTGTTTTTATGGAACTATTTCTACAATCTATTGAGTTAATATAGTTTGTAATTGTTAGTAAATATTTTTGTTATTTCATGATACCTCAGTGTGTGAATAAGGCTTACTCTCTCTTTATTGTAGTTTCCACTCAAGCTAGAATATTGACTTTAAAAATTCAAAGGAGATCTGTCATACCCTAATTTTGTCCGCCTAGGTCAAAACCCTAATTCTCAACAAAAATAAATAAATTGAGAAGTGCGGCATTATTTTGAAAAGTGTGAAGAGCATTGTGCATGCATTCTAGTTTTTTTTAGGTTGGAAATGCATTTTTGGACAAAAAAATGTTTTTAGGGCAAAGGGTATTTTGGTCATTTTTCAAAAAAAAGAGGATAATTTTTCATCAAAAATCATTGTGCAATTTTAGAGAAATTTATTTGAAGCAAGACACCCTTGGTCATATATTTTTTGCGCATACATGCACGCATTTGCATAAAAATTCAAATTCAAAAAAGGCATCAAAAAGGAATATTCTACAAAAATTTCAAGATGAGGTTTTTATGATATTTTTGGTCATGGTGATCTCATAAAATGGCATATTCCTAAGATTCCTAGTATGTGGCCTAAATTGGGTGTATTTTTGTACAATTATCCTAAGAAGAATAATAAAAAATGAAGGGATAATAGAATGGTCATATAATAGTACAATAGTACAATAGTACAAGATGACAACTTGCAAAACTTGGGCACCACTCTCCCTTGCTATTTCGAATTCACTCCCCTTCATTTCCCTCTCATTTTGCATTTTTTTGACCTCAATCCATGTGTGATTCAATCCTCACCCTCCATTCAAATTTTAGATGCAATCCTAGGGTGAGATGAGATGCACAATGACCTAACTACCCTTAAACCTAATTGCTTTCTATATATACCCTATTAACCTCACCTCACAAAGGAGACACCTTTTTGGCCTCACAATTCATTCACAAAACCCTAGCACACAAACCTCTCCTCTCCTCTCCTCCTTTGGCCGAAACCACCAACAACCACTCCCTCCTCCATTTTTCTTCATTTCACTTCCATTTTCCATCTCATATTAACTCCTACTTCATATATCTTCCTTCTCTCCTAATTTAATTCAAACTTGCATCATCAAAGGGCATTTTTAAGCAAGCATTTCGTGGGTTTCATTGAAGTTTGGTGAAGATTCAAGTTGATTTGTGGTCTTGTTCTTCATATTAGTCATTCCTTAGCTTGGATTTGAGGTAAACTTCTTAAAACCTAGCATCATCTTCAACTTTTTTGCATCAAAATGTAGATATCATGTTTCTAATTTTGCATCCTACCATATTCATGCATTTTAGTGTTGATATATTGTTGATTTGTTGATTGTTGTTGGTGAGAGGTGTCTCAAGCATTTTGACAAGCACTTAGGGAGGCTTGGGTGTTTGAGATGCTTCTCACCCTTGAATAAATTGTGATTTATGTTGTTTTCACTATGATCTTGCATTTTTGTTGAATAAAATGATGTGATACTTCGCAAATCATGATTAGAATTAGGGTTTGTTAATTTTCTTGTGAAATGGGTTTGCAATCGTGATCAAAAACGTTTTCTCAAGTTATTTTGATGTTTTGATTGCAAAATATTGTTGCTAATTGATTGTATCTTGCTTGCAAATTGTTATATGTTGATGATTGGCAAGAGGACTCACACTTGTGTCTTTGTGCACTTCACTTTAAGTGTTGAGGATTGCCTAAGATGATTCAACACAACCTTGTGCTTTGATTGTAAACTTTGGTTTGCTTGTTAGTAACTTGTTTGCAAAGTTATTCTATGTTGAGGATTGGCAAGAGGACTCTCACTTGTGCCTAGTGCACTTCACTTAAAGTGATGAGGATTGCCTAAGATGATTCAATTTCCTTTGTGCAATTCTTGCTTGAAAATGCAAATGCTAGTTTTCTAACTTGATTAATCAATTTTGGTTACAAAAATGACTTGTTAATGCCCTCTTTTGGTCACTTTTGGTCTTGCAAATGTGATGTTCTTTCTAGGTCAATGTTATGCTTTAATGTTGATGATTTGGTAAAAGGACTAGACACTTATGCACTTGTGCATTGTCTCAAGCTTCAAGGATTACTAAAAGGGATTCAACCTTGTGCTTTATCTTGTGTTGACACCTAATTGAATTGAACTTTTGTATGATCTCTTTGTGTGCCTATTGTTGATCTTACATATGCATACCATTAGATGTTGATGACTAAGTGCCATTCTTGTGCTCAAATGTTGTAATTGGTAATGTTTATGCTTATGCTTACATTGTTGATTGCTTTGCTTGCAATTTGTTAAATGTTGCACTTTGGTTCTTGACTTGGAAATTGATTGAATGTTCTACTTTCTTTTCCTTTTGGATGCCACGCCATCCCAACAAACCTTTTGTGACCAATGTCACCCTCAAACTCCCTTCTCCTTTCTTCAAATCAATCATTTTCTAAAGCTTTTTCCAAACTCAATCTTTTCTCAAATTGTTTTCATAAGACAATCAAATTCTTTCTAAGATCAACAATAAACCTTTTTGAAATCTCATAAGGAGGCAAGTCGGACGTACGGCCGGTGTTGTCTAGCGTCCTAAGATCGGAGCTGTACAGCTCAAACATCTTGGGATACTTATGAGAATCAAAACAAGTAATTAACAACTTGAACCCTTTTTTTAAAAAAATGAGTAAGGAATCAAATCGGATGTACATCCGGGATCGGTTAGCGAGCTTAGGGTTAGCGAGCTGTACAGTTCGTGCGAGCCTAAGATACTTGCTCAAATAAAAGTAATCAACCTCACAACAAATCCTTTTCTTCAAGTAATAAAAAAACATTTTCAATAAGTAGGGGGCACGTCGTCTGTACAGGCGGGGTTGTCTTTGTTCTAGGTCTAGTGGACTGTACAGTCTAGGACCGAAAACCCCTACAATAAAAAACACCAACACAAAGTTTCTCGACTAAGGAGAACTACGTAAGCTTTGAATTCTCCATCGCACCGGGAGATACGTAGGAGCGGGTCACATCCCGTCAAGCACACTTTTAAAAAATAATAAAAAGATTCTTCTTTTCCCCCATTTTCAAAAACACTTTTCTCAAATAAAAAAATAAGTAGAACGAATTGTTTCAAATCAACTCTGTCAAAACCGCACATCAAGTTAAAGGTTCCCTTTCGGTAGAAAGGAGGTGTGGGATGCTAATACCTTCCCCACACCTAACCGACCCCCGAACCTACATCTCTAGTTCTCAAAGGACCATCCGCCTTAAAAAAAGGATCCTTTTTCAATGTTTTGGTCCCTAAATAAAAAATGTTGATGGCGGCTTCACAAATTTTCACGTTGTACGATGAAAGGTCCAAACTGGATTTTTTTCGGGGTGCAACAAGATCTTGCAAGAAGTTCTAAATGTCAAGCATGTTGGGAAGTATTACAAGGTTGTGTATTAGCAAATTAAGATTACATTGTTAAGTTCTTGTTCTATCCCCTTTGTATCTTGCTAAATTGCTATTGTGCACAGAAACAATATGTACAGATATCACTATTAAACAACATTTTGGATGTATGATTTAATTTTTTTTTAAAAAAATTTGCGACGGATTTGCCACGGCTTTGCGACGGGCATTTGCCACGGCTTTGCGACGGACATTTGCGATCGGTTTGCGATGGGCTTATTTGCGACGGAAAACTCCGTCGCAAACAGTTTTCGACGAGCGATTTTGCCACGAAATTCGGTCCGTCGCAAATGCCGCCACAAATGTCATTTTGCGACGGGATTTCCTGCATTTGCGAATTTCTTGTAGTGATAGTTACACCCCTTTTTCCCCTTTTTAGGTTCCATGGACTTGAGCACATTGAAAGTCACGTCTTCATCTTGGACTTTCAACGTCAAAGTTCCATCCGCCGCATTAAATACAGCTCTACCAGTAGCTAGGAAGGGTCTTCCAAAAATCAATGGGTTGTCATTGTCTTCTTCCATGTTAACAACCACAAAATCCACCGGAAAGGTGATTTTGTCAATTTTCACAAGGACATCTTCAACTACATTATATGGATGCTTCACTGAACGATCAGCTAGATGCAAACTCATCATGGTGTTCTTTATCTGACCAATCCCCAATTTTTTGAAAATGGAGAGTGGCATTAAATTGATACTCGCCGCAAGATCACACAGAGCTTTCCCAAAAGTTCTATACCCAATAGTGCAGGGAATAGAGAAGCTTCAGGGATCTATGAGTTTTTGTGGAAGCTTCCTTTGCAAAATTGCACTGCACTCCTCGGTAGCTTAATAATTGGTTTTTGCAATTTTGGCTTCTCTTTTACGTTAGAATTCTCGTCAACACCCGCAGGAGCTTTGTCACTCGGCTCAATCACTTCTTCTGGACTCTTCTTCGCTACATCTTCAATTGTCTTGCCACTTCGTGTGGTTATAGCATGCATTGTTTCACCACCCCTTGGATTAGGAATAGTGTCACTTGGAAGAGAGCCTGAAGGTTTGTGTGCAACTTGCTTGGCCAGTTGGCCCACTTGAGTCTCTAGATTTCTGATGGATGCTTCTTGATTTTTAGAACAAGCTTCTAAACTTTTGAAACCTGCTCTTGTTTCCTCCGTGAATGAAGAAGTTAGTGCAGCTAGTCCCTCAACTGCTATCTCCCAATCGGCTCTCTTTGGAGGAGCATTTTGGCTTTGCCCTTGATCCTTCCAAGAGAAATTCGGATGATTCTTCCACCCCGGATTGTAGTTGTTGGAATATGGATTATTTTGGACGAAAAACATCTTCTCTTGATTAGGTGTTGGAACCATCGCCTGTCGACAGAAGTGAAATTTTTCCCTTTTTTGTATTTGTTGAACCGCTTGGTAAGCTCCTGTCATAGCTAGGCGAAGGACAGCCAAAACACATAAGTTAAAGGTATCAAGTATCTCAAAAACACGGAAATAAAAACCAAATTGAATCTAAAAACTAACAAACAAAAATCAAACTATTATGAGCTGAAAACACACTGTAATTGAGAAAAACTTAAGAAAAACTAATTGAAAATTAGTCAAACTATACATATAGTGCAGAGCAATAACAACCCCAAACTTAAGGCTTTGCTTGTCCTCAAGCAACAATTCACACCGGGCACTGGGTTAGAATCAAATCACAAGTTCAACAAATGAATTTCCACAAATCACCCTCATTCAAGCATTCCATAACATTGTGCATTCAAGAAATCAAACTGTCCAAAACTCTTGTTGGCAAGTAAACCAAGATAAAGCAACCAAAATAACGTGGGCAACCAATCATCAACATTAACCCTCTCCTCACACTCTCACCAAATTCACTCTTAAGTGTATATAGGGTAATGCGCTCAAATCAGAATACATGCATATCCTACCATACGCTTGAACAAAGTTCTAAGAAAAACAATCACACACAAATATCACACACATCATGAGAACTTTAAAAAGGTTGTAATGGGTCTTGGGTCAGAGAGGATAACATTTGGAATCTAGGCTTTCTTGATTGGAATTGAGAAATGCATTAATCACTCTAGATCCTATCTGTACTCATCAAACTTCTTCAAAAGAATTTCCCACAAGGAAAAGTTGTCCTTGTTATCATTTGCCCACAAGGAAAAATTGTCCTTGTCGTCTTTTCTAAATATTTGTTGTGTTCTTTTTCTTGTGCTTTTTTTTTTCATTTCCTTTTTCATTTGTTCTTTTTTTTGTTTCTTTTTCTTTTATTTTCTTGACATCTTTGGTACTTGTCTTTTTTTTACAACCTATTTTTTTGGTATACCCACCCCAAACTTAGAACAATTGCTTGTCCTGAAGCAACCCCAAACTTAATTCATATCCAAGGACCCATAATGACAACACATTCCTCAATTCCAAACAAGTGGGACACTTGGTTTTTCTGTTAATGGCTTGTAATGAGGTTTGTAACCAGAAAAAAGGATTTAAGGCTCAAATGGGCTGCTCAAAGGTCAAGATTTAAGGTTAGGCATTTTAAGGCTCTAGCTACCAAGAAAACAGAAGTCCTCAATCATGTAAGTGTGTGTATATGTGATGCAAAAGCAATCAAAAACTAAGTTCAAGTTCTGAAGAAATACACTTGCACGGACCCTCGCAAATCAAGAAAATAAGTGTTTAGGCTCAAAAGCTCACAAGCTGTGAGAGAGTCAAAGTAATGAGCTGAATACCCAATGTTTTCTTGTTTTACCATGCTCAGTTGTTGAGACTCATTGTTTTTTGGACAGCTGAGTGTTCACTATGCACATGCTAACTTAACTTATTAAATAGTGATATGTACGAAATTCAAATGCAAATAAGTGTTCAAACTCAATCACCCAACAACCCTTAAAGTCATTAATCAATAAAGTTCACAGGCTGTTATGGGGTGTTACTGCTCACACATCACAGGCAAGTCTAACAACATTTCAACAAAGCACAGTATGAGACTTAAATAGAAAGGCCAGTGCAAAAAAAAAGTAAAATAAAATGAAAAAGAGATGAGGTAAAACACTCTCTCGCATGGGTTTCCTCCCATGAAGCGCTTCTTTAACGTCTCTAGCTTGACGTTGAGGTGATTCTTCAATTTGGCTCAGGTGGAGGACAATGCTTCTCAGGTGCTTCCTTTAGTGCTCCTTGGGTACCTTTTCTTTTAAGCTTAAGTTTCCGCTTCCTAGGAATTGCATGAGGGGAATAGAACGGAGGATCCTCTGCCCTAACCACAACTTCTTTTTCGTTGGTGTGACCTCCTTTTTCAAAATCTTTTGATACAACAAGTGAACTCTCAAGAGGTGAGTGGAGGGCTCGATCATGAATTCTTTTTTCAATTATGGGATCAAGCACCTCAATATAGTTACACCCCTTTTTAGGTTCCATGGACTTGAGCACATTGAAAGTCACGACTTCATCTTGGACTTTCAACATCAAAGTTCCATCCGCCACATTAATTACAGCTCTACCGGTAGCTAGGAAGGGTCTTCCCAAAATCAATGGGATGTCATTGTCTTTTTCCATGTTAACAATCACGAAATCCACTGGAAAGGTGATTTTGTCAATTTTCACAAGGACATCTTCAACTACACCATATGGATGCTTCACTAAACGATCAACTAGATGCAAAGTCATCATGGTGTTCTTTATCTGACCAATCCCCAATTTTTTGAAAATGGGGAGTGGCATTAAACTGATATTCGCTGCAAGAACACACAGAGCTTTCGCAAATGTTCTATCCCCAATAGTCTAGGGAATAGAGAAGCTTCAGGGATCTATGAGTTTGTGTGGAAGCTTCCTTTGCAAAATTGCACTGCACTCCTCGGTAGCTTCATAATTGGTTTTGGTAATTTTGGCTTCTCATTTACATTAGAATTCTCGTCAACACCCGCAGGAGCTTTGTCACTCGGCTCAATCACTTCTTCTAGACTCTTCTTTGCTACATCTTCAATTGTTTTGCCACTTCGTTTGATTATAGCATGCATTGTTTCACCACCCCTTGGATTAGGAATAGTGTCACTTAGCCTGAAGGTTTGTGTGCAACTCGTTTGATTCTAAACTTTTGAAACCTGCTCTTATTTCCTCCGTGAATGAAGAAGCTAGTGCAGCTAGTCCCTCAACTGCTATCTCCCAATATGCTTTCTTTGGGGGAGCATTTTGGCTTTGCCCTTGATCCTTCCAAGAGAAATTCGGATAATTCCTCCACCGCGGATTGTAGGTGTTGGAATATGGATAATTTTGACAAAAAACATCTTCTCTTGGACTGATAGGGGAAGTTCACTGTCCTGATTAGAATGTGGACCTTCACAGTAATCACACTTCAAACTTGTCATAGCATTTACCTGAGCAGATTGGTGTTGAACAGAATTCAACTTTAGAGCTCCATTCTCTTTTTCAGTTCTTCCAACTGTTGAGTGATTATCTTCTGTTGAGCCAACCCGGCAGTCTGAGCATCTAAGTCAATGAGACCTCTTTTAGATGTACCTCCTCTATCATGAGCCGCCAAGTAATCATTTGAAACCATAGCTTCAATTATTTGTCTTGCTTCTACCGCGGTCTTGAAATTCAAAGAACCACCTGCTGAGGCATCGAGCATCATCCTACCATTCGGTCTCAACCCAGTACAAAAGATTTGCATTTGCTGATGATCATCAAAACCATGATTCAAGCAAGCCTTCAATGTGATCTTGAATCTTTTGTAAGTCTCATAGAGAGACTCACCCTCTTTTTGCTCAAAACTATTGATTTCTCCCCTCTTCTTAATGAACATGGAAGGAGGGAAAAATTGTTCAAGAAATTTGTCTTCAAGATCATTCCATGTAGTGATGCTACCTTCGGTTTGCGAATGAAACCACTCTTTGGCTTCATCCTATAAAGAGAATGGAAAAAGCCTCAGTTTTTTAGCTTCATCAGTATTACCATCCACATTCACTGTTCTACCAAATTGCATCTCCCTCAATCCACGGAACAGTCCTGGATTGATCTCAAACCTACTTACGGTTAACGGTTGATGAGCAATTGGTAACCTCTGCCTGTTTGTGTCACGATTCCCATAGTCTCCAAGAAGGCGTCTAACTGGTGGTTCAGCCATATCTTCAATCACAGGAATCTCAGACACAATCTCTACTTCTCTTTCTGCTTCTTCTTCTTGGAGGTTCCTTTCTCTTGTAGCCTTTCGATTAGCCTTTGCAGTCTATTCAATTTCTGGATCAAAGAGAAGGTCAGCTGAGGCAGTGGCTCGCATAAACAATGTGAGGGCAAGAGTAAGTGAGTAAGAGATAAAAATAAAATAAAATGACAGAAATTAAAATTTAACTAAGAAATTAAAAATTAAGCTGATAAAAATTTGGCAATCCCTGGCAACGGCGCCAAAAACTTGATGAGATCACGGCAAGTGTACCGAATCGTTGCTACTAATAGTACGGAAAGATCGAGTGTCGAACTCAGGGATTGCAGTTAATTATCAGTTTAACAATTTAACTTCTAAATTGAAAAGGGACTAATTTAGATTTGTTTGACAAAAAATTAAAGTGAAAAGCAATAGATATATTTTTCTGATTTTAAATTAAGGATAACAAGAACACCAGTGTGAATTTGTATGAATTCAAAAGTGTTGGGGACGATCTTCAGTTTATTTCACTCTTATATCTAACGAATCAAACTTATTACTAAACTTATTTTATGAGCTATGATCAAATTGTTATAATTATTTTAATCCTAATTCCTTAGGTAAGAGAACCTTGACTTCTAATGAAAATCCCTAATTCCTTAGGTGACCTTAACAAGAAATAAGCTGTGATAACAACAATTATCCAATGATTCTAAATACCAATGACTATTCCTAGACTAGAGATAAGCAGATTTCTATTCTCAAGCATATGAAATTCAAACTTCCATTCATAATCACATATCATAAATCATCCTAAGAGTGATCACATCCTCGAAAGCATTAAGAACAGAGATTGAAACATAAATCATAACATTCATTCAAATAATAGTGGTTTGATTCAACGAAGTAAGAGATTCATAAATCGTTACTCATCCCCAACATCGGGAAGTTTAGCTAGACATGGAAATAGAAATAACAAGAGAAAAGGTCAAACTAGAGGGAGAAGCTGACAACATTGATGCTCCAATGACTTGTTCCCAAGGTTGAATCAACAATGGAGGTCGGCGGAGTGCGAATTCTTGTCGTCACGGACTTCAGAGCGCAAAACAAGACTGTTCCCAATGATCAGAATGCCCTAAAATTTGAGTTATGGGCTTATATTTGCCCTAAAATGGGTTTTTCCTGCGATCAAAATCCGCCGGAAATGACCCAAATCCGCCGAAAATTTGGAGTTTCCGGCGGATTTTTGTCGCCGGTAAAACGCTGGTAGCAAACGGTTTCCGGCGGATTTTAGTCCCTCGGAAAATCCGTCGGAAATTCTCTAGGGATAATCCGTCGGATTTTAAATTTTTTTTTTGAAAAATCTGCCAGAAATGTACATTACCGGTGGATTTTTCAATTTTTTTTTGTTTTTCCGAATTTTAAATTTTAATATGTATTTTAATAAAAAGTAAAAAAAAAAACCAAATTGAAGTAAAATATTGAATGGTAATTTTGAAGTAGGAAGGAATAAAAGAGAATATGAGAGGAAATAATATAGGAGAGAATAAGAATGAGGAAGTATGAAGAAATAAGAATGAAGGAGTGAGAATGAAGAAGCAAGGAGAATTGTAGAAGAGAGATGTGTAGAGAAACTTTTAAGATTAGAGAGTATGAGAAAGAAGAAGAAAGATAAGATAGAGAAAATGTAGAAGAGAATGGGAATGAAAGAAAGAGTTAAATGAGAGAATGAGAGGAGAGTAGGAGAAAGTTATATTAATAGAAGGATTTTTTTACCTCCAAACCTTTCCGGGGGATTTTTTAAAATATTTTTTTTTCCGCCAACAATTTCAAAATATCCGCCGGAAAATCTCTCCAAAATTTTCTGGCGGATTTTTTTCCCTCCAAATGTTTCTGGCGGATTTTTTGAAATTTCCAGTGGATTTTTTTAAAAAAAAAATATATATATTTAAAAAATTTAAATTTTTTATTTTAAAAAAAATCCGCCGGTAATGTTTAAAAATCCGCCGGAAATTCACCGGTAAAATTTCCGGCGGTTTTTTTAACATTACCGGTAATGCCAAAAAATTCGCCGGTAATGCACCGATGGAAAAAATCCGCCGGAAATACTGGGTTTTCTTGTAGTGATAATCACATATCATAAATCATCCTAAGAGTGATCAAATCCTAGAAAGCATTAAGAACAGAGATTGAAACATAAATCATAACATTCATTCAAATAATAGAGGTTTGATTCAAAGACGCAAGAGATTTATAAATCGTTACTCATCCCCAACAACGGAAACTTTAGCTAGACATGGAAATAGAAATAACAAGAAAAAAGATCAAACTAAAGGGAGAAGCTGACAACATTGATGCTCCAATGACCTGTTCCCAAGCTTGAATCATCAACAGAGGTCGGCGGAGTACGAATCCTTGTCGTCATGGACTTCAGAGCGCAAAACATGACTGTTCCCAATGATAAGAATGCCCTAAAATTTGAGTTATGGGCTTATATTTGAGCTGGGTAAGTGACCCATCGCCTGGCGAGCAAGATCAATTGCCAGGCGAGCTGTACCAAAATAGGAAAATTTAACACCATCACCTAGCGAGCATGATCCATCGCTAGATGACCCGAACAAAATCAGCGATTAGGAGAACCATCAGCTAGCGAGCAAGATCCGTCGCCAGGCAACCGGAAGAAAAACAGCGCCATGAGAACCATCGCCTGGCGAGCAGAGTCCGTCGCCAGGATACCAGAAGAGAAATTTTTCCCTTTTTTGAATTTGTTGAACTGCTTGGTAAGCTCCTGTCATAGCTAGGCAAAGGACAACAAATACACACAAATTAAAGGTACCAAGTATCTCAAAAACACGCAAATAAAAACCAAATTGAATCTAAAAAATGACAAACAAAAATCAAACTATTATGATCTTTAAACACACTATAGTTGAGAAAAACTTAGGAAAAACTAATTGAAATTAAGTCAAACTATACATGTAATGTAGAGAAATCAGTTGGACTCGGTGAGGGACTTCAAATACAGTTTTTTCTTCGTGGGCCCATTGAACGGCGATGCAAAGAAGGAACTTGCGCGTTTTGACGAGCGAGGCGAGCTGGTGGAGCGCTTGTTTTCCACGTGTTGGAGTCCGGAGCACTTCAATTTCGAGACGAAGGACTTCTCCTGTCAAGAATCTGAGTTGTGTCCATAAGAGGCTCGGACTATAAGGCGTTTGGCGCTTTGCGTGAAGTCTTTCACGACTCCCTTGAAGAAGATCGAATGCAGAAAGGTGTTGGAGGCCTAGGCCGAGTCGGCTATCTCCCTTCGTGCCATTTTTGGGAAGATTGGTTCTTTTCAGTAGGAATCCGTTTAAGTTTTGTGTTATCACTTTGTTTTCTTAGTGTTGCGTTTCTGTTTTGCTGACGGGCTCACTTACCCGAAACCCTTTGCGGAGTTTGTTGCCGAGGCAAGGGTCAGAGCGACTGGTGGTGCCAAGGATGAGATCGTTGACGTCGCCCCAGTCACTGGGGAAGAGACGTGAAGCGTAGTCTCCCGGGTTCGTCTGTGGTGGTGAAAGAACAGGAAGCAAACTTTTGTCTTAAGGGTGGGGTCGTGCCCTCAGCTGCTGATTTCGAGGCATACCTTAGGGTGGCCGAATTCGGCAAACGGCTGCTGCGCCGGTCGGATACCAGAGGTCTGCTGATGTCACAAGGTAGCAATCCTTCAGAGCATAAGAACCTGTGGCTCGATGGTGAGCTGTTGGACAAAACTAACAAGTTGAATACCTTCCTGGAGTTTCTTGCAGAGGCGCATGGGGAAGCGTAGAGGCATCAGAAAGAAAGGGTTGACCTTCAAGCTCACTTGGACAGGTTGGAAAAGGAAAGGGCTAACGTAGGGGCACTGCGCAAAGAGGTGGCAGATCTTACCGAGAAAGCCAAACCTTCAGAGTCGGTTACGGTGCTCGAAGGAGAGATTGCTGCCATAAAGGTAGAAGGTCAAGAAATGGAGAGCGAGATTGGTGAATTGGAGTCGTCCATAGCCTCGGGCGAGGAACAGATGAAGAAGAATCACGAGGAGAGGAATCACGAGGAGTCGTCCGTAGCCTCGGGCCCGATTGTTCATCTCCCTTTTATTTCTTTTACCTCGGTGAAACTGGTTCATGGGGAGTTGAAGTGCAATGTTGATGCGGCGATTTTTGAACCGCAAGGTATATACCGTTTGGGTTTGTGTTTGCATAATGATAAAGGAGAGTTCGTTGCGGCGAAGAGCATGAAGTTTAGCAGTGTTCCAACCCCGCAAGAAGCTGAGGCAACCAGAGCGGTGGAGGCGATTAGGTGGCTTAATGAGCTAGGAGTCCAGCGAGTAGCCATTGAACTGGATTGTTTACCAGTTGTTAAGGGTATCAACAGAATCCATCTCGTAACTACTGAAGGTGGCCCTATTATTAAGAGTTGCAGATCCTTGTTATCTACTTTTCAAAACTATATGTTTAGTTTTGCTAGGCGACAAGCCAGTGTATTTGCACATACTCTTGCTAGAGCATCAATTATTCATGCTTGTTCCACGATTTTTGATTATATGCCAACTTGTATTCGTGACATTATTTATATTGAAATGAAGTAGTTTGGTTTCCGTCAAAAAGTATTATATTATTTTATATTAGGAGTGAGATATATTAATACCAGGCTTAAGTCAAAAGACTTAACACTAATCATGAAATGTTAAGCAAAAAAGAACCCATCTTTAATTTCAAGTATGTGATGCAAAAAAGATGTAGGCAAACTTTTATGGATTTCAATATCACATATTCTTAAAGCTATCTTCATTCATAGTTCACTATCTGAATATTTTATTTAACTCATAATAGCTTCCTTGCAGTGTTTTCTTATAAGTAAAAATTTTATTCAAGGGAGGACAAGGGTACTCCAACCCGAACAATGACACGAGGCCTCATTAAAACCTCTAAGGGCCAAAACCCATACGGCAAAAGACCGAGTCATACGCACTAGCATGTTCACCAAGACATACGCAACTTGTGTAAAAAACCCGAGTCATCACACTAGCATATTAAAAGGAGGAGAATGGTTCAACGCAAAAGAATAGCACATTGAAGAGGTAGTCTGACTGAGTTGCATTGTCCCCTATAAATACCTCAAGCATTACCTCCTACGTTAACAAGCTATCTCCTTCAAATATTTCTAGCGGTCTTTGGTTTGAAAATCCTTCAGTGGCTAAAGCCAATTCCTGATTGGTGATTTTGAAATAGTTGATACTAAGTTATATAAGCCACTTTGGTTTGAAAGTTATATAAGTCAGAGACCAAATTGATACTAAGTTACATAAGTCAGGGACCTAATTGATACTAAGTTACATAAGTCAGGGACCTAATTGATATCTAGTAAAAAAATCAATGACCAAAGTGCTACTACTTTTTTCAAGTCCTATATGGTATTGTTTCAACATTCAACCCTGATGTAATTCATTCCAACACCAGAACTTCACCAGATGCATCAAAGGCAACCATGATAGTGTGGAGTCGTTATGTTATTTTGCACTTTGTGGTTTGGTTTTATTGGATATAGTGTTTCACATAACGAATTTATGGTTTATTTAACCGTTAATTATACATTATAGTTTAGTTTTCTTGCACCAAGTGTTTCACGTAACGAATTGATGTAATTGCACTTTGTCTTGTTTATTTGTAAAGTTTATGTAATGCACATTATTTTGCTCAATTTGAAGTTTCCGTTTTAATGTAATATATGCATGGTTAAATGTAGAAATAGAATCATAAACAGGATTGAATGTTGAAACAATACCATATATGACATTAAAAAAGTAGTCTCACTTTATTCATTGATTTTTTTACTAGATATCAATTAAGTCTCTGACTCATATAACTTAGTATCAATTTGATCCCTGACTTATATAACTTAATATCGATTTGGTCTTCGTAACAAACTATTTTTTTTAGAAAAAAAGTATCAATTTTGTCCACAACTTTTGTGTGACGTGGCATGCTGACATGTATTTTTTATTTTTTTGGTAGTGTCAATTTGGTCCCTAACATTTGCCACATCAGCTTTGTAACTAACCATGGTTGACACAAGGACCAAATTGACACACATTTGTAAATGTTGAGGACTAGATTGACACACGTGAAAAGTTAGGGACCAAATTGAACATTTTTGAAAAGTCAAGGACTAAATTGGGTATTACCCCTGCCAGCAATATGTGGCACTAACATGAAGACTTGTGTCTCATCATGTGCACCTCATTTGAATCAACATGACCTTTTTCTGCCGAGGTGCTGTCGAGGTGACCTTCTTCTTCTTCTTCTTCTTCTTCTTCTTCTTCTTATTCCTCTTCTTCTTCTTCTACTTCGCTGTTGAGCTCTCCCCTGCGTAAACCTACAGAAGTTGACGAAGTTTTCGATGAGGTTTCCACCACACCAGTCGACAACTTGCGCCCGGTAAATAAAGAATCTATGAGGGAATCTAGGATTACAGACGTCGAGGGTGGCAGTGTTTCGATGGCTTTCTTGGGAGAGGTCATGTTATTCTCCACAAGCCAAAAAAGAACTAGAGCAAGGTCCAACAACCCCTAATTTATTCTTGGGTTGATTCTTCTGTGGATGTAGAATCGTCAATACGAATAATAGAGGATGTGCACGCTCTCTGTACGTTGGTTCCCAACATTGGCATGACCGAGCGCTATGAGGAGAGAGTTCATGTTTATTTCTTCCTTCCTGAAGAGAGAGTGTTTCACGTTTGACCCAAGGATCGTTGAGACTACGTGTATCTGTGCAAGGAGATCCTTACAAAAGTTTTGATTATGGAAAAGGCTCAATGATACCATTTGATGTGAATTATTCTTACTAATTCACTCGAAATAGAGGATCGTTCCATAATCAAAGAATTAATGAGACAGAAAATAGAAAAGACAATAAAGGGTAAGAAACTTGAAAAGATGGAGAGACAAGGAATGAATCTATGTGGTGAAGAGAAGCCACATTTTCATGGAAAGATGATAATCCTCATGTTTGGATCGCCACAAAAACCTAAGCTCTTGATAAGATCCCAAAGACAGTTCAAGAAAGAACCCTAGAGAGAGCACTTATGTTAATTCCTCTCAAATTAAAAATATGATCAAAGTTTTTACAACTTGCAAAACCCCACCTATTTATAGAGAATAGATTGTGGGCTCACTAAAAAGACAAACATAACAACTAAAAGCCCAAGTTCAAGCCCAAACTAGGCCTTACACAATTAGGCTTCTAAGAAAGGGATTAACATGCCTAAAAATGTTTTCCTTATTACAATTATAAACTCCTTTGAAATATCACTACAAGAGCATTTAAAAGACAATGAACGTTTTCAGAACATATCATTAAGCAAATTAATCATTTGAGCTTCCAATTGTACTTTATTCTTCTTTGCTCTTCCTCTTGTCATTGGTCCAAGTGCCGAATCTCCATGCTCTTTGTGTCCATAACATCCGGTTTTGGGGGGACTACTTAGGGTAGGTGAGGATATCGTCCCGGGGACTTGGTTATACTGATCCATGTATCAGAATTCCTTATGAGAGGTCGTTCCTGGGTCACTTGCTCACAGTTGTCAGTCTCAGCCTATTTCCAGATTTCCGTGGGAGCTCGGCGCTAGATTAGGTTGGAGCTAATCGTGATCGTAACACAAGCCCCCTAGACTTTTGTTTTGCTTTGAAACAAAACTCTAAAGGATGTCTGAGCTGTTGTTCAATGAACCAAGCTACTGAGGTAGAGGAATTATTGCGCTTCTCAAAGAAGATTCGCGGAGTGCTTCATTTTGTGCAGGGACACCTTGATACCATGTTTTGGTTGACAAATGACA
The DNA here is from genome assembly GCA_963573325.1 of Astragalus glycyphyllos. Taxonomy (NCBI): domain Eukaryota; kingdom Viridiplantae; phylum Streptophyta; class Magnoliopsida; order Fabales; family Fabaceae; genus Astragalus; species Astragalus glycyphyllos. The sequence goes on along the minus strand of OY754312.1, from coordinate 50,764,672 downwards.
ACTCATGTCTCATCATGTGCGTTTCATTTGACTCGACGTGACCTTTTCCTATCGGGGTGATCAGGTGTGCCGGTTCCTGGATGTGATGTGGATCGTTGGATCGGAATTTGAAGAAAGGCACCCTTTGATCTTCAATGGCCCGAATCACCACGAGGTTAAGGATGTTGAATTCTTTGAGTTTGCATTACAAAATTATTGCTCTCCATAAGTCAAGTTTCAAGCTTTTCGAGTTTTCTAAGTCAGTCTTCCATTCCCGTACTTAATTCATTTTTAATTTTTTTTTATGGAGCCTGAACCCATTCCCATTTCTATGATTTTTCCCAAGAAACCCACTATAGGATTACAGACGTCGAGTGTGGCAGTGTTTCGATGGCTTTCTTGGGAGAGGTCATGTTATTTCTCCACAAGCCGAAAAACAACTAGAGCAAGGTCCGACAACCCCTAATTATCTCTGGGTCGATTCTTCTGTGGATGTAGAATCGTCAATCTGAATGAAAGAGGATGTGGACACTCTCTATACGTTGGTTCCCAACATTGCCATGACCGAGCACTACGAGGAGAGAATTCATGTTTATTTATTCCTTCCCGTAGGGAGAGTGTATCACGTCTGACCCACGGATCACCGCGACCACGTGTATCTGTACCAGGAGATGCTTTTTCAGGTCAGAATTCAAATCCCTTTTCACTGTCTTTGATTGAGAAGTGCTCTATTGGCTTGATCCTGCTCCTGTGCAGTTTCATCCGAACAACTTGGAGTTTATACGAGGCTTTGAGCTCGTGTGTTGTATTATAGATCAGTGCATTTTAATGCACTCTTTATAGCTTTGTACTTGGTATTTTTGATTGTGTATTGTGCCTAATATTTAAGTCTTAGCACGTTTCTTGACTTAGGGTCTTAACTGAGCATTATAGTAATTTCTTGATTAATTCTTGTTTTTATTGCATATTGACCCCTGTCTACTCTGCAAACGATAACTTTGGTTGTGGTTATCTGATTGAGACGTGCAAGCATGTGTTGGAAAGGTAAGGAATAGAACTACAATTATTCTATTGAGCTCGAAACCCAATTCTGAAGAATAGATGGTCAAAACTGCAAATTATCGAAGCCATTTAGTTAAAGATTTACGAGCCAATTACTATTTCTTATCGAGGTTTTATCCAAGAACCCATTTAGCAATTAGGTTTTCCGTTTTAGTGTTATATATTGCACTTGTTCGGGTTTGCTTCGATTTCGTGCTCAGTTAAGTAGGAAGCCAAGAAACTTTCCTATTCGGATTCCAAAGATGTGTTTCTATAGGTTGAGCCTCATGATGTGTTTTTGCCAATCAATGAACACTTATCTCGGGTCTGCAGTGTGGTCGAAATCAGATTCGGTTTTGATGATCATGTCATCCATGTATACTTCAAGCATCTGTCCAATTTGGGATTTGAAGACCTTATTCATCATGCTCTGGTACGTTGCCTCAACGTTTTTGAGGTCGAACAGCACAACGCGATAACAATAATTTCCCTTTTGCAAATCATGAAAGTGGTATTCTCTTGATTAGGTGGGTACATTGGTATCTGGTTATGCCTGGAATACACGTATGCGAAGGATAGTAAACAGAATTCGGACAAATTATCCACCAACGTTTCCACATTGGGAAGGGGGAAAGCATATTTTGGGCATGCTTTATTGAGTTCAACGTAATCTACACACATTCTCCATTTTCCGCTAGCTTTTTTGACAAGGACTACAATCGACAACAACGTCTAAGAAACGTTGTCACATTGTCGGGTAAGTCGGTACCTTTCATGACAACTTTTGCAAGATCTTCGCTGGAGTTGAATTGGCAAGAATTCTCTGTCACATTCTGACCTCCGGATATTCTTTTTAATCGCTCTAATAAGTTCGTCGTCTTTCTCATCTTCGGAGCTATTGTGTTCGTAGGAAGCATTAGTCGGTGAAGTTGACATCGACTTCTTTTCAACCTTTCGAAGTTCTTTTGATGGGGAGGGTTCCTCCATCAAATTAGACTTTGAACGACAAGCTAGGGTTGAATCCATGTCGGCTTTCAGCGTAACAACTTTGTCTTTGCAGGAGCAGAACTTCATTTTGTAGTGGAATGTGGATGCCACTGCTTCCAATTGGCCTAAGGCCAGCCTAGAAACGATGAAATTTTATACTGACTAGCACGGGGGCACTAGGAAGTGAATCTCCACGATTCGGGTTAATGGCCTTTTGATGTGAGCCCACATGCATAGCTAGCCTACTCATGAGAGCTTGGATGGAAGTCACAAATATCAAGACTTGTAATTACCAATGTTACTTTGGGAAATACCTAGACATCACAAACTCTAGGGTTTTCTATTTCCTTGTAATTGTTTCAATAGATGTACGATTTCATTTCTAGTGTAATGTGCTTTTGATTTGAGCTTTTTTGGCAATAGAATAGGTTAAATTCTTTAGTTACTTTGATGTGGTCATGGGCCTTATTTTCCTATCTCTAAGTGGATTGTATGTTGGGCCTAGGATTCATTAGATCCAACATATAAATACTATTCCACCTCTTGTAATTTGGAAGACTTTGATGAATGTGAAATCATTAGCTACATTTTGCTAAAGTTAGAGCCGTGAGAGCCAAAGAGAGGCGTGAGGCGTGAGACTTGAGAGCATTGTAGAAGTGAGTTCATCATGTTCTCCTTGGTTCTTGGAATGGAACCTTGAGCACCTACCTTTCAGGCTTGGAGAAGCTCAAAGCGGCGTGTGGTCTTCATCTTCTTCCCACGGAAGAAGTGGCGGACATCATTCTCCACTTCGTCTCTATTCTTTCCACATTTGATTCTTTCTTCACTTTGTCATGCTTTACCAAACTTACATCCCTGCCATCTTGTTAGTCTTCTTCTTTTTACTTCTATTTTCTTCCACCACCTTCTCTGGTTCAGTAGCTTTTTCTTGTTCAGCAGCTTCTTTATTTTCTTCCACCACCTTATCTGGTTCAGTAGCTTTCTGTTGTTCAACACCATCATTTTGTTCCACCACCTTTTCTTGTTCAACACCATCATTTTGTTCTACCACTTCTTCTTCAAACCCATCATACTCTCCTTCCTCATCATCAGAATCATTAAACCTAATTTTTGGACCACTCTCATCACTATCATACTCTCCTTCATCTTCAACGTCTTCACCTTCCACTTCTCCACCAACATGGACAGTTTCAGTTTGGTCCCTATCACCATCAATATTGGTTTCAGTTTTGTCCCTCTGACCATCACAGTTGCTTTCAAGATCTATGACAATTTGGCCGTGAGGAGTATTTTGGTGGTGAGGACTATTTTGGGTTTCAGTAGTATTTTCGTGGTGAGGAGTATTTTGGGCTTGAGGAGTATTTCGGGCTTGAGAGAAATTATAGACTTTTCTCAAGTGTGGGGCTGGTTCATTAAGTTGGGGCCCAGGAGGTAATTCAACTTCAACAGGTTGAGATATTGGGTGAATGATGTACAAGTGCACACATCCATTACTTTGGGCCCACTTGAGGATCTCCATGGCTGCTTGGTCATTCTCAAACAATTTTTTGACCCCATTCAAGTCATACCAAATACCAATAAGTTCTAAATACCCCATATCCTCTAGTAGACCCAAAAGTTCAAAATAAGACCACTTATCAGGGTCAAGTTCCCAGGTATCCAATTCCCCTACATATTCCCTCATTTCTTCATCCACAAAATATCCCCCATGATGCAATTCAACTTTCAATGTCTCCATTTAACTGTTACAACAATAAACAAACAATAACAATAAACAATAGGTAAACCAAAAAAACAAAAACTGTACAACAATTGAGACAAAACAGAAGACACGTGCACAATAGTCACAATGAACAATAGCTGTCTTCATCAAACCCCACAAACCCCAAATAATCAAAAGCAAAAGCAAAAACACCATAAACCACAAATAATCAAAAGGAAAAACCTCCCACAAACCTACAAAACCCATGTATCAATACAGTTACACAACACAGACCCCACAAACCCAAAAACACCCAAACCATAATCGAACCCTAAACTCAAACAACTTGACAAATTCAACAATAATCATACACCGAGACATTAAGGAACTCGAAATACACAAAAAAAACCAGTAGAAGAAAAGCAGTAACTAAAACCCTAAAACCTAACAATGGCAGGAATTTCAAGCTTCTTACCTTCAATAATGGCGAAAACAGTAAGTTGGCCTTTGTTTTTGCTTCATTTGTGCTTCGTCTTCTTTGTTGGTGCTTCGATTTCACGTTTTTCCTTCCATTTCTTGCTTCGTCTTCTTCGTCGCTCTCTCTTCTTCACTCTCTTTGTTCGTCGCTTTCTTCACTCTCTCTTCTTAATTTTTTCTTTCTAATTCCAGTTTCAACTTTGATTCTGGTGTTTCAAAATTGTTTTATTCTTTTGTTTTTACAAAATGTTTTATGTTTTATTAATATTTCATTTAATTTAGTTTTTCCAAATTGTTTTAATTTTAATAACTGATGTGTAAAAGCCACGTGTGCTAATTTTGCCACATCAATTAATGAATACGGACGCCACGTCAGCAGTTAACTGCCACCGTGGCGTCCGTCAGTTTAAACTGACAGCAGGGACGAAAGTGAAACGAAAATGAAACATAAAGGACCAAAACGGACCAAAAAAAAGATAAATGATGAAAGTGAAACTTCGTGCAAACATAAAGGACCAAAAATGGTATTTAGCCTATATTATACTAAAAAAGGCTTATACCTATCACTAGAGCATCAAAAAATTCTGAAAAAAATTCTGAGATTGGAAACATTTTTTTGGATCGCTGGAAAATTTCCTCAATATATTTTGACCATAGTTGGACCATTTTACCCTTATGGCTTGGTTTGGTCATTAATTGACATTTTCTTGTTTCATTGCTTCCATTCTTTTTGAGTCTCTTTTTTGTAGTTTAAATTTGTCTTTAAATTCTCTATATTTGGTTTAGCTTTTCTAAATTTTTGTTTTTTAGTTTAGTCTTTAAAATTCCTAAGTTTGTCATAGTAGTTTCTTCCTTTCTTGTCATTCTTTGGTGATAGACTATACTCCCATTGAGATCTCAAGTAATATCAACATCAAAGGTGGAAAGAGGCTTTTGAGGTTTCATTTCAAGTTCTAAAGGAGGATTAGAGTGACTTGAGTGACCTACTTTCTATTTGTACTTTCTATTTGTGTGCCCAAAAAAACCCTTGAGTGAGTGTGTTTCCTAAAAAGCCTAAACATGAGTGGAGTGATACTTAGTGAGGTAAACACTTTTTGTGAGGACTCTTGTGACTGTTTTATACTAACATTTTCATGTAGGTACACACAAATCATGACATGATGAAGTCCATATTTGATAGGAGGTATGATCCTCCTTGGAGATATCATTCTCCAATAAGGTATCATTCCCCCAAAAGGTATAATTCTCCAAAAAGGTATCATTCTCCAAAATGGAAAGAGGCTTTTGAGGTTTCATTTCAAGTTCTAAAGGAGGATTAGAGTGACTTGAGTGACCTACTTTCTATTTGTACTTTCTATTTGTGTGCCCAAAAAAATCCTTGAGTGAGTGTGTTTCCTAAAAAGCCTAAACACGAGTGGAGTGATACTTGGTGAGGTAAACACTTTTTGTGAGGACTCTTGTGACTGTTTTATACTAGCATTTTCATGTAGGTACACACAAATCATGACATGATGAAGCCCATATTTGATAGGAGGTATGAATCTCCTTGGAGATATCATTCTCCAATAAGGTATCATTTTCCAAAAAGGTATCATTCCCCAAAAAGGTATCATTCCCTTAATAGATATGACTCTCCTTGTGAATATTATGGCAAAAGAAATATGAGGCCTAAATATGTTGTTGAGCAGAACGAAAGGAGCCATAGAAGGAGGGACATCGAAGAAGGAAACTCCTCCAAGTATACCCACACCAATACTTGGATGGCCAATTCAAAGCGAGAGGAAGCCTATGTACCTATAACGGTAAAATATAAAGCTTCGGCCATAGTGCCAAAGAGTAAGAAAACATTCTCTACTCCTACTACTAATCCTTCTACCTTTCATACTAGATGTCTTGTGTCAACTAGATTATGTTGTTTGCAAATTGATGTTGGAAGTTGTGTTAATTGGGCTAGCGCTCGCTTAGTTACAAAGCTCAATCTTCCAACCATCAATCATCCAAACCCATACAAAATACAATGGCTTAATGAGCAAAAAGAAATAGCTGTGGATAAACAAGTGCTTGTTAGTTTCTCCATTCATAGGTACAAAGACAATGTCTTATGTGATGTTGTCCCTATGGATGCCGGCCGCCTAATCTTAGGAAGGCCATGGCAAATTTATACAAAAGCAATCCATGGTGGATTTACTAACAAATACTCCTTTATGCATAACAATTTAAAAATTGTTCTTTCTCCGCTTAGTCCTCAAGAAGTTTTGAAAGATCAAATCATTTTGAAAAATAAAATTGAGGAGGAGGAAAAAGAAACAAAGTGTAGTTGCGGTAGGCAACCTTAATCTTGATCATGACACTCACAAGGATGAGAAAAGGAAAGGATGTGAAAGAGTTAGGTTGTTAAATGATAGCATGACATTTACTACTAACTGTTTTCTTGAACAAAGTTTTGTGACTTCCTTTTTAAGGGAAGATATGCATGTGTTGCCTAAGCCACTATCTTGTGGACAACTCAAGGAATTAGATAGAGGTCTTAAATTTGAGCCATCAAGTAGCAAGAAAAAAGTAATGGAAATGGTCGTTAGTGTTACAACATTGCAAAGGTATAATCTACTCCTTATATTCTCCATTCCTTATCCAATGCTTAGTTGTATTAAAGGCAGATGTAAGATGTCTTATGCTTCAAGGAAACTAGTGCTTGAAATTTGCATGACTAGGCTAATATTTCGGATCACTCACTTTCCTTTTGATCCGGGTGAAGCCTAAGAAATTAAAGCATTAGTTTAGTTGTCTTTTATTTTCAAAATAAGTGATTTTCTCCATGCTTGATGTAGGTTTCCAAGAAGGGGAGTTCACTTGAGGACAAGTGAAATTCAAGAGGGGGAGTATGATGTGAGCCCACATGCATAGCTAGCCTACTCATGAGAGCTTGGATGGAAGTCACAAATATCAAGACTTGTAATTACCAATGTTACTTTGGGAAATACCTAGACATCACAAATTCTAGGGTTTTCTATTTCCTTGTAATTGTTTCAATAGATGTAGGATTTCATTTCTAGTGTAATGTGCTTTTGATTTGAGCTTTGTTGGCAATAGAATAGGTTAAGGTCTATAGTTACTTTGATGTGGTCATGGGCCTTATATATTTTCCTATCTCTAAGTGGATTGTATGTTGGGCTTAGGATCCATTAGATCCAACAAATAAATACTATTCCACCTCTTGTAAATGGGAAGACTTTGATGAATGTGAAATCATTTGCTACATTTTACTAAAGCTAGAGCCGTGAGAGCCAAAGAGAGGCGTGAGGCGTGAGACTTGAGAGCATTGTAGAAGTCAGTTCATCATGTTCTCCTTGGTTTTTGGAATGGAACCTTGAGCACCTACCTTTGAGGCTTGGAGAAGCTCAAAGCGTCGTGTGGTCTTCATCTTCTTCCCACGGAAGAAGTGACGGACATCATTCTCCACTTCATCTCTATTCTTTCCACATTTGATTCTTTCTTCACTTTTGTGTTCTTCAAGTAAGTGTCATAATCTAATCTTGAAATTGTGTTCATATTATTCCTCGTGACTTAGAGATTCATATAGGTTTGTAATTTTCTAGATCCTAAATTTAGTGATTCTTCTTTGGATCACATCACCTTTGGCCATAGGTCATCGCCAACCGCAATGTATCCGAGGGGAGTTGTTCTTGCACCGTTAAATCCAGAATGGTCTACTCCCTGATATGGAGTGAGGTACTCCTACGAGATACCCTGTCTGGCTAGTAGGTTGAAGAACATTACGTCAACTGAGATTCCCTGATCCAATGGGATCTTTCATGCTTCATGGTTTGCCATTATGGCTCGAACCACCATTGAGGTGTGTATGTTGGCTCTCCCATTGATGAGGTCTTCATCTCGAAACACTACAACATTTTTGGTCTTTAACAACAATCAAAAATTGTTGCCAAAACCATAAAACATGTTGCCTAAAAGTATAGGCAACATTTTCCAGGTGTAGACTAAGCTCGTGTTACCTATTGTCTAAGGGAACATTTTTTTGCACTTTCTGGCAACATTCTCGAAAAATGTTGCCATAGGCTATGAAGAGGCAACATTTATCGTCCGCGCCTAACGCAACATTTAGAAAATGTTGCTACGTTTAAGTACAAGTTGTAACTGTTCCCTAAACAATAAAAGAGAGCGTTCTCAAAATGTTGCCTTTTTATTATAGGCAACATTTTTTGACTGTTGTATATGGTAGAGGGAACAATTTTAAAGGCGTAAATTTACAAATAAAACCGTAATTTGATTATATATAATGTATAAAAGTAGTTAATAATGAATCAAGTTCAAACACCCATTCGAATCCATAGTCATAAACAAAATGACGTGGTAGTTTAATCAATTCCAATCCTAAAGGAAGAACTTAATAAAAAAAACAAATCCAAAACGGATATTTAGGGGATCAAGATTCTTCATTTTGAAACTCATCGAGAAAATCCTCCAACACATCATTTTCATCTTCTCCATTGATACCATTCTACACATAAGAATGAAAAACAGTTATAATGTATGAATTTTTTTGAATGATGTAGATATAACAATTTTGTAGATTATATATATTAATTACCTTTCTACAATGTGGAACGTGTGTAGATGTAGAAGAATGTGGTTGTCGAACCACTTTTTGCGAATTGTCTCCAGGAGATATTCCAATCAAATCCTCTAATGACTCCACACTAATTCAGGTCGAATGATAAAATGTGAATTCTAGTTTAGTTACAGTAGAATATACACATAAGAAATTATACAGGAAGCAGGTGAGATGATAAACTAATAATAATGATGGGAATATATGATAGACCTGCACACTTAGGAAGTTTTTTGAATTTCCTGCCCAATATATAACATTTCCAAATGAATTATTTGATATAACAGTCCATGGTCATATCAGCTCAGCATCCATCCCAAGCATAACCAAGAATCAAAATAAATATGCAAACATAATATAGACTTCACAGTAAAAACCTTACCACCAAGTTAGGAAACAAGTTTAATGAGTCAACAGAAGCTAGATCACTAATGTTGTTGTCGCCTGAATGATGAATTGAAAGACTTAAAGTCAGGTAACAGACACGAGTCATATTTCATATTAGTATGATGATGATCTTATCAAGAGGATAGGATTACATTACCCAACTGGTTTTAACTTTGAACCCTAAATTGAAAATTCCTAAAACCCTCAATCTTTAAATGGAAAACCCCCAAGAACAAAACCCACAATCTTTTAATTGTAACATTGAAAATTCCTAAAACCCCCAATCTTTAAATGGAAAACCCCCAATCTCTTAAATGGAAAACATGATCGAGTGGTTTGTTTCTCAGCGGAGCAAGTGGGAGAAGAGACGAACGTGATTTTTGTTGTGCTCTGAAGAGACGAACGTGGTGTTAACTCTGAAGAATAGGAGAGAGCGCAAAGAACGTTGTTTGTGGCAATCAGTGTTGTGAATGAATTATCAGTTATGGTTAAGTTTTTTTTCCGAAAAGAAAAGTATTAAATATAAGATATTAAAAGAAAAGTATTAAAAAATTGGATAAACTGAAAATTAATTTCAACTAATTTTTATCTAGTTGGTAGCATATTATATCGAGCCTCTCAAAAAATCCCAAATTCCGTATATTCTAATTAGTTTATTTTGAAAGGATATATTCTAATTAGTTAGTCGCATAATTTGTTTCCTTTTTCTTCCTTTAAGCCATATATGTATACCAAAGAAAAGCTTTAAGCGATATATTGTCGTTAGTTCTTCATTATTATATTATCAATACTAAGAAGGAGGCATAGTAATATAGGGGGAAAAGGAAAATATATACAAGATGCGAGTAAAAAATATTTAAGAGACAAGGAAAGTATCTAATGAAAGGTAACAAGTGGGAAATGTAGTCTTTTAGAAAATTAGCGGCAATAGTTATGGATTGTTCAGATTTAAATATAAGGGAACATTTATTAAATGTTGTAAATAAATTGGTTTAGTTACACCTTATAAATGTAAATATATAGCTTTTAGGGAACACTTACTCAGTGTTACGAAAAAGGTGTTGCATAAAACGTTCATTTTATGGCAACATTTCTTGAATGTTGTATACCTTTTAAGCAACATTTTTTACCTGTTGACAAAATACGTGTTGCCAAAGACCAAAAATGTTGTAGTGAAAGTTCAGACGAGGTCAGATGGAGACGATTTTAGCCATCGTCGAACGTATGGAATTTGACCTCCCTTCATCTTCTGTTCACTATTTCTTTGATTTCTCGGCCTTCTATTGAGTAGCCGCTCATGATTATCATGACTTCTAGGTACATGTTGGGGTTGGCGCTTTAAAGCAGATTCATAGCTATACACGAAGCTTCACATCCTTTATACCTTAAACACACTTTATTTGGCCTAAGAATAATCAAGGAGTTCGTTCTTCATTTATTGCAACATTCCAGCAGTAATTACTCTCTGATTTTCAATAAATGAGAGCTATCATGTTTGTCATGTTGAGAAGCTTGATGATCATGATCTTCATATTATGTTCGTCAACTTTATCTTTATCCTTCACATTTCTGGATCTTCATGATAAATGTGGGACCACACCTCTTTTGAGTTCTGGTCAATTTGCGTTGACTTGGTCAACTCTTTGAGTTGACTTTTGCGTTGACTTTTGGTCAACCTTCTGTTAGCCTGTAATTTCGACAGGCTTCATTTAAAATAGTCAACAGGGTTTGACTTATACTCTGACAAAGATCAGAGGATTTCGACAAAGATCATGTTCAGGGCAGATTCGACAAGCTTCCAGAAAAACAAAACCAAGAAAGAGGAAAATGGACACAAGCTTCGACAGACAGACAGAAGGCTAAGTAGTTATGCGCTGAAAAGCTAGCAGTTGGTCGAAAAGAGGAGCAGTTACCAACATTTTTATAACTGTTTTTGAAGGCAGTTTCTGCTCCTCCCACTAAGTATAAATAGTAGTTTCTGAGAAGAAACAAAGGTCACAAATACTCATATTTTACTTCTCACGCTCTAACTTCCGCATTCAAGAGAAAAAACGAGTCAGAGAAACAATGTATGAATTTGTGCACAATTTCCTTTAACTTTAATGCAACTTTAATTTGTTTTCTTTCATTTTTACTTGTTTTTATCGTTCAAATTCTTCTTCTCTGAAGTACTCTGATAACTTCGCGCGAAGGAATCAGTTATTTCTTTCCTCTTTTTCTGGTTAAAACGCGAGACAATTCAAGAACATCATAATAAACTATAAACTCTAAGCACAAATGGTCTTAGGATTCACTGGTTGATCCTGCAAGTTAACCAAATTGTAGACCAGCAGTGTTTACCAAAATCCCAGGTAAACAAATTGGCACGCCCAGTGGGACATTTGTGTCAAGTATTAGAGTATTAGTTTAATATAATCCTTTGAAGTTAACTGTGCATGCGCTTAAGAAGTGGTAAATCTCTGTCAGAGATGACACGTTCTAGTGCAAGTTTTTCAAATGCACAAAGTGGGCCTGAAAATGCGTCTACCAATGATGCTAATCCAGTAACCACCATGGGAGTAACTGCTCCGTTGCCTTCGACAGGCATGGCTGCTGTGATATCGTCTATGCCTAACACTTTATCAACAATGGCCACCACAGTGACCACAAAGCCTATTGAAATGGTATCTATGCCACAAACGATGGGAATGTCTAGCCCTTATATGATTAGTGGGCACATGCCATTTAGCATGCCCATGGTTGGTCGAAATTTCCCTTATGGCATGCCAACTGCCATGATGGTAGGTTTACAAGCGAACTCATCAACATATGCAGATAATGTGCATACTTCCCCAGAGGGCATTTATGGTCGAAATGTGCCCAACCCTCATTAACCACAGCATCTTTGTTGGCTTTGAGGCAACAAATAGATGATGCTAATCATGATATGGTTAATATGTTAACCCAGCAAATTGGTACAGTGTTCAATCCTTTGATACGTGACACCAATATTAGTTACGAAGCATTGGCAACTCAAATGGGTCGAATTGCTGATTTCTTTGGTACCCCCAGAGTACAAAATCAGCCAATGCCCCAAGCCCAACCGGTGAGGCCTGTCGAAATCCCTTTAGAAAGGCCTAACATTGAATTGCCTAGAAATCAGGGACAAACACAAGTTGTCGAACAACCCATACAAAGGTTGGTCGAAAATGCACCTGATGTAGTGTTGGTAAATAGAAATCAAAACGCTGACGAAGTAGTCAGACAAGTACAACAAAATAATTTCGGAGCACAAAATAACATAGCTAATCTTGTCGAAACAATTTTAGCCCAAAATGGCCTTAACTTAGGTATGCATAGGCCAAATTTTGTTTCTCCTTTGTCTGAATATGTTTTACAAAGTGAATTGCCAAGGGGTTGGAAAATCCCTAAGTTCACTAAATTTGCTAGGGAAACCAGTGAATCCACTGTCGAACATATTGCTCGTTATTTAACTGAGGCTGGAGATTTAGCCCACAATGAGAATTTAAGGATGAAATTCTTCCCTAGTTCTCTAACAAAGAATGCTTTCACTTGGTTCACTACTTTACCCCCACATTCCATGTTTAATTGGAACCAATTAGAGAAAGCTTTCCATGAGCAATTCTACATGGGACAATATAAAATTAGTCTCAAAGAATTGGCCAGTGTTCGACGCAAAGTGGCTGAATCTGTGGATGATTATCTCAACAGGTTTAGACTTCTCAAAGCAAGGTGCTTCACTCAAGTGCCTGAACATGAGCTAGTCAAAATGGTTGCTGGTGGCTTAGATTATTCCATCAGAAAAAAGCAAGACACTCAACATTTGAGAGATATGGCTCAATTGGCTGATAGAGTTAGGCAAGTCGAAAGTTTGAAAGCTGAGAAATCTAGAACTAATAGGTTTCATAATAAAAAAGACAAAGTTGCCTATGTCGAAATTAAAGATGAAGAACAAGAATTCGACATTTCCTATGAAGAGGTCGAAGAAGAGGTCAATGTTGCTGAGTTAAAACCTGGACCTCCATATACTTGTAAATTGCTAAAACCTTTAAATGGTAAAAATCCTGTCGAACCTAAAAACGACAAATTCGTTGCAAAAACATATACTTTTGATGTTACTAAATGCGACGAAATATTTGACTTGTTAGTTAAGGATGGTCAAATTTTGGTTCCTAAGGGACTAAAAACACCACCATTAGAACAAAGGCAAAAAAGAGGTTTTTGCAAATACCATAATTTTTGGGGTCATAATACTTCTCGTTGTGTTCTTTTCAGGGATTTGGTGCAAAAGGCACTCAATGTTACCAAGTGGCTTCAGTCTCGAGAGGGGGGGGGGGGGGGGGGGGTGAATTGAGATTTTTGAAAACAGTTCCCCTTTTTAACGACTTAGTTTGATTTTCGCGCAGGTTTATGAAATAAAAGAATTAGAACGCAAAACAATAAAGACCACGCGAGATTTATACTGGTTCGGTCACCTCCCAGTGACCTACGTCCAGTCCTCACAACCCTTTGTGAGACTTTCCACTATCAAATCAAAGCTTTCAATCGGGTGCTTTAAAACCCTTACAGACACAGGCACTCTTCACCAAGGCACCAAGGATACCCCACCTTGTGCAAGAGCCCTAAAAACAATTACAACAAGAGATACCCCACCCTTGTTACAATCAGAAACCCTAGAGAGATACCCACTCTCTAGTAAAAACCCAATACAGTATTACAAGAAATTACAATAACAATGAAATAACAAATAACAAATAACAAATACCTCTGAGAAAGTGAATAGTACAACTTGAAGATCCTCAACCTAACCCTTGAGAGAGATCAGCTCAAAGTGATGAAGAACGTGAAATAGGATTGTGAAAGTGAGAAGTTTCGCGTTCTGCGTTTTAGAATTTTAGGTTGTGTGTTTTGATCGTAAAACCTAGGTCCTATTTATAGAGTTTGTAAAAATATGACCGTTGAAGCAATTTATTTTATAAGTGAGTAATCGATTATCTTCTTTAAAAACATAGGATCTTAATCGATTGTGTGCTTCTAAAAACAAGTTGTGCTTCCAAAAAACAGGTTGAGAATCGTTTGTGGGCTTTAAAGAAATAAGAAAGGAATCGATTTTGTGCTTTAAGAAATAAGAAGGGAATCAATTCTTTGCTTAAAAATAGGAAAGTCATAAATCGATTAGGAACTTCCAAAGGACAAGTTCAAAATCGATTGTTAGCTTCAAATACCAAGTTAAAATCGATTATTGGCTTCAAAATCAAGTTGTTTTAAAACTATAAGTATATAATCGATTGCTTGCCTCCAAACAAAGTCCATAATCGATTTCTTGCTTCCAAAAACAAGTCAAGAATCGATTGCTAACATTCTTGCTTCCAAAAGCAAGTCAACAATCGATTGCTTGCTTCCAAAAGCAAGTCAACAATCGATTGCTTGCTTCCAAAAACAAGTCAACAATCGATTGTGTGCTTGTTTATGAGTCCACAACGAGCTGACAATCCATTATGTGCTTCCTTTTTCTCATTTCTCATATAGTGATCGATTATATGCTTGTAATCATTTGTGTCTAACCTATTTAGCATGCTTTTATCAAGTGAAAACATATATGTTAGGTTTGCTTGTGTGAGTGCTATTGTGTTTTGTGATTTGAGCCGATCTTTAAAAGCGGTTTACAATTCATTCCTAAGACACGACCCAACTTCCTAGGGACTACTACCCTTGACACACTTACTTCTTGAGTTGGTTGTGCCTTGGAGTTCCATTTGTCACTTTGTCTTAGATTACTTCATCATCAAAACTTCACCTGCAACACAAGATATCCACACTCAATGAAGGAAGGCTGAAATTTGGTGATAAACCAAGGGCACCAATGAAGATCGATGCTGATCCTTTGCCCGATGCTGAGGCAATGTATACTGAGGTGAGCATCAACATGGTCGAAACCTCTGAAACTGTGCCTGGTAAAGCCAATATGAAGAGAACTACCATAAGTTCAAGATGGATGTCGAAATGGTCACTGAAGGCCAAGAAGATGACAAAGTGAAAGCAGTGTACCCAAAAGCTGAAGAGGAATTGGTTGATTTCCTCAATCGTTGCAAGCTAAGCAACTCAGAAGTGATGTTGTGCCCAAGGTGCAGTGCTGTTTTTGACAAGGAGGCTGCTAAAGAACTTGAAGAGTTCAAGCCTCAAATGAAGCGCAAAGGTAAATGGGTGGATAAAAGGCCCAAGTTTGATTTTGCGGATAGGAGAATTCCCTACATGGTTACTTCGACCAAAACTCCTGGAAGAGGAAAGCTGAGTTCTTATGTTCCTCCTTCTGGTACTCTTGTCGAAAAGTGGATACATTCTGGTGGAAGAGGCAAAGCCATATACCACACTGGGGGCAATGCTATCCATCGAATTAGGCCACCTAAACTGGTCGAAGGTAACACAAGTGATGTTAACCAAAACAAGGCAACTGAAATCAAGAAGTATGCCTATAGTAACAACTATAAAGGGAAGAATCCTATGACAAGAACTCAATGGCGAAGGTTTCAACGGAAAAAGAAGGCTGATGCTCTTGCTGCAGGTAAAACAACGACCTCAAACAAAGGGAAAAGTAAAGAGGTAATCTTACCTTCGACTGAAGTGGTTAGGAAACCAGCCACTGAGAGAATTTTCCCTCCTCTTTCTGAAATTAAGAAAGGCTTCAAAAAAGAAGACCTTAATTTAGAAGAGGAGTTAGATTCTTCCTTTGCTGATTCTGGGTCAGAGTTTGACGTGCTATGTGGGGTCATCTCAATTTTACCAATTGAGTATGATGTGGTTTCTGAGGTTAATGATGTCGAAGAAGATTTCGACGAGGAAACTACATATAAACCCATATACTACTATGTGTTGAAGAATGGCTGCATCGAAGAGCAACATGCTGTCTTTGAAAGGCCAGATTGTGGCATGATGAATCACCTCAAGCCACTGTTCATTCAAGCCAAGGTCAACAATGTAGGAATCAACAAGGTCATTGTTGATGGTGGTGCTGCTGTGAATTTGATGCCTCAACATTTGCTAAGAAGAATTGGCAAATGTGACACTGATTTGAGGCCACACAATGTGGTTCTCACTAATTATGAAGGCAAAACTGGCCATTCACTTGGGGCCATTGAAGTCGAATTAGCAGTAGGTAGCATCAAAAGGCCAACTTTGTTTTTGGTAATACCCTCCAAGGCAAACTACAACTTGCTGCTTGGAAGAGAATGGATACATGGAGTGGGGGCAATCCCTTCGACTGTGCACCAAAGGCTCATTATTTGGAGAGAAGATGGGTTGGTTGAAAACAGTGAAGGTGACCAAAGTTATTTCAAGGCTGAAGTGAATACGATCACCAAGAAGACCTTCGACAAGCAACTGGCAAATATATCTCCATGTTCTTCTTCCAATGCTGGGTTCATTGAGCAAGACAATGTCTTCTCCTCTGTCAGCCTTCACCCAAATTATGGTTTCATTTGGGAAAGGGAAATCAGTGATGAGGAGAATAGACCAAGAGGCTTTGTTAAGCCTACTGGCTGGGATGGACCTTGAAATGATTATAAAGCCCAACGCATGGGAAAGAATTAAGGCCTATGTGGCCGAAAACAAAGGAAAAGCTATTCTAGAAACTGAGTTACATCAAATGGTTGCTTTAACCACAAAAGATAATAACAAAGAAATCATGGTCGAAACACAAAGACTTGATGGTGTCTATGATGATGAACCATTAGGATTTGAGAAAAATCCAATGGGTTCGACCAAGAAAATACAGGCACAAGATCCCTTAGAAGAAATTGATTTGGGAGATGGTTCAACAAGAAGACCAACATATATTAGTACAAAGATCAACAAAGATTTCAGAGTGCAGATTGTCAAATTGCTAAAGGAATACAAAGATTGCTTCGCTTGGGATTACAATGAGATGCCAGGGCTGAAAAGAGAGGTGGTTGAGTTGAAGTTACCTATTCGACCAGAGAAGAAGCCTGTGAAGCAAACACCAAGAAGATTTGCACCAGAAATCATATCGAAGATCAAAGCGGAAATCGAAAGGCTATTGAAAAGCAAGTTCATCAGAACTGCCAGGTATGTTGATTGGCTTGTTAATATAGTTCCTGTAATTAAGAAAAATGGTACACTTAGAGTTTGCATAGATTTTAGAGATCTAAATAATGTCACTCCCAAAGATCAATACCCAATCCCTGTGGCAGAAATGTTGGTTGATTCAGCGGCTGGTTATGAATATTTAAGCATGCTTGATGGATATTCTGGTTATAACCATATTTTTATTGCTGAAGAAGACATTTCAAAAACTGCAGTTCGATGCCCAGGGGCATTAGGTGTTTATGAATGGGTAGTGATGCCATTTGGATTAAAAAATGCTGGTGCTACATATCAAAGAGCTATGAACACTATGTTCCATGATGTTATAGAAAATTTTATGCAAGTCTATATAGATGACATAGTTGTTAGGTCTTCATCAGAAAATGGTCATTTAGATCATCTACGACTATCATTCGAAAGAATGAGAAATATGGATTGAAAATGAATCCACTCAAATGTGCCTTTTGTGTAAGTACAGGTGATTTCTTGGGCTTTGTTGTGCACAAAAAAGGCATTGAAATAAATCAAAACAAGACGAAAGCTATCATGGAAACACAACCTCCTTCAACAAAGAAAGAATTCTAGTCATTATTAGGAAAGGTCAATTTCCTTAGAAGATTTATATCAAGTCTAAGTGGCAAGACTCAAATATTCTCGCCATTACTTCGACTGAAGAAGGATGATGCTTTCAAGTGGGATGTCGAACATCAAGTAGCTTTCGACGAGATCAAGACATATCTGATGAACCCTCCTATTTTATTGCCTCCTATTAGAAATAAGACAATGAAATTGTATATAGCAACATCAGAATTGTCAATAGGTAGCATGTTAGCACAAGAGGATGAAAATGGTGTAGAAAGGGCCATATATTACCTCAGTAGGGTTTTAAATGATTCTGAAACTAGATATCACCCTATTGAAAAATTGTGTTTATGCTTGTATTTCTCTTGTACTAAGTTAAAGCAATATATTAAGCCTGTTGATGTGTATGTTTATTCCCACTTTGATATTATTAAACATATGCTGTCGAAACCAATCGTACATAGTAGAATAGGCAAATGGGCTTTAGCTTTATCTGAGTATTCATTAACATTCCAACCTTTAAAGGCTATCAAAGGCCAAGTCGTTGCGGATTTCATTGCTGATCATTCAATAATTGAATCAGAAATTAACTTTGTGCACCTTTGACCTTGGAAATTGTACTTCGATGGCTCCAGCCATAAAAATGAGTCTGGTGTTGGGATGTTAATCATTTCACCTAAAGGGATTCCAACTAAATACAAGTATAAAATTAAAGAAAGTTGCTCCAATAATGAGGCTGAATATGAAGCCTTAGTAGCAGGACTTGAAATTCTGTTAAACTTGGGGGCAAAACAGGTCGAAATTAGAGGTGATTCTGAATTAGTAATCAAACAATTAACGAAAGAATACAAGTGCATTAAGGAAAATTTGATTACTTACCTTATTGCTGCCAGTACTTTATTGAAACAATTCGACAGCGTTGATATTCAACATGTGCCTCGTATTGCAAATCAAGAGGCCAATGATCTGGCACAAATAGCTTCTGGTTATAAAGTTTCTAAAGAAAAATTAACAGAGCTAATCGAAATTAAAAACAAGTTAATTTCGACAACAATGACACAAGAAACCTTGTCAGGGAAAAAACTGGAGGAGGCAGAGAACTACTCTTTAGTCTTAAGTCAGTTACCTCCAAGTGAAAGTGAAAATTTTATTGAAAATTTTAATGATGAAGTTTCCGACAAAGGTTATTGCGATAATGTGTTTGAAGTTTTTGCCATTGACAGTATGTCAAATGATGATTGGCGAAGACAAATTGTTAACAACTTGGAAAATCCAACCAAGTATAGAGCTTTAAGTTATGTGATCATGGGCAATGAGTTGTTTAAGAAAACCCCTGAAGGAGTTTTACTCAAGTGTCTTAGTGAAAATGAGGCATACTTGGCAATATCTAATACTCACAGTGGAACTTGTGAAGCTCACCAAGTAGGCCATAAAATGAAATGGCTCTTATTTCGACAAGGTGTCTATTGGCCGACTATGTTAAAAGATTGCATAGAGTTTGCCAAAGGATGCCAAGAATGTCAGAAGCATGCAGGAATACATCATGTAGCTGCAAATGAATTGCATTCTATTGTAAAACCTTGGCCATTCAAGGGATGGGCTTTGGATATAATAGGTGAAATTAAACCAAATTCGTCGAAAGGCCATCGTTTCATATTAGTAGGAATAGATTATTTCACTAAATGGGTGGAAGCTGTTCCTTTAAACAATGTTAATCAAGAAGCAGTGATTAATTTTATTCAAGACCATATATTATATAGATTTGGTGTGCCTGAAACTATCACCACAGATCAAGGTTCAGTTTTTATTGGTCAGAAAATGGTCGAATTTGCTGCTGAAAATGGTTATAAATTGTTAAGTTCGACACCATATTATGCTCAGGCAAATGGTCAAGTTGAAGCAGCCAATAAAATTATTGTTAGTTTGATTAAAAAATATGTTGGGCAAAAACCCAAGAATTGGCATAGGACACTTAACCAAATTTTATGGGCATGTCGAACATCTCCCAAAGAGTCAATCAATAGTACTCCTTTTAAACTTGTTTTTGGGCATGATGCAATATTGCCAGCAGAGATTTGTCTCCAATCAACTAGGATTCAAAGACAATTTTAAATCCCATCTGATCATTATTGGAATATGATGTTAGATGAATTAGTTGATTTAGATGAAGATTGGCTAAGTGCATTAGATATGCTCACAAGACAAAAAGAAAGAGTGGCTAAGGCCTATAACAAAAGAGTCAAATTGAAGACTTTCGACGTGGGAGATTTAGTTTGGAAAGTTATCTTACCTATGGATAGAAAAGATAGAGTCCTTGGTAAATGGTCCCCAAGTTGGGAAGGACCATTCAAAATTTTACAAGTCTATTCAAACGGCGCATATGAAGTCGAAGATATTGGCGCTGATGAAAGAATTTTGCGTATAAATGGAAAATACTTGAAAAAGTATAAGCCAACATTGCAAGATGTTAAAATAACGCTGGAATAAAGATAAAGAAAGCGTAAGTACGTGGCATTCAAAAGAAATTATGATTGCCATATGAGCATTGTCAGAATTACAAGCAGAACGTGGAAGGCCACGTGGTACACCAATATAGGAATAACGCCAACAATATTTAACAATGATGACGTCAGGTAGGTGAGATATTCCGATCAAGTGTAAAACCTATTTCGACATTGAATTCAAAAATGCTCTTTTTCTTCCTTTGCCTTAAGCTCAGTCGAAAAAGACATTTTTGGGGGGCAATTTGTTAGCCTGTAATTTCGACAGGCGTCATTTAAAATAGTCAACAGGGTTTGACTTATACTCTGACATAGATCAGAGGATTTCGACAAAGATCATGTTCAGGGCAGATTCGACAAGCTTCCAAAAAAACAAAAACAAGAAAGAGGAAAATGGACACAAGCTTCGACAGACAAAAGGCTAAGTAGTTATGCGCTGAAAAGCTAGCAGTTGGTCGAAAAGAGGAGCAGTTACCAACATTTTTATAACTGTTTTTGAAGGCAGTTTCTGCTCCTCCCACTAAGTATAAATAGTAGTTTCTGAGAAGAAACAAAGGTTACAAAAACTCATATTTTACTTCTCACGCTCTAACTTCCGCATTCAAGAGAAAAACGAGTCAGAGAAACAATGTATGAATTTGTGCACCATTTCCTTTAACTTTAATGCAATTTTAATTTGTTTTTCTTTCGTTTTACTTGTTTTTATCGTTCAAGTTCTTCTTCTCTGAAGTACTCTGATAACTTCGCGCGAAGGAATCAGTTATTTCTTTCCTCTTTTTCTGGTTAAAACGCGAGACAATTCAAGAACATCATAATAAACTATAAACTCTAAGCACAAATGGTCTTAGGATTCACTGGTTGATCCTGCAAGTTAACCAAATTGGAGACCAGCGGTGTTTACCAAAATCCCAGGTAAACACCTTCACATGTATCAACCTTCACATGACTTTAACCTTCACATCTTTCAACCTTCACAACTCTTTTCTACCTTCATATTTCTATGCTCTTTTTGGTTTAAGGTAGATTCGTATTTTGCTATCTTTTAGGCTTATTCTTCACACTTGAAATAAACTTGTTAGAAAGACATTAACAAGAAAACTTAATGTCTTACTAAGTTTGTATCATCAAAACATGGAAAGAGATTTTCATTTCAACAATCTCCCCCTTTTTGGTGATGACAAACTTGTGAGTAAGTTTTAAGTTTTCTGTTTTTCATGGATAAACAGTTTAAGCATGCTAACAAAATTATTTCTAAGAGATATAACTTTCACAGCAAGCATATAGCAAAAGATAATTATCATTAATCATTAAGGGCAGCATGATGAACACATTGTTCTGATAATTATCATTACATACTTAGAACAGAAATTAAAATTGACAAAAATTTAAACATGCAAAGTTATGTGACAATTTTCACAAGTCACACAAGCAAAATATCCAAAGGATTACTAGATTGTCAACATAAACTCCAAAATCACTTAAACACCTAACTAAGTAGCTAACTAAAACTTAATCTCTATTCTCCCCCTTTTGTCAACAACCAAAAAGGAAGGAAGACACAGAAATTATGCTGCAACTTTGTAGGGGAGGAGTCATCAGAAGAGTTGGTGGAAGCAGCTGGTTGAGGAACATCTTGGAAAGGTTTTGGTGGTGGAAAATTTGGTGGTGTGATGGATGGAAGGATGAGAGGAATGATATGTTCAGCAACCAATTGTTGATAAACAAAGTGCCTCTGAGCCTCAATTCTTTGTTCTTGTTGAAGAATACCAATGTTAAGCATCAAATTGTTTTCCATAAGTTTCATCTTCTTCATCTGCTTTTCATGCTGGACCTTCATTCTCTTCATGGATTTCTCCATAACCTCCGATCTGTCAATAGAAAGATGAGAATCATGCTCAAATTTATTCTAAGTTCGATATGAAGTCAGGATTTTGGCAATTGGGCGTTGATCCTAAAGACTGTTACAAGACAGCTTTTTGTATTCCTAATGCTCAGTATCAATAGACAGTCCTACCATTTGGGCTAAAAATGGCTCCATCACTATTCCAAAAGGCCATGACCCGAATTTTTGAGCCCATCCTCAGTAGTATCCTTATATATATTGATGATGTGCTTCTGTTCTCAAAAGATGAAAAGTCTCATAAACAATTATTGGGCCAATTTGTCCAAATTGCTCATAAGCATGGGATGATGCTGTCGAAGAAGAAAAGTCAATTAGCCCAAACAGAAATTGATTTTCTGGGAATGCATTTCTCTCAAGGAAAATACCAACCTCAACCTCACATTGTTGAAGAATTGCTGAACTTTCCTGATGAAAATCTCACAGTAAAGCAAATCCAACAGTTTCTTGGTATTGTCAATTATATCAGAGAATTTATCCCCAAGCTTGCTAAATACACAAGTCCACTGTCAGAATTATTAAAGAAGAATCCTCCACCATGGGGAAAAAGGCAGACTGACTCCGTTAAAGCCTTGAAGAAAATTGCACAGACTCCACCTGCCTTAACAATTCTGGGAGATGGAAAAAGGATCTTACAAACTGATGCCAGTGATCAATATTGGGGTGTTGTCCTAATAGAAGAAATTAATGGAGTAAAACATTATTGCGACCATGCTAGTGGACAATTCAAAGAAGCTGAAATGCACTACCACACCACTTACAAGGAAGCTGTTGCTGTAAAATTTGGAATTCAAAAATTTGACTTCCACTTAAGAGGATTCCATTTTGAAGTCCAAATGGATAACTCTTCTTTCCCCAGAATTCTTGAATTTAAAAATAAGATACCACCAAATCCTCAAACTCTCAGACTCAAAGATTGGTTCTCTAGATATGATTTTACTGTAAAACATATCAAGGGAAATCAAAATCTGATTCCTGATTTGCTTTCTAGACCAATGAAACCCATCCAGATCATCACTGATACCCACATTTTTCCTTTGATCCTAATGGTCAAGCCTCTACCTGATCATGCCTCGACAATTAGGGTTTTTCCTTCCGGAGTTAGCTCTTCTTCCTCACCAACCCAACTTAAAAAATTTGCGAGGAAAAATCCTTTCTATTTTATGGCCAAAGCTATAAAGAACACAAAAAGTTTTCCTGATCATTCCATTTTTCTACCAGACACTCCTTTTTATTTACCATCCATGACAGACCCAAATTCTCGTTTCACTGAAGACCATTTATGGTATATCTTGTGTGCAACTTGCTTGTATGTCATGCTTATACTCGTTCCAACTGAAAGTATGTATTATCACCTTTTGGATCCCAAGAAGCATAAGTCTTTGATTTGAACTGTACTCGAATGGTACTCTCCATTGGATTCATGGCGCCTCCAGTTAGAACCCGTCTTAAGCAAAGTCAAAGAGAAGGGATTAGCAAACTCAAATCAGTCTTTATTGTTCACAAGCCATACCAAACAGATCCCAGGACAAAATTCCTCATCTCAGGAAATTATGTAGATTTATGGGAAACTATTGATGATTATCCTCCATGCCCAAGCACTACTAGAAAAGTTATTTTTAGAGATGAAATTTTGAGATGGATTAGTATCCCTCACAATTAGTGAGGAATTTAGCTACGAAAATAGGTAGTCCTCACTAATTTATTTTTGTGAGGAATGTAGGGATGAAAAATATCTCTCTCTAATGATTCCCTCTCTAAATTCGTCACAAAATATCAAAAAAGAGTTTAGAGACGGATTTGGAGATGGAAAAGCTTCCCTCACTAATAACGAGGAATGACTAATCTGTCACTGACCAAAGTCAGCGCGCATCCCAATACATTTCCCTCCCATTTGAGCGCTCTCTAATTTATTTGTTTTTTGATATTCAAAGAAAGTAGTTTATTTTTTAACAAAAAAAAAGTCAAGTCTCTCTCCTCTCTCTCTCTCTCTCGTATAATCTTCTAATTCCTAACACCACAATTAACTCTCTCACTCACCTTTCACCACTCTCCTCTAGTGAAAACCACATTCAACCCTAACATTCAACCTCCACCACTCACCTCCACCACTCACCTTTCACCAAAACCCTTACATTCAACCCATCATTAAAACCTAGCATTCAACCAAATCAATAACATTCAACCAAAACCCTAACATTCAACCAAAACCCCCAATTTCGATTTCCCCCAACATTTCAACCAAGACTTTGCTCAGGTCTCTCTCCATTTCCATCTCTGTTAGTTTCGATTTCCATCTCTCCATTTCTCTCTTTGTTAGTTTGTAATTTTTAATTTGTTTTTCCTCTTCTTCTTTTTTCTGTTTTTTCAATCAAGATTCGGAGGAAGTTTTTGGCTTTTTGCTGGTGAGGAGTGCTTATGAAAGGAAGGTTCAGAGGTAATTATCATGATTCAGTTTGTTGTTCTTGAATAGTGTCTGGTGATGATATTATTCAGGAAGTTATGAATATCTGGTATGTTAATTTGTTTAAATTGAACGCCTATGGATTCCATGATTAGCTCAATTTGATTAAGCATGTCTTTAGGTGAGCTTTTGTCAGATTTAATTTTGAATGAACTTAATTGTGTAAAATTTATTTTGTGAAAATTGAGTTTGCAGTTGAGTGATTTATATTTGGATGTTTTCTATGAAAGCAAAATTGATATAATATTTGGTGTAAATATTTCAACTTAATGCAAAGGGTGTTTCTTTTATCAGTTTTAGTCAAAACAAGATTTGGAGACAAAGTCTGTTTTGATTGAATAACCAAACATATATATTTTCTCTAGAACCACATTTAACAGAGACAATCAATTTTAACAGTTTCCACCGTGAGAGTAAAACACTTGGCCTTTTTCCAGGTGGACCTTTTTAGAATACATTTATGATATTCAAGGAATCAATATAGTATGTCAATTGTAATTTATTGAAATTTTCTGAAGTTAGTAAATTATAATTGAGAGTTTCAGGCCAAGTTGTATTTCTATCATTTTCCAATTCGATTACTCTATTATATTAGTCTCAGCCTGATTGTCAAGTCTCTGTAATCGAAGCTGACCATACTAGTATCATTCATTATATTAGTCAATTGCATGTTCAGGTCTACTTATTTCTGGCAATTTTAAGGGAAAACTTTTTATGGTAAATATAGATCATTTATAGCATGTACATGTCTCTTTTATTTTGAAACCATATAGCAACATGTCTTGGTTGTAAACCAAGTTCTTTAGCTAATCGAAGCTTCTTTCTTGGTTGTAAACCAACTCTTTTATTTTGAATATTACATATTTTTTTTCCTTTTTTCCTCCTTATCTTAGTGACATTTATGTATATTTTATTTATTAGTTTTTTTTGAGATAAACTTTGTAGGCACTGTTTATGGATCTGAGCCATATTTTTGGTAGCTTGGGTTGTAGTTGTGTGTGGCTTAGTTGTTATGTCAATTATATTATTTTAAATACTATGTTATTGTGAGATGTGATCATAGCCTACGTACCATACATTATTTTTATTATTTAATTATTTAATCACAATTTTAATGATTTTTGTGAGTGAGAATGGTGTATATGATATTCATTGAGTCGTTATCAATGTCACTATCCATTTAACTTTCTCTGCCTTGGAATTCAATAACTTCAAATATGTTGCCACCTCTTTTTGAAATAGTGTGGAAGCTCTTCTTGAAATAGTTTGAAACTTTGAATTATGTTTAACAGAAGTATCATCTATTCCTTCCATGTGTAGGTCAAGCAACAAAGGATCTTAACTTGACCAAGAGCATCTAATACGAAGACAAATAAGGCTTCCATTGAATCGAGGTAACTGATTTTGCACTAACTTCAACTACTTGCAAAAACATACTGGTTGGTTAATCATGTTTATTGTTCTTCTTGTTGTTATTGAGTGATTATGTTTTCACGAATTGGGGTGTGAAATTATTAATTCATCATTTCTTTTGATAAACAAATTAAATCACCTTTTAATTTATGATAATAGAGCTATGTGGTTAATGAGTTGTGGCAGGATTGGGATTTAGGACTTGGGTGGAAGATATAAAGGCTAATATAGTTTATCACAAAGAAGTCATGAAAACCATTTGAAACTCTGTTTATTCAATAACTAAATCGCAGACACATCACAAATTGTAATAATGCAGAAAATTGGAATCATATGAGAGATAATGTCTATATTTTTACTGTCAAATATGACCAATGATGAGATATAGTTTAAGTTATTAAAACATCTCTATACATTATTAAAACGTCTATATGCATCTAATGCTTGAGGCTAAATGTGTGCTAAAATGCGTGCTAAAAATGTTTGCAAATGACCCTACTAATAGTGAATAGAATTATAAGTGGCAAATCTTGTATTGCAGAGGAAGTTTAAGTGGCTTCCGGAGCATGATGCAGGAATTAAAAAGTCATATGACCATAAAGCCTCTGAGAGATACTCAAATGCAATGTATAGAGTACGGCGTAAGGTTGATGCGGGGACTTGGATTCCTAAGAAATTTCGTGATGTATTGGAGCTAAAGTGGGCTGATGAAGATTGGAAAAAAAAGCAATAATTAACAGCAACAACAGAACATCCTCTGATGGCTCTCTACATACAGGAGGGTCGATTCCGACAACTGAGCATTACAAGAGATTAGTAAGCAAATGAACTATATGTAACTTTATATTTGCTAAGAGTATATTTTAATTGTGACTAATCTATTTATTTTTCAGAAAAATTCCTCAGATGAGCCTCCTACTTGTTGGGACCTATTTGAGAAGACTCACAAAATGAAAGGTCAGACGCTAAAGTGGGTCTCCTCCAAGTCAGAGAAGATTGCTGTAAGTTAAAATTTCAACATTAACGTCCAAATGAGCTGAACTATGTGCAATTGACTTGGTAGTTGGTAATCCATGATCATCTTCCTTTTTCTCTTGGTAATCCATGAGCTGAACTATGTGCAATTGATATGTGCCTTGCATAAAAAAACTTGTGAAATTGTGTTGCAGCTATATTGACTGGACTGGTAATAAAAGCATGAATAAAAGTATATAGTCACTATCATTTTTTCTGACATAAGTATAGACGCTAAGTTTGAAGCAATAAAAAGAATGAGTCATTTGTTTATGTCAACTAAGCAAATGGTGGTGATTTTGGTGTTGAAACAGATTGCTAGAAGCATAAAACTAGGCAGGAGTGTTCTCCATTTCTGAATTTTATGAGTCGGTTTGATTCTTCAGGTGTATATTCTCTATTATATATGCATTATTTACTTGTGTTGAAAGAGTGTTTTTGCTGCATAAGGGGATTAATTACATTGAACTTAACAATTTTTTTTGACAATAATTGAACTTACAATATTTCATTAAAGAGTGAAGTTTACATTCCTATGTTCTATGGAATAGATTAAGGCATATTATTTAGTTATTTTTTTGAAATGCTCATATTTGATTATTATTTTTTTCAGAATGAGTATGAAAGTCATATTCTTGAAAGAGACTCACAAGAGGCTCTAGGAGAAAGTGTGTCTAGCGAGCAATCTGACAACAATATCTTCTTAGAGGTTGTTGGAGGTGTAAACAAGAAAAGAATAAGCGGTTTGGGTCCTGCAGGAGAAAACTACATTCCTTCTTCCAAACAATCTACTGGAATCTGAGTCTGAGTATCTGCAATTTAAGGCTTGAATATATGCAAATGAAGACTGGTTTTTCTAACTTGACTGCTGAAAACCAAAGTCTTAGGGAGCAAATGGGTGGACTTTATGCAACACAGGAGAAGATGCTTACATTTATGGAGACTTTTTCTCAGAGTCATCCACGTCCGCCTTCACCTCCACCTACAAACGAGGATGACCAACAATTTGATGATGAGTATGATGATGAACAAGATGGTTGATGTGTTTTTTATTTTTTACAAACAATGATGTGCACGTCTTTTGGATTGTAAGCTAATAGTTTTATGAAACTAAGGTTCATGTTTGTTGTTGATTAACATTACTTTTGGTTTGTATGTACTACGCTTATTAGCTTTATTAATAATATGAAGTGTGTGTGTTTTTTTTAAAATTTGTAGCCTTGTATTTTAGCACCACTTCTTTGAGATTAAAGGTTTATCACAATTGTAGGTTGAAATGGATATATATTAAAAAAACTGGTGTTGAATAAATTAAAAAAAATGGTTTTAAAATTTGTCACTAATAGAGAGGAATAATTTCCCTCACTGTTAGAGAGGAAGTTGTAACCTCACAGTTAGCGACGGATTATGCCCCTCACTGTTAGCGACGAATTATGCTCCTAACTGTTAGCGACGGATTCTGCCCCTCACTGTTAGAGACGGATTTTGCCTCCTCACTGTTAGCGACGGAAAATGTTCTTTTTATCTGATTCCCTGTTGTTGTTTTGCGACGAATTTTAGAATTTTGTGAGGGATTTATCCCTCTCTAATAGCGACGGATTTCAGTATTCCTCGCAAATTATTTTGTGACGCCAGATTTCGTTACGGATTTGGATTCGTCACAAAAGTCGTCGCTAATAGTTTTAGTGACGAATTTTCCTTGTTTAGTGACAGATTTTTTCCCTCTCTAATTTTCTTGTTTTTAGCTGTGAAGAGTTACTAAAGAATTAATGAATTATGTGTCTTTTATAAATCTTCATGAACAAAGGAAAGATCAGGCTAATACTACTTGTATGGGAGTATGAAGTGCGTCGACCTCCAAGTAACTGTTCTGAAGAACACCTGTCAGACCAAAATATGTCTCCAAGTCATGAGCCCATCTTTAAAGACTGAGTTGGCGTGTTGATTATATCTCTACAAGAAGTCCAATAAGTCACTACTAATGTGACACATGAGTCAAAAGCCTAAGACTACTTAGTCAAAGGGCTAGTTTGTAAAGTGGTGAGTCAATGGCCTATGAAGCATGTGAAAAATCAAGTATGGCCACGTATTGTCAAGTCTTAGTCGAAAGTTAGCATTATTATGAAGAGAAGAGTGTGTGATGTCGTGTAATCTAGTGGAGCACTAGGAATAAGCATGTGAAGCATATCATTATGTTTTGTCCTTTTGTGTGTCTCCTTTGCTATAAAAGGAGAGTTTATGTAACATATGGAGGCATCCGAAAATCAATAAAACTCAGTGTTTTGTAAAAACATGTTTTTCTAAGTTCTCTCTCCCCTTCCTGAAAACTCTAGTTATTATGTTTATATCATTAGCTCCTTTATAGAGATGCAAGTATGCTCTACACTCGCCTCAGAAATGAGGATCTTGTGTATCAGAAAACATCGGACTATTGATCCATGCTACGGTCCTCTCTATTATGAGATGCTAGTTTTGATTGTTGATCTGTGCTTGAGACTTTTGTATGCCTGTGTGAGGCCGTTTTATGTCTCGCTTGATACTTCAGTTAAGACTAATCTCACGATATGTGAGGCTCCCGACCAGTATGATATCAGAGTCACACGTCTTGCGTATGGTATGAATATAATAAAAGAGAGTGAGTAAGAGAAACCACTTAACAATGGAAACACATGAAAAAAGCCTAAATATTATCATGTTTTTCAAGTTAGTCGATTCAAGCTACTAGCTAGTCTTAGATTATTTAATTATTTGTCTATTTAACTTGTTTGATAAGATGCCTTAACAAAGACTATGGTTTGATAGGACGTGAAACGTGTAGAGTAGGTTTTAATCAGTTTATATCCATGCATTTCTTTTTCAATATTCTTATACATTAAAAAAATCTAAACGAATTAGGTTGTTTTTTTTTCATACCCCCATCATTAAACCCCATACCCCCATATAAGTCGATAAAATACGAGTATAAATACACCAAAAAATATAGAAATAAATACAACTACTGATCAAAGTTTAAATCTCCCAAAGCCTGAAGGAGGCTGTCATATGCATCAGCTGGAAGGCCCTCGTATCCCATGACATAAAGGATATGTCCAGCGGCAGAATCGAGCCTATCCTCCATAGTCCGTCGACCAACATCCTCAGGTGTTGGCTTGTAATCTGGTACATGATGCTCTGGAGGTGGAGGTGGAGGCGGAGCCTGAGTCAGGCGGGGAATGGACACTGACTTGTACCATGATAGGTAATCATCCGCCAGCTCATACGTCTCTTGTGTCCATCTACCATTGTCCCTGAAAGTCCGCGCCGGGCTCTGATAGAATGTCAACGACTGCAAAATGGAGGTGGTAGATGGACGTGGGCCGGAAATGGGTGTAGGAGGGATCTGCTGGACGTACCCAAACTGCCAGTGCACCCTGTCTGCCATATACGGCCAACCCCTGAAATATGAAATGGTATGGAAAGGAGCGAACTGTCTGTGGTGGTAATCCTAAGGCCTCCAAATGACCTGAAATAAAATAAAAGTAATTAATAAATAAAATAATTAAATAAATAAGTAAGTAATTATATAAATAAAACCAATTAAAAGAATAAAAGTAATTAATTAATTAATTACATGTAGAAGAGAAGCGTATCCGCCAATCTGCTTAGTCTCCCAGTTACAGGAGTAGTTCAGCTGGTCATAAAGAAATGCCAAAGCAGTTGGACCCCAAGCCCACTAGCCATATGCCTCAAAATCCTAAATGAGACTAATCCACTTAGCGGGAACGTAAGTGTGACTCTTGTCGGAAAAGATGGTGCCCCCCAACAAGTGAAACAAATAGCACCGTGGCGCATGATCATAAAGTCCCGCCTGCATGTTCTCTCGGTACGCATCCTCCAAAAATCTGAATGCCGGAACTCTATTGAAATTACACTCGTCCCAGCACGCAGTCTCATCAATGCCCAAGTAATCCTCTCCGGCCTGAACGACTTCAGCAGTGGTATAATGAAGATGCTCTGCCAAAGGATTGCCGGTGAGCAGCAAGTGAAGCAACACGAACACGTCGTCCAACGTCACTATCATCTCCCCCCACAGCATGTGGAAAGAGCTGGTCTCATAGTGCCACCTCTCCACAAATAACTTCGCCTGCTGCAACAATACGGCTACATGTGGGTGGTGCTCCGCCGGTCTGATAGTCAAAATCTTGCCCCCATTTGATTCAACCTTGAGCCTACCTCGGTCCTGCAAAAAATTAAAGTAATTAATAAATAAATAAAACTAATTAAATGATTATTGGTAATAAATAAATTAATTATTATTACCTCCCCAATCAGTAGCTTACTAACGCGGTGATCCACCAACCGGTGAAACAAAGGCTGCACAGCAGCAGCCTCAGTGCCAGGCTGAGCAGGCTCTACCGGCTCATGCTGAGCGTCCTGTTGGAAGTAGTCCTGCTAAGTAGGCTTCTGATAATACTGCTCATCATAATGATGTTGAGCAGCCTCCTCATAATGCTGCTCAGGCTGCCCAGCAAGCTGCGCCAGATCAGCCTCGCGTGTATCGTCTCGCTGTCGGACACACCTAGACGCTCTGAACCGTGCCCAGCCAGTTTCGTCTTCACCCTAATCCTCGTCCTAGTGCAGGGACCAGGAGTCTTATCATCTCGTGGTGTCGCTCCAGATGACTCGCCTCGCTCGATTGTTACATGATCTGGTTGCCACCGAAAAAGCAAAAAAAAAAATTAAAATGAAATTTTTAAAAAATTCAAAAAATTCCGGAAATAGGCGTAAATTTGGGAAAAATATTCCGGATTTACGCGTAAATTCGGAAGAAATTTTTTAATTTTTTTCGGATATATGTCGAAAAGGCGTATATCCGGAATTTAAAATACATTCCGGATATACACATTTTACCGTATATCCGGAAATTTTCAAAAAAATTGGATTATTGCATTCCGAATTTACACCTATTTCCGGAAAATTTACAATTTTTTTTTTCGGAAACACGTGAATTGAGAGACTTTAACTTATTTTTTTCGGAAATATACGTAAATGAGGATAGATTATTTTTTTTTAAGTTTTTTAGGGACATTTTGGTCCAAAATGCATTTTATTATGGAGGTATGGTGTTTAATGAGGGGGTATGAAAAAAAAGTCAACGAATTATGGTTTTTCAACGTTTTGAATGGGTTTTAGTTTATATCCATGCATTTCTCTTTCAATGTACGTATACAATTTCAAAATATCTATAAAAAAAAATATACTTTTTAAAACAATATCTAAACATAATGAAAAAATTTACATAAAATAAAATAACCACTGATAACATGTTGACTGATCGATATGGTTTATATGATTCCATAGAAAACTTGTGTTTAAAAAGTAATTTAACTTTTATATATACTGATTTATTTATATAATGATAATATGATGCTCATTTATCTGAGAGGATTTCTTTAAATTGAGAGGACCTCTACCCCGTTTATATGGTATATGAGTCAATTTGTAAATGTCATCTTTTTTAAATTACTATTAAAATTCAATTTTAAAATACGACTATACATTGTAATTCATATTTAATAGCCACCTACTACAATGGAATTTTGACAGGACTGTTTTTTTTTTCTGTTGGAAGGAGGAGACTACACGGACTAGCAAAGTCGAGTATACACGTTGTCAGTCAGGTTCCCAGCGTAGATTAGTCGCCGACAAAATCGGGGAATACTGCGCACTAATAACACGGTAACAAAATTTATCACTACTGTGTTATTCTTAGTGGCTTGACAAGTGTCTTGTTTGGTACGCTTTGAAATTCGATTTACACAATAAGTCGGCAAAATGGAAAGCTTGGTTCAAAATTTCTATGAAAAATAAGTTGAAACTTGTAACTATTACAATAGGAACTATAATCTGTAATCTGTATCGTCCTTACGTCCAATATAAGTTGTTGAAAATTGAAAAGCTTAATTAAGTTTTTATGATAGCATGACTTGACAATTTGATGTTTAAATGTTTCCTCGAAGCTAGCTCATCTACAAGTGTAAATGCATTATATATAAGTTCGGTAAGTGAAATGAAAACTACCATTCAAAAAACATCATAGCAATTAAATCTTCCAATACATACAGACAGACACCGGTTTCTTTTGAAACATGGGAAATTATGTAAGTGATGCATGTGTAGTCCTTTTATTATTGTTTGCTGAAATAGCACTAATTAATGTCTATCTGATATTGTAGTTTTAGAACCCAAAATTCACTCAATTGTGTTGATTTCATGATTTTAAAGGGTCAATAGTGTAGACCTACAGTCTTCGCTCTTTGGATGCATGTGAAATATTTCCACACACTCTAAGTTTCCTTTTGGTTTCCCTTCTCTGTGATAACGACAACAATAATTGACAAAAATATTATATATTATTTTATTTATTAAAGTTTAAATTTCACAATGTATTTAAATATATTAATGCTTTCAAGTCTTTATCTCTCTATTATTTTATTCTCTCTCATGTTTATATCTTATTTTCTTCAACGTTTAGAGTGCGTTTCAGTTTATTTCCATGGATTTCTCTTTCAATATCTTAAAAATATTAAAGAAAACTTTTAATTTTCAAAACAATATATGACCTTAATAAAAAAATCTACACAAATTAAAATAACTTGGTCAAGTATTTATAATATAATATTCCTTTCTGTAAAACTATAATAAATTTTTGAGTTAATGTGTTATTGGCATGGTGAGCAGTATTCACCTGCGGTAACCAATTTAGCTGGTCGGTTTGGTTCTACCCTTTCAATAGAGATTTTGCCACACTCAATACTAGAATTTGAATTATGGGATTAGATCCAAACTTAGTTATCACTTAGACTGACTCTTGTTGGTTACAAATGATAATGCTCATAAACTTCCATAAACAACCTTTTTTTAAAGTGCTTAGTTGTATTTTTTAAATATAAAACTGTCATTGCATTGTAATTCAAAATTTTGACCACATTTTTTTTAAGTTCGGATTGCTTTATTATTATTATTATTATTATTATTATTATTATTATTATTATTATTATTATTATTATTATCTTCTTTGACAGTGTTTATTTATTATTTTCACATGTGTTATTCTTAGGTGGCTTGCCAAATGTTTTATTTGGGATGCTTTGAATTAAAAGTACGAATCAATTAATTACTGCCTCTCTTCGAAATAATTAAACGGACCAAAATGAAATGCTTACTTTAAAAATCCTACGTATGCTGCTCATGTTATTGACTGTATCGTTCTGCAACCATTACACTAGGAACATATTATTTGTGACTGTGGTTATAATATAAATTATAAAAATGGAAGAGAGTAAAAGGAGATTACATCTTCTATAACTATTAATCAAAAGGATTCTAAAAAAAACTATCATTTTGGTGTCAGATTTTTCTGACCAAAATGTTCTTATTGTAAGTACAAATTTCTAATAAACAATAACTACCCACTAACACGCCAATACATTAACCACCCACTAACATACTCTCATGAAAGACGGGCACGGCCCCACTAGTTATTATAAGGGTTACAAAGTTTAATATACAACTTTGCTTTGTTTTATCTATCTGATATGGTAGTTTTACAACCCAAAATACACTCAATTGTGCCAATTTCATGATTTTAATCGTCATTGGCGTATAGTTCAGCTTTTCATCCAATAGTGTAAACCTAAAGTCTTCGTCCACTCTACTCTTCGGATGTAAATGAAACATTTCCACAACTCCAACTTTCCTTTTGGCTCCTATTCTCTCTTTAAAGACAAGAATGTTTCTTTACTTTTTAATAAAAAATGTTAACATTTTTTCAGAATTACATTTACTGCATTGTAAATATATTGTACGGAAATAAATACTATCATGGTGATAAGTTATTCGATTATAAGAACCAAAATAATTGTCGTAGTCTTGCATTGTATATATAATTATTTGTATCATCAAATGTGTAGAGCGGGTTTTAATCATTTTATAATTGTATCCATGCCTTTCTTTTTCAGTTATCTTATACTTTTCAAAAATATCTCTATAAAAAGCATACTTTTCAATGTGTATAGTGGGTTTTAGTTTATGTCTAAAAAGTTTATGCTTTTCAAAACAATATACGACCTTAGTAAAAAAATTAAATAAATTAAAATAACATGGTCCTGTACATAAAGGATCTTCTTTGATAATGTTTGTTTTTTATTTTCACTAGTGTATTACTTTTAGGTGGCTTGCCAAATGTCTTGTACATATAATTTTCTCGCTCTAAAAGAAATACACGATGGCAACTTGTGGCATTTGTCAATTACTTGTCGAAAATTCCAATTCGTAAGTTTTTATTATAGCATGACTTGATTGACTATATAAAATAAATTAAAATAACATGGTCATGTATATAAAAGATAATAATATTATCTTCTTTGATAATGTTTGTTTGTTATTTTCACTAGTGTATTACTTTTAGGTGGCTTGCCAAATGTTTTATTTGGGAAGTTTTAAATAAAAAGTACGGATCAAATAATTATTGCCCCTGCTCGAATTAGTTAAACAGACCAAAATGAAATGCTTACTTCAAAGTTCCTATGCTTTAGGGTATGTTTGGGAAGAGATTTTGCGAGGGAAAGGGAGGGGAGGGCTTCAAAAAGATTTGTCTATATTTTAATATGTATTTGAGATTTTAAAAAATTAAAAGAACAAGTTGATAGATATCAATATAACATTTCTAATCACATTATATTTATGTTTAGAGACATTTTATAGCTCTCTCAATTTAGAATTGAAAAATATGTCCTCCCCTCCCTTCCCCTCCCAAAACCCCCTCCCAAACATACCCTTATTGATTGTATTATTTGTGATGGTGATTTTGAATGTAATATAAAATATAAATATATAATTTTCTCACTCTAAAAGAAATACACGGTTGCAACTTATGTCATCAGTCAATTATAACTTGTTGAAAATTCCAATTCGTAAGTTTTTATTATAGCATGACTTGACTATAATTTGATGTTTCCAAGAAGCTCATCTACGAGTGAAAATGTGCAACATATAAGTTGTTGTGTGTAGGGGTGTTCAAAATTGAACGAAACCAAACCGAAAATCGCAAAAAACCGCTTTTAATCTATACCGAAAAGAAATCCATCATTCGAAAAAAAAGGCATAGCCATTAAATCTTTTAATCAATACATATAGACAGTCACTGTTTCCTTTTGAAATATGGGAGGTTACATAAATGTTGCATGTACAGTCCTTTTATTAGTGTTGGCTGAAATAGCACTAATATGCTTGTGTGCAAATTCAAGCATCCCCTGCATAGAAAGAAAGAGAAAAGCTCTTTTGGAGTTCAAATCATCAATTACAAAAGATCCATTTAACAGTCTTTCCTCCTGGGAAGGTACCCAGTGTTGCCGATTGGAACTCATAGAATGTGACAATATTACTAATCATGTTGTCAAGCTTCATCTGGGGAATCTTTATTTATCTGCTCCAAATTAAATGTTAATGCATCTCTGTTGGAATTGAAATACTTGAATTATTTGGACTTGTCCAATAGTGTAGACCTAAAGTCTTTGTTCACTTTACTCTTTGGATGCATATAAAACAATTCCACACACTCCAACTTTTCTTTTGGCTTCCATTCTCTCTGATAATGACAAGAATGAATGGTTTATTACTTTTTAATAAAAAATGTTAATATTTTTTAAAAACTACATTTACTGCTTTATCCATGCATTTCTTTTTCAGTTATCTTATACTTTTCAAAACATCTCTACAAAAAGCCTACTTTTCGTCGTGTATAGTGGGTTTTAGATTATGTCCATGGATTTCTCTTTCAATGTATTAAAAAAATCTCTAAAAAATTTATATTTTTCAAAACACTATACGACTTTAATAAAAAAAATTAAATAAATTCAAATAATGTTAACCAAGTATCGAGGGTTCGATCTTCGCATTGGGTACGGAGCCGCTTTATATCTCTCGGCCAATTGTCCCACTTTTTGAGGTGTCTCCAATCCAGCGAGGGGATTAGTCACTGCGTTCGACTGTGTATACAGTGGTCTCGACAAAAAAAAAAGGATATATATATATATATATATAATGTTATCTTCTTTGATAATGTTTGTTTTTTTTTTCACTTGTGTATTACTTTTAGGCGTCTTGCCAAATGTTTTATTTGGGATTCTTTAAATAAAAAGTACGGATCAAATAATTATTGCCCCTGTTCGAAATACCTAAACGGACCAAATGAAAAGCTTACTTCAAAATTCCTATAGTCACTTTGTGATTATGATTGTGATTGTGATATAAAATATTAACATATAATTTTCTCTCTCTAAAAGAAATACACGGTTGCAACTTGTGTCATCTATCAATTATAACTTGTTTAAAATTCCAATTCTTAAGTTTTTACTATAGCATGACTTGACTATAATTTGATGTTTCCAAGAAGCTCGATCATCTACAAGTGAAAATGCAGTATATATAAGTTGTGTGAGTGAAATGAAATCCATCATTAAAAAAAAACATAGCCATTAAATATTTTAATCAATACATATTAGTGTTGAAACATGAGAGGTTACATAAGTGCTGCATGTGCACTCCTTTTATTAGTGTTGGCTGAAATTGCACTAATATGCTTGTGTGCAAATTCAAGTGTCCCCTGCATAGAAAGAGAGAGAAAAGCTCTTCTAGAGTTCAAATCATCAATTACAAAAGATTCATCATACAGGCTTTCCTCCTGGGAAGGCACTCACTGTTGCAAATGGGAAGGAATATACTGTGACAATATTACTGGACATGTTGAAATACTTGACTTATTTGGACTTGTCCAAATGTATGATCATGTGTACCAACTTTCTTTTCAATTAATGCATTTTACTTTGTTTCTTTAAGCAATTTTCTGCATTTTTATTTGCTCTCTTCATCTCTGTCTGAAGTTAATTCGACGGTTTCGCGCAAAACTGACAGTTATCTTCATTCTTCCCTTTAAAAACTGTAAGACATTCATAATTTCTGGAAAAAACTTTAACAGAAATGGTCTTAGGATTTACTAGTTGATCCTGCAAGCAGAAGAAATTTCAAACTAGCGGTGTTTACCAATAACCACGGCAAACAGTAGCCCTCTGTTTTCCCTGCTGCTCTAATGAAAGGAGAAGGCCCAAGAATCCCATGGTTCGGTATTTCGAGAGTTTTCGGAGCTAAGACAATCAATTGTCGTTATTCTCAGTACGTTGCATGAAATATTGAGTTGATCAGGCTCAATGCTTTATGCCATATGCTGAGAGGTTCTGACATTTTCCTATCACAGTCCCTAAATGACTCGATCTATCTAATCTATTAACCTTGGAAACACTAGGCCCGACTAGGTTGAACTGCTCTGATACCAAAATGTAACACCCTGAACTTTAGAGGTCATAAAGCGGGGATGTTAACCATTTTAATACAATTAGAGTTCTAACCCATTTATGGATTTGAATGAAACATAGTCCTGAGTGGTATATATACTAAAAAGGATAACTTAAATGACATAACTGTAACAGTTTACATGATGTCATTCCTTAAACATGGTTCAAATCCAAAGAACGAATTAGATTTAATACATGAATTTAGGGTTTACATGATTAATTACTAGGGCATCTGAAACTATAATACATAACCCCATAGCTAGTGAAACTGACAATAACTTAGATCAATCATCCATACACATATTTCAATGTACTAAAATTACCGCAAAAATTATCCAAAGTAATCCTTTACTTAAATCAATTAGCCAACAAGGTAATTAAATTACATACTAACCAATATAATTAGAAACATACAACCTGGGATGTTACACAATACGTTGGCCTATGAGAAGTTTAGTTTAAAAATCCTATGGCTTTTTTTTTACCCCCCACATTCTCACCCATACCCCCATAATAGACTTTCGGACCAAAATACCCTTAATTTTGAAAAAAAAAACGTTTTTCTTTTAACTTTCCAAATTTACACGTAAATTCGGATAGGGGGTATGAAAATTTCCGAATTTATGTGTAAATTCGGAATACAATTTTTTAAAATACATTTCGAATTTACGTATAAATTCGGAATATAAAAAAAATGTATTCCGAATTTATACATAAATTCGGAAATGTAATTTTTTTTAAAAATCAATTTAAATTAGTTAAAAAATTAGCTTAAAATCATTTTAAGTCGATAAATGGAGCTCGATAAATGACAGTAATTTAATAAAGTACGATAACGATAACAAACAGGAAAAAAACCGTAATATAATAAAGTCGATAAAATACGAGTACATATACAAAAAGAAAACCAAAATAAATACAACTATGGATGAAAGTCTAAGTGTCCTAAAGCCTGAAGGAGGCTGTCAGATACATCAGCTGGAATGCCTCCCTCATAACCCATAGCATCAAGTATGTGTCCAACGGCAGCATCCATCGCATCCTGATAGGTCTGTGGACCAACATCCTCAGCTACAGCCTGCTAATCTGGTAAATGCTGCTCTGGTACATCCTCAACTGCAGTCAGACGTGGAATGGACACCCTTCGATACCATGGTAGATAGTCATCAGTGCACTCACCCGCCACGCCTGCGACTCTGCTACTACGAAAAAAATGACGTGCTGGGGATGGATACACTGACAATCTCTCTAAAATGGAGATCACAGATGGACGTGGTCCTGAGATGGGTGCAGGAGGGATCTGCTGGATACACCCAAACTGCCAGCGGACCTAGTCAGCCATATATGTCACAGCAATGTCGCCTCAGAGCAGCCAACCTTTGAAATGTGGCATGCTGTGGAAAGGAACATACACTCTGTGGTCATCCCAAGGCGTCAGAATGACCTGGTCCAGCCGCATGTTATCGATTCGCTCCTGAAAATGTAAAAGCTTCAGACTATCGCACTTAAAGTTCTTCCACCTGCAACATGGAATCCCAATATCAGGGGACATCCTCCGCTGGACGATAGTGGGGAAGTACTCATAAATCAATCACTGAAATAAAATAATTAAAAGAATAAATAATTAATTATATAAATAAAACCAATTAAAATAATAAAAGTAATTAATTTATTAATTACCTGTAGCAGAGAAACGTATCCGCCAATCTGCTTAGTGTCCCAGTAAGCGGCCAAGTTAAGCTGGTCGTAGAGATATGCCAGAGCACCTGGACCCCAAGCCCACTGGCCACATGTGTCAAAATTGCAAATAAGGACAATCCACTTAGCAGACACGTACGTGTGACTCTTGTCGGAGAAGATGGTGCCCCCCAACAAGTGTAGCATATAGCACCGTGCTGCCTGATCAAACTGTCCCCGAAGCATGTTATCTTTGTAGGCATCCTCTAAAAATCTGAATCGAAATGTCGGAGTCCTGCAGGAATTAAACTCGTTCCAGCAAGCCGTCCCATCTACTCCCAGGTAATCAACTTCAGCCTAAACGGCCTCAGCCGTGGGAAGATGTAGAGGCTCAGCCAAATGATTGCCGGTGAGCGGCAAGTGGAGCAACGCAGCCATGTCGTCCAACGTGATGGTCATCTCCCCCCAAGGCATGTGAAAGGAGCTAGTCTCAAAATGCACCTCTCAACAAAGCAGATACTAGCTCATGGTTGATGTTGTTAAGAAGTGTGGGGTCCAACTGAAATAGCTTCGCTTGCTCCAACCTTGCTGCAATATGAGGGTGGTGCGCCTCAGGTCGAATAGTGAATATCTTCCCCCGTGAGATGCAACCTTCAGCGTACCTCGGTCGTGTAAAAAAATAAAAGTAAATAATAAATAATTTAAACTAATTAAATAATTCTTGGTAAAAAATAGATAAATTTCTTATTATTAACTCCCCGGCCAGTAGCCGAATGACGCGGTGATCCACTAAGCGGTGCAACAAAGGTCGCTCAGCAGCAGCCTCAGCCTGATGCTCAGCCTACTGTATCTCTGGCTGCGGTATCTCTGGCTGCTCAGCCTGCTGTATCTCTGGCTGTAGTATCTCTGGCAGCGGTATCTCTGGTTGCTCAGCCTGTTGTATCTCTGGCTGCTGAGCAGGTTGCTTCTGATCCTGTCACTGTCGGACACGCCTCCGACGCTCAGAAGCGTGACCGGCCTGTCTAACCAATCTAACCCTCGTCCTAGGACCGGGATCATCCCGCGGCAAAGGTCCAGACGCCTTGCCTGGCGCAAAATTTCCTCCTCGATTGGTTGCCACTGAAAAACCAAAAAATAAGAGTTAAAACAAAATTTAAGAAAAAACACCTTCCGAATTTACAGTATAAATTCAGAAATTTTTTCATTGAAAATTTCGAATTTATGCGTATTTCCGGAATTTTTTTTAAAATTTTTGAGTTTCTATTTCAAAAATATCCATAAATTCGGAAAATTTACAAAAAAAATTCGGAAATATTTATAACTCCGAAAAATTTAGGGGGAGATACTCACTGATTTCCGGATATATGTGTAAATGAGGAGAGTTTTGTTTTTTTTAAAAGATTTTTGAGGGGTATTTTGGTCCAATTGCGTAAAATGTGGGGTGTAAAAAAAAAGCCAAATCCTATATGTGGTCATTTTGTTGGCCGTAACCTTATATGTAACTATTCATTGGGAACATATTATTTGTGATTTATCTTATGCTTCTATTATAAATTGATGAAAACTCAAAATCTTAAGTTTTTATTATATCATAACATTTGATTAATCCTATCAAAATCCTATCATAACATTTGTCAAAAAATTATATCATAACATTTGATTCTAGAATTTGTTGTTTCCACGAGGCTCATCTAAAAGTGGATTAATCCTATCAAAATAATAATAATAAAAAGTGGATTAAAAAAATTACTCTAGGAGATGGTAAAATTGGAAGAAGGTAAAAGGGGATTAAATTTTTTTGGGGTGTTATAAAAAAAGATTAACATCCAAATTTTCAATGATATATCTATATGTTATGGTAGTTTTAGAACCCAAAATTCACTCAATTGTGTTGATTTCATGACTTTAAAGGGTCAATAGTGTAGACCTACGGTCTTCGCTCTTTGGATGCATGTGAAGCAATTCCACACACTCCAAATTTCCTTTTGGTTTCCATTCTCTCTGATAATGACAAGAATGAATGGTTTTTTAGTTTTTATTAAAAAAATTTAATATTTTTTTAAAAATTGCATTTACATGTTGACAAAGGAGGTTGCCTACTATAGAGATTATCAAATCTTTGTAAATAGATTCTTTTTTTTTTTTACAAAAGTAGAAAAAAATTCATTTTTATTACTAAAATCAATATAAAGATAATTATAATTTTTAGAGGAAATTATAGTTGACAAAAATATTATATATTCTTTTACTTATTAAAGTTTTGATTTCACAATATATTAAGTTTATAAATATATTAATGTCTCTTGTCAAAAATATATTAATGTCTATAAGTCTTTATCTGTCTATTATTTTCTTCTCTCTCATCTTTATATCTTATTTTCTTCAACGTGTAGAGTGGGTTTCAGTTTATGTCCATGGATTTCTCTTTCAATGTCTTAAAATACTTATAAAAAAGTTTTACGTTTCAAAATAATTAATGTAGGACCTTAATAAAAAAGTTTACATAAATTAAAATAACATGATCAAGTATATATATGATATAATATTCGTTTCAATAAAAATATAATAATTTTTTGGATTACTGTGTAATTGGTGAGCAATATTCACTTGCAGCAAGTCACGCGCACCCAATTTTACTGGTCTGTTCTCCCCTTTCGATAGAGTTTTTGTCACACTCAATACTAGAATTTGAGTTTCTGGAATTAGATCCAAACTTAGTTATCACTTGCACTAACCCTTGTATGTTATAAATGATAATGCTCATAAATTTCCATACACAACTTTTTTTCTTCCAAAGTGATTATTTACTTGTATTTGTTAAATATCATACTTTCATTGCATTGTAATTCAAATTTTTGTCAGGAATTGTTTTTTTTTTGAGTTCGGGAGTGCTTTTATTTATTATTATCTTCTTTGAAAGTGTTTATTTATTATTTTCACATGTGTTATGCTTAGGTGGCTTGCCAAATGTTTTATATGGGATGCTTTGAATTAAAAGTACGGATCAATTAATTACTGCCTCTCTTCAAAATAATTAAACGGACTAAAATGAAATGCTCTTCCTTCAAAAATCCTATGTTCACGTTATTGATCGTTGTGAAACCATTACATTAGGAACATCTTATTTGTGATCGTGGTTATAATATAAAATATAAAAATGGAAGAGAGGAAAAGGATAGATTACATTATTATAAGGGTTACAAAGTTTAACATCGAACTTTGCATTGTTTTATCTATCTGATATGGTAGTTTTACAACCCAAAATTCACTCAATTGTGCCAATTTCATGGTTTTAAATGCTGCCGTATATATGGTCCAGCTTTTTGTCCAATAGTGTGGACCTAAAGCACATTTCCACACACTTCAACTTTCCTTTTGGCTTCCATTCTCTCTGATATTGACAAGAATGAATGGTTTTTTACTTTTTAATAAGAAATGTTAATATTTTTTAAAAACTACATTTACTGCGTTGTAAATAGTATTGAAATAAATACTATCAGGGTGATAACTTGTGTCATCTATCAATTATAACTTGTTGAAAATTACAATTCTTAAGTTTTTACTATAGCATGACTTGACTATAATTTGATGTTTCCAAGAAGCTCGATCATCTACAAGTGAAAATGCAGTATATATAAGTTGTGTGAGTGAAATGAAATCCATCATTAAAAAAAAAACATAGCCATTAAATATTTTAATCAATACATATTAGTGTTGAAACATGAGAGGTTACATAAGTGCTGCATGTGCACTCCTTTTATTAGTGTTGGCTGAAATTGCACTAATATGCTTGTGTGCAAATTCAAGTGTCCCCTGCATAGAAAGAGAGAGAAAAGCTCTTCTAGAGTTCAAATCATCAATTACAAAAGATCCATCAAACAGGCTTTCCTCCTGGGAAGGCACTCACTGTTGCAAATGGAAAGGAATATACTGTGACAATATTACTGGACATGTTGTCAAGCTTGATCTGCCTGGTAACTTTATATCTGCTCCAAATGTTAGTGAATCTTTGTTGGAATTGAAATACTTGACATATTTGGACTTGAGTGGTGTTGACTTGTCAAGTGTACATAACTTGTTCCAGGTACTCAACATGCTTCCTTCCTTGTTACGTCTTTACTTAAATGGTTGTGGACTTGACAATTCATTCATTCCTCACTATGCTTTTCAAAACATGACATCTCTTCTCTCTCTTGGTCTCTCATATAATAAG
Organism: Astragalus glycyphyllos; assembly: GCA_963573325.1. Classification (NCBI taxonomy): domain Eukaryota; kingdom Viridiplantae; phylum Streptophyta; class Magnoliopsida; order Fabales; family Fabaceae; genus Astragalus; species Astragalus glycyphyllos. Next base: position 50,720,218 of record OY754312.1, on the reverse strand, counting down.
TTTAATGGTCCAATTCCATTTGCTTTCATAAACATGACTTCCATGGAAGACCTCTTCCTTTCTGGCAACAATTTCACTTCAATCCCATCATGGTTTTCTGAGTTAAAGAACCTTGTCCATCTTGACCTTTCACTGAATGAACTTTCTCTTGTGGAAACTTCTCTGTCCTCACTGATGGGAAACATGTGCCACTTAAAAGAATTATATTTAGATGGAAACAAGCTTCAAGGAGAATCAATAATGGGAAACTCTGAATTATCAGGATGCATTGGATATGATTTGGAGCATTTGGATTTAAGTGACAATGATATCAGTGGTCACCTACCGACTTGGTTGGGGCAACTTGAAAATCTGGAGCTAATTGATTTATCCAACAATAAGTTCGAAGGGGCCATTCCCAGTATTGTTGGACAACTTGTCAACTTAGTTAGTTTGTATCTAAGTCACAATTCTTTTAGCGGGAGGATTCCCAACAGTCTTGGAAATCTCAAGAACCTTCACACTCTTAATCTTGGCTACAATCATAACTTACAAATGAATGACACCAAATGGATATCTGGACTTCATTCAATGGAAGAGCTTGACATGAGTGGTGTTGACTTGTCAAGTGTACATAACTTGTTCCAGGTACTCAACATGCTTCCTTCCTTGTTACATCTTTACTTAAGTGATTGTGGACTCGACAATTCATTCATTCCTCACTATGCTTTACAAAACATGACTTCCATTGAATCCCTCTACCTTTCTATCAACAATTTCACTTCAATCCCATCATGGTTTTCTGAGTTAAAGAACCTTGTCAATCTTGATCTCTCATATAATAAGTTTAATGGTCCAATTCCATTTGCTTTCATAAACATGACTTCCATTAAATACCTCTTCCTTTCTGGCAACAATTTCACTTCAATCCCATCATGGTTTTCTGAGTTAAAGAACCTTGTCCATCTTGACCTTTCACAAAATGAACTTTCTCTTGTGGAAACTTCTCTGTTGTCACTGATGGGAAACATGTGCCACTTAAAAGAATTATATTTAGATGGAAACAAGCTTCAAAGAGAATCAATAATGGGAAACTCTGAATTATCAGGATGCATTGGATATGATTTGGAGGTATTGCATTTAAGGGACAACAATATCAGTGGTCACTTACCGACTTGGTTGGGGCAACTTGAAAATCTGGAGTACATTGATTTATCCAACAATAAGTTCGAAGGGGCCATTCCCAGTATTGTTGGACAACTTGTCAATTTAATAAGTTTGGATCTTTCAAATAATGGGATTCATGGGCCAATTCCCGAGGCTTTCACAAATATGGCTTCCATTGAATACCTCTATCTTTCAAACAATTCTTTTAATGGCTCCATTCCACAAACTCTCAGTCAACTTGTCAACTTAACTTATTTAAAAATTTCATCAAACAAATTGGATGGAACAATACCAGTATCTCTGTGTCAATTAAGAAAGTTGGAAAGCCTTGACCTTTCAAAGAACAACTTATCTGGTGAAATTCCAAATTGTTGGAAGGCTAATCAAGAACAGTTTTATGAAATAAATTTATCATCCAACAAACTAGTGGGTGTGTTTCCAAGCTCATTTGGGAATCTTTCCTCGTTGTATTGGTTGCATTTGAACAATAATATTCTTCAAGGGGAACTTCCAATGTCTCCGAGAAATTTGAAGAATTTAAGAATTCTGGATCTTGGTGAGAATAAACTTTCTGGGAGTATACCATCGTCATGGAGTGTAAGCATCTTTCCTTCACTGCATATTCTGAGACTGCGACAAAACATGTTGAATGGCAGCATACCTCCACAACTATGCCAACTTAAATCACTTACTGTTTTGGACATTTCCCTTAACAATTTACAAGATTCTATACCTAGGTGCATTGGTAATCTTCAAGGGATGGTTTTAGGAAGTTCGCCATACAATGGTCCACAAGTTCCCGTTGATGCTGACTGGTATTATCAAGAGGTCAAAGAAGTCATGAAAGGAGTGGAACTTCAGTATAAAAAAATTGTGAGTATTCTAGTCCTGATGGACTTGTCAGGAAACAATTTGGTTGGATCCATTCCTAACGAAGTTACTTTGCTCACCGGATTGCATGGTTTGAATTTATCAAACAATCATTTGAAAGGAGAGATCCCAAAGATGGTAGGGAATATGAAATCACTTGAATCCTTGGACATGTCTCAGAACCAACTTTCAGGAACAATTCCAAATAGCATGAATGCCTTAACTTTTTTGGATCATTTAAACTTGTCATACAATAACCTTTCAGGACCAATTCCTCAAAGTAATCAATTGTCAACTTTGAATGACTTGTCTCCTTATGCTCACAACCCATACCTTTGTGGATCTCCGCTTCCAAATAAGTGTCCTGGGTATGTTTCACATCCAGCTTCTTCTGAAAGCAAAGATGATGAAGATGAGGAGGAAGACAAGGTAGAAAAAATATGGTTCTACTTTGTCATAGCACTTGGCTTTGGGACCGGCTTTTGGGGAGTTATTGGGACCTTATTTTTCAAGAAGAAATGGAGGCATGCTTACTTCAGATGGGTAGAAAATTTAGCTGACGACATTTATGTTGCAACTATGTTAAAAGTGGCAAAGCTGAAGAAGTGGGTAAAGAGAAACCATGTTCGTGGGTGATTCTATGTTTCTTGCTCTTTTTATTTATTTTTCTAAATGCTCTGTTTTAGACTAGAATAAGGTTTATGCACCATTTAGTATGTTCTCTTTCAAGTGATGTTTTTTCATGGGTGGTCTTTTGTGTTTGTTGTGTGGAATATTTTATGATCTCTTATGTGGTTGTATGTAAAAGTTCAAATGATCAAATCCATAAATGTTTAATTTGAATGTTCTGCTCTACTAGAAGATGTTTTATTTTTCTTGTGTTCATGATTGGAACTTATGTATATTGCGACATGAGAGAGTATAGAACACCATCCCTAAGTAATTAATTAGCATTTAAATAATATTATAGTCCCCTGTTACTTCAATATTTTCATGCGATTGCTTTTTTTAACATGGAAATCAAGTAACTATAATTGTTGGGAATTCCAATTATAATTTCGAATACTTAATAATAATAGGAAAATTCAAGAGACACCTTTTGAAGAGATGAAGAGGTATATCTATAATGTTGAAGAAATATCAAGAACTGGAACTCCTTGGAAATGTGGGATAATTAATTCCCACTATGTCACATACATGAATGGTGACTCCTCTCCTATTCTATAAATAGGGAGTCTTTGTGAAGTGTTGAAGCAATCTCAACCAAGAGCAAGAGAAGAGTGCAAGTGTGAGTGTGTGAGATCACTTGTGTGAGAGTCTCTTGTAGTGAGTGTGTTATCATTTCTTGTAACTCTTAGAGTGAGAGTATTGTAGAGTGATACACAAATTGGGTTGAGTTATACTCATATTTAAGATAGTTGTGTTTCCGTGGACGTAGGCAAGAGGTGTCGAACCACGTAAATCTCTTTGTGTCTTCTTTTCTTTCTTTGTTGTGTGTGCCCCATAAAAGATCTTACCTGTGTGCGATTTTCCCCAATAGTGGTATCAGAGCTATGTCGGGGAACACACCAAGGTTTGAGGTCCATTATTTAATGGGAAAATCAATTTCGCAATTTCGCAATTTCGCAAGACCTCTTGGTGCAGCAAGGTCTTGATCAAGCTTTAGAGGATAATATTTAAATGGAAACAGGCTTCAAGGAGAATCAATAATGGGAAACTCCGAATTATCAGGATGCATTGGATATGATTTGGAGGAATTGTATTTAAGGGACAACAATATCAGTGGTCACCTACCGACTTGGTTGGGGCAACTTGAAAATCTGGAGATAATTGATTTGTCCAACAATAAATTCGAAGGGGCCATTCCTAGTATTGTTGGACAACTTGTCAATTTAGTTCGTTTGTGTCTTTCAAACAATTCTTTTAATGGCTCCATTCCTCAAACTCTCGGTCAACTTATCAATTTAAGTTATATGGATATTTCATCAAACAAATTGGGTGGAAGAATACCAGTATCTCTGTGTCAATTAAGCAACTTACGAAGCCTTGACCTTTCAAAAAACAACTTATCTGGTGAAATTCCAAATTGTTGGAAGGCTAATCAAGAACATTTTTATGAAATAAATTTGTCATCCAATAAACTAGTGGGTGTGGTTCCAAGCTCATTTTGGAATCTTTCCTCGTTGGTGTGGTTGCATTTGAATAATAATAGTCTTCAAGGGGAGCTTCTAGTGTTTCCGAGAAATTTTGAGCAATTAAGGATTTTGGATCTTGGTGAGAATAAACTTTTTGGGAGTATACCATCATCATGGACTGTAAGCATGTTTCCTTTACTGCGTATTCTTAGACTACAACAAAATATTTTGAATGGCAGCATACCTCCACAACTATGCCAACTTAAATCACTGACAATTTTGGACATTTTCCTCAACAAATTAGATGGTTTTATACCTTCGTGCATAGGTAATCTTCAAGGGATGGTTCTAGGAAGTTCGTCATACATAAATGATTCATTGGATTTTCAATTTCCCGTTGATGCTGACTGGTATTATCAAGAGGTCAAAGAAGTCATGAAAGGAGTGGAATTTCAGTATAAAAAAATTGTGAAGATTCTAGTCCTGATGGACTTGTCAGGAAACAATTTGATTGGAACCATTCCTAGCGAAGTTACTTGGCTCAAAGGATTGCATGGTTTAAATTTGTCAAACAATCAATTGAATGGAGAGATCCCAAAGATGATAGGGAATATTACATCACTTGAATCCTTGGACATGTCTCATAACCAACTATCAGGAACAATTCCAAATAGCATGACTGCTTTAACTTCATTGGCTCATTTAAACTTATCAAATAATAACCTTTCAGGACCAATTCCTCAAAGTACTCAATTGTCAACTCTGAATGACTTGTCTCCTTATGCTCACAACCCATACCTTTGTGGATCTCCACTTTCAAATAAATGTTCTGGGGATGTTTCACACCCAACTTCTGAAAGCAAAGATGATGAAGATGAGGAGGAAGACAAGGTAGAAAAAATATCGTTCTACTTTGTCATAGCACTTGGCTTTGGGACCGGCTTTTGGGGATTTATTGGCACCTTATTTTTCAAGAAGAAATGGAGGCATGTTTACTTCGGATGGGTAAAAAATTTAGCAGATGAGATTTTTATGTGACAACTATGATAAAAGTGAGAAAGCTAAAGAAGTGGATGATGAGAAACCATATTCGTGGGTAATTCTATGTTTCAGTTTCCCAATCAAAAACAAATTGTTTTTTCTTTTTGTTTTTTCAAAATGTCCCGTTTTCTAGTGTAATAAGTTTTATGCCAATCTTTATATGGATTTATCTTTATCAATATTTTAGGATCTCTTATGTGACTGTATGTATGAGTAAACTTATGCATAATAATAATTTGTCGTTTCTTCAAATGATGAAATCTATAAATGTTGTGTTTGTCCAGTAGTAGATCCATTGTAAGCTTGGGATAAGATTCCACCAGGTAAAACCACTTGAATTAATTCTGTGACCTGCAAGCTTATCAGCACAAACATTTCCCTCTCTATAAATATGAGTGCAAACGAAATTCATCTGTCTAGCCAAGTATAAACAATTGTTCCATCTGTTGTGGAGCTTCCAAGGAACGACGTTGCAGTTCTTAAAGGCGGAAACAACTAGTTGAGAGTCACACTCTAACCCCAAAAACATCCAACCTTTATCAAAAGCAATCTCGATAGCCATTATAGCCCCAATAAGCTCAGCATGCAAAGCATAACTGTTGCCTATGAAGGCAAAAAAACACCCCAGGACAGCAGCACTCCGATCTCTAAAAATTTCACCACAAGCAGCTGGACCAGGACACCCTTTAGCAGCACCAACTGTATTGCACTTAATCATGTAAGGAGCAGGGGGACCATATTACCTCTTTGATTGTTGATGAATTTCTGTAGTTGATAGACCGCCTCAACTGTTTCCTCGTGTTCCTCTATTACAACTACGGGTTTCCGGCTCTGTGAATTAACCTCGGTGTTCTCTTCCACCGTACCCTCGGACGACTGTTTGGTAATCATTTCTCTGATCGAAACCGAAGCACCCGACTTCGCAGACGAGGTAGCATATGTAGAAGAAAGCAGCGACGGGGCTCCTTTGGGAGCCGGCACCGGGTGGCCTTCGGCCAACCTCTTCAAGATCGGCTTACCAAGAGGAACAAAATGTTGCATCTCCTCGCTCTTTGATCAAACCATTTATCTGCAAGGGTAGGGCGACACCATCATTATCTCAATCTAGAACGGTATTGATCTCAGCCTCGGAAAGCCCAAGACTTATCCATCTCCTCCCCATGAGGCACGAAGCAGCGACGGTCGCCGAAGTGGCGATGTCAGCCGCGAACAAAGCATTATAACTCGAAAGCATCTAAATTGTGCGGAAGAGAAAAACTAACCTCGATTACTCCTGAGCTCGGCTTGATTGTTGTATTCGGACGGTGGGTAATGATCTTTCCCTGTCAGAAACCCCAGAATGCCCGGCGTTGCACGACGAAAGTGGACTCGGCACGGTGATCAGAGAAGCGTACACTTCTGGATCACTCAGAGCTCTCACAGGGAATCAGTTTCAGAAATTAAGCAAAGTGAAGGACAAATCCTCAAATCGCCTTATATAGGGGCAAGATACGAAGCGACCCACTTCTTCAATGCGTCCTATCAGTGCAGTGCGACTGAATACTCTCGATCTCTCCAAACGTCACGCCCCTGTTCCCCCACTCATAAGTTGACACGTGGTGCAACAATCATCACTTTGAAAGCAACAATCTAGTCAAGCCGAGGCCGATCTCATTCTTCAGCCGACCTCGACTTGGGGGGCCACTATTCCAGACTGGGCCAAAACCTCACAAGGCTTGGGCCTGGCCCAATTCAGCATCTGAAATGACCCGACACTTGCCCCACTATCAAGCATCTGCATCCAACGGTCAGGATCCAAACGCTTGAATCTGACACTTCAGGTACGACACTTCTATCTATAAATAGAGGTACAACCCTCCGTTTCCAGGTAAGTTTTCATTATCTTCTCATTCCTTGCATACCTCTTCTCTTATACTTACTGACTTGAGCGCCGGAGTGTTTGCAGGTACCCCCCACCAGACGTGCACATGCACCTACCTCGAGCCATCCGAGGTCAATCTTCAACCATCCGAAGTCCATCTTCAAATCTTCAGAAGCACCTCAACTTGTACCCCGGGATCAGTTGCATCCGAAGTCCAGGTACGAACAAAATGTGTCTCAACCTTGGTCTCAACGATGTATTACAACTATTTGGCTTCCAAACTTCATCACTCAAAGGTCTTTCAAACTTTCTGCATTCACAACCTGATAGTAAAGAAGCTGAGTCTTGTAATACGTAACTCACAAACTTGATGCAATCAACTTGAGTCAAACAGATATGTTTCATTCTTATGCATATATACAATCCCTAATTAAAACAAAATCTGAAGCAAATTGGGAGCTCCATGAGATTTATATGCTGGTGGGGCGGTGGAAATGGGGGAAGTGAGGGGAAGATGAATTGGGGAGATGAGCAAAATCCTAAAAAAAATAATAAAACAAAAAGTCATGAATAGCCAAATAGTGCCACATCATTAAAAATGCCACCTAGGTGACGCCACGTCAGCATTACTTTTGCCCGTTCAACACCATTTAACGTCAGGGAATAATAATGAAAACGGAAAAATAAGATAGGGACCAAAACGCCTATTTCTTTAATGTAGGGACTAAACTTAGAAGAACCCAATTTTGTAGGGACTAAAAACATATTTTACCCTTGATTATATTAGTCTATTTAATTTGAATTTGTTCTTATATTTTTGTGAATATGTTGATTTTCTTACTGCTATTTAATTTGTTTTAAGGAACTTGTTAGTGTTCTTTAATTTGTGTTAGATCCAGTGCAATACAAGTTGTGAAATTATTAAAGTCTTACTTTTATTATATTTGTAGCAATGTGTGGTTGAAAAATATCGCACCCCTTCGCCCGGGGTCCTAGAAGTATGTAGAGAATGGCGGCGCCATGCGTCCACTTGGGGAGAATCGTAATTATGATCAATCAAATGCAGTATGCTAGCGAACATGAAAGAAATATGAGAACATGTAAACACAAATAAAGTATTCTCTGCAAAAATAAATATTTTTTTTGAGTTCATCTCTACAAACTTACAATGGGCTATGATTTTGAAAGTTCGGGTCTATAAAAACAATAAGTCGGTTAACTATCATGTATATTCTTCTATTTGGCTTGGCTTTAAATCTTCTATCTCTGTGATTCTCTAGCACTCAACTTGGAAGCTTGGAAATAGTGTTAGAATAAATTTTTCGACTAACTCTTGGCTATTGAGGCCTATTGCAGATATCATTGGTATACCTTCAACTTTGCACAAAGACCTTAAAGCTACTCTTAATAATTTTATAGTAAATGGTAGATGATCTATCCGTACAGATTTCATTAATCACTTCCCCCAAATTTACTCTGAAATTCAGAAAATAGTTATTCCCAGTATTGCGGTGGAGGATCAATTGATGTGTGATTGCTCTAATTCAGGAGATTTGACCTTCAAGGATTCTTTTCTTTTCCTCGTTCCTGCTAGGCAAGTATTTCCCTGGACCAAGACAGTTTGAAAGAATTTTATTGCACCTTCAAAATCATTTATTATTTGGAGGGCTATTCATAATAAAATGCCGACAGATGACCAACTCTGGATCAGAGGTTGCACTGTTGTTTCTATGTGTAGCCTATGTGGTAGTGATTTAGAGACTTCTCACCACCTGTTCCTTGTCTGCCCTTTTGCCAAATATATTTGGAATTGGCTCGCAGGAATCCTTAGCCTCCATCTCGACACTTCTTTTCAGAGCATTCTATCCTCGACTTCTTATGGTTGAAGTCCTCAATTGAGTGATATTGTCTCTGTTGCGATTGTAAACGTTTTCTGGGTTATTTGGTATTGCAAGAATCATGCTAGATTTGAGAATCAGATGATTCCCTTACATACTGCTATCAATTTAATTATTTCCAATGTGACTTTAGCAGGAAGTGCCGCTAAATCTACAATGTCCTCCTCCGTTGTCGAATTTAGGATTATAAAAGCCTTTACTGTTGGACCCGCCGACCAGAGTTGGAAATTATTGGGGGTCGAAGACTTTCCGGTGTGTACTAAACACGACGGCCTCGGCTTCTTATTTTATGGGGCTGCATCAGAGAGCATGGGGGCTCGGATCCTTTTTAGTGAATTTCAGAAGGACGTCTTACGTTTTCTTCACCTAGCCCCCTCACAATTGTTGCCGAATAGCTGGGGATTCATGCGTGGCTTTGAGCTGGTCATGGAGCACCTCGGGAGGGAACCTTCTGCTAAAGTCTTCTTCTGTCTCTTCAACGTGTTTCATTCGCCGGAGTCGGGGTTAGGTAAGACGAGACAGGGCCACATCGGCTTCCGTGGCCATTTGGAGCGTTCTTATTTCACGCCGGCCAATGATTCGAATAAAGATTTCAAGTCGGTATTCTTCTTTGTATAAAGATTTCACGCCGGCCAAGCTTGCCAAGGGTAGCACTACCCCTGCCGTTCACAAAAAACAAAAAATAACTGAAAAGAAAAGTGAGGAGAAAGACGACATCATCTTGGAGGAATTCCAAGCTTGTGCAAAGGTTGCCAAGTTCGGTGCAGCCGCTTGCAAGAAGCTGGAAGAGACCATTGCTGAAAAATCTAGTGCCCGTCTCCAAGGTAAGATTTTCGAATTCGAAGCTCTCAATAGATTTATAGATGGCGAGTTGGTTTGCACATCCCAGCAATTGGAAATTCACCGAGATCATGATTTGGTAGAAATATCTGAAGAGAACTGGAGCTTGAAAGCCAAGCTGGAGAAGTTGTCTGACGTGCAGAAAAGAATCAACGAGGCCCATGATAAAGCGTAGAAGCAGGCCAAAAAGATAGAGAAGTTGCCCGAGTTGGAGGCCAACCACAAAAGGGTGAAAGAGGAGCTGGAGAAAGCCAAGGAGGAGAGCAAGGCCGAGGTGCTGTAGAAGGATGAATAGATGAAAAAGCTGAAGGAGGAGCAGGTCGTGCTCAAGAACAAGATCGCCTCCAGGGCCATGGCTGGCATTCAGCGCTGCTTGGACATGGTGGTCTTGCTCAACCCCAAGTTTCGGGTTGATCTGCTGAAACTCAATCACAAGGCAGTGGATGGCCGGATCATAAAGGGAGATCAAATCATCTAAGAGCCGACTTATCTTCTTCCCCGGGTGCCGCGGAGATTGGAGAGCAAGCTGCTTCCAGGAATGAAACCCTCGCTGCTGAGCACAATGCTACTTCCGAGATTAATGACAAGACTGCTGTTGGGGTTGAAGAGGCCAAGTCCTTAGAAAACATAGATTAGATTTCTCCTGCTTTTATTTTCTGAACATTTGTGGTTGGTCTCGGGTATGTCCGGGGCCAACCTTGATTTGCAAAAACAATGGAACCGTCCCTTTTCCGGTTTAATAATTTGCATCTTAATCTATGTTTGCTCATGCTTTGGTTCCCTTTTAAGTGCTTTAACTATTGAAATTTGTCTTGCTTGAATGCCGAGATAGTGTATTAGATAGCCGACACCGCTAGATAGCCGAGGTTGATAACATTAATAATTCACTCCTGATTAAGAATAAGAGTTGAAAAGATTTCCGAGTGGCGAGTTTCTAAGCCGAACTCACAGATGGGAAAGCCGCTGCGGGCCCTCTGAGCACCATAGATGGGAAAGCCTCTATGGGCCTCCCTCTCCATGAGCTTCAAACAGAGGTGGCTGTGGACCTCGGTCTTCGGCCTCTGATGGAGCGTTAACCTCGAAGATCAGAGGAGAGGCAGGTTTGCAAGAAGCGAAATTGGGATACCTTCGTTCTCTGATGGAGCTCATCAGCTTGGGGATTAGAGAGAAGGTTTGCTCGCACGAGGCGAAATTGGGATGAAGTCGCTGTGGACTTCCTTCTTGGACTCTCTGATGGAGCCGTGAGCTCGGAGAGCTGTTGGAGCCGCTGCGGGCTATTCATAACTTGAGATATATATACAAGATCAGAAATCCAGCTGATCGAGATGGAAGTCTGAGCTCAATCATAAGAGATCTGAGCAGAAGTCCGAACTCAAATATAGGACGAAAGTCCGAGAGATAACAGGACGAAGATCCGAGGGAGGATTATGCCCGAGGACCAATGAGCTAAGCCGAGGGAAAGTGACCACCCCATTCTATAGAGTGCCAAAACGTCGGTGGCTCTGACGCTCGGACCATTACATAAGGTAGGGCCATGATAGCCGAGTCACCATGCGGCTAAGGCAGGATGGGGGTTACTTGGAAGGCAGGACACGGCATGAAGGAAGAACGTGGGAACGGTTGAAGTTCAAACGGAGGAGCGAGGCTGGAAAAGCTGGAGCAACAAGCACTCACCCCACTAACCGTGCCAGTGGGGCAGTTACTGCGTCGCGTGGAAGGCCTATGAAGCAATGAGAACCATTGATCTTCGGTCGATCCAACGACAGGCAAATGTTGGCTAGCTTAGTGGCCGATGAGGGGCTGTGTGTATATATAGCATTAGAGTAAATTGTAAAGGACACAGATCAATCAAATCAAACTCTAGGTTTATTTCATTTATCTTCTTTATCGCATTTCCTGCTTTTACTTTATTTTTATGCATTAGCCGTAGTAATCCAACACTCGCGTCCATTCTCACCTTGCATGACCCTTTCTTGAGGAGTCAGGAAACCCATAGTCGAGGAGCAGAGTTCCCTCCTCAGCGCAATTGCTTGAAGAAAAAGGAATCAAAGACTGTCCAAACTTCTGGCCAACACCACGGCTAGGACCTAAGAGTTTGACGACAACAAAAAAATTGGCACGCCCGGTGGGACATGAAAAGGTGAGCAAACGCTTCCGTTTGATTCACCTGGACTGCATTACGGTTGGCGTATGCACTTGCGCTTCGACAGAAACCTAAGTATGGAGCCAGCATCGGCATCGAAGAAGGTAACGGCCACGAAAACGAGAAACAATGAGCCAAAGAGTGTTTCGGAGGCAACTCCTCTCACGGTTAGCGCTGAGTCTAACGACGGTTCCCCACAGCATTGTGAGGAGCCTGTGGGCATGACCACGTCGTTTATCCGGCAGCAAATCGACATGGGGATTCAGGACATCATGTATCAATTGTCCCACTAATTGGCTGACATAGTGAAACCTATGGTGCACAATGAGGTGCAACAGGCCAAAGAAGTGGAACATAGACGTGCTGCGCAAGCCAGTAGCACCATAAACTATGTTGTCTCCGGCCAATCACAGGTAGGACAACCTTCTTCTCTGGGAGGACCGCATCAGGCCCCGCCATACACCATCCTTGCTGGACCTCAGCAGGCATCTTCCTATAATCCTATCGAAAGCATGCATCAGTGTCCACCTAGTGGGAGCATGATTGGGACTCAGCAGGCATACTCTCATCAGGTAATTCCTAACCGTACGATTCCTCAGCCAAGTATTTTTGCCACTGCCAACACTAGGGGACCATTTTTGGCGAATGGCACTAACACGACTTCTCTTCAGTTGGGACCATCCTATGTATGTTCTACCACAGCTAACTATCCAGCTTACGCAGGGGGGCAAGCCTTCGCCCCGGAATCTCGGATTGGCAGAAACGGTGGGTTTTGCCTAACTCAGCAGCAATGGGTCCAGCACCCACCTGGCTCAGCAAGTCTACCTCCTAGTCAGCCGTACCTCGGTGCACCCAATACCTACCCGGTGAGTTCGTATATACAGACACAGATGAATGTCACCCCGGTGAAGCAGCCATGGAATCAAGTTCCACCTCTCCGAGGCGCGCAGGTACCAGTACCAGGAACTGGCCTTGCTAACCTGGCCCAAGTAGTACCTGGACAGCCATGGACAGATGCTCCACCTCAGGTACCACCGCAGTCAGGGGTGCAGGGTCCCCCAGACACACTGTGGCCCCCAACGCCTCTCCACCCGGATCATCGGGGCCCCAACTCTTGGACCATAATCTCATTGCTGACACCATTAAGAAATTCTTTGGTGTGCAGTTGAAACCGCTCGATCGTCCAGTGTACAGGAAGCCTTACCCCGAATGGGTGGACCGTTTGGTACCTCTGCCCAAAGGATTCAAAACCCCCGATTTTGTTACGTTTTTCGGGGACGATGGCAAGTCTACTATGGAGCACATCGGCCGATTCACGGCCCAATGTTGGGAAGGAAACCTGAATGAGTATATCAAGTTGCAGTTGTTCCCTATGTCTTTGACAGGGGCGTCCGTCTCGTAGGTAAAGGTAAAGAAAAAGATGAGGAAAGGGTTGAATATTCCTTTGACATCTCCAAGGCTGACCAAATCTTTGACTACCTCCTCAAGGACAAGTAGATCAAGCTCCTTGACAACCATAAGATCCCCCCGCCTGAGGAAATAAAGGGGAAGAAATACTGCAAGTGGCTTAACTCCTTTAATCACGCCACTTCGAATTGTAAAATGGCTGACAAAGGGGCCTCGGAGATGATTGTCGACATCGACCCATTCCCCAACATGAACGTCAACATGGTCTCCTTCTCAGAGAGTGTTCGAGGGAAAGGGAAGAAGAAGTACGTGTGTGTCCCGAAGGGAGATGTTTCCCCAGACCAAGAATCATCCGTGTTCAGCCGTTTAGGCTCACCCCCGCGGGGATCCACAATTGCAGAACGAAAGGCCCTATTATAAGAAAAATTACAGATAGGGGCGCCGAGTCAGCCTCAGAAACCATAGAAGAAACTTCCTAAGCCAGGGAGGCTTGTTCACGAGCTTAGGGAGTTGTATTTGTCCAAGCTCAACCCCGACAGGCATGTGCCTAAAATAAGGGACCTGAGGGAAAGACTCCAAGCTATCCCGCATGGGAGGTAAGGTAGTCCTGCTAATTGTTTCATTGAGCAGGCCACCCTGCCAGCCCAGGCAGGATCAATGGCTGGCTCAGGCAGGATCAACGGCTGGCTCCGGCAGAGGTACCGCGGGATCAATGGCTGGCTCAGGCGGCCGTTGAGATGCCAGCCCCCAAAGTGGCCTCCCGATCTTGTTCGCAGAAAAAGAGGCTACAGAGGGCTAGGGCGTTCAGCAGGATGAAAGAGACCCTCCAGATGCTCACCTCCACTAGAGATGGGAATACCCAGACCATCCCCACAACAGCCGTTGCGACAGCGTTGGAACAGGCTTTCCCAAAGCCAGTGAAGGACACAGTCTCCGAGTAGTCTCCCGAAGTAGCGGCCCCAGAGCCACCTGTTGATCACGAAGGAGGGGACCAGACGATGGTAGGCATGGTGAAGGCGCCTCACAGCCCCCTCACGAAGGCGGTGATAGAATGCCTCTACGGGCCTCATAGTCCAAAGCGATCCCAACCAGCAACTGAACCCTAGGCTGGGGATGCAATGACCGAACAGGAATTACAAGAAGACGACCTCCTAGGGGAAGAAGAGGAACATCCTTCCAGTCCTAGAGACTTCGACGGAAATTCCATCACAGAATCAATTCTAGATGACTTGATGGATGAATCCGTTGGAGAATTCTATGCGGACATTGAAATGGTGGGTCTCCTTCCACTGGAGTTCAAGGGGACTAGGGACCAGTCGAGGACCCTCGAGGGAGACGTCTTTGTCGAGGAGGTTGAATGGGCCGCCTTGACGGAAGCCGAGGGACCCATTACAGAAGGCATGTTGTTTGAGAAGCCAACGACAGATATGACCAGACACTTGAAGCCATTGTTCATCAAAGCCCACCTCAATGGGAAGTTGTTCAATAGGGTCTTCATGGATGGCAGGGCTGTGTTGAATATCATGCCACTGTCGACTATGAAAAGGCTAGGAAAGAACGCCATGACCATGACCAGTTTCATGGGCCGCCCCTCTCACGCATTAGGAGTACTAGTGGCCGATGTGACGGTTGGGTCGAAGAAAACTCGGTCGGCATTCTTCGTCATTGAGGGAAGGCCCTCATACACGGTGCTCCTGGGGAGGGATTGGATCCACAACAGTGAATGTGTCCCCTCTACCTTGCACCAGAAGTTTATGATATGGGTAGAGGATAAGGTGGAGATAGTGGAATCAGATCCCAATCCTTTCCCAGCGGAAATAAAGATGTTTGAAGCCGTATTCTACTCACCCTACCTGCGCCCGATCTCCATACCGGGAGACTACGAAGAAGGTGGTATTGAGTCATGCGACTCGACCAAAAAGGGTTTTGAATTCAAAATGGTGGTCGATCCACGGCGTGACAACGAGAATGATGATTAGTTCTGTTCCGGAAGTACAGAGCCTGCTGGATCGACTGCGCCTATTTCAGATAGAATCCAGCATTGAAGAGGCCATGTTTGGGGCTATACACGAAGGAGACGAGGACTCGGAGGGGGCTCCGGATGACCTTGGAGACGAGCCGTCGGCCGAACCCCCCTACCTAGAGCCTATACAGAGAAAGATGCCTACCTTCGAGGCTCAGGACCCACTAGTCGAAGTAAACTTCGGAACGAAGAGTGAGCCCAGAATGACAAAAATTAGCAGCAAATTACAGCCGCATCAACACGACCAGATGGTAGCCTTGATTCGGGATTATCGTGACTGCTTTGCATGGTACTACCATGAGATGACAAGCGTTGATAGAGCCTTGGTGGAGCATAGGTTACCCATCAAGGACTACCAGGTACGAATAATGGCTGTCTAATATAGTCCTTGTGATCAAAAAGAATGGCCAGGTCAGGGTCTGTATTGACTATAGAGACCTGAACTTGGCCACTCCAAAAGATGAGTACGGTATGCCAATGGCCGATATGCTTGTCGATGCCGCGACAAACAATGCCATCTTAACTATTATTGACGGCTATTCTGGTTACAACCAGATTTATGTGGCCGAGGCTGACACTCATAAGACTGCCTTCAGGTGTCCAGGCGCCCTAGGCATCTATGAGTGGCTCGTAATGCCTTTTGGCCTCAAGAATGCTGGGGCGGCGTACCAACGAGCAATGAATGCCATCTTCCATGACCTTATTGGCAAAAACATGGAAGTATACATTGATGATGTGGTGGTCAAGTCTAAGAGTTTCGAAGCCCACCTGGGTGACCTCTAACAAGCTCTGGAGCGGATGCGACTCCTCAATCTTAAGATGAACCCCACTAAATGTGCTTTCGGCGTATCTGCAGGCAACTTCCTGGGATTCCTGGTGCATAACCAGGGCATTGAAGTGGACAAGAACAAAGCCCGAGCCATCCTAGAGGCAAGGACCCCTAAGATGAAAAAAGAGCTGCAGAGTCTGTTGGGCAAAATCAACTTCCTAAGAAGATTCATCGCCAACTCGGCAGGAAAGCTCAAAGCCTTCTCGCCGTTGCTACGAATGAAGAAAGACAAGGTAATGATCTGGGGAACCAAGCAACAAGAGGCCTTCGATCAAATCAAGGTCGCCTAGACTAGATACTCGCCCATTGAGAAACTTTGTTTGTCATTGTTTACTGCTTGTACTAAACTTGAATACTATCTCCTACCTAAGGAAGTTTTAGTTGTGTGCAAAGTTGACATTATTCGATATCTGCTTAATAGGTCTGTCTTGCATGGAAGACTCATTCAGTGGGCCATTAAGTTGAACGCGTTTGCTTTCTTACCGCTCAAAGCTGTAAAAGGCAGGCCCTAGCAGACTTCTTGGCCCAGTATCCATGTGTAGAAACACCTGATGCTTCAGCCGAAGCTATCAGCTACCTAGGCCTTAAACCCTGGGTTCTCATGTTCGACGGGTCTAGCACTCGGACAGGGGCCGGAGTAGCTATAGTCGTCACCAGCCCTTGTGGCCAAACATGGAAGTTCATGTGTCGGATAGGGGACCAAGCCTCCAATAATCAGGCCGAATATGAGGCCTTGATCATGGGACTTGACATCTTGGCCGGCATGAAGTCTCACTATGTAGAGATAAGGGGGACTCCCAGCTGGTGATCAAAAAAATCACTAGGGAATATAAGTGTTACAATGCTAAACTCAAAGAGCTGAGGGCCTCGGCGCACAACTTGCTAAAGTTGTTTGCCGACGTCATCCTGTACGTCCCCAGGAATAAGAACCAGCAAGCGAACGACTTGGCCCAGCAAGCCTCGGGGTACAAGGAGCGGGTAGTCGAAGTCCTACAACAAAGTACTATGACTCTCACCCAGGAGGATCCGCCTGGATCGAGGTGTTGACGAGGTAACTCCGTAGCCCGACGGCTGACACCGACTTTAAGGTCAAACAAGGGGCATTGAAGTATATCTTGAAAGGGGATGACCTGTATAAGAGAAGTACCAATGATGGATGCTTATATGGTAATGGGACAGATCCATGCAGGAGTTTGTGGTGCCCATAAGTCCGGCCTCATCATGAAGTGGCTCATCTAACGGCAAGGGTACTATTGGCCGACGATAACGGCCGATTGCTTCCAGTTTGCTAAGGGATGCGAGGCTTGTCAACTGCACGGGCCAATTCAAAGGGTGCCGGCGGACGAACTCCATCCTATTGTCAAACCATGGCCGTTCAGAGGATGGGTCATTCACTTAATCAGTAAGATATACTCTCCGAGTTCAAAAGGGCACAACTTCATTATCGTAGCCACCGATTACTTCACCAAGTGGGTGGAAGCCATGCCATTGGGAAATGCTGATCGCGGTGATCAGATTTATAGAGAACCAGATCATCTTCAGGTAGGAAATCCCCGAAACCATCACGGCCGATCAGGGCACCATTTTCACCGGAGAAATAGTGGTGGCCTTCACCCAGGAGTACAACATTAAGATGAGGCATTCGTCCCCTTATTATGCCTAAGCTAATGGACAAGCGAAATCCACCAATAATATTATCATTGAACTCATCAAAAAGAACATAGAGGACAAACCCCGGCGGTGGCATGAGACCCTCAATGAGGTCCTGTGGGCTATGAGGAATTCAATGTCTACGGCCACGGGAGTGACTCCGTATCGTGTGGTTTACGGGCAGTATGCCATGCTACCACTGGAGATTAGTGTATCCTAGTTGAGAGTATTACGACAACACTCCCTTAGTATGGATGAGTATCAGCAAGCCATGTTGATGGAGATGGACTCGGTGGATGACGACAGATTGGATGCCCTCAGGAGAATAGAAATGAATAAAGCTAAGGCGGCCCGAGCCTGCAACAAACACTTAAACTGAAGCAGTTTGTTGAAGGAGACCTTGTGTGGAAGGCCATTTTGCCACTAGGGAGGAAAGATGGATGTAACATATAGGATATTGTCAGATCGGCTCGCCACACACCGACGGCATGGTATTAACAGAATAAAATCACACATCATCAGCTTAAAAAAAAAACCCTTCTAAATAGACACTAGACTGCCCGCTGGAGAAAGAGGTGCTGAGACACTACAAGGATAATTGGATTTACTGGCCATGCCTTTCCGGCGGATTTTAATCCGTCGGAAAGTTTCCGGCGGATTTTAGAGGTTTCCGGCGGATTTAGTCCCACGAAAATTTTCCGGCGGATTCTATCGAATTTCCGGCGGATTTTTATTCCCCAGTAACTTTTCGGCGGATTTATACTAATTTCCGGCGGATTTATTCACCAAAAAAAAATTATTAAAAAAAAATAAAAAAAATCCGCCGGTACCGTCATTTCCGGCGGATTTACGAAAAAAGCGGGAAAATTAAATTTCGAAATCCGCCGGAAATTACATAGGATCCGCCGGAAACTCCATGACCAATTGGATCCGCCGGAAATGCGTATTTGCGGGGGATCCGGATCCGCCGGAAATCCCAAATCCGCCGGTAATACGTATTTGCGGCGGATTTTAACTTTTTGACCAAAATTCGCCGGAAATACCACTAAATCCGCCGGAAATACTTCTACCAATAGGATCCGCCGGAAATCCACCTTTGTGGGGGATCCTAATCCGCCGGAAAAACCACAAAATCCGCCGGAAATACCACGACCAATAGAATCCGCCGGAAACCCGAATTTTTGTGGGATCCAAATCCGCCGGAAACGATAAAATCCGCCGGTAATACAATTTTCGGCGGATTTCAAATTTCTATATATATTCACATCTTCACTTCACAACTTCTTCACATCTTCACTTCACAACTTCTTCACTTCTTCAAATCCGAAATTTCTCTCTACAAAATCTCTTGCTCTCTGACACATTTCTTCAATATAAGGTATCTTTATAACATGATGATTTAATAGTTTTAGTTTATGTATTGTTTAGTTACTAACTGTGGTGTTGTTTGTTTAGGAGTTGTTTGGGTTTGGTTCGTTGTCTATTTTGTTCGAAGGAGGGTGGGATTAGCATCAAGCCAGAGTCTTCTCTTCACTTCAGGTTAGTTATCGAAGTTAAAAGTCGTTATATATGATGTTATTTGTTATAATATATTAGTTATATATTAATTAATATTAGTTAGCAAATACGAAATAATATATTTGTTAATTTATTTTTAATTTTGAATTTTTATAATAATTTTAAATAAATAAATAAATACGAAAAAAATTAAATTTAATGTATTTATTAATTTAGTTTTTAATTTCTGTTTATATTTTTAATTTATGTTATTATTTTAAATTTTTTTAATTCAAAAAAATAAAACTAATTTTTAATTTATTTGAATATTTTCTTTTATATAAATGCGAACTAAAAATAAAAACGAAATAAAAACAAAATTAATTTTTAATTACTGTTATTATTTTTTGTATAAATGCGAATTATTATTAATTTCGGTTTTTAATTAATTTTTAGATAAATAGGAAATATATGTATTATTCACTTAATATATCAATACAACATATATTTGAAAAGAAATATTTGATTGTTTATTTCATTTTTAATTCTATAATTACATGTAGTAAAAGTGTTATTTATGTTGTTAGTTAAAATGGGTAATATATATGTATTAATAGATCAGTAATGTAATAGAGTTATAAATATATCTATTATTTACTAATAGAGTTATTAATAATATATAATAAAAAAAATAACATGTATTTTAATTATTGTTATTAGAAAAAGTACAGTACTTTGGGAAAAATCTATTAATTTATTTTTTGTTTACATTGTTAGTGTATGTAAATATGTGTATGGGTATATATATATGTGCATGTATATGTAATAAATATATAGGTAGATATATAACGTTAATTTTTATTGAACTATAGTACGTATTTCCCGAAATCATGGATCGTAGTTGGATGTATGACCGGTTGTTTCCTGGAAGAGCTGGTTTAAAGAGGCGTTTTGTAGAAGGAGTAGAAGAGTTTATTTTTTGTGCTAAGCAGCATGAAGAATTTGCGCGACAAGGCGGAATTAGATGTCCGTGCTTGAAATGTTCATTTCAATTTATAAAAAATGATGATGAAGTCAGACTTGATTTGTACAATAATGGGTTTAGGCCAAATTATTTTATATGGAGTCGTCACGGAGAAGTAGCACCAGGGGTTGTTCGTGCAGTTGATGTTCCGGTTGAAGTACTAGCTCCCACAACAAGTAATTATCCAGCGACTACGACGTCTGGAGGCGAAATTATTCGACCGTTAGAAGTTTATCAGGGAATGATATCTGATGCGGTTGGAGTAAATTTGGATTTTGAAGAGCCAGAATATGATGCTGAAGAAGTTCCAAATGAGGAAGCTCAAAGATTTTACATGTATTTGAGTGAGACAAATAATCCATTATTTGAAGGATCTAAAGACTCTAAATTATCAATGTGTGTTCGGTTGTTGGGTCTTAAGTCTCAGTTTAATGTTGCTGAGTTGTGCATGGAATATATGACCAAAATGATGTTGGATGCAACTCCCGTTAGAGGACTTTTGCCGCAGAGTTATTATGATGCTAAAAGATTGGTATCGAAGCTTGGCTTGAAATCTAAAAGAATTGATTGTTGTGTCTCCGGTTGCATGCTCTATTATAACAATGAATTTGGCATAAATGATGGAGAGTTGTTGGAATGCAAGATTTGTGGAGAGCCACGCTATCGTGCTAGTAGGAAAGGGATGAGTAGAGGCAAATTAGTTCCACGAAAAGCAATGTTCTATTTGCCGCTCATACCAAGGCTACAGAGGATGTTTACTTCAATGGAGACCGCGGGTAAAATGACGTGGCACCATCAAAATAGAAACAATTCTGGTGAATTACGTCACCCATCTGACGGTGAGGCTTGGAAGCAGTTTGATCGTGTTCATCCAGATTTTGCCAGTGATCCACGGAATGTTCGGCTTGGTTTATGCTCTGATGGATTCACACCATATATTCAAGCCTCGGCAACACCGTACTCTTGTTGGCCCATTATTGTTACCCCGTACAACCTTCCTCCAGAAATGTGTATGTCTAAACCATACATGTTTTTAAATGCAATTATTCCAGGGCCAAGTAATCCAACAGCTGGTATTGATGTATATTTGCAACCTTTGATTGATGATCTCAAAAGACTGTGGAATGGTGTTTTAACTTATGATGCAGCACGCAAACAAAATTTTGTGATGAGGGCGACTTTGATGTGGACCATTAATGACTTCCCTGCATATGGAATGTTGTCTGGTTGGGGGACACATGGTAAGATGGCATGTCCGATTTGCATGGTTGACACAAAGGCTTTTACTCTTAAATACGGAGGAAAGACTTCGTGGTTTGACTCGCACCGTAGGTTCTTACCTATGGATCACCCTTTTCGAAAGCAGAAGTATGCATTTATCAAGGGAAATGTTGAAACAAAGCCAAGAGGTCGCATTGAGACAAATGATGACACAGTGGAAGATGTGCCATATCAAATGGATGAGATGTCTAATGTAAATGAAGTGATTCATGTTGAACCCATTACTCGTTTATGTGATGAGCCAAACACCGGCGACGAAGTTGATGATGAAGAAGATGCTAATGATGAAGATGCAGCAGAGCACGTTGGTCCATCAAGAATTCACTCATCTGATGATGATGATTTTGAGAATGAATGGGATTCCAATTAGTACTTAATATTTTATGCATGTTTGTTAGTATGGATTTAATTATATGGATATCAATATTAATTTGTGTTTATTAATTTAATAATAATTAGTACAATTTATCTTTTTTGGTGGTATTTAAATTAAAGAAGTCTGCTTTTTCAAAATTTAAATCTATATATATTTCTAGATATATACAGTCATGGCTCACTCAGGATCCGGATCTGATGATGACACATATGTTCCTCCACCTGCCACGGATGTTGGCAGCACTAGTCGTAGGAGGAAGACTTCTACTCGCCTTGGGCGTCGTCAGCAACCCGCTCGTGTTGTTGTTCCTGGTGCCAGATATGTGCCTCGACCTGGGACAGATGGAGCTTCTACTAGTGCACAGGAGCCAGTGATTCCTGAAGGTACCGAGGGCTTAGCCCCAATACATGTTGATGCTAATGGGATACGCACTTATCACATTGACCAGGAGGTGGTGAGGTATACGCCTGATGGTCGTATCATTTTGGAGACTGTTGGTGACTCGTAAGTATAGTATTTATTAATTTATTATTCTTGTCTTCTAATTTTATATAAATTTTGTTTAACAAAATTCATCTCTTTTAATATATATTGTACAGGTTTCTTCCTTCAAAGAAAAGTGCAACTGCAGTCATAACATCAATTAGGGAGAATTTACATAAAGGCTGGAAGAATTGGACGGCAGTGAAAAAAGATAGGGACGCAATTGCGGCGATATTAGGATCATTTTTAGTAAGTTTTAATTCTACAAATCAATTTAATTTTAATTATTTTATTATTGATTAATTTGTTTTTATATAATAATAACAAATTAACATAATTGTATATTTTTAAAATAGGAAAAATGTACGTGGTTGCCGGAGGAGCAACAAGAAGTTGAGAGAGTCTTCCATAAGAGGTGTTCTCATCGCTATTCTAAATTACTGGGGAAGGCACGGTTACACGATGAGAAGCCGCCTTGTATGGGAGATTCAAGTTGGCATGAGCTGAAAGAGTATTGGGCGACACCAGGATTTAAACTTTATTGTGAGAAAGCCAAGAAGAATAGGGCTTCTGATAAAGGTCGCTGCACACACACAGGTGGAAGTGTTAATGCTGCAACCCATCATAGGCGTTTAGTAAATTTCTTACTTTATATATTACTTGATTAATTAATTATTATTTAACAAGTCATTTTCATGTGTATTAATTAATAACACTATCTATATAGGAGGCGATGCATCAAAGGCCAGTTACTTTGCCTGAGTTGTATTGCTACCTTCATGTACGGGAGGACACTGGTGACTTTGTTACTGATCATGCGAGGGAGATTCAGGTAAAACTAATTAATTTTACAATTATATATATATATATATATATATATATATATATATTTATGTTTATCTTTAAATTATCATTATTTTATTAATAGTTATTCATTTATTGGTTGTGTTATTTTTTCAGGAGAACTTTGAGGCGGGGATTAGTGAGTACCGTGACACTCAGGAGCATAGTAGTGAGAACACAGAAGTTGATCATGTGGAGGAGGCTAGAGCGGCTCGTGAAATTTGGGAGAGAGCAGTTGGTCCACGAAAGAGTAATCGCCTAGTAGGATCTGGTGGTATTGGACCGAGTGCTTTCAGAACAAGTGTTATTCCGAGTCTGTCAAGTTCTGGATCAGCTGGGAGTACTGCCATGGTCTCAGTACCCCAGCAGTATCCACCCCAGCAGCAGCAACAGTATCCACCCCAGCCCCAGCAGCAGCAGTATCCACCCCGGCAGCAGCCATACCAGCTGTATCCACCCCAGCAGGTTCAGCACTCGCAGCAGCAATACAACTCAAGTATCGATTTGAATAATATCGATCATATTAGTGCTTATCTTGCATCTGATGACGCCACAGGTGGCACCTATTATAATCATAACGATGATTCAGACCAGCCCCCACCCCAGTAGCTTTCACTTGTGTTATTTTGTTGTTTAGATATTTAAGTTTTAATTTGTATTATTGGTTATGAATATTAGTTTGCGTACTTTGTTAGGATCTTTTAGTTTCACTTGTTTGAATAATATATCGTTTTAAGACCGGGTATTGATTTTGAATCGTATTTTTAATTTATTATTTTAATTTAATTATTAATTTTTATTTTACAATCAAAATAAAGTTTCATAATATTTTTAATTTAATGTAATAAATAATGTTATTAAATATATTACTAAATATATTTAATATTTTTATTAATCAATTTTATTAATAAAAAATATATTATTAAATATACTATATTTAATTTATTAATAAATTCGTATATTTAATATTTTTATTAATAATTTTTTAAAAAATATATTATATTAAATCAATAATATTTATTTATTAAATAGATTTCCGGTTTTTTTTTAAAAAAAAAATTGAAATATTTCCGGTAGATTTAAATATATTT
Source organism: Astragalus glycyphyllos (assembly GCA_963573325.1). Taxonomy (NCBI): domain Eukaryota; kingdom Viridiplantae; phylum Streptophyta; class Magnoliopsida; order Fabales; family Fabaceae; genus Astragalus; species Astragalus glycyphyllos. Next base: position 50,695,780 of record OY754312.1, on the reverse strand, counting down.
CGGGCGAATTTTTTATTTTTTAAAAAAAAAAGTTAATTTCAAGCGGATTTATTTATTTTCCGGCGGATTTTTTTTAAAAAAAATAAAATTAATTTCCGGCGGATTTATTTAATTTTCCGGCGGATTTCTTTACTTTTTAAAAAAAAATTAATTTTCGGGGGATTTTTTTTTTTTAAAAAAAAGTTAATTTCCGGCGGACTTCTTTATTATTTTTTTTTTTAAAAAAATTTTCCGGCGGATTTTAAGGACTTTCCGGCGGATTTTTTTATTTTTTAAAAAAAAAAAAAACCTTTTTCCGGCGGATTTTTTCATTTTTTTTTAAAAAAAAAAACTTTTTCCGGCAGAAAACGTTTGCTACCACGGTTTTACCGGCGGATAAAATCCGCCGAAAAGTCCAAATTTCCGGCGGATTTTGGTCATTTCCGGCGGATTTTGGGCGCCGGAAAAACCAATTTTTCTTGTAGTGAGATTCTCCCCAGACCGCCGAGAAACCAAGTGAGACGGCTATTCATGGACAAACCTTGAAATACAACATGAAGGTCAGGCCGGTAAAGGATTCTCTCTTGAAAAGGTCGGAGGCACCGTCATTTCCTTGCGCCCATCAAAAAGATGCGAAGACACTTTAACCATCGGAGTGGTTCGCTGGTAGCATTGGCCGATTCCCTCGCTCTCTGCCATCGTAACCCAACACGGGGGGATGGGCAGATCACTGGAGACACCAGTGGTAAGCATCAGTGCACCTGAACCCTCGCAAACCCGGGAGATGGCCGTTAAAACGATCTCCCTCCCAGCAGCAGCAACTAAAACATCCCCGAAGATGGTTTTAGGGGGGTGAACTTCCGGGGAATAACGGGAAATCCAAGGTAGTACCATCACCACCACGGTCATGGCCCAAAATTTGTAAGTGGGGGGAGGAAAGCATGTCAGACGGTGGAGGAAACAACATCAGAGCGGAAAGAGGTTTAGTCCACGAGAAAGGGGTAATAAAAGCATGAAAGAAGGATTGGTTTGAGGAAAAAAGGGAGGCAGGTGAGCCGAAGGCAAGGAGTTTTGAAGTGATAGATAATCGTTCAGGGATATTTATAGCCTCACGAGAGAACTCAACCGGCGTCGCTTTGAAAAACGTCACGCAGCCGCTTTGATTCGTGCGAGGCGCCAAGTGTCACGTAGAAGCGGTTACGTCCCCTCTAGCCGTCACTTCAAGATGGGGGTTATGCGGGATTATGCCCAAGGACCAATGAGCTAAGCCGAGGGAAAGTGACCACCCCATTCTATAGAGTGCCAAAACCTCGGTGGCTCGAACGCTCGGACGATTACATAAGGTAGGGCCAGGATAGCCGAGTCACCATGCGGCTAAGGCAAGATGAGGGTTACTTGGAAGGCAGGACACGGTACGAAGGAAGAACGTGGGAACGGTTGAAGTTCAAACGGAGGAGCGAGGTCGGAAAACCAGGAGAAACAAGCACTCACCCCACTAATCGTGCCAGTGGGGATCGTGGGCAGTTACTGCGTCGCGTGGAAGGCCTATGAAGCAATGAGAACCGTTGATCTTAGATCGATCCAATGGCAGGAAAATGTTGGGTAGCTTAGCGGCTGACAAGGGCCTGTGTATATTTATAGCATTAGAGTAAATTGTAAAGGACACACATCAATCAAATCAAACTCTACGTTTATTTCATTTATCTTCTTTATCGCATTTCCTGCTTTTACTTTATTTTTATGCATTAGCCGTAGTAATCCAACACTCGCGTCCCATCTCACCTTCTCTGACCCTTTCTTGAGGAGTCAAGAAACCCATAGTCGAGGAGCAGAGTTCCTCCTCGGCGCAATTGCTTGAAGAAAAAGGAATCAAAGAATGTCCAAACCTCTGGCCGACACCACAGCTAGGACCTAAGAGTTTGACGACAACAAGGATAAAGGTACGAGATAATAGGACAAAGATCCGAGATATAGGACGAAGATCCGAGATATAGGACAAACCAGACCTAATGGAAACCGAGAAAATAATAAACGAAGTAGTGACCGGGGAAGCCGCGACTTACCTTGGCATGGAGGGTCAAGTCGGATGGTAGTCTGAGGCCGTCTCTGCCGAGAAGAATCGGTGGAACAACAGAGAGAGCTCGAAAGGTAGAGATTTGAGAAAGTTCGGAAGCAAGTGATTATTCTCCCACTATGGTCTCCATTGTTCGGTACCTGGACTTCAGATGCAGCTGAGCCCGGGGTACTAGTTGAAGTGCTTCTGAGGATTTGAAGATGGACTTCGGATGGTTGAAGATTGGCCTCGGATGGCTTGAGGTAGGCGCAAGCGCACGTCTGGTGGGGGGTACCTGCAAACACTCTGACACTCAAGTCAGTAAGTATAAGAGAAGAGATATGCAGGGAATGAGAACATCATGAAAGCGTACCTGGAAATGGAGGGCTGTACCTCTATTTATAGACAGAAGTGCCGTACCTGAAGTGTCAGATTCGGGTGTTTGGATCCTGACCGTTGGATGCGGATGCTTGATAGTGGGGCGAGTGTCGGGTCATTTCAGATGCGGAATTGAGCCAGGCCCAAACCTTGTGATGTTTTGGCCCAGTCCGGAACACATTTGAAGATACTTGTCAGGAAAGGGCCAGTTATTCAACATATTTTTGTGACGGGAAACATGATGGGTAGCATAGCTTTCAGACGCTTTGATGATTGTTTTGGTTTGAGCTCCATCAAGCTCTATATTGCTAAGTTCATCTCAACCTTGCTCTTTGTTTTTTCCGGTGTTGGTTAAACCATAGCCTATGGTTAGTTTTTCTTTTTTGCTGGACAAATGAACCCCAAGACTTCCAGCAATACAATGTTGATGTTACCATTGTAAGATATGTCAATACAAAAAATTAATAACTAAAGCCCCATTCGGGGTGGTTTTCTGTTTTCTTTTTTGAAATTTTCAAAAATAAAAACTAGTTTCTGTTTTGAGTTTTGTTCGGTACCTAGGCTCCCGATACGGGTGAACCCGGGATACGAGATTGAATAGTTATGCTTCTGAGAGTTGAAGACTGAGCTCAAGACGTTTGAGGTAGTTTGCATGTCCACGTCGGGTGGGGGGTACTTGCAAAACACTCCGACTCCCAAGTCAGTAAGAGAAAGAAGGAGAGATAAGCGAAAGAAAATGATGTGAATGAATAGATGTTACCGTGGTTGGAGGGCGGAACCTCTATTTATAGGCAAGACGTCGTACCTGAAACGTCGGATGCGGGTGCATGGTTCCTGACCACTGGATGTGGGTACAACGGATCTGAGTTCATGCTAGATTACCTGGAGTACGGGAATGGGCCAGGCCCAAGTCATATAAGGTTTGGCCCAAGTCGGGGATGAGAGAAGTATGAAGTCGGCCCCGGCTTGATTCGACCGTTGCTTCGAGGTAGTGATTGCCACGTGTCATCCACAGAGAGGGGAACAGGCATGCGTTGTTTGGTGAGATCGAGGGTGCCTTATGGTGCAGCATTGAAAAGACGCATTGAGGTGACGTGATGCTTCGCATCTCGCCCTTATATAAGGCGAGTTGAGGGTTCATTTGTTCACTTTTAGATTTTCTGAGAGATTGAGCTCTGCAAACTGAGATTCTTCCGACCACCGTCCGAGATCAACGCCGCCGTTTACCGCCGACGATTTCTCGGCCTTAGCCTAGACGAGATCAAAATTCAAGCCGATATCAGAAAGTACCTGCATAGAGGTTAGTATTCCTTCTTGCGTGGTTTAAATGCTTTGTTATAATATGTTTTTCGACCGCGACGGACGTTGTAGGAAGTGAACCGGCCTCAGGGTATCTGAGGCCGAGTTCAGTACCGCTTTAGCCTTAAGCATTAGGTAGATAAATAGGTTTAGATGGTTAGAATTAGATAGTGATAGTGTCGTCCTCCCCTTGCAGATAATGGTCTGATCCAAGAGTGAGGAAACGAAGCCCTTTATACCCCCTAGTAAACCGATCATAAGGAGGTCGGCTACTGGAGACACAATACCGGCCCCCAGGGGAACTCCGTCTCTGCTTTCCTCCACTTATGTAGACTCTCCTGCAATCTCGGGCGCCTCGGCTAGGGAATTTGTCAGGAAGGCCTCAGAAGGTACAGTCGAAGAGAACGCCGTAGAAGAAAATGCCGAAGTCGGTTCCCAAGCTCTGGATCCTGAGGTCGTTGTGGAGGAAGATGAGAAAACGGTTGAAGAAGCATATGACTGGGTGTCTAAGAGGATTTGTCAAATCTGCCCAAAGTTGAAGCCGGACAAACCAGTGTCGTACTACGAACGTTTCATTGTTGCTCCAACCGACCAGAGATGGAAGCTGATGGCGGCAGATGGCATGTCGGTGTGCATTGAGCATGATGGAATGGAGTTTTTCTTCTATGGAGCCTTGCTGGAGACCATGGGAGTTCGAATTCCGTTGAGCAAATTCCAGAAGGACGTGCTCGATTACCTGCACGTGGCCCCTTCCCATCTGCACCCAAATGGCTAGGGATTTATGCGCGGGTTCGAGCAGGTTATGGAGCACCTCAAGAGGATCCCTTCAGCAAAGGTCTTCTTCTGCTTCTTCAACGTATTCCACTCGGTGGAGCCTGGTTCAGGTGGCAGGAGAGAAGGGCATGTCGGCTTGCGGGGTAAGACAAAGAGGTCGTACTTTGCTCCAGCAAATGATTCTAACAAGGATTTCAAACTGAATTTCTACTTTGTCAAGGCTTCAAACAACACAGCCAAGCGTTCCATTGCTGATTATGAGGGGAAGGAGCTGACTAAGGTGAATTTCTCGTTGTCGTGGAGCCGGGAGCATTTTGTTAGTGACGGGGAAGAGATTGAGACAAAGTCCTACATCGTGAAGCCGAACTTGCTGGCCGGGGAGGACGCTGAGTCGTATAAGATGATTAACAAGTGGGGGAAAGAGCTAGCAAAGAAAGGCTTGAAGTTCCACTACGGCTCTATGATTGATCCGTGGCCGATTCCGAGGCCAAGTTGAAGAGAAACTTCGCCTCCTGTATTTACCTTTAATTTTACCTTTTTGTTGTTGTGTCGGTCTCAGGAATTTTCTAATGTTGATTCTGACCATCTTTCTTGTTTTTCACTCAAAATGGACGACCTTGACGACATCTTCGAGAATGCCAACGTCGACACTTCCATGAAAATAGAGGTGCCCAAGAGGCAACCTGAAAAGAAAACTTCAGAGAAGAAAGGGACAGGTCCGGGATCAGGATCCGGCCGCACACTCGAAAAGGTGGCAAGCAAATCCCAATCTTCTGGGGGCAGCCCAGTTGCTGAAAAACAAAAGTCTCAAGTAACTTCCTCTGTTGCTGTCAAGTCTTCTTTGAAGCCGAGTCCGGCATCGATCAGTAAGGATAGTCACAAGAGAGGCCACGTTGAGGCCGTTAACACTGACCCTACTGCCCTGAAAAGACTAAAACAATGGCAGGAGGAAAGGAGAGCAAAGAAGAAAGGAAAAGAAAAAGCTACCATGGCCGACTTTGAGGCCTGCGCCCGAGTTAGCATAATGGGTGCGGAGGCCTTTAAAGAGTTGGACGAGCTGATTGCGAAAAAAACAACTGCCCACCTTCGAGGTAAGATATCTGTCTTTGAAGCTCACATTAGATACTTAGACGGTGAGTTAATCCGCACTTCCTGCGACTTAAAAACTTACCAAGACTGTAATTTGGTAGCTTATTCCAAAGAGAACTGGAGTCTGAAGGCTGAGCTGAGCAAACTAGCTGATGTTTAGAAAAAGCTTAAGGAAACCAACTCCAATGTCGGGGAGCATGCGAAGAAAATTGCAGAAATCCCAACCCTACAGGCTGACGTTCAAATGCTTCACGAGAAGTTGGATGAAGCCGAGGCCGAGAAGAAGAAAAGTGCTGAGGAGATAGAGAACTTGAAGAAAGATAAAACAAGCCTTACTAACAGGGTCGCCAACAAGGCAGAAGACGGGAAGATTGTTTGCAAAGGTCAGATGTCGTATGATCTGGCCTCAGCCTCTTCCCCGACGGAGAATCAAGTCGGCCCTGAGAGCGAAGTTGTTGAAGGGGTAGAGGACCCAGCTGCTGCCAACCTGAACGCTGCCAGAGCAGAAGGAGAAAAGAATGTGGAGAACATGGATTGATTTTGTTCTTTCTGTTTTGTAATCCTCGTAATGAAGGGGTAGGGGACCCAACTTCTTCACCTTTAATTTCGCCTGTCTTTCTATGAATGCCTATGTCGTCACATGTTTAATTTATTCTGATTGAATACCGAGTTTAGAAAATAGAAGTCCGACACCGAGATGTGGTATGCGGAACCCAACGTAGGTATAATCAGTAGAAATCCGTAGTAACCTTAATGATAGAATTTTGATGATGACGTAATAATGATCCCATGATAAATACAATGATAGCAATCTGGCGTTGAGAAACCGTAGATGGGAAGGCCGCTGTGGCCCCCCTCTCCAATGATTCCTTTTACGGAGGTCGCTGTGGACCCCCACCCTTCTGCCTCTGATGGAGCGCGAAGCTCGTGGACCAGAGGTTGGCTCGCACGAGGCAAAATTGGGATACCTTCGGCCTCTGATGGAGCTCGTCAGCTCGGGGATCAGAGGGAAGGTGGGCTCGCACGGGGCGAAATTGGGAGGAAGTCGCTTTGGACTTCTTAATCCGGACCCTCTGATGGAGCCGGAGCTCGGAGATCAGAGAGCTGTTGGAGCCGCTGTGGGCCATATGCAAGATAACTAGCTAAGAAAGAAATCCGAAGCCAGACTCATGAATGTAAAGTAGAGATCTGATCCGTCAGGTAGATGGTAAGGAGTCCGTTGCCAGATGGGTTCAAGTCGTTCTAGAGGCGAGCTTTGAAAATCCAAGATGAGATGAAGATCCAAGGCAAAGATGAGATTAGACAGGCTCAAGCTATTTTTGAGGCGAGCTATGAAATTCTGAGATAGGGCGAAGTCCCAGGACGGAGATCCGAGATCGGAAGGGCTCAAGTCATTTTCGGAGGCGAGCTGAATCTGCAGATGATGTGAAGCAGCAGTAATGGACTTAATGAGTGGAAGTCAGGGCTTACCTTTGGAGGAAGAAGCACATCGGGAAGAATTTGTATAGTACTGGAGATCTGAAGATAGAGAGTTGATGAAGTCCGAAAGCAAGCTATCCTGCTCCCACTGTGGTCGCAATTGTTCGGTACCTAGGCTCCCGATACGGGTGAACCCGGGGTACGAGATTGAATAGTTATGCTTCCAAGAGCTGAAGATTGAGCTCAGGACGTCCGAGGTGGTTTGCATGTCCACGCCGGGTGGGGGGTACCTGCAAAACACTCCAACGCCCATGTTAGTAAGAGAGAGAAAGAGAGATAAGAGAAAGAGAATGATGTGAATGAATAGATGTTACCGTGGTTGGAGGGGGGAACCTCTATTTATAGGCAAGACGCCGTACCTGAAACGTCGAATGCGGGTGCATGGATCCTGACCATTGGATGTGGGTACCACGGATCTAAGTTCATGCTAGATTACTTTGAGTACGGGAATGCGCCAAGCCCAAGTCATACAAGGTATGGCCCAGTCCGAAACAAGTTTTAAAAATATCAAAAACCAAAACCAAATTATGTTTTCAGTTAAGAAAATTTTTTCAAATATCAAAATCACTTTCAAACATAAACATAAGTGGGGGTTGGCGGTAGTCAAAGTGGTGGTTGACGATGGTGGACGACGGTGTTGGAGTAGTGGTTGACGGTGTCGGAGTAGTGGTTGATGGTGGTCGGAGTGGTGGTTGGTGGTGGTCGGCTGTGGTCGATGGTGGTTAGTGGTGGTTGGCAGTGGTCTGAGTGGTAGTTGGTGGTGGTGACATATATTGATGATCATATGTGGATGAAACAAAAACAGGAACTCACAACCACCCCGAACGACCCCTAAGGTTCTTATAATTTAGTTTTTAATTTATGGATATGCAAAGCATGCAAACCAAAGATTTAAAATCGTTGTGCTTTCTTAGTTGAATACAATATAACTATTCTTTCCTTCTGCAGCTAAGTTGACATCAGATGCAGCTCTTGATCCTGCTGGATTAGCAGTAGTTGTTGTTTGCCATGATGACTTTGCTCTCTTTGTTGCGGTTTCAGTTGGAGCCAACATTTCTGGTGGTAATGTGAATCCAGTTGTTTGGGTTGGCTATTGGAGGCTAAATCACCATCCTCATTGGTACCTTTTAATGGCTATTTGAGGTCATGTGATTTATTTTATCATACAATAAACAAAAATGGGGATTGAGTTTTCAAATCAAATTCTTTCATTCACTTTATAGGGAGTAAAATTTTTTTGAAGTATTTTCTCACACTTAAGACATCATGTTAGTAAAATTTGAAACAGAATCATGTGATCTAATTTATCTTATATATTTTAACCAATTGTTGAATTGTTAAAGTCATAGAGAACTTACAGTGTCTGAGATAACTAGGAAGAGATAGGACCAAGTGTGGCAGCAGAATAGGACCAACAATTGTTGAATTGTTAATTGTTGAAGCTTATATGAGGATATATTTGTAATGTGATTGTTGTAAGTTGAAAATCAAATATATGACCATATTCTGTTTGATTTTTTCTAATCCAGAATGGATATGAAAATCAAATTCTTGAAAGAGACTCGGAAGAGACACTAGGAGAACGAACCAAAAATGAAGACCGAAGTTTCCAACTTAACAGTCAAAAACAAGAGTCTTAAGGAGAAATTCGAAGGGGTTCTTGCAACATAGGAGCAGATGCGTCAGCTTATGAAAACTACTAGTGAGGATGACCGACTAGATGATAATGAGATTTATGATGACTTGGATGCAGAACTTTGACGTGTCTTTTGTTGAATTAGTTTGAAAATTACTAGTGTTATGACACTGTATCGTTGATGTTTTTTTATGAATGAAGACTACTTATGATGGATACTGTTTGTAAATTTTGTTAGCTATATATAATATGTTTGTGTTCCATTTAATTTTTTTAAAAGATTTTGTAGTATGAAAGTATAAAATCCATTACTAGTATTGCTCTATATTAAATTTAATGTGTCAATAATTTGATATTAAAAGTGTCTTTCCAGTAGGATAATGAAGTCAATAAAAGTCACAAAGAAGGGAGGTTGGAATTGTGACCCTTTTTAAATTCACCTGAAAACAAGGAACTTTCTTCACAAGTATAATTTAATATTAAGACAGTGAGTGATTTGTGTTAAGAAGGGTGAGTACAAACAATCACTTTAATATATTTAGTGAGCTAGAAGGATAGGATTTCTCTATCTTTTCAACTATATAATGGAATTGAGAAGGGTCAGAAAATTCTGCCTTCAATACCTAACTATTTTCAAGGTTAAATTGTTAGATTGTTTATAGGAAGTTAGATTAGTGATATTCTTGTAATACATTTAGATGCTACTTATCAAGAACCTTTTTAAGCAGTTATCTGTGTAGTGAAGATGTGAGAAGGGTTGAAAACTGAGTTTTACTTTAAACCATTTATCAACAGAGAAGGGTAGAATACACCTTTCTCAGTTTTCATAAATCTTCTCTTGATGGAGAGTTTTTTCAAGAAGTGTAAAGTAATAGTTTGAAAGATGTAAATAACACAGTGATTTATAGTGGTTCACCCAAAACCCTGGGCTACATCCACTCCTCACTCCCAGTGAGTATTTCCATTATTCTCCAAAATAGCTTACAACTTTTACACCTCCCTAGGTTAAAAGAGATCTTGGTAGTTTTCTCCACACAGCTCTACCTACTGTGACAAACCCTAATAGATTCCTTTTGATCTATTAGATTACTTCTAACACAGAAGCACTCACTTCTCAAGTCCTACAGCAACACATGCCACTTGAGAAGGTTCCCTACAGGTTTACTGTTTAAGTGTTTGGGATTATGGGATTTCTAGAACTTGGTTGATACAAATGGAGTATTCAATAAAAACAACAACACAAGACTTAACACATACTCAGAGATCAAGTGAATCCCTTTAGTTTTGCAACAGCTGAGTATGGATGAGAGAAAACTTTGACACTTGAGAATGTTGGAAGTTAAGAACTCAGTGCACTCTCATGAGGACCAATGGCGACTAGGAGCGTTTATTTATGGATGGAATTATGTATAATATCCTCTAGTCCAAAGATTAGAGTCGTTGGTAAAGGAATATAGTCGTTTATAGCCGTTGGGAGAAGCTGTCTGCATAATACAGCTGTGTTTCTGCTTTTCTGCAAAAGACAGCTGTTTCCAGTTGTCATGACTCTTCTCTGCTTCACTCTTCTCAACTGATGACAGATGTTGAAGATGATGTTTCTCAAGTTGATGCTTCTCAAGTTGATGCTTTAGAAGAAGATACTTGTAGTATAACTTTATGATCTTTCTCATCTTGACTCTTCTCATCATGACTCTTCTGATGGTCATGACTCTTCTCAACTTGACTCTTCTCATCATGACCCTTCTGATGGTCATGATTCTTCTCAACTTGACTTTTCTCATCTGATGCTTCTCATCTCTTTTCTTTTGGTTCTGTCATGTTGCTTCTTTAGATTGATCCTTCTTAGATACACTTCTCATGTTGCCACTGATATAGATGAAGCTTCTCATGGTGATCTTTCTCAAGTTTACCATATGGACTTGATCTTTTGATCTTATCACAAGAAGGTTTCTTCTTTAGGAACATTGTGAACAACTTTATTCTAAGTCTTCTCATATACAATGCTTCTCATAAGCATATACCTTCTTGAGATTTGCTTGGATATTCCTGTTCTTATTTGACACTCAAGAAGAAACATTAGTAGCATATGAAATCAGATAACTTAAGCTTCTCACCATTTAAGGTTTGTTAATCATCAAAACTTAACTAGGGATTTTGCCTCAACAATCTCACCCTTTTTGATGTTTGACAAACACATTTGAGATGGATTAAGTTTCTGATTTTTGTTTTAAAATTTTCTAAGGCAAGTTAAATTTGTACTCCCCCTTAATATGTGCATATAGATTTTGAATGTTTAATACTACACAATTCAGATATCACACATAAGAACATAAGCAAGAACATATTTTTTCATTGAGAAGGTTGACCAACATTAAAGAAGGGGGAATCCAGAGACCCAAATTTGGATGGCATGTCAGAAGGGTGGACTTGGGTGTTGAGGGAAGGGAATACTGGTTGAGGAGAGTCATCTTGGGGAGTTTGGTTAAGGTTCAGAAATTGATTGATGTTTGAGGAGGTGATTGTATTAGAGGATTTGAGAGGGGAAATTACATGCTCTATGTTAATAGCAGCAAGGAGTTGTTCAAGGTTATGTGAGGTTACACGAGAAATTGTTGGATTTGGGTAAGGTTCTGTAGGTGGAGCAGTTGCAATGGGAATAGGTTGTGGTGAGAAAGGTGGGATAGTGTTAGGTAAGGTTGAGATAGGTGAGAAGGATGGAAGAGTGGGCATTTGTTCAATGAACATGGATGGATGAGGGGTTTGTATGATAGGTGAGGAGGCGTTGAACTGATGCTCCCCCTGAGGTGATGCTGGGATTGGTTGGGTCAAAAGTTCAGAGACATTACCAACCAAAATTCCTTGAGCAGAATCAACTTGCTCAGCTTCATCACTTTCACTCTTCTCAGCTTCTGTGTTAATATGTCCTTCATTTACCTCTATTGTAACCTCAATATGTGGTTTCTCAGTGGTCTCAACATTTAGATTGAATGGAGTCATGCCCTCAAGCACCATTGTTCTCTCAAAACCATGCTCACTAGATGAGTTGAGGTTCAATTCTTCAGTTTTTTCTCCAGATTTTTCACCACCAGACATCTTTTCTGTTGTGTTTAACTCTTCTTTATCAACAACAAAATCTAACCTTTGCACCAACATGCTGGTAGCTTCTTGCTAAGCAGGTTTCCACACTCCTCTTGTTTTTCCTCTGGTGTAGACCCTTGTTAAAAGTGCCATTACTTCTTTTGAGGAGGAGTGGTTTGAATCACCCTTCTTGTCTGTGATGGTCCTCTCATCATCAGACATGTCTTGAGGACTCTTCTCAAGATCTATTTGAATCTGCTCCTTTTTAGATTCAATCTTCTCAGCACTTTCTTCTTCAGTATGAACCTTCTCAGACATATTTTCCTTACATTGTTCATCCTGAACCTTCTCAAGGACACTTGTCTCTACTCTTTCACTCTTCTCAAGTTCTGTTTCCTCTTCAGAGCTCTTCTCAGGTGATTTCTCCTTTTCCTGAGGCATTGGATCATTCTTCTTTTTGCTATTTGTCTCCCTTCTAATTACTTCAGCAATTGTTTCCTCTGTTTCCACCTCTGTGGACACACTAGACACTGAGACTGTCTTTTGTTTCTTCTTTTTCCTATCATTCTTCTCTTCTACAGTGGTAATATCTAACCCCATGAGCTTTAAGTTTTTGGCAGTGAATGATTTGCTTCCAATGACACCCTCATCGGTAGATATATCTATCAGAAAGCGATTGAATACTCCAGTGAGAGCCTTGCCATATGGTAGAGAAGTGGAAGCTTTATCTTCCCTGATGGCATTGATCATGTGATGGATCATAAGGAAAGGGAGACTGATGGGTGTTTTGGTATGAGATGATAAAGAATCATGCAGTCACCAGTGGTTACTTTCTCAAAAGATCTAGCCCTAGGTAAGAGAGTATGTGAGCAGATATCGTGGAGAATCCTAACCATGTCTTTAAGATTGGGGACTGATATGGGAGGAGAAATATCTTTGAGAAGAGTGGTCTTAACTTCATCAAGAGAGATTCCCATCAACGCATACCAAGAATCATCATAAACTTGTATTCCTTGATCTGGTATATTGAGTGCTCTTCCTAGTGAGAGGGAGGATACAGTAAACTCCTTGTTTTTGACCCACAAAGTGATGGATGGAGGATCATATCTAATGGTGGCATAAGTATAGAATTCTCTAACTCTCTCTTTGTAGACAAGATCATTTAAGGCAATGAACATTTCTATTTTCTGTTGAGTGAGAAATGGAGTAATGTGTCAGCCACATCTTTCAATTTCTTCTGGAAGATACACTGTTCCAGGGATAATAGGTTTTGAAATCCACTTAGTTTTTTCTGGTTCCTTTCTCTTCTTCAAAGTTTCACCCTTCTTACCACTTGGAGGAAGAGGGATTTCAACCTTCTTTCCATTTTCTAACTTCTTCTCTAGAGCCTTCTTAGCAGTGGATTTAGCAACAGGTTGAGAAGACTCAACCTTCTGTTTTGTGATAGTGGGTTGCTCTGTACTCTACGCAGGAGGGTTTTCTTCTTTTTCAAGATCAATGGGTGTCTCAGAGGAAATCCCAGATGTGTTTTTCGATGCAGAATGAAATCTAACACGCATTGAACGCCTTGGGGTTCTACTAGGTGTATGCTTCATCTTTGATGGGCGTGATTTCAGAGGTTTGACGTCAACAATCTTTTGAGGTGGACCAACAAGAATGAAATTTGGAATGGTTTCATGTGATTTAGAATCAGAGTAAGATGAAATGGGTTCAGTGTTTTTAGCTCTTACCATTTGAGAGCAAGGGATTTTGAGAGAAAGAAGAGAGAGGACGGTTTCAAGACAAAATGAGAGAGAGAGAGAGAGAGAGAAGTGAAGTGTTTTAATCACTTCAGTGCAGTTATTGACCAACGGTTTGGAACATCATTATCTGATGTGTAACCGTTGTTTGAGACGTGTGTGAGAAAGAGAGAGAAAGAAGTCGTTGTAACGGCTAGGAACCTATTTTTGGCTTTTTAATAAAAATAAACTTAAGACAAAAGGAATAAACATAAACAAACAATTAAATATACACGTTAATTAAAACAAACAGCAAACAACATAAATTCTTTTTGTATTTTTATGGTCATATGATTCTGATGACACCTCTCAAGAGTTGAGAAGGTTGAGGGTTATGACCCTTCTCATTACTGAGAAGGTTGCTGGTCACAACCCTTCTCTTCTGAGGGGGTTTCAATAATATGAAGCATGCTCTTAATGTAACTAAAACTTCCCTCTAGAAGGGGTATAGTAAAGATATCATTCAGTTGATGTTTAGTATCCACAAACACAAGTTCAATATCTTTCTTTTGCACATGATTGTTGAACCAAGGTCAAACACTCTTTCTTTTGTATGATAACAAATTACAATCTGTTTACTAATGGTTATAGTTGAACCAAAGCACAGGGAATGAACCAAAGCACAGAGCATGATCCAAAGCACAGGGCATGAACCAAAGCGCTTGACATGATATCTTAAAGTGTAGCAGCTCGAAGGAGTAGCTACTCAAGCGTTCAAGACTTATGTGTTATATTGCTTTGCGTAGGACGCTTGTAAGATCTCGTCACTTAACTTTGTGACTTTTGTAGTTGAGAGATGATCTTTTAAAATAGAACTGTTTTGTTAAAATAGAATTGAGCTAGGCTTGGAAAAATCTTTTTTATAAAAGCATGGTAATAGGTTAGGCACAAATAATGAAATGTTGTTTTTTTAAAGAAATAGATTCATGGCTTAGTGTTTTAAAAGAACTTGTTTTTGAAGTAAAGAATCGATTCTTAATTTGGTACTTTAAGCTAGAAATCGATTTCCCTCTTGCATTTTAAGCTAGAAATCGATTTCCCCTTTGTTTTAAGGCTAGAAATCGATTTCCCCCTTGTTTTAATTGGTTTTGTAAGAACTTGTTTTGGAAAGAAAACAATCGATTGATGACTTTGTGTATTTGAAGAATGGAAATCGATTTTGACCTTGTTTTTAAAGTAAGAAATCGATTTATTGCTTTATAGTTGAAAGAAAACAATTGATTCATGACTTGGTTTTTAAAAGAACTTGTTTTGGAAAGAAAACAATCGATTGATGACTTTGTGTTGTTAAAGAAGACAATCGATTTTGGACTTCCTTTCTAGAGCTAGAAATCCATTTTTGACTTCCTCCCTTAAAGAGGAAAATCGATTTTTGGCTTGCTTCTTTTAAGCAAACAATCGATTTGTCACTTATGGTTTTGTAAGCACAGAATTGATTTTGCACTTATCACAATAGAGTTGAGAATTGTTTCAACGGGCATATTTTTTACAATCTCTGTAAATAGGCTTGGGGTTTCTCACGATTGTTTTCTTAACAATCCACAAATCTAAAAAGAGCAGAACGCAAACTCTCATTGTTACACTCATTCTTCACATTCTTCATCTAGGGTTCCAAATCTCTCATCTCTTTCAACTACATCATTGTTATATTGCTGGAGTGATTGGATCCTTGTTCTCAACTGTAAACATCTATATTTGATTGTAGTGAATTCTTGGGAGTTTTCTTGGGTAACTCAATCGGGGAGATTGAATTGTAGCGAAATCCTTAGTTGGGAGCTTATGTTCTCAATTTGGGAAAAATTGAGATTGGTGTGGTAGCTATAAGATAGTTGCTTGCTTGTAAGACATTGAAGAACTTCTTCTCATATAGTGGTTCTTATCAAGTCCAAAGGTTGGAAAGCCGGAGGCCGAGGACGTAGGGCTTTTTATCCCGAACCTCGTAAAAATCATGGTGTACTTCTTTCCCTTATCTTTTACATTGCTTTTACTTTATATTTGTTATTGATCATTGCATTTGGTATTATTGTACTTAGCTTTCAATATCACTGTAATTGTTTCTACCATCGTTATAGCTTGCATAGTTGTTGCATATAGTTTAAATCCTCTTTTCCGCATTCGATTTAAACTAGCATAGTTAATTTCAAAAATCAAAAAGAATTCATTTTTACCATATAACCTTATTCACCCCCTCTAAGGTTATCATATAGTCCAACAAATGGTATCAAGTGCTAAAAATTGCATATGGAGCTTAACATCTGGCAATTTTTTTGTGATCATGGGTTCATTTATGAAAGAGGGGATGTCCTTCAATAGGCCACCCCTGTTCGATGGGACTAACTATGACTATTGGAGTAGTCGAATGAAATGTCATGTGCAGGCTATAGATTTCACTTTATGGAGGATCATTGTTGATGGACCACTTTTACCTATGAGAATCAAGATTACTAAACCTGGTGTTGTTGGTGAGGGTGATGCTACCAAATTTCAAGCTACTGGTAAAGATGAGGAAGTACCTATTGAAGATATTTATGCCATTGACTTAAGTGAGCTGGGAAAGCTTGATCTAAAAAAAATATCTCTTAATGCCAAAGCAATTAATATTCTTCACCTATCTTTATGTGAAGAAGAGTATGGAAGGGTGAAAGGATGTTAGACAGCCAAGGAAATTTGGGACTGTCTGGAAGCGACACATGTTGGTACGATTCAAGTGAAGGACACAAAGATTAGAGTTCTCACTTGTGAGTATGAAGCCTTCAAGATGAAGGAAGGTGAATCTGTTGCAGCTATGCACCAAAGATTGAACCTGATAGTGAATAACTTAAGAGCACTTGGGAAGAAGTATTCAACGAAGGATTTGAATGGGAAGATTCTTGCATCCTTGACTAGTGAGTTCTTTCCCAAGAATTGTGCTATCACTGAAGCCAAAGATGTTGGCACTTTACGTCAAGAAGACTTGATTGGGTCAAAGAAGACTCAAGAAAAAGAAGCGGTCAAAGAAAGGAAGTCTCTTGCTCTTGTGGCTGCCAAGACTCCTAAGATGGCAAGAAAAAAGGTTGAGTCTGAAGAAGAATCCGATGATGAAGACATGGCTATGTTTGCCAAGAAATTCAAAAAATTCATGAAATTCAACAAGCTTGGGAAGGGTGACTATTCAAAGAAATCCGGGCACAACAAAGGAGATAGTTATGAGAGAAGAGATGATCAACCAAAATGTTTTGAATGCAATTAACTGGTTCATCTCAAAGTGAATTGTCCAAAGCTAAAATCCAAATACCCACAGTAGAAAGCCATGAAGGCTACATGGGACGATATTGACACTGAGGGTGAAACAAATGAAGAAGAGGAGGTTTCCAATGTTGTTTGTCTTATGGAAAATGACACCCCTGAGGCTACATGGGACGATCTTGACACTGATAGTGAAACAGATGAAGAAGAGAAGGCTGCCAAGGTTGTTTGTCTTATGGCAAATGACACCCCTAAGGTAATCCTTGCTAACAATAGTTTTTCTGATTCACTTGAACATGATGACTTATTTGATGATGCATGTAGTAGTCAAGACTTGAGTGAGGCTTTTGAAGCTCTTTATAATGAACATGAAACTCTTTTGATTAAATGTAAGGATTTGACAAAGAGCAACAAAAGCATGCTCACTCAAATTGAGACTCTTGAGAAAGAGGTCGCTAAGTTGAAGAATGAGCTACATAAAACTAAACCTTTCAACCTTGAGCTTCTTGAGCTTAAACAAAATTTTGAAAAAGTGAAGGTTGAAAATGAAAATTTGAAAGAATCCTTAAAAAAGTTTGAGGTTGGTGAAAAGACCTTAACCAAGTTACTTCACTCCCAACATGAATATGTTGATAGGAGAGGTATTGGGTAAGAAGGTAATTCCACCTTCTTTGATTTGAAAAAGAAAATGATTCTTATAGCCGCCACTTCAAGTAAGACACCTACTGTTTTCTCTTGCATTTATTGTCAGAAAGGGAATCATAGCTCTCATAGATGCCCTATTCGTAGATTGTGTGAGCTTGGTACCCTTATACCTGCTTGTAAGAAACCTAGGTGGTTGTGAAAACAAACCCCTTGAGAACTAACCTCCATGGACCCAATAAAATTTGGGTACCTCGTACTAGTTGTTGATGTTCCTTTTGCAGGTTGGTCAGTCATCCAAGAAGAAAAATGTGTGGATGGTTGAAAATGGGTGCTCGAAGCATATGACTGGTGATGCCTCACTATTCTTTAAGTTGGGCAACAAAGCCAGTGGATCTGTGAAGTTTGCCAACAATGAATCTGCACAAGTAATAGGTAAAGGTTGTGTGGGTATGGAAAACACAATCAAGATTAAAAATGCTTTACTAGTTGATGGTGTGAAATTTAACTTGTTAAGTGTCAGTCAATTATGTGATAGAGATTTTGATGTGTATTATTCTGTTGATAAATGTGTTATTACTCATAGGACTTCTAAACTTTATATTATTGGCTTTCGAGAAAATAATGTGTGTTATGTTGATTTTGACAATGTGAGTGATGATATTGTTTGCATGCCTTCCTTGTTTGATGATGTGAATCTGTGGCATAGACGTCTAGGGCATGCTAGTATAGAACTTTTATCTAAATTGTGTAAGAATGAACATGTTATAGGTCTACCCAAGATGAAGTATGAAAATGGTCAACTATGTGATGCATGTCAATTGGGTAAGTTGCATAGATCTTCTTTCAATCCAAAACCTGTTATTTCCACTAACAATGTGCCTGAATTGCTCCATCTCAATTTATTTGGTGAGATTGATGTTGTAAGTCTAGGAAGGTCCAAGTATGTTGATAACTCTATTTTATATAGAGTTATTTGCACATTTAAACCTAAATAATTGTTTAGAATCAAGTGAAATATGTGTTAGATATAGTATTATGAGTAAAATAAACAACATTCAAGGTTTATACTCATGACTTAGCATTTTGTAAATATATTGGTATGTTTGATGTGTTTGTTCGGTGCACTTGCAGTTGATGCATCTGCACCGGAAAACAAGCAGTGCATCTGCACTAGATGCAGCTGCACCAGATTACCACAGTGCAACCAGATTTAGTGCATCTGCACCATCCTGCACAAAAGACAGAATCACTCCACAATGGAAGCACCTCAATTCATACCATGGCATAAATATCTCTATGACATCATGCTTAGTCACAAATCACTTGGAGGCACATGGTAACTTGCAAAAGGAGGCGCCTACCATATTAAGACCATCATGAAGATCCTCTCACGTGGGACACAAGGCCAAACATAAGTGGACCTCTCTTTAAGGTTGAGTGTTGGACGCAATTGACTTTAATAAGTTCTGAAAAGTAACCATGGTTAACCTCTCAAGGTTAACTTAATCTCCAAGCAAACCCTCACTTGAAGGAAAGCTCAAGGCCTATATAAAGGACTTCATTTCTTCACCTGAAGATATATCTCCTATCTCACATCTCTCATCTCACTTCTTACTCCTTGGAGATCATCTTAGATAGTATTTTATTTTTCTAGTTTAAATTAGCTGTTAGTTTGTAAGAAGGTAAGGAAGGAATTGACAACTTCTCTCTTCACTTCTTCATAGAATTTGTAGTGCAAGGAATCAGTGCATCTGCACTGCTTGGCAAACTTATGCAAGAGTTCTTCAATTGGTGTAATCTCTACCCTATTGTTTTCTCTTGTAATTTCCTTTACTTCAACATGTTTTATTTCATCTTTATTTGCCTTGCAATGCCTATGATGAGCTAAATCTCTCTAGTTGAGATGTTCTAATCTTATAATGATCTTTTGAGGAAGTTATTGTGTTTTTAAGTGGTGTATGCATTTTAGTTCTTGTGTTATACTACATCCATCTTATTTTAAGGTTGATCGCTTAGAATAAGTAGAGTTTTAATCACAGACATGGTTTATAACTAGAAATCAAGAACTAATAAGGATGAGTGTTTAATAAAGCCTTTGTTAACTTGTTTAATAAAGAAAGATTGTTAATTCCATGTTAAGTCCTAGACATAGGATAACATAGTCCTTAGGGTGATACAGTGGGTACTTCAAAGGCAGGAGTGAACTTATTTAGCATGCCTAGACATAGGACACATGTAACGAAACTCTGAAGAAAGTAGCTGAAAGGCACATACTGATGCAGCTGCATTCAATGCATCTGCACCACATAACTCTTGAAAGTGATTTATTTGGTGAAGACATCTCAACTATCATTCTCAACTGATTTCCTTCACATTTTCCTTCATATTGACATTCTGTTTTCTTTTCAACTCCACTCAAAACTGTGAGTAGTGTAGCTGCACTTATTTATATCTTCTTAAGCATACAATAGTTAATCCAATCTCTGTGGGTTTGATCTTTTATACTACTTGTTTGTGACTGTGTATACTTGCACACGTTTTCGTACACCATATGTCTTCGTGATTGTAGATGATTATTCTGGGTATACTTGGGTCATTCTACTTGCAAATAAAAGTGATGCTTTTAACTAGTTTGCTAAGTTGTGCAGAAAGTTACAGAATATGAAAAACTTAGCCATCAAGGAAATTAGAAGTGATCATGGAGGAGAGTACGAAAATTCATCATTTAGGACTTGGTGTGCAAAGTATGGTGTTCATCACAACTTTTTGGCTCCAATGAGTCCTCAACAAAACGGTGTGGTGGAAAGGAAGAACAGAACCATACAAGAGATGAGCAGATCAATGCTGAACGAGCACAACCATCCCAAGTATTTTTGGGGACATGTAGTAGATACAGCGTTTCACGTGCTCAACCGAGTATACCTGAGGCCATCTCTTAACAAGATGCCATACGAGTTGTGGAATTGTAGAGCTCCAAATATTTCATATTTCAAGGTTTTTGGAAGTAAGTGCTTCATTCTCAACACAAAGGACAAGTTGGGTAAGTTTGATGCAAAATCAACTGAAGGTATTTTTATGGGTTATTCAAGTCATGGTAGAGCATATATTGTTTACAATAAAATTAGTAAATGTATGCAAGAATCAATACATGTTTCTTTTGATGAGACTAACCCGTTTGCTAAAAAAGTTGATGATGAGGATGAAGTGGTTGAAGTGATCAAAGACAGAATGCCTGAATCAACCAGTGAAAGTGTGGAAGTAGCCGAGCTGAAAGTGGAACCTCAAGAAGAAGCTAAAGTGGAACGAGAGCCCCAAGACATCGATGACCATGTCCATGGAAGAACACATGATGATTTGCCCAAGACTTGGAAATCAGTTCGAGATCATCCCATGGAGAAAATTAGTGGTAGTCCATCAAAGGGGGTAACCACTCGTTCTTCTCTTAATCATTTATGCTTTCATAGTGCTTTTGTCTCTCAGATAGTTCCTAATAATATTAAGGAAGCTTTATGTGATCCAGAATGGGTTGTGTCAATGCAAAAAGAACTTGAAGAATTTAAACGGGACAACGCTTGGCATTTAGTTGAAAAACCTGTTGATAGAACCATCATTGGTACAAAATAGGTTTTTCGCAAGAAACTTGATGAAACTGGTGTTATTTTATTAAATAAAAGTCGTTTAGTTGTTCAAGGTTTCAACCAAATCGAAGGGGTGGATTTTGAAGAAACTTTTACTCTGGTGGTTAGGTTGCAGTCATTTCGTATCATACTATCCTTCGCTAGTTACTGGGACTTCAAACTACACAAATGGATGTCAAGAGTGCCTTCCTAAATGGATTTTTAGTAGAGGAAGTATATGTAAAACAACCCCCTGGTTTTGAAGATTTTAAAAACCAAACCACGTTTTCAAACTTGACAAATCACTTTATGGATTAAAACAAGCTCCTAGAGCTTGGTATGAGAGACTAAGCAAACATTTAATTGCAAATGGTTTCAAAAAGGGTAAGATTGATTCTACCTTATTCCTTAAAACCAAGGGCAAACATATCATAGTAGTTCAAATTTATGTCGATGATATTATTTTTGGGTCTACTAATGATGATCTGTGCAAGGAGTTTTCTGACTTGATGACTAGCGAGTTTGAGATGAGCATGATGGGGGAGCTGAACTTCTTTTTGGGACTTCAAGTGAAGAATGAAGGAAGGAATCTTCATCTGTCAAAACAAGTTCTCAAAGGAGCTACAAAAGAAGTTTGACATGAGTGATGCAAAGGCGATTGGTACTCCCATGGCGACTGCAACAAAACTGGATAAGGACGAGCAATGTAAACCAGTAAACGAAACAATGTATCGAGGTACGATCGGTAGTCTCTTGTATGTAACTGCTTCTCGACCAGATATTACGTTTGTTGTGTGCTTGTGTGCTCGATTTCAAGCATGTCCTAAAGAATCACAATTAAAAGCTGTAAAAGGAATTCTTAGATATGTTAAGGGAACCACAGATTTTGGACTGGGGTACCCGAAATCGAGTCAGTTTGCTTTGGTCGTTTTTGTGATGCTGATTTTGCTGGATGCACATTACATAGGAAGAGTACTAGTGGAACCTGTCATTTCTTAGGGCCTTGTTTGACCTCCTGGTCTAGTAAAAAACAGTGTTGCTTTGTCCATCGCTAAAGCCGAATATGTGTCATTTGGAAATTGCGTTGCACAAGTTCTGTGGATGAAACAGACTTTGGAGGATTTTGGTTTGTTATACGACAATGTGCCAATCCTATGTGATAACACTAGTGCCATTAACATTGCTAAGAACCCCCATCCATCACTCTAGAACTAAGCATGGTTTGTTATATCACAATGTGCCAATCCTATGTGATAACACTAGTGCCATTAACATTGCTAAGAACGCCATCCATCACTCTAGAACTAAGCATATAGAAATAAGGCATCATTTCATTAGAGACTATGTTTCTAGGGGGAGCATAGCATTAAACTTTGTAGGCACCGATGACCAACTAGCGAACATCTTCACAAAACCACTAGCCGAAGCTCAATTTTGTAAGATCCAGAGAGAGCTCGGTATGCTATATTTTTCCAGCCTGTAATATGATTATGTGATGAACTTTTGAGGTGCTATGTGCTTGTTATATTATATGTTATGTGTCTTGTGTGTATTCCCTCCTTTTTGATGAAAACAAAGGGGGAGAAAGACTTGCTGCTTATTGCATTGCTTACTCATTTATTTCACTCACTATGTTATTCGATTAGTTTTTTTATTTTTGATGCTTATGCTTAGAGGGGGCTTATTCCGTTGTTTCTTGTTTATCGCCTCCCTGTGCATAAGGTAATCTGTTATCATCAAAAAGGGGGAGTTTGTTGAACCAAGGTCAAACATTCTTTGTTTTGTATGATAACAAATTACAATCTGTTTATTAATGGTTATAGTTGAACCAAAGCACAGAGCATGAACCAAAGCGCTTGACATTATATCTTAAAGTGTAGTAGCTCGAAGGAGAAGCTACACAAGCGTTCAAGACTTATGTGTTATATTTCTTTGCATAGAATGCTTGTAAGATCTCGTCACTTAACTTTATGACTTTTGTAGTTGAGAGATGATCTTTTAAAATAGAACTGTTTTGTTAAAATAGAATTGAGCTAGGCTTGGAAAAATCTTTTTTATAAAAGCATGCTAAAAGGTTAGGCACAAATAATGAATTGTTTTGTTTTTTAAAGAAAATAGATTCATGGCTTAGTGTTTTAAAAGAACTTGTTTTGGAAGTAAAGAATCGATTCTCAATTTGGTACTTTAAGCTAGAAATTGATTTCCCTCTTGCTTTTTAAGCTAGAAATCGATTTCCCCCTTTTAAGTTTAAAGACATCAATTGACTCATAGCTTAATTGGTTTTGAAAGAACTTGTTTTGGAAAGAAAACAATAGATTGATGACTTTGTGTATTTGAAGAATGGAAATCGATTTTGACCTTGTTTTTTAAAGTAAGAAATCGATTTATGGCTTTATTGTTGAAAGAAACCAATCGATTCATGACTTGGTTTTTAAAAGAACTTGTTTTGGAAAGAAAACAATCGATTGATGACTTTGTGTAGTTAAAGAAGAAAATCGATTTTCGACTTCCTTTCTAGAGCTAGAAATCGATTGTTGAGTTCCGCCCTTAAAGAGGAAAATCGATTTTTGGCCTGCTTCCTTTAAGCAAACAATCGATTTGTCACTTATGGTTTTGTAAGCACAGAATCGATTTTCCACTTATCACAATAGAGTTGAGAATTGTTTCAACAGTCATATTTTTTACAATCTCTATAAATAGGCTTAGGGTTTCTCACGATTGTTTTTTTAACAATCCAAAAATCTAAAAAGAACAGAACGCGAACTCTCACCGTCACACTCATTCTTCACGTTCTTCATCAAGGGTTCCAAATCTCTCATCTCTCTCAACTACATCATTGTTATATTGCTTGAGTGATTGGATCCTAGTTCTCAATTGTAAACATCTATATTTGATTGTTGTGAAATCCTGGGAGTTTTCTTGGGCAATTCCAATCAGGGTGATTGAATTGTAGCGAAATCCTTAGCGGGGAGCTTGTGTTCTCAATTTGGGGAAAATTGAGATTGGTGTGGTAGCTATAAGATAGTTGGTTGCTTGTAAGACATTGAAGAAGTTCTTCTCATATAGTGGTTCTTATCAAGTCCGAAGGTTGGAAAGCCGGAGGCCGAGGACGTAGGGCTTTTTATCCTGAACCACGTAAAAATCACGGTGTACTTCTTTGCCTTATCTTTTACGTTGCTTTTACTTTATATTTGTTATTTATCATTGCATAGTTGTTGCATATAGTTTAAATACTCTTTTCTGCATTCGATTTAAACTAGCATCGTTAATTTTCAAAAATCAAAAAGATTTCATTTTTAGCATATAACCTTATTCAACCCCCCCCCCCCCCCCCTCTCTCTCCCTCTCTCTCTCTCTCTCTCTCTCTCTCTCTCAGGTTATAATATTGTCCAACAATGATCTCTAATGAAATCATGCTTAATATCAATGTGCTTTCATCTAGAATGTTGAATTGGATTTTTAGACAAATTTATAGCACTAGTATTATCACAAAATATTCGAATACCTGAGTAACTTAAAGAGAAGTCTTCAAGTTGATTCTTGATCCATAGAATTTGAGAGCAGCAACCAGCAGCAGAGACATATTCAGCTTCTGCAGTTGACAAGGCAATTGTGCTTTCTTTTCTACATGACCATGAGATGAGTGATTCACCAAGTAGTTGACATGAACTACTTGTTCTTTTTCTTTCAATTTTATCTCCAGCATAATCAGCATCACAATACCCAATGAGCTCAAAATGTGTTCTCTTTTTGTACCATAGTCCAATATTTGGTGTTCCAACAAGATATCTAAAAATTCTTTTGACAGCACATAGATGAGATTCTTTTGGAGCAGTTTGAAACCTTGCACATAGTCCTACTGAGAAGACTATGTCTGGCCTACTAGCAGTGAGATACAATAGAGATCCAATCAATACCTTCCTCATTTAGAAAACATGGTTTGGATGTTTTTCATCAATAAATTCAAGAGGTTTGTGTAGATACACTTCCTCACTTAGAAAACCATTTAGAAAAGCACTTTTGACATCCATTTGAGAGAGTTTTAAACCTTTATGAGCAGCATAAGCAAGATGTATTCTAATGGCCTCTAATCTAGCAACAGGTGCAAATGTTTCATCATAATCAATACCTTCCTGTTGATTGTTGTAACACCCCCTTTCTAACACGTCCAAAGTAATATAAAAATCAGAGTTTTCAAAAACCTTTTCGATACACCCACAAGGGAGTGCTACATTTACACCAAACAACAATTAACCATATTTAAAATTCATCAAAATAGAGAAATGTGATACATAGCACATCGATCGGGACGAACCCTCAAAACACCTGTTCGACTACACCACAGTTATTATAATCACCATCGCAGTGGAATAAAGACAAGTCTCATAATATAATTCATACATCCCAAATAAATAGTTTGAAATCAACAGATAAAACAACAACAAAACTAATGATCGCCCCCCCCCCCCCCCCCCCCCCCCCAGGTGCTACGTATCAGAGCAAACGACACAGACCAGACTAAGGAAGGTAGAAGAACCTTCACTCGGGATCACCTGCACGTTGCCGACATAAGAAGCAACATATAAGGCAGAAGGGGTGAGTCTCTAACAAATATAATAG
The DNA here is from genome assembly GCA_963573325.1 of Astragalus glycyphyllos. Classification (NCBI taxonomy): domain Eukaryota; kingdom Viridiplantae; phylum Streptophyta; class Magnoliopsida; order Fabales; family Fabaceae; genus Astragalus; species Astragalus glycyphyllos. The sequence continues at coordinate 50,670,130 of OY754312.1, read as the reverse complement.
CATGTATGATAATCAATATGTTAGAGCAAAGGCAACCATAAACACCGCCTCACAACACTACGAACATACAACATCATTATACAACATCAATTCATAAGCATCAAGGAACATCACCAATTGCATGAGTATATGCATGAGATGCAACCCACACCAACGGGCATATGCATGTGGTACCATCATCACCAATAATTGCCATTCGGGCATCATCACCTATAATTAATCATAAGGCCGAAGCCTACATCACCGGTAAATGCATATGAAGTATGCGACTCCATGAACAATGCACCAACAACAATCCACAATCATAGTATTATATGTATAATACAACATCACCAATAATCATTAGATTCATCACCGTCATTAAATTCACCATCACCATAAGTGGTCATAGACCCATCACCTGTCACCGTATTTAAATTCACCAAGTACATCACCAATCATAGCTCTATGGCTAACACCAAACTCGCCGGACACACCAACACCAAAAATATAGACTACTTTATAAGTCCAAGACACGGGACAGTCACCGGAGTTGGCGCCCCGCAGCACACAGGCAACACTGGGCAACACTGGGCAACACTGCACACAACACACAGGCAACACTGGGCAACACTGCACACAGCACACAGGCAACACTGGGCAACACTGCACACAGCACACAGGCAACACTGCACACAGCACAAAGGCAACACTGGGCAACACTGCACACAGCACACAGGCAACACTGGGCAACACTGCACACAGCACACAGGCAACACTGGGCAACACTGCACACAGCACACAGGCAACACTGGGCAACACTGCACACAGGCAACACTGGCAGCACACTGCGCCAGCACACAGGCAACACTGGCAGCACACTGCGCCAGCACACAGGCAACACTGGCAGCACACTGCGCCAGCACACAGGCAACAATGGCAGCACACTGCGCCAGCACACAGGCAACACTGGGCAACACTGCACACAGCACACAGGCAACACTGGGCAACACTGCACACGGCACACAGGCAACACTGGGCAACACACTGCGCCAGCACACAGGCAACACTGGCAGCACACTGCGCCAGCACACAGGCAACACTGGCAGCACACACGCACAACACACACGCCACACCAACACAAGCACAACTCACGGCACAAGGCACTTGGCGCCTAGCCGTGGCACGACAACAAGCATAACACCGAGACACCCAACACTCCACCACCAAATTTCAACATCATTGTTCATGACTCTTTCAAGCATATCATCAAGCAACATTAATTTCATCAATTATTCCAACAAAACACCAAGCATACCAAATTTCATCAAAATGAAATCAACAACATCATCAATCATTCAATCACCAAATCAATTAATTCACAACAACTTAAATCCTAAAACCCCACATAATAACCATCATACAATCCCATTATAAATGAAGAAAACCCACCCTTACCTTGAATTTTGGTGAAGACAAGCACTCTCCACAAAACCCCAAAGCAAAAGCAAGCAAGCAAGCTCCTCTTCCCTTCTCCTTGAAAATTGCGAGCTCTTCTTCTCCTCCTCTCCCTCTTTCTTCGCGTTTTCTCTCTCTCTCTCTCTATCTCACTTCTTTCTTTCTTTCTTTGATTTGTTTCAAATGAGCACCATCTCATAACCCCTAGACTAGATAATTAGACTCTTGGGCCTAGCTAATGGATCATGGGCCTCCTATTCCCACTCCATTAATTACTCATAACACCTCCTGAATAAATTAAAATACCGGATTATTAATTTAACTTAATAAATTATTGTAAGCCTTAAATAATTCAATTAAATAAATAATTAAATTATTTTAGGGCGTTACAATTGTAGCCTTGAGCAACTAACCTTGCTTTGTTTCTGATGACTTTACCATTTCCATCCATTTTGTTTCTGAATACCCATTTAGTGCCAATAACTGATTGATGTTTTGGAGATGGGACTATGTTTCATACCCCATTCTTCTCAAATTGAGCAAGTTCTTCTTGCATAGCTTCCACCCAAGATTCATCAATAATTGCTTCATTTATATTCTTTAGTTCTATTGCTGAGATCAGGGCACTTTGAGAAGCTTCTCTTCAGAATGAACTTCTGGTTCTCACTGGTTCAGAAGTTTCACCTATAATTTGCTCTTGAGGATGGTAAGTTACTAATCTCCAGCTTCTAGGTAGCTCAGAAGTTTCACCTATAATTTTCTCACTTGTTTCATTACCCTTCTCACCTGTCTTATCTGCATCAGTCTCATCATCTTCATTTCTATCTGTTGAACTGTTAGTTTCAATAAACAAAACATGCATGCTTTCTTCAACATCTTTAGTCCTAAGATTAAACACTCTATATGCTTTTGATGTGAGATAATATCCTAAGAATAGTGTAGGGTCAGATTAGCATCAAACTTTCCTAAATTATCCTTGTTGTTTAAAACATAGCAGTCACAGTCAAATACATGGAAATAAGAAATGATAGGCCTCTTTCCTTTCCAGAGTTCATATGGGATTTTGTTCAAGGTTTTTCTAATAGTAGCTCTGTTCAAAATGTGGCAAGCAGTGTTCACTGCTTCTGCCCCAAAGTATTTTTCAATTTTTGAATCATTCCGCAATGTTCTAGCCATTTCTTGCAAAGTTCTGTTTTTTCTTTCTACAACACCATTTTGCTGAGGAGTTCTTGGACAAGAGAAATTGTGAGAAACACCATTCTCTTCAAGAAAGGTTTTGAATAAAGCACTTTCAAATTCTCCTCCATGGTCACTTCTTATTGCAATAATGTTAGAACCCTTCTCATTCTGAACTTTCTTAAAAAAACGTTTTGAAGCTTTCAAAAGCCTCATCTTTGTGTTTTAGAAAAATCACCCATGTGAACCTAAAATAGTCATCAACTATAACAAAACCATATCTTTTTCCACTCAGGCTAGCATGCTTTGTAGAACCAAAAAGATCCATGTGCAGAAGTTCCAAAGGTCTTTGAGTGGAGATCATGTTGATGGGTTTAAAAGATGATTTAACATGCTTTCCTTGAATGCATGCTTCACATGATTTATCCTTCTCATATTTGATCTTTGGAAGCCCTCTGACTAATTCAAGTTTGGATAATTTTAAAGCGTTTTCATGCTAATATGACCAAATCTCCTATGCACTCTCATGAGGATCAATGGCGACCAGGAGCATTTACTTATAGATGGAATTATGTGTAATATCCTCTGGTCCAAATATTAGAGTTGTTGGCAAAGGAATATAGCCGTTTATAGCCGTTGGGAGAAGCTGTCTGCATAATACAACCGTGTTTCTGCTTTTCTGCAGAAGACAGCTGCTTCCACTTGTCATGACTCTTCTCTGCTTGACTCTTCTCAACTGATGACAGATGTTGAAGATGATGCTTCTCAAGTTTATGCTTCTCAAGTTGATGCTTCTCAACTAATAGCGACGGAATTTTCGTTCCCAAGTCCAATTTATGTCATTTATTAGTGATGGATTATATTTGTTTGTGAGGGATGTTTTCAGTAGTAAATTGAGAGAGATTTTAAAATCCCTTGCTAAAAATTTAGTGACGCCAAAGTTAGTTATGAATTATGGCTCGTCGCAAATTCCGTCACTAAACCAATTAGTGACGAATTTTTGCTGTTTACCGACGGATTTTAGTTGTCTCTAATTTTCGTTTTTTTTTTTGGTAGTGAACATTAACAAAATCAAAATTAGAATAAAAAGAACAAAAATTGATTCAACATATTCACGAGAACAAGAACAAATTTAGTAGACTCAACTAATTAGAGATTTGTGGTTTTGAGTGAAAAGAGAGAAGAGAGGAGAGCTGGTTCAATGTTTCAATGAAGAAAAGAAGAGGAGAAGGGCTTTGGCTTTAGGTTTCACTGACAGTGAAAAATAAAGAATAAAGAAGAAAGGAAAAAGAATAAAGAAGAAAGAAAAGAGAGAAGAAAGATGAAAGTCTTGGGAATACAATCACTAACGTATGGGGAGAGAAAATATTTTTTAAAATAAAATAGGTGAGAGTGTGAGTGTGGTAGATTAAAGTGGTGCAATACTAACATTTTTTACCAAGAGTATCGATGCTAATTTAATTTTTTTGGGGATTTCACTTGAACCCTCAGAAGTACATGCACGTATGTCCGGCACTAGTTTGTATAGCTCATTGTTTTGGAAATTGTTTGTTGTTGTCGTCATACTCTTAGGTCCTGGCCGTGGGGGCGGCCAGAGATTTGGACAGTCTTTGATTCCTGGTTTCTTCAAGCAATTGCGCTGAGGGAACTCTACTCCTCAATTGTGGGTTTCCTGTCTCCTCTAGAAAGGATAAAGGAAAAAATTGCGATAAGGGAAAGATAAATTGAAATAAACGTAGTGTTTGATTGATTGGATGTCTGTCTGTACAATTACTCTATTGCTACATATATATATATATATATATATATATATATATACACACACACACACACAAGCCCTCGTCGGACACTATGCTAGCCAACATTTGCCTGCCGTTGGATTGATCTAAGATCTACGGCTCTCATTGCTTCATAGGCCCTCAACAAGGCGGAGTAAAAGCCCCGTGTAAAATGGGTGGCTCGGTCGCACTAGCCCCTTTAGGTAATAGCTTAGGCACCCGAGCCATCTGCGCCTTGGAACTCTATAGGCTGGGGTTGTCACTTTCCCTCAGCTTAGCTCATTGGTCCTCGGGCATAACTCTCCCTTGGGGAGCTTCTGTCATTTAATGTGCCCCGAGGACCTCTCTTGACTTCACTCTGTCTGGAAAATCCCTTTCTTCAACTTGTCATATGGATTGCCTTCACACCAAAATTCATCTTTTCTCCTCGGCCCACGACTTAATTATTCTTGGGTGTTAACAATTACCCCCGTTTTGTGCTATCGTGCGGCCTTGAGGACGTGACTGACAGTACGAAAACCCCTTGACATGACTTAAGATGACGGTTAGAGGGGACATAACTGCTGCTATATGACACTTGGCGCTCCGCGCGAATCGAAACGACTGCGCAATGGTCCCCAAGGACACGCTGGTTGAAATTTCGCTCAAGACTATAAATAGCCCTCATCATCATGTACCGTCACTTGCGCTTCTCAAATCGTCACTTGCTTTCCTCGAAAGGTTCCCCTTTACTTCACCTTCCCCTTCTTTATGAACCCAGCTTTTCGTCAATCTGTTGTTGTCCCTCCTTACGTCCATCATGCCTTCGACTTCTGATTCCCAGAACGAAGGTCATACCTACGGCGGTGGTGACAGTTCCCTGAGTTTCTCACTGTTCCCCACTAGCTCCTCTTTTCAGGCTACCTTGCAGGATGTTTTGGTCACCGTTGCAGGGGAAGAACCATCACTACAAGAAATAGTAGATTTACTGTCGAAAACTTTCCGGCGGATATAAATCCGTCGGAAACTTTCCGGCGGATTTGATAGATTTCCGGCGGATTTGATCCCACGGTAGTTTCCGGCGGATTTTTTGGACTTTCCGGCGGATTTTTATCCCACAGAAACTTTCCGGCGGATTTTTAGGACTTTCCGGCGGATTTATAAATTTTTTTTTTTTTTTTGGCAAAAATCCGCCGGAAATTACCAAAAATCCGCCGGAAATTTCCGGCGGATTTTTGGTAATTTCCGGCGGATTTTTTGGACTTTCCGGCGGATTTATAAAATTTTTTTTTTTTTTTTTTCAAAAATCCGCCGCAAAATACCAAAAATCCGCCGGAAATTTCCGGCGGATTTTTGGTCATTTTCGGCGGATTTTTGGACTTTCCGGCGGATTTTCCAAAATTTTTTTTTTTTTTTTTCAAAAATCCGCCGGAAAATACCAAAAATCCGCCGGAAATTTCCGGCGGATTTTTGGTAATTTCCGGCGGATTTTTTGGACTTTCCGGCGATTTTCCAAATTTTTTTTTTTTTTTTTTTCAAAAATCCGCCGGAAATTTCAAAAAATCCGCCGGAAAATTTTGGAGTGAAAAAAATCCGCCGGAAATTTTAAAAATCCGCCGGAAAAATTTAGAGGGAAAAAAATTCGTCTATAAATACAACTTTCTCCTACACTCATCTCATTCTCTCATTTATCTCTTTCTTTCCTTCTTATTCTCTTCTACATTTTCTCTATCTTATCTTTTTTCTTCTTTCTCATACTCTCTAATCTTCAAAAATTTCTCTACATATCTCTCTTCTATAAATCTCCTTTCTTCTTCATTCTCACTTCTTTATTCTTATTCCTTCTTCATCTCACTATTTTATTCATATTTCTTCATAATTCCTCATTCTTATTCTCTCATATATCATTTCTTCTCATATTCTCTTTTATTCTTTCCTTTTTCAACAATACCATTCAACATTTGATTTTACTTTTGTTTTTTGACTTTTATTTAAAACATATATTAAGTTATAAAATTCAAAAAAAAAATTAAAAAATTTCGGATTTTAAAAAAAAAAAAAAAAAAATTGGAAAATCCGCCGGAAATTACCAAAAATCCGCAGGAAATTTTTTTAAAAAAAAAAAATATTTCCGGCGGATTTTTGGTAGTTTCCGGCGGATTTTCCAAAAAAAAAAAAAAAATTAAAATCCGCCGGAAATTACCAAAAATCCGCCGGAAACTACCGGCGGAAAATCCGCCGGAAACTGTTTGCGACGAGGGTTTTTCCGGCGCCAAAAATCCGCCGGAAAGTCCACATTTTCGGCGGATTTTGGTCATTTCCGGCGGATTTTGGTCGCCGGAAAATCCAGTTTTTCTTGTAGTGCATTCCAACTGCTGTTCTCAGTTCCGCGGAGTTTAGATGCATCGATGCCTATCTCGGGGATCTCTGGTGGCTCGCCTGTCCCCCTGGCTTGGTTCACGGTGGCAGAGAGTAGGTGTTGGCCAAAACCCACCGACGAGTATCGCAAATACCTCGAAGCGTCTTCGCGCTCCCAAGAGGGATATCTGGAAACGGTGCTGCCTTCAGCTCTTCAAGAGGAAATGCTTTACCGGCCTCGTCTTTCAGGTTGTATTTCAAGGTTTGTCCATGGACACAGGGTCAAAATGGTCCATCGGTAGGCCTAGGAAGGATCTAAACAGGTTTTTTCTGGCGAGCTGAGTAATCATCGACGAAGACTTAGCGGGTGTGTGCCCATTAGGAGGGGTGATTTTGTAATGGGGTAATAAGGGTTTCTTCGTTTCTAATTCTCCACTAGGATGCCGGTGTGGGGCGAACCACTTTGATAATGTTTTGTGTTGCTTTTCAAAGCAATCTTTCTACTCCTCGCATACTTTCCCATAGAGTCGGATAATATGCCTTAAAGTATGTGCCATTTATCTTTGTTTCGAATTTATCCCTGTCTAGGGTGATTAGACGATACGCTCCGTCATGGAATACTTCACTAACGATGTAGGGGTCGTCCCAATTCTGGGACCATTTACCTAACTATGGGTCTTTCCTCCCGAGTGGCAAAATGGCCTTCCACACGAGGTCACCCTCAACAAACTTCTTCGGCTTGACATGTTTGTTGTAGGATCAGGCCATTTTATCCTTATTCATCTCTATCCTGCTGAGGGCAGCCAGCCTATAGTCATCCACCGAGTCCAACTCCATCAACATGGCTTGTTGGTACTCATCCATACTAAGGGAGCGCTGTCGAGCCACTCTCAACGAAGCTACACTGATTTCTAGTGGTAGCACGACATCCTGCCCGTAGACCAAACGATAAGGAGTCGCCCCCGTGGCCGTGGCCTTAGAATTTCTCATGGCCCAAAGGACCTCATTGAGGGTCTCATGCCACCGTCGAGGCTTATCCTCTATGTTCTTTTTGATGATTTCAATGAATATCTTGATGGTGGCCTCCGAATGTCTCATTTTTATGCCGGACTTCTGGGAAAAGGCTGCCACTCGTTCCCCAGTGAACATTGTACCTTGATCGGTCGTGATGGTTTCAGGGATCCCAAACCTGAATATGATTTGATTTTCGATGAACTTAATCACTGTGGCCTAATCATCGTTTCATAACGGCATGGCTTCCACCTATTCAGTGAAGTAGTCATTGGCGACAATAATAAAATTGTGCCCTTTTGAACTCGAAGGGTATATCTTGCCAATTAAATCCATGGCCCACCCTCTAAACGACCAAGGTTTGACAATGGGATGCAGCTCATCCGCTGGCACCCTATGGATTGGTCCAAGCAGCTGGCAAGCCTCGCATCCCTTGAGGCATTTCAGCAACACCCCGTTGGTGCTTCTTTTATATAGATCGTTGTAACACCCCGGAAATAATTTAATTAAAATAGTTGATTGAATTATTAAAATAATTTGGAGGCGGGATATAGATAAATTAAAAGGTTAATATTTTATATGCGTAGGAGGTGAAACGAGTAAAGGAGGTGGTGACGTAGAGAGCCCAGTGTTTACTGAGCCCTCAACTTAAACCCTGGGGGTTTAAGCCAAACCCTCATTCGCAGCAAGCAAAAGAAAAACGAAAGTGAGAGTGAGAGAGAGAGCACGCGGCGCAAAGAGGGAGAGAAGAGGAGGGTTTCGCGAAGAATTTCAAAAGGAGATCGTTCGTGTTGCTGTGGTTTTGTTCGTGTCTCGTTCGTCGTGTTCCGGAGCTTACGTTATTCGAGGTAAGGGTGGGCTTAACCTTGATAATGGGTTGATGATAATTATGTGTGGGTAGTCTAGGGTTTTGTTGAATTGTTCGTGTCGTTGCATATCGTGTTTTCGTTGAGATTGGTGCTTTGATGATTATTGCACGTTATTGTGATTTGTTTCGTTATTTGTTGTTGCGTGATTGTTGTACCACGATGATGGTGTTGTTATTGTTCGTGTTTTTGTTGTTGCTGTGCGTGGTTGATTGTTGTTGTCGCGTTGTCGAATTGTCGTTTTTGTTGTGGTGGTTGCGGTGTCGTTGCCGTTAGGGTTTGGTGTTTGGCAATTTAGCGATTCTGGACACAGGTTCGGTTTTTCTAAAACTGGCGCTGTTTGGTAGATCCAAAAATTATGAGGTTGATTGTTTTTGAAAATAGACTTAACGCCGGTCGTTTTGGCACTGGTTTCGTTAAATTCGGAGTTGTATAGCTCGAGTTATAGGCGATACAAGTTAGGTTAAAATTCTGGAAACGATTTGGGTATAGATTCGGTATTTCGGTGACTGGGAACGTTGTATTGACCGAAAAATTATGTGGTTCTATTTTCTGGAAAATAGACTTAATGCTTGTTAATTTGGCACTGGTTTGGTTGCGTTTAGAGTTGTGTAGCTCGAGATATGAATTCCACAAGTTAGAGTAAGATTCTGGAAACAATCTGGACACAGGGTCAGTGTTTTGGTTACCACGTTTTCAAAAGAACTCCTTTTCGAACGAATCCAATTTCTTTGAAAACTAGACAAAATTTGCCCCAGTTTATCCACAAGTTTCATGCAATTTGATTGAGTTTTGGTCACTTTGGAATTGCTTGAATTTGAAGGACAGAAACTGTCCTCTTTTGCAACTAACCTGTGTGCTTTTCGAAAACTGTACCTATTGGACACTCTCCTTCAAAAACCGAACTTAGAGATGATAACCAGACCCATAGGGCTTTCCAACAAGTATTTATTTGTTGAAATCCGATGTCGTTTACTATTTTAGTTAATTCGCTGAAGTAGGTGCGATGTGCCTAGGCGCTGTGCGCCAGTCTTGTGCGTGGTGTGCGTGCGTTATGTCCGCGTTGTGGAGCCGTCTGGTGATATAGTATTTATTTTAAATACTTGTTATGGTGAGTTGGTGCATAATCATGGTGTCGCATTGTCATATGCATGTTTTGGTGATATAGGCTCTGCCTCTGGTGTTTATTGGTGATATGCCCGTCGTGGCTCATTTTGGTGATCGGTACCGCATGCATATGCCCACTGGAGGGGTTGCATATCATCCCATTGTCTATGAATGTTATAATTTTGGTGGTTCACTGTCAAATGGAGTTTTCCTTTGGTATCTGGTGCTGTGATATGGTGTAATTGTATTGTGTTGCTGTAGTTACCTGATGCTAGCATATTTTTATCATCTGCTTATTATCTCTGTTAGACTCACCCCTTCTGCTTGGAATGTTGCTCTCATGCGGCAACGCTGCAGGTGATCGCTAGTGCTCGTGGAGGAATTGCTAGGTTTTGCTTCCTCTCTCGTTTGGGTCTGTGTCAGCTCTGATATGTAGCACCGGGGAGTCGTTAGTTATCGTTTTGAACTATTATTTTAGTTATTGGAAATTGTTTTAATTTATTTTGGAGATGTCTTTAATTGTTAATTCTGGAGATGTTTAAACTGGTTAATATTTCCGCTGCTTGGTGATTTCTTTTATATAAATTATTTTGGAGATTTTCTTTTTTTTAAAATGGTGAAAAATGTAGCGCCCTTCGAGGTGACTCTGATAATTGTCTATTTAATTGTAATAGTAAAAGGGGGGTGTTACATTAGTGGTATCAGAGCAGTTCGGTCTGTCCGGCCAAGTTGTCGAGTCATCGAGTCGAGTAACACTTGAGTAATTGTTACTCGTTTCTGGTTATAGTTTCTGTTGCAGTGTTAGGTTGAGATGGCAGGACGGAACGATGCTGCACTCGCTGCTGCTTTGCAGGCTGTGGCTCAAGCTGTGGAGAATAACCCAGGTGCTGCTGGTGATGCTGGGTCGCGCAGTTTGGCTACGTTTCAGAGGGAGAATCCTCCTACCTTTAAGGGCAAGTATAACCCTGATGGTGCTTTGGCGTGGCTGAAAGAGATGGAGAGAATCTTTCGTGTTATGGATTGCTCTGAGGCGCAAAAAGTCAGGTATGGTACTCATATGCTGGCAGAGGAGGCTGATGACTGGTGGTTGGAGGTGAGGCAGAGGTTGGCGACTGTGAATGAAGAGGTCACTTGGGCTGCGTTTAGCAGAGAATTTCTGAGAAAGTATTATCCTGAAGATGTCCGTGGGAAGAAAGAGATTGAGTTTCTGGAGCTGAAGCAGGGTAATATGTCGGTGACTGAGTATGCTGCCAAGTTCATTGAATTGGCGAAGTTCTATCCACATTATGGTGAGGCTGGTGCTGAATTCTCCAAATGCATCAAGCTTGAAAATGGGTTGCGGGCCGTATAGAATGTCTGCATCTGAATTGTCAGAACTGAAGAAGCAACTCGAGGATCTGCTTGAAAAGAAATTTGTGAGGCCAAGTGTGTCGCCGTGGGGAGCTCCAGTGTTGTTGGTGAAAAAGAAAGATGGTAGTATGAGGTTGTGCGTAGACTATCGGCAGCTGAATAAGGTGACTATTAAGAACAAGTATCCGCTTCCGAGGATTGATGACTTAATGGATCAGTTGGTGGGTGCTCAGGTGTTCAGTAAAATAGATTTGAGATCGGGTTATCATCAGATCAAGGTGAAAGACGAAGACATTCAGAAGACAGCTTTCAGAACCCGTTATGGGCATTATAAGTATTCCGTGATGCCTTTCGGTGTGACTAATGCGCCGGGAGTGTTCATGGAGTACATGAATCGTATCTTTCGTGAGTATCTGGATCGGTTTGTGGTGGTATTCATTGACGACATCCTAATTTATTCTAAGTCAGAAGAAGAGCATGCAGAACATCTGAGATTGGTATTGGAAATTCTGAGGGACAGGAAATTATATGCGAAGCTGTCTAAGTGTGAGTTTTGGTTGAAAGAGGTTAGCTTTCTGGGTCATGTTATTTCGGGTAATGGAATTGCCGTGGATCCGTCTAAGGTTGATGCCGTGTTACAATGGGAGTCTCCGAAGTCAGTTACTGAGATTAGAAGTTTTCTGGGTCTGGCAGGTTACTATAGGAGGTTTATAGAAGGATTTTCGAAGTTGGCACTTCCGTTGACTCAGTTGACTTGCAAGGGTAAAGCTTTCATCTGGGATGACTGTTGTGAAGAGAGCTTCAAAGAATTGAAGAAGAGGTTGACGACGTCTCCTGTTCTGACGTTGCCTAATCCGGAAGAGTCGTTTGTGGTGTATTGTGATGCTTCCAAGATGGGGTTGGGAGGTGTGCTTATGCAGAATGGTAAGGTAGTTGCCTATGCGTCGAGACAGTTGAGGACTCATGAGAAGAACTACCCTACCCATGGTTTAGAACTTGCTGCAGTTGTGTTCGCGTTGAAAATTTGGAGACATTATCTGTATGGTTCGAGGTTTGAGGTGTTCAGTGATCATAAGGGTTTGCAGTATCTGTTTGATCAGAAAGAGTTGAATATGAGACAGCGCAGATGGTTGGAGTTGCTGAAAGACTATGACTTTAGCTTGAACTATCATCCGGGAAAGGCTAATGTGGTAGCTGACGCTTTAAGTCGAAAGACGTTGCATATGTCAGCAATGATGGTTAGAGAACTCGAATTAATTGAGCAGTTCAGGGATATGAGTTTGGTTTGTGAAGTGACGCCTCAGAGTGTCAGATTGGGGATGTTGAAGATTGATAATGAATTCATGGCTAGCATTCGAGAAGCTCAGAAGTTAGATGTTAAATTAGTTGACCTGATGGTTGGGATTGATCAATCCGAGAATAAAGACTTTGAGTTGGATGCGCAGAATGTATTGAAGTACCGTGGGAGAATCTGCATTCCTGATGATGAGGAGATGAAAAGAGCAATTTTAGAAGAAGGTCATAGGAGTAAGTTGAGTATCCATCCGGGAGCTACAAAGATGTATCAGGATCTGAAGAAGATGTTTTGGTGGCCTGGTGTGAAGCGTGATGTGGCGCAGTTTGTGTATTCCTGCTTGACTTGTCAGAAATCGAAGGTTGAGCATCAGAAGCCTGCTGGGTTGATGCAACCGTTGGAGATTCCAGAATGGAAGTGGGATAGTATTTCTATGGATTTCGTGATAGGGTTACCTAATACTGTGAGGGGGCACGATTCGATTTGGGTGATTGTGGATAGATTGACGAAGTCTGCTCATTTTATTCCTATCAATATCACGTATCCGGTGTCGAGATTGGCAGAGATTTATATTCAGGTGATTGTGAAGTTGCATGGTGTTCCTTTGTGCATTGTGTCTGACAGAGATCCTAGGTTCACTTCTGATTTCTGGAAGAGTTTGCAAGAAGCGTTGGGTTCTAAATTGAGGTTGAGTTCAGCTTATCATCCTCAAACTCATGGGCAGACAGAGAGGACCATTCAGTCGTTGGAAGACTTGTTGAGATCTTGTGTTCTTGAGCAGGGAGGTGCGTGGGATACTCACCTTCCGTTGATCGAGTTTACTTACAACAATAGTTACCATTCTAGCATCGGGATGGCACCGTTCGAGGCATTGTATGGTCGGAGATGTAGGACTCCGTTGTGTTGGCATGAATCTGGGGAGAGTATTGTTCTTGGACCCGAGGTTGCTCGAGAGACTACTGAAAAGGTGAAATTGATCCGTGAGAAAATGAAAGCATCGCAGAGTAGACAGAAGAGCTATCATGATAAGAGAAGGAAGGATTTAGAATTCCAAGCTGGTGATCATGTGTTTTTGAGAGTCACGCCTATGGCTGGTGTTGGGCGTGCATTGAAGACAAAGAAGTTGACTCCTCGTTTCATTGGACCGTATCAGATCACTGAGAGAATTGGTAATGTTGCTTATAGGGTGGCCTTGCCGCCTAATCTTTCGAATTTGCACGATGTATTTCATGTGTCGCAACTTCGGAAGTATATTTCGGATCCGTCCCATGTGATTCCGATGGATGATGTGCATGTGCGGGATAATCTCACTGTGGAGACAATGCCTGTGCGAATTGAAGATCGTGAAGTGAAGACTTTACGTGGCAAAGAGATAAACCTGGTCAAAGTGGTCTGGTTAGGAGCTGCTGGTGAAAGCATGACATGGGAGTTGGAGAGCAAGATGCGAGAGTCCTATCCGGAGCTGTTTGAATCAGGTATGTTTTCGAGGACGAAAGATTCTAAGTGGGGGAGGGTTGTAACACCCCGGAAATAATTTAATTAAAATAGTTGATTGAATTATTAAAATAATTTGGAGGCGGGATATAGATAAATTAAAAGGTTAATATTTTATATGCGTAGGAGGTGAAACGAGTAAAGGAGGTGGTGACGTAGAGAGCCCAGTGTTTACTAAGCCCTCAACTTAAACCCTGGGGGTTTAAGCCAAACCCTCATTCGCAGCAAGCAAAAGAAAAACGAAAGTGAGAGTGAGAGAGAGAGCACGCGGCGCAAAGAGGGAGAGAAGAGGAGGGTTTCGCGAAGAATTTCAAAAGGAGATCGTTCGTGTTGCTGTGGTTTTGTTCGTGTCTCGTTCGTCGTGTTCCGGAGCTTACGTTATTCGAGGTAAGGGTGGGCTTAACCTTGATAATGGGTTGATGATAATTATGTGTGGGTAGTCTAGGGCTTTGTTGAATTGTTCGTGTTGTTGCATATCGTGTTTTCGTTGAGATTGGTGCTTTGATGATTATTGCACGTTATTGTGATTTGTTTCGTTATTTGTTGTTGCGTGATTGTTGTATCACGATGATGGTGTTGTTATTGTTCGTGTTTTTGTTGTTGCTGTGCGTGGTTGATTGTTGTTGTCGCGTCGTCGAATTGTCGTTTTTTGTTGTGGTGGTTGCGGTGTCGTTGCCGTTAGGGTTTGGTGTTTGGCAATTTAGCGATTCTGGACACAGGTTCGGTTTTTCTAAAACTGGCGCTGTTTGGTTGATCCAAAAATTATGAGGTTGATTGTTTTTGAAAATAGACTTAACGCCGGTCGTTTTGGCACTGGTTTCGTTAAACTCGGAGTTGTATAGCTCGAGTTATAGGCGATACAAGTTAGGTTAAAATTCTGGAAACGATTTGGGTATAGATTCGGTATTTCGGTGACTGGGAATGTTGTATTGACCGAAAAATTATGTGGTTCTATTTTCTGGAAAATAGACTTAATGCTTGTTAATTTGGCACTGGTTTGGTTGCGTTTAGAGTTGTGTAGCTCGAGATATGAATTCCACAAGTTAGAGTAAGATTCTGGAAACAATCTGGACACAGGGTCAGTGTTTTGGTTACCACGTTTTCAAAAGAACTCCTTTTCGAACGAATCCAATTTCTTTAAAAACTAGACAAAATTTGCCCCAGTTTATGCACAAGTTTCATGCAATTTGATTGAGTTTTGGTCACTTTGGAATTGCTTGAATTTGAAGGACAGAAACTGTCCTCTTTCGCAACTAGCCTGTGTGCTTTTCGAAAACTGTACCTATTGGACACTCTCCTTCAAAAACCGAACTTAGAGATGATAACCAGACCCATAGGGCTTTCCAACAAGTATTTATTTGTTGAAATCCGATGTCGTTTGCTATTTTAATTAATTCGCTGAAGTAGGTACGATGTGCCTAGGCGCTGTGCGCCAGTCTTGTGCGTGGTGTGCGTGCGTTATGTCCGCGTTGTGGAGCCGTCTGGTGTTAATATTTCAGGTGCGGTGCTGGTATGCTCAGGAGAGTTTAGTGGTAGCTGTGATGCTACAACTTGGTGCTATTTTCGGTGAAATCATTTGTTTTGATTCTGGTGATATAGTATTTATTTTAAATACTCGTTATGGTGAGTTGGTGCATAATCATGGTGTCGCATTGTCATATGCATGTTTTGGTGATATAGGCTCTGCCTCTGGTGTTTATTGGTGATATGCCCGTCGTGGCTCATTTTGGTGATCGGTACCGCATGCATATGCCCACTGGAGGGGTTGCATATCATCCCATTGTCTATGAATGTTATAATTTTGGTGGTTCACTGTCAAATGGACTTTTCCTTTGGTATCTGGTGCTGTGATATGGTGTAATTGTATTGTGTTGCTGTAGTTACCTGATGCTAGCATATTTTTATCATCTGCTTATTATCTCTGTTAGACTCACCCCTTCTGCTTGGAATGTTGCTCTCATGCGGCAACGCTGCAGGTGATCGCTAGTGCTCGTGGAGGAATTGCTAGGTTTTGCTTCCTCTCTCGTTTGGGTTTGTGTCAGCTCTGATATGTAGCACCGGGGAGTCGTTAGTTATCGTTTTGAACTATTATTTTAGTTATTGGAAATTGTTTTAATTTATTTTGGAGATGTCTTTAATTGTTAATTCTGGAGATGTTTAAACTGGTTAATATTTCCGCTGCTTGGTGATTTCTTTTATATAAATTATTTTGGAGATTTTCTTTTTTTTAAAATGGTGAAAAATGTAGCGCCCTTCGAGGTGACTCTGATAATTGTCTATTTAATTGTAATAGTAAAAGGGGGGTGTTACAATCGTCCTCTATCAAAATATACTTCAGCTCCCTTTGTTTAACCTCGAAATCAATATCAGCTGTTTGGTTACGGAGGTACGTCATTAATATCCCAAACCAGGCGTCGGCAGGTTCCTCCTTGGTAAGAGTCACGGTATCTTGATGCAGCACCTCGACCACCCGCTCTTTATAACCCGAGGCCTGTTGGGCCAAGTCATTCGCTTCCTGATTCTCATTCCTGAGGACATACATGATGACGACATCGGCGAACAACTTTAGTAAGTCGTGCGCCGAGGCTCTCAGTTCCTTGAGCTTGGCATTGTAGCACTTGTATTCCCCAATGATTTGCTTGATCACCAGTTGTGAATCACCCCTTATCTCTACGTAGTGGGCCTTCATGCCGGCCAAGACATCAAGTCCCATGATCAAGGCTTCGTATTCGGCCTGATTGTTGGATACTTGATCTCCTATCCAGCACATGAACTTCCACGTCTGGCCACAAGGGCTAGTGATGACTACTCCTACCCCCGCCCTCGTCTGGGTGCTTGACCCATCAAACATGAGGACCAAGGGCTTAAGTCCTAAGTAATTGATAGGTTATGCTGGAGCATCATATACTTCTACACATGGATGCTGAGCCAAGAAGTCTGATAAGGCTCAGCCTTTTACGCCTCTCAAAGGAATATAGGTTAAGGCAAATGCGCTCAACTTAATGGCCCAATTAACGAGTCTTCCCTGTAAGACAGGCCTATTAAGAAGGTATCGGATAATATCAACCTTGAATACAACCAAAACTTCCTTAGGTAGAAGATAATACTCAAGTTTTGTACAAGCATTAAACAAGGATAAACAAAGCTTTTCATTGGGAGAGTATCTAGTCTCGTCATCATTGAGGATTCTACTGAGATAATATATAGCACACTCGACGCCATTATCATCGTCTTGAGCCAACAAGCAGCCAATTGCTTGATCTTCGTCCGCAATGTACAACTTCAAAGGTTTTTCAGGACGTGGAGGTACCAGGACAGGGGGGTTGGTCAAGGCAGCCTTGACCTGATTGAAGGCCTCCTGTTGTTTAGCTCCCTATATCATTTCCTCGTCATTCTTCATTTTTAACAAAGGCCGGAAGGTTTTTAACTTCCCTGTCGAGTTAGCGATGAACCTTCTTAGGAAATTGATCTTGCCCAGCAAACTCTGCAACTCCTTCTTTGTTCTGGGAGGTCTTGCCTCTAGGATAGCTTGAGCTTTGTTTTTATCCACTTCAATACCCTGGTTGTGCACCAAGAAGGCTAGAAAGTTGCCTACAGACACACTAAAAGCACATTTAGCAGGATTCATTTTAAGATTGTGGAGCCTCATCCGTTTCAGAGCTTGTTCGAGATCTGCCAAGTGGGATACGAAGCTCTTGGATTTGACTACCACATCGTCAATGTACACCTCCATGTTTTTACCAATAAGGCATGGAAGATGGCGTTCATTGTCCCTTGGTACGTTGCCCTAGCATTCTTGAGTCCAAAAGGTATCGAAAGCCACTCATAGATACCTAAGGCGCCTGGGCACCTCAAGGCAATCTTATGGGTGTCAGTCTCGGCCACATAAATCTGGTTGTAACCGGAATAGCCATCAATAAAAGTCAGGATGACATTGTTTGCCGCGACATCAACAAGCATATCAGCCACAGGCATGCCGTACTCATCCTTTGGAGTGGCCAAGTTCATGTTTTTGTAATCAATACACACCCTGACCTGGCCATTATTTTTGATCACAGGGACTATATTAGACAGCCATTCAACGTACCTGGCAGTTCTGATGAACCCTGGCTTTAGGAGTCTTTCCACTTTGGCTTTGATCTGCGGCATTAGTTGTAGGTTGAACCTTCTTGGTAGCTGCTTGCGGGGCTTGCAACCTTCCTTGATGGGTAACCTATGCTCCACCAAGGCTCTATCAACGCCTGGTATCTCATGGTAGTCCCATGCAAAGTAGTCACGGTAGTTCCGTATCAAGGCTACCACCTGATTACGTTGCTACGGTTGGAGTTTACCTCTAACCTTAGTCATCCTCGATTCACTCTCGCCTCCCAGATTTACCTCCACCAGGGAATCCTGAGCTTCAAAGGTAGGCATCTTCCTCTGTATGGGCTCGATGTAGGGAGGTTCGGTCGACGTCTTGTGACCAAGGTCATCCGAAGTTTCCAAGGGTGAGGGCTCCGAGTTCTCATCTTCTCCATATACGACACCGAACATAGCCTCTTCAATGTTGGACTGTATTTGAAATAGGTGCATTCGGTTAAGTAGGCTTCGTACCTCCAGAGCGAGACTAGTCATTACCCTCATTGCTAGGCTGTGGGTCAGCCAACATTTTGAATTCAAAGCCCCTCTTGGTCCAGTCACATGACTCTATACTGTTTTCTTCGTAGTCCACCGGGATGGAAATGGGACGTAGGTGAGGAGAGTAGAACACTGCCTCGAACACTTTTATCTCCGCTGGGAAAGGGTTGGGGTCGGCCTCCACTATTTCCACCTTGTCCTCCACCCATATCATGAGCTTTTGGTGCAAAGTGGAGGGGACCCATTCGGCCTCCTCAGGGAAGACATCTCCCTCGAGGGCCTTTGGTTGATCCCCGGCCCCCCAGAACTCTGGTGGAAGGAGGCCCACCATTTCTATGTCAACATAGATCTCCCCGTCTGTTCCATCCATCAAGTCGACCAGTATTGACTCATTCATGGAATTCCATAAAGGCATTTTATCACTGCCTTCGTAAGTGGGCTATGATGCACATCCACCATGCCTACCATTGTCTGGTCTCCTCCCTCCTGGTCAACGGGCAACTCTTGGGACAGCTGGTTCGGGAAGCTGCTTTGGAGCTATGTCCTCAGCTGGTTTTGGGAAAGCCTCTTCCAACGTCATAGCAACAGATGCTGCGGGGATGGTCTAAGCATTCCCATCTCTAGTGGAGGTGAGCATTTGGAGAGTTTCTTTCATTCTGTTGACCGCCCTAGTCCTCTGTAGCCTCCTCTTATGCGAGCGAGATTTGGAGGCCACCCTAGGGGTCGGCATCTCAACGACCGCATTTGCCATCCATTGACCTTGCGGCACACCTGACGGAGGTTTCACTGTTCTAGTAGCTCTCAGCTCTCGGTCATTGAGGACCGTAATGTCTACCGAAGTCGAACTGTGTGCCTCGGTGACTTGTGCCCCCCTTCTTTCTTCTTTGGGGCGAGTCCCTTCACTTGTGGTTGGCGGGGTGGCCTGCTCAATGGAGTCATTGGCGGGCCTACCGTGCCCCCAAGCTTGACAGGCTGGAGTCTTTCCCTCATGTCCCTGGGCTTAGGCACATGTCTCTCGGGATTGAGTTTGGACAAATGCAACTCCCTGAGCTCGTGAACCAGCCTCCCCGGCTTAGGAAGTTTCTTCTGGGGTCTCTGAGGCTGACTCGGCGCCCCTATCTGTAATTTTTCTTGCAACGGGGCCCTTCGTTCTGCAATTGTGGACCCCCTGGGTGGTGATCCCAAGCGGTCGAACACAGACGTTTCCCTTCCTGGCGAAGTCTCCCTTCTAGGGACCCATATATACTTCTTCTTTCCTTTCCCACGGTTGCTCCCTGAGAAGGAGACCATATTGATGTTCATGCTGGTGAAAGGATCAGTGTCGACAATCATCTCTAACGCCCCCTTGTCGGCCATTTTGAATCTCCCTTTCCTGATGGCCTCTTGAATGGCTCGGCGGAAGATAATACAATTAGAAGTGGCGGGATTGAAGGAATTATGCCACTTGCATTTTGAATCTCCCTTTCCTGATGCCACTTGTGCCTATGGCTGCGGTGGTACTGTTGCGTTAAAAACACACTTAGAGCAAGTGTACTCTCTCGCAGAAGTAGTGTAAAAGATATCGTCTCCACAGGGATTAATTAACAAGTACTAAACTAGTCTAGATTTTATGTTGTTTAGACAAACAAATAATTGAGTGTTTACAGAAACTAAAATAAAAAGAAATAATTAACAAGAATTAAAAGTAAAGATTTAATTAGTGGAGAGAGGTCTAGGGTCGCGGTTTCACTTGCAAGCTTCGATTTCCCTGTATCTAATTCTACCTGAATTCCCTTTTTATTATTCAATTACCAATCCCTTTACTAAAACTACTAATCCATTTGGTCATTCGCGATTAATATTCTTTTTCCTAAATTAACCCTAGTTTGGTCATGCTAGAATTTAAATTTAAGAAAAGCATAAAGAACAAAAAGGTTGAATGATTGGAAGACTAAATTAAAGTTTGGTCATGCATTAATTATAGCCCCAATTATCCTATAGGTCCACCAACTAATTGCAGTACGGTCGCTGATCAACTAATTGATTATGAACATGAAAAGGGTAGCTAATCCTAATTATGTGATAAAAACAATAGGACAATATTAATTGAAATAAAACTAGGAATTCAAAGTAGAAATTAAAGCATAAAAAGGTCTCTAAACAAGCAAGATTCACCTAAGACCCTAAAAGAGGATTTAAGTATCCATAATTATCAAGAACAATAGAATAGAAATTAGAGTCATGAATTACAAAGATAAAAATAACCCAGCAATTAGAGAAATTCTTATTTTGAATTTTCAGTCTCCTTTTTCTGCTCCAAAGCTCTCTCACGGTGTCAAGAGCGAGAACCAAAATACTCCTTTTCTCCTCTCGGTCCGCGTAAACGTGTTCTGTTGTTGTCTATGTGGTGTGTGGCTCTCCCATTCACAAGTGAAGCTCTCCTTTTATATTAGTTCCTTTTCTTTCTCCCCAAGCTAGGGTAGTGTGATATTCCTTTTTCCTCAAGTCGAGATTGCTTCCACTTTTAATTGCAAGATATGTTAATCCTTAAATATTAGGATTTAGATCATTCCCAAATATGTGTTGCTTGCTATCCACTCCATGTCTGTTTCTTTCTCTACAAGTCACATGTGCATCACTTTCAACTTAAATCACCAAGAGGATCTTCTTCTTTTTATCACGGTGGGCCTTCTTGCATTAATGGGCTTGGGCTTGGGATTGTTTTCTTTTATTTGTTAGTCTTTCTTCTAATTTCAGCCCATATTTGTATCATTTTTCTTTTTCTACCTTCCTGCAAATATATAGTAATTTAAGTCAGTTATTTATTTAATCAATAATAATTACTCTAAAAAAGACTCAAAAACATCTCTAAAAAATGCACATAATTGGAGTTTATCAGGTACCTGAGGTGGAGCGTCTGTCCAGGGCAGCCCAAGTACTACTTGGGTCAGGTTAATGAGGCCAGTTCCTGGTACAGATGCCTGTGCGCCTCTGAGAGGTGGAATTTGATTCCATGGCTGCTCAACCGGAGCGACATTCATCTGTGTCTGTATATAGGAACCCGCCGGATAGAAGAAGGTTGTCCTCCCATAAAAGAAGGTTGTCCTCCCTATGATTGGCCAGAGACAATGTAGTTCATGGTGCTACTTGCTTGCGCAGCACTTCTTTGCTCCACTTCCTTGGCTTGTTGCACTTCATTGTGCACCATAGGTATAACTATGTCAGCCAATTGGTGGGACAAATAATACATGATGTCCTGTATCCCCATGTCGATTTGTTGCCGGATAAACGACGTAGTCATGGCCACAGGTTCCTCATAATGTTGAGGAGAACTGTCGTTAGACTCAGCATTAATCGCTAGGGGAGTTGTCTCTGAAACACTTATTGGCTCAGTGTTCTTCATTTTCGGAGCAGTTACCTTTTTTGATGCTGACGGGTTCCATACTTAGGTTTTTTCCAGAGCGTAGGTGCATACGCCAACTGTAATCCAGTCCAGGCGAATCAAACGGAGGCGTTTGCTCCCCTTTTCCGGTCCCACTGGGCGTGCCAATTGTTGTTGTCGTCAAACTCTTAGGTCTTGGCCGTGGGGTCGGCCAGAGGTTTGGATAGTCTTTGATTCCTCGTTTCTTCAAGCAATTGTGCTGAGGAGGGAACTCTGCTCCTCAACTGTTGGTTTTCTGACTCCTCTAGAAAGGGTCAGGCAAGGTGAAAGGGGGACGCGAGTGTTGGATTACTACTGGCTAATGCATAAAGTAAAAAATAAAGGATAAAAATGTGATAAAGGAAAGATAAATTGAAATAAACATAGAGTTTGATTGATTGGATGTCTGTCTGTACAATTACTCTATTGCTATATATATATATATATATATATATATATATATATATATATATATATACAGGCCCTCATCGGCCACTATGCTAGCCAACATTTGCCTGCCATTGGATTGATCTATGATCAACGGCTCTCATTGCTTCCTAGGCCTTCAACAAGGCGTTGTAACTGCCCACGTTCCCACTAACACGGTTAGTGGGGTAAGTGCTCGTTGCCCCGTGTTTTCCGGCCTCGCTCTTCCACTTGAACTTCAACCGCTCCCACGTTCTATCTTCGTGCAGTGTCTTGCCTTCCAAGCAACGCCAGCCTTGCCTCGGCCATTCGGTGGCTCGGTCGCACTAGCCCCTTTAGGTAATAGCTTAGGCACCCGAGCAACCTGGGCCTTGGCACTCTATAGGTCGGGGTTGTCATTTTCCCTTGGCTTAGCTCATTGGTCCTCGGGCGTAACTCTCCCTTGGGGAGCTTCTGTCGTTTAATGTGCCCCGAGGACCTCTCTTGACTTCACTCTGTCTGGAAAATCCCTTTTTTCAACTTGTCACATGGCTTGCCTTCAGACCAAAATTCCTCTTTTCTCCTCGGCCCACGACTTAATTATTTTTGGGTCTTAACACTGTTCTATGGCAGTTTGAGTATATATGAGTATATATTTGATTTTGGAAACCTTTCTATGCTTTGGGATATTTGATAAGTTATTAGTGCTCAAAAATATATTTATTTATGCAGAGCATACTTTATTTATGTTTACATGTTATCACTTTTCTTTCATGCATGTTTGCTAGCATACTGCATTGGATAGATCATAATTACGATCCTCCCTAGGTGGTAGCATGGCGCCACAATTCTCTGATTACTAGTGTTCCTATACATCGAAGAAATAGACATGGAAGAAGCAAAAAGCAAGATACTGACAGCTACAAAGCATCATAATATGTTTGAAATAGGTATTTTATTTGCAACCTTCATTGTGTGCCAACAAGAGAAATATCACTCCGCCAGAATTTCAAATAAAGAGTGCACCATTCAATAGCGCTTCCGTGAAGGTGCTACTGAAAGCCAAAACACGAAACCACATCAGTAGCGCTTTCTCCTAAAGCTCTACTGAAAGCCAAAACACAGAACCACATTAGTAGCACTTTTTTGTAAAGCACTACTGAAAGTCAAAACACGGAACCACATCAGTAGAGCTTTTTTCTAAAGCACTACTTATGCTAAAGACACGGGACAAATACAGTAGCGCTTTTTAAAAAGCGCTACTTATTAGTTAGTTTCCAAAAATTTCTATTCTGCCCCCATCTCCTTCACCCTCCACCCTTGATACCTAATCTCTCTCTCTCTCTCTTACAACGGCACAATATCTCACTCATCTCTCTCACTCTCGCTCATCTATTTCTCTCACGCTCGCTTATCTCTCTCACTCTCATCATTGGGTCTACTCGAACCTATTTCTTTGAAGTGGGAAGCAAACACTGTGAAATTAAGTTTGAATATCGAATCCATGGATATGGAAGGGAGAGTTTTCTATTTGTCAGTGAAAAGAGATGATGAAGATGTACTTTCTCATTCAATGAATCTTTCAGTTACAGAAAACACAATAGTTACATATCAATCTGATCTAACCGAATGTAACTAAAATGGAACTAACCTAAAACTCAATTCTATCTTCTGCACAAAGATAAATTAGAACAGTAAAGAAAAAAAAAGTAAAGAAAATAAAGAGTAAAGTAGTTAGATGACAAGTTATCATCAGTGATAAGTGAGGTTGCTGACTGTGCTTGGTCAAGTGGCTGACTAGGCACTTTGACCTTAACTTGTTCTTTGACTTTCACTTGTAACATCCTCCCTTAAGCTGGAATAAATATCAATTTTTCCAAGCATAGATTGTAGTATAGAGAAAGGACCGGGACTAAGAGGTTTAGTTATCAGATCAAAAACTTGTTCCTTTGATAGTATGGGCAACAGGTGTAGAGTTCTACTTCGTATTTGTCACGTACAACATGACAGTCAATCTCAATATGTTTCGCACGCTCATTGAACACTGGATTAGCAGCTATATGAAGAGCAGACTTATTGTCACAATAAAAAGAGAATATGTTGTTTACAGCTCCAATGCCACAACACCAGAAGTGAGACAACTTCCTTTGAGCAGAAAAACTCCAAAAATGATAGTTCCAGTAGTGCTGCAGCACTGTTTCCAGCATTGTTGTGCATATTTTCCTTTTTAGTGAATATAATAGCTAGAAAATGAAATTGGTTCAAGAAGATTGTGTCTAATCTCTCTCCCATCAGTTGTTCACACCTCCCAAGAAGACAATAAGCTTCCTTTTATATCCCGAAGGTTGTGGGATCCAAGTAAAACCCTAAAAGTGCAATTCATTGTCTTCTAGTGAGCCCATAAGTACATGGGCCTTTAATAAAGAAAGGAATATTCGCTGGTCCCGACCACTGACGCATTGTGACATCAGCGGACGCACTGCTTTTAGCGTAGGGAACTCTCTCCAAAGCTTTCTCTCTTATCTAGTGCAGGAACAGAACTGATGTTATAGCACCTGAAAACTGCAGCGCACTAAAACACAATAAAAGCTCAAAAATTGAGCACCAAAGTTCCCATTGGGATTAAACCATAATTTTCGCTAACTAACATCAAATCATTGCTTGTAATTAATTAATTAGTTAAAATAATTACTCGTGAACGACAAATAATTTAAGCCATTAAGGTATAAATAACTCTTGTAAATAAGAGTTATCACGTATCTAGAGCCTCCCGTAACCGTGCAACAATAAAATACGTCCTTTGTAAACCATTTCTAACGTCTCTGCAATAGTAAATTGAATATCTACCCGCAACAATTCCGTGTCAACCTGAATAGAGGTCAACATCAACTGTCATGGGCAGGATATAAAACCGGCCTGTGATGGGAATATTGAATAGCCTGACCGCATCGTCCAAAGTAATTATCATATCACCAAAAATGGTAGGTAAAAATGGATTGGTCCCCGGGTGCCCCCTCTTCAAAAATGTTGAATAAGGTGGTAATCTACGGTGGTCAGAAATGAATATTGTAGACTTTGTAGACCAGATTTCTCTATCCAACGAGCTACTTTCGGATGATGGGCTGGAGGGACAATAGCCTTCAAATTACAACTGTGTGCTGGTACCTTCAGTTTGCCCTGATCCTATAAATATGTGTAAAACCATATTAATAAAAATTTAATATACTATAAAATGACAAAGTATAATAAATTAATTAATAAAATTATTACCAGTCCGCTACAGATTTTAGATGCTACATGAAGATCAAATGAAGATCGTGGGGTTCTACTTGAATCTGATAATGCTGCTCCTCAGCCTCAAACTCCATGTCTTTGGAGCCTCGTAGTGCATATCTAGAGTCTGATAATGCTGCTTCTCAGTCTCATACACGAAATCTACTCCATATGGTCCTCCACTCTATGATGATCACTACGTCTCGCGTCGCATTTCCTCCTATACGAAACATGACTCACGTGAGTTGCCACCCCGCTGTCCAAACTGTTCGCGACATGCGTTTTCCATCCTTAATTACTTCTCATGCACACCACTATCAAATTAAAAAAATATAAATAAAAGTATATTATAAAAATAACAAATTTTTTAGAAAAAAGTTCTGGAATCATGTTTTTTTGGCAAAAGAAGAAAGAAAGTCTCATTAAAGCCTTCTGATGTTAAAAAAATTAAGAAAGAAAGAGAACCAACCACCCCCTGATTTTATTAAAAAAGGAGAAAAAAGAAGGAGACAAAGGAGAGGCCAAAGCGGGACTAGACCAAAACCCTTGACAAGAAAATAAAGACCAAACAATAATAGGGAAATCTAACATTAGGACCCCCTAAAACAAACCAACCTAGAGACAAAGTAATAGACAATTTAAAGGACTAAATTACAAAATCAAATCAAAATGAAACAGAGACAGAATTTGCCCTTGAACGAGTATTATATCTAACGACCAAAATCTTATCTTGCTTCAATTTCTTCTTTTGGGTCTTAGACACAACTAGTTCGAAATTATCATCATGCACCATTATTTGTAGGGTATTAGACCTAATAGAATTTAGCCTAGTAATTGGAGGCTAAGTGGAGGACGAAATGCTCCAACAACGACTAGCAACATTAGGAGTTTCAATATTGCATCCACTAATAGAATCAGAAACAAGAGAATATTGAACAACACTATCTTGTGCTTTTGCCTGTGTACTAGAGGTAGAAGCAGCAGCCAACTTCTGAATGGATTTCGAATATGTCTCCTGCGATTGCCTAACCACCTGTGACAGTTGCTTATTCTCAACTGAAGCGAAAGAATCCTAAACAAATTGGACACAATCAGATTTTTCATTAGATTGCAATACCGCTTTTCTGTTGGAACGTCCAACATTAAATACAGTCTCGTGGTCAACAAGATGCTCCATTTCCTTTGGCAGTCTTAGGAATGAAACGAACAGAAGGTGGATTTTGTGGGGACTCCTTTCTTGAATTTTTCTATTCAGAAAGAACCTCAGACTTTCTGGCAGCATTAGTAGACATATTACCATGCTTACAATTCTGGAGTGAATGGCCAAGACATTGGCAAGATTTGCAAAACAGAGGAACACATTCATATTGCACACCGATAAAAAAAGTAAATCCCTCTCTTTCTGTTATTCGATTACATCAATATCTATATAAACTCTTGCAAAATGAGCGAAGGATCGTTTGGAGGTGGCTAAAGCAATAGAGACCCCTAAGCTACCACTAATCTCAAACAAGATTTTTGTACACTAATACTACCGAGAGAGACCATGTAGTCGAACCCAACATTGAGTTGTAGTCTGCTTTGTGGAAAAAGGATCAAAATCGGGCGTCAAAGCTGAAGGCCGCAACACCCCATGGTTTAGATTACGGGATCCCTGAGCACGTATGCGTTTAAGGTCATCTCGTAATCATGTTAAAATATTGAATTTTGAATTCATGTTTAGACATGATTCCGAAGTACAAAATTTTTAAGCATAACTCCGGATTCATGTCTTGACATGATTCCGAAACACAATTTGTACTCCGGATTCATGTTTAGACATGATTCCGGAATATAAATTGTATTCTGGTGGATTCATGTTTAAATAGGATTCAAAAAGGTAAAAAAAATTCTAGATTTAAGATGCTCACTTTTGTATATTTCGAAGATATGAGAAATGAGTTTGAGTTCGGAATATTTTTTGAGTTCAAGGGATAAAATGGAAAATTTAGAAATATATGGCGATCTAAGGTTCAACGGTGGGGGTCTAAAAGGTAACACCCTTTGTTTTATTATATGGTATATTAAATATATGTAGTTTTTTGGTGAGGCATTTTTTTACGATGAGGCATTTTGTTTTGGATGATGCTTAAAGCAAGGGCTTTACCCTCCTTTACTATTAGGCCGGCCCTAGGAAGGAGCGAGGGGTGGGAAAATGAAAGGGGATTTTCGGAATTTTAAATAGTTGGAGGCATATCAAGTAATTTGTGGAGAACTGCTATCCAAGTGGTCTCATGCTCATTGACCTCAATTAGGTGGGAGGGTTCTTCTACTATGCTCACTTCATGTCCATGTTGTTGAAATGTTGAACGAATTTGATTTGACATTTTAACTTCCCACGTTTATTAATTACCCAGCAGGAAGCATTATGCACAAAATAAGGAGAAAATTATTAAAGTGAAAAGAGACATATGAATAGTCATTGACAACGAAGGAGGAGGTAATTATGTACTTGAGATACTCCCAATTTAGAATTATGGGGCTCCTATAGGTGTCTTTCCAGCTACATTAGGTATAACCAAAAAAAGATAAAGTTACCAACCGAAAACATGCTTTGTTCATTTAACAGTTTGATCCAATTCAAACATGTGAGCTTAACAGACTGGTCCCTAAAAAATTTCCTATATAAGTCAAGTATTTTTAATCTCTTACACACTAGCTAGCTCAATTCTCCCAACCATCCCAGTATATTTTTCCATGTAAGAAACATTTTAGTCTCTTTTATTTTTATTTTTGTAATTTTATTGTTATTATATTTTATATCCATTCTATGCTTTCTACTAATAAAAAGACTTAACTGCATCCAAGTTTGTGATTATCATTTTTTTAACATTGTGATTATCAAACTAACAAGGATTAGTGTATTGTTTTCATATATATATATATATATATATATATATATATATATATATTGTCAAAAAATATATATATATATAAATATAATAAATACGTTTATTTTTTTATACCCGGATATACATTTTCTTTCTTTTTGCTTTTTGATAACGGGAATAGCATTTTCTTGATTTATTAGCTGTATATGTAAAAATAGTATTATAGTACCAATTTTGATGTTGGCTTGGCTCAATCAAATCAAAGTTCTTAAAGATTTGAGTCTTTTAGTTTGATTGAGTCGTGCCAATATCAGATTTGACGTCTATAATCTCCTAATTATATTTTCTCCCTCTTCTATGTTTATGCATTATTACATTATTACTCTTGTGTATTCTCCATGTTCCTTCTACATGTCCCGGAAATAGAAATGGGTGGTAAGCTGTGTTTTCAAAATTGAACCGAAAGTCGAATTGGTGAGACTTTTGGATCATTGTTCAATTTTCTTTTTTGGTCTGATGTTCAATTGATTCAACTATGACTAATTAAATAAGTATTTACAAAGTATTTTAAAAATAATGGGAAAACTGAGCTGGTTGAACAAACCACGATTCAACTTGGTTAGTTCTCGATTCAAAGTTGAACCAAGTGGTAAAGTGGTATTTTGATACTACAGATGGTTTAGGCCATTAAGAAGCAATTTTCTAGTTATGTTGGAAAATAGTGAATACAAATAAAAATATCAAAACAAATTAGGGTTAAATATGTTTTTAGTCCCTACAAAATTTCACTATTTTGTTTTTAGTCACTATAAAAAATTTCATCAACTTTTAGTCCCTATAAAATTTCACAATTTTGTTTTAAGTCCCTATAAAATGTAAACTCGTGTATGCCTTTAGAATTTTGAATGATATTTTGCATACACGTTAAAGATATTAAAAATATCTCCCTCACAAAAAATAAACTCAAAATTTGATTTCTATGGTGGTATTTCCTTTAATTTGTTTATCGAATCTTTTGCACTTAAAAATTTTAGATTTAATTTATGCGTTGTTAAAAAATTCAAAGTTTTTCTGGAAGAGATGTTTATAATGTCCTCAACATGTATGCAAAACATCACTCAAAAATTCAATGGATATACACTAGTTGGCATTTATAGGGACTAAAAACAAAATTTTGAAATTTTATAGGGATTAAAAGTCGATGAAAAATTTCATAAGGACTAAAAACAAAATAGTGAAATTTTGTAGGGACTAAGAACATATTTAACCCAACAAATTATATAGCATAAGGAGTGCTTTCCAGGGGAGCATTGGGGTAGGAAACTCCTATCTTGCCTATTCCAACACCTTTTAAGAGAAATGTTGTTGAATAAATCCTACAACAATCTAAAGTTAGGGTCAAGATCAATTGATGAAATGTGATGTCTTTTGGACGGCTTATGTAAATCATAGAGTGTTGTCCATTTCAATACATCCCTCTTTAGTGAGTTCGTTACTAGTTAATGAGTGTCTATTAATAGGCTTGATGTAATCATTTTAGTTTGAACTTCTATTGTTTTAGAGTACAACTTTTCTCACTTTGTATCACTTTTAGTTTGATGAACATAAGAGTCATTTAAGATTTTCTCTTTATTCTTCGATGGATGTCATGTTCTTCAACATGGTATTTGCCTTGAAAGCCATTTAAATTGTATTCTCACAACTTATCTCACAAGTGGGGTGTCCCTCAATAGTTAGTATATGGGAACTATAACTTTGCAAGACTATAATTTTGCATTGTGTTTTTTTTTATAAGAAAGATTATACTTTGCAATGTGTTTCGTCTCAAATGATTTTCTGATTTTTGGAGCTCTTTCACCACTCTTGAATTCGTTTGTTTTTCAGTTACCTCTCTTGAATTTGTTTCATTTTCAGTTAGTGAGTTTGTTAGTAGTTAGAGAGAATTTCTTAGTAGTTAGTTAGTGAGTACCTATAAAAAGGCTTCATATAATCATTTTAGTTAGAACTTTTATGGTTTTAGAATACAACTTTTCTCACTTTATATCGCTCTTATTTTGATGAATACGAGAGTCCTTTAAGATGTTCTCTCTTCGTGTCCATTGATGTCATGTTTTTCAATAAAACTCATATCCATTGATGCGATGATAGTACTTAATACTTTATATAATTATGTTTCAGAAACTAAATTCTAAAACATCAAAAAGTTATTTTTTGAAATTTAATTTTTGGTACTTATTAACATTAATAAAATTGAGTTTTAGATTTTAATTTCTAGATACAATTCCTCCACATTCCCAAATCAAGATGTTGAAAAGGATATTGAGCCGGTTTGTCATAACTTTCTTTTTATTGAAAATAATCATTTTTTAAAAAATAATAATAATCTATTTTAGAAGTTTTCAAACTGTATGGTACAACTTTTTAAGAAAATGAAAATCTAAAAAAGTCTAAAAACAACTTCAAATGAGAATTTGTTTTGAGTACCTTCTCATAAAGAGCATTTTTTTTTTTTGACAAGCATAAAGAGCATTTTTTAAAGAATGATTATTTTTAAAAAAAAAGTGACTTTTAACATTTTACACAAACACAAAACAATTTCTCATTTTCTTAAAAATTTCTAAAAACTAATCTCTAAATTAGATAACAAGAAAGTCAATCATTTTTTAATCTTAACAAATGGGTCATCATTTTGTCAAAAGAAAAGAGAGGGTATTTTAATTTAAGTAGAAAAATAAAAGAAAATGAGGTGTAACAGTAAAGAAAGAGTGTAAATAACAAACTAGTTTCTTTTAATGGCACAATTAAATAAGGCCCAGGTTTTCTACACACCTCTCCCTACTCACCACACACCCCCTAACCCCTTTTATTCCAAAAATACCCCCAACTCAAAAACACCCTCAACCTCTCAAACATCCCACACCCCCTCTCACACCCACACAACACACCTATCCAAAAACCTAAACCCCTCTCCCCCCAATCGATTTTTCCTCTCCCAAATCCTCTCAATAACGCATTTGAAGTTGTAATACGCACCATCTACGCATCAGGTACACGATTTCGCACTATAATGTATTTAAATTTCACTGATTTTGATGTATTCACCACGTTTTAACACTGCCATGTTTTTGTTTTATTCGGTTGAGCGTAACCAAACGCTCCTGAGAACGAACCACATACGAAGCTATTCGGTTGAGCCAAGCCGAATGGATTCGGTTGGGATCAACCGAAGGGCATAAAAATTCAAACGATTTTAACACATCCGGTTAAGGTCAACCGAATCATTGTTATGTTTTAAAATTTGTAATTTTAGACTTATCAATTGAGCAATTTGTTTTTTATCAAGTTTTGGACATACCATCATGGATTCAAGGAATTTGGCTCACAAAGACCTTTTTCAACAGTCATATCCCTCCAAACGGTAATAATCTGCATTTTCATGATTTCTATTTGTTTCTTCTACCATTGCATATTGTTTGTCTTTGGTATTTATTTGATTTGTCTCTTATGGCATTATTGCACAGAGACGTCTTAAGATTCCAATAGGCTTTTACAGAGACTATCATCAATGTTTTCCTAATCAACTATGGGTAGAGACGGGCCCTGGGTTACAATATCGTGCCTTTGTTGATGTGGATGCACGTGGTACTCCTTATGTAGAGACAGATATTGATCGTATTATGGAGGTTCTTGGAGCTGATGGTTTGGATGGGGTCCCTCAGAGTAGAGAAGCCCAACTGACGTATTTAAGTTCAAGGGGTGTTTTTACCATTCATTGCCCAATGTCAACTGAACGGCTTGGCCCAAGACTAATGCGTCGTCAACCAGCACCCCTTCAAATTGTGCCACCTAACAATGAGGCTGTCCAGGGATTTATTGAGCAGAACCCTGTTGATGGGGATAACCCTAATAACCCAATAGAGTTGTAATAACTAGTTTTTCTAAACACTTCTTTGTTGTTGGATTTTTATGTTTTAAACACTTTTACTGTTGTTGGATTTCTACTTTCTACGCCGTTAATTACTTATTTATGGATTTTTAATGTAGCAGGATTATGCCGATGCCAGAGGTTCTCTCTGAAGGGAGTGTCTCGAGTGATCCCGATTATCAGGTATTCTTGGCCGGCGACTATGATGGGACTGACAGTGATACGATAAGTGATGCTGGATCATCCACCTCTGTTGTCACTCCGTTGTAGTTTTTTACTATTATCAATTTTTTATTTTGTAGATGAAGGGCTTTATGTTTTAGATTGAGCATGTTCTCAAAAAATCTAATTTCGAACAAAATTGTCTTGAAACAACTATTATATGAATGAAAATAGCACACTCTCAATGATAAAGAAATTGAAACATCATACATTCAAACTAAACGAAAATAGCTCAATGATAAAGAAAAAATGAAATACATAAAAACGATAAAAACAACATAAGAAAATTAAAATAAACTACTTATTTTTGGGGATGGTGGACTCCATAATATAGATAATCTCTTCCGGAGTCCGCATCGTTTCGATAAACAGCTCAATAAGCTGACGTCCCAATGGGGTGTTACGATGATGTTCCATCATTGCGCGAACATCGTCATCGCTCCGGATATCTATAGCTTCATAACGGAGAGTGTCGTCTTGTAGGCATACGCACTTGCGGTAACGTATACGAGATATGTCTTTGCGCCACTCTCTCTCTTTGCGAACCTTCCTCTCACTACAAGAATTTTGTGTATTACTGGCTGACCAAATCCCCCAGTAATGGACAAAATCCGCCAAAAATAGGACATTATTGGCCGATTTAGTCCGCCAAAAATCCGTCAGAAAAACGGTCGCAGGTAACAATTACTGGCAGATTTTCAGCCAGTAATTACTGGCGGATTTTCTGCCAGTAAATCCGCCAGTAATTACTGGCTGAAAACCTGCCAATAATTACTGGTCGAAAATCCGCCAGTAAACAACACAATTCCGCCAATAATGTATTTTATTTTTTTAAAAAAAATATTTATAAAATGCGTTTTTTTTAAAAAAATTCATTTAAAATTATTTTAAAATTCGTTTACAATTATTTTAAATTTTGTAGATTTAAAAAACTAATATTATTTAAATATTTTAATTCATTTTTTTAAAAAAACTATTTTTTAATTCGTTTATTTAATTAAAAAAATAAAACAATAATCGAATAATTTTTTGATAATGATAAAATTCTCATAAATTCCATTCAACAAAGTACTAATTAAAATATCCATAACAAAATATAAATTGAAATATTCATTACAAATGCAAATTAAAATATCCAATAAAACTACTAGTTATCTCCATAGTAGTCTCCAGAGCTGTTGTTGTTGTTGTCGTCGTCATCCGCAAACCAATTAAAATAAGTATCAGTATTGGTGTATGTGTTGAACTGTTGTTGGGGTTGCTGGAGCTGCTGATGTGGTTGTTGGAGTTGTTGCTGCTGAGGTTGGTGGAGCTGCGGTCGAGGAAGCTGTTGAGAATAGAAGAGAAGAGATTAGAGAAAACTGGAATGTGAGAAGAGAAGTTTGAGAAAAATGAAGATGAGAGTAAAATGAAGATGGAAAGATTTGAGAAGCGGATGACTTATAAGTAGGTGAAGAGGGCAACAGATATAATTGAGAATCCGCCAGAAATGTAGCAATACTGGCGGAATTTAATTCATCCAATACGTTACTGGCGGATTGAATGCGTTACTGGCGGATTCAACGCGTCATTTCGAGGCGACCAATACGTTACTAGCGGAATTCAAATTCAGCCAGAAAATGTCCTTACTAGCAGAAATATACGGTCAACAGCGCCTCATCCATTCCAATCCGCCAGTAACTGCAATTACTGGCGGAATACAAACGTTACTGGCGGATACATGCACTTACTGGCGGAATCAGCACATTACTGGCGGATATGAAATTCGGCCAGAAAGTGAGGTTACTGACGAAAATTTAAATTTTGGTCAATACGCATTTCAAGGGTATCTTTCTGGCCGATAATTCCGCCAGTAACTGCAATTTCTGGCCGAATTTCTAATCCGCCAGTAATGTGTTCAATCCCTCAGTAACTGCAAATACTGGCGGATCTGTTTATTTTAAAAATATTTTTAATATCCCAACCAAATTCCGTCAGAAATGCATAAAAAATCCACCAGTAAACATACTGGCCGTTTAAATCAGCCATAAATGTTATAAGATCCGCCAGAAACGTACTGGCAGGCTAAATCCACTAGAAATTGCCAAATTCTGCCAGAAAACTTACTGGCAGACTGATTCCGCCAGAAATATTCAACCAGTAATGCAAGTAATTCTTGTAGTGTCTCCGCCTTTTCCTTCAACTGGATGAACGTTATATTTTTGTCCAACCTACAAAAAAAGTTGTTGCGAGACTTAAATAAACACAATCAGCTCTCTCATTGATCGTTCCAGGGCGATGCAGGGCAGTTAGGTACTTGTCTTCGGATCTCTGTGTTGGGCACAACTGCCATTGCATAAGATCTTCCATTACAGCAGGTGGTGGAGATGAATAAGCTGGGAAGTAGTGTTGGTGGAGAAGAAGAAGCAGAGAAGATAAGGAGTTAGGGTTCCTGTGAAGCTGCATTGAAAACCTGAAACCCAATTTATAATAAGGTAGGGGAAATATGAGCCATTGATCAAAATTTTGGATCACAAATCTTGGCCGCTTAATTTCTATCCATTGAGGCATAATTTTCGGAGTAAATTTCGTCCACTCCTTTTTCTGACACCTTTGACTGTCTATATGCCGTTGATCTAAAGTGTCGGTGGAATCTGACTCGTTAATTTTTTTTAATTCATTCAGTGTCATTCGGTTACGGGAAACTGAATATATTCGGTTGTTGTCAACTGTACGTTATAAAAATTCAAAAGGGGGCGTCTCTGATAATAACAACATGTGCGGTTATCCATAGCCGAATGTATTCGGTTACCCGTAATCAAATACGCCAAAAATGCGCATTTCATTAATGGCCTTTTGGTCATTTTGCAGGGGTAAGGAGTATTTTGTGAGTAGAATGTGATGTGCGAAAAGCATGTGACTTAAATAAATATGTTTAGGAAAGCCCATTTCGGTGCATAGAAGAAGCTGCAGAGAGCAGTTCAGTTTTGGGGATTATTCGTGGCAAGCAGATCAATGGGGTTAACGAATTTCGTGCTCACGGTGGCCGGTGTAAGCGCCGTCGTTCTTCTTCTAAGGAGTGACGTGAAGCAATCTGCGTCAATATTCAAGCGTAACGTTAAGCAAATTCGCAATTGGCTTGAAGAAGAAGCCGCCACTTCTTCCAAGTGAGTTCCCTTTTCTATCCATCATTGTTTTCTTGCTTGTATAAATTTTAGGGTTTTGGGTTATTTGTTTTGTCTCTTTCAAATGTTTGTTTCAGTGAAAACAACAAAAAGGGACTCAGATGAGTAGAATTTTAACTATGTGGTTGGACATAAACAGTTGGTTAGAACATTAAGGGGTTTGGGAATTGATAAGTAAGAACTCATGAATTAGGTATTCTGGATTATTAAGGGGACCCAAATCCATAACTACACACATATTTTACTATTTATTCCTTTGAACAAGTTTATTTTGATTGTGGTATGTGTATGCTAAATGCTACCCTGTATCTATATGTAAGCCTTTTTTATGAATTTCATCATCTATGAGACCCTTTTCAAATCTAGTTATTATGTTTTACGAAAATATTTTTAATTGTTTAAAAACAGAGGATTATTAGTTATGGAGTCTCAGTAATTGATTAGTTTTGGAAAAACTGACAAAGTTAATGTAATTAATTGATTTAACTAATTTTCTTAATTCTTGCGCATCATTGCATTGGTCAATAGACTATATATAAGGATGGAGACTGCTCCATATATATACTTGCTTTAGATGTGCCATCTGAAATTATGTATCACTTTCACACCAAATTTATGTAGTCATGCAAGTGATGAAGGATGCATTAATCTTGTGATTGGTGTGCTGCTAGAAATGTTTTTGGACAATATGCATAATTTTGTTGGTAATCCTATCTTGAGGAAGGGTTTAGATAATTAGATCCCCTCCAGTTAAGGGTGTGCAAAAAATAGTAAGCTACCAGTTACCAACCCATACCAGTTACCAACCCAGTCCATTGAGTACAAAAATTACGATACCGGTCATTGTCAAGAGTATTGGCTGTGATGAGCATGGGCATGTTACAGGTCGCACTCTGACTACCAGGATTAATTGTTGTTTCATTTCTCTAATGTTCGCATTATTCATGTCTTCCGCGAAGGAAATAGGGTAGCGGATGGTTTGGCTTCGCTTGGGTGTTCCAATGAGGAGGGTTTGCATCTTCATAGTTCCCCTCCCTCTTGTGTTGAATCTTTAGTTATTTATGATGTAATGGGAGTCTCTACTCCTAGACTGATACCCACCCGTGTAATCTCATTTCTCTTTAACCAGGTAGCCTCTCGTACCGCGCTTGCATGAGTGTTGTGAAATCCCTGTCTTGATATCATTTGACCGCTTCCATGTGTATTAATGTGAATTCCTCTGTCATGCAACAATTTATTGATTCAAGGTTTATCGTAGCTTCTTACAAAAACAAAATCACCTAAAAATGGGGATTTTGAGGAATGATAAATTTTCAAATCCAGGTTCAGTACTTTTCTCCAATCTCTCTCGCACAGACTCTTTTTCCCTCCCTCTATCTCCCTCTTCCTCCTTCCTCTGCTCACCTCCCTCCCCCAGATCTCTCTCTCTCTCAGATTGTTCCTGACTTTTACTAATACTAATGTTATTCATTTCTCCCCTGTGAACTCATTTTCTCACTCTTTTCTCTCTATTTTCTTTTCTTATTTTATTTTTGTTTCAGTTAGTTACCGGTTTTGAACTTGTTTTAAATTGGTTCGCAAATTGGTTTACAAATATGAACTGGTGTACACAAACTAGTAAACTAAAACCAAATTTTAAGAGTGGTGTGGTATAGAATGGTATCGTTATTGTGCCATGCACACCCCTACCTCCAGTGACATTATTGTCATATGGGACCTCAACCATTGATTACAAGAGAAGAGAGTCTTTAACCATTGATAGAAATACAATGTAACAGTAAAAGGAAAGTGTAAAATGATGAAATGTGATAGAATATTCCTGGAATTCAGTGTGAATTCAGGGAATGTAGTACAGAATCAACTTAGGAAATGAAGAAAATACAAGTGCAGTACTCTCAAGAGAGAGAAACTGACCCACCCAGCCTTACCTAAGCCAATACTTGCCTGAGGAACTTTCTCTTTCCTCCCTACTTTTATTTACCCTCAGCAGCTATCATGCATGAGGTGTGTCACGCACACACACACTGCCAACTCATCAAGTTGGTTACAAAAGATTCCTCCCACTACTTGGGAATAATGACCCTCCTACCCTTTCTTTCATAAACCTTACCAAACTTGTTTCTTTTCCTACTAACATTCTCATCAATACTCCCCCCTATGAATTTCACCTTGTCCTCAAGGTGAGACTCAGGGAACTGTTCCTTCATGTCTTCCAGATCTTCCCAAGAGTTTTCAAACTCTGGTAGATGCTTCCACTTGACCAAGACTTCCAATGCACCAGTAAGATTCTGTCTTACTGCAAGTATCTCCTCAGGTGTGACTTTTAACTCCCAGTTCTCATCAAGACAAGCTGGTAAGGGCTGCACAGCTGCAGTAGGAGAGATGGCCTTCTTCAGCAATGACACATGGAAGACTGGATGAATTCTGCTCTCAGAAGGTAACTTTAGCTTGTAAGCTACTGTGCCCATCTTCTCCAGCACTTCATAGGGTCCATAGAAACGGGGACTCAGCTTTTGGTTGATCCTCTTTGCCAACAACTTCAGCTTGTATGGTTGAATTTTCATATACACTGAATCGCCAACCTGAAATTCCACCTCTCTTCTCTGTTTGTCTGCATACTGCTTCATACGGTTCTGTGCCTTACCCAACTGCTCTCTTAGTTCTCTTAACACTTCATTTCTGTCTTGCATCAGCTGTTGTACCTCATCTACAGTCATTCTGTTCTCATCTCCTCTAATTAGTACTGGTGGAGGTCTCCCATACAATGCTTCAAAAGGTGTCATCTTCAAGGAAGAATGATAGTTGGTGTTGTACCAGTACTCAGCCCAAGACAACCACTTAGGCCATTGTTTGGGTCTGCAGCCTGTCAAGCACCTCAAATAAGTCTCCACACACCTATTCACCACCTCAGTTTGCCCATCTGTTTGAGGATGGTAAGCTGAGCTCATCTTTAACTTAGTACCTGCTGCTGTGAATAGTTCTGTCCAGAATTGGCTAATGAAAACACGATCTCTGTCAGACACAATGGAGGTAGGAAAACCATGCAATCTCACAATCTCCTTGACAAACACATTTGCTACATCTTTGGCAGTATAGGGGTGAGCAAGAGCAATAAAGTGGGCATATTTGGTCAATCTATCCACCACAACAAATATAGTGTCCACCCCTAGAGCTTTAGGTAATCCCCCTACAAAATCCATAGAAATATCACTCCATACCTGAGTAGGTATTGGAAGTGGCTGCAATAAACCTCCAGGACTAAGTGCTTGATATTTGTTACTCTGACACACTGAGCAAGCATCCACAAACCTCTGAATCCTCCCCTTCATGCCTTCCCAATAGACAACACTAGCAATTCTCTTGTAAGTCCTGAGGGCTCCTGAATGTCCACCAATGGATGAGCAATGAAATTCTTCTAAGATTTTTTCTATCCTAGGAGAGTCCTTAGTAAGCACTAGTCTGTGCTTGTAATACAATCTTCCATTTCTCACTGAATACCCTGCATGGTTAGCCACTTGTGCCACTAAGTCTTGCAAAATCACCCTCAGTTTACTGTCAGCCTGAATCTCTTCATCCAACCCTTCCCATTCATGACACTGTACAGTGGAGATGGCATTGAATTGTCTTGATAAAGCATCAGCAGCTTTATTTTCAATACCAGGCTTGTACTTGATATCAAAGTCATATCCCAAGAGTTTAATAACCCATTTCTGCTGCTCTTCTCCCACGAGTCTCTGATCTGTCAGAAATCTCAAACTTCTTTGATCAGTGTGTACAGTAAAGTGTCTGCCCAGCAAGTAGTGTCTCCACTTCTGGATGGCTATCACAATGGCCATCAACTCTCATACACAGACTTGTTTTGAGCCCTGTTGGAGAGTGTTTGACTCATGAAGGCTACAGGTCTTCCCTCCTGCATCAAGACAGCTCCCAAACCCTTCCCTGACGCATCAGTCTCCACTACAAATTCCTTGGAGAAATCTGGCACAGCTAATACTGGTAGGGTTGTCACAGCAACTTTCAATCTTTCAAAAGCCACTTGAGCACTTTCATTCCAAGCAAAACTATCCTTCTTCAATTGTTGAGTTAGTGGCCAAGCAATTTTACCATAATCCTTCACAAACCTCCTATAGTATCCAGTCAAACCCAGGAATCCTCTAAGCCCCTTGACATCCTTAGGTGCAGGCCAATTAACCATGGCATCTACTTTAGCAGGATCTGCTGCAACTCCTCTGCCAGAGACCAAGTGCCCAAGATATTCAATCTGTTCTTGTGCAAAAGTGCACTTCTTCTGGCTTGCAAAGAGTTGGTTGTCTCTCAGTATTCCCAGCACTGTTCTGAGATGCTTCTTGTGGCTCTCTAAGTCCTCACTGTACACCAGTATGTCATCAAAAAAAACCAGCACATACTTCCTCATAATAGGCTTCAAGATTCTGTTCATAAGGGCTTGGAATGTTGAAGGAGCATTAGTCAACCCGAAGGGCATCACTAGATACTCATAGTGATCCTCATGAGTTCTGAATGCAGTCTTGTGGATGTCTTCATTTCTCATTCTAATCTGGTGGTATCCAGATTTTAAATCCAGTTTAGAAAATAATGTTGCTTTTCCAATCTCATCTAGTAGTTCATCAATGATTGGTATAGGAAATTTGTCAGGCACTGTGTACCTATTTAGAACTCTATAATCAATACAAAATCTCCATCCACCATCTTTTTTCTTTACTAATAATACAGGACTAGAGAATGGACTCACACTGGGTCTAATGATACCAGCAGCTAGCATTTCATTTACAAATTTTTCTATCTCATCTTTTTGGTAGTGGGGATACCTGTAAGGTCTGATGTGTGGAGTTAGTGCACCAGGTTTTAGGATGATAGCATGGTCCTGCTCTCTGTGTGGAGGTAACTCTTTAGGCTCCTGGAAAACATCAGGGAATTCTTGGAGTATCTCAGCAACCTCTGCTTGCATCTGCTGACTTCCTGTATCAGTCTCCATCCCACAATACTGTAGATAATAACCTTCTTCCTCCTGCTTTATGGCTTTCACCATGGTTTTGAGTGATGCCTGGTGCTTACTCAGAGATGGTTCCCCTCTGATCTTATATTTCTGGTCACCCCCTTTCCACTTGATCACCATATTTTGGAAATTTGCCTTGATGTCTCCAAGACTGGCTAGCCAATCCATACCTAGGACAAGCTCTGTTCCTGACAGTGTCATGAGGTAAAAATCCTGAGTGAATGCAATGTCCTGGACCACCAGTCTGAGACCTTTGCAAACTCCTCTGTGAGTGAGTTTCTCACCATTCCCTACCTGAATGGTATACTCCTGCGTGTCCTCCAACTGTAACTGCAGTTCCTCCACCAACTTATGACAGATGAAGTTGGAAGTTGCTCCAGAGTCAATGAGGATCAATACTCTCCTTCCATTAATCACTCCCCAAACCTTAAATGACTGGTTTGAGGTCAGACCTTGTTTGCTTCGAAGAGACAGCAACAATGTCTTCA
Organism: Astragalus glycyphyllos; assembly: GCA_963573325.1. Lineage (NCBI taxonomy): Eukaryota > Viridiplantae > Streptophyta > Magnoliopsida > Fabales > Fabaceae > Astragalus > Astragalus glycyphyllos. The sequence continues at coordinate 50,628,902 of OY754312.1, read as the reverse complement.
ACTCAGCAGCAGATTCAATAATTACTTCTTCAGATTCCTCCTCTCCTTCTTCTTCCTCCTCCTCATCAATCAACTCCACTCTATAATGCTTCATTTTACACACGTGGTCATGTCCCCATCTCTCTCCACATTTAAAACAGAGCCCCTTCTTGCTGAGGTCTCTGAGTTCCTCTTGGGACAAATTTCTTCTCAAGCTTTGCTTCTTTTCTCCACCCCCAGCCTGCGCCTTGCTCTCCAGAGTACCCCCATTGCTTCCCCCAACATCAATTTTAGGTTTAGTAACGAAGATTCTGTTCCTACCCGTTTCGTGACCCGATGACGACGTACCGGGTTTCCATTTATGGCTTTCATTCTTCTTCTCTCCTTCGTCCTTCAATGCTCTGTTTCTTTCTTCGATTAACAGTGCACGATCCATCAACGCATTCAAGCCACGAGTATTGTGTAGCTTGAGCTCAGTCTGGATCTCATAGCGCAACCCGTTGAGAAAAATACTCTCCAGCATCCCACGTTCACTTCGTTTCAGAGGTGCCATGAGCATTTCAAATTGTTCCCTGTACTCCATGACTGTTCCCGTCTGCTTCACGTTCAGTATCGGACCCAGAGGATTCCGCACCAACCCGGGTTGAAATCGTCGGATCACCGCCTGTTTGAACTCCTCCCAACTGGGTTCAGGGTGCTGCTCCTCCCACCACTGATACCAGTTCAAAGCCCTACCATCAAGAGCAATCACCACCGCCTCTAACATCTCGTCCTCGTCTACTCCATTAATTTTGAAGTAGCGCTCTACCTTCACTAACCAACCGTAAGCCTCCCCTCCTTCGAACACTGGAATTTCCAGCTTCCTACCACGATAACGATGACGAGGTTTCTCGCTTGCCTCATCAGATGATTCAGTGCCTGTGGATGAGTTTTCTGCTCCCTCATCCTCCTCATTCTCAACGGTGCTACTTCCTGCTCGCCGGCGCCGGCGCTTCTTCTGCAACCGGAGCTCCAGTTTCTCCATCCACTCCCGAAGTTCAGAGCGAAGTTCAGTGGAGACAGTGCGAACTTCCAGTGACAATCCTTCCAAGCTCTGTTCCAGTCTATCTTGACGCTCTTCCACTGTCGTTTTCTTCACCATGATCAAGCTCCGATGGTCCTAGAGCTTTGATACCAATGATAGAAATACAATGTAACAGTAAAAGGAAAGTGTAAAATGATGAAATGTGATAGAATATTCCTGGAATTCAGTGTGAATTCAGGGAATGTAGTACAGAATCAACTTAGGAAATGAAGAAAATACAAGTGCAGTACTCTCAAGAGAGAGAAACTGACCCACCCAGCCTTACCTAAGCCAATACTTGCCTGAGGAACTTTCTCTTTCCTCCCTACTTTTATTTACCCTCAGCAGCTATCATGCATGAGGTGTGTCACGCACACACACACACTGCCAACTCATCAAGTTGGTTACAAAAGATTCCTCCCACTACTTGGGAATAATGACCCTCCTACCCTTTCTTTCATAAACCTTACCAAACTTGTTTCTTTTCCTACTAACATTCTCATCATTGTCATATGGGACCTCAACCATTGATTACAAGAGAAGAGAGTCTTTAACCATTATTACTAATCAGCAACATAATTCGAGAGACATGGTGTACTGCTATTGCTTTAGCCGTAAATCATGTAATGAAATTTGCCATTATAATGTAACTTAGCTGCTGTTAGCATTTCGATTTTGTGAATTGGTTTCCACTTTTATTTATTATAATTTACCAAGGGGTTAATTTTATCTTAAATTAGGTAACCTCGTGATTAACTGATATGGATTTAGCAATGGGTCACAATTTTTTTTAGAAGCACGCTCTGGATCATGCACCATTTCCTGTTGAACGGTGGGGAAACCAAACAACTGCAGTTGGTTGGATCCATCCTATGTTTCAAATAAAATGGCCTGCTCAAAACGTTAAATAAACATGCTAAATACTTCACTCAGATTTTATTGAACTGGTTGTAATAAGTATAGACTTGGAAAAGGCATTTAACTCTTTTCCATATGAAGTTTTAGTCCATTAAGTTAACCCCAGAAAAATAAAGTAAGCTATGAATCTTTCTGATTATAATTTATGACTTTGGGTTTCTTGTCCACTTCTGTGACAGTATTTATGCTACATTTGAATTTCACATTTTCATATGAAGAGAAGTGTTGCAACACTCTCTTTAACACTCTCCCTCCAACACTCTCTCAATAATTTGGTGAAATTCATCTGCCATCACTTTGGAAATGGGACCCACTAACTTAGTGGAGCCCACATGAATTTTATCCTATTATTGAGAGAGTGCTAAAGAAAGTGTTGTTTGCCCATCTCTTCGTATGAAATTATTCTAGTACATTTGGTTACTTCCATTCTTCCTTTACTTCATATTCCAGTTTATTATTTCTAAAACATAGAGCATATCAAGGAGAGATGAGGAAAGAGTTCATGACAGTGACACATCTTATTATTGTATTTAGAGAAGTTTCGGGCTTTGTGATTACTTTTCTGGATGCTATTTATGATCAACTTGTTAAACCAATAACAAGGAGTTTTAGTTGAGCTGACTATATCGGATAATACACTTGAACTAACTAAAATATTGTAAATTGTGAATGAATGGTGGAACTGGTGCATGAGGATTAGGTTGAATAGCCTTTTAGCCTGTTTAAAGCCAACCTATAATTATAGTTTATGTAAAGATAGAAGAGCTGAATGGGATAAATTTGTCAGAACTTGTTAGTTAGTCCTACTATCCTGTACTGTTTGTAATAGAAATCGGGAGGTGCAGCGTCTTTTGTTGAGATTTTTAAAGAAATGTAGGAGAGCCTGTAGTCTCTCGAGTATCTCTGACCCCCAAGAAGAAATTATTTGTTACATTGTGAAATACCATTCTAAAATATTCCTTGGTAAGGGGAGCCAGTTACTTGTCATGAATGCTTGAATTTTAGTTGGACTCTTGATGATTATTATTTGTGAATGATAACTTGATGTGTAAGCCGGCTATATCGTGAAATTTTGGTTATTAAATGGATCATTTTGATGTAGTTGATACTCATTTATTAAGTGGATAAGTCATACACCGTAATGTTATTGAACTGTCTTTTCAGGACAATGGAGAAGTCTACTCCAAAAGAACTGGATTCCAAGGTTCCTCCAAAAGACTTTCCAAAGGAGGACAAACACTAATGTTTATGTTGCTGATTGGGATGTTTAGTTTAGTCATTTTTCTGTTTCTTAGAGGTCACCTATTACTGCCTTTGAATGGATACATGTTTTTTTTTTTGTTTTACTAAAACTGTCTCTTAATCAATGTACATCTTGAGTGAGCTTTAATATTCGTATATATTATTTACCAATAATATGAAATTATGGGTTCTCCATATGAGCAATATTATTTAGTAAGAATAATTTTTGTAAGAAATGTAAGAAATACACTAGAAGCTAAAATATAGGTACTAACTAACACTACACACTAAGTCTTTTGTTCTGTTTTTCTTACTTTTCTTACCATCTAGCATTTCTCTCTCCGCATTCCTATTTTCCAGCATTTCCATGATTTGATTGCCAAGAATCATCAGGTTGTAACCTTGAAATTTGTAAATGTTGACTTCTATATCTTGGGTCTAGATCCTCTTCAATTACTAGATAGTTCCACTAAGAGAGAGATAGACACATGAAATAAAATAATATTTTATTCCATGAGTCTATTTTTGTCCTATCGGATCTGTCCAGTAAATTGAGAGGATCTCAATACCTAGATCGTTATGTTTTGTAAATGTTAACTTCTTCGGTTGTAATTCTCCTAAGAAGTCAAACTCAGCTCAAGTCCATTTGGATAATCTCTTTCACCCATTTCCTTCATCTCTCTCATAATCACACTCTTTCTCACCATTAATCCCTATTTGTGAAGGGGATGAAAGAGGGAAGGAGAAGATTCAAAAACGAAATCCCATGCAATTATCAAGACAAACTATTGGTATTGAATATTTTTGTCGTTGTCACTATGCTTAACATATATTACTATTAATTTCAATTGATTTTAAATAAACTTCTTCATTATGTTTAACATATATTACTATTTTATCTAGAAAAGATAGGAAAAGTAAAAGAAAGAAAGATACGCAAGAGAGTCAAATTCTTTTGCAATGGTTAAACTTAGAATTTTAAAATTGATAGATGATTTCAAAGGGAATGGAATCTGTCAAAACTTTGAATTCCAGAGCTTCTGGTTTCTGTTACAGCCTTACAGGTCTGTTTTTGCTCTAACTTAAATTTACATTCATTTATTGATTTGAGATGCAAAGAAGACTCCAATATATACTATTGGAGTGAGTTTAGGTTCAATTACAACCAACTTACCTAAATCTAACTGTACTGAACTAATATGTAACTAATCTAACTATATATTAACACTATGTAACTTTGATTAGATCATTACAAGAGGTATGTGAAGGGCCTGCACATCAGGTCCTCTATTAGAAACCTTTATTTTTAGGCTTCCTATACAAGGGATAAAAGGGATAGGTTCTAAACCTAATAGAATATAAGTAACTCTCCTAGCAACCCAATAAACCTAATGGAAAACTTATTTTTTCTGATTAGTCATGATGAAAGGCTCATCCTTATGTCGTATTCAAAGACACTGAAGATATGGTCATGTGTTAGATCAAAGGCACTATCATCTTTCTCCATCTCTGATTTAAACTAGTCCATGAATGTCTTGATATGTATTTCAATACCCATTTTTGCTCATTCGAGGGTTTTTGGCTTGCACTATCTCTTGGTGAGAAGACAAGTAAGGCAATACCTCCTTGGTGCTATTCAAAATATACAAATGTGCTTGAAGCACATTCGCCCAAACCATGCTCTTAAAGTTAAACCTCGTGTACCTTTACCTTGACAACTCTATTCATAATGAAACTTAGGTAGACCTACAGGTTTTGCTTATGTCAATTAGTCAAAACAAAACTCAATAGCTTCTTGTGTGACATACGTTTTGACGATGGATGCCTCTCGATGAACCTGGTTTCTTCACACAACCTTTCAAGATCTTAATGTATTGCTTGATTGGGTACATCCAACGTAATTAAACGGGGCCACATAGTCTAATCTCTCTCACTAAATGAAATATTAAATGAAACATGATGTTAAAGAATGAGAGAGGAGACCATAAAATGGTCGATTGCGATAAAATATGTCTTGAGCTGAAAATTGAGCTCGTTATATAAATGAGTCAGCTCGATAACTATATATATACACTGAAACTATATAGTTACATTTTTATTTCAATACATTATTATTTAAATATTAATAATAATATTCTTCATTAACTTTTGGTATTCAACTTTTAAAAGGAACAAGGTCTCTTTGTATTCAGTTCTTTTAAAAAACAAATTTTATTCAGCGAACCAATTAACAGTGTGTCTCTTTGTATTCATTTAAAAAAAAACTTAACATTGGGAATTGAAAGGCAAACCACATTAAATGTTGCAAGCCTTTGCTCTTCTTCTAAACACTTATAACCTACGGAAGTTATATCCTCTCCATTTGTAACCCTAACTAAAACCTTTTCTCTTCTTTTTACAACCTTACTTTACCTCAAGTGCTGAAACAGAACCAGTAGTAAAATATTGAGTCCCACCATCCTTGATCCTTTAACCAATTTGCTACTGCAAATTTATTAAAAAAAAACTGCTACAAAGTGGGGGAGGTGATAAGCAACGAGGTTGTCTTCAAAATAGGTTAGTGGCATCCTTCCCATTGAAAATGGTTTATGGCTTATTAAGTTGGAACTTCAATAAGTTGCATAAAAAAATATGAAAAACTGAATATTTTAGGTTTTTATCTTATCAATATTTTTTAGTTGCGCCCATAAGAAAAAAGAGAAAGCTAAACATTGTTTATTGTTTATGTCTTATATCTAATGTCTTCAATTTTTCTTAGTTTTTTAGCACCGTAAAACTCAAAGGTCTTCACTTTTTATTTTAAGATTGAAATATATAGTAATGCATATTATATCTTCACTGATCTGGATGATATTTTATCTTAATGCACCTAATATTTTCTCTAAACTTTTTTTTTTTTGAAAGGTAAGATACTTCATTTCAATTGATAACGAAATCATCAATACAAGCTACATGAAGTATATTAGGTTGGACATTTCCAAACCACATACTAGGATCAACAATTTGAAAAGAAACTATTACACATGGATAATGAACCTTGAGAACACTACACTTAGAGCAATTAGAGACCATAAGGACATAACAAACCCAAACACAATGACCTATCATCCAGATTATCAGCAGCTTCTACTTCCAAGTAGAGGTAATCAGTAACAGAGATTCTGCAGTCTTTCTCCCAATCCAATTACGGATGATATCTTTGACTTGTGTTTGCACCATTCGACTATTGTTGATCTCAAGATTAACCAACTTGTCCTTCGAATCAGACGTCAGATGGTAATTGGAGAAGGCATCAGGATAGGTGTCAGCCCCGCAAGTCTTAACGGTCACCATATAGTGCATCAAACTCCACAACCAGATGCTTAGGCAGCCAAGGGTTCTATGGGGACTTTCAGTAAACACCATATAAGCATCTCTAAACCAAAAATTGCTGAAGTACAAAACGTATAGCAGAGTTTCCATAGAAGCACCATGAAGTGTCATTGAAACCAGAAAAGTAGGAAAAACATTGAGAATCCATGGAGGCTTCCTTGGCGGCCGAAGAGGAAACAATGAGACAGATAAGAGATAAGTCATAGCTGACCTGAATTGCAGAGGGTTTTCGGCATTAGGGGATCCCTTTTGGCCTCTTTGACTGGGTGATGGTGGTGGCTCAGGTGGAGGGCGCGTCGCTGGCAGAGGTGGCATGGAGGAGGCTCCGAGCAGAGGGAAAAGACCTCTAGTGGGGAACCTTGGCCCAAGAAGACGGTGAATCCGCACCTTGGCGGCAGCAGCATCATGCGAAACATAGATCTGAAGTCGAGGAGGCGTGGTGTGGTGTAGGCGATGGTCACTGTGAGCTGTTGGGTCGATTGATTGGGTGGTGGTTAAGGGTAGAAACGATCTGAGGATTAGGTTTGGTGAGTGGTAGGAAGGTGTTGCGGTTGGTGTGGATCCTAGGTGGAGGAAGAGGGTTCGGTGGCGGTTTTGGGGAAAGGAGGGGTGAATCGAATGGAAGGGGTGGAGATGTGGTGAGATGTAGGAGGTGAGTTTGCTAACAAGGTGAACGAAATTTAGACCCACACGAAGAGGGAGATGACCTCCACAAAGGGAGGGGGAGCGACCTCCACAAGGGGAGGAGAAAAGCCCATTGCGGCGCATGGGGGAGGGAAACCCTAGCAGAGCCATGGCTCGCTGGGTCCAACCGCCTCTAAACTTTTTATTATTTAGAGATGCTTACTATTTCCTCAAGTGAAACACTAGGAGATTCACCACCATATGATGGAGAATGGTACTTAAATCAATCAAATCCTACCACTGGTTTAGAACCATGTACAAATGGTGGAACACTTACAAATGTAGTAACACCAGTAAATGAAGTAGCAACAAATGAAGTTGAAGGAAATTGAGATTGCTGAGACTGTTATCCAAAAGGCCAGGAGAAACAAGACTTTCTTCAGTTTGGGATTACTTTAAAGAAGTGGAGTTGAAGAATGGAGCGAAAAATATGAGTGCATACATTGTAAAAAGCAGTATTTTGTTCTGGGTAGTGGATCAGCAAGCCAATTAAAGAGACATTTGGATGAACTGTCATGTCTACAAGAAGCTAATAGCAAGACATAAAGAAAATTAAACTTGTTTACAATTTTTTTATTAAACTCATGATATAGGTAAACAAAAATATTATAATTATAAATATATTTATATGTTGAATTAGTTAATTACTTCATTCAAAACTAATAGTAAATTGCTATTTTATAAGTCAAAAGTCTAGAAGTTTTTTGTTTTTTTCTTACAAAAAAAAGTTTTTATAACTTTTTATTCCTGCGAGCCGAGCTAGCGAGTTGAACCGAGCTGCTCGCGAACTTGAGTTGAGTCGAGCCGAGCTGAAAAAAATGTTCATGTCGAACTCAAATCGAGCTACGAGTTGAGCCGATTCTTATCGAGTCGAGGTGAGCTGAACTAAGTTCGACTCAGCTCGACTCATTTCCAGCCCTAGGGTCAGCGATCAGAGAAGACAACTAGGTCTCATCTCTTATTAAGTACTACATTCGATAGAGGATTCTCCCCTATTTTCATGTGTTAGAGTCTATGTCTGTTTTTCTAATAAATAGTTGGAATTTTGCTACATTCATTTATTTCCCGTAAACAACCTTTTAATAAAATCGTGGATATGGGGCCGTCATCGGAGAAGATAGTACCTTCACTAGGCTCATCCCAATATGTTCTACCTACACTTATTCCCTGATTATAATACCTAATATATGTATTAGAATGCCTATTAGGCAAGCCATTCACAATTTAGTGTGCCCACCATCATCCACTAGCTGTATATCATCCACTAGCTACTTGATAAGTACGTAGCTTTCCAATCAAAAGAACAAAGAAGTGAAGAAAAAAAAAGAATAGAATAAATTATGGTCAACTCAAATCTTCAAATTTGTTTGGATGTAAATTATCATTTACATGAATTGACTTATAGCTAAAACTAATTGCTTTGGTGGGACACTACAAAATTTTATATATAGATTGCCAGGGAGGGATCTATGTTAAGGGTATTGGGGGCACTTTAACAAAATATTTTACTTAGTAATATATATAGTAATTTTATTTTGATCCCACAAAAAAATAGATGTTGTCTCACATGAAAAATTTCTTAAATTAGTTGTAGAAATTCATAAGAGGTCAATAAAATAGAGAATAAGTTGTTAGTAATTTTTTCTTTTAGCTTTATAATTTGTAGAAATTTAGGTATTTAAGTTTCTTTTTTGTCATAAAATTACGAATTTATAAAATCTAATAGTATATTTTTGAGAAAAATATTTTAGACTATATTTTTGCCCCCACTAATAAAATTTTTTGGATCCATCACTGTAGATTGCCATATTCAGATCCTAATACCAGTCAAAAATAAATATTCGTATTTTAATAGCATAGGAATTTTATAACATCACCTGTGTGGTTTCTCTATAGAAGTGGGCCGGATAATGATTTGATATATACATATGAAGCCAAATTAAGTGAAAATAGCTAAGTTGCCTCCATTTTGTAAGTTCATTAAAATTAATAAAAGTTGTCTAGTTAGTTGAAAACGAAATTAAATTAAAGTAATAAATTCCTTGTAAGCATATCATTTGCAGCCACGGATACAGTTAACAGTATTAGTAATAGTAGTAAGATATTGTTTAAAACTGAGAGTGGTCCTTTAATTAGCAGATAAGAAGAAATATCTTTGCTGTCGGTTTTCACTTTTCTACAAAAAATCAGATAAAGAAAAAATAGTGTCTCTATGTCAAGAAATAGGGACGGGATATTTTATGTTTTTATTATAAGATAACTCATATTGATATAGACCCTTTTGCTTATACAATGGTAAATTCTAGCCTACACGACCCACATAGTTTGTGTTTGAGACACAAACTAAAAATATACAGGGGAGTGAATTTCGAAAGAACGTAATACGTTTGATCAAAATATTCTATTGGATCTTGTATTGAATTAGATGGAAGGCTGGATCGAGTAGTATGCCGAGATGCTCACCAAGCTTAGAAACTAGAGACTTCATTGTGGTGATGATAAGATGGATTTGGTGGGGCGGAGCTTCTATGAGAAACATGGAGAGGCCACCACCTGCAAGTGCAAGCAGTTTGATTCTCAAGTTAGTCCATGATAGAGATGGAGCATATGAGAGGAGTGGAAAAAGCATACATTTTCTAAGAGTGAGTAGTGATATATATAGTGGAATAAATGTGCTTCCTCTAGAAGCTTCAAAATGTTGGACCGGTGTTTCCAAGTATTAGGCTGGCTTGCAGTTGTCCCATTTAGCTAGTAAAAAGTTGGGTCCGGAATAATTTCGTTGATGGGCTTTAACCAATCCAGAACAGATCTTATGGTACTTCTTCGTAAGAAGCGGAAAAGTTAACAGATAGCAATTGAAAATGAGGGGAACTCTGGAAATAGATTTTACTAATCGTAAATGAGAAGTGCAATAGTGGAATCAAGTAATACAAGAGTTTCTCTACATGTTGCGTTTATTGCCCAATCCACACCATTTCAAAGATTTTGTGTAGCAACAACAACCACTAAATATCCGTTGTGTTGAAAGGCACACCAAGCTGTGTGAGTGCCTTGGTCATTAAGGGCGGAGTCACTCGGGGGCCCATTGGTGCCATGGTCAACCCTAGATTCCTATATTTTAGCAATTGTTTGTATTCATGTATTCATTTATCTAGTTGGCCCCACCCTACTTTTTAGGTTCTATTCTCTGTGCAGAGCACAATTTCCTTTACCTTTTCAACTTTTGATGCTTTTGATCCAGTTTATCATTTGTTTTTGTGATTATCCATTGAGATATGTTGCAACAAGTAATAAAGCTTGTTATGCTGTCACCTCCATTGAGTTTCATTACTTCATTCATCGACATTCGTTGTTGACTTTTGATGAGACTTCTCTCTTCTACTCCGGTTGCTTATCACATTGTCATGCTATCAAGCATAAGTATATTAAATTGTTTAAGTGTTAATCCACATTGAAACAAATTCATCCATATGGCAAGCTGAATGTTGTCTCTACAGCTTGCTTTTCTTGTACCACAACAGTGGTGCAATGCTACATCGTACTATGTATAAAATCTTTTCAAATATCCTCTATGAGATTATCCAAAAATGATTTTGGCACTATTCCTTTGAAACTTTTTATTCTACCTTCGTTATGATCCCTTGGACCATAACTCTAGTTAATTAATGAGCGTTAACTAATGACATTAAAACAACAATCAGAAGACATAGTACTAGATCCATCAAATTTGGACAAAACCCAAACAACCAAATGCTGCTTCTTTAGAATAGTCTTATTCTTCCAGACAGATGCTTCTATTGATAATAGATTCTTTAGGACTAACTGCTCTTGGAATCAGTCAAAGAGCTAGACTAGATGCCAACTATTTGGAGACGTTGAAATTATGTCAAATGCTCTTATACAAGACCAAACTGAAAAGAGACCAGATGCACAGTATGATTTTGGTACCATTCAAAGTCTTTTCAAGACTTGTTGATGATAGACAGAAGATGACGTCAATAGAAGGCTATTATGCTTCTGAAGTTGGTTCATATACTTATGTTTAAGATAGAAATATATATGCTCTGCGCACTTAAACAAAGTATTAGGGTAGAATTGTTCTTATATTATTTGTTTCTTCAAAAAAATTATGGGTCATTATTTTTGGATCCACAAGGTTCCAATAGTAGCTATAATCAATTCCAAAGACCGATAGTAGCTATAACCTATGTTGTCTCGGTGGTTCTATTCCTCCTCCTTTGTCGCCCTTTCCGTCGTCGTCCACCTTTGGCCGCGTGGCCCACCTGCTCGTGCCTCGTTCCTCATCTTCTCGTGTCTGGGTCTTCCTCGATATGGTTAGTATATTTATGTTAAATACTCAAAATGTCTTTGATTGAATATATTACGTTAACCAAGGTGTGGGTGTCTTGGATGAGATGGTGTGGGTGTCTTCTAGTTTAACCAAGGTCTTGACTTCGAATCCAGCCTTGAGTCCGAATCTCTTGAGGGAAAGCTTTACCGCCCATTGTGGTCCTACCCTCTCAAGGGATTAGTCTCTGCAGTTGCGCGCAGAGGATACTCGGTTCACACCAAAAAAATGTTGTTTTTTCTCTATTGTGGTGTCCTTTGACATGATGCTCTACGACAAACTATGTCATCTCTTCGATGCGTTGATCGTTGCACATATGTTGCGACGAGGAGACCAACTTTGCGTTCGACTTGAGAGGAGTTCAACCGTGCCATCATGGACGAAGCGACTCGTTAGCTGCTATTTTTTGTTGAATGCGCCATATGATCGACAGGATCGCGACCTAATGTTCTCCTACTTTCTTGAACCTTATTATTGTGCTCATGGACTCTATGCTTTCATTCACCGAGGAAGCCACCATATCAACCTATTAGACAGGTTCACCCATCTCAGACATCAAACAAATTACATTTCTCCCATTTTTTTAGACAAATTCATCTTATCACCTCTTTCTTTAACCGCTGCCTTTTTTCTTTAGATTGATCAAATAAAAATCCCATTAAAAACGTATCCAAATTAAGTTGAAATTAAAGCTCCAAGAAATACAATGATAATCAAATTCATAACTACGAGTAGATTCCATCAAAAAAAAACTACGAGTAGATTTTATACTAATTTGTACTTTATTTTTGTTCGAACTACTGATGGTTATCCATGGAGTGTCCTAATGATTTCAATCGAAAGACTAATCTCCACCAATTCTTAGAAGTAAATCTCAAACTAACCGACACTGAAGTTGTCAATATAGAAATCGAACTTGAGAACTTGAGAACTCAAGGCACGGGCAAAATATGTTAAATATTTTACTTTAATGAGGGAGAGCTTTGTCGCTCATTGTGGTCTTACTCGGCTCGAGGAATTAGTCTTGCACGCAGAGCATACCCGAACTATTAAAAAAAATAAATGACTTAGTTGATGCCAGCCTTTAATCAATATAAGAGCGACTTTTAAAGAATCTCATGAAAACTTAGGTGCAACTATTAAAATACTCTGTTGTTTATTTATATTATATATTATTGTTTTTTGTTATGAAATAAACAAGACTATATCAGGATTAGATGTAGCAACGGACTCTGAGGCAACAACCAAGTTATGCGCCACAGATTCTTGAGAATTAGAAACAACCTCGTCATATGAAACCTCCCCCAAATTCTTCCCAACAATTCTCATGCCAGTTGTTTCCACTGTGTTAGAAATAGCATCGGACATAGAGACATTTAGCGGATCAAGCCTAGTCGTGGGAGAATGGGTGGAGGATAAATCTACCTTCTGCATCTTTAGAGTTGAAGAGTTATTTGATGAAGAGTGAACCACCAACGCCCCCGACTTCACAGGAGAAATACGAATAGATTTCTGAGAATCCTTTTGCGAAACATTGCGTTCAGTAGGAATATTTTTTGCTGCACCAAGAAGAGGGTTTGGGCACCCAGCCATCTCCTCAGGTGATATAACAATGTTATTAACACCCTTGAAGTGATTGGGGTCAATATCTTCCTCTATTATAACCACACTAGTATCTTGCAGTTTAGATGGGCCAGCGTCCAATCCCGTAACAGTTGACTTCCCTTTATCGTTCTTCGAAACATACTGAATAGTAGGTTTATTCACCTTTTGAGGCTGCACTTGATTTCTTTTAGTTTTCACCATTTCTTGGGAAAACTTACAATTTTGGAGAGAATGTCCAATACAATGACAAAATTTGCAAAACAAAGGCACACGCTCATATTCCACACCAATGAAAAAAGCGTATCCCTCTCTTTCTACTAACAATTGATCATGCAATTTATCAGATAAATCAACATCAATAAGGACTCTAGCAAAGTGACCAAAAGTCCTCTTCATCGTGGCTTCATCCAGAGCAATAGGAATTCCTAGGCTACGACTAATCTCAAACAAAATTTTTGGCCTCCAATATTCACAAGAAAGACCATGAAGTCTAACCCAACATTGATTATTTGTTTGTTTTGTAGAAAAAGGATCAAAATCGGGTTTCCAAGCAAACAGACGCAAAACACCTGGATTCAAATTACGAGAACCAAGCGACTAAACTCGTCTAAGTTCATCAATGGAGACAAAAGAGAATTCAAAGAATCACTTACCAAGAGAAACCAGAGACCATTCAGAAGAAATATTCCACATATTAGAAATTTTGTCCTTCCGGTTCCCATGGATCAGTCGCTCCGTATGATTACTTTGAACCGGTAGTATCCAAGACCCAAAAGAAGAAATTGAGGCAAAAAAAAAATTTGGTCGTCGGATACAATACTCGTTCAAAGACAAATTCTGTCTCTGACTCCTTTTGATCTGGTTTTGTAGTTTAGTCGTTTATTCTGTCTTTTTATCTTTTTAATTCTATTTTTCGTTTGGTTGTTTTGTTTTAGGGGATTTTTAGCTTAGGTTCCCCTATTTATGCTTTGACTCTAGTTTCTCTCTTGCCTAGGGTTTTGGTCTAGTCCCCCCTTGGTATCTTCACTTTTTCTCTTTTTTAATAAATTCTGCTTTTTAGTTTAAAAAAAAACAAGACTATATCAAAAGAAGATGCAAGTCTTTGTATTTCTCTTCAAGTGTGTCTACACATAGGAGATAGCCCTATTTACAGGGTAGAAGGGAAGTGAAAGATCAACCTATGTAAAGGCACTAGCAACCCATTACAAAGGGAGTAAATACAAGAGAAGTGGAAGAGGAACAGAAGTGGACATCCATATTATTCATAACCCCCCCCTTTGGATGTCTCCACCGAGGATATGCCTCATTAAAACCTTACTCGAAAAAATCTAGTGAAGGAAAAAGAGTACAATATCCTTTTGTGGGAATTACAAAATATATTTATTTCTCCCCCTCAGCTAGACAATCATATTTGAGACGCCGAAGACCAATCTTTTACCAGTTGTTCAAAAGTTCTGCTTGGGAGTGACTTTGTGAAAAGGTCTGCAAGATTATCACATGAATGAATTTGTTGAATGCTTATATCACCATTCTACTGAAGATCATGAGTGAAGAAGAATTTTGGAGAAATATGCTTTCTTTGATCTCCTTTAATGTACCCCTCTTTCAACTAAGTAATGCATGCAGTATTATCTTCATAGATAGTTGTTGCATTTATTCTTCTGGAAGACAAACAACAAGTCTCTTGTATGTGTTGAATCAGAGATCTTAACCAAACGCATTCTCGACTTGCTAGTGCTAAAAGTTCTGCATGATTTGATGATGTTGCTGATATGGTTTGCTTCACAGATTTCCACGAAATTGCTGTACCACCACAACTAAACAAGTAACCTGTTTGTGATCTACCATTATGTGGATTTGACAAATAACCTGCATCTGCATAACCTGTAAGTTCTAATTTGGGTACTTTGGAATAAAACAACCCCATATTCATTTTACCTCTAAGGTAACGAAGTATATGCTTGACTCCATTCCAATGTCTTCGTGTGGGTGAAGAACTATATATTGCTAATAGATTAACAGAAAATGATATATCAGGACGCGTATAATTAGCAAGGTACATTAGTGCTCCAATTGCACTAAGATATGGTACTTCAGGACTAGGTGGTTCTTCACCCTCTTCTCGAGGTCTAAATGGATTTTTCTCCACATCTAGTGATCTAACAACCATTGGAGTAGACAAAGGATGAGATTTGTCCATGTAGAAACGTTTTAATACTTTTTCTATATAAGCCTCTTGATGCACAAAAATTCCATTTTTCAAACGTTCAATTTGTAGTCCTAGACAAAACTTTGTCTTTCCCAAATCCTTCATCTCAAATTCTTTCTTTAAGCAATCTATAGCGTTTGGAAGCTCTTCAGGAGTTCCAATAATATTTATGTCATCAACATAGACAAAGTGGGTCATTTGTATATCCCTCCTTTAGCAAATATTCACTGAGGCGATTATACCACATGCGTCCAGATTGTTTTAGCCCGTAGAGAGACTTATTCAATTTGATGGAGTAGTCCTCTCGAGATCCAAAGCTATGTGCCTCAGGCAAGTTAAATCCTTCGGGGAGCTTCATGTAAATGTCACTATCAAGTGAGCCATATAAATAGGCTGTGACAACATCCATCATGTGCAAATTAATCCCTTCATGTGCTACAAGGCCAATTAAGTACCGAAAAGTACTTGCATCCACTACAGGTGAATATGTTTCATCAAAATCAATTTCGGGTCTTTGTGAAAACCCTTGAGCAACAATGCGAACTTTGTATCTTGCAATTTCACCATTCTCATTTCGTTTTCGCACAAAGACCCATTTGTATCCAACTGGTTTCACACCTTCAGGTGTTCGGACTACAGGTCCAAAAACTTTTCGCTTGTAAAGCGAGTTTAATTCTGCTTCAATTGCATCTTCCATTTTGGCCAGTTCTGTAACACCCCGGAAATAATTTAATTAAAATAGTTGATTGAATTATTAAAATAATTTGGAGGCGGGATATAGATAAATTAAAAGGTTAATATTTTATATGCGTAGGAGGTGAAACGAGTAAAGGAGGTGGTGACGTAGAGAGCCCAGTGTTTACTGAGCCCTCAACTTAAACCCTGGGGTTTAAGCCAAACCCTCATTCGCAGCAAGCAAAAGAAAAACGAAAGTGAGGGTGAGAGAGAGAGAACGCGGCGCAAAGAGGGAGAGAAGAGGAGGGTTTCGCGAAGAATTTCAAAAGGAGATCGTTCGTGTTGCTGTGGTTTTGTTCGTGTCTCGTTCGTCGTGTTTCGGAGCTTACGTTATTCGAGGTAAGGGTGGGCTTAACCTTGATAATGGGTTGATGATAATTATGTGTGGGTAGTCTAGGGTTTTGTTGAATTGTTCGTGTTGTTGCATATCGTGTTTTCGTTGAGATTGGTGCTTTGATGATTCTTGCACGTTATTGTGATTTGTTTCGTAATTTGTTGTTGCGTGATTGTTGTATCACGATGATGGTGTTGTTATTGTTCGTGTTTTTGTTGTTGCTGTGCGTGGTTGATTGTTGTTGTCGCGTTGTCGAATTGTCGTTTTTGTTGTGGTGGTTGCGGTGTCGTTGCCGTTAGGGTTTGGTGTTTGGCAATTTAGCGATTCTGGACCCAGGTTCGGTTTTTCTAAAACTGGCGCTGTTTGGTTGATCCAAAAATTATGAGGTTGATTGTTTTTGAAAATAGACTTAACGCCGGTCGTTTTGGCACTGGTTTCGTTAAATTCGGAGTTGTATAGCTCGAGTTATAGGCGATACAAGTTAGGTTAAAATTCTGGAAACGATTTGGGTATAGATTCGGTATTTCGGTGACTGGGAACGTTGTATTGACCGAAAAATTATGTGGTTTATTTTTCTGGGAAATAGACTTAATGCTTGTTAATTTGGCACTGGTTTGGTTGCGTTTAGAGTTGTGTAGCTCGAGATATGAATTCCACAAGTTAGAGTAAGATTCTGGAAACAATCTGGACACAGGGTCAGTGGTTTGGTTACCACGTTTTCAAAAGAACTCCTTTTCGAACGAATCCAATTTCTTTGAAAACTAGACAAAATTTGCCCCAGTTTATGCACAAGTTTCATGCAATTTGATTGAGTTTTGGTCACTTTGGAATTGCTTGAATTTGAAGGACAGAAACTGTCCTCTTTTGCAACTAGCCTGTGTGCTTTTCGAAAACTGTACCTATTGGACACTCTCCTTCAAAAACTGAACTTAGGGATGATAACCAGACCCATAGGGCTTTCCAACAAGTATTTATTTGTTGAAATCCGATGTCGTTTGCTATTTTAATTAATTCGCTGAAGTAGGTGCGATGTGCCTAGGCGCTGTGCGCCAGTCTTGTGCGTGGTGTGCGTGCGTTATGTCCGCGTTGTGGAGCCGTCTGGTGTTAATATTTCAGGTGCGGTGCTGGTATGCTCAGGAGAGTTTAGTGGTAGCTGTGATGCTACAACTTGGTGCTATTTTTGGTGAAATCATTTGTTTTGATTCTGGTGATATAGTATTTATTTTAAATACTTGTTATGGTGAGTTGGTGCATAATCATGGTGTCGCATTGTCATATGCATGTTTTGGTGATATAGGCTCTGCCTCTGGTGTTTATTGGTGATATGCCCGTCGTGGCTCATTTTGGTGATCGGTACCGCATGCATATGCCCACTGGAGGGGTTGCATATCATCCCATTGTCTATGAATGTTATAATTTTGGTGGTTCACTGTCAAATGGACTTTTCCTTTGGTATCTGGTGCTGTGATATGGTGTAATTGTATTGTGTTGCTGTAGTTACCTGATGCTAGCATATTTTTATCATCTGCTTATTACCTCTGTTAGACTCACCCCTTCTGCTTGGAATGTTGCTCTCATGCGGCAACGCTGCAGGTGATCGCTAGTGCTCGTGGAGGAATTGCTAGGTTTTGCTTTCTCTCTCGTTTGGGTCTGTGTCAGCTCTGATATGTAGCACCGGGGAGTCGTTAGTTATCGTTTTGAACTATTATTTTAGTTATTGGAAATTGTTTTAATTAATTTTGGAAATGTCTTTAATTGTTAATTCTGGAGATGTTTAAACTGGTTAATATTTCCGCTGCTTGGTGATTTCTTTTATATAAATTATTTTGGAGATTTTCTTTTTTTTTTTAAATGGTGAAAAATGTAGCGCCCTTCGAGGTGACTCTGATAATTGTCTATTTAATTGTAATAGTAAAAGGGGGGTGTTACATTAGTGGTATCAGAGCAGTTCGGTCTGTCCGGCCAAGTTGTCGAGTCGTCGAGTCGAGTAACACTTGAGTAATTGTTACTCGTTTCTGATTATAGTTTCTGTTGCTAGTGTTAGGTTGAGATGGCAGGACGGAACGATGCTGCACTCGCTGCTGCTTTGCAGGCTGTGGCTCAAGCTGTGGAGAATAACCCAGGTGCTGCTGGTGATGCTGGGTCGCGCAGTTTGGCTACGTTTCAGAGGGAGAATCCTCCTACCTTTAAGGGCAAGTATAACCCTGATGGTGCTTTGGCGTGGCTGAAAGAGATGGAGAGAATCTTTCGTGTTATGGATTGCTCTGAGGCGCAGAAAGTCAGGTATGGTACTCATATGCTGGCAGAGGAGGCTGATGACTGGTGGTTGGAGGTGAGGCAGAGGTTGGCGACTGTGAATGAAGAGGTCACTTGGGCTGTGTTCAGCAGAGAATTTCTGAGAAAGTATTATCCTGAAGATGTCCGTGGGAAGAAAGAGATTGAGTTTCTGGAGCTGAAGCAGGGTAATATGTCGGTGACTGAGTATGCTGCCAAGTTCATTGAATTGGCGAAGTTCTATCCACATTATGGTGAGGCTGGTGCTGAATTCTCCAAATGCATCAAGTTTGAAAATGGGTTGCGGGCTGATATCAAGAAGGCGATAGGGTATCAGAAAATTCGGGTGTTCTCGGAGTTGATTGACAGCTGCAGAATCTTCGAGGAAGACAGTAATGCTCATTCTAGAGTCATGAGGGATAGGCAGAAGAATTTCTCGAGTCGTGGGAAGCCGTATGAGGTTCCAGCTGGTAAGGGCAATCAGAGAACTGCTGTGGGTAAGAGACCTAGTGGGGGAGATGCTACTGCCAGTGTGGTATGTTACAAGTGTGGTAAACCCGGTCATAAGCGTCCTGACTGTCCAGGTGATGTGAAGAAGTGCTACAAGTGTGGTAAAGAGGGTCATATGGCGTCTAGCTGTGATCGAAAGGATGTGTTATGCTACAACTGTGGTGAGGGTGGTCATATCAGCACTCAGTGTCCTAAACCGAAGAAAGAAAGGTCCGTTGGGAAGGTGTTCGCTCTGGCGGGGTCAGATGCAGTGAATGAGATCAGAGGTACATGCTATATTAATAATTCTCCTCTTATTGCTATTATTGATACTGGTGCTACCCATTGTTTTATTGCTACTGCATGTGTTGAGAAATTAGATCTTGTTTTATCTTCCATGTTGAGGGAGATGGTTATCGATACTCCGGCTAAGGGTTCGGTGACTACCTCGGTTGTTTGTGCTAAATGCCCTTTATCGATATTCGGTAATGATTTTCTCGTTGACTTGATTTGTTTGCCGCTGAGCGGAATGGATGTTATTCTAGGTATGGACTGGTTAGTTGATAACCATGTTCATATCAACTGTCATGAAAGGTCTGTGAGTTTCTTTCCTCCTGAAGAGGAAGAGTCTGGTTTGTTGTCTGCTAGTCAGTTGCATAGGGTAATGAGGGAAGACGTCCAGTTGTTTTCATTAATGGCGTCATTGTCTGCTGAGAGCCAAGCGAAGGTTGATGAGTTGCAGGTGGTGCGAGAGTTTTCTGAGGTTTTTCCCGACGAGATTCCGGATGTACCACCAGAGAGAGAGGTTGAGTTTGCTATTGATCTGGTACCTGATACTAAACCTGTGTCTATGGCACCGTATAGAATGTCTGCATCTGAATTGTCAGAACTGAAGAAGCAACTCGAGGATCTGCTTGAAAAGAAATTTGTGAGGCCAAGTGTGTCGCCGTGGGGAGCTCCAGTGTTGTTGGTGAAAAAGAAAGATGGTAGTATGAGGTTGTGCGTAGACTATCGGCAGCTGAATAAGGTGACTATTAAGAACAAGTATCCGCTTCCGAGGATTGATGACTTAATGGATCAGTTGGTGGGTGCTCAGGTGTTCAGTAAAATAGATTTGAGATCGGGTTATCATCAGATCAAGGTGAAAGACGAAGACATTCAGAAGACAGCTTTCAGAACCCGTTATGGGCATTATGAGTATTCCGTGATGCCTTTCGGTGTGACTAATGCGCCGGGAGTGTTCATGGAGTACATGAATCGTATCTTTCGTGAGTATCTGGATCGGTTTGTGGTGGTATTCATTGACGACATCCTAATTTATTCTAAGTCAGAAGAGGAGCATGCAGAACATCTGAGATTGGTATTGGAAATTCTGAGGGACAGGAAATTATATGCGAAGCTGTCTAAGTGTGAGTTTTGGTTGAAAGAGGTTAGCTTTCTGGGTCATGTTATTTGGGGGAATGGAATTGTCGTGGATCCGTCTAAGGTTGATGCCGTGTTACAATGGGAGTCTCCGAAGTCAGTTACTGAGATTAGAAGTTTTCTGGGTCTGGCAGGTTACTATAGGAGGTTTATAGAAGGATTTTCGAAGTTGGCACTTCCGTTGACTCAGTTGACTTGCAAGGGTAAAGCTTTCATCTGGGATGACTGTTGTGAAGAGAGCTTCAAAGAATTGAAGAAGAGGTTGACGACGTCTCCTGTTCTAACGTTGCCTAATCCGGAAGAGTCGTTTGTGGTGTATTGTGATGCTTCCAAGATGGGGTTGGGAGGTGTGCTTATGCAGAATGGCAAGGTAGTTGCCTATGCGTCGAGACAGTTGAGGACTCATGAGAAGAACTACCCTACCCATGATTTAGAACTTGCTGCAGTTGTGTTCGCGTTGAAAATTTGGAGACATTATCTGTATGGTTCGAGGTTTGAGGTGTTCAGTGATCATAAGGGTTTGCAGTATCTGTTTGATCAGAAAGAGTTGAATATGAGACAGCGCAGATGGTTGGAGTTGCTGAAAGACTATGACTTTAGCTTGAACTATCATCCGGGAAAGGCTAATGTGGTAGCTGACGCTTTAAGTCGAAAGACGTTGCATATGTCAGCAATGATGGTTAGAGAACTCGAATTAATTGAGCAGTTCAAGGATATGAGTTTGGTTTGTGAAGTGACGCCTCAGAGTGTCAGATTGGGGATGTTGAAGATTGATAATGAATTCATGGCTAGCATTCGAGAAGCTCAGAAGTTAGATGTTAAATTAGTTGACCTGATGGTTGGGATTGATCAATCCGAGAATAAAGACTTTGAGTTGGATGCGCAGAATGTATTGAAGTATCGTGGGAGAATCTGCATTCCTGATGATGAGGAGATGAAAAGAGCAATTTTAGAAGAAGGTCATAGGAGTAAGTTGAGTATCCATCCGGGAGCTACAAAGATGTATCAGGATCTGAAGAAGATGTTTTGGTGGCCTGGTATGAAGCGTGATGTGGCGCAGTTTGTGTATTCCCGCTTGACTTGTCAGAAATCGAAGGTTGAGCATCAGAAGCCTGCTGGGTTGATGCAACCGTTGGAGATTCCGGAATGGAAGTGGGATAGTATTTCTATGGATTTCGTGATAGGGTTACCTAATACTGTGAGGGGGCACGATTCGATTTGGGTGATTGTGGATAGATTGACGAAGTCTGCTCATTTTATTCCTATCAATATCACGTATCCGGTGTCGAGATTGGTAGAGATTTATATTCAGGTGATTGTGAAGTTGCATGGTGTTCCTTTGTGCATTGTGTCTGACAGAGATCCTAGGTTCACTTCTGATTTCTGGAAGAGTTTGCAAGAAGCGTTGGGTTCTAAATTGAGGTTGAGTTCAGCTTATCATCCTCAAAGTGATGGACAGACAGAGAGGACCATTCAGTCGTTGGAAGACTTGTTGAGATCTTGTGTTCTTGAGCAGGGAGGTGCGTGGGATACTCACCTTCCGTTGATCGAGTTTACTTACAACAATAGTTACCATTCCAGCATCGGGATGGCACCGTTCGAGGCATTGTATGGTCGGAGATGTAGGACTCCGTTGTGTTGGCATGAATCTGGGGAGAGTATTGTTCTTGGACCCGAGGTTGTTCGAGAGACTACTGAAAAGGTGAAATTGATCCGTGAGAAAATGAAAGCGTCGCAGAGTAGACAGAAGAGCTATCATGATAAGAGAAGGAAGGATTTAGAATTCCAAGCTGGTGATCATGTGTTTTTGAGAGTCACGCCTATGGCTGGTGTTGGGCGTGCATTGAAGACAAAGAAGTTGACTCCTCGTTTCATTGGACCGTATCAGATCACTGAGAGAATTGGTAATGTTGCTTATAGGGTGGCCTTGCCGCCTAATCTTTCGAATTTGCACGATGTATTTCATGTGTCGCAACTTCGGAAGTATATTTCGGATCCGTCCCATGTGATTCCGATGGATGATGTGCATGTGCGGGATAATCTCACTGTGGAGACAATGCCTGTGCGAATTGAAGATCGTGAAGTGAAGACTTTACGTGGCAAGGAGATAAACCTGGTGAAAGTGGTCTGGTTAGGAGCTGCTGGTGAAAGCATGACATGGGAGTTGGAGAGCAAGATGCGAGAGTCCTATCCGGAGCTGTTTGAATCAGGTATGTTTTCGAGGACGAAAGATTCTAAGTGGGGGAGGGTTGTAACACCCCGGAAATAATTTAATTAAAATAGTTGATTGAATTATTAAAATAATTTGGAGGCGGGATATAGATAAATTAAAAGGTTAATATTTTATATGCGTAGGAGGTGAAACGAGTAAAGGAGGTGGTGACGTAGAGAGCCCAGTGTTTACTGAGCCCTCAACTTAAACCCTGGGGGTTTAAGCCAAACCCTCATTCGCAGCAAGCAAAAGAAAAACGAAAGTGAGGGTGAGAGAGAGAGCACGCGGCGCAAAGAGGGAGAGAAGAGGAGGGTTTCGCGAAGAATTTCAAAAGGAGATCGTTCGTGTTGCTGTGGTTTTGTTCGTGTCTCGTTCGTCGTGTTCCGGAGCTTACGTTATTCGAGGTAAGGGTGGGCTTAACCTTGATAATGGGTTGATGATAATTATGTGTGGGTAGTCTAGGGCTTTGTTGAATTGTTCGTGTTGTTGCATATCGTGTTTTCGTTGAGATTGGTGCTTTGATGATTCTTTCACGTTATTGTGATTTGTTTCGTTATTTGTTGTTGCGTGATTGTTGTATCACGATGATGGTGTTGTTATTGTTCGTGTTTTTGTTGTTGCTGTGCGTGGTTGATTGTTGTTGTCGCGTTGTCGAATTGTCGTTTTTGTTGTGGTGGTTGCGGTGTCGTTGCCGTTAGGGTTTGGTGTTTGGCAATTTAGCGATTCTGGACCCAGGTTCGGTTTTTCTAAAACTGGCGCTGTTTGGTAGATCCAAAAATTATGAGGTTAATTCTTTTTGAAAATAGACTTAACGCCGGTCGTTTTGGCACTGGTTTCGTTAAATTCGGGGTTGTATAGCTCGAGTTATAGGCGATACAAGTTAGGTTAAAATTCTGGAAACGATTTGGGTAAAGATTCGGTATTTCGGTGACTGGGAACGTTGTATTGACCGAAAAATTATGTGGTTTATTTTTCTGGAAAATAGACTTAATGCTTGTTAATTTGGCACTGGTTTGGTTGCGTTTAGAGTTGTGTAGCTCGAGATATGAATTCCACAAGTTAGAGTAAGATTCTGGAAACAATCTGGACACAGGGTCAGTGTTTTGGTTACCACGTTTTCAAAAGAACTCCTTTTCGAACGAATCCAATTTCTTTGAAAACTAGACAAAATTTGCCCCAGTTTATGCACAAGTTTCATGCAATTTGATTGAGTTTTGGTCACTTTGGAATTGCTTGAATTTGAAGGACAGAAACTGTCCTCTTTTGCAACTAGCCTGTGTGCTTTTCGAAAAACGGTACCTATTGGACACTCTCCTTCAAAAACTGAACTTAGGGATGATAACCAGACCCATAGGGCTTTCCGACAAGTATTTATTTGTTGAAATCCGATGTCGTTTGCTATTTTAATTAATTCGCTGAAGTAGGTGCGATGTGCCTAGGCGCTGTGCGCCAGTCTTGTGCGTGGTGTGCGTGCGTTATGTCCGCGTTGTGGAGCCGTCTGGTGTTAATATTTCAGGTGCGGTGCTGGTATGCTCAGGAGAGTTTAGTGGTAGCTGTGATGCTACAACTTGGTGCTATTTTTGGTGAAATCATTTGTTTTGATTCTGGTGATATAGTATTTATTTTAAATACTTGTTATGGTGAGTTGGTGCATAATCATGGTGTCGCATTGTCATATGCATGTTTTGGTGATATAGGCTCTGCCTCTGGTGTTTATTGGTGATATGCCCGTCGTGGCTCATTTTGGTGATCGGTACCTGAAGGGAAAATCTGGGTCATGGGTTTGAATTACAGCGAGAGAGAAAGAATGGGAATTGATAAAAGCAATTATAAAAGGGAGATAAAAGGAAATGTTCCTCCGTTAGTGGAGGGGACTCTTTCTTTGTCTTAATTCATTCATGCCTTTATTCACTGGACAAACCTCAGTACATATAGCAAAGCAAAATGCGCCAGCTGTGCTAGTAGCACTCAATCCAAAATAGGAGAATATTACAAGGACAACCAACGGTATAAAATAGTACAAGAAGGAATCCTAGGTAAATAGGCATGACTAACATTTGCAGCATCTAGTCCATGATGAAATCATTTTGCCACTTGGGCTTGGTGATGTCTCTCTTAGCCCTATTCCTTGGCTTGTTTTTGAAATTAGGCCCGACTTCTATGTCCTCTCCTGTATCATCAATTGAGCCCAAAGTTTCAGCAATGTTTGTTACATTCCTTTCCTCATCAAGAGGAACCTTGTCCTCAAGGTTCAAACTTGGAAAATTTTTCTGCAAATCAGTGAGAGATTCCCAAGTAGCATCCTCTGGATATAACCCATGCCACTGCACAAGGGCACGATGTTGATCAGGTTCAGCTCCATACTGTACGTCTAAAATGGCCATTGGCTGAATTACAGGATGGTTGTCAATTGCTTCTGCAGGAAGAGCTAATTCTGGTAATGCATCTCCATGACACGGCTTCAATTTAGAAACGTGAAAAACTGGATGAATTTTACTGCCAGCAGGTAGTTCCAGTTCAAAAGCCACTTCACCAAAGGCCTTCTTAAGCTTGAAAGGCCCATAATATCTCTTGGAGAGTTTACGGGTACGTATACCAGCAACTGATGTTTGACAGAATGGTTTAAGTTTAACAAAAACCATGTCGCCTTCTTTGAAAGGGTGTGGAATCCTTCGTTTATCAGCATACATCTTCATGGTAGTTTGAGCCTTAAGAAGTTTGCGCCTCAGAATGTTAAGAACTTCTGTTCTTTCGGACAAGACAGCATCAACAGCCTCTATGTGGCTGGAACCTTGAATGTATTGAGGCAAACTAGGAGGGGGTTTCCCATACACTACTTGAAATGGTGTGAGACCAGTAGTAAAGTGTAAGGAGGTATTGTAATTCCACTCTGCCCAGTGGAGGAACTTACCCCAGTCTTTTGGTTTATTATGAGCAAAGCAACGAAGATACTGCTGAAGTGCTTTGTTGACAATCTCCGTTTGGCCGTCGCTCTGGGGGTGATAAGCAGTTGACATCCTCAGCTTCGTGCCGTTCAATTTAAACAGTTCACGCCAAAAATTACTCATGAAAATGGGATCTCTATCTGAAACTATACTCTTGGGCATACCGTGGAGCTTGCAAACCATCTGTGTAAATAGCTCAGCCACTTTGGCTGCTGTGAAATTAGTAGGCAGAGTACCAAAATGTGCTGCTTTGGAGAAACGATCCACTACCACAAATATGACTGTAGAGCTTTGGAAAGAAGGGAGCCCCACTATGAAATCCATGGAGATGTCTTCCCACACACCAAAAGGAACAGACAGAGGCTGGAGTAAACCGAAAGGACTGTGATTTGGTGGCTTTGTTTGCTGGCAAATTTGACATTGTTTCACAAAGGCAGCCACATCCTGTTGCATTCCTTCCCAATAAACATTTTCCTTGAGTCTTCCCAAGGTTTTGTGAACACCCCCATGTCCCCCCAATTGGGATGAATGGAACTCCTCCAATAGTATCTGCTTAAAAGGAGAGTCTGAAGGAATGAGCAACTTGTTCCTGAAAAACAACAAACCATTAACAACAGTGTAATTAGAGTGGTGAGTGGGATCTTGCTGAACTTTTTGAATGAGTTGCTGCAACTGATCATTTGTAGCAAGAGATGCTTGTAATTGTTGTAAGAAATCCCAGTGGGGGATTGTGATTGCCAAGCATTGAGGTTGTTGTTCATAGACACGAGAAAGGGCATCTGCAACTCGGTTTTGAGCTCCTGGCTTGTAGACAATATTATAAGAATAGCCAAGGAGTTTGGCTAGATAAAATTGCTGCTCCGGTGTTTGAATAACTTGTGTCATAAGTTCTCTCAAGCTCCTCTGATCTGTGTATATGATGAATTTTCTGCCCAAGAGGTAAGTGCGCCATTTTTTAACAGCAGAAGTAATAGCGCACAGTTCACGCACATAAGTAGAGGCAGTTAGCATACGAGGACAGAATTTTCTACTATAATAGGCAATGGGGTGTCCCCTCTGACACAATACTGCACCCATCCCTAGGCCTGATGCATCAGTCTCCAGAAAGAATTCCTCTTGGAAGTCTGGTAGAGCTAGGACTGGTGCCTCTGTCATGGCACGTTTGAGAGTTTCAAAGGCAGTGTCAGCATCCTCTGACCAAATGAAGGAATCTTTTTTGAGAAGGTTTGTCAGGGGAGCAGCCACCATAGCATAATGTTTCACAAACTTCCTATAGAACCCAGTGAGACCAAGGAAACCTCTCAGCTGTTTCAAGGATTTGGGTTTTGGCCAATTCACCATAGCTTGTATTTTTTCAGGATCAGGCCCAACTCCCTGTTCTGATACAATGTGACCTAGATAAGCAATAGAAGATTGAGCAAAGGTACACTTGCTCTGCTTGAGAAAGAAATTCTGGTCAATCAAGCACTTGAAAACAACTTCCAAATGAGAAATGTGATCATCTATGGATTTGCTGTAGACAAGGATGTCATCAAAGAATACTATCACAAACTTGCGCAAATGTGGCTGAAATAGAGTATTCATGGTAGTCTGAAATGTAGATGGTGCGTTGCACAGGCCAAACGGCATTACCAAGAACTCATAATGTCCTTGATGGCTTCTAAAAGCTGTCTTGTGCACATCATATGGAGCCATTCTGATCTGGTGGTAACCAGAACGAAGATCCAGCTTAGAGAACCATCTAGTACCATGTAACTCATCCAAAAGTTCCTCAATAGCAGGTATTGGAAATCTGTCCTTCACAGTGATAGAGTTGAGAGCTCTGTAGTCTACACAGAAACGCCATGTGCCATCCTTTTTCCTCACCAATAGAATTGGGGAAGAAAATGAGCTAGTGCTAGGCTGAATGATCCCTTGAAGTAACATGTCTTGGATCTGTTTCTCAATTTCCTGTTTCTGAAATTGAGGGTATCTATATGGTCTGACATTGACAGGGTCTGATTCATGAAGTAGAGGAATTTGGTGATCTGTTGGTCTTGGAGGGGGAAGAGTTGTGGGTTGGTTGAAAAGGCTAGAGTAAGTGTTTAATAGGGAAGCTATTTCTGGTGGATAGGGTGTGTTTTGTGGTGAGGTGGGTGAGTTTGGCACAAGTTGAAACTGAATGACAGTGTCTAGGTTTTTTGTGGAGGCTAGTCTTTTGAGTTGGTGGAGTGATGCTTCTGTTGGTGTGGATTTAGGTATGCCTGAGAGTGTAATATGGTGGTTGTCTTTGGTAAATGACATGGTGAGGTGGTTGTAGTCAGTTAAAACAGGACCAAGAGTTTTCAGCCATTCAACACCCAATACCATTTCAGCTCCACTTAATGGAATGACAAACAAATCCACAGAGAAAAATTGGTTATCCAAAAATAGATCAATATTTTTGCAAGAAAAAGAGCAATTCAATTCCTCACCATTTCCCACTAGGACTTGGAATGCTTTGGAGGGTTCAAGTGGTAAACCTAGTTTTTTGGCAACTCTATCTTGAATGAAGTTGTGGGTACTACCACCGTCTATGAGAACTGTGATTTGTTGATTTTTGATTTTGCCTTGTACTCTCAAAGTTTGAGGTATGGAATGCCCTAGGAGAGCATGTAAACTGATGTGAGGGTTAGGTTCAGTGTTTTTTGGGGTTTCTGGTACAATTTCTGTAAGAACAGGTTCAAGGGGAGGTTTGGGGTTTGGTTCTGGGTCATCTGGGTCAGCCACGAGGAGGAAAAATTGGCGTTTACAACGATGGCCCGGTTGGAACCGTTCATCACAGTTGTAACACAAACCCTTTTCCCTTCGGACTTGTAGTTCAGCAGGTGAAAGGCGTTTGATGATTGGTTGTTTAGCAGGTTGTGTGGAGGAAGTGGCAGTGTTTGGTGTGGTGGTAAGGGTAGGTTTAGTTGTGTGTTTCTGGGTGGACGATGAGGAGGTATTATCAAAACGGCGAGTATATGGTGGTTTATCATTCAACTTTTCTTCTTGCAATTTAGCCAAATTAATAGCATGATTTAAAGAGATAGGTTGAAATACTTGTACCTCACGGCGAATTTCCGGCTTGAGACCCGAAATAAAGCAGCTCATGTAAAACTCATGAGGAAGACCCACGATTCGGTTCGCCAATGCTTCAAAAGTGCTCTGGTATTCTTTCACAGTAGAAGTCTGAGTGAGCTTGAAGAGGGCTCCTTTGGGATCATCGTATTGTGATGGTGCGAATCGTGTTTCCAACGCGTGCAAGAATGCCTCCCAGGAGTGTAAAAGGCCATTGCTGTGCATCCATTGGTACCAAGTAAGAGCTTCTCCTTCCAAGTAGAAAGAAGCAATATGCATACGCTGAGCTTCTGGAGTGCGGTGGAAGTCAAAAAACTGACGGATCTTGAATATCCAGCTCAACGCTTCCTTGCCGTCAAAGCGCGGAATATCGAGCTTCACCGATGTAGTGCCGAAGGCAGGTGTAGGTGCCGGTTGTTCAAAACCCAGTGCCTGAAATCCAGGAGGACCCATTCGTGTGCGAAGCTGGTTGAGTTCTGTCTGGAAATTTTCTTGCGTATCCTGGATGGTGCGAACACTGTCCAGTAGTTGTTGAAGTATGTCAGCAAGATTGGGCGTCAGTGGTGGCGACGACATTGCCTCTCAATGAAAGCACCAAATGAAGGGAAAATCTGGGTCACGGGTTTGAATTACAGCGAGAGAGAAAGAATGGGAATTGATAAAAGCAATTATAAAAGGGAGATAAAAGGAAATGTTCCTCCGTTAGTGGAGGGGACTCTTTCTTTGTCTTAATTCATTCATGCCTTTATTCAATGGACAAACCTCAGTACATATAGCAAAGCAAAATGCGCCAGCTGTGCTAGTAGCACTCAATCCAAAATAGGAGAATATTACAAGGACAACCAACGGTATAAAATAGTACAAGAAGGAATCCTAGGTAAATAGGCATGACTAACATTTGCAGCATCTAGTCCATGATGAAATCATTTTGCCACTTGGGCTTGGTGATGTCTCTCTTAGCCCTATTCCTTGGCTTGTTTTTGAAATTAGGCCCGACTTCTATGTCCTCTCCTGTATCATCAATTGAGCCCAAAGTTTCAGCAATGTTTGTTACAGTACCGCATGCATATGCCCACTGGAGGGGTTGCATATCATCCCATTGTCTATGAATGTTATAATTTTGGTGGTTCACTGTCAAATGGATTTTTCCTTTGGTATCTGGTGCTGTGATATGGTGTAATTGTATTGTGTTGCTGTAGTTACCTGATGCTAGCATATTTTTATCATCCGCTTATTATCTCTGTTAGACTCACCCCTTCTGCTTGGAATGTTGCTCTCATGCGGCAACGCTGCAGGTGATCGCTAGTGCTCGTGGAGGAATTGCTAGGTTTTGCTTCCTCTCTCGTTTGGGTCTGTGTCAGCTCTGATATGTAGCACCGGGGAGTCGTTAGTTATCGTTTTGAACTATTATTTTAGTTATTGGAAATTGTTTTAATTAATTTTGGAGATGTCTTTAATTGTTAATTCTGGAGATGTTTAAACTGGTTAATATTTCCGCTGCTTGGTGATTTCTTTTATATAAATTATTTTGGAGATTTTCTTTTTTTTTTAAATGGTGAAAAATGTAGCGCCCTTCGAGGTGACTCTGATAATTGTCTATTTAATTGTAATAGTAAAAGGGGGGTGTTACAAGTTCTACAATCCTTAATGGTTTTTGGTTCATGATCCTCATTACCATTTATCACATTTAGCGCTATATGGTATGCAAAAGTATCATCAACGTTGACTTCATGTCGGTTCCATTGTATCCCATTGGTGACATAATTTATTGAGATCTCTTTATTTTCATGACTTTCAGGTACCTGATCAGTCTCTTCTGGGACTGAAATGTCAATTATGTCTGTAGACTCTTTGAGAGTTTCTATATCCTCGTCTGGACCATCTTTCTTTTTAGCTCCTTTTCTTGTTCGAGGATTTTTATCTTTGGAACCGACTGGTCTACCACGTTTCAGGCGTGGTTGAGACCCAATTGCAATATTAGATTGCCCAACAGGGACATCTAATTTTATTGGAGCATTAGCAGCTGGTATGTATGATTTGGTCACACCTTTTGGATCAGTGAATGCGTTCGGTAATTGATTTGCTAAACTTTCCAAATGAATTATCTCTTGAACTTCAAGTTCACACTGTTTAGTTCGAGAATGATGAGACAATGAAAACCCATTCCAACTAATCTCCCTTTTCAGCTGCTTTTTCTCTCCCCCTAATGTTGGGAAGTTTGATTCATCAAAATGACAATCAGCAAATCGAGCTGTAAATAAATCTCCTGTTGTTGGTTCAAGATAATTTATAATAGATGGAGATTCATATCCAACATATATTCCCAACCTTCTTTGAGGACCCAGCTTAGTGTGCCGTGATGGAGAAATTGGAACATATACCGCACATCCAAAAATTCTAAGATAGGAAATATTAGGTTCTTGACCAAAAACTAACTGTAAAGGGGAGGAGTCATGATAACTTGTTGGTCTGATGCGAATTAATGTTGCAACATGCAAAATTGCATGTCCCCAAGTGGAAATGGAAAGTTTGCATCTCATGAGAAGTGGTCTTGCAATTAAATTTATACGCTTAATAAATGATTCTGCAAGTCCATTCTGTGTATGAACATGTGGTACAGGATGTTCAATGTCAATTCCAATGGATGCACAATATTTATTAAATGCTTGAGATGAAAACTCAGCAGCATTGTCAAGACGTATTTTCTTGACAGGATAATCAGGAAAGTGAGCTCTTATTCGAATTAGTTGAGCTAGCAAAAACTAACTGTAAAGGGGAGGAGTCATGATAACTTGTTGGTCTGATGCGAATTAATGTTGCAGCATGCAAAATTGCATGTCCCCAAGTGGAAATGGGAAGTTTGCATCTCATGAGAAGTGGTCTAGCTTGCAATTAAATTTATACGCTTAATAAATGATTCTGCAAGTCCATTCTGTGTATGAACATGTGGTACAGGATGTTCAATGTCAGTTCCAATGGATGCACAATATTTATTAAATGCTTGAGATGAAAACTCAGCAGCATTGTCAAGACGTATTTTCTTGACAGGATAATCAGGAAAGTGAGCTCTTATTCGAATTAGTTGAGCTAGCAATCTAACAAATACTTGATTGCGAGTTGACAATAAACAAAATTGTGACCATTTAGTTGATGCATGAATTAAAACCATAAAATATCTAAATGGTCCACATGGTGGGTGTATTGGCCCACAAATATCACCATGTATTCTTTCTAAAAAGTTGAGAGATTCACTTCTATTTTTTGTTGGTGATGGTCTAATTGTCAACTTCCCTTGTCAACAAGAGGTGCATGAGACTTATTGGATTGAAGAATCTCCTGGTTCTTCAATTGATGACCACATGAGTTTTCAATTATTTTTCGCATCATTATGAATCCGGGATGGCCTAGCCGGTCATGCCAAACAACAAAGTTTTTGTGATTTGTAAACTTCTGGTTTACAACAACGTGTGCTTCAATTGCACTGATATAAGTGTAGTACAAACCAGAGGAAAAGGCGGGTAGCTTTTCCGCTACACTTATTTTTTCCAAAGTATGTCTTGTTATATAGAGATATTCAATATCGCAGTCGTCTCTTGTTTCAATATGATATCCATTTAGACGGATATCTTTGAAACTTAATAAATTTCTACTAGACTTAGGGGAATATAATGCATTCTCAATGTGTAAATTTGTTCCCCGGGATAACAGTATATTAGCTCTTCCGGAGCCTTCAATTATCTTTGAAGATCCAGATATAGTACTAACATCGGTTTCTCGCTTCACTAAATAAGAGAAATATTTTGCATCATTTAAAATTGTATGAGTAGTTCCGCTATCAACGAGACACATATATATCTCCATTATTTCTGCTAGTGTCAATACTCATTCTATTCAAATAAAAAAAAAGATAGGAGGTAAGCATGAGAAAGAATAACAACTTTATGATTAAATTATTTAGACATAATCTGTGGAAGTTGAAAACACACAAAAAAAAACTTTATTACTATTACCATCGTCTTCATAAACAAAATGAGTCTCAATTCTTTTATCTTTATTTTTAAGTAATTGTTGATAGAGAACAACAATATATTCTGGTGTACGACAGGTACGACTCCAATGACCTTGCCTCCACGTCGATAACAAATATTTTCATTACTTTTGCTGCTCTGCCCACCCTTTTTTTCGACATTTTCCCACTTCTGGTGAAAAGACGTGTTCTTGTAATTTTCACTGAGACTATGATCAAGACGACGACCACAGATTTACCCATAGTGATCGTGTGTGCTACAT
This sequence comes from Astragalus glycyphyllos, assembly GCA_963573325.1. Lineage (NCBI taxonomy): Eukaryota > Viridiplantae > Streptophyta > Magnoliopsida > Fabales > Fabaceae > Astragalus > Astragalus glycyphyllos. Next base: position 50,595,703 of record OY754312.1, on the reverse strand, counting down.
TCACTTCTGAGAATGAAGTATTACTGGTGGGATGAGTCTTATGATTTTTCATCAAAATTCATTATTTTGTTACCGTGTGTTGTTACATTCACTTCTGGGAATGTAGTAATACTAGTAGGATGAACCTTATTATATTCCAATGACTTTTAGTGGAAGACGCAACAACGTCATAGTCAAGTAATAATATTCCATCATAGTGTACTAGAGAACGTATTATAAGGTCATGTTGCATTTTCCCATGAATTTGTAAGACAATAGATTATAGTAATAATCAACCAATAGTTTTCGTGTAATATTAAGCAAAATAGTACAAGATAGTGAAGAAAAATTGATCAATAATGCATGTGTATAAAAAATAAAAAAGGAACCCAAACAAACTCTTGATTATCTTCAAACAATCCTTACAGATTATTTCACGTCCAGGATTTTTATTGTTTCACAAACATAAAATGTGTATAGATAAGCAGTACGTAAATTACTAAATAAATAAACATAAAATTGGATAAAGAGAAAAGTGGCAATGTTTAAACACTCTGAGGTAGTCTTGTTTATTTCACTATGATAGAATATCATTACTTGATAACGTGTGATCTGAGGTAGTCTTGTTTATTTCATAACACGTTATCAGCACGAAGCTCTAAACACTCTGAGGTAGTCTTGTTTATTTCACTCTAAGGTAGTCTTGTTTAGATCACTTGTGAAGCTTCTAAATAAATAAACGTAAAATTGGAAAAGGAAAATGAACCCATACTACCTCAGAATGTTTAGAGCTTCGTGCTGATAACATGTTATGAAATAAACAAGACTATTTATAGGGTAGAAGGGAAGTGAAAGATCAACCTATATAAAGCCACTAGCAATTCGTTACAAAGGGAGTAAATACAAGAGAAGTGAAAGAGGAAGAGAAGTGACATTCATATTATTCATAAGAGTTTTTTTTGGATCTATTGTTTTTCCAATACAAGATAACACATATCGATGTATTCTTTTTTTGGTGAGCCTCTATTGTTTATTTATACTATATTATTGTTTTTTTTTTAAAACTCACGTGTAACGCTGTTATTAAAAAACAACATAAATAATATAACAGAACATGGAGTTAATTTGTGGAAGAGGTTTGCCTTCTTTTTTTTTGGTATATTCAGTTTTTAATAATACAACCAACCCAATCTTGGGTTTACCTATTGTCAGTTAACTATGACTTGTTTATTTTAATTATGGAGTGGGCATATACCACATTCGTACCACTTGAACCAAGAAAAAATAACTAGAATTAATGAATGTCATTTTTTTTATCCCATAGCAATAGCAACATAGAATTAATGAATGTCATAGACTCATTCTGCATCACAATAAGGGTCACATTTTTTACTAAGTGCATCACTCTCAAGTCTTTAAGTCATTATCATCTATTTTGTGTTTATGATAGTCACGAATACACTAATTATCGATAAATTTAATTTCCTAAAATTGTTCCTCACTTTTTTTCTTTTCATTTTCACATATTTCTTAATATTAATAAAATAATAAGTGTGACACTTAGGGTATGTTTGGGAGGGAGTTTTGGGAGGGGAAGGGAGGGGAGGACATATTTTTCAATTTTAAATTGGGGAAGTTTTAAAATGTCTCTAAACATAAATCAAATGTGATTAAAAATGTTATATCGATATCTATCAACTTGTTCTTTTAGTTTTTTGAAATCTCAAGTACATATTAAAATATATAAAAATCTTTTTCAAGACCCTTCCCTCGCAAAACCCCCTCCCAAACATACCCTTATTGTGGGACATAAGAAGTATTTAATACTTTCTATTCAACACAATCTTTCTTAGTAGTTGAAATTCAAAGAGATCTCCATAAATGACAAGATTTGTCTATAAATTTGGTAGGTCCAATATAAATTTCAACCAGAGAGTGTGTTGGAAAGAAAATATTAGAGATTTTGGTCCCGAGGTTTTCAACATTGCTTTAATGTATAGGGGAAAGGGCCTAACTAATTTAGAATTCGATTGGGAGGTAAGCAAAGTTTGGCTTTAATTTATTCCATCATCGGAAAAATATTGGCTAGTACCCCGTTCGGTCCAAATGATGGAATAAATTGGAATCAGCCTTCACTTACCTCCTAACAGGAACTCCAAATTTGTTAGGCCCATTTTTCTTGGACACTGAAATGAGGTTGAAATTATTAGAGATCGTTGCCGGCATTTCTCAACACACAATAAATTAAAAGATTAAAAAATAAACAAAAACAAATACAATACAGATTTTTTTAATAATTATCTTAAGTTTTGAATATTACCTTTCGCTAAAGAAGCTTGGGAATAAATCACATAAGATAAAAGTAGGAATCCACATTCATCATCTAAAATCAGCAGTTTTGTCAAAAAAAAAATCTAAAATCAGCAGAATATCAGATTCCTCAAAAAAGAAAAATCTTAATTCAACACCAAAACCAGAAAGTGATACCAGCAAACCAATCCCCTAAAGAAAAGATAATCTATATCAACACATTTGATTTTATTTCTCATGAACTGAAAAACAATTTCAATTCAATTTGAGTCTGTAAAGGTTCAAATTAACATAACCCTTTATCTTTATTTTTATTTTTATTTTTATTTTTATTTTTCTTTTTCTCCTTAACTTGTACTTTTTCATTCATTATTATTTGTATGTTATTATCTGGAAAGATAGAGGTACAGTCCAAAGCTGCAGTCACTTTCTACATTGTCTAGCCATGCCCAATTGTCCACTACCATTATTATTATTATTATTTATCTATCCATGTGTCACTACTTTAGCCAAGAATGAACCACAAAAGAAAAATACAAAAACAAAAATAGTAGTGCTATAGGCTGCTAGCAAATTTCCTCTCTGTAGTGTCAACTACTCTCATATCATCAAGAGAAAATTTCTATGGGTCTCACTCATGTCTGGTTTAGATTAATTTTGTAAGAGAATAAAAAATTGAATGTCTTATCAATCTTTTAAAACAAGCTTTCTGGTTTTTCAAATAGATCCAGAATATTTATGGTCCTAATCTAAAAACTTTTTTACCTACTCTTGATGCTTATATATTATTTTTTTTAGTTTTAGTCTCTTAGGTATAAAATTTGAGAGATTAAAACCAATTATTTTTAAGGACTAAAAACATATTTAGCTCTTTAAAAATAAAAACAACTATTTTTAAAAGTATAATCAAAGGCTAAATTATATCAGAGGTTTTAATTTATTTAATTGTAATAAGTTAGTCATTTAAGTTTTTTTCGTACCACTTAGGTTCTTTAAGTTTTTTAGTTGTAACAAGTTGGCCCTTTAAGTTATTTTGTACCACTTAGGTCCTCTAAGTTATTTAATTGTAACAATTTGGAACTGAAAAATGTAAGTTTTTTGACCTTTAAAAGTTAAAATTAAATAACATAATGGACCAACTTGTTACAATTGAATAACTTAAAGGACCTAAGTGGTACGAAAAAAACTTAAATGACAAACTTGTTACAATTAAATAACTTAAAGGACCTAAGTGGTACGAAAAAAATTTAAAGGACCAACTTGTTACAATTAAATAACTTAAAGGACCTCTGGTATAATTTAGCCTATAATCAAACAAGCTTTTAAATGCATGTTTTGTTGGGGAGTCTTGGAGCACCGGGAGCAACAACGAGCTAGCCAATGAATCATATATAACCAATGAATCATATATAGCCGAACCATGGTTCTGATACCACTTGTTGGGGAGTCCAGGGGAGCACTGGGAGCAACAACGAGTTATCCAAAGAACCGGACCACCAAGAGACCTGGACACCACATCTCCACTAAAAACCTTAAGGCTTTTGGGTGGAGATGTAGCGTCTAAGTTTCTTGGTGTCTGGTCCATTGACTAGATCTTTGTTGCTCCCGATGCTCCCCGGACACCCCCAACATGTTTCCTACTCTTCTTAGAAACTAGGTAATTTAAATTTTTTATTGAGCTTAGCTTTCTACCAGAATTTTGAGTGTTGGCATGTTAAACAAGCATACACTAATTGATATGGTTTTCAAATCGTGAGACTTGTAATCACAACAATCGTAAAATAAGTGTCAAATTTGTGGTCTAAATCACCCATTTTAGTGGGATCTCTTTTCAAATTGTGAAACCTAGGTGAATTTTAATCAATCCTTAAAAAAAATGTCGAGAAAAAGAATGTATAGAATCCAGAAAATGACTTACTATAAAGAAAAAAGCACATAACATAACATCCTAAAAAACAAACAGATCTCACTCACTGTTTCCAATAATAATTATTGTTAGTTGAGTAAAGGTAATATATTCCTATTCATGCGGTTTCTGCCTCTTACTCCACATCTCATCTATCTAGATTTGGTGAGCTACTTTTTCATTCCAACACCTATTTCTTCTAACAAATTCTCTTTTTTTCTCTCTCTAAGAAATCGTCAAACATGGGTCTTCACTCTTTCTCTGCCTATTCTCTTGGAAACTCATCTTCACCTGTGAGAATTTAAGAGATTTAAGTTTTATTAGAATACTATACTATACTGTATCTATCTGTTAGGTGAAGTTGCTTTCTAATAATTTTCTATTACACAAAACAACAAAAGTCATTCAATTGACATATAATTTTTAATTTCCAACATCTCATGAACACCAAGTGGCTTTAGGTTTGAGGGGTCCTTCATGTTTATAGTGGATCATTCTTTAATTTTTTTTTATTATTTTACTATATTTATTATTTATAATGTCTGTAATGGATTCAATTTTAAATTTTGAGAACTGGGTATTTATTCTCTTTGCTTCCTCTAAGAACCCAATTCAGTATTTCAATTTTCACATCTTTCTCTCTTTGTTTGGTTGACCCCTTTATCCTAATTTGGGGTTTCTAAAGTCAAAGTCTTTAGCTTTGTGGATTGATAAATTTATTGATTTTAGTGTTGATTCTTGTGTGAGTGGTTTGTAGGTTTGGCATATTTGAAAGGTTATAAAGAAAAGGAAACACTGTGTGGGAGAAATTAGAGGGGAATGGATTTTGATTGGAAAGAATTTGCTTGGGATCCATCTGGGTTAGAAGAACAGAAGAATGAATCAGCTTCAGTGGATTTGAGACTTGGTGATGTTTTTGATTCTGTTGAGAAATCAACATCAAAAGATTCAAAAGCTGTGTCATCACCTTCTTCTGGATCATTGAAAAGATCAAGGGTTCAAAATGGATCACAGAATGTGTGTTGTTTAGTTGATGGATGTAGTTCTGATCTCAGTGATTGTAGAGAGTATCATAAGCGCCATAGGGTTTGTGAAAAGCACTCAAAAACTCCTGTTGTGTTTGTTGGAGGAAAGCAGCAGAGATTCTGCCAGCAATGCAGCAGGTAGGTGTTGATCGAATTGAGGTTACTTCTTTGGTTGTTTGTTGGAGTTTTTGCGGTTGGGAATTTGGTCAATTATGTTGTTTTTAGATGTTGTTTGAGGTTGTCCCGAGAACACGACCTAGTAGTAAAATACAAGTATGAACACTAGGAACGCAGTATGATACCCCGCGAGTCTCCATATTGATTGAATTTAAGTTGCTTTTTTGTTTCAATTGTGTTGTTTTAGATGTGGTTTGAGGTTGTCCCGAGAGTACGACCTAGTGGTAAAGTACAAGTGTTGTATGGACACTGAGAGCGCTGGTTCAAACCCGCAACTCACCATGTTCCCTCTCCCTATTTTGCATCCTTTACCATTTTTGTTCAATTGTGTTGTTTTGGATATGGTTTGAGGTTGTTTTGAGAGCACAATCTAGTGATAAAACAAAAATATTGTAGGGACACCGAGAGCGTGGGTTCAAACCAAAAACGCTCTACTTTCCCTTCCCCATTGTCGTCACCCTTGACCATTTGTTCTAATGGAAAAAAAGATGTGCTTTGAGGTTGTTTTGTAACATTTGGGTGGTGGCAATTTTGTTGTAGGTTTCATGCACTTGGGGAGTTTGATGATGTGAAGAGGAGTTGCAGGAAACGACTTGATGGGCATAATAAGCGCCGAAGGAAACCTCAACCGCCTTCTCTTTTCATGGCTGCTGAGAAATTCATGTGCAATTACAAAGGTTTGTCAGTGGCCTTCCATGATTCTAAGATATAAGACTTTTTTTCTTCTGTTGTTGTTTAACTGGATCTCAATTTTATGATTGTCAAAACATGGATGATATAGAAGGAACTTGGAATATGATAACAATTCAACTAATATATCAGAGAATTTAGAACAAGGTTGCTTTTAACTTTTATGGTCAACTAAATTCTGAGTTAAGTTTAAGAATTAGCCATATGACTTTTTTTTTTTTGACCAAAATTAGCCATATAACTATTTGGTCAATAAACATGGAAAAAGAAGTGATTATCCTCATCAAGTTTTCTTGGTGAAGGAATATGACATTTTGGTCATATCTTCGCATCCATAGTGAAGGTTTTAAATCACAGTAAGGGTAGCATCGCGATATGTAATATTGAGTAGAATTGTGATCAAATGTGGTCGCAATTATGGTTGCGGAGACATAAAAAACCCTGATTTCACGGTCTAGAGGGCAGTCACAAACTGTTTTTTTCTTAACCTTTACTATGTAGCTATTATGTTTTTGCTAATGATTATTGCTGTCATTTATATTTCCTTGTCATTATTTATTGTCTTCAACAAGTATAATTAATATGGAATTTGACACTGTCTTTCATTTTTACAACATAGGACCTAGAATCCTGCACTTTGGTAGCCCTCAAGCATATGTGAATCCTAGAATGAGAAACATGTTGCCTGAAACTGCTATAACTGAAGCTGAATCTGGTTATGATCATCACCAACTTTTATATAGGATTGACAAACATATGCAAGGAAACGGCCCTAAAGCTCTCAACAGTAACGAATTAACACCTGGAACTCCAGTCGGTCGTCCTACTCGCAATTCCATTACCCCGTCAACGGGTGGAAAGGGCGGTAGGAAACTCTCTTTTGATAGCAAACCCGGATCTTACGACTCGGGTCGTGCTCTCTATCTTCTGTCAACACTTCAATCTCAAAGTTCTGAATTGAGTTTGATGCAATCAAGCATCATGAATAATTCTTCAACAGAATCTCCTTCAGGATCAGTAGTGCAGTTTGATGCAAATGCAACTGATCTTCATTGTAATGGAATGCTGCAAATGGGATCTGATGGATTGATTGAAAATGAAGACTCACTTACACTTCCCTTTTTTTGGGAGTAGTTGTAGCTGAGATGTTTGCAAATTTATGGAATTGTTTGTTTTTTAAAGATTATGTGTACTCTAATAATAAAGCTTAAACTTGTTGAAGCTTTTAGTTTGGGTACATTGTTCCCATGAATTCAAATTCTGGTGTATGTAACACAATTGATTTTGTTGTGGAAAATGATTATGGATTATCTTGCATCAATTAGATTCTCCAAGTTGTGGTGAAATCACTCTGAACAGTTTAAAAATTGGTTTCTTGTGTAAGTTACACTCTCTGTTGCTCTAACACTTCTGATTTATGATGTATCCGGTGTCCGACACATATAATGTTGGACACGACACCAACGGTTCTATTAATTGTATTTTTCAAATCAAAATTAGTGTTTGCGTGTCTCTATCGTATCTGTATCAGTGCTTCATAGGTTAACCTCGTCTCTCACGACAAATGCTTGAATTGCACTATTTTCTCTTGTGCTACAATGCACACTCCACCACTCTTTATTTATATATATATATATATATAAATAAGCCAAAAGTTTAATAACAAACACTAAGAGCATCTTTAGCGCGGTAGCTTAAATGCGTCAACAAATAATAAGAGTCGGATCTGTCCTACGTGGAGATGAGAGTAGTCTTTGGCAACTAAATAGTCACCGGCGACTATGAAAGCCGATTCAATTAAAATCATTTTTTTGTTATATATAAAAATTTGACAAAATGATGAAAACCGTTTGGAAAAAAATATATTTATCAAAAAAGAAACACAAAAACTTGATTGTTGATTTAGCATAAAATTACAGAAATTACAAAAACATAGATTAAATTACAGAATTAGACAAGCACAGATAGATTGATTTCTGAAAAAGAAGAAGAACTTGTGAAATATTTAACAGTAACAAAAATATTATAGATCTGTGCAAAGCTGGTGAGTGAAATGCCGAGAGCAAAAGCATTGTGTCATTTGAGCATGCATGTACAAAACCCCTCACAGATCTGAGAGCAAAGAGGTGATGAAGTGAGACGATGAAAGCATAGAGACGAAGTGGTTATGAGTAGATCCGGTGAGCTGGGTGATGAAGATTGGGGATGATTATCTTGTGCTTAGGAGCGCTGCATTTTTGAAGAGATGTGAGCAAATGAATAGCTGATGGAAGAGATCCAAGTTTGAATGATGAATGAGAGGGATGAAGCTTGAAATGAGTGGTGGTGAGCTTTGACCATGTTAGCTAGCAATGGGGTGAGAGATGAGAGGTTCTGGAACTTGATTTTTTTGAGTCATGAGTTTTTGGATGAGAGAAGAAGCTTCAAGGCATTTGACAGATGGTGGAAAGATAAACTACAATTACTATTATTATAATTGAGAGAAGGTTCTGGACATTGTGTTTTTTTAGTATTGATCAAAAGTTAAAACTCTTTAACCAACAGGTAAATTAAAGTTCTAGAGATAGATTAATATTTTCTAGTTCTAGAAAAATTAAACGGGTCTATTATGAAGGTTTTGGATTAAATTAAGTTCTTGTTTAATAGAAACACTTAGCTTAAATTAAATTAATAATTAAATTTAAATTTAAATTAAATTCTTGTTTAATATAAAATTTAAATACAATTAAAAAATATAAAAAGTGGGGTCATGTATGGTTTCTTATAAGCAATTTCTATTGGAGTAAAAAAACATTTGAATCAACTATGGATTGCTTAAATCATACATGGCATTATGGACCCACAAGAAAGTAACTTAAGCAACTCATTTGGTTGCTCTCCATTAAAGATGCTCTAAAGGGGTATATGAGTCATTTCCACAATAATTAAAAAAATTCGGTAACCACAAATATGAAGTCTGTGGAGAGTGGCTACTGACCACAAACTTCATATTTGTGGTTAGTGGAATCCAACTAGTGTTTCTAGTTTGATTATGTTCTTGTTTCAGTCTTAAATATAAATTTTGAAAATGCTATTATGATCTTGTTTTGCAAATATGCCACAAACCACATATATGCACAAACACTAGTTGGATGCCATTAACCACAGACTTCAAATTTGTTGTTAATGAATTTTTTTAATTATTGTGGGAGTGAGAAGAAAGTGGATTGGGAAAAAGTTTTGAAAAAAGTGATATAATAAATTACTGTTGAAAATATTGGATAAAATAAATAGTTTTAGAAATAAAAAGGATATTGATAAGCTGTGACGTGGCAAAAGCCACTGCCATGAAAGCAAATTCCGGTGGACCTCCGGTGCAACCCAATATCTGGTTTATTCCGCAAGGTTTTCATAGCATCGTGTCTGGACTCGTCCACTCAAGCTCAGAATCACGTTGGAGCATCACAAACAATGCCCAAAATAATATAATATTGAAAAACAAGTAGAATTAAGAAAAACATTTTTGTTCTCTTCCATTCCCTCGGTGTTGTAAACCAAAGTCATTTATATATATATATATATATATATATATATATATATATATACTAGTATGGTGGACCCGTGCGATGCACGGGTTGAAGTATATGTGTATATTTTAATTCTTGTGCAGCAGTCAAAAACCTCAGAGTGCATGCTGAAGAGTGGCCCCCAAAAACTATAAAAGATATCAAATAAATTTAAACCTATATTTTTACAAATAACATCAATTGAGTCTCTATCTAAAATCAAAATTATATTTTTAGTCGTTTAATTTTGTTTATAAATAATTTTAATTTATATTTATCTATTTTAATTGTATTTGCGTTTCTGCATCTGTGTTCACGCATTTTTGAGTTTCCATGACTCTTTCATGAGCGGTTCACCTTAACTTTTTGGTCAAGATCCGCCACTAATCATTACTATCAATTCTAACATCATGTACTATGTATAGTTATTTAATAGTTAGGGACGGAGAGCAAGGTCACCATCCCCGTCCAAATTGATCGTGTAGGGAATTTCTCCCCTTGTCCCCGTCCCTACGGTATCTTATAATTGTACACACACTCATTTATTCAAATGTAACAATTAGATAATTATAAACATCTACAATACATACATCTCCATGTTGAAATTTAATTGTTCAAATGATTTAGAAAAGACAAAATGTGTTCCCTTTCTATCCTGCAAACACAATTAAGTGAATATCAAGATGTGTGAGCCAAAAACGAAAATGTGTGCCCATACGAAAATTGCAAGTAGATACGATCTTCTCGTGATAGGAATTTCAAGCCGAATACATAAGGAAGAGTTGGAGACAAAGATGAGTTTGGTATATTTTCAAAACATTACATATAGTTCAATATGTAAAACTGCAATATGCACCACCATATTCTAAAACAATATGCACCACCCCACTTGTTATAGCTAATTTTGAATGTGCCTAAGTGAGAAAAGCTAAATCTTTTAAGTCGTAAATAGTAACCGCATCACAATTTGCCCTTTGCATGATTAAGTTAAAGAGAACAACAACAAATATATCATGATTAAAAACTATTGTACTACTCCCACTTTAATCAGATAAACAAATAAATAAATGAATACATACCAAGCTAGCAGAGATTATTTATAGATAAAAGTAAGGTTTGGAAAGCATATCGAAATCAAATGACAGTTGCAAATCTTGTATAAAAGTGTGAAATAATTAGAAGCAAAGGATTAAGAGATCACCAAGGTCCTGTAACATATAATACAGATACGTACATTTCTTAAATAGCTTAAAGGCTATATAAAGAGCACATTTAGAAGATGAAATAATGAGAGAAGATGAAATACATAAAAGACTATTACATTAGCATGAAGTATTAAGTACACAAAAAATATGAACATTTTGTACTCAAAGACAATTGTTTTGTAACTTGTAGAGAACAATTAACTCAACATAAAACATGGCCTAGCCAAAATCTAAGATTTCTTAAGCAAGGTTTCAATCTCCTCCTAGTGTGGCAGTGCTCAAAGTATTCTCCACCACCAGAAAGCCTACACACCTGCACTTGTTAGCTGCTCCTACTTCATCGTTAATGCAATGGTTACCCTTTCGTGTAGAAATTGCAGTCTATAGGATTGGAGTAACTTATGCAACATGGGAGTAAGGATTGGAGTAACTTATGCAACATGGGAGTAAAATATACCTCGTGCCTGTTGCTATTGGTGTCTCTTATGATAATTTGAACCTTATTTTCTTCCAAATATGTCATGTGACACAACACATGCAATTATATCAGCATCAGGACTCTTAAAAAAAAACCAACATATGAACCAGGCTCCAAAACATGGGGAAGTAAATAACATGTTGAAGGATGCTATTTTACATTAACACCTCTAGAAGAATAAATCAAGACCTCAAATTAACTGCTTCTTAAACTACATTGTCTAAACATATAGGCAAACTGAATGCAAATTCCATCTTATTTCTTCCTCATTTCCCGTAAATACAATTCTTATGCTAATTACTATTATTTTTTCCTGTCAAATTCCAACCCCACCAAAACAAAAGCACATAACAGTTGTAGCTTGAAAGGGAAAATACTAAAAAGTGTAAATTTGTGGACACTTGGTTCGTGGGTCTTTGAGATATACAGCTGATCTTGGAACAAAAATACATGTAAAATGTAATAGTAAAAGAAAACCAAGAAAATTTGAAGTGGGATAAATTCAACTTGTGTCTTGCAATAGGAAGAAGGGATAAATACTCCATATAACTGCCGCTTCCCGTTGCGGTTCCCGTCACCGTTCCTAATGCTGCTTTCTGTTACGGCTCTCGTTGTCGCCGGTTGCAGCTTCCCGTTGCGGCTCTCTTGTCGTTCCTGGACCCGTTGTCGTTGGACTGTTCTCTCTATTACCTCATTCAGAAAAAAAAATTGAAAAAAATGTAAAGGGAAATCAGCAACAAACAGAAAGGGGTTTCATATAATAGCAAAACCCTAAAATTCCAAGCTTAGAATGAGCAATGTGGGAGTCAGCACCCAACCGAAACCCTAACATCCCAAACCTAAAATTGCAATTTGAAAGTTTTAAATTAGAAGAAGAAGAACGAATACGAAGACTGAAAACCGAAAAGGAAAAGGAAAAACGAAATCTTACTTGTGGAGAAGATGAAGACAGTAGTGAAGAGGTGAGAACTGGAAGGAAAACGAAATCTCCCACCGTCGTCGTCACCCGTCTTCGTCTCGTCATCTTCCCATCATTGTCCAGTTGTTGTCTCGTGGCCCTGTCAACTCATTTCCCGTTAGCTCTCAAATCTGCAGAAGAAGAAAGAATAAAGGTTGAAGAAGAAGGAAGTGGAAGAGAGAGACTCACGATTTGAGAGAGAGATGTATAAAAAATTTCAGCCAAACACAAAAGCGTATGTGGAACCAAGGAGTAACTGTTAACACATTGAGCGTAACTGTGAGCCAGGAGTATTCAATGTGTTGTATTTGATCCACAAAATATGGGATCCTAATAATTGCCTATTAAAGAATTAATTGTGTTTTTTTTTTGGGCTAATGTGAACAGCAGCAGCCGTTGATGTGGGTCTGAGTTTGTTTATTTTTAATCTCAGCCGTGTATTTGTAGCCGCAATTTTAAGCGTTTTGGGCCGTGGGATACGCGTTTGTGGCAGTAAATAACGTTTGGAACCGTTGGATTTTCCAGAGTTGCTGACATGTCACGAAAAAGTGTTGTAGAAGTGAGGTGGATTAGTGGAAAACTGATGTCATTTCCAATGTTTTCTTATGTGTACTAAGCCATGAACACATCCTTGGTTTAGTATAATAAAGATATATATATATATATATATATATGCCTATGGAAAAAGATGCTGACTTATTATTAATAGCAATAACTTCTAATAATATGTAATAAAAACAAACGGTTATATTATATTCTAAATAAATAACAAGTTTATAAAACTGATAAATAAATATCAAGTTATTGCTATATTATATGACAAACGGCTAATTGAACATAAAAGCCAATTATCATAGCAATAATATACTGTCAAAATACCAAACGGCTATAACCAACGTATTATTGTATCATAACTAGATATTAAGTTTATTAAACTAAAACATTAATATCAAAAACATTTTATTATTAATAAAATATATTTTTGTAACCTCCACACACTTGAATGTCATTATTCCAACAATCCCCACTAATGGCAAACAAGTAGAAAAATATATTTAATTTTGTAGAAAATAGAATTTTTGGGCAAAGAAAGACTTTTTCGTGCTTAAGTGTTAAAGTCACGATGATTGAATTAACACGCGTAGTGAAATGAGGTAACACCTTTTGTCTAAGAAGTGAATTTCTCTTGAACTAAGTGGACTCAAGATGAGCAGGGCCGTCTCAAGCAATTGAGAGGCCCTGTTCAAAATTTGAAAATGAGCCCCTATTTTTAGTAAGTTAGATCCCTCAGTGACAGAGTTTTACATAATTTATTGTGGGGGCCAAAATTATCAACGAGTATACCCAGTAATCAAATATAAAAAGAAGTATATATTAATTAAGAAAATACTATTATTACAAAAAAAACTAAATTTCTAACAAAAACTATTTGAAATCGTCAATAGAAATTCCTTTTTTTTAGAAATATATAGAAATTCGGTTAATAACTAAAAAACACAATATTCTTAAGAAACAAATGAAAGTCTAATAATTTTAGTTTTAGAATGCTAGAAAAAAGGAAAAAACACAAAAAATAAGGTAGCTGGGAATTGAACCCTGCTTCCCTCCACTTCTGAGGACAACAGTTGCCCATTTTAACCCGCTGAACTGAAACATTAGTTTGGCTATGTAACAGGAAAACATTTATATAAGGTCTCTTTAAAATTTTTGGGCCCCAAAAATTTGACATTGGGCCGGGGCCCTGTGCTGTTGAACAGCTTGCACAGGCCCATAGACGGCCCTGAAGATGAGACCCCCACAACACACACTTTTGCCTTTAAAATTGTGAGAGCTCCGCGACAAACTGTTCACACAAAAATTAAGGCCCTCGAATACCTTGGGTTGCTCATGAGTGCTCTAGAAAGATTGCCTAAGTCTTTCATGGAAGGAGGCCTTCCCCTTCACACTCACGTAGGTAGATACATCAAGTGCGTCTCTATAGCACTAGCCATTCCGAAGTGCGTCTCTATAGCACTAACCATGTCAAATTGCGTCTCTATAGCACGAGTCATGTCAAAGGCTATGTATCTATTAAGAGCTCATGGCTCAACCTCACATCATGCACTACCACACGCCATAGGGATGAGAAATGTAGTGCATATAGGAGTAATCATATGGCTTCGTTTGACCACAAATGGGTGTCCACCATATTTTCCTCCATTTAAGGCTTAAAGCTCACCCCCTCGACGTTTCCAAGACAACTTTCTTGGGTAATCTTTTCACATAAAGATCACAAAATTCATTGTTTCACTTTTCACATACTCAAGTGAAATAACACCAATTTAATTAGGTGTCTCAAAACACTGTCTCATTTTAAGTGTCTCACACCACCATCTCGTACACATCAATTGATGCTTATAAATAACCTTGGAGCGGTGTAGGTCTCTTCAGAAAGGTTTCTTAGCCGTTAAACCTATCAACCATGATTCTCTACTAGCGAGTTCAAGAACTACAAAATCATATTCCATTAGAAATCTCTTACTATCTATACACTACTACTTTGATACTTTTCAAGATATTTCACCACCTTCTAAAATAAACACGTACCCACTTGTACTCATCATTTAATTCACTGAATTTTAATCACAATACCCTTCTCATTACTCTTTTACTCAATTAAAGTCAATTTATTTGTATTTCTCAACTACATTACCCACAGCTTGTCAAAAACTACACCCACATATAAAATAGAGTAATTCCTTTTGAAAACTATTATTTGGTGTACATAGAATGCAATCAATATTGCTTTCTCCACATGTATGTAAAAGTTAACCATCGTTTGTATGGTTGATAAAACACTAATTTGGACCATATAAATTAACCAACAAAACAGCACCACCCAAAATTAACCGTTTTATACATCCATTTGAAGACGAAACTTGACTCCAAAAATAAAAATCAATAGCATTTACAAAATCATGCCTCTAATTTTATTTTAATTTTGAGTCATCACTAAAAAGACCAAAATTCCGGAACAACATAAAGGTTCTTATCAAGACACATAGTTAAAATACATGTATAAACATGAAATTGTTCATCGACTATTTTGAAATATTAACAAAATATTTCTAACACATAAATGATCAAAGTCATTCATATTTATATACTTTTCATTTTCATATAATCCTTTCTTAAGTTGTTCTACAATTTCTAAATAAAACCATAACAACTTGTAGTTTCTAATATACTTACAATTTGGAACCACTTTTTAGCATACCAAAGTTTCACAATAAATCATGAAATTTTTACTACCACTTTAACATTTCTTCATGATAATCATAGCAATATTTTTACCAATAAGAAAATTTCAGATACTTCCATGCAACCAAGATAATAAGATCACATCCCTAACTTTAAAATCAATTTGCGTAAATATTTTGAGTTCTTGGTACTTACTTGGACTCCAAGCTTATCTCTTTGGATCACAACTCATATACATGATATCAGGAAAGCCAGCACAAATATTGTGGGTTCAAAGATTATTACAAACAAAGATGAGGACGATAATACTCCAAGAGATAAATATCTGACTTCATCTATCCTCCAATGGGCTTGGCTATTCCTTTGATGAAGGAACCAAAAAGTAATCCTTTGTAGATTCTCCAAGCAACTACAATGAGAGAAATCACAAACACATATCAATATTTCCAATTAAATATATAAAAATAGAAAATCCAATACAAATTTGCTTTCAAATTTTTGGAAATATTGGATAAAATAAATAGTTTTAGAAATAAAAAGGATAATGATAAGCTGTGACGTGGCAAAAGCCACTGCCTTGAAAGCAAATTCCGGTGGACCTCCGGTGCAACCCAATATCCGGTTTACTCCCCAAGGTTTTCACAGCATCGTGTCTGGACTCGTGCACTCAAGGTCAAAATCACGTTGGAGCCTCACAAACAATGCCCAAAATAATATAATATTGAAAAACAAGTAGAATTACGAAAAACATTTTTGTTCTCTTCCATTCCCTCGGTGTTGTAAACCAAGTCATTTATTTATATATATATATATATATATATATATATATATATGGAAAAAGATGCTGACTTATTATTAATAGCAATAACTTCTAATAATATGTAATAAAAACAAACGGTTATATTATATTCTAAATAAATAACAAGTTTATAAAACTGATAAATAAATATCAAGTTATTGCTATATTATTTGACAAACGGCTAATTGAACATAAAAGCCAATTATCATAGCAATAATATACTGTCAAAATACCAAACGGCTATAACGAACGTATTATTGTATCATAACTAGATATTAAGTTTATTAAACTAAAACATTAATATCAAAAACATTTTATTATTAATAAAATATATTTTTGTAACTTCCACACACTTGAATATCATTATTCCAACAATTACAATATTGTCCTTAGTTAGTTGAATTGTCAAATAAATAAGAAGGTTTGTTTGGGAATTTCAGTGTAATTTGTTTGTATAAATAAATATTCGATAGATTAGATTAGATAGATTAGATGACAATTATTTGTCCTTTTTTACGTATTAGTCACAAATATTTGTCACACGTATTTTAAATATTAATCAGTAGTTTAAATAGTCGTTAAGTCTTCTTATTTTTTTAGATATTAATCTCGTGTTTTTTTATATATCAGTTCAATTATCCCGTATTTTTTTATATATATCAGTGTAGTTATCTCGTAATTTCAATTGATTATTTTAGTTTAGACTCACAAGAGAGAATCTGCTAAGATAAGACCATCCTAAATTCGTAATGGGTATAAAACACAAGAAAGGAGGAAAAAAAGAAAGCTGTGAAATCCGTGAGGGAATGAAAGATCTAGACTTTATTTTTAGGCTTTTTATGTTTGCATCGCTGGAAGATTATGACTCCTCAAGTAATCTTCATCATAAAATCAATGAGTATAGTATCTATACCTATTTTTTGTTTTCTTTCACAGGATAATGAACTAGAGGGAGAAGGGGATTATGTCTCCTTTTGGTGGATGAAAGGTGGCAAATGGTGCCCACCTTTAGAAAGAAAAAGCATAACAGTGGTCATTGCTGTATATAGTCTTTATCCCATTGATTGATGTGAGGTGAAGAAAAGTTGGTGGTACGTGTAACACATTATACTAAAGAAAAATTATTCCAAAGGGTTTGTCTCCAAATAGGTGTGGGAATAGATTGAATTACGTCTTATAGATTTATTTTTAAAATTTGGTTTGACTTTTTTGAAAGCTAGATTAGAATTTTATAGCTAAATAAGACTTTCAAAAAGTCTTGGTTTTTATAGTTAAATAGGTCTTATAGCCTAGCTTTTATAGTTAAATAGGATTTTAAAAAAGTTTTGACTTTGTCTATATAAAAAAAGCCTAGTCTGAGTGTGACGTAAGCTTGGCCATAAGTGTCTATCAATCAGCCTCACCTATTTCCATCCTTATCTCCAAAGTGCCCATAATCATCTCATTTTAGTTTTTTTTTTCCAAATTACTTATATTGTATGGGGTCGGGGGCTCGATCACACTAGAGGAACTAACTATACACGGTATTATCGGGCCAGCAAGGGAGGTAATATAGTCGTCAAAATGCGCTCACGCTAATGGACCAACCGAGCCTACCAAATAAAATAGGTGGGCTAGGCCAACAAATATAAACTTGAAATTTTTTGGCTCAGCCCAACCCAGTCCAAACCATCGGTCATTGGCTGGGCCAACCTGATGGACCGTATTTTAAAAAATTAGTGCTAGTAGTTTTCAATCTACTAAAATTGACCCATTTTACTTTCAATTTCAAGTAAATTCACTTTCAATTTTAAACTCTTATTTGGCAATTCACTCCACTTATACATTTAGGCTACACATGATGATTGCATTAAAATCGTAGCAAAAATAAAAAACGGAGTTAAAAGTTGATTTGATTTTGGCTTGACGGTCCAAAAGGGGATGTCGTGTTTTATGTTGATTTTATCTTGTAATGAGAATATTTTGTGATATTTATAGTTATTATGCTATTTTGCATTGAGATAAAAAAAGAACATTATACTTCAAGATTCATATTTTTTTATTACTTAATAGCTTTATGAGATTTTATATTTTTTGTAATGAGTTCTTTTATATATATATATATATATATATATATATATATATATCCTTTAATTAAGTACTATATTTTATATACAAACGCAACTCAGTTGTTAGAATATATTTAGTGTAATTTTATTTTGTCCAACATAGTTTAATATGTGTCGAAAACAAAAGATGTCGAGCACAAGTTTTTGGACCATGCACTAGCCCATTTGACCAGTAAATCATGGCCCAAAATAACTCTTGCCCAACCCAACCCGACTTGATATTGTGTTCGGCCCAAATGGCTTGGGTCGGTCCAAATTGTAATACCATTGGACATCACCTTGCTCAAGTAGTCGTGGCATACACTTTGGATGGTTGTGGTGGTGGGTAAGAAGTATGGTGGTTGTGGATGGTGGTGGGTATATCCTTTCTCTCTATTCCATCCCATGTTTCTTCTTTCGTTTATTTTACGGTTTCCTCACCGTTCTCTCTCCACCTTATCTTTTTCTATTTGTGTTTCTACCTTGTGTTTTTTTCTTCAATTTGGTTCCTACTCTCACTAATCTTTTCTGAGATATGCATATTTTTTGCTGAAGAAAGCTCCCAATATTGAAATTCCGCCCGTTACTCATTGAATTCAAGTCCATTTATAGTGTTAAAAAGCTATCAACTTGCAAAATGATGAATAAAACATCAACTTTGGGAGACCCATTTGAGCTTTCCTTGCTGAAAAAACATCAACTTTGGGAGACACATTTGCTCAGTTACTTAGATTCGCATATTTGTAGAGCCGCAAATATGGACTTGAGAGTGGAAAAAATCTGATTTTATTATTATTTTTTGTTTTTATATTTTATATATATTTAAATTTTTTGTAGTAACTCAGGAGAATAATAGTTACAAATTAACATTAATAATCTTTTTTTTATTTTTTATTTTATGATTTTGTTATCTTTCTTGCAATAGAATTTTGAAAAAACAAGTTCTACTATAAATAATAAAAGTAACGCAAAAATAATGCAAAATCACCAATGAGCACAAAACGACAAGCATAAATGATTAAAATCTCATAATGAACGACATTTTTTTTTGGATTTTTTAGAGGATAATGAAAAATACAGGTTAACATTCGGTGTTCATAGGGTGTTTTCAATTTCTCTTCCATGGTCGCTTTTTACTGCAATTATATTAGAACCTTTTCCATTCTGAACCTTCTTAATAAATATTTTGAAAGCTTCAAAAACATCATCTTTATATTTCAAAAATAGAACCCATGTAAACCTTGTGTAATCATCAACAATAACAAAACTATATATTTTCCACTTAGTCTTGCATGATGAATGGGACCAAACAAGTCCATGTGCAAAAGTTCCAAAGGTTTTTGAGTATGTATAATGTTTAAAGATTTAAAAGATTATTTACATGCTATATTGGAATGAATGCTTCACATAATTTATCTTTCTCAAACTTGATCTTTGGAAAACCTCTCATTGGTTCTAGTTTGGATAATTTGAAAATAGTTCTCATGCTAAGATGACCAAATCTTCTGCTCCTTGTCCATTTATCATCATCTTTGTGAATAAAACATGTCCCATCAGGTAAATCATCAAGACAAATGCTATAAAGATTATTTGTTCTATGACCAATGAAAGTTATTTTTCTAGAACCTAATCTATTTATTTTGCATGCATTAGATCTAAAGTTCACATCATTTTCAGCATCACATAATTATCTAATACTAATTATAAAATTGTGTTTCAATCCTTAAACATATTGAACATTTTGATTCTGAGCAGAGTTCCATTTACCTACTATACCTACACCTTTGATCCAGCCCTTGTCATCATTACCAAACATCACAAAGCCTCCATCAAAGCTCTCCATGGAGGCAAATTTTTCTTTTTCTCCAATCATGTCCCTTGAGCACCCATTGTGTAAGAACCACGGCTTTCTATTGAATGCTAAGAGACACTTATATGTGTCAGAAATTAACAAGGATTTAGGTACCCATTATTTTTTTGGGTCTTGAATAATTAGTTGACTTCCAAGCGAAAACTTTTTGCCTTTTGAAATAATTTAAAATATGATATTCAAACATTTTACAATATGATCATTTGATTTTTGGCTTTCTATTTTTCACAATTGAATTTTCCTTCTGAATTTTTGCCTTCTCAAGACGACCGTTGCTTTCTTGAGAAGATTTAAGTTTTGTGCCAAATCAATAGCTCATTATCAAGTCCCAAACTTGCTATTTTAAAATTTTGTGTTCCTTTTCAAATGCTGAATTAAGGAGACTTGGTTCAATTTCTAATTTCAAGTTCAGAAGCTTATACTATTCAGAAAGTTTAAAATGAAACTGTTGTAAAGTGTAAATGTTTGGCCATTCTCTCATTTTGAACTGTAAGCTCTTCACTTTCTTTCTTTGATTCACAGAATTGTTCTTTAAACAAGATGCATTTATGGGATAAAGTATTTAAATCATATGAAAAACTATCAAAAGAATATTCAGTTTCTTGACATCTAGCATATTTAAAAGTTTCAAAATCAGGTACCTCTCCTTATTCAATTGCAGCCATGAGACACACGTTGACAACTTCTGCTTCAGGTTTAGAAGATGAATCCTCAGATTCATTCCATGTAGCCATTAATTCTTTCTTATTTGGAGATAAATTCCTTGGTCCCTTCTTGTTGAGAAAGGGACAATATTGCTTCATGTTCCCGATTACTTACATTCGAAACAGGTGAATTTTGATTTGCTTTTTTCACCTTTGAATGTGTCCTTTTTGTATTGAGGTGATGTTTTCCCTTTCTTTCTATTTGTTATCCATCTACTAATACTTCTTGAAATTAATGAAAGTTCTTCTCCTTCAGTAGCTTCTTCACTCTCATTTTCCTCTTCATCGGGTTTCTAGAGAAGGCTTAAGAGTAGAAGCTTTTCCTTTTTGAGAAGATAGGTTTCCTACCTTTTGAGAAACTTTGTGAGAAATTGTTTTGTTCTTCTTTGGATGAAGTTGTTCCATTATCACTTGTTTACGTACTTCCAGTGAGCCATGCAGAAGATCAATATCCAATGTTGCTAGAGACTTTGCCTTTTCTATTGCAGTGACTTTTGGTCTCCAAGTTTTTGGTAGACGCTTCACCAAATTTCTGACCTTTTCTAAATATGTGGATAGTCTTGCCCTAAGGTTCTATCCATGTATGATTTTAGTTAATCTTCTAAATATCTCATTTATTAACCCATCCTCATTCATTTAGATTATTTCAAGTTCATGAATGAGAATGTTTGTCTTTGCTTCATTCAATTGATCAGTTTCTTCATGAGAAGTTTGTAGTGTATCCCATATTTTCTTGGCAGTTTCTTTTTCCACTATCTTATCATATTCAGCTCTTCCAAACCCACTAGTAAGATAATACATGGCTTTAGTGTTTAGCATAACCTTGTGTTTAACATATGCATTCTGCTTAGCTTTAGGCTTGATTGCAATAGTGCCATCATCATAAGCTACCATGGGAACATATGGTTCATTTTCAACATTGTGCCATATCTCAATATGTTGAGATTCCATAAATAACTTCGTTTGATTTTTCCAGTAGTAATAGTATTCTCCATTAAATTCAGGTGGTCTATTTGATGATGCTTCTTCTGAAAAGAAGGCAACAGAATTGGGTTTACTCATGACTTCTTCCATGATCTTTCCTTTGACACTTTAGAGTGTGCTCAACTAGGAGGCGAGCTCTGATGCCAATTGAAATCAATTGGGGTCACGAGGAAGGGGTTGTTGGAATTGTGACCCTTTTAAAATTGAGTTACAACAACCAAACTTTTTTGAGAAGGTTTAATTCTTAGTTTTGAGAGGGTATATAAATTAGAAACTTCTGACTTCTTGTATCTTCTCAAAATATGTAAAAGGACTTTTTTTTTTCCGGGGAAACATATCTCATTTTATTAATTGAGAAGAAACATTACACTCAGAATGATCAATCGGTGTTAGGACATAACCCAGACACATTTTCACATTGCTTCTATAAGCTAGGACATTTAAGACATTGGAAATAAAATACAAGTAAAGAGTAGACCATATTGGTACGACATCAAACCGACTAACTAAACAAATCATCCACACAAACAACATCCGCTCATGATAGATGGCCATAATTGGAGGAGAATCCACAATGTTAAAATCTATCCAGTTACGGATCATTTCTTTGGCTAGGATACACACAATTCGACTATGTGTGGTCTCGCGATGGTCCAAACACACCACAAGTGATGTAACAGAGAAGATGGGGGAGGGAAAGAATGGAAAAGGAAAGGAAAAAGAATCTCACTGGTGGAGTGAGGCAGAGCCTCCGCAAGGGAGGGAAAAGACCAGCAAGCGGGGGTAAACAACCATGAAACCGTAGATCTAGGAGGGGGGTGATGGCATGGTAGAGAGAAGGCAGGGCCTCTCTCTAGACATGGACCACAGAGCGTCACTTGAGAAGTTGTTAGGTATTCCGTAAGAAGACTCTTAAATAGTTAGTATGTTGAATGTGAGAACTTATCTTTGCTTCATTCAATTGATCAGTTCCTACATGAGAAGTTAGTAGTCTATCCCATATTTTCTTGACAGTTTCTTTTTCCACTATCTTACATTATTCAGCTCTTCCAAATCCACTAATAAGATAATACATGGCTTTAGAGTTCAACAGTACCTTGTGTTTGTCATATGCATTCCACTTAGCTTTAGGCATGATTGCATTGGTGCCATCATTGTCGTGACCGGGATCTTGACGCAGACGGCACAAAAATATGAATTTCAGGAGTCGCCACCCAATTTATTTAATAGGGAAAATTGAGAAAAACCTAACTTA
The DNA here is from genome assembly GCA_963573325.1 of Astragalus glycyphyllos. NCBI lineage: Eukaryota > Viridiplantae > Streptophyta > Magnoliopsida > Fabales > Fabaceae > Astragalus > Astragalus glycyphyllos. The sequence goes on along the minus strand of OY754312.1, from coordinate 50,572,491 downwards.
AAATTATTGTTGCATGTTGTTGCATTTTTTTTTCCATATTTCATTTTTTTCTTTGTCTATACATATATAAATAGGGAAAATATGGGCAAACCCAATAACATCGTCAGAATTCTCTATATTTCATTTTTTTCTTTGTCTATACATAAAAGTTGTTGTTTCATGTTGTACATAACTACATGAGTAAATAGAATTGCATTGCATTTGTTGCATAAAAAACAAAAAAAAACTATTATCACAAAACAAATGCATATTGCATCTTAGAACGAATGTATACATACATAAAGTATCTCCATGCACTCCATAGTATCATTTTTTTCTTTGACAAAATTTCATATGTCATAATTTTTCTTCAAAATAAAGAATTTTAAAAGTCATCGAGTGTCCATCCACACGTTTTTTCTTTCTTTCACAAGAATAAAAGAAAGTTGAATTTTGTGTGCTTGCATGAAGGTGAATATCAATCAAGTTTAGACTCATGGAATTGGATTACTCTTTTAAGACATTCTGAAAAATATTAACAATAAGAGGTGTAGGGAAACACGCTGAGGAGAAGGATATCACAGGGCATTCAAAAAGGGAAGGGAAACATAAGGTTGGAAATTAGTTCTTGAACTAAAAACTCAAAGCAAAAGTATGATTGTCATTAGCGCTTTGTAATCATGTTGTGTAAAGTCGAGTTAACTTCCTTGAAGCTTTATACTAATGAATTTGCATGATTCGAAAACCCTTTGCACTCCATTCCTCATGATCCCTTAAGCTTTGGTCCCCAATCCAGCAATTGCCTCATGTAATAGTTCTCAATGCCCTTTTTGTGTGTGTCATTCGAGTAATAGTGAATGGATGTCGGTTTTGAAAGGTCCGATTCCCCAAAAAAAAGAAAAAAATAATAAGGGTTTTTTTTTTGTACCTCCCATTATACCAAATGACCATACAGACCAAAATACCCTTAAAAAACGTAATCATTCATCATTTTGTACTATTTCCAAAAAAGTAAGTCGTTCTCCCTAATCTTTCCGGAAATAGACATATTTCCGAAAAAAAATTAAATTTTTTCCGAAAATAAGTAAAATAATCATAAATGCGGAACTTTTTTTTTTGGAATTTCCGAAAACACCTCAAAACGGGGTATTTCCGGAACACAAATTGAGTTCCGGAAATACTCCGTTTTGAGGTGTTTCCAATAATCCCAGGGATTATCTTTCCGAATTTATCCATGCTTCTGAATTTTTTTTAATTTTTTTTGCTTTTTCAGTGGCGACCAGAACAGGAAACATAGAGCGAGGCGAGTCTTCGAGAGCCGGACCACGAGATGATCAGACTCCTCCTGCTCGTGGCACTAGGACGAGGTTTAGATTGAAGACCAGACAGGCTGCTCACGCGTCTGATCGTCAGAGGCGTGTGAGAGAGAGAGAGAGAGAGAGCATAGGCGGGGCTGAGAAGGAGCAGCATGAGCAGCATACCGATAAATTTTCCCTTAACAACCTTTAGCAGAACACCGGCTACATTACTGACAACTACCGGCAAACCTGGTGTGTGGAAAAGTGTGCAAGTATACACTGTCACAAACAAGTAGTATAAAAGATCGAAACCACAGGGATTGGATTAACTCTTGTAGCTTAAAAGTATACAAATTAGTGAGAACTATCCTACTCACAAATTTGGATGATGGTGATAAGTAAACAGAATGTAAATAAGCAATAAAATGTAGAGGAAATCGGTTGAGAATGATAGTTGAGATATCTTCACCAAATAAATCACTTTCAAGATTCTTGTGCATTTATGTGGTGCAGGTGCATTAGATGCAGCTGCATCACTATGTGCATTTCAGTCACTTTCTTCAGAGTTTCATTACAAGCTTCCTATGTCTAGGCATGCTAAATAAGTTCACTCCTGCCTTTGAAGTACCCACTGAATCACCCTAAGGACTATGTTATCCTATGTCTAGGATTTAACATGGATTTAACAATGTTTTCTTTATTAAAACAAGTTAAAAAAGACTTTATTAAAACACTCACCCTTATTAGTTCTTGATTTCTAGTTATAAATCATGTCTGTGAATATAACTCTACTTATTCTAAGTGATCAACCTCAAAATAAGATGGATGTAGTATTACACAAGAACTAAAATGCATACACCGCATAAAAGCACAACAACTCACTTAAAAGATCATTATAAGGTTAGAACATCTCAACCAAAGAAATTTAGCTCATGTTAGGCATTGCAAGACAAAGATATATGAAATAAAACATATTGATATAGTGGTAATTACAAAAGAAAACAATACGGTAGAGATTACACAAATTGAAGCTCTTTTGCATCAGGTTGCAAAGCAATGCAGATGCACTGATTCCCTGCACTAAACTAACTCTATGTAGAAGTGAAGGGAGAAGTTGTCAATTCCTTCCTTACATTCTTAGAAACTAACAACTAACTTAAAAGTAGTAAAAATCAAGTGAAATAAAATGAGATGAGATAGATCCTCCTTCAAGTGAGAAGTGGGAGTCTTTATATAGCCTTTAAAAGTGAGCCCTTCCATGGAGATTAAGTTAACTAGAGAAGTTAACTATGGTTACCTTTTAGATCTTTAAAAAGTAATTTGAGTCCCACATTCAAATACAAAGGGAGGTCCAATTATGGATGGCCAAGTGTCCTATGTGAATGACTCTTCAAAGTGGTTTTCAATTGTGGGCGCCGAAATTTGTAAGTTGGCATGTGCCCCCATGTGATCCATGACTAAGCATGATGTCATTGAAGTGCTGGTGCATTGGTATGGTCTAAGGTGCTTCTTGCATTTGTAATCTGTTTTTAGTGCAGGAGCATCTAGTGCAGGTGCACTGTGATAATCTGGTGCAGCTGCATTCAGTGCAGGTGCACTGTTGTTTCTTGGTGCAGGTGCATCATCTACAGGTGCACTGAACAAACACATCAAACATACCAATATATATACAAAATGCTAAGTTATGAATGTAACCCTTCTTAAAACCTTAAATGTTGTTATTTTATTCATACTACTATATTTAACTCATATTGTACTTGAATTTAAGCAATTATTTAGGTTTAGATGCATAAATAACTCTATATAAAATAGAGTTATCACACTCCCAAACTTAAACCATTGCTTGTCCTCAAGTAATGACAAAAAGAAAACAAAAATAAGAATTGCATAATTAAGAAGAACAGATCAGCTCATATCTCTTCAAGAAATAAATTTTTTTTAAATGATGCTTTCTAAGAACTTCATTTTTCAGGAATTTTGTCTTTGTGCCTTTGAATTCCCAAACATCCAAAGTTATTAAAACTCATTTGTGTGAGTGTGTGATCCACTGAGGTTCAATCAGTTCCAAAACTAAGTAAAAAGTTTCTCTTAGCCTTTGAAAAATATAGATCATGTTTGGTCAAAGTAAAGATGTTTCAAAATATAGATTAGACTAACAACATCTTCAAGACTTGGGGGCTCTAAGCACAACAAAATGCTTTGATTTGAGTATTTCAAAACTGTTGAGTCAATGCACTATTCATATTTTTGGTGGCTTTTCTTGATGCAGATGCACTTTGTGCAGGTGCATTACTTTTCTGAAGTGCAGATGCACTGGCCATTTTGTAGTGCAGGTGCATTGAGTGCAACTGCACTGATACTTCTTTTCAAGATTTGTAGCATATATTGCCCTCCTCACTAACCCCCTTATGCATACTTTTTTCTTTTCATTTCTTTTCATTTCTTCTTTTTCTTTCTTTCTTTTCTTTTTGAAATTTTCTTTTCAAATCAAATGTACTTTTGGAACGGGTACACTTTAATGACTCAGGTAAATATAGCTAATTACAACACTTTGAACACTTTTGGTAGTATTTTTGATAACCTATGGCATTGACTACTCTAAGTTCCTCATACTTTGCCTTAGTATTCATTGAAACTCCCCCAAACTTAATTCCTTATGCTCTTCTATATTTTTAGTTAAAATTTAGCTTTTGTCCTTGGCTTTCTAATAATTCCTCTTGCATCAGATAGTTTTTCAAATAGCAAGGTTCTTTTCAAAACTCTGCTTTGATGTATCAAAATAATAATAACAGTGGTTATTTTGGGGAAAACAAGGCTTCTTTTCTTTTTCTTCTTTTCATCATTAAAAATCAGTTCAAAGAATGCATTGTGTATGTTTTGAACAAGAATTTAAGCTGATCATGCTTCAAAATCATCAATTCCTATTCTGACTTAAAAACTTGATGTACTCAAAACAGACTTATGCACATACTTGTTTTTTGAAAAAGATTTTTCCAATTTTTAAAACAGTTTTAATTAATTCAAAAGAAGCTTTGTTGAGTACATCATATAAAACTTTAATTTGAACTACTCACATATAACAAACAACACATGATTAAAACAGATACAAACATATACTAAAACAGACATATATAAGTACTAAAACACACATATAGCACATGCATAGAGTGATAAAGTGCTGCTCCCCCCAACTTAAAATTGAGGAGTGTCCTCACTGCTCTAAGTTGAGTGCAAAAGAGAGTTGTTCAAAATGGAGAAGGGGTTAGTACGTGTGGGATAAACCAAAAGATAATTAAAAGCAAGTACTTATAGCAAAATATTTAAACAACATTAAAGTTTTACTCTTTTCTTGCTCCACATTTGAGCCTAGAGCTTGATCTGATTGGCTCATGCTTCACCTTCCGCTTTTTGGCTTTGGGCTCCTTTGGCTTAGGTGCAGCTGCCCTTGATGCAGTTGCACTGGTCTGCACTGTTGTTGCTTTTGCTGGTTCATCAGTCTTTGTATCTTTTTGAAGTGCAGATACATCAGGTGCATCTGCACTAGCCTGCACTGCAACAGTTGTTGCTTGCTCAGTTGCCTTCTCAGTTCCTTTCACAAGAGTTGTTGTGGCAGCATCCTTTCCTGCTTCACTTGTATTTCCAGCTTCTGTTGCTCCTTCTTTTGGGGTCTCCTTCTCAGTTTGCACAACCTCAGCAGATGTTTTGAAAAACTTTTGAGTATTGCCCAACTCTTCTCTGCTTTTGGCTGCTAGTTCCTCCAATACTAACTAGATAGTAGTTTCAGGATTGCTTGGGATCACTGTCACAGTGGGTATCTGCTGAGATGCACGTGCATTGATCAGTTGTTGGCTGATCAGGACCTCCTTCAACTGTTTTCTCCACAGAACTTGTTTTCTCTCCTTTCTCTAGTGGATCTTCCTGAATGACCTGCAATTTTTATTTTTCAAAAATAATATTAGCAGGCATGAGAATAGGGCCAATGGAAAGGGGTGGTGATTTTGGTGGATTTTGAGGTTGAGATGGGGTGGGTGATGGTTCTTTTGTGGTCATGTCTTTTTCTTTTTCTGGTTCTTTTTCTTTTTGGGTGGGTTGTGGTGATGATGATTTTGTGGGTGATTTATTTTGAGGTGTTGGGGAATGATGTGGTTGTGGGGATTTTTGTTTTGGTGATTGGTTAGGTGGTGGTGATGATGGAATTGGTTGTTGTTGTTGTGGAACTTGCTCTGGTTCTGGTTGGGTCTGGGCTTGGGTAGTGTCTTGTGGTTGAGATTGAAATTTTGTTGCATACTTCTTCCTGGCTATGTCCTCCATAGTCATATCTTCTTCCTCTCCATTCTTATCGTCACTTTCTTCCTCATCTTCCTTCTCCATTTCTTTTACAACTTTTGTTGCCTCTTCATCTTCTTGTGTGTCTACCAGTTCCTCACTCAGCATCTCGGGTTCTTCCTCCATCACCTTCTTCTTCCCTTTGACATCCTTCTTTGTTTCTCTCTTCCTCTTTGGTCTTGCTTATTTCTCAGTCTCCTCTTCATCTTTCTTTTCTTCCTCTGTCTCCTCTTCCTCCTGTGCTTGAATCACCCAACTTGGGAATACAGGGGCCTCCACAGCTGACTCTTCATTAGAAATTTCCTTAAATATTAATTGGAGCCACTCATGTTGTTCTTGTTGAAACTTCCAAAAAGCTTGAAGCTTCTCCACTAGATGCCCCTGCACTGTTGGAGTTGGTTCCTTGGCAATTTTGGTTCTTTCTTTAAACTCAGCAGAGAGTGCACCATGAGGAAATTTCCTTTGTATTTGTTCACTGTCATCTATAACTACCCCTTGTTTTCTACACAACTCAGTTATCAAGCAGGGGTAGAACAAAAATTCAGAATCTTTCCCACTACATTCTAAAAATTTTCTTGAAATGATTCTTCCTATGTCTACACGGCCTTCAGTCAAGATTGTGTCCAAGAGGATCAATCTTTCCTTTGACAATGTGTAGGTGTGTGATGTGGGGATAATTGAAGCATTAATGAACAAATGTCAATTTCCTAATTCAGGGATAATGTATCTGCTTTTTAACTTGAACTCGGTGTGTGTGTGAGTTTCTCCCATTGAGCACCCTCTATAGCTATCCTAGACTTAATTCTGGCCATATCATTCTTACCATATTTTTCAAACATATCTTCAAAATCAGTACCCTCATATGTAAGCATAAAATGGTCATTGATTCTTTTGGGTTCAAAGAAAACTTTTCTACCCCTAACCAGAGAATGAGGGACAACCTTACCTCCCCTTGTGTCCTGGATTCAGGCATAGAATTCTCGAACGATCTGCTCCACATAATAAGCTCTATGTTGCACGAAGAGGTCCCAGTGGAGACTTGCTACCGTAGACAGAAATGATGGGCTTGCCTTGGCTTTTTCCTTCAGGACTTGCGACATCAGCAGTTACGTTTTTCTTTGATGACTGCCTTGATGGTGCACCTGCACAAGGTGCAGTTTTGCCAGACGCTTTTGTTGCTGATTGCTTCTTTGCCATTTTTGAATTTGAAATTTGTAGAGATTTTTGGGAAAAAAGTGCTAGAGGTTGAAGATGATTGTGAGTTTTGGAAATTTATGAGAGAGAAAGTATATTGTGAGAGGTTTTGGTTTAGATGAGATTTATTGTGAGGAAACGGTAACTATGGGTATTTGGGACGGTTTAAAGAGGTGAGTGGGGGTAGTGGAATTTGATTTGATGGAAATGTAGCCGTTAGGGGTAAGTGGAGTGACATGCATGTTGACACGTGTGGCTTTAGGTAGGACAGCACACAATTTTGTCCTTAACCCATGATTACATTTCCTGATGTGCTGGTTGTTGAGGCCATTTTCCACCCAAGTGAATTTTAAATTGTTGGTGTAGGAGCACTGAGTATGAAGTGGTGCAGGTGCATGCAGTGCAGCTGCACTAAAACCTGTGTTCCTACAAAACACTTGAAAACATCAAATTGAACAAAATAACTAATAATTTACTACAAAATCATGGGTTGCCTCCCATAAGTGCTTGTTTTAAGAGTCTGACAGCCTGACTACCTCTTTTTTGATTAGAGATTTTCAAAATGAGTGGTGTTCTTATCTCTCACCACATGTTCACCATAGTACATCTTAACTCTTTGGTCATTTACCTTGAAAGTGGTATTTGAGGATTCATCATACAGATCAACTGCACCATGGGAATAAATCTTAACAAGCTTGAATGGTCCTGACCATTTTGATTTAAGCCTTCCAGGGAACAATTTCAACTTAGAATTATATAACAAGACCATTCCTCCTTCCTTAAGTTCTCTTCTTTGGATTCTTTTATCATGCCATACTTTGGTTTTAACTTTATAAATCTCAACATTTTCTTAAGAAAATTGCCTAAATTCTTCTAATTCATTAAGCTCTAAAAACATTTGTGCACCTGTTTTGTTGAGGTCAAAATTTAGCTTTTTTATAGCCCAATATGACTTGTTTTCTAACTCCACAGGTAGATGACATGTTTTGCCATATACTATCCTATAGGGAGACATACCTAATGGTGTTTTAAATGCTGTTCTTTATGCCCACAATACTTCATCTAAGTGTAAAGACCAATCTTTTCTTGTTAGTCCAACCATTTTTTCAAGCATTCATTTAATTTCCCTATTTGATAATTCAGCTTGTCCACTTGTTTGAGGGTGATAAACTGTAGCAATTTTATGTTTTACCCCATATTTAGCAAGAAGATTCTCAATGAGTTTATTGTAAAAATGTGAGCCTTCATCATTGATGATTGCTCTTGGAATACCAAACCTTGTAAAAATGTTTCTTTGAAGAAATTTACTAACTGACTTGGCATCATTATTTGGTAATGCTACTGCCTCTACCCATTTGGACACATAATCAACAGCTACTAAGATATATTGATTGCCAAAAGAGGGTGGAAAAGGACCCATGGAATCCATGCCCCATACATCAAAAAGTTCAATTTCTAAAATATTGGTTCTTGGCATTTCATGTCTTTCAGAAATATTACCTGCTCTTTGACATTTATCACAAGTTTTGACCATTAAATATGCACCTTTAAACAAAGTAGGCCAATAATAACCTGACTGCAATACCTTAGCTGCTGTTCTGCTGCTTCCAAAATGACCTCCATATGGTGCAGCATGGCAGTGCAGAAGCACTGCTTGCTGTTCTTCTTCAGGAATGCATTTCCTCATTAACTGATCTGGGCACATCTTATACAAAAAATGGATCATCCCAATAGTATTGCTTGACTATATGGAATAATCTCCTTCTTTGCTGGTAATTCATGTCCACTGTTCAACTTTGCTCACAAGGAAATTAACTATGTTAACAAACCATGGTGCAGCTGTATTTGGTGTACCTGCACTGGGTGTTGTCAAGGCAATTGCTAACAGTTTTTCATCAGGAAAACTTTCCTTGATCTCTCCTTCCCAAAACAGAACCAAGCTCTCCCCTCTTACATTCTGAACCTTCAATCTGACCCCAAAATGACAAGAAAATGAACCAAAAACCCAAAACTTCTCAAAAGAGCTTCATAACCCTCTAAAAACCGACATGAGCAAAGGAAGAATGGGGAAGGATCTTTGAGTATTTATGAGAATTGACTTGGGAAGGTGGAAAAGAAGAGAATTGTGAATTCAAATGAGAAGAAATCAGCCACATGCATGTTGGATTGGCTATGGAACCTCTCTCTAACTCTTCAAACATTCGACCTTGAGTCCCAAAGCTTGCTTTGAACTTCAATCTACTACCTTCAAGTTCCTTGCACCTTCTTTGACTCCCTTTTGCTTGAATCATTCACATAAAGGGACATGCAAACTGAATTAAATGTGTGGTTCTTGTTTTTGAAGTAGAAGGGAATGAATGAGGGTGTAAAAAAAACTGAGTTAAGGATGATAAGAAAGAAACAAGTGTGTTGGGCTTGAAGATTGTGAAGAAATTGTGGTTGAAGAAGAAAGTGAGTGTGTGTTGTGATTTGAGTGAAAATTTTATGAGTCGGAGTGTGGGTTGGTTCGGCTCACATATTAAGGGAAAGAGGGTGTTGTTTAATTAATGAGGATGATTTTTTTAAAAGCAAGGGAAATTCCAATGATACCCCTCCTCTAACTTAGTAACACTCTAACTTTTAATCAACTATCACTACCCATAAAACTTCTAATAAATCCTAGAATTGCTAATCATTCATGAAAAACCAATTATTTATAAACACACAATCACACAAAGATCACATTTAAATAAATTAGACCATCAATCATTGACCCAAACGACAATTAAGTAAAATAATTGAAACAATTATTTTGGGATGTTACAATGATGCTGAAGTTCATGATAATCTTGAACCAACTTGCTCAAGTGAATGCATACTAGAAGATCAATCGCCAGCAAGTGAGGATGTCACTGAAGTTCCCAATGCATTTAATGATTTTATTGCTCAAAATAATCTATGTTCGTATAAAACAGTTGCAAATGATGATGAACATGCTGAAATGATTGAGAAAACATTATTACTTTAAAAAAAAATAATGATGAAGAAACAAGCCATTGAACTGCTTCCTCAAAATGAATTGCTTCTTCATCCAACTTCCCACATACACCTAGTTAGTATTTCTTCTTCCCTTTCCACCTTATTTCCTCTAACTTCTACACCTATTGAAAATAGAAGTTTGAGAAGGTGTTTTGAGTGGGAATTGGAAATACCCATTCTTGGAATTTTTGCTCCTTGGAATCATTGGAGGTAAAATTTTACTACACACTAGTTTTTGAGTTGATATTGAGTATGAATGATTAGTTGGATAGCTTAGGATAACTTAGTCTGTTGTTCCATGGGTTTCATGAAACCCTAAATTCAATAATTTGGGGCTTTTGTCCAATTCTTATGTTTATCGTTAATACAATCTTAAGTAGAGTTATGGATGGCTAAAACTATTTTTGTTGGTGTTTAGATGCTTTGGAAAGCAATTTGGTGGTTCCTCTTGAAGGCAGTAAAAGGGATTTAGCTCATTCTTCATACTAGTGAGTAGCTAATCTACAATGTGGCAATTTTCATATATCTACTTTCTTTATGGGAGAAGAAAATAAATTCTCTTAAATCGATTTTTTCTCCAAGTATGAGTTGAAAAGTTGTTTCTATTTTGTGTGTTTTGTTGTTGTTGTTGTTGTTGTTGTTGTTGTTGGATACCGTTAGCTGCAACGAAGAGATAATGCAGCCTATGAACTAAATGTTCATAGTCTTTATGATTACCGTTTTGCCGTGATGAAGAGATAATAGACCTGTGATTACCTTTTGTCATGACGAAGAGATAATACAGCCTATGATTCCCGTTTGCCACGATGAAGAGGTAATGTGATCTATGTGCACATAGTAAAGGGATTATGTTGCTTGTGTTATTCTTGATATAAGCCATGTTGAATAAGTTTGATATTTGATTTTGTATATATACACAAGATGATGTTGCTCTCCAAGATTGAAACAATTGTGAACCACATTACACACACACACCACACACACACACACACACATATATATATATATATATATATATATATATATATATATATATATATCTTGGAGTTGGTTTGTGTATGGAGTGAGAAGAGATTGCATGTTTGCCTTATCTTCTTGGCGAAATAACGCTCTCATTTGTATTAACAACTTTTTATTCTGCTTTGTTATGTTCGGGATTGAGCATCCTTAGTGCTCTCTTCAATGAATCAATTGCTTATAAAAACATTTCGGATTAAAATTTTTGTAATTATGACTATTTTTAAAGGGGTAAAATGGGAGTAAAATGAAATGTGGGGGTATGAGGCCCAAGTGGTGGGTATGTAAATCAAATGCAACATTTTTTCTATTTTCATTTCTTTTCAGTTGGTGTGGACTCTACTTGTGGAATGAGCCACCCAGCATTGACCAAAAAATTGTATTACTTACTATAAAACAAGTAAAATTAAATAATAATTAACCATAACTAATAAGTTTGATGTCGATTTGTCTATTATTTCAATTGTGAGAAACGATAGAAAATTACAGCTGAATTTTCGTTGCACTCACTTCCATATATTTGGAAGGTTGCTTATTCCAGGAATAACACACAGGAGATGAAGGTAGATCACAATTCTTACACCCTCCATCTGCATGTATATCCCAAGAAACTAATCCACAAGATTTATCTCGATATCCTTTGTAAACATCCAAATAATGAAGACTTGGTTCGTCTTTCCATGAAAAGCTGCAAAAGAACAATGTTCTAAAGAAAAGCTTTGAACGAAATGTAAAGTAATAACCATATCCGGGTATGAGTGTATGGAATCCCAGATCATCATCCTTGGATTTACAATGAAGAGTAAGATTTTCCCTAGAACCGGATACATTTAAACTATTGATAATTCCTACTTCTACCTTATCACTAGCCTCAGATGCAAGTATAATTGTCAAAAGTGATAATAATATGACATTGTATGAAACTGTATTTAGAGTTCTCATAGATGCACAATGCCTTCATACACACACTCATTTGAATTTATAGAACATTTAACAAGTCATACTATATTAAATGATTTTCTTTCCACTTTCTTTAAAACTATCAAAAATTTAATATTTCTGATTCGTGGAAAAAGAGGAAACTTTTTTTGTCATAATTTTAAGAAGCAAGAATCTAAATTTATATGCATTAAATAATGAATTGGGTATTTACCTCTACTTAAAGCTAGTGTCTTTTCTTTTTTACAAAAAAAAAAAGAGGTCTTTTTTTACAAAAAAAAGAGGTGTAGCACGAGGACTTCGCAGGAGGTCACCCATCTCAATACTATTCTCGCTCAAACAAGCTTAACTGCACAGTTCTGATGGGATCTAGTGCTTAACGCTTAAAGCTAATGTCATTAATTGGTGGTATGATAAAAGGGGCATTTTATGAGGGTTTGTTTATTATATAGACAAGGAGAATAATTTTTTACAGTACTCCTGTAATTATATTATAGTAAATAGTTTTTAAATTAATCCATTTTGAATGAGTAGTCTTTTAACCATTTTGTTTGCATCTTATTTAGAAGTAGTAATTATTTTGTAAAACTAATATTTTGTGCTGATTACTTTTTTAAATTTATTAGACTAAAAGGTTATAATATTTTATGGTTACAATAAAAAATATAGCTGTGCTTAGCTAGGAATAGAATTAACGAATTTTGAAAAAAAGACAGTAAATTTAATTTATTTTCTGTAATAAATGTTTTTTTGATTTAACATGAAAAAGAATGATTTCTGTGTATTGTTATACATATGTGTTTTCATTTATTGCAATACAATAAATGTTATTAAAGCGATAAATGTTTAACATATGTGTTTTCATTTATTGCAATACAATAAATGTTTTCATTTAACATTTATTGCTATACAATAAATGTTTTTTTTCATTTATTGCTATACAATAAATGTTTTTTTTTTCATTTTTTTCATTTAACATTTAACAACAACAACATTTATTGCTATACAATAAATGTTTTTTTTTAATTTAACATGAAAAAGAATCATTCTCACGTAGATACATATGTGTTTTCCACTCTACTTTCCCTTTAATAATCACTAAACAACAACAACAACATTTATTTTCTATAAAAAACAACAGTTATTTATATAGCTAACCAACATTTATTTACACAGGTCCAATCTTCTACTGTCCAAATTAAATACATTTACCGCCCACATTAAAAACATTAAATGCGTAACACTTTACGAATTTTTTTCGAATATTTGCAAGTGCTAACATAAATGGTAACGTTAATCAACTTCATACATAAACTTCGCTCAAAATTTAAAATTGATACATAACTTATAAGTCATATAAATTTGTCGCTTAATCAAAAGCGAGACGATACATAAACTCATTGTGTACCAAAAGACAACTCAAGTACAATTTGACTTATACAATTATAAAGTGGTTTAAATATTCGTTCGGCCCCTGCAAATACACGCACAATCCAAATAGGCCACTGTAAAAAAAACTTTAAAATAACCCTTGCAAATATAAAATTGTTTACGGTTAAGCCCCTCGGTCAGTTTTCCATCCAAAAAAAACTTTAAAATAATATTAAATGCCATGTGTCATCATCTCATTGGACCATTATGCTACGTGTCATTAAACGCCACGTCATCAACCCATGTCACCATGGACACATGGCACTGACATGTGCCACGTCAGCAACCAATAGGTGGCTGCCACGTGGCAAAGGCATGGCAATGTGGAAAATAGTGTTTTACTAAAAAGATTAGAATATTGCCACACATAGGTCTTGAACCGGCGACCTTGTAGTGGCATTCTCATCAACTTACCACTTGAACCACTTAACAACTTGTGATTATTGACAACACTGTAAATATATATTACAGAAATCTAAATTAATCAAAAAAACTACAACAATGGAAAACACAAAATCAGATCTGGAAACAATTCTGGAAACACAGTGTCTTCATCATCTTCAACAACAACAATGAAACAAGATCTAAAAAAAATTACACAAACAACAACAACACATTCGATTTTTGATTCGAATTTCGTTTTGATTCAAGATGAAACGAGATCTGGAAATTACACAAATGAACAACGTTTTGATTCAATTTTCGTTTCCTTAGATTCGTTCCAGTTCTCGTTCAAGTAAGATTGTGGGTATTGATTTTGTTTTCTGGGTATTGATTTCGTTTCGAAGATGAATGAAGATGATGAAAGATGATTGATGAAGATGAACAAAGATGCAGAACGGATGTGAAACTTGAAATTATTGTGGCAGAAATTCCATCTGTATATAGAAACCACTGTCAATGCTTGTGCTGATGATTATTTACCCATGAATATGTGCTTGTGCTCGAGGAGAAGTTTGTGATGAATAAACGAAAGAATGGGGAGCTTCCTATGAAATCAAGTGGAGAGATAGTGATTTTTAATAGACTGTATTGTTGGAGTTAAATACAGTAGCTTAAAATCCTATGAAAACCATAGTTGAAGGTCATCTAAAGCAAAATAAAGATAAGGACTTTGATGGCCCTACTTTTAATATAGTAAATTTCAGCAAGGAGTTTTAGATTTGAATTTGTCAATTAAGTTATACCTGGGCCATTTTTTTCCTCCATAGAATTAAGGATTTAAATATTACAATGAAGCCAGACTAAATTGGGAATGAAGATGATGAAAGATGATTGATGAAGATGAACAAAGATGCAGATTTTTTTTTCAAAATAAAAATTGGGAATTATGTATTATATATTTGCAGTTGGCTTATTGTACACCAAAGATTTTTTTTAGATAAGCAATAATTTCATTGAAGGGAGCACAAGGGGTGCCCAGCCCTTACAATGGGAATAAAGGAAAGGGGGAGGGCCTCCTCAAAACCTCCCTAAGCCAAAACCCAATGGGAAAAAGACTCAGGGAGGAAAAAGAGTACCTCGTACCACCTGCACTACAGTGAGGATAAGCAACCTAACTCACTGTTTCTCCCCCTAAAGACTACAAACTGTTTAAGCATTGTAGTGGATTAGACCACCACATTGAAATGGAAAAGGAGGAATTACAAATCAATCTATAAATACACCAACACCAAGAAAGACTTTTAATACAATTCACCACCATCTCGATATTAGGCTCCTCATTATTGAAAATAGTTCCATTCCTCGCCAGCCATATGCTCCAACAAGTAGTAACCAAACCACGTGCTTCGTGCGTTTTGAAACCACGTGCTTCGTGCGTTTTGCTTTCTTCCCCTTGCACAAGCAAAAACACTGGTGGACAAGACCAACAACATCCAGAGACAAATCAAGAGCAACACCAATCCAAGATGTAACACACTTCCAAACCGAATTCGCGAACTCGCAATGGAGGAATAAATGATTCACGGACTCACGCTGAACTTGACAGAATGAGCAACGAGCATCGTCTTCCAAGTGGAGAACTTTCCTGCGCAATAGTTGTTCGCGCACCGGCAACGCATCCAACAGCAACCGCTAGCCAAAAACCAACACTTTCGAAGGCACTATTGATTTCCATAAACCTGCAAAAAAATTCTGCTGCACCGAGACATTAGAGGATAAATCACCACGGACCAGCTGAATATAAAAGGTTTTAACCGAATAATTCTTCGATTTATCGAGCGGCCAAATCCAAGAATCCATCTTCATTCTCGTTGGAGCCACGGGCTGGAGAATATCTCGCAGAATATCTGCCTCAGCTGTTCGGACAGCATCATTACCGAGATGCCAAGGTTCCAACCAACGCCAAGAATCATTATGCCAAACACCGGATTTAGCCACCATTAAATTCTGCTGTCCAACACCATTATACAGGAGAGGAAAGACCTTAAACAAAGGGTCAATCCCAAGCCATTGGTCTTTCCAGAAATTAATTGAAGCACCATCACCCGAACCTCTTCTAACACACCAAGCAAACCTTCTTTGTTCCTCTGCATTAACATCCAAGTTCACCAAGTCCCTCCACCAAATGGATCCTGAGTCCCTACGACGATTACCATCCCCCAAATCCTGAACTAATGAAGAGGCCAAATCTCCGTACCTACAAGATAACATATGACTCCAACTCACACAGGGATCCGATAAAGCTCTCCATTTCCACTTAGACAACAAAGCTATATTAAATAATTCTAGGTTTTTGATCCCGAGACCTCCCTCTTCCTTTGGTTTACAAATACTATCCCAAGCCACCCAACACATTCCCCTCTCCCCCTCTTTGATACCCCAAAGAAAATCCCTTTGGATTTTAACCATCTTCTTGATTACTACCTTCGGAGCTTTATAGAAAGAAAACATATATAGCGGCATGCTATTAAGAACGGAGTTTATAAGAGTTACCCGACCTCCAATGGATTGAAACCGACCCTTCCACAAAGACAACCGCTTTCTAACTGCTCCTAAAACATAGCTCCAAGTTGCTTCCCTCCTCGGATTAGCGCCAATTGGGATTCCCAGAAACTTGAAGGGGATAGATTCCATTCTACAAAATAGGAAAGTGCTAGCTCTCTCCAAAAACCCATCTGGAGTGTGGATACCTATAAGCTTGCTCTTGTGAAAATTTAACTTCAAACCGGAAACAAGCTCAAAGGATCTCAAAATAGACTTGATACTCCAAAGATTTGCCCACAAGCATTGTGTCATCCGCAAATTGAAGAATAGAAAAGTTCAAATCCTCATTGAAAGAAAAACCTTGATAATCACCAATATCCACCGCCTTCATCATCATCACCGACAAGGCCTCTGCCACTATAAGAAAGAGGAAAGGCGACAAAGGGTCCCCTTGTCGCAGACCACGCTGAACTTTGAAATCTTGAGTTGGGCTACCATTCACTAGAACCGACATGGAGCTAGTACACACACAAGACTTAATCCAAGCAATCCAACGTTGGGGGAAACCCATTCTAGTCAACATGTAAAATAAAAAATTCCAAGAGATGGAATCATAAGCTTTTTCAAAGTCCACCTTGAACAACATACATTCTTCCTTGCTTCTTTTGGCATAATCAACCAACTCGTTCGCCACCACAACACCGTCAAGAATTTGTCGCCCCTTATAAATGCTGATTGATGATGAGAAATAATACTTGGCATAACTTTCTTGAGCCGAGAAGCTAAGACCTTGGCCAATATTTTGTATATGCACCCAATCAAGCATATAGGCCTAAACTCCCCCAAACCTTGCGGATTATCGTTCTTAGGAACCAAGGTGATGAATGAAGCCGAGATAGCTTTGGGGAGGAAAGCATTCGCGAAAAACTCATTGAAAAAACCTACCACATCCGCTTTCATGAAACTCCAACCAGACTTAATGAAGTTGAGATTGAACCCATCCGGACCCGGACTTTTATCCCCATCACACTCCCAGACACCCATCCTTATTTCTTCCTTAGTAAAAGGTTGAATCAAAGAATCCGCTTGAGATGAAGTCAAACGCTTGAATTGAAGACCGCCCAAAAGTGGCCTATTATGATTTGCCTCAGAAAAGCACTTCTCAAAATGTTGTTTTACAAAATATTTCACCGCATCCACCTCCTCCACTTGCTCCCCCTTATCTCTAAGAATAACCACACTACACCGTCTTCTTCTATACCTCATTAGAGAGTGGAAGTATTTTGAATTCATATCCCCCTCCTTTATCCACCTTGCTCTAGACTTTTGAGCCAAGAAAGATTCCTTCGCATGAATTTCCTTCCAAAGCGAGGCAGAAACTTCTCTTCTGTTTGTCACGACGTCACTATCCCACCCTTCACACAACATATCGTCCAACGAATTCAGATCCCGAACTAGAGTATCAATGTTCAAGTCGACTTTACCAAAAACCTCTTTATTCCAACTCCGAATGCTTCCTTTGAGAGACTTCAACTTTTCTTTTAAAACAAAAGCCTTATGACCTGTATTGCTAAAACCATTCCAACAAGATTGAACAAAAGGTAAAAAGTCATCATGACTCAGCCATGCGTTGAAGAAACGAAACAGCTTCGGTCCCCAATCACTTGATGACCGAAGAAGCCAAATAGGTGAATGATCGGAGATGTCCCGATTGCCAATCCACTGACCTGTGATCCCCCAATCAACCATAAGACCCTCTGAAATCAAAAACCTGTCTAACCTGCTCATAGAGATTCCATTTGAGCAAAACCAAGAGAATTTCTTCCCCGACACCGGAACATCAACAAGATCCATGTCTACAATGAAGCTGTTAAAATCATCTAACTCAACTTGAGAGGTACTCCCACTTCTGCCCCTTCTTTCAGAACTGCTAGAAACAACATTAAAATCCCCTACAATACACCACTCTCCAGCCCCTAGACTTTGTTTAACCACTACCAACTCAGCCCACACCCTTCGTCTCGCACCCGCATAGCACGGTGCATAGATGTTTACCACATGAACAACTTTATTACGAACAACCTCACTAATGCCAAGAAAACCAAGACCAGAAAAATGAGACGTCACCAAACAGGCCCCTTCAAGCCAAGAACATAGAATCCCTCCCGAAGAACCACTTGAGGGTTGATGAAGCCATTGGAAGGATCGGTTCCCCCATAACATTCCAACCTCTCCCTCTACCATCACCTCCCTTTTCGTCCCTTGAATGCAAACAAAATCGAAAGAACCTGAATTTATAACAGAAACCAATTGGCGACACTTCCCGCGGTCACCCCACCCTCTAATATTTAAAGATAAGATATTCATGGATTCAGGTTGTTATGCACCCTCCTACTACTCTCTGCTTCGTCTCTTCTTTCCCCGTTTTCAATCAGCTCAATATAATGATCATCTGGTAAGTTACCTTCAACCCCTAAGCGCTTGGCATTTTCCCAGACATTTCTTGCTACCCCCTTACTCTGGAGGGCCCAGAACTTATTGTTGCACAAACCAATGTCTCCACTCGAAATTGAACCCCCACATAAAACTGTGCCAGCTGAAAACAAAGATGAATCATGCTTACTTACTTGATGGGACGGTTGCGGTTCAACAGCTGCCTGGTTAGACTCACCCGAGACTTCGGCAAGCTCTCGGGTAGCTTTCTTTAGTTTACCGGACGACGGTTTCCTTTTGACTACTACTCGTAACAATTTTCTCTGCTTTCTTTTCGGTAAGGCATGACCTGGATTTGGAGAAATATGCACATTTGGAATTGAAGGGAGATCTAGAGATTGACAACCTGTGAGATGTTTCGATGGGAAAGATTGGGGAACCACTTCTTGAGATTTAACAACACGTGATCCTCCCACGGCAGTACCGACCAGCTTGTCAGTGATAGATGGATTTGTTTCCCGCACAAAACTACCAACAGAAAGAATAGGGGAGCATCCGTTGGATGGACTAACTCCATTGGACATTCTTAGAACTTCGTCGTTGGAGACTCTTAACGCTTCAGTCAAAACGTTAACCATTATGTTCGGGTCAACCTTCCCGGAATTTCACACGGCAGTAAGCAACGCATTCAATTCCAATTCCCCTAGCTCTTCCTCACCATGAACGTCTCCGGTGCCTGCGTACATATGATCTGAATAACCATCACATGAACTTGAGTCAACGTCATCCCCCTCGTCATAATTTTGTGCCTTGTTACGCCATTCAACCGGACGTCCCCAATCCTCCACAACTTTGATAGAGAAAGGAACATTGTTAATAACCACGCGAATCTCCATATTCACCGTTCCCGGCACCTGAGTACGAATCATAATCCGTGCGACATCATAGGATCTCTTCTTCTCTGTGTTAAGGTCAGCACAAACAAACTCACCAACATGCGCAGCCAACTTGGAAAAAAATAGCGAGTTCCAATCGTGCATCGGAATGCCATAACACCTTAGCCAAGTAGTCCTCTCTGGGTCAACATCCGTTGGCTTCCATGGCCGAATCCATTTGAACCATTGATAAAGCCATTCACGAGCATCATCAATGTACTCAAAAAAATTCCCATCTTCTATGTCTCTTTCCAGTAGAACCAAGTTGGAACCCATAGGAGTAGCTTTGATTGCAAACACACCCTGCTGAGATAATTCATCCTGTATGAAATAAGATTTCCCGGGAGTAATGACTTCTCCTACCATCGCTAAAGCTAGAAGAGGGTCTGATTCCATGTTGCATATCCATGCTCCATCCTTATTTCTCCCCTTGGCGTCGGATGCCCCAACGTCGTTTGGCAGTGACTTCTTCACCCAAACTTGCTTGATGGGCTTCGGGTGCCTAGCTGCCGGCTGATGATTAGAACGATCCTTCGGCACCTCTTTTTTGAATCTAGGAAGGTTTACATGAATCTTCTCCCCCTCTATGAATATGTTATCAAGTAAGGTAGCAAGACGGTCCGGGTCTTTAACATCGAGAAAGCGAACAAAACCAAATCTCCTACCTTGCGCATTCCTTCGAGTTGGGATAACCACCTCATGAACTCTTCCTTTCCTATCAAATAGATGAAGCAAATCCCTAGCACGCCAACTCTCAGGAAAAGAGGAAAAATAGAGCGATATGACCTCCCCCCCGGTATTCTTCCTAGAGCCAAGAGCAACATCAATAGATCTAAAACCTCCACGACCCCCTCCCTTCCTCTCTTGAATGCTTCTAACCCGATGCCACCCATCCTTATCCGCCGGGGCGAATCTGCCACCCCCCTGTCATACTGAAACTTCAGCACGCACAGATTGTAGATGCCGAGCTAAGAGTTCGATCACCGATACAGTCGAAGAAACCTTGCCTTTTCTCGGATTCAACAGGGAGTTTGAGAGGTGTTCAACAACCCCAATAGAGTCGGCTTCCCGCTGGGACCGTAATAGTGTAGGTAATCAAACAGCCCACACGCACCACGCCTGAAGAGAGAGAACAGAGCAAGAATTTTGGTTTTGAGAATTTTTACAAACAGTTGGTGTGCAAACTGAAATTCAGTTTAGGCAAAATTACAAACACTTGGTGTGCTTCCAACACAGAGAAAGACCAAGGAAGAATGTGTAAGATTGAGTATAGGATTGCAAATCACTCTCCTCAAATCGTGATTCTCCTTTCAGATGCAAAGGCTCAAAACAATTCGGCTGAAGATGGGGAACAGTTGCGCGTAGAAGGAAGGAATGGAGAAGAGTCACCGTAAAGCACAGTCGCAAAATAGAGCACGCAAAAGACAACGTGAAGAAGACGTTGTAATATGATGGCTATATGGACCTGGTAATATGATGGTTATTGTACACCAAAGATGATGTAGTGTAGTGGTAATTGGAATTTTATGCAACATGGGGGTTGCGAGTTCAGCACTCATATTCCCCAAAATTTCAAGCTTTTTTAGTAACACACTATACTACACTTTGCCACACTAGTGCCACGTGGCAGCCACCTATTGGTTGCTGACGTGGCACATGTCAGTGCCATGTGTCCATGGTGACATGGGTTGATGACGTGGTGTTCAGTGACACGTGGCATAATGGTCCAATGAGATGATGACACGTGGCATTTAATATTATTTTAAAGTTTTTTTTTGGATTGAAAACTGACCGAGGGGCTTAACCGTAAACAATTTATATTTGCAAGGGCCATTTTAAAGTTTTTTTACAGGGGCCTATTTGGATTGTGCGTGTATTTGCAGGGGTAGAACGAATATTTAAACCTTATAAAGTTGGTGATAAATTAAAAGCGGAGACTAAAATGTAGATCTCTGTAGCTGAAAGATTTACCCATGTGTATCTGAAACAAATGAGCAAACAATGAGATTAAAAAATCTCAGTAAACTTGCACGCACAAGTTACTGACTTTATTAGCTACACATGTTATTCGAGGTTATCACATACATCATGACTGCTAGTGAATAGGCTGTAAAATTCATAATACATAAATACTCATATATATTCTATGAGTAATCTGAATCAACTAAACAATCTAATAGTGTGTGTAATCTAAACAATCTGATAACACTAGTGCATAAAAGGGATTTAAAGTCAAGCAAATTGGCCTTTTAAAGTCAGGCGCCAGCTTGACTTCTATTAAGGCGACTTCATATGTCAAGAGCTTTAAAGTCAGGTGACAGCTCAACTTTATAAGTTTGTTTTGAAGTCGTACAATCACTGCCTAACTTTAATTACTGATGTTCGTTTTAGGCCAGCCTCTAGGAATGGCTTTTAAAGTCAGACACAAGACTGACTTTAAGTCTATATTTAAAGTCAAGTTTGTATATGCCTGACTTTAAAAGTTTTTTTTCCTTTTGGGTCATTCCCCTGCATACAAATTTGGCTCCAATTGGCATCAAATCCATTAAACCAGCAACGCGCATTCTATATAAAAGTACAAAATTATTGAATTTTGCTCTAAAAGTATCAACAATATATTTAGTAGAGCAGCAAATACCAGAAGAAAATCAAAAAGTCGAATTTACAGCACAACTACACTTCTATTAAGCTACAATATACACAAACATGTAACATTAAAGGCAAATGAACATCCCTTAGGTTTTTTTCTTCGTTCTTCCTTTGTAGTTGGTTTACGCTCTGGATACAACTTTACAAAGAACTCCGCCCAAACTTGTCTAACATGCGTCAACTCTTCAAGTCTTAACGGACGACTCGGATTAAACATCTACAAAAACAAAAGTTGAATCCGAATCACATGGTTAACCTAATACCTACAACATAAAATTACCTAGTAATCATCCTATAGAATTACCTAATGCCTACAACATAATTATTACCTAGTAAAATATTATTAACTACAAGTACATCGAGTATTACTTAAGAAGGTTCAATATATCAGTCAAGTCAGCCCACCATAGTAGATCTCAATTGGACAGTATATAAAAAGCGGCTGTTAGACTGTTAATCTATGAATAATAGGAACACATAAAGTATTCGGGAGAATTAGTTTCTTTTTTGTCACTATCATTTGTTTGAGAATGGGTGAAAAAAAGAGACTAGTTCTGATACAAATGAAGCACAAGGTGAAAGAACATTGAGCAAGCTCGAATGTGATTTTCCCAGTTAAGGAATTTTGTAACAATAAAGGAATTATGGCTAAATCAATAGATCAAAAAACAAAAAGGTTATGGTTAGCAATCTGTTGTATAAGACTGGTTTTTGTAAGAAAGGAAATGGAAAGAGCAGTGAATAAAAAACAGCGGGGATGAAATGAAACTATTACTAGCAGCAGCAGCTAAACAAGTAATGAAAAAATATCTTAAATTGAACAGCAGAATGGAAGTGAATAATTCAACAATCAACAACAATGATTTCTGTTTAAAATGATATATAGAAAGTAGTCCTTAGGTAAACATAAAAAGACTTAGTAATATCTTATCTAAAGAGTCAGGTATTCCTCAACACTATGTATCTATTAAAATGAAAATAAACCATCTTTCAACGAAGTTCCCAAATTACTCAAAACCCCCATATTGAGATAATCTCACTCTTGATATCTGTTGTGAATAATTGTGGCTGATTTTTGAATGATAGAACTAATAATGGCTATATATATAAACTCAAATATTATCAGCAATTTAACCTATAAAACAGAAATGAAGGAAATATTATTAGCAATTCAAACTCAGAGATGAAGATACAAGTATTGTCTGTACAAAGATGGTCAAAATCAGAAACAATTTTTCTTTTATAACAGAAAAACCAAGGTATTGTCTAATGTCTACTAATCAATGTATATAGTTTACCCTTATTAAGTTATTAGCCAAGTATTTTGTCTTGCTTTCCATCAATTTTTATGAGTTCCAGATTTCTACAATTGAAATAGAGGCAAAGTAACATTTGATAGGATGCTAGTGTTTTTTTGACAGTTGCCTCTTCAATTTCAGAACTTAATTGAAAATAAAAGACCTTGTATAGGAACCTTACAAAACTGGAGACTCTGGGTTCATCAGTTGCTATAGCATAAGTATAAACAATCACAAAACTAGATTTTAACTCATAAACTCATGGATAATAAGTAAGTGAACATGTTCCCTAGAGCTAATTTCATTCTCTTATGACTGCTTCATCGACTATAACTCACTTGGTTCTTGGTCAATGCCGTAGCTAACAGATTGCAATGCAGTTCAATACAAGCAAGACAGATCATATATTTTATATAGTTTTGGTAAGAACTCATAAAGATATAAAATAATATTTTGTGTGACACCCTCTGCACTTCTAAGCTCAAGAACCCAGATAGTATTTTTCTCCTATGCTTAATAAAATTCTTGTTGGTGCAATGAGTCAATGACAATATAAGGGCAAGTAAGTAAACCAAATCACCAAGCAAACTTTGAATATGTTGTAACACATTATCAACTAATGGTAAAGGAAAGGGCTCACCTTAACTATCGAGGACAGAAAACCAAATACTCCACTTTAATCAGGTTCTTGTAGTGTGATAAAGAAGCTTGACTGAACATAAAAATAGAAAACATCAATGACGCCTGTGAGATTACATAAACCCCAAAACTAGTGATCAACTTGAACATCAATGATGACAATCTTTAAAGCACAAGGGGAAATATAAGAGCACTAGTGATTACAGAACCCCTTAGTGATTACAGAAAACAATTGGAAGAAATATAATAGCAACTATCTTGCTTCAACATAGCTAGCAGATATAGAAACACAAGGGGGATAAGGGGTTAATCATCAAACAGATATAACTACACATGGCGAAGAACATATCACAGAAGTCCCTTTGCACATACCATAAGAATCTTTTGCATCATTTAGACACTTACACAATACACACACATCACTACATGCTTATGTACTCATATGTAGATTAGTCAATCACGATACCAACAAGTATTAACCTTATGGTTTTCGAAAATATGCATAAAAGAACAAGTTTCACAAATTTCTGCCTCAATAAATGATCAACAATGAAGAGCACCTATGAACTTGCAGGCATCAGTTTAGTTCTACTCTAAAAAGAGTAACCCTTCCACATTCCAGAGTCATAATACATCATTTAGATATCTGAACTGTATAATTCATTGAAACACAGAACATTGAGCAATCCCTAGATTTTCAAAAATGTAAAAAGACCTCTAAAACTGATGGCAATTTTTCTATATATAACTAACAAATTTGTTCCATCAATGAACTTCGCATTTGAATTTTTCAAGCCTGCAATTTGAACTTTTCAGATCAGTCCTTGACATCTTAATTTTTCGTCTCATTAATAAACTTTAGCAACCTTTCATTACAAGGATTAAGGTCATCCTGATACTGATACCAATATTAATCCAAATGCATGTCTCACCCAAATTGATACCCTCAGCCACATTTGGTTTTCAGTACCTTCAATTGGTTCCTCTCCTACTAGCAGTAACCCTCATAAAAACCTCAAGGTCATGCATTACCAATAGAGGGTGTAATGGAGGGTTTCGTCTGAAGACCCGAAGCCAGGCGTCCCTAACTCCGCTTTTCCACTACTCTAATACTATCAAGGTAGCAACATAAAATTGTTTATACCTAAGAATTAACTGGCAAGTTCACACAACATTATCTTGGTAATCCTTACCGCTATAAATGTCCCACATCTAAGTATAAAAATCGAAGGCAAGTTCACACAGCAATACCAGTTCGATTGTTAAACTTGATATTACGACGTATTCTCTTATCTATAATAATTCGTCTAAAAACCGGAGGCAAGTTCACACGGCAATACCAATAAAATTACTAAACTTGATATTACGACTTATCCTCGTTTTTATAATAATTTTAATGTTCTTAATCATTCTAATCAAAAACCCTAATGAAAAGGTATTTTGAAGGGGGTCTCATACGTCTAAAGTGGTCTAAACATCCAACAAAGTTATTTTACTAACCCTTGAGTCCTTAATAACTGTTCTAGTTCTTAATCAAAACATACTGTTATCTTTATATAATATAGATCTTTTCATTATCTTTCTAATGCATCCGAGCGTAATCGGATTCACAGATTAAAAGTTATGACTAAACGGTTTAGGTAGTGAAACATGTGTTTCTGCAATAGGCTATGGATTTGGGTTATTTTTGACACCTAAACTCATCCAAATTCATTACAAATGCACACAACACCAAAACACATCATAAGACATCAATACAACTCATATAAAGAAATCAAAGACTCCATGAAATTCAATACAACAATTCTCCTATCATAAAACCAATCAACAAAGTTTGGAAGCCAATGCCAGACATGTTTTTTCTAACAAATATTCAGAATCATTCAGTTTAGCAACATTAAATTTAATGAGGAAAACTAATGGGACTTTTGATTGTTCTTGAGCGCACAAGCAAGTTTTAACTCTTTTGATGGCACCAATCAACAAAGTTTGGAAGCCTCAAAAGTGTTTTCCTAATCTTTTTTGTGCATAATTTTTCTTGAGTTCCCTACTTTTAGCTCTTCCATGTCTACGAATTAGAGCCCAAATTTTTGATTCTTGCTTCCAACTTCAAGCTTGTTATCACCTCTAACTATTCACAGCTCCTTAACCTCCAATTCTTTCAAAATCATCAGCAACTAGGCACCAAAAGTTCACTACCCAACCAATAATTTCTGCAGAAACAGTTTCTGCACAAATTTTCCAGCAACTCATCCCCTTCTTCCAGCCTTCCTAGCTCCACTAATTTGAGACCTAAAAACTCCATTCTCTGCTGAATCATCCAGCTTGAAAACTCCCCTTACTGAATCACCAATTTTGAGCTTAATCCTCTTCACAAAAAGCAAGATACAAGCATGCAAAGATAGCATCACCAACACTATTTTGCCCAGAATTCTGGACAGCAACTACTCCCTTTCTTCAAGCTCACTAAAACCCACGAATTTGACCCCTAATATTTGTTTCTAGCTTCAGTGTTTTTCCCCTACACTCCCTTTAGCTTATGGTTCAGCTTCTTATTTTAGTGGTAGCTTGTACATGCATGGCCTAAAAGCAAGGGTTTTGGTGTTAGTATTTGGGGTAGTAATGTTAGTTTAGAAAATAGTTGGATTGTTTTTTTTTTTTTTTTGACGTGGAAATATATTCATTAGATGAAAATAGCAATACAGGCCAATGGCCAATTACACTGACTAGTTAGAGAGCACAGTTGCTCATTACTTAACCACTGATGGTTTCCTAGGGAATTAGCAATACCTACTAGCTGATGGGCATTCCCATTTTCAGCTCTCCTAACAAACATAACATGAGATGAAACAAATTCAGATAATAGCAGCCTACAGTCTTGTAAGATCAGCTCAATCTCAGCTCTTGAGCACTTCTGGTATAAGCAATCAACCACCACTGCAGCATCAGTCTTAAACAGGGGATTTTCAAGCCCTTTTTCCTTAGCGATTTGGATGGCCCATCTAAGTCCCAAAGCCTCGGCCACCAGGGGAACAGTTGTAATCTTCTCAGAAGAACATGCTGCAAAGGACAAAGATTGAGGCTGCTGTTGGATTATGAGGCCCCAAGCCGTGTTTCCATTACTAAAACAACCTGCATCAACAGCAACAATATGGCTATACAACAAATTTTCAGTCACAGCACTTTGCACCACATCAGTCCTTGTTCTTTGGCCCCTAGGATTTGCTAAGTTAAACTCATTCACAAGCTCCAAAGACTCAATGCCAATGATCACTGGATCAGGCTTGATATTCCTAAAGACTGAGTGGTTTCTAGCATTCCACAGTTTCCACAGAATGACACAAAACAGCTGGGCACCAAGGCTATCAGCACATGTTAGCCAGTGCAGAATCCATGTAACAACCTCAGTGTTTTCAGGTATATGAGTGCCCAGATATGATGAGAAGAGAGTCAGCTTGGTAATTATGCATCGAGTTATCATATGATCAATATTTTCAACCTCAGAGTGACACATTGGGCATACCATGTCAAGAGAAATACCTTTTTTTCTGATGTTAGCTCTTGTTGGCAGGATGTTCTTAGTAAGCCTCCAGAGATAATTCTTGATTTTGCCAGGCACATGTGCTTTCCAGATTTCTTTCCACACCCTCTGTCTGTCAGAATTTGAAGAGCTTGGCAGGCTTCTATCTTCTTGGTTACACTGAAGATGATAAGCTGATCTTACAGAGTATACACCATTCTTTTCCCAAGGCCAAGTGAGCCTATCCTCTGGTAGTCTGATAGAGATTGGGATGCTGAGGACTTGATTTGCTTCATAGCTGTTAAAGGAATTCCTGATGATGTCTCGGTTCCACTGCTTTGTTTCTTCATTGATGAGTTGATCCACTGTTGCATCCATGTCAAGATTTTGAGGAGGGCCCAAAACTTTGAAGCCAGATTGCTCTGGAAGCCAGTTAGCACCCCAGATCTTGATGCTTCTGCCATTTCCCACCATCCACCGAGCTCCTTCTTGGACAATTTTCTTGGCACACATGACACTTCTCCAAGCATAGCTTGGTTGGAAGCCACTGCCAGCTCCAAGAAAATCACCTCTTGGGTAATATCTGCTTTTAAAGACTCTTTCCATTAGTGAACCCGGATTTGTCATAAGGCGCCAGCAATGCTTGCCCAATAGGGCTTTGTTGAAATCACTGAAGTTCCTGAAGCCCATTCCTCCTTTGCTCTTTGCCTTGGCCATTTTGTCCCAACTCATCCAATGTATCTTCTTTTGCATTTCTGTAGAGCCCCACCAAAACTTGGCTATCATTGACTCAATGGTGTTGCATGTACCTTCTGGGAATTTGTAACAACTCATGATATAATTGGGGATTGCTTGAGCCACTGCTTTGATCAGAGTCTCCTTGCCAGCCTTAGATAAGCATTTCTCCTTCCACCCCTTGAGTTTCTTCCAAACTCTATCCACCACGAAAGAGAAGATAACCTTTTTTGACCTTCCAAAAGCAACTGGAAGGCCAAGGTATCTTGTGTGAGAATCCACAGTCTTTACTCCCATCCTGTTACAGATTGTATCTTTGTCTTCTTCATGCACATTTCGACTGAAAGAGGATTCAGACTTGTCCAAATTAACAATTTGGCCTGATGCTCTTTGGTAAATATCTAGAGTTCTGAGAACTACTGCAGCTTCAGCAGTGTTGGCCCTTGTGAAAAGGAGGCTATCATCAGCAAATAGCAAATGTGAGATTTGGGGGGCACTCCTTGCAATTTTGATTCCATGTAAGTTCCCACTGTTGACTTCTTTATGGATAAGACCCGAAAGAACATTTGCATAGAGAATAAAGAGGTAAGGGGAAAGGGGATCCCCTTGCCTCAACCCCCTCTCTGGGGTAAAACTTTGACTAGGCTGGCCATTGATTAAAATCTGATATGAAACAGTTGAAATGCACCTCATAATCAAGCTGGTCATGTGATCTGGAAAGCCCATAGTGGATAACACACAGTTAACAAAGCTCCACTCTAGGCGATCATAGGCCTTTGACATGTCTAGTTTGAGAGCCATAGTGCCTTTTTTGCCCTTAGTCTTCTTTTTCATCCAATGAAAGCACTCCATGGCTATTAATGCATTATCAGTGATGAGTCTTCCTTGAATAAAAGCACTCTGCTCCTCATCAATGATCTCTGGAAGGACAGCTTTTAACCTGTTTGACACTGCCTTGGTGACTATCTTCATGACCACATTGCATAAACTAATTGGCCTGAAATCTTTTGGAGATGATGGATTCTTGCCCTTAGGGATTAGCACAATGAAAGTTTTGTTTATCTCCTCAGGTGATTTGCTGTTGTTGAGAATATCTAGGGCCAGTTTGGTCACCTCTCCACTCACTATGCTCCAATATTTCTGGAAAAACAAGGCTGGCAGCCCATCAGGGCCAGGAGCTTTGAGAGGGTGCATTTCATTAAGAGCATTATGCACATCATCAGCAGTGTAAGACATGGCACACCAGTTCTTGAGATTAGGAGGGAGCTTATCTCTTACAACTTCACAAGTTTCAGCAACATCAGTGGGTCCTGCAGAAACAAAAAGGTCAGAAAAATAGTGAATAAGGATCTTCTCTACATTCTCCTCCCCTCTCCACCAACTACCATGAACATCCTTGAGCTTTGTAATTTCATTAACCTTCCTTCTCTGGCTTGCCTTTCCATGAAAGAACTTGGTATTTCTATCACCATCCTTTAACCAAACAGCCCTGCTCCTCTGCCTCCAAATGGTCTCTGCTCTCTTAAGGAGCTCAGAATGATATCTTTCAAGTTCTTTGAACCTCTCAATGTCCACCTCAGAGCCCAGCCACATAAATTCGTCCTTGAGGATCTTTTCCACTCTTATAATTTCTTTCCTAGTGTTGCCTGCAGTGAACTCCTCAAATTCAAGGTCAAGGGATTTCTGAGCAGAGATTTTCTCAACACAGGAACCACCACCAGCAGCCCACCTCTTCTTGACAGCCTCCACACACCTACTATCCTTAGCCCAACATTCCTCAAATCTAAATATCTTCTTTCTCTTCTTTCTCTGGTAAGGAGGAACATCTAGCTGAAGGAGGACAGCAGCATGATCAGATCCATTTCTTGGCAAGTAGTTAACTCTCAATGGAGAGAACCTGTTCTGGAAGGCCTCGTTCCCATACACTCTATCTAGCCTGCATTGAATATTAGCTGCCCCACTCCTTCCATTTGACCAGGTGAAAGGATACCCTACAAAACCAAGGTCAGAAAGGCCACAATTAGAGATACATTGTCTGCCAGTAAACAGTTGAGAATCCGTTCTTGCATTTCCCCCAATCTTGTCTTGGTTGTCCAGGATATCATTAAAATCCCCTATGCATGCCCACATGTCATCAATCTGAGCAGAGAGATTATCAATTAGCTGCCATGTTCTCCACTTGTGATTCTCCATAGAGAAGCCATAGATTCCAGTGAAATGCCAAAACCTGTCAGTTTCCAAGTCCAAGCATTTAGCATGGATGTGATTTAGAGAATAGGATTGAATATCCACCTGCATATCATCATGCCAAAACAGTGCAATTCCCCCAGCTCTCTCTTTACCAAACCCTTCACAATCAACAGCTAACCCTGCATTAAACCCACATCTTCTTCTAATAGGATCCACTTCACACCCTTTCAACTTTGTCTCCATAATGAAGACTAAATTGGGATTTTCAAGTCTTGTGAGCCTCAACAAAGCTCGAACTGTAGAGGGATTCCCTAACCCTCTACAGTTCCAACTAAGAGTTTTCATTGAGGAGGGGGGTGTTGGTCATCCAACACCACCCTATCAGAGTTTTCTGGGACATCCACCATCACCACATCTTGTTTTGTTTTCTTATCACTTCCCCTCTCTTCCACATTGTCACCATCAGCTGTGTCGATATCCACCAACAATCTTTTGCCCAATTCCAGTGATCCCTTCTTTCCTTTTGACCCTCTGGGTTTCCTGGGAGCACTATTTCTAGTCCACTTCTTCCCTTTCCTCTCCACACCAGTCTTCTTGCTACCCTCACCCTTGGTCTTTGGAGACAGAGCAACAGTTCCTAGAGTTTCCGCAACCCTCTCAATATCTTTAGAGCTAGATAGCAACTCTCTCAGGCATGGCTCTTTATCTATGTCTTTGGCTGCAGGGGTTTTGTCAACACTCTTATCTCCTACAGGATCTTCTTCATTTCTAGGACTAGTTATATCACATTTGCTAGTACTAGTATGAGAGAAGAGAGTTTTGCTGCAATTACCCGAGGTACTTTCCTTCCTTTGCTCGAAGCTGGCTTTAGGTAGGGGTGATGCTCTAAGCCAGGGTCCAAAGGACATTTCCTTCTCATCAATATCTTCGTATCCTTCAGCTTCATTGTCTTCAACATCCTCACAATCTTTAACTTGGTGCCCAATACGCCCACAGGCAAAGCAGAAAGTAGGCAGTCGCTCGTATTTGAAGTGGATCCTTATGCTTCTCTCCTGGTGTCTGATCACTGTAGCCCTAAGCAGAGGTTTCATCAGATCCAGTGATACCTTGAGTCTTAGGAATCGTCCCAGCTTATGACTATCCCTAGCATCAGTCTCCTCAAAAATCCCAATCATATTCCCCAGTTTTTTCGCCATGGATTCTAATCCAGAAGGAGACCCGATGCATATTGATGTCAGCAGGTTGCTCATCGCCGGTCACCCTCTCAAGGATGAGGATATTGCGATCGAAATTCCACGGGCCATTTTTGAGGACTGATTCCATATCCCTCTTGCTTGAGAACTGAAAGAAGAAGAGATTTTTGCTGAGGTCTTGAACCTCTACTGGTTTTGACAGTCGCCAGGCTTGGACGATAGTTTGCTTGAAAGCTCTGGTGTTGTAAGGGCTATCGGTCCAGAGCTTCCCTGCAAGCGTTCTGTTGAACACTTCGTTCTCTTCGATGTCGTCGTCTTCCACTGTAAGACCTTGAACCTCATCGTTATTCAGAAGTACTTCTTTCCAAGGCTCCATGTTTTCTTCCCAACCAAAACTCAACGAAAGCCTAGAAACAACTAGAGAAAACCAACACGAGGTGGGGATGAGAGAGTCAAACGAGACTGGGTAAGCTGAGACAAGCTCAGAGTTGACCGCCACTAAACCCTAGCAGAGCCAGAGTTGGGGGATTTGTCAATACTGGTAAATTGAAAATAGTTGGATTGTTGAGAAGACTTTAGTTGATAGTTTGAAGATAATAGTAGTTAGTAGTGTGATGTTTGGAGCAAAGGAATAGATTGTATTGCTCTCAAATGTCATATAAGTGACTTGCTTACAAATGAGCTATGGTTGCATATTTATAGGTGTTGAAGATACTCTAGAAGATTCTTTCTAGAATCTTCATGATATTTCCTAATACAAGTGTTGTAGTATTTATTCTATGATCTACTCAAATATTCTAGAAAAGTCTAGACATGTGCATCATAAGCTAATATTAATACTTATTCTATAAGTTACTAGTGTACTCTAGAAAAATCTAAAAATATGCATCACTTCTCAACACTCCTCCTTGATGCATATTTCAGTAACTCCAAGCATCGTTCGTAGTTGCTCAATTCTTGATCTTGATAGCGCCTTCGTAAATATGTCTGCAATTTGATCTTCTGTTGTGCAATACGCTAGTTGAATCACTTTAGTTGTCTCAGCTTCTCTAATAAAATGATATTTTATAGCAATGTGCTTTGTTCGGTGATGATGAACTGGATTCTTCACCATTGCTATAGCTGACTTGTTGTCGCAATAGATTGTGGTAGGATGATCTTCTTGTTCACCCATGTCTTCAAATATTCTCCGAAGCCATATAGCTTGACTTGTCGTTTCAGCTGCTGTAACATACTCAGCCTTTGCTGTTGATTGTGCAACTGTTGCTTGCTTCTTTGATGCCCACGAGAAAAATCCTGATCCTAGTGAGAAGGCATAACCCAATGTACTCTTCATTTCATCAATTGATCCTGCCTGTCAGTGTAGCCAAGCAATCTTGAGTTGGTCGTGGTTCTGTACCATATACCAAACTCCTTTGTGCCTTGGAGGTATCTTAGAACTCTTTTTCCTGCTCCATAGTGAATTTGACTTGGCTTCTGCATGAATCTTGATAGTAGACTAGTAGCATACATGATGTCCGGTCGCGTAGCAGTAAGATATAGTAAACTCCCGATCAAACTTCTATAGCGCGATGCATCAGCTTCTGGCGCTCCGTCTTCCTTTTGTAACTTCTCATTTGTCACGAGTGGAGTAGCTACTGGCTTGCACTCGTTCATGTTGAACTTCTTCAATAGTGCTTTTGTGTATTTCTTCTAGCAGGAGAATATCCCTTCTTTTTGTTGTTTTACTTCTATACCAAGGAAGTAGTTCATCAAGCCAAGATCGGTCATCTCAAATGTCTTCATCACGTCTTCTTTGAACTTAGCCACCATCTTTGTGTTGTTTCCTGTGTAGATTAGATCATCTACATATAAGGAGACAATGAGAGTATCATTCTGACCTTGGGTCTTGACATATAGTGTTGGCTCACTCTTGCTCCTCCTGAATCCTTTGATCAATGAAATATTGATCAATTCGGCTATACCATGCTCGAGGAGCTTGCTTGAGACCATATAGAGCTTTTCTTAGTCTCAACACTTTATCTTCATTTCCTTTGCTGACGAAGCCTTGTGGTTGTTTAACATAAACCTCGTCTTCTAGTACTCCATTTAGAAAAGCGGACTTAACATCTAGTTGATAAATGCTCCATTGTTTTTGTGCTGCAAGTGCTATTAGAGCTCTTATTGTATCTAGACGAGCAACTGGAGCAAACGTCTCGTTGTAGTCAATTCCAGGCTGTTGAGAGTAGCCCTTTGCTACGAGCCTAGCCTTGTGTTTTTGTATTGAACCATCAGGGTTAAGCTTTGTCTTATAAACCCATTTAACTCCTATGATATCTTTGTCTTTTGGACAGTCTACTAGCTCCCATGTTTTATTCTTCTCAATTGATTTAATTTCGTCCTCCATTGCTTTGATCCATACTTCTTGCCTTGATGCTACTTCATAGTTTTCAGGCTCAAGTATGGCCAAATTGCAAGTTTCATATATATATCCGCCAGAGATCTAACTCTTCTCGGAGTGGATTCTGGTGAGGAATCTTGTTGAGAAGGAGAATGAGGCATACCCGATCCTTCTGTTACTTCTTCAACTTCTTCTTGAAGTTGTTGCTCTGGAAGGGAAATGTTGCTTCTGTCAATTTTTTCTATATCCCAATTCCAAGCGGCAACTTCATCAACTTCAACATCTCGACTAATAATGAGTTTCTTTGTTTGTAAGTTGTAAACTCGATAGCCTTTTGATTGTGTACTATATCCCAAGAAGATGCCTCGAACTGTCTTGTCTTCTAATTTATGTCTCTTTTGTTCTGGGACATGAATGTAGCAGATTGATCCAAAGACCCTTAAATGTTTAGCAGAAGGTTTCTGCCCACTCCAGGCTTCAATAGGAGTCTTGTCTTTGATTGCTTGAGTTGGACATCTATTGATAATGTAAACAGCCGTATAAACTGCTTCAGCCCAAAAAGTGTTTGGTAGTCCTTTCTCCTTTAGCATCGATCTAGCCATCTCCATGACCGTGCGATTTCTTCTTTCAGATACTCCATTTTGTTGAGGAGAATATGCGACTGTAAGTTGTCTTTCAATGCCTTCATCCTCACAGAATTTATCAAACTCATGGAGTTGTACTCTTTTCCCCGATCACTCCTAAGCCTCTTTATGTGTTTACCACTTTGCTTTTCGACAAGGGCCTTGAACTTCTTGAATATTCCAAAGACTTCTGATTTTGCTTTGATGAAATAGACCCAAGTCATTCTAGAAAAGTCATCGATGAAGAGAATGAAATACCTGTTGTTGTCGAGTGATGGCGTCCTCAACTGTCCACAAACGTCTGTGTGGATGACCTCTAGCACATCTTTAGCTCTCCATGCATTGCTCGTTGAAAACGGTGATCTGTGCTGCTTTCCGAGAAGACATCCTTCACATGCTCCATCATCTTATTTTAGACATGGTAGATCTCTCATCATATTCTTCTGATATAACAACTTTAAGGATTTAGAGTTGAGGTGGCCAAATCTTCGATGCCATAGCCTTGAATCATCAGCTTGCACCTTCATGGCAATGTTAGTAGTATATTTAAAATTTATCGGGAAGCTTCTATTCCTCGTCTCCATCTTCACTTGAGCTATCTCGACCCTTTTATTAGTGTTATCATAGATTATGCATCTATCTCCTTCAAAGTGAAGGACATAACCTTTCTCTATCATTTGACCAATGCTCAAGAGATTTTCTTTAAGATTGGGAACTAGTAAGACATCTTTAATGAGTCGCGTACCTTTCTTTGTCTCCACCATGACAGTGCCTTTGCCTTTCGATTCCACGGTAGTACCATTCCCTAGTCACACCTTGGACTTGACAGAGTCATCAATTTCCTTGAAGATGCTCTCATCTTTAGCCATGTGATTACTATAACCACTATCTAAGTACCAGGTTCCTTCCTTGTCATCGTTGGAATCTTGGGTAGCATAGAAGAGATGTTCTTCACCGTCATGCTTATTTTGGTCACTCTCATGTTCTTCGACGAAATTAGCATGATGCTTATTTTTACTGTAGCAGTTCTTCTCCACGTGCCCAAATTTCTTGCAATGCCGACATTGTGGCTTTCCACGCCATCGACAGTCTTTCTCGGCATGATTTGTTCTTTTGCAGATGCCACATGGAGAATACTCATCTTGATTTTTCTTTGAGAAATTTTTAGAATTCTCTTTGTTTCTAGAATTTTCTCCACCATTCTTATTTCCTCCATACCCTTTATTTTGAGACCGTAATTTGAGCTTAGATTGAAAGGCATTTTCTATAGAGTCATCATCATGCCTACTCAATCTTTGCTCATAAGCTTCAAGAGAGCCCATTAGTTCTGTCACCGATAGATTGGACAGATTTTTTGTTTGCTCAATCGTCGTTACGATTGGGTCATACTTACGGGGAATAGAAATTAGAATTTTCTCAACTATTCTTTTGTCGAGAATATTTTCCCCGTAGGCTCTCTCATTTGAGAAACAATTTCTTTTATCTTAGTATAGTAGTCTTGTACAGTCTCAGACTCCTTCATATTTAATAATTCAAACTTACGCCTTAGACTTTGAAGTTTGACGGCACGTACCTTGGCGGTTCCTTGAAACTCCTCTTGTAGTGTACTCCATGCTTCCTTGGCAGTAGAAGCTCCCATTATCCTCGGGAAAATAGAGTCACCCACAGCTTGTTGCAAGAAGTACCGGCGGGAACGATAAATCCTTCCTCTACGACTTCCCATAGATCTTGAGAGCAAACAAATGTCTTTATTTTAATGCTCCAAAAATCATAGTTTTCACCGGAAAAAATAGGGACTTGAATATTGGATGATGATTGGGTGTTGTTAGCCATCGGTTAAGAGAATTATGGAAGTAGTGCAGAATGTCGGTAGTGATTTTTAGTAGGTAGTTGGATAGTTTATCTACGCCCAGTAGATGACCGAACGTAGCTCTGGTACCACTGTTAGTATTTGGGGTAGTAATGTTAGTTTAGAAAATAGTTGGATTGTTGAGAAGACTTTAGTTGATAGTTGGAAGATAATAGTAGTTAGTAGTGTGATGTTTGGAGCAAAGGAATAGAATGTATTGCTCTCAAATGTAATATAAGTGACTTGCTTACAAATGAGCTATGGTTGCATATTTATAGGTGTTGAAGATACTCTAGAAGATTCTTTCTAGAATCTTCATGATACTTCCTAATACAAGTGTTGTAGTATTTATTCTACGATCTACTCAAATATTCTAGAAAAGTCTAGACATGTGCATCATAAGCTAATATTAATACTTATTCTATAAGTTACTAGTGTACTCTAGAGAGATCTAAAAATATGCATCACTTCTCAACATTTGGGATGAAGAAATTTCTGGGAATTTGGATAGCAAACTATAAAATAAGAAAGAGGAAGGGAAAACTTGAAGGATTGAAGATGGTGGTGTGGAAGGAACTGTTGTTCTTCTTTTCTCTCCCTCTATTGCTCGATTATTCCTCTCCCCCACTCTAGGGTTCTCTCTCATCATTCAAAAGAACATGAAACTTTGAAATAATTAGTTGAAGTGTTGTCCTTGCTTCAGCTGCTGGCTTTTTTTTTTCTTTTCTTTTCTTAACTAAGTGGGTAAATTGCCCATTTAGTTAAAATGATTTATGGTGGAGAAATAAGGAAAGTGGGCACGTAGAAAGGCTTCAAGGATGGGGGCTGTTTAAGTGTAGTTGAAGGTAGTTATATGGTGAGATAGGAGTACATGGTATGGTAGGGGTGTGTTTTATGGGGCTATTTTGCAATTCATTTAATTGCAAAATAGTCCCTAGCTATTTAGGAATACTAAAGTTAAACTATAGTCCCTAAATTATTTTTAAACTTCCTTAAATGTCCATACCCTTATAAAATTCTATTTAAAATAAAACACACAATTCCATACAAAATCAATCAACATGTAATTTTATAAATTACCAAAACATCACATAGTCACTTAAACTATAAATAATGAATCTAATATTTTTTCAATCAAATTTTAATATCCTCAATTCTTAAATGACATTTCACTAATGAAAGTTAATGTCCATAAATTCGTTTAGAATTTAATTAGACTCTTTTGAAATACTTTATCATAAATGATCACTATCTAATCATCTTTAAATTACCTCAAATGTTAATAATCCGCATACTTTCTATTCTTAATCTAATAAGCATATTTTTGGGGTGTTACATACGCCTCACCTTTTTGGGTTTTTGTACTAAAAAATTAGAATAACCAATCTCTAAACTAATGTCTTTCAACTGAGATATAATTATGCTTTGGAATTGATCTCTTCGAACTTCTTTATGAAATGGGTGAATTTAGGTTGTCCTTGTTCAAGTTAATCATGAAAGTCGTCGCTTCTGCTACGCGACTCTAATTGGTTCTACACTTTCTCCTGTATAGGGTTTCATAATGAGCCATGTTGATACTCGAGTAATAAGCACTAGTACATGTAAACTCCACAACTTGAAGATGCAAATCCCAAACTCAATTTCCTCATGAATTGCTCTTAACATAACTTATTTGATCAGCGGTCGTACGCCGGTCAAAATAATTAAAAATGATAAAATATAGTAAAAAGGTAAGAAACCTTGGTAAGGGCCTCTAACTCCTGATATTACCAAGATCAAGAACGAAATTAAAAATATGAAGAGGGGGGTATCTTGAAGAACGATTTTTGTTAAGAAGTTTAACAATTTAAAGAGATAATCAATCCATTGATTTATCATTGGTTCAAAAATAAAGATTCGTGCAACGTTTGATCATCCTTGATTGATCATAAGCAAACTAAACAAGAGTTAGTCAGTTCATATGAATTCCCTATGGCTGAATAAAGCCAAAATGTACCGAGAACAAGTTTTCTAGATTGTAACTCCTTATCGAAGGATTGATCATTTCTGATCTGGTTCCTAATATCACAAGTTATCTCCATATCACCCACGAATCCTCTTTCCGGCAATATGTAAGGATTTTTGATTTAGAGCATCGGTTCCCATACTAGCACTATATTTCAACTCAAAGTCGTAGTCCTTTCAAAATTATATACATCTGCTTTATCACATATTCATTTCCTTCTGATCAAGTGTGTACCTAAGACTTGCAGTTCATGAAAGACCTCGACTGAGATGAATAACGATAACTCCTCAAGGTCCTTAGGGTACGCATTACAACAGCTAACTCCAAATTATGTGTAGGGCAAATCTCTTCATAAATCAGCATGTTCCTCAACACTCTTAGAATATATTAGAATATCATCCTTGTAAACTGCTATAAATTGATCCCAAACATGGTCTAAAGGTTCAATTCATGTATCCCATGAAAACCGCTTGAGCATTAGTCAAACCAAATGGCACAGCTAAAAACTCATAACAACCATACCTACTTCTGAAAGTAGTGTTTGGAACATTTTCAATCTTAATCTGAACTTGATGATAGCCCGACCTCAATCAACACTAGAGAAAACCAAGGCTCCTCTCAGTTGATTTAAAAGAACGTTTAGTTGAGGTTGTGGGTACTTGATCTTGATGATGGCTTATTCAACTGACAATAGTCAATACACATTTGCAAACAACCTTCTTCTTGACAAACAGAATTAGTGTACTCCTGGATGACGCACTACGATAGATGAACTATTTCGAAATCAATTCTCCAACTGGGTCTTCAAGTCTTTGAACTCTAATGAGTACATGCAATAGGGAGCGAGAGAAATTGGTTTCGTTTAGGAAATTAATTCAATTTAGGTATTCTACTTCTCATTCTTTAGATAAATTATAGTTCCTCAACATTAATCTGGAAGTGCTTCTATTGATTAGCATTACATGGCTTCTTCACATCTTCCATTTTCTATTAATATCACAGCACTGGCGAACCTTGTAAAGAAACATTAGGTTCAGCTTAGGTTGAACTAAGGATTTCCGACCTTCATTTTACTTCTCACTATTTTGAAGAAACCTCCTGCTAGTGATTATTAGGACATTCCTCATGCTTAAAATCAACTTCCAAATAAATCCACACCTAGCTTTTGGAAAGGAAACCTATAACTCTAGCGAAGCTCGTTTGGTAATTCTTTTAAAACTAAATTGGTAACTACGTCCAAACATATTATCATGTCAGAATATTGTCCCTTATTCCATCAAGGAGATATTATAATTCTTCGAATATCTTGATATGACTAGAAGGTCTCGTAATCAAAACCAGTGTTGAACAGTATGACTGAGCTGTCGAGAATTTCTCAAACTAAGGTCGAATAAATTTCTTGATACTTAATATGCAATCCTTTGACGATACTGTCGATACTATCCCATTCAGTAATTCAGTAACGTCCGTCTTAACCATCTTCTGGAGATTGTCGGTAACCATCTAGCGCGGTTATGTCATACTGACAAAATTAAGTTTTTGTCATCAGAATTTCGGAAGAATGAAATTTGGGGTGTAGGAATTTATCTGCTATAATTCTTTCCAAAATGTATGGAAAACTGAGTTGATCAAACTCAATCTTCCAAAACACTACACTTAGAAAGTCTAGCGAACAGTTCCTTAAGTCCCTAACTAACTAGATTTATGTTCCTAATGTTTATGTTTAAGTTATCCACTGTCTGAACAAGTTCAAACTGATGTAAATCCATAAATGTAACACCTTACTAAATTTTCTAGAAAATTCTCTAGTGCTAACATACACGATAACATTAAACGACTTCATACATAAACTTGGCTCAACGTATAAGTCATACAAATTTGTGGCTCAATCAAAAGTGAGGCGATACAAAACTCATTTACTACCAAAAGGGAACTCAAGTACAATTAGACGTATACAATTATATAGTTAATTATAAATTAAGAACGCAAGCTAAAATGTAGATCTATGTAGCTGAAGGATTTACCCACGTTTATCTAAAACAAATGAGCAAACAAAGAGATTAAGAAATCTCTTTGTCAAAAAAAATATCTCAATAAACTTGCACACATAAGTTACCAGTTTTATTAGCTGCACATGCTATTCTAGGTTATAACATTGATCATGACTGATGGTGAATAGGTAGTAATACCCATAATACATTATTACTCATCTATATCATATGAGTAATCTGAATGAACTAAACAATCTAATAGTCTGTATAATCTAAGTAATCTGATAATCTGAATAGTGTAGGTTTGATAAACCCTCATATAAACCTCATGGTCATGCATAACCAATAGATGGTGTAGTGGAGGTCTTGTCTGAATACCCGTATTCATGTGTCCCTAACACTGTTTTCCACTACTCTCATAATATCAAGGTAGCAGCATAAAATTGTTTATCACCTAAAAATTAACTGGCGAGTTCACACAGCAATATGTCGTTAATCCTTACCACTATAAATAGCTCACACTTAAGTATAAAAATCGAAGGCAAGTTCACACAGCAATACCAATCTGATTATTAAACTTGATATTACATCTTATTCTCTTATTCATAATAATTCGTCAAAAAACTGGAGGCAAGTTCACACAACAATACCAATCCGATTATTAAACTTGATATTACGACTTATCCTCGTTTTTATAATAATTCGAATGTTTCTTAATCATTCTAATTAAAAACCCTAATGAAATGGTATTTTGAAGGGGATCACATAGGTTTAAAGTGGTCTAAACATCCAACAAAGTTATTTTAGTAACTCTTAAGTTCATAAAACCTGTTTTAATTCATAATCTGAACATACTATTATATTATTATAAAAATTTAGATCTTTCCGTTGGCTTTTCTATGCATCCGAGAACACCGTAATCGGATTCCCGGAACAAAAGTTATGAATAAAACTGTTTAGGTAGTGAAACAAGTGTTTCTGCAGTAGGTTACATGTTTGGGCTATTTTGGACATCTAAACTCATCCAAATTCATACCAAATGCACACAACACCAAAACACATCATAAGACATCAATACAACTCATTTAAAGAAATCAAGCACTCCATGAAATTCAGTACAACAATTCTCCTATCATTTTAATACCATCAAACATGTTCATAAAACCGAATTCATGTGACATCTGTGGCGGACGAGGGCGATGAGTGATCATCGGGGCCCAAATGTTGACACGGTAAAGAGCGGCTCGTGGCATCTTCTAGGCGAAGGGACACGTGAGTGAACCGAGTACACACCGGAATGAGAGGATCCTGAGGCTGTGCAGGTATGAGACTGTACAGTTGAAGGAAGGCTTAAGAGAATTGATTTGGACTACCTATACCAACATGATGCATTATCTTTTCTGTACTCCTTTTAAGAAACAAGCTTACGCTTCTCATCTTTTTAAATGCTTGAAGAAGGGTGCATTGGAGTGGCCATAGGTTTGACATCACTCATTTTATATTTCTTCAGAAGGTCTCTAGTGTACTTCTCTTGAGAAATAAAAATACCCTTCTTAAGTTTCTTAATTTGTAAACCAAGGAAATATCTTAGTTCTCCCATGAGACTCGTTTCAAACTCACTTTTCATCAATTTTCCAAAGTCGTTTGCAAAACTTTTCATTTGTTGCACCAAAGATGATGTCATCAACATAAATTTGAATAACTAACAAATAATCTTTGAGGGCTTTTCTAAAGAGTGTAGCATCTACTTTTTTGCTTGAAAACACATTTTTAATTAAAAGGTACTAAGCCTCTCATACAATGCTCTAGGAGCTTGTTTAAGTTCATAGAGGGCCTTAGACAATTTGAAAACATGATTTGGTTGAATTTGATCTATGAAACCAGGAGATAGATGTACATATACTTCCTCATTTGGAAACCCATTTAGAAAACCTTTTTTCACATCCATTTGAAAGAGTTTGAAATCTTCGTGAGCAGCATAAGCAAGAAGTATTCTAATGGTTTCTAACCTGGCAACAGAGCAAATGTTCCATCATAGTCAATACCTTCATGTTGATTGTAGCCTTGAGCCACAAGCATTGCCTTGTATTCTGATG
This sequence comes from Astragalus glycyphyllos, assembly GCA_963573325.1. Lineage (NCBI taxonomy): Eukaryota > Viridiplantae > Streptophyta > Magnoliopsida > Fabales > Fabaceae > Astragalus > Astragalus glycyphyllos. Next base: position 50,529,825 of record OY754312.1, on the reverse strand, counting down.
ACTTTACCATTCTCATCCATTTTGTTTCTAAAAATCCATTTTGTGCCAGTAACAGCGGATTGGTGCTTTTGACTCACAAATTTGCTTTCTAAATAGCATGCACTTTTTTGAGATAAAATATTTTAGTCATACAATGAACTATCAAAAGACATTTTAACTTCTTGACAGTAATCACAATTTGAAAGTTCAAAACCAAATACCTTTTCTAGTAGAGGAGTGGACTGTTTTTCTTTGTGTGGACAGGATACTTACATTCAAAGCAGGTGTGTTTTGACTTGCTTTCTTCTCCTTCAAGTTTGTCCCTCATATATTGTGGTGGTATCTTTTCTTTCCTTGTATTTGATGAAGCTCTTTCTGAAAGGAAGGAAACAAAATTTGGTTTGCTCATGACATCTTCCATGATATTTTCCTCTAACACTTTTAGAGTGTTCTCAAGACAGAGGTCGAACTCTTATACCAATTGAAATCAATGAGTGCACAAGGAAATGGGGTTGGAATTGTGACCCTTTTAAAAATTAACCTGAAAATAACATAAACAACTTCACATGTATGGTTAGACATTATGTGTGTAAATGCTAAGTTGAGAAGGGTGAGTGAAAGCAGTATTCTCAATTGTGATAGTGAGTAGAGAAGGTGAAACTGTCTTCTCAACTATGTTTCTGAGTTGAGAAGGGTCAGTTAATTCTTTCTTATTAGAACAGATATCAACATAGTGAATAGAGTGATTTTCAAAATACCTTTTCAAGGTAAGAGAAAGTGTTTGAAAATCTTATCTTAAGTGTAAAATACTTAAGATTGATACTTTAAGTTTACCACTTTGAAAACATTTGAGAAGGGTTGTTAAAATTTTTTTTAACAAAACCCTGTGTAGTTGACAAGGGTCAGCAGAGCTGTCTTCTCAGTTTTCTAAAACCTTCTCTAATAACGGAGCTTTAAGTGTAGTGAAGAACAAGTTAAGAAAGTAGTAAATAACACAATGATGTGTAGCGGTTCACCCAAAACCCGGGGCTACATCCACTCCTCATACCCGGTGAGTATTTATTTACACTATTTCCCAAATATATAGTTACAATTTACAACCAACCTAGGCTTAAAATTCTTGTGGTAGTTCTATTAAGACGACTCTACCTACTATTCTCACACCTAATACAATCCTTCTGACCTATTGGGCAGCTTCTAACTAACTTCTCAAGCCCTACAGCAACACACGCTACTCGAGAAGATTTCTAACATGTATCTCTTTAACCATAGTAACACATCCTACTTGAGAAGACTTCTTTAGGTGTTACAATATACAGTTTGGGCTTTTTTGTGGGATTACAAGAGCTTGATTTAAACAAGAGAGATTCAAATGAATCCTAAACAACAAGCTGAAATACATACTCAGAAAATAGAACCCCTAGATTAAAGCATGACTTGAGTATGGGTAAGAGAATACTTTCAACTTGAGAAGGATGGGAAAAATTATATTTCTCTTTCAGAAAAATCATCAGCAATGATCCTTAATGGTATTTATAGCCATTGAGTTAAAATAAATGTGTATTAACCATTGGTTAATCGATTAGAGTCGTTGGAGGGGTTTCCCAAGTCAATATAGTCGTTGAGAAAGGTGGACATAAAGTATAACAGCTGTTTCTGTGGAACTTTTTGTAGAAGGCAGTCGTTTCTGCATTTTCTATGGCACGTTCTGCAGAAGACAACACATTACAGCTATTATGACTCTTCTCTTCTTTGAATCTTCTCAACTTTGAGTCTTCTCAAGTTGATGCTTCTCAATTTGACATGACCTTTCTGATATTGACCCTTTTTATCATGATGCTTCTCAACTTGACTCTTCTTATCATGACTCTTCTTGTCATGATGTTTCTCAACTTTATTTGAATCTTCTCATGACTCTTCTCATGATGACCCTTCTCATCATGACTCTTCTCATGTTGATCCTTCTCATTATGATGTTTCTCAAGTTGACCTTTATGGTCTTGACTTTTCTCATCATCTCAAGGGTTGTCTTTCTTTCTTTGTTTTATTTAAGATTCCTTGTCTTGTCATTGTTTCAAATCTTCTCGATATAGACGCTTCTTAAAAGCTAGTTATCTTCTTGAGAATTGCTAATAGATCATGTTCTTAAATTTCACTCAAGAAGAAACATTAGTAGCATATGAAATCAGAGAAATTAAGCTTCTCATCATAAAGTTTGTTAACCATCAAAACTAGAATGGGATTTTGCGTCAACAGTTTCGCTACAACACATTACTTCTAACAGCCAAGAGGGCATTTCTTTCTTCAAGAATTCCCTCATTCCTGTTGAGAGAATGTATGGTATTTGCCTTCCCTTGTGATTGATTCATATCAATGCCATAGCCATATAGGTTAGAGAATGGCCAAGACCCACTCCCCTTATGTTTCCTGGGTCAAAAGAATGGTTGCCACCAAATCAGTCACCACCAAAACTTTCATTTTCCCTTGGGTAATGCTGACCCCAATTCTCCTTAATGTGGCAGTCATTCTCGGCCACCAACTTTGAGGTAAAGAAGTCCACTCGGCGATTGATGCCAAACTTGATGAGCTGGACTATGTTTTTGGCAAGAATGGTGGTGCTTAATTATTCCACCTTATTGTCTAAAGAGCCTGCTCATACTAAGTTTTCTTGTATAGGCACATTTTTTATTTTTGTATCAAAGGAAAGGGCTAAAAAAACTAGTGTTTCTTGAAGGTTCCATAATTAATATTATCAATTTCTTGAAACATCTATATTATTCTCCATCATTTTCCCTTTACATTCTCCTATACTAATCTCTCTTGCATCGTAGTAGCAGTATATTTGGCGACTTTCCACATAAAGCCAGAAGATCCATTTTCGTTATTGGTGATTTTGCTTTACTTTATGTTCTTGTTTTAGCTAGCTTGTTATTTAATACACAACTACATTACTTTCTACTAGCATATCTTCTAATAACAAATACAAAAATATTAGGGACCGAGTAACAAAATCACATATATAGTTGTACACAACAAGTGGTTTGGGACATTGAATAATAAAAATCAGACGTCTCTTAATCAAATTATCAAATTATAGCATTAAAATACATAACAAAACATAAACCGTTCAGTCTTGATTAGATGTCTGTGATCAAATAACTCAATGATACAGTTACAACGGGAAATAGATCCAGTTTCCAAATCATAGCCAGCTATGACAAAAAGGAAGTAAGGATATATATATTGACCTATATATCTTATTATTACCCAACTCGATGACCGAATTAATTTACATAACCAATTGTTCCAATAAAAGAAGAAAAGAAGATTGTCTAAAGAGTTTACTCATTCTAGAGTTTACTTGTATAGGCACTTTTTTTTTATTTTTGTATCAAAGGAAAGAGCTAATTAAACTAGAATCCAGCATCTAACTGGCAGAAGAAGTTCATAAAATATTTTGTGAAGCTTCAAAAGGGAGTGTATATTTGCATCTGACTCAAAATATGCTCAAAATTATCGGTTGTCTTCTCAATTGGGTGAGTGTGCACTCCCTCATAAGTGGTCACAACTACCCCCTCATCTTTGGTTAGGCGTTGGACTTGCTTCTTTACATTACACCCTTGATATGTGCACCTGTAGTAGCTCCTGCAAAACATTAATTTGTTTAGTGCTTGTATTTTTTGACTCCATGCTAATTAATAACACTCATGACAAAGAACAATTCAATGGGAATATATAGTACTCCCTTCGATCTCTATTTGTCAGGAAAAAAGATATTACAATTCTTGATCTCTTTTATCACCAAAATAACTACTTTTTCCATATTTTTTTGAATAGAAAAATTATATTTATGTTAATGATATGTGTGAATAAAACAGGTATTCAATCCTCCATGCATAATGAAGTCTCTGAAAACAAAAAGATAGACAAAACCAAAGGAAGCTAATGGAAAAACAAAAACAGGTAAAGTAGAAGTATCCCAAGAGTTATATATAAGGGTCACTCCTAAACATATATATATAGTATGATACACAAAAAACACTATGTTACTATTCCATATATACCTTTCATTTATTTGAGTGGTTAACAATAAAATGAAATAGGATATTTTTTATTAAACATTAAAAATAATTAATTCATTAAATTTGATAAATTTTTTGTATAAAAGTAAACAATTTGGTTAGCTAATTCTCTTTTTTAAAATACACTTAGCTAATTTTCTTAGTCACCATAAAAGTAGTTAATTTTACTCATAATAGAAATAGATAACGTAGAGAATAAGTTATACCAAATGTGTTTTGCGTTTAAAGCAAAGGTTAATAAGTTAAGTTTATACGAGGGCTCATGAAATTCCGACAACAAACAACAAAAGTTTTGTCTCCAGTTATATATCTTTCTGATGACAAGTGGGTTTCAAAGGCTAACAATGAGAGTGTCTTTTTTGTGAAGTCAGTTTGCGCCCATCACATGGCTCCGAACTCACTGCAGGATGAGAGACATGATCTAGAATAGCTAATCTTGGAAAGTCAATGGAAGAGTCCTGCCATCCAAAGGTAATTGTGTTTTCTTGGAAATTTCTTTGGGGACGATCACCCTACTAGACTAAATTTAATAGATTTGTTGAGAGTTTTGAAAAATTGTCTACAGATGTGTTAAGGAATATGTATAATCAAGATTTTTTATGTCTCTTGCACTCTAATTATAATTTTTAGTGAGATTTTTTGCAATATTTTATTTTGAAACGACAAAAGTATTATATATTATATAACTTGTGTGTTCAAGGTACACAAACCTACATACATAGTTACCCTGTCAATACAAAAGACAAATGTCCTTAAAACTATAACTCCATTTGGAGATACGCTGCAAAGGTCCGCACACCACTAATATAAAAGGCTACACACGATTTAGCCTTAGCCATAACTCATTTTCGTGAGGAATGCATAGTCACAAATAAGGTCTCTAATAGTCTAGAGTTTATTAAAAAATATAATCTCATTTCAAGATTCTCAGATAGCCCAAAGAATAGAATGTCAAATCATTAGATTTGGCCCTTCGTAGAGGTAGACAATAAGGTAGAAAGATCGGAGTGGAGCACCAACCCAAGTCCTAACCAACTTAACACCAAGATCAAAATCGAGTTCCAAAGTCACACTTGAGTAACATGTGACACTCCAACTCCTAGAAAAGGATTTCAGTGGATTCGATTATTATTACAAAAAATAAAATCTGATAAAATTTAAACGAGCACCAATATATCCGGTAATCGTGTAGGGGACCCTTTAAGGGTTTATGGCTCTTCATGATCGTATCCTTGCAATATAGTACAATAGAATTATATACTATATTGCGTGCACGCAGGGATGCATGCATGTGTATACAAGCGTCAGATAGCACATTAGATGACAAAGACTGGAAAAAAGGAGGGACACACAGGATGAGGAAGAAGACCCAACTATGAGACCAAAATAATGAAGACCAAGTGAAAGCTATACTTTCCTTTTTTTAATTAAAAAAAATACCACAAATTTTGAATTCAAACAGATAAACGGTGGAATAAATGGTGGGGTCATAATATTCTTAGTAAATTAGCTACGTATTCAATATATACCTAGTCAAAGTTAGGCGGCGCAGGTAATTATGCAAGAAGAAGAAATTAAAAAAGAGCAAAATAATCTATGATATGAACAAGAAACTATATTTGAAGAACAAACCTGGGAAATTTGTTGTGTTTAACAGCTTTTTGTCCATATTTCCTCCATCGATAACCATCATCAAGAATATCAACTTGACTCCTAGTTTGGAAAGCATATTTTGGCTTCCTAACTTTTTTCTCACCTTTCTTTTTACTAACTGCACCTCCTATCTCATCCCTCTCATTGATATTGCTACCACCTTCTATTTTCTTCACATCATGATTACTATCTTCAATATTAATAGGTCTCAAAGTACCAACGAATGCATTGGAGCTTTGACTATTCAAACCATGTTGAGAGGTTCCAATACCACTCGTTGAAATAGGGTAGCTTGAAGAAGATGGACAAGGGAACAACATGGGATAATTTTCCATTATCGTGTTTGTGTGTTTATAACTTCAAAGGAGCGTATAGGGAAAGTGAAGAAATAATTCAATGGTAAAAAGATGAAGACGAGAACTAATATAAATGGTGGGGGCGGCGTTTAATGTTAGCTTGGTCGATATAATGGATACATTCACCGAATGTGAAGAAAGAGAAATAAAGTCTAAAAGGGATATATATACACATGGCTTGGTGTCGTGAACCGCACGAAATTTATCCTACTGTTTGTGTTGTGGAAACTAAACACGGTTTCTTTTAAGTACACTGTAGATTTAGGTTGGAACTATTTATTTTAATTGCACACTTTCTTTTTAATCTCACACCCACTTCATAGAGATATACCGCTTAATAGAGGGGGTGATTAGTCTCGATCACACTCACTCTTGGATAGCTACCTACTCAGTCTAACTTTTTTTAATGAAGGTTGGTTAAGTTGGTAAGGAGTCGGCTCATTCCCCTCAACGTAAGGGTGTATTGAACTGAGAAAGAATGAAAAGAAAAACGTTTTCATTGTATTGAAATTGTACATAGTGCTAAATATATACAGACTCTATCAACTGAAACTGTTACAATAGAATAACAAATTGAAACTAATTATTGACAAGTTACCAACTAACCTAACTAACTAAATTGAAGTTAACAACTATAGTTAACAATAATACAACAAATTAACTGCAGGTAATTAACCAAGCAGTAAAACAGTAGAAATTAAATGAAGTGAGAGAATGGTAGTCTAATACTCCCCCTCAAGTTGGGAGGAAGATGTCTTCAAGGCCCAACTTGGATAATAGACTCTTGAATGTAGATAAAGTGACCGATTTTGTCAAAATGTCAGTCAGTTGGTGAGCAGACTTCACATGAACAAGCTTGAAGATGCCTGAAATGACCTTTTCACGTATGAAGTGACAGTCAATTTCGATATGTTTGGATCTCTCATGGAATGTTGGATTAGAGGCTAAGTGTAGAGCAGATTGGTTGTCTGTAAACACGAAGGCAGATCCAACATGAATCTCAAAATTAGTTAATAAGGAAGTTAACCATGTTAGCTCACTAGCAACACTTACCAGAGCCCTATACTCTACCTCTGTAGAAGACTTTGATACAACTTGTTGTGTCTTCGATTTCCATGAGATTAAGGAGCCTCCAAGGAAAACACAGTAGCCTGTTGTGCTTCTATGAGTGTCAGGACAATTACCCCAGTGAGAATCTGCATATTCTTTGAGAGCCAAGGATGAATTGGCTGAGAAGGTGAGACCAAGACCTGGGTTGCCTTTTAAATACCTCAGCAGATGGTGGACGGCAGATAAATGTGCAGATGTAGGAGCAGACATATATTGACTTAACTTATTCACTGCAAAACATATATCAGGCCTTGAAATAGTTAAATAAAACAATCTACCAATGATTCTTCTGTAGACAGAGGCATCAGGTAGAGGATCTCCAACAGTGCTGCTGAGTTTTAAATTAGGATCCATAGGGAGAACAGCTGGTTTACAAATGAGGAAACCAGTGTTTTCAAGTAAGGAGAGGGTGTATTTTCGTTGAGAAAGGTTGATGCTGTGCTTAGATTTAGCAATTTCCTGTCCAAGAAAGTATCTGAGACTGCCCAAAACAATGAGTTTGAAATATTTCTGGAGTTGAAGTTGAACAGAAATGATTCTTTCTTTGGAGGGACCAGCTATGATGATATCATCGACATAAACTAGCAAGGCTACAAAAGTGTGTTTTCTCCCAATGGTGAATAAGCTATAGTCATGTTTTGATTGAGTAAAACCACAGTTCGTAAGGGCTTGGGTGAATTTTCTGAACCACTGTCTGGAGGCTTGTTTTAGGCCATAGATACATTTCTGAAGTTTGCATACTAAGTTCTCCCCCTTAGGATGATAACCCAAAGGTAAATCCATATACACTTCCTCAAATAAATCCCCATTGAGGAAGGCATTATTGATGTCAAGCTGGATGAGGGACCAAGACTTAATTGCAGCAAGAGATAGAAGGAGTCTTACAGTGGTGAGTTTTGCTATAGGAGAAAATGTGTCTGTAAAATCAATACCAGCTTGTTGTGTGTAGCCTTTTTCTACCAATCGAGCCTTGAGTTTTTCAAGAGAGCCATCAGGCTTGGTTTTGACACGATACACCCACTTGCAGCCAATTGTGTGTTTGTCTTTAGGTAATGGAACTAGAGACCAAGTGTGATATGCCTCCATAGCCTTTAACTCCTCTTGCCAGTCAGGATGCTTGATAGCCTGGTGATAGAATTGAGGTTCATATATACTAGAGATGTGATTGATTTAGGCAAGATAAGAACCAGATAAGTGATCATGAGAAATGTATTTGGAAATAGGGTAATTTGAGATACTGTTACAGTGGTAACTGTCAAGGTAAGAGGGTTTATGAGAAGTTCTAGTGGATCTTCGTGGAATGGGAGGTGTAGGTTGAATGTTTGTATTCGTGGGCTGTGGAGATGTGACAGGAGGGTTCTGATTGATGATTTGCAGGGGGAGTATTTGTTTCTTGTTGAGGCTGAATATCAGGGAGAGGTTTGGGTAAGACAATGTTAGGAAAGGGGTCAATAGAGGGGTCAAATTTTGGCAAATTGTGAAAGGGAAATGTTGTTTCATGAAAGATAACATCTCTTGAAATGATAAAGGTACGAGTTTGGAGGTTATACAATCTATATCCTTTATAACTAGTAGGGTAACCAATGAATACAGTAGGTATAGCTCTTGGTGTGAATTTGGCTCTCTTTGAAGGGAGGGTACTTGCATATGCAAGACAGCCAAAGGTTCTAAGGGAATCAAACTGAGGTTGTTTGTTGAAAAGGAGCTGGTATGATGTGCTGCCTTTGAGTAATTTGCTAGGGGTTCTGTTAATTAGAAAAGCTGCAGTCTTGATACATTCTCCCCAAAAGGATGTAGGGATTCTGGATTGAAAATATAAGGCACGAGCAACATTGAGCAAGTGCTGATGCTTTCTCTCCACGACAGAATTTTGTTGAGGTCTCTCAACACAACTAAATTGATGGAGAGTACCATTTTCTGCAAGAAAATCAGAGAGACACAATTCTTTTGCATTATCAGATCTTAAAGATTTAATCTTACAGCCAAATTGTGTGTGAATAAAAGCAAAAAACTGTTTAATGTAATTAGTGGCATCAGATTTAAACTGCAGCATATAAATCCAAGTAAAACGTGAATAGTCATCAACCAATGTGAGGAAATATCTTTTATTATCATGAGTGGGGATGTGATAAGGGCCCCAAATATCACAATGTACAATGTTAAAAGCAGAATCAGACATGTTATTAAAGGAAGGAAAGGATAATCTTCTCTGTTTTGATAGTGGACATATTTCAAAATGGTGTGGGGAGGGGGAAAGAGGTACAAAGATGCCTAATTCTTTGCTAATGGATGACAAACAAGTGTGAGATGGGTGCCCTAGTCTAGCATGCCATAGTGCAAGGGCATTTTGAGTACTAACAGTATTGCAAGAAACTAAACTCTTAACAGAATTTGTAACTAAGGAAATAGCAGTGGATGGTTTTGAGAAAGGGGAAACTTTGAAGACATAAAGTCCTTTGTGAAATTCACCTCTCCCAATCACCCTCTGTTGATTGAGATCCTGCAAAAAACACCAACGATCTTTAACAAATGCAGATATATTTGAAGTAATGAGTAATGCCCCTACAGAGATAAGATTGACAATGAGTGATGGAATGTATAAAACATTATGCAAAACCAATGTAGGGCTAAGTCTAACAGTACCAGCATAATGCACAGCAATCTTGGAACCATCAGGTAATGTAACAAAACAGTTAGAAATATGAGTGATACAAATGAAGAAATCAAAATAACATGCTATGTGACAAGTAGCACCCGTATCTATTATCCAAAAATAAACAGGTAAAGACACATTAGAATGATCAGTGGTAGAGACAAGGAAAATTAAACCTTGAGGGGCCCCATTAGAGGTGTTGTCAGTGGAAGGAGTGGAAGCAGTGGTCCTATGAGCTGCAAGAAGAGACATGAGCAGTTGGCATTGGTCACTGGTGAAGGTGGATGGAGAAGCAGAGGTGGCCGTGACTTGATTGATTGCAGTGGAAGTAGTAGGACGGTTTCTTTAGGTCCCCGGTGGATAGACATGTAATTTGTAACATTTGTCAATGGTGTGACCCAAAAGTCCACAGTGAGTGCAAGAAGGACGCTCACGTTTGGGAGGAGGTCGCTGTTGAGAGGGGCTAGGAGTGGTGGCTTTCACGGCAAATGCAACCGGTGTCTCGGCGGTGGAAGGAGGAGAGCCAACTTCACGATGTTTTTCATCTTGTAAGACAAGGGAAAACACCTTGGAAATTGGGGGAATAGGATCCATTGTCAAGATTTGACCACGAACTTGAGAGAAGAGTCATTCAAGCCCATGAGGAACAACATGACATATTGACGTTGAGCATGATCAAGAAAGGACTTCACGCCGCCACCGTGACATTCATTTGGAGGGGAAAATTCTTGCAATTCCTCCCAAATGGCTTTCAATTTGGTAAAGTATTCAGCCACAGAAAGATTACCTTAAGAGAGACCCATGAGGCTTTTGTGCAATTCATAGGTGCGAGGACCATTTACTTGTTGAAATCGATTTTGGAGATCGGACCAGATCGCCGTTGCGGAAGCATCGTAAAGGATGCTTGAGACAATATCTTTGGAAACGGCGTTCAACAACCACGAACTTACGGTGTTGTCATTGCGTTTCCACATGGTTTGGGAATGGAGATCGCCATCTTCAGAAAAGGGGAAGGTGCCGTCGATGTAGCCAAATTTGTTCTTACCATTGAGGGAAAGCTTCATAGCACGGGACCGTGAGTTGTAGTTGTCGCCGGTCAATGGTTGAGTGACGAGGACGATGCCGGGATGATCGGAGGAATGCAAATACAGAGGATTTGCGAGATCGATTGGGTTTTCATGTGTTTCAGCCATGGATGCGATGAACAAGAAAAGAAGGTTGAGATAACGATCAGAGTGCGGAAATTTCTGGAAACTGAAGGTGAGGAAACACGATTAAACGATTTTCGAACAGAATTGAAGAATCGAAAGACGAAATCGTGAAGAAATCAAGTGGAATTTGAGGAAAATGCTAAGAGCTTGAATGGAATTCGCATGAAAAACGAATGTAGGTCGCAGAAGAGGATGAAATTCCTACTGATACAATATTGAACTGAGAAAGAATGAAAAGAAAAATGTTTTCATTATATTGAAATTGCACATAGTGCTAAATATATATAGACTCTATCAACTGAAACTGTTACAATAGAATAACAAACTGAAACTAATTATTGACAAGCTACCAACTAACTCAATTGAAGTTAACAATAGTTAACAATAATACAACAAATTAACTGTAGGTAATTAACCAAGCAGTAAAACAGTAGAAATTAAATGAAGTGAGAGAATGGTAGTTTAATAGGGTGTGGGTCTAATTCCCGCTGAAAGTGCTCAAAGAGTCGTGAGGCCTGCCCTAACCGTGGTGAGCCCCCAGAGCCCAACTTATCTAAACGTTTTGTACCAAAAGAAAATAGAAGGGTATATATTACGATTATTGTCGACATTACTTTTATTTTGTGTGGGAATATCCAAGAGTTTTTCCTCCATCTCTTTTATATGTGCAGTTTTGTTTGTGATCTCGTATGTTATTGTTAATTGGTTGATGTTTCGAATTGTTTCTTTAGTTCATACACGTGAGTAGTCCAACTCTTTGCAGACATGGTTTGGTGTTCATTTGGCATATTGTTCTTTGGGTTAATTGGGGGCTGAGAAACAACTGTATTTTTTTGGGGATACCTAACTTTGAGAGATCTTTCGACATGATTTTATCTCTAACTTGGTGATGGTTTCGGGGTAGGGGTAACTCTTTCTCTTGTTAATTTATTTTATGAGAGGTATGTTGATCCTATCTGTTGTATTTCTAGGCAGTAATTGTTTTTAGGGTGGGTTTCTTTATTTGGTGATTATATATCAGGTATATCAGTTGAGTACCCCATTGTGCTCAACTTTATATTTATATTATTTTGTTTTCCTTTCAAAAATACAGATATTCTACTTAATAAGTTAAAATTAAAATTGACGGTTTATATGATGTCATTAATGACAAATTAACCACACCATATAAACTCATTAAATTTCTAGTGGGGGTGGGGAGATGATCCTAAAGACCACAATGATCTCTAAATCTGATTACTTTGAATCGGTTGTGTCTAAAATCCAAAAGAAGAAATTGAGGTCAAAAGAAAGAAATTAGTCGTTGGATACAATACTTGTTCAAAGGCAAATTATGTCTTTGTCTCCTTTTGATCTGGCTTTGTTTTTTAGTCCATTTATTTGTCTTTTTATTTATTTTATTTTTTGTTTGGTCGGCTTGTTCTAGGGGTGTCTTTAGATTAGGGTTCCCTATTACGGCTTTGGCTTTAGTTTATTTATTATCTTGGGTTTTGGTCTTGTCCCCCCTTGGCCTCTCTTTTGTTTTATTCATTTTCTCTCTTTTTCAACATTATCAGTTTCTTGGCTTAAAAAAGTATGTATATATATATGCACAAAATAAAGAAAAAATTACAATTAATATTTAGTTGAGTGGATTCATGGCAGGGGATGGACGGGTATCGCAATCTCCAAACCCGCCCCTGGCCCCACTCAAAGTAGATTTTCCCCGTCAAAATCGGGTTGGATCGAATGGGTACCTGCAAGGTCAAGTTCCATTGTCATCAGACCTACCTGCGAGACACTCTAATAGCCGAGTTAGTGGTTAATTGATGCAATTGTAAAGGGTAGAATTACCTTGTAATTAGGGTATTTATTTCGTTACCATGTTATTTATTGGTGTGCAGTATGCACCGACTTTGCCGGTGACTAATCTACGTTTGGGAACCGAGCTAGCCATATGGACTCGGTTTTGCTGGTCCCGTTGGCGGAGCTAGCCAATTTTTCAGGAGAGGAAAAATATAAGTAGTAATTTTTTATATGCAAAATGAACTTCATTAAAAGAGCACGAGTGTTAGTAAAACTTGATTTCCCTTGTTTTTCACTTTGTTCGACTCCCTCCACCCCACACTAAGTAGGGGCGGATCTACCTATATGTCAGGGTGGTCAACCGACCACCCTGAAAAAATAGTATTAGTACTAATACTCTTATTAAAAAATAATATTAGCACAAATATCCTATTAAAAAAAATATTTTTCACACCCAGAAAATATTTTTTTGCAACGAAACTCCTAGTTTTACACCTACATAATACACCGTATTCACACAATTACTTACACTCTTACACATTTCAATTTTTTCTCTCCGCACGTTTCCTCCTTCTTAAGTAAGTTCTTCTTTCTTCTCTTTTGCACACCCTAACCCAGGGTTCTAGATACGCCACTGACACTAACTATCATATTTTGTAAAAGAAAGAAATTGTCCCAAATACGGATACTCATGGTGAGACGGAAGATCATATATACTATCTCCTGTCTAAAATATAACAAAGAAACCCCTACATCACATAGATTAATCAACCATTCTAATTTATTAAGGCTAATAGTTTTTTACTTCTTTTCAAAAATTTAGTTTTTATTAAATGGCAGTTTATACTCCTAATTATTGACATTAGCTTCAAATATATCATTCAAGTATGGATGAAATTAAAATTGATCATTTAATACATCTTTTAAAAAGTATTTTTTTCTACCATTTTAAATTAACAAAAAAATACCTTTTGTTTCTTATACCTTTTGGACAGGATTGATTTATAATTTTGGGGTGGCAAAAATAAGATAATAGTATACTTTAGCTTTGAATTTATATTGTTTTGGGGTTGCAAGACTGCCCCATCATATAATGAAGAGCCTCCCGATCAGTATGTGTGGATCTCCCATTTTAGGCAAAATTACACCATGGGACCTTTAACTTATTTATTTGTAACAAGTTGGCCCTTTAAGTTTCTTTTGTAACAAATAGGCCCTTTAAGTTACCCGACGTTGACACCGTTGGCCCTTTTAATAAAATGTAATATCGTTCATTACATCAAAATACACCAAAATATGTTTGTTTGCATCAAAATACATAAGCTAGAGTAGTCACAATATATAAAGTAGCATTACATCAAAATATATAAGCTAGAGAAATCATTAAAAGAGCCTATTTGTTACAAAAAAAACTTAAAGGTCCATCTTGTTACAAATAAATAACTTAAAGGTCCTCTAGTGTAATTTTGCCCCCATTTTAATATAGTTTTTGTACACCTGCAAGCTTAAGATTATAGAATGGGATTCAAACTTAGTTACCACTCATACGAATCTTTATTGATCTTTTCAGTTAGGGTACTGATTAGCTTTTATAGTAACGTAGTGTATAATCAGGAAGATATTATTAAGAGAGACAATTTTATTTTATTTTTTAAAAAAAACTTAATATATAAAGGTTGAGATAGTAGTAGCTTTCAATCTAACGAATAATCTCAATATATATTTGATAAAATATTACTCCCTCCGTTCCTAATCTTTGGTACTTTTAGCTTGTTACACACATATTAAGGTACCATTAATTTGTGTTGTTTAAGTATTAAAATGCCCCACTTGTAGTTGTATTGGGATAATTGAAGTTAAAGTAAAATAGTCTTGGGACAATTAATTCATGCGTTGGAACTCTAAAAGGATAAATAAATATAGAGGGTATATTAGGAAAAACTAGGTGAATTGTACATTGGGTTTTTAAAAGTACCATTGTTTTGGAACAAAAATAAAATGCAAAAGTACCAAAGATCAGGAACGGAGGGAGTATTTACTAATATGTGACGAAGTAATTAGTGTTGGACGCAACTTATTATATATATATATATATATATATATATATATATAAATATATACTGTTTCGTTTATGATCTTGGTAATAAGATTATTGCCTGAGTCTAAGTTTGAATATTAGGGCGGCTACATCAATCAATAGGATAAAGACATTAGTGTGTTCTTTTGTGTATTTCAGATAACATAGCAAATCAGCTACATAAATTATGATTTTAAGTTTGAATTTATGTACGTGCAATAGGATGACTGTGCTGTAATTGCATTATAGGGATAATTGTAATTAATTTATAAGATAAATGAAGATTAATCGATTTCAAACTTTTTCAGGTGATGGAAATTAGTGGTCATGGATTCTGAAAAATATGGTTGGTGTACTACTGTTGCCGGATCGTGGTAGTGATGGCGAAGACCAGGAGCAGTCTTAGCTGGACTAGTAAACAAGCATGTGGGTTATGGTCACAGCTCACACGTGTAAGTTAATTTGATCCTAAAAAAATTTCGTGAATTAACTGGAGAGAGAGAGAGAGAGAGTGTGTGTGTTGGTGGGCGCAACATTTTGATAGTGCATGTCTGCGGAACATTGCAGCTTCCAAATAACCAACTGCTGGATGAAACGATAATTGCGCCAACTCTAGTTGATTGCAGAAACATGGCGACAACGTGATATGTAATGGACTTATTCTAGACTCAGCTCAATTGAGTTAGGTGGATGAACATGGGTCTTAGTGGGTACTAAAGGACCACTAGTAATTGTTACTAAATGTGTATAATAGTCATTTTTCCATTAATAAAAAAATTTGGTAACCATACAAACACTAAATTATAGTTACTCACCACACAAACACTAAACTGTGGTGTCATACATATTTGGGCCCACCAGCTACCACGCCGATTGCCCCACGACCCTTGTCTCCATCTGGTTCCGGATGGTATCATTTAGCCTCGCATGGGAGTTTTATGGACCCACCTTCTATGTATCCAGTAGGGCATATGGACAGACCAGCTGGGCATATAAACTCATCATTTGGGCATATGGGCACACCAGCTGAGTTATCTATGCCTACACCAGAGCCGCAAAATGATTTTGATCCCGATATTCAGCCCCAGCAGGATGATGTTGAGACCGATAACGAGGTAGTGGAGGTGGTTGTTATTGATGGCGTTAGACTGAAAGTCATTTATCCTAGGGGTGACATGTAAGTATAATGTTTTTTTTTAAAGTTAATTTATCGAACGACTTATATTTGATTGTTTGATTTATCTTTCATTATGTAGGCTTCTTCCTGCAAAGGTAGCTTCATTAAACATTACCCATGTCATCCGTAAAATGTATTTTCAAAAGTTCCATCCAAAGTGGAGTAAAGTCAGTGAAAATGAGAGGAATGATCTGGTGGACTTCTTTAGGGTAAGTGTCAATTATGTCAGTACTTATATTGTTAGTTTAACTTTAATGTTTAATAACGTTTAATATAATTACTAATATATATTTTCATTTTACTTAAGGTAAAGTGACATGGCGCTCAGAAGATGGTGAAGATGTGTGAAGACTTTTTTAAAAAAGGATGGGCGCTCAAATATCGGATTTGCTTTACAAGTTGCGGGTTAAAACAAGAAACCAGACTACATGAGTGATGAAGTATGGAATTCGTTCAAGGCTCATTGGGCTACAGAAACATTCAAAGCAAATGCTGAAAAAGCCAAAAAGAACAGAAGCTCAGAGAAGGGTGGTTCACTTCACTGCTGCGGGTCCATCAACAGGCTCACCATGCTCTTAGATTGGTAAATTATTTAAGAATCTTTGTGTTTTTTTACATTTGTTAATTTGTTTGCAATTTTTGAAAATGTATTTCATTTTGCAGAGTAAGAAGGCAGGACGCCCTATCACTGCTACTGAGCTGCATAGAGCCACCCATCTGAGGAAAGACACTAGCGAGTATCTTGATGATCGCTCCAGGATGACTCAGGTAAATATACAACTTGATTTGTTTTATATAATGTTGCTTTGTTAAAATGGAGCACTAATTATGCTATGTTCTGTGGTTGTGAAAAACAGGAGCAAATTAATGAGATCATGACTCAGTTGACTCAGGGGTGCTGGGACCCTGCGTCACTTGGTGAACTTTCTTCTGAGATGAGAGATTTGGCAAACAAAAATTGGGAGAAAATAGTTGGTTAGAATGAGGGTCGTCTGTATGGTACAGGATCATTGGCTCCTACTTTGAGCTAGTCTGAGGCCGGGAGCAGCAGAGGACGCAGTCGACCAGCTACTACTAGCTCAGTTGTGGAGACAGAGCAGCTTAGGAAGGAGTTGCAAGATACTAAAGTGGAACTGCAGGATACTAAAGAGGAGGTCAGTAGATGGAGGACAGACTATGCGAAGGTACTCCATAGGCAGGACCTTTTGTTTAAGTATTTTAAGAATATGGTGCCAGATCATGATCTGCAAGATGAGGAGCAGGATGATGAGGAGCAAGCTCAGGAGTTTGGGGAGTCTGATGGCGACAACTTTTAGGATTTGTTTTATCTGCTTGACATTTTAGTATTTTGTTTTTCGGATTTTATGTTATTTTGATTTGGATTTTATGTTGAATCGAATTTTGTGTTGTTTCTGATTTTATGTTATGTTATTTCGGAATTTAATTTAAACTGTTTTAGCTATTTTAAATTTCATTATTTATTAATAAAATAAACAGGAATAAAAGCAGGTTTATCAACAAAATAAAATTAAATCTGTTGGGGATTAGCGAATTAGCGAGGGAATTTGGATGCGTGGTTGTCAGATTTTTGCCATGTGTTTCTGAGGATTTGCGAGGGAATTTGAATCCCTCGCTAATTAGCGAGGAAGGAATTAGTGAGAGAACTAGTCCCTCGCTAATTCTTTCGAAAATGACCATTAGCGAGAGAATTTGGTCAATGTGCGAGGGATCTGTCCCTCGCTAATCCTGAAGTTTTTTGTAGTGCATGTTAGGCTTTAAGAACATTTTTCTTAGTTGAGTAACAATTTTTTTATATACTTCGTTGTTGGCAATTGATCGTGGCAAATAGAGACCATTGTATATAAATACCTAGTTTGTAAATATCCTAGACACACAACAATCAATCTAAATTTTGAAGCATTTTACTTCTCCTTTACACTACGCATTGCCTTATAATAGTCCTAGTTTAGCCAAATCTTTCCGTACAGCTAATTCTAACACTCTTTGTAGTAATAAGGGAACTCATTGTTGAGGAACAGAGTTTCTTCCGCAAGTCACAAGGTTCAAGCTATTTAGCTGATTGTCGACTAAGTTCAAAGTCTGACAACAAATTTAGCACGTTCGGTGGGACCAACATAGGCAAACAACCTATGAGGTTTGATAGAGTTTAATTGCAATATAGATCCTCCTTCAAACCCAAAGTAGGGGAATGGCGGCAAGTACAATGAATAAGCATGTTCATCTGGGGCCCAAAACCTAGAAGTACCCCCCTGTAGTTAACTCAACTGGGCAATCTCAATATGCTCAAGTGGAGCATCCTGTGGTTATGACCATATATCCTTCATAAGGAAAATGATTGACATGGGGATACATGATATCATGTACCAAGTGTCTCAACAATTTCATCTCTAGTTTCTAATTTGTCTCTATCAATTTCATTTTCGTTCTTCATGGTTGCAATTACAGTTCTTCTTATTTCGCTGGAATCATTTGAATTCTGTTTTTGTAAAACACGATTCAATTGTGTACGCTCTTGCTTGTACACAATCTCATTTTGTAACCTTTGATTATTTTGAGTTATTTGGATGCTTAATTTATTTAATTCGAATAGAAATTGATAGAGGATTGACATGAACTCTATTGTGATATTGATTATGCTTTGAACGGCGCTTGTCCGCTTTCGTGACCGATTGAGCACACTGTTTTGGCGCTTGCCCAAAACTGTGTGAATTCGTATAAACTAGTTAACGCTTGTTCTAGTTAGATTATATCAATCTGGAATTGGAAATCCTTAGATGCGTTATTTTTTAGAACCTATGATAAATCCGAGAAGCACGCCCTGAAACCGGTGGATTGATTGTCTCTCGCCAATTGTTGCTCCTATCAAACGAAAACTTTTCCAATCAAAGCCCCCTTTCTTATTTTCAATTATGTGCTTGTTGTTGGTTATCTTAATCTTAGAGGTTCTTGTGAGACAACCAAGGTACTACATTTTAATACTTTCTAATTATTTTGAGCCGCGTATGACTGATGATCACCCCCTTCGAAATGATGTCATTAATGATGCGAAATTGCAATCTTTATTTAGGATTACAGATTTAGGGTTTTAGATATAGGGGAAATTTGGGGAAGAATATTTGATATCTTTTTTTTAGATAAGCTAAAATGGATTAATAAGGGAATACAAGGGGTACTTCAACCCATCAAAGGCAAAAAGCCAATTACATATCAATCGGACAAGTAAGTGGGTGAGCCCAAGTCATAAATCATAAAAGAATAATTACGCCCTATGAAATAGACTTTAGCAAGGTTAGCAACAGCATATGAATCAAAAACATGACCTCTAAAAAGAATATAGTTCTGAAAATGGTCAACGCCTACCGGCGTGCCAGTCACCAAAATACCAATATCCACTCTGAAAATGAAATATATTTAATTTTGAACACTAAATCCATGTCAAAATTTTAATGAAAAAAATTTAGGTGTGGTTCCATAGGTGAGGTTCGCGCTATTTTCCAATAATAGAATGACACGTGGGTTTGTTATTAACACAATGACATGTCATGGTGCGATTGAAAAGGAGCATCAACCACACTTATGGAACTACACCTAAATTTGGTCCTAATTTAATTTACAGGTGTATAGACCGGCAAGTGAGTCCATATCGTCACTTAACTTCCAAATCATCATCTGTTAATTAATGGACGGGATATCCAATAAAGGATTTATGTGTCATAAATTTTAAATATAGAGGACCTATCTGGAAAAAAACTTAAAGGATCCATATAAACTTTCAAAATAATTTAAAAACAAAAAATGAATTTTAATCTAAATAATTTCATATAGTTTAAGGATTACTAAGAAAAAAGTAATAATAGTTTAAAGAGAAAATTATACATTTAGTTTATAAATTATTAGAAGATCTATCCTGGTAAACATCTTATAGAAGGAACAAAATCTCGATGATTTGACGAGTTTTCATACTTTTTTATAATTTTTTTAATCGACCAAGATTAGTAAACAAGTTTGGTGTGACCCTATATTAATGTGGATCATGCAGTACGTGGGGATGATAAAGACAAGAGAAGCATGTGGGTTTGAAGTTTTGAAAACCATAGGAGGAATGCACCTAATTAAAATAATTACAATAATACTTTGGTCCGCGCAGCCTCTTTTTCCCTTCATAATATCTTTGAAAAGTAGGCTTCAAACTGGAGATTATTCAAACTCATTTTGAAACGTCAATTACATAGACACATGCCACATTACTTTATTGTTTTTGAAGGTGGTAAAGGACCTACTTAACCTCTATGATTCCCAATTCCCCATCAAACTTATTTTTTCAAACTTCTAAGAATTATCAAGTATCCCCGAAATTGTCACTAATCTTACGTAAGAGCAGAGAAAATTCCAAATGCCATATTATAATCAATTATTTTTCTTTTGTAATTAATTTACCTACTGTATGCCACCTAGCTAGGGTGGAGTTCGTGGGATAAACTTGCAAGTTATATCAATTACAATTACAATTATTTCCTTTTTTATGATAATGGGCTGAAACAATTTTTTCCATTTTGTTGAACAAAAATATTGTTTTCTATATGTTGCTTTAATTCCGCTGAGTAGGACGTAGTAGGTAGCCCTAACCAGTTTTTCCAGTCTGAAGGTATAATTAATTCTTTTGACTATGTGCTTATAAAAAAAAGTTCTTTTTTTATCAAAAAAAAAAGTCTTTTGACTATATGTCATGTGATCTACTATCTAGGCTTCAAAGGCATTTAAAAAAAAAAAAAGGTTTTCAAAGTCGTGTTGAACTTGCAAAAGCCAGAAACAATATATGTCATCATTTTTTTTAGACATGCATGGTACAGATAATAAATCTTTTCATTATGAGAAATCCCAACGGCAATCTCTTTTACACACACTTTTTAACAATCACTCTAGGATTGGTATATGAGTCCAACTAAGTGTATGTTTTGTTCTACAATGGCGAAAATTAATTTGACAGAATTAGTTTTACAGAATTAATTTTAGTTAAAGTGATTTTAGTTTTTTGAATATATTAACCAAAAAATTGATGTTTACCAATTTTTGTTGTTTGGGAAGATTGAATCAAAATTGCGTTAAAGTGTCAAATTACCGAAATAAGGTGTGAACACCCCATTTAAACCGGTATTTTCTCATTATTTTCAAGAAAAAACCCAAAAATATTGTTTTTGTGCATTTTTATCATTTATACGTGTTATTTTGTGTTATTCAAAGAACCCGCATGCAGTTTCAGCCTATGATGGCGTTGGGGAACCCCCACGACTACGTAACTGCATTCCAGACTGAAATGTTCATCATTAGCGGCAATGACGCTGTCAGTTGTAAGATGTTTGTGGGGACACTGAAAGATGTGGCAATACACTAACTTATCGGTCTGCCTCCAAGATCCATCGCCAATTTCGAAGACTTGGCCAACCGATTCACCGCCCATTTCTTCGCTAACTGAGAAAAGCAGGTCACTCTATTCAATCTGTTTGACCTCCACCAAGGACGAAGTGAGTCGCTCAAGAGCGTACTAGCACGCTTCAACAAAATGACGATACAAGTCAGTGACTCCGACGAAAAGTTCTTCGTCTTAGTCTTCCTCAAGGGTGGGCGTACAGAAACCTTCAGTGAGGCCCTCTTCATCAACAAACCTGCAACTATGGACGACATTCGAGTCCGAGCCAACAAACATATCGACGTCGAGGAGATAACGGAAACGAAACAGACGAGGGACGCCAGAAAAAATCAAAGGGGAAATGATAAAATAGAATGCAGCAACTCACGTACGAGTGGGTTTCGTGACAGCGAACGCATACACCCATACCACTCGACTGGCATGCCAGTCACCCTTCTGAACGCCAGCTTGTCCAAAATATACAAGGAAATTAAGGCACTCAACCTTGCCAGTTCCATTATCGGTAGGTCACCACGCGAATGACTGGTTCAATCTAATAAAGCAAGTGGAAGACTTAATCTAGCAGAGAAATCTGAAGAGGTACGTGCTAGGGAACGCAGCTACAAGCCGACCCTGATCACGCGCAGAACCATAACTTGAAAGATATAAAACTTAGAGCCAACACAAAGACGGTGATCTACCCCATAAGCGTCTGATCAAGGGAAGCATAAACACCATCGCGGGAGGAAACTCGAGACCCCGAAAGCTGAACAGAGCAGCGAGAAGGCATCAGTCGATGTGTGCAGATGGCTCGACTTGCGAATACCTGCTCACTTAGTGCACCCATTCTTTGATACCCTCATTGACTTCTCGAGGGAGCGAGTAGAAGTGTGAGAATGGCTCGACTTGTGTACAACCTTCGACGCCACAAAAATGGCCAAAACCGCACTCTTTTGATACATGGTGGCAAATACAGCGTCCCCATACAACGTCATTATGGGTAGGCCAACACTAAACGCAATAGAGGTCGTGGTATCTGTTAACACCCGAAAATAAGAAAATTGTAGGCTGAGGGCTAAGAGAAGAAAAGGGAATTATGGTGTGAAGGCAAGCCACTCGACAAGGGCAGAAAAGGTATTTGCCAAAAAGAGTGAAACCAAAAGGAGGTCCTCGGGGCACACTAAATAAGAAAAACCCCCCGAGGGAGGGCTACATACGAGGGCCACGCCCGAGGGCCAGTGAGCCAAGCCGAGGGAAAGTAAATTCCCCAGCCTATAGAGTGCCAAGGCCAAGGTGGCTCAAATGCCGGAATCATTACCTAAAAATGGGCCAGGGAAGCCGAGCCACCATACGGCCGAGGCAAGGCGAGCGTTGCTTGGAAGGCAAGATACGGCACGAAGACAGAATGTGGGAATGGTTGAAGTTCAAATAGAAGAGCGAGGCCAGAAAACACAGAACAACAAGCACTTACCCCACTAACCGTTCCAGTGGATCGTGGGCAGTTATTCCGCTTTGTTGAGGGCCTATGAAGCAATGAGAGCCGTTGATCTTAGATCAATCCAACGACAGGCAAATGTTGGCTAGCATAGTGGCCGACGAGGGCCTGTGTATATATATATAGAAATAGAGTGAAATGTAAAGACAGACATCAATCAATCAAACTCTACGTTTATTTCAATTTATTTTCCTTTATTGCATTTACTTTACTTTACTTTATGCATTAGCCGTAGTATAATCCAACACTCGCGTCCCATCTCACCTTGCTTGACCCTTTCTAGAGGAATCAGGAAACCCACAGTTGAGGAGCAGAGTTCCCTCCTCAACGCAATTGCTTGGAGAAGAGAGGAATCAAAGACTGTCCAAACCTCTGGCCGACACCACGGCTAGGACCTAAGATTTGACGACACCGAAACAATTGGCACGCTTGGTGGGACAGGAAAAGGTGAGCAAACACCTCCGTTTGATTCGCCTGGACTGGATTATAGTTGGCGTATGTACTTACGCTCCGACAGAAACCTAAGTATGGAGACAACATCGGCATCAAAAAAGGTAGTTGCTCCGAAAACGAAGAACATTGAGCCAGCAAGTGTTTCGGAGACAACTCCTTTTGCGGTTAATGCTGAGTCTAGCGACAGATCCCTGCAACACTATGAGGAACCTGTGCTCATCACCACATCGTTTATTCGACAACAAATAGACATGGGGATACATGACATCATGTATCAATTGACCCACCAATTCGCTGACATAGTTAAACCTATGGTGCACAATGAAGTGAACAGGCCAAGGAGGTGGAGCAAAGGCGTGCTGCACAAGCCAGTAGCACCATGAACTACGTTGTCTCCGGCCAATCACAGGGAGGACAACCTTCTTCTCTGGGAGAACCGCATCAGGCCCCGCCATACACCATTCCTGTTGGACCTCAGTAGGCATCCTCTTATAACCCTATGGGAGGTATGCATCAGTGTCCATCGAGTGGGAGCATGACTGGGACTCAACAGGCGTACTCTCATCAGGTACTTTTGCCAACACTGGGGGGCAGTTTTTTGTGAAGGTCACTAATACGTCTTCTCTTCAGCGGGGACAAGTGCAGTTGGCCAGAAGGCCTCCCGAGGCAGCAGGCTCGGTGGGTCTGCCCCAAGGATCATCCTATGGATGTTTTACTCTATCGCGGCTAACTACCCGGCTTACGCCGGGGGCAAGCCTTTGCCCCGGAATCAGGGAATGGCAGGAACGGTGGGTATTACCCGAGTCAGCAGCCATGGGTCCAGAACCCACCTGGCTCGAGAAACCTACCTCCTAATCAGCTGTACTCCGGTGCACTCAATACCTACCCAGCGGTTCCTATATACAGACACAGATGAATGTCGCCCCGACTGAGCAGCCATGGAATCAAATTCCACCTCTCCGAGGTGCGCAGACATCTGTACCAGGAACTGACCTTGTTAACCTAACCCAAGTAGTGCCTGGGCAGCCATGGACAGATGCTCCACCTCAGGTACCACCGCAGCCAGGGGCGCAGGTAGGGGTGCACAAATTAACCGGTTTAGCAGTTAAACCACATCCATATCCATATCCGGTTAAATAAATCTGGATATTTGTGTTATTTTTATAACCGGTTATTTCAATTTGTCCAATAATTTAATGGACGTCCAATGGATATCCAATTAGTTTTTGCTTAAAAATTTAACCAAACCCACCAAAATAATTTTAAAAAAAGTTAATTTTTTTTTACAATAAAAAAAGTTACAATTTTAAAAATATCTTTAAGTATATATATATATATATATAATACAAATTATCACAAAAATATATATAATACAAATATATATATATATATAATTATTATATTAATATATAAATATATATAAAAATATTATATTAATATATGGTGGTTTACGGTGGTGCCCGGCGGCGGCTCCGGCGACAAACCGTGGCGGCTCTCCAGCGGCCTGTCGTGGTTATATATTATAATATATATATATATATATATATATATATATATATTATATGATAGATAGATATTATATTGTATATATATTAATTTCTGGTTTTTTTTTTTAAAAAATTGTCGAAATTTTTTTAGGACTTCAAAATCTGGAATTTTTTTTATTGGAAAATATATTTTAAAATACTTTAAAGAATTATTAAAAAAAATACTTTAAAGAATTATTAAAAAAAATTAAGTACTTGCTGGTTATGGATATAACCGGTTGTAAAAAATTGGTTATGGATATAACCAATATCAACCTGTTACATAACCGGTTTTGTAAATTAATAACCGGTTAAGCTACTTTGGTTATAAAACCGGTTATATCAAATGGAGATTTGACGGATATGGATAGGTTATGGATATGGTTTAACCATGAGCACCCCCAGGCACAGGGTCCCCTAGATACACTATGGCGATCAACGCCTCCACCTAGACAATCGGGGTCCCAACTCCTGGACCCTAATCTTATTGCTGACACCATCAAAAAGTTCTTTGGTGTTCAGTTGAAACCGCTCAACCGTGCAGTGTACAGGAAGCCTTACCCCGAGTTGGTGGACTGTTTGGTGTCTCTACCCAAAGGATTCAAAATCCCTGATTTAGCCACGTTTTCTGGGGACGATGGCAAGTCTACTATGGAGCACATCGGCCGATTCACGGCCCAATGTGGGAAAGGAAACCTGAACGAGTATCACGAGTTGCAGTTGTTCCCTTTGTCTTTGACAAAGACTTCCCTCTTGTGGTATTCCTCTCTCACACCTGAATCTTAACAGACATGGAAAGGTGCTTCCATGATAGATTCTACTGGCTGCGGCTTGAAGTTACCGCAGCCGATCTCATGAACTTACGGCAGAAAGTGGATGAGGCAGTGACCGACTTCATTGAGAGATTCAGAAAGATGATCGGAATCCCAACTTACTTCCATGGCCATCTTTGGAATGCACCCTCAATTGAAGGAAAAGCTTGCAGTGACCTCAGTGGCTTGGCTTCCAGGGTAGTTCAAGTGGAACAGTACGTCCAAGAGAGAGAGAGAGGAAGAGAGCCATTAGGGGCCAAGGGCCACAGCCAGTATCAGTGGTGGATGCAACCGAGGATTCAAACTACGATGAGTCAGCCGATTACACGACAGACATCTTTGTGGCCGAGATAGTTAAGGGGAAGGCCTACCTCTGTCTAGCTCTCAAGCTTGCCAAGGGTAAGGATAAGGACGAAGAAAGATTTGAATATTCCTTTGAGATCTCTAAGGCTGACCAAATCTTTGACTACCTCCTCAAGGACAAGCAGCTCAAACTCCTTGATAGCCATAAGATTCCCTCTCCCGAGGAAATAAAGGGGAAGAAATACTGCAAGTGGCATAATTCCTTCAATCACGCCACTTCGAATTGTATTATCTTCTGCCGGGCCATTCAGAAGGCCATTAGAAAGGGGAGATTCAAAATGGCCGACAAAGGGGCATCAGAGATGATTGTCGACACTGACCCTTTCCCCAGCATGAATGTCAATATGGTTTCCTTCTCGGGGAGTGACCGCGATAAAGGGACCTGGGGGAAAGACTCCAACCGGTCCCACATGGGGGGTATGGTAGGCCCGTCGATGACTCCATCAGGCAAGCCACCCTGCCAACTCCAGACGGGGGAACTCGCTCCAAAGAAGAAACAAGGGTGGCAAAAGTCACTAAAGCTCAACTTCGGTAGACATTACGGTCCTTAATGATCGAGAGCTAAGAGCCACCGGGACAGTCAAACCTCCGGCGGGCTTATCGCAAGACCAATGGATGACTCAAGTGGTCGTTGAGATGCCAGCCCCCAAAGTGGCCTCCAAATCTCGCTCGCAGAAGAGGAGGTTACATAGGGCTAGAGTTTTCAACAGGATGAAGGAAAATCTCCAAATGCTCACCTCCGCTAGAGATGGGAATACCCAGACCATCCCTGCAGCATCCGTTGCTACTGCGTTGGAACATGCCTTCCCAAAGCCAGCCGAGGACACAACTCCAGAGCATCTTCCCGAACCAACTGTCCCCGAGCCACCTATTGATCACGAAGGAGGAGACCAAGCAATGGTTGGCATGGTGGATGCACCCCATAGTCCACTCACATGGGCGGTGATAGAATGCCTTTACGGGCCTCATAGTCCCGCGCGATTCCAACGAGTGAGTGAGCTTCAGGGTAGGGTGCAACGACAGAGCAAGAGTTGTAAGAAGAGGAACACTCTTTCTGCCCCCGAGATTTTGATGGGAATTCCATGACTGAGTCAATACTAGACGACTTGAAGGACGAGGCCGATGGGGAATTCTACGCAGACATAGAAATAGTAGGCTTCCTTCCACCAGAGTTTTGGGGAACTAGGGATCAGCCAAGGGCCTTCGAAGGAGTTGTCTTCGATGAGGAGGCCGAATTGGCCGCCTTGACGGAAGCCGAGGGACCAATCACAGAAGGCCTTCTATTTGAGAAGCCAACTGGAGACATGACCAAACACCTGAAGCCATTGTACGTCAAAGCCCACCTCAATGGGAAATTGTTCAATAGGGTCTTCGTGGATGGTGGTGCTGTACTGAACATCATGCCACTATCGACTATGAAGAGGTTAGGGAAGAACGCCGAAGACCTCATCCCTTTTACCATGACCATGACCAGTTTCATGGGCCACCCCTCTCATGCATTAGGAGTGTTGGTGGCCGACGTAACGGTTGGGTCAAAGGTAACCTGATCGGTATTCTTCGTCATCGAAGGAAAACCCTCATACACGGTGATCCTGGGGAGAGATTGGATCCACACAAGTAAAGGTGTTCCCTCCACTCTGCACCAGAAACTCGTGATATGGGTGGAAGACAAAGTGGAGATAGTGGAGGCCGATCCTAATCCTTTCCCAGCGGATATAAAGATGTTCGAGGCTTCGTTCTACTTCCCCTACCTGCGTCCCGTTTCCATCCCAGAGGACTACGAAGAAGGCAGTATTGAGTCATGCGACAGGACCAAGAAGGGATTTGAATTCAAAAAGTTGGCCGACCCACGGCCTAGCAATGAGAATAATGGTTAGTCTTCCTTCAGAGGTACAGAGCCTGTTAGACCGATTGCACCTATTTCAAATAGAGTCCAGCATTGAAGAGGCCATGTTTGGTGTTGTGTATGGAGAGGATGAAAGCTCAGAAACTCCTCTGTTGGAGGTTTCGAATGACCTTGGCGGCAAGATGTCGACTGAGCCGCCCTACATAGAGCCCATCCAGAGGAAGATACCCACCTTTGAAGCTCAAGACCCCCTGGTCGAGGTAAATTTTGGAACCGAGAGTGAACCAAGGATGACTAAAGTTAGCGGTAACTCCAACCACAGCAACGTGATCAGATGGTAGCCTTGATACGGGACTACCGTGACTGCTTTGCATGGGACTACCATGAGATTCCAGGCCTTGATAGAGCCTTGGTGGAGCATAGGTTACGCATCAAGGAAGGTTGCAAGCCCCACAGGCAGTCACCGAGGAGGTTCTACGCACAACTAATGTCGCAGATCAAAGCTGAAATGGAAAGACTCTTGAAGGCAGTGTTCATCAGAACTGCCAAGTACGTAGAATGGCTGTCTAATATAGTCTCCGTGATCAAAATAGAATGGATAGGTCAGAGTCTGTATTGATTATAGAAACTTGAACTTGGCCACTCCGAAAGATGAGTACGGTATGCCTGTGGCCGACATGCTTGTCGATGCCGTGGCAAACAATGTCATCTTGACTTTTATGGACGACTATTCTGGTTAAAACTAGATTTATGTGGCCGAGGCTGACACCCATAAGACTGCCTTTAGGTGCCCAGGCGCCCTAGGTATCTATGAGAGGCTCGTGATGCCTTTTGGCCTCAAGAATGCTGGGGCGACGTACCAAAGGGAAATGAATGCCATCTTCCACGACCTTATTGGTAAAAACATGGAGGTGTACATTGACGATGTGGTGGTCAAATCCAAGAGCTTCGAAGCCCACCTGATGGATTTCGGACAAGCTCTGAAACAGATGAGACTCCACAATCTTAAGATGAATCCTACTAAATGCGCCTTTGGCGTGTCTATAGGTAACTTCTTGGGGTTTCTGGTGCATAACCAGGGCATTGAAGTGGACAAAAACAAAGCTTGAGCTATCCTAGAGGCGAAACCTCCTAGAACAAAGAAAGAACTGCAGAGTTTGCTGGGCAAGATCAACTTCCTAAGGAGATTCATCGCCAACTCGGCAGGGAAGCATAAAGCCTTCTCGCCGTTGCCACGAATGAAGAATGAAGAGGAAATGATTTGGGGGGCCAAACAACAAGAAGCCTTCGACCAAGTCAAGGCTGCCTTGACCTGTCGTTGTGCCTCCGCAGCCTGGGAGACCTCTGAAGTTATACATTGTGGCCGAAGACTAACCCATCGGCTTCTTGTTGGCTCAAGATGATGATAATGGCGCCGAGCGTGCTATATATTATCTCAGTAGGATCCTCAATGATGCCGAGAGTAGATACTCTCCTATCGAGAAACTTTGTTTGTCCTTGTTTAATGCTTGTACAAAACTTGAATACTATTTGTTACCTAAGGAAGTTTTGGTTGTATGCAAGGTTGACATTATTCGATATCTTCTTAATAGGCACGTCTTACAAGGAAGATTCATTAAGTGGGCCATTAAGTTGCTTTAACTTATGTAACTTATGTACCTTTGGCAGACTTCTTGGCTCAGCGCCCATGTGTAGAAGTGTATGATGCTTCGGCCGAAGCTGTTAATTACTTGGGCCTTATGCCCTGGGTCCTCATGTTCGATGGGTCTAGCACCCAAACGAGGGCAGGGGTAGGGATAGTAATCACCAGCCCTTGTGACTAGACATGGAGGTTCATGTGCCGGATAGGGGACCAAGCCTCCAATAATCAGGCCGAGTATGAGGCTTTGATAATGGGACTCGATATCTTGGCAGGCATGAAAGCTCACTACGTGGAGATAAGGGGTGACTCACAACTGGTGATCAAAAAAATCACCGGGGAATACCAGTGTTACAATGCTAAGATCAAAGAGCTAAGGGCCTCAGTGCATGATTTGCTGAAAGTTGTTTGCCGATGTCGTCATCCTATATGTCCCCAGGAGTGAGAATCAGGAAGCGAATGACTTGGCCCAACAAGCCTCGGGATACAACAGAGCACCAGGGCCCCCGCCGATGCCTGGATTGGGGTGTTGACGAGGTACCTCCGTAACCCAATGACTGATATTGACTTCAAGGTCAAACAAAGGGCATTGAAGTATATCTTGGTAGGGGACGACCTATACAAAAGGAGTGCCAATGGGGTACTGTTAAAGTGCCTCAAGATGAAGGACGCTTATATGGTAATGGCACAGATCCACGCAGGAATCTTTTTTGCCCACAGGTCTGGCCCCATCATGAAATGGCTCATCTACAGGCACAGATATTATTGGCCAACGCTCACGGCCGATTGCTGCTAGTTTGTCAAGGGATACGAGGCTTGTCAGCTGCATGGACCAATCCAAAGGGTGCCGGCAGATGAGCTACACCCCATTGTCAAACCTTGGCCGTTTAGAGGATGGGCCGTGGATTTAATTGGCAACTATATACCCGCCAAGTTCAAAAGGGCACAACTTTATTATTGTCGCCACCGATTACTTCACTAAGTGGGTGGAATCTATGCCATTAGGAACTGTTGATCAGGCCACGGTGATCAGATTCATCGAGAACCAAATCATTTTCAGGTTTGGAATCCCTGAGACCATCACGGCCGATCAAGGTACAATGTTCACTGGTGAACGGATGGTAGCTTTTCCCAGGAATACGGTATTAAGATGAGACATTTGTCTCCTTATTATGCCCAAGCCAACAGACAAGTGGAGGCCACCAACAAGATCATTATCGAACTCATCAAAAAGAACGTAGAAGACAAGCCTCGACGGTGCACGAGACCCTTAATGAGGTCCTGTGGGCGATGAGAAATTCCAATTCTACGGCCACGGGGGCTACTCCCTATCGTTTGGTCTACGGGCAGGATGTTGTGCTACCTTGGAAGATCAGTGTAGCCTCGTTGAGAGTGGCACGACAACACTCCCTTAGTATGGATGAGTTACAGCAGGCCATGTTGATGAAGCTGGACTCGGTGGATGATGACACGCTGGCGGCCCTCAGCATAACAGAGATGAACAAAGCTAAAATAGCCCGAGCCTATAACAAACATGTTAAACCAAAGAAGTTTGTTGAAGGGGATCTCGTATGGAAGGCCATTTTGCCACTAGGGAGGAAAGACCCCCAATTGGGCAAGTGGTCCCCGAATTGGGACGTACCCTACATCGTCAGCGAAGCATACCACGTCGTAGCATATCGTCTAATCACTCTAGATGGAGAAGAATTTGAAACAAAAATTAATGGCAAGTACCTCAAAGCGTATTATCCTACTCTATGGGAAAGTGTGCAAGGACTTGATAGATGGATTTAAAGAAACAACAGAAAATATTGTCAGAGTGGCTCGCCACACACCGGCGACCTGCTGATAATGAAAGATACACAAGAAATAAAATGATAGATCTTCCCCCTCTAAGTCGGGTTGTCAGCGTCACCCACAACCTCCGTAGGTTCAGGATTGGCAACACTAGGGACAGCAGCAGGGGCACCCGCCAGGCGAAGGCGAAAGTTCTTCCATATAGTGGTGACCAACTGCATTCCATTTTGGCCGCGATCTCTGTCAAAGATGACAATGTCCCGCTGAGGATGGGATTCCTGAATGTGTCGGCCCCAGGGTTTGCTTCAGTGAAAGACACGGGACTGCTCCACCGAGATCTGCTCGAGTTGTTCGGCAGTCACCCAATGGCGGGTACGCAGAAACTCGAGATCATGCTGAAGTTGCGTCAGTAAAGCCCCAATCTCCCCAATGTGGCAGCTGCCGGTCTCCTCCTCAATCAATGCTAACCGATGCACTATCACTTTCTCTTCGTAACCGGAAAGGAGCGTGTTGTGCTCGGCCTGCATGGTGTTTAGGCGATCCAATGCTTCCTGAGTAGTAACTTGGATGGCACTGGCAGCCAAATAGGCCAGAGAAATTGCTTGGAGACGATAGGCTATGTCCTTAAGGGCTCTCCGTTGTCGCTCCGGTAGACCTTCTTGGGAGGTCAGCCTGAAGATCAGAGATCGGAGATCCATAAGTTGGGAAGTGTCGGTAGGGATGCCGCCACGAAGAGCCGCCTCTAACCTCTGTGACTCCTCGGAAGTAAGAGGGTGAACCCGCAGTTGGCGTCGAGCAGCGAAGTGCTGAGCCACCTTAGCATCCACCATTGGTTGAGGACCTGTTTGGAGGTTGGAAGGAAGGACTGGAGACGTATTTGGGAGAGTGGGATCCACGACCAAGGGAGCGGCCACCTGCAGCGATATAGGGAAGCAACGTTAACACAAACCCTAACAGCCAGTAAAATGCAAGGGGGAGACCGTGAAGATACCTTAGGATTCTTGGAAGAGCGAAGAGTGGCGACTGCCACTACAACACCTCTTTTCGGCGTCGATTCAGAAGAGGCCTTCATCGTCTGACGCATGGGAGGCCGCCGAAATGTTATGGGGCCGTCGTCGTCGCCTTCGATGATAGGCGCTACATAGGCACGTGAGATAATGAGAGGAGAAAAGAGCAAACGGAAAAACAGATGAGACAGAGGGGAAAAGAGACGTACCTGGATTTGGCTGAGATCTCGTGGGAGGTTGCCTGACCACCTGCGTTGGCAGAGTCACTTCGCGAACGGTAGAAAGAAGAGCGGTATTGGAATTGGCACCACTGGCTGATACTTGCAAAGCCGAAGTCCTGTGGGGTCGGCTCAAGTATTGGGATAATAGCTTGTCAGACGTTTGAGGAAAGACTAAACTTTTGACTCCGTGCCACCAGTTGGTATAGGCGCTGGTCACACCTGGGCGCATAGCGTAGTGCGCCCATACAAGCTCGGCCATCTGCTGCAGATTGGTGGCAAGCATCTCGAACACCTGAACATCGGTCAGCCCTTCACGGCGCTGAGGGTCCCTCGAAGACGAATACGACAAGGGAATGTGCTGCACGAAGCCAAACTGCCTGCTGACAAAATTGGGGAAGTAATACTCCGAGGAGGCAGTGCTGTGCTGGGGGCTCACATACCCAATTGGTAGGTCCTGGGCTACCAATGCGGACTTCTAGCTATCTCTGGCGTAGTTGCGAAGAGCAGCAGAGTAGGTAGCTTGGGGCTTCGAGGGGACAAATATCCACAGAGGACCAAACCCTTTGTCCAACACAGGGCACCAGATCGTGATCGGAGCATCCACCCGTAGAAGCTCCTTCACGAAACGAGCAGGAGTTAGGCGGTGACAGGGAGAACCTGACAACTCTATTTTATATAGAGTTATTTATACACCTAAACCTAAATAAATTGTTGAAATCAAGTATAAATTAAGTAAATATCATAGAAGAAATTAGATAAACAACATTAAAGGATAAAGCAAGTGTCATTCACAATATTAAGCTTGATGTCTAGATATTGGTATGTTTGATATGTTTGTGAGTATTTTCAGATAAAACATCTACATTGGAAGAACACAATACAGAAAGTAAAAGATTTCATCCAAATCATCCAGTGCACCTGCACTCGATGCAGCTGCACTGCATGCAGCTGCACCATTCTGCGAATGGTAGAAAAAGGCCAACACCGGAAGCACCTCAAACCAAAAGAAGACAAAGGCACCTCCAAATGACATTATAGCTGATCCACAATCACATGGGGCACATGGAAACTTTATAAAGAAGGCGCCCACAGTGGATGACCACTTGAAGAAATCATTTCATGAACCATATGGCAAGCTCTAATTGGACCACTCTTGATATTTGAGTGTGAAACTCAAATTGCTTTTTCAAAGGCTGAAAAGTAACCATGGTTGAGTTCTCAAGTTTACTTAGCCCTCAAGGAATTCACTTTTTGGAGGCTATATAAGGATCCCCACTTCTCACTTTGAAGAGCATCTCATATATCTCATATATCTCATAATCTCTTTTTCACATTTTCACTTCTTTAAATTTCTTGTAATTTTCACTTTCAAATTCTTAGTTTTAATTTCTTAGATAGTAGCATGGAGAAAAGGAAGGAATTGACGACTTCTCCCTTCTCCCCTTCATAGATATAGTAAGGAGATCAGTGCACCTGCATTGCCTGATGCAAGAAAGCTTCAATATTGTAAACTTTATTTTGTTGTTCTTTCTTGATAATTTCCATCACCTCAATATGTTTCATGCAATCTCTTTCCATCTTGCAATGCCTAATATGAGCTAATTTCATTTAGTTGAGATGTGCTAGTCTTATAATAATCTTTTAAGGAAGTTTAAGTGTCATTTGTGTGTTGTAAGCATTTTGATTCTTGTGTTATACTACATCCATCCTAATTTAAGGTTGATCACTTAAATATAAGTAGAGTTATATTCACAGACATGGTTTATAACTAGAAATCAAGAATCAATAGGGGTAAGTGTTTAATAAAGCCTTTATTAACTAGATTAATAAAAGAAGCTTGTTAATTCCATGTTAAGTCCTAGACATAGGATAACATAGCCCTTAGGAGTAAATCAGCAAGTACTTCAAGGTCAAGAGTGAATTTATTTAGCACACCTAGACATAGGAAGCTTGTAAAACAACTTTTGAAATAGTAGCTGAAAAGCACACAACTGATGCAGCTGCATCCAGTGCACCTGCACCACGCGAATGCACTTAACACTTAAAAGAGAGTTATTTGATGAAAGCATCTCAACTATATTTCTCCACTGATATCCTCTCTATTGTTTATTGTCATTTTAAACTTCATTTCAACTTCAACCAAAACCAAACTTTGTGAGTAGATAGTTGCATTAATTTACATG
This sequence comes from Astragalus glycyphyllos, assembly GCA_963573325.1. Classification (NCBI taxonomy): domain Eukaryota; kingdom Viridiplantae; phylum Streptophyta; class Magnoliopsida; order Fabales; family Fabaceae; genus Astragalus; species Astragalus glycyphyllos. Next base: position 50,494,972 of record OY754312.1, on the reverse strand, counting down.
TCTTCACAACAATACATTAAGAATTATACAATCTCTGTGGGAATGATACTTTACTTCTACTTTATTACTTGTTTGTGACTGTGTACACTTGCACATCTTTTTCACACACCAGAACCCTAGAGCTCAGGGCCCAAGCACACCTTGGAGACGACTCCGGGAACCTCCAATCTAGCGGTAAAAAGGGTGGGGAAGTAGAGGATGGCCCACAATTGCAAAAACCACATGGGACCTTGAACCTGGGTGACTTCGTCGTACTCCCGGATTTGGTCAAGGACGTTCTGGATACCACGGTAAAGCTCGCCGAGGACGAAAGGGGCCTAACTGTAGTGCGTATCACTAGCCATCATGGCTGCGAATGACTGTAAGTCCTGCGTAATACCCGCAAGGCCAGTGCCATAGAAAAACTTGCAAAAGAAATATAGGAGAAAGGCAAGGTGTTCGTCATCGGAAACCTCCAGAGCCTCCCTAATATGGTCTTCAACGAATCAAGGAAAGGAATTCCCAGCCGAGATCCTCATACGGCCCGCCTCTTTTGGCAGCTTGGAAGGATGGACTATCCTACCCGACACAGGCAGGTCGGTGATGGAAGAAACGTCAAGTACAGTAGGCGTCAGAATGCCCCACGGAAAGACAAAGGCATTAAGGTTGGATGACCAAAAACCCAGAAGGGGCAGAATCATTTCCAGACGGGTAGGAGCGACGAAAGAAGAAAGGGCCACTATGTCACAAAAGCCCACGGTCTTCCAATCACCATTCTTGACACCGTGGACCCTCACAAACCAATTTCAATAGTCAACGGTGGGCATAGCTAATGCGTCAGAATCTGATATACCGGCGCTTGTAGTAAACCAATCTTGTGTAAGGGGGAGCGTCGAAGGCGCAAAGACGCGTTCGAAGGCAGCGAAACCATCAAGAACCTCAGAAGTGCTAAGGCGCACCGTGCACCGCCTAGAACAACCGCAAGGAGATCCCTCAGAGAAGCCTTTGGAGGAGGCTTTGCCGGGGGCAGGGTGGAGGACGACGAGCTGGAAGCCGAACTAGCTTGGCTGTCGGTGCCGCCATAACTATACTCTTGGTTTTGGGAGTCAGAATCAGAGGCCATGCTAAGGGAAAGGAAGGAACTTTTGTCGCACACGGATGGTGATGAAACGTTTCGAAGAAGCTGTTGAGGGAGTGGCAAGAAGCTTCGAAAGAATGCAATTAGCCGTGCGGGGGTAATGACGAGGGCTATTTATAGCCTCGAGAGAAATCTCGACAGGCGCGTCCTTAGGAACCGTCGCGCAGTCGTTTCGATTTGTGCAAAGCGCCAAGTGTCATGTAGCAGCAGTTATGTCCCCTCTAACCGTCACTTCAAATCATTTCAAGGGTTTTCGTACCGTCAATCACGTCTTCAAGGCCGCACGATAGCAAAAAAAGGGGGGCAATTGTTAACACCTGAAAGTAAGTAAATCGCAGACCGAGGGCTAAGAGAGGAAAAGGGAATTATGGTGTGAAGGCAAGCCACTCGACAAGGGCAGAAAAGGTATTTGCCAGAAAGAGTGAAACCAAAAGGAGGTCCTCGGGGCACACTAAATGACAAAAACCCCCCGAGGCAAAGTAACTGCCCCAGCCTATAGAGTGCCAAGGCCAAGGTGGCTCGGACGCCTGAATCATTACCTAAAAATGGGCCAGGGCAGCCGAGCCACCATACGGCCGAGGCAAGTCGGGCGTTGCTTGGAAGGCAAGATACGACACGAAGACAGAACGTGGGAACTGCTGAAGTTCAAGAGGAAGAGCGAGGCCGGAAAACACGGAGCAACAAGCACTTACCCCACTAACCGTGCCAGTGGGATCGTGAGCAGTTATTCCACTTTCTTGAGGGCCTATGAAGCAATGAGAGCCGTTGATCTTAGATCAATCCAACGGCGGGCAAATGTTGGCTAGCATAATGGCCTACGAGGGCCTGTGTATATATATAGCAATAGAGTGAAATGTAAAGACAGACATCAATCAATCAAACTCTACGTTTATTTCAATTTATTTTCCTTTATCGCATTTACTTTACTTTACTTTATTCATTAACCGTAGATGAGTCAGGAAACCCATCTCTCCTTGCCCGACCCTTTCTAGAGGAGTCAGGAAACCCATAGATGAGGAGCAGAGTTCCCTCCTCGACGCAATTGCTTGAAGAAAAGAGGAATCAAAGACTGTCCAAATCTCTGGCCGACACCACGGCTAGGACCTAAGAGTTTGATGACAACGAAACAGTATCATACACCTATCTCTGCATTAAGTACCCAGTCGAAGGACAAATCGGGACGATCAAAGGGGACTAAGAAGCAACCAAAAGGTGCTATGTGCTAGGTTTGCAAAGGGCACAGGAGAAAGGCATGGAACATGCAGCCCACCAATGCAACTTTTTGAACCTAGATCCATGAGACTTTGGAAAAGAGCGAGAAGAAAAAGGGCCCAAACCAGTCAAGAAGAAAATAGAAACAGGCCTCTCGGAGAAAGTGGAAACAGACCTGATCAAGTTCCTAAAAGACAACAACGTTTTTGCATTGCAGCCTAAAGATATCAAAGGAATCAATCCAAATTTTTTATGCCACAGATTAGTCCATGGGGCTTCAAGATTCGGCCTCCTCGGCTTTATGGATGCCTACTCAGGATATATACAGATATGCACGAGAACCAAGGACAAGGAAAATAAAACGTTCATTACACATAAAAAGCAAGTTTTGCCACAAATTCATGTCGTTCGGGCTCAAGAATGTTGAGGCCACTTACCAGCGACTACAGACAGGATATTCGGTGATATCACCAAAAGCATAATCGAGGTGTATGTGGATGACATGGTGGTGAAATTCAAAATCAAGTTGGACCACATCCCCAATTTAGACAAAGTTTTTTTACTACTACTCAAGCGCGATTTAAAACTCAATTCTAATAAATGCAACTCAGTTGTACACTCTGGGAAGTTCCTAAGATTCTTGCTGACCAGCAGGAGAATATAATTGATAAAGTCCAATTAAATGCATTTTTAGAGATACTTTTGAGTCACCTTTAGAGCAATTATTAGCAGTTATATAAATTACTTAGGCTTGGTGAATTGGGCTTGGGATGTGGATCCAAGGAATTGGCCTGGTCTATGTCCAATTGAGCGCTTGGACCTTGTGGCGCAATATGAATGCAAGTTCATAGACATGAATCCTAGTAATTGGGCTGATGCGGGTCAAGTTCGCTTAGTTGGCCTCATGTCCCAGTCCAGAACAGTTGCCCCCAAGCCGGGGTTATTCCGGAGGATAGCCTTGGCTTGAGATTGCTGCTTAGATTGTCCTCGCCGGCCGACTCGTTACGTTGTTGTTGGATTTCCTAAGCCGCTTGTTAGGCCCTCTTGCCGGCTGGGTCGTTGCCATTACCATTAGACATTTCGAGGCATGCAGGTCTTGTCCTTGCCTCCCAGAGGTGCTTAATAATTTTCTCCTAGCAAATTTTCTTTTCACCTCGTGGTATTATATCGATTAGGAAGGTGAATTTCTCGTGATTTTTCACCTAATATAATTTTTTCTTTCACGCAAGAGACATCAGGCGGGATCCCTTGAGAAATGAAGCAAAGAGTACGAGAGCCCTGAGAAATAGGAGGAGGGCGGGATCTTCCTATTTTTGAGGGATAGGGCAAGATCCTCATCAATAGTGAGGGAGAGTGAGATTCTTGTCCAATAAATGACATAAAGCGTGATCTTTGAGGGAGCAACATCTTCCTATTCTCTAGGGATCATGCGAGATCCCCATAAATGACATAGGAGAAGGTGAGATGCCTACCCAATAAAAGGTACAATGTGTTGTCCTTGCCCACAAAGAAAGAGGAAATGAAATCTTCGAGAGTAAATAAGGATGCGAGACTCTGCAGAAGTTGTCGCCAATGCCATAATCATGCCAAAGCCGTATCTCACTTTTATCGCGATTTTGCTGTTCCCTTGAACATACTTTGCCTAACAAGGTACCAGACAATTTCTTTTCGTATCTTGAATATGTTTGTAATTCGTGTTGTTTTGTTTTTCTTAATCTTGACCTGGGCACCTTAGGCAAGTTAATAGAAATTCTTGACAGGCTCGTGCCTTTCGTTTAAGCTTTCACTTGGTAACTTCAGGGAAAGGGGGTTTGTCCTCATCCTCACAAAGAGTGAGAGATCCCCTCTCACAATGAAGGGGGAGGGCGAGATCTTTGCCCGAATAGCAAGTGATTTATTCTTTGTATAGCACTTGTTCTTATTGCATGCCCCTGACCTGCAGGTTAGATCTGGCGAGGACTAACTAGACGCCTAGGGTTGACGGCCCCTGGTGTTGCACCCGAAAAATCCGGGCGGATCTCTCGTGCAATTCAATGAATTCGCCACCAATATTTAATTATAAGGGAAAACACTGAAAAATCCCTTTAAAAAGAAAATGGTCTTGAAAACCGGATTTTGAGTTCGAGAGTCGATTATGTATGGGGAATGTATCAACACCCCATAACATCCTTTCGAAAAAGGTTACCTATGATTAATTGTGCAAAACAAAATTAAGTTTGAAAATATTTATTTCTCTTTTAATATGAACAAAAAAAATACTTTGAAAAAGACTTAAATAAAATTACTTGTTTTTACATTTTTATTGATAGCAAACTAAAACATTTTAGATAAGACTAAAAAAAGGTTTTTTATGATTGCACTTGACAGATGTGGACCCCCATCTGCTCCTACGTATCTCTTGGTAGAGAATTAAAGGCTATGTAGTTTTTGGTTGAAAATGTTTATTTGTTTGTATTTTTTTAATTAATGTCTTATGGATTGGTTATAGAGATTTTAAGGCTCTTGAGTCGTACGACTCATTCGTCTTAAAATGCAGATTAATTCGACAGTACAGTCGACCTAATCCCCTATTATTATTATTATTTTGTGGTATTGTAAAAAAATGAATTAAAAAAATTTAAAGAAAATTATTTATTTTTGCGCTTGACGGGATTTTGCCCCCGCTCTTACGTATCTCCTGGTAGAGAATCAAAGGCTACGTAGTTCTTGATAGAATATGTTTGTTTCTTGGTGTTTTTTATTATTAAAATGTTTTTGAAATTTGGAGGGCATCAGTAATAATGAGCAAACAAGTAAACTCAGAGTGACCATTACTAATAACCTGTTTGAAAATTGAAATTACTTGCAATAATCAATCAAGTTAAACTCAAAGTAATCATTGTAAATAATCGATGTTTGAATGTGATTAATTTTTGAGAATGTGATTGGAAGCATAGATCTAAAAGTTAGTTAAAAATGTGCGAAGATGAGTTGGACTTATTGACTAGTAAGACAAAAAAGTAGATTGAAACCCAAAATTTGTACTGGTTAAAAACACAAAAACAAAACTATGGTGCAAATAGTAAAATCAAAGTAAGGTCATAACATGGAACCAGGGAGGGGACGTAGGATAACAAAAGTGGGGTGTAAATAGTGTGCACTGTGCAATATTTTATACATTAAAAAATAAAACAAATATAACATTAAAATAAATCACTTGATTAAAAGAAGAAAGATAAAGGCTGGTAAAAAGAATGAAGGGAGGTTGAAACACCTAAATCCTCAAGTGTGAAGCATAATGGCAGAGAGAAAGAAATGAAGCAGAGACAGATATATAAGGATATGAGAGGACAGAAAGGGGTGGTTTGCGGTGAAGAGGTTTGGGCTGCGATGGAGAGAAAGAGGAGTTTTGGTGAGGGAGAGATGATCACCGAGAAAGATGATGAAAAAGAGGACGGTGATGGTGGCAACGGCGGTGGTGTGCCGGTGCACCTGCGATGGCAGTGATATTTACTAAAGGATTTTTTGTTCTTTTCTTTTTTAACAAAAAAACAAAGTTAGTTGGCCTTTGATTACCAAGTTAGGCTCCAAATGCCCAAAACAAAAACTAAACTAAAATGAATAGCTAAATTTGACAAAATTATACTTTTCATTCTCTTACCATTTTAAAAAACGTTAATGCAGAGGATCGGACTGGGCCAAACTGTTCACTCCATCAAGAGACAATATCCTCTTGATTCCGTTATTTCGGACATTGCTCCTCTGGTCGGATCGGACTGGATGCTAGAGGGAGTTGATGCAGAGTATCGAGTTTGCAAATCCCCTAGCACACATAAATTCATGATTTACCATTGTCTTATATCTAAGATGGGCGTCTGTCCCCCTTATACCCCCTTTCAATGAAGAGTTAAGAGACTCCTCCACATAGCCCCATCCCAACTGCACCCCAATGTGTGGGCGATTGTGAGATCTTTTGAAGTTCTGATGGAAGCTATGAAGAAGAAATGTTCACTCAGGGTTTTCTTTACCATTCTTGAAGTCTGTCGGAGGAGGGAATTTGAGGATGATCGGACTCGCTATGAGCATGTTACCTTCCCGTTGCGCTCGGAGTATGCCTTCTTCAAACCGTATACCAATTCACAGAAGAGGTGGAAGAACAAATATTTCTATGTTGTTCCTGCTAGTCAGATTGTTGTAGATGTTGTAGGGACTTTTAAGTTTCTGCTTAGTTGGTCGGAGGAGCACTCTGAGTATGTTGTTGCAGATTATGTTGTTAAGCCGGACTGGCTGAGTGAGGAGGATCAATAGATCTTGGATATACCCAGAGCGATCGTCTACCGGTTACAAATAGTGCCCCACTTGCTTGTATCTTAGGACTTATTTAAAGCAGGGTCTTTGAGTGATGTGGTAGCAGCCTTAGGTATCTGTTGTATAGTTGTTGTATTTTCCAGTCATTGTGTATGCTCGTGCTTTTCTTTTTGTTTACAATGACCGGATTTAACGGGTCTCTTTGTTTTCCTTTGCAGACAAGATGGTTGAGCCTGCTTCTTTTGAGGACTTACTTAGTCTGGCTAGAGGTGCTGGTATCCTGATTGTGGAGCCGGTCCAGCGTTCGAATCCAGCACCTATTCCTAGTTCCAACTCTGCTGTAACGGCGCCCTCGGTGGCGAGTTCGCGGAGAACGGATAGTTATCCGTCTCAAGTACCTCGGCAGTTTCCCTAAGCCTCTCATCAATGGTCCAAGAAGTCTAAACATCAAGAGGACAGGAGGCCTAGATCGTTACCCAGGGTTAGGGTGGATGGTTTCACTCGGGCTAGTTATGATGCTTATCTGGAGAATCCATTCGCATTATGCAAGTAGGTGTCGGGGTATGGGTGCGAGATATTCGAGAAGTGGAAGACTGTGGTAGAGGGTCATGATACAGGTACTCTTCTTGAATCTGACACCTTTTATTTAGAGTGTGAATTGTCACTACATCCTGATGATTCGCTTTTTACAGAGACAGAGGAGGAGCGGGATCGCCTCCGCGAGAAGAATGGTGCACTTCAGAAAGACCTTGCACAATATACAACTACCCTTGAGCATCTCCAGAAAGAACGTGCTGAAGCTATCACTGGCAAGAAAGCCGCATAGATGGAGGTTCTGAATACTAGGAAGTTAAGAAAGAGAGGGGCAATGCGAAGTTGCAGGTGATTGGCGTGGCGCGCAAGGCAATGGACATTTCCAAGAATGCCTTTCAGAATTGCCTATACCAAGTGTTTAGCTTGTATCTAGAGGTCGATCTGAATCCTCGTATTTGCCAGCAAGAACGATTTTGATGTCATTGGACCTTCCTCACCTTGACCGTGTTTAGTGCTTTGGATTTTGTTTCGGACTGGGCCAAAATCCAATCACTTGGGCCTGGCCCAATCCGCGCAAGCTGCGAAGGGCAAAACTGGACTCCACGGTAATGACTATCCGCATCCAACGGGCAAGACTTGTCCACCTGATCCAATGGTTTGGATACGACGTCGTGCTCTATAAATACACGTTCAACCCACCGTTTCTAGGTACGCACTGATTTCTCCCTCAAATACCTCCTCTTCTCTTCCCTTGCCGACTTAGGCATCGGAGTGCTTGCAGGTACCCCACCCGAGGCGCGGGAGAAGATTACCTCGGCCAATCCGAGGTCCGAGCTCAACCATCCAAAGTCAACTTCCCTTCCTCGCGGAGCACTTCAGCTCAAAGACATATCCCGTACTCCGGTACCGAACATTGGCGACCACAGTGAGAGGAATCACTCCCTCATGGTGATTTCGGGTGGCTCATCCGTTTCGACCACGGAAACCAACAAGACTTTGATGCGCAAATGGAAAGAGATCACCAACTTGACTTCTTGCCCAACGACGGCCTCAGCCTCATCCAGGAAGCCCCTCTTTTTCTCCGACGAAGACTACCTGTTGGGCGAACCAAACGAATTCATCCCTCTCATCATCTCGGCCTCCATGCTCGACGTCGAGGTGAAGCGAATCCTGGTAGATCAAGGAAGCTCTCCTGACATCATGTTCCAAGACCTCCTTTGCTTGGCTTGTCCCTCACTGATCTGAAGCCTTACGTCAGGGCCGACTTGTCTCGGCTTGTGGAGGAACGAGCCTGGCCCCTGGGATACCTTGACATCATGGTGACTTACGATCGGTAGAAGCTCACTCGGACTATCAGGACAACCTTCTTGGTAATACCACTCATCACCCCGTATCACTGCATCGTGGCAAGACCGACGTTAGCCAAACTCGGCGCCGTCGCTTCCACGGTACAATTGAAAATGAAGTTCCATACCCTGGCGGGTAACGTTGTGACCGTTTTGGCCGACATCAACTCCGCCGAAAGATGCCAGTACTGTTGGACTATATGATAACCTTAGAGGGGGGGGGGTGAATAAGGTTATATGCTAAATATGACTTCTTTTGGATTTTCGAAAAATTAACAATGCTAGTTCAAATCGAATGCGGAAAATGGGATTTAAACTATATGCAACAACTTATGCAAATAATAACAATGACAGAAACAATTATAATTATAATTATAACGATAATCAAATCTGCGCGTGATAATAGCAAGTGCGATGACAGTTAACAATTATAAAAGAAAACGCAAAGTAAAGATAAGGGATAGGAGTACACCGTGATTTTTACGAGGTTCGGGATAAAAGCCCTACGTCCTCGGCCCCTGGCTTTGCAACCGTCGGACTTGATAATAACCACTATATGAGAAGATACTTCTTCAACGTCTTACAAGCAAGCAACTTCGCTATAGCTACCACGCCAATCTCAATTTTCCCAAATTGAGAACCCAAGCTCCCCGCTAAGGATTTCGTTACAATTCAATCTCCCCGATGGAATTACCCAAGAAAACTTCCCAGGATTTCACAACCAATTATAGATGATTACAACTGAAAGCTAGATCCAATCACTCAAACAATATAACACGATGTAGTTGAGAGAGATGAGAGATTTTGAAACCCTAGATGAAGAACGTGAAGAAAGAATGTGACGGTGAGTGTTTGCGTTCTTTTCTTTTTGATTTGTGTGCTGTATTTTTGATCGTAAAAACCCTAAGTACTATTTATATGGATTGTAAAAATATGACCGTTGAAGCACTTTTTAACTCAAATTTGATAAGTGAAGAATCGATTGATTGCTTGAAAGAAACAGGATAGAAATCGATTTCCTTCTTAGAGAAATAAGTGAGGAATCGATTTCTAGCTTTAATGAAATAAGAGAGAAATCGATTGCTAGCTTCAAAAACAAGTTGTGCTTCCAAAAAACAGGTGGAGAATCGATTTACTTCTTTGAACTTACAAGAGATGAATCGATTGTTCTCTTTAAAAAAATAGGCCATAAATCGATTTCTAGCTTGTAACTTACAAGCCATGAATTGATTTCTAGCTTGTAACTTACAAGCCATAAATCGATTTTCAGCTTGTGACTTACAAGCCATGAATCGATTTTCATCTTTGAAATAACAAGCAAGAAATCGATTTTATGCTTTTAAAACACAAAGTCATCAATCGATTGTTTTCTTTCCAAAACAAGTTCTTTCAAAACCAATATAGAAGTGCGAAATCGATTGTTGGTTTAAAAGGGAAGAGGGAAATCGATTTCTTGCTTCCAAGGCAAGAGAGAAATCGATTATTGGCTTTGAAAAGCAAGTGGAAATCGATTTTTGGCTTTAGAAATACGTGGGAATCGATTTCTAGCTTTATGTACCAAATCAAGAATCGATTCTTTACTTCAAAAACAAATTCTTTTTAAAACACTAACTCATGAATCTATTTTCTTTAAAAAAACAACAAATCATTATTCAAAACCTTTCTTTAAAAACATCTTGTGCCTAACCTATTTAATCATACTTTTATATAAAAGATTTTAATAAAATAGTTCTATTTTAAAAAATCATCTCTCAACTACAAAGTCATAAAGTTTAAGTGATAGGATCTTACACGCGTCCTATGCAAAGAAAAATAACACATAAGTCTTGAACGCTTCAGTAGTTTCTCCTTCGAGCTTCTACACTTTACGATATCATATCATGCCAAGCGCTTTGGTTCATTGTCCTGTGCTTTGGTTCATGCCCTGCGCTTTTGGTTCATTGCCCTGTGCTTTGGTTCAACTATAACCATTAGTAAACAAATTGTAATTTGTTATCATTCAAAACAAAGAGTGTTTGACCTTGGTTCAACAAACTCCCCCTTTTTGATGATAACAAATTACCTTCTGCATAGGGAGGCTATAAACAAGAAATAACGGCATAAGCTCCCCCTAAGCATAAGCATCAAGAAAATAAACAGCTAACACGCAAGAGAACCAAACATAGTGAGTTAAATAAACAATCATCAAGACTTTCTCCTCCTCTGTTTTCATCAAAAAAGGAGGGAATACACACAAGACACATAGCATATAATATAACAAGCACATAGCACCGCAAAAATACATCACATAATCACAGGCTGGCAAAATCAAGCATACCGAGCTCTCTCCGGATCTTACAAAATTGAGCTTCGGCTAGTGGTTTCGTGAAGATGTTCGCTAGTTGGTCATCGGTGCCTACAAAGCTTAATGCTATGCTCCCCTAGAAACATGGTCTCTAATGAAATGATGCCTTATGTCTATATGCTTAGTTCTAGAGTGTTGGATGGGGTTCTTAGCAATGTTAATGGCACTAGTGTTATTACATAAAACTGGTACATTTTCATATATCAAACCAAAATCCTCCAAAGTCTGTTTCATCCACAGAACTTAGTGCTACGCAATTGCCAACCGCCACGTATTCAGCTTCAGCGGTGGACAAAGCAACACTGTTCTGCTTTTTACTAGACCAAGAAGTCAAACAAGGCCCTAAGAAATGACAGGTTCCACTAGTACTCTTCCTATCTAATGTACATCCAGCAAAATCAGCATCACAAAAACCGACCAAAGCAAACTGACTCGATTTCGGGTACCGTAGTCCAAAATCTATGGTTCCCTTAACATATCTAAGAATCCGTTTTACAACTTTTAAATGTGATTCTTTGGGACATGCTTGAAATCGAGCACACAAGCACACAGCAAACATAATATCAGGTCGAGAAGCAGTTAAATACAAGAGACTACCGATCATACCTCGATACATCGTTTCGTTTACTGGTTTACCTTGCTCGTCCTTATCCAACTTTGTTGCAGTTGCCATGGGAGTACCAATCTCCTTTGCATCACTCATGTCAAACTTCTTTAGCAGCTCCTTTGAGAACTTGTTTTGACAAATGAAGATTCCTTCCTTCATTTGCTTCACTTGAAGTCCCAAAAAGAAATTCAGCTCCCCCATCATGCTCATCTCAAACTCGCTAGTCATCATGTCAGAAAACTCCTTGCACAGATCATCATTAGTAGACCCAAAAATAATATCATCGACATATATTTGAACTACTATGATATGTTTTCCCTTGGTTTTAAGGAATAAGGTAGAATCAATCTTACCCTTTTTGAAACCATTTGCAAGTAAATGTTTGCTCAGTCTCTCATACCAAGCTCTAAGAGCTTGTTTTAATCCGTAAAGTGCTTTGTCAAGTTTGAAAACATGGTTTGGTTTCTTAAAATCTTCAAAACCAGGGGGTTGTTTTACATATACTTCCTCTTCTAAAAATCCATTTAGGAAGGCACTCTTGACATCCATTTGGTGTAGTTTGAAGTCCATGTAACTATCAAAGGCTAGAATTATACGAATGGACTCCAACCTAGCCACCGGAGCAAAAGTTTCTTCAAAATCCACCCCTTCGATTTGGTTAAAACCTTGAACAACTAAACGACTTTTATTTAATAAAATAACACCATTTTCATCAAGTTTGTTGCGAAAAACCCATTTAGTACCAATGATGGTTCTATCAATAGGTTTTTCAACTAAATGCCAAACTTTGTTCCGTTCAAATTGTTCAAGTTCCTTTTGCATTGACAAAACCCATTCTGGATCACATAAAGCTTCCTTAATATTATTAGGAACTATTTGAGAGACAAAAGCACTATGAAAGCATAAATGATTAAGAGAAGAACGAGTGGTTACCCCCTTTGATGGACTACCAATAATTTTCTCCATGGGATGATCTCGAACTGATTTCCAAGTTCTGGGCAAATCATCATGTGTTCTTCCATGGAGATGGTCATCGATGTCTTGGGGCTCTCGTTCCACTTCAGTTTCTTCATGAGGTTCCTCATTCACCTCGGCTTCTTCCACACTTTCACTGGTTGATTCAGGCATTCTGTCTTTGATCACTTCAACCACTTCATCCTCATCATCAACTTTCTTAGCAAATGGGTTAGTCTCATCAAAAGAAACATGTATTGATTCTTGCATACATTTATCAATTTTATTGTAAACAATATATGCTCTACTATGACTTGAATAACCCATAAAGATACCTTCAGTTGATTTTGCATCAAACTTACCCAACTTGTCCTTTGTGTTGAGAATGAAGCACTTACTTCCAAAAACCTTGAAGTATGAAATATTTGGAGCTCTACCATTCCACAACTCGTATGGCGTCTTGTTAAGAGATGGCCTCAGGTACACCCGGTTGATCACATGACATGCTGTATCAACTGCATGTCCCCAAAAATACTTGGGAAGGTTGTGCTCATTCAGCATTGTTCTACTCATCTCTTGTATGGTTCTGTTCTTCCTTTCCACCACACCGTTTTGTTGAGGAGTCCTTGGAGCTGAAAAGTTGTGATGAACACCATACTTTTCACACCAAGTCTTGAATGATGAATTTTCGTACTCTCCTCCATGATCACTTCTAATTTCCTTGATGGCTAAGCTTTTCTCATTCTGTAACTTTCTGCACAGCTTAGCAAACTCATTAAAAGCATCACTTTTAATTGCAAGTAGAATGACCCAAGTATACCTAGAATAATCATCTACAATCACGAAGACATACTTGGCCCCTCCTAGACTTACAACATCAATCTCACCAAATAAATCAAGATGGAGCAATTCAAGCACATTGTTAGTGGAAATAACAGGTTTTGAATTGAAGGAAGTTTTATGTAGCTTACCTAGCTGACATGCATCACATAATTGACCCTTTTCATAGTTTAGCTTGGGTAGACCTCTAACATGCTCATTCTTACACAACTTAGATAAAAGTTCAATACTAGCATGTCCTAAACGTCTATGACACAAATTCACATCATCAACCACGGAAGGCATGCATACAATATCATCACTCACATTGTCAAAATCAACATAATACACATTATTTTCTCGAAAGCCAGTAATATAAAGTTTAGAAGTCCTATGAGCAATAACACATTTATCAACAGAAAAATACACATCAAAATCACTATCACATAATTGACTGACACTTAGCAAGTTAAATTTCACACCATCAACTACTAAAGCATTTTTAATTTTGATTGTGTTTTCCTTACCCACACAACCTTTACCTATTACTTGAGCAGATTCATTGTTGGCAAACTTCACAGATCCACTTGCTTTGTTGCTCAGCTTCAAGAATAGTGAGGCATCACCAGTCATATGCCTCGAGCACTCACTGTCAACCATCCACACATTTTTCTTCTTGGATGACTGGCAAACCTGCAAAAGGAACATCAACAACTAGTACGAGGTACCCAAATTTGATTGGGTCCATGGGGGTTAGTCCTCAAGGGTTTTGTTTTCACAATCCACCTTGGTTTCTTACAAGCAGGTATAAGGGTACCAAGCTCACACAATCTACTAATAGGGCATCTATGAGAGCTATGATTCCCTTTTTGACAATAAGTGTAGGAGAAAACAGTAGGTGTCTTACTTGAAGTGGCAGCTACAAAAATCATTTTCTTTTTCAAGTCAGAGGAGGTGGAATTACCTTCATACCCAATACCTCTCCTATCAACATATTCATGTTGAGAGTGAAGTAACTTGGTTAAGGTCTTTTCACCAACCTCAAACTTTTTTAAGGATTCTTTCAAATTTTCATTTTCAACCTTGACTTTTTCAAAATTTTGTTTAAGCTCAAGAAGCTCAAGGTTGAAAGGTTTAGTTTTATGTAGCTCATTCTTCAACTTAGCTACTTCCTTCTCAAGAGTCTCAATTTGAGTGAGCATGCTTTTGTTGCTCTTTCTCAAGTCCTTAGATTTTATCAAAAGAGTTTCATGTTCATTATAAAGAGCTTCAAAAGCCTCACTCAAATCTTGACTACTACACGCATCATCAGATAAGGCATCTTGTTCAAGTGAATCAGAAAAACTAAGATTAGCAAGGATTACCTTAGGGGTGTCATTTGCCATAAGACAAGCAATCTTGGCAGCCTTCTCTTCTTCATCTGTTTCACTATCAGTGTCAAGATTGTCCCATGTAGCCTCAGGAGTGTCGTTTTCCATAAGACAAACAACATTTGCGACTTCCTCTTCTTCATCTGTTTCATCCTCAGTGTCAATATCGTCCCATGTAGCCTTCATGGCTTTGTTCTGTGGGTACTTGGATTTTAGCTTTGGACAATTCACTTTGAGATGACCCGGTTTGTTGCATTCAAAACATTTTGGTTGATCATCTCTTCTCTCATAACTATCTCCTTTGTTGTGCCCAGATTTCTTTGAATAGTCACCCTTCCCAAACTTTTTCAATTTCATGAATTTTTTGAATTTCTTGGCAAACATAGCCATGTCTTCATCATCGGATTCTTCATCAGACTCAACCTCTTTCCTTGCCATCTTAGGAGTCTTGGTAGTAGCAAGAGCAAGAGACTCCCTTTCTTTGACCGCTTCTTTTTCTTGAGTCTTCTTAGCGGCCAACACCACCTCAAATGCAAGAAGTGACCCAATCAAGTCTTCTTGAGGTAAAGTGCCAATATCTTTGGCTTTAGTGATAGCACAAGTCTTGGGAAAGAACTCACTAGTCAAGGATGCAAGAATCTTCCCATTCAAATCCTTCGTTGAATACTTCTTCCCAAGTGCTCTCAAGTTATTCACTATCAAGTTCAATCTCTGGTGCATAGCTGCAACAGATTCACCTTCCTTCATCTTGAAAGCTTCATACTCCGAAGTGAGAACTCTAATCTTAGTATCCTTCACTTGACTCGTACCAACATGTGTAGCTTCTAGACAGTCCCAAATTTCCTTTGCTGTCTGAAATCCTTTCACCCTTCCATATTCTTCTTCACATAATGATAGGGGAAGAATATTCATTGCTTTGGCATTGAGAGATATTTTTTCTAGCTCAGACTTTCTCAGCTCACTCAAGTCAATGGCATAAATATCTTCAATAGGTACTTCCTCTGCTGTACCAGTGGCTTGATATTTGGTAGTATCTCCGTCAGCAGCAACACTAGGTTTAGTAATCTTGATTCTCATAGGAATGAGTGGTCCATCAACAATGATCCTCCATAAAGTGAAATCTATAGCCTGCACATGACATTTCATTCGACTACTCCAATAGTCATAGTTAGTCCCATAGAACAGGGGTGACCTATTGAAGGACATCCCGTCTTTCATAAATGAACCCATAATCAAAAATTGCGAGATGTTAAGCTCAATATGCAATTTCTAGCTACTGATACCAATTGTTGGACTATATGATAACCTTAGAGGGGGGGGGGGGGGGGTGAATAAGGTTATATGCTAAATATGACTTCTTTTGGATTTTCGAAAAATTAACAATGCTAGTTCAAATCGAATGCGGAAAATGGGATTTAAACTATATGCAACAACTTATGCAAACAATAACAATGACAGAAACAATTATAATTATAATTATAACGATAAACAAATCCGCGCGTGATAATAGCAAGTGCGATGACAGTTAACAATTATAAAAGAAAATGCAAAGTAAAGATAAGGGATAGGAGTACACCGTGATTTTTACGAGGTTCGGGATAAAAGCCCTACGTCCTTGGCCCCTGGCTTTGCAACCGTCGGACTTGATAATAACCACTATATGAGAAGATACTTCTTCAACGTCTTACAAGCAAGCAACTTCGCTATAGCTACCACGCCAATCTCAATTTTCCCAAATTGAGAACCCAAGCTCCCCGCTAAGGATTTCGTTACAATTCAATCTCCCCGATTGAATTACCCAAGAAAACTTCCCAGGATTTCAAAACAACCAATTATAGATGATTACAACTGAAAGCTAGGATCCAATCACTCAAACAATATAACACGATGTAGTTGAGAGAGATGAGAGATTTTGAAACCCTAGATGAAGAACGTGAAGAAAGAATGTGACGGTGAGTGTTTGCGTTCATTTCTTTTTGATTTGTGTGTTGTATTTTTGATCGTAAAAACCCTAAGTACTATTTATATGGATTGTAAAAATATGACCGTTGAAGCACTTTTTAACTCAAATTTGATAAGTGAAGAATCGATTGATTGCTTGAAAGAAACAGGATAGAAATCGATTTCCTTCTTAGAGAAATAAGTGAGGAATCGATTTCTAGCTTTAATGAAATAAGAGAGAAATCGATTGCTAGCTTCAAAAACAAGTTGTGCTTCCAAAAAATAGGTGGAGAATCGATTTACTTCTTTGAACTTACAAGAGATGAATCGATTGTTCTCTTTAAAAAAATAGGCCATAAATCGATTTCTAGCTTGTAACTTACAAGCCATGAATTGATTTCTAGCTTGTAACTTACAAGCCATAAATCGATTTTCAGCTTGTGACTTACAAGCCATGAATCGATTTTCATCTTTGAAATAACAAGCAAGAAGTCGATTTTATGCTTTTAAAACACAAAGTCATCAATCGATTGTTTTCTTTCCAAAACAAGTTCTTTCAAAACCAATATAGAAGTGCGAAATCGATTGTTGGCTTAAAAGGGAAGAGGGAAATCGATTTCTTGCTTCCAAGGCAAGAGAGAAATCGATTATTGGCTTTAAAAAGCAAGTGGAAATCGATTTTTGGCTTTAGAAATAAGTGGGAATCGATTTCTAGCTTTATGTACCAAATAAAGAATCGATTCTTTACTTCAAAAACAAATTCTTTTTAAAACACTAACTCATGAATCTATTTTCTTTAAAAAAACAACAAATCATTATTCAAAACCTTTCTTTAAAAACATCTTGTGCCTAACCTATTTAATCATACTTTTATATAAAAGATTTTAACAAAATAGTTCTATTTTAAAAAATCATCTCTCAACTACATAAGTCATAAAGTTTAAGTGATAGGATCTTACACGCGTCCTATGCAAAGAAAAATAACACATAAGTCTTGAACGCTTCAGTAGTTTCTCCTTCGAGCTTCTACACTTTACGATATCATATCATGCCAAGCGCTTTGGTTCATTGTCCTGTGCTTTGGTTCATGCCCTGCGCTTTTGGTTCATTGCCCTGTGCTTTGGTTCAACTATAACCATTAGTAAACAAATTGTAATTTGTTATCATTCAAAACAAAGAGTGTTTGACCTTGGTTCAACAAACTCCCCCTTTTTGATAATAACAAATTACCTTATGCATAGGGAGGCTATAAACAAGAAATAACGGCATAAGCGAAGGCGGTGGCCGACCTCCTATCGGCATGCTTCATCAAAGAGGTGAAGTATACCACCTGGCTGTCCAAGGTAGTGTTGGTCAAAAAGAGCAACGGGAAATGGAGAATGTGTGTAGACTACACCGACCTTAACAAAGCTTGCCCTAAAGATGCTTTCCCCATCCCAAGCATTGACAAGCTCCTGAACAACGCGTACGGATTCCGACTTCTATCTTTCCTAGATGCCTACTCAAGCTACAACCAGATTGCAATGAATCCCCTGTACCTGGAGAAAACGGGTTTCATGACAAGCTAAGGGAACTACAACTACAGAGTCATGCCCTTTGAACTCAAGAATGCTGGGGCCACTTACCAGCGTATGATGAAAATGGTTTTCCGCAGCCAAATTGGCAGGGTTGTTGAAGTCTATCTCGACGACATGATTGTGAAAAGCAAGGCAGATGAAAGGCACCTGGGCGACTTACAGGAAATCTTTGACGAGGCAAGGAAAAACAACCTCAACTTCAATCCTGAGAAATGTACTTTTGGCGTCAGAGCCGGAAAGTTCCTCGGTTTCTACTTGACTAAAAGAGGCATCGAGGCAAACTCAGATAAATGCAGGGCCATGACCGACATGCCCCCTCCAACCACCAAGAAGGAAGTGCAGAAATTAACGGGCATGATTGCCGCCCTCTTCAGGTTCGTGTCCAGAGTAGCCAATCATTCGCTCCCCTTTTTCAAAGTCCTGAAGAAAGGCGTAGAGTTCAAATGGACACCCAAATGCAAGAGCGCCCTCGCCGAACTCAAGCAAATATTGTCTGAACCCCCAATACTGCTGAAACCAGTTGAAGGGGAAACCCTCTACCTCTACCTCACTGTGGCCGAGGAAACGGTAAGTGCAGTCCTCATCTGAGAAACAAAGGAAGGGCAGAGACCAATTTACTTCGTAAGTAAGGTGTTTGTTAGCCTGCATTTTCGACAGGCTCAATTAAATGCAGCCAACGAGGTTTGACTTATTTTTAAAGTTGACCTTGTATTTCAAGAGACAAGTACCAATTTCGACACTGAAGTGAATTAAGTTATCAGGTTGTATCAAGCAAATTTCGACCTTAGACTTGGCAAAGTCGAAGAGGTTGAAGTCAGAGATTTCGACAAGAAGAAGTTGAAGGCTGATAACGAAATAGAATCAAGCAACCGTCGTCGAAAGCACGTGGCAGTTACATTTTTAAACTTTGTACAGTTATTTTCTATTTGTATAAATAGTAGTTTTCATAGGAAAAACGGGTCACAAACTCATTACAGATTCTCACGCTTTAACTTCCAACATCATAGAGAAAACGAGTCAGAGAAGAATGTATCATGTGTACCAACTATCTTTTCAATTAATGCATTTTACTTTGTCTCTTTAAGCAATTTTCTGCATTTTTATTTGCTCTCTTCATCTCTGTCTGAAGTGACTTCGCGGTTTCGTGCGAAACTTACAGTTATCTTCCTTCTTTCCTTTAAAAACTGTAAACCATTCATAATTTCTGGAAAAACTTTAACACAAATGGTCTTAGGATTTACTAGTTGATCCTGCAAACAGAAGAAATTTCAAACTAGCGGTGTTTACCAAAAACAACGGTAAACAAATTGGCACGCCCAGTTGGACATTTGTGCTAATTTTAAAGTTTTTTGTTGAAGTTTATTTTTTTAAAAAAATTGTGCTTATCTGTGCATGCGTTTAAAGAGTGGAAAACATCTTTCAGAGATGGCACGCTCTAGTACAAATAATGTTTCTGCATCAAATGCACAAAGTACACAAGAACAAGCGTCAGTTAGTGACGCTAACGCTGCAAATGTTGCAGGCATAACCGTTGCTATGCCTTCTTCGACGACAATGGGAGTAACTGCATAACTTCTCCCATAATTACTCCTGTGTCAATGATGGCTGCTGCAGCATTAACAAATGTTAATACTATGGCTTCTATGCCACCAATGTTAGGACCAACAAGTCCTTTAATGACAAATCCAGTGATTGGAAACATGCGATTTAGTATGAGTTGTAGGGCTTTCCCATATGGCATGCCAACGGCATTGATGGCAGACCTTCAGACAAATTCGTCTACATTTGCAGATAATGCAATCACAGGGTATTCTCCTACTCATAGTTCATCAGAGGGCATTTATAGTCGAAATGCCCAACCTAATTTGACTACGACATCTTTGTTGGCGTTAAGGCAACAAATGGATGATAGTAACCATGATATGGTTAACATGTTAACACAATAAATTGGTACTGTGTTTAATCCTTTAATACAAAACACTAATAATAGTTACCAAATGTTGGGGACACAAATGGGAAGAATTGCTGATTTCTTTGGCACTCCACCAGTGCATAACCAGCAAATTCCCCAAATTCAAAATGTTAGGCCTGACGAAATCCCTTTAGAAAGGCCTAACAATGCTATTCCCATAAATCAGGGTAATCAGGGACAACAACATGTTGTTGAAGAACCTATGGGGATAGAGGCAATCCCTGATGTTGTGTTAGTAAATAGAAACCAAAATGCAGACGAAGTGGTTAGACAAGTGCAACAAAACAATTTTGGGGCGCAAAATAATTTGGCTAATTTGGTCGAAAACATTCTAGCCCAGAATGGCCTTAATTTAGGCTTGCACAGGCCTAATTGTGTATCACCTTTGTCGGAATATACCTTGCAAACAGAGCTACCTAAGGGATGGAAAATTCCTAAGTTGACAAAACTTGTTGGAAAAACTAGCGAATCCACTGTCGAACACGTGGCTCGTTATCTTACTGAGGCTGGTGATATAGCGCATAATGAGAATTTAAGAATGAAGTATTTTCCAAATTCTCTAACTAAGAATGCATTTACATGGTTCACCACTTTACCTCCAAATTCTATTTTTAGTTGGAGTCAGTTAGAAAAGGCTTTCCACGAACAATTCTATATGGGCCAATGCAAGATTAGTCTTAAGGAACTAGCTAGTATTCAACGCAAAGGGGCAGAATCTATTGATGATGATCTCAATAGATTTAGATTTCTCAAAGCAAGGTGTTTTACTCAAGTGCCTGAACCTGAGTTAGTCGAAATGGCTACTGGTGGTAGGCTGCTGGTGGTCTAGATTATTCGATAAGAAAGAAGCTAGATACATTGCACTTAAGAGATATGGCACAATTAGCTGATAGAGTTCGACAGGTAGAAAGACTTAAAGCTAAAAAACCAAATCAGGTAGGTTTCAAAATAAAAAAGAAAAGGTTGCATATGTCGAAACTAATGACAGTGACCAAGAATTCGACATATCTTATGATGATGTCGAAGAGGAGGTTAATATAGCAGAATTAAAATCAGGACCTCCTTATACTTGTAAATTGTTGAAACCTTCAAATGGAAAAAATCCTGTTGAGCCTAAAAATGATAAGTTTGTTGCAAAAACTTATACTTATGATGTTTCTAAATGTGATGAAATATTTGATCTGTTAGTTGCTGATGGTCAAATTTTGGTGCCTAAGGGCCTGAAAGTGCCACCATTGGAACAACGACACAAAAGAGGTTTTTGTAAATTTCACAATTTCTTAGGCCATAACACTTCTCGTTGTGTTATTTTCAGGGATTTGGTTCAAAAAGCCCTCAATGAGGGAAGACTGAAATTTGGTGACAAATCGAAGCCACCTATGAAAATTGATGCTGATCCTCTACCAACAACTGATGCATTTCTTGTCGAAGTTGACATCAACGTGGTTGAAGTCACGGGAGTTGTTGCTGATGATGCTAGAGTGGAGAAAGCTGTTGGCAAAGTGGATGTCAAAATGGTCACTGAAGACCAATATGCTGAAAAAATGAAGATAGTTTACCCAAAGGCAGAGGAAGAATTGATTGACTTCCTTAACCGCTGCAAAATTAACAATACTGAAGTGATGCTTTGTCCAAGATGTAGTTCTGTCTTCGACAAAGAGGCTGCTAAAAATCTTGAGGGTTTTAAGCCTCAACTGAAGCGCAAAGGAAAATGGGTCGACAAAAGGCCAAAGTTCAGCTACAACAACAGAGGTATTCAGTACAAAGTCAGTTCGACAAAGAATCCTCAAAAAGAACAGATCAAAACATATGTACCTCCAGCAAATTCTCCTGTCGAGAAATGGGTACATTCTGGTGGAAAGAGTACTGGTTATTATCCAGTATATTATGCTAGAAAGAATGATGGAAATCAGCAAAAATGGTCAAAGGTAGTACTAGTGCTATTGGCCAGAACAAGGCATTTGAATCTAACAAATATGCCTATAGTAATAACTACAAAGGGAAAAATCCTATGACAAGAACACAATGGCGCAGGTATCAACGCCAGAAAAAAGTTGCTGCTGTTGTAAGCAAAGTAGAGAATTCTAGCAATGACAAAGGTAAGCAAGTTCTTTTAAAACCTCTTGAAATGGCTAGAAAGCCAGCTACTGAAAAGATATTTCCTCCACTCTCAGTAATCAAAGAAGGTCTTAATTTAGATGAAGAAATGGATTCAGATTTTGCTGATTCTGGGTCAGAATACGATGTTTTATGTGGCGTAGTCTCAATTCTACCAATTGAGTATGATGTAGTTTCTGAGGTAAACGATGTCGAAGAAGATTTCGACGAAGAGACTACTTATAAGCCAATTTGTTACTATGTACTGAAGAATGGTTGCGTGGAGGAACAACATGCTGTGTTTGAGAGTCCAGATTGTGGAATGATGAATCATCTCAGACATGCTGTGAATAACATTGGTGTCAACAAGATTCTGGTCGATGGTGGTGCTGCTGTAAACTTGATGCCACAACATATGTTGAAGTAAATTGGAAAAACTGATTTTAAAACACACAATGTTATACTTACAAACTATGAAGGCAAAAGTGGCCATTCACTTGGGGCCATTGAAGTCGAGTTTGCTGTAGGAAGTATTAAGAAACCAACATTGTTTCTGGTAGTTCCATCAAAAGCAAATTACAACCTGCTGCTAGGAAGGGAATGGATACATGGTGTGGGGGCAATACCTTCGACTGTCCACCAAAGGCTTATCATTTGGCGAGAAGATGGTTTGGTCGAAAATATTGAAGGTGATCAGAGTTATTTCAAAGCTGAGGTAAATGCTATAACCAAGAAAACTTTCGACAAACAACTGGCGAATATTGCGCCATGTGCATCTTCTGAATTTGGATATGAACACCAAAACAATATTAGATCTTCCATTACACTCCACCCCAACTATGGATTTATTTAGGAGAGAGAAGTTATAGACGAAGACAATCACCCACAAGGCTTTGTCAAGCCTACAGGGTGGGATGGACCATAGATAATTATTTATGGATAAGCCCAGTGCATGGGATAGAATTACGGCCTACGTGGCCGAAAATAAACAAAAAACGGTTTTAGAAGCCGAGTTACAACAACAAATGGTTGCTGAAGCCATTGAAAATGAAAATCAAGACAACTTTGTCGAAAACCAGAGGCTTGATTGCGTCTACGATGATGAACCTCTAGGTTTTGAAAAGGATCCATTGGTATCGACCAAAAGGATTCAGGCACAAGATCCCTTAGAAGAGATTGATTTGGGGGATGGCTCTATAAAAAGGCCAACTTATATTAGTGCAAAGATTGATCAAGCATTGAAGGTGCAGATTGTCGAATTGCTAAAGGAGTACAAGGATTGCTTTGCTTGGGACTACAGTGAAATGCCAAGATTAAGTCGAGAAGTGGCTGAAATAAAATTACCAATTCGACCAGGAAAGAAGCCAGTGAAGCAGACTCCAAGAATATTTGCACCAGAGATCCTGTTGAAGATCAAAGCAGAAATAGAAAGATTACTAAAGAGCAAGTTCATCAGAACTGCCAGGTATGTCGAATGGCTTGCTAATATAGTTCATGTAATTAAGAAAAATGGTACACTTAGAGTCTGTATAGATTTTAGAGACTTGAATAATGCTACACCTAAGGATGAATATGCCATGCCAGTGGCAGAAATGTTAGTTGATTCTGCAGCAGGTTATGAATATTTAAGCATGCTTGATGGTTATTCTGGTTATAACCAAATATATATTGCTGAAGAAAATACTTCAAAAATAGCATTTCGTTGCCCTAGGGCTTTAGGCGTTTACGAATGGATAGTAATGCCATTTGGCCTAAGAAGTGCTGGTGCTACATACCAAAGAGCAATGAATTCCATGTTTCATGATTTTATTGAAAAATTTATGCAAGTGTACATAGATGATATTGTTATTAAATCTTATTCAGAAAATGGTCATTTAGACCATCTTCGACAATCATTTGAAAGGATGAGAAATATGGATTGAAAATGAATCCACTCAAATGTGCCTTTTGTGTGCGTGCAGGTGATTTTTTGGGTTTCGTTGTACACAAAAAAGGCATTGAAATCAATCCAAACAAGACGAAAGCAATCTTGGAAACGAAAGCTCCTTCGACAAAGAAAGAGTTACAGTCATTATTAGGAAAGATTAATTTCCTTAGAAGATTTATTTCAAATCTAAGTGGCAAGACTCAAGTATTTTCACCATTGCTTCGACTAAAAAAGGAAGATGTGTTCAGATGGGATACAGAACACCAGAAAGCCTTTGACGAGAATAAAGCATACCTGATGAAGCCTCCTATTTTGTTACCTCCTATTAGGAATAAAGTAATGAAATTGTATGTAGCGGCATCAGAATTATCTATAGGTAGTATGTTAGCACAAGAGGATGAAAATGGTGTCGAAAGAGCCATATATTACCTCAGTAGGGTTTTAAACGATGCAGAAACTAGGTACCATCCTATAGAAAAATTGTTTATGCTTGTATTTCTCTTGTACAAAACTGAAGCAATATATAAAGCCTATTGATGTGTATGTCTATTCGCATTATGATATTATTAAACATATGTTGTCGAAACCAATTTTACATAGTAGAATAGGTAACTGGGCTTTAGCTCTTTCTGAATACTCCTTAACTTATCAGCCTTTAAAGGCTTTTAAAGGCCAAATAGTGGCTGATTTTATTGTCGACCATTCATTGGTCGAAAACACAGTAAACTTAGTAGATACTCAACCTTGGAAGTTATACTTCGATGGTTCAAGCCATAAAAATGGTGTTGGAATTGGAATTTTAATTATCTCACCAACAAAAATTCCAACAAAGTACAGGTTTAAAATCGAAGGATCTTGTTCCAATAATGAGGCTGAATATGAAGCCTTGATAGCAGGACTTGAGATCTTGTTAGATTTGGGGGCAAAACATGTCGAAATTAAAGGCGATTCAGAACTAGTTGTGAAGCAATTAACAAAAGAGTATAAGTGCATTAAAGAAAACTTAGTAATGTATTTTGTTACTGCCAATACATTGTTAAAACGTTTCGATAGTGTTCAAATCAAGCATGTGCCTCGACTTGACAACCAAGAGGCAAATGATTTGGCACAAATTGCTTCAGGATACAGAGTTTCTAAAGAAAAGCTAGAAAAATTAATAGAAATAAAAAATAAACTAATTTCGACAGACTATCCTTTAAGTGAATTGTCAAGCCAACAACTTGGGGGGGCCGAGGAAGTATCGTTATCTCCAATTTTGGTAAATTTTCAAAGTTTTGAAGTTTTTGCCATTGACAATATGTCGAATGATGATTGGCGAAAACCAATTGTCGAATACTTGGAAAATCCAACAGGAATAATTAATAGAAAAACCAAGTATAGAGCCTTGAGCTATGTGATTATTGGAAATGAGTTGTTCAAAAAGACTCCTGAAGGAGTTTTACTTAAATGCCTTAGTGAAAGTGAGGCATATTTAGCAATTTCCAATACTCATAGTGGAACTTGTGGGTCTCATCAAGCAGGCCACAAAATAAAATGGCTTTTATTTCGACAAGGAGTGTACTGGCCAACTATGTTAAAAGATTGCATAGAGTTCGCTAAAGGTTGCCAAGAGTGTCAAAGACATGCATGAGTTCAACACGTGCCTGCAAGTGAACTTCATTCATTAGTGAAACCTTGGCCATTTAGAGGTTGGGCTTTAGATTTAATTGGTGAGATTAAACCAACTTCGTCGAAAAGACATCGTTACATATTAGTTGGGATAGATTATTTTACTAAGCGGGTAGAAGCTATTCCTTTAATGAATGTTAATCAAGAGGCAGTAATCAGTTTTATTCAAAACCATATTTTATATAGGTTTGGAATTCCAGAAACCATTACTACAGACCAAGGTACAGTGTTTATTGGTCAAAAAATGGTGGATTTTGCCTCTGAAACTGGTTTCAAGTTACTGACTTCGACACCATACTATGCTCAAGCCAACGGTCAAGTTGAAGCAGCTAATAAAATCATTATTAATTTGATTAAAAAGCATATTGGGCAAAAGCCTAGAAGTTGGCATAAAACTCTTGACCAAGTTTTGTGGGCTTGTCGAAATTCTCCTAGAGAGTCAATTAATACTACTCCTTTTAGACTAAAATTTGAACACGATGCAGTCCTACCAGTCGAAATTTGTTTACAGTCAGCCAGAATTCAAAGGCAATTTGAAATTCCATCAGATTATTTTTGGAATATGATGTTGGATGAGTTGGCTGATTTAGACGAAGAAAGATTAAATGCATTAAATGTCCTAATAAGGCAAAAAGAAAGGGAAGCTAAAGCTTATAATAAAAAAGTTAAGTTGAAAAATTTTGCCTTAGGAGACTTAGGTTGGAAAGTAATTTTGCCTATGGATAAAAAAGATAGAGTCCTAGGTAAATGGTCGCCAAATTGGGAGGGACCATTTAAAATTTTACAAGTATTCTCAAACGGTGCCTACGAGATCGAAGAATTAGGTACTGATAATCGAATTTTGCATGTAAATGGCAAATACTTAAAGAGGTATAAGCCAATATTACAAGAAATTAAAATAACGCAAGATTGAAAATAAGAAAACTTTAAACTTGGCATGTCAAAAGATCAAATGCCAAAAAGGCTATTGTCGAAGTACAAGATGTCGAAATGCAAAGTAAATTACAAAGATTTCAAAGGCAAGGAAAGTTTTAAAGCTCTAAATTACAAGATAAGATTGGCTTTCAAATTTTCAAACAGAGCTTTAGCTTGTTCTAATCTTGTATTGATGAAGTTCTCCTCTTCGACCAGCTTGTTAACAGTGGTCTCATAGTTGTTAAACCTTTCCAAGTGTTCAATACAAAGAATTGCTTCTTTATTTACTTCAGCTTCCAAAGCATCTGAGGTTTTCATATTTCTTAAGATCGAAGCATCTGGTATTTTGCAATCTCAGCATCATATTCACTTACAGCTTTCACGTCAACTTCTGCTTGAGCCTGCAGAGAAGAAACTTTGTTCTTTGATGTTTCGACAGCAAACCATGCTTCTGTTTTTAGCTTGTCTTTACGTTCTTTGATTGCAGCATGATTCTTTTTCTTTTCAAAGTCTCTTGTGATTTGCTCCAAAAGAGGTTCAAATGAAATAAGAAACCTAATGAGGGAAGTGCTGGCTGTTGGATTGTTGAGTTTGTGCAGCAAGGCTTTGATTTTGAAAGTGATCATGTGGTCTTCTTCGATCGCTTGAAACAAATCCACTTCAAGGACTCTTGGGCAAACCTCTTGTAGGAGGTTCTCTTTGGAACTTTCAGAATTTTCACCAGCAGAAATTGTCGAAGAGACCGATTTATGTTCACTTGAGGTTTTGCTCTTTAATAACAATTGTAGAGCTTCAAGAGGTTTCTTGCTTTTCAGTTCTTCCCACTCATCCTGGCTCATAGTGGTGCCAGTCGAGAGCATAAATCCAGTCGAGTTATCATCCTTGGTGGGAAATTCATCAACGTGCTCTAAATTATCTTCGATTTCTTTATCTTCACTGGACTCATCACTTTCTTCATTACTCTCTTCTCCTTCTTCGCTTTTTTCTTCTTTTTCTTCTTTTTCTTCTTCATTTCTTTCAATTTGATTCTGAGGAGAAGGTTGATCATTGTTTCTTGTTTCGATCATTGTTATGTCACCTCCTGTTTGTTGAATTTGGTCATTGTCTTCGACCATGTGTTCATCACTTCTCTGAGTTTGATCTTGATCAATGTTTTCGATCAACTCTTCATCATTCTTTTCGACCATCGTTTTATCAACACCCCCGTGTTCTTGATTTTCGACCTCAGTTGTATCTTTTTGAAGAGGGAGGTCATCAATGTTCATTGGAACACCTTCATGTGTTGTATTAATAGGGGCATCTTCATTGAGTGTTTCTTCGATAGTTTGGTCTTTGGTTGGTGCAGAAACAGTTGGAGTTGAAGTTGGTGTTGTTTGCTTGGTTGGTACTTTGACAGGGTTGCTGTCAGGTTCCTGTTTTAAAATTGATAGATGAAGTTATATGTCATTATGACTTGAAACTATTGAAAGAAAATGAATAGAAGGTTTGTCAATTACCTTTGAAGTGTCTCCTTCAACAGGAGAGTGTGCACTCGCAGGCTTCGAGAGGACCTTTTTCTTCATAGGTTTCTCTAAAGCTTTCTCTTGTTGCATGCTTTTATTTTCTTATGTTTTCTTGCCAGGCTTTGGTTGGGTAGATTTGGAGACAACCTTTGGGGCATCTTTTGGACTTTCATCGGACTGAAGAGTTCGACACTCATGTTAGTAAAAAACAGAGAAATATATAAGTGTTGAAAAAAGAAGTAAAGAGGTTTTAAACTTTTCGACCTCTGAATCATCGCTCACAGTTATTTGCCTAATTCTTTTCTTCTTTGGAGGAGTGGCAGTAGCTGAACTACTTGATCTTTTCTTACTCTGCAAAATAAAAGATTCGTTAAATGGTGAATTCAATAGTTCGATGTAAAAACGAAGAGTAATGAAAGTAATTACTTCTTGTTTCTTTGATTGTGGTGTTTTGTCTTTGGACGAGGTGCTTGTATGTTTCTTTGTTACTTTCTTTGTGGTTATTGTTGTTGTTTTTTCTGATGGAATGGGTGACAATGGAACAGCTGCAAACATTCGACAAGTATGTTAATAAACCATGGATGGTTTGTTCTGAGAGTCTTATACATTATGTTAATAAATCATATATAAAAGAGGATGGTTTGTTCTAAGAGTCTTATACATCACCTGTTGCAATGGTGGATACGATTCGAACATGTTGAATGTCGAAATGGAGATGACCGTCAAAAGTATATATGTCACACTTAGTCGGGACTATTTTCTCAGCATTTTTATTTGAAAAGAAATTTTTATATGCCAAAGTCGAGCCACACATCAACCATTGAGGAAGTGGTGGTTGAAATGCTAAACCCAATTTACTGGTAGGCAAACATGGAAATTTAATTTTATCGTGTGCTAATGCGAAAGCTTATTTGTTCGACACATATGGTGGAAATACCATAGTTGGAATCTTTTTAATAAGTTTTTCTTTGAAAACTCTTGCAGCTTGAGAAACAGTCCGACTAAGATTAGTTGGATCATATATAATTTCAAAATATTTTTGGAATGCTTGAATTTCCTGAATGTGCATACCTTGTGATTTGGTCTTCTTTTCTGTGGAAGAGGAAAAGCAGAAATTAGATTTGACAGTAGAGTAGCTTCTTCGACATCAGCGAGTTTACTTTTGAAGTAATCTTTCCACCACGTGGAAAATTCTTCAGTACAAGCAAATAAAGGTTCAAATTCAATAGGTTCAAAAGTAAAAGGGTTGTTGGCGAAGCTGTTGATGAATTCTTTCCATTCCTCCATTTTCTGGAAGTATCATTTCTGTCCTAGATCTGAAAAGGGGACTGGGTCGAAGCTGACACAATCCAAATTGTCGTGCAACAAGACTTGGGTGATATGCATATACACCAAACATAGTTGCAGATTTTCCTGGTGCTATTCTTGCTGACAGAAACTTTGGAGTTAAAAAGGCTTCCCAAATTTGGTTGCTTTCTTCTTCTTCGACCAGAGAAGTTGCAGGAAAAGTACTAGTAAACCAAGCTGGTCCACAAGTTCTTTTAGTGAAAGGAGCCATCGAAGGAGTGAAGACTTTGCAATTCATAAACATATCGAATGCTGTTGCAAATAAATCCTTTGGAGATACTCCAATTTCTCTAGGCTTCAAAAGTGCAAGCCTTATTCCTTCGACGCTTTTTTTTTCTCAACAACCTCAGCGTAGTCATCTGGGATATACATTTGGAGTTTTGACTCAAAAGTGGCTAGAAGCCACAATTGGAATAACCAAATTGGTCCAGAAACAAGATATTTTTCTTCAGGTTTGAGTCCTTTCAATGTGTGAACTCCTTGTCGTAAACTTTCATAAAGTGATCTTAGAAGAAGTTGGCCAAGATTCACATTTCGACGCTCATGTAGTTGGATGGCCAAAGGAATGAACATTTTAGCTACTTGAAGTGACGAAGAGCAGAAGACATAAAATGAAAGCCACAAAGTAAGGAAAGCAATATATTCTGTGTCGGAAACTTCTTCAGTGTTGGTGACATGGTTATCTTCAATATATCCTTTGAAAGAAGCACGTTTGAAGTCGAATTCATGGTTGTTGCCAGTTGTGCTAAGGTCGAATATTTCCCCTGTTGGTTTCAAACCAGTAATAGCAGCTACGTCTAACAAAGTGGGTGTGAGCATACCACATTTCAAGTGTAAGCTATTAGTGGTGAGTTCCCAAAAATGTAGGGCTGCAAGAAGCATGGGACTTTGATATCTTAGACCATACTTCGACAGTTGAATTAGGTCAAAAATACCTTGTTCTTTCCAAATTTCTCCTTTTTTTGATTCTATCTTGCTAAGCCAGCTGAGGTAAGGTGGGTGATTTTTGTCAACTGGTGGTAAAGATCTAAAGACCCTATTTGGGTTACCCATGAAATTCATCACATAGGTTCCCTTTTGAAAAATCCTAGGGCTATATCTGTGGTAGCTAGGAAACACTTCTTTGATCTTGTCAGTGTTATCACTTGAAGGTGAAACAGGCCCTAAAAATGCATGTTTTGAAGTTTTAGGAAAAGGGATCAATACCTGAGATTGCAGAATTTTTGCTTCTTCTTCTTCTGTCAAAGCGGGTTCAGCAACGTATTGTTGTTTGCCAGAAACAGTACCAGAAGTTTGAACTTTGGATGAAGACGCCATTGACAGCAGCTCTGAGGAATTTCAACGAAGAATAGAGCTTTGTGAAACGTTCATGGGGTTTCGATTGAAATTTCTAATTCGTAGATTGCTATTTGTTTCGTGGAGAAGAGGAAGAGAAGAAAGAAAATGAGTTGCAATTTCAAAGTTTTCAGAAAAAATGAAATGAAGGGGAAAGGTTTGGTTTTTATAGTTGTTTGAAAGAAGAAAGAGAATAAGCCCTTGAGTTTCTTTTTAAAGGGAACAGTTATTTGCAATGAGTAGTGGGGAGTTCCAATGCGAAATGTGGCCCACTAAATCTGAAATGGTGGCCCCATAAAGTGACCTTTGCTGAAATGTCTCATCAATTTTGAAACATCGTGCTGATGACGTCATTAGAGCAGTTAAAAGAAATTTCAAAAAATGTCATTTTCTTCTTCACCTAAAAACTCAGTCGAAAACGACATTTTTGGGGGGCAATTTGTTAGCCTGCATTTTCCACAGGCTCAATTAAATGCAGTCAACGAGGTTTGACTTATTTTTAAAAGTTGACCTTGTATTTCAAGAGACAAGTACCAATTTCGACACTGAAGTGAATTAAGTTATCATGTTGTATCAAGCAGATTTCGACCTTAAATTTGGCAAAGTCGAAGAGGCTGAAGTCAGAGATTTCAACAAGAAGAAGTTGAAGGCTGATAACGAAATAGAATCAAGCAACCGTCGTCGAAAGCACGTGGCAGTTACATTTTTAAACTTTGTACAGTTATTTCTATTTGTATAAATAGTAGTTTTTCATAAGAAAAACGGGTCACAAACTCATTACAGATTCTCACGCTCTAACTTCCAACAACATTGAGAAAACGCGTCAGATAAGAATGTATGATCATGTGTACCAACTCTCTTTTCAATTAATGCATTTTTCTTTGTCTCTTTAAGCAATTTTCTGCATTTTTATTTGCTCTCTTCATCTCTGTCTGAAGTGACTTCGACGGATTCGCGCAAAACTAACAGTTATCTTCCTTCTTTCCTTTAAAAACTGTAAAACATTCATAATTTCTGGAAAAACTTTAACACAAATGGTCTTAGGATTTACTAGTTGATCCTGCAAACAGAAGAAATTTCAAACTAGCGGTGTTTACCAAAAACCACGGTAAACAGTGTTACAAGGGGTGAGTCTCGGTACCAAAGAATAGAAAAGGTGGCATTCGCCTTGGTCGTGGCAGCCAGAAGGTTAAGACCATATTTGGTGGCTCATCAGATCGTCGTCAGGACGAACCAACCAATTCGCCAGATCTTACATCGCCCCGACCTCCCGGGAAGGATCATCAAGTGGGCCGTGGAATTATCCGAGTTTGGCATCAAATACGAGGCACGACCCGCTCTCAAGGCTCAAGTCCGAGCTGACTTCGTAGCAGAAATGATGCCGCCCCTCTCCAAGACCAATCCTTTGCAATGGAAGCTCCACGTCGACGGCTCATCAAATTTAAAGGGTAGTAGAGCTAGGCTCATCCTCGAGAACTCCGAAGGGCCAATCATCGATGTCATACCCTAATTTTGTCCGCCTAGGTTTAAAACCCTAATTTTCCGCAAAAAATAAATAAATTGAGAAGTGTGGTTTTATTTTGAAGAGTGAAGAGCATTGTGCATGCATTTTTGGGTTTTAAAAGTCATTCTAGGGCTTTTAAATTCATTGTTAGAGTGGAAATGCATTTGTTGTTAAAAAACAAGGTTTTTAGGGCAAAAGGGTATTTTGGTCATTGTCAAAAATAAGATAATTTCTCATCAAGAATCATTGTGCAATTTTAGAGAAATTTATTTGAGGCAAAACATTTTTGGTCATGTATGTATGTATGCGCATGCATGCATACATTGTGCACAAAATTTCAAAAAGGATCAAAAGGGAATATTCTACAAAAAGTTCCAAGATGTGATTTTTATGACATTTTTGGTCATGGTGATCACATAAAATGGCATATTCCTAAGGTTCCTAGTATGTGGCCTAAATTGGGTGTATTTTTGTACAATTATCCTAAGAAGAATAATAAAAAATGAAGGGATAATGGAATGGTCATATAATAGTACAATAGTACAAGATGACAACTTGCAAAACTTGGTCACCAAGGACCCCTCCCAATGTGTGTCGCCTATCCCTCTCATTCCCTCTCATATTTTCATTTTTTTGACCTCAATCCATGTGTGATTCAATCCTCACCCTCCATTCAAATTTTAGATGCAATCCTAGGGTGAGATAAGATGCACAATGACCTAACTACCCTTAAACCTAATTGCTTTCTATATATACCTTATTAACCTCACCTCACAAAGGGAGAGGAACTTTTGGCCTCATTTTCACTCACACAACCCTAGCACACAACTCCCTCTCCTAATTCCCTCTCTTGGCCGAAATCATATCACCTTCTTCCTCCATCAATTCTTCACTTCTCCTTCACCAAATCACCATTTTCTCACCTCATTTCCATTCCTACTTCATATATCTTCCTTCTCTCCTAATTTAATTCAAGCTTGCATCATCAAAGGGCATTTTTAAGCAAGCATTTCGGGGGTTTCATTGAAGTTTGGTGAAGATTCAAGTTGATTTGTGGTCTTGTTCTTCATATTAGTCATTCCTTAGCATGGATTTGAGGTAAACTTCTTAAAACCTA
The DNA here is from genome assembly GCA_963573325.1 of Astragalus glycyphyllos. Classification (NCBI taxonomy): domain Eukaryota; kingdom Viridiplantae; phylum Streptophyta; class Magnoliopsida; order Fabales; family Fabaceae; genus Astragalus; species Astragalus glycyphyllos. Next base: position 50,461,480 of record OY754312.1, on the reverse strand, counting down.
GCATCATCTTCAACTTTTTTGCATCAAAATGTAGATATCATGTTTCTAATTTTGCATCCTACCATATTCATGCATTTTAGTGTTGTTATATTGTTGATTTGTTGATTGTTGTTGGTGAGGGGTGTCTCAAGCATTTTGACAAACACTGTGGGAGGTTTGGGTGCTTGAGATGCTTCTCACCCTTGAATAAATTGTGATTTATGTTGTTTTCACTATGATCTTGCATTTTTGTTGAATAAAATGATGTGATGCTTCGCAAATCATGATTAGAATTAGGGTTTGTTAATTTTCTTGTGAAATGGGTTTGCAATTGTGATCAAAAACGTTTTCTCAAGTTATTTTGATGTTAATAGATGATATCTTGCTTGCAAGTCATTGTTATATGTTGATGATTGGCAAGAGGTCTCACACTTGTGTCTTTGTGCACTTCACTTTAAGTGTTGAGGATTGCCTAAGATGATTCAACACAACCTTGTGCTTTGATTGTAAACTTTGGTTTGCTTGTTAGTAACTTGTTTGCAAAGTTATTCTATGTTGAGGATTGGCAAGAGGACTCTCACTTGTGCCTAGTGCACTTCACTTTAAGTGATGAGGATTGTCTAAGATGATTCAATTTTCTTTGTGCAATTCTTGCTTGAAAATGCAAATGCTAGTTTTCTAACTTGATTAATCAATTTTGGTTACAAAAAACAACTTGTTACTCGTTAGTAACGTTCCAACTTCAAAACATTTTTTTGCATTTACATAATCATTGATAAACAACTTCACTTCTTCTCAAAACAATTCCAAACTATTTTTCACAAATCAAACTTTGTTGAGGATAATGCGAAGCCTTTGCTTGCACGATTGTCAACAATGGGGTGCTAGTGGTGATCACTTGGAGTCTTTGCTCAATTGATTATCATGAACACTCATTTTTCAAAAGAACTCTCATTTCACAAATTAAAAACTTTGTTGAGGATAATGCGAAGCCTTTGCTTGCACGATCGTCAATAATGGGATGCTAGTGGTGATCACTCGAAACCTTTGTTGTTTGATCACTGTGAACATTCAATTTTCACAATTAAACAACTAAAAAATAAAAACCTTTTCTCGACAACCGAGAACTACGTAAGGTTTGAATTCTCCATCGCACTGGGAGATACGTAGGAGCGGGTCACATTCCCGTCAAGCACGACAAATGAAAACCATTTTCTTTTCAAAAAAAACAAACCCTTTTCCAAAACAAGGCGATTTCTAAAAACAAAACAATTTTCGAAAACAAGAACTACGTTGCTTTGATTCCCTCCCCAGGATACGTAGGCACGGTGCCCTCCCGTCAAGCGCAAAAGATTAAATTTTCTTTAAGTTTTTTCCATAAAGTAAGGAGAGATAAAGAGAGATAAAAATAAAGCATTTCTTAAATCAACCTTTTAAATCACACGTCAAATCGAGGTTCCCTTTCAGTAGAAAGGATGTGTGGGGTGCTCGTACCTTCCCCATGCATAACCGACCCCCGAACTCAAATCTCGTGGTTCCAAGGACCATTGTCTTTCAAGAAAGGTTTTTTTCAATGTTTTACCTCTAAAAAAATATTGGTGGCGACTCCAATTCATGTTGTGCGAAGAGAAATCCCTCCAAAGGATTTTTCGGGGTGCAACAATCGAGGTTTCCCTCAGCTTCGCCTTCGCCACTTCAAACAACCAGGAAGAATACGAAGCCTGCATTGCCCGGTTGAAACTGGCCTCGGACTTTGGGGCAAAAACCATTGAGCTGAACACGGATTCACTGTTGGTAGTATCCTAGGTCAAGTTGAAATCCACTATCAGCATTCTTGATGATCGACGGAACTCTTTACAGAAGAAGCCTTTCTTCTCCGCTGTTGAAGTGTGTTGAAGGGGAAGAAGCTAACTACGTTTTGGCTGAAATCCATGAAGGCATTTGTGGACAACACCTGGGAGCCCAATCTTTAGCCCGGAAAGCTTTGCGCGCAGGCTATTATTGGCCGACCATGGAAGGAGAAGCGAAGAATTATGTAAAAAGATGCAGAAAATTTCAGATCCACACCAACGTCCACATAGTCCCACCTACCGAGCTTACCAGCTTATCGTCTGCTTGGCCATTTGCTTATTGGGGGATAGACCTATTGGGACCTTTTTCAACAGCACCCGACCAAATCAAATACCTGATTGTGGCTATTGATTATATCAGTAAATGGATTGAAGCTGAACCATTGGCCACTATCAGTGCGAATAACTGCATGAAATTCTTCAAGAAAAACATCATGAGCAGGTTCGGGATCCCCGAAGTAATCATAACCGACAACGGGACTCATCTCGCGGACAAGGGATTTAGAAAACTGATGTCCGATCTTAAGATCAAGCATCGGTTTACCTCGGTCGAGCACCCACAAACCAATGGGCAAGTCGAAGAGGCCAACAAGGTGTTTCTCAATGGCTTGAAGAAACGGCTCGATGATGCTAAAGGGAACTGGGTGGAAGAACTACCCTATGTCTTGTGGGCTTACAGAACCACACCTCAAACCTCAATAGGGGAAACACCGTTCCGACTTTCCTATGGCAGTGTGGCGGTCATCCCTATGGAGATCGACGAACTAAGCTGGAGAACGGCGAATCCCAAGTCTCAGCAAGACAACGACCAATCCTTAAGGGAGGAACTCGATCGCATCGACAGAGTCCGAAACAAGGCCTCTTTTTGAGAACCCGTCATTAAGCAAGGAGTGGCTACAAGGTATAACGCCAAGGTCGTCCCCAGGGACTTTGAAGTGGGTGACCTGCTGCTCCGACGAGCCGACATTGGATTGAAAAATGCAGCCCTAGGGAAGCTCGCGCCCAATCGGGAAGGACCTTAGCATGTTATATCTAAGACTGGTAACAAGGCTTTTAAGCTAGAAACCTTGGAAGGGAAAACAGTTCTCCGGACTTGGAATGCCACGAAGCTCAAAAGTCACTACAGTTAGGTCTAATAGCTATGCCTAAGGGAAACTTGTAAACCGATCTTCTGTAATGAGATCCATTTCAATATATTCAATACGAGGATCATGTCTACTTAAAACGTACGTTCCTTCTTCGGAAGAGACTATCTGGGACTGATCTTCAGATATCTCAGAGCGACCGAGGTCATCGCAACCCTTAGGGACGAGTTCAATCCGGACCTAGTTCTGGTAAACTATCCCAAAAGGACGTTAATGTCTTTTAAGGATTAAGATCCTTAAAACGATCATTAGCCAATTGTTGCCAAAATCCCTAAAAGACATGTTCGATCTGGGCCGAGTCCCGGTAAACTGTCTTTAGGACTACGTATATGACTTGTAAAATAAATGCAATCATAAAACACATGCGATCATAAATGCAATCATGAAAACAAAGCTAAAAACAACAATCATGAAAAACTGAAATTTAAAGTTAAATCATTACAACTATCTCTGATACGGCCGAGCCCTCGAATTTACTCAAAAAGCCTAGTCTATTACAAATGATTCATGACGAAGTTCCAGGTTTATGCAAGATCTTATCTGTATAAACCCGGAACTCCTACAAAAAGATCTTATCTAAAGCCAGACAGATATTAGATTTGGGGTAGACCACGGTCTTCAGTTGGGTTGCCAGGCCGACTTTGACAATCCGATCTCCCTCAATCTCGTGGTCCACATTCAGAACATCCTTGTCAAGAGGAAGAGACGGATGAATAAGGGCAATCTGATTTAAGGCAAGCTCAAATCCATCCCTGGCTATTTCCAACGCTAGATCGGTAACTTTCTGTGTGGCTCTCTGAGATTCAGTCAGGCAGCACGAGTTATGGCGAGTTCCTCTTCCAAAGCAGCATACCGAGCTTCTAGAGTAGAGCTGGACTCAGTCTTATTTTCTTCGGCCTTCTGCAAAGTTGCCGTCAGCTCCGTGATCCTACCCTCCAACTCTTGGATTTTCTCCTTAGCCTCCTTCTCCACAGCCTAAAGCTCCTTAAGCCGACCTTCTAGCTCCTTAACACGAGCTGCACTGTCATCAGCTTGTCTCGTGGCCACATTTTTGGCGATCTTGAGGAGATTATTTTCTTTCTTCAAGGTAGACAGCTCAGTAGTGCATTGGTTGAGGAGTATGTTTTTCTTCTCTAAGGTCTTCAGCGTATTGAAAAGCTTGGCCTTCTCAGCATTGACTAACTCTGAAACAATTCACAAGTTAATAAGACAGTCAAAGGACTATCAGACGAGCTCAAGAAGTTCACATTACCTTCCCATCGACGTTGTTGCTTGTCCTTTTGGAGCTTGTTAAGGTCGGCCAGATGCACGAACAGCTTCGCCGCAGCACCAACAGGGTCGACACGATACTCTTCCAAATTCTTCTTCAGGAAGCTCACATCCACTTGAACGGGGGTGACCTTGGAGGATTTGTGCTTTTTTGAAGACTTGGGATTGTCCACTTGGACCGACTTCCTTTTCTTGTCCTCGTTTTGACAGGTGGGGGGAGCTTTCTGATGTGCTTTGTGGGTCAAGGCTCCCTTATCCACTGGTGTCTTTTTCCTGTGGTCAAGGTTGCCCCCTTGAGTCTCCAAGTCGTCATTAGTGACAAACCGAAGAAGGGAGACATGAATAGCAGCGCCGAGGTCAGGAGAGTTTTGAGGAATCCCTTAGTTTGCAAGCTCGTCTTCTGCGACCCCAAGACTTTGCATTGCCATCCTTTTCAACATTGCAATTCTATTTCCAACCATCGTACCTGAAAATAAAGGAAGGGAAAACGAGTTAGAACACTTCAAAGCAGATAAACAAAAGATTCCAAAGCTTCTTTTAACTAGTCCTACCTAAAACCCTCATGACTTTTGACTTAGTGGCTGCTCTAACTATCATATCCGTGGGTAAGCCTCGGAACTTCGGTTTGGTAAATGGCACTCGGGAAGAAATGTCAAGTAGGAGTTTTTTGGTCAGCACATCGGCATCGCACAATTGAGACTCAACAATGTGGTAGGAACCAGAAGAGCGATTATAGTGACCGAGGCTCCAGCCTATGGGGAACTTAGTTGACACCAAAGTCTGCCTGTTTGCGCCGAACTTACCCACATGATCAATTTCTTTGTCATTCACGGGTTCCACGAAGTAGAAGAGTTGTTTCCAATGTCCCCTCAGTGAGTCAGTATCAGCTCGGAAAACTTTTACACCTCGCTTGGAACGGAGGCTCATGTGCTCTCGAGTTTCCCCGTCGCTGCCTTTTTCGTTGTTTCTGTTGACCTTGAACAGGTGAAAGAATAAACTCGCTGACACCGACCTTTCAAGTTCAAGGCACACCAGCTCGATTTCCCGAAGGATGCCCAACCATTAGGATGAATTTGTGAAGGGGCTAAGTCCAACCTTGCCAAGACAGTTTGTTGAAGACTAGTGAATGCGAGTGAATATGCATGTCGGACACCACGACGTCGTACATAACGAATTTCAAAGCTCCAGGCCAATTGGCCGCGTGCTCTTCTACTTTCATGCCTTCAACATTCCAAAGGCGACCTTGAATCGATAATTTTCGAACAAAGTGACTCATGTCTTCACCACTTTCGTATAAAGATTTCGCATTCAAAACAGAATCTGCCACCCAATTGCATGGACGCGTAATATTCACTTCGTACAAAAGTGGAAGGTCGATTCTGCCAGGGCCGGTGCTAGAATAGCCATCTGTCATTTTCCTCATCAGTCTCGCCACTATCTTGCTGATGAGCAGTGTCCTCCAGAATTTGTTTCCCTTTCTCAACCTCGCCCTCATGACGACTTTCTTCTCCAGATTCAGTGGAGGACTCAGAATCTGACTCAGTACTCTTTGATTGCTGAGTATGAGAAGACCCTTGTTTTTCCTCAGATTGAACATCTTCAGAAGAATCCGACTCCATCACAATTATGTCGACCTGATTTTCTTTGACGATCACCACATCTCCACTGTCCGACCTACCCTTTGAAACCCGTGTTGAATCCTCGTAATCTCCACCTTCAGGTTCGTTAGTTGTATCCTTTGGAGAATGATGTTCGACTTCAAAATCTTCCTCAACTTGTTTGCTTGTAGGGGCCGATTCAGGGTGATCTTGAACCTCGAGAATGGCAGGCACACCTTCAGATCGACGATCTTCCGAATTATCACCACCAAAAGCCATTGCCTTCGCTAATTGAGGGGGTTGTTTTGTGTATTCCCTGCGGGTTTGTTTAGTAATGGCCAGATCGGACCTGCAGGAATGGGGGCATTGGCAAGTCAGGACTAACGACCTAATGGGTCCATGGCGAGTTTGAAACCCAGCCTGACGACCTGTGGAGACTAAGGAAACAGGGGGAAGTCTACCTAAAAAGCAATGAAAGAAAGTAGGGGTGAGTTAAACTAACCTCGTTTGTTTGGAGCTGGGCGTTTTAGTTTGGCTTTGTGAGATTCGATCACTTGAATCCACTGAAACATTGCAACTCTCGCCACGATCTTCTTGCTCGCCGAAAAGAAGCTCGGAAACCAAGATCGGTAGTCAGAGCAAATTGAAAAATAGGAATAAATGAAGGGGACTAAACCCCTATTTATAGTGGGCTTCAGTTCAGTGGATTGGGCCTAAGTCGAATCGACGTGTCCAATCAACAGCTTTAAATGTGCACACGTATATCGAAATGTCACTGGGAAACGTGCTCTGACAGCTGCATTAAATGCTTGGCTCGAAAAACGAAATAACAATTGAGATGCTCACTTCGACATTGGCGTAGTTACTGTTGAGTCACTCACATCGACATCTTCACCGTGGAGTTACTCACGTCAACGCCAGCATTATCTCCGATGAGTTATGATCATCGACATCGAAACTTAAGGACAACGGCCCCGAAGGTCGGGCTCCTCACTCTGTCATCGCCGACAATCTCTGCGTCGGACTGATTTTCAAGTCAAGATCGTCTTTCCAGCGACCAGACTTGGTGGGAAACTGTTATGGATAAGGCCCATTTAACACCATTGTAATTTAGGCCCATAATCAAAGAGGCCCACTTTAAAGGCAAATCCAGGTATCAATGGCCAAGATCAAACCACATGATCCAACGGTCCAAATTCATTAGGTCAACACCACCAAACACTATAAGTACTCATTCAATGCTTCATTAATGGTAAGCTATCCCGCTCATCAATATACCTGTGATTGACTACCTCCCTGACTTAAGCGTCGGAGTGTCTTTGCAGGTACAACACCCCACCTCGGGTCGAACCATCTCAAATCAAGGACTAAATCTACCTACATCTCGGATCAACCTCCAAGGTCGGAGATACGGTACTAAACAATTTATATATATATATATATATATATATATATATATACCATGTATCGACTCTCCATAACTTGCTATTTAGCTAATAATTGAGGGCTACTGTTATTAGGGCTACTGTTACATTAGGGCTACTGCTAATAGAGATAATGGCTTACTATTTAAGCCGGTAAAGGGCTACTGTTACATTAGGTAGCCGGTAAACAAGGCGACAAAATACACTTATTAATGTCGGGTACTCTTTGTGGGCCCCATAGGCACATTAATAATGAATACAAACGACAAAAATTAAAAAGCAAATAGTAAAAAGCATAATATTGCTTTTTGACTTAATTATCTCTACGGGATTCTTCATCATGACTTTCAAAATTATTGTTTTGATGATGTCATGGCTTGCATCTTCATTGTTGTCCTTTTCCCTTTTTGGTTTGCTGAGTCATTGACTGGATCATTGCATCCCAAAAATCTTCGGGAGTTGGGTTTTCTTCGTCCTGAGATTCTCCGGCTAGGCAATCAAATGCATTTGAGTCTATTGAACCCTGTGATGAGCTAGTCTTCATAGAAACATCTTCATTTTTAACTTGGAAAGTTTTAAAGAATTGATTTTTCATATGGTCAAGAGTTCTGACCATAATTTGTTCTTCAGTCTCATTTGGGTGGATTTTATGGAAATAATTTTTTATATTGGCTATTGAAAGCTCTTGAGAACTTTGTTCTTTTGCTTTACACTGGTCATCAGCTATTGCTGTTTCGATTTTGGCCTCCATGTATTGAAGGTCTTCAGTAGCCATCCTACTCCACCATTTGTAGAAGAAATTTCTTCTAAGAACAGGGATATTGTGATTATCCTGAGCTATGGTAATAGTCCATCTCCATATCCATGGGATATGGAATTTAATAAAATATAAACACGGACCTTGTCCTGTGATTATTTTAGAAGCATTCTTCAAAATTAAAGGGCTATGATTGCACCAATTATCATATAAGTCTAGTAATCCCTCTGGTAAAATTTCCAGAGAAGGGCCAAATTTTACCCACCAATTATAAAACCAATTTGGTACAGGTCTATCGATTACTTCTGGATTGATACTAAAGAACCAAGAATGCTTGTTCTTTGGATTTTGATAATAGAAAGCTAATGAAAAAGCTTGGATATAATCCCAATAGTTAAAATATAAATATTTTCCTTCGGCAATTTTTATTGCCTTCTCTCCATTAGGATTTAATCCCCATTCTCTGGGTGACAATATCTTATTGATATGGCACTTGCTGAAGTTTATAAAACTTTCTGGATTATTGTTTTGGTGGTGATGGGTAATTGTCACTGATTCAGTGGCTAATAATAATATTTCCAAATGGGGTCTAGACTTACCATAGAGTCCAGGATATCCTCTTGATTCGAGGTATCTTGTTTTGCTTGACCACCCATCATTAGGGGCCAAATTTATGTCTTCTTCTTCGACATACATAATGTCTTCTGTAACAGGGTTTTCAAAATACTCTGTTACTTCATGGGGTTCATTAACCGCTGCCTCTTTGTAAGATGGCATTTTACTTGTTGAGGAAGAAGGAATATCTTCTTTCCTTGGGGGCGCAGGTAGTTGCTGCAAATTTCTCGTCCTATGGACTGTAGTCCAATCCCCTATTAGAGGAATATTTGTCTCTTTATAGGGCAAGATATTGTTGCTCCCACGGCGACGGCCATAGCCACGACCTCTTCCCCTATTGGGGGTATTCATTCACCCTGCAAGAATTCACTGGTTAAATAGTCAGCAAGAGAGTTATTTTCTCCTCTAATATATTGAATATCAAATTCAAAAACTGATAATTGGGCTTGCCAACTTGCAAAAATTTGTTTTGCTACAAGATTTATAACATCTTTTTCAATAATTGATTTAGCTGAACTGCAATCAATTCTTAGTAAAAACTTTTGATTTAATAGATCATCCTGAAGTTTAGAAATGCATTTAATAATGGAGAGCATTTCTTTTTTAATAGTCGAATATTTCGACTGTGTTGGATTCCATTTTCCAGACGAAAATCTTACTAATATCTCTTTATTGTTATCTGGGATAACCTGTTTTAAGATACCTCCATATCCTATATTTGAGGCATCTGTTTCAACAATTTTGAAAAGCTTTGGATTTGCTAAATTTAAACAAGGTAGACATTTGACCTTATTCTTAATTCTTTGGACAGCTAGGGAATGTTCTTTTGTCCAAGGCCCTGGATTTTTTCTAAGTCTACTGTAAAGGATAGCTGTATCCTGTGATAGATTTTCATAGTAGTCAGAAATATAATTTAGGCTTCCTAAAAATCTCTGAAGCTGCCTCTTATTAGTAATAATATTGGGGAATTTTGAAGCAAACTCTATGCTTCTGCTGATAGGAACAATTGTTCCTTGATCTATTTCATGGCCCAAAAACCTTGTCCTTGTTTGGAACAATTTCATTTTAGGGGCAGATAATACTAGACCATTATGTCTGACTAAATTTTTGAAAATTTTCAAATGTTTCATGTGTTGGTCTATGGATTTTGAGAAGACTAACACGTCATCAATATAAACAATCATGAAATCGGAATAAGGATTAAAAATATCATTCATGATATTCTGGAATTCAGAATGAGCATTTTTAAGTCCAAAAGGAAGGACGTTCCATTCAAAGTGTCCAAAAGGGACTGTAAAAGCTGTTTTGTATTTATCAGATTCATTGACCTGTATTTGCCGATATCCTGATTTCATATAAAATTTTGAAAAGATCAAAGCATCGTTAAGTCTATCTAATAAATCTTTTTTATTAGGAATCGGGTATCTTATCCATTTTAAAACCTTATTAAGAGGTTTATAGTTAATAACTAATCTGGGAACACCTCGTTCCTGCTCAGCATTCTTATTAACATAAAAGGCTGTGCAACTCCAGGGTGATTTGGATTTTCTAATCAAACCTTTTTCTAAAAGAGTGTTGATCTCTTTTTTACAAAGATCAATATATTCTTGATTCATTTGGGCTGGTCTAGCCTTAGTAGGAATTTGACTTTCTTTGAAGTCATCTACGTAAGGTAGAAAAACGATGTGCTGCTTTCTATTCCAAAAAGCACTAGGTAGATCATTACACACATCAGTCTTGAACTGCTGTTCAATAATTTTAATTTGTCTTTTAGTCTCTTCTTTATTAAGATGATCATTAATATTGAAAATATTCATTTCACTTTTAAGAAAACATAATTGTTTTTCTTTATTAAGGAGAATATCTTTAACCTCATTTAACATCCTAGTCTGAGGATCGGTAATAAATTCAAAAATAATTTTCTTATTATTAATAATGGTGGTAATACCACTTTGATCAATATTTGTCATAGGCATGATATTATGCAAAAAGGGGGTTCCTAGAATAATCCTATGTGTCAAATTTTTGACTAAAATAAACGATGTCGGTAAACATATACCTTGATTGCAAACATATGCGTTTGATAGCTTATAGTTAACTTGTAATTTATCTCCACCAACCTGAGTTAGGGCTTGTGTGGTTTTCGAAAAATACTTAGTAGGGATAATTCCCTCTTGTATGAAATTAAGATCAGCTCCGCTATCTATTAGAGCTATTTCATTATTCAAAATAAAATTTCTGCTAATAACTAGGGTTATTTTGACAAACCATTTTTGTGAAGTTACTCTATCTAAAAGAGATAAATAGTTATTGCTAGTGGAAGTGATTTCTTCTATGTTGGAAGGGATTCCTTCGACTTGTTTTTGAATTTCTAATAAAGAGATTCTCTGGGATAAGATATTATTATCTCTTTTAATCTGAGATATTTCAGATTTTAAGAGATTTATTTCTCTTTTTAAATCTATAGTAGAAATAGGTGTTTCTTTGATGTTGGATTGTCTAAATCTTGATAATACCTCACTTATTTGCAAGGTGCCTCTATAATTAGAGGAGATTCTTTCTTCGCATTCTCCTTTATTAGGAAATTGATCATTTTTCTTTTCAGATCGTTATCTGAAATAGTTTCTAAAGCCTTTAAGGCTTCATCTTGTTCTGCTGTAAGAACATTTAATCCATTCATATCAACAATGGATTTCCAATAATTTAATTCATTGCATTGACAATCATTATTGTCAGTAGAAGAAGACTCTGAAGAGGTATCATTGATAACCTCTATATCTTCATTTGAAGATTCTAGTTCTGATTCAGAACTAATTAATAAGTCTTTTTCCAATTGGGTCCTTAATTGATCGTCCTCAATGTCATTTAGGGCTTTTTTGGTCCAACATTGATTGGCATAATGTCCCACCTTGCTGCATTTATGGCAAGTAATGTCTAATTTTTTGACTTTTCTTTTGCCTTTGCTTTGGAAGGGTTTATCCTTGGGCCTGTTTTTATAATAATTTCTTTTATATCTTCTCTTTTGAGGAGATTTATAAAATCCACTTGTCTTGTCTTTGTTCTTTTTATAAAACCTATTATTAATAGTCTTTTGTTTCTTATCCTTCAATCCTGGAGGCTTATCTATATCAAAAACAAATTGTTCATAAAACTCACCTAATTGGTGTTTTTCAGATAACTTTTGCTTTTTTAATTGATTTTTCAGTTTTATGTCATTGCATAGAGCTAATCCTTCGTTGATACAAGTACTAATAATTTGACCATAGGTCAAATCAGCATAATTAATATTAATGCCATCATTTTTCATTCTCAAAGATTGTCTGATTTTTTCAACAAAAAGATAAGGTAGACCATCTACAAATTTAGACTTCCAGTGGGTAGAATCAGGGTTATTTAATTGAAAAACCCTTGACAAGAAAGTATCTTTATACCATCTAAAATGGGTTAAAGAGGGACATCTTAAATTCTGAAGGAGAGTTTGTAATTTTTCTCCTATAGGAATATTGGTTCCTACAAAATGCTGTACGATGGATAGACATAGGGTATATACAGCATCTTCCTCACCAGTGGTGGAAGTAATGTTGCTGGTGTTTTCTTCAATTTTAATTTCTTTCTTATGAGAAAGAATTTCTTTTTTCTGGGTATCCGTGAGATAATGATCCCACCAGCCTCTTAATTGGCCAACGAAACCAGTAGCTATAAAAGATGCTATGGAACTATCAAAGTTCCCATGCTGTTTACAAACAGTGGAATACATGATCATTCTATGTATAGTATCTATTATTTGTTTATCATTTAGACCATCAATATTCCATTCATAAATGGCCTTGCCAGAATAGGAATTCTGATATGGCTCATTCTCTTCAAAAAGAAGGTCTTGAGGAGAAGGCCTTTTATAATAATACTTCTCTATGGACTTAGAAGTATATACGGGATTAACATTATCATTTTCATTAATATTTTGGTTACTAAACATTCTAGTCAAATCATCAATATTATTGATACTTTCACTTTCTTCTGAACTATCTTCAGAAGTACCTAAATTATCCTTTTGAGATAAAACATTCAATTTTAAATCCTTTAATTTTTGCTCTAAAATTCGAGTAAACTCAGTATTATTATCCTCCATTTTAAATCCTTCTACCGATAAAGGAGGTTGAATCATGGGAGTTTCAGTAATTATAGGAGCTTTTGGCTCACCTATCTGTTCCAAAATTAATTTTTGTTGAGAAATTTGTTTTTCAACCATGTCCTTTAGAGATAATAAATCCTTTTTAAGAGAAACAAATTGTTCTCCTAAACAGATAAGAAAAGCATTTGTATAATTCTGGGATCTAACTATAGAATTCAACTCCCTGATAGTAACATGGTTGCTTTCTATTTTTTGTAAAGTGAGAAAAGCATTAGCCTCGGCATTTTTGCCTAAAATGATAATTTGTTTAGGAGGAAAAAGGGAACTAATTTTTTCTCCTTTAGTGGTTTCCCACGTTTTTGATTGAAGAACTAAAATTTCATTTTTAATCTTTTTATTAAAATAATTCACAAACCATTTAACAAAATGAGTATAATTTTGGGTTATAGTTAATTCTTCATAATAATCTTCTTTGAACCTATTAAGTTCAGGGGGTGAGAACTTTGTAAAATACCACTGTCTAAATTGGGCATTTCTATCATGTTGGAACTCATTATTAATGAGTTCTCTCATCTTGCTCCCTGGGGAGAAGTCCATGAGTTCTGTCATTATAAATGAAAACTCATCTCTGAAAGACTTCTAGGAATTCTAATAATTCTCTTGGGGTTAAATTTTATCTCTATGTCCCCTTCATTAGTCTGAATTATTTGATCTATATCCCTATTTAGGATAGGTTCAGGTTCTACAGCTTGGGGTAGGGGCCATGTTTCTGGAAAATTTATTTCATTCCATTTTATTAGTCTATTTGTGACTATATTTGAAGTCAGTAAATTAGTTTGGACAAGAGTAGTAGTTCCTTGGAAAGGTATTTGCTTAACTTTTGGATTAAGTGTATTTAACACTTTATAATAGACTCTATAGCATATTGCTATTACCTCACTGCCTGGTTTAAAATTATAACCATTAGTATGTATAGTGAGCTGTATAGCATCAAGTAAATTCTTGTCAGATAAAGATAAACTCAAATTGGGAGAAACATCAAAATAAACAGGACCATGACATAAGCTGGTTTCAATTAAAGCAGCTAAGGATGATTTGAAGTCTTTGCTTCTACCATCTCTAACATATGCCATAATACTAGAGTTTAAACCCAATAAAGTTAAAGGTTTAAAAGCAATTTGAACAAGTCCAATATGGATAAAATTATAGTCCTTAAAGGGAAGTAAATCCTTTTTACTTAATAATTTTATGGTCTGAGTATTATCAGAAACTTGTATTGTTTGTTCTATGGTTTTGACAGCATAGCGGATATAATATCAAACATACCAAATTTGTATATCTGTTTTGGAGGAACTGATGGAATAGTCCATTTATTTAATTGATCCAAATTTTTTGGATATTCAACTATTTCTTCATTTTTTATTGAATTCTCTTGATGATTATAATCATCTATTTCCATGAGAAAAAGCTAAGATAGTTGTGGTTAGTCGAAAAACAGAACCAGACCTTAATAAACTAGTTGAACCTATGAACTTATTATTTTCTCAACACCTTATCTGCCATCTTTGCAAACAGTAAAACTGTTTAACTATCAACCCATAGGGATAGAAGGATCTCTCCTAAATCAAAGATGTCAAATGTTTTTTAGCAAAAAATTTTCTTTTGTGGATAATCATCTTTACTATCCCAACCTCTGGGAAAAACGATGATATAAAGAAGAAAACACTAAAAACATTTTTTGTTTTAGAAAACACAAAAAGATGTTGCTAACATATTAAGTTCATATGAAAGACCAGTTTACATGGCTCTGATACCATGTAAACTGGAAATAAATAAAGGCCACACGGCCCATTTGTGAGGAAGAAAAGTGCAATAGCGCCCATTACAACATGCAAACCAAGGAAAAGCATATAAAAGGAAGTGCATCTCATAAAATAAGTGGGAGGCGGCGGCACATACATATTGAAGAAGAGCCGCACGCTACCTGACGGAAGTAATTAGGCTTAAATACAGTTTTGGTCCCCCAAGTTTCATCAACTCACGATTTTGATCCCTCAAGTTTTAATTTCACGACTTTGATCCCCCAAGTTTCCCAATTTGTAAAATCAGGATCTCCCCCATGATTTTCTTCTTTATTCTCCTTAATTGAAAACGTGAAAATATTGAGTTTGTTTTTCAGATTTCAGAATAGTATTGATTTTCTCAAATACTATAAAACATCAAACAAACTATTTCAAAAATCTATTAGTATTGCTGCCTGAACTCACGGGGGGACCTTGATTTTACAAATTGGGAAACTTGGGGGATCAAATTCGTGAAATTAAAACTTGGGGGATCAAAATCGTGAGTTGGTGAAACTTGGGGGATCAAAACTGTATTTAAGCCAAGTAATTATGAAGGAAGGAGAGCCGCACAACAGTACACACGGCAACGCAGAGGAGAGAGTTTTGGGTACCGTTTTTGACACTGTGAAAGAGCTCTGGAGCAGAAAAAGGAGATCCCAAATATATCAATGGTCACATGCAGTTTATAATAATTTAAAATAAAACGATGATAATTAAAATTGGACAGCAAGCCCATGTAGGTTGTCATCATTGGTCCTGCTCAAAAAAATTGGACAACACGACCCATGAGGGTCCTTAATGATACCATTAGTAATAAGAGCATCTCGGGTTGGATGTTTTCCCAACAATAATCTCCATCCGAAAACTCCCACATTGGTTGGAATCGAAAGCTGCCACATATCATCTAAGGCACTTTGAGTGTCACTATCCAACCTATCTTGATTCAACAAGAAGACATAACAAGATTTCACAGTGAACACGTGGAAATTATCAAGCCTCCACTGCAATTTATCTTGCTCGGAGTCATCGAGATGAAGAGAATTTAGAATGTCCAAAAGTATACATATATTGCTCCCCCGTTTCAAATTAGGTTTTTCTTTTGGCATAAAACGCATATTAAGAAAAGGATGTAAAATTAAGAAACTAAAGGATAAATTACGTAACCAACCTTATTGGTAATTGGTGTATTCACCACTACCATAAATACAAAGTAGATGTTAATGTCTTGAGAGTAATGCTCATAGTATTAATTAGAAGGTAATATTGGTAGAAGTTTAATTAAGATATTCGAAATAAAACACGTGATGAAATTAAGGAATTTAAATATAAGTTTATGGGGGGAGAAAAAGTTATCATTGCTTGAAAGTTTAGAACATATATAAAATTCTTGTTTAAGAAGCAAGATAGAATACACAAATTTCAATTTCTAATGTATCTTACCAACATTGTTCAACTTTGAGGGATTGTCACTAGTTGTTTGAGGATAACAAGATTTCTAATGTATCTAGTGGATTATTATCATTATCGGCAGTTATTATAAGAATATGAATATCATCGGCATCTATTTAATACACAATAATTAAAAATCTTGTTAAAACACGTATATGCTTGTGGTTTATTTTTGTTATGATACTCCAAATAAAACACGTGATAAAACTTGGGAAGTCGATATAAATTTATGGGCAGAGGAAAAATTATCATTGTGCAAAAGTTTAGGACGTGTATCTAACTCTTATTTGGGAAGAAAGATAAAATATATAAGTTTCAAATTCTAATGTATCTCGCCAACATCGTTCAACTTTAGCGACCTCGAGCAGCAGCAACAATAGGACTGTCACTAGGATTATTATCATTATCACCCAGATTATGATTATTATTCGCAACAAGAATATGGATATCATTAGCATCTATTTAATGAACAACATTTTTAAAACCTGTTTGTAAAAGTAAATTTGAGAGAGATCAAAACAAAGTTAGACCAATTCATAATAACAAATAATAACGAATACAAGTTATGTCAGAAATATAAAATTAATAAGTCTTCCAATCAATTTTTGTAGGCTTTATATGCAACTGCATATCCTTGATTACACGTCCATGCTCGTGGTTGTGCATTTTTTGTTATGTAATTCTAAATTAAACACGTATTAGAATTTGCAAATTTCAATATTGTTATAAAACTAACTAAAACTAGAGCACAGAAGAAGAACAACAAAATGAGGGAATGAGAGAGGAAGAAGAAGAAGAGAGCTCTTATATTATATTCATCAATGTATTATTTACAATGTCATATGAGTCCTATTTATAGGACACAAGTCTTGTAACCTACAAGTGAGTTAAGGCCTAATATAATGAGTCTTTAACATATGCAATGAAGAGCAATTACAAGCAGTTAAAGCATTTTACTAATAGGAGTTACAAGAGCATCATAGATATATAGATAGACAATTGGATGTCTATTAAGAATATGGTTGCAAGGTGATAATAAGAGCTCACACTACCATATGGCTTTCTGATAGTTTATATGCATTAAGAACACATGACACACAAAAACTTATTATATTGAAGAATCTTCTGGTCCTTCAAAAATATTAATATATGTCATCATCTTTGTTTTAGAAAAATATAATTGAATATATACTAAATAGTAAAATCATGTAGACTATTAAACTTTGGGTTTAAAACAACAAGTTGCTTTTAAAAGTGCATAGCAAACTTCTGGTTTTCCATAGCATAATTTTAATTGCACTGATATGCTTTACAATATTAAGTTGATACGAAATCAAAACAAGATAAAAAAAATAAGAACATAAAAAGATCTAATTCTTTAAGAAATACGTGGCCGTATCACATTCTTTCTATTGTTTCCACTTATGAAATGAAATACTAGAATTCAAAGGGTCAGTAGAAAGAGAAATTACACTTATAAAAATTAAACTTTGCCATAATGTATCTGAGTTACTACATCATTATTTTCATAAAAATAAAACCGATATGCTATTATGAGAAATAGTAAGGAATATAACCATAAATCATATATGGCAAGAATAACCATAAACCATATGTTAGCCTGTAATTTCGACAGGCTTCATTAAAGATGGTCAACATTGCCGAAATTACAGGTTGTTCAAGCTCAAGGCTTGAATATGGAAACAACACTTAACAGTGGTGACATCAGGTATACAGCTATTTTACTCAAGTGCAAAGTTGTTTCGATGATGAATTCAAAAATGTCTTTCTCTTCTTTCTCCTCAAGTTCAGTCGAAAAAGACATTTTTGGGGGGCAATTTGTTAGCCTGTAATTTCGACAGGCTTCATTAAAGATGGTCAACGAGGCCTGACTTATATTTATTTCACAAAGACCAAATTATTTCGACAGAGAAGATGGTCATGCGCAAGGTAAATTCGACAAGTTTCCAGGGAAGCAAAAGCAAGAGAGAGGAAAATGGACGCAAGCCTTCGACAGACAGAAAACAGAGCAGTTATGCGCTGAAGACTGGCAGTTGGTCGAAGCGTAATAGGAGCAGTTACTTGGTCGAAAGTAGGAGCAGTTACTTATTTTCAAATTGCTAGGCAGTTACTTAGTTCAAATTTCCCCCTCTTTTCCTTTGTATAAATAACTGTTTCTGAGAAGAAACAGGGGTCGCAGAATCACAATACACACCCGATTCCTGAAACTCTAACTTCCAAGCCAGAGCGAAAAACGAGTGGAAGAATCGCTGTACGTGATCGTGTACCATTTTTATGATTCAATGCAATTTGTTTTTTCTTTTCTTTACAATTCACGCACCATTTACTGCTTCTTTTCTTTTCGATTCTGTTAAATCATTGCAAATCGTCCCCTTTTCTACGTTTTCTTCAACAAAAACCATGCGCAATTCAGAGGCATTGCTTTGAGATTTTTCTAGTTTGATCTCACAAACCTTCTAATAAAACTAGTGATTGTTTGCTAAAAACACCAGCAAACACCATGTTAATGGAATTTTATGTTATGTAAAGGATTATCAAAGGGGAGAAACATGGCTTTTTTGTTATGTTCTTCAAGAACTCATCATGAATTTTTATAAAGGGTTATCCAAGAAAGTTATATTTTATGATCATATGTTCTTCAAGAACTATATCTCACATCTAAATGATGACTAAAGATAAATCATACATTAAGCAATCTTACAAGGGAACAAAGCATTGATTATTACGTAATTTATTCACTTTTGGGAATAAAGTTCAATCCATTATGTGATCTTTCACATTTTAATCATCCATGAGTCCTTTGTTCAATCACAATTGTGACTAAATTTCGAAAATATTCTAAAACTATTTTCTCACTTTTGATACTCCGGGAGCATATTCGAGTAGGATAAATAATTACATTTCCATTTTTCTTCCAAGTTAAAATCAATTCAAATTGATCTTTTAGATTACAATCATGGTCTAAAGATTTACTTCTTCAAGAACATGACCACAAATTTTTCATTAGTGATTATCAAGAAAAATCATCATTCTTGAAACAATCCTCAAGGGATGGTTGAATATTAAGATTTAGTTCTTCAATAACTTGACCACGAGTTTATATGATTACCATCATTCTTTGAACAATCCTCCACGGATGGTTGAATATTAAGTTTTTTTTTTAAGTTCGATCTTCAAGAACATTTGCAAATCTTCACATTTTGAGTAATCCTACAAGGATATTCGAGTATGCATTTTTTTTCCAGTTCTTTAAGAACTATATATAACAAATCATCACAAACAATGATAAAGAAAAAAAATTCTTTAAGCAATCCTACAGAGATGCTTGAATATTGTATTTGAACAATTCTACAGGGATTTTTGAATATTAAGTTTTATCTCTTCATTGAGTTCTTTGTGTAATCCTTCTAGGAAGCTTGAATCATGAATTCTTCTAAAATTCATCAAGAATAGACAAACATGATAGTCGTCCTTATGCAATCCAACAGGGATGCTTGAATGTTGATTTCTTCAAGAATTAATCAAGAATGGACAAATCTGATAATTGTCTTTATGCAATCCAACAGGAATGCTTCAATGTTGAATTCTTCGGAAATTTTTCAAGAATAGAAATCATAAAAATCGTGGTATCTAAATACAATTCTCAATAAAATTTCGATGCACCAAACATAAAAGATTTACATGTTAAAATATAAGATAAAAGAATGAACATGATAACATAAGTTAGATTAACGCAAATGGAAAAATAGTAGAAGAAAATGTACCTTTGCAAAATAGCATCAAAATTGATTAAGTCATCATTTAGGTTAGAGCATCGTGCTGATAACATGTTATAAAACTAACTAAAACTAGAGCAAGAAGAAGAACAATAAAATGAGGGAATGAGAGAGGAAGAAGAAGAAGAAGAGAGCCCTTATATTATACCCATCAAGGTATTATTTACAATGTCATATGAGTCCTATTTATAAGACACAAGTCTTGTAACCTACAAGTGAGTTAAGGCCTAATATAATGTGCCTTTAACATATGCAATGAAGAGAAATTACAAGGAGTTAAAGCATTTTACTAATAGGAATTACAAGAGCATCATAGAAATATAGATAGACATCCAATATATTCACAACAAATATAAATTTATAAGGAAAGAAAAGTTTTTATTTTCTGAAACCTTTGGACATGTTCCTAAATCTTACTTCAGAAGGAGCAGGACTACACAAGTTTCAAATTATAATGTACTCCCTCTGGTCTCACGATAATTTGATTTTTTGACACTGTAAAAAGTTTACACTAACGATACACACCAATTAAACTCAATTTATATTAGGATGTTCGCAATACATCAAATTCATTAATTAATGACATTGATATTGATATGTAACTCCAAAATGTTTTTTTGACATGAAGTATAAAATGTATTTATACTGACAATACATCCAATCAAATCAAAGTATATACAATGTTAGGTTGAAGCTCATCAAATGTATTTATGCTCAAAGTGTCAGTAAAGTAAAAAAGAAAAGGCAAAATACCTCTCCAGGTCCCTTAACTTATTTATTTGTAACGATTGGATCCCTTATCTTTTTTTTATAACGTACAAGTCCCTTAACTTTAAAAAACGTAACAAATCGTTACGTTTTTTAAAGTTAAGGGACTTGTGCGTTATAAAAAAAAGATAAGGGACCTAATCGTTACAAATAAATAAGTTAAGGGACCTGGAGAGGTATTTTGCTAAAAGAAAAATGATGTAATTGAACAGCTTCTTTTTTTATCAAGATGTATACAAATAATAATTTTAAAAAAGTTAGGAATTATTATTTTTATAAAAATAGGTTAGAAATTATCCAAAATTCTTGTTTTTATATTTTAAAAGTTATGATAATGTTGAAATATTGAAAAATTACTTTAAGTAATATTTCTCCTACCCAATCAAAATTTGGGATATTGATTTGGCCACTCTAGGAAGCAACCCGAAAAGCAATTTTTTATTAGTGAAAATACTGAATTTGTTGGATTTGATCAGGAGATAATCTGGTCACCGTAATGTTGAGGAAAACCGCACACGTCAACGAATTAACCCACACGTCCAAGAATCTTTGAGGAAATATAGATAAACACGCCGCAAGAATAAAGAAAAGAATAACACAAATCATTTACGTGGTTCAACACCTCTTGCCTACATCCACTGGAACATCTCAACATAATTCATTTATCTTCTCAAACATGATTACAATATTAGTAACTGTTCACACCCAAAAATAAATAGGTCGTAGGCCGAGGAGTGAGAGAAGAAAAGGGGAAATATGGTGTGAAGGCAAGCCGTATGACAGGGGGCAAAAATGTATTTTGCCATAGAGAGTGAACCTAAGAAGGTCCTCTAGGCGTGTTAAATGGGAGAAAACCCCCCGAGGGAGGATTATGCCCAAGGACCAACGAGCCAAGCCGATGGAGAGTAATCACCCCATCCTATAGAGTGCCAAGGCCTTGGTGGCTCGGATGCCTGAACCATTATCGCAAGTGGGGTCAGGACAGCCGAGCCATCATACGGCAGAGGCAAGGTGAGGGATTGCTTGGAAGGCAAGATACGGCACAGAGAAAGAACGCGGGATCGGTTGAAGTGCAAACGGAAGAGCGATGCCTGAAAACTCGGAGCAACGAGCACTCACCCCACTAACCGTGCCAGTGGGATCGTGGGCAGTTACTTCGCCTCGTTGAGGGCCTATGAAGCAATGAGAGCCGTTGATCTTAGATCAATCCAACGGTGGGCAAATGTTGGCTAGCTTAGTGGCCGACGAGGGCCTGTGTATATATATAGCATTAGAGTGAATTGTAAAGGACACACATCAATCAAATCAAACTCTACGTTTATTTCATTTATCTTCTTTATCGTATTTTTGCCCTTTACTATATTTTTATGCATTAGCCGTAGTAATGCAACACTCACATCCCTTCTCACCTTGCCTAACCCTTTCTAGAGGAGTCAGAAATCCCATAGTTGAGGAGTAGAGTTCCCTCCTCGACACAATTGCTTGAATAAAAAAGAAATCAAAGACTGTCCAAACCTCTAGCTGACACCACGGCTAGGACCTAAGAGTTTGACGACAACAAAAAATTGGCACGCCCGGTGGGACAGGAAAAGTTAAGCAAACGCCCCCGTTTGATTCGCCTAGACTAGATTACAATTGGCGTATACACTTACGCTCCGGCAGAAACCTAAGTATGGAGCCAGCATCGGCATCAAAGAAGGTAATTGCCACGAAAACGAGAAACACTGAGCCAACAAGTGTTTCGAAGGCAACTGCCCTCATGGTTAGCGCTGAGTCTAACAACAGTTCCCCTCAACATTGTGAGGAGCCTGTGGTCATGACCACGTCGTTTATCCGGCAGCAAATTGACATGGGGATACAGGACATCATGTATCAATTGTCCCATCAATTGGCTGACATAGTGAAACCTATGGTGCACAATGAGGTGCAACAGGCCAAGGAAGTGGAGCAAAAACGTGTTGCGCAAGCCAGTAGCACCATGAACTATGTTGTCTCCGGCCAATCACAGGGAGGACAACCTTCTTCTCTGGGAGGACCGCATCAGGCCCCGCCATACACCATCCCTGTTGGACCTCAGCAGGCATTCTCCTACAACCCTATTGGAGGCATGCATCAGTGTCTACCGAGTAGTAGCATGACTGGGACTCAGCGGACGAACTCTCATCAGCTAAGTCCAAACCCTATGATTCTTCAGCCTAGTACTTTTGCCACTGCCAACACTAGGGGGCAGTTTTTGGCGAATGGCACTACCACGACTTCTCTTTAGCAGGGACAAGTGCAACTGGCCAGAAGGCCACCCAAGGTAGTAGGCTTGGTGGGTCTGCCGCAAGGACCATCCTATGGATGTTCTACCGCGGCTAATTACCCGGCTTACGCAGGGGGCAAGCCTTCGCCCTGGAATCAGGGATTGGCAGGAACGATGGTTTTTGCCCGAGTCAGCAGCCATGGGTCCAGAACCCACCTAGCTCGGCAGGTCTACCTCCTAGTCAGCCGTACCCCGGTGCACTCAGTACCTACCCAGCGGGTTCCTGTATGCAGACGCAAATGAATGTCGCCCCGGTGGAGTGGCCATGGAATCAAGTTCCACCTCTCCGAGGCGCGCAAGCACCTGTACCAGGAACTGGCCTTGCTAACCTGGCCCAAGTAGTACCTAGGCAGCCATGGACAGACGCTCGACCTCAAGTACCATCGCAGCCGGGGGTGCAGGGTCCCCCAGACACATTGTGGCGCCAGACGCCTCCATCTGGATCATCGGGGCCCCAACTCCTGGACCCTAATCTCATCGTGGACACCATCAAGAAGTTCTTTGGTGTGCAGTTGAAGCCCCTCGATCGTCCAGTGTATAGGAAGCCTTACCCTGAGTGGGTGGACCGTTTGGTACCTCTGCCAAGAGGATTCAAAACCCCAGATTTCGCCACGTTTTTCGGGGACGATGGCAAGTCCACTATGGAGCACATCGGCCGATTCACGGCCCATTGTGGGGAAGGAAACAAGAACGAGTATCACAAGTTGAAGCTATTCCCTCTGTCCTTGACAGGGACGGCCATTTCGTGGTATTCCCCTCTCCCACCAGTTCTATACAGACCTGGGTAGACATGGAAAGGTGCTTACATGGCAGATTCTACTGGCCGCAGCCTGAAGTTACCGCAGCCGATCTCATGAACTTACGGCAGAAGGTGGATGAGGCAGTGACCGATTTCATTGAGAGATTCAGAAAGATCGCCGGAAAGTGCTTACTGCATTTCCCAGAATCCCAGCTTACTTCTATGGCCATCTCTGGAATGCACCCTCAACTGAAGGAAAAGCTTGTGGGACAAGCTTGCAACGACCTCAGTGATTTGACTTCCCGGGAAGTTCAAGTTGAACAGTACATCCAAGAGAGAGAAAGGAAGAGAAGAGCGTCGAGTCAACCTCAGAGCTCTGCTACAAGAAAAATTGCAGAATATAAAAAAAGTTCAAAAAAAAAGTTACTCCTTCAGAACCGATTACAAGCACACAGACAAAAATAAAAATTCAAACTTTTTGGTCCAGAGTATAAGATAATTATACCTATAATTTAATCACATTTAATAATAATAATATTTGAATATTACCAAAAAGATTAGAATTTTCAACTGTGAATTTAGAAAGTTTTTTTATAAGAAAAGTTTACATTAATCTGAAGTAATAGGGGTACTTTTAATCCAATACAAGAAAGCCAAATTACTTTATTTTGGGAAAAGATCTGTTCCTTTTGAGGATTTCTTGTCGAAGTGACTTTGTATTGAATACCTCTGTTGTTGTAGCTGAACTTTGGTCTTTTGTCGACCCACTTTCCTTTACGTTTCAGTTGAGGCTTAAATCCCTCCAGATTTTTGGCAGCCTCTTTGTCGAAGACAGAACTACACCTTGGACAAAGCATAACTTCTGTATTGTTGATTTTGCAGCGATTGAGAAAATCAATCAATTCTTCTTCAGCCCTTGGATACACTATCTTCTTTTTTTCAGCGTACTGGTCTTCAGTGACCATTTCGACATCAACCTTGTCGACAGCCTTCTCCACCTTAGCATTTTCAACAACAACCTCTGTGACCTCAACCACATTGAGATCGACTTCAACAAGTAATGCATCAGCTGTTGGCAAAGGATCCGCATCAATCTTCATTGGTGGCTTAGATTTGTCACCAAATTTCAGCCTTCCCTCATTGAGGGCGTTCTGCACCAAATCCCTGAAAATAACACAACGAGAAGTGTTATGGCCCAAGAAACCATGAAATTTACAAGGCTGTTCCAATGGTGGAATTTTCAGGCCTTTAGGCACTAAAATTTGACCATCAGCCACTAACAGATCAAATATTTCATTACATTTAGAAACATCATAAGTATAAGTTTTTGCAACAAATTTATCATTCTTAGGCTCAACAGGATTTTTCCCATTAGAAGGTTTCAACAATTTGCAAGTATAAGGAGGTCTTGGTTTTAGTGCTACAATATTAACCTCTTCTCTGACATCTTCATAAGATATGTCGTATTCTTGGTCACTGTCATTAGCTTCGACATAAGCAACCTTTTCTTTCTTACTTTGGAATCTACCTGTTCTGGCTTTTTCGGCTTTGAGTCTTTCAACTTGTGGAACTCTATCAACCAATTGTGCCTTATCCCTTAAATGTAGTGTATCTAGTTTCTTTCTTATAGTGTAATCTAGACCACCAGCAGCCATTTCGACCAACTCGTGTTCAGGCACTTGAGTAAAGCACCTTGCTTTGAGAAGTCTAAATCTATTGAGATAATCATCAATAGATTCTGCCCCCTTGCATCGAACGCTGGCCAATTCCTTAAGACTAATTTTACATTGGCCCGTATAGAAATGTTCGTGAAAGACCTTCTCTAACTGACTCCAATTAAATATGGAATTTGGAGGCAAGGTGGTGAACCATGTAAACGCATTCTTAGTTAAAGAATTTGGAAAGTATTTCATTCTTAAATTCTCGTTATGCGCAATATCACCAGCCTCAGTTAAATAGCGAGCCACGTGTTCGACAGTAGATTCATTGGTTTCTCCAGCAAATTTTGTGAACTTAGGGATTTTCCATCCCCTAGGCAGCTTCGTTTGTAAGGTGTATTCCGACAAAGGCGACACAAAATTAGGCCTATGTAAACCTAAGTTAACGCCATTCTGGGCTAGAATAGTTTCGACCATATTAGCCAGATTATTTTGTGCTCCAAAATTGTTTTGTTGCACTTGTCTGACCACTTTATCTGCATTTTGGTTTCTATTTACTAACACAATTTCAGGGATTGCCTCTACCCTCATAGGCTCTTCGACAACCTGTTGTTGTCCTTGGTTTCCCTGATTTATAGGTATTGGATTGTTAGGCCTTTCAACAGGTACTTCGACAGGCCTAACATTCTGAATTTGGGGAATTTGCTGGTTATGGACTGGTGGAGTACCAAAGAAATCAGCAATTCTGCCCATTTGCGCTGTTAACATTTGGTAACTGCTATTAGTGTTTTGTATCAAAGGATTAAACACTGTACCAATTTGTTGTGTTAACATATTGACCATATCATGATTGCTATCATCCATTTGTTGCCTCAATGCCAACAAAGATGTTGTAGTCAAATTGGGTTGGGCATTTCGACTAAAAACGCCTTCTGATGAACTATGAGTAGGGGAATAGCCTGCGATTGCATTTTCTGCAAAAGTAGACGAATTTGTCTGAAGGCCCGCCATCAAAGTCGTTGGCATGCCATATGGGTAAGGTCTACCACTCATAGTAAATGGCAAGTTTCCAACCATTGGATTTGCCATCAAAGGACTCGTTGGTCCTACTATTGGTGGCACAGAAGCCATTGTATTAACATTCGTTAATGCTGCAGTGGTCATCATTGACACAGGGGTAATTATGGGAGAAGTTATAGCAGTTACTCCCATTGTTGTCGAAGAAGGCATAGCAACGGTTATGCCTGCGACATTTGCAGCGTTAACGTCACTAACTGTAGTTTGTTCTTGTGTACTTTGTGCATTTGATGCAGAAGCATTACTTGTACTAGAGCGTGCCATCTCTGGAAGATGTTTACCACTCCTTAATTGCATGCACAGATAAACACAAAGTTTAAGAATTCAACGAAAAAACTTTAAAATTAGCACAAACGTCCCACTGGGCGTGCCAATTTGTTTACCGTGGTTTTTGGTAAACACCGCTAGTTTGAAATTTCTTCTACTTGCAAGATCAACTAGTAAATTCTAAGACCATTTGTGTTAAAGTTTTTCCAGAAATTATGAATGTCTTACAGTTTTTAAAGGGAAGAATGATGATAACTGTCAGTTTCGCGCGAAACCGTCGAAGTCACTTCGGACAGAGATGAAGAGAGCAAATAAAAATACAAAAAATTGCTTAAAGAAACAAAGTAAAATGCATTAATTGAAAAGAAAGTTGGTACACATGATCATACATTCTTCTCTGACTCGTTTTATCTGTGATGTTGGAAGTTAGAGCGTGAGAATCTGTAATGAGTTTGTGACCCTTTTTTCCTATGAGAAACTACTATTTATACAAGGAGGGAAAACACTAAAACTAACTAACTGTACAGAGAATTTGAAAAAGAAAACTTCTTCAGCCTTCGACTAGGGTAACTACCAGAACTTCGACAGCGAGCACTTGATTTTGACCTGCTATTAAATCCCAGTCTTCTTCTCGTCGAAATATCACCCTTCAATTCTTGTTAAGTCTAAGGCTTTATCGAATTTGCCTTCTGATACAACTCTTTTGTGTCGAAACCAACACCTTCTTCTGAGAAAACCAAAGTCAAAACCTGTTGACTGCATTTAATTTAGTCTGTCGAAATTACAGGCTAACAGCACCGAACCTCAAAATCCTTACAAGCAACACCCTTCACCAATAGATTGATATAGCGCTTTAAGCTTCCATGGAGGTTAGCGCACCAGATCCTCAAAACTGTATAATAATAATGGGTAACAGAGCCAAAACGTCTCTGAATAGTGTATTTAACTAGGACAAAGCGAAAACCCTAATCCACTAACTAGGTTCTTGGATAAAAGCCCGATAAAAATAATAATTGGCCCATAAACCCGTAATTGACTAAACTGCTTCGGTAATTCGCAGTTTTTACATTCAATACTTCAGATTTGGGTTTCGAGCTCAACAGGAGAATTGTAGCTCTTTTTCTTAGCTTTCCGTTGCATGCTCGCATGCCTCAATCGGATAATCACAGCCAAAGTTATGGCCTGTAGAGTTGACAGGGGTCAATATGCAATAAAAACAAGAATTAATCAAGAATTTGCTATAACGCTCAATTAAGACCCAAAGTTTAGAAACGTGCTAAGGTTTAAATATTAGGTATAAAGCACAATTAAAAACACCAAGTAAAAAGCTATAAAGAGTGCTCTAAAATGCACTGATCACCGAGTAAAGAAGCGAGGTCCACAACTTATTGCCGAAGACACCCTCAAACGGACTACCCCATCCTTCAATCCACCGAGAGAAGTTGGTAGAGATAAAGATTTGGATGTTCCACCAATCTAAGATTCCTGTCCACACGCGCGAGGAGAAAGTACAATGGAGGAAAAGGTGGTGTAGAGTTACTCTATAAAGAAAAATGTGGGTTAGTGTCACACACTCATGCATTTGAGAGGGCACCTAAACATGTACTAAAACCTAAATAGAGATGAGATACACGAAATATGAAAGATAAACAGCTCAGATAGTTCACAAAAAAATACACCTATTGCCAACATTGCATTGCCACAATGCTCAATCCACTTATTGAGAACACTAATAGTACTTATCAAGTATTGGCCAAACAAATTGGTCAAATTACTGATGTGTTTGGAGCTCTTCCTAGTACTAGTGACAATCAACTTAATAGTCCCGTGCACATTGTCAATCAAAAATCACAAATTGCACAACCAATTTGAAATAATGTAGTTAATCCTAGAAACATCACTTTGGTTGATCAAAACTTTATTTAATGCATATAAAGTCATTCAAAATTCGACAAGATATGGGGGTATCATATGGAAAAATTAGTAGACAGGGTCCTTAATAAGTCTGATTTTAATTTAGTCAAAAAACAAACTCTGATTTTAATATTGGATATGAAAATAGTCCATATTCCATTTCCTATTTTCCATATTGTATTAAAAGCCCAATTGCCTTCAATAATGACTGCTACCGATACAACCCCCACCAATTTTTCTCTTCTTCTCAATGCTAGCTACCATCATCTTCAAGCTATCACGAACCAAATATTGTGCTTGGAATCATTAGGTTACTACTCTCCTCCCTGAAATTAAAATATTCGGTCAAATTGACGGCATTACGCCACCCCTATCTCCCACTGTAGTTACAGTGGGTGTATCGACCCTTAACCCAAAATACACAAATTGTTTCACTATTTATCAACAAATTATCAATCTTCTTCTCTCATCGATGATTGAATAAGACAATCTCTGCTTTGCCTCCCAAGGTACTGCTCGCACTCTCTAGGTTGTCATTGAAGCTCAATATGAAAACACTGGGTGTTCGCGGTGCGAGTTGGTTCGGTTTTGAGCAAAAATTGAACTGAACCACAAGGTAAAAATAGATGCGATTTGTTTTGGTTCGGTTGGCTTTTAAAAAAAAAACAAGCCAAACCAAACCAATGCGGTTTGGATTGGTTCGGTATTCGACAAGGCAAAACAAAATTTGAAAGGTTGTAGATTGACTTATCCAATGTGACAGAGGAAGCATGACCAAATAAATTAATAAATGTTAGGAAACATTGATAACTCTTATTTGGAATGGAAAATAGAGTAATGATTTACAGTACAAATTACTTTGTAAGAATAGTAAGAAAAACAAAGTAAAGCATGTCATGTACATCAAAAATCAGATTCAACGTTGCACCAAGGGCGACAAATCCATCGCTGACTATGTCTGCATAGTAAAAAGTCTTGTATCTTTGATGATGATCTTACCCTCTATATCCTCAACAGCCTTTGATCTGACTATCGTGACATTGCCGCCTCAATCCGAACTCGTAAGGATTCCTTCACCAATGAAAAACATCACAACCACTTACTTTCCCACGATGAATACATTTGTCGTGATTCCCAAGTGTTGAAATCCAAGTTCCAACTGCCAATATAACTCAGAAAAATTCAAAAACTAATGGCCTCTTACTAAGACCATCATATGGTTGCGACAATGGTCGAGGAAAACCCAGGGGTTTTCCCTCTCCTAGCAGTAGGCTACATCCATGTTACCAATCCTACTAAGCTACAGGACATATTTCTCCCTACAGTACAAATACTCCTAAACCAATCAACCCTCAAATGGCAGATTATGCATTTTTGTCAACCCCACTAACCCGAACTAGGTATTTGACACAGACGCTAGTCACCACGGTTGCAAAAGTCTAATAATATTCACATTCATTCAGCATATGATGGTCCAAAAGAAGTTCAATTTGATAATGGTACAAGCTTGAAATGGCTCCATTACACTTTCCACATGAACCACTACTTTTCATCTCAAAAATATTCTTTATGTTCCTCATGCAAAACATAATCTATGTCTCTAAATTTTGCAAATGTAACAATGCTTATGTTGGGTTTGATGACTCTTTTTTTGTGTGAAGGATCAGGGTGACGAGAGATGGTTTGGTTGCGATCCAAGTAATGATGATCTGTATACCTATAGCCCAACTCTTGCCCTATCCACAACCATTTCAAAATCTTATACTTTCCCATATTGATAAGAAAAGTTTATAAATTAAAATTAGGATGAGATAAATAACTAGATATAATTATTCTTCATAAATCATGTATTTCACATATAAAAAACTTGTATTTAATAATTACTAATAATATTTGAAACATTATTATGATAATTTCTCGCTTCCAAAAGCATGCATACACTAATATTATTATATAACTTAGTGCTAATGCAAATTTTAAATTTAGATGAGCTAATTAATATAAAATTTATTTAATTATCAGGGCGTTACACATACTTATCATTATTTTTCACAACATAGCAAATGTAATTTCTTATTTAAGTAGGTGCTACAAATTGCCATTTTTCATGATATGATAAAGAGGATCGAGTACGCCCAATTATTTATTAGCGGAGGTTTTGGAAAACCACATGCTCATGGGATTTTAATTAATGCCGACCAGATGAACGATCACCAATCAAATTGTCATTATTTGCATGAAGATGAATATCATTAATAGCTGCAATATGAATGGTATGAGTATTAATTTAATGAATAATAATTAATATAATATTACTAAAAATCTCCAAAAGATTAAAACTAAGTTAGACCAATCTATTATACTCCCACCGTTTCACAATACTTATTACTTTTTAGAAAAAAAATTATTTCACTTTACTTGTCACTTTGATAATTTAAGTATAAATATATGTTGTGACTCTTATACCTTTTATTTTTATTTATTGTCTTGCACATCTTCCATGAATTCACTAATAAATTTTTGAAAATTTCAAAAATGCTATATAAGACCAAGAGGAGTGAGGAGTGTGGAACGGTCGCATTAACGGATGTTTTTTCAAGGGAATGGATAATCTCCCATAACTTTATGGTAGAGTAAAATCTGAGCCACCCATTAAATAAGACAAATAGTTAGAGAGAAATATTTAAAAAATTGCAAGTTCGATTCAATCGTTATTTCATAAATATCAAGGAATTCCTTTGATCATTTTTTGAAGGTTTTGTGCGATTATATCCATACTTATAGTTTTTCTCGTTATACCTTTTTTGTTGTTGTGATATTCGATATAAAACACACTATAAAATTGGGAATTTAAATATAATTTTATTGTGTGAAAATTTAAGACGTGTGTAATTCTCATTCAAGAAGAAAGATAGAATACATAAGATTCAATATTGTAATGTATCTTACCAAGATCGTTCAACTTTGAGGGATTGTCACTGGTTGTTTGATGATAATGAATAAGAGCAGCAGCAAGTGGAGGAGGATGATTATTATCGTTATCAGGCTTAGGTTGATTATCATTATCAGGCTTAGGCTTAGGCTTAGGCTTAGGGCGCCTAGGCCCATGACGCTATCGCCTACCATTAGCGCCAATTATAAGAATATGGATATCATCATCATCTATTTAATAAACAGTAATTAAAAAAATTGTTAGTAAGCGTATATATATTACTAAAATATCCAAAAGATTAAAAAAAGTTAGAGCAATACATATTAATAATAAATACAAGTTCAATCATTATGTCATAAATGATAAATATCAAGTAAGTCTTTCGATCAACTTTTGAAGACTTTATTCTATTATCCTTGACTACATGTCTATGCTTTGTCGAGGGTTCGATTTTTGCCATGGGCATGGAGCAGCTTTAAATTCCTGGGTCAGCTGTTCCACCCTTTGAGGTGTCTCCAATCTAGCAAGGGGATTAGTCACTGCATTCGGCGTTGGATCGATACCCTGGTCTAAACAAAAAAACATGTCTATACTTTGTTTTTCGTAGGAAGTTCTTTTTTTTTGGTAGCAATGTCTATGCTTGTCGTTTTTGCATTTTTTTTGTTATGTTATTCTAAATTAAACATGTATTAACATTTGGGAGTTTCAATATAAATTTATGAGGAAAGAAAATTTTATTATTGTGTGTAAAATGAGACAGAAGTAGTATATAATTTAAATATTATTAAAATCTCCAGAAGATAAAAACAAAGTTAGACCAATTAATTCAGGATAGCAAATATAATGATTACAACTACAATCATATGTCATAAATATCAAGGAAGGTCTTTCGATCAGTTTTTTCAGGTTCTAAAAACCTAATAGAGGTTCTCATGATTGTCCACTACTAAAGAATGTAATGCTACCGCTGTATATAGATTGAGTACTCCTTAAAACCTGTAACCAAAAAAAACCATAACTTAAAACCCGTAACAAAAAAAAAACATAACTTACCTTGAACAAACAATTATAACATATTAAATAATGCTGGAAGGATATTACGATTAACTAATTAAAAGTGTCATTAATTTTCATTTTGTTGTCTCCTCATTGTCTTCGGGTCTTTGCGGTTTTATAACCAAATTTCGTATGTACAACACCCTTATGGTGGCCATTGTATAGATGCACGACTTGTGAATATCTATTTCACGATCTTTTAGATGATTCTTATCGTCATATCGTTATATATATACAACACCCTTTTGGCAATATTGCTCCCCCCACCCCCAGTTCTAACAAAAAAAAATATTGCTCCCCGAATTTGACAACTTTGGTCCATGTGAGTTTTTCATCGCGCAGTTGGTCCCCAAAAATCATGTATGGTGCAATTTTGTTCTTTCATTTTGCCAAAATTCAAGATTTTTGGGTACCGAAACTGCAAATTATCCATGATTTTGGGGACTAAAAGTGCAATTTAAAAGTATAGAGATAAAAATTGCCAAATTAAGAAAAATGAGGACGAGAATTGCCAAAAATAAAATAGAGGGTCTAAAATCACTAAGTTAACAAAAAATTACCATATTTATTTGGACTAATAATATACTAATGGAGTTAAATTATGAATTGTTGATGTTCTTTTATCTCTTTAGACAAATAAATTTGGTTGACATAACTAAATATTATATTACTGGGGTATCTAAATATAAATATACCTACTTACACTAACAATACATCCAATCAATTCAAATTATATTATATATATATATATATAGATATATATATATATATATATATATATATATATATATATATATGGAGTGTATGTTATGAGAGAGTGAGAGGAACCAATCATTGTCATAGATCAAATCATGAGCAGTTGAGATTAAAATAACAAGTCAATGTGATAACTAACTACCTTTTAATCACTACTATTCATGTATTGTTATACAATCCAGATTTACTCATTTCACAAGATACACCCCATATATAACATGTAAGATAAAATGTTAGATTAAAATTAACTATATCATTAATTTTTTTATTAAAATTGATCACAAGTGAATTTTTATTGAAAAGAAAACAATTGCGCCAGATTTGTTAATCAATATATAATCAAAACCATTAATTTTTATCTAATGCTTTCAATTTAATATTCTCATTTTTATAATCAAATGAGTCACTACCTTTTTACATATATACAACATAAACATTTGGAGGGTCGGCATAATTTACTAAATTAGACATATAAGTTGTAATTATATAGGTCAAATTTCAAGGAATATCAATGTAAATTTTCTGGCCGGTTGTGGAAAAAATCGATGTAACATCACTTAAAAAGAGGTAAAATTTATATTGAGTAGTGAAACATTAATATTATAATGTTTCTTGTGGTGTGCCCTATTTCACACAATCAATATTCCCAACATCGTGTAATGATATCGGTGATGCCTAACTCGTTCTGCAAATAACGAAATTGTTAGACTGGAAATCATGTTCTTGGTTTTCTAATTCCTATAATTTTATCAAAAACAACTAAATCTATTGGTTTATATAAATGGCTCAACCAATCAGTTTCCAAACACTCAGGAAGAAAGTAACTCACTTAAATGATTTGCTTGGGGCTCTTCATCAAGGGCTAGGACTTTTGTTTTGACAATATCACGGGCCAGGACTTGTGAAGATAGGAAAACAAAAAACAAAATGCCAATCAAAAGATATGCCTTTGAGTTTGCCATACTTGTATTGATGATTGGAAGATCAAACTAATGAAGAAGGGTATGGTTGAAGCTAATCGATGTAGTCTATTTTATTTATAGAGTTGAGAAAGGATCAAAATTGGAAAGATGCTTTTGGCCATTCTAAGAAGCAAGAAGGCACCTAACAAACAATATTTTTATACGTAAAAGAGTCAATAAAGTAATAAATAAATATTTTGTACTTGAACAATACTGAAAAGTTGCTTTAAGTAGTATTTCACCTATCCAATCAACCCGACCACTCCAGGAAGCAAGAAATAACCCATGATCAATTTTTTACGAGTAAAAAGACAGAATCTGTGGGACTCGCGAGACAATTTGGTCACTCTAGGAACCAAGACTCAATAAACACCCAAGAAAGAATTGGGAGACCTTTTATATTTAGGGTCTTTTTCGTACCTTACTGCCTTTTTGGGTTGATTCGAGAGTGCAGTTGGTAGTGCCCCTGTCGGGTCGGATCTCCATGTGTTTTAAGTGAGAGGGGAGGTACCTGCAAAGACAATCTGACGCTCAAATCAGTAGAGAATCGTAGAGTATGCCGGAAATGGGTATTGCGTATCATTTGTGGCTATGCGAGCCAGTATTTATATGGATCCATGCTAGCTCTGAGATGTTGGATATAGTTCGGGTGAATTTGAGTCGTCGAGGCTTGGTGAATTGGGCCTTGGATGTGGATCCAAGGAATTGGGCTGGTCTAAGCACATGGACCTCGTGGCCCAATATAAAATGCAAGGTCATGGACATGGATCCTAGTCATTGGGCTGATGCAGGTCCAGTTCGCTTAGTTGGTCTCGTGGCCCAGTCCAGAACATTTTCCCCCCAAGCCAGAGTTATTCCGTAGGATAGCCTTGGCTTGAGGTTGCTGCTTACGGTGTCATCCCCGACGGGCTCATTACCGTTGTCGTTGGATTTCCTAAGTCGCTTGTAAGGTCATCCTCGCCGGCCAACTCGTTATTGTTACCCTTGGACATTCTGAGGCGTGCAGGTCTTGTCCCTGCCCCGGGGGTTCTTAATAATTTTCTCGAAGCAAATTGTCTTTTTACCTCATGGTATTATTTCAATTAGGAAGGTGAATTTCTCGTGATTTTTCACCTAATATATTTTTTTCTTTCACGCAAGAGAGATCAGGCAGGATCTCTCAATAGAGCGAGATCCTCACCAATAGAGATAATGAGTGAGATTCTTGTCCAATAACTGACATAAAGTGTGATCATTGAGGGAGCAACATCTTCCTATTTTCTATGGATCGTGCGAGATCCCCATAAATGACACAGGACAAGGTGAGATGCCTACCCAATAAATGGTACAAGGCGTGTTCCTTGCCCACCAAGAAAGAGGAAACGAAATGCTTGAGAATAAATAGGGAGGAGAGGGCGAGACTCTGCAGAAGTTGTCTCCAACGCCAGAATCATGCCACTCTTTGATCATGATTTTACTGTTCCCTTGAACATATTTTGCCTAACAAGATACCGACCATTTTCTTTTCGTATCTTGAATATATTTGTAATTTGTGTTGTTTTGTTTTTCTTAATCTTGACCCGGACACCTTAGGCAAGTTGATAGAAATTCTTGACAGGCTTGTGCCTCGCGTTTAAGCTTTCCCTTGGTAACTTCAAGGAAAGGAGGGTTTGTCCTCATCCTCAAAGAGAGGGCGAGATCCCCTCTCACAATGACGGGGGGCGAGATCTTGTGCCATCAAAGGATAGAGGGCAAGATCTTTGCCCGAATAGCAAGTGATTTCTTCTTTATATAGCACTTGTTCTGATTGTGTGCCCCTGACCTGCAGGTTAGATCTAGCGAGGATTAAGTAGACGACTAGAGTTGACGGCCCCTGGCCCGGGCCAATCTTTTCTCTAGTTTAGGCCGGTATTTGGATGAGGGAGGAGACAGAGAGGCATATTGAGTCGTTGGCGTCCGTGTCATAGGTGTCAGCTGCGCGTTAGCCGGAAACGTCAGAATCAAAATCTGAGTTCGACCCTGTGGTGGTAGAGAGAGAAGGGATGAGTTATGATTGGCTTGCCCACACTGTTTGCTCTGTCAAGAGTCAAAATCCTCCCGGTTCCATTATTTTGTACATTGCTCCTCTGGTTGGATCAGGCTAGACACTAGAGGGAGTTTGTGTGGAGGAAAATTCATGATTTACCATTGTCTTATATCTAAGATGGGCGTCTGTCCCCCTTTCAATGAAGAGTTATGAGACTCCTACAATAACCCAATCCCAACTGCACCCCAATGTGTGGGCGTTTGTTAGATCTTTCGAAGTTTTTACGGAAGCTATGAAGAAGAAATGTTCACTCAAGGTTTTCTTTACCATTTTTGAAGTCTGTTGGAGGAAGGAATTTGACGATGACCGGGCTCGCTATGAGCATGTTGCCTTCCGGCCGCGCTCGAAGTATGCCTTCTTCAAACCATATACCAATTCACAGAAAAGGTGGAAGCACAAATATTTCTATGTTGTTCCTGCTAGTCAGAGTGTTTTAGATGCTGTAAGGACTTTTAAGCTCCCGCTTGTTTGCCGAAGCCTCTCATCATCGGTCCACGAAGTCTAAGCATCAGGAGGACAAGAGGCCTAGATCGGTATCCAGGGTTAGGGTGGATGGTTTCACCCGGGCTGGTTATGATGCTTATCTGGAGAATCCCTTCGAATTAAGCAAAGCAGGTGTCGGAGTATGGGAGTGAGATGTTCGAGAAGTGGAAGACTGTGGTTGAGGGTCATTGTTGGACTATATGATAACCTTAGAGGGGGGTGAATAAGGTTATAAGCTAAAAATGAAATCTTTTTAATTTTCGAAAATTGACGATGCTAGTTTAAATCGAATGCGGAAAAGGGGATTTAAACTATATGCAACTATTTATGCAAGCTATGACAATGGCAGAAACAATTATAATATTAATAAAATCTACGCGCAATAATATAAAATGCAACGACAGTTTACAATTATAAAAAAACGCACAAAGTAAAGATAACGGAAAGAAGTACACCGTGATTTTTACCATGTTCGGGATAAAAGCCCTACGTCCTCTGCTTCTGGCTTTGCAACCTTCGGACTTGATAATAACCACTATATGAGAAGAAACTTCTTCAACGTCTTACAAGCAAGCAACTTCGCTATAGCTACCACACCAATATCAATTTTCCCCAAATTGAGAACCCAAGCTAAGGATTTCGCTACAATTCAATCTCCCCGATTGAATTACCCAAGAAAACTTCCCAGGATTTCACAACAACCAAGTATAGATGATTACAAATGAAAACTAGGATCCAATCACTCAAGCAATATAACAAGATGTAGTTGAGAGAGATGAGAGATTTGGAACCCTAGATGAAGAACGTGAAGAAAATGGTTTTACGGTGAGAGTATACGTTCTTTTCTTTTTGATTTGTGGGTTGTTCAACAAAATAGTGAGAAACCCTAATCCTATTTATATAGATTGTTAAAATATGACCGTTGCAACAATTCTTAACTCTATTGTGATAAGTGATAAATCGATTGATTGCTTAAAAAAACATAAGTGACAAATCGATTGTTTGCTTAAAAGAAGCAGGCAAGAAATCGATTTTCCTCTTTAAGGGAGGAAGCCAAAAATCGATTTCTAGCTCTTGAAAGGAAGTCAATAATCGATTTGCATCTTTAACAACACAAAGTCATCAATCGATTGTTTTGTTTCCAAAATAAGTTCTCTTAAAAAGGACAAGTATAGAAATCGATTCAATGCTTCAAAGAATCGATTTAATGCTTTAAAAACAAGATAGAAATCGATTCTCTACTTAAAGAAAGGAGCCAACAATCGATTTTCATTCTTACAAACAACAAGCCATCAATCAATTGATTTCTTTCCAAAACAAGTTCTTTCAAAACCAATTTAGAAGTGGGAAATCGATTCATAGTTTTAAAACAAAGGGTGTGAATCGATTTTTCACTTTAACAAGCAAGAGGAAATCGATTTCTAACTTAATGTACCAAATCAAGAATCGATTCTTTACTTCAAAAACAAATTCTTTTAAAACACTAACTCATGAATCTATTTTTTTAAAAAAAACAACAAATCATTATTCAAACTATTTCTTTAAAACACTTTGTGCCTAACCTGATTAATCATGCTTTTATATAAAATATTTTTCCAAGACAGTTCTATTTTAATAGATCATCTCTCAACTACAAAAGTCATAAAGCTTAAGTGATGAGATCTTACACGCGTCCCATGCAAAGCAATATAACACATAAGTCTTGAACGCTTTAGTAGTTTCTCCTCCGAGCTTCTACACTTTAAGATATCCTGTCAAGCGCTTTGGTTCAAGTCCTGTGCTTTGGTTCATGCCCTGCACCTTTGGTTCTTGCCCTGTGCTTTGGTTCAACTATAACCATTAGTAAACAAATTGTAATTTGTTATCATTCAAAACAAAGAGTGTTTGACCTTGGTTCAATAGTCATGATACATGTACTCTTCTTGAATCTGACACCTTGTATTTAGAGTGTGAATTATCACTACATCCTGATGATTCTCTTTTTACAGAGACAGAGGAGGAGCGAGATCGCGTCTGTGAGCAGAATGGTGCATTTCGAAAAGACCTTGCACAAGCTACAACTAGCCTAGAGCATCTCCAGAAGGAACGTGCTGAAGATATCACTGGCAAGAAAGCCGCAGAGATGGAGGTTCTGAATGCTAAAAAAGAAGATCGAAGAGCTCA
The DNA here is from genome assembly GCA_963573325.1 of Astragalus glycyphyllos. Taxonomy (NCBI): domain Eukaryota; kingdom Viridiplantae; phylum Streptophyta; class Magnoliopsida; order Fabales; family Fabaceae; genus Astragalus; species Astragalus glycyphyllos. Next base: position 50,422,476 of record OY754312.1, on the reverse strand, counting down.
AGAATGTTAACTCCTCTCTTCACCAAGATCTTGAGGAAGTGAAGAAAGAAGGGCCGATGCAAAGTTGCAGGTGATTGGTGTGGCGTGCAAGGCAATGAACATTTCCAAGAATGCCTTTCAGTATTGCCTAGACAAAGTGTTTTGCTTATATCGGGAGGTGGATCTGGATCCTCAAATTTTTCAGATTGAGCACAAGATTTGAGATAGGAGAAGATCGTCAAGTTTCATGCCAGCAAGACCGACTTGGATGTCATTGGACCTTCCTCACCTTGACCGTGTTTAGTGCTTTGGATTTCCTTTAGTTATGAATTTTCTTTATAATTTTGATGAGTTGTAATGACCTCGATTGGTCTATGTTTATGTAATTTGAGGACCCGACCTCCTCCATGGTGACTGTTGCTTTGGTAATCTCAGTTTAATTGAATTATTGATGCCTTCTAAATTGCTAATTTAAGTATAAATATATGTTGTGACTCTTATTACTTTTTATAAAAATTATTTCACTTTACGTGTCACTTTTGATAATTTAAGTATAAATATATGTTGTGACTCTTATACCTTTTATTTTGATTTATTGTCTTGCACATCTTCCATGAATTCACTAATAAATTTTTGAAAATTTCAAAAATGCTATAGAAGACCAAGAGGAGTGAGGAGTGTGGAACGGTCGCATTAACGGACGTTTTTTCAAGGGAATGGATAATCTCCCATAACTTTATGGTAGAGTAAAATCTGAGCCACCCATTAAATAAGACAAATAGTTAGAGAGAAATATTTAAAAAATTGCAAGTTCGATTCAATCGTTATTTCATAAATATCAAGGAATTCCTTTGATCATTTTTTGAAGGCTTTGTGCGATTATATCCATACTTATAGTTTTTCCCGTTATACCTTTTTTGTTGTTGTGATATTCGATATAAAACACACTATAAAATTGGGAATTTAAATATAATTTTATTGTGTGAAAATTTAAGACATGTGTGTAATTCTCATTCAAGAAGAAAGATAGAATACATAAGATTCAATATTGTAATGTATCTTACCAAGATCGTTCAACTTTGAGGGATTGTCCCTGGTTGTTTGATGATACTGAATAAGAGCAGCAGCAAGTGGAGGAGGATGATTATTATCGTTATCAGGCTTAGGTTGATTATCATTATCAGGCTTAGGCTTAGGCTTAGGCTTAGGGCGCCTAGGCCCATGACGCCATCGCCTACCATTAGCGCCAATTATGAGAATATGGTTATCATCATCATCATCTATTTAATAAACAATAATTAAAAAATTTGTTAGTAAGCGTATATACATTACTAAAATATCCAAAAGATTAAAAAAAGTTAGAGCAATACATATTAATAATAAATACAAGTTCATTCATTATGTCATAAATGATAAATATCAAGCAAGTCTTTCGATCAACTTTTGAAGACTCTATTCTATTATCTATGGCTACATGTCTATGCTTTGTCGAGAGTTCAATCATTGCCTTAGGTATGGAGTAGCTTTAAATCTCTGCGTCAACTGTCCCACCCTTCGAGGTGTCTCCAATCTAGTGAGGGGATTAGTCACTGCGTTCGGCGGTGGATCGATACCCTGGTCTAGACAAAAAAACATGTCTATACTTTGTTTTTCGTAGGAAGTTCTTTTTTTTTGGTAGGAATGTCTATGCTTGTCGTTTTTGCATTTTTTTTATTATGTTATTCTAAATTAAACATGTATTAACATTTGGGAGTTTCAATATAAATTTATGGGGAAAGAAAATTTTATTATTGTGTGTAAAATGAGACGGAAGTAGTATATAATTTAAATATTATTAAAATCTCTAGAAGATAAAAACAAAGTTAGACCAATTAATTCAGGATAGCAAATATAATGATTACAACTGCAATCATATGTCATAAATATCAAGGAAGGTCTTTCGATCAGTTTTTTCAGGTTCTAAAAACCTAATAGAGGTTCTCATGATTGTCCACAACTAAAGAATGTAATGCTACCGAAATATAGATTGAGTACTCCTTAAAACCTGTAACCAAAAAAACCATAACTTAAAACCTGTAACAAAAAAAAAAACATAACTTACCTTGAACCAACAATTATAACATATTAAATAATGCTGGAAGGATATTACGATTAACCAATTAAAAGTGTCATTAATTTTAATTTTTTTGTCTCCTCATTGTCTTCGGGTCTTTGCCGTTTTATAACCAAATTTCGTATGTACAACACCCTTATGGTGGCCATTGTATAGATGCACGACTTGTGAATATCTATTTCACGATCTTTTAGATGATTCTTATCGTCATATCGTTATATATATATATATATATATATATATATATATATATATATAATTGGGAACTATCTAAAAAATGTATAATAATTGGGAGACAACACCCTTTTGGCAATATTGCTCCCCCACCCCCAGTTCTAACAAAAAAAAATATTGCTCCCCGAATTTGACAACTTTGGTCCATGTGAGTTTTTCATCGCGCAGTTGGTCCCCAAAAATCATGTATGGTGCAATTTTGTTCTTTCATTTTGCCAAAATTCAAGATTTTTGGGTACCGAAACTGCAAATTATCCATGATTTTGGGGACTAAAAGTGCAATTTAAAAGTATAGAGATAAAAATTGCCAAATTAAGAAAAATGAGGACGAGAATTGCCAAAAATAAAATAGAGGGTCTAAAATCACTAAGTTAACAAAAAATTACCATATTTATTTGGACTAATAATATACTAATGGAGTTAAATTATGAATTGTTGATGTTCTTTTATCTCTTTAGACAAATAAATTTGGTTGACATAACTAAATATTATATTACTGGGGTATCTAAATATAAATATACCTACTTACACTAACAATACATCCAATCAATTCAAATTATATTATATATATATATATATATATATATATATATATATATATATATATATGGAGTGTATGTTATGAGAGAGTGAGAGGAACCAATCATTGTCATAGATCAAATCATGAGCAGTTGAGATTAAAATAACAAGTCAATGTGATAACTAACTACCTTTTAATCACTACTATTCATGTATTGTTATACAATCCAGATTTACTCCTTTCACAAGATACACCCCATATATATATATATATATATATATATATATATATGTATATAACATGTAAGATAAAATGTTAGATTAAAATTAACTGTATCATTAATTTTTTATTAAAATTGATCACAAGTGAATTTTTATTGAAAACAAAACAATTGCTCCAGATTTGTTAATCAATATATAATCAAAACCATTAATTTTTATCTAATGCTCTAAATTTAATATTCTCATTTTTTATAATCACATGAGTCACTCCCTTTTTACATATATACAACATAAACATTTGGAGGGTCGGCATAATTTACTAAATTAGACATATAAGTTGTAATTATATAGGTCAAATTTCAAGGAATATCAATGTAAATTTTCTGGCCGGTTGTGGAAAAAATCGATGTAACATCACTTAAAAAGAGGTAAAATTTATATTGAGTAGTGAAACATGAATATTATAATGTTTCTTGTGGTGTGCCCTATTTCACACAATCAATATTCCCAACATCGTGTAATGATATCGGTGATGCCTAACTCATTCCGCAAATAACGAAATTGTTAGACCGGAAATCATATTCTTGGTTTTCTAATTCCTATAATTTTATCAAAAACAACTAAATCTATTGGTTTATATAAATGGCTCAACCAATCAGTTTCCAAACACTCAGGAAGAAAGTAACTCACTTAAATGATTTGCTTGGGGCTCTTCATCAAGGGCTAGGACTTTTGTTTTGACAATATCACGGGCCAGGACTTGTGAAGATAGGAAAACAAAAAACAAAATGCCAATCAAAAGATATGCCTTTGAGTTTGCCATACTTGTATTGATGATTGGAAGATCAAACTAATGAAGAAGGGTATGGTTGAAGCTAATCGATGTAGTCTATTTTATTTATAGAGTTGAGAAAGGATCAAAATTGGAAAGATGCTTTTGGCCATTCTAAGAAGCAAGAAGGCACCTAATAAACAATATTTTTATACGCAAAAGAGTCAATAAAGTAATAAATAAATATTTTGTACTTGAACAATACTGAAAAGTTGCTTTAAGTAGTATTTCACCTATCCTATCAACCCGACCACTCTAGGAAGCAAGAAATAACCCATGATCAATTTTTTACGAGTAAAAAGACAGAATCTGTGGGACTCGCGAGACAATTTGGTCACTCTAGGAACCAAGACTCAAGAAACACCCAAGAAAGAATTGGGAGACCTTTTATATTTAGGGTCTTTTTCGTACCTTACTGCCTTTTTGGGTTGATTCGAGAGTGCAGTTGGTAGTGCCCCTGTCGGGTCGGATCTCCATGTGTTTTGAGTGAGAGGGGAGGTACCTGCAAAGACAATCTGACGCTCAAGTCAGTAGAGAATCGTAGAGTATGCGGGAAATGGGTAATGCGTATCATTTGTGGCTATGCGAGCCAGTATTTATATGGGTCCATGCTAGCTCTGAGACGTTGGATATAGTTCGGGTGAATTTGAGTCCTCGAGGCTTGGTGGATTGGGCCTTGGATGTGGATCCAAGGAATTGGGCTGGTCTAAGCGCATGGGCCTCGTGGCCCAATATGAAATGCAAGGTTATGGACATGGATCCTAGTCATTGGGCTGATGCAGGTCCAGTTCGCTTAGTTGGCCTCGTGGCCTAGTCCAGAACATTTTCCCCCCAAGCCAGAGTTATTCCGTAGGATAGCCTTGGCTTGAGGTTGCTGCTTACGGTGTCATCGCTGACGGGCTCATTACCGTTGTCGTTGGATTTCCTAAGTCGCTTGTAAGGTCATCCTCGCCGGCCAACTCGTTATTGTTACCATTGGACATTCTGAGGCGTGCAGGTCTTGTCCCTGCCCCCCGGGGGTTCTTAATAATTTTCTCGTAGCAAATTGTCTTTTTACCTCATGGTATTATTTCAATTAGGAAGGTGAATTTCTCGTGATTTTTCACCTAATATATTTTTTCTTTCACGCAAGAGAGATCAGGCAGGATCTCTCAATAGAGCGAGATCCTCACCAATAGAGATAATGAGTGAGATTCTTGTCCAATAACTGACATAAAGTGTGATCATTGAGGGAGCAACATCTTCCTATTTTCTATGGATCGTGCGAGATCCCCATAAATGACATAGGACAAGGTGAGATGCCTGCCCAATAAATGGTACGAGGCGTGTTCCTTGCCCACCAAGAAAGAGGAAACGAAATGCTTGAGAATAAATAGGGAGGAGAGGGCGAGACTCTGCAGAAGTTGTCTCCAACGCCATAATCATGCCACTCTTTGATCATGATTTTACTGTTCCCTTGAACATATTTTGCCTAACAAGATACCGGCCATTTTCTTTTCGTATCTTGAATATGTTTGTAATTTGTGTTGTTTTGTTTTTCTTAATCTTGACCCGGACACCTTAGGCAAGTTGATAGAAATTCTTGACAGGCTTGTGCCTCGCGTTTAAGCTTTCCCTTGGTAACTTCAAGGAAAGGGGGGTTTGTCCTCATCCTCAAAGAGAGGGCGAGACCCCCTCTCACAATGACGGGGGGGCGAGATCTTGTGCCATCAAAGGATAGAGGGCAAGATCTTTGCCCGAATAGCAAGTGATTTCTTCTTTATGTAGCACTTGTTCTGATTGTGTGCCCCTGACCTGCAGGTTAGATCTAGCGAGGATTAAGTAGACGACTAGGGCTGACTACCCCTAGCCCGGGCCAATCTTTTCTCTAGTTTAGGCCGGTATTTGGATGAGTGAGGAGACAGAGAGGCATATTGAGTCGTTGGCGTCCGTGTCATAGGTGTCAGCTGCACGTCAGCCGGAAACGTCAGAATCAAAATCTGAGTTCGACCCTGTGGTGGTAGAGAGGGAAGGGATGAGTTATGATTGGCTTGCCCACACTGTTTGCTCTGTCAAGAGTCAAAATCCTCCCGGTTCCGTTATTTTGTACATTGCTCCTCTGGTCGGATCGAACTAGACACTAGAGGGAGTTTATGTGGAGGATTGAGTTTTCCAATCCCCTAGCACACAAAAATTCATGATTTACCATTGACTTATATCTAAGATGGGCGTCTGTCCCCCTTTCAATGAAGAGTTATGAGACTCCTCCAATAGCCCCATCCCAACTGCACCCCAATATGTGGGCGTTTGTTAGATCTTTCGAAGTTTTTATGGAAGCTATGAAGAAGAAATGTTCACTCAAGGTTTTCTTTACCATTTTTGAAATCTGTTGGAGGAAGGAATTTGACGATGACCGGGCTCGCTATGAGCATGTTGCCTTCCGGCCGCGCTCGAAGTATGCCTTCTTCAAACCATATACCAATTCACAGAAAAGGTGGAAGCACAAATATTTCTATGTTGTTCCTGCTAGTCAGAGTGTTTTAGATTCTGTAAGGACTTTTAAGCTCCCGCTTGTTTGCCGAAGCCTCTCATCATCGGTCCACGAAGTCTAAGCATCAGGAGGACAAGAGGCCTAGATCGGTATCCAGGGTTAGGGTGGATGGTTTCACCCGGGCTGGTTATGATGCTTATCTGGAGAATCCCTTCGCATTATGCAAGCATGTGTTGGAGTATGGGAGCGAGATGTTCGAGAAGTGGAAGACTGTGGTTGAGAGTCATTGTTGGACTATATGATAACCTTAGAGGCGGGTGAATAAGGTTATAAGCTAAAAATGAAATCTTTTTAATTTTCGAAAATTGACGATGCTAGTTTAAATCGAATGCGGAAAAGGGGATTTAAACTATATGCAACTATTTATGCAAGCTATGACAATGGCAGAAACAATTATAATATTAATAAAATCTACGCGCGATAATATAAAATGCAACGACAGTTTACAATTATAAAAAAACGCACAAAGTAAAGATAAGGGAAAGAAGTACACCGTGATTTTTACGAGGTTCGGGATAAAAGCCCTACGTCTTCGGCTTCTGGCTTTGCAACCTTCGGACTTGATAATAACCACTATATGAGAAGAAACTTCTTCAACGTCTTACAAGCAAGCAACTTCGCTATAGCTACCACACCAATCTCAATTTTCCCCAAATTGAGAACCCAAGCTAAGGATTTCGCTACAATTCAATCTCCCCGATTGAATTACCCAAAAAAACTTCCCAGGATTTCACAACAACCAAGTATAGATGATTACAAATGAAAACTAGGATCCAATCACTCAAGCAATATAACAAGATGTAGTTGAGAGAGATGAGAGATTTGGAACCCTAGATGAAGAACGTGAAGAAAATGGTTTTACGGTGAGAGTATACGTTCTTTTCTTTTTGATTTGTGGGTTGTTCAACAAAATAGTGAGAAACCCTAATCCTATTTATATAGATTGTTAAAATATGACCGTTGCAACAATTCTTAACTCTATTGTGATAGGTGAGAAATCGATTGATTGCTTAAAAAAACATAAGTGACAAATCGATTGTTTGCTTAAAAGAAGCAGGCAAGAAATCGATTTTCCTCTTTAAGGGAGGAAGCCAAAAATCGATTTCTAGCTCTTGAAAGGAAGTCATCAATCGATTGTTTTGTTTCCATAATAAGTTCTCTTAAAAAGAAAAAGTATAGAAATCGATTCAATGCTTTTAAGCATCGATTTTATGCTTCAAAGAATCGATTTAATGCTTTAAAAACAAGATAGAAATCGATTCTCTCCTTAAAGAAAGGAGCTAACAATCGATTTTCATTCTTACAAACAACAAGCCATCAATCAATTGATTTCTTTCCAAAACAAGTTCTTTCAAAACCAATTTAGAAGTGGGAAATCGATTCATAGCTTTAAAACAAAGGGTGTGAATCGATTTTTCACTTTAACAAGCAAGAGGAAATCGATTTCTAACTTAATGTACGAAATCAAGAATCGATTCTTTACTTCAAAAACAAATTCTTTTAAAACACTAACTCATGAATCTATTTTCTTTAAAAAAACAACAAATCATTATTCAAACTATTTCTTTAAAACACTTTGTGCCTAACCTGATTAATCATGCTTTTATATAAAATATTTTTCCAAGACAGTTCTACTTTAATAGATCATCTCTCAACTACAAAAGTCATAAAGCTTACGTGACGAGATCTTACACGCGTCCCATGCAAAGCAATATAACACATAAGTCTTGAACGCTTTAGTAGTTTCTCCTCCGAGCTTCTACACTTTAAGATATCATGTCAAGCGCTTTGGTTCAAGCTCTGTGCTTTGGTTCATGCCCTGCACTTTTGGTTCTTGCCCTGTGCTTTGGTTCAACTATAACCATTAGTAAACAAATTGTAATTTGTTATCATTCAAAACAAAGAGTGTTTGACCTTGGTTCAATAGTCATGATACCTTGGTTCAATAGTCTTGAAACTGACACTTTGTATTTAGAGTGTGAATTATCACTACATCCTGACGATTCGCTTTTTATAGAGACAGAGGAGGAGCGAAATCGCGTCTGTGAGAAGAATGGTGCATTTCGGAAAGACCTTGCACAAGCTACAACTAGCCTAGAGCATCTCCAGAAGGAACGTGCTGAAGATATCACTGGCAAGAAAGCCGCAGAGATGGAGGTTCTGAATGCTAGGAAGAAGATCGAAGAGCTCAAGAATGTTAACTCCTCTCTTCACCAAGATCTTGAGGAAGTGAAGAAAGAGGGGCCGATGCAAAGTTGTAGGTGATTGGTGTGGCGCGCAAGGCAATGAACATTTCCAAGAATGCCTTTCAGTATTGCCTAGAGAAAGTGTTTTGCTTATATCCGGAGGTGGATCTGGATCCTCAAATTTTTCAGATTGAGCACAAGATTTGAGATAGGAGAAGATTGTCAAGTTTCATGCCAGCAAGACCGACTTTGATGTCATTGGACCTTCCTCACCTTGACCGTGTTTAGTGCTTTGGATTTCCTTTAGTTATGAATTTTCTTTATAATTTTGATGAGTTGTAATGACCTCGATTGGTCTATGTTTATGTAATTTGAGGACCCGACCTCCTCCATGGTGACTGTTGCTTTGGTAATCTCAGTTTAATTGAATTATTGATGCCTTCTAAATTGCTAACATTGTTTTAATGCTGGATTTTGTTTTACGACACACAAATTTGAACATCGTCAGAATAGAGAGAGAGAGAGAGAGAGAGAGAGGGGGGGGGAGGGAGGTAGAGAGAAATCCTTACTCAGAGTGTGAGAGAGGGCGATAAACTCCCCATAACAAGAGGGAGGGCGAGATCCTGCACTTCCCGCTTGGAGAGGGCGAGATCCCCTCCCCAAATGAGAGCGATGGCGAGATCCCACTCCTCGTGGGCGAGATTTCAGTCCTCGTGGGCGAGATCTCCTCCAAAAACAAGTGCGAGGGGTGAGACATTGCAGTTTAGACCCTCAAGACATATGAAATGGGATTTGAGCTAAGCATAAGAACTGTAGCTCTGCTTCTTAGCTTTCCAAAGCATGTTTGTATGCCTATATCGGACAACCACAGCCAAAGTTATGGCTTGCAAAATAGACAAAGGCAATCTCGCACCTCAAAGTGAGAGACGGTGAGATCCTCATCAAAGTTTGGAGGGAGGGCGAGATCCCCTTCTATTATGAGAGGGAGGGCGAGATCTTCCTCTTCACAGGGAGAGAGGGAGAGATCCCCTCCTATTTTGAGAGGGAGGGCGAGGGAGAGGGAGATCTTCCTCTTCACAAGGAGAGAGGGTGAGACCTCCTCCTCTTTTGAGAGGGAAGGCGAGATCTTCCTCTTCACAAGGAGAGAGGGCGAGATCCCCTCCTATTTGGAGAGGGAGGGGGAGATTTTCCTCTTCACAAGGAGATAGGGCGAGTTCTCCTCCCATTTCGTGAGTGATCAAAGTTCTTTTTCATCGAACTGAACTTTGATCCTTCAAACCAATGCCCTCCGTAGGACTGGGTCGCCCACTTCAAAGCTTCTTGGGACAACCTTAGCATTGAATCTGGCTGCCATTCTTTGCTTGATCACAGTCTCTCGAAGTGCAACCTAGCTTTGCAGCTCTTCCACCATGTCTAGATTCTCACGAACTCTTTGCTCCTTAACTTTTGGTGGATTTGGATGTTCAGTTCTCCAACTCAGCTCTCCTACTTCTACCTGTATGACAGCCTAGGTCCCATAGGCAAGACGGAATGGAGACTCTCCGGTTGAAGAGTGTGGGGTGGTTCGATAGGCCCATAAGACGTAAGGTAGTTCTTCGGCCTAGTTGCCTTTTGCTTCGTCGAGTCGTCGTCGTAGTCCCCTCAAGATCACCATGTTGGCTGCTTCGGCCTGGCTGTTGGTCTGCGGATGCTCTACAGACGTGAAGCAGTGCTTGATGCCCAAGTCAGTCATGAGCTGTCTTAATCCTTTGTCGGCGAACTGCATCCCATTGTTTGTGACGACTACATGCGGTTCTTTGCTGTGATGGTAGCCAAAGGTTCTGCCTCGATCCACTTAGTGAAGTGATCGACAACAACAATCAAGTATTTAATCTTCCCTCGACTGGCTAGGAAGGGACCTAAGAGTTCCATCCCTACTAGGCAAACGACCAGGGAGAAGTCAGTGTAGTCAATTCTGCTGAAGGTGCAATGTGCACATCTGTGTGTCGCTGGCATTTGTCGCACTTCTTCACATAATTCTGGGCATCCTCATTCATGGTATGCTCGTAGTAACTTGCTCTGAGCGCCTTTCTTTCTAGGGCCCGACCTCCCAGGTGCTGTCCGCAGATCCCCTGATGGATCTATGCGAGGAGGTAGTCAATCTCAGTGCCCTCAACACATTTTAATAGAGGCATCGAGAATCCTCTACAAAAAAGTCTTTCTCAATAACCGAGTAGGATGATGTTCGTCTCCTTATCAAGGCTGCCTCTTTGGCATCAGATGGCACCTCCCCTCCGAGAATGTATTCGAGTATCGGGACTATCCAGCTCTAGCTGACTTCAACTATGAAGATGGTTGCGGCTGCCCAACATCTAGGGACACGCTGGGCTGAGAAAGAGTTTCCTAGATGACACTTAGATGGTTCCTGGGGGCCTTCGTACTAGCGAGCTTCGAAAGTATGTCGACCCCAGTATTGTCACCTTGGGCCACATGCTTCAGTTCAGCAACCTTGAAAAGCTCCAACAGCTCTCGGACCCGGGTGAGATATCTTTGTAGCATGACGTCGTTGGAGTTGAACTGTCTTAATCTGAGATACAACCAGCAATGGATTTCTGTGGAGTTCTACCCGTGTAGCCCCAAAGTCTCGAGTAAGCTGCAAACCGGCTATGCATGCTTCGTATCCTTCATGATTGTTGGAGGCGAAAAATGAAAATGTTAGAGATACCTCAATCATTAGCCCCTCCGAATTTTCTAATATTAAGCCTGCACCAGTTCCTTTGTTGTTCGAAGATCCATCCACATGCAGGATCTATCGATTTACGAAATAAGGCCTCGAGCGCCTGGCCGCAATGACTAGTGCCAGAGAGACCTTCTCCACCTTCTGGTATCTCAATTCTGTCCTTTCCAATGCGTTGGTCACGAAGTAGACTGGCTTCTGGCCGGAATCAGTTTCCCAGATCAGTACCGTACTGAGCGCTTCGTCGGCAACGACCAAATATAAGTATAAGGTTTCCCCTTCTTCCGGATGAGTGAGTATTGGCAGTTCAGAAAGAGTGGACTTAAGTTGATTGAGTGCAAGCTCATGCTCCTCAGTCTAATCGAACTCTGCCTCCTTTTTTAGCAATTCGAAAAATGGTAGAGACATGTCTGCCGCCTTGAAGATGAGGCAGGAACGAGCTACAATCACGCCAGTAAGCCTTTGGATTTTCCTCTTCGTAGAAGGTGATTGCATCTCGGTCACTTCCCTACACTTGTCGGGGTTGGCCTCTATGTCGCGTTCCATGAGGTAGAATCTAAGGAACTTTCTCGATCGAATGCCGAAGGTACACTTCTCCGGGTTGAGTTTCATATTATTCGTTCGTACCTCGGAAAAAACTTCCTCCAAGTTTGTGATGTGATCTGGACCGGATTTGCTTTTGACAATCATGTCATCCAAGTAGACCTCAATCACCCGTCTTATCTGATTCATGAACACTTTGTTCATCATTCTCTAAGAAGTGGCCCCGACATTCTTGAGTCTAAAGGGCATTACACGATTTGCCGCTTTAGCCTTGTCTCCTTTCTGAATTCTTCTTTTCTGAGCCACCCAATTCGCCTTTGGATCTATAGCCAGGTGATGGTATGCCACCTCGAGTGGTATCCCGAGCATGTCTACCGCAGACTAGGCAAAGAGATCAGCATGCTGCTTCAGAAACGTGGTGAGCTTCTCCTTAATCTCCTCGGGGAGGTCTCCGCCATCGAGCTCGGGCTTCTTGACGCGCTTCTTGAATTCTTTGGCCAGGGTGTCATCATCTTCTTCTTCCCCACTATCAAGGTCGTATCAGGAATCTAAGTCAGTAAGATTCACTTCATCTTTGATCCCTGCCTTCATTCCTGGCTTCCCTGCTACCTCAGACTCCTTCTGAAATTTCACACTCATGAAATGATACTTGCGAGCCGACTCTAAGTCAGCTTGGAAAGTTACAACCTGGTCATCCAAGGTATAGAATTTCATCTTCAAGTGAGTTGTTGATGCTACCGCTCTGAGCGTGCCTAATGTCGGCCTCCCAACAATGCACTAGTAGATAGACTTGCATCGGAGGATGTTGTGTGAAAATGTGATGTGCAAGTATACACACCCTTTAACAAGCAGTACAGTAGAAACCTGAGATCGTACCCATAGGGATTGAAATTAATTTCAAAGCTTAAATTAATAGTTGGATTGGTGCAAGTAACCAAGTAACAAATAACAATAATTGGAGGGAAATAGAAAGTAAACAAGATAAGTAAATTGGGTTTGATATTCAAGATCTAGAGAAGAATAGTTGGAATATTATTTACTAGGCAAATCACTTTTGACAGCATTATGTTACATGTGATGCTGGAGCATTGTGTTACACACAAAGCTGGGCATTTGTGTTATGCACGATGCCCGGAGCATTGTATTGTATACGATGCTGGACTATTGGATGCTGTTGCAAGTGTTACATGCCTTTCAGTCACTGTCGTCAAGGTTTCGTTACAAGCCTTATATCTAAGCTCTTAAATAAGTTCACCCTTGTATATAAAGTTCTCACATTATCACCCTATGGACTATGCTATCCTATGTCTAGGTTTTAGCATAGAATAACAAAGGTTCCTTTATTAAACAATTACCCATATTAGTTCTTGAGTTCTAATCATAAACCATGTCTGTATTTATGACTCTACTTATTCTAAGTGATCAGTCCCAAAATAAGTTTGAGAGAAGTATAACACAAGAACTAAAATGAAACCATCAACACCTAACACAATAACTAGTCAAAAGATCATTACATAGTTTTAAGTATCCCAACTAAAAAGAGTTTAGCTCATGTTAAGCATTACAAAAGACATACAAACATAGATGATACTCATGTTCATATTGACAACACAAAGGAAAGCAACAAAGTAAAAATTACACGGTTGGAGTTCCTTTGCATAAATCTGTCTAGTAATGTCGTGGCATTGCCTCACAGCATTCCTTTGGCACCTTGGACTTGCATGGAGTAGAGTGAGAATTTTTCCTGTTCTTCCTCGCCTTTGAACAAGTTTAGAGAGATGATTTTAGTGAGAAGAATCTTGTATATCTTTGAATGAGAGAGTGAATAGTATTTAAAGACTCTTTGGGGAAGGTTTCCTTCATGTTGGGGTTTGATTGGAGATGAAGGTAGGGCTAGATACATCCATGTGCCTCTGATGTGCCTTAAAAAGGTTTGGTTTGAGTTTTGCTTTATCAAAGGAAAGAGGTCCAATGGTGTAAAGACAAGTGTCCCTATAAAGGTGCACGTGGCAAGCTATGATGTTCCATAAACTTGTTTGAGTCTATCCACTTGCGGCACTTGCTACTTTTTAGCGCATCATGATGTCAGCAAGGAAATGATGTGGCATTTCTAGTTGTAAGCAATGTTGCGGCATCAGGTAGTAAAGCAATGTTGCAGCATCCAATTGTAAGCGATTTTGCGGCATCAGATGTAGCATAACGTTGCGGCATTGAACAAACATATAAAAATACCACAATCTATCCAAGAATCCAAGTTGTTTATCAAAATGCCTCTTATCCCTAAATATTGTATATATATATATACACACACACACACACACATACATACAATTATTACTGAGAATTTTACAATAATTTAGGTTTAGAAACATAAATAACTCTATATAAAATAGAGTTATTACACCCCTGTAGAGACCGAAAAATCCGGGTGAGGATTCCTCGAATGTTCAAAAATGAAGCCGCCACGGCATACATACAAGTATAGTTTTAAGGGCAAATATTGGAAAATCCCTTTGAAATGGATAAGGTCCTTGAGACCAGATTAGGGTTCGGGAGTCGGTTATGCATCCGGAAGGTATTAGCACCCCACGGCATCCTTCCTAAGGAAAGTTACCTGCTAATTAGTTGTAGGAGACAAAGTTAATTTTGAAAACGTTTATTTTACGCCTTTTATCGTGAATTAGAAGAAGTTAAAAGAAAGAAAAGACTTGATATTTTTTCGATTTTAGAAAATGATTATTTAGAAAAAAGACTAAAAAAAGGTTTTTTATTAGTGGACTTGATAGAGGTGGGCCCGCCCTCTGCTCCTACATATCTCCGGGTAGAGAATCAAAGACTACGTAGTTCTTAGGTAGAAACTATTTATGTGTTGGTGTTTTTTAATATAGGGATTTTAGGATTCCTGAGTTGGGCAACTCATTCATCCTAGAACGATGGCTACTACGAATGTTCATTCGACTTAGTCCCCTATTTTCTAAAAATGGTTTGTTTGTAGTTCAAAAAAATGGTTTTGATGTGTGGTGGTTTGATTTTATTGGAATAGGGATTTTATGACTCTTGAGCCATACGACTCATTCATCTTAGAACGCTTACTGACCCGAATGTACATTCAACTTAGTCCCCTATTCATTTTTTGGGAAAAGGGGTTTATTTATTTTTATAGAAAAATGCAAGTTTGCGAGAGGAATTGTTTATTTGTAGAAAATATAAATAAAAAAAACGAAATGGGGGTGTGGCAGTAAAAGAGGGGTGCAATTAACGGGAAGGTGGTTGTGAGAGAAAATGAGAGGCCGAGAGGGAGAGGCAGTCACAGAAAGAGGAAGAGAGGGAAACAGGGAGATCAATCAGGCCGATGCACCGGGTTGGCAAGTAGTCAGGAGTAGGAAGACTGAGCAAGCACGGAGAAGCACAGATGTCGCAAGGAACTATCAGCTGTACCGGAGAGAAGCTAGGAGGACAACCTATTTTTTCACAAACTTTCCAGATAACTTTAAGGCAAAACATATGCTCAAAGCTTTCTTGAATTATGGAGATTTTGAAGAAGTGGTGATACCGCCCAAGAGGGATCATAGATTGAATCGTTTCGGATTTGCTCGAGCTGTCGACGTCGTGGAACTGGAGCAATTTGCCACTATCTTGGATAACATAATCATCGGAAGGGATAAGATTCATGTTAATATACCCCGTTTTGACAGGAACAACACAGCTCAAACCAAACATTACCCTAAACATCCTCGAAAAGATCTATTGAACCATAACCAAAATCATACTGAACCTAAAGACTATTGCAAATTTAAGCAAATCCCACATCCTGAAATGAGTGCAACCACTCATGGACGATCAGAAAACCATCATAAATAGCTCCAACACCCTTTGACCAAACCTCATCCTGATAACCCTTGGTTCAGGAACATGAAAGCAGATCACTCACAACCAAAACAACCTAAGCCACCGCAAAGAAATCTGTCTTACAAACCCCCTCCCAAACCAAAACGTCCTTGGGCCCATAGGCACTTCAATGTTGATGAATCAAACATTCAAAAACTTGCAAATGCTTATATTGGGGTCGTGGAAAATCCGGGAATGGCATATAAAATACGAGAAGAATTCATACAACAAGGGTATTTCTCGATAAGAGCAACAACCATGGGAGCAAATCTAGTCCTCTTAGAAAGCTTGGAAGAAGGGGAAATGGAAGCACTAATTGAAGGAGCCAAAGATTGGCTTGATACATGGTTCTCAGAAATTAGGAGATGGAGCCCAGGTGAAGTAGATGAGGAATGTTTGACGTGGATCAAATGTTATGGGGTACCTATTCATGCATGGAGTGAGGACTTCTTCAAGTTAGTCGTGGTAGGAATTGGAGAATTTGTGGCGTTGGATGAGAACACAGAAATAGAAAACCTTAGATGTGGCAAGAATTTTGATTAGAAGAAGGAGGTGTGATGTTATAAATTTTGTTGAAAGATTTGAGATCAATGGTGAGATGTTTGTTATCAAAGTTGTTGAAGATTGGTTTGCTCCACAATGGTACACATGGAATCGACCAAAGGAGGATACGGTTACCTCTAGTAGTGATTCAGAAGATGAAATGGAAGATTACGATGAATTTGGCAATGATGAAGAAGAGGAAGGAACGAAGTTCATCAGAGAAGAAGAGAAAGATGAACCTGCCGGAGAAGAGGAAGAGGTTGCAGATTCTCTAGCGAAAAATGGAGGGTCCGGTGAAGCAATGATGAGGGGTATTGGGAACACAAAAGCGGCACACCTACACCACTTGGCCGAGGAAACGTCTTTTCCCAAGAAAGACCTAATCATGGAAAACGTGGGTATCAGTAGCAGAGACATTGGGAGAACAAATACCATTTCAAATTCTATGGTACATGGTAAAAATGAAAAAGTAAAGCTGGTAAATAGTAACTTATTGGAAGTTACTGTTAATGATGATAAATCCACCCACAATCCTTCACCTTCCACAGATATTGCAAGCATACCTCCAAAGAACATTAACACAAATGTGGAGCTTAACCCTTCTGAACCCTATTGTCCATCTGAACCAATTGGCCCACCCACCCTTCATGAACCAGCCCATAATTCTAACCAATCCCACACACTCAGCTATATTGAACCCGCTCATTTTTCTAACCTTGTACAATCACCTTACCTCAGCCCAATCTCTAATTCACCCCCTTTTCTTCTAAAACACCTCCCCTTGCAACTAGCGATTATGCTGATCCTATTGTGGATGGTGAAATCATTATTACCCCCAATATTTCACTTGTGGTAGACCTTCCACCTTTGCCATATATTTCCCCAATTAATTTAGAGACCCAACTTATTGTAATCAGGGGTCAGGAGAGTGATGGAGATTCACGTTGGGCTATCTCAAATAGTGGAGTAGTGGAGGTGATAATACATCTAATATGATGGTTGAGAATGATAGAAGTGTGTGGTCAGATGCCACCATATCTAAAGCTGGAAAAATCTGGAAAATGGCAACAAGAGTAGGAGTCACAGGAGTAAGTGATGATGAGGTTTAAAAAAATAAAATAAAGGAGTTGGAAGGAAGAGATAAGGAAAGAAACCGTGAGAAGGAGGCAAGCAACGGTGCCAAATGAAGATTGTCACCTTAAACTTGAGGAGGATTGGCAGCGTTGCCAAGCAAAAGCGCATTAAGTGCCTAATTCAAAGGGAGGGTGTAGATGTCTGTTTCTTTCAAGAAACAAAAAGGAGTGAAATTGATGTAAAAGTGGTGTCAAGGATGTGGGGTGGAGATGATTTCGATTGGCTTGCTCAGTCTTCTAACGGTCTCTCCGGAGGACTCTTGACAATCTGGCGCATAGGTATTTTTGATTTTCTCTTTTCTTTTTCTAACTCTGATTTCATTGGTTTGGCAGTGCAGAAGGACAACAAAACAATCTACTTGGTAAATGTATATTCCGGATGTGCAATTCAGAGGAAGAGGGAGATGTGGTCCAACATTATTGGTGAAAAAAATAGACTGAATCCGGGGTATTGGGTTGTAGGTGGAGATTTTAACTTGGTGACTAGCAGGGGGATAGGAGGGGAAGAAACGTGAGGTTTAGCAATGTTGAAGCACAAGACTTCAGATTCTTCATGGCTGAAATGGGGATTGTAGAGCCTCCTTGCTTGGGGAAAAAATTTTCATGGTATCAACCAAATGGGGTGGCTGCTAGTAGAATCGACAAAATTCTATTAGCACAAGAATTGACAGATGTTTGGAAGATTAAAGCTCAGTGGATCGGGGAGAGAGAAGTATCGGGTCATTGCCCTGTATGGTTAGTGTCCTCCAGCAAAAATTGGGGGCCAAAGCCATTTAAGTTTATAAACGGGTGGTTGGAGCATGGAGAAGGAAAAACATTTATAGAAGAGAAGTGGAAAGAGCTCAAGGTAGAAGGATGGATGGCGCACGTGGTCAAAGAAAAGCTTAAGTATGTGAAAGAGAGCCTTAAGAAGTGGAACAAGGAGGTATATGTTACCAAGTGGCTTCAGTCTCAAGAGGGGTGGTTCGGTCACCTCCCAGTGACCTACGTCCAGTCCTCACAACTCTTTGTGAGATTTTCCACTATCAAAACAAAGCTTTCAATCGGGTGCTTTAAAACCCTTACAGACGCAGGCGCTCTTCACCTAAGATACCCCACCTAGTGCAAGAGCCCTTAACAACAATTACAACAAGAGATACCCCACCCTTGTTACAATCAGAAACCCTAGAGAGATACCCCACTCTCTAGTAAAAACCCAATACAGTATTACAACAAATTATAGTAACAATGAAATAAGAAATACCTCTGAGAAGGTGAATAGAACAACTTGAAGATCCCCAACCTAACCCTTGAGAGAGATCAGCTCAAAGTGATGAAGAACGTGAAATGAGAAGTGTGACAGTGAGTGAGTTCGCGTTCTGCGTTTTTAGAATCGTAGGTTGTGTGTTGATCGTGAAACCTAGGGTTCTATTTATAGAGATAGGAAAAATATGACCGTTGAAGCAATTTGTGTTATAAGTGACTAATCGATTTATGGCTTGCAAAACATAAGATGATAATCGATTAGTTGCTTTAGAGAAAATAGCTCTATAAGTGAATAATCGATTATATGCTTAAATAAAGAGAGATAATAATCGATTATGTGCTTGACAAAAGGTGCAGTGTTGAAATCGATTTTGTACTTCACAAATACTGGTAGGGAATCGATTCTTCGCTTTATAAAACAAGTAGGGAATCGATTCATTGCTTCCAAAAACAATTCCTTTAGTATTTTAATCGATTAATAGCTTTGGCAAAAGGAGGATAATCGATTTTTATCTTTAAAAAATAAGGAGGGAAGAATCGATTATATGCTTGAAAATAGAAATGAGAAAATCGATTATTTGCTTTATAAAATGAGTCAATAATCGATTCATTGCTTCCAAAGGCAAGTACTTTAAGATATTAATCGATTAATGGCTTTAAGTAATGAGAATGAAATCGATTTCTGGCCTAAACAATTTCTTTACTTCAATTTCTTTACTTCAATTTCTTTACAATTTCTTTTAAAAACATTTAGCCATGAATCTATTTCTTTAAAAAACAACAAGTGCCTAACTTATTTATCAATTGAAAAACATATGTTAGGTTCATTTGTGTGAGTGATATTTTGCTTTGTGATTTGAGCCGATTCTCAGAAGCGGTTTACAATTCATTCCTAAGACACGACCCAACTTCCTAGGGACTACTACCCTTGACACACTTACTTCTTGAGTTGGTTGTGCCTTGGAGTTCCATTTGTCACTTTGTCTTAGATTATTTCATCATCAAAACTTTACCTGCAACACAAGATATCCACAGTATATGGCTTGGTGGATTTAAATATAGAAAAAATAGTGAAGGAGATGAATGATATGGAGGAGGAAGGAGGTAGTGAAACCGAATGGGACAAAGCAAAGTGGAGAGGTCTAAACTAGGAATTTTGGGGGGAGCTACATCGGAAAGAGAGCTTATTGGCACAAAAGGCAAGAGAGAGGTGGATTCAACAAGGGGACGGGAACACAAAGTTCTTTCATAATTCGGTTAAGCTAAGGCAGAGAAGGAATCAAATAGAAATGATCAAGGTGGAGGATAGGTGGCTAAGCGGGGTGGAGGAAATCAAGGAAGAGGTGAGGAGACATTATAGTGCTCAATTCAAAGAGGAGAGATTTCGAAGACCAACTTTGGATGGGATTCAATTCAAGCATATAACGGGAGACGAGGCGGAGATGTTGATAGAACCTTTTTCGATGGAAGAAGTCAAAGAAGCGGTGTGGAGTTGTGAAGGAGATAAGAGCCCGGGACCGGATGGATTCAATTTCACATTTATCAAATCTTGTTGGGAGATTATCAAAGAGGAGATATATGAAGTTATGGTACAATTCCATTCCAATGGCAAACTACCGAGAGCTTTCACAACATCATTTGTAGCCTTGATCGGGAAAAAGAAGAACCCTCAAGGATTAAATGATTTTCGGCCGATTTCCTTAATAGGGTGTATCTACAAAATCATAGCTAAGGTGTTAGCTTCAAGACTCAAAATGGTTCTAGGAGGGGTAATATCTAAATCACAATCCGCTTTTCTCAAAGATAGACAAATTCTTGATGGGGTGGTGATAGCAAATGAAGTCATTAATATGGTGAAAAAGAAGAGATGGACTATGTATATGTTCAAAGTAGATTTTGAAAAGGCGGATGATTCGGTGAGTTGGAGTTTTTTAGATTATATGATGGTTAGGATGGGGTTCAATGATAAATGGAGATTATGGATGAGAGCTTGCATCTATAATGGGTCGGTCTCCATATTAGAAAATGGGAGATCTACATCGGAATTTTCAATGGAAAGGGGACTAAGACAAGGGGATCCACTTGCCCCTTTTCTATTCCTAATTGTAGCCGAAGGATTATCGGGTCTAGTTAATAATTGTGTGGAGAAAGGGTATTTGGAGATTGTTAATCCGATGGTACCTTATGTAAAAGCACAAGAGGTAATCTTTGGTGTTCGAAGGCGGTTTTGAGAATTTTCGAGATGGTGTCGGGACTAAAAGTAAACTTCTACAAGAGTTGCTTAGTTGGGCTGAATGTGGAAGAGAAAGAGATAGAGAGAGCTACTCACTTTTTGTACTGTAAGAAGGGTGATATTCCGTTTAACTTTCTTGGGATACCAATAGGAGCAAATCCAAGGTTAAGTGCAACTTGGAAGCCGGTCTTAAATAAGCTAAGGGATAGACTATCTATTTGGAGGAGTAGACAACTTTGCATGGGCGGAAGGATAACCTTGATAAATTCGGTCTTGGCAAGTCTCCCATTATACTTTTTCTCATTTTTCAAAGCTCCTAAGAAAGTCATTAAGGAGATGGTTCAAATACAACGCAATTTCTTATGGGGTGGATCGAGTGATGTAAGGAAGATGGCGTGGGTGAGTTGGAGCAAGATATGTGTTCCGAAGGAGTTTGAAGGATTGGCCATAATGAATATAGAGATCTTCAATTTATCTTTGCTTGGTAAATGGAGGTGGAAGATGGTAACCGAAAAGGAAAGCAAATGGAATAAGCTGTTGGAGCGATTGTACGGAAATCAAGGAGTGTTGAATGGAAGACAAAAATCTGTGTGGTGGAAGGATATTACTGGAATTGATAGCCAAAATTCGACAATGCCGATCTGGTTCACAGATTCTGCTAAATTGAAGTTAGGAGATGGTAAGAAAGTGAAATTTTGGAAAGATAAGTGGTGTTGTCCATGGCAATTGAAGGAAGTATTTCCAAGTCTATATGTAGTAGCAGAGGATCAGGATGTATGCGTTGCTGATGTAGGTGAATGGAGAGGAAGCAGCTGGGAGTGGAAATTGAGTGGAATAGGCAGCTTGACACTGAGGAATTGTTAGAAGCACATGTATTGGAAGATACAATGTGTCCAATCGGTCCAGATAGATTTAAAGAGGATAAATTGGTATGGCTACGGGACAAATCGCTGAATTACAAAGTTAAGACAGCTTATGAATACTTGGTGGCTGGACTCGGTGAAAATATCATTGAGGATCGACAGAAAAAGATGTTGTACAGGCTATGGAATGCAGCAGTTCCTTCCAAATTTCAAGTGTTGGCGTGGAGACTACTACGGAACGGATTGCCCACGCGGGTAGAATTATATCATAGAGGAGTGTTGGGCGAGAACCAAGAACAGCATTGCGTCTTTTGTCTTAGCGAAGAAGAGGCAGTCGACCATCTATTTTTCGCTGTTGTGCGTTGGAACAACTGTGGCAGCAATTCGGAGAATGGTGCGGAAATCAAGCTCGACAAAGCAATGACAGATGGGATAATTTCCTGCAGAACTCAGTACAAATACAGCACAGCAAAAGGAGAAAAATGAGGCATATGGTATGGCTGGCAGTAGTGCGGACAATCTGGATTAGCAGGAATAACATAGTCTTTAGGGGGGCCTTCTAAATATAAATCAATTGATACATCAGATTAAAGCTATGACATGGGGATGGTTTCCTTGTAAAATAGATTCTAAATCACAAATCACTTGGGAGGAATGACAACATGGTCCTCTAAATAGATTAGCTTTTGGTGGAGAAGTATGAACTGGAAACAAATTGTAATGGGTGAGGTACCCCTTGTACCCATTTTAATCCAATTTGCCTTATAAAAAAAAACGGGAAGGTGGTTGTATTATAAAGACTGGGGTGCAATTAGTAGAGCCTAGTTCAGTAGTTTTTTACTTTTGGGTTTGCAATCAACCGGCCCACGAATTTGGGTTTAAGCAGGAGGGTTTTATTATTGAAAGAAGGGTGCAAGTAGTAATCAGAATTAAAAAGAAAATAAATGAGAAAAGACACACTATATAAGGAAAGCAACAAAAACTAAACCTAATTTTTCCCTACTTCTCTACAATGTGCACCGCTACTTGAGAGAAAAGAGTAGAGAGAGGATTTGAAAATGGAGAGAGAGAGAGACTTCACCGGAGAGCAATAGAACTGATTTCAACTAAGAGAAAGAAGAAGGGAAACGCGATGGAGGGAGAGGTGACGGCGGTGAAGGGTGTTGACCAGAGGTCTCGTGGTCTGTTATGATGGTTGACGGCGGTGGTGAGAACGCGAATGACGGAGAAATCGTGACTGTTTTTTCTTTGGGAGAAATCGGCGACGGTTTTTTCTTTTTGAGAGACGACCACGATTGAGTGTTTGGAGAGGACGACGGTTGCTGTTGCAGCGGTTTGAGGTGGACGGCCACCGCCTATGGTGGCCGGAGCTAACAGGCATGACTCTATTTTTTTTTTTGTAATTTTCTTCTTCTACTACTCCTCTTCTTATTTCTAGTTTCTTTCCTAAACCTAAATCTACATTGGTTTCCTGATGTTGTTTTCAGTTTTTAACTCCCAATCTTTCTGATTCAAAACTTTCAAGACAGTAATTCATTATCCATTTTCTAATCTATTTCTACTCTAAGGGGTTTTTTATGAATGGATCTGAATGTACATTTTTCAAAGGGGCTGAACACCATCAACAAGGACATAAACTAAACATATATGATTTTATATACGTAATAACTCTGTTTTCAGTTCTGACTGCACATAAAAAAAAACTCAACTAGGCCTAAAACTGATAGAGCATAAAAAAATGACTGTAAGCTCCAACCTGACGCTCTGGAATAATGTTCTCTGATCTCTATTGCTTAAAATGAAATTATTGTTGCTGCTAGAAGAAATGATCTCCCTTTGTGCCTATTACTTGTGCCTGTTACTGCTGCTGGACCCCTTCGTATGCTTCTCAAATTTTGATGGCAGTGTTTTTGGTTGATTAGGGTTTCAATGTGAAACCATTGAAACCCTAATCATTTTTCGGTGTTTTTTTTCCACCCCCAACTCTGTTTGACTTGCTCTCTTTTTATAAATAAAAATTGAATCAAGAATTAATGATTCAAATATTTCCTTTCCATTTCAGGTTCTTGGCCAACTATCAAAGAAACTTGCTCACCAAGATTAGGTTAAGGTGGAGGCAGCAGCAGCCGTTGGCAGCTGTGGGTGTTTTTGGGCCAACTCCTTTTTGTGTATTGTATATTTTTGTAACCATGGACATTTTTAACTATTGTAAAAACATTCTGATTTTATTTGATATATATTTTATTGATTTTATAATTATTTTTATTTTTAAATTAAGTGAACAAAACAAAAGTGAAGTTGGGCCAAAACCAAGAATGAAAATCGGACCCAACCAAAGAACGCATTAAAACGAGGCGCAATTAGAAGAAACAGACGCAATTACAATAATTTACAAAAGACAGGCCCAATTAGAACAAGTTAGTAAAATCAAGCCCGAATGACCCAAAGAACCAATTAGTATTGAATTAAACAGGTAAAAGAAAAAGGAGCGGACAAAATTAGGGTATGACACCGAGCTACTCTCAACGACGCTACACTGATTTCTAGTGTTAGCACGGCATCCTGCCCATAGACCAAACGATAGGGAGTTGCCCCTGTGGTCGTGGACGTAGAATTTCTAATAGCCTAAAGGACTTCATTGAGGGGCTCGTGCCACCGCTGAGGCTTATCCTCTACGTTATTTTTGATGAGCTCAATGATGATCTTGTTTGTAGCCTTCGCTTGTCCATTAGCTTGAGCATAATAAGGAAACGAATGTCTCATTTCAATGTCGTACTCTTGGGCAAAGGCCACCACTCGTTCTCCGGATAACATTGTACCTTGATCGGCCGTGAGGGTCTCAGGGATACCGAACCTGAGTATGATCTGGTTCTCTATGAATCTGATCACTGCGGCCTGATCGATGTTCCCCAAAGGCATGGCTTCCACCCACTTAGTGAAGTAATCGGTGGTGGTAATAAAAAAATTGTGGCCTTTTGAGCTCGGGGGGTATATCTTGCCAATTAAATCCTTGGCCCACCCTCTGAATGGCCAAGATTTGATAATGGTATGTAGCTCATCCGCTGGCACCCTTTGGATGGGTCACTAGAGCTGGCAAGCCTCACATCCCTTGGAAAACTGGAAGCAGTCGGTTGTGATCGTCGGCCAATAGTATCCGTGCCATTACCATATAAACATCCTTCACCTTCAGGCATTTCAACAATACCCCATTGGCATTTCTTTTATAAAGGTCGTCCCCTATCAAGATATACTTCAGCGCCCTATGTTTGGCCTTGAAGCCGGTGTTAGCCGTTGGGTTACGGCGGTACCTCGTCAACACCCCAATCCAGGCATCAGCGGGCTCCTCCTCGGTGGGAGTTAAGGTGTCCTGTTGTAGTACCTCGACCACCTGCTCTTTATAACCCGAGGCTTGTTGGGCAAAGTCATTCGCTTCCTGGTTTTCGTACCTGGGGACATACGTGTTGACGATGTCAGCGAACAACTTTAGCAAGTTGTGCGCCAAGGCCTTCAGCTGTTTAAGCTTTGCATTGTAGCACCTGTACTCCCCAGTGATTTGTTTGAGCACCAGCTGTGAGTCACCCCTTATCTCCACGTAATGGGCCTTCATGCCGGCCAAGATGTCAAGTCCCGTGATCAAGGCTTCGTACTCGGCCTGATTATTGGATGCTTGATCTCAGTATTCTTCGTTTTAGGAGCAGTTACCTTCTTTGATGCCGATGGTGGCTCCATACTTAGGTTTCTGCCAGACCATAGGTGCATACGCCAACTATAATCCAGTCCAGGTGAATCAAACGGAATCGTATCCTCGCCTATTCCTATCACACCAGGCGTGCCAATTTTTGTTGTCGTCAAACTCTTAGGTCCTAGCCGTGGGGTCGGCCAGAGGTTTGGACAGTCTTTTATTCCTCGTTTCTTCAAGCAATTGCGTTGAGGAGGGAACTCTGCTCCTCGACTGTGGGTTTCCTGACTCCTCTAGAAAGGTTCAGGCAAGATGAGAGGGACGCGAGTTTAGATTATGCTATTGGCTAGTGCATAAAGCAAAAAATGATAAAAGTGCGATAAAGGAAGATAAATTGAAATAAACGTAGAGTTTGATTGATTTTGGATGTGTGTTTGTATAGTTACTCTACAGCTCTATATATACACAGGCCCTCGTCGACCACTATGCTAGCCAACATTTGCCTGCCTCTGGATTGATCTAAGATCAACGGCTCTCATTACTTCCTAGATCCTCAACGAGGCAGAGTAATCATCACCCACGATCCCACTGGCACGGTTATTGGGTGTCGCTCCGCGTTTTCTGGCCTCGCTCTTCCGTTTGAACTTCAACTGCTCCCACGTTCTATCTTCTTATCGCGTCTTCCTTGCCTTCCAAGCAACGCCTGCCTTGCCTCGGCCACTCGGTGGCTCGGTTGCTCTAGCCCCTTTAGGTAATAGATTAGGCACCCGAGCCACTTGGACCTTGGCACTCTATAGGCTGGGGCTATCACTTTCCCTCAGCTTAGCCCATTGGCCCTCGGGGAGATCTGTCGTTTAGTGTGCCCCGAGGACCTCTCTTGATGATTTCACTCTATCTGGCAAATACTCGTTTTGCAACATGTTGTATGGCTTGCCTTCACACCACTACTCTCTTCTTTCCTCTTAGCCCTCGGCCTACGACCTAATTATTTTTGTGTGTTAACAAGACTGGAAAAGGACAGCGCCATAATGTCAGTGCATCTGAGGTCGACCCTGGACATGCCCGAGGCCATCGAAAACAAAAAGAAACTATTTACAATTACAAGGCGGGCGCGAATTATCTACGGTGGATAACCTCGAGCTCCCCGGCTCCATCAGCCACCGGTCTGAGAACTCGCCCTCTTGAAACCACGTTCCGCCGATCCACCAAAGAAACATCTAACCCAGGATGCAACACTCCTACCTGAGCCAGAGCATTCCTAAAGGTACTCGCGGTAAGGGCCGAAGTGTCCCTCTCTTCTCGATTCTTTTTCAGCTCTTCCTCGCCCGAGGACACAGCCGACTCCAGCTCCCCAACCTCGCTCTCCAGTTAAGGTGGAGGCAGCAACAGCCGTTGGCAGCTGTGGGTTTTTTTGGGCCAACCCCTTTTTGTGTATTCTTTTATATTTTTGTAATCATGGACATTTTTAACTACTGTAAAAACATTCTGATTTTATTTGATATATATTTTTGTGTGATTTTATAATTATTTTTATTTTTAAATTAAGTGAACAAAACAAAAGTGAAGTTGGGCCAAAACTAAGAACGAAAATCGGACCCAACCAAAGAACGCGTTAAAATGAGGCCCAATTAGAAGAAACAGACCCAATTACAATAATTTACAAAAGACAGACCCAATTAGAGCAAGTTAGTAAAATCAGGCACAAATGACCCAAAGAACCAATTAGTAGTGAATTAAACAGGTAAAAGAAAAAGGAGCGGACACAATTAGGCTAGGATAGCTGCCCCTCTTTATTTATATTCCGTAGAAAAATGAATGGTTCTCAAGATTTCATCGTAGGAATAGAAATAAAGATAAAACAGACGCTAATTTTGTTTGATTGGTAGGAAAGTTGGGGTTTTGAGAATTTACAAGTAATGGTTGGCGTGTTAACGAGAAAGCAATAAATAAGGATCACTAGGGATCTGAAGGAGCACTAGGGCTCTGAAGGACCACTCGGGGTCTGAAGGAGCACTGGGGCTCTGAGAGGCTGCCTAGGCCTTGAAGGACCACTCGGGGTCTAAAGGAGCGCAACTAGCTATGGTACTAGTAAAACGGTCTGCTTGATGGTGGCCTTTTTCGAGCGGCCATGAGGGTCAAGATCAGTTCTAGAACTGATGCGTTGACCATTAAGGATGTTCACTATGTCTTAGGCGGACACAGCTAGTCTGAAGGACCTGGGGTCGGATGATCCGTCGATGCTCGATGACGACGTGAGATATGGATTTGAAGGAGCACAGGGGCTCTGAGGGACCACTGGGGGTCTTGAAGGATCAGCTTGATGATCTGTAATGGACTACTAGGTGTCTGCTTGAAGGAGCACTGGGGCTCTGAAGGATCAGCTTAGTGATCTGAAATGTGATATGGGGTCAACGCTTGGAACGTTGATTTTGGAACAAAATATTGAAGTGACTAAGTTACACAAAAAGGGGGGTTGAATTGTGAAACCTTTTAAAACTTTGTGCCTGAAACCTTCTCAAACAAATGGTTCTCAAGATAAACTTGGGTTGAGAAGGTAAAAGTTAGTTTCACTAACACACGACCAATGTATAAAATGTATGATGAATAATAAAGATGGATTAAGCAAACTTTAACTAGAAAGATAAAGGTTTGAATCAAACTAATTTGATGATGAAAAGATTAAGTATCAGTTTGGAAAACTGTCTTGTGAAGGTTGATTAAATTAACCTTCACTAGGTTTTGAAAACATTCACAAGTATAAAGCAACTAGGTAGATAGTATGGAAAGCTAGTAAATGACACAGTAGAGTTATAGAGGTTTACCCAGCAATGGCTACGTCCTCTCCCCACTTCCCAAGTGAGTATTTCCACTATCTTTTAAATTGCACTTACACTTGCTTTTGCTCAACCACAAAAGACTTCCAACACCACTTGCTTTTGATCAACACACAAAAGCAACGTGCTCTCTTACACAGCTACACTAAGGTTTTCTTCCTACTAGAAAACTCTCCCTAGTTTCCTAAAGGATTCCTCTATCAAGTAGATTCTTACCAACACTCACCTCTCTCTAGGTAGTTTGATAGAATACTCACTAGATAGCTCTTTACAATCAAAGGTTTGGGTTTGGGATATACAATAGTTTGAGAATATAACACACTAAGTGTTTACAACAATATATGACAAGTTAACACACACTCTATAAGAAAATCCCAGATTTGTGTAACTTGACTGTGTGATGAGTAGGATGGATGAACTTTGTGAAGCTTTAATTATGTAGGCTCCAATTCACTCTCATGATTTGTAACTTCGAATTCCAACCTTTATATAGTCATTTGATCTGGATATAGCCGTCGGAAAATTGAATATAGCCGTTTGGAGATGTCCATTGGTCCATAGGAGTGTCTTGATAAACGGTTCCAAAGTTAACAGCTTTTGAACCTTCACAAGCTGACAGTTGTACTTTCTGCTAACTTTTCAACCTTCACAAGCTGACACTGTCCTTTCTCTTAGCTGGCTTGTACTTTAAAGCAGATGTTACAGCTGTACACGAAGCTTCACATCCTTTATACCTTAAACACATTTTGTTTGGCCTAGGAATAATCAAGGAGTTCCTCCTTCATTTATTGCAAGAATCCAGCATTAAATACTCTCTGATTTTAAATAAATGAGAGCCAACATGTTTATCATATTGAGAAGCTTGTTGAATATGATCTTCATATTATGTTCTTGAACTTGCTCTTCAACTAGATCTTCAACCTTCACAATTCTGGATCTTACTTAAAAATGTGGGGCCACGCTTCTTTTGTATTCTGGTCAATGTTGAGTTTACTTAGTCAACCTTTTGTGTTGACTTTTTGCATTGACTTTTTGATCAACCTTCATTTGACTTTGGTCAACCTTCACATACTTCAACCTTCACATCTCATTTCTACCTTTGTATTTTTATGTTCTTTTCAGTTTAAGGTAGTTTCACATTTTGCTATCTTTGAGGCTTGTTCTTCACACTTGAAATAAACTTGTTAGATAAACATTAACAAGAAAACTTAATGTCTTACTAAGTTTGTATCATCAAAACAGGGAAAGAGATTTTCATTCCAACAAATATAGGGATCAACACTTGGCGTGTTTACCCGAACATACCTAATGAATGAATTTACCTGAGAGGGGGAAAGCTATGCATATTTGGCATTTCTAGCAATGATATGAATTATGTATGCATGCATGTAAGTACGTGCAATGATTGGTATCTGGCGGGATGATGAATGAAATGTGGAATGGTTTTTCTCTTTTTGCTCTTTTTGCTTTTTTGGCTTCTTTTCTTGGTATATGATGAATGCATGAAATGAGAATGTGAATATGATGCAAATGTAATGCTTTGATGCAAGCGCTATGATGAATAAAAGGAAGTGCATAAATGCATGGTGCGATGATATGATTGATTGGGATATAGAAACATTTTTTTGTAGTGATGAGATGCGAGACTTTGGATCCGAGAAGCAGAGGTGAATATTGATCATTCCTTGGAAAAATTAGAATTGATTCAAACTTCGACAATCTCAAGGTTGTTATTTACAGACACTGATGTGGAAAAAAGTACTTGATTGTATTTGCAAGCTCGTTCACGCAGCTCTTCCACTTGATTATGATGTCCCATGAGGGCTGGAGGTTAGGTCCACAAAGTTAACTACGTGGATTTTCAGTATCACATTATTAGCTCGTGTTCTCTCTCTCTGAAGCATTGTTTAGTAAACATGCATAAGAGTGCAAATATAGATGAATGTGTTAGTTAACTTGATTCTAGCTCTAGGGTATGGAAAAATGTGACACATGAAGGGATGAAGGACTGGTTTTTGTCAAAGTCATGAAAGGTAGGTTTCCCCGAACTCAAGAAATGTGGAACTACACCAATTTAGACTTCTGGTGATGGTGAGTATATAGTTTGCCCCTGTCTAGTGATGACAACAGTTAAGGGCGTAGAGAAAATGATGAATTGGGAAAGACTTGATTTTGGAAAGAAAAAAAGGTGGAAAGCAACTTTGTCTCAACCCATGGAGTTTGGTGTTGCCCCAATTATGATAAGGACAAGGTTGCCCCGACTAGAGTAGCATTGTGAAAGGATGCATTTAGGATAATGAGTTGAGAAATTGCCCCTGTATGATTTTTTATGGATGTGAATATAACAAGGGAATGAGATGGGTGTAGGGTGAATTGCACCAATTGTGGGTGGAGTGAAGGGTGACAGGATTGCCCCACCTTGGAATGGTATTTCAAATGGTTGCTCTAAGTGAGGTTGTGAAAGGTGACAGAGTTAGGGTAATGGCTCTATAGACTAGGTGTGGTATATGAATTGGATAGACAATGGACAAATTTTCCAAAGCTTAAGTGAAAGGAGCGGTGAAGGGAATGCCCCTACTTTGGATTAGGG
This sequence comes from Astragalus glycyphyllos, assembly GCA_963573325.1. NCBI lineage: Eukaryota > Viridiplantae > Streptophyta > Magnoliopsida > Fabales > Fabaceae > Astragalus > Astragalus glycyphyllos. The sequence continues at coordinate 50,391,594 of OY754312.1, read as the reverse complement.
TGATGATCCTGGTATAAACTTTTGGCTCTCTTTAAGGTGACTCCTACAGACTAGTCTTAAGATTTTGAAACTTCATTTGTGACCACTAAACCTTGTGTTCGCAACTTGAATGAATATATGAGTGCAAGCCTTTTGATTTTTTTTTTAGCTTTCTTCTTTGATTCTTTTTGATTTTTTTTTTTTGATTTTTTTTGAGCAAACATATTGTAAATAAATAAACTCATTTGTCCTACAATTAAAACTTTGAGAAAATGAAAGCAATCGGTCATTGATCAGAATGGACTTTTTAGGGTTGTAATAGAAATTATGAACGAGTTGCAAACAGTGAATAACCCTTTTGAAAAATTGATTGTCTTGAAACATCTTGAGTTCTCATCAAATCATTTTTTCTTTCTAAAAGCATGCTAATATAAGAACAAAACGTGATGCATGAATGATAATGTATAAGCATGAAGAAAATGCAAATGCATGGAACAACCACTTGAAAAGACTAACTATTCTAAATGAGTTTTTTTGGTTTTTTAGAGACAATGAGATGCTAATTAATATATACTTTGGATGATGAATGATGCAAGGATAATCACATGATTTTTGTTTTTGTTTCTTTTTTGAAATGATGCATGCATTCAGAAATGATTTATGAATAAAACGATGTATGAATAAAATGATGTAATGATGAAACAACATGATTTTTTTTTGTTTTTTGCTTTATTTAGAAAATGATGCATGCATGGAGGAATAATGCATTTGAACTAGGATAACAACATGAGTGAGATGATGTATGAATGTTTTTTTTTTTAAAATGAAGTTGCAAATGATGTGATGCCTACACTATTTGATGATGACTTTTTGTGAATGATAATGAATGAACAGAAATGCATGCAAAATGAGATGTTTTTTTTCAAGAAAATTGGAAGAAATGTATCAAGGTTTGTTTGGATGCAATAGCATTAAGCTCCTTTGTGTCCTAGGTAGGTTCCTTTAGGAATAGGTCTAAGGCTTTTTCTATTGAGTGAACCTCTCAAGGGTAGCTCTATAGAGTCCTAAATAAGGTTCCTAGAGCCAACGACCTCAGTTAAGAATACTGATCCCAACAATAGGCAAGCTGTTAGAAGTGATAACATCCTTAAAAGGAATCAAACTCTAGGTGAGGTTTTCGTGACCACTTAACAAGACGTACGTCCAGGGGGCATCACTACGCAACCTCGTTTTAACTTAGGTTATGCTCCAGTCTGGGTATAGGACTATTCTCACGTGTGTGCAGAAGTGTGATAGTGGAGTGTGTGTAGAAGCAAAATCTCAAGTATGCCCCCAAGCTGCAAGACAAACAAACACATGTACAAAAATGGTCTTCTATCCTAGGGTTCATATATCACATAAAAGAAAATATAATATGCAATAAAGAATAAAAGACAAGAGAAGGGTAAAAATAAACATTAAATTAACAAACAATCCTACAACTAATTAGACTAGACTTGACTCTCTAAAATTGTCCCCAGTGAAGTTGTCAGCTGTAGCGACCGAAAAATCTGGGTGAGGATTCCTCGAAGGTTCAAAAATGAAGCCGCCACCAAAGTATAGTTTTAAGGACAAATATTGGAAAATCCCTTTGAAATGGATAAGTGCAACTTGGAAGCCGGTCTTAAATAAGCTAAGGGATAGATTATCCATTTGGAGGAGTAGACAACTTTCCATGGGCGGAAGGATAACCTTGAGAAATTTGGTCTTGGCAAGTCTCCCATTATACTTTTTCTCATTTTTCAAAGCTCCTAAGAAAGTCATTAAGGAGATGGTTCAAATACAACGCAATTTCTTATGGGGCGGATCGAGTGATGTAAGGAAGATGGCGTGGGTGAGTTGGAGCAAGATATGTGTTCCGAAGGAGTTTGGGGGATTGGCCATAAAGAATATAGAGATCTTCAATTTATCTTTGCTTGGTAAATGGAGGTGGAGGATGGTAACCGAAAAGGAAAGCGACTGGAATAAGCTGTTAGAGCGATTGTATGGAAATGAAGGAGTGTTGAATGGAAGACAAAAATATGTGTGGTGGAAGGATATTACTGGAATTGATAGCCAAAATTCGACAATGCCGAACTTGTTCAGAGATTCTGCTAAATTGAAGTTAGGAGATGGTAAGAAAGTGAAATTTTGGAAAGATAAGTGGTGTTGTACATGGCAATTGAAGGAAGTATTTCCAAGTCTATATGTAGTAGCAGAGGATCAGGATGTATGCGTTGCTGATGTAGGTGAATGGAGAGGAAGCAGCTGGGAGTGGAAATTGAGGTGGCATAGGCAGCTTGACACTGAGGAATTGTTAGAAGCACATGTATTGGAAGATACAATGCATCCAATCGGTCCAGATAGATTTAAAGAGAATAAATTGGTATGGCTACGGGACAAATCGCTGAATTACAAAGTTAAGACAGCTTATGAATACTTGGTGGCTGGACTCGGTGAAAATATCATTGAGGATCGACAGAAAAAGGTGCTGTACAGGCTATGGAATGCAGCAGTACCTTCCAAATTTCAAGTGTTGGCGTGGAGACTACTACGGAACGGATTGCCCACGAGGGTAGAATTATATCATAGAGGAGTGTTGGGCGAGGACCAAGAACAGCATTGCGTCTTTTATCTTAGCGAAGAAGAGGCAGTCGACCATCTATTTTTTCGTTGTTGTGCGTTGGAACAACTGTGGCAGCAGGTCGGAGAATGGTGCGGAAATACAGCTCGATAAAGCAATGACAGATGGGATAATTTCCAGCAGAACTCAATACAAATACAACACAGCAAAAGGAGAAAAATGAGGCATATGGTCTGGCTTGCAGTAGTGTGGACAATCTGGATTAGCAGGAATAACATAGTCTTTAGGGGGGCTGCTAAATATAAATCAATTGATACATTAGATTAAAGCTATGACATGGGGATGGTTTCCTTGTAAAATAGATTCTAAATCACAAATCACTGGGGAGGAATGGCAACATGGTCCTCTAAATAGATTAGCTTTTGGTGGAGAAGTATGAACTGGAAACAAATTGTAATGGGTGAGGTACCCCTTTTACCCATTTTAATCCAATTTGCCTTATAAACAAAAACGGGAAGGTGGTTGTATTATAAAGGCGGTGAAGGGTGTTGACCAGAGGTCTCGTGGTCTGTTATGATGGTTGACGGCGTTGGTGAGAACGCGAATGACGGAGATATCGTGACTGTTTTTTCTTTGGGAGAAATCGGCGACGGTTTTTTTTTCGAGACGACCACGATTGAGTGTTTAGGGAGGACAACGGTTGCTGTTGCAGCGGTTTGAGGTGGACGGCCACCGCCTATGGTGGCCGGAGCTAAAAGGCATGACTCAATTTTTTTTTTGTAATTTTCGTCTTCTACTACTCCTCTTCATATTTCTAGTTTCTTTCCTAAACCTAAATCTACATTGGTTTCATGATTTTGTTTTCAGTTTTTAACTCCCAATCTTTCTGATTCAAAACTTTCAAGACAGTAATTCATTATCCATTTTCTAATCTATTTCTACTCTAAGGGGTTTTTTATGAATGGATCTGAATGTACATTTTTCAAAGGGGCTGAACACCATCAACAAGCACATAAACTAAACATATATGATTTTATATACGTAATAACTCTGTTTTCAGTTCTGACTACACATAAAAAAAAAACTCAACTAGGCCTAAAACTGATAGAGCATAAAAAAATGACTGTAAGCACCAACCTGACGCTCGGGAATAATGTTCTCTGATCTTTATTGCTTAAAATGAAATTATTGTTGCTGCTAGAAGAAATGATCTCCCTTTGTGCCTATTACTTGTGCCTGTTACTGCTGCTGGACCCCTTCGTATGCTTCTCAAATTTTGATGGCAGTGTTTTTGGTTGATTAGGGTTTCAATGTGAAACCATTGAAACCCTAATCATTTTTCGGTGTTTTTTTCCACCCCCAACTCTGTCTGACTTGCTCTCTTTTTATAAATAAAAATAGAATCAAGAATTAATGATTCAAATATTTCCTTTCCATTTCACGTTCTTGGCCAACTATCAAAGAAACTTGCTCACCAAGATTAGGTTAAGGTGGAGGCAGCAGCAGCCGTTGGCAGTTGTGGGTGTTTTTGGGCCAACTCCTTTTTGTGTATTATTGTATATTTTTGTAACCATGGACATTTTTAACTATTGTAAAAACATTCTGATTTTATTTGATATATATTTTATTGATTTTATAATTATTTTTATTTTTAAATTAAGTGAACAAAACAAAAGCGAAGTTGGGCCAAAACCAAGAATGAAAATCGGACCCAACCAAAGAACGCATTAAAACGAGGCGCAATTAGAAGAAACAGACGCAATTACAATAATTTACAAAAGACAGGCCCAATTAGAACAAGTTAGTAAAATCAAGCCCAAATGACCCAAAGAACCAATTAGTATTGAATTAAACAGGTAAAAGAAAAAGGAGCGGACAAAATTAGGGTATGACACCGAGCTACTCTCAACGACGCTACACTGATTTCTAGTGTTAGCACGGCATCCTGCCCATAGACCAAACGTTAGGGAGTTGCCCCTGTGGTCGTGGACGTAGAATTTCTAATAGCCTAAAGGACTTCATTGAGGGTCTCGTGCCACCGCTGAGGCTTATCCTCTACGTTATTTTTGATGAGCTCAATGATGATCTTGTTTGTAGCCTTCGCTTGTCCATTAGCTTGAGCATAATAAGGAAACGAAAGTCTCATTTCAATGTCGTACTCTTGGGCAAAGGCCACCACTCGTTCTCCGGATAACATTGTACCTTGATCGGCCGTGAGGGTCTCAGGGATACCGAACCTGAGTATGATCTGGTTCTCTATGAATCTGATCACTGCGGCCTGATCGATGTTCCCCAAAGGCATGGCTTCCACCCAATTAGTGAAGTAATCGGTGGTGATAATAAAAAAATTGTGGCCTTTTGAGCTCGGGGGGTATATCTTGCCAATTAAATCCATGACCCACCCTCTGAATGGCCAAGATTTGATAATGGTATGTAGCTCATCCGCTGGCACCCTTTGGATGGGTCACTAGAGCTGGCAAGCCTCACATCCCTTGGAAAACTGGAAGCAGTCGGTTGTGATCGTCGGCCAATAGTATCCGTGCCATTACCATATAAACATCCTTCACCTTCAGGCATTTCAACAATACCCCATTGGCATTTCTTTTATAAAGGTCGTCCCCTATCAAGATATACTTCAGCGCCCTATGTTTGGCCTTGAAGCCGGTGTTAGCCGTTGGGTTACGGAGGTACCTCGTCAACACCCCAATCCAGGCATCAGCGGGCTCCTCCTCGGTGGGAGTTAAGGTGTCCTGTTGTAGTACCTCGACCACCTGCTCTTTATAACCCGAGGCTTGTTGGGCAAAGTCATTCGCTTCCTGGTTTTCGTACCTGGGGACATACGTGTTGACGATGTCAGCGAACAACTTTAGCAAGTTGTGCGCCAAGGCCTTCAGCTGTTTAAGCTTTGCATTGTAGCACTTGTACTCCCTAGTGATTTGTTTGAGCACCAGCTGTGAGTCACCCCTTATCTCCACGTAATGGGCCTTCATGCCGGCCAAGATGTCAAGTCCCGTGATCAAGGCTTCGTACTTGGCCTGATTATTGGATGCTTGATCTCAGTATTCTTCGTTTTAGGAGCAGTTACCTTTTTTGATGCCGATGGTGGCTCCATACTTAGGTTTCTGCCAGACCATAGGTGCATACGCCAACTATAATCCAGTCCAGGCGAATCAAACGGAATCGTATCCTCACTTATTCCTATCCCACCAGGCGTGCCAGTTTTTGTTGTCGTCAAACTCTTAGGTCCTAGCCGTGGGGTCGGCCAGAGGTTTGGACAGTCTTTGATTCCTCGTTTCTTCAAGCAATTGCGTCGAGGAGGGAACTCTGCTCCTCGACTGTGGGTTTCCTGACTCCTCTAGAAAGGTTCAGGCAAGATGAGAGGGACGCGAGTTTAGATTATGCTATTGGCTAGTGCATAAAGTAAAAAATGATAAAAGTGCGATAAAGGAAGATAAATTGAAATAAAGGTAGAGTTTGATTGATTTTGGATGTGTGTTTGTACAGTTACTCTATAGCTCTATATATACACAGGCCCTCGTCGGCCACTATGCTAGCCAACATTTACCTGCCTCTGGATTGATCTAAGATCAACGGCTCTCATTACTTCCTAGATCCTCAACGAGGCAGAGTAATCATCACCCACGATCCCACTGGCACGGTTATTGGGATAAGTGCTCGTCGCTCCGCGTTTTCTGGCCTCGCTCTTCCGTTTGAACTTCAACTGCTCCCACGTTCTATCTTCTTATCGCGTCTTCCTTGCCTTCCAAGCAACGCCTGCCTTGCCTCGGCCACTCGGTGGCTCGGTTGCTCTAGCCCCTTTAGGTAATAGCTTAGGCACCCGAGCCACTTGGACCTTGGCACTCTATAGGCTGGGGCTATCACTTTCCCTCAGCTTAGCCCATTGGCCCTCGGGGAGATCTGTCGTTTAGTGTGCCCCGAGGACCTCTCTTGATGATTTCACTCTATCTGGCAAATACTCGTTTTGCAACATGTTGTATGGCTTGCCTTCACACCACTACTCTCTTCTTTCCTCTTAGCCCTCGGCCTACGACCTAATTATTTTTGTGTGTTAACAAGACTGGAAAAAGACAGTGCCATAATGTCAGTACATCTGAGGTCGACCCTGGACATGCCCGAGGCCATCGAAAACAAAAAGAAACTATTTACAATTACAAGGCGGGCGCAGATTATCTACGGTGGATAACCTCGAGCTCCCCGGCTCCATCAGCCACCGACCTGAGAACTCGCCCTCTTGAAACCACGTTCCGCCGATCCACCAAAGAAACATCTAACCCAGGATGCAACACTCCTACCTGAGCCAGAGCATTCCTAAAGGTACTCGCGGTAAGGGCCGAAGTGTCCCTCTCTTCTCGATTCTTTTTCAGCTCTTCCTCGCCCGAGGACACAGCCGACTCCAGCTCCCCAACCTCGCTCTCCAGTTCTTGACCCTCTACCCTGATAGTCGCAATCTCTCCTTCGAACACCGGTGCCGACGCCGCAGGTTTAGCTTTCTCTGATAAATCTGCCACCTCTTTACGCAACGCCCCAGCGTTAGCTCTGGCCTTCTCTAACCTATCCAACCGAGCTTGGAGGTCAACCCTTTCTTTATAATGCCTCTCCGTTTGCTCATGCGCTTTTGCAAGGAATTCCTGGCAGGCATTCAATTTGTCTGTCTTGTCCAACAGCTCACCGTCGAGCCACAGATTCCGGTCCTTCGAAGGATTGCTACCTTGTGACATCAGCGGGTCTCTGGCATCCTACCAGTGTAGCAATCGTTTTCCAAATTCAGCCACCCTTAAGCATGCCTCGAAATCAGCAGCCGAGGGCATGGCCTCGTCCCCAGGGCAAAGGCTTGCTTCCTGTCCTTCGGCCTGCGGGGACTGGCTCGGAAGACTCCGCTTCACCCCTCCTTCCCCAAAGACGGGGGCAACCTCTTCACTCCCATCTCGACCAGTCAAAGGCTTCCCTACTTCGGATACGACCCCCGCAAAGGGCTTCGGGTAAGTAAACTCATCTGCAAAAATGAAAACATAACCTTGAGAAAACAATGGACAAGAGGTAGAACTCTGAAACACAAACAAACTTCTCTTAAGAGTAGACTAGTCTGACCAAGGATGGCACGAAGAGACGCTGCTGACTCAGCCTCGGCCTCCAACATCTTTCTGCACTCGACCTTCTTAAGAGGCTTCGTGAAACACTTCTTCCAACACACCAAGCGTCTCACTATCTGACGCGCCTATGCGCTCAGGTCGGATTCGTGACAAGAGAAGTCCTTTGTCTCAAAGTCCAAATGCTTCGGACTCCAGGACGTGGAAAAGAACCACTCCTCCACCTCTCCTCGCTCATCGAACCGTCCAACCTAGTTCCTAGCAACTTCATTCAACGGGCCCACAAAGAAGAACCTGAATTTGAAGTCCCTCACCGAGTCCGACACAAGCTAAAAGAAAGAGCGATCTTTGTTGCAACGCAAACCGATTTGTCCGTATCTCCCAGTCCCAGCCTCTGGACGGAAAAAAACGTTGAAAATGTGAAAGAACACCTTCGTTCGGCAAGGTCGACCCAACTCCCGTATCACGACCTCAAAAGTATTGGTGAAACCCCACGCGTTGGGTGTAAGCTGTGAAGGGGGCCACCCGTAGGATCCTAAGAATCTTCTTCTCCAACTCGGTGAATAGGACCCTCATCCTCATCTGCTCGAAGCAGGAAACATGAACCAAGTACCTCAACCCTCCGACAGTAGAGCAGATGGCATCCCCTTCCTCGACAAGACCGAACTCCCACTGTTGCTTCGCTGTCCCCACGAAGTCCTTAAATTTTTCCAGGTCACTGGCGTGGCATCGCCCAACACTGTAAGATGACCTCACCGCCCGATCTCATTCGAAATCCGACTGTTGTCCTCGGCTTCGGGCAAACCCACTGCGTCCATGATGCCAACTTCGGCTTCTGCCTCCTCGGGCTCCCATCATTGTGCAGAAAGATGGAAATTCCATATAGCATTATCAGGGAGTCCCTCCTCCCGAAAATTCCCTACTGTATTGTCAAGGGACATTGGCCTCTGCCTATTGTATTGGCAAAAACCTCTCCCACTATCTCTCCTACTAAAGAAAGACCATCACCCGCATGCTCCAAGGCCCTAGACTCGGATGTCGAAGGAGCTGGTATTGGATCATTGGCCACGACCCCCTGAGAAGCTATTTCCGAACTTAACCTTTGCTCATCAACAAGAAAACCACCCTCAACAGGTTTATTCAAGGGCGGACTGCCCAAACATGTCATACTTCTCCTCGGAAATGAGCTAACGTTCGCCATCCAGGCACGACACAAAAAGAATTCCACTCGGAGACCCCGGACCAAAGTTGGGAAAAACACCCCCACCAGAAATGTAACGTTAGAACCATCGAAGACTGCTATCACGAGCGAATATTGAACTCGGAAACCGAATGCTCAATGACAGTCCACCGAAAAACATTTCCCCTTGAGGCACTTTGGACTCGGGAGAGATCAGGGACTGAAGAATGAGAAATACATGGAAGACAAGTCATCCATTTATAAGGATATGAAACTCGGCAGACAAAGCAACGCTACTAAACCCAAGGAAATTAATGCGCAAGCACTAAAATCAATGCAATCATTTATGACGAGACGTTTCATTCCCATCGACGTCCCTCATACACTACAATGCATAGGCTATCCAACAAACGTATCTGAGTCAAAGCGTTGACTCCCCCCCCCCCCCCCCTCCCCCGCCCCCCCACGTCTATAAATATGGCACTACCCCACGAAATCAGGTACACTTCTTTCATTTGTACCTCTCACTGACTTCTGATCACTAACGTTGGCATTAGAGTGTCTGCAGGTACCCATCCCTTTCGAGTCCAACCTTGAGTGACGGCGACGTTGACGAAGACAACCTTGGAGGATTCCAACCTTGAAGACATTCTTCCGACCTCAAGCCAAGGAGAAGATTATGCAGAGACTTCAAGAAACAACTATTAACTCAGGACTCAGGGTCCAAGGTCACGTGTAGAACAATATATATTGAGGATGGGGTGAAGACCCTAGAGGTTAGCATACTCGGGGAGGGAAGTCATGAGCCCAGAACCTAGGCCCATTGAGGTTTGCCAGCTAGAGCAAGGTTAGCGGATCGGGTTCACCGAGAATCGAGAAGTGGTTATTGGTGATGTGCTATGTTATGAAAGGTTTGCACGTAGTTATCCAGTATTGAGCAACGATTAAAAAGATACATAATGAACCGCGAGAGGTTAGTAAGGGGTCTCGATAGAACTCACTGAGATGGTTATCTCACGCTTTATATGTTGTGGATTTTAAAGAGACACGGGGAAAAGCAAAAGCAAAGAAACACGGCTAGACGGTGTTTATCACACGTAGTTAGTTATATTGCTTATGTAGTTTCCCTAGTTTTATGTATTTCGATATTATGACTTGAACTTGTTTAAAAGTTGTATATCGCTTCCTTTATTTCTGTTATGGATATTGAACATTAGAATGTGGAAAGGATTTTAAAACATGGAATTTATGTTATTTATGTACTTCTATTTGAAGTTATGAAATATGAGTGCATAGTTTTTCATCAAGCTTTAGTTATGTTCAATGTCTAAAAACAAGAATTTTATTCTGATGTATGCTTGAAGGTGTATCCTAGTATTTCTTCTTTTCTTGAGATATTGGGGTATTACAGAAGGAACCATTTTAAATGATTCAAAGATTGAAAAATATTTTTGGGCTGAAGCTGTAAACACAGCATGCTACATTTTAAATAGAATTTCCATTAGAAAAACTGTTAAGAAAACTCCCTATGAAAATTGGTAAAATAGAAAGCCAAACATTGCCTACTTTCATGTATTTGGCCGCACTTATTTAATTTTGAACAACAAAGACAATTTGGGAAAATTTTATTCAAAATCTGACAAAGGAATTTTTATTGGGTATTCAACAACATCTAAGGATTATAGAGTGTATAGTCTTAGGACTCAAACTATAGAACAAAGCATGCATATTATTTTCAATGAAACTAACAGTGCAAATGAAGTGATTGATCGATGTTGACGAAATCGCTACAAGCAAGGAAGATGGTGAAGCAAATGAAAACAGGCTTGAGAAGGATGAAAAAGAAACTTCTCCTCAACCCTCTCAAAACTCAAATGAAGCTACTCAAGCTTCTGACCAACCTTCTCAAATGCCAAGAGGTTGTAGAATGGCAGCTCACCATCCACAAGATCAAATCATTGGTAGCACTTCAAATCCTGTTAGGACCATGACATCATTCAGAGAAAATTTTGTTGAAATGGCACTCATTTCTAAGATTGAGCCAAAAACCATCAATGAGGCATTACAATATGAGTCATGGATAGAAGCTATGACTGATGAACTTTCTCAATTTGAAAAGAATGAAGTGTGGAACCTTGTTTCACCTCCCAAGCATCAATCATTCATAGGAACCAAATGGGTGTTCAGAAACAAACTAGATGAAGATGGTAAGGTGGTGAGAAACAAGGCAAGACTTGTTTCTCAAGGGTACAATCAACAAGAATGTATTGACTATGATGAAACCTTTTCTCCACTGGCAAGGTTGGAAGCAATTAGAATTTTACTTGCATTTGCTGCTCATAAAAGCTTCAAATTATTTCAAATGGATGTGAAAAGTGTTTTTCTTAATGGCTTTTTAAATGGGAAAGTTAATGTCAATCAACCTCCAGGTTTTGTTGATCAAAAGAAACCCAACCATGTTTTCAAACTTACTAAAGCTCAATATAGGCTCAAACAAGCTCCTAGAGCTTGGTATGAAAGGTTGAGTACCTTCTTGATCAAAAACTACTTTACAAGAGGAAAAATTGACACTACACTATTCAAAAAATCTCTTGAAAAGGATTTGTTGATTGTTCAAATTTATGTAGATGACATTATTTTTGGATCAACAAATGAAAAGTTATGCAAAGATTTTGGAAATTTTATGAAAAGTGAGTTTGAAATGAGTATGATAGGTGAGTTAAGATTCATTCTTGGTTTGCAAATTAAACAACTTGAAGAAGGTATTTTTATTTGTCAAGGAAAATACATCAAGGACCTTCTCAAGAAATACAAAATGAATGAGGCTAAGGCTGTAACACCCCGGAAATAATTTAATTAAAATAGTTGATTGAATTATTAAAATAATTTGGAGGCGGGATATAGATAAATTAAAAGGTTAATATTTTATATGCGTAGGAGGTGAAACGAATAAAGGAGGTGGTGACGTAGAGAGCCCAGTGTTTACTGAGCCCTCAACTTAAACCCTGGGGGTTTAAGCCAAACCCTCATTCGCAGCAAGCAAAAGAAAAACGAAAGTGAGAGTGAGAGAGAGAGAGCACGCGGCGCAAAGAGGGAGAGAAGAGGAGGGTTTCGCGAAGAATTTCAAAAGGAGATCGTTCGTGTTGCTGTGGTTTTGTTCGTGTCTCGTTCGTCGTGTTCCGGAGCTTACGTTATTCGAGGTAAGGGTGGGCTTAACCTTGATAATGGGTTGATGATAATTATGTGTGGGTAGTCTAGGGCTTTGTTGAATTGTTCGTGTTGTTGCATATCGTGTTTTCGTTGAGATTGGTGCTTTGATGATTCTTGCACGTTATTGTGATTTGTTTCGTTATTTGTTGTTGCGTGATTGTTGTATCACGATGATGGTGTTGTTATTGTTCGTGTTTTTGTTGTTGCTGTGCGTGGTTGATTGTTGTTGTCGCGTTGTCGAATTGTCGTTTTTGTTGTGGTGGTTGCGGTGTCGTTGCCGTTAGGGTTTGGTGTTTGGCAATTTAGCGATTCTGGACACAGGTTCGGTTTTTTCTAAAACTGGCGCTGTTTGGTTGATCCAAAAATTATGAGGTTGATTGTTTTTGAAAATAGACTTAACGCCGGTCGTTTTGGCACTGGTTTCGTTAAATTCGGGGTTGTATAGCTCGAGTTATAGGCGATACAAGTTAGGTTAAAATTCTGGAAACGATTTGGGTATAGATTCGGTATTTCGGTGACTGGGAACGTTGTATTGACCGAAAAATTATGTGGTTTATTTTTCTGGAAAATAGACTTAATGCTTGTTAATTTGGCACTGGTTTGGTTGCGTTTAGAGTTGTGTAGCTCGAGATATGAATTCCACAAGTTAGAGTAAGATTCTGGAAACAATCTGGACACAGGGTCAGTGTTTTGGTTACCACGTTTTCAAAAGAACTCCTTTTCGAACGAATCCAATTTCTTTGAAAACTAGACAAAATTTGCCCCAGTTTATGCACAAGTTTCATGCAATTTGATTGAGTTTTGGTCACTTTGGAATTGCTTGAATTTGAAGGACAGAAACTGTCCTCTTTTGCAACTAGCCTGTGTGCTTTTCGAAAAACGGTACCTATTGGACACTCTCCTTCAAAAACTGAACTTAGGGATGATAACCAGACCCATAGGGCTTTCCAACAAGTATTTATTTGTTGAAATCCGATGTCGTTTGCTATTTTAATTAATTCGCTGAAGTAGGTGCGATGTGCCTAGGCGCTGTGCGCCAGTCTTGTGTGTGGTGTGCGTGCGTTATGTCCGCGTTGTGGAGCCGTCTGGTGTTAATATTTCAGGTGCGGTGCTGGTATGCTCAGGAGAGTTTAGTGGTAGCTGTGATGCTACAACTTGGTGCTATTTTTGGTGAAATCATTTGTTTTGATTCTGGTGATATAGTATTTATTTTAAATACTTGTTATGGTGAGTTGGTGCATAATCATGGTGTCGCATTGTCATATGCATGTTTTGGTGATATAGGCTCTGCCTCTGGTGTTTATTGGTGATATGCCCGTCGTGGCTCATTTTGGTGATCGGTACCGCATGCATATGCCCACTGGAGGGGTTGCATATCATCCCATTGTCTATGAATGTTATAATTTTGGTGGTTCACTGTCAAATGGATTTTTCCTTTGGTATCTGGTGCTGTGATATGGTGTAATTGTATTGTGTTGCTGTAGTTACCTGATGCTAGCATATTTTTATCATCCGCTTATTATCTCTGTTAGACTCACCCCTTCTGCTTGGAATGTTGCTCTCATGCGGCAACGCTGCAGGTGATCGCTAGTGCTCGTGGAGGAATTGCTAGGTTTTGCTTCCTCTCTCGTTTGGGTCTGTGTCAGCTCTGATATGTAGCACCGGGGAGTCGTTAGTTATCGTTTTGAACTATTATTTTAGTTATTGGAAATTGTTTTAATTAATTTTGGAGATGTCTTTAATTGTTAATTCTGGAGATGTTTAAACTGGTTAATATTTCCGCTGCTTGGTGATTTCTTTTATATAAATTATTTTGGAGATTTTCTTTTTTTTTTTAAAATGGTGAAAAATGTAGCGCCCTTCGAGGTGACTCTGATAATTGCCTATTTAATTGTAATAGTAAAAGGGGGGTGTTACATTAGTGGTATCAGAGCAGTTCGGTCTGTCCGGCCAAGTTGTCGAGTCGTCGAGTCGAGTAACACTTGAGTAATTGTTACTCGTTTCTGATTATAGTTTCTGTTGCTAGTGTTAGGTTGAGATGGCAGGACGGAACGATGCTGCACTCGCTGCTGCTTTGCAGGCTGTGGCTCAAGCTGTGGAGAATAACCCAGGTGCTGCTGGTGATGCTGGGTCGCGCAGTTTGGCTACGTTTCAGAGGGAGAATCCTCCTACCTTTAAGGGCAAGTATAACCCTGATGGTGCTTTGGCGTGGCTGAAAGAGATGGAGAGAATCTTTCGTGTTATGGATTGCTCTGAGGCGCAGAAAGTCAGGTATGGTACTCATATGCTGGCAGAGGAGGCTGATGACTGGTGGTTGGAGGTGAGGCAGAGGTTGGCGACTGTGAATGAAGAGGTCACTTGGGCTGTGTTCAGCAGAGAATTTCTGAGAAAGTATTATCCTGAAGATGTCCGTGGGAAGAAAGAGATTGAGTTTCTGGAGCTGAAGCAGGGTAATATGTCGGTGACTGAGTATGCTGCCAAGTTCATTGAATTGGCGAAGTTCTATCCACATTATGGTGAGGCTGGTGCTGAATTCTCCAAATGCATCAAGTTTGAAAATGGGTTGCGGGCTGATATCAAGAAGGCGATAGGGTATCAGAAAATTCGGGTGTTCTCGGAGTTGATTGACAGCTGCAGAATCTTCGAGGAAGACAGTAATGCTCATTCTAGAGTCATGAGGGATAGGCAGAAGAATTTCTCGAGTCGTGGGAAGCCGTATGAGGTTCCAGCTGGTAAGGGCAATCAGAGAACTGCTGTGGGTAAGAGACCTAGTGGGGGAGATGCTGCTGCTAGTGTGGTATGTTACAAGTGTGGTAAACCCGGTCATAAGCGTCCTGACTGTCCAGGTGATGTGAAGAAGTGCTACAAGTGTGGTAAAGAGGGTCATATGGCGTCTAGCTGTGATCGAAAGGATGTGTTATGCTACAACTGTGGTGAGGGTGGTCATATCAGCACTCAGTGTCCTAAACCGAAGAAAGAAAGGTCCGTTGGGAAGGTGTTCGCTCTGGCGGGGTCAGATGCAGTGAATGAGATCAGAGGTACATGCTATATTAATAATTCTCCTCTTATTGCTATTATTGATACTGGTGCTACCCATTGTTTTATTGCTACTGCATGTGTTGAGAAATTAGATCTTGTTTTATCTTCTATGTTGAGGGAGATGGTTATCGATACTCCGGCTAAGGGTTCGGTGACTACCTCAGTTGTTTGTGCTAAATGCCCTTTATCGATATTCGGTAATGAGTTTCTCGTTGACTTGATTTGTTTGCCGCTGAGCGGAATGGATGTTATTCTAGGTATGGACTGGTTAGTTGATAACCATGTTCATATCAACTGTCATGAAAGGTCTGTGAGTTTCTTTCCTCCTGAAGAGGAAGAGTCTGGTTTGTTGTCTGCTGGTCAGTTGCATAGGGTAATGAGGGAAGACGTCCAATTGTTTTCATTAATGGCGTCATTGTCTGCTGAGAGCCAAGCGAAGGTTGATGAGTTGCAGGTGGTGCGAGAGTTTTCTGAGGTTTTTCCCGACGAGATTCCGGATGTACCACCAGAGAGAGAGGCTGAGTTTGCTATTGATCTGGTACCTGATACTAAACCTGTGTCTATGGCACCGTATAGAATGTCTGCATCTGAATTGTCAGAACTGAAGAAGCAACTCGAGGATCTGCTTGAAAAGAAATTTGTGAGGCCAAGTGTGTCGCCGTGGGGAGCTCCAGTGTTGTTGGTGAAAAAGAAAGATGGTAGTATGAGGTTGTGCGTAGACTATCGGCAGCTGAATAAGGTGACTATTAAGAACAAGTATCCGCTTCCGAGGATTGATGACTTAATGGATCAGTTGGTGGGTGCTCAGGTGTTCAGTAAAATAGATTTGAGATCGGGTTATCATCAGATCAAGGTGAAAGACGAAGACATTCAGAAGACAGCTTTCAGAACCCGTTATGGGCATTATGAGTATTCCGTGATGCCTTTCGGTGTGACTAATGCGCCGGGAGTGTTCATGGAGTACATGAATCGTATCTTTCGTGAGTATCTGGATCGGTTTGTGGTGGTATTCATTGACGACATCCTAATTTATTCTAAGTCAGAAGAGGAGCATGCAGAACATCTGAGATTGGTATTGGAAATTCTGAGGGACAGGAAATTATATGCGAAGCTGTCTAAGTGTGAGTTTTGGTTGAAAGAGGTTAGCTTTCTGGGTCATGTTATTTCGGGGAATGGAATTGCCGTGGATCCGTCTAAGGTTGATGCCGTGTTACAATGGGAGTCTCCGAAGTCAGTTACTGAGATTAGAAGTTTTCTGGGTCTGGCAGGTTACTATAGGAGGTTTATAGAAGGATTTTCGAAGTTGGCACTTCCGTTGACTCAGTTGACTTGCAAGGGTAAAGCTTTCATCTGGGATGACTGTTGTGAAGAGAGCTTCAAAGAATTGAAGAAGAGGTTGACGACGTCTCCTGTTCTGACGTTGCCTAATCCGGAAGAGTCGTTTGTGGTGTATTGTGATGCTTCCAAGATGGGGTTGGGAGGTGTGCTTATGCAGAATGGCAAGGTAGTTGCCTATGCGTCGAGACAGTTGAGGACTCATGAGAAGAACTACCCTACCCATGATTTAGAACTTGCTGCAGTTGTGTTCGCGTTGAAAATTTGGAGACATTATCTGTATGGTTCGAGGTTTGAGGTGTTCAGTGATCATAAGGGTTTGCAGTATCTGTTTGATCAGAAAGAGTTGAATATGAGACAGCGCAGATGGTTGGAGTTGCTGAAAGACTATGACTTTAGCTTGAACTATCATCCGGGAAAGGCTAATGTGGTAGCTTACGCTTTAAGTCGAAAGACGTTGCATATGTCAGCAATGATGGTTAGAGAACTCGAATTAATTGAGCAGTTCAGGGATATGAGTTTGGTTTGTGAAGTGACGCCTCAGAGTGTCAGATTGGGGATGTTGAAGATTGATAATGAATTCAGGGCTAGCATTCGAGAAGCTCAGAAGTTAGATGTTAAATTAGTTGACCTGATGGTTGGGATTGATCAATCCGAGAATAAAGACTTTGAGTTGGATGCGCAGAATGTATTGAAGTACCGTGGGAGAATCTGCATTCCTGATGATGAGGAGATGAAAAGAGCAATTTTAGAAGAAGGTCATAGGAGTAAGTTGAGTATCCATCCGGGAGCTACAAAGATGTATCAGGATCTGAAGAAGATGTTTTGGTGGCCTGGTATGAAGCGTGATGTGGCGCAGTTTGTGTATTCCTGCTTGACTTGTCAGAAATCGAAGGTTGAGCATCAGAAGCCTGCTGGGTTGATGCAACCGTTGGAGATTCCGGAATGGAAGTGGGATAGTATTTCTATGGATTTCGTGATAGGGTTACCTAATACTGTGAGGGGGCACGATTCGATTTGGGTGATTGTGGATAGATTGACGAAGTCTGCTCATTTTATTCCTATCAATATCACGTATCCGGTGTCGAGATTGGCAGAGATTTATATTCAGGTGATTGTGAAGTTGCATGGTGTTCCTTTGTGCATTGTGTCTAACAGAGATCCTAGGTTCACTTCTGATTTCTGGAAGAGTTTGCAAGAAGCGTTGGGTTCTAAATTGAGGTTGAGTTCAGCTTATCATCCTCAAACTGATGGACAGACAGAGAGGACCATTCAGTCGTTGGAAGACTTGTTGAGATCTTGTGTTCTTGAGCAGGGAGGTGCGTGGGATACTCACCTTCCGTTGATCGAGTTTACTTACAACAATAGTTACCATTCCAGCATCGGGATGGCACCGTTCGAGGCATTGTATGGTCGGAGATGTAGGACTCCGTTGTGTTGGCATGAATCTGGGGAGAGTATTGTTCTTGGACCCGAGGTTGTTCGAGAGACTACTGAAAAGGTGAAATTGATCCGTGAGAAAATGAAAGCGTCGCAGAGTAGACAGAAGAGCTATCATGATAAGAGAAGGAAGGATTTAGAATTCCAAGCTGGTGATCATGTGTTTTTGAGAGTCACGCCTATGGCTGGTGTTGGGCGTGCATTGAAGACAAAGAAGTTGACTCCTCGTTTCATTGGACCGTATCAGATCACTGAGAGAATTGGTAATGTTGCTTATAGGGTGGCCTTGCCGCCTAATCTTTCGAATTTGCACGATGTATTTCATGTGTCGCAACTTCGGAAGTATATTTCGGATCCGTCCCATGTGATTCCGATGGATGATGTGCATGTGCGGGATAATCTCACTGTGGAGACAATGCCTGTGCGAATTGAAGATCGTGAAGTGAAGACTTTACGTGGCAAGGAGATAAACCTGGTGAAAGTGGTCTGGTTAGGAGCTGCTGGTGAAAGCATGACATGGGAGTTGGAGAGCAAGTTGCGAGAGTCCTATCCGGAGCTGTTTGAATCAGGTATGTTTTCGAGGACGAAAGATTCTAAGTGGGGGAGGGTTGTAACACCCCGGAAATAATTTAATTAAAATAGTTGATTGAATTATTAAAATAATTTGGAGGCGGGATATAGATAAATTAAAAGGTTAATATTTTATATGCGTAGGAGGTGAAACGAGTAAAGGAGGTGGTGACGTAGAGAGCCCAGTGTTTACTGAGCCCTCAACTTAAACCCTGGGGGTTTAAGCCAAACCCTCATTCGCAGCAAGCAAAAGAAAAACGAAAGTGAGAGTGAGAGAGAGAGAGCACGCGGCGCAAAGAGGGAGAGAAGAGGAGGGTTTCGCGAAGAATTTCAAAAGGAGATCGTTCGTGTTGCTGTGGTTTTGTTCGTGTCTCGTTCGTCGTGTTCCGGAGCTTACGTTATTCGAGGTAAGGGTGGGCTTAACCTTGATAATGGGTTGATGATAATTATGTGTGGGTAGTCTAGGGCTTTGTTGAATTGTTCGTGTTGTTGCATATCGTGTTTTCGTTGAGATTGGTGCTTTGATGATTTTTGCACGTTATTGTGATTTGTTTCGTTATTTATTGTTGCGTGATTGTTGTATCACGATGATGGTGTTGTTATTGTTCGTGTTTTTGTTGTTGCTGTGCGTGGTTGATTGTTATTGTCGCGTTGTCGAATTGTCGTTTTTGTTGTGGTGGTTGCGGTGTCGTTGCCGTTAGGGTTTGGTGTTTGGCAATTTAGCGATTCTGGACACAGGTTCGGTTTTTTCTAAAACTGGCGCTGTTTGGTTGATCCAAAAATTATGAGGTTGATTGTTTTTGAAAATAGACTTAACGCCGGTCGTTTTGGCACTGGTTTCGTTAAATTCGGGGTTGTATAGCTCGAGTTATAGGCGATACAAGTTAGGTTAAAATTCTGGAAACGATTTGGGTATAGATTCGGTATTTCGGTGACTGGGAACGTTGTATTGACCGAAAAATTATGTGGTTTATTTTTCTGGAAAATAGACTTAATGCTTGTTAATTTGGCACTGGTTTGGTTGCGTTTAGAGTTGTGTAGCTCGAGATATGAATTCCACAAGTTAGAGTAAGATTCTGGAAACAATCTAGACACAGGATCAGTGTTTTGGTTACCACGTTTTCAAAAGAACTCCTTTTCGAACGAATCCAATTTCTTTGAAAACTAGACAAAATTTGCCCCAGTTTATGCACAAGTTTCATGCAATTTGATTGAGTTTTGGTCACTTTGGAATTGCTTGAATTTGAAGGACAGAAACTGTCCTCTTTTGCAACTAGCCTGTGTGCTTTTCGAAAAACGGTACCTATTGGACACTCTCCTTCAAAAACTGAACTTAGGGATGATAACCAGACCCATAGGGCTTTCCAACAAGTATTTATTTGTTGAAATCCGATGTCGTTTGCTATTTTAATTAATTCGCTGAAGTAGGTGCGATGTGCCTAGGCGCTGTGCGCCAGTCTTGTGCGTGGTGTGCGTGCGTTATGTCCGCGTTGTGGAGCCGTCTGGTGTTAATATTTCAGGTGCGGTGCTGGTATGCTCAGGAGAGTTTAGTGGTAGCTGTGATGCTACAACTTGGTGCTATTTTTGGTGAAATCATTTGTTTTGATTCTGGTGATATAGTATTTATTTTAAATACTTGTTATGGTGAGTTGGTGCATAATCATGGTGTCGCATTGTCATATGCATGTTTTGGTGATATAGGCTCTGCCTCTGGTGTTTATTGGTGATATGCCCGTCGTGGCTCATTTTGGTGATCGGTACCGCATGCATATGCCCACTGGAGGGGTTGCATATCATCCCATTGTCTATGAATGTTATAATTTTGGTGGTTCACTGTCAAATGGATTTTTCCTTTGGTATCTGGTGCTGTGATATGGTGTAATTGTATTGTGTTGCTGTAGTTACCTGATGCTAGCATATTTTTATCATCCGCTTATTATCTCTGTTAGACTCACCCCTTCTGCTTGGAATGTTGCTCTCATGCGGCAACGCTGCAGGTGATCGCTAGTGCTCGTGGAGGAATTGCTAGGTTTTGCTTCCTCTCTCGTTTGGGTCTGTGTCAGCTCTGATATGTAGCACCGGGGAGTCGTTAATTATAGTTTTGAACTATTATTTTAGTTATTGGAAATTGTTTTAATTAATTTTGGAGATGTCTTTAATTGTTAATTCTGGAGATGTTTAAACTGGTTAATATTTCCGCTGCTTGGTGATTTCTTTTATATAAATTATTTTGGAGATTTTCTTTTTTTTTTTAAAATGGTGAAAAATGTAGCGCCCTTCGAGGTGACTCTGATAATTGCCTATTTAATTGTAATAGTAAAAGGGGGGTGTTACAAAGGCCATGGCAACCAATATGCATCCTTCCATGCAAATTGAGAAGGATGAAGAAGGAAAACCAGTATCTGAGAAAGAATATAGGGGGATGATAGGGTCACTATTGTACCTAACTGCTAGTAGACTAGATATTGTGTTTTCAATTGGCCTATGTGCAAGATTTCAAGTTTCTTCAAAAGAATCTCATCTTACTGTTGTGAAAAGAATTTTCAGATAATTGGGTGGAACTACAAGTATTGTCTTGTGGTACAAGAAAAATACTCATTTTGATCTAATTGCATATTGTGATGCTACCTATGTTGGTTATAAGATTGACAGAAAGTGGAAAAAGTCAAATTTTGGGAGAATCCTTAATTTCTTGGTCTTATAGAAAACAAAACACAATTGCCCTATCAACAACTAAAGCAGAATATGTATCTGCTGTTGGATGTTGCTCTCAAATTCTATGGATCAAAAATCAATTGGAAGACTTCTCAGTGAGGTACTCATGTGTTACCATTTATTTTGATAATACTAGTGCTATCAATTTATCAAAAAATCTCAGCCATCATTCAAGGTCTAAACATATTGATATTAAACACCATTTTATTAAAAAGACATTACATATTGTAGAATGTCCTTGAAGTAGGAAAAATGTCAAAACCCCAACCTTCTCAAGCCATGAGAAGGTTGACTATAGGAAATAGTCATGAGAAGGTCGGAGTCACTTTGAGATAACCTAGGAAACACGTGTTTAGTTTTATTTAAAAATAAAACTATCATATGTCTAATCATAACTGACCCTAACCGTCTCGTCCATCAATTCTCTACAGCTAGTCACTTACTCACCAAACACATCAAACTTCCATTTCCCAAAACCATTAATCTTCTTCTTCTCTCTCCGCGTAAACTGTATATTCTCTCTTCAAAAATCTTCAAACCCACAATTCACAAACCCACCTCCAGTTTCTGCAACCCAACCTTTTGTTCCACCACCCATGAAACCACCCTATTATGAAACCAAGTCTTCAAAATCAAAATCATCAACCACTCCATCCCGAAGATCATCAAGGAAAGTGAACCACTTTTCGAGTCTTGGTGCTAAGGAAAATGAACCACTTGTTGTTCATGACGATGATTCTCAAGTTACCATTTTTAACCACATTGCTTCATCAAAACAGAACCTCTCAACCAAACAAAACCCTTCTCATATTCCTAAACCTTCTACACAGAAGCCCAAAACTGCTAAGCTTCCAATCAGAAGTAAAGTTAAAGGAAAAGCAGTGGAAGAAACCGCCAAACAGTTGGATGAAACTCTCTGGTTGGGAAATTTATCCCCAAATTGCTAGGCAAGGATGGGAAAGGATTCTATCACAAGAAGAAGTTATCTATTCTCAACTCGTGAGGGAATTTTATGGATGCATGAATGTCAGCAACAACAAATTAAGCTTTACTACCAAGTAAAGAGAACCACACTGGTAATAACCCCCAAGATGTTGCCTAATGCCAAGCAAGGATCATGCACAATATGGTTGTACACTCTCTAGTGCCTAGAGCAGGAAGCTTTGAAAGACTGAAAACCATTGACCTTCTCATTGTCTATCATCCATACAAAAAGTATGTGATTGATCAGTGCATTTTAATGCACTCTTTATAGCTTTTCATTTGGTGTTTTTAATTGTGCTTTGTACCTAATATTTAAGCCTTAGCGCGTTTCTAGGTTTTGGGTCTTAATTGAGCATTATAGAAAATTCTTGATGAATTCTTGTTTTTATTACATATTGACCCCTGTCTACTCTGCAAGCCATTACTTTGGCTGTGATTATCTGATTGAGGCGTACGAGCATGCGTTGGAAAGCTAAGGAACAGAGCTACAATTATTCTACTGAGCTCGAAACCCGTTTCGGAAGTCTTGAAGGCCAAAACAGCGAAATATAGAATTTTTTTAATGTAAAACAGGTTTGGGCAGAATATTAGTTTGTTAACGGGCTTTTATCATATAACCCGTTTAGGGATTTAGGTTTTTGGGAGCTAAAACTAAATAGAGTTCAGCAACCGTCTTTCCTTCTCTTAGGCATTATCATTACACTTTACAGAACTTTTGTGCTCTAACCTCCATAGAAGCCTAAAACCCGGAGTCAATTCATTGGTGAACAGGTGTCGCTGTACGGATTTTGAGGTATATTTTGTCTTAGTTTCTAATTCATCTCTATCAATTTCATTTTTGTTATTAATGGTTGCAATATCAGTTCTTCTTATTTCGCTTGAATCATTCGAGTTCTGTCTTTGCAAAACGTGATTCGTTTGTGTACGCGCTTGCTTGTATACAATCTCGTTTCATAACTTTTGATTATTTCGAGTTATTTGGATGCTTAATTTATTTAATTCGAATAGAAATTGATAGAGGATTGACATGAATTCTGTTATGATATTGGTTATGCTTTGAACGACGCTTGTTCACTTTCGTGACCGATTGAACCCACTGTTTCGGCACTTGCCCGAAACTGTGGGAAATCGTATAAACTAATTAACGCTTGTTCTAGTTAATTTATATCAATCTGGAATTGGAAATCCTTAGAGACGTTGCTTTTTAGAACCTATGATAAATTTGAGAAGCACACTCTAAAATCGGTGAATTGATTGTCTCTCGCCAATTGTTGCTCCTATCAAATTGAAACTTTTCCAATCAAAACCCCCTTTTTTATTATTAATTTCTTACTTGTTGTTGGTGATTTCAGTATTAGAGGTCCTCGTGAGACGACCAAGGTCTCTTACATTGATACTATATTAAACCCTTAAAATTAGTTTGACCCGCGTACGACTACTGATCAGTGATCAACCTACCCTACGTAATTTTTCACTACATGATAGATATTGTTAAGACCCTTAGGAAAATATCCTCTTTGCCCTATGGAATTTTCTTAACCAAAGTTTTTAGAAGAAACCGCATTTCTCTTGAAAATGAGCCATTTACAAGGGACAAGACTGTTTTCTGGTCTAACAGTGCAAAATAAATGGGTTTGAAACCTTCTAGCCAACCCAAAGATCCTGTTTAACCAAATGATGAAGATACATAACCTTCTCATGAACTTGGTCAAGTTACTGAACCATCTGATGAACCCACTCAAAATGAAGAACCCACTCATGAACCTGCCCCCTGAACCAACTCAAGAGCCTACATATGAACCCACTCCAGAGCCTATTCAACCTTCTGGTACACCTCCTGTTCCTGAAACCAACAAAGATGACCAAGAAGACCTCACCTCACCTCTGAAAGAAATCCAGGAACAAGGAAAGGCGTATTCTCAGGGGGGAGATAGATGTAAACATCCAAGCTTCTCAAGACCCCTACATGGAAGATGAACCTGCTGATAGCTGGTTGGAAATTTTTCAACATGATTCTACTCATAAGGAAAGCCCAAAAGAGCACTATTCTCGTGAGAAAGTTGCTAATGAGGTTGAAGGAATTCACACTGAGGTGAATATGGAAGTCACTTAGGATCAACCTTCTCAAGTAATTCTTGAGGTGCCAGCTGAAAATCAACCTTCTCAAGAAGTTGATGAGACCCCTGTTGTAGCTACTGAATCATAGATTGATCAAGTGGTTGAAGAGGGAGATATGAATAAGGACCCACCTACCACTGTTAAAGTCAGTGATAAAATGACAGAAGAACCCTTGGTACCTTACAATATGGGACCCAAGAAGAAGTAAATGTGGATCCAACTCAGGAGGAGTTTGATATATATGAACCACCACAAGACATCTTTCACACCAACTCTCCTAATCAAAATACTCTCTCTCCAATTTCACAAGCAGTGCATGAGATTGTCCATGAAATTGAAGATCAAACCTCACCATTGAATCCTCCTCTTGTGCAAGAAACAAATCCTGAAGTTCTAGCCTCCATTTGCTCTCACTGAAATGCTCCGTACACCTATCCAACCAAGTGTTCCACCCTCCACTCCTATCAGATAAGTTCAAGGCTCCACTAGACAGTTCATCAACCCATTCTCCCAATTGTGTGATCACCCAAAGCCCTCTTCTGCTAAAACCAGTAACACCCTTGCTTTTGAGAACATCAACTGGTTTTTGCAAACTCCAGTTTATGATTCCTCTGTGCCTAGAATGCCTGAAGCTTCTGGACCATCAAAGCTACCTTCTGATCTGCCTACTTATTTTGGATTATTGGATCTTTTTGCCAAACAATGAATGCTTCACTTTCATCATCTGGCAAAGCACCATTAAGCAGCAAGCCTTCAGTGGATAAAGATGATTCCTTCACTTCTGGGTATAAGAAGGAAGTTATGTTTTCTATGAGAAAGATGAGGCTCAGCATGATAAACAGAAGAAAAAGATGAGAGTCCAGCAAAACAACCTTCTCATGAGCATTGGTATTCTGCAGCAGGAAAACGAAATTGAAGCTCAGAAACTTTGCATACTAGCAATGGGTTATGAGAAATGTGATCCCCTCTATCATGTCTGAACTAATTCCACCAGAATTTTTACCACCACAGCCCTTCCAAGGCATCCCACGGCTAGCAGACTCCTCCAACTCTTCTGATGACTCTTTTCCAATCAAGTAGCAACATAATTTCTTGTCTTCCTCCTTTTTGTTGTTAACAAAAGGGGGAGAATGGAGATTAAGTTTTAGCTACTTAGTTTTTAGTCATATTTTGGAGTTTTTGTGACATCCTAGGATTTAAGGATATTTTTCTATGTATCTTGTGAAATTGTCACAGAAACATGTTTTTAAATTTTCTGCATTTTCTGTTTTGAGTATGTAATGATAATTATCAAACAATGTTGCACATGATGCTTGATTCAAATGATTAAAAATAATTATCCTTTTGCTACATGTGTTGATTAAATTGTTTAAATATCTTTGCTTAATTTAACATGTTCAAAGTTCTTTTAAAAGGAAAATAGAAAACCTAAAACTTATTTAAGTTTGTCATCACCAAATAGGGAGAGATTGTTGAAATAAAAATCTCTTTTATGTTTTGATGATACAATCTTAAGATCGAATAAGTTTTCTGATTATGTGTGATCTAACATGTTTATCTACTGCAAAGAACATGCCATATAGCAAAATAATCATCTACGTAAGAACTAACAATTATAAAAATCAAAGGTAGAATCGTTATGAGAAGGTACAGAATTGAGAAGGTTTGACCAAAGTCAACAGAATGTTTGACCAAAAGTCAAGAGAATGTTGGACCAAAAGTCAATAGAAGGTTTAACCAAGTCTTGACATAAGCAAGATCATAGTGAAATGAGAGGGTTCAAAAGTTGAGAAGATAGACGATGAGAAGGTTCAAGAACAGCAACCTACTCATTCTGGAAAAACTCAACAACTAAAGAACAATCATTTTCATTAATGAGCTGAAGCACTAAATGAAGAATGTTGCATTAAATATGTTGAGAAGGTTTTAAAAGCATGAGAGGAAATCAATTATTCTTCCTAGGAGCATCAAAAATTTGTTTGTTTAAGGAATAATCATATAAGAAGGTTCGTGAGCTGTCAAAAGTAGAGAGAAAGGACTGCGTCAGATTGGGAAGGTTCAGAATGTGCAGAGAAGGTACAATGTGCAAAATGATAAGGTTAAAAAGCTGCTAACTAAAGCAACTTTCATTATGATCTCTCTACAAGCCTAGAACCTATTTCAAAAGGCTCTCTTCAACCTTCTAACAGCTACATTCAACATCTGGGGCTATTAAATGGCTGAGTTTCAAAGATTACAAGTGTGAGATTTAATTAGAACCTACTCAAAGCTCAAGCTTCTCAAAGTAATCCAACTGTCTCATCCCACACTCCAAGCTACTCAAGTTCATATTTTGGGATTCATTTGCTGAAGGTGTGATAGCTTGATACACTTCATTGTAAACACCTTTTGTAGTTTATTTTCAAGCTCTTCAACATCCCAAAAAACCCAAACCCCTTATTGTAAACCTTGTGTTGTAAACATTTCATCAAACTACCTAGACAGTGAGGTGAGTGTTGGTGTGAACGAAACTGATAGAGAAACCTTTAGGAAACTAGGTGAGAGTTTTCTAGTAGGTGAATACAGCTTGGTGAAGCTGTGTAAGAGGGCATTTGCCTTTCGTGTGTTGATCAAAAGTAAGTGGTGTTGTAAGTCTTTTGTGGTTGAGTAAAAACAAGTGTAATAGCTAAGTGGAAAATAGTTGAAATACTCACTTGGAAGTAGGAAGAGAATGTAGCCAATAATTGGGTGAACCTCTATAACTCTACTGTGTTCTTTAATTGCATTCCATACTATTTGCTTAATTGCTTTGCACTTGAGATTGTTTTCAAAACCAAGAGATGTTTAATTTCATCAACCTTCTCAAGACAGTTTTCAAACCAATCTATAATCTTTCAATCTACTAATATCTGTTTGAATACAACATCTCTCGCATAAGCTAAAGTTATCTTGAATCATTCTTATTAATCATCATCAATTATAGATATATGTGCTAGTTGTTTTTTAACTAACTCCAACCTTCTCATCTTCAAGTTTACGTTGAGAATAATTTGTTGAGAAGGTTTCAGGCAACAAATTTTAAAAAGGGCACACAATTCAACCCCCCTTCTTGTGTAACTTAGTCACTTCACCTTTCACGCCATAATGACCGGCTCTGCATGTCATTATGGTTCCTAGTATAGAGAAGATGTATGAGACTCCACGCCAGATTAAATTTAGAGCTGAATTTTGAAACAATGGTTCACTCTTGCACACAATCACTTGTAGGAGTGTGTGGTCCCTTCTAGGGTGTTCGAAGTTGGAACGTATATGTGTGGGGTGTGAAATAGCCCTCACACTTTGATTTTTTGTGAGGAGTTAATTTCTGGACCAACTTCTGTTGAGTTTATTCAATCTTTATTTTGTTTTCTAGAACAACCCTCAGGTGTGAAAAAGTTAGTAGGTAGGCTCCTCATATCTGACGTGTATTGTTATTTTGCTAGTATTTTTGGTTTGTACTCTAATGTATGTAAACCTTACCAACTGGGATTTGGTGTGTGCGTGCGTGTGTATGTGTGTGTGTGTGTGTGTGTGTAAAATGTTGTAATACTGATTTTGCGAACTGAAAATATGTTTTATAGAAAAAATTACTTAGGTTTTCCTAGAGTTTCCAAGTATTACCATTTCGAAAATTACTTCCGCATTTAGAGAATTAGCTAGTGTCTTATGTAGCACTCCAAAAATTGGAGTATTACACATACAGTCTTCCATGCATCCAAGGTTTCCTATAAGACATTTACGTTTGTTTCCCACATAACCATCACTATGTTTTTCCAACTCACAATCAAGATAAAGGAACACTCATCACACATGCTACTCAACATACACTTTGGACCATGGCTTTCAAACTCGTGAGTCAACTCGAAGAATCAACCGAAGTTTACGATTCTGCTTTTCCCAAACGATCACAAAAAATCAGAACCTTGGAAGACTCCTCATGACTTGAACAAAATTGTTCAGATTCGCTCAAAATCGCGACTCCACAGCGAGTTGGCGAGTTAACTTTGGAATCAAAATTCTTTTAAGAAAGAAGCCCAAAAAGCCAAGTTTTGAACATTTCCCATGACGCTAAAGGTCGTACGATAAACCATCTCTTCTCCTAATCTTCTTTGTGTTTCTTTCTCCGCGCACATTATTCCTTGTGCGCTTCTACTATTGCATGATGTCGTCCATCTAACTGTCTTGCGTTCGTTTGTTGTTGTTGTTGCCATCAGTCTCCCCGCGCATCGTTTGTTCCTCTATTTCAAACTTGTATGAGTACAAACTCTAAATACACTTTCTTACATTTCTTCGACTTCTTGCGTTTCGTAACTACTACACTAAGATTATTGATAGTGGAGGAATACTCAGAATTAAACATCAACTTGCTAGTACTAGAGAGGATGTTGAACCTTGTACTTCTGTGTCGAAAGAAGTTAAATATTCTGAACCCCACCCCTCCAATCCGTCATCACACTTATCCCTAACCTCTAATCCTTAAACACATCTCTCTTTCCAACCACAAAGTTAGAAATCCTCCCTATGCATATTTGAAACCCATTTTAGGATGCTTCAAAAACTCCAATGGAATTCCTAGCTTTGAGAGGATTAAAGGGCTAAGAGCTGCAACTCCTAGTTTTGAGATGATTAAAGGGCAAAGAGTCACCTTGATGTTAGAGGAACAATAGAGCTTGGAGATTGAGGCTAGAGTTGGAGTTTTGGGAAAACAATTTCAAAATAGTAATATTACTATTATATATGTCGTACCACAAAACCACAAAAATGGTTTGCCAACTGAGCAAATAGTGTGACCCAAACCACAAAAATAAAATAAAGTGGAGAGCCAAAATCACAAAAGTGAAAAAATTTGCCAACAAAATATATTGTTTTTACTGTTCTAGAATAAAAAAGAAACATGTGGTCACTGACTTGGAATTAGATAAACGCTGTGAGTGCTTACTTTTTTTAAACGATAACCGCCCATTGTTGTTACTGAACAGACGCAATGGTGTTTTTAGCAACAAAAAATGGTGTTTGCATCTCTTCTCTCAGCTATTGTGCATTTTCAGTTCTCTTTTCAATTCTACAAGAAAATGTTTCAACATCTTGAAGTTAAATTTTTTATCAGCAGTCAGCAACGGATCCTACTTTGGCAACAGTGTACATTCCTTCTTCCCCGCCATCATCAAGCCTAGACGTAGTCCAGTGACGGATCTAGAAAATTGAAGTAGTGGGGGCATTATTGTTATATAAACATCATATATCGAACAACGTTAAAAAGTTTTAAAGTGGTGTGTACACGTGTTATTTTTTAATAGGAAAATAGCAAAAACATCATATATCGAACAGGATTTAGTCCCCAATATTTACAAATTTGTATCCATTTAGTCCTTCCGTTAACAACCGTTAATAAACAGTGTTAACGGAGCTGACGTGGCTGTTAATTGCCAACGTGGCAAATGTCAGGGACCAAATTGATACTGCCAAAAAAAATCCATGTCAGCATGCCACGTCACACAAATGTTGAGGACTAAATTGATACCTTTGTTTTTAAAAAAATATCTTGTCAGCATAGGGACCAAATTGATACTAAGTTAACCCAGCGGGTGTGGTTGAGCAATTGGGGCTCGTCCTCCCTTAACCAAGTGTCGAGGGTTCGATCCTCGCCTTGGGGATGGAGTCGCTTTAAATCCTTGGGCCAGATGTCCCACCCTTCGAGGTGCCTCCATTCCAGCGAAGGGATTAGTCACTGCGTTCGACGGTGGATACTCTGGTCTCGACCAAAAAAATTTGATACTAAGTTATATAAGTCAGAGACCTAATTGATATTTAGTAAGAAAAATCAAAGACCAAAGTGCTACTACTTTATTAAGTCATATATGATATTGTTTCAATATTCAACCATGTTTATGGTTCTATTTGTACTTTCAACCATGCATATTTTACATTAAAACAGAAAGTTCAAATTGAGTACCATACGATCCATAAATAAACTATAGTATAATAAATTTGTCCCCTTATTGGAACTTCCTTCATGTAATCTTACAATACATTGAGGATAAAGTTGGTTAGGAGACATTGTCGGATTAATTGGTGTTGGTCCCCTTATTAAAACTTCCTTCATCCTCAATGTATAAGGCAAGGTCACCTAACCAACCACCATTTATGGTCCCGCCACCACAACCATCGCCATACATGCCAACTCCACAAATACCAATGATGCAATTCATTCCAACACCGAGTCTTCACCAGATGCGTCCAAGACAACCATTAAAGAAGTTACATGAAGCAAATTCCAATAAGGGGACAAATTTATTATACTATAGTTTATTTATTGATCGTATGGTACTCAATTTGAATTTTCCGTTTTAATGTAATATATGCAGGGTTGAATGTAGAAATAGAATCAGGGTTAAATATTGAGGAGTGTGAGGGTATTTCTTCTTGTGGGAAATTTGAAATAATGACTTGGAATTTGAGTGTTGCATGTTGAGTTAAAGTTTGTTGTATTGTGTTGTGTTTGTGAAGGGTATGGGGTTTGAATGAGTGAGTGAATGTGATTCATGGAATGGAGATGGAGAACAATTTCGTAGGGTGGATGGAGCCGACTTTTTTAAAATTAGCTTCATTAGACATTGGGCCCGTTTGTTATCGATTAAAAAATAAGTGATTTTGTTGTTAAATAATTTAGAGATTAGTTTTAGAGATTTTTAAGAAAATGAAAAGTTGTTTTGTGTTTGTGTAACATACTAAAAATTACTTATTTTAAAAAAAGCTTTCTTAAAAAAACTGATTTTTTGAGAAGCTACTCAAAACAGCTTCTCATATGAAGCAGTTTTTAGATTATTTTCAGCTTTTCATTTTTCTAAAAATCTGTAACAAACGGACAACATGTCATCACAAGTGATATGACTTAAAAAAGTAGCACTTTGGTTTTTGATTTTTCTTACTAAATATTAATTAGGTCCCTGACTTATATAAATTAGCATCAACTTGGTCCCTGATTTACATAACTTAGTATCAATTTGATCCCTATGCTGACAAGCTATTTTTTTTTTAAAAAAATATCAATTTAGTCCCCAACATTTGTTGACGTGGTATGCTAACATGGATTTTTTATTTTTTGGTAGTATCAATTTAGTCCTTGATATTTGCCACGTTGGCACTTAATAGCCACATCAACTCCGATAAACAAATCTTAGTAGGGGTGGGGGAATGTTAGTTCCGTGGTTTGAACCCCGGACCTCCTTCTTAAAACTCCTTTATGTTCCTTAACTCGCCAACTGAGTTACCTTCCAGAGACTTACTAACAGTTGTTAACAGAAAGACTAAATTGACACAGATTTATAAGTGTCGGGACTAAATTGATACTTATAATAAAAAGTCAACGACTAAATTGAACAATTTAGAGTTACTGCTAAATCAATAATTTTGGTAGGGACTATAAAGACATGAACGAACAAGCCAAGCGCGAAGCCAAGTGTCACATTGTAACGAATCCAAACATTGATCCTCTTCCTCTCTCACGACACACCATCGGCTATGGCGAGCTCTTTAAAACCACCACCGGGTTTCTACTTCCTCAAACCACCACCGCTTTCTCCCGTTCCCTCAACGTGTGTTTCTCACTATTCTCTCCTCACTCTCCTCAATCGCATTTCACTTTCTTTCCCTAACCATCTACTTCCTTATAATTGCAGGTTCAAGTTCCCAACGACTCGCATTCTCAGACTTCGCTGCGGTTATTCCTCCTTTGAAGTATGCTACCCTTGACTCGAGTTTCATATTCGCTTCTACTTTGTTTTAGCAGTAACTGTCTCAACAAATCAGTTGTAAAATTAATTGTCTAATTAATTAGTTCAAGCATCTATTATCCATCGATTTTGATTTTGCTTTCGATGCTATGTGTTTTTCATTCATCTTCTTAGGGCAAATATTTAGGACATGTTTAGATTGACTTATTTGGATTTATTTAGTGCTTGTGAGACTGTGAAAGTGATTTCAGCTTCATATGCTCTTCATGGTAGTTTTTTCGAGAACAATTTGTTTTGAATTTATATTTTATTATAGAAATAGCCTATACATAAACACTTACGACCCGTTTGGATTGACTTATTTTTGAGTTTATGAAAAACAGTTAATGCAAATAAGTAAGTTTTTATGTTAATTCATAAGTTCTCACTAACGAAAATTGGATCTCCATAAGTTGTTTTCTCATAAACTACTTTGACAAACTTATAAATAATACATAAAAACTTATTTATTCACGTAAGTTTTTTTGCATAAGCTCAAAAATAAACCAATCCAAACGGGTCCTTAGATGGTAAGCACTTATGCTATAAGTACTTATTTAAGTTGTTTATGTCCAAACAGGGTCTTAGTTGTTTGGCGTGGCTTATATATATACGAAATAGGGAATTGCTGGAATGTATGAACTATAAAAAACTATTTTCTTGTTTGCTTAAGGTTAGAGATGTTAGCTATCAGCCACCGGGGACTCAGCTCAGGGTTCTGAATTCAGTTAATTTTTCACTTCCAGAGAAAAGGTATTGGTCCGTGTCTTAATTTCATTAAATTAACTTCAGTATGAGTTTGGGATGTTTAAGTGTTCATTAGTTATAACTGATCCTGAGTATGAATTTTTAGACTAATTTGTGTCCCTTTTTTCTCTTTGTATGTACAAAAGGTTGAACTTCACTTTAGGGGGATTAGATGAGTCTTAGGTCATCGTTTGATGCTAAAAAAATGTATGCTACGTCCTATTCTTATTGTATCATCTCCTTGTTTTTCCTCTTGAAGTCACTTGAGTTATTTTCCTCTTGCACTATTTAACAAAGACATGCTTGGGGTTTTACATTTTTTGTTTAAAAAAAAGATTTATATGTATGACATCTCATATCTTTCAATTGCCACAGTTTCGGTCTAATTTTTGGACAGAGTGGAAGCGGAAAAACAACTCTCTTACAGGTCTTACATTATTTATCCTTAAATTCAGTGAATATTTTCTTTTTTTTGAATGTCAAATGTTTTTTTTACAAATACAAATGTTAGTTGTTGTTATTTGTTAGTGGGGGAGAGGTGAACCTGTGACCTTTGTTCACACTCCAACCTGGCAACCTCTATGAACTTACTTAAGTTGATCTGGTTTCTTGAACATTCATGTTACTTTCCTATTGGGATAATTATCATTGCTCATCCCTCAAGGGCCTCCCTTCCCTCCATTTAGCTTCTTGCAGGAATAAGCAAACCAACATCTGGATCTATTTACAGCCAAAAATATGGAGATGATGGAATTCCTTGTCAATCTCCGGAGCCCTTGGTGCCGGAAAGGGTTGGTATCGTCTTCCAGTTTCCAGAGAGGTACAAATATAAACTAATTGATTATTGCAAGAGATTTTGCCACTGTGTGGCTTGCATCTGTTTTAATATTTTTTGTAAATCTCCAGCTATATACATCAACTATATTTTTACAGTTCACTGTTGGAACATCTACAAAATTTAATGTGGTTTAACCCAAGAAGAGTAGGCATATACAAAATCACAAGGACACAATATTACAGACTTACCATCTTCTAGGATATATAATTTTGTTAAAGCTGAAAATGTATTGCATTTTCTGACATGATATTTAAGTAATGTGTTAGACAGAGCTTTGTTTCAGACACTTGTCCAACTGGCAGCACAATACCTTTGTTTCATCTGTCATTATATTTTGGAGCTTCAGTTGAAACCTTTTGAAATTTTGAGGATAATTCCATTGATCTTAATTACCAATATATTCATGGAGATTTTCACTAAATACTTTTTATGCGCTTCATGATACCAAATCAATTCTTTTTTGATCCTTTTTAATGGTGGTATATTGTTAAGTTGCCTAGGTATTTTCATCAGCCATTTGTAAATTTTTCCTAATAAATTTTTATATTTATTGGATTTTTAAATTTCCGCACATATTGGTGGTGCAACCTAGGTATTTTGTTGCTGATAGTGTGCTTGATGAAGTCACTTTTGGGTGGCCAAGGCAAAAGGGTAACCATCAATTAAGGGAGAATCTTGCACTAGGGCTTCAGAGAGCAATTAACTGGGTAGTTATGCCTTTGATATCACAGAGTGTCATCTTATATTTTATATATTTAACTATCTTATTTGCACTGGCATTTGTATGTTTATCCGGGTCATTATATTATTTGGTACTTCCTTAACTCTCCATTTGTCAGTTGTTCTTATGTTTCATATGCAATGCTCTTTCTCTTTAATTCCTATAGGTTGGATTAAGTGGGATATCATTGGATACAAATCCCCACTCCCTCAGCGGTGGTTACAAACGTCGTCTTGCCTTGGCAATACAATTAGTATGTTTTTTTTTTCTTCTTAAAGAAAATTAGAAACAAAATACAGACATGCCCGCTTGATTGTGCTTCATGTCTTCACCTGACTGGCTCCTGAATAGATGCTTTATCTGTCGTCAGCCCTGCATCAGCTAGACTAATGGTTTTTTTAATATATTTTATTCAGGTGCAAATCCCTGATCTACTGATATTGGATGAGCCTCTTGCTGGACTTGGTATGAAACTGCTACCTGTGTTTTCTTTATTCTAATTTGCTGTTTGCACTTTAAAAACCTTTTGATTTCTTCATATCAAAAGGTTTCTAATTCACTCTGACTGAAATCAAGATTTTGATGCATTTTGTTCCAAATTCTGTTGCGTAACTGTTTTTAGAATTCTTATAGTTTTTTTTGCGAGTCTTAATGTCTTAGTCATGCTATTGGGCCATGCCAGTACTGATTGTACCACACTATTAGGGGAACCTAGAATATTTGTATGAATAGTTGACAAGTTGGTGTTTTGCATCACATCGTATCACATTAATAATATTTTTCATTTTCTCTCTTTTCCATCAAATCTCAATAATTGTAACATTATTAAATGTAGGCTGGTATCTTGTCAAATAAATTTCAAAGGGCTTAAAATCCCCTGTTTCTCTGTAGACTTATTCTAACCATGGTTATCAAATCGGGATACATATCGTGTATTGGAACACTTATTTCCCGAATCGTGTATCGTAGTTTGTATCGTATTGTAATATACATGATCAAAAAAATATATAACATTTTTTAGTAAAACTAAGTAACATAAGTAAAAAAACACGTGAACTTCAAAATAATTCAAGTTTTAAATAAACATAAGGTGTTTGATACAACCCCTATAAAAACGAAATCTAACTACTCTCCATTCCCAATAAAAAAAGAAAATGACTGCTAAAATAACTAAGGAAATATATAAAAAAAGAAGAAAACAATAATATGAGAGATAAGGAACCAATCATGGTTATCAGTAATAGGTAGAAAGTTTTAAAAAATCGCATTTTAGAATGGAGTGCACACAAAAACATAGTGTGCTAGGTTGGTTTGTTAGTCAATCTAACTTGTGGTATTTAGAAGGATTGCTTTTGGCTTATTATATACCGTTTGAGAAAAAAATTCAAAAAAAAACCACTTGACCAAGTCATTTTAGCGGTGCGAATTCGTATCGTACGATTCAACAAAATTCATGAACCGTAAGATTCAACAGAGCAAATCGGGATTCATGATGGGATTCAAGTGCAAAAGAGATACACACTAAGATACATATCATTTTTGTTTGAATTCGTATCGAATCGGGATATGAATTGTATGAATCGTAAGATACTGATAAACATGATTCTAACTATCATGTTCAGTTACCTATTCCTGCTTTCCTTCCCCACATTTTGATAACTATGTTGCTACTATGCATTTCCTTGAAGACAGTTACTTGTTTATACTTTTTTATATTTAATCTAAGGCAGTGTGAGGTATGATTACACTATAGTAGAGGCAAAGGAAAATCAGCTGAATTGTCCGTGAGATCAAGTAATCCCCGTTGAAGTCCCACTTGGATTGCCCTCACCTTTCAAGCCAATTTTGTGGGGGTTAGTTAGACCCTAAACCCAAATTCAAGATGGTATCAGAGACTATCCTAAATCTATTATTGGGCTAGAATCTCTATTACTCCACTGATTTAACCAAGCTTTAGATGTAAAGTCTTGAGTGTGAAGGGGTATGTTAAGATTCCTGGTATTCCACATATATTGGTCTTCGTTTCAGATGTTCAATTCTGAGCTTGAGGGTGTGTGTTAAAGTCCCACTTGGACGGTCCTCACCTTACCAGCCAATTTTATGGAGATCAGTTAGACCCTAAACCCAAATTCAAGATGGTATCAAAGACTGTTCTATATCTGTTTTTGGGCTAGGATCTCTATTACTCCACCCATTTGTCCAAGCTCCAGTTGTCCAGCCTTGTGCAGTTGTGCGTGGGGGGTATGTTGATATTCCTGTTATTCCACCCATATCAGTCCACGGTTTCACGCTTTAGATGTTCAATTCTGAGCGTGAGATGGTGTGTTAAAGTCTCACATCGTCTTGAGATATGAGCTAAGTAGTGCTTATAACTTAAGAAAGCTTGGTTAGTCATCACCTTGCAAGCCAGTTTTGTGAGGATGAGGTACGCCCTAAGCCCAAATTCAAGAATTCCAAGGGGGACTCGATGCTACTTGAGCTATGGCTTTGGGGATGTGTACAGCTATTTTAGTTTGAAGGATTGTTATAGTTATTTTAGTTTGAAGGATGTAAATTTAGTTCCTCAAGAAATATCATTTTTTAAATGAACTACAGTGTATTCATTTAATGCTGTATCTAATACTTTTCCTTTTATCAGATTGGAAAGCACGTGCAGATGTTGTGAAACTTTTAAAGCATCTAAAAAAAGAATTGACTGTGCTAGTTGTCAGCCATGACTTGAGGTTGTTTCAATTTATTCTATTAATTTATATCATCTAACTTTTTTATTCATCATTGATTTTCATTAGTGTGAAGTATGAACTATATTGTTTCAATAATTCAATTTACTCTATTGTTTCAAGTTGCCACTCATTTGACAACCTAAGTAAGAAAACTATAACTATTTTATTGGTATGAACACGATACAACAGTTAAGTTCTTTTTTTTTTTGTGGAAGTAGAGATCTCTATCAATACTGCTCTGTTGTATCTAGGAGATCCTGAGTTGAATTCTTATAAATTGTTTCTAAGTTTGATGTTCTGGTTCTCTTTTTAGATCTCATAGTACTTTGTGAATTGCTAACTTTACTTACGATGCTTCCTATGTGCATTTCAGAGAATTCACAAGTCTAGTTGATCAATCATGGAGGATGGAAATGGGAGGCAACCTTAGAGAGGAGTTTCTACCATTATGATTTACGTTCATTGCCTTTATAGTCAACATGGGATGCTAAGAGGTCTGACCTTAATCTTCAAGTGCTTGATTTTTTTCGGCTGTGCCTTGGATAATTAAAAAACTTGGTTTTAAAGAAAAAGGAAAATAACTCGGCTTTAGCATTTGTTAAGAGGTATAATGTACTCTTTTGCTTAGGCTTTTGAGATATTTGGTCCTTGAAATGTTCTCAAGTCTTTTTTTGACCAATATCATTTCAGTTTGTTTCAAAATTTTGACTCCTTACAATTAGGGCTTCAGCAGCTGCTGTAAGGGAGCGATGGCTCAATATTGTTTTGCTTTGGTTTGAAGTTGTGACACACACAAGTTAGGGCTTCAATTCTTGTATGATCTGGTTCAATATTGTCACCATTTTGGTTTGCTTGTCGTTTGTGAAAGTTAGTTGTGGTTTTTGCACTAGTTTCTCCAAAGGGTATATTTGTGACAACGTTTAACTTGATAGGGAGTGTTGGAATATATGAGAATATC
The DNA here is from genome assembly GCA_963573325.1 of Astragalus glycyphyllos. Lineage (NCBI taxonomy): Eukaryota > Viridiplantae > Streptophyta > Magnoliopsida > Fabales > Fabaceae > Astragalus > Astragalus glycyphyllos. The sequence goes on along the minus strand of OY754312.1, from coordinate 50,353,537 downwards.
TAATAATATCGTAGATTATCTTAGTTTATCTTGTAGGATTAGTTTCTTAAAGTATTTTAGATTATCTCCTAAGATTAGTTTCATTATTTCATAGTTATTATCAAGATTTGTTTCTCAATATCCCTATGTATTGAGGACTTGGAGTTTTTTACCGGTATAAATAATTAAGGGTAATTGCTTAGTCTTTTGTATCAAGTCGTTACCAGTCATATTACACCATAATTGTATTTCAAAAAGTCTCTCTTCTTTATCTAAACCCATGACTTCAACAGTTATAATCCACAGATAAGAATCTTTATTTAATGATGATAGACAGCAACCTCCAATTAGAATTAGAAGTGTATTTGAGAGGAATAGGAGAGCAGCAAAGTAACACGGCCTCTAAATTAGTTGGAACTGGGTAACTATGGAAACTAACTATCGTTATTTAAAAAAATCACTGGGATAGGAAATATAGAGGGAGAGAGGAAGGTGAGGGAGGGGGGGTTTACTGGGTTGTTTTCTGAGTGTGTGGAAGAGGCCTGGATATCTAAATGTGCAGGTGTTTATTAGGTTTGTTGACTTCTCTGCCCTGAATCTGTTATGTCCCCTCATTGGTACAAGACTTGGGAATTAGGGTTCCTCAATAAATGTTCAGTTTAATAATACTTCGGATCCAGTTCGCATCCCTTTGAGTAAGTACGATCTTTAGATTTAATATCTGACTACTTTCCTATTTTAATCAGTCACTGCCTATACAATCTCGTCATTTAATCTATCAGGGGGTCACCTGCATACCCTTTTAAACGCTAGTGAGGAGAGCGTTTGCGAGTACCTAATAACAAATCCTGGAAATTCATTCTGATGGTTTATGATGCGTGTATTTTGTTGTGATCTATTTGTTCACGTTCATCTGTCTTTTATTCTTCTATGACACATTTTAAGTGACAATTTATATACATTCATCTCTCAAGTTGGCTGCAGAGTGTCAATATTCACCTCCCATGTGATGTGAGAATGATTCTTAAGAAATCATATGAAACTAGTAAATGTAACCCAAACATCTCTCTACTTATTTGGAATTTTCATGAATTCACAGCTTTAAGGAATGCATTATCGGTTTCCATTCAAAAGTACATGCATAATGCAATCATAATATGAAATACTACTCTTGATAAGTCTCTCTTATTTATAGAGGCTCAATTTATTATCACACATGAAATACTACTCTTGATAAGTCTCTCTTATAGAGGCTCGATTAAATACCAGTTTCATACAGCATGAGTTGTCACAGCTCCAGCACCAAATCTACAATGCCAACAATTATAAATGAGTCAACATTCATCAATATTTTCAATTATAAAGCAACCATGCATATATTATGATGCTCCATGATATCTAACTCTAGTTTTTCCTGACTTTAATAACTTTAGGCTGAAAAATAGAGGAAAATATGATGGTGAGCATGAGTTTAAGGAGAGACGAGAGATAGACTTAAAGGGAGGATGAAGTTCCTGCCTTAAAGTTAGACAATCTCTACCATTCCAAAAGGGATAGAGATTTTGGTTTATGTGCATTTTAACCATTGACTTCGTGTTTAGAAAAGATAAAGGATACTAAAGGAGAGACAAGGTTGTGGACAAACAGTAGTGGCGATGTACATGATCCACTTAATGATGATGGTGGTGGACTTTTGAATAGATTGAGTTATGTCTTGATTAAATAAACTTAGATGCTATGCCGTCTTGAATCATAATGAGGAGAAGCTGTGTTGTCAAATATCGGCCGCCATGGCAGATTGCGGTGGTGGATTTCTTGAAAATCGCCATGGCCAATTTTTGAAGGATGGTGTTTTATGGCGGTTATGGCGGCCTAAAATAGTGGAATTTTGGTTCTCCGCCATCCGCCATTGACAACACTGAGGAGAAGGGGGGATGAAAATGATGAATTAAGTCAGTATTAGAGAATAAGTTGTAAAAATTGACTAGAGCCAATATTTCTTTCAAATAGGTCTCATGATGCTTTTTATGAATTTTGAAAATGGTTGAGGAATAATATTTAATTTTTATGTTTATAGGGGAAAAGAATACATTTTGATTTGGACAAGAGAGAGATATGTTCCTATGCTTTTTGTTATGATCACAATTATCAATTTTTATATGATAATCTTCTGATATGGTTTTATATATTAATATATTATTTAGAAATATCATGTCTCTTTACATATATTATGCATATAATATAAAGTTGTCTTAATGTATGTATTGATAGAAATTTTTATGTCGTATATTGGTATGACTCTTTTTTATTTCGCTTCCCTGTCCTTCCAATTAAGATATGTTACCTCAACAAAAAGAACTAATTTATAAAGGTGAAAATGTTATCATTACCACCCTCTCCTCATTAACTTGTCCTTTTCTCTCCTATCGTTGCACTCTCCGCCACATTTCTCCTCTCCGTAACTTCAAAGCCATATGAACGTTCTGTTACACTCTCCCCCACACTTAACTCTTCCTTATTCCTAGCAACTTTCCTATATATCTCACAAATGCGAATTGTTTCCGCGGCACAACACTTCTTAGCCCACTAATTTCGTTGCGTGTCGAAGGCCCGTAAATACCCTCCCCCAAGTTTGATCTTGTCCTTATGTACAAAATTGGAAAATGTGCACTTAATGACCTCATTAAATTAAATATGGGTTATTATAAATAATTTTATTTAAGATATATTTTTTAATAGTTTTATGTTTTCGATTTTATTTTTTACTAATCAGTTAAACAGTTAGTATAATTTATATTTTTAACAAAAATGTTTCTGTATATAATAAGAGACAAAGAACAGAAAATATTTAAAATAAAAAAAAAGATGATAACAATGCGGGTACGGTAATTTTACCTATCTTTTCAATGACAATATTTTATCCTTATAAGGTTTGCCTTTGTAATTTTTAAGTTCATCGAAACACATTTGATGAATTTATTTTCTATACAATGTTTCTATAATTTTGTTATTCCTGATATAAATGATTTACTTTATTTTTGTAGCATTTTTTGTAAGTGGATTTTAGGGTGGATCACCTTGACATGTGGTCCACATGACCGATGCATTGTCTAAAACTCTACTTGAACCAAAGGCTTACCACCTTTTTTTTGTCATCACGGTTGAGATAGTGACTTGGTCGGTGTTTCTACTTGTTTTTGAGGCATATTCAATTTTACTTGTTTTTGCTGAATGCAACCGATCAGATCCCCATCTCAGCTGCTAGGATATGGAAAGCCGTAAGCTATTGCTTCCAGGTCGTCAGAGTTTTAGGCAATTTTCAAGTGCCCCGTATGTCATTTACATGTTAAGGTGTTGCACCCTAGAATTTTCAGTTTTAGTATATATTTTGTAGTTTTAGTATGACCACCAAACTCACCGGGACCTGCCATTAGTAACATTGGTCCAGCACTCTCGAGTCTCGCCCACTCTCTTTTTTCCTTCTCTTAAGTACTTGCGTCAAAGGCCCATATCATTAAGCTGGCATTCTATAATACCATCAATTACTCCATTTATACTGTATATTCTGTTGTTGTTGAAAGAAGACTAATGAATGCTTAAAATGAAGATACAGGTGAAATATATGTATCAAATTTTTGTGTGAAGACTGAAGAATTATATTGTAGAGGTATATAGTACTTACACTCTGCATCTGTTTTGATCCAGTGCTCATTGTTTCCAGTTGAACCACCGTAACTCGGGCCATGTTGTGGTGAGTTCCAGTTGGTCTTGCAGTATTGGGACCGCTCTCTTGTCTTGCTATCTGAATGAAATCGTCTACCATGATCTGGGTTTGTGGTGTCACCATTATCATATTCATTAAAGCAGTCCCGAGGAGGATTTTCTATCTTACCTTTGTGGGATGTAGTAATTTTTTTTGAATATATGGTGTTTTCAGGATAGACTTTTCTGTGAAACATACGTTTAACCTGCATGTCCAAATGAATGAACCAAATAATTAGTTACCATGAGTTTTCTTGTGTCCAACTACTAGAGAAAGGATTTGCGACTCCAACTACTAGAGATATGTCCTAGGTGGTGTTTATTTTAAGCTTGGGTAGTCCTCATCTTATAAGCTGGTTTTGTGGGGTTGAGTAAGTTCTTGAGCTCAAATTCTAACATTGAATGAAAGGTATATCCTAAATCTATTATTGGGACAAGATCTCTTATTTCATGCTCCAGATGTTCAATCCTAGGCATGGCAGGATATGTTGAGATCTCAAATATTCCACCCACATCATTCCATGCTTTAGATGTCCAATCTTGAGCGAGATGGAGTTGTTGAGGGTTCAACGACAAGTGATATGGCCTAAGTGTTGATTAGGCTTGGACACCTCCTCACCTTACATGTCGGTTTAATGGAGTTGAGTAAGGCCTTGATCCCAAATTCTGAGTGACATGCTCTTCGACTGTTTTTATACCCAAACATGATAACCAAAGGCAAGGGTGATAGGAACAACCATGGGATAAGTTGTTAAATGTGAATAGAAGACATAGTAATGGGGACCAACCTTATGAAGCTTTTTATTGGTTGAAGCAGCATCAGCATCAGCATCATTCTCAGAGGTGTTAGAGCTTTTTGGCGAACTGTGGACCATTTTTAACATCTTTTTCATTATATGCATCGCAGGCTTATGTTCCTTCTTGACTTGTGTCTCTCTTACCCCTGTCTGTGTAGAACCTTCATTTGTTGTCTTCGTTCTATGAAATAGCTCGGCAAGTGATGTCCTCTCTTTCGTCACTTCTATTTTCTCTTGAAGTTCAAATGACGATCCCAATAAATATCCTTGCAGTGGACATACAGTTTTGTTTCCAAAATCTTCAGCTTCAGATCCATCTGTTTGCTTTCCACTTAGTGTGATGTTGCTAATGCAGCTGTTTCTTCCTGATGATTCATTTAAACTTTCTCTTTCAGCCTCAAGGAATTTCTCAAGCTCATAACTTATGAGCTTCAGTTCATTCTCGTTCACCCCTGCATCTGTCATAGTTGAGTTTTCCATAGGCATGGCAAACGTTGGTGTTGCTGGCTCATAGGTGACTGTTTCTGCCCCAAGTGTTCCAATTGTCAGAAAGCCTTCAAAGAGCTCAGAGATGACTGCAGGTGTTTCTTCTAGTCTGTTGTCATTAAACCCAGAATAGTATATTTGACTTTCCTGATCTCGTGGCTTTAAAAAAACGGCTTTGTTTGTACTTAAGCTTGGCTTTGTCTGAGAGTATGGGTTGTCAAGTGTTGGCTGCACTGTAAGACAACTACAAGGGTTTCCTGAAATTGAAGTTCCAAAGAAATTACTTAATTGGTAAAATTAGCAAATAAAGATAGATCTACAACCTACATGACTTGGTGAAACATTGATTTCTTATTTGCGTATTGTACCATAGAAAGTGGAATACATCACATAAGAAAAAGGAGGATTATAATCATATAGTTAAATGTGGACCACGAGCCTTGAAGGTGTTATATGTCCAATTTTTATCTGCAGTAGCTTAGTGGTTATAACCAACCTGTTAAGTGGTGGGATGCAGATGGTTCAAGAACAACTGTAGTCCTAAAGCTCGACCTAGCCTAATATGTGAAAAACCTTGTTTTTAGTTATACGCTAGGTAGAAATGTATAACATTGTAACATTTAGTTAGATTGTTACTTACAATGGTTATGTTGGGGTAGCTCAGAGAAATCAATGTAATACATGTTTTGTTATTATGTTGATGGACAGTGGCAAGTCATTAATGAAACAATTTAATTGTGTGAAGGTGCAAGTAGTGATAGTTTTTTGCCTTCGCTGAATGTCTTAGACAACAGTCCCTTTAACTCTCTCCCATGAAGAAAAAGCAAGAGAAAAATTGCAGGAAAATAAATAAGAATAATAATGCCAGCTGAATACCAAGAGTGAAGGGATCAGTACTATTCTGCCGAAGTTTTCGATGCACCCATTGAAGTAACTGCAAGAAGTAAAACATGCATGAAGCCAAAGGTCTGGAAGAAATTTTTCATCATCATAAATGACAGAGTTTATACATACCTTCATTTTGATCTCTTTTCTTAATTTGGTAACCAAGGTTATAGTACTTAGCAGATTAGGCTGATAGATATATAGTTCTCCAGAATTGGGATGTTATGATTGATAAAGTGAGAAGGCCCAACAATGACGTTTGCTTTGCGACTTATTATTGGAAGTTGGTAATTGCTTGAAGGGTCTAGATTGATGTGTATGGAGAAAAACAAGTAGATAGATACAACAATGTGGTTGGCTATTCTTTTCAAAATCTAATAATCATGTGGGTATATTGGGCGTGGAATGTGTACCAACAAGTTTCTATTTGTCTATATTTGTCTCTGTATGAACTTTAATGGTGTTAGGCCACACACGTATGTAAATCCATAACCTTTATTCCAAGGTATCCCAACAGGCAACAGCACACTTAGATTCCAAAGCAGTGCCAATTTTAAAGATGAAACTGTTATAACTTATAAATATCAAATTCTAAAACACTTTTACAGCTGAGCAGAGAACTGTACATCTATTGAATTTTTTTGTTACAAATGTACCTCTAATAATATATTGCCTTGAAAAAGATGTGCTTTTGGTGGCATGCTTCTGTTGGAGACACTGCTATTTAATTCAGATTTGCCAATTCTACGATACAGTAAATATTGATTGATGTTTTTTGCTTGCATGTGCATACCATATTTCTATTTGTATCAGCTATAATTGATAACACTTTCCAATTCCATGTTTAATAAAGTCCATAGTCCCTGTATTTTTCACTTTCAAATTGTCTGACTGTTATGTGGACCTTGAGAACTTGGTTAGTTCAAATTACAATGGTAGATTTCATACTTTGCAGGGATATCAAGTACGAGGGTAATGAGGATGCTAACAACACACTATTGACGCGTTCTCTTCAACACCATAATTGGCTCGTCTCTTGGCATGATTTAGTTGGAGCCTCATGAATTCCAACTGAAGTGTTGGAAAATGTGTGTTAGTTAGAGTATGTTGCTAGTACTTCTCTGGTAATAATTTTGTAGTACTATGAATATTGTTTGCGACACCTGTCTGGTAATTATTAGCTAAACATTTTCCTATCTCAAAAGCACATGGCACATGCCATGTGCTTTTAAGTTCTACCCATGCTTCAAGATTTTAGAATTATATCTCAGCCATATTGCTTTGTTTGTAACTATTCCCTCTGAACAGCCTTGATTGATGAGGTGCCTTTAGCATAGATTATATCTGTTGGTGTTCCTGAAAGGTCAACATCTTGCCATGAAAGTGATGGGAGTTTTGGTTACCATGATGAAAACACTTGTAAAGCTCACATGTCAACATTTCTAACTATTCCTCGTAAAACATACTTTATAATATGTGGGGTTTGTATATTTTCAATGAGTGTTAGCTTTTTGGGTGGGTCTTGATGGAACAGCAACAAATAATTGTTGCTGCTTATTACTTTGGACACAACCTTATCTGCTTAAGATCTCGTTCCTCCATAGATGTGCCACCTGTAATATAATTAGATTCGTGTTAGTGTTCAATATGTTGTGTTTCAAGTCTCCTGCAATTCTTTTGAGCTCAGGTAAATGTAATTTTCTGAATTTTTCTATGAACTAAGGTATCCTCTCCTTACTCTATTTTTTTATTTAAACAAAAAATATGTATATTGCCTCACAGCTTAAAATTGTTGGGTAAATTTAATTGTGGTATTATTGGTTGAGATAAAGTGTGTAATGTCAGCCTTGCTCTACCATATCAACTGCATTTGTTTGTCATATGCTAACCTGCTTCTCAGGAATAAGGTCACTCGCATTATTATTTTGCTTTACGTGCTTGATTTTTTCCTTCAAGTGGTTAAACACTATGATTGTATTTGTATATTACCAACTATGCAAATGGAACCCAAGAGCACTTTGTTGAGATGGTAGGGGTCTCTTTCAGCTTAATTAATGTCCTAGGTTCAAATCTAACTTTAGGCATGCAGTAGAGTCAAATCTCTTGAGAGAGAGTTTTGCCGCTCATTATGGTCCTACCCGGTTCAAGGGATTAGTCTAGAAAATATCTGATTTATAAGAAAAAAAATATGCATGTGGAACGAGCTGTAACACTAAACTGGCAGTAAGTGGCAATCATATTCACGACGTCTATACATACTATGTTTCCATAGCGGAATGTGTCCCAAGTCCTAGCCCCAATAATGGGGAAAATCATTGACACATGTTTTTGCTGAAATATTCTTCCAAAAGGTAAAGGCCCATTTACTATGTGAAAATATATTTTCTTTTCGTTTTCTAAAATTTGTAATCTTTTTAACTTGTTAATTAATTAGAGCATCTTGTCAAAAAATTTAATTACAAATGAGAGACTCTTGAAGTAAATCATTGTAATGAGGAAGATAAAATGCAAGCTAAAGATGACGTTATTTCCAGAAACAACGAAGACATTTTTAAACATTTTCATCGTTTCTAAAAATGCGAGCAATTGTTCATTGAGGATAGAATTATAATATATTTTCACGATTAAATGGGCCCTAATTTTCGGAAAATTTATTTGCAAACTGCATAAATTTATCTGAAATTTTTTTAAAAAATGATACACTTTCAAAAATAAACTTCTGAATTAGAGGTTTATTTATACTAAAAAAGGAAGAGTCTCTTTAGTTGTTTCCACAATAATTGTGAAGGGAGACAGGCCCGTACGTGGTTTAGACAAACCCCGCCAATTTGTGTCAAGGCATCTTCATTTTTAGCTATACGCCTAGCAGATCTAACATTAAAGTTGCCACTTTTGGAGGATCATGATTTGGTAATAAGAACAAAGCCAAGTCATAGCCATTCAAATTGTTCTAACCAAAACAAACGCAAAGTCTCCATAGTTATGGATCAGTGCAAGGTGCAGGTGAGGTGAGATCCTTATATCAAGGAAAGATGGTGACCATGTGAAATTCACATGGATAAGGAAATTGGATTGGGTTGACACTTGCATTCGAATTAAAAGCATTTTAAGACTCAATTCATTCGGATAATCATTGAAAAATAATCATTTTAATCTAATTTTAATAATTATTTTTCTATTTGTTATAGTCAAATTTCTAATTCGAAATTTACCCCATGAACACATCAGCACAAGTGGAGAAAGTTCGAGACTTAGCCAATCTTTGAAGTGATGAGCAGTTTCGACGCAATTCAGGAGTGGTTCGAATAGGGTATCAACGCGCATAGGAGTTAGAAGTAGTTTCTGAGGATTTTTGAAGACCTTTTTAAGGCGTGGAAATAGGTGTTCGATGTCTACAAGGCCAGTGTATATGTGGCGGCATATGATTATTAGTCATTCGGTAATTTTTAAGGCAAGTTTCGAATTGGACATGTGTCTTTCATGCAAGTAGGAAGTTGTCTTTTGTAATTCTTATATATAGTTGTTTGTAAGTAGTTCTGGAGGCGACATTCATAACAATCAGTAACTCGTACACGCTTAACACATCCGCTCACACAACATCTCGAGCAAATTCTGGTGAAAGACGTATGTTTGGACCATTGTCTTTGTATTCGAATCTTCTTTTCTATAAATATTTTACTTTGACAATTGAGTGTTTCACTTCTGTCCTTTCTTTTACTTTATTCTGCATTTTAAATTACTTCATTAACTCTGATAGTTAAAAGATTCATGATGCTCAGTCCTTTTAAGGTTTGATTTTCATGATTTGTTTAAGTCATTGTTACTAACCCCACACTTCGAATTCTGTTGTATTATTGATCTTGAGTCCAATTCTTAAATTCGATTGATGGCATAATCGAAGTTCTTTGTGAAAATCTTATTTTATTCTTTGAAAACATTCTTAATCAAATATCACTTAAACCTGTCAACAGGTGAACCTAGGATTTAATTCGAGTCCTGATAACGAAATTTACTAAAAATAATAATAGGCACGCCCAATGAGACTAGATTAGAGATAGTTGTGCCAAGTTTGATTTTGCATGCTTCTTCGAAGCGTTAAAATGGGTCATCCTAGAAATCGTAACATACCATCTAGGGGTGTTCGCGGTGCGGTTTGGTTCGGTTTTGAGACAAAAAGTGAACCGAACCGCAAGTTAAAACTACATGTGGTTTGGTTTGGTTCGGTTGACTTCCTTAAATAAAACCAAACCAAACCAAACCAAACCAATCCGCGGTTTGATTCGGTTTTTTCCAAGACAAAATATAATTTAAAACGGAGTTAAAATTAACTAACATAAAAAACGGTTAACATAAATCTTTAAGAAAATATCTGCTCAAATATATGTAGTATATGAATTACTCTATTTTAATTCTTTTAATATAGCTACGGTCATGTTTAAAAGAAGTTGAATTAAATGTTTTATTGTAATTCTTAAATATAGCATAACAAAATGGATTGTTTGTAAGTGAGTCAAAGAATTAATTGGATTTGGGCTATTAAGTGAGTGAGAGTTGAGTTTTAGTTGGAGTTGGGCTAGTACGTTAGTAAGTAAGATTGTAAGTCGATAAAGCTCTAATGTTACTTGCGGTTCGGTTTGGTTTGGTTCGGTTGGTGGAACAAAAACCGCGGTCCAAACGGTTGATTGAAAATAAAACCGATTAGATTTTGCGGTTTGCGGTTTTTTGCGGTTTTCGGTTTGGGTTGGTTCGGTTTGCGGTTTTCTATTGGGTTGGTTCGGTTTTGAACACCCCTAATACCATCTACAAGTTCTCCCAATCGAAACAGAAATAAAGGTTTCAAACAAGAAGTTCAACAAGAATTTAATTCATCTGAATAATATAATAAAATAGATGTTATTCCTCATGGAGAACGGAGGTCTAATCCAGTTGTAAGCTAGTTGGAATCAGAACAACCAATTGAACCCAAGAGGTAGAACGTTAACATGACTCAACCACCGTATGGATTGCCTCATGGTTTCGTTCCTCCTCCGAGGGTAACATGTCTCAACCACCGTATGGATTGCCTCATGGTCACTATTCTGTTTGGTAATCTTAAAATATTTGTTGATGATGTCAAAGAAGTTGAGGATAACGACCTCATTGATCGCTTAATAAAACAATTCGAAACAGACATAGGTAGCAAAATTCAAATCAAGAGACCATGTTGTCTCCAAGGTGTAGTGCAGTCTTCGACAATAAGGCAGCAAAAGCTTTTGAAAGCTCAGAGTTAAAGAAAAAGCTGAGGTGGCTAAAGGCAATGAGGGTGTAGTTTCTGGGAGGATTCCTTTCATCAAGCCTCCATTTTGGAGAAACCAATATACTCCCAAGAGAACCTATGTTCCACCTCACAAGGTTCCCAAGAACAAATGGATCAAAGGCTTGAACCATCCTTCATCCAAACTGTGGGTGACTGCTAAGAACTACAAACCCAACAATGTGTATGTAAGAGGAGAAAGTTGGAATTGTGGTTATTATGCTCAAAATCTAGGTTCTAGTTTCGAAGATCAAGGCATGACAATGACTCAAATACGTACGGAGGACTCAGAGGATCAGAAAAGCTGCTTATGAAGCCTATGAGGCACGTCAAAGCCTGTTGTGGAAAATATAGTGCAAGTGTACACTATCCAACAAGTAGTAAAGTAGAAATAAGATTCGTTCCCACTAGGATTTAAAGTTCAATACGTGCTCGATTTAATTAACATATTAGTGATGGTAATAAAAGTAAAGACACAAGTTTTTAGGATCATTAACAACAGTGAAAAGTAAATGGGTAATAAGATTAAAGGTGAGAACAAGTTGAGATGCTATACTTCAGTAATTCCATTAAAATACATTAATGCCATGTTTGATGCTGTCGCATTAGGTGTTGTTGTAATAGATATATTCTTTCAAATACTTCACACTAGGATTTTTTTACAAGAGCTTATGTCTAAGCCCTAAATAAGTTCACCTTAGGCTGCTTAGGCATCCACAGTATTTGCCTTATGGATTTTGCTCTCTTATGTCTAGGGTTTAAGCAAGGAGTATTAAAATGTCTTTTAATACACACAATCCATATTATCTTTTGAGGTAAATTTACAAACCATGTTTGAATTCATAAATGCTACTTGAAATTAGTTGGCCATTCCTAATCCAAGATGAAAATAGTATTACACAAAAGATAAAATGCGAAATGTAACACCCCGATTTTCTTATTAATCTGTGTGCATATATGTGTGGATTAACAGTAGTCTTGTATGGGCTTATTTTAAAAATTGACATTTGTTAATAGTATGTTATTATTTTATTTTAAATATTAGTTTTGAGTTGGTACTATTATTTTAAAATTATAAGTTTAATGACTTTAAGGCATTATGTATCTTTGAAGTATTAACATATATTTTTATATGATATTAATAGTATATGATTGTTTTTGTTTGATATATTTTAATAATGTGAAGTACTTTATTATTATTATTATTATTATTATTATTAGGCTTTTTTTTTGTACCCTACCTTCTCTCCCATACCCCCATTTTTAGCTTTTGGACCAAAATATCATTATTTTTTAAAAAAAAGCATTTTTTTTTTAACTTTTCGAATTCACACATAAATTCGGATAGGGGTATAAAAATTTCCGAATTTATGTGTAAATTTGGAATGTAATTTTTTAAAATACATTCCGAATTTACGTATAAATTTGGAATATATAAAAAAATGTATTCCGAATTTATACATAAATTCGGAAATGTAATTTTTTTAAAAAAAAATCAGTTTAAATTAGTTAAAAAATCAGCTTAAAATCATATTAAGTCGATAAATGGAACTCGATAAATGACAGTAATTTAATAAAGTACAATAACAATAACAAACGGAAAAAAACTGTAATACAATAAAGTCGATAAAATACGAGTACATATACAAAAAGAAAACCAAAATAAATACATCTACGGATGAAATTCTAAGTGTCCTAAAGCCTGAAGGAGGCTGTCATATACATCAGTGCACTCACCCGGCACGCCTGCGACTCTGCTACTACGAAAAAAATGCCGCGCTGGGGATGGATACACCGACAATCTCTCTAAAATGGAGATCACAAATGGACGTGGTCCTGAGATGGGTGCAGGAGGGATCTGCTAGATGCGCCCAAACTGCCAGCGGGCCCGGTCAGCCATATATGTCACAGCAATGTCGCCCCAGAGCAGCCAACCTCTGAAATGTTCCATGCTGTGGAATGGAACGTGCAGTCTGTGGTCATCCCAAGGCGTCAAAATGACCTGGTCTAGCCGCAGGTTATCGATCCGCTCCCGAAAATGTATAAGCTTCAGATCATCGCACTTAAAGTTCTTCTACCTGCTTCATAAATCCTGCACTAAAATAAAACAATTAAATGAATAAATAATTAATTATATCAATAAAACCAATTAATAGAATAAAAGTAATTAATTTATTAATTACCTGTAGTAGATAAGCGTATCCGCCAATCTGCCTAGTGTCCCAGTAAGCGGCCAAGTTAGGCTAGTCGTACATATATGCCAGAGCAACTAGACCCCAAGCCCACTGGCCACATGTGTTGAAATTGTAAATAAGGACAATCCACTTAGCAGGCATGTACGTGTGACTCTTGTCGGAGAAGATGGTGCCCCCCAACAAGTGTAGCATATAGCCCCGTGCTGCATGATCAAACTACCCCTAATGCATGTTATATCTGCCCCCAACAAGTGTAGCATATAGCACCGTGCTGCATGTTATCACAACAGCAGCCTCAGCCTGATGCTCAACAGGCTCCTGTATCTCTGGATGCTTTGGCTGCGGTATCTCTGGTTGCAGTATCTCTGGCTGCTCAGCCTATTGTATCTTAGGCTGCTGAGCAGGCTGCTCCTGATCCTGTCGCTGTCGGACACGCCTCCGACGCTCAGAAGTGTGACCGGCTTGTCTAACCAATCTGACCCTCGTCCTAGGACCGGGATCATCTCGCGGCAAAGGTTCAGATGCCTCGCCTGGTACAAAGTTTCCTCCCTGACTGGTTGCCAATGAAAAACCAGAAAAAATGAGTTAAAACAAATTTTTTTAAAAAAAACAAAAACCTTCCGAATTTACAGTGTAAATTCGGAAATTTTTTCACTGAATTTTCCGAATTTACACTTAAATTCGGAAGGTTTTTTTAAAAAAATTCGGAAATGCGTGTAAATTCGGAATATAATTTCCGGATTTACATTTCGAATTTATGCGTATTTCCGGAAATGTTTTTATAAAATTTGAATTTTCATTCCGAAAATACGCATATTTCCGGAAAATTTACAATTTTTTTCCGGAAATACGTATAAATCCGGGAAATTTAGGGGGAGAAACTCACTGATTTCCGGATATATGTGAAAATGAGGAGAATTGTACTTTTTTATACTTTTTTGAGGGGTATTTTGGTCCAAAAGCTAAAAATGGGGGTATGGGTGAGAATGTGGGGTACAAAATAAAGCCTTATTATTATTATTATTATTTAGTGAAAATATTTTGGGTTAAAGAAATGTGTCAAAGTAGATGTTGTAAAAGAATTGAGCTTTAGAATCTAATTAGAAACAAGTTGGGCTTTTGTAGTAATGCACTTCCTTTTTTATTGAATTTACTCATCGCACCCCTACTTTTCATACATACACCCCCTCCTTGTCAAAGTGGAACCCTCGCTGAATTTCATGTCACTCTGTCAGCCAGACCTTTCTTCTTCTTCTTCTTCTTGCATAAACACCGTTCATCTTCTTCACAGTTCATGTTCTCTCTTATTTGATCTCAAAAAATACTAAACTTCATATTCCTATACAAAATCATGCACTGAATCCATTTATGGCATTATTTTGGTCATTTGAGATATAAAATTTACCGTATTTCGTTTTCGCTGATTCCGGACACTAGAGTCGTCGTTTGGAAAAACGGACATTGCCTTTGGATCCCCCTCGTCGAAACCTTCAGGAAAAATGTCTTGCTTTTATTATTTTGGTGAATTTGAAAAACAGTCTGTTTTACCCGTAACTACAACTTTCTGTCTCTTTTATGGCTACACCAGTGATCATCTTGAATATCTGAGACTTTCTTTGGACTCAACGAAAAGAGTACTTTCATTATATCCATTCAGATTCACAAATCGAGACATTTCAAAAATGGGTCCCGTTCTTCGTCGTTCTGCACCATTTTTCGTTACCCGTTGAGCGCTTCTGAAGAGGATTCACAGTTCCTTCATTTCTTGGACCTCTAGATACATTCAAATCAATTAATGATCCTCTCCTTTGTTGTTTTCAGGTATGATTTCGTGGTAAGCAATATCTATCACGTTCTAATCCTTCGTTTGAGATCTTTATACGTAAAATAGTATTTTTGAAATAACTTTTCCTACTGATGTCAGATTCGCACACCGCTTGAAGCTACACGCTCGTAGCGACATCCTTAACGCTATAAAAACAAGTTATCAGCCTTTTGTATTATAATTTCGTGGTATGTTCCTCAGCCCTCGTTTTTGGTCGTTTAAGTCCCTACAAGTCAAGTAATTAATACTGTATATTTGTTCTTTGTTATACGTGACTTCTGGGATCATCAAGGAAATAATATAAGAGGGATTTAATGCTGTTTGGAGGACATAAGTCCCTGTTATTGATTTGTACTATCGTTCGTGATCGCTCGGATTCGAGATAAGAAGAGGAGATGATAACTAGGGAACATGGTAGTTTAGGATGCAATTGACATAACTGGGATGTCCCATGATCCCTATGTCTAACGCTGATATTATATTTGTACCATTGTATGAGCAATGGACTTTTATTTCATGATTTGGTTATGTCCTTGTAGGAGCAAGGACTCTATAATAATGTGTTGATGTTGATGATTTGTGTGGTTTTGAGAATCTTATGCTTATATGTTGTTGTTGTTGATATTGTTTTCGCCATTGATGTTTTGATTGTTGTTGATGATGATAAGAGACCAATTGGATTAGGTTGATTCTCATTGTTAAGGCTTAAAGGCTAACCTCTTTAGAGGAGATATGGTTGTTAGTGTTGTTGTAATTGGGTAGTCATAATTGATGAACTCTAAAGTAGTATACCTTATTGGACCTTTGAATAAGCTGATGATTGAATTATATGGTTAGATGGCCAATTAGTTGAAGATTGACGATGTACTCATAGTTTTGACCGTCTTTAAGTTAAGTAACAATGTCAAACCTTAGCATAGAAGATTGGGTTGATGATATTGAAGTTCCTAATAATTTTAGTGGTTTAATTAAAATGAAGAACTTCTTAGAATGATTCCTAGACAAAGATGAAGATATTAATTTATTAGGTTGATGTTGTTGATTTATTAGAGCCGTGTAAATTACCCAATAGATGTTTCGGACTTGTGTTAATCTATTAGGGGTAAGATGTTAATCAATTAGAATAGTTAATATAACCAAGGAGTTGTTTTACATGTGGGTTAATAGATTAAAAAGGATCGTTAATAAATTAGGATAATGAAGCATTACATAAGAGACCTTTTGAAGCCTATTAGTTGAACAAGACAAAGCTATTAATGGATTGAGACTACAGTAGGGATGTTTTGCATGATGTTTGACCCTTCCTAAGCTAGTTTTCAGGTAATCTTGACAATGGGTGATGATTGAGACAATAAGAGTCAGAGGAGCCTTAGGAAATATCAAATAGCTGATGGAGTTGGGATTCGAGGCATTGATTCAAACGACTACATATGAATATAAGGATGACGTTATTATATAGAATTAGCGGGGACTTGAGTAATAGTTATGACCCTAGATGATGACTATAGTGACCCCCTAGTTGTATGGTGATACCCGAGATGATGATTATAGAATAAATAACCCCTAGTTTTTGATGATACCCTCAGACTTAGGAGTTCTTAGGGAAGTTGATGATGACGATGTTTAAGGAACCTTGTCGCAGCATGGGTGATACCTCTATTTTATATAGAGTTATTTATGCTTTCTTAGCTTAAATTGTTGTGAGTTCTAAAGTAATATTGTGTTTAGATAGTTAAAATATGTTGTTTAGTGTAAAAGAAGAACTAATTCTGGTTTGGAGTCATTTGGCACTTTGGTGCCCCATTTTGTGCTTTTATGTGTGTATTTCATTGCTGCAGCATTAGGTGCCGCAGCATTGCATTTCTGCGACAAATGAGAGAGAAAATGTTGTCACACGGATTTCAGCGCCTGCTAGTTGTCAAAAAGGACAGGCACGTCCTGTAGCAGTGAATGGGTACTATTATGCCAAGAATATTCCATCTATGTGGTCACTTGTACTCCTAGGCACACATAATGACAAAAAGAGCCTCCAAATGACATTTCTTGGATCACTAAACCCTAGCTCTATAAAAGGGAGCTCATCTTCCTCATTTAGGAGGCTGGTTCAGAAAGGAGGCTAGGTTTAGACATAGCCTTTCTCTCCATTTTCGTTCCAAGCTCCATTTTTCACAATAAAAGTAGAATTTTCAGTGCTGCGACACTTGATGCTGCAGCAACACAGGAGCTGATTTACTTGGAGAATTTCGTGGATTTGGGAGCTGATCTGAACCTCCATGCTACTGTTCTTGGAGCCAATCTTCAGTCTACCTCTTCTTAGTATCTTTCTTCCTTGTATTTTCGGTATTATGGCTTTAACATTTATGTTTGAGTTGTATTTCTTGTGTTGTTTGCTCATCATGAGCTAAATACTCTTAGTTGGGATGTTTAGATCTATGTAATGAAGTCTTAATGTTCTTGATGCTTATGTTATTGTGTTGAGCACTTTATCTTCTGTTTTACTACATCCATCTTAGCTTAGGGTTGGCCGTCTAATCTAAGTAGAAATACATTCACAGGAATGGTTTGTATTTATATCTCACAATATGACATGGTATGTTGCACTATAGGAATATAGTTGTTCCTTGCTTGAGTCCTAGGAATAGGAGAGGCATAAGCCATGAGGTACAACACTTAGGTGTAAAGCTGCTTGTTCTCCAGTAGCCTAGGGAAATAATCCTTTCTGAAATAGGAATAATTTGGGAGGACTAAAGCCTAGTGTTAAGCATTAGGAATAATGCACAATTGCGGCAGCACCTAGTGCTGCATCACTTAGCATAGCATTTTGAGCATTATTATGAATTTGCATAGTGAAAGCATTCCCAACTTACTCTCATTCTGGATTTCTACTAATCATTTATCTTAATTACTGTTTGTTGATAAAACTAAGTTCTACAACTTGTTATTTTACTTTGTTTTACTTACTAGCTTACTTGCTGATTAAATATAGAAAAGAACTCAACAATCCTCGTGGGAACGATCTTTACTTACTCTTTATTACTTGTTACGATTGTGTATACTTGCACATATTGTTTTCACACAACAATGGGCAAGGACTCGCTGCAGTATGGGCGAGCCGCACCTTAGTAATTTAAGTTCTACGAGGAACCTTTTCGCAGTACGGGCAAGGACTCATCGCAGTATGGGCGAGTCATACCTCAAAGAATGGTGATGGCGGTGGGTATTGTTGTTGTCATTGTCGTTGTTGTCATCGTCATTGTCGTTGTTGTCGTCATCGTCGTCGTTGTAGTTGTCGTTGTCATCATTGTCGTTGTTAGTGAGGGCATTATCAGGAATGGTATCCCGGTCCTCATAGTCCTCTTCTGGGTGTTCTTCTGGGCATCATCGGGCAAGGTATCCCGTTCGAACATAGTATCTCAGTCTCGTTGTTCTTGTAGGGCATTATCGGGCAAGGTATCCTGATCCTCATAGTCCTCTTCCTGTTATTCTCGTAGGGCATTATCGAGCAAGGTATCCTGTTCGGGCAAGGTATCCCAGTCCCATTGTTGTTGTTGTGGTTGATAATTATAAGGAAGTATCTGGCAAGGTATCCTGATCCTGTTGTTGTTGTTATTGTTGCCTGTAGTCCTAGGACCGTACGTGAGGTCGCGACATGGAGAATTAGATGACGATTAGTTGATGATTGTTTGTACATGTGTGTTATGTCTGTTGTATCCACTACCGTTGATTGTTTCCTATGTTGTGTGATTTCCTCACTCTTCTTTGGGGCTACTCGTGTTCCATTGTACACGTTTAGGTGATGAGCAAGCAGTTGGTGATGAGCCTATCGACGTGGATGCCGAGAAGTAGTTCGTGCTGATGAAGATTATTAGCTGCTAGTTGTATTCTTAATTGTTTTTTAAAGTTGTAATAATTGGTAAAAATTCTGAGACATGTGACACATGGGTGTTATTGGGTTTTTACTTTAATTTTGATATTTGGTTTATTTGTGTTTCCACATTTATTGGTGATACTTGTTATTTCGTTTTACTCAATGTTTTTATAAAGATGCATTTTCTAAGAATCCTTTTATTTACGTCACGTTTTGCAAACGGGGTAGCGGGTGTCACACGAAACATCAAACACACTTCATTAAATTTATTAAAACTTTATTAATTACATAAGTGTAAGCATCTCAACTATGATTGATTAGCTCATAATGAGCGAACAACACAAGAAAAATAACTTAACCATAAAAGCTAAAGTCATAACTAAGAATACAAGAGAAGAAATTATACTAATAAGAGTAAACCGAAGGTGAGCTCCAAGATATAAGTCATGGAGGCACAGAATCATCTCCCCAAAGTAGAAGTCTTCCAAGTATGATCGGCTCCTGTGATTGCTGTAGCAATGAACTCAGCAATGGTGTCTTTGTTTGGTAACTTGAGGTAACTTGGTACAAAAATGGAGAAAAATAATTTCTAAACCTTCTCCTTTCGTCCAAGCCTCCTAAATGAAGAGGATAGGTTGCCTTAAATAGTGCAAGGGCACGTGATCCTAGAAAAACTCTAATTTGGAGGCGCCCCTTGTCTTGTTGTGTGCCCAAAAGTACTTGTGCCCACAATAAAGTAGCATATTCGCATATTCCAGCGTTGGCACCCTACGGTGTGTACCATCCTTTCCTGACAGTTAGCACTCTCCTATCTTTTAGCGCCTTTCTTCTTTCTCTCTCATCTGACGCATTTAGGTGATGCTGTGACATCTAATGATGCGGCAATGAAATACACAAATTAAAGCACAAATGAGGTACCTAAGTGCCAAATAACACTTAATCCAGGAATTTACCTTTCACTCTTCTAAAACAAAATATTCACAACATAATTAACTACTTTGCTTAAGAACTTGCAATGATTTAAGCTTGGGAATACCTTAATAACTATCATAAATGAGAGTTATCAAAGCCCTAAGCTCACTATTAAACAGAAAGGGGATAATAGTGTCACATATTAGGTTTTGATGATGATTTGCATGATATTTGTGCAGTGGTGCATGTGCTGCCTGCTAGATATGTAAATAGGATACTAGGAATTGAAGAACTCGAAGATTATTTTGAGAGCGCTGAAGAATTTCAAGGAGAAGCCCCTATGCTCATTGGGTGCTTGCCTAGATCCTTAATAGTTCCAAGGCCAAAACCTCTTGCTTGGAATTCTGCAATATTTGAGGCTCATTCAAATTCTATGAAAATTAACTTGAAACCTTTGTTCATTCAAATAAGGATTGAGGGTTGCATTATTGGAAAAAAGGTACTGATAGGTGGAGGAGCACTAGTTAATCTAATGCCTAAAGGTGTGATGAAAAGGTTCAAAGAGACTGACGAAGACCTAATTCCACACAACCTCCTAATAACTGACTTTAATGGAAAGAGTTTGAAGTCTATGGGATTTATCGCCCTCAGTATCCAGGTAGGTGCCATTATTCGAAGCACAATGTTTGTGGTTCCTTCAAAAGCCAATATTAACCTTTTATTGGGAAGAGAATGGATTCATGTTGTGGGTGCAGTACCATCTACCCTACATCGTAAAATATTCATTTGGAATGTTCTCAATGAATGCCAAGTCATCGAGGCTGACCCTACAACTATTAATACTCCTGATGCCAAGGTTTTCAATTCTGACAAGGTATGGGTCGATGATGGACCATTCAAAATTGAGAAAGGTGCTGATTTCAAAAAACAATTCAATGAAAAATACAAACCATTAACTATGGTCCTTAAGCCTCATGTTGGTTTTGAACTAGACCACAAGAATATTGAACATGGTTGTGATGCAGTCGGATGGGAACTTGTTTGATGGACTCGAGCTTCATAGCTCGAATTTTGGCCTACAAGGCCGAGAATAAGATTTTGGCGACCCTTGAGGCCGAAGTTGGTGACATAAAAATCGAGAGAGACGCATTGAAGGCACTGCCAAAGTTCCACGAGTAAAAGATGGCATAGAAACATAGAGTATAGGTATGGTTGTTGATCTAAATCTCAAGGAGTGCCCCAGGTAAGTTCTCCAGTTCTTGACGTAGAAAAAAATGTGTGTTTGTTAGAAATCTCTTGACCAGTGCAAAGAAAGAAGAACCTTCGAAGGAAGCATCCTCGAAAGAAGATTAACTCGAAGAAATCCCGAAAGGAGAGCAAGATGTTACTGACGACCTTTTAGATCGCACCTATGATGATGACCCCCTCATATCCGATGGAGGAAGTAGATTTGAGTGAAGATGGTAAATAATCAAGACGAACGTACCTAAGTTCCTTATTGGAACCAAGCATGAAGGAAGCAATAATTAAAATTCTAAAAGATTACCATGATTGTTTGGTTGGTACTACAAATGTCAGGTTTGGATAAGAGATAAGTGAAACAAAAATTACCTCTCAAGATTTGCGCCCGAGGTCATTCAGAAAATAAAGGCGAAAATTTCTGAGGCTACTCAAAGCCAAGTTCATTCGAACTATTAGGTACATAGCGTGGATTTCGAATATTGTATCTGTGGTTAAGAAAAATGGATCTTTAAGAGTTTGCATAGATTTTTGAGATTTAAATGCTGTAATTCCAAAGGATGAATACTTTATGCATGTGGTAGATATGCTGGTTGATTTAGCATCTGGTAATGAAATTTTAAGTTTAATGGATGGTTATTTAGGCTACAATCAAATCTATATTGCTGAGGAAGATGTTCCGAAGATAGCTTTTCGACAAACTCTTTATCTCCACTTCAATGCAATCCACCCACCACAATCCACTACAAACGTAGTCAATTACTCCCTTCACCAACCCTCACATGGCCAATTACTACGAGAAAAGGGCTCTTTTATCCTTGACCAAAGTGTCACGAAGAGCTGACAGAGGGATGGAAGCTCAGTTACTAGAAAGGGATCCGTCCAGTGTGAGAGCAATGATGACATGAGCTACACCATTCCCCTCACGAGATGTCCAGGTAAACCCACAAACTTAAAAATTGCTTCTGAATGAGAGAATATCTATTACAATACCTCTAATCTCTTTTTTCAATTTGTTGCCTCTGCATGATTCCACAAGCTCCAAGTTGTCTGATTCAAAAATAACCTGAGGCAGGGATAGATTCGTCGCTAAAACCATAGCTTCTCTGAGTCCTAGGGCTTCTGCAATAAGAGGTGATGTCGTCACAATCTTCTTAGCCAACGCAGTAAGAAAGGTACATTTACTATCTCTACACACAATTCCAATCTCCTCTCTCCCAGTTACTGTATTGAGTGCAGCATCTGTGTTAAGATTAATTATTGGGGTGTGAGGAGGCCTCCACCCATTCTTAGCTTTGATAGGGTTAGAGATAGGAAGAGGTCTATTATCATGATTCTTCGTCTGGAACTGAAGGAATTCACCACTTACACTCATGATCTGAAGGGAAATTCCCATAGGGTTAGGGTGGGTATCATTAAACATAGCTTAATCTCTTGCTTTCCAAATAAGCCAAACGGCAAAAAATAGTCTACTGATAGCCACTGTTGTATAGTAGATAGACCCACTCTATTAGGGGGTGGGCCTAGATGTAAAGAAAACCAACAAGACTCTGTCCATGGGCAAAGAAGGAATAAGTGCTCCATTGTTTCAGGGTCACCCCTATAGACAAGGCAAATATGGCTCCCAACAACTTTCCTTCTACGTAAAGCTTCTCTTGTAGGGAGGGCATTGTGGCAAAGATTCCACATAAAATGCTTGATCTTTTCATGCACTATTGCTTACCAAATCACCTTTCAAAGATCAGATGAGGGGTTATTGGATCTCGAGACATTCATATGAGGTTGAGGGGACAATTCAATTCTATCAATCTTCTATACCTAATCTTAATTGAGTACCTCCCATCTTTAGAGTGTGGCCAAAACAACATGTCCTTATAAACCTCCAAGAGATGGGGTTTTTAACACCTCCATAGCACTGTTAGGACTAAGACAATCCCTGAGTTTCTTATAATCCCACTAGTGATCCTCCTTGATAAGATCACTAACATAACTGATGTTGGCATTAGCATTTAGATCCATAGTTCCCCCATTTCATAACCATCTGTCATTAGAGATGTAGATTGTAGTGCCAGGGCCAATGTTATATCTCCTAGAGTCTTTTAAGACTTGTCTTCCTTGAATGACACTCTTCTATACCCACGATGAGCCCTTACAGTCCTTTGCATTCCAAAAGGTAGAATTAGGAAAATAAATACTCTTTAAAGTGCTAGCCCAATAATAATTAGGATCTTGGATTAACCTCCAAACTTGTTTAGCTAAATGATCATTATTCAGCTTGCCAAATTATTTGAACCCTAGCCCTCCTTGATCTTTAGGGGAGCATAGGATATTGATGCTCTTCCAATGAATTCCTTGGGTCCTCTCATTCGTAGCCCACCAGAACATTGCCACAGTAGCAGCTAAATCAGTACAAAATGTTTTGTTCAAAGCTAGGATAGACATCACATAACTAGGGATGACTTGAACTACTACTTTTATCATTACCTCCTAGCCTGCTTGATACAATAAATAGCCCTTCCATCCCTCCATTCTTATCACAACCTTTTCCTTGACCTAGCTAAGCCCTTGGACCTTTGCTCTACCCCAATCAACAGGGATATCTAGGTATTTCCTTTGTTTCTTTCCTATTTTTGCTTCAACATAGTTGCTTTAACAGACACTGTCTTGCACCCCCTGCAAGCTGTTGTTGTTTGTCTCCCACATCTTCACACCTCCAATAAGAGAGTAGAGAAAAATTAAGAGAAAAAAGAAAGAGGAAAGCATAATGGATTAGATGAAAAATGTCTCATTCAAAAAACTGAGTCATTTTTCTCACAGTCCAAGTTTATCCCATACAAACTCAAAACACTCATATCCAACCCCTCCCCCAACTAACAGTGACAGGTCAATCCTAATTCACGCATGGAGCCACAAATATCATAGCCATAGCAAAATATAGGAGAATGTGAGAAGAGATGAGAAAGAATGTTAAGGAAAGAAGGAATGACAATGATGAACCCTTCAGCCTTAAAGCCACCACCGAGAATCACCACGAACCATCGCGAGCACCGCTACCACCGCCGCCCATATCACCGCTCACTAGTCTCACCGTCGTTCTCCCTTCCATTGCATGTCTGTTTACTTTATCTCTCTGAAGCTGGTTTGTGCAGCTATGTTGATAACATTGAAGTGACTAAGTTACACAAGAACGGGGGTTTGAATTGTGTATCCTTTTTAATTTCTGAAACCTGAAACCTTCTCAACAAATTGTTCTCAAGCTTAACTTGGAGATAAGAAGATTAAGGTTAGTTGTAAAAACAACAAGCACGTATATACCCTTAAAAGATGAAAACTACTAATGATTGTAAGATAAATATATACTATGCAAGAGAAGTGGTTTTTAAACAATGGTGAGTAGGTTGACAGATGAAGTATTAGTTCAAGAACTGTCTTGAGAAGGTTGATGGATTTAACCTTCTCTTGGTTTGAAAAACAATCTTAAGTGCAAATCAGTTTAAACAATAGTTAAGGAAAGCAATTTAAAGAAAACAGAGGAGTTATAGAGGTTCACCCAATTTAGGCTCCTCTCCTCAGTTCCAAGTGAGTATTTCCACTATTCTTCAAATAGTTATTACACTTGCTTTTGCTCAACCACAAAAGAGTTACAACCACCACTTTCTTTTGATCACCACACAAAAGACAAGTGCCCTCTTGCACAGCTTCACCAAGCTGTATTTACCTACTAAGAAACTCTCTCCTAGTTTCCTAAAGGTATTTCTTTTCAGTTCTCATCAACAGTCACCTCACAATCTAGGCAGTTTGATTGAATGCTCACAACACACAATTACAACAATGGTTTTGGGGTTTTGGGATGTTTAAGAGCTTGATATAAAGTAGAGGTACACTGTGAAAACAATCATACTAACAAGCAAGCACACACTCAAGAAAGAGATCCCAGATATGAACTTGTAGAAGCTTTGAGTGTGGGATGAGAATGATGATTGCTTTGAGAAGCTTGACTTTGTGTAGATTGCAATTAACTCTCTTACTTTGAAACTTCAGAATGGACCCTTTAAATAGCCATGGAGGTCGAATATAGCCGTTAGAAACTTGAAGATAGTCGTTTGGAATATCCATTGGTCCATAGGAGTGATGTGAAGTAAGGTACAAAAGTTGACAGCTTTTGAACCTTCTCAAGGATATATTTTTGCTTTATCTGCACATCTGAACATTCTTGAGCTGGATATGTATTCTAGTATTCTACTAAACAGCTATTACTTGAGTTGTTACTGTTGGCCAGCCTAATACACCTTTACACGAAGCTTCTTAAGCTTCCTAGTATGAAACAAACACTTAAAATACAATAAGGGAATAATCATGCATTTCCTCTTTAATGTTTGAAACTTTCCAGCATATTAAATACTAGATTTCATCATTTAATGCAACTCAAAAACATTCAAGAGGAGTTAATGTGTTTGTCATAAATTGGTTTCGGTTTCCAGTAACATTCTCAAAATCTTCTTTCACATTAACCTTCTCAAGCATGAACTTATGCTTCTAAGGTGTTTGTAGAGTCATCCTTCTTTTGGCTTATGGTCAAACATTCTGTTGACTTTTGGTCAACCTTCTGTTAATTTGGTCAAACATTCTGTTGACTTCTTTTAAGCTTCTCATTTCTCAAGGCTTTTCTACCCTTGTATTTTACCAACTTGTTAATCCAAGATAGAGCCTTAATTTGCTATGATTTGGAAACCTGTTCCTAGCACTTGGCAAACATGTTAGATCATACTTCATAAGAAAGCCTAAATCTTACTTAGTTTGTATCATCGAAACCTAGAATGAGATTCTTATTCCAACAAGCATTAAGTTTCCTTCAATCCTTTCATGTTTCGTTTTATATTGCTCATTTAATATATTTTTTGTTTGTTATTACACTTAAATATGTTTTTCGTCCCTACAAATATAGCGGCTTATATGTTCGAATCCCGAGGCAGAATATGAAGCAATCATAGCAGGCCTCATATTGTTGTTAGAATTCAAAGCTCGAAAAGGTTTAATTTGAGGAGAGTCGTCGTTGTTATTAATCAATTAAAAGGTGAATATAAATGCGAGAGCCCAAGTCTACTTAAATATTTTTACTTAGCTTAGGCCTTAATTGAAAAATTTGAAGTTATAATACATTCCAAGGGTCCAAAACTTCTAGGCCAATTAATTGGCTTAGACCGCATCTGGGTACAAAATTCTAAGAAAGAACTTACAACATCTAATTGAAATTAGAAAACCAGTTGCAGAATGTGAATTTGGAGTTTTCGACATTGACAAAACAGAGCTAGACGATTGGCGAAAAGAGATTATGGATTATGTTCGAGATCCATCTTTGAGTCAAAGATGGAAAACTAAAATATTCTATACCATCTTTAGTGGTGAATAGTACAAGTAACTCTCAGACAGGGTCGTCCATGGGCCAGTGCAAGCTGTGCTACTGCACAGGACCCCGGCTCAAGTCAATTTTTTAGGGCCCAATAAATTCAATTAAGAAGTTATATAAATATGTTTATGGCTTTGTGGGATGATATCGCTGTAATTCAGTGGCTCACAGGAAAGCCCTTGTCTGTGTAATGGATCGTGGCATCACAAGTTCGATCCCCTTCCATTACGTTCTTACTTTTTTTTTTTCCGTTAAGAGTTTGTTTGGACCAAAATATGCGTTACGCTTAAAATGTCATATTTCTAATTGTCAGAAAAATGTCATATTTCCAAAAAAGATAGTGTGTTTACTAGATACAATATTTTTAGTTGTCAAGCGCTCTCATGTTTGACAAATTTTACACTTTACAAGTAAACACACTTTATGTCAAAAAAATAATAATTATATAAAGTGTGTTTATTAGAAATGTGATTAAATAGAAATTGTCAGCCGCTTATTGTTTCTTTTTACAATGTTTTGAAAAAATGATTGAATATATTATATTGGTTTTGAAATGTATTCAACCAAAAAATATATTGCTTTTAGCAAAAAAAATTGAATAAATATTTGAAAATTTTCAAAAAATAATTCCAGCATTTTAAAACAAAAATTAATTAAATTTTGTCAAAGTTTTTTTAAGAATCTTATGATTTTGAGTTCTTAACAGAATTTCTTTGGACGAATTAAAATAGTTTTTTTTAAACATTTAGTTTTGTTTGTAGCTATAGTAGTTTTTAATTTATATTTGCTTCTTTTTATATTTGATCATTGAGTGTATTCGTTGATGATTTTGGTCCCCACAATAAATTATGTAAAACTCCAGTACTAAGGGGCCCAATTTATCCCAAGTAGGTAGCTCAGTTGGCGAGCTAAGGGATACCGAAGAAGTGCACCAAGAGAGTGCGAGAAGGAGGTCCCGGGTTAAATCCCCGGAAACTAACATTTCCCCCAACCCACTAACATTGCCTATAAAAAAAAAAGGGGCCCAATTTGATAAAAGTATGGTTTAATTTTTAAAATTTGAACAGGGCCCCTCAATTGTTTGGGACGGCCCTGCTCTCAGCTGGTACTTTAGCTAGGTGCCTAGGCAACAATCTACTCTCTTATAATCAAAACAAGTAATAGCAATATGACATCTATAGACATCTTCAAATTTTGCCATTTGGCAAAAAATAAGGGTAAATTGGTAACTTCAGCACTAAAAGACAAAAAAAACACTTTTCGCAGCTTTTTCAAAAAAAACTGACTTGCTGACGTGCCGTCAGCTGATGCGCTATTAGCTGACACGCTGTCAGCAGATTTTTTTTATTTAAAAAAAGCTATTTTACTTTTTTAAAAAAACTGATTTTCTTTTTTAAAAAAACTGTTTTTCTTTTTTAAAAATTGTTTTTTTAAACCGTTTTTTAAATAAAAAATATTTTATTCATAATTTTTTTCCGGCTTCTTTTTTGTCATAAAAATTTAGTTTTTTACCCCTTTTTTTACTAAAAATAATTACTCACAATTTTTATAAAGTCAAACTACTAAAATTAATTATTTTTCTAGAGCAGTCATATTAATCATTTTAACCACTATCTATTGTTAAAAAAAGACGTACATGTAATAAAATCTTAGAATTAACATTTTTGTAAATAACAGAATATGATTAAATTAATATTAAGGTGTATAGAAAAAATCATAATACGTGAGAACGAGTGCGGCAATGCGAGACTGATAATGGAATCGACAACATGAGCAACAACGGGAACAGGAGTGGGAACAAGAGAGGCAATGAGAGCAACAATAGAGTGCCAACGTGGGTGCATATTTTTAAAAAAACTTATTTTCTTTTTTCTTCATTATTTTTACTCCATCTAAAATTTATTATTTACTATAATCTCTCTATTAAAACTATTAAGACCAATCAATTTAATCACTTTAGGTCCTGGCAGTTGTCAGTCCGACCATTAGACCCAAAAAAATCAATCTAAAACTTTAGCCACTACCAAATATTGCAAAATAACTTACTTATAATTAAACGAATATGATTTAATTAATATTAAATCATATAGAAAAATATGAGTTAACATGTGGCAACGGGAGCGACAACGAGAGACTGGCAATGGAGCTGCAACAGAAGTGGCAACGGGAGAAACAACGGGTTGGCAACGATAGAGGTAACAAGAGCGCCAACAGGAGAGCCAGCGAGTATGCAAACGGGAGGGCCAACGGGGATGCATATTTTACCTCTAATGTCCAAATACATTATTATAGATCGATGTAATTTTGATTTTCAATCTCCTTTAATTTCTTTGACTCAATATAATTTGCATTTGTATGTTATATGACATAATACCTATCTCTTTCCACTTTGAATTTCAAATCATACATTTTGAACATTATTCACAACTTATCATGAATATCTTTCAAATTATTATTATGACTTCACGGCAATACACCGACCATACGGTATCACCCGTGCAATGCACGGGCAAAATACTAGTGAGGTATATATATATAACATTCGCAGGGGGTACATGAGGGAATTTGTGGGGCCATCAAGCAACAAAAAAGATGAAGTGGGTGTTGAAGAGACAAAGTTTGTTTTTGCCTACAATGATGAAAGATTGTTTGGCTTTTTTAAAAGGTTTTTGAGCAATGCCTGAAACATGCCAATATCCAACATGTTCAAGTAGATGAGTTGCATTCAATAGTTCAGCCATCGGCATTTTATGGTTGAGTTAGCTAATTGGCCAAAACAATCTTGCTTCTTTGAAGGGCCAATTGATATATGTATTCTATTAAAGCTATTTTCTATCCCAGTACAAAAATTAAACATATTTTGTATATGTGTTCATTCTAAACTCAGGCATTGCTTGTCTTATTGTTAGGGAAAAAGTCTAAGAAGTTTCTTAAAAGTTTAAGTTGCTAAAAATTGTAGAAAACTAGTGTGGCAGTTGATAGAACTGTGTTAGGAAAACTATCAGTGTTGTAGCATGTGATTGGTTTGTAAGCTATTTGAAAAATAGTGGAAATACTCACTAGGTGTGAGGAGTGGATGCAACCCTTGTTGATTAGGGTGAACCACTATAATTTCTGTGTATTCTTTACTATTTCCATTTATTGCTTTCAACAATTATATTCTTGAAAGAACCATTTATAATTGTCAGCTTAAATCATCACTTAAATCTTCTGTACAACACTTGTTTTGCAAAGTCATCATTACTGTTTTTAAATTGATTTTAAAAATGTGTCACAATTCAAATCCCCCTTTCTTGTGACTTATATTGACTTAATTGGATTCGTATTGAATTACATCAATACGAATTTGATTTGTCTATTATTTTATGAACTATCCATTTTTTATCAAATAAGATACATTGTTACTCAAGTAGTATTGTTCTCTCATTCTTTACCTCAATACGAATTTGATTTGTATTGAACTACCTCATTAATACGAATCAACCACACTCATCTTACATCTAAGTGAAATGAATTTGGCACAATAGTATGCGTAAAAATATATTCCCTTGGGTATAATATTTAAAAAAAATATAATTTTAGATTCATTGAATATCCGATGTATCTAGTCAATAATATAGACCAAATACATTAGTTATTCAATGAATCTAAAACTTCATTTTTGGATTAGAGGTAGTATTTTTCTAATAAAAATATTTTGTTTTTAAAAGAACCAAAATAATTATCATAGACTATCGCTATTAATCTTCCTTTTATTTTATTTTATTTTTAACAAAATTAATTAATTTTTCCTTCCTGAAAAAACAAAATAATAATCCAACGAAAATAATCATGTCGTGCCGTTTACAACTTGTTCTAATAACCAATCTCCGATCAACTCGCTTATCCTTTCTGTCACGTCCTCTCTCCCATAATATAAAAACAAAAGCACAGTTCCATATACCAAAAGAGCCGTAACTTCCGTTATCTCCAACCAACCTTCCACCACTTCCGTTCCGTTACCTTTATCTCTCCCACATTCAATAACCATATTCCCATACCCAATCACTTTCATCTCCAATCTTCTTCTCCTTATCACTATCGTTCCTATTTATTAATATTATTATTCTGATTCTGAGATTCAATTTAGAACCCTAATTAACAAAAGGGGGAAAATTGAATCTTTCTTTGTTTCTCTAAAATGGGTACAGAAACATCATCAATGGATATAACAGAACCTTTGATTGAAGATTCTCATCAAAACAGTGATAATAAGAAGGAGTATTTGAGTGAGATTGTTCCAGAATGGAAGGAACAGATCACAATCAGAGGGTTAGTTGTGAGTGCTGTTTTGGGGACTTTGTTTTGCATAATTACACATAAGCTCAACCTTACTGTTGGAATCATTCCTTCTCTCAATGTTGCTGCTGGTTTGCTTGGTTTCTTCTTTGTGAAGAGTTGGACTAGTTTTTTGTTAAAGATGGGAGTTTTAACTAAGCCGTTTACTAAACAAGAGAATACTGTTATTCAGACATGTGTTGTTGCTTGCTATGGCCTTGCTTTTAGTGGTAAATAAATTTCTTTTTCTACTTTTGGACTTAAAGGGTGTTTGTGTTTCCTTGTGTTGTCTTTTTTTTGTTGTTGCTTGATTTGAGTTTAGGATTTGATGTGACTGTTTGACTGTTGAATTGGAATTTAGGTCTTATTATATGTGCTTTTGCCTCATTGTTCTCACAGGTCAATGGTTTTTTAACTGGAAAAATGTTTCTTTTAAAGTATATGATTTTTTTCCTCCTTTTTATATGTTGCATGAGCTTTGTGCTTTTGTGAAAGATATGTTTCTGTTTGCAGTAAGATCTGTGAAGATGAGAGTGAATGCGTTTTCACCTGTACTACTACTTCTCTTTGTGGTTCCAGCTCAAACTGATGTGTTTAGGATTCTTGTAAATTATCAAATTAATTGATTGTGTTAGGAGGGTGCAAGTTAAACAAAAATCCTGTCAGGCTAGTTCAATGGGAGGACTAGTTCTTTGGTTAGATGTGTTTTTAGGCTCATGTTCATTCTCATTGGTTGTCCTCAATTAGAACATTTCCAATGTAGTGCTTGGACTTGCAACTTAAGGACTTAGCTGCACTCTATACTTTTGGAGACAAACTGTTGGGAGAATGCCCTTGTTTTGAAGTTTTGTTGTGCAACCTAGATACAACTAACAAGCTTAAGTGTGGAGTCCACAAAACAAACATGGAAAAGGCCATCTATTTGTCACCTAGCTTTGGATGCTCGTCATTGTGCATCTGTATATTATAATCTTAAATTGGTTCGATGAGTGAGGAGTTTAACTGTTAAGGTATTATTTTCTTTGTTTTTTTACTTGAACATGATGTTTTCGTCCAGAAACGCAAATGTTCCTTGACAACATATAAAAATAAGTTAATGAACCTCACACATCTGCACGTCCTAAACATTAAAGGAATTGAAAAAGTCAGTGATCAGAAGAATAATATAATATCATCCCTATGTGAAATTCCGATGATGGTTCTCTTTATCAACATCCGCTGATGAGGCATTGTGGCTAAGATGAAGTGACTGAAACTGCTGGTTTATTTAAACCCTATCTTTTTCCTATACAAGATAATGTATTTCCTGGAAGAGAAGAGATTACTACTTCTTGTTTATGCTATATATGCTTGAGTTCCACATAATGCTTTGTTTTTATTTCTGTCTGAAGTCTACGTAAGTAATCTCGTTTAACTTCAAATCTCTTGTTCGTAAGAGTTCTGATAGTGGTGAAATTGTTTTTCTCCATCAGTTTGTCTAATGTGTCGTGATTGTTGACAGGGGGATTTGGTTCATCCTTGATTGCAATGGACCAACGAACATACGAACTCATTGGCCCAGATTACCCCGGTAATAGAGCTGAAGATGTTAAAAACCCAGGTTTGGGCTGGATGATAGGTTTCATGTTTGTTGTCAGTTTCCTCGGGCTTTTTAGTCTTGTTCCACTTCGTAAGGTAACTTTGGTGGTTTATTATTGTTACAAAGGCTCATGGTTATCGAATTGCTATTCAAATGGTAAATCAGAAAACCTGTTTTCCGATTTGTGAATTGAATCTTATTGAGTCATAAAAATCTGATAGTAGATCAATTGAAAGGTCATTTTTTAATATTAAGTAAAAACAAGTGACATGCAAAACCATAAAGCTAATGTATCATATACAACTTCAAAATAATTCAAGAATCAAGCCATAAATCAAATGACAAAAAATAGTGGCTGGTTGCACAAAGTTCAAGGGCAAGTTGTAATTCATCATAATGAATCAAGATTTATGTCCAAAGTAGATACATGCGAAGATGTGTATCGATAGGGTTTAGTTTTGTTTCGAATTGAGGTACTACTCTCACGTATAAGATATTGATAACCATGCAGGATGAGATAGAATTCTTTTGTCCTTTTCTCTTTCATCAGAAGGAAATTATATATGAAATGAAATTTTCAAGATTTTGATAAAACATAGCCAAAAGTTGAGCTTTTGATCGTTTTAACTATAGCTCTTTTGAGTTATTTTTTGATAAATTTATATGATTGCTTTTCTTCATTGAGTTCTATTCCGGATGTTTCATTTCTGATTATTCTATAGGAAAGCTTTTTATATATCTATTTAAACCAATACAAATTGTTGTTGAAGGATATTTGTATGTGTTGAATGTGTAATCTGCTAAAAACAATGATCCATTTATCCTATTTATTGCTTTGGATGAAAGCACTAACATTTAAGGAGTCACATATGGTCCAAGTCACAAATTGTTGCTGTTTTGGGCAAAGATATGGTACTGTTTTCTTTTATAAGGGTTTTATCGAATAAAAATCAAATAAAATCATTTGAAAAGTACATCTATAATGAGAAAAGTCAATAAAAGGGTTGAGCTGATGGAATGCATATTCTGATTATGGTATATCATTTCTTTTGCCAATGTAACTGAACTTTGTGAATGCAATTTCAGGTTATGGTCTTGGATTATAAGCTTACATATCCCAGTGGGACAGCCACAGCAATGCTAATTAACAGTTTCCATACAAAAACTGGAGCAGAACTTGCAGGGTATGCTAATCTGATCACTCAGAAGCTTTTTTATCTTACACTTCAGTTCAGATCTTGCAATTTGTGGCTGGACCTATCTAGTTACTAATCAGAAAATTGTTGGAACACCTTGAACATTTTTAACCCTCACATTTATGAATATACCATTTATGTTACTATTTTCTTTCCTTTTTATTGATTAATTTTGTTATGAAAATCTTATAGGAACCAAGTTCGGCAGCTTGGAAAGTATTTAAGCATTAGTTTTTTCTGGAGTTGCTTTAAGTGGTTCTTCAGTGGTATTGGGGATTCATGTGGATTTGACAACTTTCCCAGCTTTGGTTTGACACTATTTAAGAACACGTAAGGCTCCTGCTTTCTCATCACTTTTCTGAATTCAATTTAACTTTTTCTATGCGCATTAAATTATGCAGCAGCTGTTCATGGATATTAATATGATATACTAGGGGACCTATATTGATTAGCATAGCAGTCTGAAAGTTACATTGTGGGCCAAGTATGTTTCTATTAAAATAAAAGTGAATATTTAGCATACCACTCGCATGAATTCCCGACAATACAAACTCTATTTATGTTTTGAATATGGCCTGCACTTGCTCTGATACAAGGTAGCAGTGATCACAAATATTGAATAATGGACACATAATAGTAATCATTTTTCTTAGTTCTGCATAGTTGACTGGCTTCACATGGATATTTCTTCGTCAATGCCGGGTCAAATTTTGTAGTCGCTTAACTATTTATTCTTAACTGGTAATTGCTATGTCTGCTTTGCAACAAATGTGGATGGTTGCAAGTATAAAAGTAATTGTCCATGTGTTAATCTGGAATCATTTTTGTGCAGATTCTACTTTGACTTCAGTCCAACCTATGTTGGATGCGGACTTATCTGCCCTCATATAGTAAATTGTTCAGTTCTCCTTGGAGCTATTTTATCATGGGGTTTTCTGTGGCCTTTTGTCTCCAAGCATGCTGGTGACTGGTATCCAGCGGACCTTGGTACCAATGATTTCAAAGGACTTTATGGATACAAGGTATGTGCCAAGAATATAAGAGGGAATAAAGCCTTTGATGCTTTGCCTTATTTAAAACTGATGTTGTTAAGTAGGCCTGGACATCGGGCGGGTGAAAACTGTGGGTAGAAACGGGTTTATGATTGAGAGGAAGAGAGAAAAAATGGAGGTCAAGGGAGGGAGATAAAAAAACCAGAGGGGCAAACGATGATGAACCAGGGACAGAGATGATGAATAGTACTTGATAGAGAGAAGAAAAATAATATAGAAAATGAAAAAAGATTGAGTGGAAACAGAAAACAATGATTTAGTTGGAAATCTTGGGCAGAGCAAGATTTAACCTTTTGAAAACACGTGTCACGTTTTCCAAAATCTTGAGAGAGTGAGTTGTTTGTGACTTGTGAGAAAATATTTCAAAATGGACTCTTTCCTGGTGAGTTTGAATTGTAAGTCACGGTTCTTTCTTTATTTATTTGCTGGCTTCATCACTTGTTTACAACCATTGGATATCCATATGGACCGTGACATTTAGATCTGATGCATGTGAGAGAGAATGAGATGACGAGTGAAGTTGTGAGTCATGTGGTTAAGTACGGTTACGCGTGTGAGAGAGAATGAGATGATGATTGATGGGCCTCTGCGCTCTGCTCTGCAATCTGTGAGTGAGACAGTGACTCTGCCTGCGAAAGATAAGTGTATTATAACATGTGAGAGAACTGTTTCGGGCGGGTTTGGGTCCAAACGGTCTAAAAAATAGCAACTGCAACCGCCCAGCCCAAGTCACGTGTACCCGATTTTTCAGCCCCGGACCTGTTTACCCGTCAGAACCCGACCGCTGCTGCCCATTGTATTCGGGTTGGCTGTTTTTATCGATGGCTGTTGTTAAGTATTGATATTGATTACTTGTTGTAACTAGAGAAATCAAGTTT
Organism: Astragalus glycyphyllos; assembly: GCA_963573325.1. NCBI lineage: Eukaryota > Viridiplantae > Streptophyta > Magnoliopsida > Fabales > Fabaceae > Astragalus > Astragalus glycyphyllos. The sequence continues at coordinate 50,317,867 of OY754312.1, read as the reverse complement.
TTTTTTTTAAAAAAAAAATGGGGAAGAGCGAAATTATCATTAATTAAAGTGGCACTAATGCCCATTTTATAACTGTCTTGTGGGTTTCAAACTCTGTCCCTTGAGGTTAAAGGTCAAGCTCTTATCACTAACCTGACACCTCATGGATGATACGTATGTTAGTTTAAATTATCACATGTAATGGATGATACTTGTCTTCTTTTACATGGTTTTGCTTTCTAGCCAAAAAGAAAATACTAATAACATTTGACAAAGAATATTAGATCAGTATCATCAATGAAAATTTTAAATTTTAATTGCATCTTCTTGTCGCTGAGCACAGTGCTGTACTTGCTCTTTTTTTTTTTTCTTTCTATGTAGACATCATGCTTGTCTGGATCAGCTTAATTTCTTTATATCCTTATTCAAAGGCATACTTATTGTAAATTAATTATTAGTCCAATAGTAGTTTCTTTGCATTCAGCATCCGTTAGCATCTATAGTTTGATATATGATGCTTTCTGTAGTAAAGCCTTTTACTTCCCTGTCATGTTTTGTGCAGGTATTTATATCTATCGCCATTATTTTAGGGGATGGTATTTACAACCTAGTTAAGATTATACTGATAACCGCGAGGGAAATGTGGAGGGCAAGCTCCAAACAGAATAGCCTCCCCGTTGTTGCTGAGGTTCTTGGTGAGTGAAGTAGAATACTTAATAAATATTTCTTTTCAATAAGTATGGTTTCTTCTTTTACTGTAATCAAATGTTGTTTGGCATCTGGCACGTCATGTCACAAGCACGGCATATATAAGCATTGTCATCTTGTTTGGCCTATTGTGCATGAATTCATCAAAAGACAATAGCATAGCACCTACCTCAAATATCCATGTCTTGGTTGGCCTGGCTGGTCCAAATGCAAATGCAAATCTATAATCTAGAAAAGTTAATTATTCTCTTTTTCATGTTCTCAGATGGTGATAGTTCTGAACTGGAGTTAGAAGAAAAGAAAAGGAATGAAGTCTTTTTAAAGGATGGAATACCCACCTGGTTTGCAGCTTCTGGATATGTGGGATTGGCTGCAATATCCACAGCAACAATACCAATTATTTTTCCTCCTCTCAAATGGTACTTAGTTCTGTGCTCTTACATCCTTGCCCCTGCCCTAGCCTTTTGCAACTCTTACGGAACTGGCCTCACGGATTGGAGTCTGGCATCTACATACGGGAAGATCGGTCTTTTCATCATTGCAGCAGCAGTTGGCCAGAATGGTGGGGTAATTGCAGGTGTAGCAGCTTGTGCTGTAATGATGTCCATTGTTGCAACCGCCGCCGATCTCATGCAAGATTTCAAGACAGGTTACCTCACTCTGTCATCGGCGAAGTCCATGTTTGTGAGCCAATTGATTGGAACAGCTATGGGATGTATAATTGCTCCCCTCACATTTTGGATGTTCTGGACTGCCTTTGATATTGGGTCACCTGATGGCCCTTACAAAGCACCATATGCTGTTATATTCCGGGAAATGGCCATACTCGGTGTCGAGGGATTCTCGGAGCTTCCCCAGTATTGCATGGAGATGTGCGGCGGTTTCTTCGCAGCAGCCCTGGCCGTTAATCTTTTAAGAGATGTGATTCCCAAGAAGTACTCACAGTACATTCCTATCCCAATGGCAATGGCAGTTCCTTTCTACATTGGTGCTTACTTTGCAGTTGATATGTTTATTGGAACAGTGATATTGTTTGTGTGGGAGCAATTGAATAGAAAGGATGCAGAAGACTATGCTGGAGCAGTTGCTTCTGGTTTGATATGTGGTGATGGGATTTGGACTATTCCTTCAGCAATCCTCTCTATTTTGAGGATTGACCCTCCAATCTGCATGTACTTTGGACCTTCTGCAAGCAGCTGAATTAAGCAAATTCAGGTTGTCTTCGTAAACTTAATGTTTGTTAATCTTGTGTCTGTAAATATATGGCTGTACGATCACAAGGAATATTTATATTTCATTTCCTCAGTGTATCTCTTTCCACGTGCATTATTAAATATCTACTAGGAAAATTAATCTCTTCCTCGATGGGTGACATTTAGATTTAATACAAAATAAGGTAACTTCGATTATGGGTTGCTGCAAACTTTGCTATGTCACTATTGAGCAGTACTGCAAGGGAGTTGATAGTATTCTTTCTTGGTGACAGTTTACCAAACACATAATATGGCTCAATTTTGGCTTGGTACAAGTTGTTAATCACACACAACACAAACTTTTTTATTTGGTTCAAGATCCTGGCACAATTGGCCACATATAAGGGAAATTGGAATTGGGAGTGTCGCATACCGAGTTCAAACTCGGGAGCATTTGTAGCTCCAACCATATGAGCTACACCACTGGGACCACACAACACAAACTTTAAGATAAGTCATTTCTGTACTAGTAGTGTCTTTATCTCTTAATTTTTCTCAATATTCTCTTTCTCTCTTACTCATAGTTTTTGGTGCAAATGAAACATTTGATTACATTAAATAATAATGGAATGATCATAAATAATATAAAATATTTCTAGAGTGACAAAATGAAAAATGAAGACATTAAATATTTAATAGAAAAAATACTAAGTGTTCAATATAAATATATAAACGTGCAATCATATTTCATCATTTGAACACATAATAATTAACCATAATACGCCTTTCTCCCTGAATTATATATTATATATAACAAAATGAAAAATTAAGACATTTGTGTAAAACTTGTTTGTACTATCAATGTGTAATAATTAAACTCTGTTTTAATTAGTGATAAATAATTATGGAAGTAAGTTATATGAATTATGATACATTACTATTTTTATTTATTAATTTCATATATGATATGTATAACATAATTTATTAAATCTAAGTTTATTAATTATTTTCAAAAATAAAAAAGTGCAAAGTGTTGAATTTATTGTTGAAATGCTCCAATAGCCTCTTTAGAATGGAGGGGATGCTGTAATTTTCGGATTTTTTTGGGGTGAAACCAGTAATTTTCAGATGATAAAAACACGGGTAGTTCTAGGATGAAAGAGCTAACCAAATGTTTCACCGGTGAAACATCAATTTTAGCCATACAATTTAATCTAAAATAATTCTAATGGTTAGGATTTTTTGAGATTTTTAATCTTTACCTACTAATCTAGGTTAACTATAAATTGATATTTTGGCCCAAACAACTTCTCTCGGTGCTTTTATTGTAATATGAAAACATTGTTTTCTTCTAAGAAATTGCAATCGAAGTCTTCATTGTTCATCATCTTCTTTTTTTTCCTCTCTTTGGAAATCTGAGAATGAGCAACGCCACTAGCTCAATCGAAGTCTTCATTGTTCATCATTCATTCTCTACATTCAACAAAAAAAAAACATCTTTCTCTACGACGAAGTGCAGCGATGGTTTATGCTAGAAGACGACATGCTTGCCTATATTACAATAGATTCATGGACCAGGCAAGATCTTGATGAATTTCGCTAGGCATAGGAGTATCAGGGTGTTCGGCGATTGTGCTTGCCTATTACAAGATTCATGGACCAGGCAAGATCTTTCTCTCGGTTGTTTACGTTTTCAATTTTATTGTTTCAATCTCTCATTCTCGCTGTTGCCAGAAGCCCATTTTCCCTAAATCTCTCATTCACCATGACAACCATTTAACCCTTCAATCTCACAAGCCACAATCAACATCTGAAGACATCGATTTTGTTTGGTTTTAAAGGGACTCATTTAACCCTTCAATCTCACCAGGTTTTGTTTGTTGACCATTTCAAGAGTGTTGAATTTTTTCTTCGCAATTTTGATTGTTCCACAATTGAGGTTTTATCTTTATCTTTGTACACAAGCCGTTGCAGAGCTCTCTGGCTCATGCTTTAGACTTTTCAATGTTTTTTACTGGAAGTCTGATTGTATATTAAGTATGTTCTTTTTAATTTTTATGTCACCATTACGCATGTTTTTCGAAGGCGCTACTAGAGTCGTCTTAAGTACGCTTATATGCTATCCAGTTCTTCTTTGGTTTATTGTGATAACAGTATTTATTCTTGAATTTATGCTTTTTATCATATGCCACTAGTTAGTAGCTTTATATTATTAGCATCAAATTAGAAGCTATCATGGGAATAGGAGGTTGCATTTTAAATTACTCAAATCAGATGCTATCTTAATGTTGGGATCCAGTCTACTGACATGGGATAGCAATTTGATATGTGATGGAGTGTCTTTCCCCATAATGCATTAACAATGAAACTACTCTAGATGCATAACCAGATTAAATTATGTTGAGAAAGTAGTTAATTATGTGCTGAACAGGGCTCAACATGAACCAAATTTACAAAATTATCAATGTGTTGCTTGTGCAAGTTGCCTTTATGTTTATGCAGGTTTTCTTTTAGTCTTTCTGAAGGTGAACAAGATTGTAATCAAGAGTCTTGTCCTATGCAGGTTTCCTACAAAGAGAATGATTGTGTATTGGCTATAAAGTAGATGTTTATAGCTTTGATGTAATGTTGGAGAGCAAGTGTGCTGTTGGAGTCCATTCCGAAATGAACCCAACAATGAGGATGGTCTTCCAAATTCAAGATAGTGATTTGGCACATTCAATCTGGTTTTAACCCAATTCAAGATAGTAATAATATGTCAAATCTACAAGTATCTCTACTGCATCTGGTTTTATTTGAGAAGCTTCCTTTTATTCCCCCTTCCTATACACAAGTGCTCAAAATTCTACTTATTTGAGGCAATAGCCTTAAAAGATAATATTTAAATAAATGAAATATTTGTTTTTATTTCAAACTCTCTTATACAATAAGTATGGAAGCAATTTAAATTGGGGCTATGGTCTTAATTATCTTCTGCTTCAATTTCAATCCAGTGTTGTTTTTGACAGAATGTCTATAAAGCTGCAACCACACATCCAATTTGACTAAGCACAAGCCTTAAGCAAATTGGAATTCCTCTTTTCTTAAATATCACAACACAAATTATAAAGCTGCAACCACACATCCAAATGCTCGGTAACAAAAAATAGTACTTTAAGCTATGTTCATCAATGTAGAATTGTAACAAAAAAAATCAGCAGGGTAGAACAAAACTTCAGTCATAATAAAAACTGCTCAAAAATAATAGTCCAAAAACAAAAAAAAAACGCATTAAAAGGGAAAAGATCCAAGAAATTGGTTTTAGAAAATGCATAAATATTACATGTTATTGTTAGGTGTACATATAGAAGATGAATATACATTGATTAAAATAAATTAATATTTTTTACCAAAATCCTTCATGAACTTGCCCAATGGGCTCAGCAATTTCCCAAGGCTCTTCCTGTTGCATTCCATTTGCAAAGTTATGTGGGAAGTAGTCTGTTTGTAGCATTTGAGCGATTACATACCCCTACAATATTCAAATGGTAAAACGAATAAGGTGGAACTTGAGCACTTTGTGGATACATTCAGTGGTTTTCTAGTCACCGTTTTTGGTGATTTGCTTATGTCACCACCAATCTCTAGTTTGGGAATCTTTAAATTTCTCCCTGGGGTTAAGGTAGTGAATGACAGTCTCCTCGACATTGCTGGTTTGTTGCTTGTTTTTGACTACTGTAACAAAGGGATATCAAGTGAGAAAGACTTCTAAGATGTTTGTTCCATTACATAGCAAACTCAGACAAAGATGAGATATTTACGGAACTTGAAGTTCAAATCAGCACTAAATATTAAATGTAATGAGCATAAAAATATCAACGGTAAAAAACCCAACACCATAAGTCAAGCATCGGCAATGAAGCACATCAGATATCACAACATGTACATTTTACAAATCGTTTGCTGCCATCATTTGAAAATCAAGCACTTCTTAATGTTCTAAACCCACACTATGTCACTACTCACTACTCACTACCAGAATCAATAACCATGTACCAATAAATAGGATGACTACCAATTCATATTCTAACAAAGTATTCTCCACTCCCATCACCTGTATCGAATTCAACTTCCGACGACCTAAACTCATATTCTTCTTTGTTTTCTTCTACATGTTATATATAACCTGGTCACCTTTCATTTAAGTAGACTTGTAGTAATACTAACAGCCAAATTTAATTAGTAGCTACAAGGTAAGTAGTGAAGATAAAAGTTAACTTGTACAAGGGGTAGTTACCAAATTTTTAAGGCCTAAGTAAGAAGTCAAAATTGCTATCCACTCTCCATGCAAATTAGATTGGCTAATTAATGCAAGAAAGATAGACTCATCAGTCCACCAACATTATGCAAGCCGATATTTACTTCAATGCAACTTTTTAACAACTCAAAGATGTACCATTTCTGTGTTTTTTTAACTCAACTGTTTGCTGGTGTTTTTAGCAAACAATCACTAGTTTTATTAGAAGGTTTGTGAGATCAAACTAGAAAAATCTCAAAGCAATTGCCTTTGAATTGCAAAAGTTTTTGTTTCAGAAAATGTAGAAAAGGGGACGATTTGCAAATGATTAACAGAATTGAAAAGAAAAGAAGCAGTAAATGGTGCAGGAATCGTAAAGAAAAGAAGAACAAATTGCATTGAATCATAAAAATGGTACACGATCACATACATGGATTCTTCCACTCGTTTTTCGCTCTGGCTTGGAAGTTAGAGTTTCAGGAATCGGGTGTGTATTGTGATTTTCGCGACCCCTTGTTTCTTCTCAGAAACAGTTATTTATACAAGGGAAAAAGGGGGGAAAATTCGAACTAGGTAACTGCCTAACAATTTGAAAATAAGTAACTGCTCCTACTTTCGGCCAAGTAACCGCTCCTACTTTCGACCGAAACTGCTCCGTCACGCTTCGACTAACTGCTAGTCTTCAACGCATAACTGCCCTGATTTCTGTCTGTCGAAAGCCTGTGTCAATTTTCCTCTCTCTTGCTTTTGCTTCCCTGGAAACTTGTCGAGTTTACCTTGCGCATGACCATTTTCTTTGTCGAAATAATATGGTCTTTGTGAAATAAATATAAATCAAGCCATGTTGACCATCTTTAATGAAGCCTGTCGAAATTACAGGCTAACAAATTGCCCCCCAAAAATGTCTTTTTCGACTGAACTTGAGGAGGAAGAAGAGAAAGACATTTTTTGAATTCACCATCGAAATAACTTTGCACTTGAGTAAAATAGCTGTATACCTGATGTCACCACTGTTAAGTGTTGTTTCCATATTCAAACCTTGAACTTGAACAGCCTGTAGTTTCGGCCTTTGACCATGTTTACCGATTCTCTGTTCTACCTTTGAATGGTTCCAACATTTTCTGTTACGTTAATAACGCCGTAATTAAAGTGATGCCTCACTTCTCGGAACGCCAAACTCGTAACCAACTGACGTTCTCTCATACTTCTCCTTATAAATAGAAGAATTTTGTTTCTCATCTTTACCACTCCATAATTTTCTTCTTTTGCCTTTCCCGTTCCAAGATCATTCCCTTTGCTTTGAGTCTTCCGCGTAATCTCATCCCTCATAATCGCGGTGAGGTTTCCTGAAGGTTCAAAGTGATGGTTTTTGATCTCTGCGTATTATGGCTTTACTCCTTTTTTCTTCATGTCACTTGATTTTGCAACTTTCTGGGTTTATGCGGAAGACTCAAAGTGGGAGCAGGAAGATTCATCAGGTGTTTTGCCTTGATGATGACTGTCTTCCTTGGGGCGTCAATATCTTCTCTCTGAAGGGCTTCCTGAGGTTTACCAAACAAGGAAACGCCCTGTTGAAAGACTTACAAGCCTAACGCGCAGACGAAAGAATGACCCCCTGAACGACGGGAAACGACAACGTGGTCGAAGAAGACCACCCAAAAGAGAAGTTACTTGGTCTTAAAAGACCAACTGCAATTCAGCGTTCATTTTATGCCTAGTTTATTTACCTTTTCGGCACTATGTAACTCACGAATGCCTATCTTGGCACATGTAACTTGGCAACATTATAATGAAATTTCTTCCATTTTATTCTTGGGCAATTTCTTATTCCGTGCTTTCGACAATGTTTTGGCAACTTAAATGCCATGTTTTTACGCTTTCTTTATATTTATTCCAGCGTTATTTTAACTTCGTGCAACGTTGGCTTATACTTTTTCAAGTATTTACCATTTATACGCAAAATCCTTTCATCAGCGCCAATCTCTTCGACCTCATATGCGCCGTTTGAATAAACTTGTAAAATTTTAAATGGTCCTTCCCAACTTGGGGACCATTTACCAAAGACTCTATCTTTTTTATCCATAGGCAATAGGACCTTCCACACTAGATCACCTGAATTAAAGGCTTTAGACTTAACCTTTTTGTTATAAGTTTTAGCTACCCTCTCTTTCTGTCGAATAAGCGTATCTAAAGCTAATAACCTTTCTTCGTCTAAATCAACCAATTCATCAAGCATCATATTCCAATAATAATCAGAGGGAATCTCCCACTGTCTTTGAATTCTTGTTGATTGTAGACAAATTTCAACAGGCAACACTGCATCGTGTCCAAATGTTAGCCTATAAGGAGTAGTGTTGATAGATTCTTTAGGTGAATTTCGACAAGCCCATAACGCTTGATCAAGGGTATTATGCCAATTCTTGGGTTTCTGCCCAACATGCTTTTTAATCAAATTAATAATAACTTTATTGGCAGCTTCTACTTGTCCATTGGCTTGCGCATAATATGGTGTCGAAGTTAATAACTTAAAACCAATTTCGGAAGCAAACTCTACCATTTTTCTACCAGTAAAAACTGATCCCTGATCTGTAGTAATGGTTTCTGGAATTCCAAACCTATAAATGATATGATTTTGAATAAACCTTATCACTGCTTCCTGATCAACATTGGCTAAAGGTATAGCTTCAACCCATTTGGTGAAGTAATCAATTCCCACAAGGATATATCTATGGCCCTTCGACGAAGTTGGCTTTATCTCTCCAATCACATCTAGAGCCCAACCTCTAAATGGCCAAGGTTTGACTATGGCATGCAATTCATTTGCAGATACATGTTGTATCCCAGCATGCTTTTGACACTCTTGGCATCCCTTAGCAAATTCTATGCAATCTTTCAGCATAGTTGGCCAATACATTCCTTGTCGAAATAATAACCACTTCATTTTCTGGCTTACTTGGTGTGAACCACACGCTCCACTATGTGTATCGGAAACTGCTAAATATGCCTCATTTTCACTAAGACATTTTAATAGTACTCCTTCAGGAGTCTTTTTAAACAATTCGTTTCCAATTATCACATAGCTCAAAGCTCTGTATTTTACCTTTTTATTGGTATTTCTTGTGGGATTTTGCAAATATTCCGCAATAGGCCTTCGCCAATCATTATTGGTCATATTGTCAAGAGCAAGAATTTCTGCTAAGTCAAAGTCACCAAAAAATTGACGTTTTTCGACAACAGCTAGTTCCTCGTTTGCATTTGTATCTGTTGCCCCCCCAGTTGTTGGTGTTGACAATAGTGACGAAGAATAGTCATTAGAAATGATTTTATCCTTTATTTCAATTAACTCCTCTAGGCTTCGCTTTGAAACTTTATAGCCTGAAGCGATTTGTGCCAATTCATTTGCCACTTGATTATCAATTCGTGGTAAATGTTCTAAGTGAACAGACTCAAATCTTTTTAACAAAGCATTGGCAATAACAAAGTATCTGATAAGGTGCTCTTTAATGCATTTGTACTCTCTTGTCAATTGTTTGACAACCAACTTAGAGTCACCTTTTATTTCGACGTGACTTGCCCCCAGCTCAAGTAAAATTTCAAGGCCTCCTATTAAAGCCTCATACTCAGCTTCATTATTGGAGCAAACATCTCGAATCTTAAACTTATACTTTGTTGGAATGTTAGTAGGAGATATTATTAAAATACCAATCCCAACTCCATGTTTATGGCTTGAGCCATCAAAATACAACCTCCAAGGATATACGTCTACAAAACTTAATGTTTCTTCAACAACAGAATGGTCTACTATAAAATCAGCAACCACTTGTCCTTTAATTGATTTTAGAGGTTGATAAGTTAAGTTGTATTCTGACAAAGCCAAAGCCCATTTACCAATTCGGCTATGCATTATTGGTTTCAACAACATATGCTTAATAACATCAAAATGCGAATAAACAGAAACATCAGCTGGTTTTATATATTGCTTTAACTTTGTACACGAGAAATACAAACAAAGGCACAACTTTTCTATAGGAGTGTTCCTCGTTTCGGCATCATTGAGGACCCTACTGAGGTAATAAATGGCTCTTTCGATACCACTATCATCCTCTTGTGCTAACATGCTACCTATTGTTCTATCAGAAGCTGCTATATACAATTTGAGCACTTTGTGTTTAATAACAGGCGACAAAATTGGTGGTTTCATCAAATAAGACTTGATTTCGTCGAAGGCTGCTTGATGCATTGGTTCCCATTTGAACTCTTCTTCCTTCTTCAGTCTTAATAATGGCGAAAAAACTTGTGTTTTGCCACTTAGATTCGATATAAATCTTCGTAGGAAATTGATTTTTCCCAGCAACGACTGAAGCTCCTTTTTGGTCGAAGGGGCCTTCGTTTCCATAATTGCCTTAGTCTTATTTTGATTGATTTCAATGCCTTTTTTGTGCACTATAAAACCCAAGAAATCACCTGCACGTACACAAAAGGCACATTTTAATGGATTTAATTTCAATCCATATTTCCTCATTCTTTCAAAAGAACGGCGAAGATGGTCTAAATGACCACTTTCTGAGGAAGATTTAACCACCACATCATCTATGTATACTTGCATAAAATCATCAATAAAATCATGAAACATAGAATTCATGGCCCTCTGATATGTAGCACCAGCATTCTTTAAGCCAAAGGGCATTACTACCCATTCATAAACACCCAATGCCCCTGGACATCTAAAAGCAGTTTTCGCCACATCCTCTTCAGCAATGAAGATTTGATTATACCCAGAATAACCATCGAGCATACTAAGATAATCAAATCCTGCTGCTGAATCTATTAGCATTTCTGCCACAGGCATTGCGTATTCATCCTTGGGAGATGCATTATTTAAATCCCTAAAATCTATGCAAACTCTAAGAGTCCCATTTTTCTTTATTACAGGAACTATATTGGCTAACCATTCGACATACCTGGCAGTTCTGATGAATTTGTTTCTGAATAGCCTTTCGATTTCCTCTTTGATCTTAGCCAACATTTGAGGAGCAAATCTTCTTGGCACTTGCTTCACTGGTTTCTTCCCTGGTCGAATTGGTAATTGCATTTCCACTACTTCTCGACTTAACCCGGGCATCTCGTCGTAATCCCAAGCAAAACAGTCTTTGAACTCCCTTAGCAATGTAATGACTTGGGCTTTTAGAGAAACATCAATATTTGCACTAATATAAGTTGGCCTTTTTATTGAGCCATTTCCCAAATCAACTTCTTCTAACGTGTCTTGAGCTTGCATATGCTTTGTCAAATCTCTAGGATCCTTTTCAAAACCTAATGGATCATTATCATAGATACAATCAAGTCTTTCATCTATGACTATGCCATTTTCTTCATGTAACTCACTGGCTTCGACAGCCATTGTTTGTTGAATAATTTCGGCCTCCATAGCCGCTTTAAACTTGTTTTCGGCCATATAAGCCGTAATTTTGTCCCATGCATTGGGCACTGTCATAAGAACACTTTCAAGAACCAGTGTTCCACCCCGTTGGTCGAAAAACACCATCAGGATAGACACTATCATCTCCCATTATTTCTCTTTCCCAAACAAAACCATAATTCGGGTCAAGATGAACTGAGGCAAAAACATTATCCGCAGGAACATATGCCTCATTAGAAGATGAACATGGCGCAATCTTCGCCATTTGTTTCTCAAAATTTTCCTTGGTAACTTGGTTCACATCAGCACGGAAGTAGCTCTGATCGGCTTCAACATACTCTACCAAACCATCTTCCTTCCACATTACTAAACGTTGATGCAAAGTTGAAGGGACAGCACCAACTCCATGGATCCACTCTCTACCAAGGAGTAAATTAAAATTCGCTTTAGAGGCTATCACTAAGAACAATGTAGTCCTCTTTATGGAACCAACAATTAAGTCCACCTCAATGGCCCCCAAAGAGTGGCCAGTTTTGCCTTCATAGTTGCTTAAGACAATGTTATGTGGCCTGAGGTCAGTATCGAACTTACCAATCTTCTTCAAAAGACCATGCGGCATCAAATTCACTGCAGCTCCACCATCCACTAACACTTTGTTAATTCCAACACCATTGACCTTGGCTTGGACATACAGGGGTTTCAAGTGGTTTTGCATACTCATATCTGGCTTCTCGAAGGTAGCCATTTGGTCTTCGACACAACCATCGTTCATCACATAGTAACACATTGGCTTATGATGAGCCATGTCCTCTGTGAAATCTTCTTCAACGTCATTTGGTACCGTGATAACATCGTACTCAAGAGGCAGTATTGATACCACATTGCAAACAACGTCGAGGTCATCTTCAGAATCATTGAAATCAGACTCCATGTCTTCATCCATGTCGAAATCAGCATTTCTTTCTTTCACTGTTGACAATGGAGGAAATATTCTTTCAAGAGCAGGCCTTCTTGGCTTTTCTGTTACCACAGCCTTGCCTTTGGCCTTATTCGCTGCACACACATGACTAGCAGCATCAGCATTCCTCTTTGTGGCAACTTCAGCTTTGTGAACCTCACTCTTTGCCACTATCATGCTGCGTGGAACTTGATTATTAGCCAAATGACTTGGAACCTGGTTAATGTCAAAGTGTGCCTTCTTCTTCTGCTGTCTTTGGTAACGACGCCACTGTGTTCTAGTCATGGGGTTCTTACCCTTATAGTTATTCTTATAATTAAACTTAATAGCATCAGTACCTGGCTTAACAACTTTAGCACGTTGATTATTGGGTACCCACGCTTCGACAGGAGCACTAGCACTTGGGACAAAGGATTTACCTGTTGACAGCTTCAAATACCCTGGTGCTGAGGACTTCTCCTTAGCAATTTGTTGTTTACTTGTTGAAGGCTTTGCTGACACATTAGCCTCATAGCCAGGAAGATCTCCTTTTGCAAAGTCAAATTTTGGCCTGTTATCAAGCCATTTTCTTTTGCGTTGTTGTTGATCCTGATAACCTTCGACAGCTTTAGCTGCTTCTTTATCGAAGACAGCACTACACCTTGGGCAAAGCATAACTTCAGAGTTATTCCACTTACACCGATTGAGGAAATCTATCAACTCTTCCTCAGCCTTTGGATACACAGCATGTATCTTCCCATCATAATCTTTTAGGGTCACTTCCTGTTTCTTACCTTCAGCATACATAAAACCTTTTAATTTCTCGGTGGCAGTCTTGACACACTTAGGAGGGTCTGCCATTTGAGCATCCACCATTCCTACATCAGCTTCGACAGGTTCAGAGTACATAGCTTCAGCCTTAGGCAATGGATCAACATCAATCTGCATAGGAGCTTTCATTTTCTTATCAGCAAATTTGAGTCTTCCTTCGTCAATTGCTTTTTGCACAATATCCCTGAAGAGCACACAACGGTCAGTGTTATGCCCCAAAAAATTATGGAACTTACAATAACCCTTTTTCTTTCTTTGGTCAAGAGTTGGTATTTTAAGGCCTTTAGGCACTAATATTTGACCATCAGTTACTAAAAGATCAAAAATTTCATCACATTTAGTAACATCAAAAGTATAAGTCTTAGGCATAAATCTATCATTCTTAGGCTCTACAGGGTTATTCCCATTCGCAGGCCTTAATAATTTACAGGTATAAGGAGGACCAGGCTTAAGTTCAGCCACGTCTATCTCCTCCTCTTCGACATTACTATATGTAACGTCAAATTCTTCTTCGACATATGCCACTTTTTCTTTTTTATGATACCTATTCGCTCTAGATTTTTCCTCTCTAAGCCTTTCAACTTGTCGAACTCTATCAGCCAAATGAGCCATATCTCGCAAATGAGATGTGTCTAATTTCTTTCTAATTGAGTAATCAAGGCCACCAGCAGCCATTTCGACAAGCTCATGTTCAGGGACTTGTGTGAAGCAACGAGATTTCAACAGCCTGAATCTGTTTAAGTAATCATCAATAGTTTCAGGCATTTTGCGCCGAACACTAGCCAATTCTTTAAGACTAATCTTCGACTGGCCCATGTAAAACTGTGCATGGAATGCCTTTTCTAATTGCCCCCATGTGTACATAGAACCAGGGGGTAAGGTCGTGAACCAAGTGAAAGCATTTTTAGTTAGAAAATTTGGAAAGCATTTCATCTTCAAATTTTCATTTTGTGCTAAGTCCCCAGCCTCAGTCAAGAAACGAGCAATGTGTTCGACTGTGGACTCATTTGTATCACCACCAAACTTAGTAAACTTGGGAACTTTCCATCCCCTTGGTAACTCAGTTTGTAATACATATTCACATAATGGTGATACGAAGTTAGGCCTTTGTAGACCTATGTTAAGGCCATTTTGCGCCAAAATAGTTTCGACTAAAGTAGCTATATTGTTCTCTGCGCCAGCATTGTGTTGTTGCATTTGTCGAACAACTTCATCAGCGTTCTGGTGTCTATTTACCACAACTACTTCAGGGACGTGGTTTACCGTCCCTTGTAGTTCGCCTACAACTGTCGACGCTTCGACTGCAACTGCTTCTTGGGGATTAACTGGCGACGCATTACCCGCAATAATAGGAACGTGCCTATTATTAACCGCTGGAACCCCAAAAAAGTCTGCAATCCTACTCATCTGATTTGCCAACATTTGGTAACTGTTATTAGTATTTTGAATCAATGGATTGAAAACTGTACCAATTTGTTGGGTAAGCATATTAACCATATCGTGATTACTCTCGTCTACTTGCTGTCTTAAGGCCAACAAAGACGTATTGGTTAATGCTGGGGGATTTCGACCAAATACGCTCTCAGAAGAGACATGTGTACGGGAAAAGGTCGAAATATGTGGCATTCCAGTAGGCATGCCATACATTCCCAGAGGAAATGGGGGTAGATGCACGTTATTCAAACGTGGGTCTAAACCGTTTCCCATTGCCATGTAAGGGCTATGAAGCCCTGCACTTAACGGCAAAGACATAGGCAGAGATGCCATTTCTGACTGCGTTGAACCAACATTAGTCATTGATAATGAAGGAACGGCTATCGACGATGATGGTCCTGCGCTAATGTTTGCAGAATCCATTGTTGTTCCTTGCCCTTGTGAAACCACAGGGTTGGAACTAGATGCATTATTCGTACCAGAACGAACCATTTTACCACTTCTTAAGTGCATACAACAGCGAACACAAATAAGAGAGTACGAGAATGAACAAAATCAAAGGCAAAGTCCCACTGGGCGTGCCAATTTGTTTGCTGGTGTTTTTAGCAAACAATCACTAGTTTTATTAGAAGGTTTGTGAGATCAAACTAGAAAAATCTCAAAGCAATTGCCTTTGAATTGCAAAAGTTTTTGTTTCAGAAAATGTAGAAAAGGGGACGATTTGCAAATGATTAACAGAATTGAACAGAAAAGAAGCAGTAAATGGTGCAGGAATCGTAAAGAAAAGAAGAACAAATTGCATTGAATCATAAAAATGGTACACGATCACATACAGGGATTCTTCCACTCGTTTTTCGCTCTGACTTGGAAGTTAGAGTTTCAGGAATCGGGTGTGTATTGTGATTTTCGCGACCCCTTGTTTCTTCTCAGAAACAGTTATTTATACAAGGGAAAAAGGGGGGAAAATTCGAACTAGGTAACTGCCTAACAATTTGAAAATAAGTAACTGCTCCTACTTTCGGCCAAGTAACCGCTCCTACTTTCGACCGAAACTGCTCCGTCACGCTTCGACTAACTGCTAGTCTTCAACGCATAACTGCCCTGATTTCTGTCTGTCGAAAGCCTGTGTCGATTTTCCTCTCTCTTGCTTTTGCTTCCCTGGAAACTTGTCGAGTTTACCTTGCGCATGACCATTTTCTTTGTCGAAATAATATGGTCTTTGTGAAATAAATATAAATCAAGCCATGTTGACCATCTTTAATGAAGCCTGTCGAAATTACAGGCTAACAAACTGTTATTCTGTATCAACATAAAAGAGGCCAAGTACTTTTGCTTCCAAATTTCACATGGATGCCTATTGCATTATCTCTTTCTCTCTATTGGTTTTAATTTTGGTGGTAGAGCAACAATCTTGGGTTTTCTAGGGTAGTGTGATCTGATCACTGATTACCATTTGATATACAATTATCAACATTGATTGATTAAGTTCATATAGAAGTCTAACCTCCTAAAGTTCAATAGTGATATACCAGATGATAAGAGGATATAAAAATGTTACAAATTTAACTACATAAACAAATGTAAGGGAGGGATCAGCCCAATGATACAATGAAACACTAATGTTCTACTTAAATGACTATGATATGAATAAAAGAAACTAAATAAAGGATTTTTAAACAACAGCACATCCTTACCTTCTAAATCAAAGAAGACCTACTAAACAAGCCACAAGGAAAAAAAACTCACTTTCAGGTCATATAGAAGCAATAAGCGGATATAGAAATTATCAGTAAACCCCCAAACCTCGTATGCCCTGCTTACCTTGTCCTCAGAGTTTTCTAACATCCTTATCTGCTACTACTAAAAGTCCTATCTAGAATACCCCTTCACAGATTCCTCTCAGGACCATATATTTATTTCAATATCTAATGCACTGACAAGTTACTCAACTAAGTTCTCTTGATTGACCTACAGATATTGATTAAAGTCTTCACTTTTCATAGGAATAATAACTACAAGTTGTATATAAACTTCAACCTGATGCATCTAGTTTTTTTTCCTTCTTAATTTGGAATCACACTTCCACCCAAGCAAACTGATCATGCCTCATTTATAAGCATACATGTTCTACATAACAAATCAAAACGGAATTTCACAAAATCTGATTCTGATACCCATATCGATTAACCCAATTCCAAAATAACAGAACCCACAATCAAAATTTCATAGAGTGAAATCGTGCATAATAAAATCAAACGACATATTCAGAGCATTCTTTAAGTCTTAAATTGCATATGAATTGAATGGTTTAGATAAAAATCAACAACTCACTAATAGAACAACGGGATGTGAGAGAGGGCTCTGTATTCTTCACTCACCAGGAAAACGGAGTCGTCGTGTTGAGGAAGTAAAAAGGGGAAACCGAAGGTAGAATGGAAGTGGCGGAGACCAAGAATGGCGAAATCCCAACTCCCAAATCACACAGTGCAGAAGTAAACGAAATCCCAACTCCGAAAACAAAATGCAAAAAAGAATCTAACCTTGAAGTGGCCGTTGACGGAAGGGACAGCGGCGGCGTGTGTAATGGTTCCTGATAACTGAGTTGCCCAGTTGGGCGGTGTGGTTTTTTGTTGCTGCCGTGCTGGTGTGTGTGGATTTTGGGCTAAATGGGTTTCTCGATGATAACGTGAATGGCGGATGCAGAGAAGAAGAAACGAAGAGAAGGTTTTCCGGTTTGCTGGAAGCAGAGAAGTTACAAAAGATTTGACCTAAAGTTAACTTTTTAACTTATTTAATTTTTGTCAATAAAATTTTAAAATTATAAAACATACCCCATGTTTACTTACGATAGTAAGTCATTTTAATATTTCACCGGTGAAACATTTGGTTTGCTCTTTCACCCTAGAACTACCCTAAAAACACTATGTCTCTTATCTTATAGTATTTTTTTCTCTCATCTTTTTTCCCTTTTGAGAAAAACCTAAAGCTTTCACAGTCTTGACATTCCAAAGTCACTGAATCCATATTATCGCTATAAATATCTACTATATAAGAATTGATTTAAAACAATTTTTTTCTTGAATTAGTAATATTTTTTCAATCGCAACGAGTCTTATGGTGAGCTAAAGAATATTGAAGGTGGTCCAAGTTTTAAACCCCGAAAACTAACATTTCTCGCTACTCTCCCTAACTAATTACTAACTACCACATTTGTTAGTAAAAAAAATTAAACAATAAGATGAATAGAGTAGTCAATGTAAATTTATTTATTTGTTTATTTTAATTAAATAATCACTTAAAAAATTACTATTTACATTCTTCGACAAAGTGTGAAATAATCGTATCACTTACTACACATACATTTAATTTTTAACTTCATCATATTCCTGAATTATCTATCTCTTATAAAGAGTATGGATTAATAGTTTGGAAATAAAAAATGTCATATTTTTACAATTGTTGATTCGAGCTACTAGTCTTAGATTTTTTGAATTTTTGCATATATTAAATTGTTTGTTAGACTGCATTAAAAAAACTATTGTTTAATAGGACGTGAAACTTGTAGAGCAGGTTTTAATAAGTTTACATGCGCTCACTTTTTTAATACCAGGCAGACGCATCGTGCTACACACAAGATGTGTTTATGAGTCAAATAACAAAGTAATTAATACTAGTTCATAAATTAGTGGCTGATATTAAAGGAATATATCAATTGCAATCATAGAAGAAATAATACATGGGTGTGATAAATGTACTTAAATATCTCTACTTAATATGATCACAGGTATTTATTTTTACAATATGATGATCATATATTAACTAATGATATACTTATGTGTTACTAAACAATTGCTAATATGAATATCTTTTTATTATATATATATATATATATATATATATATATATATATATATATATTAGAGCCAGATGGTGGAAGTAGGAATGTAGATATTAACTTTGAACTGTTGGTTACTTATCTGGGTTATGCTTTGCAGTTAATTATATTTTGTCTATAATCATATAAGTGCCTGTTATGGATATTAATTCAAAGTTAAAATTTTTCTATATGTTACACTATTAGTATACTCCTTGACTATGGCTAGCCTTGTTCAGGCCAGTTCACTGGTGTATTTTCAAAGAAATTTCTGAGAGCCTCACAAACGTGGCCAATGTCTGTTGTGAGCAGTACCAGATATCTGAGAAATCCCATAGTCAATCAGCTTACTATTTTATAACATATGAACATAAAAGGTGATTGAATAAGAAAATTATTCGTCTATGTTTATATTTTGCAAAGATTTACCTTTTGATCTTAAAACAATTTGCCAAAGTGTGTTGTCATATGTTTAAATTGAACTTTTCCTAAGTTATATTTTGTAAACGTATTCTTTGCTTTTGATCAAGAACATCTTCAACTTTTTCAAAACCATGCTTTACTTACTCTTTTAACATTATAGGATTTTTGAAGGAATACTTGGAAATCTCGCTAAGCGACGAACGGCATAACGAATGCGTAAGACTCGCGAGTGATAGAGCAGCTACCTTGCCGCCAAGAGAGATGTTGTATTCTTGAAACTATCTTGGTGTTTAAAAGAAAGTAGAACAGAAAACAGTTTGTTTATTGATCACTTGTCTGTCAGAATCAAGCTCAAGATATAATTTAATGGTCCAAATTAGATATATTTCAGTATTTACTTTACTTATTGTTTTCTGAGTAAAAGGATTTCACTCTGAAGTATAAATTAGATAGTAATTCTTTTATCCAAGTTTTAATATCCTGCACTTGGCCTTGTTATGATCTTTGAACAAAACATGTTTAAATCCCCAGCATAATCTAGAAAGTAGTTACTAGTTCATATTTTAATATTTATATTTCTAATAAAACCAAGTGAAGGCGACGATACTTATGGGTGAGGAATTATACAAAATTTTCTGAAAAAACCACTTTTTATACTGCTTTCCTCACTCTCTCAGACATGTCTTTTATTACTATGCCTTTATCAGAAAATCAATTTTCTGAAAATAACAATCAAGACCTTAGTAAAGGTCTTATCAATCAAGAACTTTGCAAAGATCTTATCAACAATCAAACTTCTTTTGTCATAGATAAAATTTCCCTCAAAAAGGAATTTTAATACCAGGCAGATGCATCGTGCTACACACAAGATGTGTTTATGAGTCAAATAACAAAGTAATTAATACTAGTTCATAAATTAGTGGCTGATATTAAAGGAATATATCAATTGCAATCATAGAAGAAATAATACATTGTGATATTGGTGTGATGAATGTACTTAAATATCTCTACTTGATATGATCACAAGTATTTATTTTTACAATATGATGATCATATATTAACTAATGATATACTTATGTGTTACTAAACAATTGCTAATATGAATATCTTTTTATTATATATATATATATATATATATATATATATTATAGTCATGTATGTGAGCTCTTCCACTTACTATTCGGATTTACGGTTTCGGGTGGATTCGGTTACTTGTCCACTATACTTTTTATGACAAGTCATTTACACATAGGTGTGTCGGTTGTCATCTTCCTTTCACCCATATATTTTGTGTGATAATGCAATATTTTTGTTTTTATCTTTGTTTTTTTTTCTATTTGTGTTTCTATTCCATTTTTTTTATGTTTTAATATATTTAAATTTTAATTTAATTTTTTTATTAAAGTATCCCAGCCGTGTTGTATCTTGATTTTCAAAATTTTCCCGTATCTCCTTATTTGTATCCCGTATCGTATCCTGTATCCGGGCTTTATAATGTACGTGTTTAATGATTTCTCTTCTTTTTTTCCAGTTTTTTCAACAATAAAACATTTCTTCTACTTTAAAAATATTATGAATCCAAGACATTTCTTCTCATCTTCTTCCTTCTTCCTTCTTTATGTTTATCTTCAAAACATTGGAGGGGGTTTAAGAATATTGCGTGATTTGGATTTGGGAGCAGAAGAAAGAGGGAGGTTGGAGGTTATACATTAATTTTAAGTTTTTGTTTTCTAGTTTTGGTCTCAACAATGTCATATTTATAACTGTAATTGAAAAAACAGAGAGAATAGGAGAGATAGATCTCATGAGGGAAAGATAGAGGGAGTAAGAGGCTGAGAGTGATGAAAATGTAGCGGTAAAGATGGGGATTACCGTGGTGGTGTGTGGTGAGGAAAGGGAAATGACGTTATAGAGAGACATAATACTGGGTTTTGAAGTGGTGGTGTTGGGGTGAGATGTTGATGCTAGCGATGGAGAGTGATGCCTCCTTTGAGTTTTTGACATTCACTTTTGAAGTGACCAGGTTTGTTGCATTCATAGCACACAAGAGGAGTTTTGTTTGAGCTTTAGAGTTAAGAAGTACCATGTGTTTATCCTCAGCATTCCAGCTGGCTTTGGGCTTTGGAGTAGGTACTCCTTCAGCATCTGCTGTATAGGGAACATAGGGACCATCTTCAGCAATACCCCAGAGATTAGTATCTTGTGATTCCAGAAACAACCTCATTTGATCCTTCCAATAGTAATAATGTTCACTAGTGAATCCAGGAGGTCTGTTTGCAGAAGCTCATTCAGGGAGGAACATAACAGAGTTTGGGTTGTTCATCACTTCCTTCAGGATCTTTCCACTCACAATGCAAAGTGTGCTCAGCCCCTAGAGGTGAGCTCTGATGCTAATTGAAGTGACTAAGTTACACAAGAAGGGGGGGGGTTGAATTGTGTACCCTTTTAAAACTTTGTACCTGAAACCTTCTCAAACAGAATGTTCTCAAGATAAACTTGGGATTGAGAAGGTTAGAGTTAGTTTCACAAACAGGCAGCCAATGTATATAATGTCTGATGAATAATAAGGATGAGATAAACAAACTTTAGCTAGTAAGAGAATTGTTTTAGTTCCACTAATTTGATAATGAAAAGATTAAGTATTAGTTTGGAAAACTGTATGTCTCGTGAAGGTTGAATGAGTTAACCTTCACAAGGTTTTGGAAACATTCACAAGTATAATGCAGGTTGGTAGATAGTATGAAAAGCAAGTAAATAACACAATAGAGTTATAGAGGTTCACCCAACAATGGCTACGTCCTCTCCCCACTTCCAAGTGAGTATTTCCACTATTTTCCAAATAGCCTTTACACTTGCTTTTGCTCAACCACAAAAGACTTCACAACCACTAACTTTTGATCACACACAAAAGCCTAGCAACACCACTTGCTTTTGATCAACACACAAAAGCAACGTGCTCTCTTACACAGGTATACCAAGCTGTTCTTCCTACTAGAAAACTCTCCCTAGTTTCCTAAAGGATTCCTCTATCAAGTAGATTCTCACCAACACTCACCTCTCTCTAGGTAGTTTGATGGAATGCTCACTAGATAGCTCTTTACAATCAAAGGTTTGGGTTTGGGATATACTATAGCTTGAGAATATAACACACTAAGTGCTTACAATAATGTATAACAAGCTAACGCACACTCTATAAGGAAATCCGAGATTTGTGTAACTTGAGTGAGGGATGAGTAGGATGGATGAACTTTGTGAAGCTTTAATTGTGTAGGTTCCAATTCTATGAAGCCCTGATACTCCAAAATAGGCCACATACCCATGTCGGATACGTATCCGATACCGATACCTGTCGGATACTTCCGAATACGTATCCTGGGAGTATCCTGGAATTTATATTTATTTTTAAATTAAAAAAGACAAGATACTTACCGGATACGTGAGGGACACTTTTGGGGACACATATCCTGGGAGTATCCTGAAATGTTTCTTGATGAACCAGAGTTGGAAGCTATGTTATTTTTTGACGACGGAAATGGAGGAGAGGAGAATGACACAATTAGTGTTAAGTAGTGAATAGTAGGCAATTCTATAGAACCTAAACTTCTTTCGGATATGACTTATGATGTTTTTTCCTATATTCTAACTTGGGTAGTAGACTGTATATTTTTTGTGACATATTCCTAGGAGGAAGAATATATTTTAAAATGGGTGGGGAAAATACATTTAACTATGCTTACTTATTTTCATCAGAAGTATCTTTTTTGTGAATGTGATCATGTCTATTGATTTGAAGTACCCCTGCAGTATCGTATCTTGATTTTCAAAAGTTTCCCGTATCCACGTATCGTATCGTATCGTATCCCGTATCCGAGCTTCATAGTTCCAATTCACTCTCATGATTTGTGACTTCGAATTTCAGCCTTTAAATAGCCATATAGCCGTTGGAAACTTGAATATAGCCGTTTGGAGATGTCCATCGGTCTATAGGAATGACTAGATGAAAGGGTCCAATCCTGATAGCTTTTGAA
The DNA here is from genome assembly GCA_963573325.1 of Astragalus glycyphyllos. NCBI lineage: Eukaryota > Viridiplantae > Streptophyta > Magnoliopsida > Fabales > Fabaceae > Astragalus > Astragalus glycyphyllos. The sequence goes on along the minus strand of OY754312.1, from coordinate 50,294,765 downwards.
GCTTCACAAGCTGACAGTTGTACCTTAAGTTCACTTTTCAACCTTCACATGCTGACACAGTCCATTTCCTTTAGTATTCTGACTTTCCCTTAGCTGGCTTGTACTTCAAAAGCAGATTTAACAGCTGTACACGAAGCTTCACATCCTTTATACCTTAAACACATTTTGTTTGGCCTAGGAATAATCAAGGAGTTCCTCCTTCATTTATTGCAAGATTCTAGCATTAAAAACTCTCTGATTTTCAATAAATGCGAGCAAACATGTTGGTCACGTTGAGAAGCTTGATGATCATGATTTTCATATTATGTTCTTCATCTTGTTCTTCAACCTTCACATTTCTGCATCTTACTTATAAATGTGGGGCCACACTTCTTTTGAATTCTGGTCAATGCTAAGTTGACTTGATCAACCTTTTGTGTTGACTTTTTGCGTTTACTTTTTGGTCAACCTTCATTTGACTTGGTCAGCCTTCACATATCATTTCTACCTTTATATTTTTATGCTCTTTTTAGTCCAAAGTAGTTTCACACTTGTTCTTCAAACATGTTAGATAAACATTAACTAGAAAACTTAATGTCTTACTAAGTTTGTATCAGAGGTGCTTATTGGTAAGTCCGAATCCACTGATTTTAAATATGGAAAATCTTTTGTAGATGCTTCAAAAAATTCCTCTGGCTTGGCCTTTTTTGACAATGATTTTAGTCATTTATCGAAACCTTGCCTAAAAGGGGATGTTCTTGCGATTAAATTTTTTGAAAATGAATATCAAGATAGCATTGCTACATGTGTTAATATTTTATATGGAAGAATCAATTTGTCCAAAGGGGATAAACCTTATCAGCTTAAGGAACTAAGAGCTAAATTCTCTAATCTGTGGAGTATTTCTTCTGACTGGTCTCTGGTTTCTCTTGGTAAGGGATTCTTTGAGTTTTCTTTTGCCTCTTCTAATGATATGAAAAAAGCATGGTCTTTTGGTTCTTGTAATTTGAATCCTGGTGTTTTGCGTTTGTTTGCTTGGAAGCCTGATTTTGACCCTTTTTCTGCAAAACAAACTAATGCTCAATGTTGGGTTAGATTTCATGGTCTCTCCCGTGAATACTGGAGGCCAAAAATTCTTTTTGAGATTAGCAGTAGCCTAGGGGTTCCTATTGCTTTGGATGCAGCCACTAAGAAGCGGACTTTTGGTCACTTTGCTAGAGTCCTTATTGATGTTGATTTAACTGATAAGTTGCATGATCAATTGTTAGTAGAAGGAGAGGGTTACGCTTTTATAATTGGAGTGGAATACGAGTGTGTGCCTTTGTTTTGCAAATTTTGTCAATGTTTTGGACATTCTCTCCAAAATTGTAAGTTTTCCCAAGATGTGGTGAAAACTAAAGGAAGTCAGGTGCAGCCTCGTAAGGTGAATAAACCTTCTATTAAGTATGTTTCGAAGAACGATAAAGGGAAGTCAGCTGTTATGGGATTGGACGCTGGCCCATCTAAAATGCAAGATACTAGTGCGGTTATAGTAGAGGAAGATAATGACCCCAACCACTTCAAGGGTGTTAATAACATTGTTATATCACCTGAGGAAATGGCTGGGTGCCAAAACCCTCTTCTTTGTGCAGCTAAAAATATTCCTTCTGAAAGCAATGTTTCGCAAAAGGATTCTCAGAAACCTATTCATAATTCTTCTGTGAAGGCTCCTACTTTAGGGGTGTTGGTGGTTCATTCTTCATCAAATAACTCTTCAACTCTAAAGATGCAGGAGGTAGATTTTTCCTACACCCAATCTCCCACGACTAGGCTTGATTCGCTAAATGTCTCTATGTCTGATGCTATTTCTGACACAGTGGAGGCAACTGACATGAGAATTGTAGGGAAGAATTGGGGGGAGGTTTCAGATGATGAGGTTGTTTGTAATACTCAAGAACCTGTGGCGCGTAAATCGATTGCTGCCTCAGAGTCCGTTGCTACATCTAATCCTGTTGTAGAAGCTGACATGAATATTTTAAGAAAGCTTTGGGGTCAGGGGTCAGATGATGTTGGTGACCTCGTGGTTTCCGGTTCCCATGGATCAGTTGCTCGACATGATTACTTTGAATCGGTAGTATCCAAGACCCAAAAGAAGAAATTGAGGCAGAAAAAGAATTTTGTCGTTGGATATAATACTCGTTCAAAGGCGAATTCTGTCTCTGACTCCTTTTGATTTGGTTTTGTAGTTTAGTCGTTTATTCTTTCTTTTATTTTTCGTTTAGCTATTTTGTTTTAGGGGCTTTTTAACTTAGAATTCTCTATTTATGCTTTGACTTTAGTTACTCTCTTGCCTTGGGTTTTGGCCTAGTCCCCCCTTGGTATCTCCTTTTTTCTCCTTTTTAATAAATTCAGTGTTTATAAAAAAAAAGTTTGTATCATCAAAACATGGAAGGAGATTTCCATTCCAACAGTTGTCACCCCTCCCACCAATGTCGGCGCCAATTCTCCCCCCTCCCTTTGACGCCATTTCTCCCTCTCCCCCCTCCCTTTTTTTTTGTTTTGTTTTTTTCCCCAAAAAAATCCTTCCCTTATTTTTTGTTTTATTTCTCCAAAACTCCCTCCTTTTCTCTTTTTTCCCCTTTTTATCCTTCTTTTTTTTTCCTTCATATTTTTTTAATGTAGAGTAATTTGTGATACAACAAAAAATGTAATTGTTCAAGTTTGAAAATTTGTTCCTCTATAATCCATATTTTTATGTTTTAAGAGTATTTTATGGTTCAGTAAAAATTTTAGCCGTTCAAATAGACGAAGTCTATTCTTTCATAATTAAATTAATACCTCCTTCTCTCTTTTTTCCCCCTTTTTATCCCTCTTTTTTTCCTTCATATTTTTTTTAATATAGAGTAATTTATGATATACCAAAAAACGTAATTGTTCAAATATATGAAATTTGTTCTTCTATAGTCCATATTTTTATTTTTATGTTTTAAGAGTATTTTATGGTTCAGTAAAAATTTTAGTTTTTCAAATAGCCGAAGTCTATTCCTTCATAATCAGATTAATAAAAACGAAAATTAATTTTGTTACAAATTACGTAAAGTGTGACGTTAGACAGTGTGTTTTGGGATACTTTGAGGTCAATTTTTTTTTTTAAATTCTTCAAATACTGGAATACTGTTCCTCCATTACCAATTTTGTAAAAAGAAATAATTTTGTAACAAAATATATAAAGTGTGATGAAATGTTTGTGTCTTATAATCCATCATTTGACATATTAAAATGTCCAGCAACCTGTTCAGCAAAATCCATCCAACACTTCTATTTTTTGCAGATGGTCTAACCCTTGATAACCCAATTATTATGTAATAACTAGCATTTCTACTACTGTTATCGTTTTTCCTTTCGCTTTCATCCTTTTGAATCTTTTAAACGTAACTTAGTTGTTAAAATTTGACTTCAATTACTATTAATCTAACTTTGGTCTTATAATGTTTCTGTAGACCTTAAAGCTTTGGCTTGGTGCATCACACGGGTCACGGAGCTAGTGTTTGTAGGTTGGATAGTGGGAAAATTTTGCTTTTGATTTTTTGCTGGTGGTAGCTCTAAATTTGATATTTGACATGCATCACATTTGCATCATATGATATTGCATTCACTGTTTGCCTTATGACTTTGGTGCACTCACTGTTTTGCTTATGACTTTGTTGGGTAGTATTTTAATGGTTTGCTGGACTTTGCATCTCCAAGTGCCGCCACTTTGTGTTAATGAGATCACTAGTGTAGAAAAGACATTTAGCATCGGTTATTTTGGACATTTAGCATCGGTTATCCGACGATGCTAAATCCCCAGATGCTAAATGTCCTACATTTAGCATCGGTTATTTAACCGATGCTAAATGTCTCTTCCAAGTACATTTAGCATCGGTTGTATAGTATAACCGATGCTAAATGTCTCTTCCAAGTACATTTAGCATCGGTTATACTATACAACCGATGCTAAATGTTTGTTACAAGTACATTTAGCATCGGTTGTATAGTATAACCGATGCTAAATGTACTAACAAGTACATTTAGCATCGGTTATACCATAAAACCGATGCTAAATGTCTCTTCCAAGTACATTTAGCATCGGTTATACTATACACTCGATGCTAAATGTACTTGGAAGAGCCATTTAACATCAGGTGTTTAGACAACCGATGCTAAATGTCTAATTTTTTAAAAAAAAAAAATTATTGGCACTATTAATTGATATCTATTGACCATTTTATAAAATCCAGATACACAAAATTATCTCCACAAAGCGACTCATAATAAATTCATAAAAATACTTCAAATTCTATTGAAATTTAATATCTTACAATACAAATGTTATAAACTGAAATACTTAGTATATAAATTCTACAAATGTTTCAACATTGCACTACATATATTTGACTGATAGAGTCAGCACCTAATTAGTCCCTTAAAGTCATACCATCCCATGCTCAACATAAATTCCCAGCATCACAATTGAACATTAGCTTCATATCAGAGTTAAACATAACCTTCCTGCATCAATCACCTAGCATTGATGTTAAGTTTTATTAGCTTATTTCATATCCAGAAAAACACTTGTCAAATGATATTGATGTTAAGAAAAAGTAATCACCACCACTAGTAGAAAGAGCAAATAATCCCTAACCTATTGTGATGAACAGTTATGGCTTAAGAATATATTGAACATCATTCATAGAGGTTTTCCTTTTCCTAGGCTCACTGCATTCTGTGAGGTAATCTGCATCCTGGAACCATATCAAACCCATGAAAATTTAACAGAAAGGTTATTCGTGGTGCGCCAATGTCAATTCTAGTGAGGGCCAATGTCAATTTCTTTCCCACCATTATTTATGCTTCTATACTGAATAATCATGTATGGAAAAGTAAATACACTGGAAAGCTAAGTCCATCACTTACCCTGCTCCAACTATAAGTGGCAGGTTATGGGATGCTTTATCTCTAACAGAGGAACCTGGAAAGTGTTCACGGGAGCTGATTTTCAAGAAGCATTTATCCACCGGCTTCAACAAGGAACCTGACATTAATAAGTTTGAATATCAGAATTCCTGAAAAATCAATAGAAAAAGGGAAGCTAACTGATAAGTTACCATTCAAAAGTACAGTAGCAAAGATCAATTAAAATATTTCATTAACATCAATCTAGCCCCATGGGTTCATCTGGTTTCTGCCTAAATCAATAGAATACGGCACTAGGGATACCCCTTAAACAACAAACTGGGGGTGGTGGTTGTTGGAAAAAAACTTAGCATTAGCATAACATTGGTTCACCTGGTTTCTGCCTCATAACAAAAATAACCACATGCCATCAATTATAAGTCAATTAAAAATATATGGCCCCATGTAAATTGACTTACACTTAATTTGAATGAATGGCAGAGATTCTCCACACACTCAAAGTGTTCATTTCTTCAAGACAATGACGTTAACACCATATTACAAAGATTATCAACTTGAGGGGCAAGCTCCACTTGAAAATTAATCACCACAACTCTGTTATCTAATTTCAGTTTATCCTTTCCTCCGATAAAGTATAATAACACAGACATTATGAGTTCTAATTTTTTGAACAAGTCAATAACCATAGTTATCAGCAGACAAAGCCTGAAGCATGCAATTTTTATAAAAAAGTAAAAACATGAAAAGAGAAATACCCTCTCAATACATACCTAAAGGATGCCTGTTCAAAGAAGTATTAGCATCAGATGAAAGACAACTACTCCAGCTATACCGTTGAAAAGTACACACTTATGCAAGTTTAATAAGCAGTGATAAGCCTGCTTATAAAAGTGATTTATTTGATAAACAATGGTTTCATCACTAGAACTTTATAAAGTGGTGTCAAAAGGAAATGCTAGACTTCAATCAAATCGTCTCTTCAAGTAGTCAGTGAAGCAAAATGAAATGCAGTTATAATGTTAGTCTTATATGATACTAATGGTCATTTTTAAAATTGATCAAAAAGACCATGTCATGTGAATACTTAATTACAAACCTTCAATAAATAAACACACCTAACCCTGCTTCAGTTTGGCTCAAAAAGATGATAAGTAAACAGATACTGCGTCAATCTAACATTATCATGATAACCAAACTCAAAGCCCAAAAACAATGTAAGGAAGAATCACGACAAACAGTCCTTTATTTCATCTTTGAGTACACCTTTGATTTGGAAGTGAAACCAACCTTCTTCAAAGCTGTCATGTTGAGTTAACAAATAAAAGATCTACCAGGTCCTAGAATCTGATTCATCTTTAGCAGAAGCTTACCACCTGAAATAGGATAATTGTAAATTGTAAGCTATCTTAACATAAAACCTATCCAAACTAGAAATTGTAATATTCGGACTCCAAATAAACCTAATCAAATTACAACTTGGGAGAAAGGAAGATAAAATTGAACATGCCTGAAGAAAGAAATACTGAACCGAAAAAGTTGCATCATTGCTGACATTGATGGAATAAAAGCTATCGGAAACCCTAGCATGTTCTGGAAAATTCGATTGAAAATTCAAAATCAAAAGAATATTAATCAAAACATTGAGAACAGAAACCATAATTGAAAGTTAAATTACCAAAGAAAAGAGAAAATCTAATAGAGGTGTGTGCTTCTCCAAAAGGTCGAAGAACAAAGAGGCTCAAGTGAAAAGAGCTTGAGAGAAACACGAGACTGAGATAAAGGACCGGAGTGCGGTGTAGAGAGCGTAGAGTGGCGAGCGGCGAACGGCGGAAGGTGAGAGCCGAGAGCCCAGCGGCGAGCGGCGGAAGGCGACACCAGCAGGTTTCAGAGAGCGAATTCAGAGAAAGCGAAGAGTGTGTTTCAGAGTTTGCGTTGAGTGTTTAGGGTTTCAGAGTTCGCGAAGGATAAAGAAGCGAAAGAGTGTTTTTGGCTGCGTTGGAATAAGAAAACATTTAAAGGATTCAGACTTTTAGCATCGGGTGTTTTAACAATCGATGCTAAAATTCTGAAACACATACTTTTAACATCGGTTATTCAAACAACCGATGTTAAACTCCATCGGGAAACATGAAAACTTCACTTTAATTACAAAATTGCCACCGCGTCTACATTTAGCATCGGTTGTTTGGACAACCGATGCTAAATGGTGCTTTCTAAAGTCATTTTTCCACTAGTGGATGGATGGTTGTACACATGTATTCAAATACATGCAAAAACACACACACACACACACACTCTATATATATATATACACGACAGTTCTATAATTGTCTTTTTAAAAAGAAGGATTTTTATACATTTCAAAATATCTAAAATAGTCATGCTTTTCAACGCACATGTTTTAGTTTATATCCATGGATTTCTCCTTAAATGTCCTTATACATTTCAAAATTATTAATAATTATACTCTTCAAATTAATATCTAAACTTAATAAAAATATTTACATAGAATAAAATAACACACTACAAAAAGAGGCGATTAACAAGGGATTGTTGCGAGGGATAAAGGTTCTGTCGCTAGAATACCCGTTAGCGACTGATTTTGCGAGGGATGATAGTGGTTTCATGAACTGAAAAACAATTAACGTGAGGGATAGTGTGTCTCACTCTTACTGTTGGGCACCAATTTGAAAAACTAGCAGGAAACTCAAGGTAATTAGCAACAAATTTAAGTCCCTCGCTAACGGTTCTAACCGTTGTATTGGCTTGGGAAACGTGAAGGGGATTAGCGACGGACCATCCCTCGCTAAATCCGTCGCAAACCCCACTTAAATTCAACTCAGAAACTCGTTCTCCTCTCTCTCCATTCACTACTCCCTCACTCCTTTCTCACCCAAAACTGAACCCTATACTCTCCTCTCTCATTTCCACCACCACCACCACGAACCAGAGCTCATCTCTCATCTCTGTCGCCCTCTCTCATCCCTGTTGCCCTCTCTCTGTCTCCTCAACCACAACCTCTCTCTCACTCTCTCTCACCTAAGTTTTCCCTCTTTCACACGGTGGGGATAGACCTGCTAGGACCGTTCCCGACCGTGCCTGGCCTGGTCAAAAACCTAATTGTAGTAGTGGACTATTTCACGAAATGGATCGAAGCCGAACCTTTAGCCACCATCAGCGGAAGGAACTGCATAAAATTCTTCAAAAAGAATGAGCAGGTTTGGGATCCCCGAAGTTGTCATAACTGATAATGGAACTCAATTCGCAGATAAAGGTTTCAGGAAGCTCATGACCGATCTTAAAATCAAGCATCGTTTTACCTCAGCAGAACACCTGCAGACCAATGGACAGGCTGAAGTAGCTAACTAAGTGATCCTCAGTGGCTTGAAAAAACGGTTAGACAACGGTAAAGGAAACTGGGTCGAAGAGTTACCTTATGTCCTGTGGGCCTATCGGGACACCCCATAGAGCTCGACGGTAGAAACGTCGTTTCGACTTTCTTATGGGAGCGAAGCAGTCATCCCAGTGGAAGTCAGAGAACTTAGTTGGAGAACAGCAAATCCAAAGTCCCCACAAGGCAATAACCAGGCCCTAAGAGAGGAACTCGACCTGGTAAGTGAAGTCCGAGGCAGAGCCTCCTTCAAAGAAACAGTGGTCAAGCAAAGGATAGCAACCCGGTACAACGCAAAGGTTGTCCCCCGAGACTTTGAGATCGGCGACTTAGTGCTCAGGAGAGCCGATATTGGCTTGAAGAACGCTGCCCAAGGAAAACTCGCGCCCAATTGGGAAGGACCTTACTGAGTTATATCTAAGACCAGTAAGGGCGCTTTCCTATTGGAAACCCTAGAGGGGGAAACAATCCCCTGAACTTGGAATGCTACCAAGCTCAAAAGTTATTACAACTAAATTTGACGTCGAGCCTAAGGGCACGATGTATGACGATCTAATGAGTTTTTGTTTATTCAATATATTCGGATCGGTTAAAACCATGCAGACTTCTTACACTTGTTATTTTCTTTCATTACTTCATTATGTGTGAACAGAGAATTCCTTTGGTGGAAGATGCAATCTGGGACCGATCAAACAATCTCCCAAGAGACTGAGGTAGTCGCGAACCGTTGGGATGAGTTCAATCAGGGACGAGTCCCGATAAACTATCTCAAGGGATTCTAAGGTCTTTGGGATTCAAATCCGCAACGACCTTTGGTCGAGGTTGCCTGGGCCGAGTCCCGGTAAACAATTCTTAGGGCGACGTAAGTGAATTTTACAAGTAAACAAATAAGCATGATCCTAAACACGTGCGAAACAAAAGCTTTCAAGGCAATACAAGGTTAAAATAAAAACGGGTTAAACATTCAAACCATTACAAAATAACCCGGATGCGCCGCCGGGTCCTCAAGTTTAAGAGTAATGATCAGTTACAAAAAATTCTTCCGGCTCCTATATGAGCTCGAAACTTTTACAAAAATGGACAACTGAAACACTAAAAATCAAGCATCAGAAGGAGGAGGATAGACGACAGTCCGCTCCTTAGTAGCACGGTTGATCTTAACGATCTGATCCCCATCCACCTCGTAATCCACATTCAGCATCCTGGTATCAAGGGGCAATGAAGTGTGGATTAAGGCGATCTGTTGAAAGGCCTTGTTAAAACCATCCCCAACCATTTCAAGAGCCATCTTGGCAGTTCTGGACAACAAGTGTTTAGCTTTCTTCATTTACGCTTCAAACTCAGAAATCCTACCTTGAGGGTCCGAGTTTGAATCGCCCCTTCCTTCTTCAGCTTTCTTCGACGCTTCCTCAAGCTTAGTAACCCGGATCCGAAGCACCGAAATGGTCTCGACAGTCTGAGTTTCCTGGGTTTCCAACTCCTTGACTCGATCGCAAGTTCTTCAGCCCGACTTTTAGCAGAAGCCCTCTTAGTTTCCAGCTCTTCCCTTTCATTCTACAGATCAGAGAGGTCATACTTTGCCTTGGTCAAAGCAAGTCAAATTTCCTCCAGCTTCCTCTTCGCTGCCTCTGTTCGAGCTTTCTCCGCATTTAAGAAGACGCTCAAGCAAAGCAACAAAGAAGAAAATGATCTTAATCTTTTTTAGGTACCTTTGGCCCGATTTTCAATCTCCTCCCTCTAGGACTTTGTAATGTCGACCAAGTGCCTGAACACCTGTGTCGAGGCTTCAACTGGATCGACGCAATAATCCTCAAAGTTCTTCTTCAAAAAGTTGGGATCCACTTAAACGCCACCGGACTTGTGTTTCTTTGAGTTATCCTTGCGTCCCTTCTTGGAGGTTTTAAGATCGCCCCCATAATCGGATTGCACCCTCTTTCTGGGTTGATGGGAGGAGGAAACAATGTTCAGAGGAGTACAATCCATCTGGATTGGTTGCTTCTATCGAGTCTTGTGAAGAAGATTGGCGTTTTGATCCTCCAGATCTTGTTGGGTAACGATATTGAGAGGGGAGGCATAGACAACAGCATCACGACGAGGTGAGGGATGCGGGGTTACCTGAGCCTCGGAACCGTCGTTCTCAACCCCGACATTCATCTCAGCAATGGCTCTCAAAAACTCAAACTTATCACCTGACATCTTCTCTGCAAAACAAGAAAAGCCAAAACAGGTCATAAAACTTGGAAAAAATAGTTTTGAAATAAAGAAACAGACCCATTCCTACCTAAAGCCTTGGCGACCGCTGACCTCTTGCCGGCCCTAACCAAGCTATCAGTGTGAAAATGATAGGCCGCAAGTGCACGGTCTTATCGCGTAATAGAAAGTATCGATCCACATTACTAATCTATTTTTCGATGTTGATTAGCTGAAAAGGAATAGTTTGATAAAAGGGGTATTTTTGTTGTAAATTTCAGAATATAAAAGACGCCTTGGGATCGTGGTTAAACCACAATGACAGAATATAAACAACTCTTAACTATCCTCTATCTTATATTGAAATTGTTTTTAAGGACAAGGTATTCTTTTGGTGTAATTCAAGCTTCCTTTCGGAATGCGAGAATGTGTCTCGAAACAATTATCAAACCTATTCTGATCATCGCAGGGGCCCATTAAGCACAACCTTATTGTCCCAAGGCTAGCAAGGCTATTCTCATGCTTTGCTTTGCCTTGTCTAATCCCATTTGTTCCAATATCAAACTTCGCCTATCGGTACTTCGTTTGATATTTGTTTTATAAAAATAGTTCGATGGAATTAGATTAAAAATCAAGTTCTAAATAAGATAGAGTTTAGTCTTGGATTTGTTTAGGGAGCCATCATTGGATTGTGTCCCACAATCCCAAGACTAAAGAAGTCTACTCACTCATGATCATAGTAGACAAGGGAGTAAAAGAGAGTGACATAAAAATAAATAACAGAATGTAAATGACAAGAATATAAGCGAAGCGATAAAGAATTGAAATGTAAAGTGCTGGAAATGTAAAGAACAGAAATTAAAATTGCAAGAAAGTAAAGAACATGAAAATAAAAGAACAAAAGCTTAAGAGAATTGCAAGAACTTAGATTAAACTTTGGAGTGAGATTAAGTGTATGCCAAGGTGAGATTCCAACTGAATTGAGGTCCTATTTATAGCCTAGGATCAGTAGACAAGTGATTAAATTCGAATTACAAGCCACGGATCATGCGCTGCATGAACTGTTGAAATTCTGAGCTGCGTGCCTGTGGGTGGCACGGACCGTGCGTTGCCTTCTGTGCTTTTCCTTATTTCTTTTGAAATTTGCGAACAGGACGCAAGGACCATGCTTCCAATATGCACGGACCGTGCGTGAACACCTGATACTTGGCTCCATTTGCTTGATTTTGCTCATTTGACCTTGCACTTTTATTCCTTGCCTTTGATCCACTCAAAATCTTCCATTTCCTCATTATTTGACCCTAAAAATAAAAACCAGCATTTTGTAGTAAAATAGCTCTAAAGTAGGACTAAAATTCCACAATTCTTATTTAAGTCAAGTACTAAAAATACACTAAATTAAGACTTATCAGAAAACCTGCAATTTCTCTTTAGTGTAAGGGATCAGATTGGCACAACCAATCAGGATCGCCTTGGTCACTTTGTCTTCCTCACTCAATCTTGACTCACCAATAGAGTAGGCAGAAGAAGGTTGGCGATTATAGTGCCGGAGACTCCAGCCTATTGGAAACTTCGTTGACTTCAAAGATCGCTTATCTTCACTGAACTTGCCCACATACTCAATGGTTTTGTCATTAACAGGCCCGACGAAGTAGAACTTGTCTTTCCACCTCCCTTTCAGTGAATCAGTGTAGGATCAGAAAATCCGGTGTTCCTCCTCGAGCGAAGGCTCACTTGCTCACGCCCATCGGACCCTTCTTCAGTCCTCTTATTAACCTCGAACAAGTGTAAAAACAGATTAGCTGACACAAGCCACTCCAGATGGAGACATACCAACTCATAGGCTCAGGGAATTACCCACCCATTTGGATGAATTTGAGAAGGAGCCAAGTCCAACGTTCCCAGAACAGTCTGTTGAAGAGAAGTGAATGGAGGCTGGATTTTCATTTCCGAAATGACTAAATCATACATCACGAACTTAAGAGCGGAAGCCCAAACGGCTGCATTCTCATCTTTCTTCATCCCTTCAACACTCCACATCATCCCCTTGTGCCCCAAAATCTTGTTGACGATCCTACTCATATCACAACCGGACACGTACATGGATCGAGTCTGTAGGAGTAGCTCGGAAACCCACGAGTAGACCCGCGGAGTTGAAAAAGGTAATAGGAGAGGTACATCAACGGCCCCAACCCCAGTGCTAGAATATTCATTCGTGGCTGACCCAGTATTCCGACTCATTCTCTCATCCTGCGCTTCACCTAGCTGATCACCATCTTGCTCTACACCATCAGTACCATCATTGGTATGGCTTTTCTTCCCCAATCTCAAAGCTTGCATCAGAATCTGATTCTGTCCCCTCAAAATCTTGAGACTTAGAACTTCCTTGTTTCTCCTCGGACTGAACAGTCTTGGAGGAGTCCGATTCTATCATCACAACGTCAACCTGATGATCATCGCTCGAAACGTCTACCGCTTCTACTTCGTTTGATCGACCTTTGGGGGTTCGATCGTCTCCTTGAAGATCGTCACCCTCAGGATCGTCCTCTTCAAAAGGTTGATTAGTGGCATCTTCCGGAGAATGATCATCAACTTCAAGGTCGTCCTCCACTTGATTGCTCGTGGGAGCCGATTCCGGTTGTTCTCGAACTTCTGGCTCGGCAGACACTTGGTTCAGGCGGTTGTCCTTCGGGGCTTCAGGGCCGAAAGCCATCAGCTTTGCTATCTGTGGACGATTTTCCGAGGAAACCCTACGGGTTTGTTTCGTTCTCGCCAGATCAGACCTGCACGAATGGGGGCATGCGATGTCAGGATTAAGTGACGCAAGGGGTCCTCGAACAAGGCGAAACCCTACCTGACGACCCCCACCCTGTGTAAAATAAAGCAGACAGTGGGAAGTCCGAGACAAAGTAAAAGGAAAATATAATGACACTAACCTCGGGATTGAGAAGGTTGACGAAGTAAAAGTTCTTTGCGAAGTTTGATGATCTCGCTCCACTGAAAAGAATGCACTCTCGACACGATCTGCTAACCAAGAAATGAAAGCTCGGCATTCCGATGTGAAGACCGATAGTCAGAGAAAATTCAACAGCAGCAGTACAAATGAAGAAATTGAACCTCTATTTAAAGGGTGCCAAGGGACACGAATTGTTTCAAAAGCGAACCGTCACGTCCAATCAATGGCACTAATGATGCACGCGAAAAAAGACGCGCCACCATTGCACCGACTGCCATCGAACGACGCGCCAATCTTCAACAGTAATGACAAGCACGAGAATCGAAGCGTCACCATTAAACAGGTGCCTTGAGTCCCTCAATGGTCATTTCCATCTCGTCAGACGAGTAAAGCTTAAACAACACTGGATATCGAAAGATCGGAATTGGGGTCAAGTTCCTTAAGGTTATGCTCTGCTTCACAATGAACCTCGGCAACCTCAAAGATCAGACTGATTCACAAGTCGAATCACAGCTTAGAGAGATGAATCTCGGCAACCTCAAAGATCAGAATGATTAACAAGTCAGGATCACAGCTTAAAGAGCTGAATCCCGACAACCTAAAGGGTCAGACTAATTTATAAGTCAAGATCTCCCCTCAGGCGACCAGCCATGGGGGGCAACTATTACAGATTGGGCCTCCTTAATAGAGTGCAATAAGGCTCACTTCCAAAAGGCCCATAATGAAAAACAAATCCATTAATCAAGATCAAGATCTAAGCATTAGATCAGACGGTCCAGATCAATTAGGTCAAGCACCACTCAATTCTATAAATAAGCATTCAATGCAACCATTTAAGGTATGTTATCTCACCCATATTCTGACCTGCCTTAGACTCGCTTTCTGACTTGAGTGTCAGAGTGTCTTTGCAGGTACCACACCCCACGGACCAGATCAGACATTGTTGATCAATACTTTTATCTACCAACTATCTCGGACCATCTTCCAGGTCGGAGATACGGTACAAAACATTATTATTATTATTATTATTATTATTATTATATTATAATAGTTGTTATTCTTAGGTGGCTTGACATTTAACAAACGTCTGATTTGTGATGCTTTGAATCTCGATTGACACAATATGTAACACCAGAACTTTAGAGGTCATAAAGCTGGGATGTTAACCATTTTAATACAATTAGAGTTCTAACCCGTTTATGGATTTGAATGAAATATAGTCCCGAGTGGTATAAATACCAAAAAGGATAACTTAAATGACATAACTGAAACAGTTTACAAGATGTCATTCCTTAAACATAGTTCAAATCCAAAGAACGAATTAGATTTAATACATGAATTCAGGGTTTACATGACAATTACTAGGGCTTCTGAAACTATAACACATAACCCATAGCTAGTGAAACTGACAATAACTTAGATCAATCATCCATACACATATTTCAATGTACTAAAATTACCACAAGAATTATCCAAAGTAATCATTTACTTAAAGCACTTAGCAACAAGGTAATTAAATTACCTACTAACCAATATAAATAGAAACAACTAACTTGGGTATGTTACAAACACCCCAACTTGAAAAATTTTGTCCTCAAAAATTGTTCAAATCTTATCTACTATTACCTCGAGAATAGCATTCTATCTAACACCTATAGTGTCATCTATACACATACTCTAGGAAAAACAACTTCCTAAAGCTTCCTAGAAATTGAAACTAACCAAAGCTCTAACTTCTCTTCTTGAACACCTAAAGGGACTCACCCCAACTTGGTTTGACCATACACAATCCTATACCACGTAATAACTTAGGGATCGAAGGAAATCGTGATTGTATCAAAGAGTTTTAGAAAGAAACAAAATACATTTTTAAAAGTGGTTTTTTTTCTTCAGTGCAATCTAATTTCCTTCTATACTTTATATTCTCTATATAGGTGACCAACTACTTTATACTTGATGACTCAATGGTCATGTCGACTTCAAAGACTAGATGGTCGCCACAATTCCTCGAACCAGCACGAATGCCCATTCCCCTGTTTCGCAACATCATGGGTAGCCCTCTGTTTCCGCTGCTGCTCTGATGAAAGGAGAAGGCCCAAGAATCCTATGGTTCGGTATTTCGAGAGTTTTCGGAGCTAAGACAATCAATTGTCGTTATTCTCAGTACGTTGCATGAAATATTGAGTTGATTAGGCTCAATGCTTTACGCAATATGCTGAGAGGTTCAGACATTTGCCTATCACAGTCCCTAAATGACTCGATCTATCTAATCTATTAACCTTGGAAACACTAAGCCCGACTATGTTGAACTGCTCTGATACCAAAAATGTAACACCCTGAACTTTAGAGGTCATAAAGCCGGGATGTTAACCATTTTAATACAATTAGAGTTCTAACCCATTTATGGATTTGAATGAAACATAGTCCTGACTGGTATATATACTAAAAAGGATAACTTAAATGACATAACTGTAACAGTTTTCATGATGTCATTCCTTAAACATGGTTCAAATCCAAAGAACGAATTAGATTTAATACAAGAATTTAGGGTTTACATGATTAATTACTAGGGCTTCTAAAACTATAATACATAACCCATAGCTAGTGAAACTGACAATAACTTAGATCAATCATCCATACACATATTTCAATGTACTAAAATTACCACAAAAATTATCCAAAGTAATCCTTTACTTAAATCACTTAGCCAACAAGGTAATTAAATTACCTACTAACCAATATAATTAGAAACATACAACCTGGGATGTTACACAATACGTTGGCCTATGAGAAGTTTAGTTTAAAAATCCTATGGCTTTTTTTTGTACCCCATATTCTCACCCATACACCCATAATAGAATTTTGGACCAAAATACCCTTAATTTTAAAAAAAAAAATGTTTTTTTTTAACTTTCCGAGTTTACACCTAAATTCGGAAAGGGGGTATGAAAATTTCCGAATTTACGTATAAATTCGGAATATATAAAAAAATGTATTCCGAATTTATACATAAATTCGGAAATGTAATTTTTTTAAAAAAATCAGTTTAAATTAGTTAAAAAATCAGCTTAAAATCATTTTAAGTCGATAAATGGAACTCGATAAATGACAGTAATTTAATAAAGTACGATAACGATAACAAACGGAAAAAAACCGTAATATAATAAAGTCGATAAAATACGAGTACATATACAAAAAGAAAACCAAAATAAATACAACTATGGATGAAAGTCTAAGTGTCCTAAAGCCTGAAGGAGGCTGTCATATACATCAGCTAGAATGCCTCCCTCATAACCCATAGCATCAAGTATGTGTCCACCGGCAGCATCCATCGCATCCTGATAGGTCTGTGGACCAACATTCTCAGCTACAGCCTGCTGATCTGGTACATGCTGCTCTGGTATATCCTCAACTGCAATCAGACGTGGAATGGACACCCTCCGATACCATGGTAGATAGTCATCAGTGCACTCACCCGCCACGCCTGCGACTCTGCTACTACGAAAAAAATGACGAGTTGGGGATGGATACACCGACAATCTCTCTAAAATGGAGATCACAGATGGACATGGTCCTGAGATGGGTGCAGGAGGGATCTGCTGGATGCGCCCAAACTGCCAGCGGACCTAGTCAGCCATATATGTCACAACAATGTCGCACCAGACCAGCCAACCTCTGAAATGTGCCATGCTGTGGAATGGAACGTCCACTCTGTGGTCATCCCAAGGCGTCAGAATGACCTGGTCCAACCGCATGTTAACGATCCGCTCCCGAAAATGTAAAAGCTTCAGACTATCGCACTTAAAGTTCTTCCACCTGTTGCAACGTGGAAGCTCAGTATCAGGGGACATCCTCCGCTGGACGATAGTGAGGAAGTACTCATAAATCAATCACTGAAATAAAATAATTAAAAGAATAAATAATTAATTATATAAATAATACCAATTAAAATAATAAAAGTAATTAATTTATTAATTACCTATAGCAGAGAAGCGTATCCGCCAATCTGCTTAGTGTCCCAGTAAGCGGCCAAGTTAAGCTGGTCGTAGAGATATGCCAGAGCAGCTGGACCCCAAGCCCACTGACCACATGTGTCAAAATTGCAAATAAGGACAATCCACTTAGCAGACACGTACGTGTGACTCTTGTCGGAGAAGATGGTGCCCCCCAACAAGTGTAGCATATAGCACCATGCTGCATGATCAAACTGCCCCCGAAGCATGTTATCTCTGTAGGCATCCTCTAAAAATCTGAATCGAAATGTCGGGGTCCTGCAGGAATTAAACTCGTTCCAGCAGGCCGTCCCATCTGCTCCCAGGTAATCAACTCCAGCCTGAATGGCCTCAATCGTGGAAAGATGTAGAGGCTTAGCCAAATGATTGCCGGTGAGCGGCAAGTGGAGCAACGCAGCTAAGTCGTCCAACGTGATGGTCATCTCCCCCCAAGGCATGTGAAAGGAGCTAGTCTCAGAATGCCACCACTCAACGAAAGCAGATACAAGCTCATGGTTGATGTTGTTGAGAGGTGTGGCGTCCAACTGAAATAGCTTCGCCTGCTCCAACCATGCTGCAATATGAGGGTGGTGCGCCTCAGGTTGAATAGTGAATATCTTCCCCCGTGAGAATCAACCTTCAGCGTACTTCGGTCGTGTAAAAAAATAAAAGTAATTAATAAATAATTTAAACTAATTAAATAATTCTTGGTATAAAATAGATAAATTTCTTATTATTACCTCCCCGGCCAGTAGCCGATTGACGCGGTGATCCACTAAGCGGTGCAACAAAGGCCGCTCAGCAGTAGCCTCAGCCTGATGCCCAGCCTGCTGTATCTCTGGCTGCGGTATCTCTAGCTGCTCAGCCTGCTGTATCTCTGGCGCAGTATCTATGGCAGCGGTATCTCTGGCTGCTCAGCCTGCTGTATCTCTGGCTGCTGAGCAGGTTGCTTCTGATCTTGTCACTGTCGGACACGCCTCCGACGCTCAAAAGCGTGACCGGCCTGTCTAACCAATCTGACCCTCATCCTAGGACCGGGATCATCTCTCGGAAAAGGTCCAGATGCCTTGCCTGGCGCAAAGTTTCCTCCTCGACTGGTTGCCACTGAAAAACCAAAAAATAAGAGTTAAAACAAAATTTAAGAAAAAAATACCTTCCGAATTTACAATGTAATTTCAGAAAATTTTTCATTGAAATTTCCGAATTTATGCGTATTTCCAGAAATTTTTTTTAAATTTTTGAATTTCTATTTCAAATATATGTATAAATTCAGAAAATTTACAATTTTTTTTCCGGAAATATGTATAACTCCGGAAAATTTAGGGGGAGATACTTACTGATTTCCGGATATATGTGTAAATGAGGAGAGTTTTTCTTTTTAAAAGTTTTTTGAGTGGTATTTTGGTCCAATTGGGTAAAATGGGGGTATGGGTGAGAATATGGGGGGTAAAAAAAAAGCCAAATCCTATATGTGGTCATTTTGTTGGCCGTAACCTTACATGTAACTATTCATTGGGAACATATTATTTGTGATTTATCTTATGCTTCTATTATAAATTGATGAAAACTCAAAATCTTAAGTTTTTATTATATCATAACATTTGATTCTAGAATTTGTTGTTTCCACGAGGCTCATCTAAAAGTGGATTAATCCTATCAAAAAAATAATAATAAAAAGTGGATTAAAAAAATTACTCTAGGAGATGGCAAAATTGGAAGAAGGTAAAAGGGGATTAAATTTTTTTGGGGTGTTATAAAAAAAGATTAACATCCAAATTTTCAATGATATATCTATATGTTATGGTAGTTTTAGAACCCAAAATTCACTCAATTGTGTTGATTTCATGATTTTAAAGGGCCAATAGTGTAGACCCACGGTCTTCGCTCTTTGGATGCATGTGAAGCATTTCCACACACTCCAAGTTTCCTTTTGGTTTCCATTCTCTCTGATAATGACAAGAATGAATGGTTTTTTAGTTTTTATTAAAAAAATTTAATATTTTTTTAAAAATTGCATTTACATGTTGACAAAGGAGGTTGCCTACTATAGAGATTATCAAATCTTTGTAAATAGATTCTTTTTTTTTACAAAAGTAGAAAAAAATTCATTTTTATTACTTAAATCAATATAAACATAATTATAATTTTAAGAGGAAATTATAGTTGACAAAAATATTATATATTCTTTTACTTATTAAAATTTTGATTTCACAATATATTAAGTTTATAAATATATTAATGTCTATAAGTCTTTATCTGTCTATTATTTTCTTCTCTCTCATCTTTATATCTTATTTTCTTCAACGTGTAGAGTGGGTTTCAGTTTATGTCCATGGATTTCTCTTTCAATGTCTTAAAATACTTATAAAAAAGTTTTACGTTTCAAAATAATTAATGTAGGACCTTAATAAAAAAGTTTACATAAATTAAAATAACATGGTCAAGTATATATATGATATAATATTCGTTTCCATAAAAATATAATAATTTTTTGGATTACTGTGTAATTGGTGAGCAATATTCACTTGCAGCAAGTCACGCGCACCCAATTTTACTGGTCTGTTCTCCCCTTTTGATAGAGTTTTTGTCACACTCAATACTAGAATTTGAGTTTCTGAAATTAAATCCAAACTTAGTTATCACTTGCACCGACCCTTGTATGTTATAAATGATAATGCTCATAAATTTCCATACACAACTTTTTTTCTTCCAAAGTGTTTATTTACTTGTATTTTTTAAATATCATACTTTCATTGCATTGTAATTCAAATTTTTGTCAGGAATTGTTTTTGAGTTCGGGAGTGCTTTTATTTATTATTATCTTCTTTGAAAGTGTTTATTTATTATTTTCACATGTGTTATGCTTAGGTGGCTTTGCCAAATGTTTTATATGGGATGCTTTGAATTAAAAGTACGGATCAATTAATTACTGCCTCTCTTCAAAATAATTAAACGGACCAAAATGAAATGCTCTTCCTTCAAAAATCCTATGTTCACGTTATTGAGTGTATCGTTGTGAAACCATTACATTAGGAACATCTTATTTGTGATCGTGGTTATAATATAAAATATAAAAATGGAAGAGAGGAAAAGGATAGATTACATTATTATAAGGGTTACAAAGTTTAACATCGAACTTTGCATTGTTTTATCTATCTGATATGGTAGTTTTACAACCCAAAATTCACTCAATTGTGCCAATTTCATGGTTTTAAATGCTGTCGTATATATGGTCCAGCTTTTTGTCCAATAGTGTAGACCTAAAGTATTCGTCCACTTTACCCTTTGGATGCATATGAAGCATTTCCACACACTCCAACTTTACTTTTGGCTTCCATTCTCTCTAATATTGACAAGAATGAATGGTTTTTTACTTTTTAATAAGAAATATTAATATTTTTTAAAAACTACATTTACTGCGTTGTAAGTAGTATGGAAATAAATACTATCATGGTGATAAGCTACTCGATTAGAACCAAACAATTGTCGTAGTCTTGCATTGTATATATAATTATTTGTATTTACTAACGTGTTTGATAGGACATGAAATGTGTAGAGTGGGTTTTAATCAGTTTATAATTATATCCATGCAATTATTTGTCAGTTATGTTATACTTTTCAAAACATCTATACAAAAAGCATACTTTTCAACGTGGATAGTGGGTTTTAGTTTATGTCCATGGATTTCTCTTTCAAGGTCTTAAAAATATCTATAAAAAATGTATGCTTTTCAAAACAATATACAACCTTAATAAAAAAATTAAATAGATTAAAACAACACGCTCATGTATATAAAGGATAATAATATTATCTTCTTTGATAATGCTTCTTTGATAAAATAACACGGTCATGTATATAAAGGATAATAAAATTAAATATATTACTTTTATTGTAATATAAAATATTAACATATAATTTTCTCTCTCTAAAAGAAATACACGGTTGCAGCTTTTGTCATCTATCAATTATAACTAGTTGAAAATTACAATTCTTAAGTTTTTACTATAGCATGACTTGACTATAATTTGATGTTTCCAAGAAGCTCGATCATCTACAAGTGAAAATGCAGTATATATAAGTTGTGAGTGAAATGAAATCCATCATTAAAAAAAAACATAGCCATTAAATATTTTAATCAATACATATTAGTGTTGAAACATGAGAGGTTACATAAGTGCTGCATGTGCACTCCTTTTATTAGTGTTGGCTGAAATTGCACTAATATGCTTGTGTGCAAATTCAAGTGTCCCCTGCATAGAAAGAGAGAGAAGAGCTCTTCTAGAGTTCAAATCATCAATTACAAAAGATCCATATAACATGCTTTCCTCATGGAAAGGCACTCACTGTTGCCGATGGAAAGGCATAGACTGTGACAATATTACTGGACATGTTGTCGAGCTTTATCCGTCCGGTCTATCTGCTCCAAATGTTAGTGAATCTTTGTTGGAATTGAAATACTTGACTTATTTGGACTTGTCCAATAATGATTTCAATGGCACTTCAATTCCTATGTTCATTGGTTCTATGAGACGCCTAAACTATCTTTCTCTCTTTCAAGCTAATTTTAACGGGAGGATTCCCAACAGTCTTGGAAATCTCAAGAACCTTCACACTCTTAATCTTGACGGCAATGATAACTTACAAATGAATGACACCAAATGGATATCTGGACTTCATTCAATGGAAGACCTTGACATGAGTGGTGTTGACTTGTCAAGTGTACATAACTTGTTCCAGGTACTCAACATGCTTCCTTCCTTGTTACGTCTTTACTTAAATGGTTGTGGACTCGACAATTCATTCATTCCTCACTATGCTTTACAAAACATGACATCTCTTCTCTCTCTTGGTCTCTCATATAATAAGTTTAATGGTCCAATTCCATTTGCTTTCATCAACATGACTTCCATGGAAGACCTCGATCTTAATAACAACAATTTCACTTCAATCCCATCATGGTTTTCTGAGTTAAAGAACCTTGTCCGTCTTGATCTCTCATATAATAAGTTTAATGGTCCAATTCCATTTGCTTTCATAAACATGACTTCCATGGAAGACCTCGATCTTAATAACAACAATTTCACTTCAATCCCATCATGGTTTTCTGAGTTAAAGAACCTTGTCAATCTTGATCTCTCATATAATAAGTTTAATGGTCCAATTCCATTTGCTTTCATAAACATGACTTCCATTAAACACCTCTTCCTTTCTGGCAACAATTTCACTTCAATCCCATCATGGTTTTCTGAGTTAAAGAACCTTGTCAATCTTGACCTTTCACAAAATGAACTTTCTCTTGTGGAAACTTCTCTGTTGTCACTGATGGGAAACATGTGCCACTTAAAAGAATTATATTTAGATGGAAACAAGCTTCAAAGAGAATCAATAATGGGAAACTCTGAATTATCAGGATGCATTGGATATGATTTGAAGGAATTGTATTTAAGTGACAACGATATCAGTGGTCACTTACCGACTTGGTTGGGGCAACTTGAAAATCTGGAGTACATTGATTTATCCAACAATAAGTTCGAAGGGGCCATTCCCAGTATTGTTGGACAACTTGTCAATTTAATAAGTTTGGATCTTTCAAATAATGGGATTCATGGGCCAATTCCCGAGGCTTTCACAAATATGGCTTCCATTGAATACCTCTATCTTTCAAACAATTCTTTTAATGGCTCCATTCCACAAACTCTCAGTCAACTTGTCCACTTAACTTATTTAAAAATTTCATCAAACAAATTGGATGGAACAATACCAGTATCTCTTTGTCAATTAAGCAAGTTGCAAAGTCTTGACCTTTCAAAGAACAACTTATCTGGTGAAATTCCAAATTGTTGGAAGGCTAATCAAGAACATTTTTATGAAATAAATTTATCATCCAACAAACTAGTGGGTGTGTTTCCAAGCTCATTTGGGAATCTTTCCTCGTTGATGTGGTTGCATTTGAACAATAATAGTCTTCAAGGGGAGCTTCCAGTGTTTCCGAGAAATTTTGAGCAATTAAGGATTTTGGATCTTGGTGAGAATAAACTTTCTGGGAGTATACCATCGTCATGGAATGTAAGCATCTTTCCTTCACTGCATATTCTGAGACTGCGACAAAACATGTTGAATGGCAGCATACCTCCACAACTATGCCAACTTAAATCACTTACTGTTTTGGACATTTCCCTTAACAATTTGCAAGATTCTATACCTAGGTGCATTGGTAATCTTCAAGGGATGGTTTTAGGAAGTTCGCCATACAATAGTCCACAAGTTCCACATGATGAATGGTATAATCAAGAAGTCAAAGAAGTCATGAAAGGAGTGGAACTTCAGTATAAAAAAATTGTGAGTATTCTAGTCCTGATGGACTTGTCAGGAAACAATTTGGTTGGATCCATTCCTAACGAAGTTACTTTGCTCACCGGATTGCATGGTTTGAATTTATCAAACAATCATTTGAAAGGAGAGATCCCAAAGATGGTAGGGAATATGAAATCACTTGAATCCTTGGACATGTCTCATAACCAACTTTCGGGAACAATTCCAAATAGCATGAATGCCTTAACTTTTTTGGATCATTTAAACTTGTCATACAATAACCTTTCAGGACCAATTCCTCAAAGTAATCAATTGTCAACTTTGAATGACTTGTCTCCTTATGCTCACAACCCATACCTTTGTGGATCTCCGCTTCCAAATAAGTGTCCTGGGTATGTTTCACATCCTGCTTCTTCTGAAAGCAAAGATGATGAAGATGAGGAGGAAGACAAGGTAGAAAAAATATGGTTCTACTTTGTCATAGCACTTGGCTTTGGGACCGGCTTTTGGGGAGTTATTGGGACCTTATTTTTCAAGAAGAAATGGAGGCATGCTTACTTCAGATGGGTAGAAAATTTAGCTGACGACATTTATGTTGCAACTATGTTAAAAGTGGCAAAGCTGAAGAAATGGGTAAAGAGAAACCATGTTCGTGGGTGATTCTATGTTTCTTGCTCTTTTTATTTATTTTTCTAAATGCTCTGTTTTAGACTAGAATAAGGTTTATGCACCATTTAGTATGTTCTCTTTCAAGTGATGTTTTTTCATGGGTGGTCTTTTGTATTTGTTGTGTGGAATATTTTATGATCTCTTATGTGGTTGTATGTAAAAGTTCAAATGATCAAATCCATAAATGTTTAATTTGAATGTTCTGCTCTACTAGAAGATGTTTTATTTTTCTTGTGTTCATGATTGGAACTTATGTATATTGCGACATGAGAGAGTATAGAACACCATCCCTAAGTAATTAATTAGCATTTAAATAATATTATAGTCCCCTGTTACTTCAATATTTTCATGCGATTGCTTTTTTTAACATGGAAATCAAGTAACTATAATTGTTGGGAATTCCAATTATAATTTCGAATACTTAATAATAATAGTGGTGGAAAATTCAAGAGACACCTTTTGAAGAGATGAAGAGGTATATCTATAATGTTGAAGCAATATCAAGAACTGGAACTCCTTGGAAATGTGGGATAATTAATTCCCACTATGTCACATACATGAATGGTGACTACTCTCCTATTCTATAAATAGGGAGTCTTTGTGAAGTGTTGAAGCAATCTCCACCAAGAGCAAGAGAAGAGTGCAAGTGTGAGTGTGTGAGATCACTTGTGTGAGAGTCTCTTGTAGTGAGTGTGTTATCATTTCTTGTAACTCTTAGAGTGAGAGTATTGTAGAGTGATACACAAATTGGGTTGAGTTGTACTCATATTTAAGATAGTTGTGTTTCCGTGGACGTAGGCAAGAGGTGTCGAACCACGTAAATCTCTTTGTTATGACTGAGGGTGCCAATAACAGTTCTGTTGGGCCTGCTGAACAGCCCATTAACCCAAGACCTCAACGCAAGAAGAAACCGCCAGCCAAGTTTGATGATCACTAAGTTTACAAATGATTCCTTTTGCTTCTAGATTGTATGAGCTGGCTTAGTACCGTTAGAATTGCCTTGCTGTCGTATCTTTCCTAGATTTGGTTGTCCCCAAATTAGTATTCTCTTTGATATTTAATTTGTATCTTGCTCAGGATGAGGTTTATGAATGAAATAACCAATTTCTGATTCTCCCCTTTTATCCTTGCTTAAGGAGGTACTCAGACCTAAAATTCTGAGTGTATAACATTGGTGCTTTCATTGAGAGCGAATCGCCTCCATGACTCGCAACAACGCCAACCCTCCGCCGCTTCCACCTCCGATTAGCAACGATGAGCTCGCACGTCAGATTGCTTCCTTGACCACTCAGTTCGAAGCGATGCGGAAGTGCTTGGAGGATCAAACCCTTTCCACGGCGACTTCCCGTCCCACCGCCGAGTCAAGCAACCGTCTGCGTCTCAAGCTTGATGTGCCCGCGTCTCAAGCTTGATGTGCCTCGCTTTGACGGCGCCGATGCACATGGCTGGATCTTCAAGATTTCTCAGTTTTTCACTTACCATCAGACACCAGAAGAGGAGCGCATCACCATCGCCTCCTTCTACCTCGACGGCGCAGCTCTAGCGTGGTACCAATGGATGTATCGAAACCACCAGATGGTGTCGTGGTCCCAGTTCCTCATGGCGTTGGAGACTCGTTTCACTCCCACTGCGTTCGACGACCCTCGCGGAAACTTGTTCAAGCTCACTCAATCAACCACAGTCGCGGCGTATCTTACGGAGTTTGAAGCACTGGGCAACAGATTGGAAGGTCTTTCCACGGCTGACCTTTTGAGTTGCTTTGTTTCGGGTCTCAAAACTGAAATTAAAAGGGAGATCTTAGCTCAACAACCCACCACTCTGGCTCAGGCTGCTGGTCTTGCTCGCTTGCAGGAAGACAAGCTCTCCAATCTTGCTCACGCTGCTAGGCAAAGGACACAACCGGCATGGCACACTTCGGCGTCACCCAAGTTCCCCCTTAAACACATTGCTGAGTCCTCTAAACAAGCTCCAGGGTTGTTACCGTCACCACCAGCCAAGCCCCGTTTTCGTCACCTGTCAAGTCAAGAAATGGATGAACGCCGTGAGAAGGGATTGTGTTTTAACTGTGATCAAAGGTGGTCCAAGCAGCACAAATGTGGTGCTCGTGTATTCTTGATGGTTGCAACTGATGATGATCCATCGCCTTCAATTGGGGATTTGGAAACAGCTGCTGCCTCCATTGATCCCGGCGGAACCACATTACCTGACTCTGAACCTCAGGCAGCCCAGTTGAGCTTATACGCCCTTTTTGGTGAATTTACAGCTGATACATTTCGGGTTACCGGGTCAATTGTGTCTCATCTGGTTCGGGTGCTAGTGGATGGGGGAAGCACCCATAATTTCATTCAGTCTAATGTGGCTCAGGAATTGGGCTTGGCCCAAACTCCTATTTCTCCATTTCGTGTGTTGGTTGGCAGTGGACAGGAATTGTGCTGCTCCACTATTTGTTCTAATGTTTTTCTTACCTTGCAGGGTCAAATATTCACTGTGGATTTGTTTGTTTTGGGCCTTCGTGGAGCGGATGTGGTGCTAGGGGCCCAGTGGCTTAAGGAATTGGGTCCAGTATTGATGGATTACACAGCCCTCACTATGAAGTTTTTTTACAATAATTGCTGTGTTGAGCTTAAAGGGGATTCTCCAACTCCTTCAGTGGGCTTACACCTATTCCAGAAATTAGCCAAACAGAACCCTGAAGCCCAATTATTCTCATTACACATTACTAGACCATATGACCCACAATATACCCTTGAACCACTTATCCAAACACCATCCACCACCACACCCTCATCTCCACCAAAGACTTTAACACCACCACTTGAGCTCACTCACCTCCTTACCAAATATTCTGCTCTCTTCTCTGACCCTACCACTTTGCCTCCCTCAAGACCAAATGACCATACCATCACTCTTCAACCCAATGCACCTCCCGTGAATGTCCGGCCATATCGTTACCCGCACTCACAGAAACAAGAAATCGAGGCTCAAGTTGCTAAGTTCCTTAATACTGGGTGGATTCAACCTAGTACCAGCCCCTTTTCATCACCAGTTCTTTTACTCAAAAAGAAAGGTGGCTCCTGGCGGATGTGTGTGGACTATCGAGCACTAAATGCGGTTACGGTTAAAGATCGTTTTCCCTTGCCAACCATTGATGAGCTTTTGGATGAACTGGGCAAGGCACGCATCTTCTCCAAATTGGATTTAACTTCTGGATTTCATCAGATTCGTGTCAATCCGCAAGATGTCCACAAGACAGCCTTTCGCACTCACGACGGACACTATGAGTATCGGGTGATGCCATTCGGTTTGTGTAACGCTCCGCAACGTTTCAGCCCACCATGAACGACATTTTCCGGCCTCTTTTACGCAAGACAGTGATAGTCTTCTTCGATGATATTTTGGTTTATAGTGATTCCTTGGACAGTCACATTGTTCATCTCGCTGAGGTATTTGGCATTCTAGAATCTCATCACTTTCATTTGAAACCCTCTAAGTGTTCTTTTTGTCAGCCACATATTTCATATTTGGGTCATATTGTTGCTGAGGGCACTGTTGCGCCTGATCCTCTTAAAATTCAGGGGGTTCTTGATTGGCCTACCCCTAAATCAGTTAAAAGTTTAAGAGGATTTCTGGGATTGTTTGGTTTTTATAGACGTTTTGTGCGTGATTATGCAAAATTGGCTCATCCTTTGACTTCTTTGTTAAAAAGAAATGCTTTTGAATGGTCCAAGGAAGCTCAAGAAGTATTTGAAACCCTTAAAGTTTCTTTGGCTACTGCTCCAGTGCTAATTTTACCAGATTTTGCTCAGCCTTTCATTGTTCAAACGGATGCTTCCGGGCATGCTATGGGTGCTGTTTTGTTGCAAGGAGAACACCCCATTGCCTATTTCAGCAAGTTGTTCTGTCTTAGGCTATCCAAAGCCTCTACTTATATCCGTGAACTTCATGCAATCACTAGTACGGTGAAACGATGGCGCCAATATTTATTGGGGCACTTCTTTGTCATACAAACGGATCACCGGAGTCTTAAGGAGCTTTTAACTCAGGTAATTCAAACCCCCGAGCAACAGTTTTATTTGTCTAAGTTATTGGGATATCATTATGAGATTCAATATAAACCGGGCAAAAGTAATGTGGTTGCTGATACGTTGTCTCGGTGTTACGAGCCTCCGGTTGCTGAATTGAATGTGTTGTCCACTCCCCAATTCCTTTTCATTGATGACCTTAAAAGGGAGTTACTTGTTGATCCTTCTTATCAAGAAATCTGTCACAAAGTTGCTGCTGATCCACTAGTTTTTCATGAATACAAATTGGTGAATGGGTTATTAATGAAGAATGATAGAATTTGGATTCCTTCCACATCCAAATTCAAGACTTTGCTCATGAAAGAATTCCATGAGACTCCAATTGGGGGTCATGCAGGAGTAGTAAAGACTCTAAAGCGCCTATCGGCTAATTTTTATTGGGATGCAATGAGAAAAGACATCACCAAATTTATTAGTGAATGTTTGGTGTGCCAACAAACCAAGTATGTCACCGGGAAGCCTAGTGGCTTACTTCAGCCGCTTCCGATACCAACTAATATATGGGAGGATATTTCTTTGGATTTTGTGACTGGTTTGCCTGCTTCTAATGGATTTTCGGTTATTTTGGTTGTTGTGGATCGATTCTCTAAAGGAGTTCATTTAGGAGCATTACACTCTCAGTTTACGGCTTACAAGGTAGCTGAACTTTTTGTCAACATCGTTTGCAAACTTCATGGATTGCCAAAGAGCATAGTCTCGGACCGTGACCCCATCTTTATCAGTAAGTTTTGGACTGAATTATTTAAGTTCAGTGGGACTTTACTTCGTATGAGTTCTTCTTACCATCCTCAAACGGATGGGCAAACGGAGGTGACAAATCGGACTATTGAGCAGTACTTGAGAGCACTTGTTCACCATAAGCCCTCCTTGTGGTATCGTTTTCTTCCTTGGGCATGAGTATCACTACAACACTGCCTTTCACACGGCTGCTGGATTTTCTCCTTTTCAGATTATGTATGGTAAGACTCCACCTTCTATTCCTTCTTATGTGGGTGGTTCTTCTGTGGCTGCTAGTGATGAGATGTTAGCAAATAGAGAGGAAATTCTAGCCTTGTTGCGCAAGAATTTATCCAAAGCTCAAACTAGGATGAAGACCTTATCTGATGAGAAAAGAAGAGAGGTTAATTATGAAGTTGATTCTTGGGTCCATGTGAAACTCCAACCTTATCGTCAATCTTCATTGTCCGGAGTTAAATACAACAAGCTTCGTAAGCGCTTTTATGGTCCCTTTCGCATTCTTGAGCGCATAGGACCAGTAGCTTATAAATTGGAGCTCCCTTCAAATGCCAAAGTTCACAATGTTTTCCACTGTTCTCTGTTGAAGCCTTATTTTGGCGAAATTCCACCATCTGCTGTGCTGATACCCGAGGAGGCTGTAGGTAATAATCCGATTATTTCTACACTTGCTCTTCTTAATTCAAGGACTCTGCTGTGTAATGGAGAGTTGAAGACACAAGTTCTGGTTCAGTGGAATGGTCTTCCACCTGAGGATACTTCATGGGAAGATTGGAATGAGCTGCAACAATCTTACAACCTTGAGGACAAGGTTGTCTTTGAAGGAGAAGGCATTGTTATGACTGAGGGTGCCAATAACAGTTCTGTTGGGCCTGCTGAACAGCCCATTAACCCAAGACCTCAACGCTTGAATAAGCCACCAGCCAAGTTTGATGATCACTATGTTTACAAATGATTCCTTTTGCTTCTAGATTGTATGAGCTGGCTTAGTACCGTTAGAATTGCCTTGCTGTCGTATCTTTCCTAGATTTGGTTGTCCCCAAAGTGGTATTCTCTTTGATATTTAATTTGTAAATTGCTCAGTATGAGGTTTATGAATGAAATAACTAATTTCTGATTCTCCCCTTTTATCCTTGCTTGAGGAGGTACTCAGACCCAAAATTCTGAGTGTATAACACTCTTTGTGTCTTCTTTTCTTTCTTTGTTGTGTGTTCCCCATAAAAGATCATACCTGTGTGCGATTTTCCCCAATAGTGGTATCAGAGCTATGTCGGGGAACACACCAAGGTTTGAGGTCCCATTATTTAATGGGAAAATCAATTTCACAATTTGGCAGAATACCATTCAAGACCTCTTGGTGCAGCAAGGTCTTGATCAAGCTTCAGAGGATAATATTTAAATGGAAACAGGCTTCAAGGAGAATCAATAATGGGAAACTCCGAATTATCAGGATGCATTGGATATGATTTGGAGGAATTGTATTTAAGGGACAACAATATCAGTGGTCACTTACCAACTTGGTTGGGGCAACTTGAAAATCTGGAGATAATTGATTTATCCAACAATAAGTTCGAAGGGGCCATTCCTAGTATTGTTGGGCAACTTGTCAATTTAGATATTTTGCTTCTTTCAAACAATTCTTTTAATGGCTGCATTCCTCAAACTCTCGGTCAACTTGTCAACTTAAGTTATTTGCATATTTCCACAAACGAGTTGGACGGAATAATACCAATATCATTGTGTCACTTAAGCAAGTTTCATAGTCTTGACCTTTCAAAGAACAACTTATCTGGTGAAATTCCAAATTGATGGAAGGCTAATCAAGAACATTTTTATGAAATAAATTTATCATCCAACAAACTAGTGGGTGTGTCTCCAAGCTCATTTGGGAATCTTTTCTCGTTGTATTGGTTGCATTTGAACAATAATATTCTTCAAGGGGAACTTCCAATGTCTCCGAGAAATTTGAAGAATTTAAGAATTCTGGATCTTGGTGAGAATAAACTTTCTGGGAGTATACCATCGTCATGGAGTGTAAGCATCTTTCCTTCACTGCATATTCTGAGACTGCGACAAAACATGTTGAATGGCAGCATACCTCCACAACTATGCCAACTTAAATCACTTACTGTTTTGGACATTTCCCTTAACAATTTACAAGTTCCAGATGATGAATGGTATAATCAAGAAGTCAAAGAAGTCATGAAAGGAGTGGAACTTCAGTATAATAAAATTGTGAGTATTCTAGTCCTGATGGACTTGTCAGGAAACAATTTGGTTGGATCCATTCCTAACGAAGTTACTTTGCTCACCGGATTGCATGGTTTGAATTTATCAAACAATCATTTGAAAGGAGAGATCCCAAAGATGGTAGGGAATATGAAATCACTAGAATCCTTGGACATGTCTCATAACCAACTTTCGGGAACAATTCCAAATAGCATGACTGCTTTAACTTCATTGGCTCATTTAAACTTCTCATATAATAACCTTTCAGGACCAATTCCTCAAAGTACTCAATTGTCAACTCTGAATGACTTGTCTCCTTATGCTCACAACCCATACCTTTGTGGATCTCCACTTTCAAATAAGTGTTCTGGGGATGTTTCACACCCAGCTTCTGAAAGCAAAGATGATGAAGATGAGGAGGAAGACAAGGTAGAAAAAATATGGTTCTACTTTGTCATAGCACTTGGCTTTGGGACCGGCTTTTGGGGAGTTATTGGGACCTTATTTTTCAAGAAGAAATGGAGGCATGCTTACTTCAGATGGGTAGAAAATTTAGCTGACGACATTTATGTTGCAACTATGTTAAAAGTGGGCAAGCTGAAGAAGTGGGTAAAGAGAAACCATGTTCGTGGGTGATTCTATGTTTCTTGCTCTTTTTATTTATTTTTCTAAATGCTCTGTTTTAGACTAGAATAAGGTTTATGCACCATTTAGTATGTTCTCTTTCAAGTGATGTTTTTTCATGGGTGGTCTTTTGTGTTTGTTGTGTGGAATATTTTATGATCTCTTATGTGGTTGTATGTAAAAGTTCAAATGATCAAATCCATAAATGTTTAATTTGAATGTTCTGCTCTACTAGAAGATGTTTTATTTTTCTTGTGTTCATGATTGGAACTTATGTATATTGCGACATGAGAGAGTATAGAACACCATCCCTAAGTAATTAATTAGCATTTAAATAATATTATAGTCCCCTGTTACTTCAATATTTTCATGCGATTGCTTTTTTTAACATGGAAATCAAGTAACTATAATTGTTGGGAATTCCAATTATAATTTCGAATACTTAATAATAATAGTGGTGGAAAATTCAAGAGACACCTTTTGAAGAGATGAAGAGGTATATCTATAATGTTGAAGAAATATCAAGAACTGGAACTCCTTGGAAATGTGGGATAATTAATTCCCACTATGTCACATACATGAATGGTGACTACTCTCCTATTCTATAAATAGGGAGTCTTTGTGAAGTGTTGAAGCAATCTCCACCAAGAGCAAGAGAAGAGTGCAAGTGTGAGTGTGTGAGATCACTTGTGTGAGAGTCTCTTGTAGTGAGTGTGTTATCATTTCTTGTAACTCTTAGAGTGAGAGTATTGTAGAGTGATACACAAATTGGGTTGAGTTGTACTCATATTTAAGATAGTTGTGTTTCCGTGGACGTAGGCAAGAGGTGTCGAACCACGTAAATCTCTTTGTTATGACTGAGGGTGCCAATAACAGTTCTGTTGGGCCTGCTGAACAGCCCATTAACCCAAGACCTCAACGCAAGAAGAAGCCGCCAGCCAAGTTTGATGATCACTATGTTTACAAATGATTCCTTTTGCTTCTAGATTGTATGAGCTGGCTTAGTACCGTTAGAATTGCCTTGCTGTCGTATCTTTCCTAGATTTGGTTGTCCCCAAATTAGTATTCTCTTTGATATTTAATTTGTATCTTGCTCAGTATGAGGTTTATGAATGAAATAACCAATTTCTGATTCTCCCCTTTTATCCTTGCTTGAGGAGGTACTCAGACCTAAAATTCTGATTGTATAACATTGGTGCTTTCATTGAGAGCGAATCGCCTCCATGACTCGCAACAACACCAACCCTCCGCCGCTTCCACCTCCGATTAGCAACGATGAGCTCGCACGTCAGATTGCTTCCTTGACCACTCAGTTCGAAGCGATGCGGAAGTGCTTGGAGGATCAAACCCTTTCCACGGCGATTTCCCGTCCCACCGCCGAGTCAAGCAACTGTCCGCGTCTCAAGCTTGATGTGCCCGCATCTCAAGCTTCATGATCACTATGTTTACAAATGATTCCTTTTGCTTCTAGATTGTATGAGCTGGCTTAGCACCGTTAGAATTGCCTTGCTGTCGTATCTTTCCTAGATTTGGTTGTCCCCAAATTGGTATTCTCTTTGATATTTAATTTGTAAATTGCTCAGTATGAGGTTTATGAATGAAATAACTAATTTCTGATTCTCCCCTTTTATCCTTGCTTGAGGAGGTACTCAGACCCAAAATTCTGAGTGTATAACACTCTTTGTGTCTTCTTTTCTTTCTTTGTTGTGTGTGCCCCATAAAAGATCTTACCTGTGTGCGATTTTCCCCAATAGTGGTATCAGAGCTATGTCGGGGAACACACCAAGGTTTGAGGTCCCATTATTTAATGGGAAAATCAATTTCACAATTTGGCAGAATACCATTCAAGACCTCTTGGTGCAGCAAGGTCTTGATCAAGCTTCAGAGGATAATATTTAAATGGAAACAGGCTTCAAGGAGAATCAATAATGGGAAACTCCAAATTATCAGGATGCATTGGATATGATTTGGAGGAATTGTATTTAAGGGACAACAATATCAATGGTCACTTACCAACTTGGTTGGGGCAACTTGAAAATCTGGAGATAATTGATTTATCCAACAATAAGTTCGAAGGGGTCATTCCTAGTATTGTTGGGCAACTTGTCAATTTAGATATTTTGCTTCTTTCAAACAATTCTTTTAATGGCTGCATTCCTCAAACTCTCGGTCAACTTGTCAACTTAAGTTATTTGCATATTTCCACAAACGAGTTGGATGGAATAATACCAATATCATTGTGTCACTTAAGCAAGTTTCATAGTCTTGACCTTTCAAAGAACAACTTATCTGGTGAAATTCCAAATTGATGGAAGGCTAATCAAGAACATTTTTATGAAATAAATTTATCATCCAACAAACTAGTGGGTGTGTTTCCAAGCTCATTTGGGAATCTTTTCTCGTTGTATTGGTTGCATTTGAACAATAATATTCTTCAAGGGGAACTTCCAATGTCTCCGAGAAATTTGAAGAATTTAAGAATTCTGGATCTTGGTGAGAATAAACTTTCTGGGAGTATACCATCGTCATGGAGTGTAAGCATCTTTCCTTCACTGCGTATTCTGAGACTGCGACAAAACATGTTGAATGGCAGCATACCTCCACAACTATGCCAACTTAAATCACTTACTGTTTTGGACATTTCCCTTAACAATTTACAAGTTCCAGATGATGAATGGTATAATCAAGAAGTCAAAGAAGTCATGAAAGGAGTGGAACTTCAGTATAATAAAATTGTGAGTATTCTAGTCCTGATGGACTTGTCAGGAAACAATTTGGTTGGATCCATTCCTAACGAAGTTACTTTGCTCACCGGATTGCATGGTTTGAATTTATCAAACAATCATTTGAAAGGAGAGATCCCAAAGATGGTAGGGAATATGAAATCACTTGAATCCTTGGACATGTCTCATAACCAACTTTCAGGAACAATTCCAAATAGCATGAATGCCTTAACTTTTTTGGATCATTTAAACTTGTCATACAATAACCTTTCAGGACCAATTCCTCAAAGTACTCAATTGTCAACTCTGAATGACTTGTCTCCTTATGCTCACAACCCATACCTTTGTGGATCTCCACTTTCAAATAAGTGTTCTGGGGATGTTTCACACCCAACTTCTGAAAGCAAAGATGATGAAGATGAGGAGGAAGACAAGGTAGAAAAAATATGGTTCTACTTTGTCATAGCACTTGGCTTTGGGACCGGCTTTTGGGGAGTTATTGGGACCTTATTTTTCAAGAAGAAATGGAGGCATGCTTACTTCAGTTGGATAGAAAATCTAGCTGATGACCTTTATGTTGCAACGATGATAAAAGTGGCAAAGCTGAAGAAATGGGTAAAGAAAAACTTTTGATTGTAAATGCTCTGTTTTAGACTTGAATAAGGTTTATGCACCATTCAGTGTGTTCTCTTTCAAGTGATGTATTTTCATGGGTGATCTTTTGTATTTGTTGTGTGGAATATTTTATGATCTCTTATGTGGTTGTATAAGTTCAAATGATCAAATCCATT
Source organism: Astragalus glycyphyllos (assembly GCA_963573325.1). Taxonomy (NCBI): domain Eukaryota; kingdom Viridiplantae; phylum Streptophyta; class Magnoliopsida; order Fabales; family Fabaceae; genus Astragalus; species Astragalus glycyphyllos. Next base: position 50,259,157 of record OY754312.1, on the reverse strand, counting down.
AATGTTTAATTTCAATGAAAGACTCCCAGTCTTTGGACTGTATATTGGAATTTGGTTTATACATATAGTAGAAGATTTGTGCATTCCACAGTCAAGACTTTGTAAAGAACCTGCGTATGAAATATAAATGTTGGGTTCTTTGTCAAGCTGAGAGTAATATTTTAATTTTGTACAGGCCGATATATGCTGGAATAAGGCTTCAATATCTCAGGTTGACAGTAATACTTTTGTTGGGTATATCAATAAATTTATTGTTTATTGAATTTTCTCTCCTCGTGTGCTTGTGGAGAGAGAGTCTCTCTCTCTCCAATTTGGCCCATTTTTATTAGGATGTTGGGCCACCTAAAATAAAATGGAATTTGCCACATACAACTACCATAATTGCTACCTCAATTTTTGAAAGACTCAAAAATTAAATTCTAGAAACCTAGTTTAGCAATATTTTCACTCCTCTCTAACTCATATAATTTTTGGTGCAAATGAAACACGAAAACTTGTGATTTGATTTCAGTAAATAATGTTGGAATGGTTGCAAATAATATAAAATATTACCAATGTGCCAATAAAATAAATAGGTCGTGTAGAATGAATGACACTATAATGAATACAAAATATTACCAATGTGCCAAAGTATTGTTTTGTTTACTTATTGTTCCGTATCGGCCAAATACTTTTAGGCCCATTTTAGCAAGGCCACGATCCACTAGAACTAACGCAGCATGCGCCCCCATTTTATCAAACGGTTCACGTGCTTCCACACAAAAACCTGTCATGGCGCGCCACGTATAAGCATTATTCCCTATAAAGGCATTGTCCCATCAGAGTGTCAGGTACGCATTTTTACCTCACTTCATGTATTCCCAAGCTGGCCAACTTAAGCATTAGAGTGTGTGCAGGTTCCACCCATCTCGCCGGAGCAACGAGAGCAGGAGCATCTCGACAACGACTTGGAGCGAGCAAGCTACTTGATAAGTCCATTTTATGTGTCTTTTTAGTTTTTATTTTTAGTAAGTTATTCGGTATTTTAGTTCTATTCTAGAGCTATTTTGCTACCTTTTCGTTTTATTTTAATTTCAGGCTAAGTATTTAGAAAAGAGAAGAATATGAGCTTCAAAACCAAGATGTCAAAGTTCCAAGCCCATAGGAAATAATAAGGGTCAAACGGAAGAAAGGAAGGTCGGGAGTGAAGCAACGAGTCAGACCTTGTTGATGCACCCCAAGAGCAAACTCATACGTCCAAGCGCGGATTCAACAGTTTTATACCTGTTTACAACATTTTGGTCATATCTCACAATTTGGGAACCCTATTGAGCTGTTCTTTGATGCGTTGAAAACTATGGTCTAGTGGCACCCACGACCCATGCCCTCAAGAAAACGACACGTGCGTTTTACATCAGATGTCATTTTAGTTACACTTTGTACACTCAAGGCTTGTAATTGTCTTTAACTCTTTTGTCTCCTATCTTAGCCTATATAAAGCACATATTTCTAAGTGGATAACCATATTTGGCTATTGTAAACACTACTCAAAGTTCATCTCTAAGATTTTATGAAACTTACATTTCCCATTTTAAGTTCTTGTTCTTTATATTCTTGTGCTTAATTTACAATTCTGTTCTTATTTTCTGCACTTTTAATTTCTGAAATTTATGGCTTTCATTTACATTTTAGTCATTTCAATTCCGCAACTATATAATTCCATCATTTATATTTTTTTATTTACAATTCAAGTCTTATTCTTTTTCTAAGTCATTGTCTACTATGATTACGAGTGAGTAGGCTCCTTTTAGTCTTAGGATTGTGGGACTAATCCAATGATAGACCCATAAACAATCCCAAGTCTAAATTCTATTTTATTAAAATATATTTTCTAATTTAATCCCATTATTTATAAAGTTTCATCCCAAATATCAAACGAGTACCAAAAGGTGAAGTTTGATATTGGAACTATGGGACTAAACAAGGGAAACAAAACATGAAAATAGTTTTGGGACTCTTGGGATAGAAAAAGCTTGTACTTAAGGGGTCTTGGCAATAATCAACCATGAAAACAAGTTTGAATATTGGTTCAATACACACTCTTGTATTCCAAAAGGAAACTTGAGTTACCAATGAATGCCTTGTCCTTAAAAAATACATCTTATATAAAATAGGGAATGGATGAGGGGTTGTGAATTTATTATATCATTGTGATGAAACCACAATCCTAGGACGCCTCTTATTCTGAATTTAAAAACCAAACAATCAACTTTTTCTACTAAATCATTCTCTTTTAGCCAATCACAACCGAAAATAATAATGGTAATCGCAAAGTCTCTATGGATTGATACTTTTTATTTTGCGATAGAACTGTATACTTGCGGCCTATCAAGTGCTTGGCGCCGTTGCCGGGGACTTTGTGATATTGATTGATTTCTCGGTATCAGTTAGACTAAATGTTTTTTTAATTATGAATAGCCAAGTATTTACATTCTCCAAGGAGGAATGAGAAGTCTTTGAGTTATCTTTGCTACCACCACCGGTCCACAACCGTGCTTGCAAGGGGTATACAAAAATGCATTTACAGTTTCAAAGGAGGAATGAGAATCTTTTGAGGCATCTTTGCCACCACCACACCGTGCTTACAAGGTATTTTCAAAAAACAACATGAAATAGAAATTGGGAAAAATATTGTTGTTAAGATAGATCAAAATAATGGTAATGTGGTATTAATGCAAGATGATTCAAAAGAGATATGTCATGAAATGGGGAGCATAAGGGAAACCTAAATTTCTTCCTTGGATAAGCATAATGGTTTAAATGCATGTGTGGATGTCACAATCTTGTGGCCTTTTATCTTATTTTTCACCTTCCTTTGTGAAAATAACATTTGATCCAGGTATATGTTTTCATTCTTCATCTGTCACTTTGTCTTTATGCTTCAAGCAATGGGACCTAGGAATAAGTCGATAAAGGGAAAAGGTCAAGCTAATGACCATAAACGAGCGCTGCATGGGAGGCAACCCACGAGTTTACCTTTGTTTTGTTTTGCTAGGATAAGAAGAAAAGCTACAAATGCTTGTGAACGTGATCTTCTTATCCCTCTCATATATTTTTTCTGTTTTACATTGAGGACCATGTTTGGTCCAAGCATTGGGGATACCTCGTATGTTCTTTTCAAGTAGTTACTTTGTTGTGTTTCTTTTGAATCTAACCATGTTTTTAAGGCCTTTCTTGAGTAAATTCTTTGAGTTCCACAACATTCATCTAGGTGGATTGGTTGGTTAAAAAATATAACTGTTTGTTTGTTGCTGCTTCTTGGGTTCACACACACACACACACACACACACACACACACACACACACACACTTTTGTGACAAGTTTTGTGTGTTAGTTCTATTAAGGAAGATTGAAAAGAAACTAGTGATCTAGTTTTCTTGGTGACATTCACCGGATGCGAGGTTACTGAAGAAAAATGTCTAAGCTGGGGTATCAAATAAAAGAAGAAAAAGAAAAAAAATACATTGGTAAATCAAGCAAAAAGGGTTGACCACTTAGTTCCGTTTGAAAAGTTCAAAAATTTGGAAAAGTGGTTGGCCTATAAGTGAAATCAAAGAAATGAATTACTTGAATGCCCGACTTATAAAGACTCTTCTTTGAGACCCGGTCTAATGAATGGAGGACCCAAGCTTAAGAATGCTAGGGAACAGGTTTTCTATGTGGACATTGAATTCTAACTTGAAGTTCCGATACCTCAAACTTGTCTTGTATTTCACAAAAGTCCAACTAGAAAGTCTCAAGCTAATGAATAAGTGCTGACGAATACCACCGGTTCGCTTAAGGTTTTTGCATGAATTTGAATAAATTTCCAAGAATGGCCTAGTTGATTGCATAGATTTGCTTGAGGACAAGCAAAAATTTAAGCATGGAGGAGTTTGATAAGTCCATTTTATGTGTCTTTTTAGTTCTTATTTTTAGTAAATTATTCGATATTTTATTTCTATTTTACTACCTTTTCATTTTAATTTAGTTTCAGGCTAGGTTTTGAGAAAAGCGAAGAATATGAGCTTCAAAAGCACGATGTCAGTGTCCCAAGGCCAAAGGAAAAAATAAGGGTCAGAAGGAAGCAAGGAAGGTCGAGAATGATGTAAAGAATCATACCATGTCGATGTGACCCAAGAGCATACTCATACATCCAAGTGTGGAATAAACTGTCCGCTTACACCATTTTGGTCATATTCTCTGAATTCACTTCCACTCTCCTCATTTTTTTGTTTGTGTCTTCCCTTTTACGCAACATTGAATATGCAAACGAGAGATGAGGAAAGTGCGCGAATGGAGCAGGCAACGATTGACTTGCCCTTTTTTCATTTTTTTTGTTTGTGTCATAACCCTTGATGATAACTATTGACAGGGAAATATGATAGGGAGGATCTGTGCTTTATTGGAAATGGGAGTAGGTCCTCTTCCGTGTTAGCAAGAAGATGAACATTGATCTAGGGTAAGATCAATGGACTTGAATTGTTAAAGCTTATCTTTACATTGAATCTAGATGTTTAGATGCACAATTGTAGAGTTAGTGACCAAAGGTTTTGTACACTACATCTACTTCTTTCATTGATAGGTATTAGTGAATTGGTTGGTATACCCAAATTGTAAGTCTTAACTTTAATTTTGGCCCATACTTCGTATAACCCCTTGGCTTCTATGTAGACATCCCCAAAACGCGTGAAAAGGCCAAATTGCCATGAATGAATTTGGTGCACGCGTTATTTTTCTAATATTTATAAGGTTCAGTTGACCGTAGTCCGAACCGGTTCGGACGTGTTGCCACCGAGTATGTTAAATTGTTGAAAAACGCACAAACACACCCCATTTGCCTTACAGTTATTTTCGAACAGGTCCAGACTAGCGTGGTCCAAACTAGTTCGACAGTGGGGCGTCTGAACCTGTCTATTCTTTGGCTGTTTACAGTTTATTCTTAATTCGTGAGAGATGTTATACTAAATTAGTAGTTTCTAACGACAAATGGAAAGCGTAGTTATCGACAAACACGGCGTATAAATAAAAAATACATATATAGATAAATACGTCTTACAACCGAAATTAAGTCATAAAATAGAATCTAACTACTGTGTCCGCCTCTCTCTCCGTTGGTAGACATTGCCATATTTCCTCAACCCTCGTGCGAATGGCCTCGCCAATGTCTTCAACCTCTCCAATATGCTCCAAGCACGGGTTTGCCGTGGAATCCTACCATCCAGCACCAGCTCCATCTCTTCATACATGGCCACCATCTCTGGTATACTCTATAAGACAGAAAATACAGTAATTAAAATAAAAACTACGTTAATAACATGTGATCGAAAATAAAACCGTAAGACTAAAATAAAATCTCATACCTCTCTCATCTCTCCAGCATCCAAGGGGCAGTTGTTTGGGTTTATGTATGGGTGGGATACCGTCCTATACCAAGCAAAGTATCCCTCAACTGTGGCTAGGCTCCCATCCACTACGGCCTAACCACGCTCAATAAGATGGTTGTTGAAGTTGGCCAACATATCGTCATCATCCTCATGGCAAACAACCGCCCGTCTAGGAGGTTTAGGGTCAACTGGGATCCCCTGTGCATAGCCAAACTGCCTGACCACACAATCAGGTAGATAGGGCACCATTCCCCCAGCATGACGTAAAAAAAAACCCTAAAGTAGGTTATTCTGTCCAAGGGTCTGTGCTCTATGTATGGGAGCCATGTCACCTCCAGTGATTTTTCGTTAGTTAAGTGCACTAAATCTAATGTTCCATGTGATGTATGTCATTATGCAAAACAAAAGAGACTGCCTTTCCCTAATAGTTCAACAATTTCAGAAATATGTTTTGATTTAGTCCATATGGACATTTGGTGACCGTTCTCACAGCCATCTATTCTTGGATACAAGTACTTCCTCAGCATAGTAGATGATAAGAATAGATTTACATGGATTTATCCGATGAGATTAAAATCTGAAACATCAAACCTTGTCAAATCTTTTGTGCACTTAGTAGAAACTCAATTTAGCATTAAAGTAAAGTGCATAAGATCTGACAATGGATGTGAGTTTTCTCTCAAAGATTTTTATAATGAAAAAGGAATAATTCATCAAACCTCATGTGTTGAGACTCCTCAACAGAATGGGGTTTTTAAAAGAAAACATCAGCATCTTCTCAATACTGCAAGAGCTCTTATTTTCCAATCAAAACTACCCAAAACCTTCTGGACTCATGCAGTAAGTCAAGCTGCACATATCATAAATAGACTACCAACAAGATTTTTATCACAAAAGACTCCTTTTCAAGTTCTTTTTGAACACAAACCAGAATTAAATTCATTGAAAGTTTTTGGCTCACTGTGTTTTGCTAGTACTCTTAAGGCTAATAGAAAGAAACTAGACCCTAGGTCTAGAAAATGCATTTATTTGGGATACAAGACAGGGGTAAAAGGGCACTTACTTTTTGATTTACAGAGTAGAGAAATATTTGCGTCTAGAGATGTAAAATTCTATGAGACTATATTTCCTTATTAGTCAATCTCAAATTCTCATTATAATTCTCATTTTGAGCCAAAATCCCCTGCACCTTTAAACTCATATGATGATGATTTTCACCTTACTAGTGACCAAAATGCTAACCAAAACAATAGTCAAAGTCCAACAACTGAAATACAAGAAACACCAAGCCAATCCAACCACACACTTGAACCTGATTCACTGTCATCAACCAGAAATCACGAATTACTTGAGCCTAATTCATTGTCCCCAGCGATAAATCATGACTCATCTGGCCAACACTTACCATTACAAACCAACCTGTAATTGAGGATCTGAGAAGATCCGCCAGAGTCAGAAAAGAACCTGTCTACCTACAAGAACCATTGTTCCCTTCTGAATAATACAATCCACAAGTCTGAGTCATCAACATCCTCATCAATCTCCCAAGGTAAACTCTATCCCGCTTCTAATGTTATTTCATATGACAATTTATCATTGGCTCACAAACAATACACCTAAAAGTTGTCCACCATAATTGAGCCAAATTCATATGAAGAGGCAGTGTGTGATGATAATTGGAGGAATGCTATTAATACTGAGTTGAGTTCTCTGGAGAAGTTAAATACTTGGAAATTGGTGCCTCTCCCTCACAATAAGAAAGCAATCGGTTGTAAGTGGGTTTTCAAACTGAAATTGCATGCTGATGGAAGCATTGAGTGGTACAAAGCTAGGTTAGTTGCAAAGGGGTTCACACAAACAGAATGAATTGATTATACAGAGACTTTTAGCCCAGTTGTCAAGATGACCACAGTGAGAATTCTTTTGGCCATTGCTGTTGTTCAAAATTGGCACTTGTGCCAGCTAGATGTGAACACAGCCTTCCTACCTGGTGACCTACAGGAAGATGTTTACATGAAACCACCTCCTGCGCTAAACATTGATGAACCTAACCTAGTGTGCAAATTGGAAAGATCTCTATATGGGCTTAAGCAAGCCAGCAGACAGTGGAATGCTAAATTGACAGAAATCTTGCTGAAGACAGGATACATTCAATCTAAGTTAGATTACTCTCTGTATACTAACTCCACCAAGGGTGGTTTCACTGCCATTCTGGCAGGTACTGATATGAAAGAAATAAATAGAGTAAAAGGTCCGTTGGATGAGAAATTTTGTATTAAGGACCTTGGAGATCTAAAATACTTTCTGGGCTTTGAAGTAACTATAAATCAGCAATGTATCTCTTTGTGTTAGAGAAAATATGCACGGGATTTATTGGAAGTAACAGGTCTCACAAGTGCAAAGCCATATTCCTCTCTAACGGAACACACTTGCAACTACACAAAGATTCAGGGAAGGTTATAGAAGATGTCACTGTCTACAGAAGAATGATAGGAAAGCTGCTATATTTAATTCATTCAAGGCCTGAGATCTCCTATGCAGTAGGAAAACTTAGTCAATTTCTTGACAAACCCACTTAGACTCACATGTTGGCTGCCATTCATGTCATACGATACATTAAAGGAAATCCAGGACAAAGCTTGTTCTTCAGCTCCAGCACAACTGCAGAATTGAAGGGATTCTGTGACTCAGATTGCGCAACATGCCCTGATACTAGGAGATCCACATAAGGTTTCTTCTTCTTCCTTGGAACATCTATAGTTTCATGGAAAAGCAAGAAACAGTCCATTGTATCTCGTTCCTCATCCGAAGCTGTAGGTCCCTTGCTCAAGCAAGTTGTGAGGCGCAATGGCTCCTATATCTTCTCAAAGATCTCCATATTCCTCACCCTTCACCAGTGCTAATTTATTGTGATAATCAATCAGCACTCCACATAGCAGCCAACCCTGTGTTTCACGAATGTACCAATCATATAGAAATTGATTGTCATGTTGTTAGAGACAAAATTCAGAATGGTACACTGCACTTGATGCCTATCTCATCTAAAGAACAGGTAGCTGACATACTCACAAAATCTCTCAGTCCAAATATTTTTCAGGATCTCCACAATAAGCTTGGAAAGATCAACATCTATTCCAGCTTAAGGGGGGGTATTGAACATAAGGTCAAGTGTATCAGATTCAACATTCAGCAACATCACTCAAGTCCCCATCATCATCACTTGTATTTAATTCATTAATTTGTATTTAACTCAGTTGGTTAGTTTAGACTTAGTTTAGACTTAACTGTAGTTCTAACAGTTTACCATAGTTTGACCTTTGTAAATAAACTCAAATCATTGTAACTGAGTTAGTTAATGAGAAAATGGAATTTCCCTTTTTTAAATCTGAGATCAGAAATCTTCCGTGTTTCCTTCCATGGCTTCTTCATCTTTGAAAAGGAGTGATACCAAAGATGATAGGGAATATTACATCACTAGAATCCTTGGACATAACTCATAACCAACTTTCAGGAACAATTCGGAATAGCATAAATGACTTTCATGCAATAACCTTTTCTTGGAACTTTGTTAATTGTGAATTGAAAAAGTCCCACATTAGATAGAATAAACATTTTAAGAGTGTTTATAAGTGTGGACTTTACACCTTGGGTTGGAGCCTAATGGGTACCCAGTTTTGTAAATGGGAAAGCACGCACACCATCTGACCACCACACACGCCTGCGAGCCGCCGTCCGGCAGGCTCGGCTCGGCGCGGCCTGGCCGGGCTTGGGCTTGGACTTGGCTTGTGAGGTGTAAATATATTTTTGTGAAAATAATTAATTATTATTTTATTTTTTGGTGCGTTGCGTGTCCAGATTCGTTGAATCGTCCGGATACGAAAAACGTTACGTTGCGTACAGATTCGTTGAACAGAGCCGTTCTTATCCGCGTCTATTCCTATCCGTTATAGTTTGGAGCGCAAGCACTCCGGTCTTATCCTCTAAGACTTGCGCACCAAGTCAGTTTTGAAGCCTATAAATAGGCCCCTCCCTCACTTGACTCTTTACACCGCTTGACGTTAAATCATACCTCAAGCTCTCTCTCCTCTCTCGATTTTTCTTCTCTTCTACTTTAAAGAATGGCCTACGAGCCATATTCAAGAGTGGTCTGCGAACCATATTCAGAGTGGTTTTTTAACCATATTGAGGTGTATTTCTTGAGCGAAATTTCACTGTGCAGTGATATTTCGTAACAGTTTGACTGGGCTGTTTTATACTGGGGACGTCGTGGTTGATAGTCTGCCTGCACAATTTTGAGTAGTGCCACGAAACGTCTTAAAGAGAGCGACCTAGTCCGCGACTCAACCCAGTAATATCTTCGGTGGATTGATTTTCTGAAACTCAAAAACAACAATTTTAAGACGTTTCAAAATTTAGCCATGACTACCGAAGACATTACTGGCTATGATTCTGCTGTTTCTAACTTCAACAAATCGTTTCATTTTCAGGAATGTCAATGGCAAGAAAATAAATTTTTATTAAATATGAAAAATGTTGCCAACATTTAAAAGATGACATTCATGTGCTCACTGAAACAGTTGATCAGAAAGGAAGAGATAAAATAGCTAAAGAAATATTCTAATAGAAAGAGAATTATTTTCTCTGTACAACTTATTAATGGAAAGAGAATTATTTTCTCTATAGAAAAAGGATTGTTTTCTCTATATAATTTATTATCATTGAAAGAGAATTATTTTCTCTATACTATTTATCGATGGAAAGAGAATAATTTTCTCTATACGGTCTTATAGAAAGAGAATGATTATGTCTATATTATTCTTAATTCTACGGAAAGAGAATAATCATTTCTATAAGAATGAATTATTTTAATTCATATTGTCTGGGAAAAGTTCTGGCTAGGAAAGACTTGGTACTTAAGCGTGTCCGTTGAGACCCACATCTCTTTCCTGGGAACCTACTCGACAAGAATGAATTTTCTTAATTCATATTGTTGCCGTTAGTGGTTAACGCTAACGGTTAATGATTTTAAATCATAGAATTGCTTTTTAGCAATAACATTATTTTTGAGAAGTTATACCTTTTACGATATATTGCAATATTGATTGCACTATAATTTTGAGAAAACCTTTCAAAAATTAAAACAGTAATCAGGCTCAAAGGAACAGCAACTGGAATGGGACCCCCCACCTAGAAATGACACTGCTCCTCCATTTCATTGTTTCAATTGCGAGAGACCAGAACACGCAAGTGTATGAACAGGCCAAGCTCTGCCGCGCAGGCTAACCTGACTGAATAGCAATTTGTTGCTATAATTTTTGAAATCAACATTGTTGGTGAATGCGAAGATTGGTGGATGGTTATTGAGTATGTTTTAAACATACAGGTTGCTGAAAATAAGAAAATGATGCTGAGTCTGGTTAAAACTTTATTTTAGACAATGATATTTTTATAAAGCATTGTTTACTTCGTCTATCGGAAGTTTTGTACACTATATAATTTTTAAACGTGGTTGACTTTGACGTGTAAACAAATGCATTCCTTTCAATAAGAGCCAAATAGCATTTTTCAAAAGTTATTTTTTTTTTCAAATGACATAAGAAAAAATTGTGATTTTTGAAGTCAAGCAAGAATTTTCAAGACTTCGCATAAATCAGTAAGGAAATCTGAGTATTAGTTTTGACTCACTCAGACATATGCGAGTAAGATAGAACGTTAACCAGAAATGGAAAACGATAGTTTATCACTTTTATTTATAATTGTTTTGACTACATTGTAGTATACTTTGGGAAGAATAAAAGTGAAGTGCTTAACATATTCAAAGTTTTCCATTACAGATTTTTGAAAATCAATTAAGTAGAAAGGTTAAGAGTTTTTATAGCGATTAAGGAACGGCGTATGATTCTCATTAATTTAATGGAATTATACATGAAACGACTGCACCATATTTTTTCTGAAATGAATGGTAAAGCAGAAAGAAAAATAAAATCTTTATTGATTTGCTATTTTGCTGAATTCTAGGACTTGATCTCTGTTGTGGAAAATTTTTATAAGCTGTTGGTTAAGTTATGAATAGATTCGCCGAATCTAAAGAAATAAAAAATTTCCTTCGGAGATCTTGAAGAAAAGACAACACATCTTGTCTTATTTTTGAATTTGGGATAACTTGGCTTATGTCATAATCCCAAAAAGAGTTAAACTCGCCAGTAGAGCCTACGAATGTGTATTCGTTGGTTATGCAGTAAATAGCAAAACATACAGGTTTATGACCTTAATGCGAAAGTGATCATAGAGTCAAATGATGTTGACTTCTATGAAAGTAGATTCCCTTTTAAATCAAGAAATAGTGGGGGCACCGGAACTGCTCAAGTTTCTGTGCTTAGGAGCGTTGAAAACAACGTAGAAAGGGGAATAGAACCTCAAAGTGGTAAGAAAGCACGTGCTGCTAAAGACTATGGACCCGACTATACGGTCTATACATTAGAGGAGGATCCTACAAGCCTTCAAGAAGCTCTGTCATCATTGGATGCTGATTTGTGGCAAGAAGCCATAAATGATGAGATGGATTCTCTAGAGTCTAACAAGACATGACACTTAGTGGACTTGCCTCCTGGTTGCAAACTCATTGGTTGTAAATGGATCTTGAAAAAGAAACTAAAACCTGATGGCACTGTTGATAAATACAAGGCCCGCCTTGTAGCCAAAGGTTTTAGACAAAGAGTGAATATAGATTTCTTCGACACACATCCATAAGGGTACTTATTTCGTTAGCCGCTATTTACAATTTGAAAGTACACTAAATGGATGTCAAAACTGATTTTTTAAATGGTGAATTGGAAGAAGAAATCGATATGGAGCAACCTAAAGATTTTATAATCCATGGGCAAGAAAACAAGTTCTGTAAGTTGGATAAGTCTCTGTATGGTCTTAAACAAGCCCCTAAACAGTGGCATGAGAAGTTTGATAATTTGATTATATTGAATGGGTTTAAGGTGAATGAAAGTGACAAATGCATTTATTACAAAACCGAGAATGACATTTGCACTATCATATGTCTCTATGTAGACGACTTACTCATATTTGGATCAAACATTCATGCTGTAAATAATGTGAAATCATTGTTGTGCAACAACTTTGATATGAAAGACCTCAGAGAAGCAAGTGCAATCCTTGGTATTAAGAATACTAGGTCCGAGAAAGGAACTTCTTTGGATCGACCTCATTATATTCAGAAGATCTTAAAGAAATATAACTACTTTGGTAGTAAACCTTCCTGCTCACCATATGATCCAATTGTCAAACCTTTTAAGAACACTGGTAACGATGTTAGACAAACGGAATATGCGAGCATCATTGGCAGCCTAAGGTATGCCACTGATTGTACTAGACCCGACATTGCCTATGTCGTGGGATTGTTGTGCAGGTTTACCAGTCGACCTAGTATAGAGCATTGGCACGCTATTGAGAGAGTCATGTGATACCTAAAGAGGACCATGAAATTCAAGTTACATTATCAGAGATTTCCAACTGTACTTGAAGGATACAGTAATGCTTATTAGAATACTCTATCAGATGATTCAAAAGCACCATGTGACTATATACTTAGTATATATATGGTGGTATTGTTTTCTGGAAATCTAAGAAACAGATCATTTTGGTTCAGTCCACTAAGGATTCAGAAATGATAGCATTGGCATCCGCCAGTGAAGAAGTTAGTTGGTTGAGATGCTTACTAGTAGAGATTCCTTATGGGAAAACCGACGCAGTTGTGTTGATCCATTGCGATAGTACCGCGGCTATTGCAAAATAAAGAATCATTATTACAATGATAAAAGACGACAAATATGTCGTAGGAACAGCATTGTTAGAGAAATTCTCTTAAAATGAGCTGTAAGAGTGGATCATGTACACACTGATCAGAACTTAGCCGATCCTTTGACGAAAGGATTAGCCAGAGAGAAAGTCCAAAATACATCTCAAAGGATGGGACTACTGCCTTGGGAACCATGAGTCACTCGCGATGGTAACCCGACCTAAAAGACTGGAGATCCCAAGAATTAGGTTCAATGGGTAATAACAAGTTGTGAAGTGATAAGAGATGAACATGCTATTAAAAGTAAAGAAGCATGATTCCTGAAGCGATGTAAGGTTGAGATAATAGAAACTCTCAATGAGATCTATACTCTATGTGGAGTGGAGTACCTAGCTACAGGAGTACTCTTGATAGACTCGCAATTGTGAATGTGGAAGTGGGGCCGTCTCCTATGGAATTGTTGGCAGAAATTCCTAGAGCGTTCACTAAACTGGGATAGACGTGCAGGGCCATAAACGCACGGGCTTTTGAGAATACACCTAAGGAAAAGGTTGTGTGTGGTTATGACGATTAGAGATAGAGTTCAAGACTACGAGTCACTCTTGTTGAATCTAAATCTTAACCGCTACGCAAAGGTTCAAGTCGTATGACACCTCTGCTTATGCACAATCTTATGGAGGCGTTTGACGCTACTTCTGAAACTTCTTTCTAAATTCCAGTGGGGGATTGTTGGAAGTTTGTTAATAGTGAATTGAAAAAGTCCCACATTGGATAGAATAAACACTTTAAGAGTGTTTATAAGTGTGGACTTTACACCTTGGGTTGGAGCCTAATGGGTACCCAGTTTTGTAAAAGGGAAAGCACGCACACCATCTGACCACCACACACGCGTGCGCGCCGCCGTCCGGCAGGCTCGGCTCGGCCGGGCCGGGCTTGGGCTTGGACTTGGCTTGTGAGGTGTAAATATATTTTTGTGAAAATAATTAATTATTACTTTATTTTTTGGTGCGTTGCGTGTCCAGATTCGTTGAACCGTCCGGATAAGATGAACGTTACGTTGCATACAGATTCAATGAACAGAGCCGTTCTTATCCGCGTCTGTTCCTATCCGTTATAGCTTGGAGCGCAAGCACTCCAGTCTTATCCTCTAAGACTTGCGCACCAAGTCAGTTTTGAAGCCTATAAATAGGCCCCTCCCTCACTTGACTCTTTACACCGCTTGACGTTAAATCATACCTCAAGCTCTCTCTCCTCTCTCGATTTTTCTTCTCTTCTACTTTAAAGAATGACCTACGAGCCATATTCAAGAGTGGTCTGCGAACCATATTCAGAATGGTTTTTTAACCATATTGAGGTGTATTTCTTGAGCGAAATTTCACTGTGCAGTGATATTTCGTAACAGTTTTGACTGGGCTGTTTTATCCTGGGGACGTCGTGGTTGATAGTCTGCCTGCACAATTTTGAGCAGTGCCACGAAACGTCTTAAAGAGAGCGACCTAGTCCGCGACTCAACCCAGTAATATCTTCGGTGGATTGATTTTCTGAAATTATTTTCTGAAACTCAAAAACAACACCTTTCAGGACCAATTCCTAAAGGTACTCAATTGTCAACATTAAATGACTTGTCTAATTATGCTCACAACCCACACCTTTGTGGATCTCCACTTCCAAATAAGTGTCCTGGGGATGTTTCACATCCAGCTTCTGAAAGCAAATGACTTGTCATAACACTTGGTTTTGTGAACGGATTTTGGGGAGTTATTGGCACCTTATTTTTCAAGAAGAAATGGAGGCATGCTTACTTCAGATGGGTAGAAAGTTTAGCTGACGAGATTTATGTGGCAATTGTGGTTAAAGTTGCAAAGATAAAGAAATGGGTGATGAGAAACCATGTTCGTGGCTGATTCTATGTTTCCTGTTCGTTTTATTTCTTTTTCTAAATGTCCTGTTTTAGACACGACTAAGGTTTAAGCACCATTCATTGTATTACCTTTCAAGTGATGTTTTGTCGTGGGTTATCTTTTGTATTTGCTGTGTGGATTTCTCTTTATGAATATTTTAGGATCTCTAATGTGGTTGCATGTGTGGGTTCAAATGGTCAAATCCATAAATGTTTAAATTCACTGTTTTGAACTTGTAGAAGATGTTTTATTTTGCTTGTGTCCATGATTGGAACTTATCTATATCGCGAAAAAGAGAGGATAGATCCAATACTACCCCTAAGTAATTACTCCGTTTCACAATACATGTCTGTTTTCTAACAATAATTTTTTCTTAATTTACTCGTCGTTTTCAAAGTACAATGCAACATTAATTATTGGTTTTTCAATAATACCCTTAACTATTTATTGTAGAGCAAAATTTATGTATAATGAAATAATAAATAGTTAAGGGTGTTCTTGGAAAAAGATAAATACTGACATCAAAAGTAACAAGATTTATTGGTCTCCTTGTTATGTGTAAGTAACCTTAAAACGACATGTATTGTGAAACAGATGGAGTAGCATTTAAATATAAAGGGTTAAATATGTTTTTAGTCCCTACAAAATTTTGCTATTTTGTTTTTAGTCCCTATAAAAAATTTCGTCAACTTTTAGTCCCTATAAAATGTAAACTCGTGTATAACTTTAGAATTTTTGAATGATATCTTACATACACGTTAAAGATAATAAAAATATCTCCCTCACAAAAAATAAACTCAAAATTTGATTTCTAGGTTAGTATTTCCTTTAATTTGTTTATCGAATCTTTTGCACTTAAAAATTTAGATTTAATTTATGCGTTGTTAAAAAATTCAAAGTTTTTTTGGAAGAGATGTTTAAAATGCCCTCAACATGTATGCAAAACATCACTCAAAAATTCAATGGATATACACTAGTTGGCATTTATAGGGACTAAAAACGAAATTTTGAAATTTTATAGGGCTAAAAGTCGATGGAAAATTATATAAGGACTAAAAACAAAATAGTGAAATTTTGTAGGGATTAAAAACATATTTAACCCAAATATAAATACACTTACTTAAGTATTTTCTTATAATTGCATTTTGTAACATGGAAATCAAGCCAAAGGGCCTCCTTATTAATAGAATATTTTGTCTCATTGAAACATATATATGTTGAAAAGAGGAGTTAAAGCTATTAATAGGTGTTTTGCTATGGATATCATTGCAAGGTGGCGCTTACAATGCACAAGTGGCTCACTTGTGTCCCATGGGTAAGTTAGTGGACAAAATACTTTGTACTGTTGATTTCATTTAATAAAAGCAACGGCTGGAGATTGTAACCGGTTACCTGGTGTACCGGTTTTCTCGCAAGTTTGTGTTATTTAACATAAGGGTCACCTAAAAAATGAAAAATTATTTTAAAAAACGCTAAGAGAGATATTTAAAAACGCATTTTTTTGTACCGATTTTATTTTGTTTTATTCTGAAATTTTATTATTAAAATTAATAATGCCTATTGTGTTGAGCCTATTTTACGTATTAATATTAAGAAAATAATTAACGCTAATTTATTTAATGGTAAGAATAAGATTTAACGTTTGGTTACTCGAACCATTGTGTTTGCCCTATTTTTTGATGGTAACTTTTAATTTTTAAACCAATATTCTTTAAAGAATTAAATCTTAGTAGTGTAATTTTAAAAAAATAGTAATAATAATATTAATAAGTATTATATAAAAAATGAAAAATAATACAATGTATGTTAATTTTTTAATCTAGTAAATTTCTTTAGTAAATTGAAATTTATGATAAGATTTGAATTTAAGATCTATTTATGAAGTTTCAAATTTGACCATATCTATCTTTCAGTAGATTTATCTTTTTGTTTTATTTTTTTTAACAGGAAATATATTCTCATTCTATTAAAATAGAAGAAAAGGAGCACAAGGCATCCTCACGAGTTACATATAGAGAGGGTTCAGGGACATTTCCCCACCAATAATTACAGTTCCTATTAACATAATTACGTCTAACATTTGTTAAAGAAGCTAGCAAACTATTACAATCCAAAATGACATTAGCAATGGACCAATTATCAACTGCCCACCAGACAATTCACAACACATTCCGCATCAGACTCAATCAGAGTGTCTCCAAAATTCTACTCTTTGATCCAATTAAGAGCCCATCTAAGACACAAAGTCTCAGCCAATAGAGGAGTAACCGAGATGTCCATCAATTGGGTACCTGTAGAGGGAACAACACCAGCAGAATCCCTAGCAATTAAGCCCCAATCTGTGCTTCCATCTGGAAAGCTCCCAGCATGAATGTTAATTTTCACAACACCAGCTCTCGGTGTCAACCAGCAGTTGTGCGGCCTAACAGAGGGGGAACCAGAGTTGTTAAGATTTGCAACATTAAATTCTTCTACAAACTCAGCAATCTTAGTAGCAATGGACATGAGAATAAAAGCAGTATTATTTAAGATTAAATCATTCCTAGCTTTCCAAGTTTTGCACAAAGAAATACAGAAACTTTGTTCAGTCAAATCACAAAACAATCCACAATTTGTTTATACAGAAAACTTCAACCAAACACAAAGCAAATACACCACCAAAAGCCTTAACACTGTCTCCAAAACAAACCACAAAGCGAAATAGATTCTTTTGTTCAGAAGTAGAAAAAACCATAATTAAAACTAAAAACATGACAGAAAGCCAATACCCTTATTCTACATCTAAAGTTATGTAATCATCATAATCTCTTTTGATAAACCTAACCATTTGTCCTGCCGTAATCCCATTCAATTCTTTGAATTTATACCACCCAGCTCCAATGTGACATTCAGTCTTCCTCGTGCTTCTCCGACTCCAAATAAGTTCCCAACTTTCAGTCACTCCAGAGGGCAGCTTGACTGTAACATTCTCTAGCCTCTTGTATAGGTGAGCATGTACAATTTTCGTAGGTACATACTGAAATGTTGATGCAACAAAACACAATCAGAATAGTAGACACCATTACATAAAATAGATACATATTTCAATTTTTTTGGGAAAGACTAGTAATAGATTAAACTCACCTAGGGTTTATATATTTCCGCCGATGCCTCAGAAAGTTCAACTGTCCATAATTCCTTTAATTTGTCATCAAACTTCACCATATTTCCTATTAGTCCGCTACTAGCTCCAAAGACTTTTACCTTCAAGTTTGTTGTGCCATCATACTTGAAGAAGAGAAGGTCTTGCTTATTTATGTTGCAATGTATCACAAATTCTGTCTAGCCCTCTCCCTCCAAACAGATGTACCCATCCACGTATGAACACCGGACAGTCCAAGTTGTTCCATGATGTTTCCTATCAACCAAATTAATTGTATTTGGTAGTGTCCTTCCAAATGTTGTAGTGAGGGAATCTGACAGAAGCTATTTTAAATTAAAAGATACATTAATTCTATTGGTAATTAAAAGTAAAAATTATAAGTAAGATGCTAAAGGTGGAAATACTTACAAATGTTGTAGCATAATCATCTGAAACCACCCTCTTATAACATTGGTAGGGTAGAATAGTTCTTGGTTGATGGTCGTTATTAAATTGTAGTCCGTTAGCATCAAATAGAGTAACAAAAAATCTCCCCTCTGCTACGTACTTGAATAGGAGACAGTCACCCCTTTTTATTTTGTAAAAGTCTAAAAATAGGTTCCAGCTACGCTCTCCAAACCAGATGGTACCACCATGTCGTTCGATTTCAATTTCTCAACCGAGCCTAAATTTTGTATTGAGCATAATAGTATCACCAAACTCAGTGAACCACCAATTTTTTATAAATTTTTCATATTAATCTCCAGTTCCTTCCTGCGGTGTCCACCTTCAACACACTTATAATGTGTCATCATCGTCAAATTCCCAAACCCATAAGAATAACCTCAGCTCCAGAGCTACCTAGCCGCATAATCCTACGCAACACTAAAACACACCACACAGTTTTTACAATTTTCTTTCCTTTCTTCCCCTTATCCAACCATTAACATTCGCTGAAATCAAATTTTTGGAATGAATTCCAACTATTGCCAGCAATTTTTCATATGAATATGCATTAACTTCATACAAACATCTAATTTTAACATAACAATCATAAAACAAGAATGATATACTATTAACCATCAACCATTACTTAATATTACCAATGATAACATTAGTCACAGTTAGTCGTTTTCAACAAACAACAACAAACACAGCAGCTAATCAATCCATGATAATAATCAATAATACAAACAACTTAATAAAGTACACTCATAAGCTATCTCTCAAATTAATAAAGTAGACAAATTAATAAGGTACATCAGTCTCAAATTTGCTATCTCTCAAATGTCTCCAAACGTCCATTGTTCATCTCCTGCAAATAATCAGACACACAATCAGCTAATAGTTTGTTACTAAAACAAAACAGACACACAATCAGCTGCTCCAATTTATGTAACAAATGTAATGGCATTCACATTGGCAGGTGCAGGATAAACTCGTGACGGCACTTCAATCAACGGACTGTAACAAAAAACATAAAATCAGATATAATCTACAACTAAACATCAAATTACATTTAATGGATACAAATAGGTTTAAAATAATCTATCGTTATAATGTTCTCGTAATCCAAGTCATCCATGTTCCAATAATCGTCCTCCCAATCAGATGGTAATGGTAAATTTGGTACGGCTGACAAAGCAGGGTCACTATGCAAATGGCATGACTTCCTATTATGCCCACTTACCCCACAAATACCACACTTTGATTTCTTCTTCAGAGTTTTCTTGTTTTTCTTTTGAGAAGATGATGGACCAGCTCCACAGCCTTTGGTTCTTGCTAGTGGGGGATTCATTAGTGTACCATCAGAATACAGATCCACATCTCCTTTATCTTTAGACCGTCCAACGGTTTCCAGCACAGACATATGTTCATTAATCACGCCAACACCTTACCCAAATATTTTGGACTTGCACATTCAATTGCAATAATGGCCATCCTCTTACAACGGTCAACAAAACCTACATACCAGCTCAGAGAATCTTCATCACGGGAAACACGCTTCTTACCATGAGGAAAAACAATACAGTCCTTAGCACCTTTTGTCCATCTCTTCAAAACCAAACTTTCAGGCAACTTCTTAATACCAAGTGTAAGTAGTGCACATACAACATGTTCACAAGGAATGCCCAATGAATCAAACCTAAAACATGAACATGTGAATTCCAAATTGGTTTCACAGAATGAAACACTCCAATTGGTTTCTTCTCTATCGTACCTACGTACAGTGTACACATATTTTCTACCAGACTGAATGCTACCTACAACAGTACAATTGCAAGGTATTTGAAGAATAGGACGAAATAACTTGTATACCTCTCTGGTGTACAATTTCGAAGTTGATTGCTCTAGGTACCGATACGGTGTTTGCAACACTGGCTCCCCATACGATGACACATAATCAGCATCCAATTCTCTATACCTCATGTACTCAAGCCAATGAAAAAGTGTTTCAAAAAGTCCATCAAACTGTTACAGACACTAACATACCTAGCAAATTCAGAATTAAGACCTTCACAATGCGATGTAGTTCTAAAGCCAGCAAAAAATTTACCCCTAATGTGACTAGTGGCCCACATATGTCTCTTCTCATAAATTTCTAGCACCCAAAGGTTTTCCTCCAGTCCAAATTCCTCAACCATAGCATTCCAATTACGATCAAACTCAGCAGTATCAAAGTCACCAAGCATGCATCTTTTGAACTTCGATACGAATTGTGGATTTTTAATATTTGTCGTTGCATTTCGTATCAAGTGCCACACACACAGATGATGATGAGCTGCTGGAAAAACTGTTGCAATTGCTTTTTTCATAGAAGGACAACCGTCCGTTATTATCGACTTTGGACTTTTTCTTCCATTGCATCCAACAGAGTTTCTAACAACCATATGTATGTTTTATCTTCTTCGTCCCCAACAATAGCAGCAGCGCATACAACACTTTGATTGTGATGATTAACACCGGAGAAAACAACTAACAGAGTCAAGTATCTAACTTTTCTGTAAGTTGCATCAAATGCTAGTACATCACCAAAAAGTGAGTAGTCCATACGACTTCTACCATCACACCCAAATAAATTCTCTAACTTTCCATCTTCATCTACCGTGTGTCTCCAAAACATCTTATCATTCTCCAATGATTCCAACATATCTAAAGCTACCTTCGCATCTGAAAATTTACTCTTCCTTTGCCTCAATCGTTCATTATACATGTCCTGTTTAAGGAAACCGACTTTCTCAAATCCTCCTACCTGACTTGCCAGTAATCCATAGATTTGTGGGGTCCTAATACCAACATCTGTCATGGTATTCATTTGATATTTGTCATATTCAGTCATCTTTCTATGTGCCGGTAGCATCCCCTTGAAATTGCTATCTAACATACTATGGTTATGAAAATCACACATATTTAACAAACCACCTCCTACTGTTTTTATGAATATGGACTTGAAGTTTAGCTTCACATCCACATCTTGTCTTAGGTTTTAATTCATGCCTTTTTACAAGATAATCTGTGCATTTTTCTTCTCTAAATCCTTCATGATGGAAGATAAATGATTGTTGTATAATTTGCAGATTTTTATTTCTCACAATCCTACTTTTACTTTTCCTAGCAGCAAATCCACGGCTACTACCATACCAATTATAAAACATGAAAGCAACATGAGTATCTGAGAAGTGATACCTCATTATATTTTCAAGAGTCTGCTTCAAAATTTATCCTGGACAACTCCTCAATACCATCGACAACAAACTCTTCATCAAAGTAACATCCACCATGGCCATCAACATCTTCTCCATCACTTTCAATATCCAGAACCAACAAATTTAAATGTGTTACACTATCTAACAAACACATTTCTTGATCAAATTGAAATAAAAGGTAAATCAAATTAACAACAAACCTCAGTATCATTTCTTTCGTTGTTTATGGAATTCTGTCGTAGTGGCACATCACACGACGACCCTTCAGAATTTGCCATAGTACAACTACAATATAGCCCCGAAAATTAATTAATGACAAACCCCAAAATTAATAACTCTATCAAATGTTGGTATTAGTATGTATATCAACACAAATTTTATACGACGAAACACTAAACACTAAACCCTAACCGAAAATAAAATTACTCATCTCTTTTTATCAACACTAAACTTCATAAATTATACCTTTAACAGAGTAGACAGAGGTGAATCAGAATCAGACAGAGAAGACAGAGCACTCCACATATTATGCTGGACGAAGTTCGTCGGCGATAGCTACTCGACGCTCACACGGTGGTGAGGCGTTCGTCAATTTAAACAACTCCAAGGTGAAATACAGCGTAAGGGGGCACAGATCGACTGTGACATACTGACATGGGTTAAAATGGTGGTTAGATCTGAGGAATGAGATGAGGGAAGAATGGTTTGAGGTTGAACAGAAATGGAGAAGAAGTAATGCGTTTTTTCACTACAAACTTCCATTAAAAACCTCACAAAACTTGTTTAACGAAGACTACAACAACAAAAAATGTCAGAGTATGGCAGAGGAACCATTTTTGTAATATAACAAAGTTATGGGCGTAAAATGTAATATCACAAAAACCGGACAACCTGGGTCAACCTTTTTTGTCCTCAACTGTTCCATGGGACACAAGTGAGCTCCTTTCCCATTGTAAGGGCCACCTCATTGCAATTTAACATTGGCTAGCATTTAGTATATATTGTCGAGCATTATCGAAAAAACTGTAGTTCAATATCATTACATGTTTGCCACATATTAGATGAATAGGGGATGAAATACACACAAATAATGGTTTATAGATGATAAGGTAAAATGTAGTATTGAACAAGACTGAATAAATTGCAGTAGCTGTTTATAAGTATATGTGGACAGAGACACAAGTATACCATCTTAAACATTTACGATTTCTATGTCAGTTTACTTTCCAACACTCCACTTTCTTGAACTTTAAAGTATTTTGCACTTTTCTTATTTGGAAGATTATTTTTCCTATGTTTTCTTTCGAACTTAATCCACACACGTTCCGCCTCATTTCTTTCGTTAAATTTTTTTAAACCATCCTACATTAAATTATCACCCCAAGTTCAACCAGAATCAATGGTTCCTTCCCTGAGTTGAGTCTCAAAACGAATTGTCGGTGTGACGAAAAATCCTCACCTTCTAGTGTTTTCAAGGTGATTATTGTTATTTCTAGAAGAAATCTCGATGAAATTACCATTCAAAGTTTTCCGATTCCAGAAGTCAATTGATAATTTTTTTATTATTTGTTTTAGGATTTTGGAAGACCACCTTCTAAAGGATCCGAATTTCGACATTAGCAAACTGGCACGCCCAATTAGACATGTTTAGTGTATCTCGATGTCATGCAATCGCTACATGCATCTAACAAATGGAAGGATCACCACTGCCTATGTGCCTAGAAGAAATATGAATAGAAGTGGCGCAAACGTTGTTGATACACCAACGTATTCCGAGAAATAAAGTATTGCGTAATTAACAGTACGAGCAAATGTGCACTAAATATGTTCAAAGAAAACTCGGAGAGATTTACACCAGAGCAGCAGTTAAGAAGCATCAAAGCAAACACTTAATTGAATCATGTGAAAAATTTTAAACAAATTTTTAAACCAAATAATACTAACAACAAACAAATTTAATTCTGGCCTGTCCTACTGTTGTTTTTGAGTTTCAGAAAATAATTTCAGAAAATAATCCATCGAAGATATTACTGGGTTGAGTCGTGGACTAGGTCGCTCTCTTTAAGAAGTTTTGTGGCACTGCTCAAAATTGTGCAGGCAGACTATCAACCACGACATCCCCAGGATAAAACAGCCCAGTCAAAACTATTACGAAATATCACTGCACAGTGAAATTTCGCTCAAGAAATACACCTCAATATGGTTAAAAACCACTCTGAATATGGTTCGCAGACCATTCTTGAATATGGCTCGTAGGCCATTCTTTAAAGTAGAAGAGAAGAAAAATCGAGAGAGGAGAGAGAGCTTGAGGTATGATTTAAAATAGGCGGTGTAAAGAGTCAAGTGAGGGAGGGGCCTATTTATAGGCTTCAAAACTGACTTGGTGCGCAAGGAGTGCTTGCGCTCCAAGCTATAACGGATACGAACAGACGCGGATAAGAACGACTCTGTTCAACGAATCTGTACGCAATGGTCAGTTCATCGTATCTGGACGGTTCAACGAATCTGAACACGCAACGCACCAAAAACTAAAATAATAATTAATTATTTTCACAAAAATATATTTACACCTCACAAGCCAATCCCAAGCCCAAGCCCGGCCCGGCCGAGCCTAGCCGAGCCTGCTGGACGGTGGCGCGCACGCGTGTGTGGTGGTCAGATGGTGTGCGTGCTTTCCCATTTACAAAACTGGGTACCCATTAGGCTCCAACCCAAGGTGTAAAGTCCACACTTATAAACACTCTTAAAGTGTTTATTCTATCCAATGTGGGACTTTTTCAATTCACAATTAACAAAGTTCCAACAATCCCCCACTTGAATTTAAAAATAAGTTTCAGAAGTAGCGTCAAACGCCTCCATAAGATTGTGCATAAGCAGAGGTGTCATACGACTTGAATCTTTGCGTAGCGGTTAAGATTTAGATTCAACAAGAGTGACTCGTAGTCTTGAACTCTATCTCTAATCGTCAAAACCACACACAACCTTTTACTTAGGTGTATTCTCAAAAGCCCGTGCGTTTATGGCCCTGCACGTCTATCCCAGTTTAGTGAACGCTCTAGGAATTTCTGCCTACAATTCCATAGGAGGCGGCCCCACTTCCACATTCACAAAGGTGAGTCTATCAAGAGTACTCCTGTAGCTAGGTACTCCACTCCACATAGAGTGTAGATCTCATTAAGAGTTTCTATTATCTCAACCTTACATCGCTTCAGGAATCATGCTTCTTTACTTTTAATAGCATGTTCATCTCCTATCACTTCACAACTTGTTATTACCCATTGAACCTAATTCTTGGGATCTCCAGTCTTTTAGGTCGGGTTACCATCGCAAGTGACCCATGGTTCTAAAGGCAGTAGTCCCATCCTTTGAGATGTATTTTGGACTTTCTCTCTGGCTAATCCTTTCGTCAAAGGATCGGATAAGTTCTGATCAGTGTGTACATGATCCACTCTTACAGCTCATTTTAAGAGAATTTCTCTAACAATGCTGTTCCTACGACATATTTGTCGTCTTTTATCATTGTAATAATGATTCTTTATTTTGCAATAGCCGCGATACTATCGCAATGGATCAACACAACTGCGTTGGTTTTCCCATAAGGAATCTCTGCTAGTAAGCATCTCAACCAACTAGCTTCTTCACTGGCGGATGCCAATGCTATCATTTCAGAATCCTTAGTGGACTGAACCAAAATGATCTGTTTCTTAGATTTCCAGAAAACAATACCACCATATATATACTAAGTATATCGTCACTAGGTGCTTTTGAATCATCTGATAGAGTATTCTAATAAGCATTACTGTAGCCTTCAAGTACAGCTGGAAATCTCTGATAATGTAACTTGAGTTTCATGGTCCTCTTCAGGTATCACATGACTCTCTCAATAGCGTGCCAATGCTCTATACTAGGTCGACTAGTAAACTTGCACAACAATCCCACGACATAGGCAATGACCGGTCTAGTACAATAAGTGGCATACCTTAGGCTGCCAATGATGCTCGCATATTCCGTTTGTCTAACACCGTTACCAGTGTTCTTAAAAGGTTTGACAATTGGATCGTATGGTGAGCAGGAATGTTTACTACCAAAGTAGTTATATTTCTTTAAGATCTTCTGAATATAATGAGGTCGATCCAAAGAAATTCCTTTCTCCGACCAAGTATTCTTAATACCAAGGATTACACTTGCTTCTCTGAGGTCTTTCATATCAAAGTTGTTGCACAACAATGATTTCACATTATTTACAACATGAATGTTTGATCCAAATATGAGTAAGTCGTCTACATAGAGACATATGATAGTGCAAATGTCATTCTCGGTTTTGTAATAAATGCATTTGTCACTTTCATTCACTTTAAACTCATTCGATATAATCAAATTATCAAACTTCTCATGCCATTGTTTGGGAGCTTGTTTGAGGCCATATAGAGACTTGTCCAACTTACAGACCTTGTGTTCTTGCCCATGGATCACAAAACCTTCAGGTTGTTCCATATAGATTTCTTCTTCTAAATCGCCATTTAAAAAGGCAGTTTTACATCCATTTGGTGTACTTCTAAATTATAAATAGCGGCCATCGAAATTATTACCCTTATAGATGTAATTCTTGTAACAGGTGAATATGTGTCGAAGAAATCTATATTCTCTCTTTGTCTAAAACCTTTGGCTACAAGGCGAGCCTTGTACTTATCAACAGTGCCATCAGGTTTTAGTTTCTTTTTCAATATCCATTTACAACCAATGGGTCTGCAACCAGGAGGCAAGTCCACTAAGTGCCATGTCTTGTTAGACTCTAAAGAATCAATCTCATCATTTATGGCTTCTTGCCACAAATCAGCATCCAATGAAGACAGAGCTTCTTGAAGGCTAGTAGGATCCTCCTCTAATGTATAGACCGTATAGTCGGGTCCATAGTCTTTAGCAACACGTGCTCTCTTACCTCTTTGAGGTTCTATTCCCCTTTCTACGTTGTTTTCAACGCTCCTAAGCACAGAAACTTGAGCAATTCCGGTGCCCCCACTATTTCTTGATTTAAAAGGGAATCTACTTTCATAGAAGTCAACATCATTTGACTCTATGATCACATTCACATTAAGGTCATAAACCTGTATGTTTTGCTATTTACTGCATACCCAATGAATACACGTTCATAGGCTCTACTGGCGAGTTTAACTCTTTTTGGGATTATGACATAAGCCAAGTTATCCCAAATTCAAAAATAAGACAAGATGGGCTGTCTTTTCTTCAAGATCTCCGAAGGAAATTTTTTTATTTCTTTAGATTCAGCGAATCTATTCATAACTTAACCAACAGCTTATAAAAATTTTCCACAACAGAGATCAAGTCCTAGAATTCAGCAAAGTAGCAAATCAATAAAGATTTTATTTTTCTTTCTGCTTTACTATTCATTTCAAAAAATATGGTGCAGTCGTTTCATGTATAATTCCATTAAATTAATGAGAATCATACTCCATTCCTTAATCGCTATAAAAACTCTTAACCTTTCTACTTAATTGATTTTCAAAAATCTGTAATGGAAAACTTTGAATATGTCAAGCACTTCACTTTTATTTTTCCCAAAGTATACTACAATGTAGTCAAAACAATTATAAATAAAAGTGATAAACTATCGTTTTCCATTTCTGGTTAACGTTCTATCTTATTCGCATATATCTGAGTGAGTCAAAACTAATACTCAGATTTCCTTACTGATTTATGCGAAGTCTTAAAAATTCTTGCTTGACTTCAAAAATCACAATTTTTTTCTTAAGTCATTTAAAAAAATAACTTTTGAAAAAAGCTATTTGGCTCTTAATTAAAAGAATGCATTTGTTTACACGTCAAAGTCAACCACGTTTAAAAATTATATAGTGTACAAAACTTCCGATAGACGAAGTAAACAATGCTTTAAAAAAAATATCATTGTTTAAAATAAAGATTTCTCAAAATTATATTGCAATCAATATTGCAATATATCGTAAAAGGTATAACTTCTCAAAAATAATGTTATTGCTAAAAAGCAATTCTATGATTTAAAATCATTAACTGTTAGCGTAAACCACTAACGGCAACAATATGAATTAAGAAAATTCATTCTTGTCGAGTAGGTTCCCAGGAAAGAGAGGTGGGTCACAACGGACACGCTTAAGTGCCAAGTCTTTCCTAGCCAGAACTTTTCCCAAACAATATGAATTAAAATAATTCATTCTTATAGAGATGATTATTCTCTTTCCGTAGAATTAAGAATAATATAAAGATAATCATTCTCTTTCTATAAGATCGTATAGAGAAAATTATTCTCTTTCCATCGATAAATAGTATAGAGAAAATAATTCTCTTTCCAATGATAATAAATTATATAGAGAAAACAATTCTCTTTCTATAGAGAAAATAATTCTCTTTCCATTAATAAGTTGTACAGAGAAAATAATTCTCTTTCTATTGGAATATTTCTTTAGCTATTTTATCTCTTTCTTTCTGATCAACTGTTTCAGTGAGCACATGAATTTCATCTTTTAAATGTTGGCAACATTTTTCATATTTAATAAAAATTTATTTTCTTGCCATTGACATTCTTGAAAATGAAACGATTTGTTGAAGTTAGAAACAACAGAATCAGAGCCGTAATGTCTTCGGTATTCATGGCTAAATTTCGAAACGTCTTAAAATTGTTGTTTTTGAGTTTCAGAAAATCAATCCATCGAAGATATTACTGGGTTGAGTCGCGGACTAGGTCGCTCATTGGCACTAGAGGAGGAACTAACCCTTGACCCGCCTCCTCATCCTCTTGGTTGTGGTCTCCTTTTTCCTCCCCGCCCTCATGTAAAGTTTGTTGCAGATCCTCCTCTGCTAGAGCCTCATGTAAGGTGTATGATGAAAAGGCACCCATGGTTTGAAGGCTTATATCGGGAGTTGGCATACACACGAATACCTAGGGGGTAGAGGCATGGATGGGTGATGATGCCCGGTGGGGAGGTGGTCGTAGAGTCTGAGCAAGTTCTACGGTTTGAATCGGCGCGAAAGGCTGAGGTGGGGATAAAGACGATTTGTCAAGTGGTCTGGTGTTAAAAAAGTTGCGATTGACGAGATTCCGCAACTCATAAAGTTCTTCCGGCCATAACAGCTCTGGTTTGCACCTGGTTAGACAATTTCGTGATGGATGAGATCCCTTTTAATCACTATAAGTTATTTAAATAGTATAACATATATAAGATTACGAAGAGCAACCACATAAAAAATACAATATTATATAACTTAACCTAACTTCAGTCATGCTGTAAACCCACTATGAAGACAAGTTCAATTTTTAGTTAATGTGGAAAAGCTTATCTAAATCACATAATCCCCATCAGAAAATCAAAATAAAACAAAGGAAAATGTCCAAAAAATAGTCAAAACTTGGGGTCAAAAATAAAAACAAACTCCTTAACAACTAAAGAGATACACCAAAACATGCAAACAGCAATAACATCAAAAAAACTCTCATAGTTTTGACAAAATCCTTCTTCCCAATGTAAACAAATCAAATATTCATAGTCTAAATAAAAGAAAGAAGCCAAACAATATCATACCTCCTAAATTGTTTTCAAAAACTTTGAAGAAACAGGAAAAATGCAAAAGTAGCCTTCTGTGAGAGCACCAAATGTATTTTTTTTTTTTGACAAACACCAAATGTTTCTTAGAAGTATAATTTTATATCTAGATATATGCTTAATTGTATGCATATCATTTAATTTTACACCAATTAAAGAATAAAGAAACCTCGAGTGTTTATTAACAGTCATGAAAATTCAGTACAGTGTGACATGGTCTTAAGAAAGACAAAACTAAAACAGGATCGTACCAAACGTACTACCCAACTTTGCAATTAACCTTTGATTAGAAGCTGTTTATAAAATTCAGCTTGAACTTCATGAAAGAAATAACACAAGTACAAGGATCATGTTGCTTATATGAATTGAACTTCAGCATATATAGAAAGATTGTTTCTAATTTAAATCACTGAAATAATGTAGAAACTAAAAAAATGATATCCAGTTCATTTAGAGAAAACAAATTTTCATATTTAACTGTTTTTTATTTTTAAAATAATATTTCTTTAAGTATCAGAAAAAAACTTTAAATGTTTCAATATGATAAGTTCTTTTCTTACTAACAAGTTTGGTTAGAAAAATTAATAATCTCGTGACAAAACATGTAAAGTGTAACGTTGAGTAGTGTATATTTGAAGTACTTTAGAGTTCGGAAAATATTTTAGATGTTCAAATACGCGAAGTTTGTTCCTCAATAACCGATTTATAACAAAAACAAGATATTTTTGTGACAAAATACGTAAAGTGTGATGCTAAACAGTGTGTTTTGGGGTACTTTAGTATTCAGAAAAAATTTTAATTATTCAAATACACAAAGTCCGTTCCTCGATAACCGGTTTGTAACAAAAAAAATTATACTGTGATAAAATATGTAAACTCCGATGCTAGAAAATGTGTTTTGAGGTACTTTAGCGTTCTGAAAGAATTAACTATTCAGATACTCGAAGTTCAGTCATCAATAACCGATTTAATAAAAATAATTTTGACAATACATAAAGGGTGAGTCTAAGTAGTGTCTTTTGGGGCACTTTAGAGTCAAAAAAAATTTAAATGTTCAAATACGCGAAATTTGTTCGTCAATAACCAGTTTAACAAAAAAAAATTGTGACAAAATACGTAAAGTGCAATGCTAAGCAATGTTCTTCGGTAATTTAGCATTTGGAAAAAAATTTAACAGTTGAAATAAGCGAAATTGATTCCTCAATAACTGATCATTGCTGAAATCTTAGAACCAGCAAGAACCAAAAGCTCATTCAGAAAGGAATCTTCTCAAAGGGGTCTAATTTTTTAAATTGAACTGAAAAACATAAATGAAGTAATAAATTATGAATCTTGGGTTGACGTAATGCAAAAAGAGCTAGCACAATTTGAGAAAAATAAATTATGGAATCTGGTCCCATCTCCAAAACATCAATCAGTTATTGGTGCAAAGTGGATATTCAGAAACAAAATGGATGAAAATGGTAAGCTACTAAGAAACAAAGCTAGACTTGTTGTTCAAGGTTCTCAATTGTACCTCACTTGTAGTAGACCTGATATTTTCTTCATAGTAGGGTTATGTGCTAGAATTCAAACGTCTTGTAAGGAGTCCCACTTCACACAAGTCAAAAGAAGTCTTAAAGGAAGTCTTGTTGTGAAGAAAGTAGAACCGCTAGAAGGCGCCAGTAGAGGCAGGAAAGGTGTTTAACCTTGCTGATCTTAAAACACATGCATGGAACACCAGAGAACACCAGAGAAATCCACTAGTACATTAGCTTCTGAACAATCCCCAACCACAGAAATTACTAAGCAAATAATGCTCAAATCCTTCATAAGTCAACAACCATGGAACACACTCCCAAGAAGGTCACCATCGAGGATCCATCTCCTCAGAAGACAGAGGAATTGAATCTCTCTCTCAATGATGATGGTGCTGCCAACGATGATACACAACACACCGAGGATCGCTACAATTTCAAGATGAACGAGATGAATTAAACTCTCGACAGGAAAATGTGTTTAGTGAAAGTGATAAGGACAACAAGGATACTGAATAGGAAGACATTGAAAATGTTACTATAACATCTTCATATGCTTCTTTAGATGTCTCTGAGAAGGTTCATAGTCCACAAAAGTTGAAAGGCAGCTGACAAAGGTGAAGACCATTTAGTTCTAGTATAGAGCACTATATTTTGCGAAGCAAAAGCTTCCTCTTAGCTTCAGTTGTTTTATTTTTTTTAGTATGACAATATGCTCCAGAACAATGTTATATCAAAAAAATTAAATCTGTGCATCATCTCAGGGGAACATATAAACAAATTTCTTTAACAACTGTTATATCAAAAAAATTAAAATCTTCTCAAAAGGTTTGTCATCACCAAAAAGGAGGAGAATGTTGAGGCAAAATCTCAAATCGAGTTTTGATGAAAAACAAACCCTCTTGATAAGATTTCTAATTCTTTAGTTATTTAATAAATCTTCTTGAGTTATTTCAGAACAAAAACAGAACACTTATATCTTAAGAAGAATGTGTTAAGCAAGTAAATCATGAGAAGGTAGTAATGTGCATCAGAAGCTATAAATGAAGGTCAAAGAGTTTATCAAAAGGATTAATCATAAAGTCAACTTCAGTGACTTTACAAGTATGGAAGATCCTCTCTAAAAGCTTCTAAGGACATAGAAAGCATTCAAAAGAGCCTTCTCAAGAGAGGAAAACACTCAAGTTTCAAGAAAGATCAAGAGTCTCTTGCCATGATGTATCTTTGATTAAAAGGTCCGTGAAAAGAATCTTTGGGGATCTAGAAGATCATGCAACAAGAGTTTCTTAGCCTTGTGTTGGCTTGTTAGTGTAAACTATTTGGAAAATAGTGCAAAGACACACTGAGTTTGAGGAGTGAAGTAACCCTTGTTGATTAGGGCGATCCACTATACCTCTTGTGTGTTGTTTACTATTCTCTCTTTTGTTTACATACCTTGCACTTTGTGTTTTAAAGGAAAATTCCTTTTTTACATCATCTTAAGAAGAATCTCTCAAAAGAATTCTTTCATAAACATATTTTAAGCCTCTCTATCTCTTGAAACAATAACAAGAAAATCTTTCTCTGATTATACACCATTGCAAAGCATCATTTACCTTGAAAGCTTCAGAGATGATTTCAGAAGACAGTAGCATATAAAAGATTCTATATCTTTAGGAAGATTGTCTTGTTTACTCTTAACAGTTTTTTGGTCTTACAAATTAATTTTAAAATGAAGCAAAATTCAACCCCCTTCTTCTGCTTTAGATTTACTTCACCAACATGCTAAGGATGATAGAGGTTACCAGTTGAACTCTACCCATAATAGATAATAAAGAACCTTTCCAAGAGGATAATTTGGCTTTTATTCTATAAAAAACATGTAGTAAATGATTTTTTCGAGGCTTTCCTTTGAATAAAGGGACACCAAGATAATTAAAAGTAGAGGCTGATCTTTGTATGGGCTGGGTAGAGCCATGGCCTGCCCAAAAATTTTATGTGAAATTACTGTAATACCATTGTTTTTTAAAAACAAATAGTAGCTACTAAATATATATAATGTTACGTGCGTCTAAACAATTGTAAACTGTGTCGCAATGGTTGTGGGACCGTATATTCGCATAGGTATCCCAAGTTCAACTTCATACTGGAACGTTTTTGTTTCTTTTTTCAAGAAATAAGAAATGCAGAAAAATTTATAACAATCACGTTTGTTAGGAAACGAACTTGAGTACTACAACAATATGCAACGATTTGGACTACAAATAGGCTATAGACTTGAATTTGACTAATGATAAAAAAAGATTATATATACACGCTTTCTCCTTATAATAATTCTTAAATTTATTCATATTTTTAATATTATATAATAACATTTTTTCATATCTTTTATATTAGAATTAGAAATTATGAACCAATGGTTGATAATTTTCAAAAAAAAAGCATCTTTAGCATTATAAAATTAAAATGAACATAATTTAAAATTATCTTCTTACAAACATATTCAACTGAGTCTCTTTGTGAACCTAAAATTACTTTTTTAGTCATTTAATTTTTGTTTATAATTAACTATTAATTTATATTTATCAATTTTAATTGTATTTTATTTAAGCTTCATCATTGTTCTTACGCACTCGTAACCCTTCTTCTCCCTCTCAGCGTCTCTCACGCTCCCCGTTTTTCATCGTCGTCGATCTCTACCTCGTCATTCCTCCATGTCTCTTTTCTTGTCAGACAACCCAAATTTTTTGGTTAAGATCCGCTACTGATCAAAAGGGATCGTATCCTTAGAAAGCCAACGCAAATCCGAGATGACAGTGACACGGGAAAGAGATATGTTTCGACGGTTTTTTGTGCTGCTTTTTTGGTTTTTTGTGGCGAGCAAGTGTTAGCTTGCATACAGGTTTCTAAGTATGCTTATAAGCAGGAAGCTCAGGTTACAAGTGTGTGTATCATTGAGCCGTCTAGTTCCCATCAAGGAGATAAGGCTATACAACCTATTGAAGAACTAGAATCAGTCCAATTTGTCAAGACTCTTTCACTTCATGTGAGCATGTGTGAAATCCAGTCAGCAGTTGGATATTGTTTCTGGCTCTGGCACACCGACAGTAGCCAAAATTTGTTCAAATGTCTACCACCTCTGACTGTATTAGTGGTTGTAATATTAACACCTTCGTAGTCAATGGTATGAATATTGATTCGGCGCGTTTTCCTAAAATGAACAATACTAGTCGGTGCAACTCTATTGATTCATCCTTCACGCAATCTCCCACTACTAGGCTGAATTCACTAAAAGTCTTAGAGTCTGTTGCGACATCTAATCTAGTGGTAGAATCTAAAATGAGAACATTAGGAAATCATTGGTGTGATGTGTTAGAAGGTGAGGTTGATATTGTGGCTCCTGACAGCCAAGGAACAGTTGCTCAGATTGATTATCCTGAGCCAGTTGTTTTCAAGTCCCGAAAGAAAAAATTTTGACAAAAAATGAAAATGGTTCAGAATAGTGTTTGCTATAACACTCGTTCCAAGACAAATTACGTCTCTGCCTCTTTTTGACCTGGCTGATTTATTTGAGTTCCAAGTTGGAATTTTTGTTTGTCAATAGAGCTTTTTAGCTCCTTAGTTGGTCTTTATTTTGTCTATTTTTTGTTTTGTTTTAGGGGTCCTTCACTAGGGGACCTTTAGAATTTGTTCTAGACTGGGCCAAAACGTCGCAAGGTTTGGGCCTGGCCCAATTCCTCACCTAAACTAGTAAGCACCCGCATCCAACAGTCAGGATCCACTCGCCTGTATCCGACGCTTCAGGTACGACACTTTTGTCTTTAAATAGATGTTCAACCCTCCGTTCCCAGGTACGTCTTCATTATCTTCTTATTCTTTGCATGCCTCATCTCATATCCTTACTGACTTGAGCGTCGTTGTGTTTGCAGGTACCCCCCACCCGACGTGCGCATGCAACCTACCTCGAGTCGCCCGAGGCCAATCAGCATCCATCTGAAGTCCATCTTCAAGATCTCCTGAAGCGCATCAACCTGTACCCCGGACGTGATCATATCCGAGTCCGAGTACCGAACAATGGCGACCACAGTGGGAGCATAATCACTTGCTTATGAGTTCTCCCGAGTATCTATCTCCCGATCTCTCTGTTATTCCCAACTCTTCTCAGCAGAAACAACCTCGGACTATTATCTGACCTAACTCTTCATGCCAAGGTAAGCCCCGACTTCCCTACCCTTAATTCGTTTACCATTATCTCGGTTTCCTCCAGGGATGCTTCATTTCTTAAAAGGTGCGGAATCACTTCCCTCATAACAGCGACAGGGTTTCTCAGAACTGGTTTATTATTTCGGACCTTCGTCCTATTACGAATCTTCATCCTACTTCGGATCTTCCTATTATTGCTTAAGACCTTCCTCCGATCGAAGATCTTCATCCCACTTCGGATCTTTCTATTATCACTTCGGACCGTTGTCCGATCTCGGATCTTCATCCTACTTCAAATCTTTTCTTAGTATCTCAGACCTTCGTCCCACCTGCACAGATGTTGATTTCAGATTTCTTCTCACGATCTTTGGTGTACCTATATCTCAGGTGATAAATAGACCACAGCGGCTCCAGCAGCTCTCAGATTCCCAAGCTCACAACGCCGGCAGAGAGTCCGAGAAAGAAGTCCACAGCGACTTCATCCCAATTTCGCCTTGTGCTAGCGAACCTTCTCTCTAATTCCCGAGCTGACGAGCTCCATCAGAGCCCGAAGGTATCCCAATTTCGCTTCTTGTGAGCCCGTCCCTCAGATCTCCGAGCTCAATGCACCATCAGAGACTAAAGACCAGGGTCCACAGCGACCTCCGGATAAAGATTGTGGAGAGGGGTCCCACAACGGCCTTCCCATCTTTGAAGACCGGGGGGGACACAACGGCCTTCCCATCTATAGAGTTCATAGGGCATACAACGGCTCTCATCCGTAAATTCGGCTCGGAAATTTCTCACTCAGGAATCTCTTCAACTCATTCTAAATCAGGAGTGAAGTTATTAAAGCAATTGATCTCGCCCGGTCAGCAGGGTCGACTATCTAATATTCTATCTCGGCATTCAAACAAGGTAAAATATGCAATATTCTATCTCGGCATTCAAAGAAGGCAAAATTTAATAGGAACAAACGAAGATTGAGAAAGTGCAAATGGTTAGCCGGAAAAGGACGGTGCCATTGTCTTTGCAAACCGAGGTTGGCCCCGGACATGGCCGAGACCAACCATCCATGATACTCAAAAGAAAACAAGAAATCTAATCTACAGTTTCCAGATTCTTGGCTCTTCAACACCAGCGGCAAATTTGTCATTGACCTCGGCAGCAGGAGTATCATTCCCAAGAGCAACAGGCTCTCCAATCTCCGCAGCACCAAGGGAAGAAGTTGGAGTCGGCTCGTAGATGATCTGATCTCCCTTAACGATCCGACCATCCACTACCTTATGGCTGAGTTGCAGCAAATCTACCCGAATCTTGGGGTCGAGCAAGACCACCATGTCCAAGCATCGCCAAAAGCCAGCCACGGCTCTAGAGGCAATTTTATTCTTCAGAACGACCTTCTCCTCCTTCAGCCTCTTCACATCTCCGTCTTTCTTTAGAGCCTCGGCTGCGCTTTCCTCCTTGGCCTTCTCAAGCTTCTGTCTCACCCTTTGCAGTTCGGCTTCCAGCGCAGGCAACTTTTCTATCTTTTTGGCCTGCTCCTTGGCCTTATCATGGGCCTCGGTTAACTTCTTTTGCACGTCGAACAGTTTTTCCAGCTTGGCCTTCAAACTCCGGTTTTCTTTAGAGAGTTCTACCAAATTATGATCTCGGTAAATTTTCAACTTACGAGAAGTGCGAATCAACTCGCCATCGATAAATCTATTTAGAGCTTCAAGTTCGGAAATCTTGCCTCGGAGTTGGGCGCTGGACTTCTCGGCGATAGTCTCTTCCAGCTTCCTGAAGGTGACTGCTCAAATTTGGCAACCTTGGCACAAGCTTGGAAATCCTCCAAGGTGATGTCTCATGTCTCGTCACTTTTCTTTTCATCTATTTTTTTGTTTTTTATGGATACCAGGAGTGGTACTACCCTTGTCGGCCTTGACAACCTCCTCGTGGCCCCGTTTTGGACCACTCTTGGAAGCCGACTTGGGAAGCTTCTCGGAGGATTGGTACTACCCTTGCCGGCTTTAGTTTTTACCTATTTTTTGCAAAGCATTTTGGCCTAGTCCCCTCTTGTGCCGCCTTCTGTGCTCTTTTTTTGGTATTCTTTAATAAATTCAAGGAAAGACCCCCATCTTATAAAAAAAAGTATACATGTTTTGTGTTCCTGTAACACCCCAATTTTTGGAGAGCTACTTAACGCCCTAAACCTTTAAACATGAACGATTATAGAAAATGTGCTCTACTGGAGATGATCTTGACCTCTTAAATAGTCTATGAACTTCTCAGAATTTTTTAATTCTTAGTTCTAGGTTTTCTAAAAGCATGGAGCTTCAATTGTTATTTTTTTTTATAGATGCAGCGTTCCTATTTTTTTCTCTGCCGTTTTTTTATTCGTACCAGAAACTACAAACTATTTAAAAAAAAATGAAGGCAGGGACCACACTGTCAAGCCTCCATCTCTATTTGACTGGAAATCAAGTTAATTTCTTTTCTTAAACAAAAAACTACAAAGTATTATTTTGAAGGCCCCTTACCTTAAACTTGGCCTAAAAGTCATTCGGCCATTACATTATAGTCATAACCTTCCTTCTAACATACTTCAACAACACATATATGGGTCCGTTTGGATCGACTTACGGCATAAGTGCTTATGCATAAGCTGTTTATCGAATAAATGCTAAAATAATGTTAAACTGTTTTTCTATAAGCCATAAGCTATTTCCATAAGCTATCTTTTTGAGCTTATGGCAATTAGTTGAAAACAACTTATGAACATGTCATTAGCAGTTTCCATAAGCTCTCCCAAACAGTTTCATAAGTGCTTAAGCCAGTAGATAAGCCCAAATAAGCCGATCCAAACGGGCCCTGAGAGAGCTTATGGAAACAGCTTATGACTTGTTCATAAGCTGTTTTCAGCTAATTTCCATAAGCTCCTCGAGATAGCTTATGTAAACAGTTTATGGCTTACAGAAAAATAGTTTTAACCTTATTTTATTGTTTATTAAATAAACAGCATATGCATAAGCTTATGGAAACAGCTTATGACTTGTTCATAAGCTGTTTTCAGCTAATTTCCATAAGCTCCTCGAGATAGCTTATGTAAACAACTTATGGCTTACAGAAAAATAGTTTTAACCTTATTTTATTGTTTATTAAATAAACAGCATATGCATAAGCACTTATACGATAAGCGCTTATGCCATAAACTGTTAATTAAGTTGTTTATCCTAACGGGCCCATAACTTGTCTCTAAACTTATATTCCCTAGTATATAACTTCTGTAAGTGCTAATCTTCTGCTACTAAATTTTAGAGGTTCCCAGCTACATCTTTGACTACCATGTTTTCA
This sequence comes from Astragalus glycyphyllos, assembly GCA_963573325.1. Lineage (NCBI taxonomy): Eukaryota > Viridiplantae > Streptophyta > Magnoliopsida > Fabales > Fabaceae > Astragalus > Astragalus glycyphyllos. The sequence goes on along the minus strand of OY754312.1, from coordinate 50,220,606 downwards.
TAAGGACCTTCCAGCAAACCATTTCCAACATACATGCTTATAGTATACTGTTTTGAGTAAGGAATGGGAGGAGGTTTTTCTTTAACGTTTCCTACGATAATGCATTTAATCTCCTAAGAGAATGAAGAAGGAAAAGAGTATTGAAGACTTACCCAAATCTTCCTACTCTAGCGCCAAGCTGTTAAGAGAGTGTGGAGGTTTTTCCGTTTCACCTTCCTTCTTTCTCCTTAGCTTTCTTTTCTCTTACAACCGCACATAAACAAGGATGCCAAACTCTTATATATAGGTCAGTTCATGGCCACTTGCTGTGAAGGGGATTTTTTTTTTGGTCAAACTGTGAAGGGGATAAGTGTGAAAAAGATTTGTCCAAATCTTATTCGGTAATAGTTGCCCACTTGTATTTCGTGTACAGAGTAGCCGCCCAATCTAACATTCTCCCACCCCACTAACATTTGCTTATAATATATATGTATATATATATATATATATATATATATATATAGAAAGTGCATAAAAGAATGTTACATGGATGTTCCCCTTTCTATTTCTTTACTCACGTGCAATATGCTACTTATTTAACCTTAGTAGAATCATCTCTTATCACCAAAATAAATACTAGTGTCATTAAGCTATAAAAAACTATATCACTAAATGAAGAATAAAAAGAACATGTATGCTTCAAAAAAAAATGAACATATAATATTCCATGTATTCTTTTGATATATGATCATACACCAAATACAAAATATGGTTTTTTTAACCCCCTTCTTATACCCTAAACCCCCATTTTACCAAAAAATCCCCAAAATCTCCCTAATTTTTTTTTTTTAAAAAAAACAGTTTTTTAAAAAATAACTGTTTTTTAAAATTTTCAACAAACTGTGTGGTCTATACCTAGTAGCTCAACTCCAGCCTGAATGGCATCGACAGTGTCGAAATGTGGCAGATGCGTCAAAGGTGTGCCGGTGAGTGGTAAGTGGAGCAACGCGAACACGTCGTCCAACGTCACCGTCATCTCCCCCCACGGCATGTGGAAAGAGCTGGTCTCTGAATGCCTCCTCTCCAGAAAAGCTGATATGAGCTCATGGTTGATGTTGTTGAGAGGCGTGATGTCCAACTCAAAAAACTTGGTCTGCTGCAACCATCTGACTATGTGTGGGTGGTGCTGTTGAGGTCTAATCTTTAGTACCTTCCCCCCATGAGATGCAACCTTAATCTTACCGTGGTCTTGTAAAAAAATAAAAGTAATTAATAAATTATTAAAAGTAATTAATTAATTAATTATTGTTAAAATAAATAAATAAATTATTAAAAGTATTACCTCCCCAAACTGTAGCCTGGAGACGCAGTGCACATGCAACCGGTGCAACAAAACCTGCTTAGAGGCTGATCGTCATGCTGAGCAACCTCAGCCTCAGCCTCCTCCTCCTCCTCTATCTGCATGGCGTCCTGCTACAAGTTGTCCTGTTGAGCAGGCTCGGCATAATGTTGCTCATGCAGCTCCTACTCAGCCCCGCCTATATTCTCTCTCTCTCTCTCTCTCTCTCGCGGACAAACCTCTGATGACGCTCAGAAGCGTGACCGGTATGTCTGGTCCTCAATCGAGAACGAGTCCTAGTGCCAGGAGTAGGAGGAGTCTGATCATCTCGTGGTCCTGCTCCCGAAGACTCGCCTCGCTCTATGTTTCCTGTTCTGGTCGCCACTGAAAAGCAAAAAAAAAAAAATTAAACAATTTTTAAAAATTTTTTATGAAAAATACCGGAAATTAGGCATAAATGCGAAAAGTTTTTTTTGGGATTTCCGGAAACACCTCAAAACGACTTTTGGAAATACCTCGTTTTGAGATGTTTCCGGAAATCCTCAAAAATAACATTCCGAATTTATGCATTCTGTACGTATAACCGGAATTTTTTAAATTTCTTTTTCTGGAAATAGGTCTATTTCCGGAAAGATTATGGTGAAAGGCTTACTTTTTTCGGGAATAGTACAAAATGATGAATGATTACGTTTTTCAAGTTTTTTTAAGGGTATTTTGGCCCGTTTGGTTATTTATCGTATGGGGTATAATGGGGGTAAAAAAACCCTACAAAATAAGGGCGTTGAAGAAATAGGACAGTGTACCTAAAAGGGACGACGCGCAAATGAATCAGTTCTGTGCATTTCTTCCATTAGGAAATGATAGAAATAAAATGAATGCCAGCTCAATCAAAGACACTTTTAAAGGTTGAAAGCGCTAAAAAAATTTCTCTTGCAGAAAAATTCTTTAGTTAATAAAAAAAATGCAATTCAAATGTATGCCATAAGTATCATGTTGAATTGCCTTGCAATAGCCTACTTGGATACAATTCGATAAACTTGAAGAAAATCATAGGATACAAAAATATGACTTCTATTGGGCATCACCGAATCGTGTTACTCATATAAGATCAACCTCACACTACCAACTTCATATTCTTATTCTCAGTGCAATTTGAAGCATTATATATATTTTTGATAAAAAAATCAAAAAAGTGAGCCACAACATAGATTTTCATAAGAATAAATGATTAACCTAGGACTTTTTTTCATGAAATATGAAATCGACACTAATATAATTATAATAATATATATGTTCCAATGCTATAGCATTATGCAAAAATGCAAACGTTTAGAAATATGCAGGGAAGTACGTATCTCACTTCAAGTTAATTAGTATTTTGTTCCAGTTGGTTTTGGGACTGGGAGGTACATATATGACTTCAAGTTAATTCCTATGCATAACTTCCAACTATTAAATGAAAACACTTTAAAGTACCTTATGCAATCAAGTTTGTGCACAATATGTTTTTTTTTTATAGGTAAAGTGGTTAGAAACTAGTGCGTTAGTAGTTAGACGGGAGTGGGGAGCGGGGTTCGAACACCGTACGCCTACATTTTCACCAACGATGTCCCTTTCACTCAACCACATGAACGGGACGATATGTGAATGAATTCAGATGAACAATAAACCAGTAAGCCATTTTACTATAAAATATAGCCACAGCTTTAACCAGTAAAGAGGCTTTTGTATTTCGGGAACAGGCCAGGACCCAATCAAGTGCTTCAATTCCATTCCAAAAGGAATTGACTTGTATGCATAAACAGTCTAGACAGTTCCAGGGAGATCTACCTATAAATTTCATGTCAATAGTTAACAGGCCACAATATTTCAGCAATTTATAGTAAAGGGATAAGATAATGTAGGCTAAAGATTCTCTAGTATGTAACACTGTAATTAGTTTGAATTTTTAATCTACCACTTTAAAGAATTTAATCTGCTTTTGGACAGAGGCTTAGTTACAATTCTTACCACCTGTTCATGTGCTAGAAGCTGTCAAACCTTGAGGGGCTTGTTCATGTAATGTAAATCACCATATGAAATGTTTTTGTATTACATCCATGTTAGTTTAGACTGATGAATCCAACTACAAAATAACTGCTGTTAAACAACTTATCTAACGAAAATAGAATCATGATAATCAATAACAATTTTCCCCATTGGTGGTTGCATGCGTTCACATTGATTTTGTTTCAACTTTTTGTTGTCCTCTTCTTCATTAAAAGCCTCCATGAGAAAATATAAGCTACTATAGTAATATAACACTACCAGCGTATTATGGAAAACTTATTGTTCACAACCGGACTAACCGGTAGCTGGAAGGCTCGGCCGGACATACTGCATTCAATGGAAGAAGAACACATTAGGAGCTATCCTTCAGTCGGCCACATTCCTCGGACGGTCGGCCCACATTCCCCGGACGGTCGGCCCTTGCAACCATTCGGTCATCGGTTCGGCCTATATGTTCGGACACCTACATCGTTTAGTTCGGTTGGCCTATCCATCGGTGAGCCTATCCATTGGTCGGCCTATCCATCGGCCGGCCTATCCGTGACTCTACACATGTATTTAAGGAAATCCCTATGATTCCTCCACAAATTTCACAACAGTCATATATTGTATTGATTAGCATTAAACTCTAATTGTACTATATAAACAGTCCTTAGAGGCCAATGAAAGGACAGACACATTTGGATCTTTTTATTTACACTCTATTCTTCACTATTATTCTCATCATTATAGTCTTGTGTTCTAACTAGATCCTCCCAAGGGAAATAGTTAGGAACATTGGTGCTTTCATTGAGAGCTGGTAAAACCATCTCTTACTTCCCCAAACCAAAACGCTAAACCAAAAAATCATGGAGATCTAATCCGTAAACATAGATCTCTCCACACGAATTCATTTTGCTCAAAAGAAAATTCCAATCGAAAATATCATTACTCACCACATTAGAACCATCAAAAGGATCGTCTAAGCACACATGGAGCGACATGGAAAATCTCATGAAGGAACCGCTGATCAGCATCCTTTTCCAATCAGGTGCTTTCTTTCTTTGTTTTATTTATGCACAATGAAACGTCTATATAACGCTAGGTTTGATCCGAATGGGTACCATATAATTACCGTTGGATCTCGAAGGTTGCTAGATGATTTTATCATTCGACATGATCCAACGGTAATTATATGGTTTCCATTCGGATCATGTGCCATGCGCGCTATTACAATGTTAAATGGTGTAGTGTATTCCGAAGTTTGTTTTATTTGATAATGCTTGGTACTTCAAATTCATGTCAGTTGCTAAAGCCATCACATACTATGACTTTTTCAACATTATTTTTATTCAATCCAGTTAAATGGCTTCGCAATGGTTTATGACTTTAATTATGAAAAAAATCGGGACATAACACCACCTAAAAGTCTTGCTTGAACTTGATTGCCTACTACTTTAAAGTTTTAATCGAAGACCAAATTATTTCAGTGCGTAACCTCTTTTTGTGTTACAATGTTCTTATTTAAAAAGGCTGTTATTATTGCTTTTCAAAACCATAAATGCTTATCATGACAAATAAATACTTCTCACATGGTAGTTATGTTGACCGAATCATGAATGTGTTGAAGTTACTAATGTTCTACTTTGAGTAAGTCTCAGATAACATCCAAACAGGGACTAGCCGAGCAAAAATAAGGAAGACCGACAAATCAGAAATTGAGTAACCAACTGGTCAAAAAGTGTCTCTTAAACGGACAGATTCCTCTATACTTTTCTCCAATAGTTTCGACATAGAATGTCACGAAAATAACAATGTCCCGATAGGTAAAAAAACCGAGCAACGTCTCGACATTACCCTTGGGCAAACCTCGTGGGAAAAAGCGATGTCAACGCGCTTGCCGCACCACGAGAAGTCCTCTTAGACAAAATGTGAAGCTAACTAGATCCTCCCAAGGGAATATATATATATATATTGCAGTGTTAAAGTTTTCAAGTTATACCATGTGTATTGTGAACTGCGGCTCTTTTAAATTCTTCATGTGATATTCTATCTCTTTCTCCTACATCCCTTTCAATGTAATAAATTATATTTACATTTATTTAAATCTAATAATTGATTTTACAATTTCCCTAAGCTTTAAATAAAATACCCAAAAAATAGTTCTATCATTTTATTGTTTTTTGCTTCCATTTCACGGGTCTATGTTGTGAGCTACTCCTTTTTTTTTTTTCGAGACCAGAGTATCCACCGCCGAATGCAATGACTAATCCCCTCGCTAGATTGGAGACACCTCGAAGGTATGAGCTACTCCTTCTCATTTCAACAAATTTGTTCAATTTTATTTATTTGTTTGTTATCAGTATTATTTGAATATATAAACGTCAAAATTATAAACACCCATGTATTTTAATTCAACATATAATATTATAATATATAATTTTATTTGGTCTAAAGCATAAATTGGATATACACGTTACTAATAAATCAAAACTGATGTATTAATAATGGACACATATTTGTATATATACGTTACTATTAAATTAAAATTGAATATATACTTTACTATTAAATCAAAACTGATGCATTAAATCATTTAAATGTTTTATTCAATGATTTAATCCATTATTGTAACGGCATAAATAAAAGACATTACAAATTTTGAAATTTAATGTATAATTATATTGTTACTGCAAAAATAAAAGACGTTACGAATTTTAAAAATACGTTACCATCGTTAAATGTAGAAATCTGTAACGTACCCATATTAATTTTCGTGTTCAATTGAAAATTAGTGTATCAATTGTAACGTACCCATATAAATTTGTAACGTGTCATCAATATTAAAATTATAAGTACCGAAAATGCGTTATAAGTTATATAATAATGCTAATAAATTTGAAATAAAAGCTATAAATAAGTATAATATGTTAAAATAACTATAAATACCTATAAAAAATTTTAACGGTTTCTTTGTATTATTAATTAAACCTATAAAACCTATAATATCTATACGTTAAAATTTAGCTACATGCAATATTAAACCGAACGTTTTTCAGTTATTTTGGTTTACAAATTGAACACCACAAATGTAACGTTTTTAATTTTAATACTACATATGTAACGTTTTGATTGCATTCGTACTTCTTATTTAATAATGTGACGTTTTTTATGTAAGGTTTACAATTTGATGTTTTTCAAATTTCCCTCTCATAAGATACATGAACACCCTTTGAAGTTTTTTTTATGACCAATGTAACCCTAAATGTTGCCTATCGTCAAACAACGCAAATAAGCATAAAAAAAGATCTTATTTTGTCAACAGCAGTAGTAGTGGAGCACCTTGCAAAAATGCCATCCTATGGGACAACTTTGATGGTGTTACGAATGCAACAAAACAAAAATATGAAGAGTATACACAATGAAGCAATCTTTAGTGATTAGTCTAGGAGTGGTGCAAAATAACTTTTTGTATAACACCATTTTATAGAAGGTGACGATGGTCTGATATCGATAAAATACTTTTTGAATAATTTTGCAGTATTATAAAATGGAGGTACTTATCTTGAGTTTATTCACATGGGTCTCCTCTAACAATATCTAGGTATTTCTTCACAGTTTCTAAAACTCTTATTTTAAATTTTTGTCTTTAGTAACAATTTGAACTACCATATTTGTATCAAAAGAAAAGTTTAATATACTTGCCTCTTGAACATGCAATTCTCTACTTTTGAGACATTATTTTATTTTTCTAATCGATATATTATCAAAGAAATATAACCGACATTTCCATATATTTTTATTACATCAAACATATAATATTTTTTGATACTGAAAACAAATGAAATTTGCATTGAGCGAATAGTTTAAATATGCAGGATACTTCTCATATACATAATCTAACTTCGAGGAATAATTGTTTTTTGGATTCAAACATAATCTACAAACATTTGTTTTCAAGATATGCAAATTTTTATTTTAGTTAACAGCTGAAAATGTGACCAATATGCAGGTGTTGGTGTCATTAACTTCTTTAATTCCTCCAGCTATAGTGAAGCATGTGAAGATCGAAGCGCCCTTATCAACTGGGCTTAATTAAAAAAATTAAGTTGCTCATAGACATCGATTTTAATTCATGATTTATATAGGTTCGTAATTTTGTGGTTCACATTTTGTAAAATGATAGGCTCTCGATTTTGACTCATACCAAAACATCTGCTAATTGTTATACTCGGCACCATGGTTCGATCATGGAATAAGAATTGATTAATTTTCCTACCTTGCATTTGTTTTATATTAGACTTGACACTTACTTAAGCCCGGTCTTCAATTAGATAAAAAATAATAACTAACAGAAATTAACCCACCCAATTGACCCACATACACTTCATTGCAGAAACATTTCACAGGCCTATTGCATAATTTATAACCGGCTCACTTGATGTAGAGACTAAATTGGTATTTTTGGAAAAAAAAGAACAAAAGCAAATTCATTCTATTTATTAAACATAATGTTACTCTTCCGTTTTTCAGCTCCATTATTACTATTTGGAGAACACGAGTAAATTTTAATGGATCAATTTAAGATCAATTTTCAGTAAGCTACTAAAGTTTAGAGGGTTAACAATGTTGATCAACAAGAACAACTACAACTACACCCCACCAACTGATTGTTTTAAGAATGACTTCAACAATGGTTATTTAGTTGGTATGTACCTCACAACATCCATTACAATTAATAATATTTTTATTTACATTACTATTATCAAAAATGACTATTTTATTTTAAAAAAAATTACCATTTAAATAAAATAAAAACATAAGTTACATATCTTGAAATACATAAAACGGTTACATAAATTAATTAACGGTTTCACTCAATTAAAATTATATAACTGTTTCATTCCATTATTTTATTTAAAAAATCAAATGGACCATTTAAATAAAAAATATAAGTTACATATCCTGAAATACATAACACGGTTACATAAATTAATTAACAATTTCATTCAATTAAAATCCCTAAAATTAATTAACCGTTTCATTCCATTAATTCATATATATATATATATTCAATTAAAATTAATTAACCCTTTCATTCCATTATTTCATATATATATATATATATATATATAACCAATTTGAAATTTTATTGATATGTAAATAAATATATTTATAAATATATTTATTTTTGCATATAAAATTCACAACTAATCTGTTAAAAGATTCACCTTAAGTAAACCATTCACTTATTTGTTTATATCCAAGTAAAATGTAATCATGCACTAAGCCCAATGCTATATGATTGTTGGTCTTCTTCCCATGTTCCTACTACTTAATTAAAGTCGTTAGTTTAATTTTGCTAACAATTTTCTTGCCCAATGTCCCAATTTTCACTAGATGACATATGATATAAAAATACATGTTTTAATGGGATGAAACTTTTCCTAATTTCTCTGTGCACAATGATTGGCTAATAATTTTACTAGAGAATCATTTTGGATGAAAAAAACCAAAAATTAAACTTTAAAACATAATATATATTTTGAAACTTATTATATTCCTCAACTTAAATATAAACAAAATTGCACATTAACCTTTTTTTCTTAGTTATTAATATGAACTTCATTTTGAATATCCTTATCTACTTACCGATGAATCCTAACTTTTAAGACCATATATACCTTGAATTACTATTTTTATTTCTTTTTCTCTAAAATAAGTGCAACCCATAACACTAACATGGTGCCCCAAAATATTTACCATCAACATCATTATTTGAGTTTGAATACACTATTGAAATACAATCATAAATAGAAATGTTGGTGAGTACATTTCAATGATTTTCTATTCATTTTCGAGTTTGTGTGACTTTCATCTGAATTTATCCTAATTTCTTTTTTTATTGAATTAATAGAGGGCTAAAAAGGCAGAGAATTAGGGGTGAAAATTTCTACCCGTTAGCAATAGAATCGTTACCGGGACTTCCCCAATAGGGGTCATGCAGGCAGAGAATTTTTCCGTGTGGGAACAGGGACGGGGGAGAAAATCTTCGCATGATCAATTTGGGGATGGGGACAAGGACCAGATCCTCCGCCCCGAGTATATTACATAAATATTCTTATTATAGGTATAGGTATATATATTATATTATAAGTAATTGAATTTTTAGTATTTTGTATGTGTTTTAATAAAAAACATTAATAAAATATTATATTATGCTAATTTTTATATTTTTTTACTTACTTTTATACTTTTTAAATATTCAAATATCAAAGTAAGGCTAAATTTTTTTATTTAATATTAAAATGTTAAACTTTTTACTTTCAGTCTTACTTTTATATTATTTATCCATTTTATTATATTTTAGTTCATATGTTTGCTAGCTTTTAATAAATTTATGGTGTCCCCGTGATCGTGGGGATCCATATGGAAGGGGATTTAAGGAGGAAAACTCATTGAAATGAGAATCGGGGACGCGAGTAGGAGACAATTTGGAAGGCGGAAACGGGGAGCAGGGGACTACTTCCCACTGCCGCTCCGCCCATTGTCCATCCCTTGAAATGCCACGATGTAAAGTGAAGAATCTTTATATTGAAAAATATTAAAATTGTATTTACTTAATTAACTAAATTATGGTCAATATTAAATTATTTTCTGTCTATGTTTGTCTTTTGATGCAAATTCAAAAATAATAATTTAATTATTAATACTTTTAGGCAAATCATTAGAAATAATAATTTTGACTTGGACGCGCCGCTACACGCGTGTGTTCTTTGTTGATGTTGAAACTTGCATGGTTGAATAGATCGGGAGATTCCGATTCTGATGGGGGTTGTTTCTCCGGAAACAGTGGCCGGAAAAATTTTCCGGTAGCGGCAGACAGTGGATGACAGTGATGGGTCTGCCGGAAACTGAAAATATAAGCCGGAAAATAGAAAACAGCAGAAGGAAACAAAAAGAAAAAAGGTTACGGCAACCGTGAAAAGATATAAACTGAAAATTAATAAAAGGTGATGCCGCCGCCGGCAGCGGTGGTGAAGCTCAAAGATAGGTCACAAGATCAAAACTTGCTCTGATACCATCTTAAAAAATATGATATCCATATAAAATAGAGAGAAAAGCTCTAAAAGTCTGTTATATTAGAAGCAGTGAAAATTACAAAATGAGAAGAGTTGATGATAGATGAGTCTACCATCAATCTTATATACTAACCAACTAATGGGCCTTACTACTAACATTGAGGATGTAGTTTGATAAACGACCTTGTCTGTTATTGTTGTGTAAAGGGACCCTTTTCTCTTTTTGCAACAATGTTATTGTTTACACTCGGCTTGTTTCATCATGGATATAATGTGTGTCTGTTATTGGTCTCAAAGTAATTGTTCCATTTTCTCTTGAGTGAGTTTTAAAGAGGGAGGATTCTTGAAGTACTTAGTGGAGTTCACCCTTCTTCTGAAGTATTTTTGGTCTACATTGCCTGTCACAATATGTAATGATTGTTATGCACTAGTGCAAAAATGACTTTAGAAAGCACCATTTAGCATCGGTTGTTTGAACAGCCGATGCTAAATGTGTAACCGGTGGCATTTTTGAAATTACGAGCAAAAGTTTAAGTTCACGTTAGACTTTTAGCATCGGTTCTTTTAATAGCCGATGCTAAATGTACTTGCCTTGGACATTTAGCATCGGTTGTTTTTAACAACCGATGCTAAATGTCCAAGGCAAGTACATTTAGCATCGGCTATTAAAAGCACCGATGCTAAATGTCAAAACCCAATTTCAATTCTCGCACAAAACAGAACCCGTTTACGCGATGCACACAAGCCCTTCTCTTCCTCACACTTCCTCACACAAACCCTTCTCTTCCTCACACAAGCGATGCTCCATTTTTGAAGGATCTGCGACAAACTCATCATTGAAGTCACTTTGTTTTCGTTTTCAAGCTTCGTTTTTGTTTAGAAGCTTCGTTTTCGTTCAGAATCTTCAAGCTTAGTCCAGAAATCTTCAATCTTCGTTTTCGTTCAGAAGTCACTTCGTTTTCGTTTTCAAATGGTAAGCATCTTTACTCTTTCTTCCTCTCCCTTCGTTTTCGTTTTCAAATGGTAAGCATCTTTACTCTTTCTTCCTCTCCCTTCGTTTTCACCGCTTGAAACCCTAAGTTCGTTTTCGTTCATCGTGAGCTTGTTGCTGTATATCTCACTTTGAACACGTTCTCACTCTCGATCTGAACCTCCACTTCCTTCCAGCCAACCGTCACCGTCGCCTTGCTCTCGCTCACGCCGTAGCCTTGCTCTCTCGCGCTCTTGCTCTCGCTCTTGCTCTCGCTCTCGCAAACTAAGTTCTAATCTCTGAAATCTTAGGTAATCACATCACGATTCATTAGAGAGTAATCTTCGAAAGCTTAGGTAACCAGACATCACGATTCAGTGCAAACAAAACTTTGAAACCCTAAGTTTTTGTCTTCGTCATTGCTTCAAATTCTGAAACCCTAGCAGGTGATTCACAGTTACATTCATAGCCATGGTGTTTACTCAGCGGCAGAACTAAAGGTCGTCTTCACCAGAGAGTAACCAAACATAACGATTTGAATAAAAACTAAAGGTTCTCCTCTTTCTTGTTTTTTTTTTTGGTTCTTTTGATTTTATTTTTCTCTTTTTTTGATGCTGAATTGGGCTTAGAATGCGGTTATATGATTTAGTTTGTTATGATTTTTGGATGACTCTCTTTTGTTTATCAAGTTTACTAGTTGTATTGTATTGTATCTATCTATCTTGTGAGTATTTGTTTTTAAATCAATAGCTCTGAATGAATGGTTTTGTTTCACAATTGTTAGGAATTAATTGTATCTATTTTTAATTATTAGCTGTCATCTTTGGTTTTTTCAATATCAATTTGATGTAAGAGGAATGTATGTTTGTGTTAATAATGCCAATTAGAAGAAAGACCTTCATGCCAAGGGTTTCGTTTGGTTGACACACTTGACAGAAAATGAATCTGGTGCTTGTTCAGTAGATGCTGGCAAGATAATGTGATGTTTTAGTTTACTTTGATCATTGATTTGTAGACGCCTTTGATGCAAGCTTGTAGATATGGTCATTAGGAAGTTGTACAGACCCTTCTGCTCTGCAGATGCAATGTGAGGTCTGTCATCCTTTTTTTCTTCTTTCTGAGCCTTATAGTTGAAACTGCGTGTTCTGTTGGAATCGAATCATTGGGCTTCACTTTAAGTATATTCTCCTAGTTACATGGTTAAAGTTTCTGTTTGAGAATAACTAGATTCAATAACAGTTTATGAAAGTTGATTATCTCAGTGGGAGGACAACTCTTCACTTTGCAGCTGTCAATGGGCATGTAAGATGCATTAGACTCGTTGTAGCTGACTTTATTATTTCCCCTTTCTATTAATGTTTTGCTTTTTAGTTTTTACCATTTATCACATATGATTGGTAACATTATTTTTTAAACGTATATTGTTCTGAACTCTTCTTGTAAAAAGATGGAATATAGAAATTTCATTAGAATGTAGCTTCTTGCTTGTTTAGCTTGGGTTGAACTTGAGGCAGTATTAGTGATTATTTCATTAGAACTATAGCAAGCCTTGAGGCAGTATTAGTGATTATTCCATGTGGATTTGCTTTTCAGGACTTGTCCTATCCTATCCTTGCAAAGGCAATCCAAGGTTTGTATATTTGCATTATGAATATCCATATGATTGTAATTGGTTTGGTGATTTGTCAATTTCAATGTTGAAAGATAATGAGATGTTTTAGTTTACTTTGATCATTGATTCATAATGAAATCTATCTTTCAGCTCTTTTGTTTCATAATGAAATGCCTTCATGTTTATCCTTTCTGCCATCATGTATATATAAGCAATATTGGACAGAAATTTTTTGTTTTTCAGGCACTTGGTGTTCCTGTGGATAGGCTTGTTCAAGCAGTTGATTTAGTATCCGTGTGTTTCTTCTTTTTCCTTTTATTTTATTCGACAAGATTCATGAAAAGGCTCTTCTAACATAAGTCTTACCAACTTGATATTCTTTTGAATATATTACCTATCCAAAGGTTTGGGTGCTCCAGCTGGATTCGTTATTGTTGATAACTTTATAGGCTAGACGACTTCAAAAGACCTTAGGTGGCCAATTTGCTATCGTGAGAAATTGGATCAATTTGGTATGGCCAATTTCTTCTGTAGCTGGAAGTGAAGCTATATTAATGCTTGTAATGTGATATGGGTAAGTCACTTGATTGTATTTCTAGTGGCTTGGTACATCTTGTAGTTTCCATAACCATTAAAACTTAAAATTACTTTTTTCTCAAACTGTTAGTTTCATGAACTTTTGGAATGGACTGGAGTCGAATAGTAATATATATGTTCTCTTTTTTTAACTCTGATTTGAGGTTATGTTTTGGAACAAGTCATCTTTCCCATTCTATCATATATTGTATAATCACCAGTGTATGTTCATGGTGTTCAAAACTTGGGGATTGCAAAGGCACTTAATAAAATTGAATGTTTTTGAAATGAAGACATTCAACTTCCTTTGTTAAAAGTTCTTGTTATTTTTCTTATTTAAGTTATTGGTTTGTCAGTTTTCTTATTTAATTGACTGACTTTTAAGAATTTCCTTTTCAGGCCCCTAAGAATATGAAGTGTGCAACTTTGTGATATGTTAGCTGAGTTGTATTTCTTTACCAGATTTTGTGAGTTCACCAAGTGCTGAATATTTTAATTAGTCATTACAATTAAGTTGTTTCTTTTAGTTCATAGTAGTTATCCATTCTTTTAGTATGTGTCCAATTCAATTGATGATATATATATGATACATCTTTGGTCTTGTTACAACAGAATAGGAGCAATCTGGATCTAGTTGAAGTTCCATTTGTTAAAAGTTCAAGAGACCTTCAAGGGCTTGCAGAGGATGCTAGTATTTTGAAGTTGTAAGTGCTACTGAATTTGTTGGAGAAAACTTCATCTACTTTAGTCTATTATTTAGGTTTATAACTTATATATAATTAGAAAATACTTAAGTATGATAATTCTCAAGTTTATCATACTCATTGATATGATATGTGCTAATTAAGTTAGTTTATCTAAGGAAAGATTTGGTTGTCTAAGACTTGTTTAATCATCTCTCTAGTGGGCTATGCAACAAGATTTTGTATGCATGTCTGTATTGTTTTAAATGTGAACCTCACAAAAATGCTTGGCATGAGATGCTGAAACTAAACTGATGCTTGGCATTCGTGGCTATTTGTGGATGGCATGTGCCTTGAAATTGCGACTGATTCTTATGCTTTTTTATGCAGATATGAGATAACAAGTGCTATTTACTGTCTGGTTGCTTATAAGATGTTGCATGTTTAGTTCTTTATATGATATTGCTGATGCTTATAAGATGTTCTTATTCAAGTTTTTGGCTTCTTTTTTAGGTCCACATAATGCCTTCTCCATTTTACAATAATGAAACGATTTCAACTCAAGTCAACTATAAATTACGGCACATTTACACTGATCTGGTAGAGCAAAACACTGATCTGGTGATACACTACCTATGCCACCTATTAGCTAATTATGAAACTACATTTACACTACAGACACTGAGTTTTCAATCTGGAAGTCAGAAACCTTCTGTTAAGACCTTATCTTACCTTAGTTTGACATTTGTGTTTTAGAAACATTTTGTTCAAGTTTGTGTAAGAAACTTGTAGAAATTTTAAGTTTCATGAATTGTATTGTAAGATATTAAATTAAATGAAATTTGAAGAATTTTAATGAATTTATTATGTGTTGCTGTTTGGAAATAATTTTGTATATTAGGATTTTATAAATTGGTCAATTGATATCTATTAATAGTGCCAATTAATTTTTTTTTAAAAATAGACATTTAGCATCGGTTATTCCATACAACTGATGCTAAATGTGCCTGTTAGAGACTTTTAGCATCGGTTATTCTATACAACCGATACTAAATGTGCTTGTAAGAGACATTTAGCATCGGTTATTCCATACAACCGATGCTAAATGTGCATGTTAGAGACTTTTAGCATCGGTTATTCCATACAACTGATGCTAAATGTGCTTGTAAGAGACTTTTAGCATCGGTTATTCTATACAACCGATGCTAAATGTGCTTGTAAGAGACATTTAGCATCGGTTATTCCATACAACCGATGCTAAATGTGCATGTTAGAGACATTTAGCATCGGTTATTCTATACAACTGATGCTAAATGTGCCTGTTAGAGACTTTTAGCATCGGTTATTCTATACAACCGATGCTAAATGTGACTTTTAGCATCGGTTAAATAACCGATGCTAAATGTCCTACTTTTAGCATCTGGGGATTTAGCATCCTCGGATAACCGATGCTAAATGTCCAAAACAACCGATGCTAAATGTCTTTTCTGCACTAGTGATGATTATTTCTAAAGTTCTAGCAATTAATATTTTATATGCTGTTGAAATAATGTTTGTAGTGTTCAACTGTTTTTCTTCTATGATTATACGAACTACTAATTCCTTTGTTTTTTTCAATTAAATATATCAACTTTATTTTGAAATGCTGCTATATGCAATCTCATTCATTTGTTTGGAATTTGTCGTGGTGCAGATCGTTCAATAAGTTAGAGAGGTATGAGTGCCCATGGTTTTTGTTGAACCATCACAGACAGATTTCCACTGTTGCAAGTTTCGTAGCACTATTTGCAGTGAGACAGCTTTAATATAAAGTGGTTAACTTAGTAATTGTTTGAAACCAGTTGTATGTATGATGCATCTATTGGGCTTGAGGCATGGAAAATGCACATACTCACGTTATCTTTATCTAAAATTCATTAGAAGAATGGGGGTTGCTAAAATCTAAATCTGTACTACTTGGTCTAGAGATTCTAATACCATGTCATGAACCAATTACAACACCTCAATAGTTAAGGTCTTTAATGGGGAGATCTAAAGTGCAAGCTTTGAGGTGGATTAAGGAAAGGCCTATATGAACAAGATGGAGGGGTGAACGAAAATTTTTTCAACCAACCTGGTAAAGAAGTTCTTTTCAAGGTAGTCATTCAGGCTATCCCCTCCTACATTATGTCTATTGTACTTATGCGTAAAACTTTTTGTAAAAGTCTATGCTCTATGGTGGCAAAATTCTGGTGGAGAAATGAAACTACTGGCAGAGGAATCCATTGGAAACAACGACAATGCCTACTGGAGCACCGAGAGCACCAAAAAGCAACAGAAGCTACCTGCCAAAAAGCGCGCCAACGGGAGCGCTATTATTATAAGAAGATACCACCATTATTACATCTCATTTTCTTTTTTTTCCTCATTGTTACTCTATTATTAATAGTATAAGATGATACCGACTATTTTAATAAATTTGAAATATCGCCTTTTATGGAGTTTTTCCTTTTCTTTTATTACATTTTGCAACTTTTAACGTATTTATAATTTCATAGCAAATTATTAGAAATACGGTATCACCCTTGCGTATACACGCATAAAATACTAGTACTACTAGTATTGAACAAATTTAGGTTGCTGTAATTTCTTCTCTCAAGTTTCTATGGTTAGAAATAAGTAATTCAATGTAGGTTGCTACAATTATTCAATTAATTTATCATAAGCCTTAATTACTATTTAAAGTGCTGACTAAAGTTGGAACAAAACTGCGTTTGGATCTGTCGATGGAAGATTATTAAAATAACCCTTGTGATTTGGATCTTATCACACCAATGCTTGTTTTTATGTAAATTGTAAGTATGAGATGCAAATATAATATGGCATGTGTATTTTTCACGTATAATATACTTAAGTTCTCTTATCAGGATTTTACTATCAACTTTTGGAAAATAAAGATCGAAAGTGGATGTCTGCCAATCGCCTGTCGAAGAAATATATTGATAGAGTAGAATTTTTTGTTAACTTTGCTGTTCGACGATTAAGAACTTCATGTAATATCAAATGTCCTTGTTTACGGTGTTGTTATGTAAATCAAATTATTGCAGTTGAGCTGGCAGGACATTTAAAAGTCTACAAAATTGATCAAAGTTATACTTGTTGGGCAAGGCAAGGTGAGGAAAGAGGCGAATCTTCAAATATGGGTAATAATACTGAGAGTATGCGCCGGTTGACACCGAAACATATACATATAATGGCGACCAATTTGAAGATATGGCTAAGGCGATTCAAGATGATCTTAATGATTGTCCTCAGAGGTTTAAGAAGTTAATAACCGATGCGGAGGCACCGTTGTATGCGAGTTGTACTGAGTTAACAAAATTATTGGTTGTGATAAAGTTGTATATGTTGGAATAAGAATCTCATTCTAAGTTTTGTATATAACAAAATAAGTAAGATTTAGGTTTTCTAATAAAGTATGATCTAACATGTTTCCTAAGTGATAAGAACAGGTTTCCTAACATAGTAAAATAAGGCTCTACCTTGGTTCAACAAGTTGGTAAAATACAATGGTAGAAAAAGCCTTGAGAAGGTTGAATTTTGAGAAGCTTAATACAAGTCAACAGAAGGTTTGACAAAATTAACAAAAGGTTGACCAAAAGTCAATAGAAGGTTTGACCAGAAGTCAAAAGAAGGTTGACCTCAGAAACACCTTAAAAGCATAAGTTCATACTTGATAAAGTTAATATGTAAGAAGAATAAAGGTTGAGAAGGTTGCTGGAGACCGTAACCAATTTAAGACAAACACATTAACTCCTCTTGAATGTTCTTCAGATGCATTAAATGAAGAACCCAAGCAATAAAAATGTTGGAAAGTCTCAAGCATTAAAAGAGGGAATGCATGATTATTCCTTTGGTTCATTAAAGGTGTTTTTTCATACTATATATGAAACTTGAGAAGCTTCGTGCAAGCTAGACCAGGTTGTTCCAATAGTGTAAAATCAAGTTATAGGTGTTTAGTAGGACCAGAGGAGAGTACATAGCCAACTCAAGAAGGTTCAAATGTTCAAATAAAGTAAAAAGCAAAGCTTGAGAAGCTTCAAAGGCTGGCAACTTTTATATCATCCATCACATCACTCTTATGGACCAATGAACATCTCCAAACCGCTATATTCAATCTTCTAATGGCTATATTCAGCATTTGGGAATATTTAATGGCTGATTTTCCAGATTTATAGGTATGAGATTGAGTTGGAACCTTCTCATCATTCAAAACCTCTCAAACATCCAACCTTCTCGCCCCATACTCAAAGCTTCAAAAGTTAAATTTCTGGGATATCTTTATTGAGTGTGTGTTAGCTTGATAAGCATCATTGTATACACTTTGTGTAATTCATCTTCAAGCTTTTAAACATCCCAAAACCCAAACCCCTTATTGTAAACACTATCTTGTAAATATCTCACCAAACTACCTAGAGAGATTCTAAGAGGGTGGAAACAACTTGGTGTAGTTGTGTAAGAGAGCACTTTTCTTTTGTGTGTTGATAAAAAATAAGTGGTGTTGTAAGTCTTTTGTGGTTGTGCAAAAGCAAGGAAGTCTTTTGTGGTGGTTGAGCAAAAGCAAGTGTAATAGCTATTTGGGAAATAGTGGAAATACTCACAAGGAAGTGGGGAGAGGACGTAGCCAAGAATTGGGGGAACCTCTATAACTATACTGTGTTTTTTTTTTGAGGAAATATAACTATACTGTGTTATTTACTTGCTTTCCATATTATTATCCTACTTGTTATTGCCTGTCTTTTGTTTTACAAACTACGAGAAGGTTCTGATGGCCTCCTTGTTGTGGAAACTGGCCATTCTTTTGATTTCCAAAATAGATTCTGGTTGTAACTTATATTTTTGTGTTTTTTGGGTTTAAGATGGATGAGATATGGGAAAGATGATATGAAATACGTGGGTTATGTGATGGATAATTTTGGAATAGATTTAAGCTAAACAAAAGAAATAGTCTCTTGTTTAATTTGTGAAGAAGATGGGTATGATGGTTAGGGGCGCCACCTTGGTCTAATCCAAGACAAGGATAAGCCTACGAAAGTGAGGATCGCCACAAGAAAATGAATTTTTGATAAGATCGAATAAACTGGTCCAATCCAGAACCAAAGAGTATGAATTCAAAATCTTTGATAAAGTCTATCTTCCTTTTCGTTGACACATATACTCCCTATTTATAATAAGGGAGGTTCTTGCTGATACAAGGGGAAAAATAAAGGGTATTCAAAAATTACAAGAATACTAAACAAAACAATTTAAGAAAATATCTTAGTTGATTTGACATTGAATGCACAATTAATGATTAGGATCTTTCATTTCCTTTTTTGCTCTGATTGTCTTGATTTGCCATAAATGCCTTGGAGCTTGTAATCCTTTTTCCCTCTTATTGCCTTTCTTGATTAGCAAGTTCTCTTGATTAGCAAGTTTGTCTTTCTTGATTAGTAAGTTTGCTTGATTAGCAAGTTTGCCTTTCTTGACTAGCAAGTTTGCTTGATTAGCAATTTGTTGACTCCATCAACTCACAAAAAAATATGTGCCACATACACACCACTTGAAGTGGATTAAACACAGTAAAAAAAATAACTTTAAATTAATAACTTAGTGCCTTGATCCCAAATATATCAATTGGTCACATGCACTTTTATCATAACTTAAAATAAAATTAGAGTAATTAAAGTTGGATAGCAAGCCCATGGTAGGTTGTCATCATTCTCTCCTTCTTCGAGAGAATTCAACCTCGAATTCCTTGCTCCAATACCTCCAGTGTCAAAACTAAGTCTAAAGAACACATCACATGTAACTTTCACAATAGGGAAATTTCCAAGTCAAAAGGTAGGATTTGAGTGATTTACTTCCTCTTCCGTTTCTTGGACATAATTAGTTTTCCCAAACTCGCAATGTTTTTCCACACTTGAAGAATAGTCTCCTTCGTTCGCTTTGTTCTCTTCATGACATAAAGAAAAAATGTTAGGAAATTGAATAGTATTAAACGAATCCCAACACTTGACCACACAAACCAACTTAGAAAAAGGTACTAGTATAGTAGTATGCCATGACTTTCCAATGTTTTTCTCTTTCAATTCAATGGAAGCATTGCATTGTTCTTTTGAAAGCACTTCTACATTTGTCTTCTTGCAAGCTTCTTCTGTTGGAGTGTTATCCACAACCTTGTTGATAATAACATCATCAAAATTGTGAAAAAAGTTAGGATTATGACAATATTCAATACTAACACTTTTATCCTCTATTTCTTTTTCTCTCATTTCCTTTTCTTTTCCACTCTTTTTTTCTTTTTCTTTTTAACATTTTTCTCTCAATTCTATTTGATCATCTCTCGCTTCACTTGGACTCAGAGGAACAAGTATGATCCTTTTACCATGATGTACAAAAGAATATTTGTTGGTATGCCCTTCATGACTAGCCTTCTTATCAAATTGCCAAGGCCTCCCTAACAATATATGACTAGCCTCCATAGGCACCACATCACGCATCACTACATCCTCATATCTACCAATTGTAAAACACACCTCAACTTGTTCATTCCCAATTATTTCAACACTATCCTTAAGCCATTGAAGTTTGTAAGGCTTAGGGTGAGGTGTAGTTACCAAGTGAAGTTTAGAAACTAAACGTGTGCTAGCAACATTAGTAAAACTTCCTTCTTCAATAATTAGAGAACATACCTTTCCTTGCACTAAGCATCTTGTTGGAAAGATATTCTCTCTTTCAGTTGTATCCTCCTCCTTCATGAAATTTCCCGACAACCTCCTTACCACACTACAACAGATATTGAAAAAAAAGGCGCTAAAATAGGCAGCGTTTATGCTAGAAGCGCTGCTTTTGGCTAAAACACGGAGCAATGGGCAGCGCGTATGAAGCAAGCGCTGCTTTTGGGAAGGACACGCTGCGCAATAGGCAGCGCCTATGCAGCAAGCGCTGCCTTTTGGGTTAGACGCGCTGCGCAATAGGCAGCGCCTATGCAGCAAGCGCTGCCTTTTGGGTTAGATGCGCTGCGCAATAGGCAGCGCCTATGCAGCAAGCGCTGCTTTTTGTGTTTGATGCGCTGCGCAATAGGCAGCGCCTATGCTGCAAGCGCTACCTTTTGGGTAGATGCGTTCTCAATGGGCAGCGCTTATTAGTAATAAGCGCTGCCTATTGGTGTGTTTTTTTTTTTTCATTTTTTCCCTCTCAACACATACATTTTTTCCCTCTCAACACATACATTTTCCCTCTCCTCAACACACTAACACTCTCTCAAGCTCTCTTCGTCCTCCTCCTCCTCCTCCTTCTCCTCCATTGGCCTCAAACGGACACACACTCCTCTCAAGCTTTCATCTTTGTCCTCTCAAGCTCTCATTTTCGTTCTCTCAAGCTCTCATTTTCGTGGCTCTCTCCCATTTTCGTTTTCCCAAAGGACATCTCTTCCACACTTCTCCATTTCTTCTCCATTTTCGTGTAAGGTGATTTCTTCCCCATTTTCGTTTCTCTTTCACAAAGTTTAGTATTACTACATGTTGCTCTAGTTATTTTAATGGCATTGGAACATTAGGTTAGATGATTTAAAGGTTATGGTTGATGATTGGTTCTTTAAAATGGTGTTTCTAAACTTTGGGGGAAATGTAGTCTTAGTGTTTGTTGAAATGCCCAAATGAAATGCTTGTTAATTTAATTTGATGTAGGCTTAGTGTTTGTTGAAATGCCCAAATGAAATGGTTGTAAATTTAATTTGATGTAGGCTTAGTGTTTGTTGAGATGTCCAATGCTTGTTAATTTAATGTTGCTTTCGGTTAAGGGATTTTATAAACTTGAATATTTAGGATTGCATGTTGTTTTATTAATTTTAATGGCATTGGAACTTTATGTTAGATGATCAAAGTTGATGCTTATTGATTGGTTTATTGAAAGGGCGAAGTGTTTGTCTTATTTTGTTAATGTCACAAAAATTGATTGTATTTTTGTCTTCCATATTTGTATGATGGTTCTTTAATTAGTAATTTAATTAATGAATTGTTTATAGGAATTGAAAATACTTCCTTCGAGTTCGTGTTGGTTTGTGAGTTCGTGTTTGTTCGCTTCATTTGCTAGTGTGTGGTTCGCATTCGTTGAAGTTCATCGTTGCTTCCACTTGTTCAGGTACTTTTGTTGTTTTCTTGTATTTATTATATGAAGAATGACAATATGGAAGACATCAAAGTCTTTGATTTCTTTAGTTAAAAATAGTTGAATGTATTAGCTTCAAAAAAATTGTTCGTTTTGTGTGTTTGTCACCTATAATAGGTTTCTAAGTTATCTTATCAGGAATTTATTATAAATAAATACTGAGAAATTATGGATAGAGAGTGGATGTCTGCCAATCGTCTGTCCAAGGAATATGTTGCTGGAGTGGATTATTTTGTGAAGTGTGCTGTTGAACGTTTAGGGACTTCTAGTAACATGAAGTGTCCTTGTTTGAGTTGTTGTTATGTAAAATCAGTTAATGCAGAGGAGTTGGCAGGACATTTAAAGGGTTACGGAATAGATCAAAGTTACACTTGTTGGACAATGCATGGTGAGGAAAGAGGTGAATCTTCAAATATGGATAATAGTACTGAGAGATGTGCACCGGTTGACACCGAAAGACCTACATTTGAAGGGGGCGAATTTGAAGAGATGGCAAAGGCTGTTGAAGACGATCTTAATGATTGTCCTCAAATGTTTGAGAAATTGATAACGGATGCGGAGACACCGTTGTATTCAGGTTGTACTGAATTCACAAAACTATTGGCTGTGATAAAGTTGTATAACTTGAAAACTTGCCACGGATGGACGGATAAGAGCTTTACGGAATTACTCGCACTGTTGAACCATATATTTCAATTCTAATTTTATTTAATTATATGATTTCAGTATTTTCCCGATTGTCGGTGGAAGACATACTCTACTGCACAGATTGATGAGCTTAGAGGAGCGTGGTGCCGTTATGTCTCGCAATTCTTTTGATTTTAGATAGATTGTAATCTTGTAAATTGTTAGAGTTTTATTTGGATACATGCATATGAATTGGTTCATGCATATGTAAGTTGCTAACTTGTTTTAATTTAGATACATATTGTAAGTAGCTTGCTAGTTTTGGATACATGCATATGAATTAGTTCATGCATATGTTAGCTGCTAACTTGTTTTAATTTAGATACATATTGTAAGTATCTGGCTAGTTTTGGATACATATTGGTAGAGAGTTTGATTTGGATACATATTAATTTGTTAATATTGTAAGTTGCTAAGTTTTGGATACATATAATAACTTGTTAGCTAGTTTGTTTTGGTTTGTGATCATATTGGTGCATTGGGATATATAACTAGTTTATATATATATATATATATATGTTGTTAGTATATAATGGATTGGATTGGTATTAATTGGCTGTATATGACCAGGAAATTATCAAATATAAAAAGGAAAGTACAAAAAAACAAGAAAAAAAGGAAAAAAAAAATTAAACAATGGGCAGCGTTTGGTGGGAGAAGCGCTGCCCATTCACCTAGCGCGTATAGCAATGGGCAGCGCTTGGTAAAGGGAAGCGCTGCCCATTGCTAAATGTGCTAGGTGAATGAGCAGCGCTTGGTGGGGGAAGCGCTGCTCATTCACCAGCAATGGGCAGCGCTTTCCTTTACCAAGCGCTGCCCATTGCTATACGCGCTAGGTGAATGGGCAGCGCTTCTCCCACCAAGCGCTGCTCATTCACCTTGCGCGTTTAGAAATGGGCAGCGCTTCCCCTTACCAAACGCTGCCCATTTCTAAACGCGCTAGGTGAATGAGCAGCGCTTCTCCCTTCAAACGCTGCCTATGGCTATTAATGAGCAGCGCTTCTCAAACGCTGCCCATTTTTGGGGAGGAATCACCAGCGCCAAATTTAGCAGCGCCCAGAAACGCTGCCCATGGCTAAAAAAAAACGCTGCCCATCCCCAAATCTGTTGTAGTGCCATGAGAAGTTCACCACCAGGAATTTCTTCTTCACTCATTGAACCTTGCTCTGATACTAGATGATTGCAACCTCGGAGCCGTTGCTGACTATTTCGGGAGTCATGTAGGTGGGAGTGATGGAGACACCACGATTGGGGATGGAAGACCGATCGATAAGTCAGGAAGACGCCACAATTGGCTATGGAGGTTCCAGTTGATAAGTCGGGATGAGCGCCACGGCAAACCGATAAGCTCGGATAATGGCTCACGAAGAACCAAAGCCACACGTCTCTAAATTTTTTACTCAAAATTCAATTTGTTTATTTCATAAAATGCACTACAATATATAGAAAACCTCAGGCCCTATTGGCCCAAAAGAACCTCAGGCCCAATTGACTCAACAAAACCCTAGAAATTAAAATATACTAATAAATATCAAATCCTAATTTGAATGGAAATAATTAATTGGCATTAAAACCATTGATTCAAATCCTAAATTAGAGAAGGCAATTAAATGATATTAAAGCCTTGGATATAATCCTAAAAAAAGTACTAAAAATGGAAATATTGAACTAATTTATCCTTCATGATATTGTACTAATTTACTCTTCATGAGATTTTTCTTCAACTTCTACTTGTAGACCTTAGTTGCATAAGATGATAGGAATTCTCCAGCCAATGATAATGCAAGATTGCTACTTGGATTCAAAATGGCATAAGCCATTAAGTCTTGTACTCAATAAAATAGTGGTATCTTTATAAGTTTCTTTCCACATGCTTAGTGAACTAAAAGAAGGTTCGTTTCTTCAACCTTCTCAAAACTGTTTTAAACTAGCAAATCCATTCAACCACACTAAAACTGATTTAAGGATTATTCTTTCATTACAAGCTAAAAGCTATTCATAATCACTTAAGTTGTTTTCAAGTCAAGAGAAGGTTAATTTCATCAACCTTATCAAGACAGTTTTCAAACCAATCTATAAACTCTTAACCTACTAATGTTTGTTTGAATACAACACTTCTCTTATAAGCTATGGTTATCTTGAATCATTCTCAATACTCATCATCCATTATATATATATATATATATATATATATATATATATATATATATTCACTGTTTGCTTTTGAAACTAACATCAACCTTCTCATCTCCAAGTTTATCTTGAGAATATTTTGTTGAGAAGGTTTCAGGTCTCAAAATTTAAAAAGGCACACAATTCAACCCGCCTTCTTGTGTAACCTAGTCACTTCAGTATAACTTGAAAACTTGCCACGCATGGACGGAAAAGAGCTTTAAGGAATTACTTACACTATTGAAAGATATGTTGCTGAAGGATAATGTGCTCCCTTCTCAGACGTATGATGCAAAAAATGCTAGGCACCATTTACTTGAACTATGAGAAGACACGCGCTTGTCCCAATGATTGCATATTTTTTCGGAATAAACATGCATTGTTGAAGTCGTGCCCTAAAAGTAAGAATCTGCTCCAAAAAAGGTGTCGTGGTATTTTCCTATAATTCCTAGATTTAGGCGCATGTACTGTAGTTCAGAAGATGCTAAACACTTGACATGACATGAGGATGATATTAAGGATTAAAGGTTGCATGACATGACACCTAGCATATTCCTTGTAATGGAAAAAAATTGATATTGAGTATCCTGATTTCGGGGGGAACCAAGAAACTATCGACTTGCATTGTTTACTGATGGTATTCAAGTCCCTACAAAGATACATATGTTAATGTCTTTTAATTTTAATAACATGCAAAACAAAAATTTCAGGAAAAGGAAGCCAGTAGGATTCGAACTTGCGACCAACTGACTAGAGAACAATACTTCCATTAGCTGCGCCACAATGATTTTAGGAAATTGAGGCCCGTTTTTAATATATGACACTTAATTTGAGGCCCTTTTTAGGCATATAAAAAAGTTATTTTTTAGGCCCAAAGCAACCAAAGCTAGGGCTTTGCGTCAACCGATGTATTAATCATTAGATGCTTAGATGCTGTTTTTCTTGTACATATTACATCAACTTATGCATATTCATTTTCGTTTATCATTGATTTAGGGCAACAGTGATTGTGAACTATATATCTCATCAAACCAGCATAAATTGGTCTCAACGGGGCTTAATATGTTACCAACTGGGTGCCTTAGTGCACAATCTACCCATACTTGCAAATCATGTGAGAGTCAGAGTTGACATTGCAATTGTGGGGTCTGCACCATTGCCTATACCAGCTAACATTTTAGACTTAGTAACAGTGGATGACACAGTTGATACCTTTGTGAACTATGGTTTAGAATATGCATGATATTATTGTTAGCTAGCTGTTTGGTATTAAATTATTCTGGTGATATTTGTTTGACATCTATAGGTACCCTAGAAAGAAAAATCTAAAGACAAAGGCAAGGGAGGGAACGTTAGAAAAGAAAAATCTTGACCTTCCTTTTCTATTGGTGGAAAGACAAAAGTGTCTCGAAAAATAGCTAGCGGGAATGACCTTTCCCTTCTATTGCTGGCAAGCCAAAAGTATTAAAGCAATAAGTAGTAGTTCTTCTAAGGAATTCATAACTTATTTACGGATCGACACGTTAAACATCACAGGCGCAATAAACGCATGGATGAAATTTTGGGACTTGAGCATACATTGGAGATCTTTCGTGAGGAACTCAAAGTGGTATATGAACTCGACTGAGCAACCGCTATTACTGTTAAAGTATATATAAGGTACGTATGTAACTTATTATTTCATATTACTATTGATGTTATTATTATTATTATTATTATGTCATTAATTTAATTTATATACATTTTAATTAAAGGTACATGTACCATGAGATATGGGTTCAAAAGGAACAGACACAAAGATATGTGTTCTTGTGCCCAGAAAGTACTTATATTCATAGTGTAAATCCCAAGCTAAAAGATGGAAAAGTACTTATGCAAAGAAACTTGGACTCAGTTAAAAGCTATATCGATCAACCCATGGGGCTAGCTAAAAATACAAGCTTTGATACTCGGTTTTTGGCAGCGATCAACTTAGGGTGAGAAATTTAAATTAATGACTTAGTTGTATATAACGTGTTTGTGAAATATTTGTCATTTGATTATTCAAAAGTTTTATAGGATACAACGGGTGTTGTTGGCGATTGATCTTAACAGAGATACGATATTATATTTGGGTTCATTACATGGTCATTACAACATTTACCCGAAGATGGTGGGGATATTCACTAAGTGTGTATTTAGATACATCGCATATTTCATAATTTAAATTATTTATGTATTTTGATTAATATAGTTATATGATGTTTTTTCAGTTCTGGATTCTGGATTGAGTGATATCAGGACCTCCTATAGAAAATATACAAACTGGATACTAATAACAGTAAGTTTATTATCATTATTCTTATTCATGTAGTGTATTAAATTTAAGGCTTAAATATGTATTCTGCCACTGCAAATATCACCATAACCAAGTTATACCCCTGTAAAAATAAAAACTTTAAATTACCCTTGCAAATATAAATCGCTTACGGTTATGCCCCTCGGTCAGCTTCCCATCCAAAAAAATAATTTAAATAAGGTTTAAATATATGTTCTGCCCCTGCAAATATCACCATAATCCAGTTATGCCCCTGCAAATATCAGCATAATAGAAAAATTAAAGATTTTGACTAGAGCATAACTGGATTATAGTGATATTTGGAGGGGCATAACTGGATTATGCTGATATTTGCAGGGGTAAAACATATATTTAAACCTTATTTAAATTATTTTTTTGAATGAGAAACTGACCGAGGGGCATAACCGTAAGCGATTTATATTTGCAAGGGCAATTTTAAAGTTTTTATTTTTACAGGGGTATAACTAGATTATGGTGATATTTGCAGGTACAAAACATATATTTAAGCCTAAATTTAATAACTAACCAATCTTTTGTTTTATAGTGTCCCAAACAATCAAACAATGATTGCGGGTACTATGTCATTAATTAAGTTTATGAATAATTTGATATCAAGTTCCAAATGAAGTATGTAATAATTTGATATCATGTTTTTTTTACAAGCAATTTGATATCTAATTGATAATGATATAGTAATAATTACTAGTATTTAACAAATTAATTATAAGTTTATTTCATTTTATTTTTCAGTATTTTCCTTGATTCGGAGATCAATACTCATATGTGCAACTTACTGAGTTCAAGGGAGAGTGGTGTCATGATGTTGTCAGTTTGATTTAGCAACGTTGAAATTGATGTAATTTTGGATATGAATTTCTTGATGCATCATATTGGATATGATGTAACTTTTGTTGTTGTGTATTTGACATGCATCTGGATATATATGTTGTAATTTGTGGTATGTATATTTTGATACACAGGCACGGATCCATGTTGCTTATATTGAGGTCAGCTGACCCTACTCTTTGCTCTTGTTTTCAACCAATAATAGGGTATTTTAATATGTTGACCCCACTTTATTTTTTACGTTGACCCCACATGACTCAACTAGTACATTAGAGACAAACCAATGACATGTATGAAAACTAATATTATATTATATTGGCTTAAATATGTATTCTTCCCCTGCAAATATCACCATAATCCAGTTATACCCTACAAATATCAGCATAATAGAAAAATTAAAAATTTTGACAGGGGCATAACTGGATTATAGTGATATTTGCAAGAGCATAACTGGATTATGGTGATATTTGCAGGGGTAAAACATATATTTAAACCTTATTTAAATTATTTTTTTGGATGAGAAACTGACCGAGGGGCATAACCGTAAGCGATTTATATTTGCAAGGGTAATTTTAAAGTTTTTATTTTTATAGGGGTATAACTGGATTATGGTGATATTTGCAGGGGAAAAACATATATTTAAGCCTATTATATTTGTTAAAATAATGCTATTTTTTATTTCATATTGAAATTGGATCAACACTTATACTTTATTAAAGTACTAATTTTACCATTTTGGCTATGTAATTTGTAGAAATTTAGATATTTTAGGACTTTTCTGTAATGAAATTATGTATTTTTTAAAAATTTACAATAATCTTTTGAAAAAATCTTATAGGCTAGTTTCTTGCCCCCACAATTAAAAATTTCTGGATCCGTCACTGTTGATACATACATGTTTTGAATATGTTGATATATTGGATTTTATTTGGTTGGAATATTGGTTGTTAGTTGGAATTGGTTGTTGGTTGTTATTAGTGGCTCTTTCAATAATGTAGCAGGGAAACGTGGGTAATGTGTCGTTTTGTAATGCAATAAAACTAATAGACAATAAACAGAAACAAAGAAAAATTAAAAAAGGAATAAATAGCGCTTTTTACTAAGAAGCGCTCTTATGCCCAAAATGCGCTAAGCTCATAAGTAGAGTTTTTTTTAGCTATTCATGCATAATCATTATTAGCGCTTTTTGTGTTCTACTGTTGAGGGAGTGGCAACAGAAGCGCCCGAAAGCGCTACCACTGGCCAAAAAAATGTGCTACTCATGCTCTTTTCTAATGTAGTAGAACCTGATGCGGGAAGCAAGTTGTGAGCTACACGTGATGGGTTTGGATGCTTCTTTATTGCATAATGAGATTCTGGCTAATTTCGGTCGTTGGATACTTAGGTCGTGAAAGGAGTAAGTGAACGTGACATTGAACTCCTCCAGCCAAGTTCACCACACTACAACATTTGGGACCTACGACAACACCCAACTTTGCAACACATAAACAACTGTTGCCTTAGGCAACAATTTTTAAAATTTGTTGCATGTCAAATTTTTTGATAGGGAACATTTGAAAACCGTTGTGAAAAGGTTAAAGACAACTGCTTTTAATTTCATCTTGTGGCCAACATCTTAAACCCTACTCCTTGGTTTTATTATTTTTATGTTATGCTAAAAAATATTGGTGTGCCCTACTAATGCTAGTTATTGGTATTTGCTATTGTCTATGGGAGTCCCCATTTTTCCCCTAGACAAGCTCTATGGGATGACATTCAGGAGACTTATTCTGATATTGATGGTGCTTGGGCTCTCATTGGTGACTTTAATGCTATTTGTCGTGATTCTGAGAGAGAGGGTCCCCCCTTATTAGATCCCATGTTTGGGAAGTGGGATTTCAGATACTATTGATAATTGTGAACTGATTGATTTGGTATTTAATGGTGATTGATTTACCTGGGATAAAGGAAACACTAGAAAGAGACTTGACAGAGAAATTTGTAACTTAGAGTGGAGACTAAGGTTCTCTGCTGCTGATATATCTTACCTGCCTAAGCTCAATTGTGATAACCGTCCTCGCCTACTCTCCTTTGGTCAAGCTAGAGTTGTGAACAGAAGAAGAAGGCCTTTTAGATTTGAAGCAATTTGGCTTACCCACCCATTATCAATAGTAATTAGTGGAGGATCAATGGAGGGAGCATATGAATAATTTTACTCTCCAACTTAAAGAGTCTCACGGTGTGCTTAGGGAGTGGAATAGAGAAACTTTTAGTAATGTCTTTCATCAGAAGAAACAGTTCCATAAGAAACTGAGAGAGATCGAGCAGTGGCTGATTAATGGATGGAATGAGCAGGTCCTTAAGACTTGGCAGAATATTTGGAAACAGTATAAGGACGTTCTGGCTAAAGAAGAAATCCTTTGGTACCAGAACTCCAGAACCAAATGGATTAAATTTGGTGATATAAACACCAAATACTTTCTTGGTGTTACTACAATTAGAAGGAAGAACAAAGTGGTCACTCTTCATAATGAGAATGGGGTGTGGATAGAGAATACCGAAGAGCTTGAGGAATTGGCTACTGATTACTATAAGTAGCTTTTTGATGTCAATGATAATCTTAGTCCCTATTCCATATCTGGGCACTTCCCTAAGATTGATGATCATATCCTTGAAGGGATGCAAAAAATGATTACGGATTGTGAAAATGAGAGAAATGTCAGAAACATTGGTGCTTTCAAAGCCCCTAGTCCTAATGGATACCAGGCTGTCTTCTACCAGAGCCAATGGAATATTATTAGTCCTGCCTTCTGCAGGATGATTAAAGATCTATGGCTGAACCCTCACAAGATTAAGGAAATTAATACCACCTATTTAGCTCTCGTTCCTTTTTTTTTGACAAAATTTAGCTCTCATTCCTAAATATGAGAAAGTAGTCAATATGAAGCAACTTTGTCCTATACTTAATGTAATGTGGCATATTAGACAATTACCAAGATTATTACTTGTAGACTGAGGGACTGTCTCCATTGTTTGGTTGGCCTTCTTTAAAGTTCCTCTGTCCCAAAGAGACGTATTCAGGACAACATCATCAAAGCTCAGGAGATTTTCCACTCTATGCGAGCTAAGAGTGGAAAAAAGGGGGTGGATGGCTATCAAAATAGATCTTGAAAAGGCCTATGACAAGATGAGATGGGAATTTATAAAAGATACTCTTGAAGACATTGGGATTCCTGACAAAATTGCCCATATTATATGGCATTGCATCTCTTCTCCAACAATGCAGGTCTTATGGAATGGAGAATCTCTAGAGGAGTTCAATCCTGCTATGGGAATAAGGCAGAGAGACCCTATATCTCCCTATCTTTTTGTGTTGTGCTTTTGAAAGGTTGTTTCAAGACATTGAGAACAAAGTGGGTGATGGTAGATGGATCCTTATCCAGTTGTCAGGGGGGGGGGGGGGGGTCCTAAAATTTCTTACTTAACCTTTGTTGATGACCTCCTATTTTTTGCTGAAGCTAATATGGAGCAGGCCCAGAATATTCAACAAACTCTTCATCAGTTTTGTAGTAGCTCAGGGAAGAAGGTTAGTAAGGAAAAAACTAGAGTCTACTACTCTAAAAATGTTCCAAGATTACTAAGAAGAGATATTTCTACTGTGATGGAGTTCCATGGTACTGAGGACTTAGGAAAATACTTGGGGGTTCCTATATTCCACAAGAGAGTTGGCCTGAATACCTTTAATTTTGTGGTTGACAAAGTCAAATAGAGATTGAGTTCTTCGAAAGCTAGAATAATTTCTTTTGCAGGAAGAGTCACTCTTGCTAAATCAATGATCCAAGCCATGTCTACTTATGTTATGCAAGCTAGTGTTCTTCCTAGGGGCACTTGTGATGAGATTGATAAATTATGCAGACAATTTATTTGGGGAGATGAGGAGAATCACAAGGCTTTCCATATCCTAAAGTGGGAAACTCTTTGTCTTCCTAAGGATCTTGGGGGTCTGGGCTTGAGATCTACTAGAGACACTAATACAACTTTCCTTATGAAGGGTCTTTGGAACTTGTACTCCAATCCAGATGATCTATTATCAAAAGCAAATATAAATGTGGTTGGAGATCTTTCCCTAAGGTGAATTCCTGAAGGAAGGGATCGAATTACTGAAAAGGACTTGCTTCTATTTGGGGGGAATTCATGAACAATCTTGTGTGGACTGTTCGCAATGTTGAGGATGTGAGATTTTGGCTGGACAATTGTGTTGAAATGAAAATCTCTTTCCATGTTTTGATGATACAAACTTAGTAAGACATTAAGTTTTCTTGTTAATGATTATCTAACAAGTTTATTTCAAGTGTGAAGAACAAGCCTCAAAGATAGCAAAATATGAAACTACCTTTAACTAAAAAGAGAATAAAAATATGAAGGTAGAAATGAGATGTGAAGGTTGACCAAAGTCAAATGAAGGTTGACCAAAAAGTCAACGCAAAAGTCAACACAAAGGGTTGACCAAGTCAACTATGCATTGACCAGAATTCAAAAAGAGTGTGGTCCCACATTTATGATGAAGATCCAGAAATGTGAAGGTTGAAGATAAAGTTGAAGAACATATTCATCAAGCTTCCCAACGTAACAAACATGTTGGCTCTCATTTATTGAAAATCAGAGAGTAGTTACTGATGGAATCTTGCAATAAATGAAGGAGGAAATCCTTGATTATTCCTAGGCCAAACAAAATGTGTTTAAGGTATAAAGGATGTGTAGCTTTGTGTACAGCTTTATAATTAATTTTAAAAGTACAACCCAACTAAGGGAAAGTCAGAACTCTGAAGATAAAGGACTTTGTCAGCTTGTGAAGGTTGAAAAGTTAGCAGAAAGTACAACTGTCAGCTTGTGAAGCTTCAAAAGCTGCAAACTTTGGAACCGTTTATCAAGACAATATTCAATTTTCCAACGACTATATTCAGATCAAATGACTTTATAAAGGCTGGAATTCGAAGTTACATATAATGAGAGTGAATTGGAACCTACACAATTAAAGCTTCACAAAGTTCATCCATCCTACTCATCCCACACTCAAGTTACACAAATTTGGAATTTTCTTATAGAGTGTGTGTTAGCTTGTTACACATTGTTGTAAACACTTACTATGTTATATTTTGTCGAGTTATTGTATATCCCAAACCCAAACCTTTAATTGTAAAAAGCTATCTAGTAGGAATTCTATCGGGCTACTTAGAGAGAGGTGAGTGTTGGTGAGAATATACTTGATAGAGGAATCCTTTAGGAAACTAGGGAGAGTTTTCTAGTAGGAAGAACAACTTGGTGTAGCTGTGTAAGAGAGTACGTTGCTTTTGTGTGTTGATCAAAAGCAAGTAGTGTTTGAAGTCTTTTGTGGTTGAGCAAAAACAAGTGTAAGTGCTATTTAAAAGATAGTGGAAATACTCACTTGGGAAGTGGGGAAAGGACGTAGCCATTGTTGGGTGAACCTCTATAACTCTACTGTGTCATTTACTTGCTTTCCATACTTTCTATCTATTTGATCTATACTTGCGAATGTTTTCAAACCTTTATCTTACTAGTTAAAGTTTGCTTAATCCATCTTTATTTTTCATCATTCATTTTACACATTGACTGTTTACTTGTAAAACTAACCTTTACCTTCTCAATGCCAAATTTATCTTGAGAACCATTTGTTTGAGAAGATTTCAGGAACAAAGTTTTAAAAGGGTACACAACTCAACCCCCCCTTCTTGTGTAACTTAGTCACTTCAATTGGCATCAGGCACCTCTAAGGACTGAGCACACTTTTCAGTAGGGGTGTTCGCGGTGCGGTTTGGTTCGGTTTTGACCAAAAAAGTGCACCGAACCGCGAGGTAAAAATAGATGCGGTTTGGTTTGGTTCGGTTTGCTTCAAAAAAAAAAACCAAACCAAACCAAACCAAACCAAAGCGGTTTGGATTGGTTCGGTTTTGTTTGGTTTTAGACAAGACAAAACACAATTTATAAAAGACCGAATTCTGCCAATAATTAAAATTTATAGCTGATAAACAAATACTTCAAATCAAAACTTTTCACTATAATTCTGCCATAAACTCAGCATCCCAAAGGAATTATAAAAGACCAAAGGACATATGAACCACTAATTCTGCCAAACAACTTCAAAATAATTTATAACATAAATTCTCCACACATAAAGTCTGCCAGTAACTAAAATCAACACATAAAGTCTTCAAAATAACTAATCAACACAGTCTGCCAGTAACTAACATAAATGGTGCATAAAGTCTGCCACAACATCAACAAAATGAAAACATCCTTTGAGGCAATTCAAACACATTTCCTTCTCACAGCATCAGTGATCTTCTCCACTCCTACAAAGCAATGCAATAAATAAAATAAGTAACTAAAATCAACAAATGATAAAGCAATTCAACCGGATTCAAGTACATACCATTTCATTTGATACATCTAATCATCATCTGATTCAATATCAAAAAGTCCTTCATTTAGTTGTGTGATCGGAGCAAGTTCTACAAATGTATCAAATATATTAACAAACATTCACTAGTGGAAAAATTGGAAAAGAATAGAGGTTTTTAAGTCGGATGGCTAAATATCCGACTTTAAAAGTGGACGCGGTGGCAATTTTGTAATAAACATGAGAAAAAAGTTCTTGCGCTAACTTTCAAAGTCGGACAAAATTTACGTCCGACGTTAAATGTCTAATCTTTTTTTTTTGCGTGAAAAAAAACTGAAAGCCACACGCGTTTTTTTAAGTTTGTCTCAGTCCAAAACGAATATACCTCACTTAACGCGATCTGAACCCTAGTCTCACGCTCACTCCGCCAAAACTCCACCTCCACCATTCCATCTCTCTTCTCCTGGCTCTCTCTGCCGCCGTCTTCCTCCACCGTTCTCTACTCTCTGCCGCCGTCTGCATCTCTCTCGTCGTCACAGTCTCTCTCCCTGTCACTGTCACCATCTTTGATTCTCTTTCTTTTGGTTTTTCTGAAAGGTAAACCACTCCTATTTTCTTCTTTCTTTTTGCTATAAAAACGACCCCCTCTCTCTAATTTGAGGTTCTCTTGTTCTATTTTAGTTGACAGATCAACCTGATAGGTGGTGAGGAGGAAGTGGTCGCTGCCCTAGAGGATGAAGGGTAAAGGTACAAACATATGTTTTTCACTTTTTCTAACTTCTCTTCCTTTCTTAGTTTATATGATTTTCAAGAATTAATAAAAATTAACTATTTTGGCTCAAATACATGGTAAAAGATTCAATTAAGTGTTAAATAAGTATATAAAGTGTAGAAAGTCTCGTAACAGATCAAGAAGTAATTGTGTTGAAGTGTGGTTTGTATTCTTTTATGATGAGTGATTACCCTATTAGGATATTCTGTTTTTGCTTTGTCACAACAAGGAGTTGTTTCCAGTATTTCTCTCGGCTGATATCAATTCCTCTCTTTTGTGGGGACTCCTTCTGCTTTATAACAAGAATAAGAGAGATTAGTGTTCTGCATAATTAATTGTTCTGCATAATTTTGTTTCCAGGAGTTCTGCATAATTTTGTTATATTGAACTGCTTTCAATCTCCTTGGCTTTGGAACTTCTGGTTCTACATGGATTTGTTTGGTCTTCTTTTGTTCATACTTCTTTGAGAGATTAGTGTTCCAATAGTTTCTTGTTACAAAAATTGAGACAAATAGAAATAAGACTTTTTAGTATCAAACATCATGTTGACTCAGTTCGTGAATTTGGTTCCAATTTAGTCACTCCAATCTTTATATTACCATCTAATCTAAAAAGACACTATAGGTTTGACAAAAACATAAAAGACACTATAGGTGAAAATACACTAAAGGCATAAATAAAAATTGCTACTATCTACTACTAAGCACACATTCCACATTTCCAAAATATCATCAGTTCATGCTAATCAGATAGGACACCACATCCACAATGCAAATATGTACATATCTTCTAATTTATATAGCTTAATTGTCATTTGTTCAGATCATGGGTCATGTTTACTATAGTAGTAGAACATGCCATAAGTATCTTATAATAATACCAAACCAAAGAATAGTAAAAAGGAATGAAGAGTCTTACTTATAGTGTCAAGATCAGTACAGTAAAATTTAGTTTGAAAGATAGTCTTTATAGTAAATTGATCATTTGAATTTGAACAAGTATGTAGTTACTATGCTTCTTCTATTACTTAAAAACACTTAATCATAAACTGCCATACATAAAAAATAATATATACACCTGCATTTTGGCACACTTTTTGCCATTATCCTTCTCCATGAATGGCAACATATTTGGAGAGAGTTTCATCTTATTCATCATCATAACTGCCATACATAAAAAATAATGAGAGACATTAATTAATATTATACAAAAAGGAAAAAAGCGAAAAGAATAGGGGTGCAGTGCAACTTTTTCTGTTTTAAATTCAATAATAATATGCTATGTTTGTTTGTTGCAATCAAATTTGAATCCTTTCTCGTTATTATTTTTTGAGTGTAGCTATGGATCGTAGTTGGATGCAAACTAGTAAGTTGAGTGACGAGTATGCGAACGGGGTGGAAGAGTTTCTAGAGTTTGCTCAAACAAATCTTATAGATAGTGGTGGAATTTTTGATTGTCCTTGTGTTAATTGTGTGAACCTAACACCACAATCGGTTGACACAATAAAAGATCATCTTCTTGTTAATGGGATTTGTCGTGGTTGTACAACATGGACATGGCATGGTGAGAAGTTGGAATAGTTGAGAAGTATGTTTTCTTTTTCTAATGGTCATAATTCTGTGATTCAGTTTACTTTAGACTTATAACTTACTATTTATATTGTTACCACAGAGCTTTGGATGTATACAACAGGATGAAAGGTCGTAAAAAACCAAAGCCTCAATGGGTGACACCTAAAGTAAGTCTTTTTTTATATTCATTATATTTTTCTAATTATATATTTTCTGTGGATATTCAATTGTACAATACCTTCCTTTTAATTCAGTCAATTGTATTCAATTTTGATATTTTATATTCATTTGTAGGTCGCAAAACAAAATGATGGATATTCTTGTGGCTATTATATGATGATAAATATGATGACTATTTTTTCTACAACTATCACTAACAATTGGAAAAAGGTACCTGAATTTTTAAACTTTTAAGGTGAATAATTCTTATTGAGTAGATATTAGATTAACCCATGATAAATATGATGGTTATCGTTTTAGGTATTCAATACGACTCGTCCGTTCACATTGGAAGAATTGAAGAACATTAGACAAGTTTGGGCGGAGTTCTTTCTAAAGTTGTATGCGGAGCGTATGCCAATTGGAAAGGAAGAAAGAAGAAAAAAATTTAAGTGAAATTGTAGGACAATAGCGTACATTTTGGTATATTATTAGCGTACATTTTGGTATATCAAGTTGTGTTGTACCTTGTTTTTTTGCATAGATGAAAGTCATGTAGTACATTAACATACATTTTGGTATGAAATCAAAGAGTTTAACTCTATATTTAAGTGTAGAATTTTAATTACCCAGCTGCTGAAACTGTGCTAAATATATTTGTATCAATATGGAAAATCAAAAAATTGAAACAAAAAAAAAAAACATTTTTAAAGTCGGGCATTTTATTCATCCGACTTTAAAATTACACTTTTAAAGTCGGACTCCAGAAACAGCCCGACTTTAACAGTACTCCACAGAGGTCAACACCGCAGGAAACAGGCCGTAATTAAAGTCGGGCGCACCAATACTCCGACTTAAAAACCTACTTTTAAAGTCGGACCTTAATCCGACTTTAAAAAATATTACTTTCTAAGTCGCTTTGATAGAAGTCGGGTGAAGATCCGACTTTAAAAGTCCTAAATGTCCGACTTTGAATCCCATTTTTCCACTAGTGATTAGACAAAAGAAATAATTGTAATTTCACAAAAACAAAATTTACAAACCAATTTTGTGCACAAATCAAATATATAATTCTATCAAATATATACCTTCTTCCAGCTTTTCCAAGTCTTCCAAGAGCTCTTCAATATCCACCGACAAAGGGGAGGGTCTTAGCCAATTTTGTGCACAAATTAAAGCTTCAACAGTTTGTGGTGTAAGAGAGCTCCTATAAGAACTAAGAACTCTACCTCTAGTAGAGAAAGCGGACTCCGAAGCAACAGTAGATATGGGCATAGCCAATATATCTCTAGCCATAAGACCAAGAGTAGGGTATTTAGTAGAATTTACCTTCCACCAATTCAAGATGTCAAAATCTGGACATTTCTTCTCCCTAGGCTCCGTGACATACATATCCACTTCATTTTTACTAAGAGTTTGATCCTTGTCCATGTCCTTCTCAAATTCATCATCAATTTGATCAGAAGATGTAACATTTGATATTTCCAATCCTTGTGTAGCAATTTCATCTTGGCCTTCATTATAGAAATCCCTATAACTCTCAAACATTTTGTATAATGTTTCCTTTACCTTTTCACACAAAGAATCAGCAACCTCCTTCTCATAACCCTTATTCAAGCCCCACTTAATAAACTGAAACTTACGCCGAGGATCAAAAATCATTGCAACAAATACCAACATATTCATCTTTGAGACGTCCCCCCAATACTTACTATATTTAGCCTTCATCTTTTCAGCCATTTTTGCAAGTAATGGATCACCAAGTCTCATCCAATTCTTGAATGCATCCAACATAGTACAATGTTCAATGAAATATGCGGAAGATGTTACATAGGTTGAACCCGACACCTTCTTAGTGATTTCAAAAAACATTTGCAAAAATTTCACAAAACACTTGGCATTTTCCCAATCCTCTAATTTTGGTATACCACATTGCAACGTCGCATACTCAACTCACTTCTCCCCTAATCTCTTAAAGGCCTTTTGAAATATCAATGCACGTTCAAGCATAAGGTAGGTAGAGTTCCACCTAGTAGGAGAATCCAACTGAACTGTAGACTTGTCTTGTATCCTAACTTCCTTAACACATGTTTTAAACCTATCCAAACGACCAGCTGACTGACGAACATATCGAACTGCACTCCTAATTTTTATAATTGAAGAATGCATGTCCTTCAATCCATCATTGACAGTAACGTTAAGAATATGCGCACAACACCTAACATGCAAATGTTCCCCTTTTAATGGATGTGAATTCCAATCCTCCATTCTACCTTTTAGGTAACTTATAGCAAGATCATTAGAACTAGCATTATCAACTATTATGGTGAAAACCTTATCAATTATCCAACCCTCTAAACACTTCTCAATATTTTTGCCAATTATCTCTCCCCTATGAGACGTAATCGGACAAAAATTAAGAATTCTTTTATGTAACTTCCAATCTTGATCAATGAAATGTGATGTAAGAACCATATAATTAATATTTTTCACAGAAGTCCATGTATCAGTTGTTAGACTAACACTTTGATTTGTTTTAGTAAACATGCTTCTTAACTTATGTTTCTCACTTGTGTAAAGAGTCAAACAGTCCCTAGCAATTGTAATCCTTCCGGGAATCGGGAGTCTAGGTTGTGAAACACTCATAAAATGACGAAATCCTTCATTTTCAACAAACGAAAAAGGCAACTCATCTACGATTATCATTCTAGCTAAAGCTTCTCTACATGCATCAAGATCAAAATGGACACCAACAAGTGCATTACTATTTCCTTTTCCATCTTCTTTTTTCAATACACTAAGAGTGGTTTGAGTAGGAACACGCAAATTTTGGGGAAACTTCTTACATTGTTTCTCCAAATGTTTTCTTAAAGTAGTTGTACCATTTATATGTGAATCACATGCATAAGATGCCCCACACCAATTACATTTAGCCCGTTTACCTGAAGCATCCTTTGTAAAATGATCCCAAACCGAAGATTTAGGCCTAGAAGGTTTTCTTCGTTTACCTGGATCTCCACCATTAGGATCTTCATTTGCATCATTTGTAGGTGCTTCTCTGGTTTTTCTCTTCTTTTGAGGATTGGAACCTTCCACAGTTTGCAAATTAGTAGTTTGCGATTCCGTTGTTGGCATTATTGAAGGGCTATTTTCAGCCTACAAATGACATAAAATAGAACATTAGATAAAGTAAGAATGACAATACATTCTAAATTACTATTCAAATTCATTAAATTGTTATATGGGAGCAATTACCTGATTTTCGATCACGGAAACATCAGGGGCAGCAACAGCGGCAGCAACAGAGTTCACTTCGGTATCAACGGTCTTGTCTAAAATTTAAAATAAAAGATAGACTCATCTCAGATAAAGCATACAGAAATGAAACATGATTTTATATGTGCAGAAAACAACATTGTATAATGTGCAGTAATTCCAATCAAATATCACGGTATCATAAACATGATTTCACAGTAATATAAACGAAATCACACGAAATCAATAGCATAAGCACAAAAAATTAATACGAAATCAGTATCATACGCACACCGAATCAATATCATAAGCAAAATGAAAACGAAAAAGCAAAATGAAAACGAAAACGAAATCAGTATCATACGAAGCAAAATGAAAACTAAATCAATTAAAATGAAGAATAAAATGAAATAAAACGCAGCATCATAAGCACATACATAAAAAGAAGCAAAACGAAATCAGTAAAACGCAGTAAAAAGAAGCAAACCTGTGCGTTTTGTCATGATGAGAGCGTGAGATGAGTGAGACGCGAGCAGTCACGGAACGAAACAGTGATGAAAGATGAGTGAGAGGCAAGAGATGAGTGAGAGGCGTGAGATGAGTGAGTGCGACAGTGTGAGTGAGAGTTGAGAGAGATGATGGTGTGCTGCGGTGTGAGTGAGAGATGAGAACCGAGAGAGATGATGGTGATGAGAACGTGAATCGTGAAATGGGTTAGATAAGTTAAGGTTGCTAATTTTAGATTGGGCTGTGATTTGTTGGGTTGGGCTATATATAATTATAAAAAAAATAGCATATAAGATTTTAGCGGTTTGGTTTGGTTTTGTTCGGTTCCTGTGATGAGAACCGAGAATCGAACCGAACCGCTCGGTTCAGCAGAAAAAAAAACCGAACTAAACCAATTAAAAGCGGTTTTTTGTGGTTTTCGGTTTGGTTTGGTTCGGTTTGCGGTGTGTCTATCGGTTTGGTTCGGTTTTGAACACCCCTACTTTGCAGTGTGAGAGGAAAGATCCTGAAGGAAGTGATGAACAACCCAAACTCTGTTATGTTCCTCCCTGAAGGAGCTTCTGCAAACAAACCTCCTGGATTCACTGGAGAACACTATTACTATTGGAAGGATCAAATGAGGCTGTTTCAGGAATAACAAGACACTGATCGTTGGGGTAATGTTAAATATGGTTCTCATGTTCCCCCTACAACAGATGCTTAAGGAGTAACTACTCCAAAGGCTAGAGCCTGCTGGAATGCTGAAGATAAACCCATGGTACTTCTTAACACTAAAGCTAAATTGTTTATAACATGTGCTTTAGGTAGAAGTGAATATGAAAAAGTAGCTGGGAAGCAAACTGCCAAAGAAATCTGGGACACATTAAAGACTGCTCATGAAGGAACTGATCAAGTCAAGGAAGCCAAGATCAACCTTCTCATCCATAAATTTGAAACATTCAAAATGGAGGAGCAAGAAACAATCTCAGAAATGTTTAGCAGGTTCACAACCATTACAAATGATCTGAACTCATTGGGGAATACATACACAAATCAAGCTTTCTGAGATTCTTGCCTAAGGTATGGAGACCCAAAGTGACTGCTATAACAGAAGCAAAAGACCTATCAACTATTCAAATAGAAGATCTACTGGGATCTCTATGCATGAGCAAGAAATCATGGATGAACTTCATCCAAAGAAAGTTAAAACCATTGACTCAAAGTTTCGCAGAAAACAGCTCAACCTTCACAAGCAATGGCTCTAAAGGCACATAATGAAACATATGAAGAAAATGATAATGATGATGATGATGACATTGATGAAGAAGATGAGTTAGCTCTTATCTCTAGAAGATTAAGGAGACGGGCTTTCAGGAAGAACAACAAGAAACCCTTCTTCAAGAAGGATACATCAAAAGGAGAAAGTTCAAACAAAACTCCTCCTGTGTGCTATGAATGTAACAAACCTGGACACTTCAAGAGTGAATGTCCAAAACTCAAAGGTGACAACAGAAGGTTCAACACCTAGAAGAAAGCTCTACTAACTACATAGGATGACTCTGAAGAATCTGAATCAACTTTATGAAGCTAAAAGAATGAATGAAGATCTTCAAAAAAAAAATGAACATTTGATTCAAACCATTCATACTCTTGGGCACATACACAATGATATTTATGAACAACACACACTGTCCATTGAGAGGATAAATGAAAAATCAAAATTAGCCTTGTCTAATCTTGAAAATGAGAACAGCCTTCTCAGGGATAAAATCTCAATGATGACTAAAGAAAAGGTCATCTCAGATCAAAACGTGATTGAGGATCCTAGAAAGAGACACATTGGACAAAGTTCTAAAAAGGTCTCAAAGGCTAGAAAACCAAGATTGAGATGCACATACTGTAAGAATTTTGGTCATGATATTTCTGCATGTTTCAAAGTTAAGAAGAACTATCATTTGAAGAAAACTAACTATGAAGGACCCAAGAAATTCTGGGTACCTAAGTCTCAATTAACTTCTGAAACAGGAATGCCTCTTAACATCCAAGAAAAAGCTGTGGTTCTTAGACGGTGGATGTTCGAGGGGCATGACAGGAGAAAAGAATAAATTTCTCTCCCTGGAGAGAATTGATGGAGGTTGTGTTGTCTTTGGCAATGATGACAAGGCTTACATCAAAGGTATAGGTACTATAGGTAATTCATCTTCTCCCAAACTAAAAAATGTTCAGTATGTAGAAGGTTTGAAGCATAATCTCTTAAGCATTAGTCAATTGTGTGATAGTGGTCATAAAGTGTCTTTTAAAACTGATAAATGTTTTATTAAGGAAATCTCTTCTAGAAAAGTGTTATTTACTGCATCTATGAAAAAACTCTATATAGCCTATGTCTTGATGAATTATCTCAAGAAACATGCCTTATGTCTTCAGAAAATGACAAATGGATTTGGCACAAAAGAGCTGGTCACACAAGCATGCAAACCATTTCAAAACTTTCCAAAAAGGAACTAGTCAGGGGGCTTCCTAAAATAAGTCTTGAAAAAGATAGAGTGTGTGAAGCATGTGTTCATGGAAAACATGTGAAGTCAAGTTTCAAATATAAAAATATGATCACCTCTCAAAAACCAGTTGAGCTATTACACATTGATTTGTTTGGCCCTACTAAAACTGCTAGCCTTAGTGGGAAGAAATATGGTTTTGTGATTGTTCATTACTTCTCCAGATTTACTTGGGTTTTATTTTTGAAAAACAAGGATGAAGCTTTTGAAGCCTTCAAAATCTTTCTCAAAAAGGTTCAAAATGAAAAAGGAACAAATGTT
This sequence comes from Astragalus glycyphyllos, assembly GCA_963573325.1. Taxonomy (NCBI): domain Eukaryota; kingdom Viridiplantae; phylum Streptophyta; class Magnoliopsida; order Fabales; family Fabaceae; genus Astragalus; species Astragalus glycyphyllos. The sequence goes on along the minus strand of OY754312.1, from coordinate 50,176,651 downwards.
ATTTTTGTTAGAAGTGATCATGGGGAAGAATTTGAAAATATATCTTTTCAAAACCTTTTTGACGAAAATGGAATCTCTCATAATTTTTCTTGTCCAAGAACACCACAACAGAATGGTGTTGTGGAGAGGAAAAATAGAACCTTGCAAGAAATGGTAAGAACTATCTTAAATGATGCAAACATTGAAAAGTATTTTTGGGCTGAAGCTATGAACACAACATGCTACATTTTAAATAGAGTTTCCATTAGAAAAAATGTTGAGAAAACCCCTTATGAAATCTGGAAAAATAGAAAACCAAACATCTTCTATTTTAGGGTGTTTGGATGCACTTGTTTTATCTTAAGTAACAAAGACAATTTGGGAAAGTTTGATTCAAAATTTGACAAAGGAATTTTTCTTGGTTATTCAACAACATCTAAGGCTTATAGAGTATACAACCTTAGGACTCAAACTGTAGAGGAAAGCATGCATGTCATTTTTAGTGAAACTAACAGTACAGGTGAAGTGATTGATGTTGATGAACTCAACACTAGCAAAGAAGACGGTCAAGTAACAGAAAATGCAGTTAAGAAGGATGAGCAAGACACCTCTTCTCAACCTTCACAAGGCTCAAAGAAAGGCCACTGAAGCTTCTGACCAAACTTCTCAAATGCCACGAAGTTGGAGATTAGTAGTTCACCATCCTCAAGACCAAATCATTGGTGACACTTCAGATCCTATTAGAACCAGAACTTCATTTAGAAACAATGCTGTTGGAATGACACTCCTATCTAACATCGAGCCAAAACCTATCAATGAGGCCATACAAGATGAGTCATGGATAGAAGCTATGACTGAGGAACTTTCACAATTTGAAAAGAATGAGGTGTGGAATCTAGTATTACCTCCCAAACATCAATCAGTCATAGGAACCAAGTGGGTGTTCAGAAACAAGCTAGATGAAAATGGTAAGGTTGTGAGAAACAAGGCAAGACTTGTTTCTCAAAGGTATAATTAACAGGAAGGTATTGACTATGATGAAACCTTTGCTCCAGTTGCAAGATTGGAAGAAATTAGAATTTTACTTGCATTTGCTGCTCACAAAAATTTCAAACTATTTCAAATGGATGTGAAAAGTGCTTTTTTAAATGGTTTCTTAAATGAAGAAGTTTATGTCAATCAACCTCCTGGTTTTGTTGATCAAAAGAAGTCTAATCATGTTTTTAAACTTACCAAAGTTCTATCTGGGCTCAAGCAAGCTCCTAGAGCTTGGTATGAAAGGTTAAGTAGCTTTTTGATCAAAAATGATTTTACAAGAGGAAAAATAGATACTACTTTATTCAAAAAACCTCTTGACAAAGATTTGTTGATTGTTCAAATTTATGTGGATCATATCATTTTTGGAGCAACAAATGAAAAATTGTGCAAAGATTTTGGAAATCTTATGAAGAGTGAGTTTGAAATGAGTATGATGGGTGAGTTAAGATTTTTCCTTGGATTGCAAATTAAACAGCTTGATGAAGGTATCTTTATTTGTCAAGAGAAGTACATTAAAGACCTTCTCAAGAAATACAAAATGAATGAGGCAAAAGCCATGACAACACCTATGCATCCTTCATCACAAGATGAGAAGGATGAAAAGGGAAAACCAATATCTGAGAAGGAATACAAGGGTATGATAGGTTCCCTATTGTACCTAACTGCCAATAGACCAGATATTGTATTTTCACTTGGCCTATGTGCTAGATTTCAAGTTTCACCAAAGGAATCTCATCTCACTGCTGTGAAAAGAATTTTCAGATACTTAGTTGGTACTACAGGTGCGGGCTTGTGGTACAAGAAACGTACTCATTTTGATCTAACTGCCGTTTGTGATGCAGATTATGCTGGTGATAAGATTGACAGAAAAAGTACTAGTGGATCATGTCAAATTCTGGGAGAATCTTTAATTTCTTGGTCTTGTAGAAAGCATAACACAATTGCCTTATCAACAACTGAAGCAGAGTTTGTATCTGCTAGTGGGTGTTGCTCACAAGTTTGGTGGATCAAAAATCAGTTGGAAGATTACTCATTGAGGTATTCCTGTATCCGCATTTATTGAGATAATACTAGTGCTATCAATTTATCCAAAAATCCCATCCAACATTCAAGATCTAAACATATTGATATTAAACATCACTTTAATCGGGATCATGTTCAAAAGAAGGATGTGGAATTAATTTTTGTTGACACCAAGCATCAATTAGCTGATATTTTCACAAAGCCTTTATTAGAAGAAAACTTTAATTTTATTAAAAAGGCCTTGCACATTTTAGAATGTCCTTAAGATCAGAGGAATTGTCAAAAACCCCAACCTTCACAAGGTTTGTGAAGGTTCACTTGAGGAAAAATTGAAAAGGGACAGTTGATAGATTAAATTAACCGTTACCACTTACGTGTTAACTCCCTAGGATAAAGAGTTATAGTTATGTCCCATCATAACTGAACCTAGTCAAATCAATAACGGCTAGTTTTGGAACCTCTCTCTTCACCCACTCCCTCTTCACACAACTGCCACCAAAAAATTCATCTCTTCTCTCCATTCTTCTCTCCTCATCTACAAAACTACCTCTGTACTCCTTCTAAATAATCAGAACAAAAAACCTCAATGATAGAAACAATCCAAACCCAGAACCAGAAAATATGAAGCCCACAACAGAAACAGAACCTATTCCATCAAATCCATCTTCTCATGGCTCTAAGCCGTCGAAATCTTCTCCAACTCCCACTCGAAGATCTTCTAGGATTAGACAATCTTCATCCACTCCCATTGATGGTTCTGGTGCTAAGAGTACAGAACCCATCATCGTTGCTGAAGAAGACTCAGAGGCTACTATTTTTGACATCATGACCTCTATGAAGAAATCATCATCTTCAAAACGAAAATCGATCATCTCCTCCTCCAGAACCCTCTCAAAGAAACCTAAAATAAATCCCAAAGGAAAAGATTGACGATTATTAGAAATAAAACAATGACGAACCTCAGGATGAAATTCAACCTTCACAAGCTTACAATCCTAAGAAATGGACAAAAAGAGATATTTTGACTGGAAGGGTCTATCTGTTTGAAGAATTAAAGTCATTTGGTTGGGTTTTTATTCCTTACATCACTAGGCAAGGATGGTACAAACTGTTGAGTGAAGAAGAACTCATCTACCCTAACCTGGTTAGAGAGTTCTATGGAGGCATTGTGGTCAACAAAGAACAAACATGTTTAACCACCCAAGTGAAAGGAAAGTTATTGATCATGACCACAAAAATGTTATCAGATGCTTTAGGCATCCCTCTACATGGTGTTTCAGTCTATGGTGAAGACTGCTTTGACAGAGTAAGCATCACAAGAGAAGAAGTCTTAGAGGAACTGATGAAGGACCCAAAAGCTAATCTTGTCTCATCATCTCTCAAAGACCACGCAAGGATTCTGCACAATATGGTCATTCATTGTCTCAATCCAAGAACAGGAGGATATGAAAGAATCAAGTCTGCTGATCTTCTCCTTGTGTACTTCATGTACAAAAGGTATGTTGTCAATCTCACCCACACCATCCTTCATTACATGATAGACATTGTTAAAAACCTTAGACAAACCACCTTTTGACCATATGGGATGTTTCTCACAAAGATTTTTAAGTTCAATGAAATTCCTCTTGAGAAGGAGGAATATATCAATGAGAAAACCATTTTCTGGTCTAAGAGTGTGAAACAAATGGGTATTAAGTCTCTTGAAACTACACCTGCTCCAAAGATTAAAGCTACTGCTAAATCTGCTCCTAAAGTCAAAGCCACTGCCAAGCCTGCTCCAAAGACAAAAGCCACTGCCAAGCTCAGAACCACCAAACCTTCACAAAAGAAAATGGCTACAAACTCCACTCCAACTGAACCATCTCCCAAGGAAGATGAGAAAGAGGAAGCAACTCCTCAGGGGGAGCAATTGAACAATGCAGAAGCCATTGATGCTCAACCCTTACATTTTCAATTCCCTGAGAATCACAAGTTCCCACAGCCAGTATACCTTCACAAGAACCCATTATGGAATCTAAACCTGCTGAAAGTTGGAAGGAGATATTTGAACTCAATCAAATCCCTAATGAAGAATCTCCAATCATGGCAGAAGAAGAGATTGCTGATAAACAAGGTAATGAAAGGATGCCTGATGATCTAAATGAGGAACCCCAAATTCAGGATGATGAACCTTCACATGAAGGAACTATGGTTGAAGAGATCATCACTGCTGAAAAAGAACCTTCACAAGAACAAGAAGATCAACCCCCTGTCATCATTTCTACTTCTAAAGTGATTCTCTTACCTTTTCATCCATTGCAAACTGAGGAAATCCCTATAACTGTTGAACAACCTTCTGTTGTTGTTCAACCCTCTGCTGACTGTGAGCAAATTGCAAATTCGCCTTCTCCAAGAGTGCCCGTGGTTCCCTATGTTTCCTCACCGGGTGAACATGGAAATCAAGAAGATTCAGTAGATGGTCAAGTTCAGGGGGAGTTTGACATGAATCACTCTCCTGCAAGAGATGAAGAAGAAGAAACTCTCAATCAAAACTTCAATCAACTTTCACCAATATCTAAAGTTGTCCATGAAGTGTGTCATGAAATTAACAATGAGTTTGCACCAGAGAATCCCCCACTCTTTCAAGAAACTAACTCTAAAATCCTAGCTTCAATGGCCCTCACTCAGCTCAACCAATGATCTGTTCACTCAATTGCGTGATCAACCTACTCAATCACCAGCAAGAACAGGAAATACTTTGGCTTCTAAGAACATTAACCGGTTTATAGCTTCCCAAACTCCCATTTATGACTCCCCTGTTCCAAGAGTCCATGAAGCTTCTGATATGTTAAAATATCCTTCTGATTTGCCTACTAACTTCGGTTCACTTAGCTCATTCTGCAAAACCACATTTTCTTCTCTCTCCTCCTCTGACAAGGGCCAAAATAGCAGCAAACCTTTTTTAGATAAGGATGATTCTCATCCTTTTGGTGACAGATTGGAGGTCATGGAGAAATCCATGAAGAGAATGAAGGCTCAGCATGAAAAGCAGATGAAGAAAATGAAACTTATGGAAAACAATTTGATGCTCAGCATTGGCACTCTTCAATAAGAGCAAAGGATTGAGGCTCAGAGGCATTTTTCCTATCAGCAATCGGTTACTGAACATGTCATTCCTCTAGTTTTGCCAACCATCACACCACTAGATTTTCCACCACCCAAGCCTTTCCAAGATGTTCCTCATCCAGCAATTTCAACCAACTCTTCTGATGATTCCTCCCTTACCATGTAGCAACATAATTTCTAATTCTTCCTTCCTTTTTGTTGTTGACAAAAGGGGGAGAATGGAGATTAAGTTTTAATTAGCTACTTAGTTAGGTGTTAGTGTATTTTGGGGTTTGTGTTGACAATCTATAAATCTTTTGGGACATTTTGCTATGTGTGACTTGTGAAGATTGTCACACAAAAATTTGCATATTTTAAAATTTCTGTCTTTTAAAATTCTGCCATGTAATGATAATTATCAAAAAATATGTTCATCATGTATGCATTGAATGATGAATGATAATTATCTTTTGCTATATGCTTGCTATGAAGGTTATATCTCTTAGAAATAATCCTGTTAGTATGCTTAGTTGTTTATCCATGAAAACTTAAAACTTACTCACAAGTTTGTCATCACCAAAAAGGGGGAGATTGTTGAAATGAAAATCTCTTTCCATGTTTTGATGATACAAACTTAGTAAGACATTAAGTTATCTTGTTAATGTTTATCTAACAAGTTTATTTCAAGTGTGAAGAACAAGCCTCAAAGATAGCAAAATATGAAACTACCTTGAACCAAAAATGGCATAAAAATATGAAGGTAGAAATGAGATGTGAAGGTTCACCAAAAAGTCAACACAAAAAGTCAACACAAAGGGTTGACAAAGTCAACTCTGCATTGACTAGAATTCAAAAAGAGTGTGGTCCCACATTTATGATGAAGATCTAGAATTGTGAAGGTTGAAGATAAAGTTGAAGAACATAATATGAAGAACATATTCATCAAGCTTCTCAATGTGACAAACATGTTGCCTCTCATTTATTGAAAATCAGAGAGTAGTTACTGCTGGAATCTTACAATAAATGAATGAGGAACTCCTTGATTATTCCTAGGCCAAACAAAAGGTGTTTAAGGTATAAAGGATGTGAAGCTTCGTGTACAGTTGTATAATTGCTTTTAAAAGTACAAGCCAACTAAGGGAAAGTTAAAACTCTGAAGATAAAGGACTGTGCCAGCTTGTGAAGGTTGAAAAGTTAGCAGAAAGTACAACTGTCAGCTTGTGAAGCTTCAAAAGCTGTTAACTTTGGAACCGTTTATCAAGACAATCCTATGGACCAACGGACATCTCCAAACGGCTATATTCAAGTTTCCAACGGCTATATAAAGGCTGGAATTCGAAGTTACAAATTATGAGAGTGAATTGGAACCTACACAATTAAAGCTTCACAAAGTTCACTAGTTACACAAATCTGGGATTTTTGTATAGAGTGTGTGTTAGCTTGTTACACATTGTTGTAAACACTTAGTGTGTTATATTCTCGAGCTATTGTATATCCCAAACCAAAACCTTTAATTGTAAAAAGCTATCTAGTAAGAATTCTCTCAAGCTACCTAGAGAGAGGTGAGTGTTGGTGAGAATATACTCGATAGAGGAATCCTTTAGGAAACTAGGGAGAGTTTTCTACTAGGAAGAACAGCTTGGTGTAGCTGTGTAAGAGAGCACGTTACTTTTGTGTGTTGATCAAAAGCAAGTGGTGTTTGAAGTCTTTTGTGGTTGCGCAAAAGCAAGTGTAAGTGCTATTTGAAAGATAGTGGAAATACTCACTTGGGAAGTGGGGAGAGGACGTAGCCATTGTTGGGTGAACTTCTATAACTCTACTGTGTCATTTACTTGCTTTCCATACTATCTATCTATTTGATCTATACTTGCGAATGTTTTCAAAACCCAGTGAAGGTTAATTTAATCAACCTTCACAAGACTGTTTTTCAAACTAATACCTATTCTTTTCATCATCAAATTAGTTTGACTCAAACCTTTATATTACTAGTTAAAGTTTGCTTAATCCATCTATATTATTCATCATTCATTTTACACATCGAAACATGAAAGACTGGATGAACACTAGAGAGATCTGGTGGAAGCGCCAAACAACTAAAAAATGTGCAGATTTGGTTATCTAGCTGGCTTTTGATGTTCAACCTTAACTTGTTGGCATATGATAACCCTTTTTCGTAAAAGCGTTACTTCCGTTCTAATACAGCAGTAAAATACTAAAGTATTAGGTATTGTATCCACAGAGACTTGGTGATATTATTGGCCGTTCAATCAAATTTTCAAATCTTAAGTTAGGAAAAGAAAGTTGTTTGTTGTTTTGTAAACTTCGAAACTAAAAGCGATAATTTTGATAAAAGAAAGTGACAAGTGATAAAAAGATGTTGAGATTAGGTTTCATTAACTTATTCCAATGCATTTAACTGATTCATACACATAAGTCTATTTTACTCATTGATTTATCATCACCATATCATCCAACTTAACTAATTCCTTAGACTAAGTGAAATCAACAACTAATTTGCATAAATAAAGATTCCTCAACTGTTTAAGCAAATAGTAGCATTAAAAATAGGTGATATATTGACTAGAAAACGTGATTCTATTCCTAGACATCAAACTTAATAGGTGATTGAATTTAAGGCACAACCAAAAGCTTATTTTCCAATACAACTTTAGATTCAAAGATCAAGTATAGGTGATCAAACTATAACAAGCATTAAGAACAAAATTCAATCACTAAATCAATTCGTAAAACGAGATAAATATATTACCGAATTAGGTTCAATACATGGATATAAGATAACTAAACCTAACCTCAACAAAAGGAGAGTTTAGCTACTCATTTTCATGATAGATATGATACAAAATATAAAAGAGATGAAAAACCTCAAGAATGTAGCACCCTTGATCCCTCAAAATGATGCTCCAAGCCTCGATCCTTCGATTCGTTTCTATTTCTCTTCAAAGTGTATGATATTCCTAAAATTCAGAAATGAAGCTCTATTCATAGGAAAATTTGTTAGCTAAGCTAAAGCATGAGGTTGCTTAGCTAACAAATGGTGTGCTGCCGCCCTTGGATCCTCTTTCTTGTTAGCTAAGCTAAGACATGAGGTTGCTTAGCTAACAAATGGTGTGCTGTCGCCTTTGCATTCTCTTTCTTGTTAGCTAAGCTAAAACTTTGGTGTTGCTTGGCTAACAAAACTGTAGTTGCAATCTCTTTCTTGTTAGCTAAGCTAAGGATTGATGTTGCTTAGCTAACAAACTGTGTGTGGCCGCCTTTCCCTTCTCTATCTCGTTAGCTAAGCTTAGGCTTGATGTTGCTTAGCCAACAAAACTGTGTGTGGCTGACTTTGGCTTTTCTTTCTTCATGGCGAAGCAACGCTATTTTGGCTCAACGAATGTTAGCTTTAGCTTAGCTGCCACTGTCATCTGATTTTGCTTCTTTTTTATTTCTTTAGACTTTGCTTCACACCTATGTGCACAAATTTCTTACAAAATGATTAACTTCATACATTTGCAATATTTACTAATATTTAAGGAAAAAGTTAAATTAGTTTGCATTTAATCAAATAAGTACTTATAAATTGTTTATGATTTTGAAGAAAATTAAGCACTTATCATCATACCAAGAACTTAGAGACAAAATCTGCCACATCTCTCTTCATCCCATCCCACCAATACAATTTCCGCAAGTCTTGATACATTTTATTAGATCATGGGTGTATAGTATAAGAAGAATGATGAGCTTCCTCTAAGATGTTTATCCTCAGATTATCCACGTCGGGGACACACAATCGAGATCCAAACCACAAAACACCATCTGCATCAACTGAAATTTCTGAAGCTTTACCATTTCGCACATCATCTAACACCTTCACCAAAAGTGAGTCTTGACCTTGAGCCTTCTTGATGTTATCAACTAAGGTGGACCGAATTTGCACATGGGCTAGTAATGCACTTGAATGATCAACATTAAACTGAATTCCATTTTTAACAAGTCCTTGAAAATCTTTAACTATAGGTATTTTTATTTCTGGTATGTGAGCAAGACTACTCATGGATTTCCTACTCAAAGTGTCTGCAACTACATTTTCATTCCTAAGGTGATAAAGAATCGTGCAGTCATAATCCTTCAATAATTCCATCCATCTCCTTTGTAATAAATTCAAATAGCGCTGCTGAAAAATATACTTAAGGATCTTGTGATCGGTATAGATCTCACAAGTGTCCCCATATAGAGAATGCCTCTAGATCTTAAGAGCAAAAATAACTGCTGCCATCTCCAAATCATGTGTAGGATATTTTTGTTCATGCCTCTTGAGTTGTCTTGATGCATAAGCAATAACCTTGCCATGATGCTTGAGCACACAACCAAGTCCAATTCTAGAGATATCACAATAAACTGCATAACCTTCACCCCCTACCGGCAATGCCAAAACCGGAGATGAAGTCAAACATTCTTTTAATTTTTGGAAGCTTTCCTCACATGCATTAGTGAGTCCAAAGGACATCATGTGTGAAAAGTTGTTTTTGGTATATCCTCTCTCTTGATCTTTAGCTAGTGATACCCAGACAACAAATCAATCTTAGAAAAGCACTGAGCTCCTTGAAGTTGATCAAACAACTCATCAATGTGGGGTAATGGATATTTATTCTTTATGGTGACTTTATTCAGTTGCCTATAGTCGACGTACAACTGCTTGGATCCATCTTTCTTCTTTACAAATAATACCGGTGCTCCCCAAGGAGAAGAACTAGGGCGGATAAAGCCCTTATCAAGAAGATCTTGTAGCTTCTCCCGTAACTCCTTAAGTTCTGCTGGAGCCATTCGATAAGGAGGAATAGATATTGGTTGAGTGTTGGGAACCTAGTCTATAGAAAACTCGATCTCCCTATCAGATGGCAATCCAGAAAGCTCATCAGGAAAGACATCAGAAAATTCGCACGCTAAATACCCCTGGCAACCTTTTCTTAGTAACTTTGCATCATCAACTTTTATATCTCTAACCAAAGCTAAATACCCCTGGCAACCTTTTCTTAGTTACTTACTAGCGCACAAGGGCGAGATTAAATTAACCGGTGCCCAACAATGTTCTCCTTGAATTGAGAATATTGATTCCCCAGGTATCTCAAATTTCACCACTTTGTTATAATAATCCAAAGTGGCATGGTGAGAAGTCAACAAGTCCATGCCCAAATTCACATCAAAATCTACCATATCAAGTACTACTAGATCTACAGACAAATCTTTTCCCCGACAGATATATCACAAGAGCGATATACTTTCTCGGCTAACAAGACCCCACCAACTTGTGATCACTAAAGTCTCTTCTAACAAAGAGGAAATTTTACCAAGCCGAGGAGCAAACCACAAGGACACAAAAGAATGTGTAGTACTTGGATCAAACTAAACACGAGCATCTTGAGAACAAACAGAAAATAAACCTGTAGCCACTGCATTGGATGCCTCTGCATCCTAACGAGTCAAAGCAAAAACATGAGTCTGGCCTCTCCCTGCCTGCGTCTGACCCCTACCACCAAGCTGGGATGCCCCAAAACTCGACCAGATGAACTCCCCATAGGCCTCATAGTTGTAGATGGAGTCTGAGAATGTGCTAAAGCTGCTGGTGATTATGCATGACTAAAGGATGGTTGTTTTGTAGCCGTAGGACAATTCCTTTTTATATGACCCATCTGACCCCACTGATAACACACTTTATCATCTCCCAATCAAGTACCCACGTGAAATTTCCCACAGGTTGAACATGGTGTAGATGTATCACCGGCATGCCTCTGAGAGAATGTGGAGTATGATGATCTCCAAGGATCTGATTTACAACTCTGCATCGTGCTAGAAGGCTGCCACCTAGAACCAACTCTCTACGATACTGGGCTCTGTTGCCCCTTAGAATGGGGAATATGTCCACTGCCATAACTAAGAAAGTTATTGTGAGATCTCTCAACCCGCTGCTTCTTGAGTGAATTCTGTGTAGTACCTCTTTTCTCCCTTTGTCGTTGTTCAAGTTGAACTGCCAGACTAAAAACCTAGGCAAAAGTAGAACACTTTGACTCAATCACAGGTCTGAATAAGTACTCCTTCAATCCCTTGATGAATCTCTTAACACACACCTCCTCAGTGATAGGGTAAAGGGCGTACCTAGAGAGTTGTGTAAAACGTGCACTGTACTCTGAAACTGACATGCCCTCTGTCTGCTACAATCATTCAAACTCATAAGGCAACTCATCTCTGAGACTTTCTGGAAGGAAGCGAGCCATGAACAATTGAGAGAAATCATGCCATGCTAATGATAGTGATCCCGCCGATCTTTCACATGACACTGTGTCAAACCAGTCATATGCAATACCCTCGAATAGTGGATCCTCAGCTACATTAGATCCAGAAAAAGTAGGGGGCTTGAGCTTCATGAATTCTGCTAAAGAAACTTGAATCCCTATAGCTTAGCATTTACCGGTTGCTCTTCCTGTATAGTCTCTAGATGATGTTCTTGGGATGCCTTTCAGTAACTGGTTGCTGCCCAACATCAACCCCAACAAGCTCTTGCACAACATGTTGTTGTAACCCTTGTAAACCAACAGCAAAACATGCCTAGATCTCCTCGCCTACGTCTAGGTACCTCAATAGTGACTGCTTCGGCATCCAATCCACAACGACCAGCAACACCTCCAAGTCTACCATGATTGCGGCTAGGACCCCGTTGAGGAGGGTCTTGATGATGGATAGCAGATTCATCAAAAGCTTTCCTTACAGAAGCATTCATAGTCTTGGGTGGCATCGTCACCTAAAGATATGACACTTATCAAATGTTAGACAAGAGTATAAGGAGAATATTCAAAACAAGAATGACTCGACTTAAACTCTAAACAATGACTTTAGAACCGTCATAAGGTGTAAATAGCTTCTTGCAAGTAAGTTGTGCCCGAGTATACAATTTACTCGCGAGAACCCTATTACCACCTTGTGTCTGCACCTATAAGGACCTACAACCTAAGCTCTGATACCAACTTTGTCACGACCCGAATCCCCCAGTCGTGACCGGCGTACAGACTTAAACTCTTAGTTTGGAAAGCCTAAGAAAACCAGCTCTTGAACGAAAAATAGTCTAAAGAAACAAGATATATCTTTCAAACATCCCCAAAACACCGAAGATTTGGTTTACAACAACACATCACCTGCCAAGTTCTAAAATGACACACTACATCTCTAATGAGTTTAAAGGCAATATACATTCCCAAACAAAAGTGTCACTAGACATTCCTATAGCTGCAAAATATATCATAATACCAAGGATCTCAACTGTAGTGCCACCAAGCTAGGAGGCCTACCAACAAATGAACACCGAATACTTTAGACTTTCTAGCAGCCTTTTACTCAACTGCTTGGGAATCTGAAAAAAATAAAGTCAAGGAAAGGGTAAGTCACAAAGACATAGTAAGAGAATAATTAACAACCACCATCAACTCGAAAGGAAAACACGCAAGACACGAGCTTTTAGCGATATTCATAAACTATGCTTAGGTAATAATCATAGGAATCTCAAGAAAATATAGAAATACCAGAACAAAAATTAGAACAATCAGACATAAGAGGATCCGGAGATGGCTTCATCTCGTTGATAGCCCTCTCCACCGTCTACTGCTCCAACCCTAACTCCAAAATACTGCCCAAGAGAGAAATGATATGCCTTTTCTTAAAAAAGAGCTCAAATGTGTGAGATTTAAGGTTGGATTTTGCTACTTGAAGTGAGAAGAAGGAAAATGGAGGAAGGGCATGGTGGAAGAGAAGATAAGAAAGTGAGAGGGAAAGGGAGAGAGAGTGTTGTGAGAGAAACAAAAGTGGGGGTGGGGGTTCTATTTGTGTTTTTAAAAAGAAATGTGTGTGTGTGTGGAGTCTAGTTTAGAGTACTAAACTATATGTTTAGTAACTCTTACTAAAGGGTAGAAAGGTAGGTTGCTAAATAATAAAATAGAATTAGTAATTATTATCCGGTTTTTCCATTCCTTAAAATATGGCCAAATATTAGGGATTTTAAAAATAAGAAACACACACAATAATTCACCATCCAAAAAAGAAGGAAACGCTTCAACCTTGATAAAATCTAACCAGGCTAGTTTACTATGAAGAAACGCACGCAATATTACGGATTTTAAAAACAATAATGCACGCAAGAATTTTGTCTAACCACGAAGTCACCTAACTTCAGCTAATTTACTACTAGCCAATGAATTAAACAATTTTGGTTAGTTGGCTCTAGCAACCAAATTACAGGGCTTCAGTTATCAATATAAAGTAGGAAATTGGTCGTTATACTTGTAACTAAAAAAGGTGACAATATAATGTAGCGCTAACATCTTAATTATGTGCCCGTCATACATGCTACTAAATTACTTAAAGGCAAACACAAATTATGTGGCCGTCCTACATGTTACTAAATTACTAAAAATCACACAATATAATGTAGCGCTAACATGTAACCACGAAGTCACTTAACTTCGGCTAGTTTACTACTAGCCACAGAATGAAACATTTCTAATTTTGATAATTCTAATTAGTATATCAAAACATTAGTTAAAATTTTGATAATATAATAAAAAGTATAACCTGCCTTATTGTCATGTCAATTTATGTTACTTTTATTTTTGTTTAAATTTTCTATCTTATTTTATTTTATCTAATTTTAGAAAATTAAGTTTATTATTTAAAAGAACAAATAAATAATGATATTTGCAAAATATTAAATTCTAATCATAAAGGGATAAACTTGTCATATACCCATTTTGTGCATTTCTTTTTATTCATTTTGCTAATTATATCCATCTTCTCTCTTTCCTTTTTCTTCCTGCATCGAAACAAAGCGTTAAGGAATTATTTCATGAAGCATTTGCAGCCTATGATAATAAAATTGGTACTGTCCAACAGTTTGGTTCTTGGTCAGCATGGAACTGGTGTTGGGATTGGGGGTGGGCTGAGGGCCTGGATTGTTGCAATGTAAATAGTTGGTGTTTTGGGTGGTTTTTGGTTTTATGTTTTGAAATTTTCAAAAACTAAATCTAGTTTTAGTCTCAAGTTGCAACTTGTAGTTTTGAGTTTCGACTCTAAAGTAGTTTCGGTTTTTATCTTTTTAGCCAAGTCATGCTCTTAACATCACTTCACTATCTGTTGATATTATATTTATTTAGTAAAAAAATCAATTTACCTTTTTTTTTTAAAAATCAATATGCTTTTCTATAGCTGGGACGTAAAGTTATAGCTAGAAAAATATAAATGTGGAAAAAAACAATTATAGTAAAAAAAAAATAGAAGAAATTTGCGAAGAATAACAGAGATGCCATAAACGCTATCTCCATCCTCGCGTAGAACATTGCCACCGTGGCCGAACAAAACTAGTGCCAAAATGAACACCACTATCGCCGCACAGAACGCCACCGCCTTCATAATCCCTAAGGGTATGTTTGGGAGGGGAAGGGTATTTTTCAATTCTAAATTAAGGAAGCTATAAAATGCCTCTAAACATAAATCAAATGTGATTAAAAAGGTTATATTGATATCTATCAATTTGTTCTTTTAATTTTTTAAAATCTCAAACACATATTAAAATATAGACAAATCTTTTTCAAGCCCTCCCCTCCCTTCCCCTCGCAAAATACCCTCCCAAACATACCCTAAGGGCTCCTAGAAAGACAGATCTGCCATGGACACACGGAAAATGCAGATCCGTCATGGACGTACACCAAGAAACACACAAAATACGGAGCTTGGTACACAAATCGATCCTCCCAATAAACACATAATCTGCAAAGCACAGAATGAAATGCACAAAGACAACATTTAGAGTTGTGTAGAAGGAACACCAAGGATGCACACACAATGAATAGATCGTAGCTTGAGAACAGAAAACAACAAAAAATGACAACACCGTCGAATTGTACTAGGAGTGTACGAGATGGAGTAAGTGTTAATTTAAAAACTGAAACCAAAATTACAAACCCTATTTTTATGGTTTTGGGATTTACTTAATAACTGTTTTAAAATGATGTTAAAAACCAACTCAACCCCATTTTACCCGAACAAGTTTTGTTTCCAAATTTGACTTTCAAAACCAAAATTAGTAAACTCAGAACAACCCCGAACAGTCCCTTAAATTTCATAACTAGGGTTCTGTTGTCGTCAAACTCTTAGGTCCTAGCCGTGGGGTCGGCCAGAGGTTTGGACAACCTTTGATTCCTCTTTTCTTCAAGCAATTGCGCTGAGGAGAGAACTCTGCTCCTCAACTATGGGTATCCTTACTCCTTTAGAAAGGGTCAGGTTGAGTGAGAGGGACGCGAGGGTTGAATTATACCACTGACCTAATGCAAAAGTAAAAGATAAAGTACAGTAAAGAAAAATAAATTGAAATAAACGTTGAGTTTGATTGATTTGGATGATCCTTTTTATATTTACTCTGTTGCTATATATATACATAGGCCCTCATCGGCCACTACATGAGCCAACACTTGCCTGTCGTCGGATCAATCTAAGACCAACGGTTCTCGTTGCTTCCTAGGCCCTCAAAGAGGCAGAGTAACTACCTGCGATCGCACTAGCAGGGTTAGTGGGGTAAATGCCTATTGCTTCGTACTTTCTGGCCTCGATCCTTAGCTTGATCTTCAACCGCTCCCACGTCCTATCTTCTTGCCATGTCTTTCTTGCCTTCCAAGCAACGCCTGCCTTTCCTTGCCTCGGCCACTTGGTCATTCAGCTGCTCATTACTCTTAGGCAATAGCTTAGGCACCCGGGCCACCTTGACTGTGGCACTCTATAGGCTGAGGCTCTTACCCTCCCTCGGCTGAGCCCTTTGGCCCTCGGGTATAACCCTCCCTCGAGAAACTTTCGTCCTTCAGTGTACCCTGAGGACCGCTTCTGATTTCACTCTATCAGCAAGTACCCCTTTGGAATCTAGTCATATGGCTTGCCTTCACACTCTAATTCTTTTCATCTTTTAATTAGCCCTCGACCTTTGACTTAGTTATTTTTGGGTGTTAACAGGTTCATAATAATTTTGGAAGAAAATTAACATTCATAGAGAATCATAAAATTCCATAACCTAATGCTTTGATACCACATGTAAGTTGTAGTTTTTCTAGAGTTCACATGCAAGAAAACTACATAAATAATATCTTAGAATTTATGGTTCTCACATACTAAGAAGCACTAACATTTATCCATGGTAATGCTATTCTTCAATCCTTTATGAGTTCAATGACAATGAAAATTCTTTTCTATCTCTTTTGCTTTCTTTGTAATGACACTCTTTATTTATGGTGCAGTAGAATCATACTATCATAGGTAGAGATAGGGAAATGTTTAATTTCCTTCATTATATATATATAGTTTCCATCAAACAATATATCACTTTATCAAACAATATATACCCCTTCATTAAAATAACTTCTCTAGCAATCATGTTCCTTCATTTAAACATCAACCAATGTGTCCTTTCAATTAATTATTAAATCATGATATATATATTTAACATTCTCTAGTAGACTTAATGCCCATATTCTTTACATGGCAAGCAAATACTTTAGGTGATACCCCTTTCGTCATAGGGTAGGCAATCATAAGATTTGTGTTAATATGTTCAATAGACACTCTATGTTTCTGAAATTCTTCTTTAACGACAAGTGTATCAATTCCATACGTTTAGCACCATTAGAATAGTTGTCCTTTTTAGGGAAGAAACCTGTTGCGGAATCATCACAACAAATTTTCAGCGGCTTTGCCATACTGTCGACTTTTCCAAGTTCTGAAATAAAGTTGCGCAACCAATTAGTTTAAATTGTAGCCTCAAAGCATGCCACAAATTCAGCATACATAGTGGATGCAGTAATGACTAGGTGCCTTGCATTATTCCACGATATTACTCTTCCAGGTTCCAGCTAAAAGATACAAATAACCAAATGTGGATTTTCCTCTATCTACACAACCGAAAAAGTGAATTTGAATATCCAATCACTTCAATTCGATCGATTATTGTAAGCATGTGATCCTTCATCCCTTTTAAAAATCTTAATACTTTCTTTGCAGCTTTGCAATGATCCATTCATGGGTTACTCTGGTATCCAGCATTCCATCTGCAAAGCTAATCTCTTGCCTCGTACATGTTTAAGCATACTTTTTTTTGCTCCAATTCATTCTCTAGACATTGCATAAGACTAAATTTGCCCCATTTCTGAACTGGAACAGAAAATGTTGAACATTTCTCCATTTTGAATATCTTTAAAACTTTATTAATATATGCTTCCTGAGACAAGTCTAACAGCCCTTGTGACCTTCATGGAATATCTCTTTCATTTCAAAGTTGTTAGAGAGAAACTTCTTGGTCCCACATAATAGACCAAGATCACTAGTTGCAAGCAACATACCATCAACATACATAATTATAACAAGGAACTTACTTCCACTGACCTTCAGATATATAAACTAATCAACGATGTTTTCCTTAAATCCAAAGACATAATTGTATCATTGAACTTGAGATACCATTGACGGGAAGCTTCCTTGAGTCTGTATATTGATTTCTTAAGTTTACACACCACATGTTTCTTTCCCTTTTGTACAAAACCAACTGGTTGATCCATATAAACATCTTCCTCTAAATTCCCATTCAGAAAAGCAGTCTTTACATCCATTTGATGTAACTCAAGGTCATAATGAGCTACAAGTGCCATGATAACTATGAAGGAATCTTTCTTGGAAACCGGTGAAAAAGTTTCCTTATATAGTCAATACCAACTTTCTGAGTAAAACCTTTTGCAACAAGTTGGAACTTGTAACATTCAATATTGTTGTTAGAATCATGCTTAGTCTTAAATACTCGTTTAGACTCAACTTTCTTACATCCTTCAGGCAATTCCACAAGGTCCCACACACAATTCTGTTCCATAGATTTAAGCTTATTTTTGTATGGCATCTAACCATTTATTAGAATTATCACCTTTAATGGCTTCTGAAAATGAAACTGGATCATTATCAATTCCTAAGTCATTTTCTGATTCTTGTAGATATACCAAATAATCATCTGGAATAGCAGATATTCATTCTCTTTAGATCTTCTTAATGTTATTTCTTGTGGTTGTTCTGCTATAGGTTCATTGTCAATTTCGGGATTGTTAAATTGTTGTTCTTTCTGATCATTGTGTAATTGAGCACAATGAACAACAATAGATGAAGTAGAAGTACTAGTTAAAGGAACTTGTACTATAACTTCCTTAATCTCCACATTGTGCAACTTCATTCCCACTACTTGTACCATTTTCAATGAACTGAGCATTTCAAGTTTCAACAATTCTTGTACTATTTAGGATAATAAAATCTATACCTTTGGATATTTCACGATAACCATTGAAATATCCATTGATTGTTCTTGCATCGAATTTCTTTTCTTGTGGTTGTATATCCTTATTTTCGCCTGACAACCCCAAACAAGGAGGAATCTTAAATTAGGCTTCCTTCCTGTCCACAATTCAAAAGGTGTCTTTTGAACTTCCTTACTAGGAACCCTGTTTAACAAATACATAGCAGTTTTCAAAGCATACATCCAAAACGATACACGTAAAGATGAATTACTTAACTTACTCCAAACCATACTAATTAAGGTTTGAATACGCCTTTCTTACACACCATTTTCTTGTGGTGATCCTAGCATTGTGTATTAAGCACAAATACCACGCTTTTCAAGGAATCTAGCAAATGGACCACAGTGCTGTCCCGATTCGTCATATCTTCCATAATACTCACCACCTCAATCTGACCTAACAATTTTCACCTTTCTATCTAATTGCCTTTCAACTTCATTTATTTAAATTTCCAAGACATTTATTTCTTGAGATTTCTCATGCAGTAAATAGACATAACCAAAACGTGAAAAATTATCAATGAAAGTGATGAAGTATTTCTTCTTTATTGAAAGAATCAACATCAAAAGGTTAAAAAATATCTATGTGTATAATTTTAAGAAGCTGAGTACTTCATGTGGCTCTTTTCTTTACGTGTTTTGTTTATTTTCCTTTTTTACAATCCACACAAACAATTACATCAGTAAAATCTAAATCCGGAAGGATTTAATTCTTTACTACTCGTTACATTCTTTCTTGGAAACTGTGTCTCAATCACTTATGCCACAAGTAACCAGAGCGTTCATTCACTAAACCACGTTTAGTACCAACATTATGATGCTGTATCATAAGTGTTTCAGCATATAAATTATCTTGATTCAATTTATATAAATCACCACAAAGTATACCAGAATCAATCATCAAGGTATTCTTAACAAGCAGAAATAATCTTTACCAAATTATAAGAGTATCCAACAACATCAAGTTCAGAAGTTGAAACTAAGTTCCTAGAAATATTAGGTACATACGAAGTCTCAAATAAATTTAAATGATGTCCAGAATCCAAGATCAAGCGATAAGTCCTGACACCTTCCAATTGAAATTTATGTTATTCCCCACAAGGACAAATTTTTCATTTGGCTTTATGGTTTTGATCGTAAAGACCCCTGCATCTTTTGATATTTCTTTCCAGCTCCTTGATGATTCGCTAGTGAATGGAGTGATTTCCTTGTTTCCTGAGTCGGATTTCCTCTTGAACTAGCATACTATGTAATATTGTGCAGTTCATGCACATTCCATTTATCTTTTACAGTTCATTTGGAAAGACCTATACTCAAACGGTAATGAACTCAATGTGAATTGCATAAGGAAACCATCAAACTTCATTGTGGTTAAAGTACTCATTAATGTCCCTGCAAGAGACTTGTCAGCAGTTTGAGAGCACTCTTCCACACACTTCATAAAATCCTTAGCACTTTCAGTCTTTGGAAGTCTTGACTTCATGTTATTTGCTATTCCCATTCACATAAACATCAAACTTAGTCTGTTTGACTTTTCCCAAGCCTAATAATGGATTTTCTCTTCATTGCTACTATCATCATTAATTGTAGTGGCTTTCTCAACTTGAAGAGCGAGATCAAGATCCAATACACCAAGGTGAAATTGAATTTACTTGCTCCATTCAGAAAAAATTCGACTCATTAAAGACCGGAAGAGACATAGCTTGGAATGGAAATAAATAGGGACAGATACTGCAATTAATACATGCCTAACATTTATACTTTGGTTACAAAGTATAAATATTCTATATATACTAATGTTCTCCTTTTGGAGATCCACCAATACACAAACGCATACATAATGATGCTATTAATTTTAAACTTTTATTTGGTATGACATTAGCATTAATAAAAAATATTTACTATCTTTGGATGTATAAATAAAACTAATAATGCACACACATTGCAATCACAGTCTTGCAGTTAACAACGACTTTTCAAATGGAAAAAACACTATTTGAATGTTTCGATTCAGTTCAGTTTTCAATTTACAGGCGTATCCAATAATTTGACAAAAGAGCATCATTCATTAACATTAACGTGTGAGAGAAAGATGATACACATTCAAATGATCTTCTCAATTTTTGAACACATTATAATAATATAAAGGTCAAGGGTTCAAACCCCCACTAACATTTGCTTATAAAAAAATAATATAAACGTTAAAACAATGATTATTTAAAATTATAATACTATTGTGATGTCATTAACGTTACAGTGGCATACTTGCAAAAGTCATTATGTGGCATTCAACAATAGATTTAACTGCACATGCAATACATTCTCAATCATGTGCCACGGTTTTGGATTTACAAAAATAATCCATGTCTTATTAATGAGACAATCATTACACACTGTGAAGATGTACGCAGCGGAAAATATAAATTCAAAAACCTTTAAATTTTATAATTAGGGTTCATAATAATTTTGCGAGAAAATTAACATTCATGGAGAATCATAAAATTCCATAACCTAATGCTTTTATACCACACGTAAGTTGTAGTTTTTCTAGGGTTCACATGCAAGAAAACTACATCAATAAGATCTTAGAAATTATGGTTCTCACATAGTAAGAACCACTAACCTTTATCCATGGTAATGCTATTCTTCAATCCTTTATGACTTCAACCACAATGGAAATTCTTTTCTATCTCTTTCCCTTTCTTTCTTATGACTCTCTTTATTGATGGTATGGTATCATCATACTATTATAGGTAGAGATAGGGAAATGTTTAATTATATATATATATACACGTAGTTTCCATCAAACAATATATCACATCATCAAACAATATATACCCCTTCATTAAAATAACTTCTCTAACAATCATGTTCCTTCATTTAAACATCAACTAATGTGTCCTTTCAATTAAATATTAAATCATGATATATATTTATCACACATGAGACATAATATTTATTATAGAGGTCGGCTTGATCCTCTGGAAGACGGTATCTTTCGAGGTTATGCTCTTCAGCGTCGTCTTCCCTCGAGGTTGGACTCGGTAGGGTGAGTATCTGCACACACTGTGATGTCAAAGTCAGCGATCAGAAGTCAGTGAGAGGTGCAAATGAGTAAGAATGTACGTACCTGATCATGGATTGTAGTGTCGTATTTATAAACACAGAGTTGGGGATTCAGTAACTCTTGTCCAATCCGGAGCCGTTGGATTGGGTCGCTGGGATCCGGGCCGTTGATCTAGATTTTGTGCTTTATACGCTTCACTGGGCCAAATCCAGTGGCAGATTGGCCCGTTGCTCATGCGAATTGGGCCTCTTGATTAATTAAGCAGTTAAATGTATGAAGAATGAAGTATTTTATCACCAATATTACCCATTAAAAAATCAAAACTAATCCCCCGCCAACATTGCTTACCCATCATACACGCAAATTGTGAAACAATTACATTTATCATCATTTATGCAATGGGATATTCGCTAAAAATAAACCATTTTTTTTTACCCCCATTATACCTTATGCGGCCCAAATATGCCAAACGGACAATTTTACCCCAGATTTCAAAAAAAATCGGGAATTACCTATTAAAACATGATTCCGGAATTTTTTTTAAGGATTTCCGAATTACGTGAAAATTTTCGGAATTATGTGAAAAACGGCTTCCGGAATCATGTAAAAATAGATATTTCCGGAATTCCCAAAAAATGGCTTCCAAAATTATGTTAAAATGGGGTATTTCCGGAATAATTTTTTTTGAACTTTTTTAAAAAATTGACTTTTACCCACGGTTTTGTTCATAGGTAAAAGTTTTTTTTTAAAAATGACTTTTAGCGACGGTTGCTGTCTGTAGGTAAAACTCATGAACTTTTAAAAAACTTTTCGGAAATATGGTATTTCCGGAAAACCCAAAAAAAAACCATGACTTTTACTTACAGACAAAACCGTGGGTATAATTAAAGTCGATTTTTTTTTTAAAAAAAAACTTTTACATACAGACAAAACCGTGGGTAAAAATCAATTTTTTAAAAAAGTTCTAAAAAAAGTTTTATTCCGGAAGTCATTTTTTTGGGATTTCCGGAAATACATTTTTTTACATGATTTCGGAAGCCGTTTTTCACATAATTTCGAAAAATTTTACGTAATTTCGGAAATCTTTTGAAAAATCAATTTCCAGTTAAATTTTGTTAACTTTGCGATAGGTATTTTGGGTAATTTAATGTGAAACGCGGATTGTAAGGTTGACGTCGGCCAGCTAGGCATGACATGTTGAAATGCTTTTTCATCTTGTGAATGCTTCTATTTTCCAAAATTATTGCACCGGCAATGAAATAGTGGTTCACATAATACACATTTTCTTTTGCATTTAACGTGGGTTGGCAGGTGATAGATGGCACCAAGTTTGACTAACAACAGGGACATGTACTTTTTTTTTTGTTTAAAAGTTTAGGTGAGTTTATTGGCGGATCCAGAAAATTTCATCTGTGGGGGCAAGAAGATAATTTATCTATAATCTTTCTCGAATGAAAAATATAAGAAATTTCAGAAAATAGGCAATCATATATGTGAAGAAGAAACTCCAAAAGAGATATCCAAGTTTCTACTAACTACAATAGTTATTTAGGCATTTTATATTCTAAAAATCTTGTATGGTATTTTCATTTTCAATACTATAAAGAAAATATCTCTTAGTATATGTAACGTAACCAAATAATTATTCAACTTTTTGATATCATGTCATTGCACAATCTATTTTTCACAAAGTCAATGCAGAGAAACACCTTTTAACCATCGTAATTGTTAGAAGCAAAGTCTGCTTTTACTTGAATCTGCCACTGGGTGAGTTGGGCTTCGGGAGCTCACCAGAGTCAAGGTAGATCTCACTGCTCTTTGAGTGTTTACACTCACCCACTAAAGAGGTTCTCACACCGGCAGCGAGAGTTGACGCCACGCCTTTGTGGAGAATAAGCCAACTCCTTACAATCCGAGACAACTTTCATTAACAACAACAGGGATCATGTATACAAATGATAATAATATTCCTTTCAAAAAAAATAATATAATAATTTTTTTGATTACCGTGTTATTTTTATTACGATAAAGAAAGAAACGATTACAATGTTATTTTTTGGTATTTTTTTGAGAGAGTGTACTTGTAATTGGAATGGGTCTTAGGGGAACGTTTATGACGGAAACATGACGGACAGTGGCTCTGCTGGGGTTTAGCCTGACAGCGCTAGGATAGCCTGTAACTGGCCTGCAGCGCCAGACATCCTGCAGATTCTGTCACGAGAAACTCTGCTCTACAATCAACATGCGAGTGTTAATCCAACAGAGCACCGACGTGTCTTTTCTGCATCAACATCCTTATGCCAGATGTTAAATCTGGTTGCTGAAAGAAGGAAGCAATCCCTGCTAATTGCTGACGTGGCCTGTACACCGTCAGTTGATCTGCTTCAGATGTTCCCTGTTCACGATTTCAAATGCGATAATTTGTCATTGTAATGCAACTCGCCAATTCCCGGAGACGCGCGTGACTGTGCTCTCAATTGCGATTTGCAACAGATTCTAGCAGGGTCTTCTCCAAACCATTTTATTATGCCACTTGATCCTAATATTCCAACTTCGCAGCCAAAGGTTATTAATAATGCACTTTCTATAGTGCCAACATGTAAGCCTAAACCCTCTAATATTAAATCTCGGAAGTCCTTTGCAGAGGCATTAGATAATTCATCTAGATCGGCCCTTTTTGAAAAAAGGGGAGGTCATTGCTACTAAAATTTCTGAAGATGAATATCAGGCTAGTATTGCTTAATGTACAAACATTTAATATTTGGGAATTTTTTTGTCTAAAGGGGATAAGCCTTATCAGATTAAGGAATTGAAGGATAAAATCTCTAACCTTTGGCATATTTCTTCTGATTGGTCAATGGTTTCTCTCGGGAAGGGTTTCTTTGAATTCTCTTTTGTATTTACGAATGTTGTTGGATGAGTTTGGTTGTTTGGTTCTCACAATTTGAATCCGGGTTGGAAGCCTGATTTTGACCCTTTCTCCACAAAACAAACTAATGCTCAATACTAGGTCAGATTTCATGGTCATTCCCGTGAATATTGGAGACTTAAAATTCTTTTTGAGACTAGTTGTAGCCTAGGGGTTGGGTTTGCTTTGCCTTTGAACGAGTGTTATATCCGACGGCCAATTTTTTTGTCTGCCTCAGCTTCTTCTTGTTGGTCTTGGACACAACTGGAGTGAAGTTATCAAAGGAAGATTCTGTCTCTGTTTTCTTTTGATCTCTCTATTTTGTTTTAGTCATTTGTTTAGGATGAGTTGTTATAGGGGCCTTCAAGTAAGGGTTCCGTATTATTGTTTGGCTTTATTTTTTTTCTTGCCAAGGGTATTGGTCTAATCCCCCCTTGTCCTCTCCTCTGTCTTATTTTTTTTCTATTTTTTAATACAATTAGGGGGAAGTACTCTTTTTCCTTCTTGATATTTCTTAACATCAGAAGGTTTTGTTGAGGCTTCTTGCCTTCTCTTTGCCTAAAAAAAAGGGGTCCCTATTGCTTTGGATGAAACCACTTTGAAGAGGACTTTTACTCATTTTTCTAGAGTCCTTATAGATGTTGATTTAACTACTGAATTGCATGATCAAGTTCGAGTAGCAAGAGAAGGATATGCTTTTTCTTATACGGGTGGAATATCAACGCATGCCTTTATTTTGCAAATACTGTCAATGTATTGGGCACTCGCTCCAAAATTGTAAGCACAACAATGAGTCTCATTGGTTTGAAAACAAGGCCGAATTATCTGCAAAGAAGACTAACGGTAATAAGGAGGAGCCTCAAAAGGTGAATCATGTCCCTCTTAAACCTACTTTTCATTATGTTCCTAAGAAGGATAAAGGGAAATCAATTGTCTTGGAGAAAAATATTCTTTATGTGAATATATTGGACTTCGACCCTTCCAAAATACGCTAATGCAAACTCTGCAAGGTACTAGTGTGGTTATAGCAGTAGAGGAAGATAGTGATCCTAATCGCTTCAAGGAATTAACACTGTTTTATCATCTGAGGAGGTGGAAGAAAGCCCATACCCCTCTTCTTAGTGTAGCAAAAAATATTCCTACTAGAGTTAATGCTACGAAAAAGGATTTTTCACGTTTACCGGGTCCTCAATGTACAAATTCTTTTGAAAATTCTACCTATTCTCGAAGTTCTCCTGTGAAACCCACATTTTAGGAGTGTTGGTGGTTCTTTCTCCAACAAATAAATTTTTGACTCAGAATGCTTTATCCTCCACTCAATCTCCCACGACAAGGCTTGATTCTTTAAATGTCCCAATACCGATGCTACTTCTAGCGGAATGTTAGCATCTGACATGAGAATACTAGAGGAGGCTTGGGGAGATGTCTTAGATGATGACGTTGATACCAATACTCATGGATTAATGGCGTATGATGCTAATTTCAAATTGACTGTGTCCAAGGCCCACATTTCGCTTACTGCCTTAGAGTCCGTTGCTACTTCCAATCCAGTAGTAGCATCTGACATGATAATTTTAGGAAAGTTTTTGCGGTTTATATATTTGATCCCGCCTGCAAATATCCCATTTTTCCATTTACCCCCTGTAAAAAAAAGTTTTAAAATCAACCTTGCAAATAATAAGTGTTTCTAGTTACCCCCCAACAGGGGGGTAACCGTAAACTTTTTATATTTTGCAGGGGGTAACCGTATATGGTTTTTACCCATTATACACTACATAATCTAACAGAGGGGGGTGACCGACAACCGTTTATATTTGCAGGGGGTAACCGTAAACTTTTTTTTTACAGGGGGTAAATGGAAAAATAGGATATTTGCAGGGGGGGATCAAATATATAAACCAAAAAAGTATTATATTTTGGATAAATAGTAATTTTATTGATATGATTTTTTTTTTGTTAAGTGAAATATTGCATTAACAGGAGTATAGGGGATACTCCAATCCGTACAATTAATTTGGGTCTCGTTAAAACCTAATTGATATGATTTAGTTTTAGGAAAAAAAAAGATTACAGTGATTTAGTTTTCTAGAGTTCAAATCATCAATTACAAAAGATCCATATAACATGCTTTCCTCATGGAAAGGCACTCACTGTTGCCAATGGAAAGGCATAGACTGTGACAATATTACTGGACATGTTGTCGAGCTTGATCTGGGGTATCTTTCTTTATCAGCTCCAAATGTTAATGCATCTTTG
Source organism: Astragalus glycyphyllos (assembly GCA_963573325.1). Lineage (NCBI taxonomy): Eukaryota > Viridiplantae > Streptophyta > Magnoliopsida > Fabales > Fabaceae > Astragalus > Astragalus glycyphyllos. Next base: position 50,149,885 of record OY754312.1, on the reverse strand, counting down.
TTGGAATTGAAATACTTGACTTATTTGGACTTGTCCCATAATGATTTCAATGGCAGTTCAATTCCTATGTTCATTGGTTCTATGAGACGCCTAAACTATCTTTCTCTCCTTCAAGCCAATTTTAGCGGGAGGATTCCCAACAGTCTTGGAAATCTCAAGAACCTTCACACTCTTTATCTTGTCTTCAATTATAACTTACAAATGAATGACACCAGTTGGATCTCTGAACTTCATTCACTGGAAGACCTTGACATGAGTGGTGTTGACTTCTCAGGTGTACATAACTTGTTCCAGGTACTCAACATGCTTCCTTCCTTGTTAAATCTTTCCTTATATGATTGTGGACTTGACAATTCTTTCATTCCTCACTATGCTTTACAAAACATGACGTCTCTTGTCCAACTTGGTCTCTCAGGTAATAAGTTTAATGGTCCAATTCCATTTGCTTTCAGAAACATGACTTCCATTGAAACCCTCTACCTTTCTAACAACAATTTCACTTCTATTCCTCCCTGGTTCTACAACTTTGATAAACTTTCCTATCTTGATCTTTCAAATAATGGGATTCATGGGCCAATTCCCGAGGCTTTCACAAATATGACTTCCATTGAATACCTCGATCTTTCAAACAATTCTTTTAATGGCTCCATTCCACAAACTCTCAGTCAACTTGTCAACTTAAGTGAGTTACATATTTCTTCAAACAAATTGGATGGAACAATACCAGTATCCCTGTGTCAATTAGGCAATTTGCAATACCTTTACCTTTCAAATAACAACTTATCTGGTGATATTCCAAATTGTTTGCCTGAAGTCCTGGTAGAAATAAATTTGTCATCCAACAAATTAGTGGGGGAGATTCCAAGCTCATTTGGGAATTTTTCCTCATTGTTGTGGTTGCATTTGAATAATAATAGTCTTCAAGGGGAGCTTCCAGTGGCTCCAAGAAATTGGAAGCAATTGTTGATTTTGAATCTTGGTGAGAATAAACTTTCTGGGAGTATACCATCGTCATGGAATGTAAGCCTCTTTCCTTCACTGCATATTCTGAGACTGCGACAAAACATGTTGAATGGCAGCATACCTCCACAACTATGCCAACTTAAATCACTTACTGTTTTGGACATTTCCCTTAACAATTTACAAGAATCTATACCTAGGTGCATTGGTAATCTTCAAGGGATGGTTTTAGGAAGTTCGCCAAAACAAGTACCAGATAATGAATGGTATTATCAAGAGGTCAAAGAAGTCATGAAAGGAGTGGAACTTCAGTATAAAAAAATTGTGAGTATTCTAGTCCTGATGGACTTGTCAGGAAACAATTTGGTTGGATCCATTCCTAACGAAGTTACTTTGCTCACCGGATTGCATGGTTTGAATTTATCAAACAATCATTTGAAAGGAGAGATCCCAAAGATGGTAGGGAATATGAAATCACTTGAATCCTTGGACATGTCTCATAACCAACTTTCAGGAACAATTCCAAATAGCATGAATGCCTTAACTTTTTTGGATCATTTAAACTTGTCATACAATAACCTTTCAGGACAAATTCCTCAAAGTACTCAATTGTCAACTCTGACTGACTTGTCTATTTATGCTCACAACCCATACCTTTGTGGATCTCCACTTCCAAATAAGTGTCCTGGGGATGTTTCACATCCAGCTGCTTCTGAAAGCAAAGATGATGAAGATGATGAGGAAGATAAGGTAGAAAAAATATGGTTCTACTTTGTCATAGCACTTGGCTTTGGGACTGGCTTTTGGGGAGTTATTGGCACCTTATTTTTCAAGAAGAAATGGAGGCATGCTTACTTCAGATGGGTAGAAAATCTAGCTGACGACATTTATGTTGCAACTATGATAAAAGCGGCAAAGCTGAAGAAGTGGGTAAAGAGAAACCATGTTCGTGGGTGATTCTATGTTTCTTGCTCGTTTTATTTCTTTTTCTAAATGCTCTGTTTTAGACTAGAATAAGGTTTATGCACCATTCAATGTGTTCTCTTTCAAGTGATGTTTTTTCGTGGGTGATCTTTTGTATTTGTTGTGTGGAATATTTTATGATCTCTTATGCTCTACTAGAAGATGTTTTATTTTTCTTGTGTTCATGATTGGAACTTATGTATATCGCAACATGAGAGAGTATAGAATACCACCTCTAAGTAATTAATTAGCGTTTAAATAATAATATAGTGCCCTGTTACTTCAATATTTTCTTATGATTGCATTTTTGTACATGGAAATAAAGCAACTATAATAAGGTCCTCCTTAAGCACACATTGTAGAATGAAAACATTAATAGAGTCCTCTGTCTCATTGAATCATATATTTGTTGAAAAGAGGCATTAAAGCTATTAATGGGTGTTTTTCTATGAATATCATTGCAATCCAACACTGGCTAGTATGTAGTAGCTATTATTGAGCGTGATTGAAGGAATTGTAGTTCAATATCATTACATGTGTGCCACATACAAATTGAAAATTTTGGCATAACTTGAATGGAGTAAGGTAAAATGTATTAAGTAGTCATAATACAAAGACAGTTGTTACGATTTAAGAAATGAGACTTACTCAATTTCTTCAATATCATCGATACTTAATAAAGTACCCAACAAGACTTGGATGAGATGGTAGGCGTTTCTTCCAGCTTAATTAAGGTTCTGGGTTCGAATCTCGCCTTGGGCATGCAGTAGTATTAAATCCTTTGAGAGAGAACTTTGCTGCCCACTGTGGTCCTACTCGGCTCGAGGGATTAGTCTCTGCAGTTGTGCACAGAGGATACCAACTATACCAAAAAAGAAAGTGCTATACATTAACAACGAGGTGTGGGACTTACTCAACAACTAACTAATAAGTGAAGATGATTGTAGATAGATTGGCTTGAGGAGCTTTGTTCTTCCGCTAACTGCAATTTTCAACACCTTAGGGGTTTCAGTTTTCTCTATTAAAATTTGCGCAAGTCTTTCGGTTCATTGACTTGTTCCTGTTTGAGCAATGTTTGAATTGAACGCCAGGATTAATCCGCAACTGCAAAGGCAAGGCAACGTCCTAAGCTAAATAACAAACAGAATCAGGGAAGCACTGTGAACTTTAAATATCTGAATATTTGAATTCACTTTTATACTAACTCACTGTCATTTTAGAAACTTCTTGTACACGGAAGGATAATTAGTAATTTAGTATCAAGACAAGTACCTGAGAGAGTGAGGGTAGTGGAGTAGGTGTTCCAATGAACCAGAAAATCTTTGCCATTTTATACGACGCCCTTATATTACATATGGTCATTTAGATATTGGTTCAACAAGGTTGTGAGTGTTATTTGTTGTTTTCAGGAGAGTTCAGCATCCGCTTATTCTTTTTGACCATCATCACCCAACATGAACTAATTATACATACACTCCTTCAACTAATTATATGTGGCCAAGGCTCCCTCTCCTAGTGTCCTTGTGGACAGAGAGAGAGAGACTCCTGCCCGTAAACTCATAAATTCCAATTTGGTCCATTTTTATTAGGATGTTGGGCCAACTAAAAGAAAATGGAAATTGCCACATACAACTACCATAATTGCTACCTCAAATTTTGAAAGAATCAGAAATTAAATTCAGAAATCTAGTTTACCAATATTCTCACTCCTCTCTAACTCATATAATTTTTGGTACAAATGAAACACGAAAACTTGTGATTTGAATACAGTAAATAATGTTGGAATGACCGCAAATAATACAAAATATTACCAATGTGCCAATAAAATAAATAGGTCATTTAGAATGAATGACACTATAATGAATACAAAATATTACCAATGTGCCAAAGTATGGTTTTGTTAACTTATTGTTCCCGATCGGCCAAATAGTTTTAGGCACATTTTAGCAAGGCCCACGATCCACTGGAACTAACACAGCAGATGCGCTCCCCCTTTTATCAAACGGTTCAGGTGCTTCCACACAAAGACCTGTCATGGCGCGCCATGTATAAGCACTATTCCATATAAAGGTATTGTCCCAAGGCTAACTTAAGCATTGGAGTGTGTGCATGTTCCACACATCTCGCTAAATCAACAGGAGCAGGAGCATCTCGACAACGACTTGGAGAGAGAAAGCTACTTGATAAGTCCATTTTATGTGTCTTTTTAGTTTATATTTTTAGTAAGTTATTCGGTATTTTAGTTCTATTCTAGAGCTATTTTTCTACATTTTCTTTTTATTTTATTTTCAGGCTAAGTATTTAGAAAAGAGAAGAATATGAGCTTCAAAACCAGGCCGGGGACTTTGTGATATTGATTGATTTTTCGGTATCAGTTAGACTAAATGTTTTTTTAAATTATGAATAAGCAAGTATTTACATTCTCCAAGGAGGAATGAGAATTCTTTGAGTTATCTTTGCTACCACCACCGGTCCACCACCTTGCTTGCAAGGGGTATACAAAAATGCATTTACACTTTCCAAGGAGGAATGAGAATCTTTTGACGCATCTTTGCCACCACCACCACCTTGCTTACAAGGTATTTTCAAAAAACAACATGAAATAGAAATTGGGAAAAATATTGTTGTTAAGATAGATCAAAATAATGGTAATGTGGTAATGCAAGATGATTCAAAAGAGATATGCCTTGAAATTGAGAGCATAAGGGAAACCTAAATTTCTTCCTTGGATAAGCATAATGGTTTAAATGCATGTGTGGATGTCACAATCTTGTGGCCTTTATCTTATTTTTCACATTCCTTTGCGAAAATAACATTTGATCCAGGTATATGTTTTCATTCTTCATGTGTCAGTTGGTCTTTATGCTTCAAGCAATGGGACCCAGAATAAGTCTATAAAGGGCAAAGGTCAAGCTAATGACCATAAACGAGCGTTGCATGGGAGGCAACCCACGAGTTTACCTATGTTTTGTTTTGCTCGAATAAGAAGAAAATCTACAAATGCTGGTCAATGTGATCTTCTTACCCCTCTCATATATATTTTCTGTTTTACATCGAGGACAATGTTTGGTCCAAGCATTGGGGATACCTCGTTTTTTCTTTTCGAGTAGTTAGTTTGTTGTCTTTCTTTTGAGTCTAACCATGTTTTTAAGGCCTTTCTTGAGTAAATTCGTTGAGTTCCACAACATTCATCTAGGTGGATTGGTTGGTTTAAAATATAACTGTTTGTTTGTTTCTGCATATTGGGTTCACACACACACACCCACACACACTTTTGAGACAGGTTTTTGGTGTTAGTTCTGTTAAGGAAGATTGAAAAGAAACTAGTGATCTAGTTCTCTGGGTGATATTCACAGGATGCAAGGTTACTGGAGAAAAATGTCTAAGCTGGGGTATCAAGAAAAAAGAAAAAGAAAAAGAAAAAAATACATTGGTAAATCAAGCAAAAAGGGTTGACCACTTTAGTTCCGTTTGAAAAGTTCAAAAATTTGGAAAAGTGGTTGGCCTTTAAGTGAAATCAAAGAAATGAATTACTTGAATGCCCGACATATAAAGACCCTCCTTTAATACCCGGTCTAGTGAATGGAGGACCCAAGCTTAAGAATGCTAGAGAACAGGTTTTCTATGTGGACATTGAATTCTAACTTGATGTTCCGATACCTCAAACTTGTCTTGTATTTCACAAAATCCCAATTAGAAAGTCTCAAGCTAATGAATAAGTGCTGAAGAATACCACTGGTTCGCTAAAGGTTTTTTGCATGAATTTGAAAAAAAAATCCAAGATTGGCCTAGTTGATTTCATATCTTGAGGACAAGCAAAGATTTAAGTATGGAGGAGTTTGATAAGTCCATTTTATGTGTCTTTTTAGGTCTTATTTTTAGTAAATTATTCGACATTTTATTTCTATTCTAAAGCTATTTTACTACCTTTTCGTTTTATTTTAGTTTCAGGCTAAGTTTTGAGAAAAGTAAGATGTCAGTGTCCCAAGGCCAAAGGAAACAATAAGGGTCAGAAGGAAGCAAGGATGGTTGAGATTGAAGTAAAGAATCAAACCTTGTTGATGCGACCCAAGAGCATACTCATACATCCAAGCGTACCATTTTGGTCATATTCTCTGAATTCACTTCCACTCTCCTCATTTTTCTGATTGTGTCTTACCTTTTGCGCAACATTGAATATGCAAACGAGAGATGAGGACAGTGTGTGAATGGAGCAGGCAAAGATTGACTTGCCCTATCTTCATTTTTCTGTTTGTGTCATAACCCTTGGTGATAAATATTGACAGGGAGACATGATAGGGAGGATCTGCGTTTAATTCGAAATGGGAGTAGGTCCGCTTCTGTGTTAGCAAGGAGATGAAGAATGATAACCTTAAGGTGAGATCAATCAATGGACTTGAATTGTTAAAGCTTATTTTTACATTGAATCTAGATGTTTATATGCACAATTGTAGAGTTAGTGGCCAAAGGTTTTATACACTACCTCTACTTCTTTCATTGATTGGTATTAGTGAATAGGTTGGCAGACCCAAGTTGTAAGTCTTATCTTTAATTTTATTCCCTTTCTAATCCATTTTATGCACAACTTTGTTTTAAGATTTAAGGTTTAACGCCTACTTTGAACCAATCCAATAGACATGTAGAGTTCGTACTCTCATTTTTAAATTTTTCTTGTTTGGATAAGTTAAAACTATGAAGTTGTATTTGAGGATCCATCGAAGCACAGGATGTCCTTGACAACCTATCCAACAAAAATGGCTCAGGGACAAGGGAAGGGTAGAGAAAGAGAGAAACTCTCTAATTTCTCAAGATAACTTGTTATTGCTTGAATTACTTGGGTATTACTTGAATGACAAAATGCATGGCGATGAGCCCTATTTATACTACTCTTATAGGGCTTTACATTACAAACTAGAAGGATCTAGAAGCATTTATTACAAAAGAAAACTCTAGAGATATGAATACTCTAGTTCCTATGACTAGAAAGATCTAGAAAACTTAAGAATGAACTAATTATATCCTAGTAGTATATCTTGATGGTTCCATAATACCCTTTATTTCTAGAAATTTCTTTACCATTCTCCCCGGGTTGGAGAAGACTCGTCCTCGAGTCGAAATTCTTCTTCATCGCCAAAGTATGGTGAAAGATCAGCAACATTGAAGGTTGTAGAGACTCCATAGTCACCTGGTAGCTCAATTTTGTAGGCATTATCATTGATTTTCTGCGTAATTCTGAAAGGTCCATCAGCTCTTGGAGATAACTTGGCGTTTGGTTTATTAGGAAATCGTTCCTTTCGCAACTGGATCCATACCAAGTCTCCAACCCTGAATGTGTGCAACCTGCGATGTTTGTCTAGCTGAGTCTTATACTTTGAATTTTGTTTTTCAATTCTTTCACGAACTTTTTCATGCAACTTTTTGATTTCATTGGCCCTTTGTTCTGCATCTGCACTGTACTGCTGAGTGTTAGGTGATGGAGTTAAATCTAGCAGACTCAAGGGACGCATGCCATAAACCACCTCAAATGGACACTTCCCGGTAGCTTGATTGGTGGAGTTATTGTAAGCAAATTCAACCTGTGCAAGGATAAGATCCCATTGTCTCAAATTCTTTCCCACAAAGCTTCGAAGTAGATTCCCCAAAAGCCTATTAATTGCCTCTGTTTGCCCATCTGTCTGAGGGTGACTAGCACTGCTGAATTGTAGTTTAGTACCCATCTTCTTCCACAATGTTCTCCAAAAGTGGCTTAAGAATTTGACATCTCGATCTGACGTGATGGTTTTGGGGATTCCATGAAGACGGACAATTTGCTTGAAGTACAAGTCTGCAACTTGAACAGCATCATTAGTCTTCTGACATGGTATGAAGTGGGCCATTTTAGAAAACCTGTCTACGACTACCATTATGGAATCATTCCGTCGCTGAGTTCGAGGTAGTCCAAAGACAAAATCCATACTAACATCTTCCCAAGGTGCCTTAGGAACTAGAAGCGGCATATATAACCCTGTATTCTGACTTTTAGCTTTGGCCAAGTGACAAATTTTGCACCTTTGGATGTGTCTATTGACATCTCTTTCCAGCTTAGGCCAATAGAAATTCTCTTTGACTAAGGCCACTATTTTATCTCGTCCAAAATGTTCTGCTAGTCCTCCATCGTGGGCCTCCCAAATAATTGTTTCCCTTAGAGAGCATTAGGGATTGCATATAGTTTTTCCTTTAAATAATAAGTCGTCATGTTTGTAGTATCCCTGAGATGACTGCAGATCAGTGGAACCCCAAAATTTACCAAAGTCGACATCATCTGGATACAACTCCGTGATAATCTCAAACCCGATAACTTTTGTTTGAAGAGTAGTAAGTAAACTATGGCGTCGACTGAGTGCATCTGCTACAACATTTTGAACTCCGGCCTTGTGCTTGAGTGGAAATGGATAAGACTGCAAAAACTCACTCCAAGCGGCATGTCTCTTTTGTTGAGAGTTCAAGTGTTTGAGGGCTTCATGGTCAGAATAAAGAACAAACTCCTTATTCAACAAGTAGTGGCTCTAGTGCTGAAGAGCACGAACAACGGCATAAAACTCCTTGTCATAAGTAGAGTACTTAAGCTTACCATTGTTGAGTTTCTCACTGAAGAAAGCTATAGGATGTCCCTCTTGGCTGAGAACGGCTCCAATTCCAACGTTCAAAGCATCACAACTGACTTCAAATACTTGGTCAAAGTTAGGTAGGGCTAGCACAGGTGCCTCAGTCAAGCGCTTCTTTAGCTCCTTAAAGCTTTTATTCGCTTCTTCTGACCACTTGAATTGATCTCCTTTGATGCATTCTGTGAGAGGGGCAGCTATTGAGCTAAATTTTTTAATGAATCTCCTGTAAAAAGAAGCTAACCTGTGAAAACTCCTTATGTCAAGAACGGTCTTTGGAGTTGGCCAACTGTTGATAGCCTCTATCTTGCTTGGGTCAATGCTTATCCCTTCAGCAGTGATGATATATCCGAGAAAATTTACTTCATCAGTCAAGAATGAGCATTTCTTGAGGTTGGCATAAAGTTTTTGCTCACGAAGTGTTTGGAGCACTTGTCGAAGATGTCGTAAATGTTCTTCCTTACTTTTGCTATAGATCAAGATGTCATCGAAGTACACGACAACAAACTTACCAATAAAGGGCCTAAGTACCTGATTCATTAGCCGCATAAATGTACTTGGAGCATTTGATAATCCGAAGGGCATGACTGTCCATTCATACAGGCCGTCTCTTGTCTTGAAAGCGTTCTTCCATTCATCTCCTGGACGAATTCTGATTTGATGGTAACCGCTTCGAAGATCAATCTTAGAGAAGATATTGGCACCATGTAATTGATCCAACATATCATCAAGCCTAGGTATCGGAAATCGATACTTAATAGTGATCTTGTTGGCTGCTCAATTATCCATGCACATTCTCCAACTACCATCATTCTTTGGTACAAGAAGTGCAGGTACAACACATGGGCTAACACTTTCACGAATCAACCCCTTTTGTAGAAGCTCCTCAACTTGGCGTTGCACTTCAACATGCTCTGTTGGACTCATCCTATAAGCTGGTCTGTTAGGAATGGACACTCCAGGGGTAAAGTCAATGGCATGTTGTATGTCTCGCATCGGAGGTAGTCCTGCGGGGATTTCTGATGGAACAACATCTGAGAATTCAACAAGTAATTGCTCAACTTCCTTTGGGATAATGGATTCTTCATTTGATTCGACCAGTAGAACAAAACTCATGGTATGTGCTTCCTCTGCTGTCACCTTGAATGGTTCCTTTGCGACCAAAGATACTAGTGGTTTGGAATCCTTTTTCCATTCATCAAATTCATTGGGTGGTAAAGGCACCAACTTGATTTTAACTCCATCCATCACAAATGTGTAAGTGTTGGCATGACCGTCGTATAAGGCATGGCGATCGTACTGCCAAGGTCTTCCTAGTAGAAGGTGGCACGCATCCATAGGAATGACATCACACCATACATTGTCCTTGTACTTTTGACCAATGGAGAAAGATACAAGGCAACGCTTAGATACTCTTACCTCATTGCCCTTGTTGAGCCATTGTAGCTTGTATGGCTGTGGATGCTCCTTTGTCGGCAGCTTCAATTTTTCCACCTTATAGTTTGATACAACATTCTCGCAGCTTCCACTATCAATGATGACATCACAAACCTTGCCTTTCGAGGTGCAACGAGTGTGGAAAATATTGTGTCTTAGCTGTGGTTCTTCTTTGGCTGTCGTTGCGTGTAAGCTTCTTCTAACTACCAGTGATTCACCATGATAACGGGCTCTTCGTCATATATTGGCTCTCCTATCTCCTCTTCTTCCAACGCTACATGAATATCTTCATCTTCAGAAGCTTCGTGTATCTCCCCTTTAATGATGGTGATGGTTTTGCGATTTGGACAATCGGAAGCAATATGTCCAAACCCTTGGCATTTGAAGCATTTGGGTGTCTTCGAATTGTTCTCTTTGGTTGTCTTTTGTTGGGGTTTGATTGAGGAACTAGGTTCTTGGGTTGGTGGTTTGTTATGGTGGACATAATTTCTGGTGGAGGAAAGAGGTTGGTATGAAGATTTTTTAGGTAATTGTTTCTCAACCCGAATGGCTAGACGGATAACCTCATCCAAGCACCAATATTGTTGGAGTTGGACTGGGTGTGCAATTTCAGTGTTTAGCCCCCAAGGTATCGAGCAATCGTTTGCTCTTCCTTTTCTTGGATGTCACACTTCATCATTAACTTCTCAAATTCTCTAGTGTATTCTTCTACCGACAAAGACTTTTGACGAAGGTTTTGTAATTGAATAAAATTGTCTTGATAGTAACGAGGAGGTAAAAACTTACGAGGTAGTTCTCGATGCATCTTCCCATGTCTTTATCTTGCTTTTCCCTTCACGCTCTCGTTTCCTTTTGAGATTTTCCCACCGAATTGAAGCGTGTTTCTTCAGCTTGACAGCGATGATCTTTACTTTTTGTTCCTCGGGAACATCCTTATACTCAAATACGCGTTCAGCAGTTTGTAGCCAATCCACAAACTCATTGGGTTGTAGCTTCCCTTCGAAATCTGGAATGTCTACTTTGATATCATTCATCCGAAGTTGACGTCGGTGTGAGTGATGAAGAGTCACTACCAGAGCCATCATCTTCAAATCTTCCTCTTTGCGCTTCCAACAAGGCTTGTTGAGCATTGACAGTCTCTTGTAGTTGTTGAATTTGTCGCCTCATTTCTTCCATCTCGATTTCATGTAAAGACCTTTCGTTTTGTCTTCTAGGTGGCATTTTGAGAATAGTGGTTGATAATCTTTTTGATGAAGATCGTGGAGGTTTTCTTGGCGGTGTTAGTTTCGCAAACAAATGGCCGCAAAGTGAAGTTTTGTGAAAGCAACTCCTTGCTCACTTGAAAACTCACTTTCCGTTGATTTCTTCGCTCAAACTCAACTCCGAGATATCGTAACCTGGCTCTGATACCAAACTAGAAAGAGAGAAACTCTCTAATTTCTCAGGAGAACTTGTTATTGCTTGAATTACTTGGGTATTACTTGAATGACAAAATGCATGGTGATGAGCCCAATTTATACCACTCTTATAGGGCTTTACATTACAAACTAGAAGGATCTAGAAGCATTTATTACAAAAGAAAACTCTAGAGATATGAATACTCTAGTTCCTATGACTAAAAAGATCTAGAAAACTTAAGAATGAACTAATTATATCCTAGTAGTATATCTTGAAGGTTCCATAATACCCTTTATTTCTAGAAATTTCTTTACCATTCTCCATCAAAAAATTGATATTGCTATCAGGTTACTTACCAATTAAAGTTATTTGAGTATCCCTTACATATTTTTGCTATAAGGTCCACAACTTAAGTTTTTAGTTATGTATTCCTTTCTTCACTACCGCAAAAAACACATTTTCCGACAATTCTATACTGACCATTATCTAATGGTCCCTAATTATTAATTAACTTATTAAATAAATTACATTGCATGGAACAACACAACTCTCTCACTCGTGGAACAACAAAGCTCTCTCTCACTCTTTTCAGGAAAAAAAGCTCTCTCTCACTCGTGGAACAGTGCTCGACTCTCACTCACTTCACTTTTGCTCTCAATCGCTGCATCTCGCTCTCGATTGCGCTATCCATCTTGCTCTCGATCTGCGATTACTCTTTATCTTGATCTTGCTCGTGCTCTTCGATTTTGTCTGCGTTTGTGATTTCTTCTTTCAATTTTCCAGATTTGTTGAAATTGATTGAGGTATGTTCTATTACGATTGCTATTTTCCAGATTTCTTCTTTCGATTTCCCGTTTTCTTGAAATTGATTGAGGTATGTTCTGTTGAAATCAATTCTTTCCATCTCCCTCTCGACCTAATTATTGAATGAGGTGTACATTAAGATGCATTAAGATGTTGATTGAGGTATTTCTGCATCTCCATTTTGGATTGAACTTGGGAATGGAACTGATTTACAGGTTTTATTGAGGTATGTTCTGCGTCTCCATTTTCTCAGACCTGTTTCCTTCTTGCTTTCTGTCTCATCTATTTTTCTTTTTCTTCACGTTACCTTCTTTGAACACGCCTCAAATGCTTTTTTTTCCCTCCACTAATTCCTCTCTTTATCTGTCTACGTCTATCATTTTACTTTTGACCAAAGTCTCTTATTCATTTTAGGGTTTCTAATTAACAGAACTGCACCTCCTTTGTAATAAACTTGAGAATGGAACTGATTTTCAGCTCAAAGTAATCTGTAAGTGAGTATATTCAACAAGTGACAATTGATAGTGATTTTAAAGATATTTCATGGCTTAAATACACATTTTGTCTGTTTTTTTTTACAGTGAATCAGTGGAAACTATAACCTTAGGTGGGAGATAGAACTTCTAGATTCACCTATCTTATTGAGGATTTTTTTAGCAGACTATGATCTCAACAGGTATCCTTCATAACCAGTTAGATTACTGTGATCTTATTGAATGTTCTGCATGTTTTCTAATTTCGATTTTGATGGCTTATGTATCATACCTTGTGTCATACCCTAATTTTGTCCGCCTAGGTCAAAACCCTAATTTTCCGCAAAAAATAAATAAATTGAGAAGTGTGGTTTTATTTTGAAGAGTGAAGAGCATTGTGCATGCATTTTTGGGTTTTAAAAGTCATTCTAGGGCTTTTAAATTCATTGTTAGAGTGGAAATGCATTTGTTGTTAAAAAACAAGGTTTTTAGGGCAAAGGGTATTTTGGTCATTTTTCAAAAAAAAAGAGAATAATTTTTCATCAAAAATCATTGTGCAATTTTAGAGGAAATTATTTGAAGCAAGACACCCTTGGTCATATATTTTTTTGCGCATACATGCACGCATTTGCATAAAAATTCAAATTCAAAAAAGGGATCAATAGGGAATATTCTACAAAAATTTCAAGATGAGGTTTTTATGATATTTTTGGTCATGGTGATCTCATAAAATGGCATATTCCTAAGATTCCTAGTATGTGGCCTAAATTGGGTGTATTTTTGTACAATTATCCTAAGAAGAATAATAAAAAATGAAGGGATAATAGAATGGTCATATAATAGTACAATAGTACAAGATGACAACTTGCAAAACTTGGGCACCACTCTCCCTTGCTATTTCGAATTTCACCCTCTCTATTCTCTCATTTTGTGTTTTCTCAATGTCCTCAATCCATGTGAGTCTCAATCCTAGCCTTTGATTCAAAATTAAAATCAAATCCTAGAGCACAACTAGTGCATATTGACCTAAATACCCTCAAACCTAGATGCATTCTATAAATACCCTATTAACCTCACCTCTCACAACTTTTGGCCTCATTTTCACTCACACAACCCTAGCACACAACTCCCTCTCCTAATTCCCTCTCTTGGCCGAAATCATACCACCTTCTTCCTCCATCAATTCTTCACTTCTCCTTCACCAAATCACCATTTTCTCACCTCATTTCCATTCCTACTTCATATATCTTCCTTCTCTCCTAATTTAATTCAAGCTTGCATCATCAAAGGGAATTTTTAAGCAAGCATTTCGTGGGTTTCATTGAAGTTTGGTGAAGATTCAAGTTGATTTGTGGTCTTGTTCTTCATATTAGTCATTCCTTAGCTTGGATTTGAGGTTTTGGCTCACAATTCACACTCAAAAACCTAGCCTCTCCTCTTCTCTCTTCTTGGCCGAATACACCTCCTCATTCCCTCACCTCATTTCTTCACTTTTTCACTTCAAATCAACATTCTAGTCCTAAATCCTTCATCATCCTTGCATTCTCTTCAAAGATCCATCTTCAAATCTCAAGAATCAAGCTCAAGATTGAAGATTAGAGGGTTGATTCAAGTGGTTTAGTGTTCATTCACCTTATTTCTTTTGCTATTCTAGCTTGGAGTTGAGGTACTCTCAATCTTAACATCATCAAAATTTTAGCATAAAAAATGTAGATCATCAATCTATTTTTGCATATCAAGCATTTCTTTGCATTTTAGTGCTCTATTTTATGTTGAAATGTTGATATAATTGTTGTTGTTGAATGAGAGATGTGTTTCAAGCATTTTGACAAACACTTTGGGAGGTTTGGATGCTTGAAATGCATCTCTCTCTTGGAATAAATTGTGTGTTTGTGCTACTTTCATTTTGTGCTTGCATTTTCATGAATAAAATTGTGATTTGGGATTTTGTTTCATTTCGCATATTGTAGAAAAATTAGGGTTTGTGTGATTTTAGTGCATTCCTTTGCTTAATCATGTGAATCCTTGCCAAAAAAGCTTGATCTATGTCATTTGCTTGCATGATTTTGTTGCTTTCAAAGAATAAAATGAGGTTTTAGCTCTATGTTGGTGTCGCATTTCATGAGATAATTAGGGTTTGTGCTTGTTTTTGTTGCTTGCTTTGAAAATCATGTTTGTGTTGATGATTTGGTAAGAGGATTTGACACTTATGCACTTGTGCATATCCCAAGTGTTAGAGATTACCTAAAGGGATTCAACGCCTTAATTGCATATGCTTGCTAAATAAAATGTCAAATTGATTTTTCAAGGCTTACTAATGATCTTACTTGAGGCAAATGCCCTTTCCAACTTATTCCTTTCATGTGGTTGATTGTAGAAATATGCTAAATGTTGATGCCATCAAGATGATACCACATTGTTGCTTATGTCAAATGTTGATGTGAAATCCCTAGGATTTTGCAAGTGATTCATTAAATGTTTGAATTCACTTGTGCTTTGTAACTTCCTTGCCTACTCACATGTTGTGTCATAAATGCCTAGTTAGGTTCATTTCTTGCCATGCATCTTCAATAAGATGTTCAATTTAGGTTCATTCACTTGCCTATTCATGCATTTTGTAAAAATGTTCAATTTAGGTTCATCTTGCCTAGCATCTTCAATAAGATGTGCAATCTAGGTTCATTCTCTTGCCTATTCATGCATTTTTGCCAAAATGTTCAACTTGGGTTCATTCTTTGCCTATCTATGTATTGTGACATGATATGTGTAGTCTAGGTTCATCTTTGCCTATTCATGCATTGTGTATTCAAATGTTGTAATGAGATGTTTTCAACATGAAAGGGTAAGTTGCAAATTGTGTCTATGTTGTTGCTTGCTTGATAACATGCTCTCAATGAATGTGCTATGCTTGCATCTATGAACTTTCTTGCATTCATTGTTTTCTTTTCTAAACAACTTGACATGAAAATGGTTACTAGTTTAGATCATTGCATGAATTGTAGTCTAGCAATTTGCATTTTGGTTATTGACTTGGAACTTGATTGAAAATGTTCTACTAGTTTTCCAAAACTCTTTTCCAAAAAAAATCAAATTGCTTTCAAACTTCTTTTCTAAACTATGTCTCTAACAAATTAAGACCAATTTCTTTTCCAAGCTTAAACCCTAAGTTTTTCATAAACAAAATCATTAGTGGCCACTCGAAGCCTTTGCTTGTTTGATCACTAATGAGGAGTTATTAGTGGTAGTCACTCGAAGCCTTTGCTTGTTTGATTATCATGAAAGCTCCCAAACCTTAAATACATGCGAACCCAATTCAATTCCAAAAACAACACGAGTCATTAGTGGTAATTGTCCTAAGCCTTTGCTAGATGATTATCACCGATGCTCGCCTCATTTTCAAAAAAAGATAAAATAAAAACGTTGTTACTTATAATCACTCGAAGCCATTGCTTGTTTGATTATCGGTTTCAACTTATTTTCTTTCGAGTTAGTAATTCAAACCATTTTCAAAAAGTAGGGGGCACGTCGTCTGTACAGGCGGGGTTGTCTTTGTTCTAGGTCTAGTGGACTGTACAGTCTAGGACCGAAAACCCCTACAATAAAAAACATCAACACAAAGTTTCTCGACTAAGGAGAACTACGTAAGCTTTGAATTCTCCATCGCACCGGGAGATACGTAGGAGCGGGTCACATCCCGTCAAGCATACTTTTAAAAAAAATATAATAAAAAGATTCTTCTTTCCCCCGTTTTCAAAAAACATTTTCTCAAATAACAAAAAAGAAGTAGAATGAATTGTTTCAAATCAACTCTGTCAAAACCGCACATCAAGTTAAAGGTTCCCTTTCGGTAGAAAGGAGGTGTGGGATGCTAATACCTTCCCCACACCTAACCGACCCCCGAACCTACATCTCTAGTTCTCAAAGGACCACCCGCCTTAAAAAGGACCCTTTTTCAATGTTTTGGTCCCTAAATAAAAAATGTTGATGGCGGCTTCACAAATTTTCACGTTGTACGATGAAAGGTCCAATCCGGATTTTTCGGGGTGCAACAGCTGGCGACTTCACTGGGGAGTTTCCTTTTAAAACGAGGGTCAGGCGTAATTAACTTGATGTGCGGTTTAATTGTTTGATTTGAATGTGATTGTTCTATTTCTCTCTTTTCTTCTCCTTCTTTTTCTTCTCTCTTTCTGATGTTTGAATGTTCTCTTGCATTCTCGTGTTGTTATGTTGCATTCATGTGCATTTGACTCTTCTTCTTCTATGTTCGCTTCTTGTTCCTTCTTCTCCTTTCATCTTCTTTTGTTTATATGCTTAATATGATCATGCATTTCTCCAATCACCATGTCCCCTTCTTCTTTGCTCCCTTTCTTCAAGGTAAGCTCATGCATCATTCCCCCAATTCTACTATGATCCCTTCTTCTTTGCTCCCTTTCTTCAAGGTAAGTTCATGCATTCCCCCGATTCTATTATGACCCCTCTTCTTGGCTCCCTTTCTTGAGGTAAGCAGTGCATATGATTGTTGTTGGAACCCTAGGTTAGTTTACTTGTTTGTATTGAAATGATATATGCTTGCAAAACCCTAGGGTAGACGACTCTTTGTATGGACTGTTTCTGGATTTTCTTTGCAGGTGGGGGGGGGGGGGGGGGGGGGGTATGTTTGTCGTTGTGCTCCTACACACACGTTGCACTCTTTTTACCCTTATATTTCTTGGTGAGACAGCCCTATACCCGGGCTAGAGCATATCTTAGGCTAGAACGAAGTCATTAGTGGCTGCTCACTGGACGTACGTCTTGTTGGGTGGTTGCGAAGACTTCACCTAGAGTTTGGCTTTGTTTGATGATACCATCACTTGGACGTACGGCCCTGTGATCGGTGGTCTCAGATGAGGTCGTTGGCTCTAGGAGACTTATTTAGGGTCCTTCTTTTAGTGCTAACCTTGAAGTGTGTACCCATAGAAATAGCCATAGATCCTGTCTCTAAGAAACCTTGGTAGGACACAAAGGAGCTTCATACCCCTGCATCCATGCTAAATAAAATATTTTTGCAAATAAACCGAAAAAAATTATCAAAAAAAAATGTGTGAATTTCCGGCTTTTGAAAGCCTTTGCATTGTAAATAATTTTTTTTACTCATTTCCTTTTGCATACATCTTCATCCAGTGAAGATCATGATTTTTATGCATTAAAAATTGCGAGTATCATGCACTTTCTCGCATATAAAAAAAACATTTTTTAGAAACATCTCTCGTGCATTGTTATTTCCCTTGCATATAAATATGTGAACCTCTCATTTTGCATATAGTTTCATTTAATAAAAATCACGTCTCTCGTGCATTTTAAAAATAATTGCGAGTATCATGCATTTCATTTCATTGCATAAGAAAAATGAAAACGAAAAAAAACAATTATCATCTGCATAGCATAAGCATTTCAGTCATCCATAATCATGTACAAAAACCTTCATCAAATAATGTGGGCGTCGAGCCAATGTAGCATTTATGCATCATTTCATTAACCTCATAAGCATTATTTCAGAAAAAAGACGAAGAAGAACTACGTAGCTTTGATTCCTCATCACAATGGGGATACGTAGGAGCGGGTCATACCCGTCAAGCACCTTTTTCAAAAAACCTTTTTCCCCAAATAAAGCACCTTTATTTAAAAAAAAACCTTTTTCCCCAAATAAAGCACCTTTTTCTAAATTTTTTTTTTTCAATAAATCACTTGCATCTTCAAATCATTTTTAAAATCATTTTCTAAATCATTTTCCAAAAAAAAATGAAATGAAATAAGAGAAACCCCTTATGCAATCGTTCCATGGGTAGAAGTGCATCTTTGAATGATGAAGGGTAATATCTCAAATTTGTTTGTGCACTACAAATTTGAGATGATACTCTACGATATCGGGGCACTTTGACGCAATTAGGCGCAGTTTGTTTTCAAATAAAGTGAATAAGTGGAGTCAACCAAATGTCGAAGCATTTCAGTATATTGCGTGAAGTATTGAGTCAGGATCCACTCAATGTTTCATGCAAGTTACTCAGAGTAACGACAATTGGTTGCCTCACGTCATCATTTTCGCAAAAAGGGGCATTGGTATTTCAGATCTTGCCGTGCCTCTAAAGAATAAAAATCATTTTGAAAAAATATCATTCTTGCATCTTGCATCATCCAAAAATGCATTGGAGTTTCGTATTTCATCTTGCATCAAAAACAAACAAAAAAATCTCCTTTAGAATAATTACACTTTTCAAGTGGTCATTTTTCATGCATTTGCTTATCATGATTTGTTCATTCATACATTGCATAAACCAAATAAAAAAGTTGCGATGAGAGACGAGACGCTTTTGCAAAATAATCTGTTGAAAAAGTTTACCCTTACTTATTTGCAAACTCAAGATGTTCCAAGGCACTCAGTTTTTCAAATCAACAGTTCATTTGCATCTTCTTCAAAAAAGGCATTGCATCTCATCCATTCCATGATAAAAGACTGAAACAGTTCATCAAAAAAATTTTCCATCATGTTTTAACCAATGTTAACTCTCTACGAAGCATTCTTCTAGTGGGCGTGCATGCCATGTGCAGTTTCTCTTGTTTGAGTCTGTCAGTTTCCTTCCCTTATCATCATTCTCCATCCAAGTTTGATCCCGCCCCATCCACCCATAAAGTACATACTCTCCCCGCATTAGTACACACTTGACTTTTGGTTTAAATCCTCCATACAAGAGGGCAATTTTGTAATCACTTAATTACCTTGTTAAGATTGCTTTTCTTTGGTGCAAGTCTAAAAATGTGCATGCATTTGTTCAGTCATTCGTTCTTGTGCTTACCAAGGCCTTAGGATATTTCAATAAGGGCACACATGTTTCCTTTTAGTATCATCATCAATAAAATGTTATTTTGAATTCCTCAATAAAATTTCTTTCTTTCATTTTGTCATGTGTCTGTTATTTGCTTTTCAATTCCTCCCAACGCGGATCAAAAATAATAATAAATGAAAATAATCTTTGAAAACAACGACGCCAATGGTTCATATTGTGACTCTGGTTACCCGATTAACCAAACTGAGAGAGAGGCTGAAGACAACTGGGATGTTTCTTCGGAGTTAATAAGTGAAGAATTGGCTAGGGCTGTAGAAATTCATGATGCCACAACTAGGTTGGGCAATTAAGTCAAAGTACAAGTTCAAGCAAAGTGGAGCAATGCTGAGGAAACCAAACAAATGTTACAAGCGAACCTCTTTCGCGACCAAACCCTTTCCCTTCCTTAGATCAACCAACTTTCCCATTTCCCATTACAAGTACCCCATCACAAAAAAATTTCATAACCAAATGCCTGCCATCGCCACCTTCCTCACTACCAGTGGCCCTTCTACAAAATCAACCCATCTCATTTGCTCCTCCCTCTGAACCTCCTGTCACCCCAGTTAATACCAGAACCCAATCAAGCATCCTCCAACCGCTGCAGGGGTTTCATTGCCATTATCTCTCCAATCACCCCAGACAAGGATCACTTCAAATATCCAAAAATAGTGTATCACTTTTATCAGCTCACTCAACTCAAAAGCAAAAAAGGAAAAAATCAGAAAAAATGAAACAAAAAAGAACAGATTCAAACAAATGAAAATCCCAAAAATGAAAAAACAAGGGAAAAAGAGACGAAAGAAATATAAGTTGTGAGCTGATACATTTGGCCATAAAACGTAAGAGATCCTTGTCTCAATGAACCTTCCTACACCTTGTTGTGTATGACCACCCATTCTTCCATAAACCTTCAAACACTTCATCATTCCTATACATCTCTCCTTTCATAAAACCGCAAACACTACCTCGACCTCGTCATCCCGCCCTCCACAAACCCTCAGTCATTCCTCAGACTCCACCATCAGATTTGCAATCAAGCTGTTGTGCAAGAATAAGAGAACAAAGTGGTCTGTCCTCATGAGGAATCAAGTGACATGATCAATTTGAGCAAAGGAGAGGATTGACGCCATGATAAAGAGCAATGAATCAACAAGTTTGTGTAAATCACCCTTCTGACATAAGACACTTGCCATTATAACAAAGTCTGTAATTACCAATGTTCGGTCTGCTGCGCAGCTTTCCAAGCTAAGGTAGTCACAAATGACAGTATGAAGACTCCAGGTCAAGCATCATGATCCCTCCCTACGCCACCCTAAAAATGGGGCAGTTAGAGACAATCAACAAAGGATATCAAGGACGATGATGACCTTCATGGAAATCAGGCTTCGTTTTACACTCTAACAGGGGCAAACCCCATATGATGGAAGTAATACTTTCATTGAACCTTATCAAACCAAAGTACATTTGTCTTATGTCAGAAGAAGAATAAGAGAAAGCTCAAACCGAAGAAAGTTCATCTTCAACAATTTCAAAGAAGACTCAATGCTCAAAAAGATCATGAACCTCCAAAGGGATTCCCATGGAGATGAACCCAGTATCATGAAGACGAAGAACTTATTCTCCGGAGGGGCCTTTAATTCTCGCAAAATGGGATGCAAGAAAAGAAAACCCCAGTTTCCAGTAAATTCAGATGCAGTCAAAAAGGAGTATGCCTAAAGAAATAAATGAAAAAAGAGAAAGATGAGCCAAGTAAGAATCAGCTCGCTAGGTTGAAAACCCGCAAAGGGCGGCCTAGGCAAAACCAGAGCGACCCGGTGGATTGAAAACCTGCAAAGGGCGATCCAGGCAAAAATTAGGGTCAGAAAACTTGGACTTGAAATGAAAAAGGCAATCAGCACTCCCAAAAGTTTGGATAAAGGGGTGATCAAGGTCATGAGTATGGACGATTGGCATCGTTACTTCAAAAGATAAAACACAAGATCTGCTTCCCCTTTTTCTTGTATTTTTCCAGTTTAAAAATTTTTCAATGTACTTTCAATTGGCGTGACCTTCTGCACGTCCAGTTTCCATAACAATAAGAATTCAACTTTTTCTTCCATGTGTTTGCTTTTCGTGTCTTTTATCTTCACTTATTCTGTCTCTTTATTTTAAAATAAATGTTTTTATGATTGATGATACTGAATTGTGAAACCTGTGCATGAGTCAAAAAGCATTACAATCATTGCGAAATTTCTGAAAATCACAGAAAAGAGGGGATCCCTCAAATAAATGAATTGACAAAAAAACAAACGCGGGCACAATCACTTCAAATGGCAAGCAAACTTATGCGTGGCTCTGGCATTGCTATTACCCTAGATGGTCCTCATGTCTCAGGCCCAAAGGAAAAGGTTTGCACCAAAGATTAAAACAAGATTTAGTGATCACCAAGTGAGACTTCTTTCATGCCAAAAGTCAAGACATTCATAGAGAACCAAAGATTTGCACTGAGAACACCACTCAGATCCAAAAGTTGGGGCATTCTCTTCACCACCCACCCACCCTGGTCTTGGAAAAGTTTGTTCATTGTCCATCCCATTCATATACCACCCCCAGTTCATAACCAGTACCATAACTTCATCCCCTTTCACAAACCCACTCAAAGAACCCATTTGAAATTGTCATTCTAAAGTGGGGCATTTCCATAACTGTTCACTCCCGCTCAAATGAGCAGAGTTCTCCCTAAAGTCATTCACATCCATCAATTCCTGTCGAGGCAGTCTCTCAACTCACTGTCCTAAACCAATCCCAAGTTAACTGACTCACTCGTCCACATCTGCACTCTTATGCATACTTACTAGTCAATGCTTCAGAG
Source organism: Astragalus glycyphyllos (assembly GCA_963573325.1). Classification (NCBI taxonomy): domain Eukaryota; kingdom Viridiplantae; phylum Streptophyta; class Magnoliopsida; order Fabales; family Fabaceae; genus Astragalus; species Astragalus glycyphyllos. The sequence goes on along the minus strand of OY754312.1, from coordinate 50,127,495 downwards.
AGAGAGAATACAAATTGATCATGTGGTGTTTAAAGTTCAGTCATCATGGAAATGGAAAGGAAAATAAGTGAGCTTGTTAATAAAAACCTTGAGAACACCAGAGTTTGAATCAAATCTAGTTTTTCCAAAGAATGGTCCATAGCCATCTCAATTCCTTGCATTCAAAGTCTCGCGTCTCATCATCATAAAAATGTTTACAAAAATGTTTAAATACTCCAATCATTCATCCTCCTCATGCATGTAGGCATTTCATGTTATTCAAAGCATTACATTCGCATCATCGACATTCATCACAATAAAAGAAAAAGAACACAGACATTCCATAGCATTTATCATCATCACATCAAACATCAAATCAGTTTTCAAAACAAAAAGAGGCATTCTTAATAAATAGTCATAGTCGTCACGATAGGACGCTTGAATTGATCACTCAAGAATCCTAAAGTCCCTATGCTAAAAGAAAATTAAAAACATTCATTGCATCACGTGCATTCGCATAACCTGCCCTTGCATAACATACATTTGCATTACATTTGCATATCCACCTCTTGTGCATTCATCGAAAAAAGAATAAGGAGTATTTCATGAATATCCATGTCTTTGCTAAATTTTTCTGCATCCAAATAAGTTGCTATCTGCTAGTAACAGCTCAAGTCGCCGATGGTCGATCCTACGAAACTCGTGTTCGTTCGATCACCACTAAGGTAAGAAAAAACTTGCATTCATGCACCATTCCTTGAATCAACTAACGTATGCAGGTACCCTGGATCGGTGCGGCAGCATTGACCAACTGAAGAAAACCAATTGGATTTTCAAATCCCCTTTGGACCCACATGTCCTCCAGAAAGATTGACTTCACTTCGTATTCGAGCTGCGAGTAAGTCCCCCTGACCTCAATAGGTCCAGTCGAAAAGGATAGCTGTGTTGGCCTAAAACATGGCGCAGTCCTAGGAAAATATCGAGATCTAGACTTGATATAGTACCCTCCCCCGGTCACTCGAAAGACCACCCCTTTGAGCCCACGTGCTCCCCAGGCCCAAGTGCAAACTCGGATCGTTCGCGATTCGTTAAAAGGCTTTAGGCAACCTCCTTCGCCGGCTTAATGAGGGCCGGCACCTTTTTTTTTTTTTTTCTTTACTGCTTTCGCTGGCTTATTGAGGGTTGGCACCAATTGATATCATTCATCCGAAGTTGACGTCGGTGTGAGTGATGAAGAGTCACTACCAGAGCCATCATCTTCAAATCTTCCTCTTTGCGCTTCCAACAAGGCTTGTTGAGCGTTGACAGTCTCTTGTAGTTGTTGAATTTGTCGCCTCATTTCTTCCATCTCGATTTCATGTAAAGACCTTTCGTTTTGTCTTCTAGGTGGCATTTTGAGAATAGTGGTTGATAATCTTTTTGATGAAGATCGTGGAGGTTTTCTTGGCAGTGTTAGTTTTGCAAACAAATGGCCGCAAAGTGAAGTTTTGTGAAAGCAACTCCTTGCTCACTTGAAAACTCGCTTTCCGTTGATTTCTTCGCTCAAACTCAACTCCGAGATATCGTAACCTGGCTCTGATACCAAACTAGAAAGAGAGAAACTCTCTAATTTCTCAGGAGAACTTGTTATTGCTTGAATTACTTGGGTATTACTTGAATGACAAAATGCATGGTGATGAGCCCAATTTATACCACTCTTATAGGGCTTTACATTACAAACTAGAAGGATCTAGAAGCATTTATTACAAAAGAAAACTCTAGAGATATGAATACTCTAGTTCCTATGACTAAAAAGATCTAGAAAACTTAAGAATGAACTAATTATATCCTAGTAGTATATCTTGAAGGTTCCATAATACCCTTTATTTCTAGAAATTTCTTTACCATTCTCCATCAAAAAATTGATATTGCTATCAGGTTACTTACCAATTAAAGTTATTTGAGTATCCCTTACATATTTTTGCTATAAGGTCCACAACTTAAGTTTTTAGTTATGTATTCCTTTCTTCACTACCGCAAAAAACACATTTTCCGACAATTCTATACTGACCATTATCTAAAGGTCCCTAATTATTAATTAACTTATTAAATAAATTACATTGCATGGAACAACACAACTCTCTCACTCGTGGAACAACAAAGCTCTCTCTCACTCTTTTCAGGAAAAAAAGCTCTCTCTCACTCGTGGAACAGTGCTCGACTCTCACTCACTTCACTTTTGCTCTCAATCGCTGCATCTCGCTCTCGATTGCGCTATCCATCTTGCTCTCGATCTGCGATTACTCTTTATCTTGATCTTGCTCGTGCTCTTCGATTTTGTCTGCGTTTGTGATTTCTTCTTTCAATTTTCCAGATTTGTTGAAATTGATTGAGGTATGTTCTATTACGATTGCTATTTTCCAGATTTCTTCTTTCGATTTCCCGTTTTCTTGAAATTGATTGAGGTATGTTCTGTTGAAATCAATTCTTTCCATCTCCCTCTCGACCTAATTATTGAATGAGGTGTACATTAAGATGCATTAAGATGTTGATTGAGGTATTTCTGCATCTCCATTTTGGATTGAACTTGGGAATGGAACTGATTTACAGGTTTTATTGAGGTGTGTTCTGCGTCTCCATTTTCTCAGACCTGTTTCCTTCTTGCTTTCTGTCTCATCTATTTTTCTTTTTCTTCACGTTACCTTCTTTGAACACGCCTCAAATGCTTTTTTTTCCCTCCACTAATTCCTCTCTTTATCTGTCTACGTCTATCATTTTACTTTTGACCAAAGTCTCTTATTCATTTTAGGGTTTCTAATTAACAGAACTGCACCTCCTTTGTAATAAACTTGAGAATGGAACTGATTTTCAGCTCAAAGTAATCTGTAAGTGAGTATATTCAACAAGTGACAATTGATAGTGATTTTAAAGATATTTCATGGCTTAAATACACATTTTGTCTGTTTTTTTTTACAGTGAATCAGTGGAAACTATAACCTTAGGTGGGAGATAGAACTTCTAGATTCACCTATCTTATTGAGGATTTTTTTAGCAGACTATGATCTCAACAGGTATCCTTCATAACCAGTTAGATTACTGTGATCTTATTGAATGTTCTGCATGTTTTCTAATTTCGATTTTGATGGCTTATGTATCATACCTTGTGTCATACCCTAATTTTGTCCGCCTAGGTCAAAACCCTAATTTTCCGCAAAAAATAAATAAATTGAGAAGTGTGGTTTTATTTTGAAGAGTGAAGAGCATTGTGCATGCATTTTTGGGTTTTAAAAGTCATTCTAGGGCTTTTAAATTCATTGTTAGAGTGGAAATGCATTTGTTGTTAAAAAACAAGGTTTTTAGGGCAAAGGGTATTTTGGTCATTTTTCAAAAAAAAAGAGAATAATTTTTCATCAAAAATCATTGTGCAATTTTAGAGGAAATTATTTGAAGCAAGACACCCTTGGTCATATATTTTTTTGCGCATACATGCACGCATTTGCATAAAAATTCAAATTCAAAAAAGGGATCAATAGGGAATATTCTACAAAAATTTCAAGATGAGGTTTTTATGATATTTTTGGTCATGGTGATCTCATAAAATGACATATTCCTAAGATTCCTAGTATGTGGCCTAAATTGGGTGTATTTTTGTACAATTATCCTAAGAAGAATGATAAAAAATGAAGGGATAATAGAATGGTCATATAATAGTACAATAGTACAAGATGACAACTTGCAAAACTTGGGCACCACTCTCCCTTGCTATTTCGAATTTCACCCTCTCTATTCTCTCATTTTGTGTTTTCTCAATGTCCTCAATCCATGTGAGTCTCAATCCTAGCCTTTGATTCAAAATTAAAATCAAATCCTAGAGCACAACTAGTGCATATTGACCTAAATACCCTCAAACCTAGATGCATTCTATAAATACCCTATTAACCTCACCTCTCACAACTTTTGGCCTCATTTTCACTCACACAACCCTAGCACACAACTCCCTCTCCTAATTCCCTCTCTTGGCCGAAATCATACCACCTTCTTCCTCCATCAATTCTTCACTTCTCCTTCACCAAATCACCATTTTCTCACCTCATTTCCATTCCTACTTCATATATCTTCCTTCTCTCCTAATTTAATTCAAGCTTGCATCATCAAAGGGAATTTTTAAGCAAGCATTTCGTGGGTTTCATTGAAGTTTGGTGAAGATTCAAGTTGATTTGTGGTCTTGTTCTTCATATTAGTCATTCCTTAGCTTGGATTTGAGGTTTTGGCTCACAATTCACACTCAAAAACCTAGCCTCTCCTCTTCTCTCTTCTTGGCCGAATACACCTCCTCATTCCCTCCCCTCATTTCTTCACTTTTTCACTTCAAATCAACATTCTAGTCCTAAATCCTTCATCATCCTTGCATTCTCTTCAAAGATCCATCTTCAAATCTCAAGAATCAAGCTCAAGATTGAAGATTAGAGGGTTGATTCAAGTGGTTTAGTGTTCATTCACCTTATTTCTTTTGCTATTCTAGCTTGGAGTTGAGGTACTCTCAATCTTAACATCATCAAAATTTTAGCATAAAAAATGTAGATCATCAATCTATTTTTGCATATCAAGCATTTCTTTGCATTTTAGTGCTCTATTTTATGTTGAAATGTTGATATAATTGTTGTTGTTGAATGAGAGATGTGTTTCAAGCATTTTGACAAACACTTTGGGAGGTTTGGATGCTTGAAATGCATCTCTCTCTTGGAATAAATTGTGTGTTTGTGCTACTTTCATTTTGTGCTTGCATTTTCATGAATAAAATTGTGATTTGGGATTTTGTTTCATTTCGCATATTGTAGAAAAATTAGGGTTTGTGTGATTTTAGTGCATTCCTTTGCTTAATCATGTGAATCCTTGCCAAAAAAGCTTGATCTATGTCATTTGCTTGCATGATTTTGTTGCTTTCAAAGAATAAAATGAGGTTTTAGCTCTATGTTGGTGTCGCATTTCATGAGATAATTAGGGTTTGTGCTTGTTTTTGTTGCTTGCTTTGAAAATCATGTTTGTGTTGATGATTTGGTAAGAGGATTTGACACTTATGCACTTGTGCATATCCCAAGTGTTAGAGATTACCTAAAGGGATTCAACGCCTTAATTGCATATGCTTGCTAAATAAAATGTCAAATTGATTTTTCAAGGCTTACTAATGATCTTACTTGAGGCAAATGCCCTTTCCAACTTATTCCTTTCATGTGGTTGATTGTAGAAATATGCTAAATGTTGATGCCATCAAGATGATACCACATTGTTGCTTATGTCAAATGTTGATGTGAAATCCCTAGGATTTTGCAAGTGATTCATTAAATGTTTGAATTCACTTGTGCTTTGTAACTTCCTTGCCTACTCACATGTTGTGTCATAAATGCCTAGTTAGGTTCATTTCTTGCCATGCATCTTCAATAAGATGTTCAATTTAGGTTCATTCACTTGCCTATTCATGCATTTTGTAAAAATGTTCAATTTAGGTTCATCTTGCCTAGCATCTTCAATAAGATGTGCAATCTAGGTTCATTCTCTTGCCTATTCATGCATTTTTGCCAAAATGTTCAACTTGGGTTCATTCTTTGCCTATCTATGTATTGTGACATGATATGTGTAGTCTAGGTTCATCTTTGCCTATTCATGCATTGTGTATTCAAATGTTGTAATGAGATGTTTTCAACATGAAAGGGTAAGTTGCAAATTGTGTCTATGTTGTTGCTTGCTTGATAACATGCTCTCAATGAATGTGCTATGCTTGCATCTATGAACTTTCTTGCATTCATTGTTTTCTTTTCTAAACAACTTGACATGAAAATGGTTACTAGTTTAGATCATTGCATGAATTGTAGTCTAGCAATTTGCATTTTGGTTATTGACTTGGAACTTGATTGAAAATGTTCTACTAGTTTTCCAAAACTCTTTTCCAAAAAAAATCAAATTGCTTTCAAACTTCTTTTCTAAACTATGTCTCTAACAAATTAAGACCAATTTCTTTTCCAAGCTTAAACCCTAAGTTTTTCATAAACAAAATCATTAGTGGCCACTCGAAGCCTTTGCTTGTTTGATCACTAATGAGGAGTTATTAGTGGTAGTCACTCGAAGCCTTTGCTTGTTTGATTATCATGAAAGCTCCCAAACCTTAAATACATGCGAACCCAATTCAATTCCAAAAACAACACGAGTCATTAGTGGTAATTGTCCTAAGCCTTTGCTAGATGATTATCACCGATGCTCGCCTCATTTGCAAAAAAAGATAAAATAAAAACGTTGTTACTTATAATCACTCGAAGCCATTGCTTGTTTGATTATCGGTTTCAACTTATTTTCTTTCGAGTTAGTAATTCAAACCATTTTCAAAAAGTAGGGGGCACGTCGTCTGTACAGGCGGGGTTGTCTTTGTTCTAGGTCTAGTGGACTGTACAGTCTAGGACCGAAAACCCCTACAATAAAAAACATCAACACAAAGTTTCTCGACTAAGGAGAACTACGTAAGCTTTGAATTCTCCATCGCACCGGGAGATACGTAGGAGCGGATCACATCCCGTCAAGCACACTTTTAAAAAAATATATAATAAAAAGATTCTTCTTTTCCCCCGTTTTCAAAAAACATTTTCTCAAATAAAAAAAAAAAGAAGTAGAATGAATTGTTTCAAATCAACTCTGTCAAAACCGCACATCAAGTTAAAGGTTCCCTTTCGGTAGAAAGGAGGTGTGGGATGCTAATACCTTCCCCACACCTAACCGACCCCCGAACCTACATCTCTAGTTCTCAAAGGACCACCCGCCTTAAAAAGGACCCTTTTTCAATGTTTTGGTCCCTAAATAAAAAATGTTGATGGCGGCTTCACAAATTTTCACGTTGTACGATGAAAGGTCCAATCCGGATTTTTCGGGGTGCAACACCTTGTGAATGTCATATTTGCTACTTTTAATTTGGCATTGAAATTGTATCTGTATCTTTTAGTTATTCAATCTGATGAGGATGATGCTTATAATTTCTTATTCTTTTAAAAGTCACAGATACAATGATCCATTTTCTTTAGGTGGTGCATGTAACTCCAAGTTTTGGCGAATCAATGTTATTTGCTAAAAGGTTAAGCTTTCCAGGGAAATTCTGCTCAATTGCAGGTACAAAATATGTTATTTAAAGCTTTTGAATTGATCTATGTCTTCTGATATTCTAATTTAGTTGATAACTTTTAACTTGGAAGGGCTGTTTTGCCATTGTTACATTCAGTTGATAGCTTTGTGTGCATCGAGCATATGTATTAATACTCACCTCTCTTGTGGTTTCCAGTTTATGGATCTTTTAGTGTTGCTGAAATGTTTTCTGGAAATGTACCTTCCTGGTATGCTCAACTTCAGTGTTTTATATTTTTTTTATTTACTGTCATTGTTTGTAATTTATTCTCATGAAAACTTAGCTTACTTCAGTTACTATTTCAGATGTGCAAATAAATTTGGGTATATATTTTCTTTATTTCTCTTCAGCATTCCAGTCTTTTACTATTTACGAATTACGATCTCTGGAATGGCCGAGCCCACGGCAATAGTTCTATCTTCTTATGGATTTTTTGACCATGTTTAACCAGGATTCCATTCTATTATAACTTGAAGTTTGCACTCTTTGTTAGGGAACAAGACAGAAGTGTCACATGAAACAAAAAGGCGAGCTGCTTCCTTACCAATTTTACTGTCATGGACTCAGTATGTTTCTATACATCTTATATGCTGATATGATCATTTCTTTTCGTTAAACCCTAACGTCTTCTCCTTGCTTCAATTTTCTTCAATTGATTCAATCAATTATGTATTTGGTTAGGTTTCTCAATTTTAATTTGTCTAACTATGATTTCCTTACTTGATTCAAATTTCAATTTGACTTAAGATGCAAACTATATTTTGATTATGATTTCCTTACTTGATTCAAATTTCAATTTGAGTGTTACAATTTCTTGTTAGGTTATGTTTTAGCTTAGTTCAATTTACTTGCTCAGAGTTTAAATTAGAGTTCAACGTTTCTATCAAATCACTATATCTGATAATTGCCTAAACTTATATTTGCTTCTTTGATTTTGATTCAATTGTAATTGCAATTGCAACATGAATTACTTAAGATGTTAATAAGAAACTCTAGCAACACATTACTTGAAGACCAGAGGTGATCTGACTGTATATTTGTTGAAATTTTAACATATTTTTATGGTTTGTGAATTATACCATGTGTTACAGTTGTCCTGCTTAAAATCATTGAATTATATTGTGTCTCATAGTTCTCATTATCATAAGGATATAGTTATTAGTGTATAGAGTTGTGTCTGATAATGATATTCAACCTTCATCCCCTAATAATTTTCAACCTCATACTTTGGGATCATAATGCTTATTTTGATGTCTTGATAAGAACCTTACATGACATCTATTTGCAATGTTTGGTTGTTTGGTGTAAGGCTTCTAATATTTGTGTATGAGTATAAGCTTGCTTATGAGTATCAGATAATTTGAAACTGTTGGAGGGAAGCCTATCCTCTTATATAGAGGAGATCTGTAGTTAATGTTTTTTTGATATGGTATATCTGTAATTTCATTAGCTCGTGAATTTTAGCTTACCTTTTATTTATTTCAGTAGCGAAAGCAATTTTTCTGTCTCCCCTTTCTTGGAGTGCCCGGTGCCGTGACTCTTGGATTTTCTGTTATTTTTTATCTAGTGAAGAATGGAATTTCAGTAGGGGGTTCAGAACATTTTTCATATAAAAAAGGGATTTTGAAGTTGCTATGGTTTATAAATGGTTGCTGAAACCAAATTTTAAGCAGTAAACTTGAATGCTTGGCTGCTGTTTTATGAGGCTGTAGGTTCTGATGCTTTGCTTCCCCAAACAAGTTGTCTAACATAATAGAACTGTTAAAAGTGATATTAGAAACTTGATACTCACCATGCTACATTGACAATTGAACTGTTAAAAGGGATATATACTGATGTACCTGTATCTGTTTAGAATGCCATCTATTGTTGTTTGAGGACCTTGCATATTTTTTCAGTATCAGATATCTTCATGTTCCCTAGAAGCTGATAGTGAATTATCTTCATGTCTGGACCTTTGATTGTTTTTGTTTGTTGCAGGGTCCTATAGATTCAAATACTGGAAGTTGAGTGAGTTTTAATCTTTGATTGGAAATATTTTGGACTGTGAAAACAGCATTATTAGTTTGCATTTCAGACTTTACATCACATCTTGATGAACCCAAGATCGAATGAAGGATTCCAATGCAGATCGTTCGGAAAATAGTGATAGTGCGTGGAGAGGCTTGAGGCTCTTTGGCGTAAGCATCAATTGAAGAAATTAATATAGATCCTACTAGTTCATTTAGGAGGAATTACTAATTGTATGAAACTTGTATTACATTTCTACTGTGTATGCTTGGAGGTTTTCCACCAGATTCTTTCCTTGGAGATATAAGACAATTGTAATGCTAGGGTCTTTAATTTGATTGCATTTGTATCATGTTTCATCTTATAGTTGTATAGAACTTTGAAAATGAACATGGCATCTTCTAATAAACTTTGTTTTCTTTCATTTGTTAATGATGAAATTCAATTTTCTCATGACACTATAAAAAAGTTAATTGAAATTGTTAATCCAATCTTCTTAGTCCAAAAGTTTGATGATAAACAATAAGAAAAGTGGATGATAAATGTGCCAACAAAATCAAACTTTTAGTGGCCATAATAATTGCCACTATATTGGAGGGATTGGCATTTAAAAAATTTCATTTAGGGGCTATAAAAATTGCCCCTAAAAGTATGTATTTTTAGCGGCAATTAAACAAGTCTTTACCAGCATTTTTGTTAATGGCCGGAAAAACTTTTAGCGACACTGGAAACACCAACCATTAGGTGAATGCAGGTAAATGTTTTAGTGGCTTTTTCTATTGTCGGCAAAAGATTTTTTATTGCCGCTAAAGCCATCTTTTGTACAAAGATTAAAGACCCTAGCATTACAAAGATTCGAAGTCCATTGTGCAGCGAATCACTAAAATTTGAATCACTCTCCAGTTTAATGAACCCTTATTTGCTAATGTCTTCAAAACTTGGCCTCGGTTAATTCCTACGTTGTTTATTCAACACATCAACGATTAATTATATTAGATTTTTGGTCAAGGAAGGCACTCTCACGAAAGTAGGAGTCAAAAGTTTTACAATACTGTCTTGGTTTTTTTATGTTTTGGCATTGGGTTTAAACATTTCAAGTATTTGTAAATTATTTGGTGCCACTTGTTGAAAGGTTTTATTATTTATGTTTAGTGGTTACTATAGTGATGAGGACATTTATAATTTATTTTTTATTCCGAGTAAATAGATGTATGTAACACCCTAATATCTCTAACTATTAGACATATTAGAAAGCACAGTTTAGTATTCATCAGAGATAAATATTTCTGTTTAGATATTGAACACAACTAAATTTTTTTGATATTATAAAAATATCAAACCATCATAACCTGTCATTGCTTTATTAAACCAGAACGGTTTATAACATCAATAACATGAAATCGGAGTGTTCAATATCCTCACAAGAAAAGCGGAAACGATAAACAACTTAATACAGTTCAAGTCATAAATCGAGTACAAAGACAACAAGGGAAATACATAAACTAAGATTTGAAATGACTAAGTCTTCAAATCCTCTCTTCGTACACGTCAGCTACTCGTGCCTTATTGTCTTCTTCTTTCCCTGTTTCCCTGTAAAAACATCAACAATAAAAGGGTGAGATACATATCTCAGTGAGTTTTACCGTAACCCCTAGCGACGCTCTCGATTCATTTATGAATCCTTTAAATGGTAACTGGATAATTGAATTACAAAACCATCTGGGAATTCTATAAATGAATTGCAAAAACATCTGGTAATTCGATAAATGAATTACATTAAAGTGTTTGTTAAGTTTTTAGCACATCACCTGTTATCCGAAGTAATTTGAGTGAACCCCAACATCTGGAATGCGGCAACTAACTCAAATTCGGTTTGGCAGCATTTGTACGCTGTTTTGCACTAGGCATAACTAATTCAATTGTTAACCAAAACAATCAAAACAAGTGCCTAACATGAAGGAAATTTTGTCTAGTTTCTAAGGGTTAAGATTTCAAACTGATACAACCAGTATTTAGAGAGTTATAAAGAAAATAAGGGGACTGGGTCTAAACTGTGACTGATCTAGAAACGAAATTTGTGGACACGATATCTCCCTCAATACCTAACGAAATCAGATGACTATTGTATCTATGTTGAAGCATTCTGTGTCTAGTTTCTGAATAAGCAAAAATGACATTTAGATGATGTGTGTACAGAGAGATATAAGGTAAACACTGAAGATGGTTCAAACAGGTTTCCTGCAGAATTTCTGTTGACCTTGTATCTTCAACCTCAACCATTAATAACCACGAATTTGAGCTCCAAATTCTTTGAACCAGCAACCAAAACCTGAATATAACCCTTAGATGGTTAATTTTATTCAATTACACAATACCAAGTTCCTATCTTCAGTGATTAGCTCCAATTCAACATGTAAGCCAAGAACATCAAGTTTTGGTCAATGTTTGAGCTTCAAGCTCCAAAAATGGTGAAGAGGAAATGGGGAAGAATGGGTTGCTGAAATTAGTATCATTTGAAAGAGAATGGAATCAAAATCCTTTTTTTTGACAATGGAATCAAGATCTTTTACATGCAATGAGAATTGATGGAGTTTCCTTCTCTTCTTCTCCCTCTCTTCTCTTCAAGTTTCCTCTCTCTCTCTCTCTCTCTACTCTCACTTCTCTCTTTTTCTAACTTTGAAATTCTGATGTGTTTTGTGTGAGTGAGTGTATGTTTTTGTGTTAGAAGAGCTGAAGGTTATATAAAAGATAAAATGACCAAAATATCCCTTGTTCCTAGTTTTCACTTAAACCCATTCTAATCAATTCGTCACACAACAATTCACATAATTCCAAACAATAATGCATAAAATCATATGATTTAGCAATTAAATATTGCTTTCACGACATCAACTTATCCATGACTCAACTTATTATTGACTCGAATAGTAAATCACTTATTAATTTCGTAAATCGAAATTAACCGAATTAGGGATGTTATAATGTACCCATGAATAATTTAATTCTGGTTTCTTATTAAATATACACACCCTTTTTTGAAAGTTATTAGCCCCATGCTAGGTTCTAAATTGTGAAACACCACTTCAACTATTACCAACATATTCATTTATTGATCCATTTTTCTTGATGGATACCTTAACTGAGTTTATTGATGCTTTGACAGGCTAATTTTCTTTTGAAAGCTGACTCCTTCAGCAACATCAACATACAATATAATGCACATGAGATGGATGCTTCACTAATGATGGGAGGCTTGAAGTTTTCATTGACCATTATTGGAAAGAGTGACTCCAATTTTTCAAGAAAGAGTAGACTCTAATTAAAATTATTTGAAAATCTAAAAAAGCATACCTTACGTTTTACTTCATGGGTTCTTTTACTTCAATTAAGATGGCAACAAAATGTACTATGCATCTATACTAAGGTGATACTACCTATGTTCTCTAAGTACAAAAGTTCCATATACGGGTTTTTTTAACCCTCTTACTGATTATACATGTTATAGATTTTCACTGTGTGAATATACAACATTAATTATGATAGGATTAATCTTTAGTGTTTCTAGCAAGGCCTTTGTAGGAAGATTAATGCTTAAAAAATAAGGGTGCATCTAATATGGACCCCCTAAAAAAACTATATTTTATCAAAACTTACACATTTTATCAAACCCCTAAACAAAGACAATTAATGTATAAACTCTAGATTACAAACTCTACAACTGTGCTTATAATTAAACATCGATAGTTCAATACATGCGACGAAATTGCAGGATTCTGAATAACTAATCGCTAATCCCTAACTAGACCATCATATTTTTAAAGTTATATCACACATTTAAATAATATGTGTTAACAATAATACGCCATTCAACAATGCATATTAAAACGCAATAGAATATGTAAATTCGAAAGCAAAAAATAAAATAAAATTTATGGACATACAGCCCCACAAAAAAAGTTATGGACAAAAACAATAACGTGTGTGTATGTGTATATATATATATATATATATATATATATATATATATATAAAAGGCAAAATTACACTAGAGGTCCTTTAAGTTATTTAATTGTAGCACTTAGGTCCTTTAAGTTAGAATCATAGGATAATTGTTGTTATTACTGCTTATTTCTTAATTCTTTCTAGGATTTGATCACTTTTATTATGATTTATGATATGTGATTACGAATGGAAGTTTGAATTACATATGCATGAGAATAGAAGTCTGCTTATCTCTAGTCTAGGAATAGGCATTAGTATTCAGAATCATAGGATAATTGTTGTTATTACTGCTCATAACAATTTGGTCATTTAAGACTAGTGTCATGTAACAATTTGTTTCTTTAAACTTAAATGAAAAAGAAGATGAACATTTTTTTTTTTAATTTTTTATGTTGGAAGTATCAAATTGTTACATGATAGTAGTCTTAACAAGAAAATGCGGGCAAGCATCTTTTCGCCAATATGTAAGAGAACCTTTACTTCTAATGAAAATCCCTAATTCCATAGGTGACCTTAACAAGAAATAAGCAGTAATAACAACAACTATCCTATGATTCTGAATACCAATGCCTATTCTTAGACTAGAGATAAGCAGACTTCTATTCTCAAGCATATGTAATTCAAACTTCCATTCATAATCACATATCATAAATCATAATAAAAGTGATCAAATCCTAGAAAGAATTAAGAACAGAGATTGAAACATAAATCATAACATTCATTCAAATAATAGAGGTTTGATTCAAAAACGTAAGAGAAAAGATCAAACTAGAGGGAGAAGCTGACAACATTGGTGCTCCAATGACTTGTTCGCAAACTTGAATCATCAACAGAGGTCAACGGAGTGCGAATCCTTGTCGTCACGGTCTTCAGAGCGAAAAACGAGACTGTTCCCAATGATCGGAATGCCCTAAAATTCGAGTTATGGGCTTAAATATGAGGTGAGTAAGTGGCCTATCGTCTGGCGAGATGTAGGAGAAACGCTGAAACTGCTTCACCATCACCTGGCGAGCTCAACGGTCGCCTGGCTATTTGATAGCAATGACCGCCGTCGCCTGGCGCGGGAGTCCCATCGCTTGGCGAGCTGCAAGTAAGAATCAATGGTGAAAATTGCTTTCTCATCGCCTGGTGAGCCAGATCCATCGCAAGGCAACCCGAAGTGAATTTCCACTATTTTTCCATTTGTTGAACCTCTACGCGAGCTCATGTCATAGCTAGGCGAAGGACAACAAAAACAAACAAATTAAACGTACCAAGTATCTCAAAAACACAAACGAACTCAATTAAAAACTATTAAACTAAAATCAAACTATTATGATTCTAAAACTCACTATAATTGAGAAAAACTTAAGAAAAGTTAATTAAAAACTAGTCAAACTATACATATAATGCAGAGCAATCACAACCCCAAACTTATGTCTTTGCTTGTCCTCAAGCAACAATTCACACTGGGCACTGGGTTAGAATCAAAACACAAGTTTAACAAGTGAACTAGCCCTAGTACCCGTGCGATGCACGGGGTGAGCTAGTGTTGATGGATGTAGTTACACTAAATTAACATTTGTTAATTAGAAGTAAAGTGTAATTAGGAATCAAACATAACATTTAAAAAATACATTTAGAAATTACATTTAGTAAAGTGCAATTAGGAATCAAACATAACATTTAAAAGAGTTATACGTACATATTTAGAAATTACATTAAAAATTCATAGAGATGATATCCCTAGTAACTAAATACATGTCTCCTCAAGGCAGCTTAGATGGTATTAGCTGCGGGTGGGACATTAATGTGTGGTGGGCAGGTTCGATCTGCTGTCCACACCACTCCCCATCCCCTAGTATGGGTGTATGTTTGGCCATTGGGCCTCCTTTGAGGCATAATTCAATTATCTGTTAATTACAATTGGGTTCTTAGAGATTGTTCCAAGAAGGTCATTTTTTGGGATGCACGGGATTAACTAAATTTGATTTGTGTAAAATATATAGTCTAATAAGTGGGAATCAAAATTAAATTTTAACTGTAAATTAAATAAGAAGATCATGAAATAGGAACATTAACAAAAATATTTAAATTCAACATTCATAGAGAATATGAAAAAAAGTCTTAAAGAGTTTTAATAACATAATCTATATCCATCAAATGTAACATACAAACTTAAAACATATAGTCGTATCAAAACCATACTCATACAACATATATCACTCTCGACTCTTCATAATTGGAAACATCAACTTGATCGTTGAAGTTAACAACTATGGCTGAAATTTGTAAATGTGTTTTCTTATAAGCAGAAATTTGTAAATTTGTGTTTGTACTTGTTAATGTTAATTAGATTTTTAAACAAATCTTAAAATAGAAAATTCAAAATTTCTGTTGTTCATGTGTGCTAGGATAGGAAGACTGATTTTAGGTTGAACCATTGAACTTCAATAGACATAACAAAAGAAAAAAAATGTTTGTCATCTTCTATATATTTACAATCAAATAAAAAAAAGTGGGACAAAAAGTAGAAACACCAATTTAAGTATGTTTTTAATATCCATTGGTGTGAAATGACAAAAATTAACTTTTTAAAGATAATATATAGTATGATTCTAAAAAATATAAAGAGAAAAAGTATATCCATTAAAAAAGTTTAAAAATAAATTGATTTTTTAAAGTGGTGTGAGTTAGACTTTTAAACAAATTATGAAAGAGAAACCACAAAATTTCTATTGTTCATATGTGTTGGGAAGCCTAAATTTAATAAGGTTTGTCATCTTCTATATATTCATTAAATATTATACTATTTACAATCAAATACTAAATGTGAGACTAAAATAAAAATATAAACCTCAATTTAAGTTGCTTCTAACACTTGTTGGTGTGTAATAACCAAAATAAAATTCATAAAAGAAGGGTCAACGCAGTGGCGAATCTTGGCCAAAATGCTTGGGTGGGCCGCTCATGAAAGAGCCATAGAAACTCAAAAATGCATGAACAGGGACGCAACAACGCAAATACAATTGAAATTATTTATAAATAAAACTAGATGACTAAAAATATAATTTTGACTTCACATGGAGACTGAATTGAAATTGTTTGTAAAAAGATAGTCTTAAATTAATTTGATTTTAATTTTAAAATGTTGATTAAAAATTTTTGTTAATTATTAGCCGTTTTTTCATGAAGTATAAGAGATTTGTAAAACATGCTTTTTTTTACCCAAATGTGTAAAACACGTTGTTATATAATATCAAAAATAAAAATAAATATAAGAAATATTATAGGTAGAAGATGTATATATATAAATTTTCTTAGCATTGAGAAAATCCAAGATTGTAGCCTAATGTTAAGTAAGCATATATGCTAGCTCTTGTAAAGAGGTTTGAACCCTGGTGGCTGCATTTTTCACAAGATTTTTAACATTTTATATGCCTCTCTTTGTATTGATCAAATGAAATCTGGATAAATACCAATACCTATTACGGGTATAAGGATAGAAATAGAAATAAATAATTCTCTCGGCCCAGAATCAAAAAAATAAGAGTTTGGTGAATTAAAAAACTTGTATCCATAGAACATCTGCCGTAAGATAGATAATAAATAAATAGGAGTTAATATCATTCCAATTGCTGTTACAAAAGTAATTAGTATTTTCATCATGAAAAGATATTTTTGACTAGTAATTATTTCAAAAAAAAAACTATCAATTCTGCAACAAACCCGCTCATGCCCGGTAATGCAAGAGAAGACATCGATAAGATAGTAAAAATCGTGAATATTTTTGGCAGCAAGAATGGAACACAGTGCCAATTGTCAACTAAGGAGACGCTTTACCACCGGGCCACGCAAATATTAAAGTTAAACAAGCGCAAACATTTTATATATTTAGTAAATGTTATTTTACAAACAGGGGTATTATAGTGATTTCACTTTTTTTGGGTGGGTTGTGGCCCACCTAGGCCCTAACAAAGATCCACCACTTGGTCAACGTGAGTCGTCGTTAAAGAAACAAAAGAGGGTGAGTGTGAGTACTCGCAAAAAATAAATATAAGAAGAAATATAAGAAAAAAAATTATAATAATAAATTAATTTTTAAAAGTGATGAGTTGCATTTTACATAAATTAATTTGTGAACCATTAAGTTTTTTCCAAACATTATAATAATTCAAAACACATTGTCTAGCATCGCGTTTTACGTATTTTGTCACGAAATTAATTTTTTTCCCACCAAACCGTATTATTGAGGAACGAACTTCAGGTATTTGAACATCTGAATTTTTTTCAGACTCTAAGTATCTCAAAATACACTGCTTAGCATCGCACTTATGTATTTTGTCACGAGATTTAAAAAAACAATCTACCAAATCGGTTATTAAGCTACTTCACAACACACCGTTTAGCATCGCACTTACGTATTTTGTCACGAAATTGTTTTTAATTCACCAAACTGATTATTGAGGAACGAATGGAACACAGTGCCAATTGTCAACTAAGGAGACGCTTTACCACCGGGCCACGCAAATATTAAAGTTAAACAAGCGCAAACATTTTATATATTTAGTAAATGTTATTTTACAAACAGGGGTATTATAGTGATTTCACTTTTTTTGGGTGGGTTGTGGCCCACCTAGGCCCTAACAAAGATCCACCACTTGGTCAACGTGAGTCGTCGTTAAAGAAACAAAAGAGGGTGAGTGTGAGTACTCGCAAAAAATAAATATAAGAAGAAATATAAGGAAAAAAATTATAATAATAAATTAATTTTTAAAAGTGATGAGTTGCATTTTACATAAATTAATTTGTGAACCATTAAGTTTTTTCCGAACATTATAATAATTCAAAACACATTGTCTAGCATCGCGTTTTACGTATTTTGTCACGAAATTAATTTTTTTCCCACCAAACCGTATTATTGAGGAACGAACTTCACGTATTTGAACATCTGAATTTTTTTCAGACTCTAAGTATCTCAAAATACACTGCTTAGCATCGCACTTATGTATTTTGTCACGAGATTTAAAAAAACAATCTACCAAATCGGTTATTAAGCTACTTCACAACACACCGTTTAGCATCGCACTTATGTATTTTGTCACGAAATTGTTTTTAATTCACCAAACTGATTATTGAGGAACGAAGTTTGCGTATATGAATATCTAAGAAAAATTCAAACTCCAAAAGTACCTCAGAACACACTGCTTAGCATCATACTTTATGTGTTTTGTCAGGAAATGAACTTTTTTCTATCAAATTGATTATTGAGGAACAAATTTCATGTATTAAAACATCTAAAAAATTTTCTAGAATCTAAAGCACCTCAAAACATATTGCTTAGCAGCATAAAGTACAAAAAAATACACTGCTTAAAATGTTTAAAAAAAAGTTGCTTAAAATATATAAAAAGTAAAAAAAAAGAAGGGAAAACCAAAGTTTTCCCTCGAGTTTGGCCGAAGGCTACACTCGCTTAAAAGGTAAGATTTCCGCAAATCGCCCTCATTCATGCATTCCATAACATTGTGCATCCAACAAATCAAACTGTCCAAAACTATTGCTGGCATGTAAATCAAGCTAAAGCAACCAAAATAACATGGGCAGTCAGTCATCAACATCAACCCTCTCCTCACACGCTCACCAAAATTCACTCTTAAGTGTATATAGGGTAATGCTCTCAAATCACAATTCATGTATATCCTACCATATGCTTGAACAAAGTTCTAAGAAAAACAATCACACACAAATACCACAAATATCATGAGCACTTTATGAGGGTTGTAATGGGGCTTGGGTCATGGTGGAGAACTTTTGGAATCTAGGCTTTCTCGATTGGAATTGGGAAATGCATTATTCACTCTAGATCCTCCTTACTCTCCAAACTTCTTCAAAATAAATCTCCACAAGGAAAGATTGTCCTTGTTATCAATTGCCCACAAGGAAAAAATGTCCATATCATCTTTTCTAAATATTTGTTGTGTTCTTTTTCTTTGGTTTTCTTTTTCTTTTTCATTTGTTTCTTTTTTTTCTTGACATTTTTGGTACTTGTCTTTTTTTTTTCCAACCTATTTTGGTATACCCACCCCAAACTTAGAACAATTGTTTGTCCTCAAGCAACCCCCAAACTTAATTCATCTCTAAGGATCCATAATGACAACACATTCCTCCAGTCCAAACAAGTGGGACTCTTGGTTTTTCAGTTAATGGCTTGTAATGAGGTTTGTAACCAGGAAAAAAAAGGATTTAAGGCTCAAATGGGCTGCTCAAACGTCAAGAATTAAGGGTAGGCATTTTAAGGCTCTAGCTACCAAGAAAACAGAAGTCCTCAATCATGTATGTGTGTGTATATGTGATGCAAAAGCACTCAAGAACTAAGTTAAAGTTCTGAAGAAATACACATGCACGGACACTCATAAATCAAGGAATTAAGTGTTTAGTCTCAAAAGCTCACGGGCCGTGAGAGAGTTAAAGTAATGAAATGAATGCCCAATGTTTTTTGTGATACCATGCTCAGTTGCTGAGAATCATATTTATTTTTTTGTAAACTAAGTGTTCATCATGCACATGCTAACTTAACTTATTAAATGGTGATATGTAAGGATTTTAAACGCAGAAAAGTGTTCAAACTCAATCATCCAACAACCCTCAAAGTCATTAATCAACCAAGTTAACTAGAGTTATGGGGTGTTACTGCTCACACATCACAGGCAAGTCTAACAAGAGAAGAGATAGAACACTCCCTCGCATGGGTTGCCTCCCACGAAGCGCTTCTTTAACGTCACTAGCTTGACGTTGAGGTGATTCTTCAATTTAGCTCAGGTGGAGGACATTGCTTCTCAGGTGTCTCCTTCAGTGCTCCTTGGGTACCTTTTCTTTTAAGATTAAGTTTCTTCTTCCTAGGAGTTGCATGAAGGGAATAGAATGGAGGATCCACTAGCCTAACCACAACTTCTTTTTTCCTTGGTGTCACCCCCTTCTTCAAAATCTTTTGATACAACAAGTGAACTCTCAAGAGGTGAGTGTAGGGCTTGATCATGAAATCTTTTTTCAATTTTGGGATAAAGCACCTCAATACAGTAACACCCTTGTCTTCCCTTTTTAGGTTCCATGGACTTGAGCACATTGAATGTCACGACTTCATCTTCGACTTTCAATGTCAAAGTTTCATCTGCCACATCAATTACAGCTCTACCGGTAGCTAGGAAGGGTCTTCCCAAAATCAATGGGATGTCATAGTCTTCTTCCATGTCAAAAACCACAAAATCCACCGGAAAGATGAATTTGTCAATTTTCACAAGGACATCTTCGACTATACCATATGGATGCTTCACTGAACGATCAGCTAGATGCAAAGTCATCATGGTGTTGTTTATCTAACCAATTCCCAACTTTTTGAAAATTGAGAGTGGCATTAAACTAATACTCGCCCCAAGATCACACAATGCTTTCCCAAAAGTTCTATCCCCAATAGTGCAAGGAATAGATAAGCTTCAGGGATATTTGAGTTTTTGTGGAAGCTTCCTTTGCAAAATTGCACCGCATTCCTCGATGAGCATGACCGTCTCCTCATCCATGATCCTCCTCTTCTTTGAAAGCATATCTTTCATGAATTTTGCGTAATTGGGAATTTGTTCCAGAGCTTTTGCAAAAGGAATGTTAATTTGTAACATTTTGAAAACATCTAGAAAATTACCGAATTGCTTTTCTTCTTGCTCCTCTTGCACCTTAGAAGGTTCAACAACCCCCGTAAACTGCTTCTCATTTTACTCCTTGTTTTTAGTCTTTGGGAAAAAGGTAGCTTAATAATTGGTTTTGGTATTAGAATTCTTATCAACAACCACATAAGCATTGTCACCAGGGTTAATCACTTCTTCTAGACTCTTCTTTTCTACAGCTTAAATTGTTTTACCACTCAGTGTGGTTATAACATTCACCACTCCTTGGATTAGGATTAGTGTCACTTGGAAGACAGCCTGAACGTGTTTGTGCAACTTGTTTGGCCAGTTGGCCAGGTTGAGTCTCTAGATTTCTGATGGATGCCTCTTGATTTTTAGAACTAGCTTCTAGACTTTTGAAACCTGATCTTGTTTCCTCTATGAATGAAGAAGTTTGTGCAGCTAGTCCCTCAATTGCTATCTCCCAATTTGCTTTTTTTAGGAGTATTTTGGCTTTGCCTCTGATCCTTCCAAGAGAAATTTGGATGATTCCCCCACCCCGGATTGTAAGTGTTGGAAAGGGGATTATTTTTGACGAAAAATATCTTCCCTTGGATTGGTAAAGGAAGTCCACAATCCTGATTAGAATGTGGACCTTCACAATAGAGTCACACTTCAAACTTGTCACAACATTTACTTGAGCAGAATGGTTTTGCAAAGAATTCAACTTTAGAGCTTCCATTCCCTTTTTCAGTTCTTCCAACTGTTGAGTGATTATCTTCTGTTGAGCCAACCCGGCAGTCTGAGCATCTAAGTTAAAGATACCTCTTTTAGATGTACTTCCTCTATCATGAGTCGTCAAGTAATCATTTGAAACCATGGCTTCAATTATTTGTCTTGTTTCTACCGCAGTCTTGAAATTCAGAGAACCACCTGTTGAGGCATTAAGCATCCTCCTAGCATTCGGTTTCAACCTAGTACAAAAGATTTGCATTTGCTGATGGTCATCAAAACCATGATTCGGGCAAGCCTTCAATGTGATCTTGAATCTTTTGTAAGTCCCATAGAGCGACTCACCCTCTTTTTGCTCAAAACTGTTGATTTCTCCCCTCTTCTTCATGAACATAGAAGGAGGGAAAAATTGTTCACGGAATTTGTCTTCAAGAGCGTTCCATGTAGTGATGCTACATTCAGGTTGCGAGTCAAACCACTCTTTGGCTTCATCCTTTAGAGAGAATGGAAAAAGCCTCAGTTTCTTAGCTTCATTCATCAGTATTACCATCCAGTTTCATTGTTTCACATAGTGTTGCCAAATTGGTGAGATGTTTGTTTGCATCTTCACATGGTCTTCCACTAAATTGCATGCCACTCAATTGACGGAAAAATCATGGATTGATCTCAGACCTATTTATGGTTACCGGTTGATGAGCAATTGGTAACCTCTTCCTGTCTGTGTCACGATTCCCATAGTCTCCAAGAAGGCGTCTAACTGGTGGGTCAGTCATATCTTCAATCACGGGAATCTCAGACACAATCTCTACTTCTATCACTGCTTCTGTTTCTTGGAGTTTCCTTTCTCTTGTAACCTTTCGATTAGTCTTTGCAGTCATTTCAATTTCTGGATCAAAGGGAAGTTCAGCTGAAGCAGTGCCTCGCATAAACAAAGTTAGAACAAGAGTAAGTGATTAAGGGCTAAAATTAAAATAAAATGGCAGAAACTAAAATTCAATCAAGAAATTAAAAATTAAGCTGATAAAAATTTGCAATCCCCGGCAACAGCGCCAAAATAGTTATGGTCTTGAGGCTATCTACCCTAGGATGCAGTGTACCGGATCATTGCTAGTAATAGTACAGAAAGACCGAGTGTCGAAATCAGGGACTGCGGTTAATTATTAGTTTAACAATTTAACTTCAAAATTGAAAAGGGACTAACTTGGATTTGTTTGAAAAGAAATTAAAGTGAAAAGCAATAAATATATTTTTTTGATTTTATTTTAAGGATAACAAGAACACAAGTGTGAATTTATATGAATTAAAAAGCGTTAGGGACGAGCTTCAATTTACTTCACTCTTATATCTAACAAAGTGTTTATTGAACTTATTTTAGGAGCTATGATCACAGTGATATAATTATTCTAATCTTAATTCCTTAGGTAAGAGAACCTTTACTTCTAATGAAAATTCGTAATTCCTTACGCGACCTTAACAAGAAGAAATAAGCAGTAATAAGAACAATTTTCCTATGATTTTGAATACCAATGACTATTCCTAGACTAGAGATAAGCAGACTTCAACTCTCAAGCATATGTAATTCAAACTTCCATTCATAATCACATATCATAAGCAATCCTAAGAGTGATCAAATCCTAGAAAGCGTTAAGAACAGAGATTGAAACATAAATCATAACATTCATTCAAATAATAGAGGTTTGATTCAAAAATTTAAGAGATTCATAAATCATTATCCATCCCCAACAACGGGAAATTTAGCTAGACATGGAAATAGAAATAACAAGAGGAAAGACCAAACTAGAGGGAGAAGCTGACAACGTTGATGCACCAATGACTTGTTCCCAAGCTTGAATCATCAACGGGGGTCAACGGAGTGTGAATACTTGTCGTCACGGTCTTCATAGCGCAAAACGAAACTGTTCCCAATGATCAGAATGCCCTAAAATTCAAGTTATGGGCTTAAATATGAGTTGAGTAAGTGACCCATCGCCTGGCCAGATGCAGGAATATCACTGAAACTGGTTCACCATCGCCTGGCGAGCTCAACGGTCGCCTGGCTATCTAACAGCAATGACTGCCATCGCCTGGCGAGGCAGTCCCATCGCTTGGCGAGCTGCAGGGAAGAATCAGTGGTCAGTACTGAAAACTGCTTTCTCTTCGCCTGGCGAGCCAGATCCAATCGCCAGGCAACCCGAAGTGAATTTCCACTATTTTTCCATCTGTTGAACCTCTAGGCGAGCTCCTGTCATTGCTAGGCTAAGGGCAACATAAACAAAAAAATTAAACGTCCCAAGTATCTCAAAAACACAAACGAACTCAATTAAAAACCATTAAACTAAAATCAAACTATTATGATTCTAAAACTCACTATAATTGAGAAAAACTTAGCAAAAGTTAATTAAAAACTAGTCAAATTATACATATAATGCAGAGAAATCACGCGTCGAAGGGGGTGTGAAGAGATGAGTTGTGATCTTGAGCGTAAATATCAACAATGATGTATTTGGAAAGGATAAGGTATATTTTGAATTATATAATTTGCTATGTAAGTAAGTATATTGTATTTTACAAAAATATCAAAGTTTATGATAATGAGGATTTTAAGATTTTATTCTTGTATTTGGAATTCATAGTTACCAAGGTATTATGTTATTTTGCTAAGAAAAATATTGTTGTAATTTAAGAAAACTCAAAAGGATTGTATATGATAATGTATTTGGTTTTGAAGGAAATTCACATGTATTTTGTATAATCTGATGTATCGGTATATATATCTATTCTATTGGACTTCATGACTCAAATGATATTCTGAAAAGGTTTCAAATCATTGTATCAGAAATGATAGTTACAGTTTATTTTAATGAGTCGTTTGAGAGTCAAAGTTAATCTGTTCGGTCCAAAACTCTTACGTGGTATCTAATATTCATTGGAATGTTATTCCTAATTTTAAATGACAATTAGAAATTGATGTTACAACTTTTTTTAAGGTTTTTTTGGTTTTATATGCCCATTTATTTAAAATTATAGTATGCTTATTTATATGGTATATGAGTGAATTTTAGTACATTGTAATTCACATTTTGTGACCAAAAAAAAAAACTCTATTAGGAGGGATACGAATCGGTAAATCTGAGTATAGACATGGCTAGCCATTTTCTTCATTGTAGATTAATCTTCGACAAAATCAACGGTGTTCCGGACTGGAAAAAGCCCACTCCGGTAAAGAACTGGCCCAATCCAGCGTTGGACTTGACCCAGGCAACGACTAGGGTCAACCTCTACCCAAGGTCAACCTCTACTGCATTGGACTCAACGGCTGAGATCAGCCTATGCTAATCACATAGTTCAGATTCAACCTAGACTAAGGCTGACCCCTTCCAGCGTCAATAAATAGAACACTACCCCCTCCAATGAGGTACGCCTCATTCCCTGGCACGTCCTTTCCACTTCCATTTGATGACTCGGGCATCAGAGCGTCTGCAGGTACCAGCCCCGCCGAGTCCAACCTTGGGGGAGACGACTTTGAGAGCTTAACCTCGGAAGATCCCGACTTAAGGAATGTCCATCTGACATCAACCACGTAGCGGACGACTTCAACATCTATTCTAGCTCCTGCTCACCTCGGAATACCACCGGGATCAGACCCGGACTGAAGACCTCCTAGCTCGGACAGTCGGTAGAAGAGCTCGCCAGCTCGTACATGCTTGGATTGACCTCAGATCTACCCCCGTGTGGTATCTTTCTCTCTCTCATGAGTTTAGTTCCGAACAAATAGATACTACGCACCAATAACACGAAAAAAAAAACATTTTACTTCACATTTAAATTTAATAACCACCTCAAGGTTGTCAAACTCGAGAGTCTACATAGACTCGTGGAGGGTCCGTAGACTTGACTCGTAAACTCGACTCGTAGACTCGTAAGAGTCTATGAAATATAAAAAATAACATTTAAAACCTATAAATAGTACATGTAATGTATTGTGTGTGTCTATATATATATATATATATATATATATATATATATATATATATATATATAAAGTGTACGAATAAAATTTAAAATTAGCAAGTCAAAATTAATTCTGTACTTTTTTTCGAGAAATAGTTTATATAAATTACTTTCTTTAATAAAATATGAAGGTGCGGAAAAAATGTGGAGGGCATTTTTTTAGTAACAATAAAAATTAAAAAAGGATCATGGCCTAGTGGGTAGTATCATGGGTAGTTGCTTAATTTCCTCATGTCTTTTCACTTCTTGTACTTTCCCCATAATCTAGTAATCTAGAAAAAAGAAGAAAATATTGTTGAGGCAAAATCCCTAATTAGTTTTGATGATTAACAAACCTCAAATATGAGAAGCTTAAGTTATCTGATTTCATATGCTACTAATGCTTCTTCTTGAGTGAATAATAAGAACGGGAATAACCAAGCTAATCTCAAGAAGGTATATGCTTATGAGAAGCATCATATGTGAGAAGACTTAAAAGATTGTTGCATACAATATTCTTAAAGAAGAAATCTTCTCTTGACAAGATCGAAGATCAAAACCATATGGGTAAACTTGAGAAAGATCATCAAGAGAAGCTTTATCTTTGTCTATGGCAACATGAGAAGAGTAAACCAGAAGGATCAATCTAAGAAGCATCATGACAGAACTATGAGAAAGGAGATGAGAAGCATCAGATGAGAAGAGCCAAGTTAAGAAGCATCATGAGAAGAGTCATGACCATTAGAAGGGTCATGATGAGAAGAGTCAAGTTGAGAAAGGTCATACCACAAATATCTTCATTTGAAATATCAACTTGAGAAGCATCAACTTGAGAAACATCATCTTCAAACAACTGTCATAGTTGAGAAGAGTCACAGTTGAGAAGAGGTATATGATTCTGAACTCTCTAAATGTGCTGAAGCTAATGAATAAGTGCTGAAGAATACCCACGGTTCGGTTAAGGTTTTTGAATGAATTTGAATAAATTTCCAAGATTGGCCTAGTAGATTTCATAGATATGCTTGAGGACAAACAAAGGTTTAAGCATGGGGGAGTTTGATAAGTCCATTTTATGTGTTTTTTAATTCATATTTTTAGTAAGCTATTCGGTATTATAGTTTTCTAGAGCTATTTTACTACCTTTTCGTTTTAGTTTAATTCTCGGCTAAGATTTGAGAAAAGAGAAGGATATGAGCTTCAAAAGCAAGATGCCAAAGTCCCAAGGCCAAATGAAACAATAAGTATCAAAAGGAAGCAAGGAAGGTTGAGAATGAAGCAAAGAATCAGACCTTGTCGATGCCCCCAAGATCATACTCATACGTCCAAGCGCGGATTCAATAATTTTATACTCGTTTACACCATTTTCGTCATATCTCACAATCTAGGAATCCGATTGAGGTGTTCTTTGATACATTGGAAAACTAATGAAAAATTATATCTTTATGGTCCAGTGGTACGTACAATCCATGCTCCCAATTTTAAAACTTCAATTGAGTTGAGAGAGGTCGAATATCGAAGTGAGTGAGAGAATAAGAAGAAAGAAGAAGTAGCATCTTAAAAACTTTACTCACAAACCTAAAACTCTTCTCACTACAATCTCACCTCATTTCTCACTAGAACAAGAAAACCACGTTTTCAACAACCCAAAAACAGAGTTTTGAAGTTACCCTCTCAATCCATTGATTTTTGACTTTTCATGAGGTAAATGGGAGCTTGAAATCGAAATTCACTAGGCAAAAAACACCTACAACAACACTTATTTTTGACCTATGACAGTGCTTAAAAAGCGATGTATATTCTTGCGCTATACTACCTCCGTCTCATTTTATATGCAGTTTAAGGTTGTTGCACACATATTAAGAAAAATGATTAGTAGTCTAGATTTTATAAAAAGTGTTGTCTAAATTACCATTTAACCCTTTATCTTTATACATAGATAAACGTGAATCATTTAATAAATGTAAAAAATTGTAATGATTAATAAGGGCAAAAGTGGAAAAACATGCTAGATGCTTCCTTGAAAATATAAAACAACAATTAATTTGGAAAAAATTCATTTTGCTAAAACAACTTATAAAATGGGACGGAGGTAGTATATGTTATAATAGCGTTTTTAGCACTCAAAAAGCGCTGTTAAACGATGCTTGCAATAGCACTTTTTTCTTATAAAGTGTTGTTATGTATCACTTTTAACGACACTCCTAGTATTTATTGTTGTTATAGGTAACCTAGGCGCTTCATTTTCATAGCCTTTGACAGCATTACAAATATACAAAATGCTATCGAAGGATGGCATTTGACAGCACTTTAATATAAAACTAGTAGGATACCCGTGCATACGCACGGGTGCCGTCGCGTTTTTTTATGAATGAACTTAGATATAGTTTAAATAGTCTGAACATTACTCCGTGAAAATAATGACAAATTTTAAATAGATATAAAAGGAGTCTCAAATAAAAAATAGATAAATATTAAAATCTAAAAATGTAAAAGTATCATTTAAAAACAATATGTGCATTTATCCGGTGTATTTATATACCAGTGAAGTATTTTTATATATCAGTGTTTTTATCTCGTGTTTTTTCATATATCGGTGCAACTATTCTATGTTTTTATATATATCATTGCAGTTATCCCGTATTTTTTTATATATCAGTGCAGTTATCCCGTGTTTTTTTTATATGTCAGTGCAGTTATCTCATAGTTTCAATTGATTATTTTAGTTGGTTAGTAGATTATAGTAGATAGTAAAAAATAGATAGTAGATTATCAATAAGAAATACTTATCCTGTGTTTTATTACATATCAATGACAATTATTTGTCCTTTTTGGGTATCAGTGACAAATATTTGTCACGTGCATTTTAAATATTAATCAGTAGTTTAAATAGTCGTTAAGCTTCTTGTTTTTTTAGATAATAATCTCGTGTTTTTTTATATCAGTTCAGTTATCCCGTGTTTTTTATATATCAGTGCAGTTATCTTGTTGTTTCAATTGATTATTTTAGTTGATTAGTAGATTATTGTAGATAATAGGTAGGTTTGGTTTGAATTTTGAAATTTGAAAAAAAAGGTAGGAGAAAGTAGAAAAAAGTGGGAGGGAGAAGAAAGTGCATTGGGAAAAGAGATTTAAAAAAATGATATAGTAAATTACAATGTTGTCCTTAGTCAGTTGAGTTTTCAAATAAATATGAAGACTTGTTTGGGAAATTTAAGTGTAGTTTGTTTGTATAAATAGATAAATTGATATTAGGTAGATTAGATGACAATTATTTGTCCTTTTTAGGGTATTAGTGACAAATATTTGTCACATGTGTTTTAAATATTAATCAGTAGTTTAAATAGTCGTTAATTCTACTTATCTTTTTAGATATTAATCTCGTATTTTTTATATATCAGTTCAGTTATCCCGTGTGTTTTTTTATATATATCAGTGCAGTTATCTTGTAGTTTCAATTAATTAGTTTACTTGATTAGTAGATTATAGTAGATAGTAAAAGATAGATAGTAAATTTTCAATAAAAAATATTTATCCTGTGTTTTATTATATAATTGTGACAAATATTTGTCCTTTTTTACTTATTAGTGACAAATATTTGTCACATGTGTTTTAAATATTAATCAGTAGTTTAAATAGTCATTAAGTTTTCATTTTTTAGATATTAATCTCGTGTTTTTTTATATATCAGTGAAGTTATCCCGTGTTTTTTTTATATATTAGTACAGTTATCTCGTAGTTTCAATTGATTATGTTAGTTGATTAGTAGATTATAGTAGATAGTAAAAAATAGATAGTAGATTATCAATATAAAAGATTTATCCTTTGTATTATTATATATCTGTGACAATTATCTGTCATTTTTTAGGTATTAGTGACAAATATTTGTCACATGTGTTTTAAATATTAATCAGTAGTTTAAATAGTCATTAAGTTTTCTTTTTTTCGATATTAACCTCTTGTTTTTTTATATATCAGTAAAGTTATCCCGTATTTTTTTATATATTAATGCAGTTATCTCGTAGTTTCAGTTGATTATTTTAGTTTTTTTAGATAAGCAAATTGATTATTTTAGTTGATCAGTAGATTATAGTAGATAGTGGGAAAAGAAAGTGGGTGGGTTTGATTTGAATTTCGAAATTTGAAAAAAAAGGAGAAAGTTGAAAAAAAGGGGGAATGAGAATAAAGTGCATTGAGAGAAGAAATTTGAAAAAATTGTAATAGTAAGTTACATTGTTTCCCTTAGTTAGATGAGTTGTCAATTAAATAGGAAGGCTTGTTTAGGTAATAATTTAAGTGTGGTTTGTTTGTATAAATAGATATGAGATTAGATTAGATAAATAGATATTAGATAGATAGTAGATTATCAATAAGAGACATTTATCTTGTGTTTTATAATTTATCGTTACAATTATTTGTCCTTTTATAGGAATTAGTGACAAATATTTGTCATATGTGTTTTAAATATTAATCAATAGTTTAAATAGTTATTAAGTCTTCTTGTTTTTTTAGATATTAATTTCGTGTTTTTTTGTACACCAGTACAGTTATCCTGTGTTTTTTTATATATCAGTGTAGTTATGTCGTAGTTTCAATTGATTATTTTAGTTGATTAGTAGATTATAGTAGATAGTGGAAAAATAAAGTGAGTGAGTTTGATTAGAATTTTGAAATTTGGAAAAAAAAGTATGAGAAAGTAGGAAAAAAGTATGAGTGAGAAGAAAATTTAAAAAAAGGTGTGATAGTAAATTATAGGCAAAATATCTCTTTAGGTCCCTTAACTTATTTATTTGTAACGATGATGAAGCAGAGAAGATGAATAGTACTTGATAGTAAGAAGAAAAATAATATACAAAATGAAAAAAGATTGAGTGGAAAGAGAAAACAATGATATAGTATAGGAAATCTTGGGCAGAGCAAGATTTAACCTTTTGAAAGCACGTGTCGCGTTTTCCAAAATCTTGAGAGAGTGAGTTCTTCTTTGTGACTTGTGAGAAAATATTTCAAAATGGACTCTTTCCAGGTCTTATCACATGTAATGGATGATACTTGTCTGGCCCTTTCTATTCATCACTTGTTTACAACCATTGGATATCCATATGAACCGTGACATTTAGATCTGATGCATGTGAGAGAGAATGAGATTACGAGTGAAGTTGTGAGTCATGTGGTTAAGTACGGTTACGCGTGTGAGAGAGAATGAGAAGATGATTGATGGACCTCTGCGCCCTGCTCTGCAATCTGTGAGTGAGACTGTGACTCTGCCTGCGAAAGATAAGTGTATTATAACATGTGAGAGAACTGTTTCGGGCGGGTTTGTGTCCAAACGGTCTAAAAAATAGCAACTGCAACCGCCCAGCCTAAGCCACGTGTACCCGATTTTTCAGCCCGCGGACTCGTTTACCCGTCAGGACCCGACTGCTGCTGCCCATTGTATTCGGGTTTTCGGGTCGGGTTGGCTGTTTTTATCGATGGCTGTTGTTAAGTATTGATATTGGTTACATGTTGTAACTAGAGAAATCAAGTTTTTCTTTTTAAAAAATAAATGGGGAAGAGCGAAATTATCATTAATTAACGTAGCACTAATGCCTATTTTATAACTGTCTTGTGGGTTTCAAACTCTGTCCCTCGAGGTTAAAGGTCAAACTCTTATCACTAACCTGACACCTCATGCATGATACGTATGTTAGTTTAAATTATCACATGTAATGGATGATACTTGTCTTCTTTTACATGGTTTTGCTTTCTAGCCGAAAAGAAAATACTAATAACATTTGACAAAGAATATTGGATCAATATCATCAATGAAAACTTTAAATTTTAATTTCATCTTGTTATCACTGAGCACAGTGCTGTACTTGCTCTTTTTTTTTTTTTTTTTTTCTCTATGTAGACATTATGCTTGTCTGGATCAGCTTAATTTCTTTATATCCTTATTCAAAGGCATACTTATTGTAAATTAATTATTAGTCCAATAGTAGTTTCTTTGCATTCAGCATCCGTTAGCATCTATAGTTTGATATATGATGCTTTCTGTAGTAAAGCCTTTTACTTCCCTGTCATGTTTTGTGCAGGTATTTATATCTATCGCCATTATTTTAGGGGATGGTATTTACAACCTAGTTAAGATTATACTGATAACCGCGAGGGAAATGTGGAGGGCAAGCTCCAAACAGAATAGCCTCCCCGTTGTTGCTGAGGTTCTTGGTGAGTGAAGTAGAATACTTAATAAATATTTCTTTTCAATAAGTATGGTTTCTTCTTTTACTGTAATCAAATGTTGTTTGGCATCTGGTACGTCATGTCACAAGCACGGCATATATAAGCATTGTCATCTTGTTTGGCCTATTGTGCATGAATTCATCAAAAGACAATAGCATAGCACCTACCTCAAATATCCATGTCTTGGTTGGCCTGGCTGGTCCAAATGCAAATGCAAATCTATAATTTAGAAAAGTTAATTATTTTCTTTTTCATGTTCTCAGATGGTGATAGTTCTGAACTGGAGTTAGAAGAAAAGAAAAGGAATGAAGTCTTTTTAAAGGATGGAATACCCACCTGGTTTGCAGCTTCTGGATATGTGGGATTGGCTGCAATATCCACAGCAACAATACCAATTATTTTTCCTCCTCTCAAATGGTACTTAGTTCTGTGCTCTTACATCCTTGCCCCTGCCCTAGCCTTTTGCAACTCTTACGGAACTGGCCTCACGGATTGGAGTCTGGCGTCCACATACGGGAAGATCGGTCTTTTCATCATTGCAGCAGCAGTTGGCCAAAATGGTGGGGTAATTGTAGGTGTAGCAGCTTGTGCTGTAATGATGTCCATTGTTGCAACTGCCGCCGATCTCATGCAAGATTTCTGAGACGGGAAATTGGATTCTAGGGATTAGTATAATCTAATCTCTAAAGCAGGAACTCCAATGATTTAGAATGGAATTCGGTACATTAGAGAAAATGTAGAGAGAACTAGAGAGTTTTTTAGAGAGAAGATAATATTTGTGAAATGTTGATTGATTATCAAAATGAGGCACTAGGCCAAGCTAAATACAACAATCAAGGGTAAAAGAGTAAATGACATAAAATAAAATAATCCCATAAAACAAATTATTATATTCCTGTTACAATACTCCCCCCTTTCAAACATCCTTGTCCTCAAGGATGAATACTTCCAAGTGCCATGCTTAAGAGGTAAGGTCTTCCACTTAATCACAACTAGATGATCATGAATTCGTCCTCTGTCAATCATTTTCCTGTGAAAAATTGCCATTGAATCCTCCCATTTCAGATTTGGAAGAATTGGTGTTGGAAAATAATGGGCTAAAACCAGAATAGGTGCCACACCAAATTTTAGCAAATCACCAAGATGACTAGTTGACCCAATTTCTTCATAATGTGCAACAGCATCAACAGGAAATGCAATCACATCGGGTCTAGTGATCTCATTTGGTTGTTCAAAGCCCTTTATTGTTGCCAAGCCCATTCTAAAACTTACTTGAAGAATGTGAACTCGACCCCGGTCAATCATTTTTCTGTGATAAACAGCCACCACATAACAATTTTGGCATTCAAATGTAATCACAAAAAGGGAACCATGTTCATCATTTAGGAAGACAACCTTGAAAGCCATCTCCAATTGTGTCCACTGTTGGCACCAAAGTTCTAACAACCACTTTAAAACTTCTTGTTGCTGTTGAACACTAGCAGAGGAAGCCATCACAAGAGAAGCAATGTCATCCCAAAAAACCACTTTTATAATGGCAAGTTTGTAGTCAACACAAAAACAAATTTCCTGCCCAAAACAATACCATGTCCACAAGATGTATGTTATTTGGTATGCATTCTGGAATAAAACAATATGAGTAAGAGGAAGCATTAATTGCGGCTGGCCCAACCAAAAGTAGATGTCTAAGGCTTGAACAAGGGGAATTCCTTGGACAACTACACATCTTTTTGTGATTTCAAGAGCCACCTCTGTCAATAAGACTTGAAGTTTTGTTCCAACATCCAAGTTTATCTCATCAACTAATGCAAGAATTAGAAACAACCAACAAGCCTGATGCACAAAATTCGTAAGGGTGCTTGTATCAGAGGAGCCACCCTTAGAAGCTTGCTGAAATTGGAAGACAAAATCAGGCATTACAACAAACCAATAAATGAAGACCGTCCCTGCATCCACTAAAACAGCTTCAACCTCTTCCAAATCATAAATGTTAAATGCTCCCCTTTGAATCTCTAATTTCAGCCTCCAATCAATAACAAAATACTTAGGATCAAACTCATTCAAGGCATGAGCAATTTTGTTAAACAAATGGCACCTAACTACCTCCAGTGTTCTCATAAATCTTGTTGCTCTGATGTCTCTTCTAATATCCTTCTCCATGGATACACCTTGTACTTCTCTTTTAGCCCACTTTCCATTCAACAGCAAGGCAATATCACCCATGGCAATGGACAAGTCCACAATGAAGCCTAGTCTTGTATCCACCAAAATTGAGCCATGTCCTTTCTGTAATTCACAGTCACACAGTTCTATAAATCTAGAAGTCTCATATGAAAGAGCATTAACAAGTATCCCAAAGATTTTTGTCGCATTCTTCAAAGCAACAAATGTTCTAGTTTCAATCAGTTCAAACCAATTCTGATTAGCACAACATAAACCAAACCAATTTTTAAAATTACTCTTCCAAACATCATTTGTCAGCCAAGATTTTGAACAATGTAATTTGCTATGCTCAATGGTGAACCAAGTCCAAAGCAAACAATCACAATACTCAAAGACCCAATCAGCTAGCAAATCAAAAGCATGATTTATATAAGTTTCTACATACCAAGGGTCTTGAGGGAGATAAATGATGTTAGCAAAAGCTTCAAGGAAATGCTTCCCATTTTCAAAAATAAAAGGGACCATTGCATGATCAACTTCATTTAAATTAACACCCTCCAACTCTCCAGCTATGTATACGGCACTAATGGAGGTAGACAAACCAAGAACAAGTCTAGCAACAACACATATATCTTCTTCCAAACCTGGTGTTGTCCTGGCTGAGGCTCTAACAACTCTTCCTAGCAATTCAGAGTCTCGAACCTTCCCTTTCACGATGGAGGTGAGATCTGATGGAAACAGATCCGAAGTCGAAACGGGAGATAGCGGCAGAAATGAGAGCGACAATGGACCACCAGGATCGAAACATCTGCGGCTTCCCAAACTATGTAGATGTGGTGGTAAGAAATGCGATGGTGGTGCGACGCAGATGTGACGGTGAGATATTGCGATGTCACATGATTGTAGTCGGCGCGAAGACGACGGTAATTTCTGATTCTTGAACATGGAGATCAATTTTGGAGTGGTGGTGAGTGACGGAGCCCGATTAAGCGACGATGATAGAGCTGCAATCATATCAGGTGGTTTTGGTGGCAGAGAGAGCCTTGTCGACACCGACGGCACCATGCCTGTGGACACAACTGGCGTGAACTCGTAATGTAAATCACCGAGAATGAAGTTGAAGCAGGAACGCGAACTGAAGGCTACGACGTCGTTTGCTCGTGGTTCGTCAACAGGCTCAAGAATCAGATCTGCAATAGGTTCTTCCTTAATGGTTTGATGAGGGTTGGACACTGAATCTGAGACACTGTCTTCTCCAACCTGCGATTTCTTTGCATCATCATCATCATCAGAAATCTTTGGAACAAAGGATGAGGTTGCGCTGAAAGTTATATCGCTGGTTTCGGCGAAAGGTGTAGATGAGGTTAACGAGGAGGAACTGAGAGGTAGAGCTTCACCATCTTTTTCGAGCTCCTCATCAATAATCAGCAACCTGTAGTTATGTATTGATTGATGTTCCACCGTATATGACTCCCCACATACTAAGCACAGTCCCATTTTCAATTTCTCATCGACTTCTTCAAAACTCATCATCCTCGAAATTCTTTTCACAGCCATGTGGAAGCAAGCAACAGGATCGTTGCTTGATACCAATTGAGACGGGAAATTGGATTCTAGAGATTACTCCGGTAAAATCCAGTCTCTAAAGCAGGAACTCCAATGATTTAGAATGGAATTCGGTACATTAGAGAAAATGTAGAGAGAACTAGAGAGTTTTTTAGAGAGAAGATAATATTTGTGAAATGTTGATTGATTATCAAAATGAGGCACTAGGCCAAGCTAAATACAACCATCAAGGGTAAAAGAGTAAATGACATAAAATAAAATAATCCCATAAAACTAATTATTATATTCCTATTACAATTTCAAGACAGGTTACCTCACTCTTTCATCAGCAAAGTCCATGTTTGTGAGCCAATTGATTGGAACAGCTATGGGATGTATAATTGCTCCCCTCACATTTTGGATGTTCTGGACTGCCTTTGATATTGGGTCACCTGATGGCCCTTACAAAGCACCATATGCTGTTATATTCCGGGAAATGGCTATACTCGGTGTTGAGGGATTCTCGGAGCTTCCACAGTATTGCATGGAGATGTGTGGCGGTTTCTTCGCAGCAGCCCTGGCTGTTAATCTTTTAAGAGATGTGATTCCCAAGAAGTACTCACAGTACATTCCTATCCCAATGGCAATGGCAGTTCCTTTCTACATTGGTGCTTACTTTGCAGTTGATATGTTTATTGGAACAGTGATATTGTTTGTGTGGGAGCAATTGAATAGAAAGGATGCAGAAGACTATGCTGGAGCAGTTGCTTCTGGTTTGATTTGTGGTGATGGGATTTGGACTATTCCTTCAGCAGTCCTTTCTATTTTGAGAATTGATCCTCCAATCTGCATGTATTTTGGACCTTCTGCAAGCAGCTGAATCAAGCAAATTCAGGTTGTCTTCAAAAACTTAATGTTTGTCAATCTTGTGTCTGTAAATATATGGATGTAAGATCACAAGGAATATTTATATTTCGTTTCCTTAGTGTATGTATCTCTTTCCATGTGCATTAGTAAATATCTACTAGGGAAATTAATCTCTTCCTCGATGGGTGAGGGTGCCTTCATTGTGTTGGATAGTCTCATATTACATTTAGATTTAATACAAAATAAGGTAACTTCGATTATGGGTTGCTGCAAACT
This sequence comes from Astragalus glycyphyllos, assembly GCA_963573325.1. Classification (NCBI taxonomy): domain Eukaryota; kingdom Viridiplantae; phylum Streptophyta; class Magnoliopsida; order Fabales; family Fabaceae; genus Astragalus; species Astragalus glycyphyllos. The sequence continues at coordinate 50,090,937 of OY754312.1, read as the reverse complement.
TTGCTATGTCACTATTGAGCAGTACTGCAAGGGAGTTGATAGTATTCTTTCTTGGTGACAGTTTACCAAACACATAATATGGCTCAATTTTGGCTTGGTACAAGTTGTTAATCACACACAACACAAACTTTTTTATTTGGTTCAAGATGCTGGCACAATTGGCCACATATAAGGGAAATTGGAATTGGGAGTGTCGCATACCGGGTTCAAACCCGAGAGCATTTGTAGCTCCAACCATATGAGCTACACCACTGGGACCACACAACACAAACTTTAAGATAAGTCATTTCTGTACTAGTAGTGTCTTTATCTCTTAATTTTTCTCAATATTCTCTTTCTCTCTTACTCATAATTTTTGGTGCAAATAAAACATTTGATTACATTAAATAATAATGGAATGATCATAAATAATATAAAATATTTCTAGAGTGACAAAATGAAAAATGAAGACATTAAATATTTAATAGAAAAAATACTCAGTGTTCAATATAAATATATAAACGTGCAATCATATTTCATCATTTGAACACATAATTAACCATAATACGCCTTTCTCCCTGAATTATATATTATATATAACAAAATGAAAAATTAAGACATTTGTGTAAAACTTGTTTGTACTATCAATGTGTAATAATTAAACTCTGTTTTAATTAGTGATAAATAATTATGGAAGTAAGTTATATGAATTATGTTAGATTACTATTTTTATATATTAATTTCATATATGATATGTATAACATAATTTATTAAATCTAAGTTTATTAATTATTTTCAAAAATAAAAAAGTGCAAAGTGTTGAATTTATTGTTGAAATGCTCCAATAGCCTCTTTAGAATGGAGGGGATGCTGTAATTTTCGGATTTTTTGGGGTGAAACTAGTAATTTTCAGATGATAAAAACACGGGTAGTTCTAGGATGAAAGAGCAAACCAAATGTTTCACCGGTGAAACATCAATTCTAGCCGTACGATTTAATCTAAAATAATTCTAATGGTTAGGATTTTTTGAGATTTTTAATCTTTACCTACTAATCTAAGGTTAACTATAAATTGATATTTTGGCCCAAACCACTTCTCTCGGTGCTTTTATTGTAATATGAAAACATTGTTTTCTTCTAAGAAATTGCAATCGAAGTCTTCATTGTTCATCATCTTCTTTTTTTTCCTCTCTTTGGAAATCTGAGAATGAGCAACGCCACTAGCTCAATCGAAGTCTTCGTTGTTCATCATTCATTCTCTACATTCAACAAAAAAAAAACATCTTTCTCTACGACGAAGTGCAGCGATGGTTTATGCTAGAAGACGACATGCTTGCCTATTACAATAGATTCATGGACCAGGCAAGATCTTTCTCTCCGTTGTTTACGTTTTCAATTTTATTGTTTCAATCTCTCATTCTCGCTGTTGCCAGAAGCCCATTTTCCCTAAATCTCTCATTCACCATGACAACCATTTAACCCTTCAATCTCACAAGCCACAATCAACATCTGAAGACATCGATTTTGTTTGGTTTTAAAGGGACTCATTTAACCCTTCAATCTCACCAGGTTTTGTTTGTTGACCATTTCAAGAGTGTTGAATTTTTTCTTGGCAATTTTGATTGTTCGACAATTGAGGTTTTATCTTTATCTTTGTACACAAGCCGTTGCAGAGCTCTCTGGCTCATGCTTTAGACTTTTCAATGTTTTTTACTGGAAGTCTGATTGTATATTAAGTATGTTCTCTTTAATTTTTATGTCACCATTACGCATGTTTTTCGAAGGCGCTACTAGAGTCGTCTTAAGTACGCTTATATGCTATCCAGTTCTTCTTTGGTTTATTGTGATAACAGTATTTATTCTTGAATTTATGCTTTTTATCATATGCCACTAGTTAGTAGCTTTATATTATTAGCATCAAATTAGAAGCTATCATGGGAATAGGAGGTTGCATTTTAAATTACTCAAATCAGATGCTATCTTAATGTTGGGATCCAGTCTACTGACATGGGATAGCAATTTGATATGTGATGGAGTGTCTTTCCCCATAATGCATTAACAATGAAACTACTCTAGATGCATAACCAGATTAAATTATGTTGAGAAAGTAGTTAATTATGTGCTGAACAGGGCTCAACATGAACCAAATTTACAAAATTATCAATGTGTTGCTTGTGCAAGTTGCCTTTATGTTTATGCAGGTTTTCTTTTAGTCTTTCTGAAGGTGAACAAGATTGTAATCAAGAGTCTTGTCCTATGCAGGTTTCCTACAAAGAGAATGATTGTGTATTGGCTATAAAGTAGATGTTTATAGCTTTGATGTAATGTTGGAGAGCAAGTGTGCTGTTGGAGTCCATTCCGAAATGAACCCAACAATGAGGATGGTCTTCCAAATTCAAGATAGTGATTTGGCACATTCAATCTGGTTTTAACCCAATTCAAGATAGTAATAATATGTCAAATCTACAAGTATCTCTACTGCATCTGGTTTTATTTGAGAAGCTTCCTTTTATTCCCCCTTCCTATACACAAGTGCTCAAAATTTTACTTATTTGAGGCAATAGCCTTAAAAGATAATATTTAAATAAATGAAATATTTGTTTTTATTTCAAACTCTCTGATACAATAAGTATGGAAGCAATTTAAATTGGGGCTATGGTCTTAATTATCTTCTGCTTCAATTTCAATCCAGTGTTGTTTTTGACAGAATGTCTATAAAGCTGCAACCACACATCCAATTTGACTAAGCACAAGCCTTAAGCAAATTGGAATTCCTCTTTTCTTAAATATCACAACACAAATTATAAAGCTGCAACCACACATCCAAATGCTCGGTAACAAAAAATAGTACTTTAAGCTATGTTCATCAATGTAGAATTGTAACAAAAAAAATCAGCAGGGTAGAACAAAACTTCAGTCATAATAAAAACTGCTCAAAAATAATAGTCCAAAAACAAAAAAAAAACGCATTAAAAGGGAAAAGATCCAAGAAATTGGTTTTAGAAAATGCATAAATATTACATGTTATTGTTAGGTGTACATATAGAAGATGAATATACATTGATTAAAATAAATTAATATTTTTTACCAAAATCCTTCATGAACTTGCCCAATGGGCTCAGCAATTTCCCAAGGCTCTTCCTGTTGCATTCCATTTGCAAAGTTATGTGGGAAGTAGTCTGTTTGTAGCATTTGAGCGATTACATACCCCTACAATATTCAAATGGTAAAACGAATAAGGTGGAACTTGAGCACTTTGTGGATACATTCAGTGGTTTTCTAGTCACCGTTTTTGGTGATTTGCTTATGTCACCACCAATCTCTAGTTTGGGAATCTTTAAATTTCTCCCTGGGGTTAAGGTAGTGAATGACAGTCTCCTCGACATTGCTGGTTTGTTGCTTGTTTTTGACTACTGTAACAAAGGGATATCAAGTGAGAAAGACTTCTAAGATGTTTGTTCCATTACATAGCAAACTCAGACAAAGATGAGATATTTACGGAACTTGAAGTTCAAATCAGCACTAAATATTAAATGTAATGAGCATAAAAATATCAACGGTAAAAAACCCAACACCATAAGTCAAGCATCGGCAATGAAGCACATCAGATATCACAACATGTACATTTTACAAATCGTTTGCTGCCATCATTTGAAAATCAAGCACTTCTTAATGTTCTAAACCCACACTATGTCACTACTCACTACTCACTACCAGAATCAATAACCATGTACCAATAAATAGGATGACTACCAATTCATATTCTAACAAAGTATTCTCCACTCCCATCACCTGTATCGAATTCAACTTCCGACGACCTAAACTCATATTCTTCTTTGTTTTCTTCTACATGTTATATATAACCTGGTCACCTTTCATTTAAGTAGACTTGTAGTAATACTAACAGCCAAATTTAATTAGAAGCTACAAGGTAAGTAGTGAAGATAAAAGTTAACTTGTACAAGGGGTAGTTACCAAATTTTTAAGGCCTAAGTAAGAAGTCAAAATTGCTATCCACTCTCCATGCAAATTAGATTGGCTAACTAATGCAAGAAAGATAGACTCATCAGTCCACCAACATTATGCAAGCCGATATTTACTTCAATGCAACTTTTTAACAACTCAAAGATGTACCATTTCTGTGTATTTTTAACTCAACTGTTTGCTGGTGTTTTTAGCAAACAATCACTAGTTTTATTAGAAGGTTTGTGAGATCAAACTAGAAAAATCTCAAAGCAATTGCCTTTGAATTGCAAAAGTTTTTGTTTCAGAAAATGTAGAAAAGGGGACGATTTGCAAATGATTAACAGAATTGAAAAGAAAAGAAGCAGTAAATGGTGCAGGAATCGTAAAGAAAAGAAGAACAAATTGCATTGAATCATAAAAATGGTACACGATCACATACAGGGATTCTTCCACTCGTTTTTCGCTCTGGCTTGGAAGTTAGAGTTTCAGGAATCGGGTGTGTATTGTGATTTTCGCGACCCCTTGTTTCTTCTCAGAAACAGTTATTTATACAAGGGAAAAAGGGGGGAAAATTCGAACTAGGTAACTGCCTAACAATTTGAAAATAAGTAACTGCTCCTACTTTCGGCCAAGTAACCGCTCCTACTTTCGACCGAAACTGCTCCGTCACGCTTCGACTAACTGCTAGTCTTCAACGCATAACTGCCCTGATTTCCGTCTGTCGAAAGCCTGTGTCGATTTTCCTCTCTCTTGCTTTTGCTTCCCTGGAAACTTGTCGAGTTTACCTTGCGCATGACCATTTTCTTTGTCGAAATAATATGGTCTTTGTGAAATAAATATAAATCAAGCCATGTTGACCATCTTTAATGAAGCCTGTCGAAATTACAGGCTAACAAATTGCCCCCCAAAAATGTCTTTTTCGACTGAACTTGAGGAGGAAGAAGAGAAAGACATTTTTTGAATTCACCATCGAAATAACTTTGCACTTGAGTAAAATAGCTGTATACCTGATGTCACCACTGTTAAGTGTTGTTTCCATATTCAAACCTTGAACTTGAACAGCCTGTAGTTTCGGCCTTTGACCATGTTTACCGATTCTCTGTTCTACCTTTGAATGGTTCCAACATTTTCTGTTACGTTAATAACGCCGTAATTAAAGTGATGCCTCACTTCTCGGAACGCCAAACTCGTAACCAACTGACGTTCTCTCATACTTCTCCTTATAAATAGAAGAATTTTGTTTCTCATCTTTACCACTCCATAATTTTCTTCTTTTGCCTTTCCCGTTCCAAGATCATTCCCTTTGCTTTGAGTCTTCCGCGTAATCTCATCCCTCATAATCGCGGTGAGGTTGCCTGAAGGTTCAAAGTGATGGTTTTTGATCTCTGCGTATTATGGCTTTACTCCTTTTTTCTTCATGTCACTTGATTTTGCAACTTTCTGGGTTTATGCGGAAGACTCAAAGTGGGAGCAGGAAGATTCATCAGGTGTTTTGCCTTGATGATGACTGTCTTCCTTGGGGCGTCAATATCTTCTCTCTGAAGGGCTTCCTGAGGTTTACCAAACAAGGAAACGCCCTGTTGAAAGACTTACAAGCCTAACGCGCAGACGAAAGAATGACCCCCTGAACGACGGGAAACGACAACGTGGTCGAAGAAGACCACCCAAAAGAGAAGTTACTTGGTCTTAAAAGACCAACTGCAATTCAGCGTTCATTTTATGCCTAGTTTATTTACCTTTTCGGCACTATGTAACTCACGAATGCCTATCTTGGCACATGTAACTTGGCAACATTATAATGAAATTTCTTCCATTTTATTCTTGGGCAATTTCTTATTCCGTGCTTTCGACAATGTTTTGGCAACTTAAATGCCATGTTTTTACGCTTTCTTTATATTTATTCCAGCGTTATTTTAACTTCGTGCAACGTTGGCTTATACTTTTTCAAGTATTTACCATTTATACGCAAAATCCTTTCATCAGCGCCAATCTCTTCGACCTCATATGCGCCGTTTGAATAAACTTGTAAAATTTTAAATGGTCCTTCCCAACTTGGGGACCATTTACCAAAGACTCTATCTTTTTTATCCATAGGCAATAGGACCTTCCACACTAGATCACCTGAATTAAAGGCTTTAGACTTAACCTTTTTGTTATAAGTTTTAGCTACCCTCTCTTTCTGTCGAATAAGCGTATCTAAAGCTAATAACCTTTCTTCGTCTAAATCAACCAATTCATCAAGCATCATATTCCAATAATAATCAGAGGGAATCTCCCACTGTCTTTGAATTCTTGTTGATTGTAGACAAATTTCAACAGGCAACACTGCATCGTGTCCAAATGTTAGCCTATAAGGAGTAGTGTTGATAGATTCTTTAGGTGAATTTCGACAAGCCCATAACGCTTGATCAAGGGTATTATGCCAATTCTTGGGTTTCTGCCCAACATGCTTTTTAATCAAATTAATAATAACTTTATTGGCAGCTTCTACTTGTCCATTGGCTTGCGCATAATATGGTGTCGAAGTTAATAACTTAAAACCAATTTCGGAAGCAAACTCTACCATTTTTCTACCAGTAAAAACTGATCCCTGATCTGTAGTAATGGTTTCTGGAATTCCAAACCTATAAATGATATGATTTTGAATAAACCTTATCACTGCTTCCTGATCAACATTGGCTAAAGGTATAGCTTCAACCCATTTGGTGAAGTAATCAATTCCCACAAGGATATATCTATGGCCCTTCGACGAAGTTGGCTTTATCTCTCCAATCACATCTAGAGCCCAACCTCTAAATGGCCAAGGTTTGACTATGGCATGCAATTCATTTGCAGGTACATGTTGTATCCCAGCATGCTTTTGACACTCTTGGCATCCCTTAGCAAATTCTATGCTATCTTTCAGCATAGTTGGCCAATACATTCCTTGTCGAAATAATAACCACTTCATTTTCTGGCTTACTTGGTGTGAACCACACGCTCCACTATGTGTATCGGAAACTGCTAAATATGCCTCATTTTCACTAAGACATTTTAATAGTACTCCTTCAGGAGTCTTTTTAAACAATTCGTTTCCAATTATCACATAGCTCAAAGCTCTGTATTTTACCTTTTTATTGGTATTTCTTGTGGGATTTTGCAAATATTCCGCAATAGGCCTTCGCCAATCATTATTGGTCATATTGTCAAGAGCAAGAATTTCTGCTAAGTCAAAGTCACCAAAAAATTGACGTTTTTCGACAACAGCTAGTTCCTCGTTTGCATTTGTATCTGTTGCCCCCCCAGTTGTTGGTGTTGACAATAGTGACGAAGAATAGTCATTAGAAATGATTTTATCCTTTATTTCAATTAACTCCTCTAGGCTTCGCTTTGAAACTTTATAGCCTGAAGCGATTTGTGCCAATTCATTTGCCACTTGATTATCAATTCGTGGTAAATGTTCTAAGTGAACAGACTCAAATCTTTTTAACAAAGCATTGGCAACAACAAAGTATCTGATAAGGTGCTCTTTAATGCATTTGTACTCTCTTGTCAATTGTTTGACAACCAACTTAGAGTCACCTTTTATTTCGACGTGACTTGCCCCCAGCTCAAGTAAAATTTCAAGGCCTACTATTAAAGCCTCATACTCAGCTTCATTATTGGAGCAAACATCTCGAATCTTAAACTTATACTTTGTTGGAATGTTAGTAGGAGATATTATTAAAATACCAATCCCAACTCCATGTTTATGGCTTGAGCCATCAAAATACAACCTCCAAGGATATACGTCTACAAAACTTAATGTTTCTTCAACAACAGAATGGTCTACTATAAAATCAGCAACCACTTGTCCTTTAATTGATTTTAGAGGTTGATAAGTTAAGTTGTATTCTGACAAAGCCAAAGCCCATTTACCAATTCGGCTATGCATTATTGGTTTCGACAACATATGCTTAATAACATCAAAATGCGAATAAACAGAAACATCAGCTGGTTTTATATATTGCTTTAACTTTGTACACGAGAAATACAAACAAAGGCACAACTTTTCTATAGGAGTGTTCCTCGTTTCGGCATCATTGAGGACGCTACTGAGGTAATAAATGGCTCTTTCGATACCACTATCATCCTCTTGTGCTAACATGCTACCTATTGTTCTATCAGAAGCTGCTATATACAATTTGAGCACTCTGTGTTTAATAACAGGCGACAAAATTGGTGGTTTCATCAAATAAGACTTGATTTCGTCGAAGGCTGCTTGATGCATTGGTTCCCATTTGAACTCTTCTTCCTTCTTCAGTCTTAATAATGGCGAAAAAACTTGTGTTTTGCCACTTAGATTCGATATAAATCTTCGTAGGAAATTGATTTTTCCCAGCAACGACTGAAGCTCCTTTTTGGTCGAAGGGGCCTTCGTTTCCATAATTGCCTTAGTCTTATTTTGATTGATTTCAATGCCTTTTTTGTGCACTATAAAACCCAAGAAATCACCTGCACGTACACAAAAGGCACATTTTAATGGATTTAATTTCAATCCATATTTCCTCATTCTTTCAAAAGAACGGCGAAGATGGTCTAAATGACCACTTTCTGAGGAAGATTTAACCACCACATCATCTATGTATACTTGCATAAAATCATCAATAAAATCATGAAACATAGAATTCATGGCCCTCTGATATGTAGCACCAGCATTCTTTAAGCCAAAGGGCATTACTACCCATTCATAAACACCCAATGCCCCTGGACATCTAAAAGCAGTTTTCGCCACATCCTCTTCAGCAATGAAGATTTGATTATACCCAGAATAACCATCGAGCATACTAAGATAATCAAATCCTGCTGCTGAATCTATTAGCATTTCTGCCACAGGCATTGCGTATTCATCCTTGGGAGATGCATTATTTAAATCCCTAAAATCTATGCAAACTCTAAGAGTCCCATTTTTCTTTATTACAGGAACTATATTGGCTAACCATTCGACATACCTGGCAGTTCTGATGAATTTGTTTCTGAATAGCCTTTCGATTTCCTCTTTGATCTTAGCCAACACTTGAGGAGCAAATCTTCTTGGCACTTGCTTCACTGGTTTCTTCCCTGGTCGAATTGGTAATTGCATTTCCACTACTTCTCGACTTAACCCGGGCATCTCGTCGTAATCCCAAGCAAAACAGTCTTTGAACTCCCTTAGCAATGTAATGACTTGGGCTTTTAGAGAAACATCAATATTTGCACTAATATAAGTTGGCCTTTTTATTGAGCCATTTCCCAAATCAACTTCTTCTAACGTGTCTTGAGCTTGCATATGCTTTGTCAAATCTCTAGGATCCTTTTCAAAACCTAATGGATCATTATCATAGATACAATCAAGTCTTTCATCTATGACTATGCCATTTTCTTCATGTAACTCACTGGCTTCGACAGCCATTGTTTGTTGAATAATTTCGGCCTCCATAGCCGCTTTAAACTTGTTTTCGGCCATATAAGCCGTAATTTTGTCCCATGCATTGGGCACTGTCATAAGAACACTTTCAAGAACCAGTGTTCCACCCCGTTGGTCGAAAAACACCATCAGGATAGACACTATCATCTCCCATTATTTCTCTTTCCCAAACAAAACCATAATTCGGGTCAAGATGAACTGAGGCAAAAACATTATCCGCAGGAACATATGCCTCATTAGAAGATGAACATGGCGCAATCTTCGCCATTTGTTTCTCAAAATTTTCCTTGGTAACTTGGTTCACATCAGCACGGAAGTAGCTCTGATCGGCTTCAACATACTCTACCAAACCATCTTCCTTCCACATTACTAAACGTTGATGCAAAGTTGAAGGGACAGCACCAACTCCATGGATCCACTCTCTACCAAGGAGTAAATTAAAATTCGCTTTAGAGGCTATCACTAAGAACAATGTAGTCCTCTTTATGGAACAAACAATTAAGTCCACCTCAATGGCCCCCAAAGAGTGGCCAGTTTTGCCTTCATAGTTGCTTAAGACAATGTTATGTGGCCTGAGGTCAGTATCGAACTTACCAATCTTCTTCAAAAGACCATGCGGCATCAAATTCACTGCAGCTCCACCATCCACTAACACTTTGTTAATTCCAACACCATTGACCTTGGCTTGGACATACAGGGGTTTCAAGTGGTTTTGCATACTCATATCTGGCTTCTCGAAGGTAGCCATTTGGTCTTCGACACAACCATCGTTCATCACATAGTAACACATTGGCTTATGATGAGCCATGTCCTCTGTGAAATCTTCTTCAACGTCATTTGGTACCGTGATAACATCGTACTCAAGAGGCAGTATTGATACCACATTGCAAACAACGTCGAGGTCATCTTCAGAATCATTGAAATCAGACTCCATGTCTTCATCCATGTCGAAATCAGCATTTCTTTCTTTCACTGTTGACAATGGAGGAAATATTCTTTCAAGAGCAGGCCTTCTTGGCTTTTCTGTTACCACAGCCTTGCCTTTGGCCTTATTCGCTGCACACACATGACTAGCAGCATCAGCATTCCTCTTTGTGGCAACTTCAGCTTTGTGAACCTCACTCTTTGCCACTATCATGCTGCGTGGAACTTGATTATTAGCCAAATGACTTGGAACCTGGTTAATGTCAAAGTGTGCCTTCTTCTTCTGCTGTCTTTGGTAACGACGCCACTGTGTTCTAGTCATGGGGTTCTTACCCTTATAGTTATTCTTATAATTAAACTTAATAGCATCAGTACCTGGCTTAACAACTTTAGCACGTTGATTATTGGGTACCCACGCTTCGACAGGAGCACTAGCACTTGGGACAAAGGATTTACCTGTTGACAGCTTCAAATACCCTGGTGCTGAGGACTTCTCCTTAGCAATTTGTTGTTTACTTGTTGAAGGCTTTGCTGACACATTAGCCTCATAGCCAGGAAGATCTCCTTTTGCAAAGTCAAATTTTGGCCTGTTATCAAGCCATTTTCTTTTGCGTTGTTGTTGATCCTGATAACCTTCGACAGCTTTAGCTGCTTCTTTATCGAAGACAGCACTACACCTTGGGCAAAGCATAACTTCAGAGTTATTCCACTTACACCGATTGAGGAAATCTATCAACTCTTCCTCAGCCTTTGGATACACAGCATGTATCTTCCCATCATAATCTTTTAGGGTCACTTCCTGTTTCTTACCTTCAGCATACATAAAACCTTTTAATTTCTCGGTGGCAGTCTTGACACACTTAGGAGGGTCTGCCATTTGAGCATCCACCATTCCTACATCAGCTTCGACAGGTTCAGAGTACATAGCTTCAGCCTTAGGCAATGGATCAACATCAATCTGCATAGGAGCTTTCATTTTCTTATCAGCAAATTTGAGTCTTCCTTCGTCAATTGCTTTTTGCACAATATCCCTGAAGAGCACACAACGGTCAGTGTTATGCCCCAAAAAATTATGGAACTTACAATAACCCTTTTTCTTTCTTTGGTCAAGAGTTGGTATTTTAAGGCCTTTAGGCACTAATATTTGACCATCAGTTACTAAAAGATCAAAAATTTCATCACATTTAGTAACATCAAAAGTATAAGTCTTAGGCATAAATCTATCATTCTTAGGCTCTACAGGGTTATTCCCATTCGCAGGCCTTAATAATTTACAGGTATAAGGAGGACCAGGCTTAAGTTCAGCCACGTCTATCTCCTCCTCTTCGACATTACTATATGTAACGTCAAATTCTTCTTCGACATATGCCACTTTTTCTTTTTTATGATACCTATTCGCTCTAGATTTTTACTCTCTAAGCCTTTCAACTTGTCGAACTCTATCAGCCAAATGAGCCATATCTCGCAAATGAGATGTGTCTAATTTCTTTCTAATTGAGTAATCAAGGCCACCAGCAGCCATTTCGACAAGCTCATGTTCAGGGACTTGTGTGAAGCAACGAGATTTCAACAGCCTGAATCTGTTTAAGTAATCATCAATAGTTTCAGGCATTTTGCGCCGAACACTAGCCAATTCTTTAAGACTAATCTTCGACTGGCCCATGTAAAACTGTGCATGGAATGCCTTTTCTAATTGCCCCCATGTGTACATAGAACCAGGGGGTAAGGTCGTGAACCAAGTGAAAGCATTTTTAGTTAGAGAATTTGGAAAGCATTTCATCTTCAAATTTTCATTTTGTGCTAAGTCCCCAGCCTCAGTCAAGAAACGAGCAATGTGTTCGACTGTGGACTCATTTGTATCACCACCAAACTTAGTAAACTTGGGAACTTTCCATCCCCTTGGTAACTCAGTTTGTAATACATATTCACATAATGGTGATACGAAGTTAGGCCTTTGTAGACCTATGTTAAGGCCATTTTGCGCCAAAATAGTTTCGACTAAAGTAGCTATATTGTTCTCTGCGCCAGCATTGTGTTGTTGCATTTGTCGAACAACTTCATCAGCGTTCTGGTGTCTATTTACCACAACTACTTCAGGGACGTGGTTTACCGTCCCTTGTAGTTCGCCTACAACTGTCGACGCTTCGACTGCAACTGCTTCTTGGGGATTAACTGGCGACGCATTACCCGCAATAATAGGAACGTGCCTATTATTAACCGCTGGAACCCCAAAAAAGTCTGCAATCCTACTCATCTGATTTGCCAACATTTGGTAACTGTTATTAGTATTTTGAATCAATGGATTGAAAACTGTACCAATTTGTTGGGTAAGCATATTAACCATATCGTGATTACTCTCGTCTACTTGCTGTCTTAAGGCCAACAAAGACGTATTGGTTAATGCTGGGGGATTTCGACCAAATACGCTCTCAGAAGAGACATGTGTACGGGAAAAGGTCGAAATATGTGGCATTCCAGTAGGCATGCCATACATTCCCAGAGGAAATGGGGGTAGATGCACGTTATTCAAACGTGGGTCTAAACCGTTTCCCATTGCCATGTAAGGGCTATGAAGCCCTGCACTTAACGGCAAAGACATAGGCAGAGATGCCATTTCTGACTGCGTTGAACCAACATTAGTCATTGATAATGAAGGAACGGCTATCGACGATGATGGTCCTGCGCTAATGTTTGCAGAATCCATTGTTGTTCCTTGCCCTTGTGAAACCACAGGGTTGGAACTAGATGCATTATTCGTACCAGAACGAACCATTTTACCACTTCTTAAGTGCATACAACAGCGAACACAAAATAAGAGAGTACGAGAATGAACAAAATCAAAGGCAAAGTCCCACTGGGCGTGCCAATTTGTTTGCTGGTGTTTTTAGCAAACAATCACTAGTTTTATTAGAAGGTTTGTGAGATCAAACTAGAAAAATCTCAAAGCAATTGCCTTTGAATTGCAAAAGTTTTTGTTTCAGAAAATGTAGAAAAGGGGACGATTTGCAAATGATTAACAGAATTGAAAAGAAAAGAAGCAGTAAATGGTGCAGGAATCGTAAAGAAAAGAAGAACAAATTGCATTGAATCATAAAAATGGTACACGATCACATACAGGGATTCTTCCACTCGTTTTTCGCTCTGGCTTGGAAGTTAGAGTTTCAGGAATCGGGTGTGTATTGTGATTTTCGCGACCCCTTGTTTCTTCTCAGAAACAGTTATTTATACAAGGGAAAAAGGGGGGAAAATTCGAACTAGGTAACTGCCTAACAATTTGAAAATAAGTAACTGCTCCTACTTTCGGCCAAGTAACCGCTCCTACTTTCGACCGAAACTGCTCCGTCACGCTTCGACTAACTGCTAGTCTTCAACGCATAACTGCCCTGATTTCTGTCTGTCGAAAGCCTGTGTCGATTTTCCTCTCTCTTGCTTTTGCTTCCCTGGAAACTTGTCGAGTTTACCTTGCGCATGACCATTTTCTTTGTCGAAATAATATGGTCTTTGTGAAATAAATATAAATCAAGCCATGTTGACCATCTTTAATGAAGCCTGTCGAAATTACAGGCTAACAAACTGTTATTCTGTATCAACATAAAAGAGGCCAAGTACTTTTGCTTCCAAATTTCACATGGATGCCTATTGCATTATCTCTTTCTCTCTATTGGTTTTAATTTTGGTGGTAGAGCAACAATCTTGGGTTTTCTAGGGTAGTGTGATCTGATCACTGATTACCATTTGATATACAATTATCAACATTGATTGATTAAGTTCATATAGAAGTCTAACCTCCTAAAGTTCAATAGTGATATACCAGATGATAAGAGGATATAAAAATGTTACAAATTTAACTACATAAACAAATGTAAGGGAGGGATCAGCCCAATGATACAATGAAACACTAATGTTCTACTTAAATGACTATGATATGAATAAAAGAAACTAAATAAAGGATTTTTAAACAACAGCACATCCTTACCTTCTAAATCAAAGAAGACCTACTAAACAAGCCACAAGGAAAAAAAACTCACTTTCAGGTCATATAGAAGCAATAAGCGGATATAGAAATTATCAGTAAACCCCCAAACCTCGTATGCCCTGCTTACCTTGTCCTCAGAGTTTTCTAACATCCTTATCTGCTACTACTAAAAGTCCTATCTAGAATACCCCTTCACAGATTCCTCTCAGGACCATATATTTATTTCAATATCTAATGCACTGACAAGTTACTCAACTAAGTTCTCTTGATTGACCTACAGATATTGATTAAAGTCTTCACTTTTCATAGGAATAATAACTACAAGTTGTATATAAACTTCAACCTGATGCATCTAGTTTTTTTTCCTTCTTAATTTGGAATCACACTTCCACCCAAGCAAACTGATCATGCCTCATTTATAAGCATACATGTTCTACATAACAAATCAAAACGGAATTTCACAAAATCTGATTCTGATACCCATATCGATTAACCCAATTCCAAAATAACAGAACCCACAATCAAAATTTCATAGAGTGAAATCGTGCATAATAAAATCAAACGACATATTCAGAGCATTCTTTAAGTCTTAAATTGCATATGAATTGAATGGTTTAGATAAAAATCAACAACTCACTAATAGAACAACGGGATGTGAGAGAGGGCTCTGTATTCTTCACTCACCAGGAAAACGGAGTCGTCGTGTTGAGGAAGTAAAAAGGGGAAACCGAAGGTAGAATGGAAGTGGCGGAGACCAAGAATGGCGAAATCCCAACTCCCAAATCACACAGTGCAGAAGTAAACGAAATCCCAACTCCGAAAACAAAATGCAAAAAAGAATCTAACCTTGAAGTGGCCGTTGACGGAAGGGACAGCGGCGGCGTGTGTAATGGTTCCTGATAACTGAGTTGCCCAGTTGGGCGGTGTGGTTTTTTGTTGCTGCCGTGCTGGTGTGTGTGGATTTTGGGCTAAATGGGTTTCTCGATGATAACGTGAATGGCGGATGCAGAGAAGAAGAAACGAAGAGAAGGTTTTCCGGTTTGCTGGAAGCAGAGAAGTTACAAAAGATTTGACCTAAAGTTAACTTTTTAACTTATTTAATTTTTGTCAATAAAATTTTAAAATTATAAAACATACCCCATGTTTACTTACGATAGTAAGTCATTTTAATATTTCACCGGTGAAACATTTGGTTTGCTCTTTCACCCTAGAACTACCCTAAAAACACTATGTCTCTTATCTTATAGTATTTTTTTCTCTCATCTTTTTTCCCTTTTGAGAAAAACCTAAAGCTTTCACAGTCTTGACATTCCAAAGTCACTGAATCCATATTATCGCTATAAATATCTACTATATAAGAATTGATTTAAAACAATTTTTTTCTTGAATTAGTAATATTTTTTCAATCGCAACGAGTCTTATGGTGAGCTAAAGAATATTGAAGGTGGTCCAAGTTTTAAACCCCGAAAACTAACATTTCTCGCTACTCTCCCTAACTAATTACTAACTACCACATTTGTTAGTAAAAAAAATTAAACAATAAGATGAATAGAGTAGTCAATGTAAATTTATTTATTTGTTTATTTTAATTAAATAATCACTTAAAAAATTACTATTTACATTCTTCGACAAAGTGTGAAATAATCGTATCACTTACTACACATACATTTAATTTTAACTTCATCATATTCCTGAATTATCTATCTCTTATAAAGAGTATGGATTAATAGTTTGGAAATAAAAAATGTCATATTTTTACAATTGTTGATTCGAGCTACTAGTCTTAGATTTTTTGAATTTTTGCATATATTAAATTGTTTGTTAGACTGCATTAAAAAAACTATTGTTTAATAGGACGTGAAACTTGTAGAGCAGGTTTTAATAAGTTTACATGCGCTCACTTTTTTAATACCAGGCAGACGCATCGTGCTACACACAAGATGTGTTTATGAGTCAAATAACAAAGTAATTAATACTAGTTCATAAATTAGTGGCTGATATTAAAGGAATATATCAATTGCAATCATAGAAGAAATAATACATGGGTGTGATAAATGTACTTAAATATCTCTACTTAATATGATCACAGGTATTTATTTTTACAATATGATGATCATATATTAACTAATGATATACTTATGTGTTACTAAACAATTGCTAATATGAATATCTTTTTATTATATATATATATATATATATATATATATATATATTAGAGCCAGATGGTGGAAGTAGGAATGTAGATATTAACTTTGAACTGTTGGTTACTTATCTGGGTTATGCTTTGCAGTTAATTATATTTTGTCTATAATCATATAAGTGCCTGTTATGGATATTAATTCAAAGTTAAAATTTTTCTATATGTTACACTATTAGTATACTCCTTGACTATGGCTAGCCTTGTTCAGGCCAGTTCACTGGTGTATTTTCAAAGAAATTTCTGAGAGCCTCACAAACGTGGCCAATGTCTGTTGTGAGCAGTACCAGATATCTGAGAAATCCCATAGTCAATCAGCTTACTATTTTATAACATATGAACATAAAAGGTGATTGAATAAGAAAATTATTCGTCTATGTTTATATTTTGCAAAGATTTACCTTTTGATCTTAAAACAATTTGCCAAAGTGTGTTGTCATATGTTTAAATTGAACTTTTCCTAAGTTATATTTTGTAAACGTATTCTTTGCTTTTGATCAAGAACATCTTCAACTTTTTCAAAACCATGCTTTACTTACTCTTTTAACATTATAGGATTTTTGAAGGAATACTTGGAAATCTCGCTAAGCGGCGAACGGCATAACGAATGCGTAAGACTCGCGAGTGATAGAGCAGCTACCTTGCCGCCAAGAGAGATGTTGTATTCTTGAAACTATCTTGGTGTTTAAAAGAAAGTAGAACAGAAAACAGTTTGTTTATTGATCACTTGTCTGTCAGAATCAAGCTCAAGATATAATTTAATGGTCCAAATTAGATATATTTCAGTATTTACTTTACTTATTGTTTTCTGAGTAAAAGGATTTCACTCTGAAGTATAAATTAGATAGTAATTCTTTTATCCAAGTTTTAATATCCTGCACTTGGCCTTGTTATGATCTTTGAACAAAACATGTTTAAATCCCCAGCATAATCTAGAAAGTAGTTACTAGTTCATATTTTAATATTTATATTTCTAATAAAACCAAGTGAAGGCGACGATACTTATGGGTGAGGAATTATACAAAATTTTCTGAAAAAACCACTTTTTATACTGCTTTCCTCACTCTCTCAGACATGTCTTTTATTACTATGCCTTTATCAGAAAATCAATTTTCTGAAAATAACAATCAAGACCTTAGTAAAGGTCTTATCAATCAAGAACTTTGCAAAGATCTTATCAACAATCAAACTTCTTTTGTCATAGATAAAATTTCCCTCAAAAAGGAATTTTAATACCAGGCAGATGCATCGTGCTACACACAAGATGTGTTTATGAGTCAAATAACAAAGTAATTAATACTAGTTCATAAATTAGTGGCTGATATTAAAGGAATATATCAATTGCAATCATAGAAGAAATAATACATTGTGATATTGGTGTGATGAATGTACTTAAATATCTCTACTTGATATGATCACAAGTATTTATTTTTACAATATGATGATCATATATTAACTAATGATATACTTATGTGTTACTAAACAATTGCTAATATGAATATCTTTTTATTATATATATATATATATATATATATTATAGTCATGTATGTGAGCTCTTCCACTTACTATTCGGATTTACGGTTTCGGGTGGATTCGGTTACTTGTCCACTATACTTTTTATGACAAGTCATTTACACATAGGTGTGTCGGTTGTCATCTTCCTTTCACCCATATATTTTGTGTGATAATGCAATATTTTTGTTTTTATCTTTGTTTTTTTTCTATTTGTGTTTCTATTCCATTTTTTTTATGTTTTAATATATTTAAATTTTAATTTAATTTTTTTATTAAAGTATCCCAGCCGTGTTGTATCTTGATTTTCAAAATTTTCCCGTATCTCCTTATTTGTATCCCGTATCGTATCCTGTATCCGGCCTTTATAATGTACGTGTTTAATGATTTCTCTTCTTTTTTTCCAGTTTTTTCAACAATAAAACATTTCTTCTACTTTAAAAATATTATGAATCCAAGACATTTCTTCTCATCTTCTTCCTTCTTCCTTCTTTATGTTTATCTTCAAAACATTGGAGGGGGTTTAAGAATATTGCGTGATTTGGATTTGGGAGCAGAAGAAAGAGGGAGGTTGGAGGTTATACATTAATTTTAAGTTTTTGTTTTCTAGTTTTGGTCTCAACAATGTCATATTTATAACTGTAATTGAAAAAACAGAGAGAATAGGAGAGATAGATCTCATGAGGGAAAGATAGAGGGAGTAAGAGGCTGAGAGTGATGAAAATGTAGCGGTAAAGATGGGGATTACCGTGGTGGTGTGTGGTGAGCAAAGGGAAATGACGTTATAGAGAGACATAATACTGGGTTTTGAAGTGGTGGTGTTGGGGTGAGATGTTGATGCTAGCGATGGAGAGTGATGCCTCCTTTGAGTTTTTGACATTCACTTTTGAAGTGACCAGGTTTGTTGCATTCATAGCACACAAGAGGAGTTTTGTTTGAGCTTTAGAGTTAAGAAGTACCATGTGTTTATCCTCAGCATTCCAGTTGGCTTTGGGCTTTGGAGTAGGTACTCCTTCAGCATCTGTTGTATAGGGAACATAGGGACCATCTTCAGCAATACCCCAGAGATTAGTATCTTGTGATTCCAGAAACAACCTCATTTGATCCTTCCAATAGTAATAATGTTCACTAGTGAATCCAGGAGGTCTGTTTGCAGAAGCTCATTCAGGGAGGAACATAACAGAGTTTGGGTTGTTCATCACTTCCTTCAGGATCTTTCCACTCACAATGCAAAGTGTGCTCAGCCCCTAGAGGTGAGCTCTGATGCTAATTGAAGTGACTAAGTTACACAAGAAGGGGGGGTTGAATTGTGTACCCTTTTAAAACTTTGTACCTGAAACCTTCTCAAACAGAATGTTCTCAAGATAAACTTGGGATTGAGAAGGTTAGAGTTAGTTTCACAAACAGGCAGCCAATGTATATAATGTCTGATGAATAATAAGGATGAGATAAACAAACTTTAGCTAGTAAGAGAATTGTTTTAGTTCCACTAATTTGATAATGAAAAGATTAAGTATTAGTTTGGAAAACTGTACGTCTCGTGAAGGTTGAATGAGTTAACCTTCACAAGGTTTTGGAAACATTCACAAGTATAATGCAGGTTGGTAGATAGTATGAAAAGCAAGTAAATAACACAATAGAGTTATAGAGGTTCACCCAACAATGGCTACGTCCTCTCCCCACTTCCAAGTGAGTATTTCCACTATTTTCCAAATAGCCTTTACACTTGCTTTTGCTCAACCACAAAAGACTTCACAACCACTAACTTTTGATCACACACAAAAGCCTAGCAACACCACTTGCTTTTGATCAACACACAAAAGCAACGTGCTCTCTTACACAGGTATACCAAGCTGTTCTTCCTACTAGAAAACTCTCCCTAGTTTCCTAAAGGATTCCTCTATCAAGTAGATTCTCACCAACACTCACCTCTCTCTAGGTAGTTTGATGGAATGCTCACTATATAGCTCTTTACAATCAAAGGTTTGGGTTTGGGATATACTATAGCTTGAGAATATAACACACTAAGTGCTTACAATAATGTATAACAAGCTAACGCACACTCTATAAGGAAATCCGAGATTTGTGTAACTTGAGTGAGGGATGAGTAGGATGGATGAACTTTGTGAAGCTTTAATTGTGTAGGTTCCGATTCTATGAAGCCCTGATACTCCAAAATAGGCCACATACCCATGTCGGATACGTATCCGATACCGATACCTGTCGGATACTTCCGAATACGTATCCTGGGAGTATCCTGGAATTTATATTTATTTTTAAATTAAAAAAGACAAGATACTTACCGGATACGTGAGGGACACTTTTGGGGACACATATCCTGGGAGTATCCTGAAATGTTTCTTGATGAACCAGAGTTGGAAGCTATGTTATTTTTTGACGACGGAAATGGAGGAGAGGAGAATGACACAATTAGTGTTAAGTAGTGAATAGTAGGCAATTCTATAGAACCTAAACTTCTTTCGGATATGACTTATGATGTTTTTTCCTATATTCTAACTTGGGTAGTAGACTGTATATTTTTTGTGACATATTCCTAGGAGGAAGAATATATTTTAAAATGGGTGGGGAAAATACATTTAACTATGCTTACTTATTTTCATCAGAAGTATCTTTTTTGTGAATGTGATCATGTCTATTGATTTGAAGTACCCCTGCAGTATCGTATCTTGATTTTCAAAAGTTTCCCGTATCCACGTATCGTATCGTATCGTATCCCGTATCCGAGCTTCATAGTTCCAATTCACTCTCATGATTTGTGACTTCGAATTTCAGCCTTTAAATAGCCATATAGCCGTTGGAAACTTGAATATAGCCGTTTGGAGATGTCCATCGGTCTATAGGAATGACTAGATGAAAGGGTCCAATCCTGATAGCTTTTGAAGCTTCACAAGCTGACAGTTGTACCTTAAGTTCACTTTTCAACCTTCACATGCTGACACAGTCCATTTCCTTTAGTATTCTGACTTTCCCTTAACTGGCTTGTACTTCAAAAGCAGATTTAACAGCTGTACACGAAGCTTCACATCCTTTATACCTTAAACACATTTTGTTTGGCCTAGGAATAATCAAGGAGTTCCTCCTTCATTTATTGCAAGATTCCAGCATTAAAAACTCTCTGATTTTCAATAAATGCGAGCAAACATGTTGGTCACGTTGAGAAGCTTGATGATCATGATTTTCATATTATGTTCTTCATCTTGTTCTTCAACCTTCACATTTCTGCATCTTACTTATAAATGTGGGGCCACACTTCTTTTGAATTCTGGTCAATGCTAAGTTGACTTGATCAACCTTTTGTGTTGACTTTTTGCGTTTACTTTTTGGTCAACCTTCATTTGACTTGGTCAGCCTTCACATATCATTTCTACCTTTATATTTTTATGCTCTTTTTAGTCCAAAGTAGTTTCACACTTGTTCTTCAAACATGTTAGATAAACATTAACTAGAAAACTTAATGTCTTACTAAGTTTGTATCAGAGGTGCTTATTGGTAAGTCCGAATCCACTGATTTTAAATATGGAAAATCTTTTGTAGATGCTTCAAAAAATTCCTCTGGCTTGGCCTTTTTTGACAATGATTTTAGTCATTTATCGAAACCTTGCCTAAAAGGGGATGTTCTTGCGATTAAATTTTTTGAAAATGAATATCAAGATAGCATTGCTACATGTGTTAATATTTTATATGGAAGAATCAATTTGTCCAAAGGGGATAAACCTTATCAGCTTAAGGAACTAAGAGCTAAATTCTCTAATCTGTGGAGTATTTCTTCTGACTGGTCTCTGGTTTCTCTTGGTAAGGGATTCTTTGAGTTTTCTTTTGCCTCTTCTAATGATATGAAAAAAGCATGGTCTTTTGGTTCTTGTAATTTGAATCCTGGTGTTTTGCGTTTGTTTGCTTGGAAGCCTGATTTTGACCCTTTTTCTGCAAAACAAACTAATGCTCAATGTTGGGTTAGATTTCATGGTCTCTCCCGTGAATACTGGAGGCCAAAAATTCTTTTTGAGATTAGCAGTAGCCTAGGGGTTCCTATTGCTTTGGATGCAGCCACTAAGAAGCGGACTTTTGGTCACTTTGCTAGAGTCCTTATTGATGTTGATTTAACTGATAAGTTGCATGATCAATTGTTAGTAGAAGGAGAGGGTTACGCTTTTATAATTGGAGTGGAATACGAGCGTGTGCCTTTGTTTTGCAAATTTTGTCAATGTTTTGGACATTCTCTCCAAAATTGTAAGTTTTCCCAAGATGTGGTGAAAACTAAAGGAAGTCAGGTGCAGCCTCGTAAGGTGAATAAACCTTCTATTCAGTATGTTTCGAAGAACGATAAAGAGAAGTCAGCTGTTATGGGATTGGACGCTGGCCCATCTAAAATGCAAGATACTAGTGCGGTTATAGTAGAGGAAGATAATGACCCCAACCACTTCAAGGGTGTTAATAACATTGTTATATCACCTGAGGAAATGGCTGGGTGCCAAAACCCTCTTCTTTGTGCAGCTAAAAATATTCCTTCTGAAAGCAATGTTTCGCAAAAGGATTCTCAGAAACCTATTCATAATTCTTCTGTGAAGGCTCCTACTTTAGGGGTGTTGGTGGTTCATTCTTCATCAAATAACTCTTCAACTCTAAAGATGCAGGAGGTAGATTTTTCCTACACCCAATCTCCCACGACTAGGCTTGATTCGCTAAATGTCTCTATGTCTGATGCTATTTCTGACACAGTGGAGGCAACTGACATGAGAATTGTAGGGAAGAATTGGGGGGAGGTTTCAGATGATGAGGTTGTTTGTAATACTCAAGAACCTGTGGCGCGTAAATCGATTGCTGCCTCAGAGTCCGTTGCTACATCTAATCCTGTTGTAGAAGCTGACATGAATATTTTAAGAAAGCTTTGGGGTCAGGGGTCAGATGATGTTGGTGACCCCGTGGTTTCCGGTTCCCATGGATCAGTTGCTCGACATGATTACTTTGAATCGGTAGTATCCAAGACCCAAAAGAAGAAATTGAGGCAGAAAAAGAATTTTGTCGTTGGATATAATACTCGTTCAAAGGCGAATTCTGTCTCTGACTCCTTTTGATCTGGTTTTGTAGTTTAGTCGTTTATTCTTTCTTTTATTTTTCGTTTAGCTATTTTGTTTTAGGGGCTTTTTAACTTAGAATTCTCTATTTATGCTTTGACTTTAGTTACTCTCTTGCCTTGGGTTTTGGCCTAGTCCCCCCTTGGTATCTCCTTTTTTCTCCTTTTTAATAAATTCAGTGTTTATAAAAAAAAAGTTTGTATCATCAAAACATGGAAGGAGATTTCCATTCCAACAGTTGTCACCCCTCCCACCAATGTCGGCGCCAATTCTCCCCCCTCCCTTTGACGCCATTTCTCCCTCTCCCCCCTCCCTTTTTTTTTGTTTTGTTTTTTTCCCCAAAAAAATCCTTCCCTTATTTTTTGTTTTATTTCTCCAAAACTCCCTCCTTTTCTCTTTTTTCCCCTTTTTATCCTTCTTTTTTTTCCTTCATATTTTTTTAATGTAGAGTAATTTGTGATACAACAAAAAATGTAATTGTTCAAGTTTGAAAATTTGTTCCTCTATAATCCATATTTTTATGTTTTAAGAGTATTTTATGGTTCAGTAAAAATTTTAGCTGTTCAAATAGACGAAGTCTATTCTTTCATAATTAAATTAATACCTCCTTCTCTCTTTTTTCCCCCTTTTTATCCCTCTTTTTTTCCTTCATATTTTTTTAATATAGAGTAATTTATGATATACCAAAAAACGTAATTGTTCAAATATATGAAATTTGTTCTTCTATAGTCCATATTTTTATTTTTATGTTTTAAGAGTATTTTATGGTTCAGTAAAAATTTTAGTTTTTCAAATAGCCGAAGTCTATTCCTTCATAATCAGATTAATAAAAACGAAAATTAATTTTGTTACAAATTACGTAAAGTGTGACGTTAGACAGTGTGTTTTGGGATACTTTGAGGTCAATTTTTTTTTTTAAATTCTTCAAATACTGGAATACTGTTCCTCCATTACCAATTTTGTAAAAAGAAATAATTTTGTAACAAAATATATAAAGTGTGATGAAATGTTTGTGTCTTATAATCCATCATTTGACATATTAAAATGTCCAGCAACCTGTTCAGCAAAATCCATCCAACACTTCTATTTTTGCAGATGGTCTAACCCTGGATAACCCAATTATTATGTAATAACTAGCATTTCTACTACTGTTATCGTTTTTCCTTTCGCTTTCATCCTTTTGAATCTTTTAAACGTAACTTAGTTGTTAAAATTTGACTTCAATTACTATTAATCTAACTTTGGTCTTATAATGTTTCTGTAGACCTTAAAGCTTTGGCTTGGTGCATCACACGGGTCACGGAGCTAGTGTTTGTAGGTTGGATAGTGGGAAAATTTTGCTTTTGATTTTTTGCTGGTGGTAGCTCTAAATTTGATATTTGACATGCATCACATTTACATCATATGATATTGCATTCACTGTTTGCCTTATGACTTTGGTGCACTCACTGTTTTGCTTATGACTTTGTTGGGTAGTATTTTAATGGTTTGCTGGACTTTGCATCTCCAAGTGCCGCCACTTTGTGTTAATGAGATGGATGGTTGTACACATGTATTCAAATACATGCAAAAACACACACACACACACACACACACTCTATATATATATATACACGACAGTTCTATAATTGTCTTTTTAAAAAGAAGGATTTTTATACATTTCAAAATATCTAAAATAGTCATGCTTTTCAACGCACATGTTTTAGTTTATATCCATGGATTTCTCCTTAAATGTCCTTATACATTTCAAAATTATTAATAATTATACTCTTCAAATTAATATCTAAAATTAATAAAAATATTTACATAGAATAAAATAACACACTACAAAAAGAGGCGATTAACAAGGGATTGTTGCGAGGGATAAAGGTTCTGTCGCTAGAATACCCGTTAGCGACTGATTTTGCGAGGGATGATAGTGGTTTCATGAACTGAAAAACAATTAACGTGAGGGATAGTGTGTCTCACTCTTACTGTTGGGCACCAATTTGAAAAACTAGCACGAAACTCAAGGTAATTAGCAACAAATTTAAGTCCCTCGCTAACGGTTCTAACCGTTGTATTGGCTTGGGAAACGTGAAGGGGATTAGTGACGGACCATCCCTCGCTAAATCCGTCGCAAACCCCACTTAAATTCAACTCAGAAACTCGTTCTCCTCTCTCTCCATTCACTACTCCCTCACTCCTTTCTCACCCAAAACTGAACCCTATACTCTCCTCTCTCATTTTTACCACCACCACCACGAACCAGAGCTCATCTCTCATCTCTGTCGCCCTCTCTCATCCCTGTTGCCCTCTCTCTGTCTCCTCAACCACAACCTCTCTCTCACTCTCTCTCACCTAAGTTTTCCCTCTTTCACACGGTGGGGATAGACCTGCTAGGACCGTTCCCGACCGTGCCTGGCCTGGTCAAAAACCTAATTGTAGTAGTGGACTATTTCACGAAATGGATCGAAGCCGAACCTTTAGCCACCATCAGCGGAAGGAACTGCATAAAATTCTTCAAAAAGAATGAGCAGGTTTGGGATCCCCGAAGTTGTCATAACTGATAATGGAACTCAATTCGCAGATAAAGGTTTCAGGAAGCTCATGACCGATCTTAAAATCAAGCATCGTTTTACCTCAGCAGAACACCTGCAGACCAATGGACAGGCTGAAGTAGCTAACAAAGTGATCCTCAGTGGCTTGAAAAAACGGTTAGACAACGGTAAAGGAAACTGGGTCGAAGAGTTACCTTATGTCCTGTGGGCCTATCGGGACACCCCATAGAGCTCGACGGTAGAAACGTCGTTTCGACTTTCTTATGGGAGCGAAGCAGTCATCCCAGTGGAAGTCAGAGAACTTAGTTGGAGAACAGCAAATCCAAAGTCCCCACAAGGCAATAACCAGGCCCTATGAGAGGAACTCGACCTGGTAAGTGAAGTCCGAGGCAGACCCTCCTTCAAAGAAACAGTGGTCAAGCAAAGGATAGCAACCCGGTACAACGCAAAGGTTGTCCCCCGAGACTTTGAGATCGGCGACTTAGTGCTCAGGAGAGCCGATATTGGCTTGAAGAACGCTGCCCAAGGAAAACTCGCGCCCAATTGGGAAGGACCTTACTGAGTTATATCTAAGACCAGTAAGGGCGCTTTCCTATTGGAAACCCTAGAGGGGGAAACAATCCCCTGAACTTGGAATGCTACCAAGCTCAAAAGTTATTACAACTAAATTTGACGTCGAGCCTAAGGGCACGATGTATGACGATCTAATGAGTTTTTGTTTATTCAATATATTCGGATCGGTTAAAACCATGCAGACTTCTTACACTTGTTATTTTCTTTCATTACTTCATTATGTGTGAACAGAGAATTCCTTTGGTGGAAGATGCAATCTGGGACCGATCAAACAATCTCCCAAGAGACTGAGGTAGTCGCGAACCGTTGGGATGAGTTCAATCAGGGACGAGTCCCGATAAACTATCTCAAGGGATTCTAAGGTCTTTGGGATTCAAATCCGCAACGACCTTTGGTCGAGGTTGCCTGGGCCGAGTCCCGGTAAACAATTCTTAGGGCGACGTAAGTGAATTTTACAAGTAAAAAAATAAGCATGATCCTAAACACGTGCGAAACAAAAGCTTTCAAGGCAATACAAGGTTAAAATAAAAACGGGTTAAACATTCAAACCATTACAAAATAACCCGGATGCGCCGCCGGGTCCTCAAGTTTAAGAGTAATGATCAGTTACAAAAAATTCTTCCGGCTCCTATATGAGCTCGAAACTTTTACAAAAATGGACAACTGAAACACTAAAAATCAAGCATCAGAAGGAGGAGGATAGACGACAGTCCGCTCCTTAGTAGCACGGTTGATCTTAACGATCTGATCCCCATCCACCTCGTAATCCACATTCAGCATCCTGGTATCAAGGGGCAATGAAGTGTGGATTAAGGCGATCTGTTGAAAGGCCTTGTTAAAACCATCCCCAACCATTTCAAGAGCCATCTTGGCAGTTCTGGACAACAAGTGTTTAGCTTTCTTCATTTACGCTTCAAACTCAGAAATCCTACCTTGAGGGTCCGAGTTTGAATCGCCCCTTCCTTCTTCAGCTTTCTTCGACGCTTCCTCAAGCTTAGTAACCCGGATCCGAAGCACCGAAATGGTCTCGACAGTCTGAGTTTCCTGGGTTTCCAACTCCTTGACTCGATCGCAAGTTCTTCAGCCCGACTTTTAGCAGAAGCCCTCTTAGTTTCCAGCTCTTCCCTCTCATTCTACAGATTGGAGAGGTCATACTTTGCCTTGGTCAAAGCAAGTGAAATTTCCTCCAGCTTCCTCTTCGCTGCCTCTGTTCGAGCTTTCTCCTCATTTAAGAAGACGCTCAAGCAAAGCAACAAAGAAGAAAATGATCTTAATCTTTTTTAGGTACCTTTGGCCCGATTTTCAATCTCCTCCCTCTAGGACTTTGTAATGTCGACCAAGTGCCTGAACACCTGTGTCGAGGCTTCAACTGGATCGACGCAATAATCCTCAAAGTTCTTCTTCAAAAAGTTGGGATCCACTTAAACGCCACCGGACTTGTGTTTCTTTGAGTTATCCTTGCGTCCCTTCTTGGAGGTTTTAAGATCGCCCCCATAATCGGATTGCACCCTCTTTCTGGGTTGATGGGAGGAGGAAACAATGTTCAGAGGAGTACAATCCATCTGGATTGGTTGCTTCTATCGAGTCTTGTGAAGAAGATTGGCGTTTTGATCCTCCAGATCTTGTTGGGTAACGATATTGAGAGGGGAGGCATAGACAACAGCATCACGACGAGGTGAGGGATGCGGGGTTACCTGAGCCTCGGAACCGTCGTTCTCAACCCCGACATTCATCTCAGCAATGGCTCTCAAAAACTCAAACTTATCACCTGACATCTTCTCTGCAAAACAAGAAAAGCCAAAACAGGTCATAAAACTTGGAAAAAATAGTTTTGAAATAAAGAAACAGACCCATTCCTACCTAAAGCCTTGGCGACCGCTGACCTCTTGCCGGCCCTAACCAAGCTATCAGTGTGAAAATGATAGGCCGCAAGTGCACGGTCTTATCGCGTAATAGAAAGTATCGATCCACATTACTAATCTATTTTTCGATGTTGATTAGCTGAAAAGGAATAGTTTGATAAAAGGGGTATTTTTGTTGTAAATTTCAGAATATAAAAGACGCCTTGGGATCGTGGTTAAACCACAATGACAGAATATAAACAACTCTTAACTATCCTCTATCTTATATTGAAATTGTTTTTAAGGACAAGGTATTCTTTTGGTGTAATTCAAGCTTCCTTTCGGAATGCGAGAATGTGTCTCGAAACAATTATCAAACCTATTCTGATCATCGCAGGGGCCCATTAAGCACAACCTTATTGTCCCAAGGCTAGCAAGGCTATTCTCATGCTTTGCTTTGCCTTGTCTAATCCCATTTGTTCCAATATCAAACTTCGCCTATCGGTACTTCGTTTGATATTTGTTTTATAAAAATAGTTCGATGGAATTAGATTAAAAATCAAGTTCTAAATAAGATAGAGTTTAGTCTTGGATTTGTTTAGGGAGCCATCATTGGATTGTGTCCCACAATCCCAAGACTAAAGAAGTCTACTCACTCATGATCATAGTAGACAAGCGAGTAAAAGAGAGTGACATAAAAATAAATAACAGAATGTAAATGACAAGAATATAAGCGAAGCGATAAAGAATTGAAATGTAAAGTGCTGGAAATGTAAAGAACAGAAATTAAAATTGCAAGAAAGTAAAGAACATGAAAATAAAAGAACAAAAGCTTAAGAGAATTGCAAGAACTTAGATTAAACTTTGGAGTGAGATTAAGTGTATGCCAAGGTGAGATTCCAACTGAATTGAGGTCCTATTTATAGCCTAGGATCAGTAGACAAGTGATTAAATTCGAATTACAAGCCACGGATCATGCGCTGCATGAACTGTTGAAATTCTGAGCTGCGTGCCTGTGGGTGGCACGGACCGTGCGTTGCCTTCTGTGCTTTTCCTTATTTCTTTTGAAATTTGCGAACAGGACGCAAGGACCATGCTTCCAATATGCACGGACCGTGCGTGAACACCTGATACTTGGCTCCATTTGCTTGATTTTGCTCATTTGACCTTGCACTTTTATTCCTTGCCTTTGATCCACCCAAAATCTTCCATTTCCTCATTATTTGACCCTAAAAATAAAAACCAGCATTTTGTAGTAAAATAGCTCTAAAGTAGGACTAAAATTCCACAATTCTTATTTAAGTCAAGTACTAAAAATACACTAAATTAAGACTTATCAGAAAACCTGCAATTTCTCTTTAGTGTAAGGGATCAGATTGGCACAACCAATCAGGATCGCCTTGGTCACTTTGTCTTCCTCACTCAATCTTGACTCACCAATAGAGTAGGCAGAAGAAGGTTGGCGATTATAGTGCCGGAGACTCCAGCCTATTGGAAACTTCGTTGACTTCAAAGATCGCTTATCTTCACTGAACTTGCCCACATACTCAATGGTTTTGTCATTAACAGGCCCGACGAAGTAGAACTTGTCTTTCCACCTCCCTTTCAGTGAATCAGTGTAGGATCAGAAAATCCGGTGTTCCTCCTCGAGCGAAGGCTCACTTGCTCACGCCCATCGGACCCTTCTTCAGTCCTCTTATTAACCTCGAACAAGTGTAAAAACAGATTAGCTGACACAAGCCACTCCAGATGGAGACATACCAACTCATAGGCTCAGGGAATTACCCACCCATTTGGATGAATTTGAGAAGGAGCCAAGTCCAACGTTCCCAGAACAGTCTGTTGAAGAGAAGTGAATGGAGGCTGGATTTTCATTTCCGAAATGACAAAATCATACATCACGAACTTAAGAGCGGAAGCCCAAACGGCTGCATTCTCATCTTTCTTCATCCCTTCAACACTCCACATCATCCCCTTGTGCCCCAAAATCTTGTTGACGATCCTACTCATATCACAACCGGACACGTACATGGATCGAGTCTGTAGGAGTAGCTCGGAAACCCACGAGTAGACCCGCGGAGTTGAAAAAGGTAATAGGAGAGGTACATCAACGGCCCCAACCCCAGTGCTAGAATATTCATTCGTGGCTGACCCAGTATTCCGACTCATTCTCTCATCCTGCGCTTCACCTAGCTGATCACCATCTTGCTCTACACCATCAGTACCATCATTGGTATGGCTTTTCTTCCCCAATCTCAAAGCTTGCATCAGAATCTGATTCTGTCCCCTCAAAATCTTGAGACTTAGAACTTCCTTGTTTCTCCTCGGACTGAACAGTCTTGGAGGAGTCCGATTCTATCATCACAACGTCAACCTGATGATCATCGCTCGAAACGTCTACCGCTTCTACTTCGTTTGATCGACCTTTGGGGGTTCGATCGTCTCCTTGAAGATCGTCACCCTCAGGATCGTCCTCTTCAAAAGGTTGATTAGTGGCATCTTCCGGAGAATGATCATCAACTTCAAGGTCGTCCTCCACTTGATTGCTCGTGGGAGCCGATTCCGGTTGTTCTCGAACTTCTGGCTCGGCAGACACTTGGTTCAGGCGGTTGTCCTTCGGGGCTTCAGGGCCGAAAGCCATCAGCTTTGCTATCTGTGGACGATTTTCCGAGGAAACCCTACGGGTTTGTTTCGTTCTCGCCAGATCAGACCTGCACGAATGGGGGCATGCGATGTCAGGATTAAGTGACGCAAGGGGTCCTCGAACAAGGCGAAACCCTACCTGACGACCCCCACCCTGTGTAAAATAAAGCAGACAGTGGGAAGTCCGAGACAAAGTAAAAGGAAAATATAATGACACTAACCTCGGGATTGAGAAGGTTGACGAAGTAAAAGTTCTTTGCGAAGTTTGATGATCTCGCTCCACTGAAAAGAATGCACTCTCGACACGATCTGCTAACCAAGAAATGAAAGCTCGGCATTCCGATGTGAAGACCGATAGTCAGAGAAAATTCAACAGCAGCAGTACAAATGAAGAAATTGAACCTCTATTTAAAGGGTGCCAAGGGACACGAATTGTTTCAAAAGCGAACCGTCACGTCCAATCAATGGCACTAATGATGCACGCGAAAAAAGACGCGCCACCTTTGCACCGACTGCCATCGAACGACGCGCCAATCTTCAACAGTAATGACAAGCACGAGAATCGAAGCGTCACCATTAAACAGGTGCCTTGAGTCCCTCAATGGTCATTTCCATCTCGTCAAACGAGTAAAGCTTAAACAACACTGGATATCGAAAGATCGGAATTGGGGTCAAGTTCCTTAAGGTTATGCTCTGCTTCACAATGAACCTCGGCAACCTCAAAGATCAGACTGATTCACAAGTCGAATCACAGCTTAGAGAGATGAATCTCGGCAACCTCAAAGATCAGAATGATTAACAAGTCAGGATCACAGCTTAAAGAGCTGAATCCCGACAACCTAAAGGGTCAGACTAATTTATAAGTCAAGATCTCCCCTCAGGCGACCAGCCATGGGGGGCAACTATTACAGATTGGGCCTCCTTAATAGAGTGCAATAAGGCTCACTTCCAAAAGGCCCATAATGAAAAACAAATCCATTAATCAAGATCAAGATCTAAGCATTAGATCAGACGGTCCAGATCAATTAGGTCAAGCACCACTCAATTCTATAAATAAGCATTCAATGCAACCATTTAAGGTATGTTATCTCACCCATATTCTGACCTGCCTTAGACTCGCTTTCTGACTTGAGTGTCAGAGTGTCTTTGCAGGTACCACACCCCACGGACCAGATCAGACATTGTTGATCAATACTTTTATCTACCAACTATCTCGGACCATCTTCCAGGTCAGAGATACGGTACAAAACATTATTATTATTATTATTATTATTATTATTATATTATAATAGTTGTTATTCTTAGGTGGCTTGACATTTAACAAACGTCTGATTTGTGATGCTTTGAATCTCGATTGACACAATATGTAACACCAGAACTTTAGAGGTCATAAAGCTGGGATGTTAACCATTTTAATACAATTAGAGTTCTAACCCGTTTATGGATTTGAATGAAATATAGTCCCGAGTGGTATAAATACCAAAAAGGATAACTTAAATGACATAACTGAAACAGTTTACAAGATGTCATTCCTTAAACATAGTTCAAATCCAAAGAACGAATTAGATTTAATACATGAATTCAGGGTTTACATGACAATTACTAGGGCTTCTGAAACTATAACACATAACCCATAGCTAGTGAAACTGACAATAACTTAGATCAATCATCCATACACATATTTCAATGTACTAAAATTACCACAAGAATTATCCAAAGTAATCATTTACTTAAAGCACTTAGCAACAAGGTAATTAAATTACCTACTAACCAATATAAATAGAAACAACTAACTTGGGTATGTTACAAACACCCCAACTTGAAAAATTTTGTCCTCAAAAATTGTTCAAATCTTATCTACTATTACCTCGAGAATAGCATTCTATCTAACACCTATAGTGTCATCTATACACATACTCTAGGAAAAACAACTTCCTAAAGCTTCCTAGAAATTGAAACTAACCAAAGCTCTAACTTCTCTTCTTGAACACCTAAAGGGACTCACCCCAACTTGGTTTGACCATACACAATCCTATACCACGTATAACTTAGGGATCGAAGGAAATCGTGATTGTATCAAAGAGTTTTAGAAAGAAACAAAATACATTTTTAAAAGTGGTTTTTTTTCTTCAGTGCAATCTAATTTCCTTCTATACTTAACATAAATTATATTCTCTATATAGGTGACCAACTACTTTATACTCGATGACTCAATGGTCATGTCGACTTCAAAGACTAGATGGTCGCCACAATTCCTCGAACCAGCACGAATGCCCATTCCCCTGTTTCGCAACATCATGGGTAGCCCTCTGTTTCCGCTGCTGCTCTGATGAAAGGAGAAGGCCCAAGAATCCTATGGTTCGGTATTTCGAGAGTTTTCGGAGCTAAGACAATCAATTGTCGTTATTCTCAGTACGTTGCATGAAATATTGAGTTGATTAGGCTCAATGCTTTACGCAATATGCTGAGAGGTTCAGACATTTGCCTATCACAGTCCCTAAATGACTCGATCTATCTAATCTATTAACCTTGGAAACACTAAGCCCGACTATGTTGAACTGCTCTGATACCAAAAATGTAACACCCTGAACTTTAGAGGTCATAAAGCCGGGATGTTAACCATTTTAATACAATTAGAGTTCTAACCCATTTATGGATTTGAATGAAACATAGTCCTGACTGGTATATATACTAAAAAGGATAACTTAAATGACATAACTGTAACAGTTTTCATGATGTCATTCCTTAAACATGGTTCAAATCCAAAGAACGAATTAGATTTAATACAAGAATTTAGGGTTTACATGATTAATTACTAGGGCTTCTAAAACTATAATACATAACCCATAGCTAGTGAAACTGACAATAACTTAGATCAATCATCCATACACATATTTCAATGTACTAAAATTACCACAAAAATTATCCAAAGTAATCCTTTACTTAAATCACTTAGCCAATAAGGTAATTAAATTACCTACTAACCAATATAATTAGAAACATACAACCTGGGATGTTACACAATACGTTGGCCTATGAGAAATTTAGTTTAAAAATCCTATGGCTTTTTTTTGTACCCCATATTCTCACCCATACACCCATAATAGAATTTTGGACCAAAATACCCTTAATTTTTAAAAAAAAAATGTTTTTTTTTAACTTTCCGAGTTTACACCTAAATTCGGAAAGGGGGTATGAAAATTTCCGAATTTACGTATAAATTCGGAATATATAAAAAAATGTATTCCGAATTTATACATAAATTCGGAAATGTAATTTTTTTAAAAAAATCAGTTTAAATTAGTTAAAAAATCAGCTTAAAATCATTTTAAGTCGATAAATGGAACTCGATAAATGACAGTAATTTAATAAAGTACGATAACGATAACAAACGGAAAAAAACCGTAATATAATAAAGTCGATAAAATACGAGTACATATACAAAAAGAAAACCAAAATAAATACAACTATGGATGAAAGTCTAAGTGTCCTAAAGCCTGAAGGAGGCTGTCATATACATCAGCTAGAATGCCTCCCTCATAACCCATAGCATCAAGTATGTGTCCACCGGCAGCATCCATCGCATCCTGATAGGTCTGTGGACCAACATTCTCAGCTACAGCCTGCTGATCTGGTACATGCTGCTCTGGTATATCCTCAACTGCAATCAGACGTGGAATGGACACCCTCCGATACCATGGTAGATAGTCATCAGTGCACTCACCCGCCACGCCTGCGACTCTGCTACTACGAAAAAAATGACGAGTTGGGGATGGATACACCGACAATCTCTCTAAAATGGAGATCACAGATGGACATGGTCCTGAGATGGGTGCAGGAGGGATCTGCTGGATGCGCCCAAACTGCCAGCGGACCTAGTCAGCCATATATGTCACAACAATGTCGCACCAGACCAGCCAACCTCTGAAATGTGCCATGCTGTGGAATGGAACGTCCACTCTGTGGTCCTCCCAAGGCGTCAGAATGACCTGGTCCAACCGCATGTTAACGATCCGCTCCCGAAAATGTAAAAGCTTCAGACTATCGCACTTAAAGTTCTTCCACCTGTTGCAACGTGGAAGCTCAGTATCAGGGGACATCCTCCGCTGGACGATAGTGAGGAAGTACTCATAAATCAATCACTGAAATAAAATAATTAAAAGAATAAATAATTAATTATATAAATAATACCAATTAAAATAATAAAAGTAATTAATTTATTAATTACCTATAGCAGAGAAGCGTATCCGCCAATCTGCTTAGTGTCCCAGTAAGCGGCCAAGTTAAGCTGGTCGTAGAGATATGCCAGAGCAGCTGGACCCCAAGCCCACTGACCACATGTGTCAAAATTGCAAATAAGGACAATCCACTTAGCAGACACGTACGTGTGACTCTTGTCGGAGAAGATGGTGCCCCCCAACAAGTGTAGCATATAGCACCATGCTGCATGATCAAACTGCCCCCGAAGCATGTTATCTCTGTAGGCATCCTCTAAAAATCTGAATCGAAATGTCGGGGTCCTGCAGGAATTAAACTCGTTCCAGCAGGCCGTCCCATCTGCTCCCAGGTAATCAACTCCAGCCTGAACGGCCTCAATCGTGGAAAGATGTAGAGGCTTAGCCAAATGATTGCCAGTGAGCGGCAAGTGGAGCAACGCAGCTAAGTCGTCCAACGTGATGGTCATCTCCCCCCAAGGCATGTGAAAGGAGCTAGTCTCAGAATGCCACCACTCAACGAAAGCAGATACAAGCTCATGGTTGATGTTGTTGAGAGGTGTGGCGTCCAACTGAAATAGCTTCGCCTGCTCCAACCATGCTGCAATATGAGGGTGGTGCGCCTCAGGTTGAATAGTGAATATCTTCCCCCGTGAGAATCAACCTTCAGCGTACTTCGGTCGTGTAAAAAAATAAAAGTAATTAATAAATAATTTAAACTAATTAAATAATTCTTGGTATAAAATAGATAAATTTCTTATTATTACCTCCCCGGCCAGTAGCCGATTGACGCGGTGATCCACTAAGCGGTGCAACAAAGGCCGCTCAGCAGTAGCCTCAGCCTGATGCCCAGCCTGCTGTATCTCTGGCTGCGGTATCTCTAGCTGCTCAGCCTGCTGTATCTCTGGCGCAGTATCTATGGCAGCGGTATCTCTGGCTGCTCAGCCTGCTGTATCTCTGGCTGCTGAGCAGGTTGCTTCTGATCTTGTCACTGTCGGACACGCCTCCGACGCTCAAAAGCGTGACCGGCCTGTCTAACCAATCTGACCCTCATCCTAGGACCGGGATCATCTCTCGGAAAAGGTCCAGATGCCTTGCCTGGCACAAAGTTTCCTCCTCGACTGGTTGCCACTGAAAAACCAAAAAATAAGAGTTAAAACAAAATTTAAGAAAAAAATACCTTCCGAATTTACAATGTAATTTCAGAAAATTTTTCATTGAAATTTCCGAATTTATGCGTATTTCCAGAATTTTTTTTTAAATTTTTGAATTTCTATTTCAAATATATGTATAAATTCAGAAAATTTACAATTTTTTTTTCCGGAAATATGTATAACTCTGGAAAATTTAGGGGGAGATACTTACTGATTTCCGGATATATGTGTAAACGAGGAGAGTTTTTCTTTTTAAAAGTTTTTTGAGTGGTATTTTGGTCCAATTGGGTAAAATGGGGGTATGGGTGAGAATGTGGGGGGTAAAAAAAAAGCCAAATCCTATATGTGGTCATTTTGTTGGCCGTAACCTTACATGTAACTATTCATTGGGAACATATTATTTGTGATTTATCTTATGCTTCTATTATAAATTGATGAAAACTCAAAATCTTAAGTTTTTATTATATCATAACATTTGATTCTAGAATTTGTTGTTTCCACGAGGCTCATCTAAAAGTGGATTAATCCTATCAAAAAAATAATAATAAAAAGTGGATTAAAAAAATTACTCTAGGAGATGGCAAAATTGGAAGAAGGTAAAAGGGGATTAAATTTTTTTGGGGTGTTATAAAAAAAGATTAACATCCAAATTTTCAATGATATATCTATATGTTATGGTAGTTTTAGAACCCAAAATTCACTCAATTGTGTTGATTTCATGATTTTAAAGGGCCAATAGTGTAGACCCACGGTCTTCGCTCTTTGGATGCATGTGAAGCATTTCCACACACTCCAAGTTTCCTTTTGGTTTCCATTCTCTCTGATAATGACAAGAATGAATGGTTTTTTAGTTTTTATTAAAAAAATTTAATATTTTTTTAAAAATTGCATTTACATGTTGACAAAGGAGATTGCCTACTATAGAGATTATCAAATCTTTGTAAATAGATTCTTTTTTTTTACAAAAGTAGAAAAAAATTCATTTTTATTACTTAAATCAATATAAACATAATTATAATTTTAAGAGGAAATTATAGTTGACAAAAATATTATATATTCTTTTACTTATTAAAATTTTGATTTCACAATATATTAAGTTTATAAATATATTAATGTCTATAAGTCTTTATCTGTCTATTATTTTCTTCTCTCTCATCTTTATATCTTATTTTCTTCAACGTGTAGAGTGGGTTTCAGTTTATGTCCATGGATTTCTCTTTCAATGTCTTAAAATACTTATAAAAAAGTTTTACGTTTCAAAATAATTAATGTAGGACCTTAATAAAAAAGTTTACATAAATTAAAATAACATGGTCAAGTATATATATGATATAATATTCGTTTCCATAAAAATATAATAATTTTTTGGATTACTGTGTAATTGGTGAGCAATATTCACTTGCAGCAAGTCACGCGCACCCAATTTTACTGGTCTGTTCTCCCCTTTTGATAGAGTTTTTGTCACACTCAATACTAGAATTTGAGTTTCTGAAATTAAATCCAAACTTAGTTATCACTTGCACCGACCCTTGTATGTTATAAATGATAATGCTCATAAATTTCCATACACAACTTTTTTTCTTCCAAAGTGTTTATTTACTTGTATTTTTTAAATATCATACTTTCATTGCATTGTAATTCAAATTTTTGTCAGGAATTGTTTTTGAGTTCGGGAGTGCTTTTATTTATTATTATCTTCTTTGAAAGTGTTTATTTATTATTTTCACATGTGTTATGCTTAGGTGGCTTTGCCAAATGTTTTATATGGGATGCTTTGAATTAAAAGTACGGATCAATTAATTACTGCCTCTCTTCAAAATAATTAAACGGACCAAAATGAAATGCTATTCCTTCAAAAATCCTATGTTCACGTTATTGAGTGTATCGTTGTGAAACCATTACATTAGGAACATCTTATTTGTGATCGTGGTTATAATATAAAATATAAAAATGGAAGAGAGGAAAAGGATAGATTACATTATTATAAGGGTTACAAAGTTTAACATCGAACTTTGCATTGTTTTATCTATCTGATATGGTAGTTTTACAACCCAAAATTCACTCAATTGTGCCAATTTCATGGTTTTAAATGCTGTCGTATATATGGTCCAGCTTTTTGTCCAATAGTGTAGACCTAAAGTATTCGTCCACTTTACCCTTTGGATGCATATGAAGCATTTCCACACACTCCAACTTTACTTTTGGCTTCCATTCTCTCTAATATTGACAAGAATGAATGGTTTTTTACTTTTTAATAAGAAATATTAATATTTTTTAAAAACTACATTTACTGCGTTGTAAGTAGTATGGAAATAAATACTATCATGGTGATAAGCTACTCGATTAGAACCAAACAATTGTCGTAGTCTTGCATTGTATATATAATTATTTGTATTTACTAACGTGTTTGATAGGACATGAAATGTGTAGAGTGGGTTTTAATCAGTTTATAATTATATCCATGCAATTATTTGTCAGTTATGTTATACTTTTCAAAACATCTATACAAAAAGCATACTTTTCAACGTGGATAGTGGGTTTTAGTTTATGTCCATGGATTTCTCTTTCAAGGTCTTAAAAATATCTATAAAAAATGTATGCTTTTCAAAACAATATACAACCTTAATAAAAAAATTAAATAGATTAAAACAACACGCTCATGTATATAAAGGATAATAATATTATCTTCTTTGATAATGCTTCTTTGATAAAATAACACGGTCATGTATATAAAGGATAATAAAATTAAATATATTACTTTTATTGTAATATAAAATATTAACATATAATTTTCTCTCTCTAAAAGAAATACACGGTTGCAGCTTTTGTCATCTATCAATTATAACTAGTTGAAAATTACAATTCTTAAGTTTTTACTATAGCATGACTTGACTATAATTTGATGTTTCCAAGAAGCTCGATCATCTACAAGTGAAAATGCAGTATATATAAGTTGTGAGTGAAATGAAATCCATCATTAAAAAAAAACATAGCCATTAAATATTTTAATCAATACATATTAGTGTTGAAACATGAGAGGTTACATAAGTGCTGCATGTGCACTCCTTTTATTAGTGTTGGCTGAAATTGCACTAATATGCTTGTGTGCAAATTCAAGTGTCCCCTGCATAGAAAGAGAGAGAAACGCTCTTCTAGAGTTCAAATCATCAATTACAAAAGATCCATCAAACAGGCTTTCCTCATGGGAAGGCACTCATTGTTGCCAATGGAAAGGCATAGACTGTGACAATATTACTGGACATGTTGTCAAGCTTGATCTCATGAAGAATTTCGGCGAAGAAGAACTATCAATATTTGCTCCAAATGTTAGTGAATCTTTGTTGGAATTGAAATACTTGACTTATTTGGACTTGTCCTATAATGATTTCAATGGCACTTCAATTCCTATGTTCATTGGTTCTATGAGACGCCTAAGCTATCTTTCTCTCTTGCAAGCTAATTTTAGCGGGAGGATTCCCAACAGTCTTGGAAATCTCAAGAACCTTCACACTCTTAATCTTGGCTACAATCATAACTTACAAATGAATGACACCAAATGGATATCTGGACTTCATTCAATGGAAGACCTTCACATGAGTGGTGTTGACTTGTCAAGTGTACATAACTTGTTCCAGGTACTCAACATGCTTCCTTCCTTGTTACATCTTTACTTAAGTCATTGTGGACTCGACAATTCATTCATTCCTCACTATGCTTTACAAAACATGACTTCCATTGAATCCCTCTACCTTTCTAACAACAATTTCACTTCAATCCCATCATGGTTTTCTGAGTTAAAGAACCTTGTCAATCTTGATCTCTCATATAATAAGTTTAATGGTCCAATTCCATTTGCTTTCATAAACAAGACTTCCATTAAATACCTCGACCTTTCTGGCAACAATTTCACTTCAATCCCATCATGGTTTTCTGAGTTAAAAAACCTTGTCCAACTTGATCTCTCATATAATAAGTTTAATGGTCCAATTCCATTTGCTTTCATAAACATGACTTCCATTAAATACCTCGACCTTTCTGGCAACAATTTCACTTCAATCCCATCATGGTTTTCTGAGTTAAAGAACCTTTTCTATCTTGACCTTTCACATAATGAACTTTCTCTTGTGGAAACTTCTCTGTCGTCACTGATGGGAAACATGTGCCACTTAAAAAAATTATATTTAGCTGGAAACAAGCTTCAAGGAGAATCAATAATGGGAAACTCTGAATTATCAGGATGCATTGGATATGATTTGAAGTATTTGGATTTAAGTGACAATGATATCAGTGGTCACCTACCGACTTGGTTGGGGCAACTTGAAAATCTGGAGCTAATTGATTTATCCAACAATAAGTTCGAAGGGGCCAGTATTGTTGGACAACTTGTCAATTTAATAAGTTTGGATCTTTCAAATAATGGGATTCATGGGCCAATTCCCGAGGCTTTCACAAATATGGCTTCCATTGAATACCTCTATCTTTCAAACAATTCTTTTAATGGCTCCATTCCACAAACTCTCAGTCAACTTGTCCACTTAACTTATTTAAAAATTTCATCAAACAAATTGGATGGAACAATACCAGTATCTCTTTGTCAATTAAGCAAGTTGCAAAGTCTTGACCTTTCAAAGAACAACTTATCTGGTGAAATTCCAAATTGTTGGAAGGCTAATCAAGAACAGTTTTATGAAATAAATTTATCATCCAACAAACTAGTGGGTGTGTTTCCAAGCTCATTTGGGAATCTTTCCTCGTTGTATTGGTTGCATTTGAACAATAATATTCTTCAAGGGGAACTTCCAATGTCTCCGAGAAATTTGATGAATTTAAGAATTCTGGATCTTGGTGAGAATAAACTTTCTGGGAGTATACCATCGTCATGGAGTGTAAGCATCTTTCCTTCACTGCATATTCTGAGACTGCGACAAAACATGTTGAATGGCAGCATACCTCCACAACTATGCCAACTTAAATCACTTACTGTTTTGGACATTTCCCTTAACAATTTACAAGATTCTATACCTAGGTGCATTGGTAATCTTCAAGGGATGGTTTTAGGAAGTTCGCCATACAATGGTCGACAATTTCCAGAATGGTATGATCAAGAGGTGAAAGAAGTCATGAAAGGAGTGGAACTTCAGTATAAAAACATTGTGAGTATTCTAGTTCTGATGGACTTGTCAGGAAACAATTTGGTTGGATCCATTCCTAACGAAGTTACTTTGCTCACCGGATTGCATGGTTTGAATTTATCAAACAATCATTTGAAAGGAGAGATCCCAAAGATGGTAGGGAATATGAAATCACTTGAATCGTTGGACATGTCTCATAACCAACTTTCAGGAACAATTCCAAATAGCATGAATGCCTTAACTTTTTTGGATCATTTAAACTTGTCATACAATAACCTTTCAGGACAAATTCCTCAAAGTACTCAATTGTCAACTCTGACTGACTTGTCTATTTATGCTCACAACCCATACCTTTGTGGATCTCCACTTCCAAATAAGTGTTCTGGGGATGTTTCACATCCAACTTCTCAAAGCAACGATGATGAAGATGATGAGGAAGATAAGGTAGAAAAAATATGGTTCTACTTTGTCATAGCACTTGGCTTTGGGACCGGCTTTTGGGGAGTTATTGGGACCTTATTTTTCAAGAAGAAATGGAGGCATGCTTACTTCAGATGGGTAGAAAATTTAGCTGACGACATTTATGTTGCAACTATGTTAAAAGTGGCAAAGCTGAAGAAGTGGGTAAAGAGAAACCATGTTCGTGGGTGATTCTATGTTTCTTGCTCTTTTTATTTATTTTTCTAAATGCTCTGTTTTAGACTAGAATAAGGTTTATGCACCATTTAGTATGTTCTCTTTCAAGTGATGTTTTTTCATGGGTGGTCTTTTGTGTTTGTTGTGTGGAATATTTTATGATCTCTTATGTGGTTGTATGTAAAAGTTCAAATGATCAAATCCATAAATGTTTAATTTGAATGTTCTGCTCTACTAGAAGATGTTTTATTTTTCTTGTGTTCATGATTGGAACTTATGTATATTGCGACATGAGAGAGTATAGAACACCATCCCTAAGTAATTAATTAGCATTTAAATAATATTATAGTCCCCTGTTACTTCAATATTTTCATGCGATTGCTTTTTTTAACATGGAAATCAAGTAACTATAATTGTTGGGAATTCCAATTATAATTTCGAATACTTAATAATAATAGTGGTGGAAAATTCAAGAGACACCTTTTGAAGAGATGAAGAGGTATATCTATAATGTTGAAGAAATATCAAGAAGTGGAACTCCTTGGAAATGTGGGATAATTAATTCCCACTATGTCACATACATGAATGGTGACTACTCTCCTATTCTATAAATAGGGAGTCTTTGTGAAGTGTTTAAGCAATCTCCACCAAGAGCAAGAGAAGAGTGCAAGTGTGAGTGTGTGAGATCACTTGTGTGAGAGTCTCTTGTAGTGAGTGTGTTATCATTTCTTGTAACTCTTAGAGTGAGAGTATTGTAGAGTGATATACAAATTGGGTTGAGTTGTACTAATATTTAAGATAGTTGTGTTTTCGTGGACGTAGGCAAGAGGTGTCGAACCACGTAAATCTCTTTGTTATGACTGAGGGTGCCAATAACAGTTCTGTTGGGCCTGCTGAACAGCCCATTAACCCAAGACCTCAACTCAAGAAGAAGCCGCCAGCCAAGTTTGATGATCACTATGTTTACAAATGATTCCTTTTGCTTCTAGATTGTATGAGCTGGCTTAGTACCGTTAGAATTGCCTTGCTGTCGTATCTTTCCTAGATTTGGTTGTCCCCAAATTAGTATTCTCTTTGATATTTAATTTGTATCTTGCTCAGTATGAGGTTTATGAATGAAATAACCAATTTCTGATTCTCCCCTTTTATCCTTGCTTGAGGAGGTACTCAGACCTAAAATTCTGAGTGTATAACATTGGTGCTTTCATTGAGAGCGAATCGCCTCCATGACTCGCAACAACACCAACCCTCCGCCGCTTCCACCTCCGATTAGCAACGATGAGCTCGCACGTCAGATTGCTTCCTTGACCACTCAGTTTGAAGCGATGCGGAAGTGCTTGGAGGATCAAACCCTTTCCACGGCGACTTCCCGTCCCACCGCCGAGTTAAGCAACCGTCCGCGTCTCAAGCTTGATGTGCCCGCGTCTCAAGCTTGATGTGCCTCGCTTTGACGGCGCCTATGCACATGGCTGGATCTTCAATATTTCTCAGTTTTTCACTTACCATCAGACACCAGAAGAGGAGCGCATCACCATCGCCTCCTTCTACCTCGACGGCGCAGCTCTAGCGTGGTACCAATGGATGTATCGAAACCACCAGATCGTGTCGTGGTCGCAGTTCCTCATGGCGTTGGAGACTCGTTTCACTCCCACTGCGTTCGACGACCCTTGCGGAAACTTGTTCAAGCTCACTCAATCAACCACAGTCGCGGCGTATCTTACGGAGTTTGAAGCACTGGGCAACAGATTGGAAGGTCTTTCCACGTCTGACCTTTTGAGTTGCTTTGTTTCGGGTCTCAAAACTGAAATTAAAAGGGAGATCTTAGCTCAACAACCGACCACTCTGGCTCAGGCTGCTGGTCTTGCTCGCTTGCAGGAAGACAAGCTCTCCAATCTTGCTCGCGCTGCTCGGCAAAGGACACAACCGGCGTGGCACACTTCGGCGTCACCCAAGTTCCCCCTTAAACACATTGCTGAGTCCTCTAAACAAGCTCCAGGGTTGTTACTGTCACCACCAGCCAAGCCCCGTTTTCGTCACCTGTCAAGTCAAGAAATGGATGAACGCCGTGAGAAGGGATTGTGTTTTAACTGTGATCAAAGGTGGTCCAAGCAGCACAAATGTGGTGCTCGTGTATTCTTGATGGTTGCAACTGATGATGATCCATCGCCTTCAATTGGGGATTTGGAAATAGCTGCTGCCTCCATTGATCCCGGCGGAACCACATTACCTGACTCTGAACCTCAGGCAGCCCAGTTGAGCTTATACGCCCTTTCTGGTGAATTTACAGCTGATACATTTCGGGTTACCGGGTCAATTGTGTCTCATCTGGTTCGGGTGCTAGTGGATGGGGGAAGCACCCATAATTTCATTCAGTCTAATGTGGCTCAGGAATTGGGCTTGGCCCAAACTCCTATTTCTCCATTTCGTGTGTTGGTTGGCAGTGGACAGGAATTGTGCTGCTCCACTATTTGTTCTAATGTTTTTCTTACCTTGCAGGGTCAAATATTCACTGTGGATTTGTTTGTTTTGGGCCTTCGTGGAGCGGATGTGGTGCTAGGGGCCCAGTGGCTTAAGGAATTGGGTCCAGTATTGATGGATTACACAGCCGTCACTATGAAGTT
Organism: Astragalus glycyphyllos; assembly: GCA_963573325.1. Lineage (NCBI taxonomy): Eukaryota > Viridiplantae > Streptophyta > Magnoliopsida > Fabales > Fabaceae > Astragalus > Astragalus glycyphyllos. The sequence continues at coordinate 50,046,511 of OY754312.1, read as the reverse complement.
TTTTTACAATAATTGCTGTGTTGAGCTTAAAGGGGATTCTCCAACTCCTTCAGTGGGCTTACACCTATTACAGAAATTAGCCAAACAGAACCCTGAAGCCCAATTATTCTCATTACACATTACTAGACCATATGACCCACAATATACCCTTGAACCACTTATCCAAACACCATCCACCACCACACCCTCATCTCCACCAAAGACTTTAACACCACCACCTGAGCTCACTCACCTCCTTACCAAATATTCCGCTCTCTTCTCTGACCCTACCACTTTGCCTCCCTCAAGACCAAATGACCATACCATCACTCTTCAACCCAATGCACCTCCCGTGAATGTCCGGCCATATCGTTACCCGCACTCACAGAAACAAGAAATCGAGGCTCAAGTTGCTAAGTTCCTTAATACTGGGTGGATTCAACCTAGTACCAGCCCCTTTTCATCACCAGTTCTTTTACTCAAAAAGAAAGGTGGCTCCTGGCGGATGTGTGTGGACTATTGAGCACTAAATGCGGTTACGGTTAAAGATCGTTTTCCCTTGCCAACCATTGATGAGCTTTTGGATGAATTGGGCAAGGCACGCATCTTCTCCAAATTGGATTTAACTTCTGGATTTCATCGGATTCGTATCAATCCGCAAGATGTCCACAAGACAGCCTTTCGCACTCACGACGGACACTATGAGTATCGGGTGATGCCATTCGGTTTGTGTAACGCTCCGCAACGTTTCAGCCCACCATGAACGACATTTTTCGGCCTCTTTTACGCAAGACAGTGATAGTCTTCTTCGATGATATTTTGGTTTATAGTGATTCCTTGGACAGTCACATTGTTCATCTCGCTGAGGTATTTGGCATTCTAGAATCTCATCACTTTCATTTGAAACCCTCTAAGTGTTCTTTTTGTCAGCCACATATTTCATATTCGGGTCATATTGTTGTTGAGGGCACTGTTGCGCCTGATCCTCTTAAAATTCAGGGGGTTCTTGATTGGCCTACCTCTAAATCAGTTAAAAGTTTAAGAGGATTTCTGGGATTGTCTGGTTTTTATAGACGTTTTGTGCGTGATTATGCAAAATTGGCTCATCCTTTGACTTCTTTGTTAAAAAGAAATACTTTTGAATGGTCCAAGGAAGCTCAAGGAGTATTTGAAACCCTTAAAGTTGCTTTGGCTACTGCTCCAGTGCTAATTTTACCAGATTTTGCTCAGCTTTTCATTGTTCAAATGGATGCTTCCGGGCATGCTATGGGTGCTGTTTTGTTGCAAGGAGAACACCCCATTGCCTATTTCAGCAAGTTGTTCTGTCCTAGGCTATCCAAAGCCTCTACTTATATCCGTGAACTTCATGCAATCACTAGTACGGTGAAACGATGGCGCCAATATTTATTGGGGCACTTCTTTGTCATACAAACGGATCACCGGAGTCTTAAGGAGCTTTTAACTCAGGTAATTCAAACCCCTGAGCAACAGTTTTATTTGTCTAAGTTATTGGGATATCATTATGAGATTCAATATAAACCGGGCAAAAGTAATGTGGTTGCTGATACGTTGTCTCGGTGTTACGAGCCTCCGGTTGCTGAATTGAATGTGTTGTCCACTCCCCAATTCCTTTTCATTGATGACCTTAAAAGGGAGTTACTTGTTGATCCTTCTTATCAAGAAATCTGTCACAAAGTTGCTGCTGATCCACTAGTTTTTCATGAATACAAATTGGTGAATGGGTTATTAATGAAGAAGGATAGAATTTGGATTCCTTCCACATCCAAATTCAAGACTTTGCTCATGAAAGAATTCCATGAGACTCCAATTGGGGGTCATGCAGGAGTAGTAAAGACTCTAAAACGCCTATCGGCTAATTTTTATTGGGATGCAATGAGAAAAGACATCACCAAATTTATTAGTGAATGTTTGGTGTGCCAACAAACCAAGTATGTCACCGGGAAGCCTAGTGGCTTACTTCAGCCGCTTCCGATACCAACTAATATATGGGAGGATATTTCTCTGGATTTTGTGACTGGTTTGCCTGCTTCTAATGGATTTTCGGTTATTTTGGTTGTTGTGGATCGATTCTCTAAAGGAGTTCATTTAGGAGCATTACACTCTCAGTTTACGGCTTACAAGGTAGCTGAACTTTTTGTCAACATCGTTTGCAAACTTCATGGATTGCCAAAGAGCATAGTCTCGGACCGTGACCCCATCTTTATCAGTAAGTTTTGGACTGAATTATTTAAGTTCAGTGGGACTTTACTTCGTATGAGTTCTTCTTACCATCCTCAAACGGATGGGCAAACGGAGGTGACAAATCGGACTATTGAGCAGTACTTGAGAGCATTTGTTCACCATAAGCCCTCCTTGTGGTATCGTTTTCTTCCTTGGGCATGAGTATCACTACAACACTGCCTTTCACACGGCTGCTGGATTTTTTCCTTTTCAGATTATGTATGGTAAGACTCCACCTTCTATTCCTTCTAATGTGGGTGGTTCTTCTGTGGCTGCTAGTGATGAGATGTTAGCAAATAGAGAGGAAATTCTAGCCTTGTTGCGCAAGAATTTATCCAAAGCTCAAACTAGGATGAAGACCTTATCTGATGAGAAAAGAAGAGAGGTTAATTATGAAGTTGATTCTTGGGTCCATGTGAAACTCCAACCTTATCGTCAATCTTCATTGTCCGGAGTTAAATACAACAAGCTTCGTAAGCGCTTTTATGGTCCCTTTCGCATTCTTGAGCGCATAGGACCAGTAGCTTATAAATTGGAGCTCCCTTCAAATGCCAAAGTTCACAATGTTTTCCACTGTTCTCTGTTGAAGCCTTATTTTGGCGAAATTCCACCATCTGCTGTGCTAATACCCGAGGAGGCTGTAGGTAATAATCTGATTATTTCTCCACTTGCTCTTCTTAATTCAAGGACTCTGCTGTGTAATGGAGAGTTGAAGACACAAGTTCTGGTTCAGTGGAATGGTCTTCCACCTGAGGATACTTCATGGGAAGATTGGAATGAGCTGCAACAATCTTACAACCTTGAGGACAAGGTTGTCTTTGAAGGAGAAGGCATTGTTATGACTGAGGGTGCCAATAACAGTTCTGTTGGGCCTGCTGAACAGCCCATTAACCCAAGACCTCAACGCATGAATAAGCCACCAGCCAAGTTTGATGATCACTATCACTACAAGAATAACTTGCATTACTGGCTGCACATTTCTGGCGGAATCAGTCAGCCAGTAAGATTTCTGGCGGAATTTGGCGATTTCTGGCCGATTTAGTCTGCCAGTACGTTTCTGGTGGATTCTATAACATTTCTGGCAGATTAAATCCGCTAGTAAGCATCATCGTATTGCACGTTTGACCAACATTTGAATTTCCGCCAGTAATTGCAGTTACTGGCGGATTAAATCCGCCACTAGATGCATCCGTCAGTAATGACATTTACTGGCCAACTGGAATCCGCCAGTAATTGCAGTTACTGGCGGATTTAATCCGCCACTAAATGCATCCGCCAGTAATGACATTTACTGGCCAACTAGAATCCGCCAGTAATGTCATTTACTGGCCAACTGGAATCCGTCAGTAATGACATTTACTGGCCAACTGGAATCCGCCAGTAATGACGTTTACTGGCCACAAGATCCGCCAGAAATGATCACACCTCGTTTACCGTGTTTGACTGAATTGATCCGCCAGTAATGACATTTACTGGCCGAATTGTTTATCCGCCAGTAATATCCTGTATCCGTCAGTAATGTCACGTTTCAGCCAGTAAAATGTACAACCCGCCAGTAACTACAATCCACCACTTGTTCCGCCAGTAATGGATCCGTCAGTATTGATCTTTTCCGCCAGTAATGTCACGTTTCATTTTTCTCAAACTTCTTAAACTTCTCTTCTTTCTGTTTTCACTACTCTTCTCTTCATTTCTCTTTCATTTTTCTCAAACTTCTTAAACTTCTCTTCTTAAACTTCTTAAATTTCTCTTCTCTCTTTCATTTTTCTCAAACTTCTTAAACTTCTCTTCTCTCTTTCATTTTTCTCAAACTTCTTAAATTTCCCTTCTCTCTTTCATTTTTCTCAAACTTCTTAAACTTCCCTTCTCTTTCATTTTTCTCAAACTTGTTAAACTTCTCTTCTCTCTTTCATTTTTCTCAAACTTCTTAAACATCTCTTCTTAAACTTCTTAAGTTTCTCTTCTCTCTTTCATTTTTCTCAAACTTCTTAAACTTCTCTTCTCTTTCATTTTTCTCAAACTTCTCTTCTTAAACTTCTTAAATTTCTCTTCTCTCTTTTATTTTTCTCAAACTTCTTAAACTTCTCTTCTCTTTCATTTTTCTCAAACTTGTTAAACTTCTCTTCTCTCTTTCATTTTTCTCAAACTTCTTAAACTTCTCTTCTTAAACTTCTTAAGTTTCTCTTCTCTCTTTCATTTTTTTCTCAAACTTCTTAAACTTCTCTTCTCTCTTTCATTTTTCTCAAACTTCTTAAACTTCTCATCTTAAACTTCTTAAATTTCTCTTTCATTTTAATTTATATTTGTTATGGATATTTTAATTAGTACTTTGTTTAATGAAATTTATGAAAATTTTATCATTATTAAAAATTATTCGATTATTGTTTTATTTTTTGAATTAAATAAACAAATTAAAAAATAGTTTTTAAAAAAACAAATAAAAATATTTAAATAATATTAATTTTTTAGCCAGTAAAAAAACGAATTGTATTAAAATATTTAAAAAAAACGAATTAAAAAAGAAATAAAAACGAATTCTTTTTTTATTTGCATTTTAAAATACTTTTTAAAAAAAAAAAATACATTACTGGCGGATTTTTGTTGCTTACTGACGAATTTTCAGCCAGTAATTACTGGCTGATTTACTGACAGATTGTCAGCCAGTAATTACTGGCGGATTTACTGACAGATTTTCAGCCAGTAATTACTGGCAGAAATTCGGCCAGTAATTCCGTCAGTAATTACTGGCTGAAAATCCGCCAGTAATTACTGGCTGAAAATCTGCCAGTAAATACGCCAGTAATTACTGGCTGAAAATCCGTCAGTAACGGTTACCTGCGGCTGATTTTCTGGCGGATTTCTGGCGGACTAAATCCGCCAGTAATGTGCAATTACTGGCCGATTTTAACCATTACGGGGGGATTGTGTCAGCCAGTAATGCACGAATTTCTTGTAGTGTATGTTTACAAATGATTCCTTTTGCTTCTAGATTGTATGAGCTGGCTTAGCACCGTTAGAATTGCCTTGCTGTCGTATCTTTCCTAGATTTGGTTGTCCCCAAATTGGTATTCTCTTTGATATTTAATTTGTAAATTGCTCAGTATGAGGTTTATGAATGAAATAACTAATTTCTGATTCTCCCCTTTTATCCTTGCTTGAGGAGGTACTCAGACCCAAAATTCTGAGTGTATAACACTCTTTGTGTCTTCTTTTCTTTCTTTGTTGTGTGTGCCCCATAAAAGATCTTACCTGTGTGCGATTTTCCCCAATAGTGGTATCAGAGCTATGTCGGGGAACACACCAAGGTTTGAGGTCCCATTATTTAATGGGAAAATCAATCTCACAATTTGGCAGAATACCATTCAAGACCTCTTGGTGCAGCAAGGTCTTGATCAAGCTTCAGAGGATAATATTTAAATGGAAACAGGCTTCAAGGAGAATCAATAATGGGAAACTCCAAATTATCAGGATGCATTGGATATGATTTGGAGGAATTGTATTTAAGGGACAACAATATCAGTGGTCACTTACCGACTTGGTTGGGGCAACTTGAAAATCTGGAGTACATTGATTTATCCAACAATAAGTTCGAAGGGGTCATTCCTAGTATTGTTGGGCAACTTGTCAATTTAGATATTTTGCTTCTTTCAAACAATTCTTTTAATGGCTGCATTCCTCAAACTCTCGGTCAACTTGTCAACTTAAGTTATTTGCATATTTCCACAAACGAGTTGGATGGAATAATACCAATATCATTGTGTCACTTAAGCAAGTTTCATAGTCTTGACCTTTCAAAGAACAACTTATCTGGTGAAATTCCAAATTGATGGAAGGCTAATCAAGAACATTTTTATGAAATAAATTTATCATCCAACAAACTAGTGGGTGTGTCTCCAAGCTCATTTGGGAATCTTTTCTCGTTGTATTGGTTGCATTTGAACAATAATATTCTTCAAGGGGAACTTCCAATGTCTCCGAGAAATTTGAAGAATTTAAGAATTCTGGATCTTGGTGAGAATAAACTTTCTGGGAGTATACCATCGTCATGGAGTGTAAGCATCTTTCCTTCACTGCGTATTCTGAGACTGCGACAAAACATGTTGAATGGCAGCATACCTCCACAACTATGCCAACTTAAATCACTTACTGTTTTGGACATTTCCCTTAACAATTTACAAGTTCCAGATGATGAATGGTATAATCAAGAAGTCAAAGAAGTCATGAAAGGAGTGGAACTTCAGTATAATAAAATTGTGAGTTTTCTAGTCCTGATGGACTTGTCAGGAAACAATTTGGTTGGATCCATTCCTAACGAAGTTACTCTGCTCACCGGATTGCATGGTTTGAATTTATCAAACAATCATTTGAAAGGAAATATCCCAAAGATGGTAGGGAATATGAAATCACTTGAATCCTTGGACATGTCTCATAACCAACTTTCAGGAACAATTCCAAATAGCATGAATGCCTTATAACTTTTTTGGATCATTTAAACTTGTCATACAATAACCTTTCAGGACCAATTCCTCAAAGTACGCAATTGTCAACTCTGAATGACTTGTCTCCTTATGCTCACAACCCATACCTTTGTGGATCTCCACTTCCAAATAAGTGTCCTGGGTATGTTTCACATCCAGCTTCTTCTGAAAGCAAAGATGATGAAGATGATGAGGAAGATAAGGTAGAAAAAGTATGGTTCTACTTTGTCATAGCACTTGGCTTTGGTACAGGCTTTTGGGGAGTTATTGGGACCTTACTTTTCAAGAAGAAATGGAGGCATGCTTACTTCAGATGGGTAGAAAATTTAGCTGAGGACATTTATGTTGCAACTATGATAAAAGTGGCAAAGCTGAAGAAATGGGTAAAGAGAAACCATGTTCGTGGGTGATTCTATGTTTCTTGCTCGTTTTATTTCTTTTTCTAAATGCTCTGTTTTAGACTAGAATAAGGTTTATGCACCATTCAATGTGTTCTCTTTCAAGTGATGTTTTTTCATGGGTGATCTTTTGTATTTGTTGTGTGGAATATTAATGGGTATTTTGCTATGAATATCATTGCAATCCAACACTGGCTAGAAAGTAGTAGCTATTATTGAGCATGATTGAAGGAATTGTAGTTCCATATCATTACAATAGGGGATGAAATACACAAAAATAATTGTTTATAGATGACAGGTAAAATGCATGTTTTTAGATTTCCTCACGCCGGCAACGAGAGTTGAGGCCACGCTTTTGTGAGGAGTAAGCCAACTCCTTACAAACTAAGTGAACTTTCATTGACTACAACAGGGTCATGTATACAAATGATAATAATATTCCTTTCAAAAATAAAATAATATAATAATTTTTTTGTGTTATTTATTTTGACGATAAAGAAAGAAACGATTACAATGTTATTTTTTGGTATTATTGTTTTGATAGAGTGTACTAGTAATTGGAAAAGGTCTTAGGAGAACATTTTGACAGAAACATGACAGAGCTCTCCTAGGGTTTAGCCTGACGGCGCTAGGATAGCCTGCAACTGGCCTGCAGTGCCATACAACCTGCAGGTTCTGTCACGAGATGCTTTGCCCTCCAATCAGCATGCGAGTGTTAATCCAACAGAGCACCGATGCATCTTTTTTGCATCAACATCTTTATGCCAGATGTCAGATTTGGTTGCTGAAAGAAGGAAGCAATCTCTGCTAATTGCTGACGTGGCCTGCGCGCCGTCAACTGATCTGCTTCAGATGTTCCTTGTTCACGATCTCACACGTGATGATTTGTCAGTGTAATGCAACTCGCAAATTCCCGAAGACGCGCGTGAGTGTGCTCTCAATTCCCACTTGCGATTTGCAACAGATGCCGATGGGGTCTTCTCCAAACCTTTTTACTATGCCACTTGATCCTAATGTTCCAACTTCGTAGCCAAAGGTTATTAATAATTCTCTTTCTACAATGTCGGTAGGTAAGCGTGAACCCTCTAATGTTAAATCTCCGAAATCCTTTGCAGAGGCATTAAAAAACACATATAGCTCGGCCCTCTTTGAAAATCACATTAGCCATTTACAAATAACCTTGCAAATATTGTCAATGTATTAGGCACTCGCTCCAAAATTGTAAGCACAACAATGAGTCTCATCAGTTTGAAAACAAGGCCGAAGTATCAGCAAAGAAGACTAATGGTAATAAGGAGGAGCCTCGAAAGGTGAATCATGTTCCTCTTAAACCTACTTTTCATTATGTTCCGAAGAAGGATAAAGGGAAATCAACTGTCTTCGGGGAAAAATATTGTTCATGTGAATATATTGAACGTTGACCCTTCCAAAATATGTCAATCCAAAGCTCTGCAAGGTACTAGTGTGGTTATAACAATAGAGGAAGATAGTGATCCTAATCGCTTCAAGAAATTAACAACACTATTTTATCATCTGAGGAGGTGGCAGAAAGCCTAAACCCTCTTCTTGGTGTTGCAAAAAATATTCCCACTAGAGGAAATGCTACGCAAAAGGATTCTTCACATTTACCAGCTCCTCAATGTGCAATCTCTTCTGAAAATTCTACCTATGCTCGAAGTTCTCCTATGAATACCCACATTTTAGGAGTGCTGGAGGTTCCTTCTCCAACAAATAAATTTTTGACTTAGAATGATTTATCCTCCACCCAATCTCCTACGACAAGGCTGGATTCTTTAAATGTCCCAATATCCAATGCTACTTCTAAACGAGTGGTAGCATCTAACATGAGAATACGAGAGGAGGCTTGGGGAGATGTCTTAGATGATGAGGTTAATACCCAATACTCAAGGATGAATGGCGTATGATGCTAATTTCAAATTGGCTGTGTCCAAGGCCCACATTTCGCTTACTGCCTCAGATTCGGTTGCTACTTCCAATCTAGTAGTAGCATCTGACAGGAGAATTTTAGGAAAGTTTTTGGGTGAGATGTCAGATGATATTGGTGACCCTGTGGCTTCCGACATCCAAGGATCAATTGGGCAGAATGATTATTTTGAACCGGTTGTGTCCAAGACCCAAAAGAAGAAATTTAGGCAAAAAAAGAATTTGGTCGTTGGATATAATACTCGTTCAAAAGTTAATTTTGTCTCTGTCTCCTTTGGATCTGATTTTGTTTTTTAGTCCTTTAATCTTTTTTTCTTTAGGATGGGTTGTTTTAGGGGGCTTGTTATGGTTCCCTGTTAGTGCTTTTTCTTGCCAAGGGTATTGGTCTAGTCCCCCATTGGTCTCTCTCATGTCTTCTTTCTTTTTTAAATTCTTTTAATAAAATAAGGAGGAAATACTCTTTTTTCTTCTTGATGTTTTTTAATATCAGAAGGTTTTAATAAGACTTCTTTCCTTGTCTTTGCCCAAAAAAAAGTATTATTTTTTGAATAAATATTAATTTTATCGATATGATTTGGTTTTAGCAACAAAAAAAAGATTACAGTGTTATTGTTTTTTCACCCCCCTTATTCGAAATATTTAAATGAACCAAAATGAAAAGCTTACTTCAAAAATCCTGTGATCACTTTATTGAATATTAACTGTATCATTATCCAACCATTACAATTTACACTTGGATAATGATACAGGATTTTTGAGTGTGGTTGGAATATGAAATACAAACATAACTTACTCGCTTGAAAAGAAAAAGATGGTTGAAATTTGCGTCATCCGTCAATGATAACTTGATGAAAATTTCAATTTTTAAGTTTTAATTATAGCATGACTTGACAATAATATGATGTTTCCACGAAGCTCATCTGCAAGTGATAATGCAGTATATATAAGGACAATCATCTAAGTGCAAGTATTTATTGATAATGTAATGGCTTACTTCAAGTGATAATGCAGTATATATAAGGACAATCATCTACAGTGACTTATTTAATGCAGTATTTCCACGAACACATACAGCATTTTTGTAACCTCCCATGTTTCAAAAGGAAACAGTGATTGTCAATATGTATTGATCGAATGATTTAATGGCTGTGCTTTTTTTTTAATCACTACAACAGAATTTTTAAAAAGAGCTCAACATTAGTAGCGCTTTATAGGTGAGCGCTCCTTATTCCCAACACGCATGTACAATAAGTAGCGCTTTGTACACGAGCGCTCCCTTATAGCTAAACACGGAGGTTCAATAAGTAGCGCTTTGTACAAGAGCACTCCCTATAGCTAAACACGGAGGTTCAATAAGTTGCGCTTGGTATGCAAGCACTCCCTATGATTAAACACGGAGGTTGAATAAGTAGCGCTTCATTAGTGAGCGCTCCCTTTGATCAAAATGCGTTCTCCAATGAGGAGCTCTTTTTACGCGAGCGCTCCCTTTGATCAAAATTTTTAAAACTAAATTCCTCGTGGGTACTCTTAATTCTTCCTGTACGTTGAAACACCCAGTACTCAAACTGCAGAAACCCTCACGCAGAAACACTCTCAGTACCCTCTCAACGTTTCAGAATCTGATCTCAACCACGCCGTTATCTCAACTCATCCTTTTGAACGCCACTGAAGGTCCGTGAACGCCGCTGAAGGACCACCATCTCCTTTTGAACGCCGTTGAAGTTATCAACCATGCCGTTATCTCAACCACCTCATCCGTTGACAGGTTCGTTCCTTGTTTTCTTTCCTCCTCCTTCTACTGTTCATCTCCTTCTTTTGTGATTCTGTAAACCCTTAGTGCAACTACGGACATCACCAAACCTAAATCCCTAATACGTTGTTCCTTCTGTTATAAAAGGTAGGATATTGCAAAGCGTAGGTAAAGTGTTTGTCGAAATTACTCAGTGAAATGCTTGTTTATATTTTCATATTATGAAATTTGATTTCCAGTTTTTCTGTTTTATAGATTTTGTTTAAATGAATGATTGATATAATGTGAGTGTGTTAGTTACCATATTGAGGTACAATACTTTATTAGTTAATGATGATAACTCTTTGCTGTTATTGGAGAATATATTATTCAATTTCTCCACTAGCCAGGTTGTTGAATGTGGAATTTGATAATACTAGTTTACGGTTCTCATTGTTCTAAACTACCGTTTAAACTCTGTGTCCATTTATTGTTTATTACATATGGTACAATTATGCTTTACTAATCTGCTGAATCACAAATTTCAGATTGGAAGAAATATTTACTTTATTGTCCATTTGTAGTTGAACTAGCAATTTAGTAACAAGTTCTAATTTTCTTTGATGGAAATAGATATCTTTGTTTCTATGCTCAGAAGAAATTGCTGCTTCTATACGTGAAACACTGAAATCTGTAAGGACATCCCCCACTTGCTGAAGGTATGAGAGTTTTTCCTTGTACCCCAAACTACTCTAATAATTTGTTTTTTTTGTTCTTCTAGAGTTCTACTTGTCTGACTCTGACTATGACTCCATTGTCCATTCTAAGAGCTCTCTTTATAGATCCTGTTGTGTGAGATTAAAATGGCATGTGCTAAATATGAGTGAGATTTAGTATGCAAAGTTTTAACAATACAAGACAATAAATAATTATAAATGCTAAAGGCGCAAAAGACAAACTATCCTTGATACTAATATATCATATTATCTAACAGTTGAAACATCATGCTTTAACTATTACATGCTGCATTGAAAATGTCCTTTATCTTATGAGCATATTGTTATGTGAAGATAGGCTGGTCTGTTTTAGTAAAATTATAGTAGGTTATTTCTCTGTTTAGCATAAGCTTGATTCCTTGTATACTAATATGTCTAACTATTTAATTTTTTAATCGAGTAAAGAAATTTGACTAATACTAATATAAGGATCAAGCTCACGAACTAGCTAGTCTCTTGATTAATTATGTATTGTTGGATCTTTTCTTACTAATATTCCTTAATTATTTATGTATTGGTGGGTCTTTTATTGCTTACTATTGATTAGATCTTTGTGGTGTACTTAAAGAGTCATGTTGTTTTATATATTTAGAATATGCTTCACATATTTTATCTTTTTGAGCAGGAAACTTATTTTAAAATGTTATTGTGAATCTTTAAATTGATACAGATTGTTCTCGCTGATTGTTATATCTGGTTCGAGTTCTTTATGCCGGAGCTTTGCGTTCATTCTGGAGCTCCTTTTTCTGATGAGCAACTTACTGAGCTCAAAGGAGAGTGGTGTGATTATGTTGCCGGTGTTATTCATACAAATCGAAATTGATGTAGTTTTTTTGGATATCCTATTTTTGTAGTACCTCATATTGGATATGTTGTAATTTTTGTTGTTGTATATGTTGACATTCATGTTTTGGTATATGATGATTTATGTAATTTTTGTTGGCATATATGTTGATAAATATATATATATGTGTGTATGTTGGATTTATAAATTAGTTGGAATTTGATTTTAAATTGGTTTTTGATTTGGAAATTTCATTTGGAAGTTTGTTGTTGGTTGATGAAATATGAGCAGGGAGCAAGGAATTGGTAATAGAGAAGAAATACAAGAAAAAAATTTTAAAAAAAAATTAGGCATAAGTAGCGCTTCCTGTAAAAAGTGCTACTTATGGTCTAAGCGTATCTAGGAATGAGGAGCGCTTGAACAAAAAAGTGCTACTCTTGCTTAGATGCGCTAAGACCATAAGTAGCGCTTTTTACAGAAAGCGCTACCTTTGGTCTAAGCGCATCCGGGAATAAGGAGCGCTTACGCTAAAAAGCGCTCCTATTACATGTTCATTGGTAGCGCTTCGCAAGCGCTACCTTTGGGGGATTGGCAACAGGAGCGCAAGCTTTAGGAACGCCAGAAAGCGCTACTGATGGCCTAAAAAAAGTGCTCCCAATCTGCAAATCTGTTTATTCGATCAATACAAAAAAAAGCATAGCCATTAAACATCTAGTAGAGAAGAACTATCAATATTTGCTCCAAATGTTAATGCATCTTTGTTGGAATTGAAATACTGGACTTATTTGGACTTGTCCAATAATGATTTCAATGGCACTTCAATTCCTATGTTCATTGGTTCTATGAGACGCCTAAACTATCTTTCTCTCCATGAGGCTAACTTTAGTGGGAGGATTCCCAGCAGTCTTGGAAATCTCAAGAACCTTCACACTCTTTATCTTGGCTTCAATTATAACTTACAAATGAATGACACCAGTTGGATCTCTGGACTTCATTTACTGGAAGACCTTCACATGAGTGGTGTTGACTTGTCAAGTGTACATAACTTGTTCCAGGTACTCAACATGCTTCCTTCCTTGTTACATCTTTACTTAAGTGATTGTGGACTCGACAATTCATTCATTCCTCACTATGCTTTACAAAACATGACATCTCTTCTCTCTCTTGGTCTCTCATATAATAAGTTTAATGGTCCAATTCCATTTGCTTTCATAAACATGACTTCCATGGAAGACCTCGATCTTTATCAAAACAATTTCACTACAATCCCATCATGGTTTTCTGAGTTAAAGAACCTTGTCCATCTTGACCTTTCACTGAATGAACTTTCTCTTGTGGAAAGTTCTCTGTCGTCACTGATGGGAAACATGTGCCACTTAAAAATATTAAATTTATATGGAAACAAGCTTCAAGGAGAATCAATAATGGGAAACTCTGAATTATCAGGATGCATTGGATATGATTTGGAGGAATTGTATTTAAGGGACAACAATATCAGTGGTCACTTACCGACTTGGTTGGGGCAACTTGAAAATCTGAAGATAATTGATTTATCCAACAATAAGTTCGAAGGGGCCATTCCTAGTATTGTTGGACAACTTGTCAATTTAGTTTGGTTGGAACTTTCAAACAATTCTTTTAAAGGCGAAATTCCAAATTGTTTGCCTGAATCCCTGGTAGAAATAAATTTGCGATCCAACAAATTAGTGGGTGAGATTCCAAGCTCATTTGGGAATTTTTCCTCATTGAAGTGGTTGCATTTGAATAATAATAGTCTTCAAGGGGAGCTTCCAGTGGCTCCACGAAATTCGAAGCAATTGTTGATTTTGAATCTTGGTGAGAATAAACTTTCTGAGAGTATACCATCGTCATGGAATGTAAGCATCTTCCCTTCACTACGTATTCTTAGATTGCGACAAAACATGTTGAGTGGTAGCATGCCTCCACAACTATGCCAACTCAATTCACTGGCAGTTTTAGACCTTTCCCTTAACAAAATAGAAGGTTTTATACCATGGTGCATCGGTAGTCTTCAAGGGATGGTTCTAGGAATGAGTTCATACATCAATTATGTGGATTGGGATTATCAAGAGGTCAAAGAAGTCACCAAAGGAGTTGAATATGACTATAGAAATATCGTGAAGTATGTAGTTATGATGGACTTGTCAGGAAACAATTTGGTTGGATCAATTCCTATCGAAATTACATGGCTCACAGGATTGTATGGTTTAAATTTGTCAAACAATCAATTGAAAGGAGAGATTCCAATTCTATACGAAGACATGGAAAGGTGCTTTCATCACAAATTCTATTGGCCACAGCTTGAAGTTACCGCAGACAATCTCATGAATTTGCGGCAGAAGGTGGAGGAGGCTGTGATGGACTTCATTAAAAAATTAAGAAAGATGGCCGGAAAGTTCTCAGTACCTTTTCCAGAATCTCAACTTATTTCAATGGCCATCTTTTGAATGCACACTCAATTGAAGGTGAAGCTTGTTGGACAAGCTTGCAGTGACCTGAGTGGCTTGGCTTCCAGGGTAGTTCAAATTGAGCAATTCATACAGGAAGGAGAAAGGAAGAGAGCCACTAGGGGTTGAGGATCACAACTAGTGTTAGTGGTGGATGCAAGCAAGGATTCAGACTATCACAAATCAGTCGATTACACGGAAGACATCTTAGTGGCCGAGATAGTTAAGGGAATGACCTACCTCTTTCCCGCTCTTAATCCTCCCAAAAGGAAAGTGAAGGACGAGGAGAGGGTTGAGTATTCCTTCGACATCTCTAAGGCTAACCAAATCTTTGACTACCTCCTCAAAGACAAGCAGATCAAACTCCTCAACGGCCATAGAGTACATCCTCTTGAAGAAATAAAGGGGAATAAATACTGGAAGTGGCATAATTTTATCAATCATGCCACTTCCAACTGCACTATCTTCCGCCGAGCTATTCAAGAAGCCATCAAAAAAGGATGGTTCAAAATGGCTGTCAAGGGGGCGTTAGAGATGATTGTCGACACCGACCATTTCCCCTGTATGACTGTCAACATGGTGTCCTTCTCCGGGAGTGACTCAGGGAAAGGAGAGAATAAGTATGTGTGGGTTCCCAAATTGGAGGCCTCTCTACAAAGGAAAACACCTGTCTTTGACCATTTGGGCTCACCTCCTAGAGGATCTACAATAGCAAAACATATGGCCCTCTTACAAGAAAAATTGCAGATATGGGCACTGAGTCCGCCTCACAGACCTCAAAAGAACTCCTCAATCCAGGGAAGCTTGTCCATGAACTCAGGGAATTACATATGTCCAAAGTCAACCCTGAGAGGCACATGTCTAAAACTAGGGACTTGAGGGAAAGAATATAATCCGTCGCATCTGAGGGCATGATAGGCCAGCCGATGATCCCATTGGACAGGCCACCATGCCAACCTCAGGGGAAGGGACTCGTCTTAGAGAAGAGAGAAGGGTGGCACAGGTCGTTGAGGCTCAGGGCTCAACCTCAATGGATATTACGGTTTTGAATGACCGCGAGTTGAGGGCCACTAGAACTGTGAAGGAGGTGCCATAAGATCAATGGATGACACAGGCGGTCGTAGAAGAGGAGGCTGCAGAGGGCAAGAGCTTTCAATAGAATGAGGGAAACTCTCCAGATGCTCACCTCGGCTAGAGATGGGAATACCTAGACCGTCCCACAACTTCTGTTGCTACAGCGTTGGAACGGGCTTTCCCAAAACCGGCCGAGCACACAGCTCCAAAGTAACACGCCCCAGAAACCGTTGTTCCTGACGCACCCGTTGATCAAGAGGAAGAGCCCAATACCATGATAGAGATAGTAGACACCCCTCATAGCCCACTCGCTGAAGTTGTGATAGAATGCCTTTGTGGACCTCATAGTCCTAAGAAACCCCAGCCAATTGATGAACCCATGGTTGAAAGGAATTTTACAGAGCAAGAGCTTGAAGAAGATGACCTCCTAGGAGAGGAAGAAGAAAATCCCTACGGTCCATTAGATTCTGTGCTGATATAGAAATTGTGGATCTCCTCCCACCTGAGTTCTTGGGAACTAAGGACCAACAAAAGACCCTCAGAGGGGATGTCTTCGTCGAGGAAGCCGAATGGGCTGCCTTGACAGAAGTCGATGGACAAGTCACAGAGGGCATGTTGTTTGAAAAGCCAACAGCAAACATGACTAGACACCTGAATGGAAATTGTTCAATCGAGTTTTCGTGGATGGTGGTGCCATGCTAAATATTATGTTGCTCACAATGAAGAAGCTTGGGATGAACGTCGAGGACCTCATTCCGACCACCATGACCATGACCAACTTCATGGGCAAACCCTCCCATGCATTGGGAGTACTGGTGGCTGATTTGATGGTTGGGTCTAAGGTTTCCCACTCGGTCATCTTCGTCATAGAGGGGAAACCTTCGTATTTAGTAATCTTGGAAAGAGACTCGATTCATATTAGTGAGTGTGTCCCTTCTACCTTGCACCAAAAGCTAATGATATGGTAGGGCACAAGGTGGAGATAGTGGAGGCTGACCCTAACTCTTTCCCTGCCGAGTTGAAAATGTTTGAGGCTGTGTTTTACTCCCCTCACTTGCGTCCTATTGCTATCCCTGGAGATTATGAGGAGGGTGGCATAGAGTCATGTGACTGAACAAAAAAGGGTTTTGAATTCAAAATGTTGGTCGACCCATGGCCTAGAAGAGAGATTAATGATTAGTCTCCCTTCAGAGGTACAAATCTTGTTGGACCAACTACACCTATTCCAAATCGAGTCCAGCATTGAAGAGGCTATGTTTGGTGCCGTGTGTGGAGACAATGAAGGCTCAGAACATTCCTTCCAAGAGGCTTCAGATGACCCTAGTGACAAGACGTTGGCCGAACCTCCGTATATAGAACCTATCCAGAGGAGAGTTCCTACATTTGAGGCACAAGACCGCCTGGTGGAGGTAAATCTAGTGATTGAAAGTGAACCGAGGATGACCAAGGTCAGTGGCAAACTTCAACCTCAACAGCATGACCAGGTGGGAGCTTTGGTAAAGCACAACCGCGACTGCTTTGCATGGGACTACAATAAGATTCCAGGCCTTGATAAAGCCTTGGTGGAGCACTCGTTATGCATTAAGGAAGGTTTCAACCCCACAAGCAGCCACCGAGGAGGTTCAACCCCTCATCAGTAAAAACATGGAAGTATACATTGATGATGTGGTAGTCAAGTCCAAGAGGTTTGAAGATCAAGCGAAGTTGCCAGGCTGGAAAATACGGAGCAACGAGCAGTTAACCCACTAATCGTGCTAGTGGGATCGTGGGTAGTTACTGCGCCTCAAATAAGGCGTAGGAAGCAATGAGAGCTGTTGATCTTAGATTGATCCAACGGCAACCAAGTGTTGTCTCGCATAGTGGCCGATAAGGGCCTGTGTATCTATATAGCAACAGAGTAAATGTACATAACATCCACAATAAATTAAACTCTATGTTCACTTCACTTTTATCTTCCATTACTGCACTTTATTTTTACTTTATGCATTAGGTCAGTAGTATAATCCAACCCTCGCGTCCCTCTCACTCAACCTACCCCTTTCTAGAGGAGTCAGGATATCCACAGTTGAGGAGCAGAGTTTCCTCCTCAGCGCAATTGCTTGAAGAAAAGAGGAATCAAAGACTGTCCAAACCCCTGTCCGACTCTACGGCTAGGACCTAAGAGTTTGATGACAACAAGAAATAGAAAATTTGGATCAAACAAATTCTTGAAATTCCATAAATTCAAGAACACTATGAATGTTTGATTTCTTAAAATATGCATATCTCAGTGAATACTCAACCAAAACAGACAAACTTGGTGTCTGTTTGACTCCAAATTTCGTAAGGAATATGATAATGACACTTTTAGGACCAAAAAAACACTTTCTCAGAAACGTATTTTTGGAAACTCTAGGTAGAAGATGAATATTCAAACCTTCAAATTCAACAATGGTAAAATGCTCAAAACAACACCAAATTAAAGGAAATTTTTGCCAAATGTGAACAAAATTTGACAAGGATCGTGAATATGTCTTCAATTTGCACGAAAAAGAAGAACTTACTAAAAACGTGAATTTACTGTCAAATATGCGTTTGGCTTTGTGACTGTGTTTAAATGCTCAAAACTCAATAAAAAATCATGAAACAAGTTACTATAGGTTCGGAATTAGTGCAGTAAGTAAACACAGGAAACAAATTCGAAGGAAATCGATGCTACATCCGAAACGAAATTGAGATTTAGAGTGCTAACTTGCTATGGGTTTTTTTAACTCGAATCTGATGATATCCTGCTCAGATTCTGTGAAACAAGTGTGTAATATGTTGCGAATAACAAAAGAAACAAGTTGCAATCAAGAATTACTGATGAAACTCAAGCAAAAACAGAAAGAAAATATGACATGAAGGAAAAAAAACATGTGAACAGCAACAAAAACAAAAGTGTGAAGAAAAAATTACCAAAATTTGCTAGCTTTGATACTCACTTGATGGGGTCTAGAATAGATCATGAAAGATGGGATCTAGAATTTTGACAATTCAGTAATTCTCACACAAGATCAAGAACAAGTGTTTTTGACAAATCCAGAAAGCTGAAAAAAAGACAACACAAAACACAAGAAACATACATGAAAAGTAGAAGCAAGAACAAATGTGGATGGGACTAGAGATGGATGTGGAAATGAATGATCGTCACACCTTCTTGGAAGGTGATAAGATCAACTAGCCTTGGGTGCTCCTAGCCCCAAGGTTGTGAGCAAGGTCGTCTCCTTCAAGAACCATGGAGAATCTTCGTGATGAATCTCACTCTCTCATATGCATGTACTTGCCACTTCTCACCTCTCACTAGGTTTCTCTCTAGTCTTTCACTTTGCAAAAATGAAGAAATGAAACTAATTCATCAACACTTCGTTCTAATTACACTAAGGGATAGGGTATTTATATTATGGACTTATTGGATCCTTGGTCCACAATATAAAGCCCAAATCCACAATTACAATGAAGGACCAAAACGAAGGCACAAAAACTAGTCTAGGCCGTAGCCCATCTACTCAAAGCCACATAGCTCAAAATGAAAGTATCTTACAAATATACAATTATTAAAAGAAAACAAAATATAGGAAACATTAGGTCCAAGCTCCATGTGGGCTCACATCAACTTTGCATCCTCTGAATAAGGAAGGCAACCATCAAGGAACCATGTATACGTGGGACTTTGCTTCCTCTGAATAAGTTCTTTGCATCTTTGTCTCAGCCAACAACTTGATTTATTTGGGTGTTAAAAACAACCAACTCATCCGCAGGTTTGGAATCTGTTAGACCAAAACACTTGATCATGGCACCAAGTATATACGGGGGATAGAGTGGTGGCATTTGGCCAAGAGTTTGGCATTAAGCTAATACACTCAATGCCATACTAAGCTCTGGCTAATGGGCGAGCCGAGGATACCAAATAATTTAGGTTTAAATATGTATTTAGTCCCTGCAAATGTCACTGTTTTTCGATTTAGTCACTGCAATTTTTTTAAAAAAATACGTCCCTGCAAAGTAACTTTTTTTTTAAATACGTCCCTACAAAATAAACTTTTTAAATACGTCCCTGCGAAATAGCTTTTTTTTAAATACGTCCCTACAAAATAACCTTTTTTTTAAATACGTCCCTGCAAAATATCACAATTTTTTTTGTTGGGACGTATTTAAAAAAAAGGTTATTTTGCAGGGACTTATTTAAAATTCCAACTTTCAGAAGGGCATATTCAAAAAAAAGTTATTTTGCAGGGACGTATTTAAAAAAAATATTTGTAGGGTCTAAATCGAAAAATAGGGACATTTGCAGGGACTAAATATCAATATTTAAGCCAATAATTTATCATTGAAATTATCAAAAATAATGTAGAGGATCGGCCATGGAAATGTCAGGAAACTTTGACTAAAGTCTTATGGGCTACGAGAAATTCAAAGTCTACTGCCACTCAGTTGACTCCATACCTTCTTGTATATGGGCAAGATGTTGTCTTACCACTATAGATTAGTGTTTCCTCACTCAGAGTTGCTACACAACATTCACTGGGCCTAGACAAATACCAACAAGCTATGCTGATTGAGTTATACTTGGTGGACGATGACGAGTTTGCTTCTCTTAGCAAGATAGAACTCGAAAAAAGGAAAATTGTCCGAGCCTACAAGAAACACGTGAAGCCTAAGTAGTTTCTTGAAGGCGACCTTGTTTGAAAGACTATTTTGCCAATTAGGATCAAGGATCCTAAGTTTGATACATGGTCACCAAACTGGGATGGACCGTTTATCATTACTAAAGTCTTCAATGGAGGAGCGTATCAATTAGCACCTATTGATGGCGAAGAGTTAAACCGAGATTTCAATGGAAAATATCTTAAAATGTACTACCCTGCCATATGGGAGGGTGTTCAAAATTGATCATTGATTTTCATATAGTATTTCAAACTGGCACACCACACATCGGTGGCCTACTACTTTTAAAATAAGGAAAATACTTCATTAGAACTAGGCTACTGATGGGTTGACCTCTTCTTTTTCCTCGACTGCCAATTTGGTGTCTTGGATCACCTCAGTTGGGAGTGAAGGCATGATCGAGATCTATTCATCTTTGAATTTTGCTTCATCTCCCTCCATCGCTTCAGATACCCTAACCATGTCGACATCAAAGGAGTCGATCATGCCATGGCTCGCTTCAGGCACGACTACTGCATTGGTTTGCTTTGTTGTAGGGTTTTCTAACTGAATAGATAAATCCTCCTTCGTAGGCACAACCTCTAAATGGTGGGATGGGAGCTCTTAACTCTCTTACGAGATTGAGTGAGAGGTTTCCTCGAGGAGGGTCTGTTGGGAGGACCAAGAATTGCAAGCCTGATGCAGTTCCTTTTTGTTCTTCTTTAGGTCATGCAGAAAACCAACCCTATGGGATCTAAGACCCTTATGCTTTGATTATAAAGACGGAAGCGTTCCTGGAGGAATTCATTCAATTGTTGAGTAGCTTGTGTATGCTGAGGCAGAAGAGAATGGAGTTCCGATTGAAACCTTGAGAGCTAAGAGTTGATCTCGACAATCTGAATGAGCCAGGTCATCCTCGGCCAAAGTATTCTTCCTTTTTGCATCCACTTAAAGGAAGGAAGTTGTATGCCTTCATCTCTAATCGGAGATTGGATAATCGATCAAAGGACTGCCGAGCGAAATCATCGGCAAACTTGGCCTTGTCTTATTGGTGTGAGACATCTGGAAGCTGAAAGTTTATCTACTGAAGGGAATTCTTTTTGAACTCAGAGATGTTATCTGACGAGGCCAACTTGAACATTATGAATCTTAGGTTGGCCAGTTGGTCAGAATCTACAGGAATGTCGCCTTGAAGGACCATCTCCACCTTCCTAAATTCTTTAACTTGAAAAGGATCAATCTGGGGTAGGTCTCGTGAGGTGAAATAATAGGCCACCTCCTCATCGGTAACAGAAGGCGATGAGTCTAGGACTTTCTCAAGAAAAGTAGTGAACAACGTTTGTTCTTCTAAGTGGGTTTCATCAGTCGCCTTGAGTGGCTGCGAAGAAGAAATAAACATGAACATTGGTGAAAAAACTCTGCGAACCGCTGTAAGGAAGGAAGTTTATCAAATTCGTTAGACGAGGGGAGTGTCTCGAGGAATCGGAATATCTGGCTTCAGTTGCTTGAGAGGCCTTCTGCAATGCAAAATAACAACGAGATTCTTAAAAAATGAGTCGCAAGAAATGATTAATCCGAGAAACATGACCAAAAGTAGTACCTTCAGCTGGTTGTACTTTCTAGTGGGATCTACCTCAGCCTCAGCAAGTGGCTTCCAAGTGATTGTAGGCGGAGTACAGACCTCCTCGGTGGGAGTTCCTGACCTCCTCCTAAATATGAGTCCCCAATGTTCATCTTCTTCTCCATCCTTGCTGTCACTAACACTTGTGGCGGGTTCAGAAGGGGCTTCACGATTGGGACATTGATTAGTCCTGCAGTGCACTGAGTATGAAGGTTAACATCTTAGTTGATTTAAACACTTACCAAGAGGAGAGTATCATTGTACGTTGGCTCTCAGTCGAGCAGATAAGCTTTGACCTACGGTTTTTGTGTGTTGCTGAAAATTCTTCTTGGGTGTTGAGGTCATGGCAATAAGGGTTTGCGGAGGGATCTCCATTTGGTATTGTTGGCCATTGGATTTGGTGGTAATGGCATCAAATGGTTGACAAAAGGCAAGTCCCTCAAGCCAAGCCACTAGTCGACTTAAGCGGTTGTCTCCCCAACATCTTTCTTATAATGCACCCAAATAAACTCGTTGGCTTTGTTTTTGTCTATCCATTGTTCCCAATGAGGCTAGCATCCCCATCACATGGGCCTTATCTTCTTAATGCACCCATGCGGGATTTGCAGAGCATGGGTAAA
The DNA here is from genome assembly GCA_963573325.1 of Astragalus glycyphyllos. Lineage (NCBI taxonomy): Eukaryota > Viridiplantae > Streptophyta > Magnoliopsida > Fabales > Fabaceae > Astragalus > Astragalus glycyphyllos. The sequence goes on along the minus strand of OY754312.1, from coordinate 50,023,734 downwards.
TGTTGAGTAAGGCCCAGTCTCCTAGCAATGCTATTAGCGTAATCACGTGACGTGTAATAGTTATTTTTGTTAAGAGCACCATAGGGAGTTACTGTTAGTTATTAAGGCATTTCTAAAACTTTTTTCGCTCTACATCCCTTGAGGTCAACCATTTGGGAGGCATTTGTTATAGTCAAATTTTGAGTTCAAAATTGACTAAGTGGACATGTCACCAGAATATAGAGTTTCGAAAGGAATGAAGGTTCGAGACATTAGACAGACTCGATATTTCTCACTCTCAAAATAAAGGCAAAAAGAGAGCAACAAGTATTAGCAATTAGTCGCTTGTTTCTAGATGTTGTTGGATCATTGGGATATGTGGAAAGTATCTATCAAGCTTAGGATGATGGGCAGCATTTTTGTCATTAATCATTAGTTACTTCCCTTTTAATTAGTGTTCCGGACTGGGCCAAAACCCCATGGAACTTGGGCCCGTCCCATTTCCGTACCCCTTCACGACCATGTCCTCGTCCAAACCACATCCCACGGTTGGAACCCAGCTGCCCGATCTAACGGCTCGGGTACGACACCAACGTCTATAAATACAAGATCCACCCTCCATTTCCAAGTACGCACTGATTCCTTACTGAAAATACCTCTTCTCTTCCCTTGCTGACTTAGGCATCAGAGTGCTTGCAGGTACCCCACTCGAGGCGAGGAAGAAGATTACCTCGGCCAATCCGAGGTCCAAGCTCGCACACCCGAAATCTAGCTCATTCTTGCGGAACGCTCCAATCCGACATCACATCCCGTACTTCGGTACCGAACAATTAATTTCCATTGAACATGTGTCCACCATGCAAGTCGTTAGTTATCACATCATACATTCTAAATATAGATGTTTGTAAATAGTTCTAGGGGCAGAGTGCATAACATTTAGTAGCTCTCACAAGCCTAACACATCCGACTTCACAGGATCACATGAAATTGTGGTGAAAAATGTATGTTGTTGTCCTTTAACAATTGAGTGTTTCACTCTCGTCTTTTACTTAGGGTTTTTACTTTATTTTTGTTAACTTGGATATTTAAGTTTCATGATGTTCACTCCCTTCTGGATTTGATTCCTAAGTTCTTTTAAGTCACTTTTTATTAGTTTAATCTTCGAATTCTACTTGCATTATTGATCTTGAGTCCAGTTCTTGATTCGATTAATAATACATCTAGGTTCTTTTCCTGAAAACTGTATTTTACACTTTGAAACTGCTTTAATCAAGCTTGATCTTTAAACCTCTCAACTTGACAACCGAATGATTTAATTTGAGTCCACTTTATTCAAATCTTTTGAATTCTTTTGTTTAACAACAAAATTAGTTGTTAAACACTTCAGATTTGTTGTTTTCATATAATAAGCAAGATTATTCTAGAAAACAAATTACAGTTTTTCTCATCGTGTTGAAACTAGAAAAATGAATCCCTTAGTGATTAAGTATTAATTTGACTATGTGATGTAAGTTAAAATATATAAATGCAGTCCTTTTTTATTTATTTACAAGTAAATGGTCATAGTTCCATTTTGAGTTCACATGTAACTAAATGGCCGTAAATGTAGACATATCTCTTGTATCTCGTTTTTTTATATATGGCTGTCTGTGTGTGTGTGCGTGCTTGTCTTTATATATATATATATATATATATATATATATATATATATATATATATATAACGCATATATTTTGAATTCAGAAATCTAGAAAACGTAGCAATCTTCAAACACTATGATTATTTCTCCATAACTTGCGGTGATGTATAACCATGTCCTTATCATATAATAAACTAATACTCTTTTGAAGCTATAACAAAAAGTGAAATGTTAGAGGAATAATAATTAGAGACTCGGTAAGATTTGTATGACAAGCAAGTTATTACTCAACTTAGTACCATTAAATACGGATACGGTTGATGCAGAGACACTTCTTATTCGATTTACACCTATAACCTATATAGCCCATCCATCTGCAATACTCCTTACAGTCCTTGTTAACTTGACATGGAAGTTCACTATGATGAACTGACATGTAAAATAAAAATCTACCAATATTAATGTTATTTAAATAGAATATATGTATTATGAAAACATAATGAGAGAAGGATTGAATGATAATCTTACGTTTGTTGATAATCTTAGGTTTGTTCATTTTATCCTTTTCCCTTGACCCTCGTCCCCTTTTCCTTTGGTCTACATCTTAACCTTCATCTTCATTCCCCTAAATTGAGTTGTTTTTTGAAAACTTATATCCAATGTTTAAATGAAGAAATAGAAACAAGAAGAAAATCAATGCAGAAATACACTTGAGACTTTTTGCCATTCTTTTCCACATTTATTGCTAATCCACCAAAATGGTAAGGTTTCTTTACAGTGTAAACGTAAATTGTATTTTATATGCCGTCCATGTTGTATGTAGGATTCTGTCAAAAAAAAGTTGTATGTAGGACTTATTATGTTGCATACACGTTACCCTTTTCTAATACTAAATATTTATTTTATGTCTCATTAATACATTAATGGGTCATTTTACCCCTTTAACCCACTTTAATGTTAAAAGACGTTTGTTTATAAATACATTTGTTTATAGGGCAATGCTAATTAGTACGAAGGATTTGGCAAGAATTGTAAGAAAAGCACTATATTAAAATGGTTTTAATAACACTTCATTGCCCGGTTGGATAAATTTGCACTAGCCCGTACATTTCTTGTCGTAACATAGATCATTTTCCTTGTTTAAATTATGTCTCATTAATACAATAATGGGTCATTTTACCACTTTAATTTTTTTCGTACCACTTAGGCCCTTTAAGTTATTTAATTGTAACAATTTGGAGAATTTAAGCTTTGAGAAACGTAAGTTATTGGGCCTTTAAAAGTTTCAATTAAATAACTTAAATGACCTAAGTAGTTCGAAAAAAACTTAAAGAACTAACTTGTTAGAAATAAGTAAGTTAAATGACCTAAGTGGTGCAAAAAAACTTAAAGTGCCAACTTGTTACAATTAAATAACTTAAAGGATCTTTAGTGTTATTTAACTTATATATATATATATATATATATATATATGTATTGTTCCGGACTGGGCCAAACCCCACACAGTTTGGGTCTGGCCCAATTCCGCACTTTATAAGATCTAGTCCACACTCCACCAACCAGCATCCATGACAGACAGTCAAGATCTGAAACATCTGTATCCGACAACTGAGGTACAGCACCTTCGTCTATAAATAGAGGTGCACCCCTCCATTTTAAGGTACATTCTCATTCCCTGCGCACCTCTTCTCTCCCCTTGCTGACTTAAACATCGGAGTGCTTGCAGGTACCACCCCCGGCGTGTGTGATCGAGCTCTCTTGGACCCTCCGAGGCCAATCTTCATCCATTCGATTTCCATCTCTCAGATCTCTCCGAAGCACATCATCTTGTACCTTGGACATCATCGCATCCGAGTTTGAGTACCGAACAATGGCGACCATAGTGGGAGCATAATCACTTGCTTCCAAAACCTCTCTATCTCCGTACGCAGTCTTCGATATAGCTTGACTCATGGCTCCGTGTTGGCTTCCCCCAACTCGAGCTCAGTCTCGGGCTGAAGCAGCGAGCACTCCAGCTCCCCTCCAAGCCGCGGAAACGCCCAAAGGCCACGTTCAAACTCTACCATACGAAGAAGCATCGGTCATCCCAACCTCGGGCCAACTTTTGCCGCTGGTTCCGGTTCCACCTACCGATCCCATTCCCACTCACATCTAGGCTGTCAGCCACCTCCTTGACGTGTTGGAACCTCGAAGCCGTAACTTGATCCAACATGAGCAGTCCCGACAAGAGATCATTGTCAGCAGCCGCTCCTCAGCCCGCGGGCCAGCATCCGCCCTTTCCTTCTTAGACGGCCATATCTCGGCAAAACCGAAGTCCACCACTGCAAAAAGCAGTCTGGCACGCCACATCTCCAATTCATCAGAAGAAGCACCGTAGAAGATCCCCGACTCCACCATCTCCGCCGATGTCAGAATCCACGAATAACTCAGGCAAGTGCTTCTCTGATTCATCCTCTTCTCGAAGCATGTCCCCCCAAAAGAGGGAGACCCTTAAGAAGAAATCAGGAAAGCAAGACTGACACTCGCAGGCGAGCCCATTCACTTCGGAAATTGCTAACTGTCATATCCCTGAATCTGGAGAAACCGCCTCGGCTCAATCTATACGATGGAAAATGGGACCCCGGCGAACACGTCGACATTTTCGACCTGGTGCTCGACTACCGCAACGCCTTAGACAACGTCCGTTGCAAGCTGTTCCCAATTTCCTTGACCACAAGTGCACTTAAATGGTATCAAGACCTACCTTCGGTCTCGATCTCATCGTGGAAACAGTTCACCAAGCTGTTCTCGGCCCGGTATACGGCCTCGAGATTGAAACCCAAGTCAGAGGATATAATGAGGACGGTCTTCCAGGGTGAGAACGAGTCTTTGAGGGACTACATTGAATGGTATAACAAGGAGGCAGACGAGATACTCCACCTGTCGGACGATGTGATGATGATGTTTATGAGACACGGGCTCAGAAAGGGCTCATTGTTTCACGTCAGCGTCGGCCTTCGCAAGCCAAAAATGCTCGACGAATTTTTGAGGCGCGCCCAATGCCACATCGAGTATGAGGAAGCGTCCGCTGCTGATGGACTCGACTCTGGGCCGACCACTAGCAAAAAAGACAACAAGGATAAGCGCAAGAAGGACCAGGGATCCAGGTTGAAGGGGTCGAGATGTTCTAGCAGTGGTCGAGATGAAAAGGATTCATGTTGACCAAGGAAGCTTGGTAGATATTCTTTTCCAGGAGTTGCTGCTCAAACTCAAGATGTCCGAGGCCGAGCTCTCTACTTATGACGGTTCAGACCTGGTGGGTTTCAACGGTTTCCGAACCAAACTGCTAAGATACGTCAAATTGTGGGTCACTTACTGGGAAGACGTGCACTCAAAGACCATCAAGACGAGATTCCTGGTGCTACCATGCCCGTCCCCATACCACTGCATCGTCGGTCCCCTCCACGATACACCTCAAAATGAGGTTCCTGTGGATAAGGAAGAGGTGGTGAAGATCCCGGTCGATCTTGACGGGGCAAGAAGGGGTCAGTATCTGGGCCTCAAGGCGGAGCGCCGGAAGGAAAAGCAGCAAGCCCTCGCAATATCCAAAAAGGGAACCAGTCCGAAGTAAGAGAGCAACCTCGGCATCGAGTGGAGGACGGACACAAAGCAATGTAACAACATGATGTAAGAAAAGATTGCAGAAATACGCTCCACTGCTTAACACTAATACCTAGAATATATTTCTCTTACACGCATGTTCGAAACAAACATACCTCTGATCTCCTAGCTCAATGCTCCATTAGAGGCCGGAGACGGAAGTCCACAGCGACTCTGACTTGAAAATGTCTCTGATCCCCGAGCTCAATGCTCCATCAGAGACCGAAGACGTCTCTAATCCCCGAGCTCAATGCTCCATCAAAGACCGAAGACTTCTCTGATCCCCGAGCTCAATGCTCCATGAGAGACCAAAGATGTCTCTGATACCTAAGCTCAACGATCCATTAGAGACCGAGGACAAAGCCCACAGCGGCCCCGAGACAAAGGTGCGTGACAATCGAGGTAAACCGTTCAAATTTTTTTCTCTCACATCTCACCACGCGGATCTCTATCATTTATTATCAATATCTAAAATGAGATGGTAATTGCTTAAATAAAACGAAGTTCATTCAAACTAAGACTTTCATTAATCGTACTGGACTGAGTCCATATTTACATAGTGGAGCACAAAAGAGAACAAAAATTACAAAGGTCAAAGACAATTAAAGCTCCCCTAGCTCGGATGCTTCCTCACCTTCCTCTTCTCCAGCACCCTCGAAGACAACCTCGGCTTCCTCCAAAGCTAATCTAGGCCTCGGCTTTACCAGCTTGCCTTCGAAGATTTTGTGAATTGGGTCTAGCAGCTCCAAATGGAGGTCGAGATTAATCACTTCTGCTAAACCTTTGCAACGGCTGAAACCGAGCTCGGCGGAATCATTGACCCTAGCCGCAATGGCATCAGTCTCATCCCTCACCCTTTTCAGTTCAGCATGACAAGCCTCTACCTCGGCCTGAATCTCAGCACTCTCTACCTCCAACTCGATCAGTTGTTTTTCACAAACCTCGGCTTGATGGGCCTCAGATTGATTAGAAACTAGTTGAGCTTCAAGCCCAGAAATATGCTCGTCAGCGGTAGCAAGGGACTCCAAAATACTGCGAAGGATGTGGTTTTCCTCAAGAAGGTCCGAAATTTTCTCATCCGACAATACTCTAACTTGTCCCGCTTATCCAGCAAATCTCCCTCAGCCCAAAGGTTCTGAGCCTCCACCCAATCAAGCTGCGTCTGAAGCTGCGAGATCTCAAGATCTAACTCCCGTTGTTGAAGCCTCGCATACAACCTGCTCCCGACATCGGCAATCCTTCCACATGCCTCGAGCTCAGCCGCAGAAGGGACATCGAAGTCGACCTCTTCAACAATCGATGTTTTTCTTTTTTTGAAGAGGGCGGGAATAGTCATCGCACTAGGAGAAGCCTATTTCCGGCTAGAAACACCCTTAGTGGAAGAGCAGGGCTTGATCACCAATGGCCGAACCTCGGTCAACTCATCTGCACAACACCACAAAAATGATAAGATAAATCGCCAAAGAAACAAAACAAAAAACAACCTCGAAGGGAAGAAAAAGCGGAAAATTACCCAAGATAGACTTCAGCTTCTATTTGGACTCGACCCAAGCCGCGATGATCAAAGCACAACTAAATGTCTCGCTGGCATCCTTCAAATTTTTGCCCCATTCGTTGAGCAGGTTATAAGAAAGCACATCCTCCCCTTTGAGGGATGTTGTGCTAAAAGCGTGATAGTGCAAGTATACACTGTCAACAAGTAATAAAGTGAAAGTAAAGTTCGTTCCCACGAGGATTAGCACTTAATCAAAGCTTAATATAATCAACAAATTAGTGATGGTAAAAATAAAGTAAATGACACAAATATTTGGTAACATGCAACAATATTAAAAAGTATCAGAGTAAATAAGATCAGATATTTGGAACAAGTTGAGATGCATTCACTATCAGTAATTTCATTAAGGTGTACAAAAATACTATGTTAAGTGCTGCAGCACTAGGTGCTCCCGCAACTACGTATTTTCTCAAATACTAGACACTAGGTTTTTTTCCTACTAGTTTATCTCTAGACTAGAAAGGAGTATTATCCTAGGCTGCTGAAGCACCCGCAGTGTTCACCTCATGGCTTATGCCTCACCTATCTCTAGGGTTAAGACAAGGAACAACAATATCTCTATTATGCAACATACCATGTTATCTTGTGGGGTAAATTTACAAACCATCTCTGTGAATATAAATGCTACTTAGATTACACGGCCAATCCTAATCTAAGATGGAAATATTAAAAGCACACAAGATAAAGTACTCAACACTTAAACATAAACATTAATAACACAATAAATTCATTACATTCAGTTTTGCATCCCAACTACAAGAGTTTAGCTCATGTTGAGCTTTGACAGCAAAGAAAATAACTTAAACATTAACATAAATGAACAAGTCATGAAAATCTCAAGGAGAGAGTTTACACTACAATCTTTGAACGTGAGAATAGCTCCAATGAAGATCAAAGGAACAAACTCCAGCTCTCCAACGTAGCTTCTTCCAAGAGATGACACTTCAGTGTTGTTGCAGCAATCAATATCCAGCAATTGATCTTTTTGTAACTTCAAGAAGGCACGAAGCTTGAGGCTATCTCTATACCTCAATTCCAGCTTAACCTAATTCTGGGAATGTGTTCCTTTATATAGAGGAGGCTAGGGATGAGAGGCAGCCCTAATTTGGGAGGCGCCTTTTGTCCTTTAATGAGGGCAAAAGGTCCTTTTTACCCAAATCCTAGGTCATCAGCGAATATTCCATGATTGGTACGCACACCCACGCTAGGCACTGACTGACAGCTGTCCTTTCCTCAATTTCCGTGTTTCCTATTGCTTTCTCTCACATGTTGTCCAATTTGGCATTGCTGCCACAATAAGTGCTGCAGCAATTAAACAAACACATTAAACCACAATTGGGCACCAAAGTGCCAATTATAACAAATTCAAACTTACACCTTAAGCTGCTCTAAACTAACATATTTACAACATAAATCATTATATTGCTTGAGAATAAAAAATGTTTAAGCTTGAAATAAGAGGTAATAACAATCATATTTGATTGTTATCAAGGGACCTAGGCGTCACAGAATAGGTACTGCCCCTTCAAGCGAAATGGACCTCGGACCAAGAGAAAGGGAAGTGCGGCCTAACTAGCCAGGCGCCTTCAAAGTCGGCGATAACCTTCTTGGCCTCCCGATTTGCAGCCCGCACAAAGAAGAAAATTGAGTTAAAGCCTTTGTTTGAATCGTTGATCGGACTGAAGAAAGACCGATCCCGGGTACCGCGCCGACAAACGTGACCTTGTCGAAGATTGTCACCTCAAAGTAAGTGTTGAAAGAAGTATCAAACAAGAACTAAAATGCATACATCACATATGAACACAAGAACCTATTTAAAAGGTCATTATAGGGTTTAAAAACATCCCAACCAAAAGATTTTAGCTCATGTTAGACATTGCAAGGCATATATAAACTGAAAGGATCATATTCATATAATTGAAATCACAAAAGAGGAAACAAGAAGGTAGAAGTTACATGGGTTGAAGTTCCTTTGCATGAATTCTTCCAAGCAATGCAAATGCATCAACTTCATTGCATTCAGCTCGCACTACTTAATTGTATTGAAGTAAAGGAAGAAGTTGTCAAGTTCTTCCTTGCCTTATCACAAGAGAAAACGAAAATTAAAACTAGTCTAAGATATGGAATGAAAGTGTAATGGGATGTGTTTTGCAAATGAAGGGTGAAGGTCTTTATATAGGCTTCAAGTTGAGCTTTCCTTCATGTGAGGGTTTACTTGAAGATGAAGGTAGGGATGCCTTTATCATTCCAGCTCATAAAGTAATTCAAACCCATCACTCAACCAAGAAGGGAGGTCAAATAATGGATGAACATGTAGGCGCCAAAATTTGCAAGTTGCATGTGCCTTTACGACTAAGCATGATATCATCAACAAAGGGCTTGGTGCATTTTGATGGTCCAAGGATGCTTTATGCGTAGTTGTCAGTTTCCAGTGCAGGTGCACTGTTGAATTCTGGTTGTGTTAACACCCAAAAATAAATAGGTTGTTGTGACTATCAAATCTTATTTAATACTCAAAACATAATTTATACACCTACTATTTTTGAAAAGAGAAGTTACACTTTTAAAAATAGTTAAATGCATTTCATTCTACTTTGTTGAGTACATCTTATACTAATATTTAACTAGAACTATCACATAAACAGATAAACACATATAACACATATATTAAACACAGATATAATACACACACACACACACACACACATATATATATATATAGCTCCCCCCAACTTAAAGATGAGCAGTGTACTCACTGCTTGTTGATGTTCAAAATATTGTTTAAAAATGGGGAGAGGGGTTTGTAATACAAGAGGATAATTCAAACTATATAATAACCAAAGTATTAATAGCAAAATAGTAATAACAACATCATAAAGTTTACTCTTTCTTGGCACCACTCCTTAGCCTTGAGCTGGACCTCACAAGCATATGCTTGACCTTCTGTTTCTTCCTCTTGGTCTCCTCAGGTTTTGATGCAGCTGAACAAGATGGAGCTGCATCTGTTGTTGCAGGGATGGTTTTTGGAATATCAAGTTATTGAGATGCAGGTGCATTGAGTGCTCGTATATCAACCTTCTTTGTAACATTTTCCTTAGCAATTTCTTCTTCTTTAGATGGGGTCTCCTGGACAGATGTTGCAACCTCAGCAGGAATCCCAACTTTTCCTGCAAATGATGTTTGTGTAGCCATCATTTCCTCGCTTCTTTTGGCAGCTAGTTGTTCTAAGACAACCTTCATTGTTGCAGCTTTGTTGGCAGGTATGACTGTGACAGTTGGATTCAGCTGGGATGCACCTACATCAGATGTAGATGCATCAATTGGCATTTGATCAGGACCACCTTCTGATTGCTTCTCACTAGAGCATGTCTTTTCAGCTTCTTCTTCATGTTCCTCTGGAATGACATGCAATTGTTCTTTTTCAATTTCAGAGGAAACGTTAGATGGCAGCAGAATAGGGCTAGATTTGGTAGGAGGTGATTTGGGTGGGATTTGAATATCAGATGGGGTGGGAGATTGTTGTTTGGTTGTTGTTTCAATTGTTGGCTCTGTTTGGGTGGTGGTGATTTGGGTTGTGCATCAGTAGGAGATGGTTTTGTAGTTGTTGTGGTAGGATGTGATTGTGGTTGGTTGGTCTGAGGTGGTGATGATGATGGAGTAGGTGTTTTGGTGGGTGGTTTGTTTTGTGGTTCATTTTGAGTGGGTGATGGGGATTTGGGTGGGGATTGTGCAGGTGGTGTAGGTGATTTTGGTGGTGATGGGGGTTGGTTTGTTGTTCAGGTAGTGTTGTGGGTTCCATGGGTGGTGTTCTGGGTTTAGTAGCATATTTCTTCCTATCAGATGCATCCATGTTTACTTCTCCTTCTCCATTCTACTCACTCTCCTCATCCCTCACTGCCTTTTTAACTACCTTATCCTCCTCAGTGTCAACCAACTCTTCACTTAACATTTCTGGTTCCTCCTCAGTCATCTACTTCTCCCCCTTCTTCTATCTCTTTGTCACTTTCTTCCTCTTTGGTCTTGGTACCCTATCAACCTCCTCTTCTTCCTCAATTTCTTCTTCTTCTTCCCTTCCTGGTGTTTGCAACACACTACTTGGAAACGCAGGTGTTTCCACTTGTGTTGCTGCTTGTGAGATCTCCTGGAGTCTCAATTGTAGCCATTCATGCTGCTCTTTTTGAAATTTCCACGCTGCTTGGTGCTTCTACATCAAATGCCCCTGCACTAGACTAGGTGGTTCTTTAACTGTTTTCATTTTTCCTTTGAATTCAGCAGATAATGGTCCAGAAGGATATTTTCTCTGTCCATTTCCATCTATTGGAACACCTTGCTTCATGCACAGTTCAATAATCAAGCATGGATAAAACAGAAAACCAGTGGTCTTTTCAGCACATTCTAAAATTTCCCTAGCAATGATTCTTCCCACATCCACATTATCCTCAATTAAGATTGCATCCATAAGGATCGATCTCTCTTTGGATAGAGTGTATATGTATGCGGTGGGAAGAAATGAGGCATCAATGAACAAATGCCAGTAGCCTAGTTCTGGGATTATATATCTAATTTTCCACTCTGCATCCTCTATAGCAATTCTGGTTTTAATCCTAGTCATTTCTTTCTTACAATAATTCTCAAATTTTTCCTCAAAATCACTACCATTATAAGTTAGCATGCCCTACAACAGATTTGGGGAAGGGCAGCGCTTTTTTTTGGCCATGGGCAGCGCTTTCGAGCGCTGCTAAACTTGGCGCTGCTGATTCCACTCCCATAATGGGCAGCGCTTTGAAAGCGCTGCTCATTGATAGCCATGGGCAACACTTTTCAGCGTAAGGGCTGCTCATTCCCAAAAGGCACTAAGACAATGGGCAGCGCTTTGGGCTACAAGCGCTGCCCATTGTATATTTTTTTTAAAAAAAAATTCTGTTGTTGTTTATTTTCCATTTTACATTTGCAATTTTCCTAATCATATACGGCCAATCCAATGCATTATGTTTTTTTTCAAGATTTTTTTGTTTACGTTTATTCTCTCTTTTTCATTACAAAATTCAAATGCAATTAAATGCAATATTTACATTCTTACTACCAAAATAAATTTAAAAAACACATATTACAAAAAATTAAATAGGACTTTTTTTAATGAAGTTAGGTTAAGGCTTAAGACAAGCCAAGACAATGAAAATTACAAATTTATCTATAAATAATGTTGAAGCAAATGGGCCACCATGACCTTAACACAACAAAAATTACATTATACTAAGATTAATTATAAATATAAAATAGTGTACTAATACTAGTCATTACTCAAATCCTCCAAAGATTTGCTCAACAAAGAAACATTTCACCACTCTTTGAGTAATTACACCGTGAATTCAACTTGTACTTATTCACACCTACTTCAAGAATTAGAAGAACCAAAAATACATGAGAAAAATAAAATAAAATAAAATAGAATAAAAACTATTACTTGCATTCTGATAATCAGCAATCGCATAACATCAATTAAATCAATTTAAAAACAACATCTACAGCGATAATACTTTCTTAACATTCCAATATCCAATTTGAACAATATATTCTCTCAGCCTATAGTTTCACCCTAAAGATTATAAGAAACAAAAACCACAAGCACTACTAGAATTTTCGTCATTTCTTGCGGAATTTCATTAAAAATTCGCAGGTAACGAGTTTCCTGCGGAATTTTCAGCGAATTAAGTTTCCCAGCTATTTTGTTTGTGGATAATTGTTTCCTGCGAATTTTCATATCGGGAGGAAACTTCTGCAGGAAATCTTCGCGGCATTTCCGCAGGAAATTTCCCAGGAAATTGAAAATTTCTGCAGCAAAATTCGCAGGAAATCGTAGAATTATTTAGTTCAATTTCACAGCAAATTTTAGTGTTTATTATTATTATTACTGGCAGAAGCAAAGCTTGATAAAAATGAAAATACCACTCCTATTAACAGAGACAAAGCCTAAGGGCACAAATAACAGATTCAAATCTATATTGGACAAAAATAAGATGGCACAAACTCTATGAACAAAATTATTGCTATTACTTGGCTATAAACTTCAACCAAAAAAAAATACAATAGCATTTAGAAAGTTGAAACAATTCCTCAATTCGTTGAGAAGACTCTTTTGGATTTAGAATTGATTTTTGCACCCTTAAGAGGCTCCATCTCAATTTTTTTATACTTTTTTCTGCCCTGCACATCATAAATTAGTTGACATTCATTAGTTGCCATTATAATCATATAAGGATTAATGGAAGGAAAAATATATAACTTCATTAAGAACACCAACTTACTAACATGTAAGGAAAAATGCACAAATAAACGAACATCCCCATGAAACAAGTAGAAAATAGAATCTATCCTTAAAAACTGTCTATTTGATAGTAATACTGCTATCAAATACCTCAATAAAACACTATGCTAAGTTTTGATATAGCAATCAAGATTAACACCCAAGACATAATGCTAGTAGTAACAAAATATGAACTACTGATGCACAGAAGCAACAGAATTAAAAACAAGAAAGAAAATATTAATAATAAGGTCACCATACTGGGCACTCGACTAACATAAAAGACATAAATCTAACCACAAATATCTCATTTCCTATCCTCAATTTCTGCCAGCTAAATTACTTCAATCATAACATGGCCTACATAAATAGAAATAAAAGAACTTGATAAGCATTGCATTCGACAAGTTGCAGTTGAAGTAATCATAGAAAGAAACATAATTAATATTAAACACAGCTCAGAATTTTATGTCAATAGAGAATATTTCTAACTTGCAACACAAAGGCAAATATTCCAAAACTAGAGAGCAACGACAAATGCCTTGTGCTAGGTTACCTTTTAATCACAGAGAACTACTGCTAGAGATGCCCTTTCATGTTACATGTTTGCAGGCAAAGCTGCAAGTTCATTCTTCCTAGAGTCCTCTCATTTGACCTTTTAAGCTTGGCCTGGTATATTGCTCATTCTGCATCCATAAGTAACTGAGTACACAAATCGAGGTAAGGAGATCACAGTTCCAAAGTAAACCAAAGACGGAAACTTGGAAGAATGTAAACAGAAGTAGTTACATGTTTGCAGGTAAAGCTGCAAGTAAATACTAAAGGTATACCTGCACTTCAAGAAGCTGGCTTTTGGACTCTGAAAAAGAAATAGTATTAAGAGCTTCTGCTGGGTAATGGACCTGAAGGACCAAATAACACTGATAAGTTAGTAGGCCGTGTCTATATCCTTAAGAACTGAAAACTTGAGTCACAAAGGCCACAACAGAGAATCAAAGAAGTAAAATGGCAGAAGTCATAAAATTAAGTAGGCATGCGTGATGTAATCATTGTATGAAATGCTATTATTGCTGCAAGTGTAGTCATAAAATTAACAATACCTTATTACTTTGTACAAGGGTATTTAAGTTTCAGTAAGTCTTTGGTTGAGTTAACCATAGTTAAGTTACCTTAGTTAATATAGTGTTTAGTTAATAACTAATTCAGTTTTAGTTTATCTTTCTGTTTCAAGTAGTTGGTTAATATCTAACCGTGTATATAAAGTGTATCTGTAACAGTGTACAGTGTAATTCATTCTTCTTCATTTTCCATCAATGGAATTCACTATTCCAGTTCTCTGAACTTCCAATATACCTTTATGATTATGACATAAATTGTTTAACAATACCAATTTTTTGGTAGTACTTCACAATCAGCATAACACATCCCAAAAAAAGTTTATTGAAATTGTGATACAAAACAATGTCCACCCAAACATAAGAATGCTAGTCCTTCGAAAAAGTAACATACATAATAAGGCAAAGCCACAAAGGTGTTGCTGATTATTGTGGTCTATCCTAAAACTAACCTAGGAATGAAAGCAAGGCACATTTGTGCCTATTTATCACACTCAGGTACCAGGGAATGAAAGCCATGCCTATTTGTCCCAATCCATGACATACATAAACGACTAGCAGGTACAGCAAATCCAAATGTTTACAAGAAACAAGATGAGTCCACAATTGCCACTATTGTAAATCAAGAAACACCACACCAGTAATATAATTCAAGTAGCACCAAAGACCAAGCCCTTACACAAACACAAGCGAATTAAAAAAAAGTTACGAAGGAATTAACTTAAAAATGACAATTATCATATGATTACTACTGCACAACTAACCAGTGGTGGTAGTAGCATTTATATGGGGCCAAATAGATGGAGATTAGAGGTTATTTAGATTTACCCGAGCATATAAGCAACCGGCGCCGAGTGCATTGTGACCAACTTCACTATTGCCCAAATAATCTTCTGTTGGAAGTCCTGCTGATTTACCATGAGCCTTAATCAATCTCCAATGCTCAGGAGCACTCTGCAATATAAGAAAGAAGGATCACCTCATTTAGTTTCAAGGGAAAGCCAACCCATTAAATTCAAAGTTTTCAACAAAGAAAACCCATTAAATTCAAAGAAAAGAGTAGCAATGATCCCCATCATTATGCTGGGACTTTTCACAAACATGTATATCGTATCTATACTCACGCAACATGTGAATGTGAAGATTCTACCTCGTATAATAACAATCAAAAAGAGCAATACAAACAGAGTAACACGCACCACAATTCAGGGAGGAATTGTTGATTTACTAACAAACATTCCTTCACAACAACACCGAGAGTGAGAGAGATGAGAACCATTTCATTCATGAGGCTAAAAATTATATCAATCCTTCACAGAAAAAGATGAAATGAAAAAAGAAGATCTGAGAACTTACGATCTTAAATACCGAGAATGAGAAGACGAAATCACTATCGTCGAAAGGAAGATCGAAGCACACAGGAGAAGCTCGCAGAGGATGATGCACGCAGAGAGAAGCTCGTGGAGAAGTAGCTCGCAGAGGATGATGCACGCGAAGAAGATTCCTGCGGAGGAAGAAATGCTTACGGAGGATGATGTGCAACGAGATGATGCTTGAGGACATGGTGCTTGAAGAGGATGACACGCGCGAAGGAAGGAAAACCTTGCAGAAACAGAGAGGAAGTAGCAAAAAAAGCGCACAGAAGAGAGAAGCTACGCGGTTAGGGATTTGGGATTTCGATGCGGTTAGGGATTTGGGACCGGCAAGTGTTTGAAGAAGAAATCGAAGTTGGATTAGGGATTTCTAAGAATCTCGATGAAGATGAAGTTGGATTTCGCACAAAAGAGTTATTATGATGATAAAGTTGGAAGCTCGCGCTTAGGGTTCGATGATGAAGTCGAAGATGAACAGATTCTGATCTAGAATACTCGTTCGTATTGTTCGATCTTTTTTATCTTTAAAAAAAAAAGAAATTGTGATAAAATTTTAATTAAGATTTTATAAAATTATAAAATAAAATTAACACTTCCCGCGGAATTTTGTACGTAGGAAAATTCGCAGAAAACCTAAAAGTTTCCTGCGAATTTAACTAAGAACCTAAGTTAGCAGCAAACTTTCTGTTTATCTATAGAACATACCATGACATTTTCCAGTTTTGATTTTAGAAAACAAACTCTCCTTCCCGCACAAAAATAAAACAATTCTTAGCCCAAAGCATTATCGTCATTCATATTAAAACCAAAATAGGGAATAACCAAAAAACAAATGTCTAAAAAAGAATTTAACTCATTATTCACTAGCTGTGGATATCAACATATCATTTTTCTCCTTATTACAAGCCAGTTTCTTTTAACGATGTTATCACATTACCCAAAGCGAATATCATAATAATTTGTTAATAAGAATTTAGTAAACACAGCTCACCAATCAAAAAAATATTCCCATTAAAAATTCAAAATATAAGAATTGAGAACACCTAATAACAGTTAGTTCCAATGGCAAACCTGTTAACAACAAAAGAATAACATCACAACTACAGAGCACAGGAGAGATCAACCCTAATATAAAACTATACAGTACAAAATTCAAAAAGAAATATATATATATATATATATATATATATATATAAAAGGAGAATTCCAATTGTAATTTCTTTTTCGGTATCAGATTTTTTTGACCAAAATACCCTTATAACTACCCACTAACACTATTTCACTATATTATTTATATATTATTTATATATATATATATATATGAACGTGGGTCGATTGTGTGTTCTTTAGGAATCCGAACTATGCGTTTACCATGCCGGATATTTCAGAAAAACCAACGCGAAATTTTAGGGTGTTAAAATACTTTAGTTCTTTTGGAAAGACGCCACACTGGGTAAGGTGGATTGCTCCCTAAAATGTAATATAATATTATATTTATTGCCTTGCGCATTTTCCATAATCTGACAAATAAAGAAAAAATCGAAAAATACTTCATAAAAGTGTGCTTAAAATAAATAAGTTCTCTATTTGCACTGACAATAAAAGAAAATACGCATATGGGACCAAAATATTCGTTATTTTTCTAGTAGCATTCCTTCATTTCTTTTTTGTTATTTTACCCTAATAACATTAGAATAGAAAATTTCATAGGTAATAACTCAACACTTTCCTTCTAGGTAAGGCATCAAAGGCCTTATGTTTTCCTATTTTTAATCAAAATCCATTGGATGTTAAATCATTTAAAGAATTAGTATTTTGGTAGATGAGTTGTATCATCATACTTTGCATTGATTGATTTTCTTCTTGTGCTGGGGTCATATTTGGTTAAAGGCATGTCTGAAAATATTTGGACTAACTATAAATTTGATTTGGTCTTTTCTTCTATTTTCTAGTGTAAATCAGAAGGTATCTTAGATAGTGTTATCGAAGAAGAGAACATAAAGTGTGGAGTTTTCTTAAAGCTAGTAGCTTACAAACTTTGAGCCTGGCTCTTATGAAGGGGAGATAATTTCTCAATCAGATAATGAAGGTACTACTTGTTTAGCTGTTGAGGGAGGCTCATCTTGTTTGTTTTTTTTTTTTTTACACTTTTTATTGCTTTATGATCAGCTTAGTGATTTAACTTTAAAGTCAAAATACGTCAACTACACATTGAACCATAATGGAAGCGGTTTACAAGTTCAGAGCTTTACTACTTTATTTTGGATGGTCAAATGATCAATATGAACTACTTTATGTCCCTCGAGCTTAATTCAATTCTTCTTGAATTTTGCCATTCCCCCAGCACCTATGCTTTTTCATTTGTTTCTGAATTCAAAGTTTTGTATACTTAGCTTACATCTAATATCTTTTAATCTGCTTGTAGTTTAATCACGCTAGGTCAAGATCAGTGATTGTTCAACCATCTTAAAGCCGCTCCGTAGCATCTGAACATCAACCTTCGGTCTGGCGTGGTAACCGTTTCTTTCTTGTTTGTAAGGTGATTTTCATATATCCTTCTTGCTACAAAAATCGTTTTACCTTAATAGTATCTGAAATTGGTTTATCTGCATTTCACAATGGTTATGGAATGCAATATACTGATGAAACAAATATGTATCGTGAAGATACCTAATGTGAAGGGATCGACCAACTATGAGATTTTCTAATCTGAATGATTTGAACACAAGATAAGATTGTGAGTTGAAACCTTTCCTACTATATTATATATGAAGAACCGTATAACTTATTTAGGCTTTTGTCGGCTGGTTTAATTATCTTTGTAACTCAAGGAATTCAGGAATTGATTAATCTCTGATCCTATTCCAGGCTAGATTGGTGAAATGTTAAATTTGAAATGGATTACACATCTTGTCACTGACTTCTATTATTTTATGTTGATGAAGCACTTCTCTAATGTCGGATTTCCTTGTCCAACCATGCAAAGTACTTCTGATCACTTTCTACGCTAAATTAATAGAGATTTTGACAGGATAATTGCAATGTGTAAAAACTGGCAGGTGATTAGATTTTGTGATTTGCTGATAAATTGATCCACAGTTACAATCCGTTGTTGTTTGCTTAACACCCAGTAATTAAACTTGTATATTGATAGAGAGTTTTGTGGTCTTTGATAGAGCAATGCAAGAATCATTTGTGAAGAAAACTTGTGTAATTGTTATTCATTCTCTGAGTGTTTACAATAGAGTAGTGTGGTATTTAACCAAGGTTACAGATGAGAGGTAACTTGATAAACTCTAATTTAGTGCATTTTTTAGAGATGTTTTTGAGTCATTTTTAGAGTAATTATTATTGATTAAATAAATAACTAACTTAAATTACTCTATATTTGCAGAAAGGTAGAAAAAGAAAAATGACACAAATATGGGCTGAAATTAGAAGAAAGACTAACAAATAAAAGAAAACAAACCCAAAGCCCATTAATGCAAGAAGGCCCACAGTGATAAAAAGAAGAAGATCCTCTTGGAGTTTTCAAGTAAAAGTGATGCACATGTGACTTGGAGAGAAAGAAAGAGGCATGGAGTGGAGAGCAAGCAACACATATTTAGGAAGGATCTAAATCCTAATATTTAGGGATTGGCATATCTTGCAATTAAAAGTGGAAGCAATCTTGACTTGATCCTTGGCTTGGAGAGAATGAAAATGAATTAATATAAAAGGAGAGCTTCACTTGTGAATGGGGGAGCCACACACCACATAACACAAACAAAAACCACTCACGCAAGAATTAAAATAGGCAAGCCGTCAACGCAAAAAGAACACAACAGACGCATACGACTAGAGAGAGGAAGATTTTGGTTACCTGTTCTTGACACCGTGAGAGAGCTCTGGGGCAGAAAAAGGAGACTAAATACCGAAGATCAGAAATTTCTCTATTCCGGGTTATTTTTATCTTTGTAATTTATGACTCTTAATTTTATTTCATTGTTCTTGAACACTATGGATACTTAAATCCTCTTCTAGGGTCTTAGGTGGATCTTGCATGTTTAGAAACCTCTTTATGTTCTAATTTCTTATTTGAATTCCTGTTTTTATTTCAATTAATATTATTCTATTGTTTTTATCACATAATTAGGATTAGCTACCCTTTTCATGTTAATAATCAATTAGTTGATCAGCGACCGTACTGCAATTAGTTGGTGGACCTATAGGATAATTGGGGCTATAATTACTGCATGACCAAACTTTAATTTTGTCTTCCAATCATTCAACCTTTTTGTGCTTTATGCTTTTTTTAAATTTAAATTCTAGCATGACCAAACTAGGGTTAATTTAGGAAAAAGAATATTAATCGCGAATGACCAAACAGATTAGTAGCTTTAGTAAAGGGATTGGTAATTAAATAAAATAAGGAAATTCAGGTAGAATTAGACATAGAGGAATCGAAGCTTGCAAGTGAAACCACGACCCTAGACCTCTCTCCATTGAATTAATTCTTGCATTTTATTATTGTTATTTATTTCCCTTTTTTGTTTGCTCCATTACAATTCAAATATTCGTTCGTCTAAATAATAAATAATCTCGATTAGTTTGGTACTTGCTAATTAATCCCCGTGGACACGATATCTTTTATACTACTTCTGCGAAAGAGTACACTTGCTCTAAGTGTGTTTTTAACGCAACATAACTTCAGTTAGTTACTGTAACAGAAAAGTAAACAGCTAGATTAACAAACTAATCTTTGATTACAAAAGAATTAGGTAATATAACCATAACAGTAAAGTCAACTAAGAACTATGTGTTGACTTGCTATTATCCTCTATTACTCCCCTGTCAAACTCATGAATATCTTTGATTCTGAGTTTGTTCTTCAGCAGCTGGAAGGAGGTATTTCCCAGTGGTTTGGTAAAGATGTCAGCAATTTGCATTGAAGAGGGAACATGTTTTACAAACAGAGTTTTTGCAGCAATCTTTTCACGAACAAAATGTATATCCAGCTCAACATGTTTAGTTCTAGAGTGTAAGATGGGATTGTGAGCAATCAAGACAGCTGAGAGAATGTCACAAAGAAGAGTGGGTGGCTGATAGGGCACCCTGAGTTCTTGAAGTAGAGATTGGAACCATAGTAACTCAGTAGTTGTTTGAGCCATACCTCTGTATTCGGCTTCAGCAGATGATCGAGCTACTAGTGTCTGCTTTTTGGCACTCCAAGAGATCAGATTTGGGCCTAGAAATACACAGAACCCGGATGTAGATCTTCTATCATCAGGGTCACTAGCCCAATCACTATCACAGTAACCTCTCAATGAGTACTTTGTGTCAGGAGAAGCACCCTGGAGTAGCAAGCCATGAGTTTTTGTACCACTGAGGTACCTGAGCAGCCTTTTAACAGCAGTCCAGTGTGTTTCCAGAGGCATAGAGAGAAACTGGCACAATTTGTTGACACTGTATGCTATGTCTGGCCTTGTCAGTGTAACATATTGTAGAGCTCCCACAATAGATCTGTAAGTGTGTGGGTCTTTAAATGGATCACTGCCTGTTTTGCTGAGTTTGAGAGTGGCCACCATGGGTGTAGCCCTGCCATTACAATCATGCATATTGGCTCTTGCTAGAAGATCCTGGATGTACTTGGTCTGTGTCATAAGTGTGGAACCACTGGGGAGAGTATTCACTTCTATGCCCAAGAAATAGTTAGGAGGACCAAGCTCTTTTAGAGCAAAATTTGCATTCAGTTGAGTGATGACACTGAATTAGTTTTGATGATGTTCCAGTGACAATTATGTCATCAACGTATACTAGTGCATACAGTGTGCTACCAGATTTGGAGTAGATGAAGAGTGAAGGATCACATTTACTGGAGTGGAACCCAAAGGAGAGAAGTACCTGAGTTAATTTATCATACCACGCACGAGGTGCTTGTTTTAGGCCATATAGGGCTTTGTGAAGTTTGCATACCAGAGTAGTGTTCTTGGATTCAAAACCAGTAGGCTGCTTCATATATATTTCCTCTTGAATGGTTCCATTGATAAAGGCATTGTTGATGTCAATGTGTTGCATTTCCCATTTATTAGTGATTGCCAATGTGACAATTGTTCTAATAGTTGCTGGTTTTATCACTGGATAGAAAGTTTCAATGAAATCCTTTCCTTCAATCTGATGGAAGCCCTTGGCCACAAGCCTTGCTTTGTGCTTGTTGAGAGATCCATCTGGGTTTTGCTTGACTCTAAATACCCATTTGCACCCTATAGCTTTCTTGTGGGGTGGCAATTGAGTGAGAGTCCATGTCTTGTTGGCAATTAGTGCATCATATTCTGACTGCATTGCTTATTTCCAGTGAGGAAAACTGAGGGCTTGTTTGACTGTAGATGGAGTGGCTGTGGTGAGTAACACTTTTGGTTTTAGTTTGCCTGTTTTGGTTCTTGTAGTGTAGGGATGAGTGGGTGGATTTTGAGTGATTGTGGATTGAGGAGGAGGGTCAGTGATTGCAGCAGTTTGCTGCTCTGTGACTGAAGTAGTAGCTAGGGGAACAACCTTAGTATGTGTGATGGTAGTGTCAATTATAGGTTCATCATTAGTGACAGAAGGCGTAGTGTTGGAGGGTGGTGGGTTTTCTGTAGTTGTTGGAGTTGTCTGTGAGGGAATAAGGCCAGTGGTATTAGTGACAGTGGCTTGTGCTGGTATTTGTAAGTGGATAGATTCAGAAGTTGGTGTAGTAGTGTGAGGGATGGTGGTTTGGTTTGGGAAGAGAGTAGTTTAAGGCAACTTGGTTTCATCAAACACAACATCTTTGGTGATATAAATCCTACCCTCTAGGCTAAGGCATTTGTATCCCTTGTATTGTGTTGATAAACCTAAGTTGATGCACTCTTCACTTCTTTGTTGGAGTTTGTTTTTGTTGTATGGTCTAAGGTGGGGATAGCAAGCACATCCAAATACTTTTAGGAGTTTATAGTCTGGGGGAATGTGATGTAGGGCTTCAAATGGTGATATGAAAATGGACAAGCCAGTAGTAGGCAGTCTATTTATCAAATGAATGGCAGTGGTAAAGGCATGGTCCCAATAGGTGAGGGGTAAGGAGGCATGAGACAGTAATGTGAGTCCCATTTCAACTATATGGCAATGTTTTCTTTCAACAGTTCCATTTTGGTGTGAGGTGTATGGGCAAGTAAATCTGTGAAGTATGCCTAGGGATGTGAGGTGTTTGGTGAAGGGTCTAAATTCACCACCAAAGTCAGATTGGACTGCTTTAATATTGGCAGAAAACTGAGTCTTAACTAGAGCATGAAATTGAGTAAAAGCTGTTAGAGCATCAGATTTGCTTTTGAGAAAATACAACCAAGTGAATTTGGTGCAAGTGTCAACAAATGCTATGTAATAGGTATAACCAGAATTAGATTGGTAGGGTGATGGACCCCAAAAATCAGTGTGTATTACCTCAAAAGGTTGAGTGTGTGCAGTTGTGGAAGCAGGTGCATGTAGTTTGTGAGATTTACCAATACAGCAAGACTTACAGAGGGACAAATCATTTTTATTGCATAAAGGAAGATCATACAATTTCAGAATAGAATTCACAGTTTGTAAATTTGCATGCCTTAGTCTAGAATGCGAAAGCTTATATGTTCTAATAGATGGTGAATCAGAATCATTTTGTGGTACAGTAACAGATGATGAATTAGAATCACTGTGTGTCACATTGTGCACGATAGGTTTACATTTTGGTGAAATTCTGGGCCTAACTTTGTGTTTGGGTTTAGTAGACACATGAAGAGGGAAAAGCTTGAAAGAATATAGACCATCACCACCTTTTATACCTTTGAGAAGCACTCTTTTAGTTTCCTGTGATTTCACAAGGCAATAGTTTGAATGAAATTCAAAAAAGACATTATTATCTTTAGAGAATCTAGATACTGACAGAAGGTTTTTAGTGATTGTGGGAACATGCAGTAATTTTCTAAGTTTCAAAATAACTTTGGGAGTGAATTGTGAATCTATTCTAGCAGTGCCTACAGATTTTATTGGGAGTTCTTCACCATTAGTAGTGGAATTAGTGGCTGAGCCATTGTATGGTGTGCTGTGTTCAAGATTACAATCAAGAGGAGTAAAGTGATTGGACGCACCTGTATCATTATACCATGCCTCATTGTCCACATTGGTGGACTGAAAATCAGCAGCAGTAGATGCTAGATTGGCATTTGGTTGGGATGATTTACCTTCAGTGTCTTTGTTCTTGTTAGAATCTTGATTCTTGTTGGAATGGTTCTGAGTTGAGTGATTAGGTTGGAAACCTTCATCAAAATGATACCAGCAACTCAGTACAGTGTGGCCTTGTTTTCCGCATAGTTGACATGTGGGTCTTCCTTCTCCATTGTTGGAATCAGAGTTATCATAGCTGTGAAGATTGCCACGGCCACAACCCCTTCTTCGAGTGTTTCTGCCTCTTCCTCTGGAACTTGCAGAATTGAAGCGAGAACCTTGTGTTGTGCAAGCAAGATTGGTAGAGACGGGAGTAGTGGACAATTCTTGGCGATGTTTCTCAAAATGCGCCTCTTGAACTAAAAGCAAGGATTCATTTTCTGAGATTGAAGTCGAATCAGTTCGTCCGTAAATCATCATGACAAACGTGTTGTATTCTTCAGGCAAGTCATCGAGGATGACATCGATCTTGTCTTGATCAGAATAGGTTCTCCAATCGCAAGAAGGGAATCAACTAAAGTATGAATACGCATCAAATACTCGTTGATTGAGCGATTGGCTTTCTTGGTGTTCTTGAATTCGGAGCGTAATTGACACGTGCGAGCCTTAAAATGTGAGTAATAGTGAGTATGGATTCGATCCCATACCTGGTGAGAATGCTTGCAGGAAAGAACCCTAGGTAGTACCATTTCGGAGAGAGTTGATAGGAGCCAAGTGAATAGAAGCTGGTCTTGAACCAGCCATTTGTCATAGGCTTCAGAAACTGTGTTTGAGAGCCGATCTTCTTCGGAATTGAATTGTTGAGGAATTTCTGGGTTGACAAGGAACCTGCGAAGCTTGTATGATGTTACGATTCCTTCAACTTGTTGATTCCAGAGTAGAAAATTTTTATCTTCCAATTTGATGGAGATTTTCGGTGCTGCAGCAAATCCTTGTGAGGTGTTTGAAGATTGTCCTCCAAGAGCGAAGATGTAATTGCTGATACCATGATAGAGTTATGCAAGAATCATTTGTGAAGAAAATTTGTGTAATTGTTATTCATTCTCTGAGTGTTTACAATAGAGTAGTGTGGTATTTAACCAAGGTTACAGATGAGAGGTAACTTCAGTTAGTTACTGTAACAGAAAAGTAAACAGCTAGATTAACAAACTAATCTTTGATTACAACAGAATTAGGTAATATAACCATAACAGTAAAGTCAACTAAGATCTATGTGTTGACTTGCTATTATCCTCTATTAGTCTTAAACACTCTGGCGTCACTATCTATATTGATTAATTGGAGCAGAAACTTTTTCCTAAGACCTTTAGTATCAAAACATGTGTTCTACTATCATGTTCTTATATTTTTAGAGATATTCAACATGTTTTCATTTCATATGGAATATCATCACGTCCTTGAGCTCCGCATCATCCATTTCAAGGCCAATAGAGTAGGTCTCAAGCTGAGTAACTTGAACATCCATTTACTTATGTGGGGAAGACTGTATTAGCTTTTTATTTTTCCTTGGATTTATTTATTTTGTTTCCTAAATCTTTTGAAACCTGAATAGTTTATTAACTATATTGGCTTGATTTGATTAAAAGGTAATTTATTTTTGGCTGTTTTTCTTATTTTCATAATAAGACTATTTAATTTTAGGCATTTACACTTGTGGGTTTCTAATCTCCTGCTCTTGCCATATTTGCCATACTCGATCAAACCTTTTAGATTAAGGTTTCATTTGATTTCTTGACTGATTTCATTGTAATTACACTAGTTTTCACGACATGATAAGTTTCAGCTTTTCGATCGTGATTCCTTAAGGTAACTTTGAGGGTTTTTAGTTATTATCATCTTGCTGCATGATCAAGATATTAAGGCCCAAGTTGATCTTCCAAATTATCTTTCCAATGAATAATAGGTGCGCCTGGCTTCATATTGGTCTCCTTGAGTCGATTTCTTTCATTTATCATAACAAATTCAGAGAGACGATGTTGTTGGTAATCGGGAGAAGATATAAAATTTTGGCTAAGCAATTGGTTTGTCTTAGTAGGTATTTGATAATTGGGAGAAGGTACAAAATTTTGAAATCTAATTTGTTGAGTCACTTTTAAATTTGTAGGTATTTGACAACCCAAAGTCATACACTGATGAGGAACTTTCGTAGGTTCGTCAGCTTTGGGCAGAATTCTTTATGAAGATTCGTACAGAGCAAAACGATAAACCATTTTAGGGTTTATTGTGTTTTAGAAATATTTTGTTGCATTTAGTGGGAAACTGTTTGGTTGAATTGGTAAAGTAGGAAAGGGGTCCTAAAGTGTGTTAGGGTTGATACCACATTTTGAACAAACATTGTTGTTATTTTGTTTTCTAAGTAGTTTAACTTGTGTTCTCTAAATGTAAGATACTAAGTTTAATGGAATTTGAAGTATTTTTAATTATATATTTATTATGTGTTGATGACTGGAATAATCTGTATATAACAACTTGTAAATTATAAATTAGTTGATTGGTATGGATAAAAAAAAAAAATTTATACATTTCGCATCGGTTATTCCATACAACCGATGCTAAATGTACTTGTAAAGGACATTTAGCATCGGTTATTCCATACAGTCGATGCTAAATTGTACTTGTAAGAGATATTTAGCATCGGGTATTCCATTCAACCGATGCTAAATGTATATGTTAGAGACATTTAACATCGGGTATTCCATACAACTGATGTTAAATGTACTTGTAAGAGACATTTAGCATCTAGTATTTCATACAATCAATGCTAAATGTACTTGTAAGAGACATTTACCATCGGTTATTCCATACAACTGATGCTAAATGTCTCTTACAAGTACATTTAGCATCGGGT
Source organism: Astragalus glycyphyllos (assembly GCA_963573325.1). Classification (NCBI taxonomy): domain Eukaryota; kingdom Viridiplantae; phylum Streptophyta; class Magnoliopsida; order Fabales; family Fabaceae; genus Astragalus; species Astragalus glycyphyllos. The sequence continues at coordinate 49,997,089 of OY754312.1, read as the reverse complement.
ATTCCATATAACCGATGATAAATGTACTTGTAAGAGACACTTAGCATCGGTTGTTCTATACAACTGATGTTAAATGTACTTGTAAGAGACATTTAGCATCGGTTATTCTATACAGGCGATGCTAAATGTTTGTTTCGAGGCTATATTAGACAGTGATGAAATACATTTAGCATCGGTTACGTAAAAAACTGGTGCTAAAGGTGACTTTAAGCATCGGTTAAATAAACGATGCTAAATGTCCAACCTTTAGCATCAGAGGATTTAGCATCGTCGGATAACCGATGCTAAATGTCCAAAACAACCGATGCTAAATGTCTTTTCTACACTAATGCCAACTATTGGACCCAAACCTAATTGTGAAAACCATTAAGAATTTCTTTGGTGTGCAGTTGAAATATTTGGATAGGCTGGTTTACAAGAAGCCTTATTCTGAGTGGGTGGACAGATAGGTGCCTCTGACCCGAGGATTACAAACACTTGACTTTGCCACATTTTTGGAGACGATAGTAAGTCAACAATGGAACACATAGGTCGATTAGTGGCTCAGTCTGGGGAAGGCAATCAGAATGAGTACCATAAACTGCAGATTTCCCCTTTGTCATTGACAAGTACTGCGTTTACTTGGTATCATTCTCTTCCACCTAATTCTATTAAAATTCCGACCTCGACAAACATGGAGAGTTGCTTCCATGACAGATTCTATTCGCCATGGCTCGAAGTTAATTCAGTCGATCTCATGAACCTATGGCAAAAGGTGGACGAGCCAGTGACCGAGTTAATCGAAAGATTTAGAAAAATGGCCAGAAATTGCTCGGTTCAGTTTCCTGAGTCTCAGTTAACTTCGATGGCAATTTCTGGAATGCACCCACAACTAAAGGAAGAGCTTGTAGGACACGCTTGCACTGACCTTGGCAGTCTATCATCTAGAACTGTCTAGATAGAGTAGTTCATATAAAAATAAAGAGGAAAAGAGGGATGCGAGGTCCCAATTTTCTAGTAGTGTTCGATGCTTGGTGTTGGACCCGAAAAAACAAAAGAGGATTCCTCGCATTCAATGAAGTCGCCATTGTCATACCCTAATTTTGTCCGCCTAGGTTTAAAACCCTAATTTTCCGCAAAAAATAAATAAATTGAGAAGTGTGGTTTTATTTTGAAGAGTGAAAAGCATTGTGCATGCATTTTTGGGTTTTAAAAGTCATTCTAGGGCTTTTAAATTCATTGTTAGAGTGGAAATGCATTTGTTGTTAAAAAACAAGGTTTTTAGGGCAAAAGGGTATTTTGGTCATTGTCAAAAATAAGATAATTTCTCATCAAGAATCATTGTGCAATTTTAGAGAAATTTATTTGAGGCAAAACATTTTTGGTCATGTATGTATGTATGCGCATGCATGCATACATTGTGCACAAAATTTCAAAAAAGGATCAAAAGGGAATATTCTACAAAAAGTTCCAAGATGTGATTTTTATGACATTTTTGGTCATGGTGATCACATAAAATGGCATATTCCTAAGATTCCTAGTATGTGGCCTAAATTGGGTGTATTTTTGTACAATTATCCTAAGAAGAATAATCAAAAATGAAGGGATAATGGAATGGTCATATAATAGTACAATAGTACAAGATGACAACTAGCAAAACTTGGTCACCAAGGACCCCTCCCAATGTTTATGCGCCACCCCCTTCTCTATTCTCTCATTTTGTGTTTTCTCAATGTCCTCAATCCATGTGAGCCTCAATCCTAGCCTTTGATTCAAAATTAAAATCAAATCCTAGAGCACAACTAGTGCACAATGACCTAACTACCCTTAAACCTAATTGCTTTCTATATATACCCTATTAACCTCACCTCACAAAAAAAGAGAGGAGAGCTTTTGGCCTCACCATTCACTCATAAACCCTAGCACACAACCCCCTCCTCACCTTCTCTCCATTTATGCGCCACCCCCTCTCCCTTCTCTCTAACTCACTTCTTCATTTCTCATCTACCCACACACATTCAATCCATCTTCCAAGCCTAAACACTAATTTTCAACCATCAATCCTTCATAAAATCACACAAAAGTTCAAGATCAAGGGTCATTTTTTGGAGATTGAAGACCAAGCTTGAAGATAAGTTGATTTGGTTGATTGTTTCTTCATCTATTGTGTTTATTTGGAGCTCATCTTAAGGTATGTGATTCCTAGACCCCTTCTCTTGTAAATCCTTGCATAAAGTCATCATTTCTTGCATATTTGTGAGATTTCCACTTCCAAAAATGTAGATCCTCTCTTTTAACTTCATTTTTATGCTTGTACATATGTTAATCTCATGAATCTTTGTTTTGATGCTTTGATTTTGGGGTTATATGCATGATTTTGTTGTTTTAATTGAAATAAAATGTTATTTGCTTTGATGATAATTTCGCATGCTTCAAATAAATATGTGTTTTATGATTTTTGTTGGTTCTCATGGTTGAATCTTGTGAATAAATGCATCTATGTTTTGGTTATGTCACTCGCTTGCTTGATTTGGTTGGCTTGTTAAAATAAATTGATGATTGGCCATTAAACTTGCAAATATTCAAACCTATGTTGTTAATTGTGAAGTTTGTGATTTGAGAAAAATGAATTTGGGTTTTGGTTCATTTATGATCCACAAATGATCTTGGGTTATGCTAAGTTGGCAAGAGATAGGTTACTTCAACCTTGATGCCTATGCTTGTAAGCATTTAAAAATTCAATTCCCATTTGATGTGCTTGTGAAATGTGAGCAAAAAGGGGTCTATAAACAATTGAATTTGCGCACATGATTGGTCTCCAATGACCTTGATGCATCCTCAAGTTTAATCATGCTTTCTTTGCTCTTTGAGTTTAATGTAAATTGTTGTTTGAAGCTTGTGAAGTTTTGGCAAAGGATAGGCCACTTAGAGCCTTGATGCATTAAATTGTTGTGGTGCATTAAAATGTTGAATTGGTGTTCACAATTTGCTTGTTTTGATTTCCACCAATTGTTACTCGTTAGTAACTCCCCAAAACTTCAAAACCATGTTGCATACAAAGAACAACTTGTTACTCGTTAGTAACGTTCCAACTTCAAAACATTTTTTTTGCATTTACATAATCATTGACAAACAACTTCACTTCTTCTCAAAACAATTTCAAACTATTTTTCACAAATCAAACTTTGTTGAGGATAATGCGAAGCCTTTGCTTGCACGATTGTCAACAATGGGGTGCTAGTGGTGATCACTTGGAGTCTTTGCTCAATTGATTATCATGAACACTCATTTTTCAAAAGAACTCTCATTTCACAAATTAAAAACTTTGTTGAGGATAATGCGAAGCCTTTGCTTGCACGATTGTCAACAATGGGGTGCTAGTGGTGATCACTTGGAGTCTTTGCTCAATTGATTATCATGAACACTCATTTTTCAAAAGAACTCTCATTTCACAAATTAAAAAACTTTGTTGAGGATAATGCGAAGCCTTTGCTTGCACGATCGTCAATATTGGGATGCTAGTGGTGATCACTCGAAACCTTTGTTGTTTGATCACTGTGAACATTCAATTTTCACAAATAAACAACTAAAAAATAAAAACCTTTTCTCGACAACCGAGAACTACGTAAACTTTGAATTCTCCATCGCACTGGGAGATACGTAGGAGCGGGTCACATTCCCGTCAAGCACGACAAATGAAAACCATTTTCTTTTCAAAAAAACAAACCCTTTTCCAAAACAAGGCAATTTCTAAAAACAAAACAATTTTCGAAAACAAGAACTACGTTGCTTTGATTCCCTCCCCAGGATACGTAGGCACGGTGCCCTCCCGTCAAGCGCAAAAGATTAAATTTTCCTTAAGTTTTTCCATAAAGTAAGGAGAGATAAAGAGAAATAAAAACAAAGCATTTCTTAAATCAACCTTTTAAATCACACGTCAAATCGAGGTTCCCTTTCAGTAGAAATGATGTGTGGGGTGCTCGTACCTTCCCCATGCATAACCGACCCCCGAACTCAAATCTCGTGGTTCCAAGGACCATTGTCTTTCAAGAAAGGTTTTTTTCAATGTTTTACCTCTAAAAAATATTGTTGGCGACTCCAATTCACGTTGTGCGAAGAGAAATCCCTCCAAAGGATTTTTCGGGGTGCAACAGCCATCAATGTTTAATTCTTAGGAAAATATTGAAAAATCCTTTAAAAAAGAAAATGGTCCTGAAAACAAGATTTTGAGTTCGGGACTCGATTATGTGCGAAGAAGGTATTAGCACCCCAAAGTATCTTGTCGAAAAAGGTTACCTCTGATTAGTTGTGCAAATTATATTAACTTTAAAAATATTTATTTCCCTTTATAATGAATAGAATTTAAAAAGACTAAATCAAACTTATATATTTATTTGTGCTTGTATTGAGGACTAAAAAAGAAATATTTTAAAAAAGACAAAAAGATTTTTTATTATTGCACTTTACAGATGTGGGACCCATCTGCTCCTATGTATCACTGGGTAGAGAATCAAAGGCTGCGTAGTTCTTGGTAGAAAAAGCTTGTCCGTTGATATTTTTTATTATTGTAATATTTTTGAACTTGATGGGCATTTGTAATGATCTAATAGATAAGTCCAGAGTGGTCTTAGTACTATGCTTGTTTAAAAATTAAAATTGTTCGCAATGATCAAACAACTTATAATTGAAGGTGAAATTGATTTTTGGAAATATTGTATATATTGAAATGAGAGCATGTTTTTGGTGGTGGTGGCTCGCCGATGATGGCAGTGGTTCACCAAAGGAGAGAGAGCAATAGAGAGGTGACTTTACAAGAAGTGAGCTTTTTCCTATTTCTCTGGATCTGCTTAACATGGGGTGAGGGAACTAGTTCCGTTGGATTGGTGAGATTGGAGAGAGGGAGAGTCTGAGAGAAGGCTTTGGGGGGGAGAACCTCCGTGGGAGGGCGGCGCTCATAGTGGTGTCCTCTTTTTTTGATTTTTCTACATTTTCTTTCTTCTCTAAACTATTTTATCCCCTCCCTTTGCTTTCTCCGTTTTGTTTTCTTGCTGAGTACACCAGCTATGGTCCCTTTCACCTTTCTCATCTCATGATTCTGCTTTTTCTGAATTTGTTACTGCTTCCTACTTATTTTCAGTTTTGTGTGGGCGGGCTTGAGGGTGGAGTAGTGGCGAGAATGCTGTGAGTTTTGGTGTGGTGTGTCGGGACACGCGGTGGCTTGGGCTAAAATGGAAAATAAACAAAAGCAAGATGAAAGTGTATTTGACCTAATACTAAAAATGCCACCAGGCTGTAACAACCTGTAATAGGGCCATGCGGCCTCTGCCATATTTTTCTACACTTTGTATAATTTGCAATATCAAATCTTGATGTTAATTCATCCTTATGAGGTGGCTTGAAGCCTTGAACTTTAATTTTTAAAAGATGACCATATAACTTTTGTATTCGTACAGTAAATCAGACTAGGGAAATGAATATATGGTGTTAGGTAGAATCCCATTTAAATAACTCTTAATGGACTTAAAAATGCATATTTCATTTTTTTAAATGTAGTCGTGCTAGATATGAGCAAAACATTGTACATAAAAATTCACTAAATATGAATTAGTGTAATTATAATAAAATGAATAATTGTCAAAAATAAAATAAATTAAATAATATGAATAAAAAATAGACGGAAAAAATTAGGGTATAACACCAGGAATGACTCTTACTATGATGATTCGGCCGAGCTTACGCTAGACATCATGGCAGCTGAGATTGTGAAAGAGAAAGACAAGTCAAAGAGTAAAAAACAATATTCCTTCGACATATCTTGATGAAGAATCATGTGGAAATCTCTAGAAATAGAGAATACTAAAGTATGCATGTAGATGAAGATAAATAACTAGAGGAACCTTAAGATCTTTAGACTTTTCTAGCCATAACAACTAGAGTATGCATGTGTCTAGATTTTTCTTTTGTACTCAATGCTTCTAGATCTTTCTATTTTGTAATGTGAAGCCCTACTAGAGTAGTATAAATAGGGCTCATCACCAAACATTTGTAATCTAAGCAATATCCAAGCATCATTGTCACGATCCTCACCAAAAGGATCACCAACCATCATTGTCAAAATTGCAACCTAGAAGACAAAATGAAAGGTCTTTGCATGATATTGAGATGGAAGAAATGAGGCGACAAATTCAACAACTTCAATAGACTGTCAATGCCCAACAAGACTTACCGGAAGCACGACAAAGAAGAGTTAAAGATGATAGCTCCGGTAGTGACTCGTCATCTGGAAGTAGTTGTTCACACCGATGTCAATCCAGGATCAATGTCATCAAGGTAGACATTCCAGCTTTTGAAGGGAAGCTACAACCTGATGAATTTGTGGATCGGCTACAAACTGTTGAATGCGTATTTGAGTTGAAGGAGGTTCCCGTAGAGCAAAAAGTAAAGATTGTTGTTGTGAAGCCGAAGAAACAAGCTTCAATTTGGTGGGAACATCTTAAAAGAAAACGAGAGTGTGAAAGGAAAATCAATATCAATACATGGTAGAAGATGCGCCATGAACTAACCCGTAAGTTTTTACCTCCTCATTATTATAAGGACAAATTTATGCAATTACAAAATCTTCATCAAAAATCTTTGTCGGTAGAAGAATACACTAGAGAATTTGAAAAGTTAATGATGAAATGTGATATCCAAGAAAAGGAAGAGCAAACGATTGCTCGATACCTGGGACGTCTAAACACTGAAATTACAGACCCAGTCCAACGTCAACAATATTGGTGTTGGATGAGGTTATCCATCTAGCCCTTCGGGTTGAGAAACAGTTACCTAAAAAATCTTCATACCAACCTCTTTCCTCCACCAAAAATTATGTCCACCATAACAAACCATCAACTCAAGAACCTAGTTCGTCAATCAAACCCCAACAAAAGACAACCAAAGAGAACAATTCCAAGACAGCCAAATACTTCAAATGCCAAGGGTTTGGACATATTGCTTCTGATTGTCCAAATTGTATCACCATCACTATCATTAAGGGGGAAATACACGAAGCTTCTGAAGAAGCATATATTCGCGAAGCAGAGGAGATGGGCGAGCCAATATATCACGAAGAGCCTATTCCTTCCGATTATGGTGAATCACTTGTAGTTAGGAGAAGCTTACCCACAACGAGAGTCAAAGAAGAACCATGGATAAGACACAATATTTTTCACCCTCGTTGCACCTCATAAGACAAGGTTTATGATGTCATCATTGATAGTGGAAGCTGAGAGAATGTTTTGTCAAACTATATGGTGGAAAATTTGAAGTTGTCAACAAAGGAGCACCCACAGCTATACAAGCCACAATGGGTCAACACGGGTAATGAGGATGGAGTTAAAATCACATTGGTTCCCTACCACCCCAATGAAGTTGATAAAATCACTTTAGTTGCAAGGGAACCATTCAAGGTGAGAACAAAGGAAAAACATGCTATGAACTTTGTGCAATTACTCGAATCAAATGAGGAATCCAACATCCCAAAGGAAATTGAGCAACTTAATGTTGAATTCTCAGATGTTGTACCATCGGAAATTCCATCAGAACTGCCTCCAATGCAAGACATCCAACATGCCATAGACTTAGCCCCTTCATCAAACACTCAACAATGTAGTGCAGATATAGAACAACTAGCAAATGAAATGAAGTAGTTGGACGAGCAAGTTCATGAGGGAAATAAGAAGAAAATTTCAAGGTATAAGACTCAGAGAGACAAACATCACAAGTTGCACATCACAGGTTTTACCAATCCCTTAAGTGTTTGATTTGAACTGTCATGGGGTCGTTTTGCGTTTCCTTAGTTGATGGTCAAATTGGTTCTCCTTCTTCGGGAAAGGTGATCCGTTTGGACGCTTTTGGAAAGGATGATCAGTTTGAAATTTTGTTTCTCTTATTTGTGAACTAAGCCTGGTGTAGAGCTTGTTTGCTCAACTCTCAACTATCAGGACTTTAGGCTTCAATGCTGATGGGTAGCATCGAGTTTTTGCTTGGTTCTCACATGTCAACTTTACAACATGTTGGCTCACTTTTACTTGTCGGTACTTATGTCTTCATTTTTTTATTTCCCTGTCTTTTTATTTTTACACCAATGAATTTTGTTGTTCGGCTCGACCAATTTTATTTTAAGAGACACTTGCATTACTTAAAGCATACTGTCAGTAATTACAATAAGGGTTTTTTTATAAGCAATAAATTATATTAAGGGAAGTGTAAGGATACCACGACCCGTACATTAGCTTGGGGCGTCGTTAAGAGTTGATACTCTAACAGTTCGATCGTAAGGTTATTTTACTCAATAAGTCTTCCTAAATATTTACCAACCAAACCTAATTCTTCAAAAAGTTAGGTCATAAAAATAGTAAAATTGATGTTGTCAGCTAGTTAAATTAATAAATTTTTCATTCACAAGTGGGTGTCATTATATTTATACAGGAACAAAGTTAATATTTTCTTGTATGTAAATTACAAGTAAATTATTATATCCCAAAAAACACAACCATACTACGATTAAGTTAAATTTATGAGATGATAAGACTTTTTTAATGAACAGTTGCCATAGAAAGCAGATGAAATATTAGCTATGTATATAGTAAAATATAATAAGACATCATCAAATTATGAAACAACCATAGATTTTTATTGGAGCAACCATAAATTACAAAACCGGCTCAGCTCTAATACCATCTTGGAATGTAGGTTGGGCTAAACTCAACCCTACAAAATCGGGTTGTAAGGTCAGAGATGCCCTTTTATTATACACTCTTTTGAGACCATATCTCGAGTTAATGTGAGACTTTGATTTCTACCAATATATCCGTCATATGATTTTTATTCATACACGAAATTGTTAATTCAAAATAAGCAATAATAGACTCAACACTAAAATATGAATTGAAAATTAAACAAACTATATAATTAGAAATAACAATATCAAAGGTAACGTATAAATATATGTATATATATATTGCTTAATATTTGTAACGTAAAATATAAAATCAACAATAATTTGGGCTTTTACCATTTCTACTAAATCACCTTTATATGCATTTTTATCACCAATCAATTGCGTTTATATGAAATTTGATATATATGATCTTAAAGATAATATCAAGTTATTTAATGATCAGAATGATAAAATTCTATGTATACAAAAAGTTATTAATTGGTGTAACCCGATCACTAAGTCTGACAGAAATGTCCAAATATCCTAACCCATATATATATATATATATATATATATATGATCTGTACCTTGTCCCCTACGAGTTGACCCAGTTGATATAGTCAGTATGATGATCCTTTAAAGTCGGGGTCCAAAACTAGGACGAGTTGTACCTGCAAAGACACTCTATTGCCCAAGTCAGGGATTGAAGTCAATGCGTGATAAGGATTGAAAGATATGTAACTTTTTGAGGAGGGATACCCTCTATTTATAGGCTTCGGGTAGGTACCTGGGTTAGTTCCTGGAAAAGGCTTCGAACCGTGCCCACCTTTCTATATGCCGCTAGGAACACCAATCGTTGATTTAACTTTGGCACATATCGACCATGGCCTTGCTTGTATTATCTTCCTTAGTGGTTTTTTCGCTTGATGGATCTTTAACCCGACCCAAGCTAGGGATGGGGCCCTCGGCCCAGTCAGGATATATATATATATATATATATATAATGGTTGTGTGTGTGTGTCTGCGTTTAAGTGTGTTTTTAACCCTTCCATTGATCATTTCTAAACAAACATTTTTTAACATTAAAATTGGTTAAAGGGGTAAAATGACCCATTAATATATTAATGAGACGTAAAATATACATTTAGTATTAGAAAAGGGTAACGTGCATGCAACATAATAAATCCTATATTTGACTTTAATGGCATAAAAATAAAACTTACGTTTACACTATAAAGTAACCTTACCATTTTGGATCGATTAGAAATAGACGTTGAAGAGAATGGCTAAAAGTCTTAAGTGTATTTCTACATTGATTCTCGTCATTTTTCTATTTCTTCGTCTTACTAATGGAGGTACGAAAAGGGGAGGGGGGAAGGGTACAAAAAAGGGTTATAGAGTCGATTTGACTAAGTGGGATGGTAAGCTAATCATTCAATACTCTTTTCATTATTTTTTCATACTACATTTATTCTATTTCAATAACATTAATAAAGGTGAATTTTTACATTACATGTCAGTCCATCGTAGTGAGCATCCATGTACATTCAACCCGGACTGTAAGGTCTATTGCCATAAACTGGGATATAACATATATAGCTGTGATTGGGTATTCTGGTCTATGCCAAAAGATACTATGAAAAATATGCCTATGAAGTTTTGCGTTTGCATGAAGAAAAAGAGTAACTAATGGTATTGAGTTTAGTAATAACTTACTTGTCATTCGAATCTTACTGTGTCTATAATTATTATTCCTCTAACATTTCACTTTTTGTTACAGCTTCAAAAGAGTATAGTCTATTATATGCTATGGACATGGTTTATATCTCACCGCAAGTTATGGAGAAACAATAACAGTGTTTGAAGATTGCTACGAAACTTCATCCAAGAATAAAATAAATTTGATTCTGTAATAAACTACACTAGCAACTATGCAATATGCATGGGGTATGAATAATATGCATGGTATATTTTATAGATTTCAAAATTCAAAATATATGCATTATATTGACAAATTTCTGTAAGTTTATATATATATATATATATATATATATATATATATATATATATATAGACATCCACACACACACATACCCATTCATAAAAAAAGGATACAAGAGATATATATACATTTACAGCCATTTAGTTATATCTAAGGTCAAAACGGAACTATAACCTTTTGCTTGTAAAAAAAAGAAAGAAAAGAGGACTGCACTTACATCACATAGTCAAATTAATACTTATTCACTTAGCGACTCATTTGTCTAGTTTCAACACAATGAGTAAAACTATGACTTGTCTTCTACAATAAGCTTGCTTATTATATGAAAACAACAAATCTCAAGTGTTTAACAACTAATTTTGCTGTTAAATAAACGAATTGGAAAGATTTGATTAAAGAGGACTCAAGTAGAGAGGTTTAAAGTTAAAGTTTGATTAAAGGAGTTTCAAAGTGTAAAATACAGTTTTCAGGAAAAGAACCTAAATGTGTTATAAAGCGAATCAAGAACGGGACTCAAGATCATTAATGCAAGTAGAATTCGAAGATTAAACCAATAAAAATTGACTAAAAAGAACTTAGGAACCAAACCTAAAACGGAGTGAAACATCATGAAACTTAGATATCCAAGTTAAGCAAAATAAAGTAAAAACACTAAGTAAAGGATAAGAGTGAAACACTCAATTGTTAAAGGAAATTGAACATTAAAACTATAATTCCAAGATAAAAACGAATGAAAAGAACATACATTTTTCACTACAAATTGCCTCTGATCCTGTGTTGTTTGATGTGTAGTTAAGCTTGTGAGGGCTACTAAATGTTATGAATTCTGCCCTTAGAACTATTTACATACAACTATATATAGAATTTACAATGTAATAAGAAAGGACTTGAATGGTGGACACAGGTACAATCGAAACTAATTAAAAGGGAAGTAACTAATGACTAATCATAAAAATGCTTTCGGCTTCCTTGGCCTGATAGATACTTTCCACATATCACAACAATCCAACAACCTCTAGAAACCAGTGAGTAATTGCTCGAACCTGTCTAATGTCTCGAACCTTCATTCCATTTGACATCTGCATTCGGGTGACATGTCCACTTAGTCAATTTTGAACTTGAAAGATAACTATAACAAATTCCTCCCAAATGTTTTTCCTTGAAGGATGTAGAGAGAAAAAGTTTTAGAAATGCCTTAATAACTATCAGTTACTCCCTAGAGTGCTCTAGCAAAAATAATCGTTACACGTCACCTGATTGCGGGTGAATAGCATTGCTAGGCAACTCGGCCTTATGCTACATGTTCTGATGCCCTACAAATCTTGCAAGGGTGCTTTAAGAAGAGAAGGCCTATGTGATGGGATGTTGGCGCCTCATTGTGAACGACTGATATACAAAAGCCAATGTGTCTATTTGGGTGCATTATAAGAAAGATGTTAGGTAGACAACTGCTTGCACCAATTGGTTCCTCGGCGTGAGGCAACTTGAGATTTCTCAACCGTTTGATGTCATTGCTCCCATATACTGGCCAACATAACCAAATGGTGATCCCTCCTCATACCCTTGTTTCCATGAACTTGGCTCTAAGAAGATTTCTCAGAAACCGTCAAAACGTGTAGACCAAAGATTATCTGCTTGGTTGAACGCCAACATACAAAGCTCCTCTCCTCTGTTAAGAGTTTAAACCAACTTGGATGTTCATTGCCTTTATACTCAGTGAATTCAAGGACTAGTCAATCTCCCAATCACGCTGCCCCTATTGAACCCCCCATAAGTGTTAGTGACGACGAGGACAAAGAAGATGATCAACAAGGGGGACTCATATTTAGTAGGAGGTCACGAACTGCCCACGAGGAAGTCTGTACTTCGCCTACTATCACTAGGAAGTAACCTGTCAAGGCTGAGGCAGATCCCACTGGCTAGTCTAAAAAGCTGAAGGTACTACTCTTAGTCATGTTTCTCGGCTTAATCACTTCTTGCAACTTGGCTTAACCATTTCTTGCAACTCGTTCACCGAGACACTCCCCTAGGCTAATGCATTTGGTAAACTTCCTTTCTTACAGCGGTCTGTCGAGCATTCTTGCCAAGGCTCATGTTTATTTCTTCTATGAAGTCGATCTACACAACCATTGAAACCCCTTTTGAAGAACAATTGTTGTTCTCTACTTCTCCTGAGCGAGTCCAAGATTCAATTCCTTCTGTCACCGATGAGGAGGTGGGCCTAGTATTTCACCTCACAGGACGTACCCCTGACTGTTCCTTTGTCACCTAAAGACTTAAGAAAGGATAATATCCTTAAAGGCGACATTCCTGTAGATTCTGACCAAGAGGCCGAGCTAAGATTGATAATATTCGTTTGGTAGTCCTTTGACTGGTTATCCAACCTCAAATTAGAGAAGAAGGGATATGACATCCTTCCTTTAAGCGGCCACAAAAAGGAAGAATATTTTGGCCAAGGATTAGCAGACTCAAATAGATTGTCGAGATCTTGTTGTTTTGATGACATCAAAATAGAAGAATATTTTGGCCAAGGAAGAATATTGAATATTTTCGCCAAGGAAGAATATTGAATGACATCAAAAAGATAGAATATCACGGAAGGAATAATATTGAAATTGAATGACATCAAAAAGGAAGAATATTTTGGCCAAGGATGAGCAGACTCAAATATCTCACTCGGTTTCAATCAAAACTCTAGTATCTTCTCCTCAGCATACTCCCTCAACAACTGAATGGCTTCCTCCTTGAACACATTCGTCTATATCATCAAAACACCACACTAGATCAAGGCATATGGGTCTTAGAATCATAGAGGGTGGGTTTTATGCATGACCTAAAGAAGAGAAAAAAGGAAACTCTGCACTAGGATTGCAATTATTTTTCCTCCCTAATTTCAAACTCACTCTTCATTACTTTTCCAAAGATATTACATAGCTTCTCATTAGTGGCTGCAAAGACGATATCATCAACATAAATTTGAACAATTAGTAATTCATCTTTGAGGGTTTTTCTAAAAAATGTTACATTTATTTTTCCTCTTGAAAAACCATTTTTGAGCAAAAAGGTGCTAAGTCTCTCATACCATGCTCTAGGAGCTTGTTTAAGACCATAGAGAGATTTAGTCAGTTTGAAAACATGGTTTGGATGTTTTTCTTCAATAAAACCAGGAGGTTGGTGTACATACACTTCCTCATTTAAAAATCCATTTAGAAAAGCACTTTTGACATCCATTTGAAAGAGTTTGAAATCTTTATGAGCAGCAAAAGCAAGGAGTTTTCTAATGGCTTCTAATCTAGTAACAGGAGCAAAAGTTTCTGATGACTTTGTTTCTGATGACTTTACCATTCTCATCCAATTTGTTTCTGAATACCCGTTTGTGCCAATAACCGACTGATGTTTTGGAGATGGGACTAAGTTCCATACCTCATTCTTTTCAAATTGAGAAAGCTTATCTTGCATTACTTCTACCCATTATTCATCAACAATTGCTTCATTTATATTCTTTGGTTCTATTGGTGAGATCACGGCACTATGAGAAGCTTCTCTTCTAAATGAACTTTTGGTCCTTACTGGTTCAGAAGTTTCACCAAAAATTTGCTGTTGAGAATGGTGAGTTACTAGTCTCCAACTTCTTGGTAGCTCAAAAGCTTGAGTTTGTTGGCTATTAGGGTTTTCTAGAGGTTGAGAAGGGTTAGGTGCTTATTTAGATTCAACTTTCTCATTTACTTCATCACCCTCATCAGTCTTATCTGCATCTATCTCATCATCTTCATTTCTTTCTTTTAAACTGTTAGCATCAATAAACATAACATGCATGATTTCTTCAACATCTTTAGTCCTAATATTAAACACTCTTCCTTTAATAGATCCTCGTCATTGTCATCGCCTGACTTCAAGAACTTCACCATCATCTGGGTGTCATCCATAGAATTGGAGTACCACAGGCAAGGGTCATCTTCCAAAACAATATATATATTAACAACAATGTACACACACATAACTTACGACAGTCTAATAACAACAAATAACACTTAATAAAGCGCACTCAAGAAAATCAATCATAGTTAGAATGCAACACCATTCCCTATTGGTTAGTCTATATGACAATGTATCTATTTTCAGAATATCAACACACCACCCCCTGCAAGAGAATAATCAATAACACCGGTCTCAACAGATACTACAGGTTATGATTATTAACGACCTGGTCTCGGTAGATACTACAGGCTGATGGTGTCAATCCATAACACTGGTCTCGACAAATACTTCAGGTTATGACTACAGATGACCCGGTCTCGGCAGATACTTCAGGTCAACCACCACAACAACGAAAACTCAACACTGGTCTCGACGGATACTACAGTGTAGGCATCGAAAAATTAGACGAAGGCTCAACATTGGTCTCGACAGATACTACAATGTTGGCATAACAGAGTCACTCCTGTCGAGTGTCCGAGGAAATTAAACGACGGCTCAACACTTTAAATCTCTATTGTGTTATCATTAACTTTCTCTCTTATCTCATATTCTTCTTACTTTGTGACTTTGACTACTCCTACTCATTCTCCAAAAACTTCTTGTACGAGTCTCACCATTACCCAAAGTTTGTATTCCAAAAATTTGAAGGGATATTAGGTTTTTAAAAGATACTTGTTTTATTAAAAAGAATTCCATTTTCCCTTCTTAACCTAAATATTCTTTTAAGTCTCAAAAACTTGCTTTCATTTTCAAAATATCGCATTATACAGTCTAAACCTTCACAACTACTTTTACTTTCAAAAAAATTCTTTTCAACTGTGCATTATTTTTAGTTCCTATACATACTCTCGCACTCAGCTCACAACGCATCAGGTCATAACAATAGTTATGCCGTCAACCACCAAGTGCAATTACGTATACACACTCAATCAATTCTACATCATCTATATCAGACATATTTCAACAATAGACATACATCACTTGCTAAATCAATAGATAATAAGACTAAACATATTACAACACAAAACAATCAACAAAAACACTCAATCATCACACTATAGTCGATCACATCAACAACACTAATGTCATCGACATTGCACACACAAATATACCGTATAACAAAAGAATAATTTAGATGCCCTTACCTCGTACACGTCCCTACTCGTCATAGAAGTTTACTATTTCTTGCAAATCTTGATCCGGTCAAAGGAAACCTTCCATATGAATCATACAAATTCAAACAACTCAGATACTTACTCTAACGTGTAGGTGAGCTTCACAACTACCTCTTGGAACTTAGCGTTTCACAGGGACTCGACCTTTTTCATTATAAAGACTCCTCATTTCATAAAGTAATCATTTTTACTTGTATCAAAACTCAAGCTTTTCTTCTAAATCAAACAATGTAAAGTTTTCCTTGAAAATAAGCTAGATCTAAGTAAAGCTAATCAAAATCAAACCAAGAGAAACATTTTTCTAAAATATCTAATCCAACTCGATGTTAAAAACCATTTCTTTGTAAGAAACCAAAACTTTTCAACATTCTTTTTCTTTTGAACAGCATAAGTTTAGGCTTAAAAGTATTTATTGGAGGTTCCTCTCTTTTTTTTTCCACAACTCTCGGCAGTGATCTAAATGGTGTGAATGATTTGCTTTTAAAAAAAGGAACATTTGATGACCATAAAAAGAAGAAAATACAACAAACAATAATTGGTTGAAGCAAGCTTAAAAATGATGCTCTTTAATTTTTCCTAAATTTCCTCGTAACAGTACTATGGACATGATTTTTCATGAATAGGAAACATAAAGAGAAGGAAAAGAGGTAAGGATGCTTACCCTTGGAGCACTTTAGGTGTCGCTGATGTAGGAATGTGGTCACTTTGTTGAAAAGATTTCTTCACACAATATCTATCCTCTAATTTGATTCTTGTAGGTTTTCCGAAATGGCTACCACCATATATGTATATACAAGAAATGTCGGCTAGGATAAGTGAAGAAGAAAAAATAATACAAAATGGTGGCATTATCTTTATGGAGAGATAAGGATGGGAAAAATATCTAGGCCTTTAATATATTTAATATTGATCTTATCTCTAACAAAATAATATTTAGAAATTAGGAGACAAATTAACTTAAGTGTTCTCTCATAAAACAAAAACACAAAATAAATTTTTATTTATAAACTATTTCAAAAACTTTACTATCTAGAATTTCCATGAGATTGGGCCACAATTAGGATTTTTAATCATCTAAATTTCGTCCGGCGTGTCTAAAAAAACATCCGACTTTCGATTGAATTTTGAAACGAAAGTTAAACCTCAATCTAATATCAGATATTAAATTCTAAAGTTTCCGTTTAATGAAAGCATGTAAATTCTTGGGAAAAATCTACACGTATTATCATGAAACAGACACTAAAAACAAAATACTTAGAACTACAAACAGAAAATTGAGGGTGTTACAATGAGAGAGAGGAAACGACAGTGGGATGTTTTGGGGGTGGTCACGGTTGTTGTTGTTGATGTGGTGGTGGCTGTTCATGGTTATAGTGTTCATCAGATGAAAGTGAGAGAGATGGTGTTTAATGGTGGTTCACGGTGGTGATACGGCAGCGACCGTCTCTTTCTTGTTTTAGTATTCAATGTTATCTCTTCTCTTCCTCTATTTCTTATTTTGTTTCCTTTATTTCTCCTAATTCAATATTTGTTTCATCTCTAAATTCAAACGTTCCCACACCAACATTTATCAAGAGAGAAGAACGTGTTCTTTTATGAAACAGAAGGAAAAATGTCCAAGACTAATCTGTTAAACAATAACAAATAAATAAGATAAAAAGAAATCTGAAAGATGGTAAAATGAATAAACAGATTTAGGAACTAACCTAATTCCGAGACCTTTGAAATGAAAAAAAAAAAAAAGGAAACACAGTATTTTTCTCTAAAATCTGATTTCTATATATTTTGACACGTGTATATGTTATTGGTCCCCTTTTGAGTTACTATTCGCTGTATTTATAGGGAACTAACTGTGGTGTATGTGTGGTGCTGCTGATGCAGAGGAGCAAAACTGTAACACTCTGTTTTGTTGTGTGGCATTAGGTCTCCAACAAATAATTATAATTTATATATATAACCAAATTTATAAAAAACAAAATAATAATTATAATAATAGATAACAATTGTCAATCTCGGATGAGCGAGACCAATAAGACATAGTAGAAACAAAGCTATAAGTAATAGGGAAGAGTGGATATTTAAAGTTAACTTTTAGTGTTGTTAGAAGCCAGATGTAGTCATGAAAAGGGGTAATAGAATCTAAGAGCTTATAGCAATGAATCTAGTTATGGTTAGAGACTCTTTTTGCAAAGAACTTTTAAACGACGAAACATAAAGTTTTTGATTTTATTAATGGCATTTTTATCGGATGGGTGACTTGGATAGGAAAATATTTTCAAAGGAGATTTTTGATCATTGACAAAGAAAAACAATTTATGCTAAGATGGATATAAACCCATATGGTATAGCTATATGTGAAGAGTATCTCTTGTAATTAAGTGACTTAAAGGGACACCAAAATGGAAGAGAGAAATATATTAGAAGCAAGATTATATTTTAAAGGTTTATAGAGATCGGGAGAACATTAAGTAATATTATATGTATAGGATGTAAGATATGGTGTCTAGATGTAACTTAGAGATTTAAAATTATTGAGGTTAATTACTTGTTTCTTACTCATTCAAGGCTATGATTTTAAAGGATAGGCAAGTCTTGTAGTTAGTATCTCTTAGGGAATAATCTTTTCTTTAATGTTAGAAGGAACATTATGGTATAAAATTGGTATTTAATAGTTTGTATATGTCTTGTATTTGGCAAAGGTTGCAGCATGAAAATTCATTTTTGCCCGAGGGTTGGAAGTGAGAATTAGGAATTCAAATTTAGCAATGCATTTTTGAGAAGCTACAAAGAGGAAGTTATGGATTTAAGTTTGGAATTTATTGGTGTTGATTTTTGTTCAAGATTTTGAGATTCTCTAATTAATTATAAGTTATTTAGGTAGTATACTAATTAGAGGCTTATGACCATTAGGTTTTGCAAATTATGTGGATTAAGTGTTCCTGATAAAAAAGGTTAAGATTCAAAGGAAGTTGACACCTTCTCAAAATTTACATGGCTTGAAATAGACATTTGTTACAGGTTCTGGTTGCTGAAGTTTTATTTGTATGGAATTCCTTTAAAACTGTATGAATTACACTAGTATGTTAAAATTGTATGTTCTTAGTATATGGTATTGAAGTTTTGACTTTGACACAAAAAATGATACTCTTTTATTATGGAATTCAAACTAAACACAACTAAGATGAGGTTGTGAGTTATGGTGGTCAAGAATTTATAGGTTTAAAAGAATGGTTTAGAAAGCGAATCAAAATTAGTACATGGCACCAAAAGAGTGGACTAAGAGAAAGAAATGTTTGTAACATATGTATAGATTGTAGAAATGATGTGAGACTTTTTTTTCCTCAAGGAGTGAGATATAGATAAGGTAACTACAAGTTTCTAAGATGTATAAGTTAAGGATGTGGACAAGTGACAATTACCTAAGATAGTGTTTTTGTGTAGGATATGTAATATAATAGTGAAACGATGTGATCCACTATAGAAAGAATATAAGATGAATGGATAAAAAAAGGAATACCGATAAAAGGTAATTTCCAGGTTTCGACAAGAGTGTCAAAACAATAATTAAAGGGTCTTGAGTTACATGTTATAATTTAGTCAAGTTTGATGAAATGAGTTGAGTAAGTCAAATATTGTTTAGACTTATAAGTATTATATCATTCAGTGGATGCATAAATGTAAGGATTTTTGCAGGAAATTTGTAGTAATATATTTTTGGGCAATCTCATCGACCTTTTTAGTCAAGACTATATCATTTACTTAGGCTTAGGAATAGAGTTTTGATTATTGGAGATTGAGGTTTAAGATATTGGAGAAACTTTGATATGGTGGATTGACTTCGATAATATTTGATATGAAATTTTGAGGATTGTTTAGGTAGTGATAGACATCAAGATCGGTGTTACTCTAGCTGGTAATTTTTTCTTAATAGTCAATCTAAATGGATAATATTATCGAGGATGAAATCTTGTAAGTGTATTATTGAAGAGATTATTGATAGTTTGAGTTGGGAGAAGATAACTAGTTGGCGACATATTTGGTATAAGAGTCTTTCAAAAGGTTAAGGTTATCCGTGAGAGATTATTAGCTAGACATAATAGGCAAAAGGCCTTTTTGGGTCATCATTGTCGGCAATTAGAGTTTATGGAAGGTGACCACGTACTTTTGCAAATTTCCCCAATGTAGGATTATGGGGCTTGGAAGGAAAGAAACACTTAGTCGTTATGTAGATCCATCTGAGATTCATCAGTGAGTTGGTGTTGTGGCATACTACTAAACTCTTCCACCCGAACTCAAATTCCTTCACCAAAATTTTCAGGTGTCTATGTTTAGAAAATATTTACCTGATTCATCTTGTATGCTCCAACCACAATCGATTTAGGTAGACAAAGATTTGTCTTATAAAGAGAACATTAAGTATGATTATATGTATAGGATGTAAGATATGGTGTCTAGATGTAACTTAGAGATTTAAAATTATTGAGGTTAATTACTTGTTTCTTACTCATTCAAGGCTATGATTTTATGGGATAGGTGAGTCTTGTAGTTAGTATCTCTTAGGAAATAATCTTTTCTTTAAGGAATATTTTGTTTGAAATATAGACTATTATAGGTTTGAGATATTTACGGATCATTAGGTCTACTTGATTTTGGTAAGTCTTGTCAGATTTCGTTAGTAGTCTGCACATCGATTATGATCCAAATCGGGTCGTGACAAAAACTTATGGGAGACAGAAGCACAACTGGCTCTGAAAATTCACGCAGCAGCAAGAGGTGGGCTGAAGTGTTTTACCAAATTGTAAAAAGTAAAGGGACAAGATGAAAGAGTTTGGGTTCAAGATGAAAGAGTTTGAGCTTCAATACAGCAACAACAACAAGGGCAGCGCATGCTACCTTTATTTTTTAATTTTGTTTTAAAATTTTTGTCCTATTTGTTTTTATTTTTTGTCTATATATGTGAACCAAAGTTGACTTCTTTGCTTGTAAGATAAAACTGATTGTAATAATAACAATGCATATATTAAATCTGATTTTTTCCTTGAAGAGGTAGTCATCAGCCTTAGAGATGTCAAAGCAATACTCAACCCTCTCCTCGTCCTTCTCTTTTCCTTTAGTAGGTTTTAGAGCTAGACAAAGGTAGGCCGTCCCCTTAACTATCTTGGTCCCTAAGATCTCTGCAGTGTAATCGGCCGATTCATCATAGTATGAATCCCCGACTGCATCCACCACTGACACTAATTGTGGTTCTTGGCTCTAGTGTCTCTCTTCCTTTCTCTTTCTTGTATGAACTGTTCAATCTGAACTTCCCTGGAAGCCAAGCCATTGAGGTCACTACAAGCGTGTCCAACAAGGTTTTCCTTCAATTGAAGGTGCGTTCCAAAGATCACCATGGAAGTAAGTTGGGATTCTGGGAAAGGTACTGATCACTTTCCGGCCATCTTTCTGAATCTCTCAATGAAGTCTCTCACAGCCTCATCCACCTTCTGCCGTAGATTCATTAGATCGATTGCGGTAACTTCAGGCTGTGACCAATAGAAACTATCATGGAAGCACCTTTCCATTTCTGCCCAGGTCTGTATAGAATCAGGCGGGAGAGAGGAGTACCATGAGAAAGCAGTCCCAGTCAAGGACAAAGGGAACAACTGCAACTTGTGGTACTCGTTCTAGTATTCTTCCCCACATTGGGCCCTGAATCGGCCGGTGTGCTCCATAGTAGACTTGCAATCATCCCGAAAAATGTGGCAAAATCATGGGTTTTAAATCCTCTGGGCAGAGGCACCAATCTGTCCACCCACTCGGGGTATGGCTTCTTGTACACTAGACGGTCATATTAGGGTCAGCAAAGAACTTCTTTATCGTGTCAGCAATCATATTAGGATCCAATGGTTGGGGCCCTGACGGTCTTTCAGGTGGAGGCTTTGGTCGCGACAGTGTATCTGGGGAACCCTACACCCCTAGCTACGGTAGTACCTGAGGTGAAGCATCTGTCCATGGCTTCCTAGGCACAACTTGGGCAAGTTTAACAAGGCTAGTTCCTGGTAGAGATGCCTACATGCCTCAGCGAGGTGGAATTTGATTCCATGGCTGCTCGAACGGAGCAACATTCATCAATGTCTGTATATAGGAACCGGTCGGGTAGTTACTGAGTGCTCCGGGGTACGGATGACTAGGAGACAGACTTGTCGAGCCAGGTGGGCTCTGGACCCATGGTTGCTGACTCGGGCATTACCCGCCGATCCTGCCTTTTCCTGATTTTGGGGCGAAGGCTTGCCCCCTACGTAAGCCGGGTGGTTAGCTGCGGCATAGAATCCATAGGATGATGCTTGTGGCAGACCCACCAGGCCTGCTGCCTCGGGCGGCCTTCTAGCCAATTTCACTTATCCCTGCTGAAGAGAAGTCGTATTAGTGACATTCGCCTTAAACCTCCCCCTAGTGCTGGCATTGGCAAAAGTACAAAACTGAGGAATTATATGAGTAGGGTATTATTGATGAAAGTACGCCTGCTGAGGCCCAGTCATGCTCCCACTCGGTGGATACTATTGCAGGTCTCCCATAGGGTTTACAAGAGGATGCCTGCTGAGGTCCAACAGGGCTGGCGTATGGCAGGGTCTGATGCATTCCGCCCATAGAAGAAGGTTTTCCTCCCTGTCATTGGCAGGAGACAACATAATTCATGGTGCTACTGGCTTGCTAGCACATCTTTGTTCCACTTCCTTGGCCTGTTGCACTTCATTGTGCACCATAGGTTTAACTATGTCAGCCAATTGGTGAGACAGTTGATACATGATGTCGTGTATCTCCATGACAATTTGCTGTCGGATAAATGACGTGAACATGACCATGGGTTCGTCATAATCTTGAGAGAAACCGTCGTTAGACTCAGCATTGACCACAAGAGGAGTTTTCCCCGAAGCACTTACTAGCTCAGTGTTTTTCGTTTTTGGAGTAGTTCCCTTTTTTGATGTCTATGGTGGCTCCATACTTAGGTTCCTGCGAGAGCGTAAGTGCATACGCCAACTGTAATGCAGTCCAAGTGAATCAAACTCTTAGCTCCTAGCCGTGGGGTCGGCCAGGGGTTTGGACAGTCTTTGATTCCTCGTTTCTTCAAGCAAGTGCGCTGAGGAGGTAACTCTGCTCTTCAACTGTGGGTATCCTGACTCCTCTAGAAAGGGTTAGGTTGAGTGAGAGGGACGCGGGGGTTGGATTATACTATTGGCCTAATGCATGAAATAAAAGATAAAGTGCCATAAAAAAGATAAAGTGAAATAAACGTAGAGTTTTTGATTGATTTGGATGTCTCTGTACATTTACTCTATAGCTATATATATACACAAGCCCTCGTCGGCTACTATACTATCCAACATTTGCCTACTGTCAGATCAATCTAAGATCAATGGCTCTCATTGCTTCCTAGGTCCTCAAAGAGGCGGAGTAACCACCCACGATCCCACTAGTATGGTTAGTGGGGTAAGCGCTCGCTGCTCCGTATTTTCCGGCGTTGCTCCTCCGCTTGATCTTCAACCGCTCCCATGTTCTATCTTCGTGCCACGTCTTCCTTGCGTTCCAAGCAACGCCTGCCTTGCCTCGGCCACTAGGTCACTCGGCTGCCTTTGCCCCCTTAGGCAATAGCTTAGGCACCCGAGCCACTTGGGCCTTGGCACTCTATAGGCTGAGGCAATTACTCTCCCTAAACTTATCCCATTGGCCCTCGGGCGTAACCTTCCCTCAGGGAGTTTTGTCTTCTAGTGTGCCTAGAGGGCCCCTTTTGATTCAACTCAGTTGGCAAGTTCCCTTCTATTTTAGTCATGTGGCTTGCCTTCACACATTACTTTCTTTCCCTTTTCCTCAGCCCTTGGCCTACGACTTAATTATTTTTGCGTGTTAACAATACTTGAATTGGATATTTAATATCTGTTGTTAAATAACAACCAATGTTAAATGTCCAATTCACGTACATTTAGTATCGGGTGTTCAACCAACCGATGTTAAATGGTGCTTTTTAATGTCAAATTTGTACTAGTGGTTGCCCCAAAGAGGATATCATCAACATAGATTTGAACAATTAAGAGTTCATCTCTGTTGATTTTTCTGAAGAGTGTAAAATAAATTTTGCCTCTTGAGAAACCATTTTTTATCAAAAAGGAACTTAGTCTCTCAGACCAAGCTATAGGAGCTTTTCTGAGTCCATATAGAGCCTCAATCACTTTAAAAACATTGTTTAGTGTCTTTTGTTCAATAAAGCTAGGAGGTTGGTGCACATATACCACCTCAATTAGAAAACCATTTAAGAACGCACTATTGCCATCCATATGAAATAGTGTAAAGTTTTTGTGAACAACATGAGAGAGAAGAATTCTAATAGCTTCTAATCTAGAAACAGGTGCAAACGTCTCATCCTAGTCAATACCTTCTGTGGATATCTTGTGTTGCAGGTTAAGTTTTGATGATGAAACAATCGAACACAAAGTGACAAATGGAACTCCAAGGCACAACCAACTCAAGAAGTAAGTGTATCAAGGGTAGTAGTCCCTAGGAAGTTGGACCGTGTCTTAGGAATGAATTGTAAACCGCTTTTGAAGATCGGCTCAAATCACAAAACACAATATCACTCACACAAATGAACCTAACATATGGTTTCAATTGATAAATAGGTTAGGCACTTGTTGTTTTTAAATGAAATAGATTCATGGCTTAGTGTTTTTAAAAGAAATTGTTTTTTAAATAAAGAAATCAATTTCATTCTTATTGTTTAAGCCATCAATTGATTAGGACTTAGTTTTGGAAGCAATGAATCGATTCCTTACTTGTTTTATCAAGCAAAGAATCGATTTTGAGCTTGTTAGTTGCAAGCACAAAATCGATTCATGACCTAGTAGCTTTAAAGCTAGTAATCGATTATGGTTTGTAGATTTTAAAGAAGATAATCGATTCTCATCCTAATTTTTGTGAAACTTTCCTATTTTCAAGCAAACAATCGATTGTCTTATTCCTATTTTCAAGCAAACAATTGATTGTCTTATTTCTTAAACCAAACAATCGATTCTTGGCTCCTTTGATTTAAGCAAACAATCGATTCCTATCTTTCTTTCATTTAAGCACATAATCGATTCCCAACTTTCTTTCTTTAAGCATATAATCGATTATTCACTTATGGAGCTATTCTTTCTAAAGCACACAATCGATTAACATACTATGTTTTTAAAGAAGATAATCGATTGTCCACTTATAACACAAATTGCTTCAACGGTCATATTTTTTACAAACTCTATAAATAGGACTTAGGATTTCACGTATCACTTACAACCTACAATTCTAAAGAGAAGAACACAAACTCTCTCACTGTCACACTCATTCTTCACGTTCTTCATCACTTTGAGCTGATCTCTCTCAAGGGTTAGGTTGGGATTCTTCAAGTTGTTGTATTCGCCTTCTTAGAGTTATTTCTGTTTACTGTAATTTGTTCAATTACTTTTACTTGGTTTTACTAGAGAGTGGGGAATCTCTCTAGGGTTTTGACTGTAACAAGGGTGGGGTATCTCTTGTATGTCAATTGGTTGTACTAGAGAGTGGGGTATCTCTCTAGGGTTTTTGATTGTAACAAGGGTGGGGTATCTCTTGTTGTAATTGTTGTTTAGGGCTCTTGCACACGGTGGGGTATCCTAGGTGAAGAGTGCCTGTGTCTGTAAGGGTTTTAAAGCACCCAGTTGAAAGCTTTGTTTTGATAGTGAAAATCTCACAAAGGGTTGTGAGGACTGGACGTAGGTCACTGGGAGGTGACCGAACCAGTATAAATCTTGCGCGTGCTTTACTGTTCTATATTCTAATTCGTTCATTTCATAAACCTGCGCGAAAATTAATCTAAGTCGTTATAAAGGGGAAAAGTTTTTAAAGTCTCAATTCTCCCCCCCCCCCCCCCCCCCCCCTCTTGAGACTGAAGCCACTTGGTAACAAGTGGTATCAGAGCTAGACTCTTGTTTAAAGGGCCTAGCAACTTCAAGAGAAATGGCTTCAGGTTGGTCTACGCAAGAGGGTGCATCTCTTACCCGTCCTCCGGGATTCAACGGGAAAGATTATGCATATTGGAAAGAAAGAATGAGAATATTCATAGAAGGGGTAGATATAGATGTATGGGATGCTGTGGAAAATGGACCTTTTGTTCCCACACACATGGTTAATGGCGCACTCACTGTCAAGGAAAGAAATGAATGGACGGATAATGATAAAAGAAAAGTTCAACATAATTTCCGTGCCAAGAACATCATCACTTCCGCACTCAGTCCCGATGAGTTCTTTAGAGTGTCAAATTGTAAAACTGCTCAAGAAATGTGGGATAATCTTCAAGTAACTCATGAAGGTACGAGCGAGGTAAAAAGAGCATGGACAAACACTCTCATCCGGTAATATGAACTATTCAAAATGAATAAAGGAGAAACTATACAAGAAATGCAAAAGAGGTTCACTCACATCGTAAATCAACTGGGCTCATTAGGAAAATCGCTTCCTGTCAAAGATTTGATCAACAAAGTGCTGAGATGCCTAAACAGAGAATGGCAACCGAAAGTAACTGCTATAGCTGAATCAAGAAATTTAGCTACTATGACACTTGCCACTCTTTTTGGGAAACTACAAGAGCACGAATTAGAGCTCGCTCGTCTAGCAGAACATGAAGAAAAATACAATAAACAGAAAAGCTTAGCTCACAAAGTTTCAAATTCAAATCCATCTGATGATAGTGATGATTCGGAAAATGAAGATAATGAAGACGAGGAGAATATGGAGCTAATGGTCAGAAGATTCAAAAAATTCATGAGAAGGAAAAGCTTCCCCGGGAAGAATTCTTCACCCAAAAGAGTCTCAAACAAGGAAAACTTCTCAAGTCCACCAACTTGCTACGAATGTGGCAAACCCGGACACATGAAGATGGAGTGCCCGAACTTACAAAGAAAGCCGTCAAAGTTAAAGAAAAAGGAATCCAAAGGAAACAAGGGTAGAAAAGCCTACATAGCATGGGAAGACAATAACATGGACTCATCAGATGATTCAGAAAGTGAAGAAGCTCAAGTTGCTCTCATGGCCGACCACGACAGCGAAAATGAAACTGAGGTAGATTCTAACTCTGAAACTTCACAAAATGCATATGATGAATTACATGAAGCATTTCTTGAATTGCATAATGATTCTTTGAAACTAGCTAAAGCATTAACCCAATCTAAGAAAGCAGTTACTCATCTTCAAAACGAAGTTATTGCTTTAACTAAGGAAAAATTAGAACTTAGAAATGAAAATCATAGTCTTGGTTGCTTTAGAGCAAATTATGTATGTGATAAGTGTGCTGAATATGAAAAGAAAATTCATGAGAGCTTGAATGGACAATAGGAAAAATGTCCAACATACAACATATGCATCCTAGGTCTCAAGAAATAATTTCATAAAAAGACATGTGCATTATAGACCTAAGTTCACTACTAGTCCATATATTAGATGTTATTATTGTGCCAAATTAGGGCATACTGCATATGTTTGTATGGCTAGAAGCAGACAAGTTGTGAAAAAGGTGTGGGTTCCCAAAGGAACTCTACCAAGTACTAACCCACAAGGACCCAAAGAAATTTGGGTACCAAAGCTTTCAACTTGATCTTATTGCAGGTATGCTTCAAGGTATGGGGGAAAAATTAATACCTTGATAGCAAGTACTCAAAGCACATGACTGGAGATATGACAAAGCTCTTAACACTCGCCCCTCAGAAAAAGCCGTCATGTGACTTGTGATAACAACAATAGAGGAAGAATCCTCGGTGACAGTAAGTTTGGTAAAAGTCTATCCACCTCTATTGATAATGTGCTTTATGTAGAATATCTCAAGCATAAGTTACTTAGCATTAGACAAATACGTGATTATCATTGTTTGATTTTGATTTATGCACCATTGAGGACAAAATCAGTAAGCAAGTTAGAACAATAGGAAATAGAGTCAACAATAACATATGGTGTCGATATAAATCACATTAATCTATAGATGGACCCCGTTCAACATTCTAGAACTAAGCATATAGAGATTAGACATTATTTTCTGAGAGATCGTGTTCAAAAAGGTGATTATGTGATTGTTTAGTTGAGCAGTCAAAACCGCTAGCTGATATTTTTTTTTACAAAACCATTGCAAAAAGAAAATCTCTTTTTCATAAGAATAAAACTTGGAGTTATTAATTTATCAATTATCTGAATGAATTATGAACTGCTGATTGAATTTTGGTTAGGCTATCTTGTGTTGAAACTCGACTCTCATGTCATTTTGTGATTTAAGCTATCCTTTTTTTTTAAATGCAATGAACTCACTGTTACTATTAGCTGCGTTTTCGACTCACCAGCTAAGTTTGGCATTAACCCTTTTGATCATGACAAAAAGGGGGAGAAATATTAGTGTATTGTATTGTCACTTTGCATTTAGATAGGGGGAGCATCAAGTAAGGGGAAGTCTAGATACATATCTTTAATATTAGCGTATTGTTTTGCCTGATGAACTAACCTCCCACTTGAGATGAATTAAAATTTTGTCATCATCAAAAAGGGGGAGAATGTGGATATCTTGTGTTGCAGGTTAAGTTTTGATGATGAAGCAATCGAACACAAAGTGACAAATGGAACTCCAAGGCACAACCAACTCAAGAAGTAAGTGTGTCAAGGGTAGTAGTCCCTAGGATGTTGGACCGTGTCTTAGGAATGAATTGTAAACCGCTTTTGAAGATCGGCTCAAATCACAAAACACAATATCACTCACACAAATGAACCTAACATATGGTTTCAATTGATAAATAGGTTAGGCACTTGTTGTTTTTAAATGAAATAGATTCATGGCTTAGTGTTTTTAAAAGAAATTGTTTTTTAAATAAAGAAATCAATTTCATTCTTATTGTTTAAGCCATCAATTGATTAGGACTTAGTTTTGGAAGTAATGAATCGATTCCTTACTTGTTTTATCAAGCAAAGAATCAATTTTGAGCTTGTTAGTTGCAAGCACAAAATCGATTCATGACCTAGTAGCTTTAAAGCTAGTAATCGATTATGGTTTGTAGCTTTTAAAGAAGATAATCGATTCTCATCCTAATTTTTGTGAAACTTTCCTATTTTCAAGCAAACAATCGATTGTCTTATTCCTATTTTCAAGCAAACAATTGATTGTCTTATTTCTTAAAGCAAACAATCGATTCTTGGCTCCTTTGATTTAAGCAAACAATCGATTCCTATCTTTCTTTCATTTAAGCACATAATCGATTCCCAACTTTCTTTCTTTAAGCATATAATCGATTATTCACTTATGGAGCTATTCTTTCTAAAGCACACAATCGATTAACATACTATGTTTTTAAAGAAGATAATCGATTGTCCACTTATAACACAAATTGCTTCAACGGTCATATTTTTTACAAACTCTATAAATAGGACTTAGGATTTCACGTATCACTTACAACCTACAATTCTAAAGAGAAGAACGCAAACTCTCTCACTGTCACACTCATTCTTCACGTTCTTCATCACTTTGAGCTGATCTCTCTCAAGGGTTAGGTTGGGATTCTTCAAGTTGTTGTATTCGCCTTCTTAGAGTTATTTCTGTTTACTGTAATTTGTTCAATTACTTTTATTTGGTTTTACTAGAGAGTGGGGAATCTCTCTAGGGTTTTGACTGTAACAAGGGTGGGGTATCTCTTGTATGTCAATTGGTTGTACTAGAGAGTGGGGTATCTCTCTAGGGTTTTTGATTGTAACAAGGGTGGGGTATCTCTTGTTGTAATTGTTGTTTAGGGCTCTTGCACATGGTGGGGTATCCTAGGTGAAGAGTGCCTGTGTCTGTAAGGGTTTTAAAGCACCCAATTGAAAGCTTTGTTTTGATAGTGAAAATCTCACAAAGGGTTGTGAGGACTGGACGTAGGTCACTGGGAGGTGACCGAACCAGTATAAATCTTGTGCGTGCTTTACTGTTCTATATTCTAATTCGTTCATTTCATAAACCTGCGCGAAAATTAATCTAAGTCGTTATAAAGGGGAAAAGTTTTTAAAGTCTCAATTGACCCCCCCTCTTGAGACTGAAGCCGCTTGGTAACACCTTCTTGATGATTATATCCTTGAGCTACAAGTCTTGCGTTATTTCCCATAACCTTACCACTTTCATCCAATTTGGTTCTGAATACCCATCTTATTCCAACCACGGATTGATGTTTAGGAGAGGGAACCATATTCCATACCTCATTCTTCTCAAACTTAGAAAACTCTTCTAGCATATCCTCTACCCAAGACTCGTCAGCTGTTGCTTCGTTTATGCTTTTGGGTTCTATTTCTGAAAAGGAAGCACTTTGAGAAGATTTTCTTCTGAATGAGTTTCTGATTCTGACTGGTTTTGATTTTTTACCAATGATTTGATCTTGTGGTTGATCCGCCACCATTATCCAACTCCTTGGTAACTCAGAAGGTTGTGTAGATTGGACTTGGGAATATTTTTGATATTAAGAAGATTGTGAAGTGTAACTTGTTTCTTTCTTGTTAGTATTCACTTTTTCTTTGTCTTTTTCTTTCTCTCTCACATAATCACCATCATCTCTATCATATGCATGGTTAGCTTCAACAAACATAACATGCATGTTTTCTTCTATAACCTTAGTTCTAAAATTGTACACTCTATATATGCTTTAGATGATTAGGCATAACCAAGAAATATAGTAGAATGAGATTTCGCATCAAATTTTCCTAAGTTATCTTACTTGTTCAACACATAGCAATCCCACCCAAATACATGAAAATAAGATATAATTGGATTCTTTTGTTTCCAGAGTTCATATGGGGTTTTCTCCATGATTTTTCTAATGGTGACTCTGTTCAGAATATTGCAGGCAGTGTTAACTGCTTCTGCGTAACACCCTTATATATTTTAATCGTCATTAAATACCGAAATGTTTTACATTTAAACGCATTCAGAGATACACATTATTTACTTGGCCCAAAATACATGGAATAATATTTCAAAATGTATACCAAAAGAAACATGATAACTATTATCGTTTCCAATCCCATCGGCCATAACATGGGCCCCAAAAATATATCATGAGACCAAATCAATCCAAGCTTACAATGCGTACAACCCTTCATGATAGTAAAACTTGGTAGTTACACGTTCTCATACATATCCAAATTCTACAAATAGATGTCCAAAATTGGGCATAAGTCATCCAACCATAGTCCAACACTAAAAGACTATCAAGCCTTCACAAGCAACCTTGTCTTCAAGCATTATACCTGCTAATCTGAAAACTACAAATAACGAAAGGATCCTATTTTTATAAAAATCTCAGTGAGTTCATCAAACACCTAAATCTCACCATTTCACTCATACGGTATCTATTCGGTACCGGAGTACAGGTCTGAGGTTCAGGTTGAAGTGCTTCGTGGTGATTGATTGTTGACTTCGGATGGATGGTTGCTGACCTCGGATGGACCGAGGTGATCTCCTCCCTCGCCTCGGGTGGGGTACCTTCAAGCACTCTGATCGTTAGAGGTGGTGAAGGTGAAACTGAGAGAGACTTCAATCATAAGCCCTTCGGAGTTCTCAAGGATGAGCCCTGCTCCACTGCCTTTTGAATTTGATGAACCATCGACGTGGAGCTTCCATTGCAAAGGAGTCGCCTCGGAGAGTGATGGTGTCATTTCAGCAATGAAGTTGGCCAAGACTTGAGCTTTGAGGGCTGATCGGGCCTCGTACTTGATGCCGAACTCAGACAATTCTATACCCCACTTGATGATTCTCCCAGCAAGGTCGGGACGATGCAAAACCTGCCGGATTGGTTGATCTATTCTGACAATGATTTTGTGAGCTACGAAGTATGGTCTTAGCCTTCTGGTAGCTACGATCGGAGCTAAGGCCACCTTCTCTATCCTTTAGTATCGGGACTCGGCCCCCTGCAGCACCTAGCTCACGAAGTATACTGGTCGCTGCCCTTCTTCTGTTTCCCGAATCAGGACTGCGCTTACTGTCTCCTCGGCTACGGTGAGGTATAGATAAAGCGTTTCTCCTTCAACTAGTTTTAGCAGTATTGAGGGTTCGGACAGTATTTGCTTGAGCTCGGTGAGGGCGTTCTTGCACTCGGGCGTCCATTTAAATTCTACGCCCTTCTTTAAGACTTTGAAAAAAGGGAGTGAACGATTGGCCGCCCTAGATACAAATCTGGAAAGGGCGGCAATCATGCCTGTCAGCTTCTGTACTTCCTTCTAGGTGGTTGGGGGACGCATTGTTGACCAAGTGACTTCAAACACAAGAGGTGGGGTGAATTGTGAACTTAAAAATAGCGATTAAAAATAAACATTTCAATAAGAATTACTCAAATAAATTAAAGTGTTTAGAAAATGTTTGAATTAAAATAAAACACAATAAATAAATAAGTTGAAATAAATAACAATAGAAATAGCTTGCAAAGGAAAATAAAAGAGATAAAGAGAAATGGAGAAGACACGCGGAAATTTATCCTAGTTCGGCCACTCCTATGGCCTATGTCTAGTCCCCAAGGCAAAACCACCAAGGGATTGTAATCACTGAAACACTAGCTTTTAGAACAGGTTCATCTAGAAACCATTACAAATACAAACAACTTCCAACAGGGTCTCCTTCATTCACGAGATATAACCTCTCTATGAATTTATAGGATCACACCCCAAAAACAAATTACAATTGAGAAAGAAACAAATAAAGAAGATTACACCCAAGTGTAGATGAGACAAATTGAAGCACAAGTTATACAACTCAAATTATATGGAATATAAAGCTCTCAAATAAAATATTAGCAAGTGTAAAGTGATTGAGAGTGATGAGAAGATAATTTTGATATAGCTTTGATCCAAAAATGAGTTGTGCTTAAGATCTACCACAAGACTCCTATTTATAGAGAAGATGGAATGAAGGAGATTAAATAAAAAATTGTTCAAACCAATTAAAAAAATAAACCAACGGTAACATTGTGATAAGGAGTTGCCTTAATAATCAAAATATGTGTTGATTCCAAAACCTATTCTCATTTGTCCGTTGGAGAAAAAAACTACCATATATAATTGTTTTCTAACGGTAATTATTATAAAAATGAATGTATATTCCATATCCATTTATAGCCAAATAGTTTGAAATTATTATAGCCATATGATATCATTTATTCCAATACCATATTTTGAATACCAAAATATGTCCGTTGGAGATGAATGTATATTCCATATCCATTTATAGCCAAATAGTTTTCAAAACTAAAAACATGATAATGGCAAAAAGTGAATAACGTGTGTAGCTTATTCAAAAACATTGATATTAATCACAACATAGTATATTATAGAAAATAAGATAATAGGATATGGCCATAAAAGAATTTTTGTGAACAGCCGAATTGATTATGCAATCCATTATAAATATGAAGAAAATTAGTTCCTCCACATGTATAAACAATTGGTAATTGTTAACTATTTTCATGCAAAACTTATTTTCGTGAAAAATAATGTGAGTGTGTGATTTATTTTATTTTAGAGAGCTTTATTTCCACTTACACAAATATCTTAAGACACACAATAAACTAAACAACTCCTGACTTGAAAGCTTGATCTCCTTTTCCGCCTTTTTTAACTTTGACCTTTTAGAACTTCTTTTGTCCATCACCAAAACAAAATTATTCCTGTCAAGGCATATATTCACATTGCATGTCGGTCACAGCTCTGCATTTATCAGGATTGGCCTCGATCCCCCTTTTCGTCAAGCAGAAACCAAGAAACTTCCCCGCTCTGACGCCGAAGGTACACTTTTCGGGGTTGAACCTGAGGTTGTTTTTCCTTGCCTCGTCAAAGATTTCCCGTAGGCCGGCCAAGTGCCTTGTATCCGCCTTGCTTGTCACAATCATGTCGTCGAGATAGAGCTCAACTACCCTGCCAATTTCGCTGCGGAAAACCTTATTCATCATGCATTGGTAAGTGGCCCCTGCATTCTTGAGCCCAAAAGGCATGACGTTGTAGCAGTAGTTCCCCTGGCTCGTCATAAAAGTCGTTTTCTCCTGGTCCGGGGGATTCATTGCGATCTGGTTGTATAAGGAGTAGGCATCCAGAAAATACAAGAGTCGGAAATCGGATGCGTTATCCACGAGCCTGCCAATGCTTGGGACAGGGAAGGCATCTTTGGGGCACGCTTTATTGAGATCAGTATATTCCACACACATTCTCCATTTCCCGTTGCTCTTCTTGACCAGCACCACGTTGGACAGCCAGGTGGTGTACTTCCCCTATTTTATGAAACCCTCAGACAGGAGGTCGGCCACGACCCTTGCCGCTGCCTTGGCCTTCTCCTCGCTCTGGGCTCGACGTCGCTGTGCCACGCATTTGGCTTCGGGGTTGACCGCCAGGTGATGGCATGCTACCTCAAGTATGATCCCAGGCATCTCCGACGCGGACCAGGCGAATAGGTCGGAGTTTCGTCGCAAACACGCAATTAAATTCTCCCTGACCGCCTCTGTGAGCTCGGCCCCCACTTTAACAGTCTTCGTGGGGTCGTCACCTAGCGGAACATCGAGGAACTCGCCATGGGGCTCGGGGCGTATGATCTTCCTCTTAAGTTCCCTCGCCAGTTTGTTGTCATCCCCGTCTTCAGAGCTATCTGGGTCGTAACGGGCGTCGACCTCGGTGAGGCATACCTGAACAGCAGTTGGTGGTAACTCGGGAACCTCTTGCAGCCTGCGATGCGTTCCTTTGAGAACAAGATACTGACACCTTTCCGCGGAGTTGATGTCAGCCAAAACGGTTATGACGTTACTCCCCAGCGAGTGAAACTTCATCTTCAGATATACAGTGGAGACGACCGCGCCGAGCTTGGCTAGAGTCGGTCTGCCCACGATACATTGATACGGGGTAATCAGTGGCACTATTAAGAAGGTTGTCTTGATAGTCCGAGCGAGCTTCCTTCGACCATAGGTTACCATGATGTCGAGGTAGCCTAGAGGTCGGGCTCGTTCTTCCCCTAGTCCGGTCAACTCGTTCCCGAGGTAAGGGCTTAAGTCGGCAAGGGACGGACCGATCTTGGGGAGGAGGTCTTGGAACATGATGTCGACGGAGCTCCCTTGATCTACCAGGATTCGCTTTACCTCGATGCCAAGCATGGAGGTTGAGATGATGAGAGGGATGAACTCATTTGGTTTACCTAACATATAGTCCTCGTTAGAGAAGAAGAGGGGCTTCTTGGATGAAGCCGTGGCACAGGTTGAGCCAGAGGTTAAGCTGGTGATCTCTTTCCATTTGCGCTTCAATGTATTCTTAGTTTCCGTGGTCGAGACGGATGAGCCACCCGAAATCACCATGGAGTGATTGCTCCCACTATGGTCGCCAATGTTCGGTACAGGAGTACGGGTTTGAGGTTCAGGTTGAAGTGCTTCGTGGTGGTTGATTGTTGACTTCGGATGGATGGTTGCTGACCTCGGATGGACCGAGGTGATCTCGTCCCGCGCCTCGGGTTGGGTACCTGAAAGCACTCCGATGCCCTTCACTCGAATGTAATTCTTTGACAACAACACTATCTCCTATCTTGATTGAGCCTCAAAACAGATTGGATCTTCCTTTTTGCTAGCCTCCAAAACTCTAATTCTGAGTTCTTTTCTCTAGCTTGCCATCGCCTCTAAAGGTTCCTTGCTTTACTTTGCTAAAATTTTACAAAATCAACTAGTTATATCACCCAAAAGGTAGCCCCACCAACTTTTTGCCCAGAATTTCAGCAACTCTTTTAAACTTTTATCTCCTTGTTCTCCACGAAAATGAGCACCATTTTGCAAGATTAAGATTCAATAATCATGTTTGCCATGTATTCTAACAGATCCTCAACCTCTTTTGCACATTATCCAACAAAATCAATGACATACAAAGCTCGGAAACTTATGAACTTTCAGACACCAGAATTTGTAGTGTAACCTTCAATTTTTCACTATTATTTCTCCACGAAAACTAACCATAATTTCCCCATTTTATCATCAGTATCCAAGCTTGAAAGTTTCCAATCTAAATCCATAACTTATTCAGCTCCAAATCTATCGAAAGCATAAATATATATACAAACCCCAAAATGTGGCTTCATGAATTATGTTTAGCCAGAATTTTTTCAGAAATTCGAGCTTCTGTCTTGTTTTCTTAGCACATTGCTCTATACGAATTTGATCCTCTTTTTCCCAATTCATTCCTTAAACATATCACAAAATTCATTTAACTCAATAACAATTTAAATAAATCAAGCATCAACACAAGTAGCTAAATAAGGCAACCACAAAGTAATATTTTATTACTTTGGTATTACATTACACCATAATTTGAAAAAAATTTGTCCTAAAAAATTTATGAAGCCATACTTACTAAAAGATAAGAAATTAAGGTGGTTTAATTCATATACTAATTATCATTCCAAGAGACCCACATAAATGCAATATATAGTAAAAGCAATCAACGAAAACAATGTTGGCAATTCTGCAGATGTGTTAAATGAATGTAACAGTATTAGTGCTGATAAAATAGAGAAGTTAAATATGTGTACTAGTGATGCTGCTCAAGAATGCAACTTTGTGGGAAATGACAAATTGGGGCTCAATGCAAGTGAGTGGCACATGGGAGTGAGGAAATTCTTTTTGGATACCATCACGTGAGAATCAGATATGGCACCAGCTGGTGCAAGGCACATTGTACCCTAATTCTGTTAGGATTGCAAAGGATCTTCGTGGATCCATTTTCATTTTCTCTTTCCTAGATTTTACCTAGATTTCCTTTATTGTGTAATCAACTTTACTGTGGTGTACTATAAACCTCAGTACTTGCTATAAGTAGTGGCTCTAGCCAATGTAATAATCATCAAATGAATCATTACTCTATTTGATCAATCATCTTCTATTCATTGCCATTCATGGCTTTATTACTTTCTTATTATGCAATGTATTTTACTTCAGCTGATTTTATAATGGTATCAGAGCTTCAAATGCTCTGATTACCTCGCTTGCCTTCAATTTCTTCTTTATTCCTTCCTTAAAGCTTTTCTTTTATTTATGGCTCCGAGTAGTGGTGCTGGTGGATCGTGTACGGGCACTGCAGATCCTCCCAGGGATCCTGCTGCAGAGCAAACCAGTATCTACTATGTACACCCAAGTGATGGACCATCTTCTGTTTCTATTTCTTCTGTTTCTATTCGTTTTTTGACTGGGTTGAATTGGGCCATTGCCAAACCTTAACAAAATCTTCTCCATGGTCATACAGCATGAAACACAATTCTGTGGAAATGATGACAACAAAGCACTGATTGTAAATGTTGATGCCAAGAGGATCTTCAATCGTGGCAAAACTCCTTATCAGGGAGGGAAGTATGCAAGCAAGGTGTGCACATTCTGTGGCAGAATTTGGCATACAGTAGAAACATGTTACAAAAAGCATGGCACACCTCCACATTGGCAAAAGCATTCAAGTGTCAATGCTTCTGTTGAAGAAACTGAGGAACAAAGAGGAGATGAAGATACCAAACAAGTGGGAATTTCAAAGGAGCAGTATGAGAAACTAGTCCATATGCTGCAAGGAGCTACTGTGTCTCAAGATTCCAAGTCTGTCAATATGGTTGGAATGTCTTATCCCTTCTCTTGAACACAGCAGTGAAGGTAGTATTTTTCAAATTTACTCATTAAGATCAAGTGATTTTGATCTGTGGATTATAGATTCTGGTGCTAGTGTTCACATATGTTGCTCCCTTTGATTTTTCAAGAATTATGTGTCTGTTAAGCCTGTGAGTATTAAGCTACCTAATGGTCAAAAAGTTTTTGCTACAATAAAAGGAACTGTTGAATTCACTCCTAAACTGTTTATCATGGATGTACTTTATGTGCTAGAGTTTTGTTTAAACCTTATTTCTGTGCTAGTGTGTTAAATATTCCTAAGTGTATCATTCAGGATACAAGGAGATGATTGGTTCGAGTATGATCTTTAAAGGACTTGTGTATTTGGAAGCTTCAGATGATGAAGCTGCTACTGTCAACAAATCTACACAAACCAACACAGAAACCTTACCAAACACTGCTTTGTGGCATTTTAGACTAGGACACCGCTCAAACCAAAGAATGAAGTTGATGCTTAGTGATTTTCCCTCTATACATGTTGATGAGGGCTCTGTGTGTGATATTTGTCACTATGCTACTAGTGCAAAAAAGGCTTTTGGAATCTGTTGTTTGACACATTTGGAATCGGTTTTTGGCCGATTCATATACTCCCGATTCTAAAAGTGGAGACCTTTTGGAATGACTTTTTAAATCGGTTATTTAAACAACCGAATTAAAATATCTTGAAAAAGAAACATTTAAAATCGGTTCCTAGATAACCGATTTCTAATATCCCTTTGTTTAAAAAAAAAATTAATTCATACCTATTAACCAATTTGCAATACAAATTGATTTCCATAAAGCAGCAAATCATAATAATTCAAAAATTCATAAATTTACTTCTATTGAACTTAAAAGTGCTACAAGCACAAAATTCTAACAATTCATTAAACTTGAAAGTTATACAAGTTTCTTAAGCAAAACTTTTAGAACCACTAATAAAGCAACAACACACTAAGAAGACATGATATGGCAATCAGCTCTATATCATTACTTGAATATAAATATCTAATTCAATCCTAAGGCGATCCGCTTTGTTTCTAATTTGCTCCACACTCTGTCACATGAAAGAGAAAAAAATTCGACATCAATGCAAGCTCAATCAAAGTATATAACAGGGCTTGTAAATCAAAGAAGTTTCAAAGATTAAAATTTGTAGCTAAAATTCTAGAATAACAACACTCAATTACATTTGAACTTACCCAAGAGTTTGAAGCATCTTCTAGGGAATGTGATGGTGGTGTTCTTGGAGAACTGCAATAACCTTGGAGGCCAGCTGAATATTGATCAACTTTGACCTATAAGCAAATCAAATATAATGAAGAATCAATTCATATCCTATTACCCCCAATCCTAATAGCTAATAATAAATAACATGTCTTTCTAGGAAAACAGAAAACTAGGATTCAGTTTTTGTCATTTATAGTAATTTAATGAAATAGCAAACATGTGTTACTAACTTGCTATTATATTCATCTCAGTAGGAGTCTCCAAAAAGAAATAATTTTCAATGACAAGCCTTAACTTGGCAAATGACAAGGAAAGCTGTCACCAACACCTTATACAGCCCAAAGCACAGAACCCACTATTTTACCTTACCATGAGAGAATCGAGATGGAACACAAATATAAAAAATTTATCAGGCACACACACACACACGTGTTTTACTAGCTTGAGAATTTCTTATATCACCATAAAAAATTTATCAGGCACACTATTAAGGGTACTAAATGAACCAACAACAGATTGAAGGAATCTAAAGTTCTGCTATAATAGATCAAAATATTTCAAAACAATAACCAATGTTGCATATAGAATAATAGAAATGTTGATACCATGATGTAATCAATTCTCATAAAAGATTTGTATTTTATAGTTTCCTTCAACTTAGAGTCTTAGACAGATAGTTTGAGCCAAACAAAATATAAATTTGTGTATACCTTAAATAAATTTGTGTATACCAGCCTGCCATTGTGCGTGTATAAGCTTCTTCTCTGTAGAATTCAGATGAAGGTCTTCTGGATTAATTACTCCAGTCAATTTTTAGCTACTCCCTAAATGGAACCAAGCTTTCCTTTGTATACCCTTTCACCTTTTCCATCTTATCATCCATTAATCTCTTTTAAACCAATACCACTAGTTAACTGAAAAGAATACTCTAGTAGAAGCTAATAATACTATTAAGGGAGAGGAAGTAGCTTGATCTTTTCCTGGAAACATGGCAAGATATCTTTTTCAAAATTCTCGGACAATTTTAAAATATAGTACAAGACTCAAGCCTTCCCCCATTAACATCACTAAGGAACATGATAGCAGAGTATATTGGCAAAGCCAGAGGAACATGATAAACTTATATAAGCAATTTTAAAATGATGTTCAAATAGAAAACAACTATATAGACCTCGACACCTAGTGGCTACCAACAAAGACAAGAGCTTCTCAACCCCTAATTTGAAAGCATCTGCAAGAATTTATTGGCATCACATAGAGTCACCTTCGGTTACGATTCTAAATCCTCTAATTTAGGGCTTCCGAACAACAATAATAGAATTTGATTTCATTCTAATTTCGAAAATCAAATTGAAGAAATGAAACTATGAAATCTGGAAACGAACCTCGAAATCGTCGAAGTCAAGAATGGAAGGAATGTGAGCACCCACCACACTATGGCGTGCACGCGCGCGGCGAATATGACGGCGGACAAGATGAAATGCAACAGAATTAGGGTGACGAAAAGGCTTTTCGGTTTGGTTTATGGCTTTTGGGTTGGGTCGCGAAGAGAGTCGAAGTGAGGAGGAGAAAGAAGGGTGATGGTCGGGGATGACGATGGAGACACAGTGGCGTAAGTGGTGGTTGGTAGTGCGTGGTGGAGGCATAGAGTGGAGAGGGCTTAGGGTTAGACTTCAGAGCGAGAAGTGAGAAGTGAGAAGTGGAAGAGGATGAAACGCATAAGTGAGGGAGTGAGTGTAACAATTTTGGGTTTAATGAAAAAGAGACTTTGATAATCGGTTGTCAACAAACCCAATTCTAAATGTCCAAATATGCACGTTTCTAATCGGTTGTTTAAACAAACGATTCCAAATGTATAAAATAGTCTCACCAACATCCATGGAATTGCAAAATTGCCACCGCGTCCACATTTGGATTCGGTTATCCAAACAATCGACTCCAAATAGTGCTTTTTAAAGCAGATTTTGCACTAGTGTAGACAAAAGAAATTAAAGTATAGGTTGAGCAATAGTAGAGCCACAAAGCATTATGAATTGATTCATTTTAATATATGGGGTCCTATTTCCACAAATTCTGTTCATGGCCATAAATACTTTTTGACTGCTAAAGATGATTACAATAGATATACTTGGATCATCTTACTTAAAAACAAAAGTGAAGTTAGTAACCATGTGAAAAATTTCATCATTACCATTGAAAAACAATATGATGCTACTGTTAAAGTTATTAGGACAGACAATGGTCCAGAGTTTCTTATGTCATTTCTATGCCTCAAAAGGAATTACTCACCAAACTACTTGTGTAGAAACACCTGAGCAAAATGGTAGAGTAGAGAGAAAGCATCAACATATATTAAATGTAGGGAGAGCCCTCCTAAGCAATACTGGTCATATGCTGTCAGTCATGTTGCATATATAATAAATAGGATTCCCATAATCTTGAGTCTTTAAAAGTTTTTGGTTGTCTTAGCTATGCTTCTACATTGAATGTCCATAGGATATAAGTCTGGTGTGAAAGGGAACATTTTACTTGATTTGAATAACAAAGAAATCTTCTTGTCTAGAAATGTTACCTTTCATGAGCATATACTGGCATATAATAGTGCTCAAGCCTTGTCTAAATGGATCTACATATCTCCAAATTCCACCTTATCTACCCCAGCAGGCAATGAAACTCCTACTGTTTCCCTTGATACAGAACCTGCTCTCACAGCAAAAACACCAAACACACCAAATTCTCCCCTCACATCTCAAAGGCTACAAACACCAGAAAACCCACACTCAACCTTCAACCATCCATCACTAGCTCAGATTCATTAAATACAAAAACTTCTCAACCATCCAGTAGCATTGAACCCCCACCAGCACAATCATTAGAAAATCCACCAGAGAAAGACAGCAATCAGCTTATTTATCTGATTTCAACTGCAACAGTCACTCAAAAGATCATGCAGAAGCAATCTCTTCAGGTATCAACTATCCTATATCTAGCTATTATTCTCTTTCCAACTTATCTAGTGCTCAACAGAAATCTTGTTTAGCTGTTAACTCTGCAATAGAGCCTCATTCTTATGAAGAAGCAGTCAAAGAGTATTGTTGGAAGAATGCCATGGAAAGTGAACTTGATGCCTTAATGAAGAATAACACATGGAAGATAGTTGATTTATCTCCAAAAGTGAAACCAATTGGGAGCAAATGGGCGTACAAGGTGAAGCAC
Organism: Astragalus glycyphyllos; assembly: GCA_963573325.1. Taxonomy (NCBI): domain Eukaryota; kingdom Viridiplantae; phylum Streptophyta; class Magnoliopsida; order Fabales; family Fabaceae; genus Astragalus; species Astragalus glycyphyllos. Next base: position 49,955,137 of record OY754312.1, on the reverse strand, counting down.
AAGGCTGATGGCACAATAGAGAGGTATAAGGCCAAATTGGTTGCCAAAGGATACAATCAAATTGAGGGTCTAGACTACTTTGATACCTTCAGTCCAGTGGCAAAACTCACTTCAGTTAGATTATTGTTGGCAGTGGCATCAATGAAGAACTGGCATTTACACCAACTAGATGTGAACAATACTTTTTACATGGTGATCTCATAGAAGATAGTTGATTCCAAAGGGAGTGAAGGCTGACAGATTGACTCAAGCATGCAAGTTACAGAAATCTCTCTATGGACTCAAACAAGCCAGCAGAAAGTGGTATGAAAAATTGACCACTTTGTTAACTAACGAGGGGTACAAACAATACAATTCTAATTACTCTTTATTCGCTTGTGCAAGAGATGAAGAATTTACTGTATTATTAGTCTATGTAGATGACATTATATTGGCAGGCAATTCTTTGAGAGAGTTTGACAGAATCAAGGATATATTAGACAGAGCCTTCAAAATAAAAGACCTAGGTTCCTTGAAATATTTTCTTGGACTTGAAGTTTCACAGTCCAAAGGGGGGATCACCATAGGCCAGAGAAAATACTGCTTTGATTTACTCCATGAAACAGGTCAACTTGGCTCCAAACCTAGTTCTACTCCTCTTGAGCCAAAAGCAAAAATTCATTAAGACACAAGCAAGTTATTTGAGGATACTGCTCTATATAGAAAACTGATAGGAAAGCTTCTCTATTTGACAAATACCAGACCAGACATCACCTTTGTAGTTCAACAATTGAGTCAATATGCTAATTCTCCTACTCAATCACACTACAATACTGCCTGCAGAGTCTTGAAATATCTAAAAGGAACTGTTGGTCGTGGCCTTTTCTTCCCAAGAGACTCAATCATACAAGTTTTTGGATTCTCAGATGCTGATTGGGCCAACTGTCTTGATACCAGAAAATCAGTGACAGGTTATTGCTTCTTCTTAGGATCATCCCTTGTGTCATGGAGAACAAAGAAACAACGGACAATCTCAAGGTCATCCTCTGAAGTTGAGTATAGAGCATTGTCTACTGCCACATGTGAACTTCAATGGCTACTGTTTTTAATTGATGAGCTCAAGGTAAACTGTGATAGACCTCCTGTCTTGTATTGTGATAATCAAAGTGCTATGCACATAGCTGCCAATCCTGTATTCCATGAAAGAACCAAACATCTTGAGATTGATTGTCACTTTGTTAGAGAGAAGCTGCAAAAAGGAATGATGAAGTTACTGCATGTATCATCTAAAGCTCAACTTGCTGATTTCTTTACCAACGCATTGACACCTACTGTGTTTTCTTCCTTTATTTCCAAGCTTGGAATGAGAAATAATTATCATGGTCCAGCTTGCAAGGGGCTAATGAAATAGGAAGAAAACAATGCTGGCAATTCTGCAGATGTGTTAAATGAATGTAACAGTTAGTACTGATAAAATAGAGAAGTCAAATATGTGTACTAGTGATGCTGCTCAAGAATGCAACTTTGTGGGAAATGACAATTTGGGGCTCAATGCAAGTGAGTGGCACATGGGAGTGAGCAAATTCTACTTGGATACCATCACGTGAGAATCAGGTGTGGCACCAGCTGGTGCAAGGCACATTGTACCCTAATTCTGTTAGGATTGCAAAGGATCTTAATTCGTGGATCCATTTTCATTTTCTCTTTCCTAGATTTTACCTAGATTTCCTTTATTGTGTAATCAACTTTACTGTGGTGTACTATGAACCTCAGTACTTGCTATAAGTAGTGGCTCTAGCCAACGTAATAATCATCAAATGAATCATTACTCTATTTGATCAATCATCTTCTATTCATTGCCATTCATGGCTTTATTACTTTCTTATTATGCAATGCATTTTACATCCGCTGATTTTATGACAAACAACCTCTAAGCATGTTTCATAGCATAATATAAAATCAACATGTCACAGATTTCATGCGTCTCAATTGAACACAATTCCAACTATCAAACACCAACATTTTCATTTCAAGCATCAAAAGCAATTTAATGAAACAAGGGGTGAGAGACTCACCCCAACTTGATTTCAATCCTATAATACAACATAACATTCATAGATCATGCTATCTCTACAATTACACTAAACCTATGTAGTATGTATGAATCGTTACCTATGACAGGATTGATCAACAATTTTAAGCTAAGCTATCTCTATAAAACAATCACATATGCCTTATTATTTAATCTTAGAGTGAAGGTCCTCATGTACAATGGTATCTTCTATTTAAAGTCTAACAAAGTAATCAATTTATGGTAAGTGTAGGCAATAATCAAAACGGATACACTTAGAGCAGACCATAAACATGCTTCAGAGTCACTCAGACGCATAAACACTAAATCAAGAATAAGAGAATTCATAACCACAAACGAAACAAGGTTGTCCAAATTAAAAAAACATAGAAACTGAATTCAAGTAGCACAGTGCTTCAAATTGCAGAAACTTTTAAGTCAAAAGATCAACCGGTAAACCAACATGATTGGAAATGTCAAAGTACGAATATAATATAGATAGCATCAAAGTTGGAAAACAAATTAGAGGCTCATATTTACAAACAAAACAAAACAAAACGATACCGATAAACACGAGAAATGGCATACTTATAAGATGTGCCATCAATGTGAAAAGTTAATTCAAAACGAAAAGCATGTAAGGAGTGAATGAAAGCTATACCTCCTATTCTATCCCTAGTTATAAAAATTGAAACTTAAGAATTACAATCCTAACATGTAACTTAACCAACCACGTTTCAAAACAATCGTCTAATAGAAAATAATACAGATATGGAATTACCTTTAGTTCAGATTCATACGATTTATGCAAAAATAAGAGTTTTCCCTCTTCAACTCTCTTTTATTTCAACAGAATGAAATAAAAGGATTATTGGGCCTATGGTTGGGTTTATGCGCCTAACCCATTTGTGTGGGTGTTGATATATATTGCTAAAACAAGATCAATCTAAAGTTTCACTCAATCTATTTCCCCAATCAATACACAATTTTAGTGAATTAAGGAAATTGAATTAAATCATGTGTCAAACATATACATCATTTTAAGCAATAATCAATGTAATAGTCAATTTAACACATATCACAAAACTCAGTTAACTCAATGACAATTTAAATAAATCAAGCATCAAAACAATTAGTTAAATAAGGCAACAACAATGTAATATCCAAAGTAATATTTAATTACTTTGGGTATTACATTCTGCCAAAAATATTTTTCAATTTTAAGAATCTTTTAGCATGGTCCTACCTATTTCTTTCAGAGTTTTCGTAGCAGTATACCCGTGCATACCCACAGGTGCTGTCATTTTATTTTTAGGAATGAACTCTGACAGAATTTATTAGTCTTAACATTACCCAGTGAAAATTTAGACAAATTTATTTAGTTCGAACATTATCCCGTGTAAAAAAGCGGACTATTAAAATTTTGACAAAATTTGAAATTTTTTAAAAATATAGAAATTAAATTGGATATAATGTGAAAAGTAGAGAAATGATAGTTATAGTAAAAAATATGAGAAAAGAGTGAAAAAAGTGCGTGAGAAAGAAAAAAAAGTTTAAAAAATAAAAAAGTGAAATTACCTGATTATCCTCCAATTAGTTAGTTCGAAAAAGGGTAAGATTGGTATATTGTTAGTAGGATATTGGTATATAGAGATAGTAGATTTTTCCATTCAACAACTCCAGTCTATCGAGAAGTCCTTGGACACGAGAAATTATGTGACACACCAATTTCATCAAAGAATTCTTTGAAGGATGAATTTTCAAATTCTCATGGTCACTTCTAGTTACAGTAATGTTACAACCAGCTTCATTTGCACCTTTTTGAAAAAAGTTTTAAACTCGTTGAAAGTATCATCTTAACTGTTCAAAAATAACCATGGTTTAGAAAAGCGGACCGAACCAACCGGCTCAATCGGTTGGTCTGTAAACCGACATCAAATGCAATTCGGTCCCGTGACAAAACCGATTATACAAGAACCAGACTAGAAACCGGAAAATCGGCTCTAAACTGTGAAAACAGGAGAAAACCGGCGGTCAACCGTTTTGAGGCGGTTGAAAAAAAATTAATTACTGCACTTCCACATCATGATACACGTTTGGCAAATGACTTAAGATGAACACAAATAAGATGAACACAAAATAATGCTTCTGAATTGTGGACAAGTCTCAACCCATATTTATAACAGTTACATTAGCTTCTTCTCTCTTTGCCCACCGATGTGGGACAATTGTTAGTACCTAGCGCATCATCAACCATTCAGTGTCTCGTTTTTTTCTACTTAGCAAGCTTAACAAAAGCTATATTGTTTATAGAAGTGTGAAACAGATAAGAAATTTAATATGTATAAATTATAAAATATAAAATTATAAAATATTAAAAAAAACTACTTCTTTTTTATTCAAAAAGTTATGTATACAAATACTAATATGTATCTATTAATTATACAATTTAGAATAATCTAAAAATGGAAATTAACAGATGTTAGCACATTATTCGTCCACTTATACATCTCACATTCAACGGTGTTATTCGAAATTCAAATATCATAAATATATAGTATTAAACCACATTTCAAATTCTCTAATAGTGAGCATAATTGAAGGAAATCAAATAATAGCAGTTACTTCATTGAAATTAAAAAACGACAATAGAAATGCATCTTAGACAAGTTGTGTACTACTATTAAAACGACAATATCACAAAAATAGAATTTTTATCAAATCTATAATCTATAATCTATAATCTATAATATAAACATTTGAGAATGCATCTCAATTAATGCTGCTCCACGTGTCAACCTCTCAGTAATTTGTTATTTAATTCTTTTCTTCTGGTCCCACAATAGTGCATCTCATTAATGTAATTGCATTTTATTAGGAAATTCGAAATAAAATTCATTGTTATCATTTATCAATTAAAAATGGAATTGATTTTATCTTAACCAATTTGAATTAAAAAATTTCAATTACAATAATTATTATTATTATTATACATAGTGATTAATGACATTCTCAAAATATGAAAATTTGAAATTCAAAAATTTCCCCACCAATTTGAAATAATAATAAAATTTATTTAAATAGTCTATTGGTACTTATAATTGTGTGTCTTAAGTTTACATATTTTCGTTTTTCTCTAAAATGGATATTTATGCACAAATGGTTGATGATTTCTTATTCTTGAATGGAAATTAACTCTAGGTGAGCTCCATCAACAAGCCAATGAATTATCTATACATGTGTCTTTCACCCTTATTTGTTTGTTTTTCAATTTTCAGCATGTATGTTTTATTGATGTTTCTTCCTCCTTCACTACCCATTTGCTAAATGGATACTGTTGTACAAATGGCATTTATAAAAACATCACATTTGTGGAGATCCCACAACATTCTAAATAAGTAATATTCCAAACCATAATATTTTTGTGACTTCTATTTTGAATAATTGATTATATATATTTTTGTTTCACAATTCTGTTTTGTTGTTGTTTTGGCTCAAACCGAAGTCATAATTCACAAACTTCAATGGTGGTACAAATTGTGCAAATGTGGCATTGGTACATTTGATGAGAGCAATTATTTTTTGTGTGGTAAATGCAATATCATCCACAACTCAATTTCACGGTATACATTGATGACTTAATCCTATTTTTGTAATATTTGATAGTATAATCTTTTTTCTTCTCATATCTAAAATACTAATATCCGTTCTAATTTCTTACATTTGATCTTCATGTGATTGTCACGGATTCACACAAGTTTTACTACCTTGATCATATTCATTGCACTCGTGTTATTCCTACAATCCCTCAATGGGCAATTCAAATATATTTATTTTTAATCAATTGTTTTTTCCCATTAAACATCTGCAAATAACTAACTTATGTTAGTTAATTTATTTATTTTCAGAAAGACAACTACTCATTAGAATGTTTGTGAATGAAAATGAAGAGATTCGTGTCATTGAAGTTATTATTGAAGCTAATGCGATTAAGGACTATGATGAATCTTCAAAACAAGATGTAAAAGTGAAACAAATCTATATTTGAGAATCAACTCCCATAAATGTTATTCCAATTGTCATCTCATGGATTAATTAGCATTAATGATGTTTTTTAATAAATATAAATTAAGGATCCCACAATAAGTATGCAATTTAAATTTGGAAATTATTAACATAAACATGAAGTAGGAAACTTATGTACTTTCTTAATGCTAATCTCAATAATTGTATTTATATTCTCATATTCTCATTTCATGAGTATTATTATTGTTCATAAAAACATTTAATTTTACAATCATTATTCATTCTCATCGTTTAAAATGTGAGTGGTTTTCCCTAATATATACTTGGTGGCCAATAAGCAATATGAATTATTTCAAACTACCATGACATCTCGGGTTGATTTGAAGCATTTTCCTCATAATTTGGAATTGAATGTCATGATGATATATTGGGTTGTTTGTCATTTCTCTTAGTCATACCGAGTTAGTTATTTATGATTGCAAGGATTTATTTCTAGGTTCAAGAATTATTTGTGTTTGCAAAATAAATTGTTTGTAAGTAAGGATACAAAATAAAATATGAGAGCGTCTCTTCATTTGTACCAAAAGGTAATAAATGCATCACGTTTGAAAAATATAACTTATATTTAGCCTATAATTTTAGTAGTAGTTGTTGTTTTTCTTCAATTTAATTTTGAATTATTTGACTTTATTTTATCTTTTTTTGATACTTAATAAATTTCGAATGTTCATTTTGGAATGGCAAATGATATAAAATAATTATCTCATATTTAACGAAAAATAAATCCAGTGAGAGTGATGGTTTTTTTCTTTTTGACAAAGAGAGTGATGGTTTTGTATCAACAAAGTTGCTATATCTTGAGTGTAGGAAGGCATGCATAATTGGTGATATTATACTTTATATTTAGTGAATTTTATTAGTTATTTTTGCTCTTAACTAACATGGTACAGAGCCTCGAGAACTTTAAGGAAAACACTGCTAGCGAAAAGCATAACACTTAGTAATTTTTGTCTTCATTGTTTCGTGAGGTTGAACATAAAATACAAGTAATTTTTATGAGAAGCTAATCAAAAATCATTCTTAAAGTAAAATAACTTTTATGAGAAGCTATACAAAACAGATTCTTATTTAAAGCAATTTTTAGATTATTTTTAGATCTTCACTTTTTATAAAAAACAATAAAAAAGCAGATAGAAAAGTTTTAAAAGTGATTATTTTATTAAAAAAAGTGATTATCTTTTGAAAAAGGCTATGACAAAGGGATCTATATCTGAAAGAGTTAATGGTATAAACCAAATATAAAATTTATTAATATATATTAATTCCCAAAAAAGTGATTATCTTTAGAAAAAAGCTATGAACGCTTTTGTTTGTCTCCGCATTAATATTAGCCATTGATTATTGGCTATTGCGCTATTATTTACATTTGGAAGCCCATTTTCTATATACTACTTGCATCCTCTATTTTATTCTATGTATATAGGTCCTCATTGTGTAAGTGAGCTATTATTTTCTATTATCCTTCAATGGGTGATAAACCAGATATCTGTGAATCAAGAATGAAAGCGCTAAGAAATAGTAAACAAGAGTGGGGTTGGCTTAGCGAATGGAGCTTTCGTATAGGTTTGCTTTTGCACTCTTTCAGCGATCCGTTTTTCTCTAGATTATTGGTCTTTTTTTATTACAAAAGTTTAGGTGAGTTGAGCTTCGGGGCTCAACAGGGTCAGGGCAGACCTAGGGGCTTTTTGAGCGCTTACAGAGGTACTTAGAGATCACCCACCAAAGAGGTTCTCACATCGGCAGCGGGAGTTGAACTCACCCCCTTGTGGGGAATGAGCCAACTCCTTACCAACAACTGAGCCAACCTTCATTGGTCTCTCTAGATTATTGTTCTACCGGTGAATGACTCTCACTCCACTGAGTTTTTGTTCAAGGCTCTTTTGATCCCTTTCAAGTCATATAATTCCTCATGTTTGATTTCACTCTCTGAAAAAGTTTTAAAAAAATTTATGTGAGTTTTTGATACATTTCTTATCAAATTTTTCATAATAGTTCTTTTGTTATATGTTTTTAAGTATGCATCGTATGAATGATATATTTTGATATTAAATGAAATTAACAAATATTGAACAAGTAATACACACACAGATATATATATATATATATATATATATATATATATATATATATATATATATATTAGTTTCTAATTTTTATAGAGGCATACCCTAAGAAACATATAAAAATAGAAATATTAGCGGGATGAGATGGGGACGGAGAATATTTTCTCACTTCCTGTCCTCACATCTTATATTGCTCCTCATCCTTGCTCTCCACATTGGAGAGTTTTCCTCCCTCCATCCCTATCCCCGCGGGACCCTATTTTTATACAAAAATAGTAAATAATAAACTTAAATTCAACATATTTTTGAAAATATATAAAAACTTAAAAAATATCATAAAGTTTAAAGTTATGGTAATAGGGATCATCTAATATTTTTGGTTTCTTAGCAATATTAATTTGATAAAATAATATCAGATATATTTGTTAGAGTTTAATAATAGTTTTATTGGAAATTGAGACCCCGTGGGGTAGGTGTATAAACCCTATCCCCTTCCTTCCATGTCTTCAAGGGAATTTAGTAATCTATCCTCATCCCCATAGGTCAATATTCATCTTTAGGCCTTTAAACTACACAGTTTTCACGAGGATTTTCACGTAGAAGTAGAAATTGACACCTCTAAGTATAAGTACAACAAACATAAATAAATCTAATTGCATGAAAATATTAACATCTAAACATAAATTAACAAACAAAATATAATTTTTTATATAATTTTCAATAGGATAAGTATACCCGGGCATAGCACGGGTCAAACACTCTAGTATTGATATATAATAGTATTAGTTGAACATACTATATCAAATTCGCCAAAATATCATTTAAGAATACAATATCATGATAATCACTTTATTTCTATCCATGGAAAGACAGCCGAATATAAGTTTTTTTTAACAATCAAGTATAAGTTATTAATAACACATTCAAATTCAAACTTCTTCATATTAGTTACCAAAAAATATCAGTTACTATTATGCAGTTTATTATAAGAATTTGAAATAGGAATTAAAAATTGCACAAATTGCTAGCATCAATAAGGAAACCTAATATTAATTGAGACTAAATAGCCAAACTTAAAATTCAAAAAATACCTAACTAATTGCCGACAATTACACCCTTACTAATTGCCAATAATTAAAATTTCTCAAGCCATTTCAAAGGAAATTACCGTAAATCAAAATAGGAAATATATAATGTTCAATGGACCTATTAGTATCAAAATTGGTACCTTTTGCAAGCCCGTCTCTTCTATCTCTCTTAATTTTTTTGTATGACATTTGCAATATCCTTTATCAGTTTTAGGGCGTCACAAATTTCTTTTACATCTCATTGTCGATTTTGGATCAGTTTTGAGGCTCCATGGGGATGGGGACGTGGGGAAAATCTCCCTGCCCCGAGTGTACATAACATTTATTGTACATAACATTTTTAGTTTTTCATATGTATTTATAATTAGAAATATTAAAATGTGCTCATTTTTTTTTATTCTTCATTTTAATTTTTTTTAATATCAAAAAAATACAAAAAGAAGACAAAATTTTATATTTTTTCAGTTTTATATTTTTCAACCTTTATATACCCTTGAACATTTCATGACTTCATTCTGTGATTCATTGGAAAGTTTATTGACAAATGATTTGATAAATGAGGAAAATTTGGAATTTTCTTCTATGTTTGAGACTTCACAGGATTCAAAGGTTAATCAATGGAGGCTAAAATTTGAACTATCAAAATCTGAAAAAGTTCTAAGTCCATCAAGTGTTCAACCACCAGTGTTAGAGCTGAAGCCTATATCATCAAATTTGAAGTATGCATATTTGGGTGAAAATGATACATACCCGGTAATAATATCTTCTAAATTAAATCATGAACAAGAATGTAAATTGTTAGAAGTACTAAAACCTCATAAGCAAGCAATAGGATGGACTATATCTGACATAAAAGGAATTAGCCTATTAATTTGCACCCATAACATTTATTTAGAGGAAAATGCTAAACCCTCTAGACAAATGCAACGAAGGCTAAATACTAATATGAAAGAAGTAGTGAGAAATGAAGTTATTAAGCTTCTAGATAATGACATTATTTATCCTATTTCAGATAGTAAATGGGTCAGTCCTACTCAAGTTGTACCTAAGAAGTCCGGAGTAACTGTAGTTAAAAATGAAAATAATGAATTAATTCCAACTAGAACTATAACTGGTTGGAGAATATACATTGACTACAGGAAACTAAACTCAATGACCAGAAAATTTCATTTTCGTTTGCCTTTCATGGATCAAATCTTGGAAAGAATTGCAGGACATGAGTTTTATTGCTTCCTACATGGATATTCAGGGTATAATCAGATTGCCATTGCACATGAGGACCAGGAGAAAACAACATTTACATGTTCCTTTGGTACCTTTTCATATCGAAGGATGCCATTTGGACAATGTAATCCACCAGCAACATTTCAATGATGTATGGTAAGCATTTTCAGCGACATGGTTGTTGAACGCTTATTTGAAATGTTCATGGATGATTTTGTTGGACTATATGATAACCTTAGGAGAGAGGGGGGGGGGGGGGGGGGGGGTGAATTAGGTTATATGCTAAAAATGACTTCTTTTGGATTTTCGAAAATTCAACGATGCAAGTTTAAGTCAAATGAGGGAAAGAGGATTTAAACTATATGCAACACCTAAGCAAGCTATAACAATAGGAGAAACAATTACAGTGATATTGAAAGCTAAGTGCAGTAATATCAAAAGCAAAGATAATTAACACGCATAAAGTAAAAGCAAAGAAAAGATAAGGGAAAGGAGTACACCGTGATTTTTACGAGGTTCGGGATAAAAGCCCTACGTCCTCGGCCTCTGGCTTTGCAACGTTTGGACTTGATAATAACCACTATATGAGAAGAACTTCTTCGACGTCTTACAAGCAAGGAACTTCCCTATAGCTACCACACCAATCTCAATTTTCCCCAAATTGAGAACCCAAGCTCCCCGCTAAGGATTTCGCTTCAATTCAATCTCCCCGATTGAATTACCCAAGAAAACTTCCCGGATTTCACAACAACCAAGTATAAACAATTACAATTTAAAACTAGGATCCAATCACTCAAGCAATATAACAAGATGTAGTTGAGAGGGATGAGAGATTTGAAACCCTAGCTTAAGAACGTGAAGAAATGATTGTGACGGAGAGAGTTTGCGTTCTTTTCTTTTTGATTTGTGGGTTGTTAAAAAATCGTGAAAAAACACTAAGCCTATTTATAGAGTTTGTAAAAATATGACCGTTGGAACGATTCTTAACTCTATTGTGATAAGTGGACAATCGATTGTTGTCCTTTAAAAACATAGGTTGGAAATCGATAGTTTACTTCTAAAACACCAAATTGAAACGATTGTTTGCTTCTAAAACACCAAATTGAAAATCGATTGTTTGCTTAAATGGCAAGGCACAAATCGATTGCATGCTTAAGTAGAAAGATTGAGGAATCGATTGCTTGCTTGCTTAAGTGGGAAATCGATTTTCCTCTTTAAGGAGGAAGTCACAAATCAATTTCTAGCTCAAGAAAAGAAGTCTAAAATCGATTTTCCTCTTCAAAAACACAAAGTCATCAATCAATTGTTTTCTTTCCAAAACAAGTTCTTTTAACAACAATTTAATATGGAAATCGATTTCTAGCTTGTTAAAAGAAGAGTAAAATCGATTTCTTGCTTTTAAAACCAAGAAGGAAATCGATTCTTAGCTTAAACCAACAAGTTCTTTTAAAAACAAGCAAGCCATGAATCGATTGATGTCTTTAAACCAACAAGTGTGAAATCGATTTCTTGCTCTAAGCACAAGAGAGAAATCGATTTCTAGCTCTAAAAACAAGAGAGGAAATCGATCTAGCTTTAAAAACAAGAGGAAATCGATTTCTAGCTTAAAGTACCAAATCAAGAATCGAATCTTTACTTCATAAACAAATTCTTTTAAAACACTAACTCATGAATCTATTTTCTTTAAAAAACAACAAATCATTATTCAAACTATATCTATAAAAAACTTTGTGCCTAACCTAATTAATCATGCTTTTATATAAAATATTTTTCCAAGACAGATCTATTTTAAAGGTCATCTGTCAACTACAAAAGTCATAAAGCTTAAGTGACGAGCTCTTACACGCGTCCTATGCAAAGCAATATAACACATAAGTCTTGAACGCTTTAGTAGTTTCTCCTCCGAGCTTCTACACTTTAAGATATCATGTCAAGCGCTTTGGTTCATGCTCTGTGCTTTGGTTCATGCCCTGCGCTTTTGGTTCTTGCCCTGTGCTTTGGTTCAACTATAACCATTAGTAAACAGATTGTAATTTGTTATCATTCAAAACAAAGAGTGTTTGACCTTGGTTCAACAAACTCCCCCTTTTTGATGATAACAAATTACTTTATGCAGAGGGAGGCTATAAACAAGAAATAACGGCATAAGCTCCCCCTAAGCATAAGCATCAAGAAAATAAACAACTTACACGCAAGAGAACCAAACATAGTGAGTTAAATAAACAAGCAACAAGACTTTCTCCCCCTTTGTTTTCATCAAAAAGGAGGGAACACACACAAGACACTTAGCATATAATATAACAAGCACATAGCACCTAAAAAATACATCACATAATCACAGGCTGGCAAAATCAAGCATACCGAGCTCTCTCCGGATCTTACAAAATTGAGCTTCGGCTAGTGGTTTCAGGAAGATGTCCGCTAGTTGGTCATCGGTGCCTACAAAGTTTAATGCTATGCTCCCCCTAGAAACATTGTCTCTAATGAAATGATGCCTTATGTCTATATGCTTAGTTCTAGAGTGTTGGATGGGGTTCTTAGGAATGTTAATGGCACTAGTGTTATGACATAGAACAAGCACATTGTCATATAACAAACCAAAATCCTCCAAAATCTGTTTCATCCACAACTTGTGCAACACAATTTCCAACCGCCACGTATTCGGCTTCAGCGGTGGACAAAGCAGCACTGTTCTGCTTTTTACTAGACCAGGAAGTCAAACAAGGGCCTATGAAATGACAGGTTCCACTAGTACTCTTCCTATCTAATGTACATCCAGCAAAATCAGCATCACAAAAACCGACCAAAGCAAACTGGCTCGATTTCGAGTACCACAGTCCATAATCTAATGTTCCCTTAACATATCTAATAATCCGTTTTACAGCTTTTAAACGTGATTCTTTGGGACATGCTTGAAAACGAGCACACAAGCACATAGCAAACATAATATTAGGTCGAGAAGCAGTTAAATATAAGAGACTACCAATCATACCTCGATACATAGTTTCATTGACTGGTTTACCTTGCTTATCCTTATCCAACTTTGTTGTAGTTGCCATGGGAGTACCAAACTCCTTTGCATCACTCATGTCAAACTTCTTTAGCAGATCCTTTGAGAACTTGTTTTGACAGATGAAGATTCCTTCCTTCATTTGCTTCACTTGAAGTCCTAAAAAGAAGTTCAGCTCCCCCATCATGCTCATCTCAAACTTGCTAGTCATCATGTCAGAAAACTCCTTGCACAGATCATCATTAGTAGACCCAAAAATAATATCATCGACATAAATTTGAACTACTATGATATGTTTGCCCTTGGTTTTAAGGAATAAGGTAGAATCAATCTTACCATTTTTGAAACCATTTGCAAGTAAATGTTTGCTCGGTCTCTCACACCAAGCTCTAGGAGCTTGTTTTAATCCATAAAGTGCTTTGTCAAGTTTGAAAACATGGTTTGGTTTCTTAAAACCTTCAAAACCAGGGGGTTGTTTTACATATACTTCCTCTTCTAAAAATCCATTTGGTGTAGTTTGAAGTCTAGGTAACTAGCAAAGGTTAATATGATACGAATGGACTCCAACCTAGCCACCGGAGCAAAAGTTTCTTCAAAATCCACCCCTTCGATTTGGTTAAAACCTTGAACAACTAAACGACTTTTATTTAATAACATAACACCATTTTCATCAAGTTTTTTGCGAAAAACCCATTTAGTACCAATGATGGTTCTATCAACAGGTTTTTCGACTAAATGCCAAACTTTGTTTTGTTTAAATTGTTCAAGTTCTTTTTGCATTGACACAACCCATTCTGGATCACATAAAGCTTCCTTAATATTATTAGGAACTATTTGAGAGACGAAAAGCACTATGAAAGCATAAATGACTAAGAGAAGAACGAGTGGTTACCCCTATTGATGGACTACCAATAATTTGCTCCATGGGATGATCTCTAACTGATTTCCAAGTCTTGGGCAAATCATCATGTGTTCTTCCATGGAGATGGTCATTGATGTCTTAGGGCTCTCCTTCCACTTCAGCTTCTTCTTGAGGTTCCACTTTCACCTCGGCTTCTTCCCCACTTTCACTGGTTGATTCAGGCATTCTCTGTCTTTGATCACTTCAACCACTTCATCCTCAACATCAACTTTCTTAGCAAACGGGTTAGTCTCATCAAAAGAAACATGTATTGATTCTTGCATACATTTATCAATTTTATTGTAAACAATATATGCTCTACTATGACTTGAATAACCCATAAAGATACCTTCAGTTGATTTTGCATCAAACTTACCCAACTTGTCCTTTGTGTTGAGAATGTAGAACTTACTTCCAAAAACCTTGAAGTATGAATGAAATATTTGGAGCTCTACCATTCCACAACTCGTATGGCGTCTTGTTAAGAGATGGCCTCAGGTATACCCGGTTGTGCACATGGCATGCTGTATCACCTGCGTGTCCCCAAAAATACTTGGGAAAGTTGTGCTTGTTCAGCATTGTTCTGCTCATCTCTTGTATGGTTCTGTTCTTTCTTTCCACCACACCGTTTTGTTGAGGAGTCCTTGGAGTTGAAAAGTTGTGATGAACACCATACTTTTCACACCAAGTCTTGAATGATGAACACCATATTTTTCATTCACTTTTATTTTCAAGTAGAATGACCCAAGTATACCTAGAATAATCATCTACAATCACGAATACATACTTGTCCCCTCCTAGACTTACAACATCAATCTCACCAAATAAATCAAGATGGAGCAATTCAAGCACATTGTTAGTGGAAATAACAGGTTTTGAATTGAAAGAAGTTTTATGCAACTTACCCAGGTGACATGCATCACATAATGAACCCTTTTCATACTTCAACTTGGGTAGACCTCTAACATGCTCATTCTTACACAACTTAGATAAAAGTTCTATACTAGCATGTCCTAAACGTCTATGCCACAAATTCACATCATCAACCAAGGAATGCATGCATACAATATCATCACTCACATTGTCAAAATCAACATAATACACATTATTTTCTCGAAAGCCAGTAATATAAAGTTTAGAAGTCCTATGAGCAATAACACATTTATCGACACAAAAATACACATCAAAATCACTATCACATAATTGACTGACACTTAGCAAGTTAAATTTCACACCATCAACTAGTAAAGCATTTTTAATATTGATTGTGTTTTCCTTACCCACACAACCTTTACCTATTACTTGAGCAGATTGATTGTTGGCAAACTTCACAGATCCACTGGCCTTGTTGCTCAACTTCAAGAATAGTAAAGCATCACCAGTCATATGCCTCGAGCACCCACTGTCAACCATCCACACATTTTTCTTCTTGGATGACTGGCCAACTTGCACAAGAAACATCAACAACTAGTACTAGGTACCCAAATTTCATTGGGTCCATGGGGGTTAGTCCTCAAGGGGCTTGTTTTCACAATCCACCTTGGTTTTTCATAATTTGATGATGTCTTATTGTATTTTACTATATATATGTATATAGCTAATATTTCATCTCCTTTCTATCACAATTGTTCATTAAAAGAGTCCTTTCATGTCATAAATTTTACTAAATCGTAGTATGGCTGTGTTTTTTAATTTTACTTAACATTGTGAATGAAAAATTTATTTATTTATCAAAATGACAACATCAATTTTACTATTATTATGACCTAACTTTTTGAAGAATTAGTCTTCGTTGGTAAATATTTCCGAAGACCTATTGAGTAAAAGAACCTTATGGTGGAACTGTTGGAATATCAACTTTTAACGAGATCCCCAGCTAATGTACGGTTTGTGGTCCTTCTTATACTTCCCTTAATATAAGTTTTTGCTTATAAAAAAACTCTTAATGTAATTACTTACACTTTGCTTTAAGTATTGCAAGTGTATCCTAAAATGAAATCGGTTGAGGGACCGAACAACAAAATTCAACGTAAGACTTTTCATTAAAAAATAAAAGGCAGCGAAACCTAAGCCTCCAAACGAATCACCTTTCCCGAAGAAGGGGGCAGTTCAAAACAAACACTTAAGGGAATGGTAAAGCCGTATATTTTGATAATTATTAACCACTTTTGTCTTATTGCTCTTGAAGGACTAAAGTATGCCAAAAATCCTTCTAAAAGACTAGAGGGAGACTTGACATAGTCGTGGAAGTGGGTTGCAGGTACACCCTGACGATACTTCACTACCGATAAGCAGAGTCACCAATATCATCGTCAACCCAAAGTATAAATCGCATAATTATTTTTTCATCCAAACAAATTTAGATGTTTTTGTTTTTCATCGTTATAATTTCCCAAAATTTGTTTAGCATAGTTGTAAAACTCTTTTATTGTTTTCTGTCCTTGAAATAAATATATACTTTTAAAATTAGTTCCAGTCAATTATTTCATATTTTGGATGCTAAAATCAAAATTTTCTTTGATTTCAGCTATTGAAACTAAGCATAATAAATATTTTTGGGAGTAAAACAAAAAACTAAAGACCTAAAGCACAAAATTCAATATTGTATTGATGAAAAACCAATTTTTTCAGACACCAAAAATAAAATCCTCAATATTTACTGGGATGAAAACATATTTAAACCTATATATATATATATATATAAATATTTGCATGTGTGTTACGTTATTAAACATTTCACTTGTCAATAGAAGAACTTTCACCAACTAGGGTTGGTCCGAGCGGTAACAAGGTTTGGATCCCACCCCAAAGTCTCGAGTTCTAATCTTTGGTGTGGTAAAAACTCTATTAGGAGAAGAGATCCACACGGGCCGACAAAGCTTCTCTTTTTTTTAAAGGCTATCATTGCCATCTTAATAAATGCCATTAAGAATTTTTTTGGAAGAATGTCACTTTCCTTGTCTTGACGTTACCATACTCCTTCTATCATTCTGTCCATTTCCTTGTCTTGACGTTACCACTCGGACCAACCCTTGTTGGTTGCTATTCTAATATTATTAGTAAAAAATCACAAAAAACAAATGAAGTGAAGTTACTAAAAAAATACCGAATATTTTGGTTGTATAGGCGTATTTTCTTTTCTTTTCGGTGGGAATAGAGAACTTACTTATTTTAAGCATACCCTTAGTGGATGTCGCATTTGAAATTTTCCCAAACTCATTTTCATAAAATGCTTGGAAGATGAGGAAGAGAGCTTTCTTGTCTCTCTTTCTTGAATCCTTCAAAATATCCCTTTGTGCTTGAGTTAAGGAATCCTCATTTTGTGATTCCTTATAACCTTTTTCAACAATCTCCCAAACATGATGTGCTCCAAGAAGAGCCTTCATTTTGATGCAAAAATTATCATAGGTGCTCCCTTTTAGAAGTGGAACTTGGAATGATGACACACCATTGCTCGCCATGACTTTGGCAGGATTTCTAATCAGAACCTTAGCTCTAATGCCACTTTGTTGGAAAGTAGAATGGTTTTAGGAAGACTTTGTGAGGAAGGGAAGAGGAGACTATGGTTTCTTAAAATGAGAGGATACTTTGCTCTTTAGAACTTGATGTTTATTTGCTAACTTGCTTACTTGTTTTTTGCTTGGTTTGCAAATGACTAGCTCTCCCCCATTTATAGGCTCCAAGGGAGAGTTCTACATCAATCTAGAGAACATTCTACACACTTCAAGTGAGAGAGTTCTACACACTTCTCACAACTACTTATTTAATATTACATATTTCACTTCTACATTTCTCTACTACTCTCTAGAATTTTCTATAAACTAAAACACTAAAACCAAATGGGCCTAACACTTGATTAGTCCAATGGGCCAAATCAAGTTTACTCTCCAACATCCCCTCTTAAACTTGATTTGTCATTCCAAGTAGGCTTCGCAACTTGATAAAGTTTTCATGCTTGAGGGGCTTTGTGAAGATGTCAGCAACTTGGTATTGAGACTTCACATATTCGACTTGCACATCCTTTCTTGCTATGCACTCCCTAATATAGTGGTAGCGAGTATCAATATGTTTGCTCCGATCATGAAAGACTGGATTCTTTGCTAGAGCTATAGCTGACTTATTATCCACAAAGATCTTGGTCGGCTCTTCTTGCGACATCCCCAACTCCTTTAACAAATTTTTGAGCCAGACTGCATGGCAAACACATGATGTGGCTGCTACATATTCTGCTTCGCAAGTTGAAAGTGTGACTATCGGCTGTTTCTTTGACATCCAAGTGAAAGCTGTGTTTCCAATGAAGAACACAAAACCGCTAGTACTCTTCCGATCATCTCCATCTCCACCCCAATCACTATCACTGTAACCAACAAGCTTATAATTATTATCTGATGAAAACCATAAGCCGAAGTCCAATGTTCCTTTGATATAGCGAAGAATTCTTTTTGCAGCCTTGAGATGAGTTGTGGTCGGATTCTCCATGTATCGACTGATGAGTCCAGTAGCATACAAAATGTCAGGTCTTGTGCATGTCAGATACCGCAAACTCCCAATCATACTCTTGAAATTTGTAGGGTTCACCTTTACTGCTTCGTCGTACTTTGATAATTTCATTTTACACTCTATTGGTGTGCTGATTGGCTTGCAACTATCCATCTTGAACTTTTTCAGCATCTCCTTCGCATATCTTTGTTGTGAAATGAATATTCCATCTTCCTTTTGCTTTACCTCAATGCCAAGATAGTATGACATTAATCCAATATCTGTCATCTCAAACTCCTTTACCATTTCCTTCTTGAACTCTTCAAACATACTTGGATTGCTTCCTGTGAAGACCAAGTCATCCACATATATGCACACGATCAAGATATCTCCATTTTTGACCTTGACATATAGGGCATGCTCGTGTGGGCACTTCGTGAAATTGTTTTCTTTGAAGTAGTTATCAATCCGACTATACCATACTCTTGGTGCCTGTTTCAGTCCATATAGTGCTTTCTTTAGCTTGAGAACTTTGTCTTCATGACCTTTCAACTTGTAGCCCATAGGTTGTTCGATGTACACTTCTTCTTCTAGGACTCCATTCAAAAAAGCAGACTTCACGTCCATCTGATGAATTTTCCACTTGTTTTGGGCTGCTAGAGAGATTATTATCTTATGGTTTCCAAACGAGCGACTGGAGCGAACACCTTGTCAGAATCAATCCCGGCCTTTTGACTATAGCCTTTTGCAACTAGCCTTGCCTTGTATCTTTCGATTTCTCCATTGACGTTCTTCTTTGCCTTGTACACCCACTTGACACCAATAGCTTTATGCCCTTTCGGAAGAGACACGAGTTCCCAAGTGTTGTTCTTGTCGATGGCTTTAATTTCTTCTTCCATTGCATCCCTTCATCTCTTATCTTGCGCAGCTTCTTCAAAGTCCATAGGTTCATAGTCTGCAAAGAGGCAGAACAATGTGAGATTATTCGTTGCCTCGACTTCCTCATAGAGATCTTCAAGCCTTCGCGGTGAAAAAGGTTTTGTATTATCATACACATATTGGAGACTTCGTGTACGTTTCACTGTCCTTTCACTCCCAGTGTCTTCTGAAGTGGATGTTGTTGGTAATGTGACCCCTTTTTGAACTTCTCCACCCCAAAGTCTCGAGTTCTAATCTTGGGTGTGGTAAAAACTCTATTAGGAGAGGAGATCCACACGGGCCGACAAAGCTGCTCTTTTTTTTAAAGGCTATCATTGCCATCTTAATAAATGCCATTAAGAATTTTTTTTGGAAGAATGTCACTTTCCTTGTCTTGACGTTACCATACTCCTTCTATCATTCTGTCCATTTCCTTGTCTTGACGTTACCACCCGGACCAACCCTTGTTGGTTGCTATTCTAATATTATTAGTAAAAAATCACAAAAAACAAATGAAGTAAAGTTACTAAAAAATACCGAATATTTTGGTTGTATAGGCGTATTTTCTTTTCTTTTCGGTTGGAATAGAGAACTTACTTATTTTAAGCATACCCTTAGTGGATGTCGCATTTGAAATTTTCTCAAAATCATTTTCATCCAATGCTTGGTAGATGAGGAAGAGAGCTCTCTTGTCTCTCTTTCTTGAATCCTTCAAAATATCCCTTTGTGCTTGAGTTAAGGAATCCTCATTTTGTGATTCCTTATAACCTTTTTCAACAATCTCCCAAACATCATGTGCTCCAAGAAGAGCCTTCATTTTGATGCACCAATTATCATAGGTGCTCCCTCTTAGAAGTGGAACTTGGAATGATGACACACCATTGCTCGCCAGGACTTTGGAAGGATTTCTAATCAGAACCTTAGCTCTAATGCCACTTTGTTGGAAAGTAGAATGGTTTTCGCAAGACTTTGGGAGGAAGGGAAGAGGAGACTATGGTTTCTTAAAATGAGAGGATACTTTGCTCTTTAGAACTTGATGTTTATTTGCTAACTTGCTTACTTGTTTTTTGCTTGGTTTACAAATGACTAGCTCTCCCCTATTTATAGGCTCCAAGGGAAAGTTCTACATCAATCTAGAGAACATTCTACACACTTCAAGTGAGAGAGTTCTACACACTTCTCTCAACTACTTATTTAATATTACATATTTCACTTCTACATTTCTCTACTACTCTCTAGAATTTTCTATAAACTAAAACACTAAAACCAAATGGGCCTAACACTTGATTAGTCCAATGGGCCAAGTCAAGTTTACTCTCGAACATGAAGCATATAGACACTAGAAAGACATATAAGTTGTACAAGAGAGACATTCAATTGACTGCAGAGTAACCTAATTCATCAAATGTAGAGACTTTCGAGATTGAAAAGGAATCAGAATCAAAAAATTGAGAACACGAAGCAGACAAAAAATAAAACAATTGATAGAGAAACGGAAGGATAAAGATGGATATCAGAAAAGCATTACAGATTTGTAGAAGGTCTTCTGTTGCATCAAATTCTTCTGTAGAAGCAAGCGTCGATCCCAATCACAAAGGAGATTAACATTGATATCAAGAAGATTAGGAAATGTGTTGGTGGGGATTACAAGCAATTAGGGCGTCGTTGATTCTTCTCAAGCACTTTGGAAATGAACACCAAGAGAGGATTAAAGGAAAATGAAATTGGTAAACACAAACAAAGGAGTGGTCACATTTAGGGTTGGGGTTTCAACTAGTGAGATGTGAGGGAGGGTTCAGGTTGGGGTTGGGTATTTCAACATTGCGTGAGATGTGAGGGAGGATTAGCACATCTTGGTTAAGATTAGCACTTTTAGGGTTTCAACTCGTCACAGGAAATCGGGAAGATTAACACCTCTTGGTTGCAATTCTTGATATTTGCGATTAACTAGCGCCTCTGGGTTCCTATTAGCAGTTTGATTCTGAGTGGCTTTTCGACACTAGAAAGGTTTTGTAACTGTGAAAAAAATTTAGGGATAAAATAAGAGCAAATTAAAAACTATACAACAAAAAAATAATAATTTGTTTATATATATAATTAAACTATAGGACAACAGTTTTCAATCATTTCTTAAAAGACTAAAAAAAACAGTTGCCATTGAGCTTTAGAATATTTAGGCGTTGCCGTAGGGTCAAAAGGTTATAGTGTAAGAACAACATTTGGTCACTTCAAGAAAAACTTCTGGTCACTTTGTAAGCCAGTTGATTGGACCAACTATGGGATGTACCCCTCAGATTTTGGATGTTCTGGGATTCCTTTTTTATAGATAAGCAACTTCATTAAGGGGCGCACAAGGAGTGCACCAACCCCTAACACCTAACGGGCCTCATTAAAACCTCCAAGGGCCAAAACCCATTGGGAAAAAGACCAAAGGAGGGAAAAAGAGTACCCCACCAAAACAATGTCACAAAATGTTATATTACATATTACAATAAAAGTATAACACCCGTCGGACAATTATACCAATCCGACCATCCAACATCACAACCTCTCCCTTGCCTTGCTTTGAACCAGCCCCATGCGCTATCTTTAATCGCTGCCACCACGCTTGTAGTCAAAACCTCCTCTCCTTTGAATATTATTTTGGTCCTTGCCAACCACATATTCCAAATTACCGCCATCCATATTAGTTGTTTTACTCGTTTCCCTGTCTTCCCCTTTGTCAATTTTCCGAATTCCAAGAAGTGCTCAACCAGGTCCTCCTCCTCTAATTGCGCAACTCCCATCCACGTAAAGACCATCAACCACATTGATTTCGCAACGTCACATTGGAGAAATAAATGAGCTGTTGTCTCGTCATGATGTAAGCAAAAAACACATCATTTTTCCTCCTGAGAATGAAGAATCCCTTTGCGAAACAAAGCTTCCCGTGTTGCTATACGGTTGAGGAACACTCGCCACGCAAAAATCTGCACTTTGGAGGGAACATTCTGCTTCCAAAGCTTCGGCCAGACAGCGTCCAACCGGCTGGGAATCACTGCGTCCGCACCTTCAAAAAAAACAACCAGCCACGAGTAACAATTTTTGACCGAGAATCCACCCGTCGCATCGAGTGACCAGCACCAACGATCCGGTGCTGAACCTGCTGCAACAACCGGAAGCAATAAATCTTTTAAATACTGAACATTCTGCGCCTCACTTGACGACAATTGTCGCGTCCAATTCCGCTCCCACCTCCAAACTCCTCCATCCCAATTACCCATCTTTTCCACCACAACTTCTTTCACGTTGCATGAACTATACATAGATGGAAATAATTCAGCGAACGTATCTCTTCCCAACCACCTATCATTCCAAAATTGAATTACATTTCCTCTCCCCAATTTAAGTTTAACAACTTCGTTGAACCATCCATCATTCAAGTTGGAGCCATCCCCTAATTGGCATAAGTCCCTCCACCATAACGACGTTTTCCCCTATCCTCTTCTATATTCATTTGCGTTGGGCCACCTTTCCTTTAAATTATATCTTACCAATAGAATATCTTTCCACAACGGGTTACCCTCCTCCGACAAAATCCCCCATCGCCATTTTGTTAGGAGGGCTATATTAAAAGCTTCAATATTTTTTATACCTAGCCCACCCTCTTTTTTTGAAGTACATATTTTTCCCCACTTTACCCAAGCCATCTTCTTACTTTCTCCATCACCTCCCCACAAGAATCTTCTTTGCAATCTTATAATTTCCTCAATAACTTTCTTTAGGGCTTTGTAAAATGAAAATAAATAAAGAGGTAGAGAGGATAATACCGAATTTATAAGAATGACTCGGCCCCCAATTGAAAGTTGCCTACTCCTCCAACAATTTAGTCTTGCCTTTATAGAGTCAATCACCGGTTGCCAAGTGCTCGCCAACCTCAGATTTGTGCCCACCGGAACGGCTAGAAATTGAAACGTTGTCGTCCCCAGCCTACATGATAAAAATTGAGAGATGCCCTCCATTGCCCTTTCCTCCATATTAATCCCTATCACATTACTCTTTGAAAAATTTACCTTCAAACCCGATACTAACTCGAAGTTTCTTAATATTGCTTTCAAACACCACACATTTCGTTCACTACCATCGCAAAAGAAAATTGTATCATCCGCAAATTGAAGTAACTCAACCGAAAGAGATTCATTTACCTTGAAGCCATTTAGCTCATTGGATTCCACCCCTTTCCTCACCAATCCCGCTAAGCCCTCCGCCGCAATTAAAAATAAAAATGGTGCTAGAGGATCTCCTTGTTTGAGTCCTTTTTGAGCCACAAATTCTTCGGTGGGACTACCATTTGTTGCACCCCGAAAAATCCGGATTGGACCTTTCATCGTACAACGTGAAAATTTGTGAAGCCGCCATCAACATTTTTTATTTAGGGACCAAAACATTGAAAAAGGGTCCTTTTTAAGGCGGGTGGTCCTTTGAGAACTAGACATGAGGACCATCTAGGGTAATAGCAATGCCAGAGCCGCGCATAAGTTTGCTTGCCATTTGAAGTGATTGTGCTCGCGTTTGTTTTTTGCCAATTCATTTATTTGAGGGATCCCCTCTTTTCTGGGATTTTCAGAAATTTCGCAATGATTGTAATGCTTTTTGACTCATGCACAGGTTTAACAATTCAGTATCATCAATCATAAAAACATTTATTTTAAAACAAAGAGACAGAATAAGTGAAGATAAAAGACACGAAAAGCAAACACATGGAAGAAAAAGTTGAATTCTTATTGTTACGGAAACTGGACGTGCAGAAGGTCACGCCAATTGAAAGTACATTGAAAAATTTTTAAACTGGAAAAATATAAGAAAAAGGGGAAGCAGATCTTGTGTTTTTTCTTTTGAAGTAACGATGCCAATCGTCCATACTCATGACCTTGATCACCCCTTTATCCAAACTTTTGGGAGTGCTGATTGCCTTTTTCATTTCAAGTCCAAGTTTTCTGACCCTAATTTTTGCTTGGATCGCCCTTTGCGGGTTTTCAATCCACCGGGTCGCTCTGGTTTTGCCTAGGCCGCCCTTTGCGGGTTTTCAACCTAGCGAGCTAATTCTTACTTGGCTTATCTTTCTCTTTTTTTCATTTATTTCTTTAGGCATACTCCTTTCTGACTGCATCTGAATTTACTGGAAACTGGGGTTTTCTTTTCTTGCATCCCATTTTGCGAGAATTAAAGGCCCCTCCGGAGAATAAGTTCTTCGTCTTCATGATACTGGGTTCATCTCCATGGGAATCCCTTTGGAGGTTCATGATCTTTTTGAGCATTGAGTCTTCTTTGAAATTGTTGAAGATGAGCTTTCTTCGGTTTGAGCTTTCTCTTATTCTTCTTCGGACATAAGACAAATGTACTTTGGTTTGATAAGGCTCAATGAAAGTATTACTTCCATCATATGGGGTTTGCCCCTGTTAGAGTGTAAAACGAAGCCTGATTTCCATGAAGGTCATCATCGTCCTTGATATCCTTTGTTGATTGTCTCTAACTGCCCCATTTTTAGGGTGGCGTAGGGAGGGATCATGATGCTTGACCTGGAGTCTTCATACTGTCATTTGTGACTTCCTTAGCTTGGAAAGCTGCGCAACAGACCGAACTTTGGTAATTACAGACTTTGTTATAATGGCAAGTGTCTTATGTCAGAAGGGTGATTTACACAAACTTGTTGATTCATTGCTCTTTATCATGGCGTCAATCCTCTCCTTTGCTCAAATTGATCATGTCACTTGATTCCTCATGAGGACGGAGCACTTTGTTCTCTTATTCTTGCCCCACAGCTTGATTGCAAATCTGATGGTGGAGTCTGAGGAATGACTGAGGGTTTGTGGAGGGCGGGATGACGAGGTCGAGGTAGTGTTTGCGGTTTTATGACAGGAGAGATGTCTAGGAATGATGAAGTGTTTGAAGGTTTATGGAAGAAAGGGTGGTCATACACAACAAGGTGTAGGAAGGTTCATTGAGACAAGGATCTCTTACGCTTTATGGCCAAATGTATCAGCTCACAACTTATATTTCTTTCGTCTCTTTTTCCCTTGTTTTTTCATTTTTGGGATTTTCATTTTTTTGAATCTGTTCTTTTTTGTTTCATTTTTTCTGATTTTTTTCTTTTTCTTTTGAGTTGAGTGAGCTGATAAAAGTGATACACTATTTTTGGATATTTGAAGTGATCCTTGTCTGGGGCGATTGGAGAGATAATGGCAATGAAACTCCTGCAGCGGTTGGAGGATGCTTGATTGGGTTCTGGTATTAACTGGGGTGACAGGAGGTTCAGAGGGAGGAGCAAATGAGATGGGTTGATTTTGTAGAAGGGCCACTGGTAGTGAGGAAGGTGGCGAAGACAGGCATTTGGTTATGAAAATTTTTTGTGATGGGGTACTTGTAATGGGAAATGGGAAAGTTGGTTGATCTGAGGAAGGGAAAAGGGTTTGGTCGCGAAAGAGGTTCGCTTGTAACATTTGTTTGGTTTCCTCAGCATTGCTCCACTTTGCTTGAACTTGTGCTTTGACTTCATTGCCCCACCTAGTTGTGGCATCATGAATTTCTACAGCCTTAGCCAATTCTTCACTTATTAACTCCGAAGAAACATCCCAGTTGTCTTCATCCTCTCTCTCAGTTTGGTTAATCGGGTAATCAGAGTCACAATATGAACCATTGGCGTCGTTGTTTTCAAAGATTATTTTCATTTATTATTATTTTTGATCCGCGTTGGGAGGAATTGAAAAGCAAATAACAGACACATGACAAAATGAAAGGAAGAAATTTTATTGAGGAATTCAAAATAACATTTTATTGATGATGATACTAAAAGGAAACATGTGTGCCCTTATTGAAATATCCTAAGGCCTTGGTAAGCACAAGAACGAATGACTGAACAAATGCATGCACATTTTTAGACTTGCACCAAAGAAAAGCAATCTTAACAAGGTAATTAAGTGATTACAAAATTGCCCTCTTGTATGGAGGATTTAAACCAAAAGTCAAGTGTGTACTAATGCGGGGAGAGTATGTACTTTATGGGTGGATGGGGCGGGATCAAACTTGGATGGAGAATGATGATAAGGGAAGGAAACTGACAGACTCAAACAAGAGAAACTGCACATGGCATGCACGCCCACTAGAAGAATGCTTCGTAGAGAGTTAACATTGGTTAAAACATGATGGAAAATTTTTTTGATGAACTGTTTCAGTCTTTTATCATGGAATGGATGAGATGCAATGCCTTTTTTGAAGAAAATGCAAATGAACTGTTGATTTGAAAAACTGAGTACCTTGGAACATCTTGAGTTTGCAAATATGTAAGGGTAAACTTTTTCAACAGATTATTTTGCAAAAGCATCTCGTCTCTCATCACAACTTTTTTATTTGGTTTATGCAATGTATGAATGAACAAATCATGATAAGCAAATGCATGAAAAATGACCACTTGAAAAGTGTAATTATTCTAAAGGAGATTTTTTTGTTTGTTTTTGATGCAAGATGAAATACGAAACTCCAATGCATTTTTGGATGATGCAAGATGCAAGAATGATATTTTTTCAAAATGATTTTTATTCTTTAGAGGCACGGCAAGATCTGAAATACCAATGCCCCTTTTTGCGAAAATGATGACGTGAGGCAACCAATTGTCGTTACTTTGAGTAACTTGCATGAAACATTGAGTGGATCCTGACTCAATACTTCACGCAATATACTGAAATGCTTCGACATTTGGTTGACTCCACTTATTCACTTTATTTGAAAACAAACTGCGCCTGATTGGGTCA
The DNA here is from genome assembly GCA_963573325.1 of Astragalus glycyphyllos. Taxonomy (NCBI): domain Eukaryota; kingdom Viridiplantae; phylum Streptophyta; class Magnoliopsida; order Fabales; family Fabaceae; genus Astragalus; species Astragalus glycyphyllos. The sequence continues at coordinate 49,927,531 of OY754312.1, read as the reverse complement.
AAGTGCCCCGATATCGTAGAGTATCATCTCAAATTTGTAGTGCACAAACAAATTTGAGATTTTACCCTTCATCATTCAAAGATGCACTTCTACCCATGGAACGATTGCATAAGGAGTTTCTCTTATTTCATTTCATTTTTTTTTTGGAAAATGATTTAGAAAATGATTTTAAAAATGATTTGAAGATGCAAGTGATTTATTGAATTTTTTTTTTTAGAAAAAGGTGCTTTATTTGGGGAAAAAGGTTTTTAAAAAAAGGTGCTTTATTTGGGGAAAAAGGTTTTTTTAGAAAAAGGTGCTTTATTTGGGGAAAAAGGTTTTTAGAAAAAGGTGCTTGACGGGTATGACCCGCTCCTACGTATCCCCATTGTGATGAGGAATCAAAGCTACGTAGTTCTTCTTCGTCTTTTTTCTGACATAATGCTTATGAGGTTAATGAAATGATGCATAAATGCTACATTGGCTCGACGCCCACATTATTTGCTGAAGGTTTTTGTACATGATTATGGATGACTGAAATGCTTATGCTATGCAGATGGTAATTGTTTTTTTCGTTTTCATTTTTTCTTATGCAATGAAATGAAATGCATGATACTCGCAATTATTTTTAAAATGCACGAGAGACGTGATTTTTATTAAATGAAACTATATGCAAAATGAGAGGTTCACATATTTATATGCAAGGGAAAATAACAATGCACGAGAGATGTTTCTAAAAAATGTTTTTTTTTTATATGCGAGAAAGTGCATGATACTCGCAATTTTTAATGCATGAGAAATCATGATCTTCACTGGATGAAGATGTATGCAAAAGGAAATGAGTAAAAAAATATTTACAATGCAAAGGCTTTCAAAAGCCGGAAATTCACACATTTTTTTTTGATAATTTTTTTTCAGTTTATTTGCAAAAATATTTTATTTAGCATGGATGCAGGAGTATGAAGCTCCTTTGTGTCCTACCAAGGTTTCTTAGAGACAGGATCTATGGCTATTTCTACGGGTACACACTTCAAGGTTAGCACTAAAAGAAGGACCCTAAATAAGGCTCCTAGAGCCAACGACCTCATCTGAGACCACCGATCACAGGGCCGTACGTCCAAGTGATGGTATCATCAAACAAAACCAAACTCTAGGTGAAGTCTTCGCAACCACCCAACAAGACGTACGTCCAGTGAGCAGCCACTAATGACTTCGTTCTAGCCTAAGATATGCTCTAGCCCGGGTATAGGGCTGTCTCACCAAGAAATATAAGGGTAAAAAGAGTGCAACGTGTGTGTAGGAGCACAACGACAAACATACCCCCCCACCTGCAAAGAAAATCCAGAAACAGTCCATACAAAGAGTCGTCTACCCTAGGGTTTTGCAAGCATATATCATTTCAATACAAACAAGTAAACTAACTTAGGGTTCCAACAACAATCATATGCACTGCTTACCTCAAGAAAGGGAGCCAAGAAGAGGGGTCATAATAGAATCGGGGGAATGCATGAACTTACCTTGAAGAAAGGGAGCAAAGAAGAAGGGATCATAGTAGAATTGGGGGAATGATGGATGAGCTTACCTTGAAGAAAGGGAGCAAAGAAGAAGGGGACATGGGGATTGGAGAAATGCATGATCATATTAAGCATATAAACAAAAGAAGATGAAAGGAGAAGAAGGAACAAGAAGCGAACATAGAAGAAGAAGAGTCAAATGCACATGAATGCAACATAACAACACGAGAATGCAAGAGAACATTCAAACATCAGAAAGAGAGAAGAAAAAGAAGGAGAAGAAAAGAGAGAAATAGAACAATCACATTCAAATCAAACAATTAAACCGCACATCAAGTTAATTAGGCCTGACCCTCGTTTTAAAAGGAAAGTCCCCAGTGAAGTCGCCAGCTGTTGCACCCCGAAAAATCCGGATTGGACCTTTCATCGTACAACGTGAAAATTTGTGAAGCCGCCATCAACATTTTTTATTTAGGGACCAAAACATTGAAAAGGGTCCTTTTTAAGGCGGGTGGTCCTTTGAGAACTAGAGATGTAGGTTCGGGGGTCGGTTAGGTGTGGGGAAGGTATTAGCATCCCACACCTCCTTTTTACCGAAAGGGAACCTTTAACTTGATGTGCGGTTTTGACAGAGTTGATTTGAAACAATTCGTTCTACTTCTTTTTTATTTGAGAAAAGTGTTTTTGAAAACGGGGGAAAAGAAGACTTTTTTTATTATTTTTTAAAAGTGTGCTTGACGGGATGTGACCCGCTCCTACGTATCTCCCGGTGCGATGGAGAATTCAAAGCTTACGTAGTTCTCTTGAGTCGAGAAACTTTGTGTTGGTGTTTTTTATTGTAGGGGTTTTCGGTCCTAGACTGTACAGTCCACTAGACCTAGAACAAAGACAACCCCGCCTGTACAGACGACGTGCCCCCTACTTATTGAAAATGTTTTTTTGATTAAGGAAGAAAAAGATTGGTTGTGAGGTTGGTTGCTTTTATTTGAGCAAGTATCTTAGGCTCGCACGAACTGTACAGCTCGCTAACCCTAAGACGCTAACCGATACCGGATGTACATCCGACTCAATTCCTTACTCATTTTTTGAAATAGGGTTCAAGTTGTTAATTGCTTGTTTTAATTCTCAAAAGTATCCCAAGATGTTTGAGCTGTACAGCTCCGATCTTAGGACGCTAGACAACACCGGCCGTACGTCCGACTTGCCTCCTTATGAGTTTTCAAAAAGGTTTGTTGTTGATCTTTGAAAAAAATTCGATTGCTATAGAAAAACAATTTGAAGAAAAGTTTTAATTTGGAAAATAAATTGGAAAAAGAAATGACTTGAAGAAGAGAGGAAGAGAGTTGGAGGGTGATATTGATCACAAAAGTTTGTTGGGATGGCGTGGCATCCAAAAGAAAAAGAAGTAGAGAATTCAAATCAATTTCCAAATCAAGAACCAAAATGTAAACTTTAACAAGTTGCAAGCAAAACAATCAACAATGCAAATGTAAGCATATACAATTAAGGTGTTGAATCCCTTTAGGTAATCTTTAACACTTGGGATATGCACAAATGCATAAGTGTTAAATCCTCTTACCAAATCATCAACACAAACATGATTTTCAAAGCAAGCAACAAAAACAAGCACAAACCCTAATTATCTCATGAAATGCGACACCAACATAGAGCTAAAACCTCATTTTATTCTTGGAAAGCAACAAAATCATGCAAGCAAATGACATAGATCAAGCTTTTTGGCAAGGATTTACATGACTAAGCAAAGGAATGCACTAAAATCACACAAACTCTAATTTTTCTACAATATGCGAAATGAAACATAATCCCAAATCACAATTTTATTCATGAAAAATGCAAGCACAAAATGAAAATAACACCAACACACATTTTATTCCAAGAGAGAGAGATGCATTTCAAGCATCCAAACCTCCCAAAGTGTTTGTCAAAATGCTTGAAACACATTTCTCCCAAATCAACATTTTATTCATAAAAATGCAAGCACAAAATGAAAATAGCAACACCACACAATTTATTCCAAGAGAGAGATGTATTTCAAGCATCCAAACCTCCCGAAGTGTTTGTCAAAATGCTTGAAACACATCTCTCATTCAACAACAACAATTATATCAACATTTCATCAAAAAAATAGAGCACTAAAATGCAAAGAAATGCTTGATATGCAAAAAAAAAAAGATTGATGGTCTACATTTTTTATGCCAAAATTTGATGATGTTAAGAGTGAGAGTATACCTCAACTCCAAGCTAGAATAGCAAGAGAAATAAGGTGAATGAACACTAAACCACTTGAATCAACCCTCTAATCTTCAATCTTGAGCTTGATTCTTGAGATTTGAAGATGGATCTTTGAAGAGAATGCAAGGATGATGAAAGATTTAGGACTAGAATGTTGATTTGAAGTGAAAAAGTGAAGAAATGAGGTGAGGGAAGGAGGGGGTGATTTCGGCCAAGGGAAGAGAGGAGAGGAGAGGTTTGTGTGCTAGGGTTTTGTGAATGAATTGTGAGGCAAAAAGTGTGTGAGAGGTGAGGTTTCTAAGGTATATATAGAGAGCAACTAGGTTTAAGGGTATTTAGGTCAATATGCACTAGTTGTGCTCTAGGATTTGATTTTAATTTTGAATCAAAGGCTAGGATTGAGGCTCACATGGATTGAGGACATTGAGAAAACACAAAATGAGAGAATAGAGAGGGTGAAATTCGAAATAGCAAGGGAGAGGGTGTAGCCTTGGTCACTAAGTTTTGCAAGTTGTCATCTTGTACTATTGTACTATTATATGACCATGCTATTATCCCTTCATTTTTGATTATTCTTCTTAGGATAATTGTACAAAAATACACCCAATTTAGGCCACATACTAGGAATCTTAGGAATATGCCATTTTATGGGATCACCATGACCAAAAATATCATAAAAACCTCATCTTGAAATTTTGTAGAATATTCCTTTTTGATGCCTTTTTTGAATTTGAATTTTTATGCAATTTGAATTTGAATTTGAAAAATATATGACCAAGGGTGTCTTGCTTCAAATAATTTCCTCTAAAATTGCACAATGATTTTTGATGAAAAATTATCCTATTTTTAGAAAATGACCAAAATACCCTTTTGCCCTAAAAACCTTGTTTTTTAACAACAAATGTATTTCCACTCTAACAATGAATTTAAAAGCCCTAGAATGACTTTTAAAACTCAAAAATGCATGCACAATGCTCTTCACTCTTCAAAATAAAACCACACTTCTCAAGTTATTTATTTTTTTTTTGCGGAAAATTAGGGTTTTAAACCTAGGCGGACAAAATTAGGGTATGACACCATTCACCAAGATAGAGATGGAGTTAGTCGAGTAACAAGCACACATCCACCCCCTCCACTTCGCCCCAAATCCCATCCTCCCCAACATGTAATCCAAATAAGCCCAACTCACGGAATCATATGCCTTTTCGAAATCCGCTTTTAACACCACACATTCCTTCCTATTTCTGTTTGCCATATCCATCACCTCATTCACAACGACCACCCCGGCTAAGAAAGCATTTTGTCCACTTGAAATCACACCTTTCAACACCCTTTTCATCCTCCCCGCAAGGACTTTTGCAAGCATCTTGTACAAACACCCAATAAGAGATATCGGCCTATACTCCCCTAATCCTTGGGGGTTGCTTATTTTCGGTATAAGTGCGAGAAAAGGCGCATTAATCGCTTCTGGCAACCTTGCACACCTATAAAATTCAGTGAAAAAGTTTAGTATTTCCGGCGAAATTGATTCCTAGCAACTCTTGATGAAATTGAAGTTAAACTTATCCGGTCCCGGGCTCTTGTTTCCGTCACATTCCCACACCACCTCCTTGATCTCCTCCATCGTGAAAGGCTCAATTAATAATTCATTTTCTACACTTGACAGTTGATTGAATTGAATACCATCAAGTGTTGGTCTATTATATTCCTCCTCTTTGAACTTCTTTTCAAAACGATCTTTTACCGCTTTTTTAATTCCCCCCACATCTTCTACCAATACTCACACCAATTGGGTCCTTCTTCTATTGCCCTTGATGCATGCATAAAAGAACCGGCTATTAGCATCCCCTTCCACTATCCACTTCACTCTTGATTTTTGCGCGAGTAACCTTTCCTTAGCATGTAATTCCTCCCAAAACTACATGGTGAATATACATTCACGAAGTAACCTACATGCCCTTCAACTTTAGCACACACCCCAACAAAGTTTTCACCCGAGAAAGAGAACATAACCTCCATAACCTCCTCCTTCCATACAGTTAACAAACCACCTGACTGGCCCACTGCATTCTTCTTTACCCAATCAAAATTTGCGTCGCACCATATACTTCCAATTGACCTCTTTGAGATATCACTACTCTTTGTTTCTTGGATTCCTTGATATTGGGTCACCTGATGGCCCTTTCAAAGCACCATTTGTTGTCTTAATCTGGAAAATGGCCATACTACATGGAGATGTGTGGGGGTTTTTTCGCGGCAGCGTTGTCTGTCAATCTTCTAATTAAGAGTTGTGATTCTGTAATGCTACTTAACAGAGTAAATAACACAGAACTGAGCAAGCCAATATAACAGTAGTATTGCTTGTCAAAAAAATACGTAATTCGAGTACAGAATTAAGGTCTATATCTGGGGAATAAACCAGTACAATGCAACAGAGAATGATAGAAGGAAAGTGGAGAGTGAGGAAAGATAGAATGACATCACACAATTCACACCCTTCACGGGTAAAACACATTCCACTAATATGCTATCACTTGCTAACAAACTGGGACCACCTAGGGTGAGTGGCTCTCACTCTTGTGCTGCGCCTGCTTCCTTCACGTGCTTCAGCCATCACGCGTTCCGTATTTCCATGACTTTCATCAATTGGGCACTCCTTGCCCATAACATTACCCTACCCTTTAAGAGCAATCTTGTCCTCAAGATTGAGGTTAGGATAATGAGTAGCCGTTTCTTGCTTGTCCTCCCAAGTTGCATCAGTGTTCTTCAAGTGTTGCCATTTTAGTAGCACTTGCTCAACTTTCTGGTCATTCTTGAGAATTGTTCTAGTCTTGAGAATACCCTCTGATTCCAACACAGGTCCTTCTTCCACCGTAGTTAATGGCAGACGAATGTAAGGTTCTAGCACACAGCCCTTGAACAATTTCAATTGAGAAACATGCAAAACTGAGTGAATTCTAGCTGTTTCTGGCAAGAGAAGTTTGTAAGCAACCATTCCGACTTTCGCAATTATGGTGAATGGGCCAAAGTACCTCATGCCCAACTACTGATTTTTCCTTAAAGCCACTGATGGTTGTCTATAGGGCTGCAATTTCACTAGTACTTGATCCCCTATCTCAAAGGAAACATCTCTCCTTTTCTTGTGTTTCATCCTTTCTTGTGCTCTGGTCAAGTTCAGTTTTAATTCTGCTAGTATTCTGTCTCTCTCCAGCAATTGATCTTGCAACTCAGTTGGATCATTACTGCTCACAGTATACCTGGTCAACATAGGAGGGTCCCTCCCATAAAGTGCTTTGAATGGTGACATACCTGCACTAGTATGTTGAGCAGTATTGTACCAGAATTCAGCCCATGTCAAGGCTTTAGACCATGCCTTAGGAGTCTTGAATGTGAAACATCTCAGGTACATTTCAAGACATTTGTTAACAGCTTCAGATTGTCCATTTATTTGAGGGTGATATGCTGAACTCATTGACAGTGTGGTCCCCTGTAACTGAAACAAGTGTTGCCAAAATTTGCTTGTGAACACTTTATCTCTATTTGAGATAATAGATTTAGTCATGCCGTGTAACTTCACCACAGTGTTCATGAATGCTTCAGCCACATACTTACTCGAATAGTCAGATTTCAATGGAATAAAATGAGCATATTTGCTCAATCTATCCACAACTACCATAATTACCGTATATCCATGAGACAAGGGCAGACCAGTGATAAAATCCATGGTAACATCATCCCATACCTGAGTAGGAGTAGGCAGTGGCTGCAATAGTCCCGCATAAGCAGTAGTAGCAGATTTTGCTTGTTGACACACCAAACATGCCTCAATGAACTCTTTCACATGTTGCCTCATTTTTGGCCACTAGAATTGAGCACCAATTCTAGCCATTGTCCTTATTACTCCTGCTTGGCCTCCTATAGGAGAATCGTGATATTCATTCAAAATCTCTTGGATCAATTTACTCTCCAATGGAATTACTAGTTTGTGCTTCCAGTAAAGCAAACCTTCCTTTACTGCATAATTTTTGTCCTCCACAGTATTGTCTACACACTGTTGTGCTATCAATTTAAGATGTTCATCAGCAGCTATCTCCTTTTTTAATTGTTCTAAGAATAAATTTTGAGTAGCAGACCAGGACAATGTCATCAGTCTAGATAAAGCATTAGCTGCTTGGTTCTCTTTGCCAGGTTTGTATTCAATTTGGAAATCATAGCCAATAAGCTTGTGCAACCAAGCTTGTTGTTCTGGAGTTTGAAGAGATTGATCTAACAAACGTTTTAGACTTTTTTGATCTGTTTTCAGTACAAACTTGTGGCCCAGCAAGTAATGTCTGAACTTTGCCAAGGCAACAGTAATAGCATAGAATTCTCTAGTATATGCATATTGCAATTGCATTCTAGGAACCATTTTTTTAGAGAAAAATGCTATAGGATGTCCTCCTTGACTCAAAACTGCTCCAATGCCCATGCCCGAAACATCTGTTTCTAGAACAAAAGGTTGAGTAAAGTCTGGTAATACCAGTACTGGAGCAGAGGTTATAGCCTTTTTCAACTGATCAAAAGCTGTAGCAGTAGCTTCATTCCATGTAAATGCATCCTTATTTAACAGATTAGCTAAAGGTCCAGCTATAGATGCATATGATTTAATAAATCTCCTGTAATAGCTTGTAAGACCAAGGAATCCTCTTAATTGTTTCAAGTTAGCTGGAATTGGCCAATCCAACACAGCTTGTACTTTGCTTCTATCCATAGATACTCTAGAACCTGACACTACATGCCCAAGATACTCAACTTCAGTCAATCCAAATGAGCATTTTGATAATTTTGCAAAGAGCACATGCTGACTAAGAATTTGAAACACAATCTCTACATGTTTCAAATGTGTATGCCCCGAAGGACTGTACACTAGTATATCATCAAAGAAAACTAGTACACACTTCCTTAACAGAGGCTGAAATATGTCATTCATGAGTCTTTGAAAGGTGGCTGGTGCATTGGTTAAACTAAATGGCATCACAAGCCATTCATAATGGCCTTGATGAGTTCTGAAGGCAGTTTTCTGTCTATCCTCAGGCTTTAGTAAAATCTGGTGGTATCCAGATCTCAAGTCCAGTTTCGAAAAGTATTTTGCTCAATGTAGTTCATCCAGTAACTCATCTACAGTGGGTATAGGGAAACTGTCTTTAATTGTGATCTCATTCAAAGCTCTATAGTCAGTGCAACACCTCCAAGTACCATCTTTCTTTTTTACTAGAATGATTGGTGATGAAAAGGGACTTAGACTTGGTTGAATAACGCCTTCATCCAACATTTGCTGTACCATTTTCTCAATTTGAGCTTTTTTGCTGTGAGGATATCTATAAGGTTTAACCTTCACTGGCGGAGACCCTTCTTTCAACAGAATTTCATGACTCAATTCTCTACAAGGAGGTAACCCTTTAGGAACTTGAAATATTTCCTTATAAGTATGTAACAATGTGGCCATTTCAGGCTCAATATTCCCTGGCATACCTGTCCAATTATCCTCAGGAACCACAGGATGAATTTGCTGCAAAGTGAACAACTCAGAGATAGCATCCATGTGTTGCAATCTTTTGAAGTGATGTAATTGTGCTACTGTTGTTTTTGGATCTGTCTCTCCTTGGAGTGTTACAAATTTCCCATCCAAATAAAATTTTAACTTAGAAGCTGCATAGTCAGCTACATGTGGTCCCAATGATGCCAACCAAGGTGCTCCCAGTATCACATCTGATACTGCCACAGGCAACAAATAAGCAGGTACAGTAATGTTAATGCCCTGTACTCTGAGAGTAAGTTTCTGGATCACTCTCTCAGCCTTCATGTTTTGGGCATTTCCTACCAACACAATGCATTTTTGTACAGTTTCCACAGGTAAATCCAGGCAATGAGCAATTCTTGGCCGAATAAAGCTGTCAGAACTCCCTCCATCAAGCAAAATAGATACACTTATAGGACCAATGTAACCTTGGAATCTAATAACTCCCATGCCAGTTGCTCCATTCAGGGCATTCAAAGACAAATTGTGTTCTGCTACTTGTTGACTTTCTGGTTCAGTGACAGTGGCTGTTTGGCTAGGTGAATTGTGGGCATCAGGATCATCATCTAGTTCTAGTAACATAAGATGTTTGTTAGGGCACTTGTGAGAGAATGAAAATTTATCATCACAGAAATAACATAAGCATTTTTCTCTTCTTAATTGCATCTCTGCAGGGGAAATTCTTTTGATAGCAGGGTTCTTTTGTAATTGGCTCAAAGGTCTCGTGGGTGGAGTGGGTAATAAGGGTGGGTTGGGGGCTTTTTTAGTGGTTTGTGTTTGGTCAGATTTATTAGGATTGAAGTGAGCTCTAGTGTGGTAATTAGGTGTCTGTTGTTTGGTGTTCAAGGTGTGTTTAGTACTGGCAGCAACTTTCTCTTCAAACAACTTAGCCAAGGCTACAGCCTTCACAATGGAAATTGGTGTATGTAACATCACATCCCTGCGAATTTCCTCTTTCAATCCACTCACAAAGCAATCAATTAAAGCATCATTACTCAAACCATATACTCTATTTGACAAACCAGTAAATTCCATGTAATAATCATTCACAGAACCATTTTGAGTAAGTTTAAACAAAGATGCTCTAGGATAATCATATAATGATGGACCAAAATCCAATTCTAGAGATCTGGTAAAATCAATCCATGATTGAAATGGACGAGTGCGTTGAACCATTTGAAACCATGGAACAACCTCTTGATCCAGATGAACAGAGGCAATAATCAACCTCTCAGGATCAGGTGTGCCATAATACCCAAAAAACTGCTCAGCTTTAAAGATCCAATCTAAAACATTCTTACCATTGAATCTGGGAAACTCAACCTTGATGTGTCTTACGTGAAATGGTGGTGAATTGTTGGTTGGTCCTGCATGAGTGCTCCTCGAAGATGAGTGAGTGTGACCCATCGATGTTGAGCTAGAACTCGTCATTGTCAACAGAGTTGCGGTCGTAGATGTGCCTGAGTTCGTGCTTCCATGGGTGACCGGAGGCATAGATTGCATGAACTTTTCGAGTCTTTCTGCAAGGTGGTTAAAGGGATTATCTGAAGCTTTTTGCATAGCTTCCAAACGGTCAAATCTTGCCTTATTTTCAGCTTCTGCTTTCTCATGAGCTTCAGCTTGCCGGCGTATTTCCTGCGCCATCTCTTTCAATCTCGTATTGTCGGCCATGGAAACGATGAAAGCACCAGTGTAATGCTACTTAACAGAGTAAATAACACAGAACTGAGCAAGCCAATATAACAGTAGTATTGCTTGTCAAAAAAATACGTAATTCGAGTCCAGAATTAAGGTCTATATCTGGGGAATAAACCAGTACAATGCAACAGAGAATGATAGAAGGAAAGTGGAGAGTGAGGAAAGATAGAATGACATCACACAATTCACACCCTTCACGGGTATCACACCCTTCACGGGTATCACACATTCCACTAATATGCTATCATTTGCTAACAAACTGCGACCACCTAGGGTGAGTAACTCTCACTCTTGTGCTGCGCCTGCTTCCTTCACGCGCTTCGGCCATCACGCGTTCCGTATTTCCATGACTTTCATCAATTGGGCACTCCTTGCCCATAACAGATTCCCTAGAAGTAATCACGGTATATGTCTATCTCAATGGCAATGGTAGTTACTTTGCAGTTGATATGTTTATTGGAACAGTGATATTGTTTGAACACAAGGGAATATTTATATTTCGTTTCTTCGGTGTATATCTTTCCATGTTGTGCTTTAGTAAATATCTACAAGGGAAATTAATCTCTTGCTCATTGTGCTGGATCCTACGCTACCTTAAAAGGATTCTACGCTACCTTAAAGGAACTCTCAACCATAAATAAAGTGTGACTAAAAACACTTTATTTATGTTTAGATACATTTTTAGAAACACTTAAATTTTATTTATTAGGGAAAACGTTGATAAATCCTTGTGAAATGGATAACAATCTTTGAGGCCGGATCTGGGTTTGGGAGTTAGTTATGCGTGGGGAAAGTATTAGCACCTCACCACATCCTTCCTAAATAATGTTACCTTCTAGTTAATTGCATAAAAATAATGTTAATTTTGGAACGGCTTATTTTACCCTTTTTATTATGAATTAAAGAAAGAGACTTAACAAAATTAATTAATCTTTGTGCTTGACAGGAGTGGACCCCTGCTCCTACGTATCTCCAGTTGCGATGGAGAATTGAAAGCTACGTAGTTTATCGGTAAAAAATATTTGTGTAGTGGTGTTTTCTAATTGTTTTTTTTATTGTTTTTTATATGAATTTGAGGACCCTTGAGTTGTACAGCTAATTCATCATGGAACGCAGATTAACCTTGTTCTACAACCGACTTAATCCCCTTCCGTTTGAAATGTATATTTTTGTTTTCATAAAAAGGAAAAAAGTTTTTATGTTTATGTTTTGAATATTTTTACTGTTTTTATAGTGATTTAAAGACTTTTGAGCTGGACAGCTCATTTATTCTAAAAGGCATATTAACGCAGTTGTACAACCGACTTAATCCCCTATAATTTGAAAATTAGGTTTTTGATTTCTAAGAACGATAATAATTTGTGTATTTGTTCTTTTTGATTGAAAATTATTTATTTATTTTTATAGGGGTATTGCTGAGAATTTCTCCAGAAACAAGTTAGATTGCCTAGCTATAGGTTCTGCTGATTTCCTGTTCGATGGTTTTAGTCTACTTCTGGCCTAGCGTTTTTGGTGTACTGTAAATTATTTTTAGTGACTTTGGTGCCAACCTAATTGGGATGAGAGTCACTATAGTGATTATTTTGCATGCCATTTTTAACCTTCTTTGGACTAGATTCCTTTTAATAGGATTGACAATTTTTCCTTTTAGTTGTATTGTTGTTTTATTGATGGCTATTGGCCTAGTCCCCTCATGTCTGTTGTAACTTTTTCATTTTTTATCAATAAATTGTTGGGGAATCCTCTTTTCCTTTTAGATGTTTTTTTCCATAAGGAGGGTTTTGCATCATGAGATTTTAACGAGACTTCATAACTCATTCTTTTGCTAAAAAACAGGGGTAGTTGTACACCTCATTTGTCCTAAAATGGTGACTAACCCGATTGTACAATCAACTTAATCCCCTTTAAAATTAGAAAACGAATTCGGTTGTAAATTAAAAATAGTGGAGTGTAATTAGTAGAAGCCCAGGTTATATTTCTTGGGCTGCTGGGCTGATGACCTACGAAGTGAACAAGGAGATGGCATAAGAAAAAAGAGGGGATGCCAATAACAGTAGCTCAGTATACACTCTTGAGCTTTTAAAATCAGGGCCTGCGAAATCTGGGCCAGTATAAGGGGTGCTACACAATTAACTGCAGAGGTGCGGATAATAATCTGATGCTATAAATGATATTAGTTTTTAAAAAAGAACATAGAAAAGGAAATGGTTGGAGTATTAAAGGTAATGAGCACATTTGAAGGAACCTTAATTTCATTTTCTCTTTCAGCACCACATGCAACATTTTTGGAGACAGAGAGATAGTTTCATTTTCTCTTTCAGCACCACATGCAACATGAGGAGTTTTCTTCTCTTAACAAGATATAACTAGCAAAAATGAAAATGGTTCGAGCCTACAGCAAACACGTGAAGCCTAAGCAGTTTCTTGAAGGCGACTTAGTTTGGAAAACTATTTTTCTAACTGGGAGCAAGGATCCCAAGTTTGTACGTTGTCACCAAACTGGGATGGACCATTTATCATTACTAAAGTCTTCAGCGGAGGCGCGTATCAGTTAGCACTTATTTATGGCGATGAGTTAAACAGAAAAATCAATGGAAAATATATTAAAATGTACAACCTAGGCATATGGGAGGATGTTCAAAATTGATCATTGATTTTCATAGTATTTCAAATTGGAACACACCCTGCCGGTGGCCTACTATTTATAAAAAAAGGAAAACATTTTATTAGATGGGTTGACCTCTTATTTTTCCTTGGCTTCCAATTTGCTGTCTTGGATCACCTCAGTAGGGAGCGAAGGCATGATCGAGCTCTATTCATTTTCGATTTATCTTCATCTCCCTCCATCTCTTCAAATACCCTAACCTTAGTGACATCACAGGAATCGATCATGCTTTAGCTCGCTTCAAGAATGACTACTGCATGGGTTTGCTCTATTGTAAGATTTTCTAACTGAACAGATAACTCCTCCTCCATACGCACAACCTCTAAATGGTGGGATGGGAGTTCTTAAGTCCCTAAAACGACCGAATTAGAGGTTTCCTCGAGGAGGGTGTGTAGGGAGGAGATATAATTGAAAGCCTGATGCAATTCCTTTTTCCTCTTCTTTAGGTCATGCGCAAAACAAACCCTCTGGGACTCTAAGACCCTTATGCTTTGATCTAGTGAGGTGCTTTGATGATATAGATGGATGCATTCTAGAGGAAGTCATTCTGTTGTTGAGTGGCTTCGGGTGCTTAAGAGGCCTTCTCCATTTTAAAAAGACTAAGAGATTCTTAAAGAACGAGTTACCAGAAATTAGTAAGCCGAGAAACATGACAAAATGTAGTACCTTAAGCTTCTTGGACATGCTAGTGGGACCTGCCTTAGCCTCGGTATGTTAATTCTGGGTGATAGTAGGTGGAGTACGTACCTCCTCAGTGGTAGTTCCTGACGTCCTCCTAAATATGAGTCCCCCGTGTTTGTCTTCTTCTTTATCCTCGTTGTCACTAACACTTATGGCGGGTTCAGCAGGAGCTGCGTGATTGGGTTTGTATAGCCATCGTTCTCATAATGCACCCAAATAAATTCGTTGGCTTTGTATAGCTATCGTTCACATAGAGGCCAACATCCCCATTACAGATGCCTCCTCTTCTAAAAGTACCCTTGCGGGATTTGTTGGGTATGGTTACATCTTGTTTTAGGCCCGGGGAGTTACTGCTAGTTATTAAGGAATTTCTTTAACTTTTCTTCTCTACATCCCTCGAGGTCAAACATTTGGGAGGCATTTTCTATAGTCAATTTTCGAGAGGAATGAAGGTTCGAGACATTAAAAGATTCGAGATTTCTCCCTCTCGAAATAAAGGCAAAGGGTGCGCAGTAAGTATGAGCAATTACTCACGGGTTTCTAGAGGTTGTTGGATCGCTAGGATATATGGAAAGTATCTATCAAGCTAAGGATGACGGGCAGCATTTTTATCATTACTCATTAGTTACTTCCTTTTTAATTAGTTTCGACTGGACATGTGTCCACCATACAAGTCGTTAGTTATCACGTCTTAAATTCTATATACAGTTGTTTGTAAAGAGTTTTAGGGGCAGAGTGTATAACATTTAGTAGCTCTCACATGCCTAACTCATTTGACTACACAAGATCACATGCAATTGTGGTGAAAAATTTATGTTATTGTCCGTCGTTTGTATGTTGGAATTGTAGTTTTAATGCTCAATTTCCTTTAACAATTGAGTGTTTCACTCTTGTCTTTTATCTAGTGTTTTCAGTTTATTTTTGTTAACTTTGATATTTATGTTTTATGATGTTCACTCCCTTCTAGGTTTGATTCCTAAGTTCTTTAATTTAAGTCACTTTTTATTAGTTTAATCTTCGAATTTTACTTGCATTATTGATCTTTAGTTTAGTTTTTGATTTGATTAATAATACAACATCTATGTTCTTCTCCTAAAAACTGTTTTTTTCCCACTTTGAGTTGCTTTAATCAAACATGAATTGTAAACTTCTCAACTTGACAACGCGATGATTTAATTTGAGTCCTCTTTATTCAAATCTTTCGAATTGGTTTGTTTAACAGCAAAGGTAGTTGTTAAACACTTGAGATTTGTTGTTTTCATATAATAAGCAAGCTTATTGTGGAATACAAGTTATAATTTGACTCATAGTGTTGAAACAAGACAAATGAATCACTTAGTGAAAAAGTATTAATTTGACTATGTGATGCAAGTTAAAATATGTAAGTGCAGTCCCATTTTTTTTATTTATTTACAAGCAAATGGTCATTGTTCCGTTTTGAGCACACATGTACCTAAATAGCCGTAAAGGTAGGTATATCTCTTCTATCCCATTTTGTATGTATTGTAGTTTGTGTGCTTGAATATATATATTTATATATATACATATGTATGTATATGTATATTTCCATTCAAAAAACTATCCGAAAGTTGCCATTAAAATGCATATATTTTGAGTTCCGAAATCTAGAAAATATATAATATTATTCATACCCCATGAATATTGCAGAGTTGCTACTGCAATTTATTACATAATCAAATTTATTTTATTTTTGGATGAAGTTTTGTAGAAATCTTCAAATACTATGATTGTTTCTCGATAACTCACGGTGACGTATAAACCAAGTCTTCAACATATAATAAACTAATACTCTTTTGAATCTGTAACAAAAAGTGATATGTTAGAGGAATAATAACTAGAGACACAATAATATTTGTATGACAAGTGAGTTATTACTCAATTTAATACCATTAAGTGCGAGTGTTCCAGCAGAGGCACTTCTTAGTCCATTTACCCTTATAACGTTTATAGCCCTTCTCTTGCAATAGTCCTTACAGTCCTTGTGAACTTCACATGGAAATTCACTATGATGCACTAACATGTAATGTTAAAATTGACCATTATTAATGTTATTGAAATAGAATAAATGTATTATGAAAAGGTAATGAAAAAAGGATTGAATGATAATCTTACCATTTCCAACCCTTCTTTTACGCCTTGGCCTTCTATTTTGCTCTACTTCTACCTCTTCATCCCCCAAAGTCGAGTTGTTTTTTGAAAACCGATATCCATTGGTGAAATGAAGAAATAGAAAAAGGAAGAGAATCAATGCAGAAATACACTTGAGACTTTTAGCCATTCTTTTCCATGTCTATGGCTAATCCATCCAAAATGGTAAGGTTACTTTTTAGAGCAAATGTAGGTTTTATTTATTAGCCGTCCAAGTTGTATGTAGGATTTATTATATTGCACGCACGTTACCCTTTTGTAACACTAAATGTTTATTTTATGTATCATTGATATTTTAATGGGTCTTTTTACCCCTTTAACACACTTTAATGTTAAAAAAGGTTTGTTTAGCAATGATCATTTGAAGGGTTAAACTATTGTCGAAAAATAGAAGGGTTTAAAATAACAGTTAAAACACACACACACCTGTGTCAAACTTAGTGACTTACACCAATTAATAACTTTGTGTGTACAATTAATGTTATCGATCCGGCCAATGAATAACGTGATATTATCTTTGAAATCATATATATCAAATTTCATAAAGATCAAAAATTATTTGACAGTCCATCACACTACTCTATTTGGAAGGCTAATATGCTCTTTGAAATATAAGCAAATGTGTATCCAATTTTTTTGAATATTAATAAACATGATCGCAACAATAATTTCACATTATCCAACGGTCGGACTGATAAATTTTGCTTTCTATTTGAAGTTATTAATTAGTGTATGTCGCTAAGTATAACACCTGGTGTCAGTATATCACAACTACTCTCTTTCTCTCTCTCTCTCTCTCTCTCTCTATAATATATATATATATATATATTGATATATATAAAGGCAATTGATTGGTGATTTAGATTCACAAAAAGTTAAAACCTAAAATTATTGTTTATTTTATATTTTACGTGTTATATATATAGAATTTTATAGTCTCTATTTTACTTGTCTTTTTAAAAGAATAACATACCTTGAATTGAACTTATTTGATCAAACACCAAACATTTTTAAAATTTTATAAAAAGATGCATATTTGATATACTCATTTAGAACTATTAATTTGTCGGTTGGATTGGCGAAATTTAAAGTATGCGAAGAGATATTAAGTGGAGTAACTCCTGCAAGAGTTACTCTTGGAGTAACCTGATCCCCACTCATATATATATATATATATATGTATATAAATATATATATATATATATATATATATATATATATATATGTTTTGTCACCAAATCGAAAGATACATTGCATTTGCTATTGTTATTACTAATTAAATAGTTAGTTTAATTTTCAATACTTATTTTACAGGGTTGAGCCTATTATTGCTTATTTTTGATTAAGGATTTCGTGTATGAATAAAAAACGCATGACGGATTTATTGGGAGAAACTGAAGTCTCACATTAACTAGAGATATGGTCTCAAAAGAGTATATAATGAAAGGGCATCTCTGACCTTACCAGTCGATTTTGTAGGATTGAGTTAGGCTCAACCTATGTTCGAATTAGGTATCAGAGCCAAGCCAATTTTGTAGGGTTGAGGTGTAATACCCCAATTTTCTTAGTAATATGTGTGTATATATGTTTGAATATATTGGTAGTTTTGTGTGTGCTCATTTTAATAATTAGACAAATTTTAGTAGTATATTATTATTATTGTATTATTTTATTTTTAAATATTAGTCATGAGTTAATATAATTCTTTTAAATTATAAGTTGATGACTTTAAGGCATTATATATCTTTCAAGTATTAAAATATATTTTATTGATATTTAGCTGTATTTTTTATAATATTAATAATATATTGTTATTTTTTGATATATTATGGTAATGTGAAGTAATTTGTTATTGTTGTTGTTTTTGTTGAGGCTAATCTCAATTCTTGAGATTAGTAGTTGATTTTGTTCCCTTGATTTCTAATTTAGGGGATCGATTGAGAATGTCTGAAATTATTGCTAATCAAGTTATTTAGTTGATGATTGAGTCAATAATTGAATGTTTAAATATTGCTTGAATACATAATTGAGTGAGATAATTAAGTGCAATTGTGTGTTAGATGTATTAGAATTGGGTAGTGCATAAGTAAATAGAGGGGTGCATTTAGTGTAAGGGCAAATAGGGAATTTCATAGTGTGGACTAAAACCCCCCAGGTGAACTTATTTATTTTCACTCACTCTCACAAAAGACTCACACAATTCACTTGAATTTTCAGCTGACTAAGACACTCACCCTTGCCCCCACTTCATTTTTTATCAAGTTAAGTTTTGAAGATACATAGAGAGTGAGAGCTCGAATAGAGAGAGGGAAGAGAAACTCACACACACTTTCATCTTCACCTTCAAACCCTCACTTCATCAAGTGATTTTAACTAAGATTTTCTCCACCATCCTCTCTCATCTTGTGATTCCATCACTCTTGGAGACATTAGAGCTTAGGAAACTCAACAAATTCTTCCTTCATTCTCAACCCCATTAATGAATGAAGGCACCAAGGAGAGTTGATAAATCTTGGAGTTGCATGTTGAGTTTGAGAGTTGATATAGACTATTTGGATCCTACATTAATGAATGAGGGAACCGAGGAGTGAACTTAGGGTTTGAATTCGAGTTTGGGGTCTTGGAGATGAATTTTGATGTTCTAGTTGAAGAACATTCCATCCCCTTTATAGTAATTCGAAATTTCTGCACAAATTGTGATTTTCATCACATTCAAGGTGAGTTCTTCGGTTTATTTTGTATTTATATGATATGGTTGTTGATGCATGTGAAGATCCTTTCCCTTTTGGTGTTCTATGTTGCTGAATTGTGCTAAAATTGTCCTTGAGTTATGAAGTTGCATGTTCATTAGTTATGGAGTTGATTTCAATTTGTTATTGATAATTGAGGATTGGTTTTGAACATAATTGAAACAGAAATTGAGGTATAATTGTATGGTAATTATGTATATTCGGTACCGGAGTACGGATTTAAGGTGCCGAGCTCCATGCGCAGCCGAGCCCGGGGCACAAGAGATATAGACATGCTTTCGGTCAAGGTGCGTCATAAGAATTAAGCTTGAACTTGGTGGATTGAAGTTGGAGGTAGGATTGTCCGAGGTGACCCTCTGTCCACGTCGGGTGGGGGTACCTGCAGGACACTCCGACGTCCAAGTCAGTAAAGGGATGAGAGAAGTAAAAGAGAGAGAGGTCATAGAAATGCGTTGAATTCTTTTGAAGTGTAGTTGTGTTGTCGTCATACTTGGAAATGGAGGGCGGAACCTCTATTTATAGAAAGTGTGTCGTACCTGAGCCGTTGGATGCGTAAGATAGATCCTGAAGTACGGAAGTGGGCCAGGCCCAAGGCAGGGAAGGTTTGGCCCAGTCCGGAACAAGTGGCCACCCAAGTCGAGGACGGGGGCCGCATGAGGTCGGCCTCGGCTTATTCTCCACTTTCTTTTGAGGTGGGGATTTTGCTAAGCTACGTGCCTTCAGAGATGTGACGCTTGCGTGCAGAGTTGAAGAGGTGCGCATTGAATTGTTGCGACGCTTCGCATCTCGCCTTTATAAAAGGTGTGTTGGAGATTTCATTTGATCTCTTTTAAGTTATTTGACATTCTGAGCTCTGCAAAACGTATTCTTTTATCCCCCGCGCGAGATCAACGTTCCTGTTTGTTGTTTTCTAGGTTTACCCTTCGCGAGATCAACATTCAAGCCGATATCCGAAGTTTCTTGCACAGAGGTTAGTTTCTCCTGCAAAACTTAAATACTTTAGCATGCTTTTGTCCGCGGCCGACGTCGTCATTTTAACGATCGTCGCTGGTCACTGCATGGGGAGGAGGTGGTCTGGCGTCGGCAATCTCGAGGTCTGAACACATACCGCTTAAACTTTAGATAGAAAGCCAGATATAGATAGAATTAGCTAGTGACGGCGCAATCCTCTCCTTGC
Organism: Astragalus glycyphyllos; assembly: GCA_963573325.1. Classification (NCBI taxonomy): domain Eukaryota; kingdom Viridiplantae; phylum Streptophyta; class Magnoliopsida; order Fabales; family Fabaceae; genus Astragalus; species Astragalus glycyphyllos. The sequence continues at coordinate 49,907,088 of OY754312.1, read as the reverse complement.
AGATAATGGTGCGAACCAAGGGCAAGGAAAGGCCGACATCCAGTAAGCCACCTGGTAAACCGGTCTTGAGGAAGTCGGCTACAGGAGAGCCGATGCGGGCCTCAGGGGTGCTCCCTCTCTGATGTCTTCGACATATGTACCTTCTCCTGTGGCGTTGGGAGCTTCAACTAGGGAGTTCATTCGTCATACCTCGGAGTGTACCATTGAGGAGGACGCTGAAGGAGGGCAAACCGAGGTTGGATCTCGGGCTGAGGAACCTGAAGCCGAAGCTGACAAAGAGGAAGTGGCAGCTGAGGACCTGTACAATTGGGTCTCCAAGAAAATCTGCAACACTGCTGCAAAATTGAAGTCGGACAAGCCCGTGTCCTATTAGGCCTGCTGAACAGAGATGGAAGTTGATGGAGGCCGAGGACTTTCCGGTGTGCACTAATCACAACAGAGCGGGGTTCTTCCTTTGCGGTGCCGTCCTGGAAACCATGGGAGTTCGGATCCCATTAACCAATTTTCAGAAGGGCATGCTGGATTATTTGCATGTAGCCCCCTCCCAGCTGCACCCAAGCAGCTAGGGGTTCATCCAGGGTTTTGAAATGGTTATGGAGCACCTTGGGAGAGTTCCTACCGTGGTAGTCTTCTTCTGCTTCTTTAATGTGTTCCATTCTCCCGAACGTGCGACAGAAGGCATGAGGCAAGGGCCCGTTGGACTTCGGTGCAATATTGGACGTTCCTTTTTCTTTCCGGCCAATGATTCAAACCGGGACTTTAAACTGAATTTCTTCTTCGTCCGAGCTTCAAGCAGCGCTGCCAAGCTCTCAATAGGGGACTACGTGGATGGAAAGTTAGCGAGGGCCCACTTCCCGTGGTCATGGAGTCATGAGCACTTCGTCACGGACGGGGTTGAGATTGGGAACTAGTCTTTTATGATGAAGCCAAACCAGCTGAAGGGAGATGACAAGAAGTCATTCGAACTGATCAACTAGTAGGGAAATGCAATGGTCAAGGTCGGCCTGAGATTTCACTGCGGCTCCATGATTGATGCCACGGCCGAGTCTAAGGTCAAGCTGGATAGATACTTTGATTCTTGTACTTGTCTTTTCATTTAATCTTTTCTTGTTGATATGAAACATGTTGCTCTCGGCTTTCTACTGTTGCTGACTGCTTCCTCTTGTTTTCTTGTTGCAGGTAAAATGGAAGAAGTAGAATTTGACAACATTTTTGTTGAGACTGGGCTTGATACTACTGCCCGGGTAGAGAAAGCCCCTGTGAAGAAAGTTACAGAGAAAAGAAACTCCGGGTTGAGGTCGGGGACCGGCCTTTCCTCAGACAAGCAGGCAGGCAAGTCCCACTCTGGGGCAAGCCTGCTCTTGAAAAACAAAAACCACCACAATCATCACAAATAAAATATCCTGGAGTCCAGCCCTCCTCATCCTCCAAGCCGAGCTCGCAGCCGGAGGCTCGCAAGAGAGTTCATTCTAAGGCCAATGTTGGTGATCCCGCTGCCCTAAAAAAACAAAAACAGTGGCAAGAGGAAAGAAAGGCGGAGAAGGGGAAAGGCAAGGCTAGCCTGGCCGACTTCGAGGCCTGCATCAGGGTCGCCCAGACTGGTGCCGAGGTCTTCTAGGAGCTGCAGGACCTTGTGGCCGAGAAAATGACTGACCGTCTCCGAGGTAAGATTTCTACCCTTGAAGCTGAAAATAGACACTTAGAAGGCAAGTTAATTCATACTTGTCGCGAACTGGACACTTACTGAGATCACAATTTGGTAGCTTATTCGGAAGACAACCGGAGTGTGAAGGCGGAGCTCGGGAAGCTGAAGGGAGTCCAGAAGCAACTTGAAGAAGCCAATGCCAAGGTCAGCGAGCAGACCAAGAGTATTGCCGAGATCCCAGTGCTAAAAGCTGGCCTTCAGGCCGCTCAGGAAAGACTGACCGCTGCCAACTCTGAGAAGAAGGAGGAAGCCAAGCTGGTTGAGCAGCTGAAGAAGCAAAAGGCCGACCTCACCATGAAGATGGCGAAGGTTGCTAAGACCGACTTCGATCGCTGCCTTAACACGGCCGTGATCCTGGAGCCCACGCTGAACATCAACATGCTTGATGCCAAATACAAGGATGAGAACGAGAAGATTGTTTATCAAAGCACGGTGATCTACGACCCGGCTTCGGTGACCTCCCATGCGCTTGATGATGAAGGCAATCCAGCTAATACGAAGCAAGGCGCCGAGGTTCAGGAGGAGAAAGACGCCAAGAAGGCTGATTGATCTTTTTTATCGGTTTCAATTGAATTGCGGTTGGTCTTGGGCATGTCCGCGGCCAACCTGCATCTGTATATTACATTGGTCACCGTCCCTTTTCCGGTCTTTATTAATTATGCAATTCATCAATTTTGCCTTTGTATGCCTTGAATGACCTATATAATTTTGATTGAATGCTTGTTGTAGAGTAAAAATCCGATGCCGAGATGATAGAATAGAATCCGATTGGTAAAAATAATAGAACTTCGTAGATAAAAAGTAGAATTCTGACGTAGATCATAGAAGTTCGGAAACCTGTAAGATTCCTCTAATTAATTAAGATTCATAGGAAAGCCGCTGCAGGCATCCGATCTTCATAGATGGGAAGGCCGTTGCGGGCCGCCCTCTTCGTTGCAAGGTAGCATGAGAGCCGCTGTGGGCCTTAGTCTTCATAGATGAGAAAGCCACCGCGGGCTCCTCTCTCCAAAGATTCCTCCAACGGAGGTCCCTGTGGACCCCTTCCCTTCGGCCTCTAATGGAACACGGAGCTCGAAGATCAGAGGTGCTGCAGGCTCGCACGAAACAAAATTGGGAAGACCTCGGCCTCTGATGGAGATCGTCAGCTCAGAGATCAGAGGGAGGTAGGCTCGCACGAGGTAAAATTGGGAACCCTTCGGCCTTTGATGGATCTCGTCAGCTCTGACATCAGAGGGAAGGTCGGACTCTCTGATGGAGCGCGGACCTCGGAAATCAGAGAACTGTTGGAGCCGCTGCGGGCTATTTGCCAAAATCCTGGAGCAAGATATGGACCCGAGGTCGCACAGTGAAACCTACAAAGAAATTCTCCCGAGCTAGGGGTTGGATGATGATCCAATTCAAGATAAAAGTCTGAGATCAGATGCTAGAACTCGAAGAAGAAATCTGTTCTGATAAATAGAGAGATCCGAGATAGGTTGAAAGCTTAAGCCATCCTTGGGAGGCGAGCGAAGTCTTGTGAGGATCTGAGGTTAGAAAGCCGAGCTGAAGCCATGTTTGGAGGCGAGCGGAATTCCAAGAAAAATCCATAAAGGTTCAGTCTGGTCAAAATAGAGAAATTTGTGCTCGTTCGGAGCAGGTTACCAACTGATGGAAGTCCGAGATAAGCTGATAATCACTTCTGTCCTCGTCACGTAGATGAGATCAAGTCGTATCGGAGGCGAGCGATGTAACACCCCGGAAATAATTTAATTAAAATAATTTGGAGGCGGGATATAGATAAATTAAAAGGTTAATATTTTATATGCGTAGGAGGTGAAACGAGTAAAGGAGGTGGTGACGTAGAGAGCCCAGTGTTTACTGAGCCCTCAACTTAAACCCTGGGGGTTTAAGCCAAACCCTCATTCGCAGCAAGCAAAAGAAAAACGAAAGTGAGAGTGAGAGAGAGAGCACGCGGCGCAAAGAGGGAGAGAAGAGGAGGGTTTCGCAAAGAATTTCAAAAGGAGATCGTTCGTGTTGCTGTGGTTTTGTTCGTGTCTCGTTCGTCGTGTTCCGGAGCTTACGTTATTCGAGGTAAGGGTGGGCTTAACCTTGATAATGGGTTGATGATAATTATGTGTGGGTAGTCTAGGGTTTTGTTGAATTGTTCGTGTTGTTGCATATCGTGTTTTCGTTGAGATTGGTGCTTTGATGATTATTGCACGTTATTGTGATTTGTTTCGTTATTTGTTGTTGCGTGATTGTTGTATCACGATGATGGTGTTGTTATTGTTCGTGTTTTTGTTGTTGCTGTGCGTGGTTGATTGTTGTTGTCGCGTTGTCGAATTGTCGTTTTTGTTGTGGTGGTTGCGGTGTCGTTGCCGTTAGGGTTTGATGTTTGGCAATTTAGCGATTCTGGACACAGGTTCGGTTTTTCTAAAACTGGCGCTGTTTGGTTGATCCAAAAAGTATGAGGTTGATTGTTTTTGAAAATAGACTTAACGCCGGTCGTTTTGGCACTGGTTTCGTTAAATTCGGAGTTGTATAGCTCGAGTTATAGGCGATACAAGTTAGGTTCAAATTCTGGAAACGATTTGGGTATAGATTCGGTATTTCGGTGACTGGGAACGTTGTATTGACCGAAAAATTATGTGGTTTATTTTTCTGGAAAATAGACTTAATGCTTGTTAATTTGGCACTGGTTTGGGTGCGTTTAGAGTTGTGTAGCTCGAGATATGAATTCCACAAGTTAGAGTAAGATTCTGGAAACAATCTGGACACAGGGTCAGTGTTTTGGTTACCACGTTTTCAAAAGAACTCCTTTTCGAACGAATCCAATTTCTTTGAAAACTAGACAAAATTTGCCCCAGTTTATGCACAAGTTTCATGCAATTTGATTGAGTTTTGGTCACTTTGGAATTGCTTGAATTTGAAGGACAGAAACTGTCCTCTTTTGCAACTAGCCTGTGTGCTTTTCGAAAACTGTACCTATTGGACACTCTCCTTCAAAAACTGAACTTAGGGATGATAACCAGACCCATAGGGCTTTCCAACAAGTATTTATTTGATGAAATCCGATGTCGTTTACTATTTTAATTAATTCGCTGAAGTAGGTGCGATGTGCCTAGGCGCTGTGCGCCAGTCTTGTGCGTGGTGTGCGTGCGTTATGTCCGCGTTGTGGAGCCGTCTGGTGTTAATATATTAGGTGCGGTGCTGGTATGCTCAGGAGAGTTTAGTGGTAGCTGCGATGCTACAACTTGGTGCTATTTTTGGTGAAATCATTTGTTTTGATTCTGGTGATATAGTATTTACTTTAAATACTTGTTATGGTGAGTTGGTGCATAATCATGGTGTCGCATTGTCATATGCATGTTTTGGTGATATAGGCTCTGCCTCTGGTGTTTATTGGTGATATGCCCGTCGTGGCTCATTTTGGTGATCGGTACCGCATGCATATGCCCACTGGAGGGGTTGCATATCATCCCGTTGTCTATGAATGTTATAATTTTGGTGGTTCACTGTCAAATGGATTTTTCCTTTGGTATCTGGTGCTGTGATATGGTGTAATTGTATTGTGTTGCTGTAGTTACCTGATGCTAGCATATTTTTATCATCTGCTTATTACCTCTGTTAGACTCACCCCTTCTGCTTGGAATGTTGCTCTCATGCGGCAACGCTGCAGGTGATCGCTAGTGCTCGTGGAGGAATTGCTAGGTTTTGCTTCCTCTCTCGTTTGGGTCTGTGTCAGCTCTGATATGTAGCACCGGGGAGTCGTTAGTTATCGTTTTGAACTATTATTTTAGTTATTGGAAATTGTTTTAATTAATTCTGGAGATGTTTAAACTGGTTAATATTTCCGCTGCTTGGTGATTTCTTTTATATAAGTTATTTTGGAGATTTTTTTTGGAATAAATGGTGTTTTTTTTTTAAAATGGTGAAAAATGTAGCGCCCTTCGAGGTGACTCTGATAATTGTCTATTTAATTGTAATAGTAAAAGGGGGGTGTTACATTAGTGGTATCAGAGCAGTTCGGTCTGTCCGGCCAAGTTGTCGAGTCGTCGAGTCGAGTAACACTTGAGTAATTGTTACTCGTTTCTGATTATAGTTTCTGTTGCAGTGTTAGGTTGAGATGGCAGGACGGAACGATGCTGCACTCGCTGCTGCTTTGCAGGCTGTGGCTCAAGCTGTGGAGAATAACCCAGGTGCTGCTGGTGATGCTGGGTCGCGCAGTTTGGCTACGTTTCAGAGGGAGAATCCTCCTACCTTTAAGGGCAAGTATAACCCTGATGGTGCTTTGGCGTGGCTGAAAGAGATGGAGAGAATCTTTCGTGTTATGGATTGCTCTGAGGTGCAGAAAGTCAGGTATGGTACTCATATGCTGGCAGAGGAGGCTGATGACTGGTGGTTGGAGGTGAGGCAGAGGTTGGCGACTGTGAATGAAGAGGTCACTTGGGCTGTGTTCAGCAGAGAATTTCTGAGAAAGTATTATCCTGAAGATGTCCGTGGGAAGAAAGAGATTGAGTTTCTGGAGCTGAAGCAGGGTAATATGTCGGTGACTGAGTATGCTGCCAAGTTCATTGAATTGGCGAAGTTCTATCCACATTATGGTGAGGCTGGTGCTGAATTCTCCAAATGCATCAAGTTTGAAAATGGGTTGCGGGCTGATATCAAGAAGGCGATAGGGTATCAGAAAATTCGGGTGTTCTCGGAGTTGATTGACAGCTGCAGAATCTTCGAGGAAGACAGTAATGCTCATTCTAGAGTCATGAGGGATAGGCAGAAGAATTTCTCGAGTCGTGGGAAGCCGTATGAGGTTCCAGCTGGTAAGGGCAATCAGAGAACTGCTGTGGGTAAGAGACCTAGTGGGGGAGATGCTGCTGCTAGTGTGGTATGTTACAAGTGTGGTAAACCCGGTCATAAGCGTCCTGACTGTCCAGGTGATGTGAAGAAGTGCTACAAGTGTGGTAAAGAGGGTCATATGTCGTCTAGCTGTGATCGAAAGGATGTGTTATGCTACAACTGTGGTGAGGGTGGTCATATCAGCACTCAGTGTCCTAAACCGAAGAAAGAAAGGTCCGTTGGGAAGGTGTTCGCTCTGGCGGGGTCAGATGCAGTGAATGAGATCAGAGGTACATGCTATATTAATAATTCTCCTCTTACTGCTATTATTGATACTGGTGCTACCCATTGTTTTATTGCTACTGCATGTGTTGAGAAATTAGATCTTGTTTTATCTTCTATGTTGAGGGAGATGGTTATCGATACTCCGGCTAAGGGTTCGGTGACTACCTCGGTTGTTTGTGCTAAATGCCCTTTATCGATATTCGGTAATGATTTTCTCGTTGACTTGATTTGTTTGCCGCTGAGCGGAATGGATGTTATTCTAGGTATGGACTGGTTAGTTGATAACCATGTTCATATCAACTGTCATGAAAGGTCTGTGAGTTTCTTTTCTCCTGAAGAGGAAGAGTCTGGTTTGTTGTCTGCTGGTCAGTTGCATAGGGTAATGAGGGAAGACGTCCAGTTGTTTTCATTAATGGCGTCATTGTCTGCTGAGAGCCAAGCGAAGGTTGATAAGTTGCAGGTGGTGCGAGAGTTTTCTGAGGTTTTTCCCAACGAGATTCCGGATGTACCACCAGAGAGAGAGGTTGAGTTTGCTATTGATCTGGTACTGTCATACCCTAATTTTGTCCGCCTAGGTCAAAACCCTAATTCTCAACAAAAAAATAAATAAGTTGAGAAGTGTGGTTTTATTTTGAAGAGTGAAGAGCATTGTGCATGCATTTTTGGGTTTTTAAAAGTCATTCTAGGGCTTTTAAATTCATTGTTAGAGTGGAAATGCATTTGTTGTAAAAAAACGATGTTTTTAGGGCAAAAGGGTATTTTGGTCATTTCCAAAATTAAGCAATTTCTCACCAAAAATCATTGTTCAATCTCAGAGGAATTTATTTGGATCTAGATGATTTGGGTTATGAATTTTTGTGCGCATGCATGCATGATTTTTGGCATAAAATTCAAATTTTAAGCAAAAGGGCAAAATGGGAATTTCCATCAAGGTGAGGTCTCAAATCAATTTTGGGAAGGGTGATATCATGGAATTTTGGGCCCAATCATTGATTCCTAGGATATGGCCCAAAGTGGCATGATTTTTATGGAATTATCTAGAAAAGAATAATCAAAAATGGTGAAAATAAGGAAGTGTCCCCAATAAGACAAAATGTACTATTTTTCTTGACAAAGCTTGCAAAACTTGGGCACCAAGGCCTCTTTGCTCCGAATTTTCCAGCTCATTTTCACCTCATTTTGTGTTTCCTCATGCCCTTGATCCATGTGAGTTGTATTCCTAGCCATTGATTAAAATTCTAGATCAAATCCTAGGCTACAACTTTGTGTAGAATGACCTAGGTGCCCTCAACAATTTTTCTGCAACAAAAACTCATAATTTTTGTGTATGACCAGCTATTCCTCACTCATTTGTGTTTTCTCCTTGTCCCTAATCCATGTGCATTGCAATCTTGGCCTTTGATTCAAATTCTAGCTCAAATCTCAATGGTTTGCAAAAGCACAATGTCCTAAATACCCTTAAACCTAGTTGCTCTCTATATATACCTTTGAAACCTCACCTCAAAAAGGACTTTTGGCCTCACAATTCATTCACAAAACCCTAGCACACAAACCTCTCCTCTCCTCTCCTCCCTTGGCCGAATTTCCTCTTCATTCCCTCCTCCATTTTTCTTCATTTCACTTCCATTTTCTCACCTCATTTCCATTCCTACTTCATATATCTTCCTTCTCTCCTAATTTAATTCAAGCTTGCATCATCAAAGGGCATTTTTAAGCAAGCATTTCGTGGGTTTCATTGAAGTTTGGTGAAGATTCAAGTTGATTTGTGGTCTTGTTCTTCATATTAGTCATTCCTTAGCTTGTATTTGAGGTAAATTTCTTAAAACCTAGCATCATCTTCAACTTTTTTGCATCAAAATGTAGATATCATGTTTCTAATTTTGCATCCTACCATATTCATGCATTTTAGTGTTGTTATATTGTTGATTTGTTGATTGTTGTTGGTGAGAGGTGTCTCAAACATTTTGACAAGCACTTAGGGAAGCTTGGGTGTTTGAGATTGCTTCTCACCCTTGAATAAATTGTGATTTATGTTGTTTTTACTATGATCTTGCATTTTTGTTGAATAAATTGTGATTTATGTTGTTTTTACTATGATCTTGCATTTTGTTGAATAAATTGTGATTTATGTTGTTTTTACTATGATTTTGCATTTTGTTGAATAAAATGATGTGATGCTTCGCAAATCATGATTAGAATTAGGGTTTGTTAATTTTCTTGTGAAATGGGTTTGCAATATTGGGTAAAATGATTTCTCAAGTTGTTTTGGTTTGGTTGTTATGTACTTTGCTTGCAAAATTACTCTATGTTGATGATTGACAAGAGGACTCACACTTGTGCCTTTGAGCACTTAACTTTAAGTGTTGAGGATTGACTAAAATGATTCAACGCAATTGATTTGATGTTTTGATTGCAAAATATTGTTGCTAATTGATTGTATCTTGCTTGCAAATTGTTATATGTTGATGATTGGCAAGAGGACTCACACTTGTGCCTTGTGCACTTCACTTTAAGTGTTGAGGATTGCCTAAGATGATTCAACACAACCTTGTGCTTTGATTGTAAACTTTGGTTTGCTTGTTAGTAACTTGTTTGCAAAATTATTCTATGTTGATGATTGGCAAGAGGACTCTCACTTGTGCCTTAGGCACTTCATTTTAAGTGATGAGGATTGCCTAAGATGATTCAATTTTCTTTGTGCAATTCTTGCTTGAAAATGCAAATGCTAGTTTCTAACTTGATTAATCAATTTTGGTTATAAAAATGACTTGTTAATGCCCTCTTTTGGTCACTTTTGGTCTTGCAAATGTGATGTTCTTTCTAGGTCAATGTTATGCTTTAATGTTGATGATTTGGTAAAAGGACTAGACACTTATGCACTTGTGCATTGTCTCAAGTGTCAAGGATTACCAAAAGGGATTCAACCTTGTGCTTTATCTTGTGTTGACACTTACTTGAATTAAACCTTTGCATTATCTATTTGTGTGCCTATTGATAGGCCGCAAGTGCACGGTTCTATCGCGTAGTAAAAATATCGATCCCAAAGAGACTTTGTAATTACCGATTTTGTTTTCGATTGTGATTAGCTAAAAGAATGATTTGTAGAAGAGATTTTTGATTAATTGAAATTCAGGAATAAAAGACGCCTTGGGATCATGGTTAGATCACAATGATGGAAATAAACAACCCTTTAACTATTCTCTATCTTATTTTGAAATTGTTTTAAGGACAAGGTATTCTTTTGGTGTAATTCAAGCTTCCTCTCGGAATGCAAGAACGTGTCTCGAAACAATGATCAAACCTATTCTCATGGTTGATCATCGCAGAGACCCATTAAGCACAACCTTATTGTCCCAAAGCTAGCAATGCTATTCTCATGCTTTGCTTTGCCTTGTCTAATTCCATTTGTTCCAATATCAAACTTCACCTCTCGGTACTTCGTTTGATATTTGTTTTATAAAATTCAGTTCTATGGAATTAGATTAAAATTCAAGTTCTAAATAAGATAGAGTTTAGTCTTGGATTTGTTTAGGGACCCATCATTGGATTGTGTCCCACAATCCCAAGACTAAAGAAGTCTACTCACACATGATCATAGTAGACAAGGGAGTAGAAGAGAATGACATAAAAGAAAATGACATAAAGATAAATAACAGAATGTAAATGACAAGAATATAAAGAAAGCAATAGAGAACTGAAATGTAAAGTGCTGAAATGTAAAAGAACTGAAATTTAAAAGTGCTAGAAGATAAATGGCAGAAAAATAAAGAACAAGAAAGTAAAAGAAAGCAAGTAAACAAGAACTAAAATGAGAATAAAAACTTAGATAAACTTTGAGTGTAAATTTCAAGTATGCCAAGGTGAGATTACAACTGAAATAAGGTCCTATTTATAGGCTAGGATCAGTAGACAAGCTGATCAATTCGCATCAAATACAATAAAGACCATAAAGAGAGAAAGAAAACAGTTTTGAAACTGTTTTCTGGGTCCTGAAGAGTTGCACGGTCCGTGCAACATTGGCACGGGTCGTGCTAAGTGAGAATACAAGCGAAACTGGAGATTTTAAGGTCTGCACGGGTCGTGCAACATTAGCACGGGTCGTGCAATGTTTCAGATGCACTTTAAAAGTGACTTTTCAGCAACCAACTTGACCAGCACGGATCGTGCTGCTTCTGCACGGGGCGTGCAACATTTCTGGCTAAAATTCCTTGGCTTTTCGGTTGAGCACGAGTTGTGGCACAGTCCATGCTATATTCCTTGTATCTTGGCACTATTTTTATCCTTGCTTTGCACTATTCTTCCTTGCTTTGCACCTTCTTTTATTCTCTTCTGATTCTTGGCCTATTCTTCATGCAATGTTCATTCTTTCTTCAATTGTAATCCCTGAAAATAAAACTAATAACTTGTAGTAAAATAGTTCAATAATGGAACTAAATTCCCACAATATTTATTCAAATTAAACATTAAAAACACTCTATTTTTGGACTTATCAAACTCCCCCATGCTTGAATCTTTGCTTGTCCTCAAGCAAGAACAATCAAAACTAGCAAGCACATGTTAGTAACTGCATTCTCAAAAAGTTCAATCAACAAAGTTAGCCAAATGAGGGACCAAAAACAGAGGCCTATGATAGACAAAATACAATATCACAAGTGAGATGCCAGATGTTTGCCCAATTAGAGGCTTATGACCTGAAAAGTACAACTGTGCGAACATAGGCACTCGCTCACAATCTGAGTGTTTTAGGGACTTGGGAAATATTTCGCTCAAGTTTCAACAAATGTTCATTGCCATAGGTTTGTAAGTTGACCAATATCTCTACTAAAAAGTTCACAAACACGCGAAAGATGGGATCCATTTGGTTGTAACGGGGCCTTGGGGTATTAGCGTTAGGTAGGGAATAAGAAAGAAGGAAAAACAAATGGCTAAAAAATTAAAATCAATGATAGCAAACTTTGAAATCAAAATGGAGCTTCTACCAATTTTGCACTTTTTTGTCTAAGCCTCCAAGTTTGCTTCCACTTCCATTCTTCTTCATTTCATTCACTTGAGCCCACTCTTTTTAACTTGATTTTTGTCTTTGAGATTTGAGTGAACTCATTTCTTTTTGATTTCCCTTGATTTTGCCATTTTCCCCCTTTTTGCATTCGTTTTCTTTTCTTTTTCACTTCTATATTTTTTTTTTCTTTGATTGATTTTTCTTTTCTTTCTTTGAGGAAAAATGGCAATACAACCAGCTTATGTCCATGAAATATATGATATGGCATGTAGGACAAAAACCTGCAAATTCAATAGTTGCTCCAATCCGATTCCAATGTTTACCAAAAACAAAAAGAAATTCATTTCTGGGTGCTAAAGGAATAAAAATATAGGCACAAAGGGGCAACTAGAGGGAAATTTTTAGCAAACACTAACTCTGAGGCCTGAAGAAAAATTCCTAAAATCCCCTGATTCTTTCGAATGTTGCAAATCATTTTTCGCTTCAAAACGGTCAACAAACAAATTCTGGAATGATACAATTTGAGAAACATACACTCAGCAAAGAAAAGGGGATAAAATATATAATTTCAATAACATCCCCTTGTGAAGGCTCTATATCTCACATTTTAGTAGCTGGTTCACACAGAGTACAATTCAGACATGCTAATTCTCAGCTTCCAATCATGACAGCCTCACATTTAGATTTAGCACAAGTCTATCATACAAATCAGTTTTGTGGTCCCAGAAAAGACTAAGCTCTATAATATTTATTTTTTTCTTTTTCAAATGCAATTATTAACAAGTGCTAAAAAGTTTTCACATTCAACTTGCAAGAAAACAACAACAACAACTCAAGACATGGGAGAAATCAAGACTCACTATCTTAAAACAGCAAAAACAAAATATAGCAGAAAAAAAAAACGAAAAAAATTTAAAGGGAAAAGAAATAAAACAAGGTAAATACCCCCCATGCTTAGACTAAGCATTGTCCTCAATGATTTGCAATAAAAACAACATAAAAGGGGTAAGAAAGCTCACAACTACTGTGGCGGCCCAGAATTTCTTGAGACATTGTGATGATTATTTTTCCTACAAAAAGACAAACAACGTTAACCCGTGGGTTGCCTCCCACGCAGCACTCCTTTATGGTCATTAGCTTGACCTTTGCCTTCTATAGACTTATTCCTGGGTCCCATTGCTTGAAGCATAAAGACCAAGTGACACATGAAGAAGGAAAGCATATTCCTGGATCCCATGGCTTGTAAAAAGGAAGTTGTGTAAGCAATAAGATCCTATTTTGCATTCCTCCTAGATCAAATGTTATTTTCACAAAGGATGGTGAGAAGTAAGATAAAGGGCACAAGATTATGTCATCCACACATGAATTTAAACCATTATACTTATCCATGGAAGAAATTTCGGTTTCCCTTATGCTCTCCATTTGATGGCATATCTCTTTTGAATCATCTTGCACTACCACATTACCATTATTTTGATCTATCTCAACAACAATATTTTTCTCAATTTCTATTTCATGTTGTTTTTTGAAAATTCCTTGTAAGCAAGGTGGTGGTGGTGGCAAAGATGCCTCAAAAGATTCCCATTCCTCCTTTGAGATTGCAATTTCATTTTTGAAAATTCCTTGCAAGCAAGGTGGAGATGGTAGCAAAGATAACTGAAAGAATTCCCATTCCTCCTTGGAGAATGTAAATTCACTCTTAATCATAGTAAAAAGAAAGAAAAAAAAACATTTAGTCTAACCGATACCGAAAATTCAATCAATATCACAAAGTCCCCGGCAATGGCGCCAAAAACTTGATAAGCCGCAAGTGCACGGTTCTATCGCGTAGTAAAAATATCGATCCCAAAGAGACTTTGTAATTACCGATTTTGTTTTCGATTGTGATTAGCTAAAAGAATGATTTGTAGAAGAGATTTTTGATTAATTGAAATTCAGGAATAAAAGACGCCTTGGGATCATGGTTAGATCACAATGATGGAAATAAACAACCCTTTAACTATTCTCTATCTTATTTTGAAATTGTTTTAAGGACAAGGTATTCTTTTGGTGTAATTCAAGCTTCCTCTCGGAATGCAAGAACGTGTCTCGAAACAATGATCAAACCTATTCTCATGGTTGATCATCGCAGAGACCCATTAAGCACAACCTTATTGTCCCAAAGCTAGCAATGCTATTCTCATGCTTTGCTTTGCCTTGTCTAATTCCATTTGTTCCAATATCAAACTTCACCTCTCGGTACTTCGTTTGATATTTGTTTTATAAAATTCAGTTCTATGGAATTAGATTAAAATTCAAGTTCTAAATAAGATAGAGTTTAGTCTTGGATTTGTTTAGGGACCCATCATTGGATTGTGTCCCACAATCCCAAGACTAAAGAAGTCTACTCACACATGATCATAGTAGACAAGGGAGTAGAAGAGAATGACATAAAAGAAAATGACATAAAGATAAATAACAGAATGTAAATGACAAGAATATAAAGAAAGCAATAGAGAACTGAAATGTAAAGTGCTGAAATGTAAAAGAACTGAAATTTAAAAGTGCTAGAAGATAAATGGCAGAAAAATAAAGAACAAGAAAGTAAAAGAAAGCAAGTAAACAAGAACTAAAATGAGAATAAAAACTTAGATAAACTTTGAGTGTAAATTTCAAGTATGCCAAGGTGAGATTACAACTGAAATAAGGTCCTATTTATAGGCTAGGATCAGTAGACAAGCTGATCAATTCGCATCAAATACAATAAAGACCATAAAGAGAGAAAGAAAACAGTTTTGAAACTGTTTTCTGGGTCCTGAAGAGTTGCACGGTCCGTGCAACATTGGCACGGGTCGTGCTAAGTGAGAATACAAGCGAAACTGGAGATTTTAAGGTCTGCACGGGTCGTGCAACATTAGCACGGGTCGTGCAATGTTTCAGATGCACTTTAAAAGTGACTTTTCAGCAACCAACTTGACCAGCACGGATCTTGCTGCTTCTGCACGGGGCGTGCAACATTTCTGGCTAAAATTCCTTGGCTTTTCGGTTGAGCACGAGTTGTGGCACAGTCCATGCTATATTCCTTGTATCTTGGCACTATTTTTATCCTTGCTTTGCACTATTCTTCCTTGCTTTGCACCTTCTTTTATTCTCTTCTGATTCTTGGCCTATTCTTCATGCAATGTTCATTCTTTCTTCAATTGTAATCCCTGAAAATAAAACTAATAACTTGTAGTAAAATAGTTCAATAATGGAACTAAATTCCCACAATATTTATTCAAATTAAACATTAAAAACACTCTATTTTTGGACTTATCACCTATTCTTGCAATCTATTTGGTTAATGTTGATCTTACATATGCATGCCATTAGATGTTGATGACTAAGTGTCATTCTTGCGCTCAAATGTTGTAATCGGAAATGTTTATGCTTATGCTTGCATTGTTGATTGTTTTGCTTGCAATTTGATAAATGTTGCGCTTTGGTTCTTGACTTGGAAATTGATTGAATGTTCTACTTTCTTTTCCTTTTGGATGCCACGCCATCCCAACAAATCTTTTGTGACCAATGTCACCCTCAAACTCCCTTCTCCTTTCCTCAAATCAATCATTTTCTAAAGCTTTTCCAAACTCAATCTTTTCTCAAATCGTTTTCATAAAACAATCAAATTCTTTCTAAGATCAACAATAAACCTCTTTGAAAACTCATAAGGAGGCAAGTCGGACGTACGGCCGGTGTTGTCTAGCGTCCTAAGATCGGAGCTGTACAGCTCAAACATCTTGGGATACTTATGAGAGTCAAAGCAAGTAATTAACAACTTGAACCCTATTTCAAAAATGAGTAAGGAATCGAGTCGGATGTACATCCGGTATTGGTTAGCGTCTTAGGGTTAGCGAGCTGTACAGTTCGTGCGAGCCTAAGAAACTTGCTCAAATAAAAGCAACCAACCTCACAACAAAATCTTTTTCTTCCTTAATCAAAAAAATCATTTTCAATAAGTAGGGGGCACGTCGTCTGTACAGGCGGGGTTGTCTTTGTTCTAGGTCTAGTGGACTGTACAGTCTAGGACCGAAAACCCCTACAATAAAAAACACCAACACAGAGTTTCTCGAATAAAGAGAACTACGTAAGCTTTGAATTCTCCATCGCACCGGGAGATACGTAGGAGCGGGTCACATCCCGTCAAGCACACTTTTAAAAAATAATAAAAAGATTCTTCTTTTCCCCCAATTTCAAAAACACTTTTCTCAAATAAAAAAGAAGTAGAACGAATTGTTTCAAATCAACTCTGTCAAAACCGCACATCAAGTTAAAGGTTCCCTTTCGGTAGAAAGGAGGTGTGGGGTGCTAATACCTTCCCCACACCTAACCGACCCCCGAACCCACATCTCTAGTTCTCAAAGGGCCACCCGCCTTAAAAAGGACCCTTTTTCAATGTTTTGGTCCCTAAATAAAAAATGTTGATGGCGGCTTCCCAAATTTTCACGTTGTACGATGAAAGGTCCAAATCCGGATTTTTCGGGGTGCAACAGCTGGCGACTCTGCTGGGGACTTTCTTTTTAAAAAAAAAAACGAGGGTCAGGCCTAATTAACTTGATGTGCGGTTTAATTGATTTGAATGTGATTGTTCTATTTCTCTCTTTTCTTCTCCTTCTTTTTCTTCTCTCTTTCTGATGTTTGAATGTTCTCTTGCATTCTCGTGTTGTTATGTTGCATTCATGTGCATTTGACTCTTCTTCTTCTATGTTCGCTTCTTGTTCCTTCTTCTCCTTTCATCTTCTTTTGTTTATATGCTTAATATGATCATGCATTTCTCCAATCCCCATGTCCCCTTCTTCTGTGCTCCCTTTCTTCAAGGTAAGCTCATGCATCATTCCCCCAATTCTACTATGATCCCTTCTTCTTTGCTCCCTTTCTTTAAGGTAAGTTCATGCATTCCCCCGATTCTATTATGACCCCTCTTCTTGGCTCCCTTTCTTGAGGTAAGCAGTGCATATGATTGTTGTTGGAACCCTAGGTTAGTTTACTTGTTTGTATTGAAATGATATATGCTTGCAAAACCCTAGGGTAGACGACTCTTTGTATGGACTGTTTCTGGATTTTCTTTGCAGGTGGGGGGGTATGTTTGTCGTTGTGCTCCTACACACACGTTGCACTCTTTTTACCCTTATATTTCTTGGTGAGACAGCCCTATACCCGGGCTAGAGCATATCTTAGGCTAGAACGAAGTCATTAGTGGCTGCTCACTGGACGTACGTCTTGTTGGGTGGTTGCGAAGACTTCACCTAGAGTTTGGCTTTGTTTGAAGACATCATCACTTGGACGTACGTCCCTGGGATCGGTGCTCTCAGATGAGGTCGTTGGCTCTAGGAACCTTATTTAGGGTCCTTCTTTTAGTGCTATCCTTGAAGTGTGTACCCGTAGAAATAGCCATAGATCCTGTCTCTAAGAAACCTTGGTAGGACACAAAGGAGCTTCATACCCCTGCATCCATGCTAAATAAAATATTTTTGCAAATAAACCGAAAAAAAAATTATCAAAAAAAATGTGTGAATTTCCGGCTTTTGAAAGCATTTGCATTGTAAATAATTTTTTGACTCATTTCCTTTTGCATACATCTTCATCCAGTGAAGATCATGATTTTTCATGCATTAAAAATTGCGAGTATCATGCACTTTCTCGCATATAAAAAAAAACATTTTTTAGAAACATCTCTCGTGCATTGTTATTTTCCCTTGCATATAAATATGTGAACCTCTCATTTTGCATATAGTTTCATTAAACAAAAATCACGTCTCTCGTGCATTTTAAAAATAATTGCGAGTATCATGCATTTCATTTCATTGCATAAGAAAAATGAAAACGAAAAAAACAATTATCATCTGCATAGCATAAGCATTTCAGTCATCCATAATCATGTACAAAAACCTTCATCAAATAATGTGGGCGTCGAGCCAATGTAGCATTTATGCATTATTTCATTAACCTCATAAGCATTATTTTAGAAAAAAGACGAAGAAGAACTACGTAGCTTTGATTCCTCATCACAATGGGGATACGTAGGAGCGGCTTTGATTCCTCATCACAATGGGGATACGTAGGAGCGGGTCATACCCGTCAAGCACCTTTTTCTAAAAACCTTTTTCCCCAAATAAAGCACCTTTTTCTAAAAACCTTTTTCCCCAAATAAAGCACCTTTTTCTAAAAAAAATTTTTTTTTCAATAAATCACTTACATCTTCAAATCATTTTTAAAATTATTTTCTAAATCATTTTCCAAAAAAAAATGAAATGAAATGAAATAAGAGAAATTCCTTATGCAATCGTTCCATGGGTAGAAGTGCATCTTTGAATGATGAAAGGTAATATCTCAAATTTATTTGTGCACTACAAATTTGAGATGATACTCTACGATATCGGGGCACTTTGACCCAATCAGGCGCAGTTTGTTTTCAAATAAAGTGAATAAGTGGAGTCAACCAAATGTCGAAGCATTTCAGTATATTGCGTGAAGTATTGAGTCAGGATCCACTCAATGTTTCATGCAAGTTACTCAGAGTAACGACAATTGGTTGCCTCACGTCATCATTTTCGCAAAAAGGGGCATCGGTATTTCAGATCTTGCCGTGCCTCTAAAGAATAAAAATCATTTTGAAAAGATATCATTCTTGCATCTTGCATCATCCAAAAATGCATTGGAGTTTCGTATTTCATCTTGCATAAAAAACAAACAAAAAAATCTCCTTTAGAATAATTACACTTTTCAAGTGGTCATTTTTCATGCATTTGCTTATCATAATTTGTTCATTCATACATTGCATAAACCAAATAAAAAAGTTGTGATGAGAGACAAGACGCTTTTGCAAAATAATCTGTTGAAAAAGTTTACCCTTACTTATTTGCAAACTCATGATGTTCCAAGGCACTCAGTTTTTCAAATCAACAGTTCATTTGCATCTTCTTCAAAAAAGGCATTGCATCTCATCCATTCCATGATAAAAGACTGAAACAGTTCATCAAAAAAAAATTCCATCATGTTTTAACCAATGTTAACTCTCTACGAAGCATTCTTCTAGTGGGCGTACATGCCATGTGTAGTTTCTCTTGTTTGAGTCTGTCAGTTTCCTTCCCTTATCATCATTCTCCATCCAAGTTTGATCCCGCCCCATCCACCCATAAAGTACATACTCTCCCCGCATTAGTACACACTTGACTTTTGGTTTAAATCCTCCATACAAGAGGGCAATTTTGTAATCACTTAATTACCTTGTTAAGATTGTTTTTCTTTGGTGCAAGTCTAAAAATGTGCATGCATTTGTTCAGTCATTCGTTCTTGTGCTTATGTCGTGTGCTCTGCTAAACAGAAGGAATGGCAAGTTGGATTTATTCTCTAGCAAGAAACATGGCAACAAATCAAGGCGAATCAAATCAGGGTGATCCAGGCCAGGTTCAGGGTAATCTGGGTCAACACAATCAAGGAAACCCAGAAATTGAGAATTCTGGCAATTCGGGCCCAGATGATCTTGTTATGGAAGTTCTCAAACAGCTAGTCCAAGAGAATCAGGTATTAGTCCAAGAGAATCGGGCATTAAATGCTAAAGTCGAGGCGATGGGAATGCAAATGACTGAAATGATGGACATCCTGCAAGCCTTGAAAAACGGGATCACTACTGAAGCTGCTGCTGTTGTAAACCCTGGTGGGACTGCAACCATCCTTCCTACTTCGGGACCCGCTGTGACTGCTATTCCTCCTCCGGGATCCGGGGTCAGTCATCCTGCTCATGCCGCTCAATACGAGGGTTATCATCTCAATGTGGGTAGTGGTCCTCAGGGTCACCCGGCTGCAGCTCCTCAAGCAAGAGACAAGTACCAAGGGTCAGAAAAGCGGCCGAAAGCAATTGAAGAAGCCATGGAGGTACGCGATTCAGGTCTGGCCCTTAATATGATTCCCTCTCCCATATTCAAGGTGCCTAACATTGGTAAGTTCGAAGGAATGACTTGTCCTGTTAATCATGCGGCCGCATACTGTACAGAAATGTTCCCACTCACAAAAGATGACAAGTTGTTGACCTACTACTTCCGAGAAAGTTTGGCTGGGGAAGCTTTAAGCTGGTACATGCAAGAACATACTCACACTAGGTGTTGGAGAGAGTTAGCTAATGCTTTCCTGGAGCGGTTCAACTACAATATTGGCAAAGCTCCCAACAAGGCACATTTGCAAAATATGGCACAAAGAAACAAAGAAACATTCAGAGAGTACGCCCTGCGGTGGAGACATTTGGAAGCACAGGCGAAACCGTCTCTTCTTGAGAAGGAGATGGTCGGCATATTCATGAACACTCTACCGCCACTGTATTATGACAAGTTAGTTGAGAGTGCCTCTTCAAGCTTCAAAGACTTGGTCCTTGCTGGGGAAAGTTTGGAGAATGGAGCAAAGAAAGGAAAAACTGCCTACAGTTCAACCGGAGCTACTCCCATAGCAGGATCCGGGGATGTCTCCTATAGTCTCGAAATCCTCCCTCAAGTCCTGCACTCCTCCACTCAAATCAGAAAAAGCCAGAAAACACAAAATTATGTGAGAAGGAAGCCTGAGGATTTCGATCCAATTCCAATGTCCTACTCGGACCTGTTTGACCATCTTGTCAGTCATGACCTAATTTCCATCCGCTCCATGAAACCCGTTCAGCCTCCTTTCTCGAGAAACTATGACCCAGAAGCTACGTGCAAATTTCATGCAGGGGGAGTGGGACATTCTGTGGAAGGTTGTAAAGCATTGAAACATGCGGTCCAGGATCTAATCGACCCCAAACATTTGAATTTCAATGACAGCAATGTTAATGGCTTGACTGTGAAGGAGAGTGGAGAAACCAGTGCTGTGGCGGGCAAAAGAAGGTCACCACATTACAACCCCATCCCCGTGTCATACGCCGACCTATGCAGCTATCTAATCAGTCATGGATGGATCACTCCCCGCAAGATGAGATCAGTTCAACCTCCATTCCCAAGCGGGTACAATCCAGAAGCCACATGCGAGCTCCATGCTGGGGCAATTGGGCATTCTGCTGAAAATTGCTATCTTTTGAAAACTTTGGTTCAGGGCTTCATTGATTCCAAGCAGTTAACTTTTGAGAAGGGGGGAAGGATCAATTTCTCAGGGTCTGTGGACTATTAAGCAAGGATAGCAGTTGTTGAAGAGGGTTGAAGTGGTGAAAGCGGCATCATCAAAACATTTGTGTCTTTGTCATGCATTTCATAGCATTTATGAGTGATTGTTGATTTTCATGTAGTTTTTCAGCTCAAAACAATTGTCTGTAATGCAATCCTTTGGCTTACCAAGGCCTTAGGATATTTCAGTAAGGGCACACATGTTTCCTTTTAGTATCATCATCAATAAAATGTTATTTTGAATTCCTCAATAAAATTTCTTTCTTTCATTTTGTCATGTGTCTGTTATTTGCTTTTCAATTCCTCCCAACGCGGATCAAAAATAATAATAAATGAAAATAATCTTTGAAAACAACGACGCCAATGGTTCATATTGTGACTCTGATTACCCGATTAACCAAACTGAGAGAGAGGCTGAAGACAACTGGGATGTTTCTTCGGAGTTAATAAGTGAAGAATTGGCTAAGGCTGTAGAAATTCATGATGCCATAACTAGGTTGGGCAATGAAGTCAAAGCACAAGTTCAAGCAAAGTGGAGCAATGCTGAGGAAACCAAACAAATGTTACAAGCGAACCTCTTTCGCGACCAAACCCTTTTCCTTCCTCAGATCAACCAACTTTCCCATTTCCCATTACAAGTACCCCATCACAAAAAAAAAATTTCATAACCAAATGCCTGCCATCGCCACCTTCCTCACTACCAGTGGCCCTTCTACAAAATCAACCCATCTCATTCGCTCCTCCCTCTGAACCTCCTGTCACCCCAGTTAATACCAGAACCCAATCAAGCATCCTCCAACCGCTGCAGGGGTTTCATTGCCATTATCTCTCCAATCACCCCAGACAAGGATCACTTCAAATATCCAAAAATAGTGTATCACTTTTATCAGCTCACTCAACTCAAAAGCAAAAAAGGAAAAATCAGAAAAAATGAAACAAAAAAGAACAGATTCAAAAAATGAAAATCCCAAAAAATGAAAAAACAAGGGAAAAAGAGACGAAAGAAATATAAGTTGTGAGCTGATACATTTGGCCATAAAGCGTAAGAGATCCTTGTCTCAATGAACCTTCCTACACCTTGTTGTGTATGACCACCCTTTCTTCCATAAACCTTCAAACACTTCATCATTCCTATACATCTCTCCTTTCATAAAACCGCAAACACTACCTCGACCTCGTCATCCCGCCCTCCACAAACCCTCAGTCCTTCCTCAGACTCCACCATCAGATTTGCAATCAAGCTGTTGTGCAAGAATAAGAGAACAAAGTGGTCCGTCCTCATGAGGAATCAAGTGACATGATCAATTTGAGCAAAGGAGAGGATTGACACCATGATAAAGAGCAATGAATCAACAAGTTTGTGTAAATCACCCTTCTGACATAAGACACTTGCCATTATAACAAAGTCTGTAATTACCAAAGTTCGGTCTGTTGCGCAGCTTTCCAAGCTAAGGTAGTCACAAATGACAGTATGAAGACTCCAGGTCAAGCATCATGATCCCTCCCTACGCCATCCTAAAAATGGGGCAGTTAGAGACAATCAACAAAGGATATCAAGGACGATGATGACCTTCATGGAAATCAGGCTTCGTTTTACACTCTAACAGGGGCAAACCCCATATGATGGAAGTAATACTTTCATTGAGCCTTATCAAACCAAAGTAAATTTGTCTTATGTCAGAAGAAGATTAAGAGAAAGCTCAAACCGAAGAAAGCTCATCTTCAACAATTTCAAAGAAGACTCAATGCTCAAAAAGATCATGAACCTCCAAAGGGATTCCCATGGAGATGAACCCAGTATCATGAAGACGAAGAACTTATTCTCCGGAGGGGCCTTTACTTCTCGCAAAATGGGATGCAAGAAAAGAAAACCCCAGTTTCCAGTAAATTCAGATGCAGTCAGAAAGGAGTATGCCTAAAGAAATAAATGAAAAAAAAGAGAAAGATGAGCGAAGTAAGAATCAGCTCGCTAGGTTGAAAACCCGCAAAGGGCGGCCTAGGCAAACCCAGAGCGACCCGGTGGATTGAAAACCCGCAAAGGGCGATCCAGGCAAAAATTAGGGTCAGAAAACTTGGACTCGAAATGAAAAAGGCAATCAGCACTCCCAAAAGTTTGGATAAAGGGGTGATCAAGGTCATGAGTATGGACGATTGGCATCGTTACTTCAAAAGAAAAAAAACATAAGATCTGCTTCCCCTTTTTCTTGTATTTTTCCAGTTTAAAAATTTTTCAATGTACTTTCATTTGGCGTGACCTTCTGCACGTCCAGTTTCCATAACAATAAGAATTCAACTTTTTCTTCCATGTGTTTGCTTTTCGTGTCTTTTATCTTCACTTATTCTGTCTCTTTATTTTAAAATAAATGTTTTTATGATTGATGATACTGAATTGTGAAACCTGTGCATGAGTCAAAAAGCATTACAATCATTGCGAAATTTCTGAAAATCACAGAAAAGAGGGGATCCCTCAAATAAATGAATTGGCAAACAAAACAAACGCGGGCACAATCACTACAAATGGCAAGCAAACTTATGCGCGGCTTTGGCATTGCTATTGCCCTAGATGGTCCTCATGTCTCAGGCCCAAAGGAAAAGATTTGCACCAAAGATTAAAACAAGGTTTAGTGATCACCAAGTGATGCTTCTTTCATGCCAAAAGTAAAGACATTCATAGAGAACCAAAGATTTGCACTGAGAACACCACTCAGATCCAAAAGTTGGGGCATTCTCTTCACCACCCACCCACCCTGGTCTTGGGAAAGTTTGTCCATTGTCCATCCCATTCATATACCACCCTCAGTTCATAACCAGTACCATAACTTCATCCCCTTTCACAAACCCACTCAAAGAACCCATTTGAAATTGTCATTCTAAAGTGGGGCATTTCCATAACTGTTCACTCCCGCTCAAATGAGCAGAGTCCTCCCTAAAGTCATTCACATCCATAAATTCCTGTCGGGGCAGTCTCTCAACTCACTGTCCTAAACCAATCCCAAGTTAACTGACTCACTCGTCCACATCTGCACTCTTATGCATACTTACTAGTCAATGCTTCAGAGAGAGAGAATACAAATTGATCATGTGGTGTTTAAAGTTCAGCCATCATAGAAATGGAAAGGAAAATAAGTGAGCTTGTTAATAAAAACCTTGAGAACACCAGAGTTTGAATCAAATCTAGTTTTTCCAAAGAATGGTCCATAGCCATCTCAATTCCTTGCATTCAAAGTCTCGCGTCTCATCATCATAAAAATGTTTACAAAAATGTTTAAATACTCCAATCATTCATCCTCCTCATGCATGTAGGCATTTCATGTTATTCAAAGCATTACATTCGCATCATCCAAATTCATCACAATAAAAGCAAAAGAACACAGGCATTCCATAGCATTTATCATCATCACATCAAACATCAAATCAGTTTTCAAAACAAAAAGAGGCATTCTTAATAAATAGTCATAGTCGTCACGATAGGATGCTTGAATTGATCACTCAAGAATCCTAAAGTCCCTATGCTAAAAGAAAATTAAAAACATTCATTGCATCACGTGCATTCGCCAATGGTCGATCCTACGAAACTCGTGTTCGTTCGATCACCACTAAGGTAAGAAAAAACTTGCATTCATGCACCATTCCTTGCATCAACTAACGTATGCAGGTACCCTGGATCGGTGCGGCAGCATTGACCAACTGAAGAAAACTAATTGGATTTCCGAATCCCCCTTTGGACCCACGTGTCCCCCAGAAGATTGACTTCACTTCGTATTCGAGCTGCGAGTAAGTCCCCCTGACCTCAATAGGTCCAGTCGAAAAGGATAGCTGTGTTGGCCTAAAACATGGCGCAGTCCTAGGGAAATATCGAGATCTAGACTTGATATAGTACCCTCCCCCGGTCGCTCGAAAGACCACCCCTTTGAGCCCACGTGCTCCCCAGGCCCAAGTGCAAACTCGGATCGTTCGCGATTCGTTAAAAGGCTTTAGGCAGCCTCCTTCGCCGGCTTAATGAGGGCCGGCACCCTTTTTTTTTGTTTTCTGTTTTTTCCTTTCTTTACCGCTTTCGCTGGCTTATTGAGGGTTGGCACCAATTGATTCCAAAAAGAAAAAAAAAATCTTTTCATCGCATTTGTATCATATTTCAAAAAGGAACAAAAAAAGAGAAAAAAAGGAAAATTCTGGTTTCTCTAAGTAGACAAAATTGGTATAATTTCTGAATTCTTTATTTCTATTTTGCCTCGGAATATGTTTCGGCCAATTCATATTCCTTGTTAAAATCCAAATAAAGAGGGGCAGCTGTCATACCCTAATTTTGTCCGCCTAGGTCAAAACCCTAATTCTCAACAAAAAAATAAATAAGTTGAGAAGTGTGGTTTTATTTTGAAGAGTGAAGAGCATTGTGCATGCATTTTTGGGTTTTTAAAAGTCATTCTAGGGCTTTTAAATTCATTGTTAGAGTGGAAATGCATTTGTTGTAAAAAAACGATGTTTTTAGGGCAAAAGGGTATTTTGGTCATTTCCAAAATTAAGCAATTTCTCACCAAAAATCATTGTTCAATCTCAGAGGAATTTATTTGGATCTAGATGATTTGGGTTATGAATTTTTGTGCGCATGCATGCATGATTTTTGGCATAAAATTCAAATTTTAAGCAAAAGGGCAAAATGGGAATTTCCATCAAGGTGAGGTCTCAAATCAATTTTGGGAAGGGTGATATCATGGAATTTTGGGCCCAATCATTGATTCCTAGGATATGGCCCAAAGTGGCATGATTTTTATGGAATTATCTAGAAAAGAATAATAAAAAATGGTGAAAATAAGGAAGTGTCCCCAATAAGACAAAATGTACTATTTTTCTTGACAAAGCTTGCAAAACTTGGGCACCAAGGCCTATTTGCTCCGAATTTTCCAGCTCATTTTCACCTCATTTTGTGTTTCCTCATGCCCTTGATCCATGTGAGTTGTATTCCTAGCCATTGATTAAAATTCTAGATCAAATCCTAGGCTACAACTTTGTGTAGAATGACCTAGGTGCCCTCAACAATTTTTGTGCAACAAAAACTCATAATTTTTGTGTATGACCAGCTATTCCTCACTCATTTGTGTTTTCTCCTTGTCCCTAATCCATGTGCATTGCAATCTTGGCCTTTGATTCAAATTCTAGCTCAAATCTCAATGGTTTGCAAAAGCACAATGTCCTAAATACCCTTAAACCTAGTTGCTCTCTATATATACCTTTGAAACCTCACCTCAAAAAGGACTTTTGGCCTCACAATTCATTCACAAAACCCTAGCACACAAACCTCTCCTCTCCTCTCCTCCCTTGGCCGAATTTCCTCTCCATTCCCTCCTCCATTTTTCTTCATTTCACTTCCATTTTCTCACCTCATTTCCATTCCTACTTCATATATCTTCCTTCTCTCCTAATTTAATTCAAGCTTGCATCATCAAAGGGCATTTTTAAGCAAGCATTTCGTGGGTTTCATTGAAGTTTGGTGAAGATTCAAGTTGATTTGTGGTCTTGTTCTTCATATTAGTCATTCCTTAGCTTGGATTTTAGGTAAATTTCTTAAAACCTAGCATCATCTTCAACTTTTTTGCATCAAAATGTAGATATCATGTTTCTAATTTTGCATCCTACCATATTCATGCATTTTAGTGTTGTTATATTGTTGATTTGTTGATTGTTGTTGGTGAGAGGTGTCTCAAACATTTTGACAAGCACTTAGGGAGGCTTGGGTGTTTGAGATTGCTTCTCACCCTTGAATAAATTGTGATTTATGTTGTTTTTACTATGATCTTGCATTTTTGTTGAATAAATTGTGATTTATGTTGTTTTTACTATGATCTTGCATTTTGTTGAATAAATTGTGATTTATGTTGTTTTTACTATGATTTTGCATTTTGTTGAATAAAATGATGTGATGCTTCGCAAATCATGATTAGAATTAGGGTTTGTTAATTTTCTTGTGAAATGGGTTTGCAATATTGGGTAAAATGATTTCTCAAGTTGTTTTGGTTTGGTTGTTATGTACTTTGCTTGCAAAATTACTCTATGTTGATGATTGGCAAGAGGACTCACACTTGTGCCTTTGAGCACTTAACTTTAAGTGTTGAGGATTGACTAAAATGATTCAACGCAATTGATTTGATGTTTTGATTGCAAAATATTGTTGCTAATTGATTGTATCTTGCTTGCAAATTGTTATATGTTGATGATTGGCAAGAGGACTCACACTTGTGCCTTGTGCACTTCACTTTAAGTGTTGAGGATTGCCTAAGATGATTCAACACAACCTTGTGCTTTGATTGTAAACTTTGGTTTGCTTGTTAGTAACTTGTTTGCAAAATTATTCTATGTTGATGATTGGCAAGAGGACTCTCACTTGTGCCTTAGGCACTTCATTTTAAGTGATGAGGATTGCCTAAGATGATTCAATTTTCTTTGTGCAATTCTTGCTTGAAAATGCAAATGCTAGTTTCTAACTTGATTAATCAATTTTGGTTATAAAAATGACTTGTTAATGCCCTCTTTTGGTCACTTTTGGTCTTGCAAATGTGATGTTCTTTCTAGGTCAATGTTATGCTTTAATGTTGATGATTTGGTAAAAGGACTAGACACTTATGCACTTGTGCATTGTCTCAAGTGTCAAGGATTACCAAAAGGGATTCAACCTTGTGCTTTATCTTGTGTTGACACTTACTTGAATTAAACCTTTGCATTATCTATTTGTGTGCCTATTCTTGCAATCTATTTGGTTAATGTTGATCTTACATATGCATGCCATTAGATGTTGATGACTAAGTGTCATTCTTGCGCTCAAATGTTGTAATCGGAAATGTTTATGCTTATGCTTGCATTGTTGATTGTTTTGCTTGCAATTTGATAAATGTTGCGCTTTGGTTCTTGACTTGGAAATTGATTGAATGTTCTACTTTCTTTTCCTTTTGGATGCCACGCCATCCCAACAAATCTTTTGTGACCAATGTCACCCTCAAACTCCCTTCTCCTTTCCTCAAATCAATCATTTTCTAAAGCTTTTCCAAACTCAATCTTTTCTCAAATCGTTTTCATAAAACAATCAAATTCTTTCTAAGATCAACAATAAACCTCTTTGAAAACTCATAAGGAGGCAAGTCGGACGTACGGCCGGTGTTGTCTAGCGTCCTAAGATCGGAGCTGTACAGCTCAAACATCTTGGGATACTTATGAGAGTCAAAGCAAGTAATTAACTTGAACCCTATTTCAAAAATGAGTAAGGAATCGAGTCGGATGTACATCCGGTATTGGTTAGCGTCTTAGGGTTAGCGAGCTGTACAGTTCGTGCGAGCCTAAGATACTTGCTCAAATAAAAGCAACCAACCTCACAACAAAATCTTTTTCTTCCTTAATCAAAAAAATCATTTTCAATAAGTAGGGGGCACGTCGTCTGTACAGGCGGGGTTGTCTTTGTTCTAGGTCTAGTGGACTGTACAGTCTAGGACCGAAAACCCCTACAATAAAAAACACCAACACAGAGTTTCTCGAATAAAGAGAACTACGTAAGCTTTGAATTCTCCATCGCACCAGGAGATACGTAGGAGCGGGTCACATCCCGTCAAGCACACTTTTAAAAAATAATAAAAAGATTCTTCTTTTCCCCCAATTTCAAAAACACTTTTCTCAAATAAAAAAGAAGTAGAACGAATTGTTTCAAATCAACTCTGTCAAAACCGCACATCAAGTTAAAGGTTCCCTTTCGGTAGAAAGGAGGTGTGGGGTGCTAATACCTTCCCCACACCTAACCGACCCCCGAACCCACATCTCTAGTTCTCAAAGGGCCACCCGCCTTAAAAAGGACCTTTTTTCAATGTTTTGGTCCCTAAATAAAAAATGTTGATGGCGGCTTCCCAAATTTTCACGTTGTACGATGAAAGGTCCAAATCCGGATTTTTCGGGGTGCAACAGCTGGCGACTCTGCTGGGGACTTTCTTTTTAAAAAAAAAAACGAGGGTCAGGCCTAATTAACTTGATGTGCGGTTTAATTGATTTGAATGTGATTGTTCTATTTCTCTCTTTTCTTCTCCTTCTTTTTCTTCTCTCTTTCTGATGTTTGAATGTTCTCTTGCATTCTCGTGTTGTTATGTTGCATTCATGTGCATTTGACTCTTCTTCTTCTATGTTCGCTTCTTGTTCCTTCTTCTCCTTTCATCTTCTTTTGTTTATATGCTTAATATGATCATGCATTTCTCCAATCCCCATGTCCCCTTCTTCTGTGCTCCCTTTCTTCAAGGTAAGCTCATGCATCATTCCCCCAATTCTACTATGATCCCTTCTTCTTTGCTCCCTTTCTTCAAGGTAAGTTCATGCATTCCCCCGATTCTATTATGACCCCTCTTCTTGGCTCCCTTTCTTGAGGTAAGCAGTGCATATGATTGTTGTTGGAACCCTAGGTTAGTTTACTTGTTTGTATTGAAATGATATATGCTTGCAAAACCCTAGGGTAGACGACTCTTTGTATGGACTGTTTCTGGATTTTCTTTGCAGGTGGGGGGGTATGTTTGTCGTTGTGCTCCTACACACACGTTGCACTCTTTTTACCCTTATATTTCTTGGTGAGACAGCCCTATACCCGGGCTAGAGCATATCTTAGGCTAGAACGAAGTCATTAGTGGCTGCTCACTGGACGTACGTCTTGTTGGGTGGTTGCGAAGACTTCACCTAGAGTTTGGCTTTGTTTGAAGACATCATCACTTGGACGTACGTCCCTGGGATCGGTGCTCTCAGATGAGGTCGTTGGCTCTAGGAACCTTATTTAGGGTCCTTCTTTTAGTGCTATCCTTGAAGTGTGTACCCGTAGAAATAGCCATAGATCCTGTCTCTAAGAAACCTTGGTAGGACACAAAGGAGCTTCATACCCCTGCATCCATGCTAAATAAAATATTTTTGCAAATAAACCGAAAAAAAAATTATCAAAAAAAATGTGTGAATTTCCGGCTTTTGAAAGCATTTGCATTGTAAATAATTTTTTGACTCATTTCCTTTTGCATACATCTTCATCCAGTGAAGATCATGATTTTTCATGCATTAAAAATTGCGAGTATCATGCACTTTCTCGCATATAAAAAAAAACATTTTTTAGAAACATCTCTCGTGCATTGTTATTTTCCCATGCATATAAATATGTGAACCTCTCATTTTGCATATAGTTTCATTAAACAAAAATCACGTCTCTCGTGCATTTTAAAAATAATTGCGAGTATCATGCATTTCATTTCATTGCATAAGAAAAATGAAAACGAAAAAAACAATTATCATCTGCATAGCATAAGCATTTCAGTCATCCATAATCATGTACAAAAACCTTCATCAAATAATGTGGGCGTCGAGCCAATGTAGCATTTATGCATTATTTCATTAACCTCATAAGCATTATTTTAGAAAAAAGACGAAGAAGAACTACGTAGCTTTGATTCCTCATCACAATGGGGATACGTAGGAGCGGCTTTGATTCCTCATCACAATGGGGATACGTAGGAGCGGGTCATACCCGTCAAGCACCTTTTTCTAAAAACCTTTTTCCCCAAATAAAGCACCTTTTTCTAAAAACCTTTTTCCCCAAATAAAGCACCTTTTTCTAAAAAAAAAAAATTTTTCAATAAATCACTTACATCTTCAAATCATTTTTAAAATTATTTTCTAAATCATTTTCCA
Organism: Astragalus glycyphyllos; assembly: GCA_963573325.1. Classification (NCBI taxonomy): domain Eukaryota; kingdom Viridiplantae; phylum Streptophyta; class Magnoliopsida; order Fabales; family Fabaceae; genus Astragalus; species Astragalus glycyphyllos. Next base: position 49,876,457 of record OY754312.1, on the reverse strand, counting down.
AAAAAAATGAAATGAAATGAAATAAGAGAAATTCCTTATGCAATCGTTCCATGGGTAGAAGTGCATCTTTGAATGATGAAAGGTAATATCTCAAATTTATTTGTGCACTACAAATTTGAGATGATACTCTACGATATCGGGGCACTTTGACCCAATCAGGCGCAGTTTGTTTTCAAATAAAGTGAATAAGTGGAGTCAACCAAATGTCGAAGCATTTCAGTATATTGCGTGAAGTATTGAGTCAGGATCCACTCAATGTTTCATGCAAGTTACTCAGAGTAACGACAATTGGTTGCCTCACGTCATCATTTTCGCAAAAAGGGGCATCGGTATTTCAGATCTTGCCGTGCCTCTAAAGAATAAAAATCATTTTGAAAAGATATCATTCTTGCATCTTGCATCATCCAAAAATGCATTGGAGTTTCGTATTTCATCTTGCATAAAAAACAAACAAAAAAATCTCCTTTAGAATAATTACACTTTTCAAGTGGTCATTTTTCATGCATTTGCTTATCATAATTTGTTCATTCATACATTGCATAAACCAAATAAAAAAGTTGTGATGAGAGACAAGACGCTTTTGCAAAATAATCTGTTGAAAAAGTTTACCCTTACTTATTTGCAAACTCAAGATGTTCCAAGGCACTCAGTTTTTCAAATCAACAGTTCATTTGCATCTTCTTCAAAAAAGGCATTGCATCTCATCCATTCCATGATAAAAGACTGAAACAGTTCATCAAAAAAAATTTCCATCATGTTTTAACCAATGTTAACTCTCTACGAAGCATTCTTCTAGTGGGCGTACATGCCATGTGTAGTTTCTCTTGTTTGAGTCTGTCAGTTTCCTTCCCTTATCATCATTCTCCATCCAAGTTTGATCCCGCCCCATCCACCCATAAAGTACATACTCTCCCCGCATTAGTACACACTTGACTTTTGGTTTAAATCCTCCATACAAGAGGGCAATTTTGTAATCACTTAATTACCTTGTTAAGATTGTTTTTCTTTGGTGCAAGTCTAAAAATGTGCATGCATTTGTTCAGTCATTCGTTCTTGTGCTTATGTCGTGTGCTCTGCTAAACAGAAGGAATGGCAAGTTGGATTTATTCTCTAGCAAGAAACATGGCAACAAATCAAGGCGAATCAAATCAGGGTGATCCAGGCCAGGTTCAGGGTAATCTGGGTCAACACAATCAAGGAAACCCAGAAATTGAGAATTCTGGCAATTCGGGCCCAGATGATCTTGTTATGGAAGTTCTCAAACAGCTAGTCCAAGAGAATCAGGTATTAGTCCAAGAGAATCGGGCATTAAATGCTAAAGTCGAGGCGATGGGAATGCAAATGACTGAAATGATGGACATCCTGCAAGCCTTGAAAAACGGGATCACTACTGAAGCTGCTGCTGTTGTAAACCCTGGTGGGACTGCAACCATCCTTCCTACTTCGGGACCCGCTGAAACTGTGACTGCTATTCCTCCTCCGGGATCCGGGGTCAGTCATCCTGCTCATGCCGCTCAATACGAGGGTTATCATCTCAATGTGGGTAGTGGTCCTCAGGGTCACCCGGCTGCAGCTCCTCAAGCAAGAGACAAGTACCAAGGGTCAGAAAAGCGGCCGAAAGCAATTGAAGAAGCCATGGAGGTACGCGATTCAGGTCTGGCCCTTAATATGATTCCCTCTCCCATATTCAAGGTGCCTAACATTGGTAAGTTCGAAGGAATGACTTGTCCTGTTAATCATGCGGCCGCATACTGTACAGAAATGTTCCCACTCACAAAAGATGACAAGTTGTTGACCTACTACTTCCGAGAAAGTTTGGCTGGGGAAGCTTTAAGCTGGTACATGCAAGAACATACTCACACTAGGTGTTGGAGAGAGTTAGCTAATGCTTTCCTGGAGCGGTTCAACTACAATATTGGCAAAGCTCCCAACAAGGCACATTTGCAAAATATGGCACAAAGAAACAAAGAAACATTCAGAGAGTACGCCCTGCGGTGGAGACATTTGGCAGCACAGGCGAAACCGTCTCTTCTTGAGAAGGAGATGGTCGGCATATTCATGAACACTCTACCGCCACTGTATTATGACAAGTTAGTTGAGAGTGCCTCTTCAAGCTTCAAAGACTTGGTCCTTGCTGGGGAAAGTTTGGAGAATGGAGCAAAGAAAGGAAAAACTGCCTACAGTTCAACCGGAGCTACTCCCATAGCAGGATCCGGGGATGTCTCCTATAGTCTCGAAATCCTCCCTCAAGTCCTGCACTCCTCCACTCAAATCAGAAAAAGCCAGAAAACACAAAATTATGTGAGAAGGAAGCCTGAGGATTTCGATCCAATTCCAATGTCCTACTCGGACCTGTTTGACCATCTTGTCAGTCATGACCTAATTTCCATCCGCTCCATGAAACCCGTTCAGCCTCCTTTCTCGAGAAACTATGACCCAGAAGCTACGTGCAAATTTCATGCAGGGGGAGTGGGACATTCTGTGGAAGGTTGTAAAGCATTGAAACATGCGGTCCAGGATCTAATCGACCCCAAACATTTGAATTTCAATGACAGCAATGTTAATGGCTTGACTGTGAAGGAGAGTGGAGAAACCAGTGCTGTGGCGGGCAAAAGAAGGTCACCACATTACAACCCCATCCCCGTGTCATACGCCGACCTATGCAGCTATCTAATCAGTCATGGATGGATCACTCCCCGCAAGATGAGATCAGTTCAACCTCCATTCCCAAGCGGGTACAATCCAGAAGCCACATGCGAGCTCCATGCTGGGGCAATTGGGCATTCTGCTGAAAATTGCTATCTTTTGAAAACTTTGGTTCAGGGCTTCATTGATTCCAAGCAGTTAACTTTTGAGAAGGGGGGAAGGATCAATTTCTCAGGGTCTGTGGACTATTAAGCAAGGATAGCAGTTGTTGAAGAGGGTTGAAGTGGTGAAAGCGGCATCATCAAAACATTTGTGTCTTTGTCATGCATTTCATAGCATTTATGAGTGATTGTTGATTTTCATGTAGTTTTTCAGCTCAAAACAATTGTCTGTAATGCAATCCTTTGGCTTACCAAGGCCTTAGGATATTTCAATAAGGGCACACATGTTTCCTTTTAGTATCATCATCAATAAAATGTTATTTTGAATTCCTCAATAAAATTTCTTTCTTTCATTTTGTCATGTGTCTGTTATTTGCTTTTCAATTCCTCCCAACGCGGATCAAAAATAATAATAAATGAAAATAATCTTTGAAAACAACGACGCCAATGGTTCATATTGTGACTCTGATTACCCGATTAACCAAACTGAGAGAGAGGCTGAAGACAACTGGGATGTTTCTTCGGAGTTAATAAGTGAAGAATTGGCTAAGGCTGTAGAAATTCATGATGCCATAACTAGGTTGGGCAATGAAGTCAAAGCACAAGTTCAAGCAAAGTGGAGCAATGCTGAGGAAACCAAACAAATGTTACAAGCGAACCTCTTTCGCGACCAAACCCTTTTCCTTCCTCAGATCAACCAACTTTCCCATTTCCCATTACAAGTACCCCATCACAAAAAAAAAATTTCATAACCAAATGCCTGCCATCGCCACCTTCCTCACTACCAGTGGCCCTTCTACAAAATCAACCCATCTCATTCGCTCCTCCCTCTGAACCTCCTGTCACCCCAGTTAATACCAGAACCCAATCAAGCATCCTCCAACCGCTGCAGGGGTTTCATTGCCATTATCTCTCCAATCACCCCAGACAAGGATCACTTCAAATATCCAAAAATAGTGTATCACTTTTATCAGCTCACTCAACTCAAAAGCAAAAAAGGAAAAATCAGAAAAAATGAAACAAAAAAGAACAGATTCAAAAAATGAAAATCCCAAAAATGAAAAAACAAGGGAAAAAGAGACGAAAGAAATATAAGTTGTGAGCTGATACATTTGGCCATAAAGCGTAAGAGATCCTTGTCTCAATGAACCTTCCTACACCTTGTTGTGTATGACCACCCTTTCTTCCATAAACCTTCAAACACTTCATCATTCCTATACATCTCTCCTTTCATAAAACCGCAAACACTACCTCGACCTCGTCATCCCGCCCTCCACAAACCCCCAGTCCTTCCTCAGACTCCACCATCAGATTTGCAATCAAGCTGTTGTGCAAGAATAAGAGAACAAAGTGGTCCGTCCTCATGAGGAATCAAGTGACATGATCAATTTGAGCAAAGGAGATGATTGACACCATGATAAAGAGCAATGAATCAACAAGTTTGTGTAAATCACCCTTCTGACATAAGACACTTGCCATTATAACAAAGTCTGTAATTACCAAAGTTCGGTCTGTTGCGCAGCTTTCCAAGCTAAGGTAGTCACAAATGACAGTATGAAGACTCCAGGTCAAGCATCATGATCCCTCCCTACGCCATCCTAAAAATGGGGCAGTTAGAGACAATCAACAAAGGATATCAAGGACGATGATGACCTTCATGGAAATCAGGCTTCGTTTTACACTCTAACAGGGGCAAACCCCATATGATGGAAGTAATACTTTCATTGAGCCTTATCAAACCAAAGTAAATTTGTCTTATGTCAGAAGAAGATTAAGAGAAAGCTCAAACCGAAGAAAGCTCATCTTCAACAATTTCAAAGAAGACTCAATGCTCAAAAAGATCATGAACCTCCAAAGGGATTCCCATGGAGATGAACCCAGTATCATGAAGACGAAGAACTTATTCTCCGGAGGGGCCTTGACTTCTCGCAAAATGGGATGCAAGAAAAGAAAACCCCAGTTTCCAGTAAATTCAGATGCAGTCAGAAAGGAGTATGCCTAAAGAAATAAATGAAAAAAAAGAGAAAGATGAGCCAAGTAAGAATCAGCTCGCTAGGTTGAAAACCCGCAAAGGGCGGCCTAGGCAAAACCAGAGCGACCCGGTGGATTGAAAACCCGCAAAGGGCGATCCAGGCAAAAATTAGGGTCAGAAAACTTGGACTCGAAATGAAAAAGGCAATCAGCACTCCCAAAAGTTTGGATAAAGGGGTGATCAAGGTCATGAGTATGGACGATTGGCATCGTTACTTCAAAAGAAAAAAAACATAAGATCTGCTTCCCCTTTTTCTTGTATTTTTCCAGTTTAAAAATTTTTCAATGTACTTTCATTTGGCGTGACCTTCTGCACGTCCAGTTTCCATAACAATAAGAATTCAACTTTTTCTTCCATGTGTTTGCTTTTCGTGTCTTTTATCTTCACTTATTCTGTCTCTTTATTTTAAAATAAATGTTTTTATGATTGATGATACTGAATTGTGAAACCTGTGCATGAGTCAAAAAGCATTACAATCATTGCGAAATTTCTGAAAATCACAGAAAAGAGGGGATCCCTCAAATTAATGAATTGGCAAACAAAACAAACGCGGGCACAATCACTTCAAATGGCAAGCAAACTTATGCGCGGCTCTGGCATTGCTATTGCCCTAGATGGTCCTCATGTCTCAGGCCCAAAGGAAAAGATTTGCACCAAAGATTAAAACAAGGTTTAGTGATCACCAAGTGAGGCTTCTTTCATGCCAAAAGTCAAGACATTCATAGAGAACCAAAGATTTGCACTGAGAACACCACTCAGATCCAAAAGTTGGGGCATTCTCTTCACCACCCACCCACCCTGGTCTTGGGAAAGTTTGTCCATTGTCCATCCCATTCATATACCACCCTCAGTTCATAACCAGTACCATAACTTCATCCCCTTTCACAAACCCACTCAAAGAACCCATTTGAAATTGTCATTCTAAAGTGGGGCATTTCCATAACTGTTCACTCCCGCTCAAATGAGCAGAGTCCTCCCTAAAGTCATTCACATCCATAAATTCCTGTCGGGGCAGTCTCTCAACTCACTGTCCTAAACCAATCCCAAGTTAACTGACTCACTCGTCCACATCTGCACTCTTATGCATACTTACTAGTCAATGCTTCAGAGAGAGAGAATACAAATTGATCATGTGGTGTTTAAAGTTCAGCCATCATGGAAATGGAAAGGAAAATAAGTGAGCTTGTTAATAAAAACCTTGAGAACACCAGAGTTTGAATCAAATCTAGTTTTTCCAAAGAATGGTCCATAGCCATCTCAATTCCTTGCATTCAAAGTCTCGCGTCTCATCATCATAAAAATGTTTACAAAAATGTTTAAATACTCCAATCATTCATCCTCCTCATGCATGTAGGCATTTCATGTTATTCAAAGCATTACATTCGCATCATCCAAATTCATCACAATAAAAGCAAAAGAACACAGGCATTCCATAGCATTTATCATCATCACATCAAACATCAAATCAGTTTTCAAAACAAAAAGAGGCATTCTTAATAAATAGTCATAGTCGTCACGATAGGATGCTTGAATTGATCACTCAAGAATCCTAAAGTCCCTATGCTAAAAGAAAATTAAAAACATTCATTGCATCACGTGCATTCGCATAACCTGCCTTTGCATAACATACATTTGCATTACATTTGCATATCCACCTCTTGTGCATTCATCGAAAAAAGAATAAGGAGCATTTCATGAATATCCATGCCTTTGCTAAATTTTTCTGCATCCAAATAAGTTGCTATCTGCTAGTAACAGCTCAAATCGCCAATGGTCGATCCTACGAAACTCGTGTTCGTTCGATCACCACTAAGGTAAGAAAAAACTTGCATTCATGCACCATTCCTTGCATCAACTAACGTATGCAGGTACCCTGGATCGGTGCGGCAGCATTGACCAACTGAAGAAAACTAATTGGATTTCCGAATCCCCCTTTGGACCCACGTGTCCCCCAGAAGATTGACTTCACTTCGTATTCGAGCTGCGAGTAAGTCCCCCTGACCTCAATAGGTCCAGTCGAAAAGGATAGCTGTGTTGGCCTAAAACATGGCGCAGTCCTAGGGAAATATCGAGATCTAGACTTGATATAGTACCCTCCCCCGGTCGCTCGAAAGACCACCCCTTTGAGCCCACGTGCTCCCCAGGCCCAAGTGCAAACTCGGATCGTTCGCGATTCGTTAAAAGGCTTTAGGCAGCCTCCTTCGCCGGCTTAATGAGGGCCGGCACCCTTTTTTTTTGTTTTCTGTTTTTTGCTTTCTTTACCGCTTTCGCTGGCTTATTGAGGGTTGGCACCAATTGATTCCAAAAAGAAAAAAAAAATCTTTTCATCGCATTTGTATCATATTTCAAAAAGGAACAAAAAAAGAGAAAAAAAGGAAAATTCTGGTTTCTCTAAGTAGACAAAATTGGTATAATTTCTGAATTCTTTATTTCTATTTTGCCTCGGAATATGTTTCGGCCAATTCATATTCCTTGTTAAAATCCAAATAAAGAGGGGCAGCTGTCATACCCTAATTTTGTCCGCCTAGGTCAAAACCCTAATTCTCAACAAAAAAATAAATAAGTTGAGAAGTGTGGTTTTATTTTGAAGAGTGAAGAGCATTGTGCATGCATTTTTGGGTTTTTAAAAGTCATTCTAGGGCTTTTAAATTCATTGTTAGAGTGGAAATGCATTTGTTGTAAAAAAACGATGTTTTTAGGGCAAAAGGGTATTTTGGTCATTTCCAAAATTAAGCAATTTCTCACCAAAAATTATTGTTCAATCTCAGAGGAATTTATTTGGATCTAGATGATTTGGGTTATGAATTTTTGTGCGCATGCATGCATGATTTTTGGCATAAAATTCAAATTTTAAGCAAAAGGGCAAAATGGGAATTTCCATCAAGGTGAGGTCTCAAATCAATTTTGGGAAGGGTGATATCATGGAATTTTGGGCCCAATCATTGATTCCTAGGATATGGCCCAAAGTGGCATGATTTTTATGGAATTATCTAGAAAAGAATAATAAAAAATGGTGAAAATAAGGAAGTGTCCCCAATAAGACAAAATGTACTATTTTTCTTGACAAAGCTTGCAAAACTTGGGCACCAAGGCCTCTTTGCTCCGAATTTTCCAGCTCATTTTCACCTCATTTTGTGTTTCCTCATGCCCTTGATCCATGTGAGTTGTATTCCTAGCCATTGATTAAAATTCTAGATCAAATCCTAGGCTACAACTTTGTGTAGAATGACCTAGGTGCCCTCAACAATTTTTGTGCAACAAAAACTCATAATTTTTGTGTATGACCAGCTATTCCTCACTCATTTGTGTTTTCTCCTTGTCCCTAATCCATGTGCATTGCAATCTTGGCCTTTGATTCAAATTCTAGCTCAAATCTCAATGGTTTGCAAAAGCACAATGTCCTAAATACCCTTAAACCTAGTTGCTCTCTATATATACCTTTGAAACCTCACCTCAAAAAGGACTTTTGGCCTCACAATTCATTCACAAAACCCTAGCACACAAACCTCTCCTCCCTTGGCCGAATTTCCTCTCCATTCCCTCCTCCATTTTTCTTCATTTCACTTCCATTTTCTCACCTCATTTCCATTCCTACTTCATATATCTTCCTTCTCTCCTAATTTAATTCAAGCTTGCATCATCAAAGGGCATTTTTAAGCAAGCATTTCGTGGGTTTCATTGAAGTTTGGTGAAGATTCAAGTTGATTTGTGGTCTTGTTCTTCATATTAGTCATTCCTTAGCTTGGATTTGAGGTAAATTTCTTAAAACCTAGCATCATCTTCAACTTTTTTGCATCAAAATGTAGATATCATGTTTCTAATTTTGCATCCTACCATATTCATGCATTTTAGTGTTGTTATATTGTTGATTTGTTGATTGTTGTTGGTGAGAGGTGTCTCAAACATTTTGACAAGCACTTAGGGAGGCTTGGGTGTTTGAGATTGCTTCTCACCCTTGAATAAATTGTGATTTATGTTGTTTTTACTATGATCTTGCATTTTTGTTGAATAAATTGTGATTTATGTTGTTTTTACTATGATCTTGCATTTTGTTGAATAAATTGTGATTTATGTTGTTTTTACTATGATTTTGCATTTTGTTGAATAAAATGATGTGATGCTTCGCAAATCATGATTAGAATTAGGGTTTGTTAATTTTCTTGTGAAATGGGTTTGCAATATTGGGTAAAATGATTTCTCAAGTTGTTTTGGTTTGGTTGTTATGTACTTTGCTTGCAAAATTACTCTATGTTGATGATTGGCAAGAGGACTCACACTTGTGCCTTTGAGCACTTAACTTTAAGTGTTGAGGATTGACTAAAATGATTCAACGCAATTGATTTGATGTTTTGATTGCAAAATATTGTTGCTAATTGATTGTATCTTGCTTGCAAATTGTTATATGTTGATGATTGGCAAGAGGACTCACACTTGTGCCTTGTGCACTTCACTTTAAGTGTTGAGGATTGCCTAAGATGATTCAACACAACCTTGTGCTTTGATTGTAAACTTTGGTTTGCTTGTTAGTAACTTGTTTGCAAAATTATTCTATGTTGATGATTGGCAAGAGGACTCTCACTTGTGCCTTAGGCACTTCATTTTAAGTGATGAGGATTGCCTAAGATGATTCAATTTTCTTTGTGCAATTCTTGCTTGAAAATGCAAATGCTAGTTTCTAACTTGATTAATCAATTTTGGTTATAAAAATGACTTGTTAATGCCCTCTTTTGGTCACTTTTGGTCTTGCAAATGTGATGTTCTTTCTAGGTCAATGTTATGCTTTAATGTTGATGATTTGGTAAAAGGACTAGACACTTATGCACTTGTGCATTGTCTCAAGTGTCAAGGATTACCAAAAGGGATTCAACCTTGTGCTTTATCTTGTGTTGACACTTACTTGAATTAAACCTTTGCATTATCTATTTGTGTGCCTATTCTTGCAATCTATTTGGTTAATGTTGATCTTACATATGCATGCCATTAGATGTTGATGACTAAGTGTCATTCTTGCGCTCAAATGTTGTAATCGGTAATGTTTATGCTTATGCTTGCATTGTTGATTGTTTTGCTTGCAATTTGATAAATGTTGCGCTTTGGTTCTTGACTTGGAAATTGATTGAATGTTCTACTTTCTTTTCCTTTTGGATGCCACGCCATCCCAACAAATCTTTTGTGACCAATGTCACCCTCAAACTCCCTTCTCCTTTCCTCAAATCAATCATTTTCTAAAGCTTTTCCAAACTCAATCTTTTCTCAAATCGTTTTCATAAAACAATCAAATTCTTTCTAAGATCAACAATAAACCTCTTTGAAAACTCATAAGGAGGCAAGTCGGACGTACGGCCGGTGTTGTCTAGCGTCCTAAGATCGGAGCTGTACAGCTCAAACATCTTGGGATACTTATGAGAGTCAAAGCAAGTAATTAACAACTTGAACCCTATTTCAAAAATGAGTAAGGAATCGAGTCGGATGTACATCCTGTATTGGTTAGCGTCTTAGGGTTAGCGAGCTGTACAGTTCGTGCGAGCCTAAGATACTTGCTCAAATAAAAGCAACCAACCTCACAACAAAATCTTTTTCTTCCTTAATCAAAAAAATCATTTTCAATAAGTAGGGGGCACGTCGTCTGTACAGGCGGGGTTGTCTTTGTTCTAGGTCTAGTGGACTGTACAGTCTAGGACCGAAAACCCCTACAATAAAAAACACCAACACAGAGTTTCTCGAATAAAGAGAACTACGTAAGCTTTGAATTCTCCATCGCACCGGGAGATACGTAGGAGCGGGTCACATCCCGTCAAGCACACTTTTAAAAAATAATAAAAAGATTCTTCTTTTCCCCCATTTTCAAAAACACTTTTCTCAAATAAAAAAGAAGTAGAACGAATTGTTTCAAATCAACTCTGTCAAAACCGCACATCAAGTTAAAGGTTCCCTTTCGGTAGAAAGGAGGTGTGGGGTGCTAATACCTTCCCCACACCTAACCGACCCCCGAACCCACATCTCTAGTTCTCAAAGGGCCACCCGCCTTAAAAAGGACCCTTTTTCAATGTTTTGGTCCCTAAATAAAAAATGTTGATGGCGGCTTCCCAAATTTTCACGTTGTACGATGAAAGGTCCAAATCCGGATTTTTCGGGGTGCAACAGGTACCTGATACTAAACCTGTGTCTATGGCACCGTATAGAATGTCTGCATCTGAATTGTCAGAACTGAAGAAGCAACTCGAGGATCTGCTTGAAAAGAAATTTGTGAGGCCAAGTGTGTCGCCGTGGGGAGCTCCAGTGTTGTTGGTGAAAAAGAAAGATGGTAGTATGAGGTTTTGCGTAGACTATCGGCAGCTGAATAAGGTGACTATTAAGAACAAGTATCCGCTTCCGAGGATTGATGACTTAATGGATCAGTTGGTGGGTGCTCAGGTGTTCAGTAAAATAGATTTGAGATCGGGTTATCATCAGATCAAGGTGAAAGACGAAGACATTCAGAAGATAGCTTTTAGAACCCGTTATGGGCATTATGAGTATTCCGTGATGCCTTTCGGTGTGACTAATGCGCCGGGAGTGTTCTTGGAGTACATGAATCGTATCTTTCGTGAGTATCTGGATCGGTTTGTGGTGGTATTCATTGACGACATCCTAATTTATTCTAAGTCAGAAGAGGAGCATGCAGAACATCTGAGATTGGTATTGGAAATTCTGAGGGACAGGATAAGTGTGAGTTTTGGTTGAAAGAGGTTAGCTTTCTGGGTCATGTTATTTCGGGGAATGGAATTGCCGTGGATCCGTCTAAGGTTGATGGCGTGTTACAATGGGAGTCTCCGAAGTCAGTTACTGAGATTAGAAGTTTTCTGGGTCTGGCAGGTTACTATAGGAGGTTTATAGAAGGATTTTCGAAGTTGGCACTTCCGTTGACTCAGTTGACTTGCAAGGGTAAAGCTTTCATCTGGGATGACTGTTGTGAAGAGAGCTTCAAAGAATTGAAGAAGAGGTTGACGACGTCTCCTGTTCTGACGTTGCCTAATCCGGAAGAGTCGTTTGTGGTGTATTGTGATGCTTCCAAGATGGGGTTGGGAGGTGTGCTTATGCAGAATGGTAAGGTAGTTGCCTATGCGTCGAGACAGTTGAGGACTCATGAGAAGAACTACCCTACCCATGATTTAGAACTTGCTGCAGTTGTGTTCGCGTTGAAAATTTGGAGACATTATCTGTATGGTTCGAGGTTTGAGGTGTTCAGTGATCATAAGGGTTTGCAGTATCTGTTTGATCAGAAAGAGTTGAATATGAGACAGCGCAGATGGTTGGAGTTGCTGAAAGACTATGACTTTAGCTTGAACTATCATCCGGGAAAGGCTAATGTGGTAGCTGACGCTTTAAGTCGAAAGACGTTGCATATGTCAGCAATGATGGTTAGAGAACTCGAATTAATTGAGCAGTTCAGGGATATGAGTTTGGTTTGTGAAGTGACGCCTCAGAGTGTCAGATTGGGGATGTTGAAGATTGATAATGAATTCATGGATAGCATTCGAGAAGCTCAGAAGTTAGATGTTAAATTAGTTGACCTGATGGTTGGGATTGATCAATCCGAGAATAAAGACTTTGAGTTGGATGCGCAGAATGTATTGAAGTACCGTGGAAGAATCTGCATTCCTGATGATGAGGAGATGAAAAGAGCAATTTTAGAAGAAGGTCATAGGAGTAAGTTGAGTATCCATCCGGGAGCTACAAAGATGTATCAGGATCTGAAGAAGATGTTTTGGTGGCCTGGTATGAAGCGTGATGTGGTGCAGTTTGTGTATTCCTGCTTGACTTGTCAGAAATCGAAGGTTGAGCATCAGAAGCCTGCTGGGTTGATGCAACCGTTGGAGATTCCGGAATGGAAGTGGGATAGTATTTCTATGGATTTCGTGATAGGGTTACCTAATACTGTGAGGGGGCACGATTCGATTTGGGTGATTGTGGATAGATTGACGAAGTCTGCTCATTTTATTCCTATCAATATCACGTATCCGGCGTCGAGATTGGCAGAGATTTATATTCAGGTGATTGTGAAGTTGCATGGTGTTCCTTTGTGCATTGTGTCTGATAGAGATCCTAGGTTCACTTCTGATTTCTGAAAGAGTTTTTAAGAAGCGTTGGGTTCTAAATTGAGGTTGAGTTCAGCTTATCATCCTCAAACTGATGGGCAGACAGAGAGGACCATTCAGTTGTTGGAAGACTTGTTGAGATCTTGTGTTCTTGAGCAGGGAGGTGCGTGGGATACTCACCTTCCGTTGATCGAGTTTACTTACAACAATAGTTACCATTCTAGCATCGGGATGGCACCGTTCGAGGCATTGTATGGTCGGAGATGTAGGACTCCGTTGTGTTGGCATGAATCTTGGGAGAGTATTGTTCTTGGACCCGAGGTTGTTCGAGAGACTACGGAAAAGGTGAAATTGATCCGTGAGAAAATGAAAGCGTCGCAGAGTAGACAGAAGAGCTATCATGATAAGAGAAGGAAGGATTTAGAATTCCAAGCTGGTGATCATGTGTTTTTGAGAGTCACGCCTATGGCTGGTGTTGGGCGTGCATTGAAGACAAAGAAGTTGACTCCTCGTTTCATTGGACCGTATCAGATCACTGAGAGAATTGGTAATGTTGCTTATAGGGTGGCCTTGCCGCCTAATCTTTCGAATTTGCACGATGTATTTCATGTGTCGCAACTTCGGAAGTATATTTCGGATCCGTCCCATGTGATTCCGATGGATGATGTGCATGTGCGGGATAATCTCACTGTGGAGACAATTCCTGTGCGAATTGAAGATCGTGAAGTGAAGACTTTACGTGGCAAAGAGATAAACCTGGTGAAAGTGGTCTGGTTAGGAGCTGCTGGTGAAAGCATGACATGGGAGTTGGAGAGCAAGATGCGAGAGTCCTATCCGGAGCTGTTTGGGGGAGGGTTGTAACACCCCGGAAATAATTTAATTAAAATAGTTGATTGAATTATTAAAATAATTTGGAGGCGGGATATAGATAAATTAAAAGGTTAATATTTTATATGCGTAGGAGGTGAAACGAGTAAAGGAGGTGGTGACGTAGAGAGCCCAGTGTTTACTGAGCCCTCAACTTAAACCCTGGGGGTTTAAGCCAAACCCTCATTCGCAGCAACCAAAAGAAAAACGAAAGTGAGAGTGAGAGAGAGAGCACGTGGCGCAAAGAGGGAGAGAAGAGGAGGGTTTCGCGAAGAATTTCAAAAGGAGATCGTTCGTGTTGCTGTGGTTTTGTTCGTGTCTCGTTCGTCGTGTTCCGGAGCTTACGTTATTCGAGGTAAGGGTGGGCTTAACCTTGATAATGGGTTGATGATAATTATGTGTGGGTAGTCTAGGGTTTTGTTGAATTGTTCGTGTTGTTGCATATCGTGTTTTCGTTGAGATTGGTGCTTTGATGATTATTGCACGTTATTGTGATTTGTTTCGTTATTTGTTGTTGCGTGATTGTTGTATCACGATGATGGTGTTGTTATTGTTCGTGTTTTTGTTGTTGCTGTGCGTGGTTGATTGTTGTTGTCGCGTTGTCGAATTGTCGTTTTTGTTGTGGTGGTTGCGGTGTCGTTGCCGTTAGGGTTTGATGTTTGGCAATTTAGCGATTCTGGACACAGGTTCGGTTTTTCTAAAACTGGCGCTGTTTGGTTGATCCAAAAAGTATGAGTTTGATTGTTTTTGAAAATAGACTTAACGCCGGTCGTTTTGGCAATGGTTTCGTTAAATTCGGAGTTGTATAGCTCGAGTTATAGGCGATACAAGTTAGGTTAAAATTCTGGAAACGATTTGGGTATAGATTCGGTATTTCGGTGACTGGGAACGTTGTATTGACCGAAAAACTATGTGGTTTTTTTTTCTGGAAAATAGACTTAATGCTTGTTAATTTGGCACTAGTTTGGGTGCGTTTAGAGTTGTGTAGCTCGAGATATGAATTCCACAAGTTAGAGTAAGATTCTGGAAACAATCTGGACACAGGGTCAGTGTTTTGGTTGCCACGTTTTCAAAAGAACTCCTTTTCGAACGAATCCAATTTCTTTGAAAACTAGACAAAATTTGCCCCAGTTTATGCACATGTTTCATGCAATTTGATTGAGTTTTGGTCACTTTGGAATTGCTTGAATTTGAAGGACAGAAACTGTCCTCTTTTGCAACTAGCCTGTGTGCTTTTCGAAAACTGTACCTATTGGACACTCTCCTTCAAAAACTGAACTTAGGGATGATAACCAGACCCATAGGTCTTTCCAACAAGTATTTATTTGTTGAAATCCGATGTCGTTTGCTATTTTAATTAATTCGCTGAAGTAGGTGCGATGTGCCTAGGCGCTGTGCGCCAGTCTTGTGCGTGGTGTGCGTGCGTTATGTCCGCGTTGTGGAGCCGTCTGGTGTTAATATTTCAGGTGCGGTGCTGGTATGCTTAGGAGAGTTTAGTGGTAGCTGCGATGCTACAACTTGGTGCTATTTTTGATGAAATCATTTGTTTTGATTCTGGTGATATAGTATTTACTTTAAATACTTGTTATGGTGAGTTGGTGCATAATCATGGTGTCGCATTGTCATATGCATGTTTTGGTGATATAGGCTCTGCCTCTGGTGTTTATTGGTGATATGCCCGTCGTGGCTCATTTTGGTGATCGGTACCGCATGCATATGCCCACTGGAGGGGTTGCATATCATCCCGTTGTCTATGAATGTTATAATTTTGGTGGTTCACTGTCAAATGGATTTTTCCTTTGGTATCTGGTGCTGTGATATGGTGTAATTGTATTGTGTTGCTGTAGTTACCTGATGCTAGCATATTTTTATCATCTGCTTATTACCTCTGTTAGACTCACCCCTTCTGCTTGGAATGTTGCTCTCATGCGGCAACGCTGCAGGTGATCGCTAGTGCTCGTGGAGGAATTGCTAGGTTTTGCTTCCTCTCTCGTTTGGGTCTGTGTCAGCTCTGATATGTAGCACCGGGGAGTCGTTAGTTATCGTTTTGAACTATTATTTTAGTTATTGGAAATTGTTTTAATTAATTCTGGAGATGTTTAAACTGGTTAATATTTCCGCTGCTTGGTGATTTCTTTTATATAAATTATTTTGGAGATTTTTTTTTTGGAATAAATGGTGTTTTTTTTAAAATGGTGAAAAATGTAGCGCCCTTCGAGGTGACTCTGATAATTGTCTATTTAATTGTAATAGTAAAAGGGGGGTGTTACAGGCGAGACCTGCGAACATAGGAAGATTGTAGCAAACGAAGTGATATGTGAAATATGGGACTTACCTCAGGAAAACGAATCAGGCAGGGGGGAACCGATGTCCCTGTATGTAGAGAATTTTTGCAGTAGCGGAGAGATAGGGAGATTTAATGGAATCCAGAAGGAAGTGATTATTCTCCCACTGTGGTCGCTAATGTGCAGTACCAGAGTACAGATTTAAGGTGTTCGAGCTCCATGCGCAGCCGATCACGGGGCACAAGAGATATAGACATGCTTCCGGTCGAGGTGCCTCATAAGAATGAAGCTTGAACTTGGTGGATCGAAGATGGATCTAGGATTGTCCGAGGTGATCCTCTGTCCACGTTGGGTTGGGGGTACCTGCGAGACACTTCGATGTCCAAGTCAGTAAAGGGAAGAGAGAAGTAAAAGAGAGAGAGGTCAGAGAAATGCATTGAAATTATTTGAAGTGTAGTTGTGTTGTCGTCATACCTGGAAATGGAGGGCAGAACCTCTATTTATAGACAGTGTGTCGTACCTGAGCCGTTGGATGCGTAGGATAGATCCTGAAGTACGGAAGTGGGCCAGGCCCAAGCCAGGGAAGGTTTGGCCCAGTCCGGAACAATGTATTTTGCAGTTAGTGAGGTTTAGCGTGGAAATTGGTACCAAATGAGATGCTCAAAAGTGTTTAATAAATTTTATTGATTTTCTACACAGTAAGCCCAGTCCGTGCGCCCCAGCGCACGACCTGTGCGCTTACCCCTGTACTAGGCACACTGTTAAAATGGAGCAGGCTCGGTCTGTCTGCCCATTTGAGTACCAGCTTCCATTCAATCCCTTCTCTTACTTCAATACCCTAACTTATCATTAAATTAGACCCTAATATGACTTGGTATTGATATGATTGAGTGTTGGAAACATTATTACATAAGATGAGTAAAGTGAGCTATTTAATACCATGTTTTCTTTTTGACCTTATGATTGCTCTTACGCCAGGAGTTTGATTCGTATCTTGTGATAGAATAATGTAAATACATAAATGAAGAAAGTTATGGAGATCTATTTTACTCGTTGCTTAGTTTCCCTAGTTTATTTGTATTTCGATATTATGACTTAAACAATGTTGAAAGTTATGTATCGTTGTCTTTATTTTTATTTGGGATGTTGTACAATAGGCTTGAGAGAATCTTAAAACTTGAATTAATGTTGATTATCTAGTTCCTTTTGTGAACTTAAGATATTTGAGCAGTTACGAGGATGAGTTTTTCATCTAATTTAATTATGTTCAATGTCCGAAAATAGAAATGTTACTCTGACATATGTTTTTATGTTTGTCCCGATATTTCTTCTACAGTTGAAATATTAGGGTGTTACATTGTTGCTGTTGTTGGTATAAAATAATAGTCTTGTATTATTTACATTATTTAGTAAATACCGTTCTACTTTAAAGAAACGAGTTAGAGTAAAATATGCTCTAGGAAGTAAAGAAAAGAACCTGGACCTTTTTATGTTAAACTTATGCAAAGCCCACGTACCCTTCATAATAAATAAAAAACCCTAAACATGTTTGGGATAATAGAAAACCCAGAATATGGCTGTGTCTTTCGGAATTTCTTCTTCCTTATGAACGTAGCAGCATCCATGTATTCGTTTCTTTATTTTATTTTCTTCACAATCCCAATTCTCTCTTATTTGACCAGCATAAATTACCAAACTACATATTCCCATACAAAGTCACTCATTGAATCCATTTATGGCATTACTTTTGTCATCCGAGACTAAAATTTTACAGTATCTCATACTCTATATCAATGATTTCAGACACTACAGCCGTCGATGGGAAAATAAGACACTGTCTTTTGATTCCCGTCGTTGAAACCTTCGGGAAAAGGTACGGCTTTTATTATTTTGATGAAGCTGAAAAAAGACTTGTTTTACCTCTGACTACGACTTCCGATTTCATTCATGGCAACACCGGAGATCATGTTGGAGAACAAAAACTTTCCTTGGACTCACTGAAAGCATTACTTTCGGTCGTCCTCAAACCCCTATGTCCTAGCCGTGGGATCAACCAAAGGTTTGTACAGTCTTTGATTCCTCTGTTTTTGACGCAATTGCGTCGAGGAAGGAACTCTGCTCCTCAACTGTGGGTTTTCTGACTCCTCGAGAAAGGGTCAGGTTGAGTGAATGGGACGCGAGGGTAGTATTATCTAATGGCCTAATGCAAAAAGATAAAAGTAAAGTATGGTAAAAGAAGAAAAAACTGAGAAAAAGATTTTGTATTGATTAGTGTGTCTATATATATATATATATATATATATATATATATATATACATATAGGCCCTTGTTGGATCAATCGCAGATCACAGATCACTATCTATTATTGCTCCTAAATCCTAAGAAAACAAAGAAACTGCTCCACTCCTTCGTTTGACCTATAACTGCTCCCACGTTTTGTTCACGTGCTACCTCTCTCTTTCCTTCCAAGCAAGCTTGCCTTACTTTGGCCATTCGTTTCCTCGGCCTGCAGCCACAAGCCTCGGCCATCGAGCCCTCACGGCGGTAGTACTCTATAGAGGATTAGACATAGAGGATTAGATGACAATTAGTTGAGGCCGTGACATAGAGGATTAGATGACAATTAGTTTATGATTGTTTGTGTATGTGTGTTGTATCCACTACCATTGATTGCTTCCTATGTTATGTGATTTTCTCACTCTTCTTTGTGGCTACTTCTGTGCCATTGTACACGTTTAGGTGATGAGCAAGCAAATGGTGATGAACCTCTCAACGTGGAAGCCGAGAAGTAGTTCGCAAGAGATTACAACTTTTGCTACTATGTATTGATTTTTTGTTTGTTCTTCAACAGTTGTAATAATTGGTAAAATCTCTGAGACACGTGACACAAGGTTCCAACCGAGTTTCATCTTATCTCGGCATACATTGTCATTTCCTCAAGGACTCAACCTTCTTGATATGTCTCTTCGTTCCTTTCAATTGAGCTTCTCCCTGTAATTATTGCTTTGGAAAGTACCACATGACCCAAGGCCGTTGTCCTTACGACTTACCTCGCCTTGATCCTAACCTCGGTCCCTTCTCTTTGTCTCAGCCAACAACTTGGTCTATTTTGGGTCATAACAAAAACCAAATCATCCACAAGTTTGGAATCCGTTATACCATAACGCCTGATCACGACACCATGTATACGGGGATAGGGTGGTTGCCTTTGCCCAAGAATTTGGCATTAAACTAAGACACTCAATGGCTTACTAAGCTCTGGCTAATTGCCTAGCTGAGGATACCAAACAATTTATCATTGAAATTATCAAAAATAGTGTAGAGGATCGTCCAAGGTCATGTCATGAAACTTTGTCTGAAGGCTTATGGGCTATGAGGAATTCAATGTCCAGGGCCGCTGGGGTGACTGCATACCTTCTTGTATATGGGAAAGATGTTGTCTTACCACTTGAGATTAGCGTTGCCTCACT
Organism: Astragalus glycyphyllos; assembly: GCA_963573325.1. Classification (NCBI taxonomy): domain Eukaryota; kingdom Viridiplantae; phylum Streptophyta; class Magnoliopsida; order Fabales; family Fabaceae; genus Astragalus; species Astragalus glycyphyllos. Next base: position 49,856,917 of record OY754312.1, on the reverse strand, counting down.
CAGAGTGACTAAACAACATTCACTCATCGATTGAGTTAAACTTGATGAACGATACAAAGGATATCTATAAACATACAAAGTTAAATGCCTCTATGGGCTTTTTATCCTAGGTGTCAATTATAGGTGAATTTCACCAAAATTTATTTAATGCAAATCCTAATTGGCATCCTTTCATACTAAAAAATAAATTAAAAATACATCTAATGAAAAAACTATACAAAGAATAATTAAAAATAAATGAGTTTCAATGACCTTATAAATTTTCAAACAGTAACGTATGATTTTAAATTTAATTCTCAAATATAACAATTTCTTTAATTATCATTAATAAAATTGTTCCTTAATCCTTATCGGTTTACTACTAACAATGAATATTGCACAATATTATTCACCATTAATTCGTAATTCAAATAAAAAATATTTCAATTTTCAATTTTCATTACTCAAAATTTATACCAATATACTAAACAATTAAGAATAATCTCATCAAGTATATTATAATAAAAAAATAAACGTGTAAAACATTACGTTACTGTTGTAGATTAATTAACATTCAAGTGTGTGTAAGTTACCTATTAGTTCATTCAAGTTTATATTAATTTTCTTTACTGAAAGTTTATATTTATTTTTATATAATGATATTCATTAATTTAATAACCGAATAGTTCAAATTTTTTAGAGCTACAATTTGCTACTTGAATGACCTTCATTTTTTCTTACATTACACTTTTTACATAACGTATTGATTTTTAGTACTAATTTTTATTACTTTTGTTGAAAGAGAGTCAAAACCAAAAGATGATAGAGGAGTACAACCATATAAGGATCATTGTTTCATGCTTCAATGGAGGTTTTTGAATATACAAAAATTATTATCTTCTACTTAATTTTTGGTTTTGATTTTAGGTATTGTTTGTGAAGTTTCGACGTGTTTGTTCTAGAGTGCACAAGTCCAAACACGGTACTTTGAAAACCTTAAGGAGTAAATCGAATTTTGAATTGTACCGAAAATCTACATGAAGTTGCTTTCAAGAAAGGTAAATACAACTAGTAACTCTATTTTTTTTGTTCTTTTTGGAACCTTTGCTATGCTTTGTGTTATCCACAGTTAAATAGCCTTGCGGTAGAACAAGATGATGTTTATAATCTTAAGAGAGACTGTGAAGAGAAGGAGAAAACAATAAAGGAGCTAACCACTCTACTAATCTCTTCTGGGGTTGCTGATAGCAAGATAACATTTGGACATTTTATATGGTTGAAGTAGGTTTAAGATATTGTTATTTCATTCACTCTCTAATATGAGTTTCAGCTTAAATTCAGATGGATTAATTGTATTTCCTATGGGTGTGCTTATTTAAAGATTTGCTGAGATGATATTTCACATTGCAGTTTAATTATATAGGCTTGTCCATTTGAATATATACATAGCAATCTGCTGGTATCGTATACCAATTTTTTAGAGTCATTAAAATTTATTGTTGAGGACTTCAGCTCTTTTACCATTATATTTTGTAACTCTTTCTTCCTTTTTACTTTCTATGTTCTGTTTTAGGATGAGACTATGTAGAATATATGAACATAATTTTTTGAGTTTGTATCAATTGTAGAACCAAATTTCCCAATAAACCTAGTCTTTAGTTGACTGATCCTTAATTAAGATTAAGGAGGCACAAAATTTGTAACTTATATAGATCTAAAATTTACAAGTATGCATAATATCAAGTCAAATTCACTTTTTTGGCTTATTTTTACATAAATATTACTAACTTTCTTTGTTGTGCTTCCTACCAGCCTAGATTGGCTTTTTGTTATGAAACTATGATGTTCGGATTTAAAAATTCTTTGCGATTGAAATTAGCTTTGATAGTAACAAAGAACCAATATGAGATGTTATTTAAACTCCACCGGAAGCAAATTTATTTTAAAAATTTAAGTATTGTTCTACTCAATTTTTGGATGGGAAATTTTTTTTATTATTTTCCTCCATTAGAAAATTGGTTTTACCCCCATTAATATCTAATTACCCGAAAACACCAGTCCAACTTATTTTAGTTCACAATTTCAAGTAAAAAAAGGTTTTTCTTCTAGCAACTACAATGCTTGAAAGATGTTTCTCTACAATGAGTTTCATAAAGGATGAACTGCGCAATCATAGGAGACCAATAGTTGAATAATTATCTTGATACATATATTGAAATAGATGTTTTTGATAGTACTAAGATGAAAATATCATACAATATTTTTTGAATATGAAAATGCAAAGATAACAAGTGTAATTAGTTGAAGGTTGGATATATTTTGTGGAGTTTTTTCATGATGTATGAGATTGTGTATTTTTTTAAAACTTTTAATATTTTTCTTTAATTTGTGACATATTTTCGATAAATTATTCTATTTCCCCCCACTGAGGAAATTTTATAGATGAGTACTTACTAGCCTTTCTTTGTATGTGCGAAAAATTCCATGAATGGTGAAGAGAAGGAACAAAAGGGAATCAAAATACCTATAAGAAAACTAATACACAATCAATAGAAGGCCGGGACAGTAAAAACTCCAAAAATGGGTGATATAATTATGTTTTTAAGAAGTTTACCTACGGGTGTATTTGTTTGAGGTGAAAGAGTGAAGAGAGAGTAAGGGAAGAAAGAGTGATCTTGGCATGTTTGGTTATGGAGAGATATAGGAAAGAGAGACGGTGGAAAGATTAGTTTAATGGTTTTTGTAATCTCTCCACAAGTTGAGAGAAAGTGGAGAGAAATGAGCTCTTAAATTTGACTTTTACCATTTTGCCCTCAACTAAATGAATAACAATTGTTATAATTTATACGTTGGGACACTTCATAAATTTATATTAAATAGCTATAATAAGTATGTAACAAATTAAGTTAAATGATTAAAACCAAGAGACACAACTCTTAAGTAAATAAAAATTAAGTTAATTTAATTAAACAATTAAGTAACTATTAAGTTAATTAAATTAAAAAATTAAATTAAACACATAGGGATTTTTTGTCCTTTCAAAACCAATAGACACAACTCTCTCTTCAATACTTCTCTTCTCTTTCCTTTAAACCAAACAACCCTCTTAATCTACTCTATTTATCCCCTCTTTCTCTCTTCCCTCACTCTCTCTTCCCTCTTTCTCTCTTCCCTCTTTCTCTACTAATCCAAACACACCCTACAAGTCAATTATAGGTGAACTCATAATGTTGGTCAGACATGATTTAGGTAAATATTTTTTATATTGTATACTTTTTTTGCTAATATATGCTATGAACGAATATTTACATAAATATCTATTTATGTCTCCTTGAAACATACAACTTTTCAAATGATAGACTAAATATATATTTTAAGAAAATTAAACATTGACATGAAATATTAGCAAAAGTTAATAAACCTGATGAATTTTTTAAAATAATTTACAATATTGAGTATTATTAACAAATATGTTTACAATTAATGTTTAGTTGGGCGGGTTCGGGGTGGTTATCGACATCCCAAATACGGCCCCTGGTCAAACCGAATTTTCCCATCAAAATTGGGCCACTGTTTAATGAGTATCTATTGATTCCGGTTCTGTTGACATGTTTACTTATAATAAATCCAAAAGTTACCATAAATTATTAGTTACATCATGTTACTAATGCTAATGTTAACAACTTAATGTTACAAACATAACCATCCATCATATCTCTTTTCTAAGTTTTTTACAGGATCATTATCAATTATTAAATAATTTATATTTAACTGATCTATTTTTATAAACAATAAGATATACAAATTATATTATAGATTTACACATGTGTATGGCTTAATATTTATGTTACATGTAGCATATTTTTAAATTTTAATAATTGTAAAAACACATTTCCCTGTGCGTCGCTATTTCATATCATATTTTACCAATTCACATATTGTTCAGTACCGGAGTATGGGGTTGAGGCTCCCGAAGTCGGACATGGTCCAAGTCCGGGGTTCAATTACTCTTGAGTGCTTCCAATAAGGTAGATCCTTGCGAATGGGTGCTGGACTCGGCTGGTAGATATTGGAGTTCGAATTCCCGGGGTAGTCTTTCATCCACGTCGGGTGGGGGATACCTGCAAGACACTCCGACACCCAAGTCAGTAAGGGAAAGAGATGAAAAGTTACAGGGAGATCGGAAGGATACAAAGAATATAAGCTCGACACAATGCCGAGGTGCGTGAAGGGGAGTCTGAGCTCCGTGTGCTCGTGTGCACGCGTAGTGTGGCGAGACATAACGTAATGCAGCGTAGCATATCGTACCTGCATTAGAGGGCGGAGCCTCTATTTATAGGTGAGGTGTCGTACCTGAGCCGTTGGATGCGTGGGATAGATCCTGAGTGTTGGCTACGTTTGGGATACAGACTTGGTCGTCCTGAGATACGGAAGTGGGCCAGGCCCAAGCTAGCGAAAGATTTGGCCCAGTCCGGAACAGTGGCACCTCAAGTCGAGGGCGGGGTAGCATGAGCCCGGCCTTGGCATGTTTTCTATTTGCCTCCCGAGGCGAAAATCCGCCGAGTCCTGCCTTTTCCTGAAAGGTGAGTTGAACGAATACACAACGTTTCAGGGAGTTCGGATACCTGTTCACGCAAATTCGAGGAGTCGCGCATTCAATTCGTTGTGACACTTCACCTCCTGCCCCCATAAAAGGCGAGTTGGAGATCCATCTGGTCACTCTTGCGTATTTTGTGGCTGTCAGATCTGCAAGGCGAATACTTTTCGTAGACACGCAAGATCAACTATTCAACTGTCGACGTCATTTTCTGGGATTTTTCTTCGCGAGATCAATATTCAGTCCGACATCAGAAAGTACCTGTGCAAAGGTTAGTTCCCTGTACAAAACCTTTTATGTGCTTTAATATTCTGCTAGCGGCCGACGTCGCCGTGTTGGAGGCTGTCGCTGCTCATTCCAAGGGGACGAGGTTGAGGGCGGACAAGCCCCTCTCTTATTATGAGAAATTCATAGCTAGTACTGCCGAGCAGAGATGGAAGTTGCTTGAGGGTGAAGATTTCCCCGTGTGCATGGATCACAACGCAATAGGATTCTTCTTCTACGGGGTTGCTTTGGAGACCATGGGGGTCCGGATCCCGCTGTCCTGTTACCACTTGGCTTCAGTCTCAAGAGGGGGGGTAAATTGAGATTTTTGAAAACCGTTCCCCTTTTTAACGACTTAGTTTGCTTTTCGCGCAGGTTTATGAAATAAAAGAATTAGAATGCAAAACAATAAAGAACACGCGAGATTTATACTGGTTCGGTCACCTCCTAGTGACCTACGTCCAGTCCTCACAACCCTTTGTGAGATTTTCCACTATCAAATCAAAGCTTTCAATTGGGTGCTTTAAAACCCTTACAGACGCAGGCGCTCTTCACCTAAGATACCCCACCTAGTGCAAGAGCCCTTAACAACAATTACAACAAGAGATACCCCACCCTTGTTACAATCCGAAACCCTAGAGAGATACCCCACTCTCTAGTAAAAACCCAATACAGTATTACAAGAAATTACAATAACAATGAAATAACAAATACCTCTGAGAAGGTGAATATGACAACTTGAAGATCCCCAACCTAACCCTTGAGAGAAATCAGCTCACAGTGATGAAGAACGTGAAATAGTGATTGTGACAGAGAGAAGCTTCGCGTTGTGCTTTTAATCGTGAAATAGAATTGTAGGTTGTGTGTGATCGTGAAATCTAGGGTTCTATTTATAGAGTTTGTGAAAATATGACCGTTGAAATAATTTTTAACGTTAAACTAATAAGTGAGAAATCGATTTCTTGCTTGTGGGAACAAGTGAGAAATCGATTTTGAGCTTTATTAAAGCAAGTAGATAATCGATTTTGTGCTTGAATGAAAGGAGAATAGGAATCGATTATTTGCTTAATGCAAAAGAGGAAAGAATCGGTTATGTGCTTCCAAGAAGAAGCCTAAATCGATTTGGAGCTTTAATAAGGCAACTAGGCAATCGATTGTTTGCTTTACAAATGAATTTCACCAAATTAAGAGGAGAATCGATTATCTTCTTTATAACTATGAGCCATGAATCGATTGTGGGCTCTAAAACAAGTTCAATCGATTGCTAGCTTTAAGTTTAAAGGTTGTGAATCGATTTCTAGCTTTAAACAAGCTATGAATCGATTTCTAGCTTTAAAGTTACAAGCTATGAATCGATTGTTTTAAAAAAAACAATTTCATTTAAAACAAAAGCCAAGAATCTATTTCTTTTAAGAACAACAAGTGCCTAACCTATTTATCAATTGAAAACATATGTTAGGTTCATTTGTGTGAGTGATATTGTGTTTTGTGATTTGAGCCGATTCTCCGAAGCGGTTTACAATTCATTCCTAAGACGACCCAACTTCCTAGGAACTACTACCCTTGACACACTTACTTCTTGAGTTGGTTGTGCCTTGGAATTTCACTTGTCACTTTGTCTTAGATTACTTCATCATCAAAACTTAACCTGCAATACAAGATATCCACATTCTCCCCCTTTTTGATGATGACAAAATTTTAATTCATCTCAAGTGGGAGGTTAGTTCATCAAGCAAAACAATGCACTAATTTTAAAGGACTCCCCCTTACTTGATGCTCCCCCTATCTAAATGCAAAGTGACAATCCTATAGTTCTCCCCCTTTTTGTCATGATCAAAAGGGTAAGCGTGAGACGTAGTTTGCGAGTCGAAATAGCACAGCGAAGAAAGATAAATAGACAATTATAATAGAAGACACAACACAAAAAAGATTCTTAGAAAAATCATTTGAATTCTTTTTGAAACACTTGAATAACTCATATTTCGTTCAAATAGATGATGAATCAATGATTCCTAGTTCTCTTCGAATGTAGAAGAAGCTTTCTTTTTGCAATGGTTTTGTGAAAATGTCAGCTAGCTGTTTTGACGACTCAACGAACTCAATCACACAATCGCCTTTCTGAACATGATCTCTAAGAAAATGGTGTCTAATCTCTATGTGCTTAGTCCTAGAGTGTTGAACGGGGTTCTTTGTAAGACTAATTGCGCTTGTGTTGTCGCATTTAATCGGAATGTGATCTAATTCTACACCATAGTCAAGAAGTTGTTGCTACACCATAGCCTCATCTAAATTTCTAGGTTCAATTTGAGATACAAAAGCTATATGATTACATGCATTTCTAAGAGAGTTTCGAGTAGTTACCCCTTTTGATACATCACCGATAATATTTTCAATTGAGTGGTGCCTTGGGATTCTCCATTCCTTTGGTAACTCATTGCTTGATTCTTCTTCATTTCTTTGTTGAGGAGTAGACTCAGTCTCCTTCTCTTTAATTTCATCTTTCTTCTCTTCATCTAGTTGTAATGATTCAAGCTCATCTGCAACATCATCAATAACCTTTCCCAACCTTTTGGGGTTAGTTTCTTCAAATGTAACATGTACAGATTCCTCAATTACTTTATTTCTTTTATTGAAGATTCTAAAGGCTTTACTAGATAACGAGTAACCGAGAAAAATTCCTTCATCAGCTTTAGCATCGAATTTTCCTAGGTTATCTTTTCCATTGTTCAAGACAAAACATTTGCATCCAAAACTATGTAAGTGTGAGATGTTTGGTTTTCTCCCTTTGTAGAGTTCATAAGGGGTTTTCTTTAAAATAGGCCTAATAAAAACTCTATTCATAACATAACAAGCAGTACTTACAGCATCAGCCTAAAAATATTTTGGGATGTCATGATCATTCAACATTGTTCTGGCAAGCTCTTCCAAGGATCGATTTTTCCTCTCAACGACTCCATTTTGTTGAGGAGTTCTAGGTGCTGAGAAGTTGTGATCAATGCCAAGTTCTTCACAGAAATTTTCAAACCTTTCATTCTCAAATTCTCCACCGTGATCGGTTCGGATGGAGAAAATTTTCAGCTCTTTCTCATTTTGAATGCTACGAGCAAGTTTCTTAAAAGCTCCAAATGTATCGCTTTTATTTGCGATGAATAGTGTCCAAGTGTATCTTGAATAGTCATCTACTATGACAAGTGCATAGTAATTTCCACCAAAACTTTTCTTCCGTGAGGGACCAAATAAATCCATCTGTAAAAGCTGCAAAGGTTTGTTAGTAGACACAATATTCTTTGATTTGAAAGATACTTTGACTTGTTTACCTTTTTGACATGCATCACATAATTTATCTTTTCCAAACTTGATTTTAGGAAGACCACTAACTAGTTCCTTAGAGCCTAATTTGTTAAGATGATCCATATGAATATGAGCTGCTCTACGATGCCATAGCCAAGAGTTTTCTTCCTTACTAATGAGACAACATGCATTATGAGATGAAGCTTCATCAAGATTAATCATGTATATATTTTCTACTCTGTTTCCTATCATTCTAACTTGTTTGCTCTTTTTATCTTCAATGATGCATGATCCTGAATCAAATATTACTCTATTTCCTTTATCACATAGTTGGCTAATACTTAGTAAATTATGTTTAAGACCTTCAACATAAAGCACATTATCAATAGCAGTAGATAAATCTTTACCAACTTTACCTTCACCGAGGATTCTTCCTCTATTGTTATCACCATAAGTCACATAACCGCTTGATCTGGGGGTAAGAGTTAAGAACTTTGTTATATCTCCAGTCATGTGCTTTGAGCATCCGCTGTCAAGGTACCAATCTGACCCCCGTACCTTGAAGCATACCTGCAATGAGTTTAAAACACGGTTTTAGGTACCCAAATCTCTTTGGGTCCTTGTGGGTTAGTACTTGGTATGGTCCCTTTGGGAACCCACACCTTTTTCACAACTTGTCTACCTCTAGCCATGCACACAGAAGCAGTATGTCCAATTTTAGCACAGTAATAACATTTGATATATGGACTAGTAGTAAATTTAGGTCTATGATGCACATGCCTTTTCATGAAATTGTTTCTAGAAGACCTAGGATGCACATGTTGTGTATTAGACATTTTTCCTATTGTCCATTCAAGCTCATGAATCTTCTTTTCATATTCATTGCACTTATCACCTACATAATTAGCTTTAAAACAACCAAGACTATAGTTTTCATTTCTAAGTTCTAATCTTTCCTTAGTCAAGGAGATAACTTGATTTTGAAGATGATTAACTGCTTTCTTAGATTGTGTTAATGCTTTAGCTAGTTTCAAAGAGTCACTATGCAATTCAAGAAATGCTTCATGTAATTCATCATATGCATTATGCGAAGTTTTAGAGTTAGAATCTACCTCATTTTCGCTTTCACTTTCACTTCCATGATTGGCCATGAGTGCAACTTGAGCCTCTTCACTTTCTGAATCATCTGATGAGTCCATGTCATTATCTTCCCATGCTATGTAGGCTTTTCTACCTTTGTTTTCTTTGAACCCCTTTTTCTCATATTTTGACGCCTTTTTCAGTAAGCTTGGGCACTCCATCTTAATATGACCAGGTTTTCCACATTCGTAGCAAGTTGGAGGACTAGATGAGTTTTCCTTGCTTGAGGACCTTTTTGGAGGAAAGCTCTTCCTAGGAATATTTTTCTTTCTCATGAATTTTTTGAATTTTCTAACCATAAGCGCCATGTTCTCATCATCTTCATCCTTTTCATTTTCTGAGTCATCACTATCATCAGGTCGATTTGAACTAGAAGCCTTTAAAGCCAAGCTTTTCTTGTTCTTATCTTTTTCTTCATGCTCTGCCAGACGAGTGAGCTCTAGTTCGTGCTCTTGTAGTTTGCCAAAAAGAGTGGCGAGTGTCATGGTAGCTAAATTCCTCGATTCAGCTATAGCAGTTACCTTCGGTTGCCATTCTCTATTCAAACACCTTAGCACTTTGTTGATTAAGTCTTCAGCAGGAAACGACTTTCCTAATGAACCCAATTGATTCACTATGTGAGTGAACCTCTTTTGCATTTCTTGTATGGTTTCTCCTGGATTCATTCTGAATAATTCATATTCTCGGATAAGAGTATTTGTTCTTGCCCTTTTTACCTCACTAGTACCTTCATGAGTGACTTGAAGATTATCCCACATTTCTTGTGCAGTTTCGCAATTTGACACCCTAAAGAACTCATCGGGGCTTAGTGCGGAAGTAATGATGTTTTTGGCCCGGAGATTGTGTTGTACCATTTTCTTATCATCATCAGTCCAATCAGCTCTTTCTTTGACAGTGAGAATACCATTTACCATGTGCGTGGGGACATAGGGTCCATTTTCCACAGCATCCCATACATCAATATCAACCCCTTCTATGAATATTCTCATTCTTTCTTTCCAATATGCATAATCTTTCCCGTTGAATCCCAGAGGACGGGTAAGAGACGCACCCTCTTGCGTAGACCAACCTGAAGCCATTTCTCTTGAAGCTGCTAGGCCCTTTAAACAAGAGTCTAGCTCTGATACCACTTGGTGGCTTCAGTCTCAAGAGGGGGGGTGAATTGAGATTTTTGAAAACCGTTCCCCTTTTTAACGACTTAGTTTGATTTTTGCGCAGGTTTATGAAATAAAAGAATTAGAATGCAAAACAATAAAGAACACGCGAGATTTATACTGGTTCGGTCACCTCCTAGTGACCTACGTCCAGTCCTCACAACCCTTTGTGAGATTTTCCACTATCAAATCAAAGCTTTCAATTGGGTGCTTTAAAACCCTTACAGACGCAGGCGCTCTTCACCTAAGATACCCCACCTAGTGCAAGAGCCCTTAACAACAATTACAACAAGAGATACCCCACCCTTGTTACAATCCAAAACCCTAGAGAGATACCCCACTCTCTAGTAAAAACCCAATACAGTATTACAAGAAATTACAATAACAATGAAATAACAAATACCTCTGAGAAGGTGAATATGACAACTTGAAGATCCCCAATCTAACCCTTGAGAGAAATCAGCTCACAGTGATGAAGAACGTGAAATAGTGATTGTGACAGAGAGAAGCTTCGCGTTCTGCTTTTAATCATGAAATAGAATTGTAGGTTGTGTGTGATCGTGAAATCTATGGTTCTATTTATAGAGTTTGTGAAAATATGACCGTTGAAATAATTTTTAACGTTAAACTAATAAGTGAGAAATCGATTTCTTGCTTGTGGGAACAAGTGAGAAATCGATTTTGTGCTTTATTAATGCAAAAAGATAATCGATTTTGTGCTTGAATGAAAGGAGAATAGGAATCGATTATTTGCTTAATGCAAAAGAGGAAAGAATCGGTTATGTGCTTCCAAGAAGAAGCCTAAATCGATTTGGAGCTTTAATAAGGCAACTAGGCAATCGATTGTTTGCTTTACAAAATGAATTTCACCAAATTAAGAGAAGAATCGATTATCTTCTCTATAACTATGAGCCATGAATCGATTGTGGGCTCTAAAACAAGTTCAATCGATTGCTAGCTTTAAGTTTAAAGGTTGTGAATCGATTTCTAGCTTTAAACAAGCTATGAATCGATTTCTAGCTTTAAAGTTACAAGCTATGAATCGATTGTTTTAAAAAAAACAATTTCTTTTAAAACAAAAGCGAAGAATCTATTTCTTTTAAGAACAACAAGTGCCTAACCTATTTATCAATTGAAAACATATGTTAGGTTCATTTGTGTGAGTGATTTTGTGTTTTGTGATTTGAGCCGATTCTAGGAAGCGGTTTACAATTCATTCCTAAGACGACCCAACTTCCTAGGAACTACTACCCTTGACACACTTTGTCTTAGATTACTTCATCATCAAAACTTAACCTGCAATACAAGATATCCACATTCTCCCCCTTTTTGATGAAGACAAAATTTTAATTCATCTCATGTGGGAGGTTAGTTCATCAAGCAAAACAATGCACTAATATTAAAGGACTCCCCCTTACTTGATGCTCCCCCTATCTAAATGCAAAGCGACAATCCTATAGTTCTCCCCCTTTTTGTCATGATCAAAAGGGTAAGCGTGAGACGTAGTTTGCGAGTCGAAATAGCACAGCGAAGAAAGATAAATAGACAATTACAATAGAAGACACAACACAAAAAAGATTCTTAGAAAAATCATTTGAATTCTTTTTGAAACACTTGAATAACTCATATTTCGTTCAAATAGATGATGAATCAATGATTCCTAGTTCTCTTCGAATGTAGAAGAAGCTTTCTTTTTGCAATGGTTTTGTGAAAATGTCAGCTAGCTGTTTTGACGACTCAACGAACTCAATCACACAATCGCCTTTCTGAACATGATCTCTAAGAAAATGGTGTCTAATCTCTATGTGCTTAGTCCTAGAGTGTTGAACGGGGTTCTTTGTAAGATTAATTGCGCTTGTGTTGTCGCATTTAATCGGAATGTGATCTAATTGTACACCATAGTCAAGAAGTTGTTGCTACACCATAGCCTCATCTAAATTTCTAGGTTCAATTTGAGATACAAAAGCTATATGATTACATGCATTTCTAAGAGAGTTTCAAGTAGTTACCCCTTTTGATACATCACCGATAATATTTTCAATTGAGTGGTGCCTTGGGATTCTCCATTCCTTTGGTAACTCATTGCTTGATTCTTCTTCATTTCTTTGTTGAGGAGTAGACTCAGTCTCCTTCTCTTTAATTTCATCTTTCTTCTCTTCATCTAGTTGTAATGCTTCAAGCTCATCTGCAACATCATCAATAACCTTTCCCAACCTTTTGGGGTTAGTTTCTTCAAATGTAACATGTACAGATTCCTCAATTACTTTATTTCTTTTATTGAAGATTCTAAAGGCTTTACTAGATAACGAGTAACCGAGAAAAATTCCTTCATCAGCTTTAGCATCGAATTTTCCTAGGTTATCTTTTCCATTGTTCAAGACAAAACATTTGCATCCAAAAGTATGTAAGTGTGAAATGTTTGGTTTTCTCCCTTTGTAGAGTTCATAAGGGGTTTTCTTTAAAATAGGCCTAATCAAAACTCTATTCATAACATAACAAGCAGTACTTACAGCATCAGCCCAAAAATATTTTGGGATGTCATGATCATTCAACATTGTTCTGGCAAGCTCTTCCAAGGATCGATTTTTCCTCTCAACGACTCCATTTTGTTGAGGAGTTCTAGGTGCTGAGAAGTTTTGATCAATGCCAAGTTCTTCACAGAAATTTTCAAACCTTTCATTCTCAAATTCTCCACCGTGATCGGTTCGGATGGAGAAAATTTTCAGCTCTTTCTCATTTTGAATGCTACGAGCAAGTTTCTTAAAAGCTCCAAATGTATCGCTTTTATTTGCGATGAATAGTGTCCAAGTGTATCTTGAATAGTCATCTACTATGACAAGTGCATAGTAATTTCCACCAAAGCTTTTCGTCCGTGAGGGACCAAATAAATCCATGTGTAAAAGCTGCAAAGGTTTGTTAGTAGACACAATATTCTTTGATTTGAAAGACACTTTGACTTGTTTACCTTTTTAACATGCATCACATAATTTATCTTTTTCAAACTTGATTTTAGGAAGACCACTAACTAGTTCCTTAGAGCCTAATTTGTTAAGATGATCCATATGAATATGAGCTGCTCTACGATGCCATAGCCAAGAGTTTTCTTCCTTACTAATGAGACAACATGCATTATGAGATGAAACTTCATCAAGATTAATCATGTATATATTTTCTACTCTGTTTCCTATCATTCTAACTTGTTTGCTCTTTTTATCTTCAATGATGCATGATCCTGAATCAAATATTACTCTATTTCCTTTATCACATAATTGGCTAATACTTAGTAAATTATGTTTAAGACCTTAAACATAAAGCACATTATCAATAGCAGTAGATAAATCTTTACCAACTTTACCTTCACCGAGGATTCTTCCTCTATTGTTATCACCATAAGTCACATAACCGCTTGATTTGGGGGTAAGAGTTAAGAACTTTGTTATATCTCCAGTCATGTGCTTTGAGCATCCGCTGTCAAGGTACCAATCTGACCCCCGTACCTTGAAGCATACCTGCAATGAGTTTAAAACACGGTTTTAGGTACCCAAATCTCTTTGGGTCCTTGTGGGTTAGTACTTGGTATGGTCCCTTTGGGAACCCACACCTTTTTCACAACTTGTCTACCTCTAGCCATGCACACAGAAGCAGTATGTCCAATTTTAGCACAGTAATAACATTTGATATATGGACTAGTAGTAAATTTAGGTCTATGATGCACATGCCTTTTCATGAAATTGTTTCTAGAAGACCTAGGATGCACATGTTGTGTATTAGACATTTTTCCTATTGTCCATTCAAGCTCATGAATCTTCTTTTCATATTCATTGCACTTTTCACCTACATAATTAGCTTTAAAACAACCAAGACTATAGTTTTCATTTCTAAGTTCTAATCTTTCCTTAGTCAAGGAGATAACTTGATTTTGAAGATGATTAACTGCTTTCTTAGATTGTGTTAATGCTTTAGCTAGTTTCAAAGAGTCACTACCAAAAATCCGCCGGAAACTACCAAAAATCCGCCGGAAATTACCGGCGGAAAATCCGCCGGAAACTACCAAAAATCCGCCGGAAATTACCGGCGGATAATCCGCCGGAAACTTTTTGCGACGAGGGTTTTTCCGGCGCCAAAAATCCGCCGGAAAGTCCACATTTTCGGCGGATTTTGGTCATTTCCGGCGGATTTTGGTCGCCGGAAAATCCAGTTTTTCTTGTAGTGATTTTCTAACAATAAGCGCCATGTTCTCATCATCTTCATCCTTTTCATTTTCTGAGTCATCACTATCATCAGGTCGATTTGAACTAGAAGCCTTTAAAGCCAAGCTTTTCTTTTTCTTATCTTTTTCTTCATGCTCTGCCAGACGAGTGAGCTCTAGTTCGTGCTCTTGTAGTTTGCCAAAAAGAGTGGCGAGTGTCATGGTATCTAAATTCCTCGATTCAGCTATAGCAGTTACCTTCGGTTGCCATTCTCTATTCAAACACCTTAGCACTTTGTTGATTAAGACTTCAGCAGGAAACGACTTTCCTAATGAACCCAATTGATTCACTATGTGAGTGAACCTCTTTTGCATTTCTTGTATGGTTTCTCCTGGATTCATTCTGAATAATTCATATTCTCGGATAAGAGTATTTGTTCTTGCCCTTTTTACCTCACTAGTACCTTCATGAGTGACTTGAAGATTATCCCACATTTCTTGTGCAGTTTCGCAATTTGACACCCTAAAGAACTCATCGGGGCTTAGTGCGGAAGTAATGATGTTTTTGGCCCGGAGATTGTGTTGTACCTTTTTCTTATCATCATCAGTCCAATCAGCTCTTTCTTTGACAGTGAGAATACCATTTACCATGTGCGTGGGGAGATAGGGTCCATTTTCCACAGCATCCCATACATCAATATCAACCCCTTCTATGAATATTCTCATTCTTTCTTTCCAATATGCATAATCTTTCCCGTTGAATCCCAGAGGACGGGTAAGAGACGCACCCTCTTGCGTAGACCAACCTGAAGCCATTTCTCTTGAAGCTGCTAGGCCTTTTAAACAACAGTCTAGCTCTGATACCACTTGTTACCAAGTGGCTTCAGTCTCAAGAGGGGGGGGGGGGGTGAATTGAGATTTTTGAAAACCGTTCCCCTTTTTAACGACTTAGTTTGATTTTTGCGCAGGTTTATGAAATAAAAGAATTAGAATGCAAAACAATAAAGAACACGCGAGATTTATACTGGTTCGGTCACCTCCTAGTGACCTACGTCCAGTCCTCACAACCCTTTGTGAGATTTTCCACTATCAAATCAAAGCTTTCAATTGGGTGCTTTAAAACCCTTACAGACGCAGGCGCTCTTCACCTAAGATACCCCACCTAGTGCAAGAGCCCTTATCAACAATTACAACAAGAGATACCCCACCCTTGTTACAATCCGAAACCCTAGAGAGATACCCCACTCTCTAGTAAAAACCCAATACAGTATTACAAGAAATTACAATAACAATGAAATAACAAATACCTCTGAGAAGGTGAATATGACAACTTGAAGATCCCCAACCTAACCCTTGAGAGAAATCAGCTCACAGTGATGAAAAACGTGAAATAGTGATTGTGACAGAGAGAAGCTTCGCGTTCTGCTTTTAATCGTGAAATAGAATTGTAGGTTGTGTGTGATCGTGAAATCTAGGGTTCTGTTTATAGAGTTTGTGAAAATATGACCGTTGAAATAATTTTTAACGTTAAACTAATAAGTGAGAAATCGATTTCTTGCTTGTGGGAACAAGTGAGAAATCGATTTTGTGCTTTATTAATGCAAGTAGATAATCGATTTTGTGCTTGAATGAAAGGAGAATAGGAATCGATTATTTGCTTAATGCAAAAGAGGAAAGAATCGGTTATGTGCTTCCAAGAAGAAGCCTAAATCGATTTGGAGCTTTAATAAGGCAACTGGCAATCAATGTGCTTCTTCAATGTGCTTCGTTCTCTAGAGGCCGGGACGGAAGGCAAGAGGCACGAACACATAGGGCTGAGGTGCAATGCTTCTCAATCTTACTTCTTTCCGGCAAACAACTCGAACCGGGATTTCAAACCAAACTTCTTCTTTGTCCGAGCTATAAGCTGCGCTGCCAAACTCACTGTTGGAGATTTTGAAAATAGGAAGTCGAAGAGAGCGCACTTCCCATTTGTCTGGGGCCAAAGCCATTATATCCGAGACGGGGTGGAGATCGGAACTCAGAGCTATATGATGAATCCTGAAAAACTGAAAGGAGAAGACAAGAAATCATATGAGCTGTTCAATAAGTGGAGGAAAATAATGGTCAAGGCCGACCCGAGATTTCATTGCGGCTCTATCATAGATGCTGTGGCCGAGTCCAAGGCCAAGCTAGATAGATAGTTTGCCACTTGTAATTTTGCTTTAATCTTTTCTTGTTGATTTGCGTTATGCCGGTTTCGGCGAGCCATCGTTGCTGATCCTTCTCTTTTGTTGCGGCAGGTAAAATGGACGAACTAGACCTGGATGATGTCTTTGACGCGATCGGGGTGGATACTTCGGCCAAAGGACAAGGATGCTCCTGCACAGAAAGCAGACAGACCTTCTGGGTCAGCCTCGGGGACCGACCCATTAGATAAACAGGTGGGCAAGTCCCATTCTAGGGGCAAGCCCATTTTAGAAAAACAAACACCGATTCACCAGAAATCTCCTATTGTCCGTTCTTCGACGCCGTAGTAAAATTCGGGGCTCAGCCGCAAAAGGGCCAACGCTGAGGCTGCCTCAGATGACCCGGCTAAAAATAAAAAACAAAAGCCAACACAATAGAGCCCGGACAAGGGGAATGGTCAAGCTTCCCTTGATGACTTCGAAGCCTGAATTCGGGTCGGCCAGACTGGGGCTGCAGTCATCAAAGAGCTGCAGGAGCTGGCGGAGGACAAGATGACTCAACGCTTTCAAAGTAAGATCTCCGCCCTCGATGCTGGAAATAGAAAATTACAAGGCAAATATATTCATATATGTCACGGACTAAGTACTTACCAAGACCGTAACTTGGTAGCCTATTCCGAGGAGAACCGGAGCCTGAAGGAAGAGCTCGAAAGGCTGAAGGAAGTCTGGCAGCAGCTTGACAGTGCCCAGGTCAACTAGCAGAAGAAGGTGATTGCCGATCTTCCAAAGCTGAAAGCTGATCTGAAATCGGCTGAGGAGAAGGAGAAGAAGAATCAAGAGGTGGAACAACTGAAGGCAGACAAAGCCGAGCTCACGCAGATTATGGTGAGGGAGGCCATGTCTGGCTTCCAGCGCTGCCTTAAAATGGCCGTGATCCTGGAGCCCGGTTTGATTATTAGCTTGTTGGATGATAAATATAAGGCTGAAGGCGGGAAGATTGTTCATAAGGGTGTCGTGATCTACGACCCTGCTGCCACCCCTGTTGCCGAGGAAGAGGCTGCTACAACCAATACGGAGTAGGGGGCCGGGGCAGAAGATAAAGCTGCTTGATTTTCTGAACTTTTCCCTTTTTCCAATTGGTCTCGGGCATGTCCGGGGCAATCCTTATTTGTAATATATAATGGGCACCGTCCCTTTTCTCCGGCCTTTAATTTGTTTTTGCACTTTATTAATCCTGTTATTATTTTAGCGTTTTGTATGCATGTTTCGAGTGAATGCGCGTAGTGGAGTTGGAAAGCCGTTGCCGATATCAGAAAATAAGCTGTTGTAGAACGGCCAGAATAATATAACCCCGTGTGGATACGAGAGTGGAAATCCGAGGTCATCGATAGAGACTCAAAGATCTTGCGGAATTCCTGCAATTTAGAACAAGAGTTTAAGAGAGATTCGCTGAGGTCCGTGCTTTGAAGATGGGAAGGCCACTGCGGGACCCCCTCTCCGTAGCTACATTGCTTAAGAGAGCTGTTGCGGACCATAGCCATTATAGATGAGAAATCCACTATAGGCTCCTCTCTCCAAAAATTCCTCCAACAGAGATCGCTGTGGACCCCCGCCCTTTAACCCCTGATGGAGCACGAAGCTCAGAGATCAGAGGCGCTGCAGGCTCGCGCGAGGCGAAATTGGGAAGACCTCGGCCTCTGATGGAGCTCGTCAGCTCGGAGATCGGAGTGAATTTGTTCGTACGGGGAAAAATTAGGAACCCTTTAGCCTCTGATGGAGCTCGTCAGCTCAGACTCCAGAGGGAAGGTCGGACTCTCTGATGGAGCATGAAGCTCGGAGATCAGAGAGCTATTGGAGCCGCTGTGGGCTATTGGCTTCGCGCTGAGAGCATGATAGAGATCCGAGATCGGATGAAAACTTCCAAAGAAATCTTGAGAGGGATGGATGAAGATCCAACCGTAGATAGATGTCTGAGATCAGCTTCAAGAATCCTGTGAGGGCCATTCTAAAGAGGTCTGAGATAGGACAGAGGTTCAAGCCGTGATTGGGAGGCGAGCAGAACCTTCGAGCTCAAGCCGTGCTTGGGAGGCAAGCAGAACCTGTGAGCTCAAGTCGTGCTGGGGAGGCGAGCAGAACCTGCGAATAAGAAGAGAAAAAAGAACCCAGGGTGATGCAAGGCTTGGGACGTGCCTCGCAGAGAGGAACTAGTCCAGAAGGGATATGGTACATCAGAGTATGGAAGCAAGCGACAATGCTCCCACTGTGGTCGCCAATGTTCGGTACCGGAGTACGGGGTTGAGGCTCCCGAAGCCAGACAGGGTCTAAGTCCGGGGTTCAATTACTCTTGAGTGCTTCCAATAATGAGGTTTGTTTTGTGTTTATGCATAAAAACATTTTTCATGTCATATGAGATTTATCCTTTTGTTGAACATGGTCATTTAGTGTTTGATAACATGAGGAACATATTATCAAGAGATATGTATGTTAAGGATAAACTATTTAATGTTGGGAAGCTTATGAGGGTACAATCATAACATATAGAATCTTCTTAAGATTAATTAGATACTTCAAAACAGAATATGATTTATGCATTAAATACATGAGTAGGTTCGGTTTTAAGCATTTAGTTAATGTGAGGATAAGAAGATAGTGCAATATGAGCATAATGTAAAGCATGTAGATATAAGGGATGAGAGGATTACACATTGAAGATTTATCCCAGTTCATCCATTAACGAAGGGCTACATCCAGTCCTCACCTCTTGTGAAACTTTTCCACTATTCTCCAATCAATACAAGTGGCCATTCTTCAAGCCTTATCAAGCTTTACATCACGTATTCTTTCTTCAAGCCTCTTCAGGCTTTACATCAACAAGTTTCTTATCGACTGTTTCCTCACCAACACTCACCCATCCTAGGAAGCTTAACAGAACACCATACACATTGTAGTTTCTCATCAACAGTCTCCTACACCTTAGGTAGTTTGATAGAACACCACACATGTTGTATTTTCTCATTAACAATCACCTACCCTAGGTAGTTGCGAAGGAAGAACAACATACAAAGACAATGAAAGGGTTTGGGATTTGCTACAACTTGACACACTTACAGTAAGTGAATATGAAATATGTAAAACAAGCTACAGACTCTTTCTAAGATTATCCCAAAGTGTAGAGCTCATGAGAAAGATTGTGAAAGAAGATAATGATGGCGAGCAATAGTTGATCTTGATATTACTTGTGTTTATCTCTCAATATACTTCTTCTATTTCAACCTTCTCAACTGTGTCTGTCGTACTTTCTCTGCGTATCTGAACCTTCTTTAACCTAGTATTGTCCTTTTGGATAGGCTGTTCCAGCTAGCATGAAGATTCTCAAGCTTCCTAGTGTTGAACAAACACCTTTTGGGCATCTAAGGAATAACCAAGGAGTTCATCCTATAACTTTTAACCATTTCCACTCATTTATTTCTTGACTCCAACATTTGATAACTCCTGATCTTGATTCAAAGAGAGATCACATGTTTGTCATTTTGAGTAGGTTGCTGACTTGAACCTTCATTTCTTGTATCTTAACCTTCTCAAGAATGAATGTTCTTAACAAAGGTGAGGTCAAGCTTCTTTTGACTTCTGGTCAAACGTGTGTTGGCTTAGTCAAACTTTCTGTTGACTTTTTGGTCAAACCTTCTGTTGACTTGATCAAACCTTTTGTTGACTTAGTCAACCTTCTCATGTTGAAGTGTTGGGTATGTCAAATCTTCTCTTGACTTGGTCAAATCTTTTGTTGACATGGTCTAACATTCCGTTAACTTGGTCAAACCTTCTGTTGACTTGGTCAAACCCTCTCAAGAATGAACCTTCTTATTCATTTCTACCCTTGACTTCTTACATGTTTTGGTTATGCTTTTTAGGTAGCTTCTACATAAAGTTTTGAACTTTTGAGTAAGAGAACATTGGTAGAATATAACCCAATTAATAACTATGAGAGTCTTCTATGCAAAGACTCGTACACTCCTTTGATCAATGTAGTCATTTGGTTCTTAGGATTCCTCTTCAAAGGAAATCACTTAATTGATTTGAAGTTTCTCTTGATTGTCTAATGTTTTCTCTTTTCTCTCTGTGAATTTCCTTGTCCAACGCCGTTGTAATTTAATAGTAAAGATATTATGTCTTCATGAAGCTTGCATTACTATTCTTGTAATTTGTTGGCGCTACTTTTCTTTGATTGGATTGATCTAATTTGCTTCTAGCATGTCCACTTGTAGGAAATCTGTTCTCTCAACAAACTCAAGTGCACCCATTAGAAAAACACCATTCATAATACTTAACGTTTAGTTCATAAGGTTTGTTGTCATTAAAACCACATATCAAAAAGGATTTGAACTCAAAACATTGTACGTTGGCCCTCAGCCGAGCAGATAATCTATTACCTACGCATTTTGTGGGTTGTTGAGAAATTTTCTTGAGAACCGAGCTCATGGTAGCAAGTGTTTGAGGAGGGATCTCCATTTGGTATTGTTGGCCAGTGTATTAGGTAAAAATCACATCAAACGATTGAAAAAAGATAAGTCCTCTCACGCCAAGCCACTAGTCGGCTTAAGCGGTTGTCTCCACAACATCTCTCTCATAATGCACCCAAATAAACTCATTCGCTTTGTATAGCCATCGTTCACAATGAGGACAACATCCCCATTACATATGCCTTCTCTTGTTAAAGCACCCTTGCGGGATTTGTTGGGTATGGTTACATGTTGCGTAAGGCACGAGGAGTTACTACTAATTATTAAGGAACTCTTTAACTTTTCTTTTCTACGTCCCTCGAGGTCAAACATTTGGAAGACCTTTGTTATAGTCAATTTTCAAGTTCAAAATTGACTAAGTGGACATGTCATAAGAATACAGACTTTCGAAAGGAATGAAGGTTCGAGACATTAAACGATTCGAGATTTCTCACTCTCGAAATAAAGGCAAAAGGTGCGCAGTAAGTATGAGCAATTACTCACTAGTTTCTAGAGGTTGTTGGATCGCTAGGATATGTGGAAAGTATCTATCAAGCTGAGGATGATGGGCAACATTTTTATCATTATTCTTTAGTTACTTCCTTTTTAATTAGTTTCGACTAGACTTGTGTCCACCATGCAAGTCGTTAGTTGTCACATCTAAAATTCTATATACTGTTGTTTGGAAATAATTCTAAGGGTAGAGTGCATAACATTTAAGCTCTCTCACAAGCCTAACACATCCGACGACACAGGATCACATGCAATTGTGGTGAAAAATGTATGTTCTTGTCGGTCGTTTGAATGTTGG
This sequence comes from Astragalus glycyphyllos, assembly GCA_963573325.1. NCBI lineage: Eukaryota > Viridiplantae > Streptophyta > Magnoliopsida > Fabales > Fabaceae > Astragalus > Astragalus glycyphyllos. The sequence goes on along the minus strand of OY754312.1, from coordinate 49,834,828 downwards.
AATTCTAGTTTTAATGCTCAATTTCCATTAACAATTGAGTGTTTCACTCTTGTCTTTTACCTAGTGTTTTCAGTTTATTTTTGTTAACATGGATATTTAAGTTTCATGATGTTCACTCCCTTCTAGGTTGGATTCCTAAGTTCTTTTAAGTCACTTTTTATTAGTTTAATCTTCGAATTGTACTTGCATTATTGATTTTTAATCCAGTTTTTGATTCGATTAATAAGACATCTATGTTCTTTTCTTAAAAACTATATTTTTCACTTTGAAGCTGCTTTAATCAAACATGAACTTTAAACGTCTTAACTTGACAACCCAACAATTTAATCTGAATCCTCTTTGTTCAAATCTTTTGAATTCATTTGTTTAACAACAATGTTAGTTTTTAAACACTTGAGATTTGTTATTTTCATATAAAAAGCAAGCTTATTGTGGAATACAAGTTATAATTTGACTCACTGTGTTGAAACTAAACAAATGAATCACTTAGTGAAAAAGTATTAATTTGACTATGTGATGCAAGTTAAAATTTGTAAGTGCAGTCCCCTTTTTTTATTTACTTACAAGCAAATGGTCATAGTTCTGGTTTGAGCTCACATGTACCTAAATGGCCGTAAAGGTAGCTATATCTCTTCTATCCCGTTTTGTATGTAATGTTGTGTGTGTGCTTGAATATATATATATATATATATATATATATATATATATATTCAAGCAAAAAACTATCAAAAAGGTGCCATTAAAATGCATATATTTTGAATTCCGAAATCTAGAAAATATATAATATCATTCATACGCCATGCATATTGCAGAGTTGCTAGTGCAATTTATTACATAATCAAATTTATTTTATTCTTGGATGAAATTTTGTAGCAATCTTCAAACACTAAGATTGTTTCTGCATAACTCATGGTGACGTATAAACGATGTCTTTAGCATATAATAAACTAATACTCTTTTGAAGTTGTAGTAAAAAGTGAAATGTTAGAGGAAAAATAATTAGAAACGCAGTAATATTTGTATGACGTTTATGGCCCATCTCAATTTAATACCATTACGTATGGGTGTTCCAGCAGAGGCACTTCTTAGTCCATTTACCCTTATAACGTTTATAGCCCATCTCTATGCAATAGTCCTTACAGTCCTTGTGAACTTCACATGGAAATTCACTATGATGCACTAACATGTAATGTAAAAGAGACCATTATTAATGTTATTGAAATAGAATAAATGTATTATGAAAAGGTAATGAAAAATGGATTGAATGATAATCTTATTATTTCCATTCCTTCTATCACGCCTTCCCCTTCACCTTTGCTCTACTTCTACCTCTTCATCTCTCAAAGTCGAATTGTTTTTTGAAAACTGATATCCATTGGTGAAATGAAGAAATAGAAAAAAGAAGAGAATCAATGCCGAAATACACTAGAGACTTTTAGCCATTCTTTTCCACGTCTATGACTAATCCATCTAAAATGGTAAGGTTACTATATAGAGTAAATGTAAGTTGTATATATTACGCCGTCCAAGTTGTATGTAGGATTTATCATGTTGCATGCACGTTACCCTAAATGTTTTTTTTGACAAAACCCTAAATGTTTATATATATATATATATATATGTGTGTGTGTGTGCGTGTGTGTGTGTGTGTGTGTGTGAGTTAGGATATATTGACACCTGTGTCAAGCTTAATGACTTACAGCAATTAATAACTTTGTGTATAAAAATAATTTTATCAATATGGCTATTGAATAACGTGATATTATCTTTGAGATCATATATATCAAATTTCATAAAAATCCAAAATTATTTGACAGTTCATCACACTACTATATTTGGAAGGCTAATATGCTCTTTAAAATATAAGCAAATGAGTATCCAAATATTTTGGAAATTGATATACATGATAGCAACAATAATTTCACAATATCCAACGGTCGGACTGATAAATTTCGATTTCTATATGAAATTATTAATTAGTGTTTGTTGCTAAGTATGACACCTGGTTTCAATATATCACAACTCTCTCTCTCTCTCTCTCTCTCTCTCTCTCTCTCTCTATATATATATATATATATATAGACACACACACACACACATTGCATTTGCTATAGTTATTACTAATTAAATAGTTAGTTTAGTTTTCAATACATATTTTACAAGGTTGAGCCTATTATTGCTTATTATTAATTAAGGATTTCATGTATGATTAAAAAACACATGACGGATTCATTGGGAGAAAGTCTTGCACTAACAAGAGATATGGTCTCGAAAGAGTATATAATGAAAGGGCATCTCTTAGCTTACCAGTCGATTTTGTAGGACTGAGTTAGGCTCAACCTACATTCCAAGAAGGTTATAGAGCCAAGCCGATTTTGTAGGGTTGAGGTGTAACACCCCAATTTTCTTAGTAATATGTGTCTATATATGTTTGAATATATTGGTAGTTTTGTGTGTCCTCATGGTAAAAAATAGTTTTAACAGTATACTATTATTATTGTATTATTTTATTTTTAAATATTAGTCATGGGTTAATATAATTATTTTAAATTATAAGTTGATGACTTTATGGCATTATATATTTTTCAAGTATACAAATATATTTTATTGATATTTAGCTGTATTTTATATAATATTAATAATATATTGTTATTGTTTGATATATTATGGTAATGTGAAGTAATTTGTTTTTGTTGTTGTTGTTATTGTTGTTTGCAACATCTCAAAAAATGGCTAATCTCAATTCTTAAGATTAGTAGTTGTTTTTGTTCTATTGATTTCTAATTTAGGGGATCGATTGAGCATGTTTGAAATTAATTATGTGCTCTCGGTTGATAATTTATATAAATTATTGCTAATCAAGTTATTTAGTTGATGATCGAGTCAATAATTGATTGTTTAAATATTGCTTGAATACATGAGTGAGTGAGAAAATTAAGTGCAATTGTGTGTTAAATGTATTAGAATTGGGTAGTGCATAAGTAAATAGAGGGGTGCATTTAGCGTAAGGGCAAATAGGGAATTTCATAGTGTGGACTAAAACTCCTCGGGTGAACTTATTTATTTTCACTCACTCTCACAAAACACTCACACAATTCACTTGAATTTTCAGCTCACTAAGACACTCACCCTTGCTCCCACAAACACACAAACACTTTCTTTTTTATCAAATTAAGTTTTGAAGATACTTAGAGAGAGAGAGAGAGAGAAAGAGAGAGCTTGAATAGAAAGAGGGAAGAGAAACTCTCACACACTTTCATCTTCACCTTCAAACCCTCTCTTCATCAAGTGAGTTCAACTAAGAATTTTTCCACCATCTTCTCTCATCTTGTGAATCCATCACTCTAGGAGACACTAGAGCTTAGGAAACTCAACAAATTCTTCCTTCCTTCTCAACCCCATTTCACATTGCACGTTGGAATAAGGGAGTGGTTGTTTGGAGTTGCATGTTGAGTTCGAGAGTTGATATAGACTATTTAGAACCTACATTAATGAATGAAGGCACCAAGGAGTGAACTTAGGGTTTGAATTCGAGTTTGGGGTCTTGGAGATGAGTTTTGAAGTTCTAGGAGATGTTTTTTTAAAGAACATTCCATCCCCTTTATTGTAATTCGAAATTTCTGCACAAATTTTTATTTTCATCACATTCAAGGTGAGTTCTTCATTTTATTTTGTATTTATGTGAAATGGTTGGTGTTGCATGTGAAGATCATTTCCCTTTTGGTTTTCTATGTTACTGAATTGTGCTTATGTTGTGCATGAGTTATGAAGTGGCATGTTCATTAGTTGATGAGTTGATTTCAATTTGTTATTGATGATTGAGGATTTGTTTTGAACATAATTGAAACAGAAATTGAGGTTTAATTCTATGGTAATTATGTAATTTAGAGTTAGTGAGGTTTAGGGTGGAAATTGGTACCAAATGGAATGCTCAAAAGTGTTTAAAAACAGAGTTGTTGATTTTCTGCACAGTAAGCCTGGTCCGTGCGGCCCAGCACACAACCTGTGCGCTTACCCCTATATTGGGTGCACAGTTAAAATGGAGCAGGCCTGGTCCGTGTGCCCAAGAGCATGACCCGTGTGCCTGTCTCTTTGCCACATTTTGAAACTTCATTTCTCTTGCTCCTTTGAGTACCATTCAATCCCTTCCCTAACTTCAATAACCTAACTTACCATAAAATTAGACCCCAATATGACTTTGTAATGATATGATTTAGTGTTGGAAACATTATTACATTAGATGAGTAAAGTGAACTATTTAATACCATCTTTCCTTTATGACCCTATGATTGCTCTTACGCCAGGAGTTTGATGTAAATACATAAATGAATATCCATTGTCTATATGGCAAGTTTTAGTACATGGTTAATGTAGAGAAGTAAATTTTATATTCTATTATGATACTGAGTCACAAGTGACATATAGGGTCACAAGAAGGGAGTTGAATTGTGACCCTTTGAAAATTTATATCCTACAACTTAGAAAATATCCTCTCAAGTTGATACTTGGAGATGAGATAGTTAGCATAAAACAGTTTCACAAGAAATTCTCTTCTTGAGTAGGTTCCACATATTAAACCTTCTCTATGTTGAGTAGGTTCCACATAGTGAACCTTCTCTAGTTGAGTAGGTTCGATGCAGTGAACCTCCTCTGGTTGAGTAAAATCAAAGTGTTTAACCTTCTCTTGGATGATTTGGTTCCACCCAGTGAACTTCCTCTACCTAAGTAAGTTCCATGCAATGAACCTTCTCTTGTTGAAAAGTTCAATAAATAATGAGTCTTGTGTTGTCTTTATGCAAGAAAATATTTTGCACATCATATGAAATTTATCCTTTTGCACATAATGATGGAGAACAATAGTTGACCTTGATATGGCTTATGTTTATCTCTCAATATATTTTTATAATTTCAGCTTCTAATCTCTTATATGATAGATCGATTTAGAGTTTCTTTACTGAAATCACTTCTAGAGCAAGCTTCTCATTGTTGAGAAGCTTCTGACCAAGATTCTGAAGTCTCTAGAATCTTCTCAGAACGTGAGAAGGTTGAGGGGATGAAGAAATCTGGTTTAGGCACAATATAATCCCTTTCCCTTGAGTTTCTTCAACTTTCCCATGTGTTAATATAATTGATTTCTTCATTATAGCCGTTGGGAATTATCCATGGGTCCATAGGAGAGATTTGGAGTGATTTGAAGTGATGTGATGGAAGTTGAGAAAGTTGAGACCTTTTCAACCTTCTCAACTATTCCTGCTGTACCTTCACAGCATATCTGAACCTTCTTTAACTTGCTGTTGGGCCCGTTCGGGTAAACAGCTTATATAAGCGCTTATAGCATAAGAGCTTATAGCATGAGAGCTTATGTTATAAGAGCTTATGCTCTATAAGCTGATTGTGTTTGGATGTGGATATTGAAAAGTGCTTATGCAAAAATAGTGTTTGGATGTATAATTACAAAAGTGCTTATAAAATATTGTAATTTTCAAAAATTAATTTTTTTTTATAATTCACCTTCCATAAATTAAAATTGCTGAAATAATTAGTTTTTTACTAATCGTCTTCCCTATTAGAGACTAATTCACCCAAATAATAATGAAACGTGTAAAATATAGCTAGATAGATCTAAAAATCGGAAGTGATCACACATCTAAAAATTTAACAATCATGCTGAATCTATTAAAAAACAATTGTACATTAATGTGACATCATTATAAAGCTAAAAATTTAACCATCATACATATGTTTTTTAAAACACCTAATTAATAATGAAATGTGTAAAATATAGCTAGATAGATCTGGGCATCGTGTCTCTAATAGTATCTCTGACTCACTCCATTTGCCTAGTACTTCTTTGAGATGGTTGCTCATATGTGATATCTCCAACAGTAGTATCAGGCACATCAATAGTGTCCTCCAAATCAAGATTTCCATCAAATAAACGAAATTCTTCATCATCTGTATCATTCCTTCTTATGAAATTATGCAATGTCATACAAGCAACGATGATCTGAGTCGCAGTTTTTAATGAATATTGAGGCATGTTGTCTAGTATTCTCCACTTAGCTTTACAACACCCAAATGCCCTTTCAATTGTGCTTCGGAGACTAGAGTGCATATAATTGAACACTTCATTTCTTCCTCTAGCTCTTGGACCTAATCTAAATTGAGGGAGATGATACCTAGTGGTTTTGTAAGGTCCCATGTAGCCCATAAAATTAGGATAACCAGCATCAACAAGGTAATATTTACCTGAAAAGTAATATAACTAATTATATTCACACATCCCTATTGATATAACATTAAAAAATACAAGTTACTAACCTAGAGGAGGATGTGGAAAATGAAAGCTAGGCGTGCGTAATGCATCCATGAAGACCCTAGTATCATGTGTTGATCCTTCCCATCCTGCTAGTACAAATGTGAAGCACATGTTGAAATCACAAACTGCCATTACATTTGTTGATGTATACCCTATCCTGCATGTGTAGGGAATTTGCTGTTCAGCAGGTACAATGATTTTCACATGAGTTCCATCTATAGCACCAATACAATCCTTAAAGTAAGGATAATATCGATCATCGTTTCTAATTTGATGGGGAATATCTCTAAAGGAAGGGTCAACAGACTTTATAACATCTCTAGAAAGGGCAAGTATTGCCTTTAAGACTCTATGGAATTGCCTAGAAATAGTTTCTCCTGAATGTTGAAGTCTCTCTTGTGTATTGCGAATTGAAGCTGGTTGTCCTAACTTATATAAGAAAGTTCCAACTTGTTCATGAATTCCCATTCCTCTTGTACGTTTGAGACCATAGTTTTGTTCCAAAACATTGCATAATTGTAGGAACACTGGTTTGTTCATCCTCAACAGTTCAAAACAACGGTTATCATTTCCATGGAGAATCTCATGAATCCAATCATGTCCTGACAATGCAGAAGTTCTACATGGATTTCTCACAACATGGCTTAAGAGATAATTTGTAGCATTCATTGCCATCAACAACAACCCCTTTTTTTTCCTCTTACGTCGTGATAACTGTTGGGTATCACGCGAACTATCATTATCAGAACCAGAAGTGGTACTACTAGCACTGGAAGAAGACATCCTGTGTAACAATACGATAGAAACAATGTCATAAATCAATAGATCAAAGGTTCACCTAACATCACATAAAAACTAGAATAATACAACCACGTCAACATTACAGCATAAGTAATAAAACAAAGACAAGTCAGCCAATTGTCTAGAAACAAAACACAAAGTCAACATTACAACATAAATGACAAATCAACAACGAGACAAGTCAGCCAAGGTATGTGTCTTAATCCAATTAATTTGAAGCATAGGATCACCCAATTGAACAAATATCTCCCGGTTTGATTTTGATTTCATTAGTCTGATTCCAAGCAAATGAGTCTCACTTCCATACTCCAACCCTGGCAATTGCTTAAGCAAGTCCAAACAAACATCAATTGAAGGAACACTAGCAGCTGTATCACTAGTAGCAGTATCATTGTTCAAACTTTCAATTACACGATCAAATTGATCACACATTCGCTGACCAATACTACCTCTCTTGTTATCTGACCCACTCCTTTTTCTTTTTGGCTTATGAACAGAACTCGGTATCTCTTCAACATCATCCTCTTCAGTCGTCTTTGTCATACCTATTTCAGCCGTTGTTTCAATTTCTAGTTCTGAGTCTCCAGATGGTGCCCATTTACCATGGCCCGAAGCCACAGTATCCTTGAAAAGGATCTCCATCTCAGGTAAATTTTTCATCCCCTTGCCTTTGAACTTTGCAGCATCAGGATTTTCCTAAAATAAAACAAATTTGATTTACTAAATATTTAAACCATCAAACTAACAAACTTTCTTATCTAATGGTTAGTGCCCAGAAACTCCAGAACACATAAATAAATAACCAGCATCAAATTATTATTATTATTATACTCCAGAAACTCCCGAATAACCAGAGTCTCTTCACTTCACTGACACAAGACTTGCAGCAAATAATTCTTACAACAACTTCAACAACAAGCAACAAAATTAACTTAAATATAAAATTACCTTAATCTTAGTTTCCCACCACTCTTCACTTGCTGTAACTGTTCATGACCAATGGTCCCATCCAATTCCAGTCTCTTTTCCCTTGAGTTTTTCCCACATTTGCCATTCTTTTTTCAAAAGATCCCATTTGTTTTTCATTTGCTTATACTCATAAAACAACCCAGTTTGTTCATTGAAATTCTTGATCACATTTGCCCACCCAACCTTATTAAAGTGAGCATGTGGCCTATTCCCAGCTCGTACTTGCTCAACACAAATCATCAGAAATATTTCATTATTTTTGTCATTCCCTTCAGCCTTGGGTCGTTTCCCACTACCATTAGTTCCTTTATCCTGATTCTGATTTGAAGCCATTTGAAACTAAATAAACATGGAATAAGTTTAATTACTCGATACACCTCTAACAATTTATCAACAGGGAATAAGTTTAATTAAAGGCTATTCTAATTTCCACTCATATGCACATAATAAGCAAGCCTGTCAAGTCTCCATAATCATAGATAGAATGTAACCAAACAAGCAAGCAAATCACAAGATGATAATAGTATCACATTAAATCAATTTGGCAAAGGAGAAGTCACATCTTGAAGTGTGCATAATACTCATATCAACTTAAAATCAGAATAACTAGCTGAACCAAATTGCAAATCAATACTCTAGTTAACAGATATTTGTAAAATCATGCAGACACAATCCAAACACTTACTCTTCATAAGTATTGTTACAAAGAGATGTTTATCAGAATAGGGATTCCTGTCAACTGGCCTCAACATATGTATTGTCACAAAGAAATGCACACAAACAACACATTACTCTAGGTTTACACAATACGTACAATGTGGAAACAAAACTAGAGTCACTACTCTTCATATACGAACCATGCTACTAACAAGCATTTCATCAAATACCCTCAGTGCAACATCCATTTCGTTGAATTACAAGCAAACAGATACAAGATTATCATCCACGAGCAAGTCATCTCAACAAACGAAATTCAATTCAAATTAAAAACCCACAAAAAATTGCCCAAATTCAAATTTCCACTCAATTCAAAGAAGCCCCTCAACTCAACGATTCCCCAAATCAAGCTATTACGAACTCAAAATCGAATGGGTTGTAGAAATCAAGAGGAAATGAAGAATGGGTTGCAGAAATGAAGAGTGAATACCTGAAATTCGGAGTTGAGATTCAGAGCCCAGGGTTTGTTGAAGAGGAACGATGAAGAGCTGAGATTCAGAGCAGAGATTCAACAAAAACTGAAGAGGAACAATGAACCGCCATTAGAGTGAGCAATGAAGAAGAACGATGAAGTTCCCGAGTTTTCTTTACGCATTCTTTTCTTCCGTTTTTCCTTCCGTGTTTTTTTTAAATTTTATAAGCTCCGTATAAGCTCCGCATAAGCTTCTATTTACGGCTTATGAAAAATCAGCTTATGAAAGCTATAAGCACTTGTGATATGCTCTCCCAAACAAGTGCATAACAGCTTATTTCATAAGACAAGCCCAAATAAGCCAAAAATAAGCCCATCCAAACAGGCCCATTGTCCTTTTGGACAGCCTTTAACAGCTCAAGCACAACTCCTCAAGCTTTATGCCTTTGAACAAATACCTTTTGTTGAACATAGGAATAATCAAGGAGTTCCTCCTATAACTTTTAACTATTTCTGCTCATACTTTCCATTGACTTCTGTTGACTTCTGGTCAAATTTGCATTGACTTGGTCATACTTTCCATTGACTTTTTGGTCAAACTTTTTGTTGACTTTTGGTCAAACCTTCTGTTGACTTGAGCAAACCTTTTGTTGACTTAGTCAACCTTCTCTTGTTTTAATCTTCTCATGTTGAAGTCTTTGCTTGGTCAAACCTTATGTTGACTTAGTCAAACCTTCTCATATTATTTCTACCCTTGACTTCTTACATTTTTTGGTCATGCTTTTTGGTATGCTTCTAGATAACCTTTTGAACATTTGCTAAGAGAGCATTGGTAGAATATAACGCAAATAGTAAGTATGAGAATCTTCTATGCAAAGTCTTCTACACACCTTTGATGAATGTTTTCATTAGGTTCTTAGGACTCCACTTGATAGAAATTCACTTATTGACTTGAACTTTCTCTTGATTGCTCAATGTCTCCCCTTTTCTCTTCGTGAATTTCCTAATGCAATAATGTTGTAATTGAATAGTAAAGACATGATGTCTTTATGAAGCTTGCAATACTATTCTTGCAATTTGTTGGTGCTACTTCGATTCTTCAGTTGTTGAGAACTGTTGAACTAAGGTCAAACACTCTTTGTTTTGTATGATAACAAATTACAATCTGTTTACTAATGGTTATAGTTGAACCAAAGCACAGGGCTGAACCAACGCACAGAGCAATGAACCAAAGCGCTTGATATTATATCTTAAAGGGTAGAAGCTCGAAGGAGATGCTACTCAAGCGTTCAAGACTTATGTGTTATATTGCTTTGCGTAGGACGCGTGTAAGATCTCGTCACTTAAGCTTTATGATTTATGTAGTTGAGAGATGATCTTTAAAAATAGAACTGTTTTGTTAAAATCTTTTATATAAAAGTATGATTAAATAGGTTAGGCACAAGATGTTTTTAAAGAAAGGTTTTGAATAATGATTTGTTGTTTTTTAAATAAAATAGATTCATGAGATAGTGTTTTAAAAGAATTTGTTTTTAAAGTAAAGAATCGATTATTCATTTGGTACTCAAAGGTAGAAATCGATTTCACTCTTATTTCTAGAGATAGAAATCGATTTCATTCTCTTTGTTTAAGCAAGGAATCGATTCTTGGCTCCCTTGTCAAAGCAATGAATCCATTCTTGGCTTCCTTGTCAAAGCAAGGAATCGATTCTTGGCTTCCTTTTCAAAGCATAGAATCGATTATTGTCTTCCTTCCTCAAAGAAGTAAATCGATGAGAGCTATGATTCCCTTTCTGACATTAAGTGCAGGAGAAAACAGTCGGTGTCTTACTTGAAGTGGCAGCTACCAAAATCATTTTCTTTTTCAAGTCAGAGGAGGTGGAATTACCTTCATACCCAATACCTCTCCTATCAACATATTCATGTTGAGAGTGAAGTAACTTGGTTAAGGTCTTTTCACCAACCTCAAAGGACAAGTTGGGTAAGTTTGATGCAAAATCAACTGAAGGTATCTTTATGGGTTATTCAAGTCACAGTAGAGCATATATTGTTTACAATAAAATTGATAAATGTATGCAAGAATCAATACATGTTTCTTTTGATGAGACTAACCCATTTGCTAAGAAAGTTGATGATGAGGACGAAGTGGTTGAAGTGATCAAAAGACAGAATGCCTGAATCAACCAGTGAAAGTGTGGAAGAAGCCGAGGTGAAAGTGGAACCTCATGAAGTAGTTGAAGTGGAACGAGAGCCCCAAGATATCGATGACCATCTCCATGGAAGAACACATGATGATTTTCCCAAGACTTGGAAATCAGTTCGAGATCATCCCATGGAGCAAATTATTGGTAGTCCATCAAAGAGGGTAACTACTCGTTCTTCTCTTAATCATTTATATTTTTCATAGTGCTTTTGTCTCTCAGATAGTTCCTAATAATATAAAGGAAGCCTTATGTGATCCAGAATGGGTTTTGTCAATGCAAAAAGAACTTGAACAATTTGAACGGAACAAAGTTTGGCATTTAGTCGAAAAACCTGTTGATAGAACCATCATTGGTACTAAATGGGTATTTCGCAACAAACTTGATGAAAATGGTGTTATTTTATTAAGTAAAAGTCGTTTAGTTGTTCAAGGTTTTAACCAAATCGAAGGGGTGGATTTTGAAGAAACTTCTGCTCCAGTGGTTAGGTTGGAGTCCATTCGTATAATACTAGCCTTCGCTAGTTACATGGATTTCAAACTACACCAAATGGATGTCAAGAGTTCCTTCCTAAATGGATTTTTAGAAGAGGAAGTATATGTAAAACAACCCCCTGGTTTTGAAGATTTTAAGAAATCAAACCATGTTTTCAAACTTGACAAAGCACTTTATGGATTAAAACAAGCTCCTAGAGCTTGGTATGAGAGACTGAGCAAACATTTACTTGCAAATGGTTTCAAAAAGGGTAAGATTGATTCTACCTTATTCCTTAAAACCAAGGGCAAACATATCATAGTAGTTCAAATATATGTCGAGGATATTATTTTTGGGTCTACTAATGATGATCTGTGCAAGGAGTTTTCTAACATGATGACTAGCGAGTTTGAGATGAGGATGATGGGGGAGCTGAATTTCTTTGTGGGACTTCAAGTGAAGCAAATGAAGGAAGGAATCTTCATCTGTCAAAATAAGTTCTCAATGGAGCTGCTAAAGAAGTTTGACATGAGTGATGCAAAGGAGATTGGTACTCCCATGGCAACTGCAACAAAGTTGGATAAGGACGAGCAAGGTAAACTAGTAAACGAAACGATGTATCAAGGTATGATCGGTAGTCTCTTGTATTTAACTGCTTCTCGACCTGATATTATGTTTGTTGTGTGCTTGTGTGCTCGATTTCAAGCATGTCCCAAAGAACCACATTTAAAAGCTGTAAAACGAATTCTTAGATATGTTAAGGGAACTATAGATTTTGGACTGTGGTACCCGAAATCGAGTCAGTTTGCTTTGGTCGGTTTTTGTGATGCTGATTTTGCTGGATGTACATTAGATAGGAAAAGTACAAGTGGAACCTGTCATTTCTTAGGGCCTTGTTTGACTTAGGGTTTTTACGATCAAACTACACAACACACAAATCAAAAAGAAAAGAACGCAAACACTCACCGTCACATTCTCTTTTTCACGTTCTTCATCTAGGGTTTCAAAATCCCCCATCTCTCTCTACTACATCGTGTTATATTGCTTGAGTGATTGGATCCTAGCTTTCAATTGTAATCATCTACTAGGTTGCTGTGAAATCCTGGGAAGTTTTCTTGGGTAATTCAATCGGGGAGATTGAATTGTAGCGAAATCCTTAGCGGGGAGCTTGGGTTCTCAATTTGGGGAAAATTGAGAATGGTGTTGTAGAGGGAAGTTGCTTGCTTGTAAGACGTTGAAGAAGTTCTTCTCATATAGTGGTTATTATCAAGTCCGAAGGTTGCAAAGCCGGAGGCCGAGGACGTAGGGCTTTTTTCCCGAACCTTGTAAAAATCACGGTGTACTCCTATCTCTTATCATTTCTTTGCTTTTACTTTATGCGTGTTAATTATCTTTGCTTTTGATATTACTGTACTTAGCTTTCAATATCACTGTAACTGTTCCTGCAATTGTTATAGCTTGCTTAGGTATTGCATATAGTTTAAATCATCTTTTCCGCATTCGATGTCGAGAGACCTATCATTATTCTCATTGTCATGCCGTGGGACGACCAACATTTTGAATTCAAAGCCTTTCTTGGTCCATTCAAATGACTCTATACCCCCTCCTCATAATCCCCTGGAATGGAGATGGGGTGCAGATGAGGGGAGTAGCAAACATCCTCGAACATCTTCACCTCGGCAGGGAACAGATTCGGATCAGCCTCTACTATCTCCACCTTATCGCCTTTCCATATCATAAGTTTCTGATGCAGAGTGGAGGAAACATATTCATTGGTATGCATCCAATCTCTCCCCAGAATTACAGCATAAGACGGCTTCCCTGCAATGACGAAGAAGGCTGAGCGAGTTACTGGTGTGTGGAAAAGTGTACAAGTATACACAGTCACAAACAATTAGTATAATAAGATCGAACCCATAGGGATTGGATTAATTCTTGTAGCTCAAGTTTATAAAAATTAGTGCAGGCTATCCTACTAATAATTTAGGATGTTGGTAATTAGAAAACAGAATGTAAATAAGCAATAACATGAGGAAGAAATCAGTTGAGAATGATAGTTGATATGTCTTCACCTTATAAGTTACTTTTAAGAGTATTGTGTAGTTAAGCGATGGAGTTGCATTGGATGCAGTTGCATCAGTATGTGCTTTTCAGTCACTTTCTTCAGAGTTTCATTACAAGCTTCCTATGTCTAGGCATGCTAAATAGCTTCACTCTTGTATTTTAAGTAACCACTGAATCACCCTAAGGACTATGTTATCCTATGTCTAGGACTTAACATGGATTTAACAAAAGTTTCTTTATTAACAAGTTAACAAAGATTTCATTAAAACACTCACCCTTATTAGTTCTTGAGTTCTTAATTGTGAACCATGTCTGCTTTTACAAATCTGCTTATTTCAAGCGATCAACCTTAAAACAAGTGTTGAAACAAGTATTACACAAAAACTAAAATGCATACACCACATAAAAGCACAACACTTACTTAAACGATCATTATAAGGCTAGAACATCTCAACCAAGGAAATTTAGCTCATATGAGACATTGCAAGACAAACATAGATGCAATAAAACATGTTGCTATAATTGAAAGTACAAAGGAAAACAATAAGGTGAAGTTTACACAAATTGGAGTTCTCTTGCACAAGTTTGCCAAGCAATGCAATTGCACTGATTCCTTGCACTATATTAATTCTATGTAGAAGTGAAGGGAGAAGTTGTCAATTCCTTCCTTACCTTCTAACAAACTAACAACAAAAACTAAAAACTTGTAAGAAGAAATGTAAAACTATATTATGAGTGATGTCCTTCAAATGAGAAACGGGAGCCTTTATATAGCCTTCAAAAGTAAGCCCTTCCTTGGAGATTAAGTTAACCAATGGAGTAAACCATGGTTACTTTTCAGATCTTAAATAAAGAAATTTGATTTCTACACTCAAGTGCAAAGAGAGGTCCAATAAAGGATGACCAAGTGTCCCATATGAATGACTCTTCTAAATGGTCTTCAATTGTAGGCGCCGAAATTTGCCTGTGGCATGTGCCCCATGTGATTCATGACTAAGCATGATGTCATCCTTGAGGTGCTTGTGCATTGGTATGGTTGATGGTGCTTCTTGCATTGTACTCTATCTTTAGTGCAGCAGCATCCAGTGCAGTTGCGCTGCTTTAGTCATCTGGTGCAGTTGCATCAAGAGCAGTTGCACTGTTGTTTTGTGGAGCAGTTGTACTTGTCTTGTTTCAGAATGTTCTTTAGTGCAGTTACACCTAGTGCATTTGCACTGTTATTTTCCAGTGCAGAGGCATCAACTGCAGATGCACTGAACAAACACATCAAACATACCAATATATATACAACATGCTAAGTTACGAATTCATTCCTTCTTAAAACCTTGAATGTTGTTATTTTATTCATACAACTATATTAAACACATAATTTACTTGATTCTAAGCAATTATTTAGTTTTTAGATGCATAAATAACTCTATATAAAATAGAGTTATCAGTTACCGTAGACCCAACTGTTACATCGGCCACCAACATGCCCAAAGCATGAGATGGCGCCCAATGAAACTAGTCATGGTCATGGATGTAGGAATGAGATCCGCAGCATTCTTTCCTAACTTCTTCATTGTCGCCAATGGCATGACATTTAATACAGCTCCACCATCCACAAAGACCCGGTTAAATAATTTCCCACTCATGTGGGCCTTGATATAGAGATGCTTCAAGTGTTTTGTCATGGCCGTCATAGGTTTCTCAAACAACATTCCTTCAGTAACTGGTCTCTCAAGCTTTGTCAAATCAGCCCATTCGGCCTCCTCAGCAAAGACATCTCACTCGAGGGCTCTTGGTTGGTCCTTATTTCCCCAAAACTCTGGTGGTTGGAGACCCACCATCTTTATGTTAGCACAGAACTCCCCATCCTCTCCGTCCATTATATCATCCAATATTGACCCCGTTAAGGAATTATCATCGAAGTCCAGTGGACCGAAGGGATTCTCTTCATCTTCCCCTAATAGGTCGTCTTTTGGAATTTGTTCTTCAGCCATGGTTTCTTCAGCAGGGTAAGCATTGACTTGCTGGGTTGTCTATGACTGTGATGACCATATAGATACTCTATCATTGGCTCAGTGAGAGGGCTACCAACTGAATTAACTACTCCTATCTTGGTGTTAGGCTCGTCCTCTTTATCAATGGGTACTCCAAAGCCTGCTGCCTCAAAGGCTTGTTGGTCTAGAGCTTTGTCCTCAGCGGGTTTTGGGAATTCCTACTCCAACGTCGTAGCTACAGAAGCTACAAGGATGGTCTGTGTGTTCCCTTTTCTTGGCTAGGTAAGCATCTGGAGAGTTTCCTTCGTTCTATGAAAAGCTCTTTCTCTTTACAGCCACCTCTTCTGCGAGCGTCACCCTGGGGGCTAATGCTTCTATTGTTGCCTGCATCATTCATTGATATTGTGGCACCTCTATGGGTGGTCTCAGAGTTCTTGGGGATGCCATTGAGGCATCAAAAAGAGGCCACCATTTGACAAAAGCTTGTTTGTAAAAACACATTAAAGATTTTGGATGATGATGATTACCAATTTTATACTGCCATGAAAAAGCCCATAAAAGAAGAAAAGTGGTAAAGAAATTTAAATCAATTGAATAACTTAAGATCATGAGAAAATATTAAAGGGGCACGTGGCCCATTGGTGAGAAATCAAAATCAAGTGCAAGGCATGTCCAGCCCATGAATAAGTTGCATTCCATTGCACATGGAAACCTAGGAATGTAATATAAAAGTAAATGCATATCATGAAACAAAAGGGGGGCGACACATGACGGATTAGAAGCCGTCAACGACACATTCTTCGGAGAAGAAAATTGACGGCAACGAAGAAGGAGAATAAATACCGAAGATCAGAAGTTTCTCTATTCCGAGTTATTTTATCTCTGTAGTTTATGACTCCTAATTTTATTTCAGTGTTCTTGATAACCATGGATACCTAAATCCTCTTCTAGGTCCTTACGTGAATCTTGTTTGTTTAGAGACCTTTTATGTTCCAATTTCTGGTTTGAATTATGATTTTTATTTCAATTAATATTGTCCTATTTATGTGATCACATATTTAGGACTGATCCTCTTTGCATGTTCATAATCAATTATTATTGTTATTTATTTCTTTTTATTTTAGTTTCTATCAACATCAATTATTCGTTCGTCAAAATAATAATAAATCTTAAGTAGTTTGGTATTTGTTAATTAATCTCTGTGGTGACGATAATATTTTATACTACTTCTGCGAAAGTGTACACTTGCTCTAAGTCTGTTTTTAACGCAATGGTAAGTGTGTGGGAGGAGAATATATCTTGTCTTGATCTCTGTTAATGCGCATACCCACTACATATGTTGAGAGCATTTTTTTCTGGCTTGTTTTGAATGAATTCTGCTTAAAGATGAAAAAAATAGAGATTTTGTCTTTAGGGGATCCCATAATTAATTCACTTAACGGACTTGTGTTTAATTGTAACTGTGAGGATGTCCTTAGGAAGCTGATAATTAGCATTTGTCCTTGTTGAGTATTTTTTGTGAACTAGCTTCTAGATGTGAGATTTGAGCCTCTATAAGGGGATTGAAATTAAATCATAAATTCCCGCCCCTTTTCTTTCTATGAGTGTGTTTCCCAATTTGCTACATTCTAGAATTTGTCTTTTTACCGTTTCAAGGCGAACACGATTTGCATCATGTAAAAAGATTTGGGGAATTTAGATATATTTCTAGCGTCAGAGTTGTTTGTTGAAATTATCCATTAGTTGCCCCATTTGAGCCTATTTGTTATATATTTCTTTGGTACCCCTGATAAAAAAAAATTGTTTTTTTTTTGTTTGGTAACATTTGAAATTAAATGTGGAGCAACAGTTGAAAATTACAATTTCGTCCAATATGTTAGTTGTCTATTTTGTCAGGACTAAAAAAAATTAGGAGTTACTCATGTAGTTACAAGTATCTTCTCCTACAAAGGAAACAAAATGGGAGTGGCTAATGTGCTTATCTTTTCCTACTAAGAAAAAAAGTGAAAGAAAACAAGAAGGAGGAAAAGACAAATCAAAAGAATGAAAGAGGCTTAGGGAAAAGGAAAATCAAAAGAAAAAAAGAGTCTACTCAAAAGAAGAAAAAGCAAATAAAAAAGAGTTGAGTCAATAGAAAAAGAGTGAAGAGTGGAAATGAAATTAATTTGGAGTTTGGACAAAATTTATAAAATAGATAGGAGCTCCATATTTGCTTTCAAAGGTTACTATTTGTTTCTTAATTTTAGCCCTTTGAGTATCCCTTCCTTCTTATTTCCTACACTGCTCGAATTAACCTTTGACCCTTTCAACCTATAACACCCCATCTTTTGCAAACATGTGAACTATTTAGTGGAGATTTGGTCGAATTACAAGCTTATGGTAATGTGCATTTTGTGCAAACTTGAGTGTATATTTCTTTAGTCCATAGACACTTAGAGAGATTCTGAGCGAGAGCCCTTGTTCACAAAAATATATTCTTCAGGGACATGAACCTCTAATTGGGAAACCTTTTGACACCTCATATGTGCTATATTGTCTATACTATCTGTCATTGTTGCTTCTAATTTTGGGTCCCTTATTTGGTTGGCGCAGTTATTTATTTGAAAATTTTTACTGAGCCCGAAAATTTGCTTAGGACAAGCAAAAGTCAAGTGTGGGGGAGTTGATAAACTCCAATTTAGTGCGTTTATAGATATATTTTTCTGCCATTTTAAGTGCAATTATTACTTATTATACAGATCATTTAGTTAAGTTGCTATTTATTTTGCAGAAAGGAAGAAAATATGAAGAAGAGATGAAAAATCTATTTTTATAGCAATTATTTATATGCAAAATAAAGAGCAACTTAACAAAATGATCTGTATCATTAGTAATAATTGCTCTAAAAATGACACAAAAATATATCTATAAATGCACTAAATTAGAGTTTATCATTTAATGTGTAAGAAGAATGAATGTTGAGAAGGTTGCTTGAAACTGTATCAAATTTAAATACAAACACACTAACTTCTCTTGAATGATGTCCAATTGCAACAAATGAAGAAATCTTGAAATAAATATGCTGGAATATTTCAAGCATTAAAGAGGAAATGCTTGGTTATTCCTTTTGTACCTTTGAAGTGTTTTGTTCATACAAGGAAGTTTGAGAAGGTTCCTTTAAAGCTGGTCCAACCTGTCCAACAGTAGCAACTCAAGTCATAACTGTTTAGTAGAATACAAGGAGAGTACATATCCAGCTAAAGAAGGTTCAGGTGTGCAGATAAAGCATAAAGAAAATCTTGAGAAGGTTCAAAAGCTGTCAACTTTTGTACATTACTTCACATCACTCCTATGGACCAATGGATATTCGAAACAGATCTGATCAAGTTATAACTTCTATATTCATCATCCATGGCTATTTAAAGATTTCATTCTGAAGATTCGAAGTATGAGAGTTAGTTGCAACCTACACAAAGTTAAGCTTCTCAAAGCAATCAACCTTCTAATCCCACACTCAAAGCTTCTATAAGTTCAGATCTGAGGTATCTTTCTTGAGTCTGTCCTAGCTTGTTAGTATCATTGTTTAGAATGTATCTGTCTTTATTTCAAGCTCATAAACATCCCCAAACCAAACCCCTTTATTGTAAACGCTATTGTGTAAGCATCTCCTCCAACTACCTAAAGAGAGGTGAGTGTTGGTGGTGATACTACTTTATTGAGGATACTCTTAGGAAACTAGAAGAGAGTTTCTAAGAGGTGGAAAACAACAAGGTATTGTTGTGTAAGAGTCTGCTAGACTTTTGTGTGTGATCAAAAGCTAGTATTGTGAAAGTCTTTTGGGTGTGATCAAAAGCAAGTGTAAAATCTATTTAGAGAATAGTGGAAATACTCACTTGGAAGTGAGGAGAGGACATAGCCTATATTGGGTGAACCTCTATAAGATTGTTTTCAAACCAAGAGAAGGTTGATTTCATCAACCTTCTCAAGACAGGTTTTGAACAAATACTTGATCTTTCAAACCTACTCATCATTGTTTGAAAACTACCTTTCTTGCATAGTATATATCTATATTGCTATAATTGTTAGTGTTCATCTTTCAAAGGTTTATACGTGTCTATATATCATCTGTTGGTTTTCAATGTAAGAGAAGGTTATATAGACTTATTACTATTTTTCATTCTTCATTGCGATCACTATTGTTGTTATGATTCATGTTAATGATGATTAGAGACTAATTCAATGAGATTGAATCTCGTTGGGCTAATCTCCTTAGAGGAGATAAGACTGTTAATGTTGGCCTAGTTATGTAGGTAGTACCAATGAACTCTAGGGTAGTAGACCTCGCCAAACTTTTGATTAAGTTAATGGTGACATTATATGGTTAGATAGCCTATAGGTTGAAGATTAGCGATGTACTTTTGGTTTAGACCGTATTTACGTTAAGTAACAAAGTTAAACTCTAGTATAGAAAATTGGGTTCATAATATTCACTACAGCAGATAAGGCTTTTGGAATCGGTTGTTTTAGCACATTGGGAATCGGTTATTGGCCGATGCGTATACTCCCGATTCTAAAGGTAGGGCCATTTTGAATCGGTTAAATACCCGATTCATAAAAGGATATTATGAATCGGTTATTGCAAAACCCGATTCATATTGTTTTCCAAAACCCACCATACAAACCTGACAAACCAGACTTAAGAAAGCGGTTATATAAACAACCGATTAAAAAATGTCCACATTTAAAATCGGTTCTTTTTATAACCGATTCATAGTGTTCAATTTTTCTTTTCCTTTTTTTTAGTAATTTTTTTTTCATTCACACCTATTAACCAATTTAGTTCCAGCAACTCACCAATTTACATACAACTCATAATAATTCATAAACTTCCATTAAACTTAAAAGTACTATAAGCAGAAAATTACACCAATTCATAAACTTGAAAGATACACTAAACCCACCAATTTATAAACTTCAAAGTAGCACAAAGTTACACCAATTTAGAACCTTTAAAGTACGTGCATCTTTCTTAACAAAATACTTCTATCAAACCTGTTAGCCAATCATATATTTCCCACTGGACGAATCTTCATATAGAATTCCGCCCAATGCTTGCGGACCTTTGAAATTTCCTTGAGAGTGTATGCATTTGGATTATCAAATACCTACAAATGTCCATACAAAAAACTCAGCACAATGAGAACCAAAAGACACCAATACGTTTTAAGGCTATGACCACATCACTCACAATTACAGTTTGTTGATCATAGACTCCAACACTCACAATCTTCAAAGAAAAAGAAGTTGCATATAGATATTGTTTTCTCTAATACTTAAAATCAAATCGGAATACTTACTATCTTGAGGGGATTGCTTTTAATCTTCTATGTTTCTGTATGTGTGCATGCGTGTGAGCTGACAGGGTCCCAAGGATACACATAACTTCATTAGATACGAAATTTTCAATGTAGCCTAAGAAAACCTTAGTGATTATGATTGTTTAGACAAGGTTCATTGCTAATATGCACTATGTGACTTAGAGATAACAACACACCACATTCGATTTATGCAATAAGGTGATGTTTTTGATCCACTTCTCACAGGTACAAATTATTCTATACCAGATTTTCTAGAAGAAACATTTCTAAAGTTTTCCAACAAAGATATGTTTTTACTATTACTTGAGGTACTAATGCTCATGCTCATATAAGCTAGAGTTGATTTGAAGAAATAATAGAATTGAAGAAAATGTACTTTAAAACTTATATATACCTCCTCCAGTTATCTATGACAGTGGCATTCACAATCGTCACCATATATTTTATCACAAAATACCCAAAATGATACCCAATTTTTTGTTGTGCCATCTACATAAAAATAAAGTTAGCTCACTTATACAAATGTAGCAAAGAGTAATAATGCGGTAAATTATATTTAATTACCTTAGGGAGCAGCCATATGGTTTCCACCGGAGAATCCATTGCTCTAAAACCATCATAAGTTAATTATAGTTAATTATAAATTTTTTATCACAGTTAAAATATTACAACGTAAACAATGATAAACAATTATATAAAAACTTACTTGTTAATCAACTCTTTGATTCTTCTGGCTGGTTTTTTTACTATCTGAACACATCCAGACCACAACATTTTGCTCGGGAACACACACAATCTGTTTCCAATGGATTCTGCAGTATTGGTAAAGATAATAAGATGTAAGAAAGAAACAAACAAAGGAAAAATGTACTATCAATTTGTTCAAATATACAGTTACATACTTATTGCAAAACGGAGCCAAATATACTTTCTGATTAGTGCTGGCAATCTTGTTTTGAATATATGCAAAAACATTGCTTGAGGAAGAGCCCTTCAAGGTAATCTTATACACATAAATCCATATAAGTCATTAACACTCCTTTCAGCACACAGGCGATGTAGATATCTAATAGCATGTAAAAATAAACATATCAAATTAATATATATATATATATAGAAATGTGAGAAATTTAATTACGAAATTAATTATACTACTTACGTGACCATATAGCCAAGTGGGATAACTAAAGCCACCTGTCACCGGAAGCGATGTCGCTAATTTCTCCGAAAGAGAGAAAGCAATAATGATCTTCATGCTCCAATATTATTTGGACGCTCTCCTCATCAATCCCCTTCACGACTTTCTCTCTCAGCCAATTGGTTTCGATCGGCTCCTCCACATGAGATGGTGAGCAGCTACCCTTAGATCTAAGAGTGCTTAGGTGAGAGGGAACCTAGACAGCTATTTTGACTGCAATTTCCGACAGCAGCCATTTGTTGTACATTTGTTCCTAAAAGAAATCAGTGTCTTTATCATGCAGTAGGAAAATAATATACATTTTCCTATTTTCACTAAGTAATAAGTTTCACTGAGTATTAAACTTGAGGGCCCTTGTGGCATGAAATTCTTCCTATTTTCTACATAATCTGTTGGCTCCTATCACAATATCATCCTATTGTGGTATGGAAAATGTTTTAGTGGCTAAAACAATCATAAGACAGGACATCAAATCAGAAACTCCTACATTTTGCAAAACTTAGTACAAGGACTACTTAGAACATAATAATAATAATAATAATAATAATAATAGAAATAATAATAATATAACATATACCTTTGCCACCTCCTTCCTAACTCGTTCTTCCAATTTCTTCTCGAACAATTGCATCAGCTTCGTTGGATCTTGTTAAAGGCTCGAGTCCGCACGAGCAACACCTCCAAAGAATTTTTTTAGCCCAAGGCCTCTTCCAACTGTCCGAACACGACCAGGTTGGTTAGGTTTTCTGATGGCAGCAGTGGTCAGAATATCATTCTTTCCTCTTGAAACTAAGGATCCTAGACTGCTCAAATCCACAATTTCATCCTACAACAAAAGAATGTTTGCGAGTTAGAATTAAAAAATTAAAATCATGGTCAGTTGAATATGTGATTGAGATTTTTACTTACAATCTTAGATGCAATTGATTCTGACACCTCGGTTACATAAGATCCCGACTTCTTTTTATAGGCAGCATTCCACAGCTCATGTCACTATTGAGAAGTTGGCACCACCTCCAAATCAAGATCACCAGACTCCTCCCGCGCTTTCTATAGTTACTCTTCCTTCATATCTTGCTTCCACTTTTTATAACCACCCCGCCCTATTGTGTGGTAGTATTTATTGTTACTTTTATTTTTCTGAGCAAATTCTCTTTTGTCCTGTTACAAATAACACCCACCATCACATATATAATAGTTGTGGTGAAAACAATACCACAAATTCAATTAATAGTTGACTCAGGAATTTGCTATCTGATACAGAACACTAAAATGTCTAAGGCAATTAATATAGGAACATACTAATGATGATTCTAACAGGAAAAAAAAGAGGTTTCATATTATACTTCAACTAATAGTTGGAGGAAAATATGTACCTTTACCTCTTGCCATTGGATGTAACTGTTCTCTTTTGCCATCTCAAGCAAATCCAAATGAGATTTTATACAATTCTTTGTCTTGCCTTTAATGTTAGAAGCATCCCGATGACATTATCACAGACATTTTTCTCGATGTGCATGACATCAAGACAATGTCTTACATCAAGACTAGACCAATATGGAAGATCAAAGCATACTGACCTCTTCTTCCACTTGCAATTGCTATTCTCAATTGAATGCTTCTGCTTTTTTCCAAATGCAACATTGATGTCCTTAGCAACTTGATAGACTTCTTCTCCGGTCAAGGCATTAGGAGCAATGCGATTTTTCTGGCACCCATTAAAAGCTTTTTTCAACCTATGATATGGGTGATTACGTCTGAGAAAGTTACTATGCCAAAGGTAGACAGTTTTCCTTCCATGTTTTAGTTGATGGTGGTACGTTCCTTCTGCACAGATAAGACAACCTTTATGTCCCTTAACTCTATACCCAAACAAGTTTCCGTAGGTTGGGAAGTTATTAATTGGCAAAAAAGCATCGCTCGTAGCTTAAAAGTTTCACCAGAATACTCATCAAACACATCCACTTCTTCATCCCACATTTTCCTCAAGTTCTTCAACCAACGGGCTAAGATAAACATCTATGTCATTATCTGGTTGTCTTGGGCCAAAAATCATCATGGATAACATAACATACTTGCGTTTCATGTACAACCAAGGAGAAAGGTTGTAAATTACAAGGAAAATGGGCCTCGAACTATGATTTGTCCTTAAGTTACCATATGGATTCATCCCATCTGAAGCAAGCGTGAGCGTAAGAATTCATGGCTCTACGCCAAAATCCGGAAACAAACGATCAACTTTCTTCCACTGCAGAGCAAATAAGCAATTAAGCGTCTGTTGCATTTCTTCTCATCTGCATGCCATCTAATGTTATTTGCGTCTTTTGCAATAGCAAATAAGCGTTGAACTGTGGGTATTATTGGAAGATAAAATAAAACCTTTGCAGAAGAACCTTTTGTGACATCATCATTACTATTAAATTCACCAGTCTTCACTTTGTAGCGCGAAAGATTGCACGTGGGACACTTGTGAAACTTCTCAAAATCATTTTGATACAATATGCAGTCATACGGGCATGCATTTAGTTTCTTGTACCCCACACCCATCGGACACAATATCTTCTTCGCATCATACGTACTATTCAGCAATGTGTTACCTTCGGGAAGCATGTCTTTCCACAACTCAGGTAATTCTGTCAAGCCCTTATCGGTCCTGTAACACCCCCCTTTTACTATTACAATTAAATAGACAATTATCAGAGTCACCTCGAAGGGCGCTACATTTTTCACCATTTAAAAAAAAAAACACCATTTATTCCAAAAAAAAAATCTCCAAAATAATTTATATAAAAGAAATCACCAAGCAGCGGAAATATTAACCAGTTTAAACATCTCCAGAATTAATTAAAACAGTTTCCAATAACTAAAATAATAGTTCAAAACGATAACTAACGACTCCCCGGTGCTACATATCAGAGCTGACACAGACCCAAACGAGAGAGGAAGCAAAACCTAGCAATTCCTCCACGAGCACTAGCGATCACCTGCAGCGTTGCCGCATGAGAGCAACATTCCAAGCAGAAGGGGTGAGTCTAACAGAGGTAATAAGCAGATGATAAAAATATGCTAGCATCAGGTAACTACAGCAACACAATACAATTACACCATATCACAGCACCAGATACCAAAGGAAAAATCCATTTGACAGTGAACCACCAAAATTATAACATTCATAGACAATGGGATGATATGCAACCCCTCCAGTGGGCATATGCATGCGGTACCGATCACCAAAATGAGCCACGACGGGCATATCACCAATAAACACCAGAGGCAGAGCCTATATCACCAAAACATGCATATGACAATGCGACACCATGATTATGCACCAACTCACCATAACAAGTATTTAAAATAAATACTATATCACCAGAATCAAAACAAATGATTTCACCAAAAATAGCACCAAGTTGTAGCATCACAGCTACCACTAAACTCTCCTGAGCATACCAGCAGCGCACCTGAAATATTAACACCAGACGGCTCCACAACGCGGACATAACGCACGCACACCACGCACAAGACTGGCGCACAGCGCCTAGGCACATCGCACCTACTTCAGCGAATTAATTAAAATAGCAAACGACATCGGATTTCAACAAATAAATACTTGTTGGAAAGCCCTATGGGTCTGGTTATCATCCCTAAGTTCAGTTTTTGAAGGAGAGTGTCCAATAGGTACAGTTTTCGAAAAGCACACAGGCTAGTTGCAAAAGAGGACAGTTTCTGTCCTTCAAATTCAAACCATTCCAAAGTGACCAAAACTCAATCAAATTGCATGAAACTTGTGCATAAACTGGGGCAAATTTTGTCTAGTTTTCAAAGAAATTGGATTCGTTCGAAAAGGAGTTCTTTTGAACACGTGGTAACCAAAACACTGACCCTGTGTCCAGATTGTTTCCAGAATCTTACTCTAACTTGTGGAATTCATATCTCGAGCTACAGAACTCTAAACGCAACCAACCCAGTGCCAAATTAACAAGCATTAAGTCTATTTTCCAGAAAAATAAACCACATAATTTTTCGGTCAATACAACGTTCCCAGTCACCGAAATACCGAATCTATACCCAAATCGTTTCCAGAATTTTAACCTAACTTGTATCGCCTATAACTCGAGCTATACAACTCCGAATTTAACGAAACCAGTGCCAAAACGACCGGAGTTAAGTCTATTTTCAAAAACAATCAACCTCATAATTTTTGGATCAACCAAACAGCGCCGGTTTTAGAAAAACCGAACCTGTGTCCAGAATCGCTAAATTGCCAAACACCAAACCCTAACGGCAACGACACCGCAACCACCACAACAAAAACGACAATTCGACAACGCGACAACAACAATCAACCACGCACAGCAACAACAAAAAACACGAACAATAACAACACCATCATCGTGATACAACAATCACGCAACAACAAATAACGAAACAAATCACAATAACGTGCAATAATCATCAAAGCACCAATCTCAACGAAAACACGATATGCAACAACACGAACAATTCAAAAAAACCCTAGACTACCCACACATAATTATCATCAACCCATTATCAAGGTTAAGCCCACCCTTACCTCGAATAACGTAAGCTCCAGAACACGACGAACGAGACACGAACGAAATCACAGCAACACGAACGATCTCCTTTTGAAATTCTTCGCGAAACCCTCCTCTTCTCTCCCTCTTTGCGCCGCGTGCTCTCTCTCTCTCACTCTCACTTTCGTTTTTCTTTTGCTTGCTGCGAATGAGGGTTTGGCTTAAACCCCCAGGGTTTAAGTTGAGGGCTCAGTAAACACTGGGCTCTCTATGTCACCACCTCCTTTACTCGTTTCACCTCCTACGCATATAAAATATTAACCTTTTAATTTATCTATATCCCGCCTCCAAATTATTTTAATAATTCAATCAACTATTTTAATTAAATTATTTCTGGGGTGTTACAGGTCCACCCAGTTTTTGCCTTCAGATTGATCAATCTTATCGTCGCAGACAACCATGTGTATTTTTTCATTCCCAAGTATAGAGGCTCTTCTTTGTCTTTGCATAGAGTATCACACATATGATCCCGCTTAAAAGATTGAGGACCGATGTCACGGATCATATCCTCCATTCGGTCATTCATTTCTTCGTCGACTTTCTCTCTTCTGGACACACTTGGGGTGTCTCTTGATTCACCATGCCATATCCATTTGGTATAACTCATGCAAATACCATGAACAAAGAGATGGTCCTTTATTGTGCTAAGTGGTTGTGGGGTCTGATTCACATAAATAACACAAGGACAAGAATAATTCACAACAGTTTTAGGAAGCTTTGCTTTAGCAAAATTTAGAAACTCTTCAACTCTATTCGCATACTCACCACTCATACGATCACCTAGCATCGAACTACGATACATGGATATGCTCCAAATATGTTCTTCATGTAAGACATATAGAGGGTGAATTACAAGACTTGGGCATTAAAGTGGAAATAATAAGACTCGCGCATTAAAATGAAAACAATAGTTCCTTCTACAATTACTTTGAGTTTAGTGACAATAACAATAAAGCTGTTAGAAAATAAGGTTACCTCGCTAGGGTATTAATAATATTTATTTCTGCAAGATCAAAAGGCCAAATAACATATTCAACAAAAAAAAACAACAATTGCAGCCTCAAATAAAAGTCCCAGAATCACTTTAGCCTGAAAGCTCAGAATTCACAAACATAAAATAATTAAGAACATAATTTTCAAACACAAAAAATTGAATTTGACAACTTTCTTAGCAACCAAATAGCACAAAAACTCACCACTCTCTATTTGTTTTTATAGAAAATGAATACAGTGTCTATTCTACACTGTTGTGACAAAAATGGGCATATCTTTATTTATTTTTTGATAGAAGCCAGCCAAGAAACACATCAATTTTGTTAAAACGATGTATCAAATAACAACATAGATTAATAACAACTTAGAGCAAGTGTACTCTCTCGCAGAAGTAGTGTAAAAGATTAGCGTATCCACAGGGATTAATTAGTAAGTACCAGACTAGTCATGATTATATATTGTTTAGATGAGTGAGTAATTGAGTTGTAACTGAAACAAAGAAATAAAAGTAAATCAATATCAAATAATAAAATGCAAGATTTAATAAAGGCTTAAATATATGTTTTGCCCCTGCAAATATCACCATAATCCAGTTATACCCCTGTAAAAATAAAAACTTTAATATTACCCTTGCAAATATAAATCGCTTACGGTTATGCCCCTCGGTCAGTTTCTCATCCAAAAAAATAAGTTAAATAAGGTTTAAATATATGTTTTACCCCTGCAAATATCACCATAATCCAGTTATGCCCCTGCAAATATCACTATAATCCAGTTATGCCCCTGCAAATATCAGCATAATAGGGGCATAACTGGATTATGGTGATATTTGCAGGGGCAGAACATATATTTAAACCTTATTTAAATTATTTTTTGGATGGGAAGCTGACTGAGGGGCATAACCGTAAGCGATTTATATTTGCAAGGGTAATTTTAAAGTTTTTATTTTTACAGGGGTATAACTGGATTATGGTGATATTTGCAGGGGCAGAATAGATATTTAAGCCTTTAATAAATAGAGAGGTCTAGGGTCACGGTTTCACTTGCAAGCTTCGATTCTCCTATGTGTAATTCTACTTGAATTCCATTATTTTATTTAATTACCAATCCCTTTACTAAAGCGACTAATCCGTTTGGTCATTTGCAATTAATATTCTTTATCCTAAATTGACCCCTATTTTGTCATACAAGAATTTAAATTCAAGAAAAGAATAAAGTACAAAAAGGTTGAATGATTGGAAGACTAAATTAAATTTTTGTCATACATTAATTATAGCCCCAATTATAATATAGGTTAACCAGCTAATTGTAACACGGTCGCTAATGAGATCATGCTCTTGCACTTTTGAGAGGTCAGAAGCAATGATCACAGCTAAGGTGTCATTTTCCACTAAATAGACATACTTCAGGTGTTTGGGTAGCTCTTTGAGCTCAAGTGAAGGTGATTGCTAAGTGGAAGAAACATTCTTCTTGAGGTTTGAGTTTTCTTGCTTAAGTGACTCATATTTTCTGGCCCAAACCTCTTTCACAGTCATTTCTTCTTCTTGAATTGCTTATTCTTCAATAAGTTCATGTTTCTCATTGTTGTCCAAAATCTTTCCCAAGTGGTCATCCGAGTTGATAGGAATGGCCTTCCTAGTAAGACAGGCATCTCCTTATCTGCATCAAAATCAAGAATAACAAAATCAACAGGGAAAGCAAATTTGTAAACTTTGATTAGCACATCCTCTAGTATCCCTTCAGGATAGGCAAGAGTTCTATTAGCTAACTGAAGGATAACAGAGGTAGGTCTGCTAGTTCCTATACCCAGTTGTGTATATATGGACTTATGCATCAAGTTAATAAAGACTCCTAAGTCACATAAAGCACAACCAGAGTAGAAATCTCCAATGGAACAGGGTAATGTGAAACTGCCAGGACCCTTAAGTTTCCTTAAGAGTTTGTTTTGCATGATCATGCTACAATCTCCAGTCATTGCTACTATTTCAAATTCCCCCAATCTTCTTCTTTTGGTGGAGACATCTATCATAAACTTATCATAGTTGGGCATTTGTTCAAGGGCTCTACTAAGGGAACATTGATATGCAGTTGTTATAGCACCTCTAGAAGTTTGTTGAATTGCTTGTCCTCCCGTGCCTTCTTTAATCTTTGTTGGTAGGGAGGAGCAGGATATTTTAGAACAAGCTTACGTGATGGAACAGGTGCAGCGTCAGATGCCACAGGGTCAGCTGCTATAGTGTCTGGAGAATTTTTTTCTTTTTCTTTTGTTCCATAACCTGAAGTAGTTGATGGCCCTGTCAAATCTTTTCCACTTCTCAGAGATATAGATTTGACATGCTCTTTCCCTACTACAGGAGAACTTGAAGGTTCTGTCAAAGAAGGTAGTGATCCACTAGGCCTCTGGGTTAGAGCAGATGCTATTTGCCCAACTTGATTCTCTAGATTCTTTATAACTGCTTCATGAATTTGTAGAGTTGTCTTGCAATCATTCATAAAGGACTTTAGAAGAGTTTCCAAAGAGTTATCCATAGCTGGAGAAGCTTGTCGTGGATGATTCTGAGCAAGAAATCCTAGTGCCAGAGCAGGAGAATTTGAATTTGTTGCTGCAACATTGTTACCACCCCCTCTGAAGTTAGGGTGATTCTTCTAGCCAGGATTATAAGTATTTGTATAGGGATTGTTTTTCTTGTTGAATCCTACATGATTAACAGAGACAGGATTGGATGGACATTCTTCATAGAGATGGCCTCCTCTACAATATGCACAACTGGTTTCTCTTGGAGGGGTCTGTTCAATTATAACAACTGTTGATTCTATAGGCGCTACAGCGTTAGGTGCTGTACCACTAGAGGTGCTGAGACTTTTGATCATGTTTGTGAGGGAAGCCACTTGTGCTGATAGAGAAGATACTTCACTAACTTCATGGACCCCAGCTACCTTTTTCACTGAGATGAGCCTATCAGTAGGCCATTGGGAGCTATTGGTTGCAATGAGCTCTATCAAATCCCAAGCTTCATTATATGATAAGTTCAAGATCACTCCCCCAGAAGAGGCATCTAACATGAGTCTGGTTTGTGGCTCCAACCCATTGTAGAAAGTTTCCATCTGAATGACATAAGGTATCCCATGATGAGGACACTTTCTCAACAGCTCTTTCCATCATTCCCATGCTTCATACATTGATTCACCATCTTTTTATTTAAAGGAAGTAATATCATTTCTCATTTTGGCATTTTTGTTTGGTGAAAAATATTTTGCCAAAATTTTTTCTGCCATTTCATTCCAAGTATGGATAGAGTTAGGTTCCAAAGAATTTAACCAAGACTTAGTTTTATCCTTCAAGGAATATGGAAAAAGTTTTAATCCAAAAGCATCCTCACTAACACCATGAATGAGGAAGTTACTACAGACTTACAAAAATTGTTTTAAGTGTGAATACGGGTCCTCTTGAGGAGAACCACCAAATTGTCCCATAGTTTGAAGCATTTGGAACATCATGGGTTTGAGATCAAAATGAGCAGCGTTTAGAATGTGTCTAGCTAAGCTGGTTTGCATTGTTTGAGGATCAAACACAACATAGTCTCTCATGGGTCTATCCTTGTCATTCACCATGTCTCCAGGACCATGATTTATGACATGCTGCCTGTACCAGTCCTTTGCTCATGTTATGTAACAAAATGGGTGATTAGACCTCTTCCCCCACCAGGTTTAGATCTACCACCTCTTGTACTATGGCCACATCTGGAATTTGTTCTTCCACCATGTGTACTTGTACCTCTACCAGAACCATTGTGTTAACCTTCTGAACTAGATCCAACTCAAACTCTGGTGGACTGGACCTGGGCGTACGCTATAGCGTTTCCTGCTATAATACTAGAGAACAAAACACCGGAGTAAAATTAGTAATGGCGCCAAAAACTTGTTGTGCAAAAAGTAGTTGTGCAAGTGTACACAATCGCAACAAGTAATATAATGATAAAATAGAGATCTTACACACAGGGATTGATAACACTAGTGAGGCAAACAAAATAGTAACACTAAGTTTTTGGACATAAAAAGTAAGGATGTTGTATGAAAACAGTAAAGAAGTTCAAGTGGTTGGGAAAATGAGTTGGACTGCTCTTTGCTAAGTAATTTCTTAAAACTTAAGGTGCTATAACATTGGACACTATAGTGCTAAGTGTTGTAGCATATTATGTTGTGCCTTTCAGTCACTAACACCAGTGTTTTGTTACAAACTCTTATTTCTGTGTTCTAAATAAGTTCACCACTGTATAATAAAGAACCCACAGTGTTCACCTTATGAACTATTGCTCCCCTATGTCTAGAGTTAAGAAAAAATTGTTTAAATGTCTTTAAACAACCTTTCATTCATATCATCCTTTGTGTTAGAATCATAGACCATTTCTGTACCTACGAATATACTCATTTTAATTGGCCAATCCCAAAATAAGTTTGAAAGCATTAACGTGCACAAAGATTTAAACGCGAACATTACATTATTATATTAACAATACTTAAAAGTCATTACAAAGATCTAAAAAATCCAACTAAGTATTTAGCTCATGATGATCATCATCAACACAATACAAACTAAAATGTTCAAATTACCGAAAAATAACAAAAGTCGGGAAGCCATCCTCCCCCTGAGCCTTGAGTGGCCCCATGTCAAAGAGTGCAGTCTTGACTTCCTCCCAAACATTGTTCTCATTCTTCAGCCCGAGAATCTTGTTTTTTCTTCTCCTGACAATGGTCTTTGAATGGTAATATTTAGTATTACAGTCTCCATCAACAAGCCACATATCTCTTGATTTTTTGTGCCAAAAACATTCCTCCTGGTAAAGAGTAGTCGCTAGTTGGTCTTGGAGGTCCTTTTCAAGTGTTTCTAGGAAATTGCTATAACCATAGTTGTGGCTATTTTGGATTCCCTGATTTCTAGCCAGCCACCATCTCTTGCGTTTAAAGATATTGCCAAAGGTGTCGTTGTTCCAAATTATCAACTCATTAGTTAAATCAGATAAATTTTGCCCAAGGTTTTCCCTTTGGTGCCATTTTGACTTAATAAGTTTGCCAAAATCATTGTGAGACACCCATGTTGCTTCAAAACGGAAAGGCCTGTTATTGCCATGTTGAGGCTCTTCATCAGATAGAACAACTAGTGGGTGATGGTTCGATTGAACTCTGTGGAAAATGCTTGTAAATTCCTCTTGGAAATGAAGTCTCCATTCCACATTGCACAGAACACAGTCAAGCCTTTTGAACATCCTGTCTCTACCATCCTATTTCGGCCCTCTCCAAGTGAAATCAGAGCCTACCGTAGTGACCTCCAAGAGATTCCAATCAGAGAGTTCTCGACATTTATTGAGGTCAGGTGGAGCACCACCCTTTAGTTCTGCCGTACTAGCAATACCATTGAAATCCCCAAGAACCAACCAAGAGATGTTTATCGTCCCGACAAAGTCTCGGAGTTGCTGCCAAGGTAGCTGTGTAGCCTCCAGCGTATGTTACCGTTGCGAGATCAGATTGACTTTTCTCAAATGTTGGAGTAAAACGTTCCTAGGCCGGAGCCTCGTTCCTAGGCCGTTTCTTTTTCGGTGTCCAGAGCTTCGGGTTATTAGTCTGGGCTGTAGAAGTTTTGGGCCCATCTTGTTTTATCACTTCTGTTTCCACATTTTGAAGAGGGGATTTTTTTTTGTACCCCCACTCATTTGACCCCATACCCCCACACACCCTTGAAAAGACCAAAATACCCCTTCACAAAATTCAAAAACCTCAACATATCCGCAACTCAAAAAAAAGGAAAATCGGATTTACCCCACCCAAAGGAAAATCCGATTTCCAATCGGATGTACCCCACCCATAGGTAAATCCGATTTTTATCCAAAAATAAATAAATAAATAATTTAAATTATTTAAATTATTTTAAAAAAAAAAAGAAATTAGATATCAATAATATGAATATCGATCTTCTTTGAGATGAATTTAGTGACGATGTTGTACGTCGAACGAATAATTTAGGCTAAAAAATCAGTTTTCGGGCAACCTACTCCGATTGCAATGATACCACAACCATTAAATCCGATATAAATCAAGGACCATGACTCTCGTAGAAGGGACTTCTTATGGGACTTCAGGGCTCAAATTCCCAAATTCCATCATTTACTATTTTCTATTAATTTTGTTAATTTTTGACAGTCTCTAAAAAATCTAAAAAATTTTGCATAGCCTTAGTT
The DNA here is from genome assembly GCA_963573325.1 of Astragalus glycyphyllos. Lineage (NCBI taxonomy): Eukaryota > Viridiplantae > Streptophyta > Magnoliopsida > Fabales > Fabaceae > Astragalus > Astragalus glycyphyllos. The sequence goes on along the minus strand of OY754312.1, from coordinate 49,800,511 downwards.
TGGTTTTACTAGATTTTTAGTGGTGTTTGTATAATTTTTGGATTAGTTCTGACTCTTTAACAGATTTTTAGCAGCGTTTTTAGAAGTTTTTTTAAAAAAATTAAATAAAAAAAAAATTAATATCCAAAATCGGATTTACCTTTGGGGGAGGTAAATCCGATTTTCCTTTTTTTAGGGAAATCGGATTTTCCTCCCCCCAAGGTAAATCTGATGGCTAAAATTAAGAAATCGGATTTATCTCCCCTTAAGGTAAATCCGATTTGTTAACTTTAAAGTCGTATTTACCTAGTGGGGGTGCATGAAAAGGTAAATCTGATGGCTAAAATTAACAAATCGGATTTACCTCCCCCTAAGGTAAATCCGAGCGCGTTCATTTTAGGCAGGGGTATTTTCGTCTTAAAAAATCTCGTGGGGGTATGGAGGGAAAAGGTGGGGGTACAAAAAAAAATCCCTTTGAAGAGCACTAAAGCGTGAAGCTTTTTGATTAGTATTGGGCCCCATGTGCTTTGAAGGAACTCCACTAGCATTATTATTAGGGTTTTTTATACCCCCACCACCTCCCTTGCTACCCCCACATAAATCAGTAATCCCCAAAACACCCTCGACATAATTACATAAAAATTGACTTTTGCAAGATTCTTTGGTGGGGTCCACTATATCTGTCATCGGATTTACCATAATGAAAGGTAAATCCGATTAGAATTAAATGTGTATCTAATAAGAAACCAACTGGTCAAATCGGATGTATCAACTGAAAGATACATCCGATTTGACTATTTAATTAAGAATAAAAGGAGAAATTTTGTCCGCGCGAATGTAGATACATCTGATGCGAAATCGGATTCACGTACCCCCTACGTAAATTCGCTTTTGTCATATTGTGAATCAGATGTACCTTTGGGTGGGGGTATATCCGATTTAGAAGCATGTAAACCGGATTTACATAGGAGGTACGTAAATCCGATTTGTTATTTTTATTTTTTTTAATTAGTGCCTAAGTTTTGTTCTATTTTGGAAATAGATATTAAACCGCAGTCAAAGTCAAAGCTGGTTCCTTTCGAGATAGATACTACAGAGCCATTCAGGATGGAGACAGTATATTTAATTACTAATTTTTTTAATTAAGTTTGATAGATATTTGATTATTTAAGAACGTAACATTTTTCTATTTTGTAGATATTTTCTACACGCGACGATGTTGTTGAGTGGGCGAAAGCGGTTGGGAGACGTATTGGAGTTGTGGTTATCCACTACAACAGATTTGGGGACGGGCAGCGTTTTTTTTTAGCCATGGGCAGCGTTTCTGAGCGCTGCTAAATTTGGCGCTGGTGATTCCTCCCCCAAAATGGGCAGCGTTTGAGAAGCGCTGCTCATTAATAGCCATAGGCAGCTTTTGAAGGGAGAAGCGCTGCTCATTCACCTAGCAATGGGCAGCGCTTCCCTTTACCATGCGCTGCCCATTGCTAAACGCGCTAAGTAAATGAGCAGCGCTTCTCCCACCAACCGCTGCTCATTCACCTAGCACGTTTAGCAATGGGCAGCGCTTGCCTTTACCAAGCGCTTCCCATTGCTATACGTGCTAGGTGAATGAGCAGCGCTTCTCCCACCAAGCGCTGCCCATTGTTTAATTTTTTTTTTCCTTTTTTTTGTTTTTATGTATTTTCCTTTTTACATTTGATAATTTCCTGGTCATATACAGCCAATTAATATCAATCCAATCATTTACATACTAACAACATATATATATATATATAAACTAGTTATATATCCAAATGCACCAATATGATCACAAACCAAAACAAACTAGCTAACAAGTTATTATATGCATGTATCCAAAACTTAGCAACTTAATTACAATATTAACAAATTAATATGTATCCAAATCAAACTCTCTAACCATATGTATCCAAAACTAGCAAGCTACTTACAATATGTAACTAAATTAAAACAAGTTAGCAACATCACACTTTTCAACATCACACTCATGATCGCTGTCATTCCACGAGGAGCCTGCTTTTTGATATACTTTTCAACATCACACTCATGATCGCTGTCATGATCACTATGATCTGCCATCTGACCTGCAATAAAACATAATCATTGTTATTGTTATATTTATCTATCCAAAATAAATAAACAGACAAGAAGATGAAAACTATGTAAAATAACTACTTGGAAATAGATAAAAAGCATATGAATGCCGTGCGGATTAAATCCATCAGCAAACAATGCAAGTCGTAGGTTTCTTGGATCCAACCCGAAATCAGGATAATCAATATCAATTTTCTTCCATTGCGGAGAATCCGCCGCGTGTCGTAGCATGCCATCTTTAATCCTTTCATCATCATGCCATGTCAAGTGTTTTGCATCTTCTGAACTATGGTTCATGCGCCTAAATCGAGGAATTATGGGAAAATACCACAACACCTTTTCTGGAGCAGATTCTTTATTTTTATATAGCGATGCATTACATTTAGGACACGACTTTAACGATGCATGTTGTCATACCCTAATTTTGTCCGCCTAGATTTAAAACCCTAATTTTCCGCAAAAAATAAATAAATTGAGAAGTGTGGTTTTATTTTGAAGAGTGAAGAGCATTGTGCATGCATTTTTGGGTTTTAAAAGTCATTCTAGGGCTTTTAAATTCATTGTTAGAGTGGAAATGCATTTGTTGTAAAAAAACAAGGTTTTTAGGGCAAAAGGGTATTTTGGTCATTGTCAAAAATAAGATAATTTCTCATCAAGAATCATTGTACAATTTTAGAGAAATTTATTTGAGGCAAAACATTTTTGGTCATGTATGTATGTATGCGCATGCATGCATACATTGTGCACAAAATTCAAATTCAAAAAAGGCATCAAAAAGGAATATTCTACAAAAATTTCAAGATGAGGTTTTTATGATATTTTTGGTCATGGTGATCTGATAAAATGGCATATTCCTCAAGATACCTTGTATGTGGCCTAAATTGGGTGTATTTTTGTACAATTATCCTAAGAAGAATAATCAAAAATGAAGGGATAATGGAATGGTCATATAATAGTACAATAGTACAAGATGACAACTTGCAAAACTTGGTCACCAAGGACCCCTCCCAAGGTTTATGCGCCACCCCCTCTCTATTCTCTCATTTTGTGTTTTCTCAATGTCCTCAATCCATGTGAGCCTCAATCCTAGCCTTTGATTCAAAATTAAAATCAAATCCTAGAGCACAACTAGTGCACAATGACCTAACTACCCTTAAACCTAATTGCTTTCTATATATACCCTATTAACCTCACCTCACAAGAGAACCTTTTTTTTGGCCTCACAATTCATTCACAAAACCCTAGCACACAAACCTCTCCTCTCCTCTCCTCCTTTTGCCGAAATCACAATAACCTCTCCCTCCTCCATTTTTCTTCATTTCACTTCCATTTCCCATCTCATATTAACTCCTACTTCATATATCTTCCTTCTCTCCTAATTTAATTCAAACTTGCATCATCAAAGGGCATTTTTAAGCAAGCATTTCGTGGGTTTTCATTGAAGTTTGGTGAAGATTCAAGTTGATTTGTGGTCTTGTTCTTCATATTAGTCATTCCTTAGCTTGGATTTGAGGTAAACCTCTTAAAACCTAGCATCATCTTCAACTTTTTTGCATCAAAATGTAGATATCATGTTTCTAATTTTGCATCCTACCATATTCATGCATTTTAGTGTTGTTATATTGTTGATTTGTTGATTGTTGTTGGTGAGAGGTGTCTCAAGCATTTTGACAAGCACTTAGGGAGGCTTGGGTGTTTGAGATGCTTCTCACCCTTGAATAAATTGTGATTTATGTTGTTTTCACTATGATCTTGCATTTTTGTTGAATAAAATGATGTGATGTTTCGCAAATTATGATTAGAATTAGGGTTTGTTACTTTTCTTGTGAAATGGGTTTGCAATTGTGATCAAAAGCGTTTTCTCAAGTTATTTTGATGTTTTGATTGCAAAATATTGTTGCTAATTGATTGTATCTTGCTTGCAATTTGTTATGTGTTGATGATTGGCAAGAGGACTCACACTTGTGTCTTTGTGCACTTCACTTTAAGTGTTGAGGATTGCCTAAGATGATTCAACACAACCTTGTGCTTTGATTGTAAACTTTGGTTTGCTTGTTAGTAACTTGTTTGCAAAGTTATTCTATGTTGAGGATTGGCAAGAGGACTCTCACTTGTGCCTAGTGCACTTCACTTAAAGTGATGAGGATTGCCTAAGATGATTCAATTTTCTTTGTGCAATTTTTGTTTAAAAATGCAAATGCTAGTTCTCTAACTTGATTAATCAATTTTGGTTACAAAATGACTTGTTATTGCTTTCTTTTGGTCACTTGTGATCATGCAAATGCGATGTTCGTTCTAGGTTAATAATTTGTTTTGTGTTGATGATTTGGTAAAAGGGCTAGACACTTATGCCTTTGTGCATTGTCTCAAATGTCAAGGATTACTAAAAGGGATTCAACCTTGTGCTTTATCTTGTGTTGACACCTAATTGAATTGAACTTTTGTATGATCTCTTTGTGTGCCTATTGTTGATCTTACATATGCATGCCATTAGATGTTGATGACTAAGTGTCATTCTTGTGCTCAAATGTTGTAATTGGTAATGTTTATGCTTATGCTTACATTGTTGATTGCTTTGCTTGCAATTTGTTAAATGTTGCACTTTGGTTCTTGGCTTGGAAATTGATTGAATGTTCTACTTTCTTTTCCTTTTGGATGCCACGCCATCCCAACAAACCTTTTGTGACCAATGTCACCCTCAAACTCCCTTCTCCTTTCTTCAAATCAATCATTTTCTAAAGCTTTTTCCAAACTCAATCTTTTCTCAAATTGTTTTCATAAGACAATCAAATTCTTTCTAAGATCAACAATAAACCTTTTTGAAAACTCATAAGGAGGCAAGTCAGACGTACGGCCGGTGTTGTCTAGCGTCCTAAGATCGGAGCTGTACAGCTCAAACATCTTGGGATACTTATGAGAATTAAACAAGTAATTAACAACTTGAACCCTATTTCAAAAAAAAATGAGTAAGGAATTGAGTCGGATGTACATCCGGTATCGGTTAGCGTCTTAGGGTTAGCGAGCTGTACAGTTCGTGCGAGCCTAAGATACTTGCTCAAATAAAAGTAATCGACCTCACATCAAATCCCTTTTTCTTCAAGTAATTCAAACCATTTTCAAAAAGTAGGGGGCACGTCGTCTGTACAGGCGGGGTTGTCTTTGTTCTAGGTCTAGTGGACTGTACAGTCTAGGACCGAAAACCCCTACAATAAAAAACACCAACCCAAAGTTTCTCGACTAAGGAGAACTACGTAAGCTTTGAATTCTCCATCGCACTGGGAGATACGTAAGAGCGGGTCACATCCCATCAAGCACACTTTTAAAAAATAATAAAAAGATTCTTCTTTTCCCTCGTTTTCAAAAAACACTTTTCTCAAATAAAAAAAGAAGTAGAACGAATAGTTTCAAATCAACTCTGTCAAAACCGCACATCAAGTTAAAGGTTCCCTTTCGGTAGAAAGGAGGTGTGGGATGCTAATACCTTCCCCACACCTAACCGACCCCCAAACCTACATCTCTAGTTCTCAAAGGACCACCCGCCTTAAAAAGGACCCTTTTTCAATGTTTTGGTCCCAAAATAAAAAATGTTGATGGCGGCTTCACAAATTTTCACGTTGTACGATGAAAGGTCCAATCCGGATCTTTCGGGGTGCAACAGCTGGCGACTTCACTGGGGACTTTCTTTTTAAAACGAGGGTCAGGCCTAATTAACTTGATGTGCGGTTTAATTGTTTGATTTGAATGTGATTGTTCTATTTCTCTATTTTATTCTCCTTCTTTTTCTTCTCTCTTTCTGATGTTTGAATTTTCTCTCGCATTCTCGTGTTGTTATGTTGCATTCATGTGCATTTGACTCTTCTCCTTCTATGTTCGCTTCTTGTTCCTTCTTCTCCTTTCATCTTCTTTTGTTTATATGTTTAATATGATCATGCATTTCTCCAATCCCCAGGTCCCCTTCTTCTTTGCTCCCTTTCTTCAAGGTAAGCTCATGCATCATTCCCCCAATTCTACTATGATCCTTTCTTCTTTGCTCCCTTTCTTCAAGGTAAGCTCATGCATCATTCCCCCAATTCTACTATGATCCCTTCTTCTTTGCTCCCTTTCTTCAAGGTAAGCTCATGCATCATTCCCCCAATTCTATTATGACCCCTCTTCTTGGCTCCCTTTCTTGAGGTAAGCAGTGCATATGATTGTTGTTGGAACCCTAGGTTAGTTTACTTGTTTGTATTGAAATGATATATGCTTGCAAAACCCTAGGGTAGACGACTCTTTGTCTGGATTGTTTCTGGATTTTCTTTGCAGGTGGGGGGGTATGTTTGTCGTTGTGCTCCTACACACACGTTGCACTCTTTTTACCCTTATATTTCTTGGTGAGACAGCCCTATACCCGGGCTAGAGCATATCTTAGGCTAGAACGAAGTCATTAGTGGCTGCTCACTGGACGTACGTCTTGTTGGGTGGTTGCGAAAACTTCACCTAGAGTTTGGCTTTGTTTGATGATACCATCACTTGGACGTACGGCCCTGTGATCGGTGGTCTCAGATGAGGTCGTTGGCTCTAGGAGCCTTATTTAGGGTCCTTCTTTTAGTGCTAACCTTGAAGTGTGTACCCGTAGAAATAGCCATAGATCCTGTCTCTAAGAAACCTTGGTAGGACACAAAGGAGCTTCATACCCCTGCATCCATGCTAAATAAAATATTTTTGCAAATAAACCGAAAAAAAATTAAAAAAAAATGTGTGAATTTCCGGCTTTTGAAAGCCTTTGCATTGTAAATAATTTTTTACTCATTTCCTTTTGCATACATCTTCATCCACTGAAGATCATGATTTTTCATGCATTAAAAATTGCGAGTATCATGCACTTTCTCGCATATAAAATAAAACATTTTTTAGAAACATCTCTCGTGCATTGTTATTTTCCCTTGCATATAAATATGTGAACCTCTCATTTTGCATATAGTTTCATTTAATAAAAATCACGTCTCTCGTGCATTTTAAAAATAATTGCGAGTATCATGCATTTCATTTCATTGCATAAGAAAAATGAAAACGAAAAAAAACAATTATCATCTGCATAGCATAAGCATTTCAGTCATCCATAATCATGTACAAAAACCTTCATCAAATAATGTGGGCGTCGAGCCAATGTAGCATTTATGCATCATTTCATTAACCTCATAAGCATTATTTCAGAAAAAAGACGAAGAAGAACTACGTAGCTTTGATTCCTCATCACAATGGGGATACGTAGGAGCGGGTCATACCCGTCAAGCACCTTTTTCTAAAAACCTTTTTCCCCAAATAAAGCACCTTTTTCTAAAAAAAAAAAATTTTCAATAAATCACTTGCATCTTCAAATCATTTTTAAAATCATTTTCTAAATCATTTTCGAAAAAAAAAATGAAATGAAATAAGAGAAACTCCTTATGCAATCGTTCCATGGGTAGAAGTGCATCTTTGAATGATGAAGGGTAATATCTCAAATTTGTTTGTGCACTACAAATTTGAGATGATACTCTACGATATCGGGGCACTTTGACCCAATCAGGCGCAGTTTGTTTTCAAATAAAGTGAATAAGTGGAGTCAACCAAATGTCGAAGCATTTCAGTATATTGCGTGAAGTATTGAGTCAGGATCCACTCAATGTTTCATGCAAGTTACTCAGAGTAACGACAATTGGTTGCCTCACGTCATCATTTTCGCAAAAAGGGGCATTGGTATTTCAGATCTTGCCGTGCCTCTAAAGAATAAAAATCATTTTGAAAAAATATCATTCTTGCATCTTGCATCATCCAAAAATGCATTGGAGTTTCGTATTTCATCTTGCATCAAAAACAAACAAAAAAATCTCCTTTAGAATAATTACACTTTTCAAGTGGTCATTTTTCATGCATTTGCTTATCATGATTTGTTCATTCATACATTGCGTAAACCAAATAAAAAAGTTGTGATGAGAGACGAGACGCTTTTGCAAAATAATCTGTTGAAAAAGTTTACCCTTACTTATTTGCAAACTCAAGATGTTCCAAGGCACTCAGTTTTTCAAATCAACAGTTCATTTGCATTTTCTTCAAAAAAGGCATTGCATCTCATCCATTCCATGATAAAAGACTGAAACAGTTCATCAAAAAAAAAATTCCATCAGGTTTTAACCAATGTTAACTCTCTACGAAGCATTCTTCTAGTGGGCGTGCATGCCATGTGCAGTTTCTCTTGTTTGAGTCTGTCAGTTTCCTTCCCTTATCATCATTCTCCATCCAAGTTTGATCCAACCCCATCCCCGTGTCATACGCCGACCTATGCAGCTATCTAATCAGTCATGGATGGATCACTCCTTGCAAGATGAGATCGGTTCAACCTCCATTCCCAAGCGGGTACAATCCAGAAGCCACTTGCGAGCTCCATGCTGGGGCAATTGGGCATTCTGCTGAAAATTGCTATCTTTTGAAAAGTTTGGTTCAGGGCTTCATTGATTCCAAGCAGTTAACTTTTGAAAAGGGGGGAAGGATCAAGTTCTCAGGGTCTGTGGACTATTAAGCAAGGATAGCAGTTGTTGAAGAGGGTTGAAGTGGTGAAAGCGGCATCATCAAAACATTTGTGTCTTTGTCATGCATTTCATAGCATTTATGAGTGATTGTTGATTTTCATGTAGTTTTTTAGTTCAAAACAATTTTCTGTAATGCAATCCTTTGGCTCTGCCCAAGGCCTTAGGATATTTCAATAAGGGCACACATGTTTCCTTTTAGTATCATCATCAATAAAATGTTATTTTGAATTCCTCAATAAAATTTCTTTCTTTCATGTGTCTGTTATTTGCTTTTCAATTCCTCCCAACGCGGATCAAAAATAATAATAAATGAAAATAATCTTTGAAAACAACGACGCCAATGGTTCATATTGTGACTATGATTACCCGATTAACCAAACTGAGAGAGAGGCTGAAGACAACTGGGATGTTTCTTCGGAGTTAATAAGTGAAGAATTGGCTAAGGCTGTAGAAATTCATGATGCCACAACTAGGTTGGGCAATGAAGTGAAAGCACAAGTTCAAGCAAAGTGGAGCAATGCTGAGGAAACCAAACAAATGTTACAAGCGAACCTCTTTCGCGACCAAACCCTTTCCCTTCCTCAGATCAACCAACTTTCCCATTTCCCATTACAAGTACCCCATCACACAAAAAAAAAATCATAACCAAATGCCTGCCATCGCCACCTTCCTCACTACCAGTGGCCCTTCTACAAAATCAACCCATCTCATTTGCTCCTCCCCCTGAACCTCCTGTCACCCCAGTTAATACCAGAACCCAATCAAGCATCCTCCAACCGCTGCAGGGGTTTCATTGCCATTATCTCTCCAATCACCCCAGACAAGGATCACTTCAAATATCCAAAAATAGTGTATCACTGTTATCAGCTCACTCAACTCAAAAGCAAAAAAGGAAAAAATCAGAAAAAATGAAACAAAAAAGAACAGATTCAAAAAATGAAAATCCCAAAAATGAAAAAATAAGGGAAAAAGAGACGAAAGAAATATAAGTTGTGAGCTGATACATTTGGCCATAAAGCGTAAGAGATCCTTGTCTCAATGAACCTTCTTACACCTTGTTGTGTATGACCACCCTTTCTTCCATAAACCTTCAAACACTTCATCATTCCTATACATCTCTCCTTTCATAAAACCGCAAACACTACCTCGACCTCGTCATCCCGCCCTCCACAAACCCTCAGTCATTCCTCAGACTCCACCATCAGATTTGCAATCAAGCTGTTGTGCAAGAATAAGAGAACAAAGTGGTCCGTCCTCATGAGGAATCAAGTGACATGATCAATTTGAGCAAAGGAGAGGATTGACGCCATGATAAAGAGCAATGAATCAACAAGTTTGTGTAAATCACCCTTCTGACATAAGACACTTGCCATTATAACAAAGTCTGTAATTACCAAAGTTCGGTCTGTTGCGCAGCTTTCCAAGCTAAGGTAGTCACAAATGACAGTGTGAAGACTCCAGGTCAAGCATCATGATCCCTCCCTACGCCACCCTAAAAATGGGGCAGTTAGAGACAATCAACAAAGGATATCAAGGACGATGATGACCTTCAGGGAAATCAGGCTTCGTTTTACACTCTAACAGGGGCAAACCCCATATGATGGAAGTAATACTTTCATTGAGCCTTATCAAACCAAAGTACATTTGTCTTATGTCAGAAGAAGATTAAGAGAAAGCTCAAACCGAAGAAAGCTCATCTTCAACAATTTCAAAGAAGACTCAATGCTCAAAAAGATCATGAACCTCCAAAGGGATTCCTATGGAGATGAACCCAGTATCATGAAGACGAAGAACTTATTCTCCGGAGGGGCCTTTAATTCTCGCAAAATGGGATGCAAGAAAAGAAAACCCCAGTTTCCAGTAAATTCAGATGCAGTCAGAAAGGAGTATGCCTAAAGACATAAATGAAAAAAGAGAAAGATGAGCCAAGTAAGAATCAGCTCGCTAGGTTGAAAACCCGCAAAGGGCGGCCTAGGCAAAACCAGAGCGACCCGGTGGATTGAAAACCCGCAAAGGGCGATCCAGGCAAAAATTAGGGTCAGAAAACTTGGACTTGAAATGAAAAAGGCAATCAGCACTCCCAAAAGTTTGGATAAACGGGTGATCAAGGTCATGAGTATGCACGATTGGCATCGTTACTTCAAAAGAAAAAACACAAGATCTGCTTCCCCTTTTTCTTGTATTTTTCCAGTTTAAAAATTTTTCAATGTACTTTCAATTGGCGTGACCTTCTGCACGTCCAGTTTCCATAACAATAAGAATTCAACTTTTTCTTCCATGTGTTTGCTTTTCGTGTCTTTTATCTTCACTTATTCTGTCTCTTTGTTTTAAAATTAATGTTTTTATGATTGATGATACTGAATTGTGAAACCTGTGCATGAGTCAAAAAGCATTACAATCATTGCGAAATTTCTGAAAATCACAGAAAAGAGGGGATCCCTCAAATAAATGAATTGGCAAAAAACAAACGCGGGCACAATCACTTCAAATGGCAAGCAAACTTATGCGCGGCTCTGGCATTGCTATTACCCTAGATGGTCCTCATGTCTCAGGCCCAAAGGAAAAGATTTGCACCAAAGATTAAAACAAGGTTTAGTGATCACCAAGTGAGGCTTCTTTCATGCCAAAAGTCAAGACATTCATAGAGAACCAAAGATTTGCACTGAGAACACCACTCAGATCCAAAAGTTGGGGCATTCTCTTCACCACCCACCCACCCTGGTCTTGGGAAAGTTTGTTCATTGTCCATCCCATTCATATACCACCCTCAGTTCATAACCAGTACCATAACTTCATCCCCTTTCACAAACCCACTCAAAGAACCCATTTGAAATTGTCATTCTAAAGTGGGGCATTTCCATAACTGTTCACTCCCTCTCAAATGAGCAGAGTTCTCCCTAAAGTCATTCACATCCATAAATTCCTGTCGGGGCAGTCTCTCAACTCACTGTCCTAAACCAATCCCAAGTTAACTGACTCACTCGTCCACATCTGCACTCTTATGCATACTTACTAGTCAATGCTTCAGAGAGAGAGAATACAAATTGATCATGTGGTGTTTAAAGTTCAGTCATCATGGAAATGGAAAGGAAAATAAGTGAGCTTGTTAATAAAAACCTTGAGAACGCCAGAGTTTGAATCAAATCTAGTTTTTCCAAAGAATGGTCCATAGCCATCTCAATTCCTTGCATTCAAAGTCTCGCGTCTCATCATCATAAAAATGTTTACAAAAATGTTTAAATACTCCAATCATTCATCCTCCTCATGCATGTAGGCATTTCATGTTATTCAAAGCATTACATTCGCATCATCCACATTCATCACAATAAAAGCAAAAGAACACAGACATTCCATAGCATTTATCATCATCACATCAAACATCAAATCAGTTTTCAAAACAAAAAGAGGCATTCTTAATAAATAGTCATAGTCGTCACGATAGGACGCTTGAATTGATCACTCAAGAATCCTAAAGTCCCTATGCTAAAAGAAAATTAAAAACATTCATTGCATCACGTGCATTCGCATAACCTGCCTTTGCATAACATACATTTGCATTACATTTGCATATCCACCTCTTGTGCATTCATCGAAAAAAGAATAAGGAACATTTCATGAATATCCATGTCTTTGCTAAATTTTTCTGCATCCAAATAAGTTGCTATCTGCTAGTAACAGCTCAAGTCGCCGATGGTCGATCCTACGAAACTCGTGTTCGTTCGATCACCACTAAGGTAAGAAAAAACTTGCATTCATGCACCATTCCTTGCATCAACTAACGTATGCAGGTACCCTGGATCGGTGCGGCAGCATTGACCAACTGAAGAAAACAATTGGATTTTCAAATCCCCTTTGGACCCACGTGTCCCCCAGAAGATTGACTTCACTTCGTATTCGAGCTGCGAGTAAGTCCCTTTGACCTCAATAGGTCCAGTCGAAAAGGATAGCTGTGTTGGCCTAAAACATGGCGCAGTCCTAGGGAAATATCGAGATCTAGACTTGATATAGTACCCTCCCCCGGTCGCTCGAAAGACCACCCCTTTGAGCCCACGTGCTCCCCAGGCCCAAGTGCAAACTCGGATCGTTCGCGATTCGTTAAAAGGCTTTAGGCAGCCTCCTTCGCCGGCTTAATGAGGGCCGGCACCCCTTTTTTTTCTTTACTGCTTTCGCTGGCTTATTGAGGGTTGGCACCAATTGATTCCAAAAAGAAAAACAAGAAGAAAAAAAAAATCTTTTCATTGCATTTGTATCATATTTCAAAAAGGAACAAAAAAAAAAGAGAAAAAAAGAAAAAGGAAAATTCTGGTTTCTCTAAGTAGACAAAATTGGTATAATTTCTGAATTCTTTATTTCTATTTTGCCTCGGAATATGTTTCGGCCAATTCATATTCCTTGTTAAAATCCAAATAAAGAGGGGCAGCTGTCATACCCTAATTTTGTCCGCCTAGGTTTAAAACCCTAATTTTCCGCAAAAAATAAATAAATTGAGAAGTGTGGTTTTATTTTGAAGAGTGAAGAGCATTGTGCATGCATTTTTGGGTTTTAAAAGTCATTCTAGGGCTTTTAAATTCATTGTTAGAGTGGAAATGCATTTGTTGTAAAAAAACAAGGTTTTTAGGGCAAAAGGGTATTTTGGTCATTGTCAAAAATAAGATAATTTCTCATCAAGAATCATTGTACAATTTTAGAGAAATTTTTTTGAGGCAAAACATTTTTGGTCATGTATGTATGGATGCGCATGCATGCATACATTGTGCACAAAATTCAAATTCAAAAAAGGCATCAAAAAGGAATATTCTACAAAAATTTCAAGATGAGGTTTTTATGATATTTTTGGTCATGGTGATCTCATAAAATGGCATATTCCTCAAGATACCTTGTATGTGGCCTAAATTGGGTGTATTTTTGTACAATTATCCTAAGAAGAATAATCAAAAATGAAGGGATAATGGAATGGTCATATAATAGTACAATAGTACAAGATGACAACTTGCAAAACTTGGTCACCAAGGACCCCTCCCAAGGTTTATGCGCCACCCCCTCTCTATTCTCTCATTTTGTGTTTTCTCAATGTCCTCAATCCATGTGAGCCTCAATCCTAGCCTTTGATTCAAAATTAAAATCAAATCCTAGAGCACAACTAGTGCACAATGACCTAACTACCCTTAAACCTAATTGCTTTCTATATATACCCTATTAACCTCACCTCACAAGAGAACCTTTTTTTTGGCCTCACAATTCATTCACAAAACCCTAGCACACAAACCTCTCCTCTCCTCTCCTCCTTTTGCCGAAATCACAATAACCTCTCCCTCCTCCATTTTTCTTCATTTCACTTCCATTTCCCATCTCATATTAACTCCTACTTCATATATCTTCCTTCTCTCCTAATTTAATTCAAACTTGCATCATCAAAGGGCATTTTTAAGCAAGCATTTCGTGGGTTTTCATTGAAGTTTGGTGAAGATTCAAGTTGATTTGTGGTCTTGTTCTTCATATTAGTCATTCCTTAGCTTGGATTTGAGGTAAACCTCTTAAAACCTAGCATCATCTTCAACTTTTTTGCATCAAAATGTAGATATCATGTTTCTAATTTTGCATCCTACCATATTCATGCATTTTAGTGTTGTTATATTGTTGATTTGTTGATTGTTGTTGGTGAGAGGTGTCTCAAGCATTTTGACAAGCACTTAGGGAGGCTTGGGTGTTTGAGATGCTTCTCACCCTTGAATAAATTGTGATTTATGTTGTTTTCACTATGATCTTGCATTTTTGTTGAATAAAATGATGTGATGTTTCGCAAATTATGATTAGAATTAGGGTTTGTTACTTTTCTTGTGAAATGGGTTTGCAATTGTGATCAAAAGCGTTTTCTCAAGTTATTTTGATGTTTTGATTGCAAAATATTGTTGCTAATTGATTGTATCTTGCTTGCAATTTGTTATGTGTTGATGATTGGCAAGAGGACTCACACTTGTGTCTTTGTGCACTTCACTTTAAGTGTTGAGGATTGCCTAAGATGATTCAACACAACCTTGTGCTTTGATTGTAAACTTTGGTTTGCTTGTTAGTAACTTGTTTGCAAAGTTATTCTATGTTGAGGATTGGCAAGAGGACTCTCACTTGTGCCTAGTGCACTTCACTTAAAGTGATGAGGATTGCCTAAGATGATTCAATTTTCTTTGTGCAATTTTTGTTTAAAAATGCAAATGCTAGTTCTCTAACTTGATTAATCAATTTTGGTTACAAAATGACTTGTTATTGCTTTCTTTTGGTCACTTGTGATCATGCAAATGCGATGTTCGTTCTAGGTTAATAATTTGTTTTGTGTTGATGATTTGGTAAAAGGGCTAGACACTTATGCCTTTGTGCATTGTCTCAAATGTCAAGGATTACTAAAAGGGATTCAACCTTGTGCTTTATCTTGTGTTGACACCTAATTGAATTGAACTTTTGTATGATCTCTTTGTGTGCCTATTGTTGATCTTACATATGCATGCCATTAGATGTTGATGACTAAGTGTCATTCTTGTGCTCAAATGTTGTAATTGGTAATGTTTATGCTTATGCTTACATTGTTGATTGCTTTGCTTGCAATTTGTTAAATGTTGCACTTTGGTTCTTGGCTTGGAAATTGATTGAATGTTCTACTTTCTTTTCCTTTTGGATGCCACGCCATCCCAACAAACCTTTTGTGACCAATGTCACCCTCAAACTCCCTTCTCCTTTCTTCAAATCAATCATTTTCTAAAGCTTTTTCCAAACTCAATCTTTTCTCAAATTGTTTTCATAAGACAATCAAATTCTTTCTAAGATCAACAATAAACCTTTTTGAAAACTCATAAGGAGGCAAGTCAGACGTACGGCCGGTGTTGTCTAGCGTCCTAAGATCGGAGCTGTACAGCTCAAACATCTTGGGATACTTATGAGAATTAAACAAGTAATTAACAACTTGAACCCTATTTCAAAAAAAAATGAGTAAGGAATTGAGTCGGATGTACATCCGGTATCGGTTAGCGTCTTAGGGTTAGCGAGCTGTACAGTTCGTGCGAGCCTAAGATACTTGCTCAAATAAAAGTAATCAACCTCACATCAAATCCCTTTTTCTTCAAGTAATTCAAACCATTTTCAAAAAGTAGGGGGCACGTCGTCTGTACAGGCGGGGTTGTCTTTGTTCTAGGTCTAGTGGACTGTACAGTCTAGGACCGAAAACCCCTACAATAAAAAACACCAACCCAAAGTTTCTCGACTAAGGAGAACTACGTAAGCTTTGAATTCTCCATCGCACTGGGAGATACGTAAGAGCGGGTCACATCCCATCAAGCACACTTTTAAAAAATAATAAAAAGATTCTTCTTTTCCCTCGTTTTCAAAAAACACTTTTCTCAAATAAAAAAAGAAGTAGAACGAATAGTTTCAAATCAACTCTGTCAAAACCGCACATCAAGTTAAAGGTTCCCTTTCGGTAGAAAGGAGGTGTGGGATGCTAATACCTTCCCCACACCTAACCGACCCCCAAACCTACATCTCTAGTTCTCAAAGGACCACCCGCCTTAAAAAGGACCCTTTTTCAATGTTTTGGTCCCTAAATAAAAAATGTTGATGGCGGCTTCACAAATTTTCACGTTGTACGATGAAAGGTCCAATCCGGATCTTTCGGGGTGCAACACATGTTCATTCCGAAATAAAATGCAATCATTGGGACAAGCATGTATCTTCTCATAGTTCAACCCAGTGGACCCTAACATTTGTTTTGCATCATACGTCCGAGAAGGGAGCACATTATCCTTCGTCAACATTTCTTTCCACAGTGCGAGTAATTCCGTAAAGCTCTTATCCGTCCATCCATGGCAAGTTTTCAAGTTATACAACTTTATCACAGCCAATAGTTTTGTGAATTCAGTACAACTTGAATACAACGGTGTCTCGGCATCCGTTATCAATTTCTCAAACATTTGAGGACACTCATTAAGATCGTCTTCAACAACCTTTGCCATCTCTTCAAATTCGCCCCCTTCAAATGCAGGTCTTTCGGTGTCAACCGGTGCACATCTCTCAGTACTATTACCCATATTTGAAGATTCACCTCTTTCCTCACCATGCATTGTCCAACAAGTGTAACTTTGATCTATTCCGTAACCCTTTAAATGTCCTGCCAACTCCTCTGCATTAACTGATTTTACATAACAACAACTCAAACAAGGACACTTCATGTTACTAGAAGTCCCTAAACGTTCAACAACACACTTCACAAAATAATCCATTCCAGCAACATATTCCTTGAACAGACGATTGGCAGACATCCACTCTCTATCCATAATTTCCCAGTATTTATTTATAATAAAGTCCTGATAAGAGAACTTAAAAACCTATTATAGGTGACAAACAACAAACAATTCGCATATTTAGGCATATTCGATTTTACTTTGCTAGTTTCATTCACCACACATATACAAGTTTGCATAACTTATATTCTTGTTCAAGTATAAAATATATAACATAAAAAAAGGTGATCTATTTCTAAAAAATAGTAATAGAAGAGTTTGCATAACTTATATTTGATAGGTATCAAGAAAACAAAGCCTACATATCAATGCAATATCTATGAAGAAATAAATCATCATGGTTCAATCAAAACAGTTATTAGCAATTGATTTTTAGAATCATTGTTGTTGCCAAGACTAAACTTCATCACAAGTTAGGTATCAATCTTTCATTTCAAGCACAACTAAAAGAAAAGGAACACATAAAATAAATAAGAGAGGCAATTTCAGTTTTAAATAAATAAATAGTCACTCTAGTTTTAAACAACAAAAGTACCTGAACAAGTGAAGCAACAATGAACTCCAACCTAGGCGAACCACGCACTAGCAAATGAACCGAACTCTCAAACAACGAATGCAAAGCTCCGACAAAACAAACTCGCAAAACCTAACAACAATTCACATATTCAGCAACAATCCTCAATTTCTCATGTTTAGAAATACATCACAAGTATCCCTTAACCTAGAACAACATTCAATTTACATGCATTTCACTAAATATCTCAAATTTATAAATACAACACAAGAATCCCTTAACCTAGAGCAACATTAAATTAACAAGGGCGAAAACTATGTAAGTCTAAATTACTTGGAAATAGATACTTGTACGCTGCTTTTTATCTATTTCCAAGTAGTTATTTTACTTGGAAATAGATAAAAAGCATATGATGTAAGTCTAAATTACCTTGAGAGCTTGAGAGAGGAGGAGAGCTTGAGAGAGTATACCTGAGTGAGAGCTTCAAGTGAGAGAGCTAGGTGATGGAGAAGACCCAAAAAAAAATATTAACGCTAAAACGTACGCGAGGGAATGAAAATTAAAAAAAAAACCAATAGGCAGCGTTTATAAGTAAGGAGCGCTGCCCATTGCTCATATGCGTCCTCCAATAAGGAGCGCTGCCCATTGCCCATATGCGTCCTCCAATGGGCAGCGTTTGGCAAGGAAGCGCTGCCCATTGCTCAGATGCGTCCTTCAATGGGCAGCGTTTGGCAAGGGAGCGCTGCCCATTGCTCAGATGCGTTTTCCAATGGGCAGCATTTGGAAAGGGGGCGCTGGCCATTGCTCAGATGCGTCCTCCAATGGGCAGCGTTTGGCAAGGGAGCGCTGCCCATCATTTCGGGTTTTTCTCTTTGGCTAGCGCTTTTTTAATAAACGCTGCTCAAGGTAGCGACTTTTTTCGCACTTCTGGCGTAGTGATCATTGTCAGATCCGACACAGGTGGAGGTAAAAGGGGGAGTAGACATATGATTATTTTTGGTTGCGTGAAGCAAGGGAATTTCTGTAATGATTCTAGAGTTATCGGGTCTAAGAGAAGAAGCTGTCTGTTTAAAATGAGAGCTACTTATACAATACGTGATGGGGCTTGGCGTGTGAAGGTTAGCTGTGGTATACACACACATCAATTGCTTACTACTCTGGTCAGGTCGACAGCTTTTGGTCGTTTAAGTAAGTCGCAGAAAGCTATGGTCGATGAGCACACTTCTTTGAACGTTGCTCCGAAAGACTATCTTAATGCTTTGAAGAAAAATTTTCTGGGCAACATCACTTCTCTTCCTCAAATATATAGGCAGCGTTACGATGTGGTAAGTGACATCATGTGGGCGCTTCCCACTTCTATTACGTTATTCCGGTTGTTTCTTAAGCTCCTTGTTCTCGACACCACCTACAAGACCAACAAATACAATCTACCTCTATTGGAGATTGTCAGAGTCACATCAACAGGGTCAACTTTCTCGGTTGCTTTTGCCTATATTGCACACGAGCTTGGAAATCATTTTTTGGGCATTGCAGAAACTGAAAGAATTGTTTGACTTGCACGGGCTTCAACCTCAGGTATTCTTGACTGACATAGATCTTGGTCTTATGTCTGGTATTCTTGATGTCTTTCCTTCTGCTACAAAATTGTTATGTTCTTGGCACGTAACAAAAAATGTCAAGCCGAAATTTAAAGAGTTTGTGCACGCGGATAAGCAAGGGGAAGTCCTCACTCTTTGGCACGATATTAATGACTCACTTGACGAGTCTGAGTACTCAGCTCGGTTGAAGATTTTTAAGGACTCGTGCGTTGACTTGCCCGCTCTTATTATGTACGTGCACAACATGGTTGACAAATCATAAGGAAAGATTTAGCTTGGCATGGACAAACCTGACCGCACACTTCGGGAATCAAACCACCAACAGGTATTTGGTATTTTTATCGTAGTTTAATAGTTTTTGACACGTGTTTAGTATTTTAATTGTAGTTTAATATTTTTTGACCCTTGTTTAGTATTTTTATTGTAGTTTAATATTTTTTGACACGTGTTTAGTATTTTTATTGTAGTTTAATATTTTTTGACACGTGTTTAGTATTTTTATCGAAGTTTAATATTTTTTGACACGTGTTTAGTATTTTTATCGTATATTTATTGTTGTTATTATTTAAGAGTCGAGTCAGCCCATTGGACTTTGAAGAGACATTTGGGGAGTTCTGGAGGAGACTTGTCTAAGTGTTTTCAATCTGTGCATGGCATGCTTACACTTCATGAAACAACTTAGTGAGTTTGCATTCCGTACCACTTCTTCAATGGTTCCACCACCATTTAATGTTAAAACAAAAGGTGAACCAAAGAAGAAAAAGCAGAAATTATATAATGTCAAGCGTGATCCTTCTGGTTGGGAGCATGTGGATGAGAAGATGAAGCTGACTCAAGAATCCGGGACTTCTAAAAAATCATCACAGTCAAAGAAAAGGCCTTCACCTAAAGTCTCACATCGGTCTTCAAAGTTAAAGGTATCCCAGAGTGATTATAAAAAATTAACACAGCAGGGGGAGACTAAATTGATTTTACCGTGGGTTCCTCATCACTTACACTCTTATGTTGAAAATATTATTGATGTTGAGCCTGATGGTAATTGTGGGTTCCGAGCAGTTGCTGTTTGTCTCGATTTAGGTGAGGATAGTTGGCCTTTAATTAGGCAAGACTTAATCCAAGAAACAAAAGACTGGGAGCAACTATATTCTTACATATTTGGGGATGACAGACTTGCGGTGCTTAGAAAAGCGTTAACCATTGAACACTACGGTTTTCAGGAGGAGGATAAGTGGTTGAGTTTACCTGAGATGGGGAACTTTATAGGTACCAAGTATAATGTGGCCCTAGTTCAATTATCTTTGGGAATGAATTTTAGTTATCTGGCTTTGAGAGGTATTTAATCTTCTTCTAAGAGTCGTAGAATCATATCCATTCTGCACGTGAGGGGTAACCATTGGGTGCATATTTTGATCTTGCCTGCCTGTCCGTTGCCTCCAGTTGCTCCATTATGGAAGCATAATGCATCTGAGGAATCCACTACATGGTTGGATCCGTATACCGGCTGTTTCTCCCTGTGGCATGCTAAGGCTACGGTCATGCCCCCTCCCACTGATGCGGCCACCGTCGTAGACTTAGCCGATGTTTCTAACGGTTTAGATTGATATTTCCTGTATTTATTTTTGTACCACTTTTTTGTAATTATTTATCCATAATATATATATATATATATATATATATATATATATATATATATATTCAACAAATTAAATGTTTATTTTTTTTATAAGTCGGATCTACCCTGGTATAAGGTTAATCCGCTTTTGAATTTATCAAATCGGATGTACCCCCACCATTAGGTAAATCCGACATCTTAAAGTGACAAAACGAATCTATCTGCCTGCGAGGTAAATCTACTTTGCATAATTAACAAATCGGATGTACCTACGCACACGTACATTCGATGCGATTTTTTCCTGCTAATCATATCTAGATAAATCCGCCTTTGATTTATGTTAAACCGAATTTACGTATTAAGGAGGTAAATCCGATTGATTCAAATTTGTGGGGGGTATTTTCGGATTTTCAGAGTTTGTGGGAGTATTATGTCAAACTGTGAGAGTAAAGAAAAACCCTTATTATTACTTGAGCGCTTTTCCCTCTCAACTTTAATCCACTCTCCATGTATAATATCAGGTGCATTGACTTTTTCAATAATTGCCCCATTATTAGCGCTAGTTTGAATTCTCCGAATTTTTTTGCACAACATTCTCACCTGCCAATTTGAGATTAGCGCTGCCTCTCACAGTTTCAACACTAGCACCGTTTCAACTCTAGCACCGTTTCAACTTTAGCATGTGTCCATAGCACCCACAATTTTGTTCAAATAACATGCAACTATGTAAGCCTTGATATTGAACATGGTACCATTGATCATTCACCTCCACTGTTCCTACCACCGGCTTGTTGAGGTCTATCTCAACACATAAACAAGCAAATCTCCCTTTTTTGAGTCGCAAGGTGTGGAGGTCAAAGCCCACAGAAAGCTTTCATCATAGTAATCCACAATGAGACACAGGATTCGCACCCACACCATTGTTCTTTCAATGGTCGCCTTTGTCGTATTAAACTCCGGCGTCCATTGACGTACTGTTAAATAGTGGTCAAATAGCATCCACGGGCCTCCTTTGATCACTTTGCTCTTGTCCACTTCCGCATCAAATTTGATCATAAAATACCCGTTCCCTACGTCCATTAGATCAAAACCTCCGTTGAGTTTCCACAAAGCTTCAAGCTTAGTTCGAATGATATTGTATCCAAGTGTTTTGCCAAGAAGTTTGACAAGGTCAGCATCCTTCCATGGCACACTGAGTTCCTCAATGACTTTTTGTTCTACCCTAAGCATGGGTGTGTGTCGGTTTCCCTTCACCAACTCAATGCTAATCCTGTTTATTAGCAATCAGATCGACACGTTCCCTTTCGATTGCAGGCGCTTAATTCCCTAGAAATTTGTCCCGAAAGAAGACTTTGGCTATTCCCCCCATTGTCAGTTTGCTTACCTTTCTCCCGGATGGCTTCAAAGGTGAACGTCCTGGTTGCCTTGGCAAAAACCCTAGCAGAGCGTTATTTTCTATCTGATAACGTTAAATATGGGATGGTGCTATCTGATAACTCCATTTTATTATAATAAAAAATAAAAAATAAACAAAATGAAAGGGAAACCCCTTCAAACCTAATTGTGCTAATTGCTAAAACGTGAAAGAGCTCTCCCTCACGGCTCTCACTCCTTAAAGTCGCACCCGCACCAGGTTTCTTTCTCCATCTTCCACCAAAGCTGCCCTCACTCTCCACTGCCGCACCCACACGAGGTTCCACTTCTTTCTCCATCTCTTTTACTTTCTCTTTCTCTCTCTCCCTCCCTGTCATGGCATTGGCTTAGAATACTAAGCCAAAAGCTTAGTTTTGGTTACTAAATCTGTTGCAGTCGTTAGATCTCCTCCTTTTTAATAAACTTTAATCTAACGGACAGTGTTTAATGAGGGGATATGTGTCATTTTACCCTTCAATTTCAATTCACGCATCAGGCTTCGTCTTCCTTCTCACGTCTCCGCGCGCAACAGGCGGCAACGATCACTCCGACAACGCTCACTCCGGCAACCATCACGCACTGTATTTTCGTTCTGACGTTCTGACGTTCTCTCACGTTCTCACGTTTTCTTCCGTTAATTTCAATTCACATCATCGTCCCTGCTCAACTGTATTTTCAAAGTGGGTTGTTTTTTTCTGCGAAGTGCCTTGTGTCTTTGTGTAGAATGCATACTAACTGTTTGTAAATATCGCAAAATTGAATTGGAGCTTTTATTGTTATGATTATACATGCAATTTCACTAACCACAGTTATGTGTATCTGTGGTTAGTGGTCACTAACCACAGATACACATAACTGTGGTTAGTGGCCACTAACCACACCACAGAATAGTGCAACAATGGTTAATAATAGAAATCTCAATACATATAAGTTCAATATATATAATTTCAATTTCTTCATTAGAATGGTATATTAGAAATTCAATACATATAAGTTCCAATTCTTCATTCATCTACAATTTCAATTACATAGAAGTTCTAATTTTCCTATTTTTTCCTTCTTTTTCCTAGAGCCTTTTTCCCCCTTTCATTTTTTAGTATTTCAGCTTTCAATTTGTCACAAAAACTGTGGTTAGTGGCATCTACTAGTGTTTGTGCATATTTGTAGTTAGTGGCCACTAACCACAGATACATATAACAGTGGTTAGTGACCACTAACCACAGATATTCATAACTGTGGTTAGTGGTTACTAACCACAGAATAGTACGATTGTGGTTAATACTTGTTAGATGTCACAGATTGCCATTACTACTACTTGTTACAAACAATACTACTTCTCACTAACTATTATTTTTCATTCATTCAGTTCATAAGTTGGTTTTCTGCATCACAGAACGAAATCACGCAACCTCCACGCGTAAGTCATTTTTCTGCAGATTTCATTATGCTCGGAGTTGATGAACATGGTGAAGCAATCATCTTTACACGTTTGCTTGCTCGTATGTCATTTGTTGTATTGTAATTTTTCTTTGTTGCTTGTTGCATTGTTTTAACCATTTTGGTAATAATCTGTGGTTAGTGGCCACTAACCAGTGTTGTACATATCTATGGTTAGTGGTCACTAACCATTGTCGTACTAATTTGTGGTTATTGCCACTTACTACATTGTATTTCTTTATTGCAGTTCAGGATTGTCATGGTCAGGATGAAAATCTCTTTGATATGGTTATTTCAGGTTGTTAACTTATTATTGTCAGATTCTTTGATTTTAACTTCTTAAAATTTGTGTAACCATATATTTATGGTTAGTGTTATTTGACATTGCTTTCTTATGCTTATCTGATTCATTTTTTCGTTTCCTTTTTAATGTTTGCATAGAATCAAGTACAAATGTTTGCAGGTTGAATGCTGATTCGTTATTATATAATAAATATATTTTTTATGACGTTGTTTGTTGGACTTCAGAAGCCATCCGAGATTTAGAACTTGTAAAACAATTTAGGAGGAAACAATTGTTCTTACTGACATACCATTGCCATATTGTTTGCATAGAAGTTTGATAATGTGATTCTGATTAAGTTTGATAATGTTAATTTATGGACATAGCAATTAATAACCACTGTTATGTGTATCTGTGGTTAGTGGCCACTAACCACAGTTATGTGTATCTATGGTTAGTGACCACTAATCAAAATCCTGAATCGTGGAGAAGGAATGAAAATGAAAATTAAATAAACAAATTATGATTAAGAGCAAATTATAATCCTAACCAATTTTATGCACATTTGTGGTAAGTGACAATAACCACAAATTAGTACCACAATGGTTAGTGGCCACTAACCACAGACACACATAACTGTGGTTAGTGGCCACTAACCATAGAATAGTGCAACAATGGTTAATAACAGAAATCTCAATACATATTCGACGGCGAGTTTGTAGACTTCGTTTGCGACGGACGGTGGATTCACGGTGGTTTGCGACTGCGATTGTAGAGTGGGTTCTGGTGTTTTGTGACGACGACGGCGATTGTAGAGTGGTTTGTGGCGGGCGGTCGTTTATGGTGTTTTGCGCGCGATTGTAAAGTGGTTCGTTTCTGATTTTTGAAATTGGGGAAATTGTTTTGAAATTGGGTTTTTAATTATGGTGGATATGACACATATACCCCTTTAGTATTTGTTACTAAATTTCTGATTTAGTATCCTAAATCACTCTCCTCCGTCATGGTTAAATTTTTTGAATTAATATCTTCCTTTATTTTCTAATGATGTGGTGGCAGCTGGACAGAATTATTGCCTCCTTACTCTTCCACCAATTGGGATTGGGATAAAAGACATTAAACAATTGAAGTGGGCTTGCAGAAGAAGTATTTCTGGCATCCCGAAAAGATTACGATTTTGGGAGCATTGAGCTGGGTTTGTCTTAAAGCTTAGAGGGAATTCCCTTGTTACTTGGTTGGGTCTAACACTCGATATTGAAGGTTATAAATTTGGAAGGTAGTGTAGAAATGGGCTTCACCATTTAGGGAATTTTAATATTCAGCTGCTGGAATACCATGGTGCTTGGTTGAAAATCTGAGTGCATTTAATGTATCTGTACCTGTTCGTGTTCGAACTCGAAAGAGAGAGAAAAATACCTTGCGGTGGTAAGTCGTTCGTCCGAGGTCAATCTTCAAGTCGAAGCCACGGTTAGCGGTGGTGGTACGTGCAAAGAGACTCTGACGCCCAAGTTAGAGAGGGAAGTAATAATGAGGAAGAGTTATGAGAAATGAATTGTGTACCTTTGGCTTTGAGTGGAAGCCCATTTATAGGCGCTAGGATGGAGTAAGGAGTGCTTTGGTGCACAAGGAAGATGTGAGATCAAAGCCATTCAACTAGGCCACACGATCTCCCCCATTCTCTAGGAATTGCACATGGATTGCCAACGATGTAAGTTCCTCAGTGTGTTTGGACCACCAAGTTAGGCCCAAAATCTGGATTGGGCTTGAGCCCTGGCCGGAACAGTACCTTTAGCAAATACTTCACCTAGGTTCTTTACTTCCTCTACTTGTGCTTCAAAGGCTGTTTGTGTGAAGCTACTTGAGATGCCATGTGTCAAGTAGATAATAGTCGGACACATGAGAGAGAGATAGAGATACCAGAAGTGAGGCTTGGGCGTTTGGCCTTGATTTCTGGGATCACTGTGGATCCGTCTAGCTCTTGACTGAGCATTGAAGCTTGGAGTCAAGAGGGTCCGAAGCCGAAGGGACTTCTTCCTCGGTCTCTGATGGAGCTGAGCTCGGAGATCAGAGAGGAGGCAGCTCGACTGAGCATTGAAGCTCGGAGTCAAGAGGGGTCGAAGCCGCAATGACTTCTTCCTCTAGTCTCTGTCTCTGCATTTAAGCCAAGCCAAAGAGGAGGCTTGCTCGTGAAGAGCGGAGATGTCGGAGTCGCTCTGGACTTAGGCTCGATCCATGATTGAGCATTTAAGCTCGGAGTCAGGGAGGACGTAGTTGTTGTGGATTCAGGCGCGCTCAACGACTGAGCATTAAAGCTCGGAGTCAGGGAGGACGTAGTCGCTGTGGACTTAGGCGTGCTCCATAACGGAGAATTTAAGCTCGGAGTTCGGGAGGACATAGTCACTGTGGACTTAGGCCTGCTCCATGACTCAGCATTTAAGCTCGGAGTCAGGGAGGACGTGTATGCCGTTCTTTGACGGCCTCGCCTCATACCTTCGCCTGCCGACTGGCCAACTCAGTGTCGGACTCAGGTGAGAGGGGAGTCGTAATAAGTTGGAAGCTGATGTCGCCAAGGATCCTGTATGTTAAGAAGACATGAACATTCTAAATAATAATTTTAAAGTGGCTAGGTGCGAAGCCTAACTGAAGAGAAGAGACTGAGGCTGAGGCTAGTCTGGATCCCGGCAGAAGATGAGAAGCTGAGGCCAAGGATGATTTGAAACCTGGCTGAAGATAATAAGCTGAGGCCGGGGTTGCTCTGAAGCCCAGCTGAAGATAAGAAACTGAGGCCATGGTGCTCTGAAGTCTGGC
This sequence comes from Astragalus glycyphyllos, assembly GCA_963573325.1. NCBI lineage: Eukaryota > Viridiplantae > Streptophyta > Magnoliopsida > Fabales > Fabaceae > Astragalus > Astragalus glycyphyllos. Next base: position 49,773,922 of record OY754312.1, on the reverse strand, counting down.
CTCCTCATTAAGTATGTGGTGATCACGATCTTAGTAGCCCCTACTCTCTGTTAACCCCTGCCAAAAAGGCACAAACTCTAATAAAAGACATCATCACTAGAGCAATCAATGTTAGGTTTGCCAATAAAAAGAGTATCAACTTGAGTGCGTACATTTCTCATCTTGTCATGTATCAAAACAATGTCATAAGTAGTGTAGTGGTGCGTCGTACAACGAATATTTGCAACCAATATGGTAACAACAAAGGTGATATCGGTGATTGATTTTCTGTCTATTAACCTAGTGTTACCAGATGATAAATAGAACTTGGATGTACAACCTCAAGTCGCAGTTGGATTAGCTGTTGATATCGGTTTCCGACTCAATTAATGCATCGTTTCTAAAATCAAAACTTCCAAAATGTCGTTGGCATAGCGAGTCGGTTGTACCTCAATATTGGTGCCTCGATTTCCAAACTCGCAAAGAACAAACACATTAGTGGGCATGACATGGGCAACTCATACACAAGATTGTTGTTTTTCATAATTTAACCAAATAAGCAAATCATACACAAGATAGCCATGTTATCATGACACAAATCTGATGGTCAAATTCAGTTCACAAGGCCCAATAGGTGAAATATACTCAAAGGCGTTAGTGGGCATGACATGGTCAACTATGATTTGGAAAAGACTGATTGTTGTGCAGCGGGCACAACAAATTGGGTCGAGTTTAACCAGTTAGCTGAAAGGCCATTCTGGGCCTGAGCATTATGCAGTTAGTATAACGTACCTCTTTTGTAGTTCACAAATCGCTTTGAAGGTGAGAGTGGCGACGCCGACGTCGAAGCCGAGATCGGCCACGCCTTGCCTTAAAAGGTGAAACTGGTTCTTAAATTCATAATCAAGCTCGGATCAGATCGACATCACGATTTCAGCCCAGAACAGAGTCGTAGATCAAGTGACGAAATCGGGCGTGAGTCCTATGCCACCATCAGATCACACTTCCAAAACCTGATCATATTTCACCACACATCTAATTGCCTGATTGCAAAATCGAGATCGAGTGATTGAGGCTCTGGACCTAAACCTCAGAGTCCAAACTTCGCCGCTGTGAAGTCAAACTTGTTGAATGCAGAACTCGGTTTTGTGATAACATTGACGCAGAAAGAGAATTTCTTATGAATAACGGTGGCCTTTCGTCGGATGAAAAATGCAAGAACGAAGGTGAATTAATCTTGGCAAATCGCATTGAATTCACTTCTAAAGGCTATTTTAGAAATCAGAGTTGGTTCAGATCCAAAATTCTTGAAATCGCGAACGAACATCTCCAAGAACGTTAGGAAACGACGATATCAGGATGTAAATATGGGTGCGGTGTAATGCAAGATTGGACGCCGGATCCCACACCGTCGTGAGTAATAGAGTGAGAGAAGGGAGCTCCCACTGTGGTCGCCAATGTTCGTGTTCGAATTAAAGAGAGAGAGAGAAAGATACCTTGCGGTGGTAGATCGGTCGTCCGAGGTCAATCTTCAAGTCGAGGCCAAGGTCGGCTGTGGTGGTACCTGCAAACAGACTCTAACTTGGTCGTCCAAACACACCAAGGAACTCACATCATGGACAATCTGAGTTCCTTGGTGTGTTTGGACGACCAAGTTGGGCCCAAAATCTGGATTGGGCTTGAGCCCAGGCCGGAACAGTAACCCCCTAAGTCGAGGTCGACTGGGCAAGGCAAGGGCGGTCTCAACTTGAGATGCCATGTGTCAAGTAGATAATAGTCGGATACATGAGAGAGAGAGATAGAGATAGCTAAAGTGAGGCTTGGGCGTTTGGCCTTGATTTCCGGGATTGAAGCTCGGAGTCAAGAGGGTCCGAAGCCGAAAGGACTTCTTCCTCGGTCTCTAATGGAGCTGAGTTCAGAGATCAAATAGGAGGCTGGCTCGCGAAGAGCGGAGATGTCGGAGCCACTGTGGACTTAGGAGCGCTTCATGACTGAGCATTTATGCTCGGAGTCAGGGAGGACGTAGTCGCTATGGACTTAGGCGTACTCCATGACTGAGCATTTAAGCTCGAAGTTAGGGAGGACGTAGTCGCTGTGGACTTAGGCACGCGCTTCATGACTGAGCATTTAAGCTCGGAGTCAGGGAGCATTTAAGCATTGTGCAAATAGTATAACGTACCTCTATCGCAGTTCACAAATCGACGTCGAAGCCGAGATCGGCCGCGCCTTCTATTAAAAGGTGAAACTGGTTCGTAAATTCATAATCAAGCTCGGATCAGATTGACATCACGATTTCAGCCCGGAAAAGAGTCGTAGATCAAGTGACGAAATCGGGCGTGAGTCATATGCCACCATCAGATCACACATCCAGAACCTGATCAGATTTCACCACACATCTAATTGCCTGATTGCAAAATTGATCTCGAGTGATTGATGCTCTGGACCTGAACCTCAGAGTCGAAACTCCGCCTCTGTGAAGTTAAACTTGCTGGATGCAGAACTCGGTTTTGTGATAACATAGACGCATAAGGAGAATTTCTTATGAATAACGGTGGCCTTTCGTCGGATGACAAATGCCAGAACGAAGGTGAATTAATCTTGGCTCGCATTGAATTCACTTCTAATGGCTATTTTAAAAATCAGAGTTGGTTCAGATCCAAAATTCTCGAAATCATGTACGAACACCTCCAAGAATGAGTGGAGACAACGATATCTGGATCTCAATATGGGTTCGGCGTAATGCAAGATTGGACGTCAGATCCTATATCATCGTGAGTAATAGAGTGACAGAAGGGAGCTCCCACTTTGGTCGCCAATGTTCATGTTCGAACTCAAGAGAGAGAGAGAGAGAGAAAGATACCTTGCGGTGGTAGGTAGATCGTCCGAGGTCAATATTCAAGCCGAGGCCAAGGTCGGCGGTGGTGGTACCTACAACGAGACTCCGACACCCAAGTTAGAGAGGGAAGTAATAATGAGGAAGAGTTATGAGAAATGAATTGTGTACCTTTGGCTTTGAGTGGAGGCCTATTTATAGGCGCTACGATGGAGTAAGGAGTGCTTTGGTGCACAAGGAATAGGTGAGATCCAAGCCGTTCAACTAGGCCGCACGATCTTCCCCGTTCTTGAGGCATGGCACACGGATTGCCAATAATTTGAGTTCCTCGGTGTTTTTGGACAACCAAGTTGGGCCCAAAATCTGGATTGGGCTTGAGCCCAAGCCGGAACAGTACCTTTAGCAGATACTTCAACTAGGTTCTCTACTTCCTCTACTTGTGCTTCAAAGGCAGTATGTGCGAAGCTATCTGGCTGTTTTGTGAAGGATTGTTGGAGGGTGTCTTCCTCAATATAATGTTTTTTTAGTTTCGTATATGATGGAGGTGATATTTTGCCCTCTCGCAATTGGGTGCAGCTGCGGTCCAATTTGATTCCTACTTGTGAAGTGATACAATTGGAGAGCACCACCACGACAATAATTGTGTTGTCATCAGTGATTTTTTTCTTTTTGATTTTTTGTATACTTATTGTAATTTTCCCTTTCTTAGTGACCTTAAAGACAGGGTGAATGTCCGAGAGGGGAGTATTGATAGGTACCGTAGGGTGTTAGTGATAATTTGTTAAAGCTGGTTGTTGCAATTAGTTAGTGAGTTATTTGTTAGGCCCTTGAAAGCATCTTGTTAGGCATGTTTCCTATATATAGAGAAGTAGGGGGCAATTAGCCAGGTAGTTAATCAGTCAGTACTCAATTGTAAATGAAGAAGTTTGGGGCTCTCTCGAATAGCGATGGAGTTTGCTAGAACATGTAACCAGATATTATCAATACATCCTTGTTCTTAATCTTTCTACGTCCTTAATTCCATAAATCCTTTCGTATCAGTTGAAGAACCTTTCAAGATTGTATAGCATTAACTTACACAAATTAATCAAGCATTAAGAATTAATTACATCAAACATCAATATATCATAATTACATCACCATAGTCTTGACTTTTAAAGGATCTTGCTCTTAATGAGCTTAAACCTGACAAAATAGAACATATCTACCGTAAATGAAGCCATCAAAATAGTTACAACATAAAAATAGGGTACGTAGAATGCATAGTAAAACACATGAAATGAAGCTCAAAAATAAGCTTCAGATGCTATAGATCTTCTCTAGAGCCTATCTATGTTGTGCAGATGAAGATCTATGATGCAGAATCCGAGTTTCCAGCTTCTGAAATGGTGTTTCAGCACTGAAAATGATGGAAAGATGGTTGGGGAAGACGATGGAATAGTGAAATGGAAGGTTTAATTGTACTCTCTGACCTAGCGAACCATGGAGGCTGAGTTGTGTGCACTTTTAGGGTAAAGTACCTATTTATACCTCATTATCTCCCCAAGTACCCATTGGGCCTTTTCTCTTACATAGCTACTATAGTTGATGTTGTGGATGTAGTTGTTGTTGCCATTGAGCAGCCACATCTTGTAGAGTTCAAACGACTCCCTAAAAAATTGAAATATGCATATTTAGAGGGAAGTGAAAAAATTTCAATGATTATTCCATCGAACCTTAAATCTGAATAGGAAAAGTTTCCTCCAACTCTAAGGGAACCAAGGAAAGGTATCAGATCGACCTTGGTGGACATTCCTGGTGAAAAAGTGTGGCAAACACCGCTACAACTAAGTCCCTTAATTTTGGATTTGTGGAAGAAAAAGCTGACCAAACATGTGTGCAGTAAGCATAAAAGAGACCTCTTTGGCAAATACCATTCAGTCACAAGCTTCATGTTCTCCACCTTTAGAGAGTTTTCTTTCCATATCCTTAAGTTATACTAGTTTCTTACATTGAGGACAATATGTGATTTATGTGTGGGGGGATGTCTTTTAGTATTTATTTTTTTAATTTTAAACAATAAAAAAAGGAAAAAAAAGTTGTTATTTGTGGATGTTTCTCTATGAGTTCTTGGTTTGTATAAGTTGTGAGTGATTTTATTATTCTAGGACCATAGGTTCTTTGACATGAATTGATGGATTACTTGTTGCTCTCGGTATATTAAGTTAGATTTGAGCACTAAGTTTTGTATCATTTGTGATAGCTCATTACAATCCCAAAAGTTAAAAACAACTATATTACCAAATCTTAGCAGGTGAATGAGCTTTGTGTTGAAAGTTGTCAAATCCATAAGTGAGGGGCTGTCCAAATTGCGCAATTTTGGTTCTCACTTGGGCTAGTTCTTAGGTTCAGAATGGAAAGTTTGGCAAATACATTTTTGTATAGAAAAAATTATCCCCAACAAGAAAAAAGAAAAAGAAAGAAAGAAAAAAAAGAGAAAAATAGTTGAAAGAAAAGAAAAAAAAGTGTATATATCTTTTTATCTTTGTATCAAGAAGAGTGAAAGTTGTGTCGAGAGAGGTGGAGAAGTGTATCAAAATAGAGAAGTTCGTCGTATGTTGTTGAACTTGGATCCTCTCATGCTCGCTTTACAATTGATGTTCATTGCTTCTTTATCCTCTTTGATTCTTTTTATCCTAGTTCCTCCTTAGGATTATCCCATCTTGACCTTGGCCCCATTACAACCTTTTTAAAGACCTTTTGATTTTATGTGAATGTTTTCTTAAGTTTGGATGTTAGCAGCTTGCCAAACATATGGTAGTGCTAACTATCATTGATGTACTTGCTATATATATGAGAGTAAACACAAGGCTACACATTTGATCAATGCACTTTTATGCACTCTCTATAGCTTTTCACTTGGTGTTTTAATTGTCTTTGTCTCTATAGCTTGTCATAGAAAATTCTTGTTTAATTCTTGTTTTTATTGCATATTGATTCCTGTCTACTCAGCAGGCCATAACTTTGGCAACGGTTATTCGATTGAGGCATATGAGCTTGCCTTAAAAAGCTAAGGGACAGAGCTATAATTCTTATGTTGAGCTCGAAACCCAATTCTGTAGTCTTGATGGTACTGTGTAAAACGGGTTTTGGGACAAATATTAGTTTGTTAACGTGCTTTTATCATAGAACCTATTTAGGAAATTAGGTTGTTCGTTTTCTCTAACTTTAAATACACTTTTCAGAGCGGTCTTTGGTATCTTACACATTTCTACTTTCAATTTTACGTTTTGTGTCCTAACCTCGATGGAAGCTTAAGACCTTAGGTCAATCTATCAGTGAAGGGTATTGCTGTAAGGATTCTGAGGTTCAGTGCTTAATGTTTATTTCGTTATTATGCTTTTAATTCTCTCTTTCAATTTCATCTATGTAATTGTTGCTGCGATTTGGGTTTTTGTTTTGCTTAATTACTCAAACTCTGTTATTTGCTTATGTGATTTGTTTTATGATTCAATTTTGCTTAACCACTTAATCATGATTCTGTTTTGCAACTTTCATTTTACAAACTATTTTAACACTTGTTTAATTTAGTTTGGATAGGAATTAATAGAGTGTATGACGCTTGTTTATAGGATTGATAGAATTCAGTAATGATGTTTATTGTGTTACTGGCACTTGTTCACTACCACGATTGATTGAACACAATGTTTTGACAGTTTCTTTAAAACGGTGCAAACGCTTGTTTAATTAGTTTATGATCAATAAAGAATTATCAAACCTTGCGTGAAACATTATTTGATTACTGATGAGAAATCCAAGAAACACACCTAAAACCAATGGATTCATTGTCTAACTTCAACTTTATTTTCTTCGTTAAACATCAAACTATTTTCCTCAAAAACCCCTTTTTATTGTTAGTTTCGTTCTTGATTCTGGTAGTCTTTAGTTTAGAGGTCCACGCGAGACGACCAAGGTTAACTTCACTGTACTACCGCTGATCAGTGGTCATGACCATGGGTGGTTCCTCATCAACAAGTAATGATTAGTCGTTAGACTCATTAACTACGGTATGCGGCATGGTTCCCGAAGTACGTGTTTGCTCCGTGTTCGTAGCCTTGGTAATAACAATTTTCTTAGCCACTGAATTTGGCTCCATACTCAGGCTTTGACGAGAACATAGGTACATACGCCACTGTTAATACCCAAAAAATATTAAGTTGTTGGCCGAGGGAAAAATGGAATAAATAGGTGTCAAGGAGACCATAAGAGTAGTGGGTAATACATGCCATAACACATTCAGGTTGAGCAGCCAAAGAGACAAGATATTATAGGTCGAAGGAATGAAGATAGGACACCGAAGAACTATAGAACTCGGTTGGAGGGTGTTTCAACCATATGATGACTCACCTGAGATACCAACGGCCGAAGGCCGTAAGTAGTGTGTGGCCGAGGAAGGTATTGAAATAAAAATCTCTTTAATGTTTTGATGATACAAAATTAGAAAAGAGTTAAGTTTTATGATTATGTGTGATCTAACATGTTTATCTAGTGAAAAGTAGGGGCCATCAAATACCAAAATAATCATCTACCTAAGAACTAAAAAGTGTAGAAGGTTTGACTAAAAGTTAACAGAAGGATTGACCAAAGTGAGCAAAAGGTTTGACCAAAAGTTAAAAGAAGATTTGACTAAAAGTCACGAGAAGGTATGAAGAAGCCATGACCAAGGCAAGATCATAGCAAATAAGGTTCACTAATGAGGAGGATCAAGAGTTGAGAAGGTACGGGGTGAGAAGATTAGAGAACAACCTACTCATTGCGGAAAAACTCAACAACTCAAGAATAATCCTTCGCATTAATGACTTGAAGCATTAAATGAAGAATGTTGCATTAAATGTGTTGAGAAGGTTTAGAAGCAAGAGAAGCATTAAAGACCTCACAGTTTGTTTGTTTGACGAATAATCATATGTGAAGGTTCATATGAGCTATCAAGAGCTTTGTAAGATTGAGAAGGTTCAGAATGTGTAGAGAAGGAACAATGTGCAGAATGAGAAGGTGAAAAAGCTTCCAACTATAGCAAATTTCATCATGACCTTCCCGTAAGTCTAGGTTCTCTTTCTAACTGCTCTCTTCATTACTTTCTGTAACATTCCGATTTTTGAGTCGACTTCAAAATCAGAACATTACTTTCTAGCCTTTCAGAGATGCACTTTTTGCGAATTTAAATTCTACATAACTGATAATTCAAACATGAATAACAGGAATGATCAACTTTTATTAAAGTCTTATAGTTTTGATACATAAACAAATCCTCAAAAGATCATTTAATTCCAATCATAATAAAACCTACAGAAATCTAGTGCGTAGGATCCTAATATAAACGTGACTCGGTATAAAACCGATACAGTAACAATTACTACAAAGCTGTAGCCACCATGTGCTAATCTTCCTTAGAACCGTAATACTCAACTCGGAAATCTAGGCCTTGTGCACAAACTCATCTATCAATATCTATGCATCTGAAATACAATCAACAAGAAAGGGTGAGATTAGAAATCTCATTGGGCTCATGACTTCCCCTCCTCGAATATACTACTTGTTCTCGGGTCATCACCCAATCCATGTCTCCGAAATGATATAAATATATATCCATGTCTGTGAAATTATATTACATAAACAGTCAATTCAGTTACACAAACATATAGTTCATTGAATTTTTGATGTTACATGTTCACTCACGTGTTCTACTTTGCGGTTTTATTAAACTTTCATAACTCACAGCAATTCAATGTAATCATTTTCAATCAAAAGCATTTTTCCATGTATTATGGTTATTTCTTCCAAAGATAGGGTTGAGGGAGGGATTAGGGATGAAAAACAATCGGTTCCAGACCGAAACAGTTGAAAAATAATGGGCCAAACTGATCTTGACACGGCCACCCGTGGTAAGCAACACGGGCCATGTTGGCTGGTTGCAGTTTTTAGGCTGCATGCTGAGAGCCACACGGGTACCCGTGGTGGACCAACAGTGGCTCCGTTTCACTAAATTTTGTTCCGCTTCTCAATCTGATTCGATTTCATTCCTTTCCCAACTTGTTTCAATCATAAAAAGAGATATTATACACACAACAACCAGTCCATTATTTTGAAAAATAATGGTTTTTGAAAAATAACGGTTTTTGACTCTAAAATTACGAAACGAACGAAAATCGTGCAAACTAGTAATATTAATCAATCAATTTCAGAAATAAAAACGTAAACGTTAGTAGAACTCACCAATCGTGATGGAAATCACGAACAATCGAAACTCCACGAAATTCAACCAACGAGAATGACCACACGAACAATCCCCGCTACGATTGTTAAACTACTACGAACCCAAAACACTTCAAATTCAACTTCCCATGTCTCTAGCCACTGAACATCCTTCCAGTGTGCTTCAATCAACAATGCAATGCTTCAGTCCTACCCCAATCTGGCACTCTCTTGGACATGCAAAACCCAAAACTCCTCAAAACTCCATTTTTGGTCAAGTTGAGCTTTGAAGCTTGAAAATGGTTGAAGGAGAAAGAACAAGAATGAGCTAGTGAAATTGGCATCTACGGAAAGAGCAAGAAAAATGGAGAAGAATGGTATCAAATTGACCTACATGCATCAAAGGTTTGTGGTCTTCTCTTCCCTTCTTCTTCTCTTCTTTCTCTAGCACTCTCTCCTCTCATTCTAGTGTTCCTTCTAATTTTTCTAACTTTGGGAATTCTGAATTTCAACAAAACAAGGTTGTGTGTTTTGAGTGAATTTATAAACTGAAGGTAACTAATAGAAAGGAAAAGACCAAAATGCCCTGTGAATTTATAAACTGAAGGTAACTAACATGTCTATGACTTGACATATTACTTAACCGAGTAAACAGTCGCTAGTTAATTTCGTTAATCAAAACTAACCGAATTAGGGATATTACATCAACCCCCTTCTTGTGTAACTTAGACACTTCAGAAGGTAGTGGCCTAGGCATAAGATACTTGCTTAGATCGCAAGTATTCAGTGCAGGTGGACATATCACATTGGAGCGGTTAAGGTTGTTGGACTATATGATAATCTTAGAGGGGGCGGGTGAATAAGGTTATATGCTAAAAATGACTTCTTTTGGATTTTCGAAAAGTTAACGATGCAAGTTTAAATCGGATGCGGAAAAGATGATTTAAGCTATATGCAATACCTAAGCAAGCTATAAAAATGGCAGCAACAATTACAGTGATATTGAAGTCTACGCGTAGTAATATCAAATGCAATGATAATTAACAAGTATAAAGGAAAATCAATGTAAAGATAAGGGATAGGAGTACACCGTGATTTTTACGAGGTTCGGGATAGAAGCCCTACGTCCTCGGCCTTCGGCTTTCCAACCTTCGGACTTGACAATAACCACTTTATTAGAAGAAACTTCTTCAACGTCTTACAAGCAAGCAACTTCGCTATAGCTACCACACCAATCTCAATTTTCCCCAAATTGAGAACCGAAGCTACCCCTAAGGATTTCGCTACAATTCAATCTCCCCGATTGAATTACCCAAGAAAACTTCCCAGGATTTCACAACAACCAAGTATAGATGATTACAAATGAAAACTAGGATCCAATCACTCAAGCAATATAACAATGATGTAGTTGAGAGATATGAGAGATTTTGAACCCTAGATGAAGAACGTGAAGAAAATGGTTTTACGGTGAGAGTATACGTTCTATTCTTTTTGAGTCGTGGGTTGTTCTATTTTATCATGAAAACCCTATGTCCTATTTATAGGGAATGTCAAAATATGACCGTTGAAACACTTTTTAACACAATTGTGATAAGTAAAGAATCGATTGACTGCTTGAAAGAAATAGGATGAAAATCGATTATGATCTTTAAGGAAAGCGGGATAGGAATCGATTGTTTGCTTAGAGTAAAGGAGCCAAGAATCGATTATTAGCTTCAAGGGGAAGCCCTAAATCGATTTACAGCCTTAATGAGATAAGTAAACAATCGATTGTTTGCTTTATAACACTAGTGCAAAAATGACTTTAGAAAGCACCATTTAGCATCGGTTGTTTGAACAGCCGATGCTAAATGTGTAACCGGTGGCATTTTTGAAATTACGAGCAAAAGTTTAAGTTCACGTTAGACATTTAGCATCGGTTCTTTTAACAGCCGATGCTAAATGTACTTGCCTTGGACATTTAGCATCGGTTGTTTGGCTGTTAAGAGAACCGATGCTAAATGTCAAAACCCAATTTCAATTCTCGCACAAAACAGAACCCGTTTACGCGATGCACATAAGCCCTTCTCTTCCTCACACTTCCTCACACAAACCCTTCTCTTCCTCAGACAAGCGATTCTCCATTTTTGAAGGATCTGCGACAAACTCATCATTGAAGTCACTTTGTTTTCGTTTTCAAGCTTCGTTTTTGTTCAGAAGCTTCGTTTTCGTTCAGAATCTCCAAGCTTAGTCAAGAAATCTTCAATCTTCGTTTTCGTTCAGAAGTCACTTCGTTTTCGTTTTCAAATGGTAAGCATATTTACTCTTTCTTCCTCTCCCTTCGTTTTCGTTTTCACCGCTTGAAACCCTAAGTTCATTTTCGTTCATCGTGAGCTTGTTGCTGTATATCTCACTATGAACACGTTCTCACTCTCGATCTGAACCTCCACTACCTTCTAGCCAACCGTCACCGTCGCCTTGCTCTCGCTCACGCCGTAGCCTTGCTCTCTCGCGCTCTCGCTCTCGCTCTCACAAACTAAGTTCTAATCTCTGAAATCTTAGGTAATCACATCACGATTCATTAGAGAGTAATCTTCGAAATCTTAGGTAACCAGACATCACGATTCAGTGCAAACAAAACTTTGAAACCCTAAGTTTTTGTCTTCGTCATTGCTTCAAATTCTGAAACCCTAGCAGGTGATTCACAGTTACATTCATAGCCATGGTGTTTACTCAGCGGCAGAACTAAAGGTCGTCTTCACCAGAGAGTAACCAAACATAACGATTTGAATAAAAACTAAAGGTTCTCCTCTTTCTTGTTTTTTTTTGTTCTTTTGATTTTATTTTTCTCTTTTTTTGATGTTGAATTGGGCTTAGAATGCGGTGATATGATTTAGTTTGTTATGATTTTGGATGACTCTCTTTTGTTTATCAAGTTTACTAGTTGTATTGTATCTATCTATCTATCTTGTGAGTATTTGTTTTTAAATCAATAGCTCTGAATGAATGGTTTTGTTTCATAATTGTTAGGAATTAATTGTATCTATTTTTAATTATTAGCTGTCATCTTTGGTTTTTTCAATATCAATTTGATGTAAGAGGAATGTATGTTTGTGTTAATAATGCCAATTCGAAGAAAGACCTTCATGCCAAGGGTTTCGTTTGGTTGACACACTTGACAGAAAATGAATCTGGTGCTTGTTCAGTAGATGCCGGCAAGATAATGTGATGTTTTAGTTTACTTTGATCATTGATTTGTAGACGCCTTTGATGCAAGCTTGTAGATATGGTCATTAGGAAGTTGTACAGACCCTTCTGCTCTGCAGATGCAATGTGAGGTCTGTCATCCTTTTTTTCTTTTTTCTGAGCCTTATAGTTGAAACTACGTGTTCTGTTGGAATCGAATCATTGGGCTTCACTTTAAGTATATTCTCCAAGTTACATGGTTAAAGTTTCTGTTTGAGAATAACTAGATTCAATAACAGTTTATGAAAGTTGATTATCTCAGTGGGAGGACAACTCTTCACTTTGCAGCTGTCAATGGGCATGTAAGATGCATTAGACTCGTTGTAGCTGACTTTATTATTTCCCCTTTCTATTAATGTTTTGCTTTTTAGTTTTTACCATTTATCACATATGATTGGTAACATTATTTTTTAAACGTATATTGTTCTGAACTCTTCTTGTAAAAAGATGGAATATAGAAATTTCATTAGAATGTAGCTTCTTGCTTGTTTAGCTTGGGTTGAACTTGAGGCAGTATTAGTGATTATTTCATTAGAACTATAGCAAGCCTTGAGGCAGTATTAGTGATTATTCCATGTGGATTTGCTTTTCAGGACTTGTCCTATCCTATCCTTGCAAAGGCAATCCAAGGTTTGTATATTTGCATTACGAATATCCATATGATTGTAATTGGTTTGGTGATTTGTCAATTTCAATGTTGAAAGATAATGAGATGTTTTAGTTTACTTTGATCATTGATTCATAATGAAATCTATCTTTCAATTCTTTTGTTTCATAATGAAATGCCTTGATCATGTTTATCCTTTCTGCCATCATGTATATATAAGCAATATTGGACAGAAATTATTTGTTTTTCAGGCACTTGGTATTCCTGTGGATAGGCTTGTTCAAGCAGCTGATTTAGTATCCGTGTGTTTCTTCTTTTTCCTTTTATTTTATTCGACAAGATTCATGAAAAGGCTCTTCTAACATAAGTCTTACCAACTTGATATTCTTTTGAACATATATGAACTAGGTTTACCTATCCAAAGGTTTTGGGTGCTCCAGCTGGATTCGTTATTGTTGATAACTTTATAGGCTAGACGACTTCAAAAGACCTTAGGTGGCCAATTTGCTATCATGAGAAATTGGATCAATTTAGTTTGGCCAATTTCTTCTATAGCTGGAAGTGAAGCTATATTAATGCTTGTAATGTGATATGGGTAAGCCACTTGATTGTATTTCTAGTGGCTTAGTACATCTTGTAGTTTCCATAACCATTAAAACTTAAAATTACTTTTTTCTCAAACTGTTAGTTTCATGAACTTTTGGAATGGACTGGAGTCGAATAGTAATATATATGTTCTCTTTTTTTAACTCTGATTCGAGGTTATGTTTTGGAACAGGTCATCTTTCCCATTCTATCATATATTGTATAATCACCAGTGTATAGTTGTTCATGGTGTTCAAAACTTGGGGATTGCAAAGGCACTTAATAAAATTGAATGTTTTTGAAATGAAGACATTCAACTTCCTTTGTTAAAAGTTCTTGTTATTTTTCTTATTTAAGTTATTGGTTTGTCAGTTTTCTTATTTAATTGACTGACTTTTAAGAATTTCCTTTTCAGGCCCCTAAGAATATGAAGTGTGCAACTTTGTGATATGTTAGCTGAGTTGTATTTCTTTACCAGATTTTGTGAGTTCACCAAGTGCTGAATATTTTAATTAGTCATTACAATTAAGTTGTTTCTTTTAGTTCATAGTAGTTATCCATTCTTTTAGTATGTATCCAATTCAATTGATGATATATGATACATCTTTGGTCTTGTTACAACAGAATAGGAGCAATCTGGATCTAGTTGAAGTTCCATTTGCTAAAAGTTCAAGAGACCTTCAAGGGCTTGCAGAGGATGCTAGTATTTTGAAGTTGTAAGTGCTACTGAATTTGTTGGAGAAAAACTTCATCTACTTTAATCAATTATTTAGGTTTATAACTTATATATAATTAGAAAATACTTAAGTATGATAATTCTCAAGTTTATCATACTCATTGATACGATATGTGCTAATTAAGTTAGTTTATCTAAGGAAAGATTTGGTTGTCTAAGACTTGTTTAATCATCTCTCTAGTGGGCTATGCAACAAGATTTTGTATGCATGTCTGTATTGTTTTAAATGTGAACCTCACAAAAATGCTTGGCATGAGATGTTGAAACTAAACGGATGCTTGGCATTCGTGGCTATTTGTGGATGGCATGTGCCTTGAAATTGCAACTGATTCTTATGCTTTTTTATGCAGATATGAGATAACAAGTGCTATTTACTGTCTGGTTGCTTATAAGATGTTGCATGTTTAGTTCTTTATATGATATTACTGATGCTTATAAGATGTTCTTATTCAAGTTTTTGGCTTCTTCTTTTTTAGGTCCACATAATGGCTTCTCCATTTTACAATAATGAAACGATTTCAACTCAAGTCAACTATAAATTACGGCACATTTACACTGATCTGGTAGAGCAAAACACTGATCTGGTGATACACTACCTATGCCACCTATTAGCTAATTATGAAACTACATTTACACTACTGACACTGAGTTTTCAATCTGGAAGTCAGAAACCTTCTGTTAAGACCTTACCTTACCTTAGTTTGACATTTGTGTTTTAGAAACATTTTGTTCAAGTTTGTGTAAGAAACTTGTAGAAATTTTGAGTTTCATGAATTTTATTGTAAGATATTAAATTCAATGAAATTTGAAGAATTTTAATGAATTTATTATGTGTTGCTGTTTGGAAATAATTTTGTATATTAGGATTTTATAAATTGGTCAATTGATATCTATTAATAGTGCCAATTAATTTCTTTTAAAAAATAGACATTTAGCATCGGTTGTTTAAACAACCGATGCTAAATGTCTATTTTAGAGACATTTAGCATCGGGTATTCTATACAACCGATGCTAAATGTGCTTGTAAGAGACATTTAGCATCGGTTATTCCATACAACCGATGCTAAATGTGCATGTTAGAGACATTTAGCATCGGTTATTCCATACAACTGATGCTAAATGTGCCTGTTAGAGACATTTAAAAGCTAACAAGTAATGAAGCTTGAAATCTATTTCTAACCTAAGTATAGAAGTTGCAAATCGATTTCTAACCTTAGTGGTGACGTCACAAATCGATTTCTAACTTCTTATAATGCATATCCAAAATCGATTTTATACATACAAAGTCATCGATCGATTGTTTTCTTTCCAAAACAAGTTCTTTTACGAAAAACCAAGTGTGAAATCGATTTATGATTTTGAAGGCAAGAGGGAAATCGATTCATTGCTTTAAAAAGCAAGGGGGAAATCGATTTTTGTCTTTAGAAACAAGAGGAAATCGATTTCTAGCTTAATGTACCAAATCAAGAATTGATTCTTTACTTCAAAAACAAATTCTTTTAAAACACTAACTCATGAATCTATTTTCTTTGAAAAACAACAAATCATTATTTATGCCTAACCTATTTTACCAAGCCTTGCTCAATTCCATTTTAAAAGATCATCTCTCAACTACAACAGTCATAAAGCTTAAGTGACGAGATCTTACACGTGTTCAATGCAAAGCAATATAACACATAAGTCTTGAACGCTTGAGCAACTTCTCCTATGAGGCGTCTTACAAGATATGATGTCCAACTGCTACACTTTAGTTTCGTATATGATGGAGGTTATATTTTGCCCTCTCGCAATTGGGTTCAGCTGCGGTCCAATTTGATTCCTACAGCTTGTGAAGTGATACAATTGGAGAGCACCACCACGACAATAATTGTGTTGTCATCAGTGATTTTTTTCTTTTTGATTTTTTGTATACTTGTTGTAATTTTCCCTTTCTTAGTGACCTTAAAGACAGGGTGAATGTCCGAGAGGGGAGTATTGATAGGTACCGTAGGGTGTTAGTGATAGTTTGTTAAAGCTGGTTGTTGCAATTAGTTAGTGAGTTATTTGTTAGGCCCTTGAAAGCATCTTGTTAGGCATGTTTCCTAGGCAATTAGCCAGGTAGTTAATCAGTCAGTACTCAATTGTAAATGAATAGGTTTGGGGTTCTCTCGAATAGCGATGGAGTTTGCTAGAACATGTAACCAGATATTATCAATACATCCTTGTTCTTAATCTTTCTACGTCCTTAATTCCATAAATCCTTTCGTATCAGTTGAAGAACCTTTCAAGATTGTATAGCATTAACTTACACAAATTAATCAAGCATTAAGAATTAATTACATCAAACATCAATATATCATAATTACATCACCATAGTCTTGACTTTTAAAGGATCTTGCTCTTAATGAGCTTAAACCTGACAAAATAGAACATATCTACCGTAAATGAAGCCATCAAAATAGTTACAACATAAAAATAGGGTACGTAGAATGCATAGTAAAACACATGAAATGAAGCTCAAAAATAAGCTTCAGATGCTATAGATCTTCTCTAGAGCCTATCTATGTTGTGCAGATGAAGATCTATGATGCAGAATCCGAGTTTCCAGCTTCTGAAATGGTGTTTCAGCACTGAAAATGATGGAAAGATGGTTGGGGAAGACGATGGAATAGTGAAATGGAAGGTTTAATTGTACTCTCTGACCTAGCGAACCATGGAGGCTGAGTTGTGTGCACTTTTAGGGTAAAGTACCTATTTATACCTCATTATCTCCCCAAGTACCCATTGGGCCTTTTCTCTTACATAGCTACTATAGTTGATGTTGTGGATGTAGTTGTTGTTGCCATTGAGCAGCCACATCTTGTACAGTTCAAACGACTCCCTAAAAAATTGAAATATGCATATTTAGAGGGAAGTGAAAAAATTTCAATGATTAGTCCATCGAACCTTAAATCTGAATAGGAAAAGTTTCCTCCAACTCTAAGGGAACCAAGGAAAGGTATCAGATCGACCTTGATGGACATTCCTGGTGAAAAAGTGTGGCAAACACCGCTACAACTAAGTCCCTTAATTTTGGATTTGTGGAAGAAAAAGCTGACCAAACATGTGTGCAGTAAGCATAAAAGAGACCTCTTTGGCAAATACCATTCAGTCACAAGCTTCATGTTCTCCACCTTTAGAGAGTTTTCTTTCCGTATCCTTAAGTTATACTAGTTTCTTACATTGAGGACAATATGTGATTTATGTGTGGGGGGATGTCTTTTAGTATTTATTTTTTTAATTTTAAACAATAAAAAAAGGAAAAAAATGTTGTTATTTGTGGATGTTTCTCTACGAGTTCTTGGTTTGTATAAGTTGTGAGTGATTTTATTATTCTAGGACCATAGGTTGTTTGACATGAATTGATGGATTACTTGTTGCTCTCGGTATATTAAGTTAGATTTGAGCATTAAATTTTGTATCATTTGTGATAGCTCATTACAATCCCAAAAGTTAAAAGCAACTATATTACAAATCTTAGCGGGTGAATGAGCTTTGTGTTGAAAGTTGTCAAATCCATAAGTGAGGGGCTGTCCAAATTGCGCAATTTTTGTTCTCACTTGGGCTAGTTCTTAGGTTCAGAATGGAAAGTTTGGCAAGTACATTTTTGTATAGAAAAAATTATCCCCAACAAGAAAAAAGAAAAAGAAAGAAAGAAAAAAAAGAGAAAAAAATAGTTGAAAGAAAAGAAAAAAAAGTGTATATATCTTTTTATCTTTGTATCAAGAAGAGTGAAAGTTGTGTCGAGAGAGATATGTGGAGAAGTGTATCAAAATAGAGAAGTTCGTCGTATGTTGTTGAACTTGGATCCTCTCATGCTCGCTTTACAATTGATGTTCATTGCTTCTTTATCCTCTTTGATTCTTTTTATCCTAGTTCCTCCTTAGGATTATCCCATCTTGACCTTGGCCGCATTACAACCTTTTTAAAGACCTTTTGATTTTATGTGCATGTTTTCTTAAGTTTGGATGTTAGCAGCTTGCCAAACATATGGTAGTGCTAAATCTCATTGATGTACTTGCTATATATATATGAGAGTAAACACAAGGCTACACATTTGATCAATGCACTTTTATGCACTCTCTATAGCTTTTCACTTGGTGTTTTAATTGTCTTTGTACCTATTATTTAAATCTTAGCATGTTTCTAGACTTTGGATCTTAATTGGGCATCATAGAAAATTCTTGACTAATTCTTGTTTTTATTGCATATTGATTCCTGTCTACTCAGCAGGCCATAACTTTGGCAACGGTTGTTCGATTGAGGCATATGAGCTGGCCTTAACAAGCTAAGGGACAGAGCTATAATTCTTATGTTGAGCTCAAAACCCAATTCTGTAGTCTTCATGGTACTGTGTAAAACGGGTTTTGGGCCAAATATTAGTTTGCTAACGTGCTTTTATCATAGAACCTATTTAGGAAATTAGGTTGTTCGTTTTCTCTAAGTTTAAATACACTTTTCAGAGCGGTCTTTGGTATCTTACACATTTCTACTTTCAATTTTACGTTTTGTGTCCTGACCTCGATGGAAGCTTAAGGCCTTAGATCAATCTATCAGTGAAGGGTATTGCTGTAAGGATTCTGAGGTTCAGTGCTTAATGTTTATTTCGTTATTATGCTTTTAATTCTCTCTTTCAATTTCATCTATGTAATTATTGCTGCGATTTGGGTTTTTGTTTTGCTTAATTACTCAGACTCTGTTATTTGCTTATGTGATTTGTTTTATGATTCAATTTTGCTTAACCACTTAATCATGATTCTGTTTTGCAACTTTCATTTTACAAACTATTTTAACACTTGTTTAATTTAGTTTGGATAGGAATTAATAGAGTGTATGACGCTTGTTTATAGGATTTATAGAATTCAGTTATGATGTTTATTGTGTTACTGGCACTTGTTCACTACCACGATTGATTGAACACAATCTTTCGACAGTTTCTTTAAAATGGTGCAAACGCTTGTTTAATTAGTTTATGATCAATAAGGAATTATCAAACCTTGCGTGAAACATTATTTGATTACTGATGAGAAATCCAAGAAACACACCTAAAACCAATGGATTGATTGTCTAACTTCAACTTTATTTTCTTCATTAAACATCAAACTATTTTCCTCCAAAACCCGTTTTTATTGTTAGTTTCGTTCTTTATTCTGGTAGTCTTTAGTTTAGAGGTCTGTTCGAGACGACCAAGGTTAACTTCACTGTACTATATTTTATATCTTTTTAAATATTTGGACCCGCGTACTGTAACACCCCCCTTACGTATTCTACCATTTTAATTAATAAAATCAGAGTTGGAAAATTTCTTTTTAAAACTCAACCATCACAAGGGAGATATCACATTTTCGTCGTTTCAAAAACCAAACATCACATAATGAAATCATCAACATAAAGTAGTACGATACATAGCACATAATCGGGACGAACCCTCACAATACACCTGTCATGACATAACAGTCGGATATACAACTCGCAGCGGAAATAAATACATATCTCATACATATGTATAATACATCACCAAAGTACACTGTCTAATAACAGTACAAAATACAACTCCTAAAGTGTTTCGCCCCCCCTCGGGTGCTACGTATCAGAGCATGACACCAAAAACCGGAAACAAGGAAGGTAGAACCTTCACTCGCTATCACCTGCAGGTTGCCGACATAAGAAGCAACACGAAAGCAGAAGGGTGAGTCTCTGACATATAATAGAATATGTGATAATCAAATATGATAGAGAAAAACACAATTAAAACACCAATCTACCATAAACCGGCACACCACAACAATTCACAATACATAACTCAGCTACACCAATAAACATCACCAAATGCGTATGTATATGCATGCAAATGCAACCCAACACCAAGGGCATATGCATGTGGATCCATTCATCACCTAAAAATAAGCCTTGAGGGCATTTATCACCAAAGTGGCCGAAGCCTAGACCGCAGCCTCTTCATCACCAAAAATGCACATGATTTATGCGACACCATGAACAATGTAGAACACACACCAAAATCACCAAAATCAGCACCACTCATCATCACCAATAATTGTTTCATCACCAATAATTATTTTATCACCAATAATTATTTTATCATCACCAAAATCACCAACACCACTCCACTTTACAGCTCTAAGGCTCACACCGATATTTTTGACAAATTATAAGTCCAACCGTGGATAAACACCCACACTTGAGTTTTACAACTCAAACAGTACACACCGGCACACTAAACCGGCAAATCCGGCAAAACTGCACTCCGGCAGCTCCGGCAGCCCCGGGCAACACACTAGGCCCCACACCTCGTCAACATCACTGGCAAAACTGCCAGACAGCTCCCTTGAATACAGCACACAGCACTGGCGCACCTGAGCAACGCTGCCAGGGCGCCTGCACTTTGGCACAAAATTTGGGCAGCACACACAAAGTTGGCGCCCAGCACAAGGGCTCCAGGCAGCGTGCACCAACCAACTTGGGCACGGTGCCCGCGCCCAAACCACCGCGGACCCAGGGGCCACTCTTGGCCCCGGCCCTATTACTCCCTCTCTCCTAGATGCGCCACAAGGGTCCACCATCATTGGGGCCCTGGCTCGCCACTTGGGCCCATGCCCAAATTGACAAAAATCACAAAAACAGGATTCTGGCGCCTAGACACAGGGCTCCAAACAGCTCTGGCAACCAACTTGGGCACGGTGCCCGCGTCCCAAACCACTCGTGCATTTTGGACAAACTCTTGAACCGCCCCTTTTACTAACCCTCTACTAGGTGCGCCACTAGGGTCCACCATCATTGGGACCCTGGATCGCCACTTGCGCCCATGCCCAAATTGGCAAAAAATCATTTTTCATGCACACTGCACAGTTTTGGCGCCTAGACACTCTACCCACACCAAGCCACACTTCACCAAACCTAACCATTCCAACTTCAACTTCACCACCAATTCTAACCTTCAACAACCACAATTTCAACACCAATAACAACATCAATATCACCATATTCAATCATCAAATTTCATATCCGATTCACACAAAATTTCACCAACTCATTTAGACATTTTCACAAACACATAATGTGCAATTTTTGACAACTTTTTATTTCAACAAAACAACACCAAAACCACACCCAAATTAGTTCAAAGACATCACCAAACAATCAATTCTCATATTCAATCAACAAAAATTCATTCAAACACATCAAAAACCCCTAAAACCCTATTCTAACATATTGAGAACACAAACCCTATTATAGGTTAGGAGAGCCCCCTTACCTTGAATTCCTTGAAGAAAATAAGCCCTAATCCAAGCAATTCCTCTTGAAAAATCAACAAAATCCCTTCCCTTTCTCTTCTTCTTGCTATGTCCTCTTCTCTCCTTTTTCTCTCTTTTCTTTGTTTCTTACTTTGATAAAAAAAAAAAGAAAGGAAACAACACTAAGTCACTTAGTCAAATATGATGACTAAGTCTTCAAATTCAATTTGACTTCTATGTCTTCAAAGTAACTTTGATTACCTTATGGGCCTAAAATGATTATGGGCCTTTGGGCTTAATACCCACACCTCTTCAAACTTGCATTCCAACTCCTAAACCAATAAGTTAACATATCAATTAACTTAATTATAATTAAAATGTCGTAAACCCTAATAATCAATTAAATAAATAACTGAATTATTTTGGGGTGTTACAACTCTCCCCCACTTAGAATATTTCGTCCTCGAAATACATACCTGAATCAAATAACTCCTGGTATGCTTCCCGCATCTTGGTCTCCAACTCCCAAGTTGTACTCTCTCCGGTAGCTCCTAACCAAACTACCTTCACCAAATGGATCTCTTTTCCTCTTAAAGTTTTCACCTCACGATCTTCGATCCGCACCGGCATAGTCTCAACAGTGAGATTCTCTCTCACTTGCACATCATCCATTTGAATTACGTGAGATGGATCCGGAATATACTTCCGCAACTGTGAAATATGAAACACATCATGAAGATTCGAAAGATTAGGTGGCAAAGCCACCCGATAAGCAACTCTCCCAACTTTCTCTAAAATCTGATATGGTCCAATAAAACGAGGAGTCAACTTCTTCGACTTCAAGGCACGACCAACACCGGTCACAGGTGTAACTCTCAGAAACACATGATCACCAGCCTGAAACTCCAAATCTTTCCTCCTCTTGTCATGATAACTCTTTTGTCTACTTTGTGAAGTTTTCATCTTTTCACGAATCAGCTTCACTTTCTCGGTTGTCTCACGAACAATCTCCGGTCCAAGTACAACACTTTCTCCGGATTCATACCAACACACCGGAGTCCTACACCTCCTACCATACAATGCTTCGAAAGGAGCCATTCCAATACTAGCATGATAACTGTTATTGTAAGTGAACTCAATCAACGAAAGATGTCCATCCCATGAACCTCCCTGCTCAAGCACACAAGCTCTCAACAGATCCTCAAGTGACTGAATAGTCCTCTCCGTCTGACCATCAGTCTGCGGGTGATAAGCTGAACTCAATCTCAACTTCGAACCCAAAGCCTCTTGCAAACTTTTCCAAAATTCAGAAGTGAATCTTGGATCTCTATCTGACACAATACATAGAGGCACACCATGCAGCTTCACTATTGTCTGAATATAAATCTCTGCCAACCTAGAAAGCGGATAAGTAATGCTAATCGGTAAAAAGTGAGCAGACTTTGTCAATCTGTCAACAATCACCCAAATGGCATCAAATCCTCTCGAAGTATTTGGCAAACCCGTCACAAAATCCATGGAAATACTATCCCACTTCCACTCAGGAATCTCCAAAGGTTGCATCAACCCTGCAGGCTTCTGATGCTCAACCTTCGACTTCTGACATGTCAAACAGGCATACACAAACTGAGCTACCTCCTTCTTCATACCAGGCCACCAAAACAATTTCTTCAAATCATGATACATCTTTGTAGCTCCGGGATGAATACTCAATTTACTTCTGTGACTCTCCTCAAGAATTGCTTTCTTCATCTCTACATCATCAGGAATACATATCCTATCACGGAACCTCAACACACCTTGAGAATCCAACCTGAAATCATTGTCATCAGCTTGTCCAACTTCACCCATCATGTCTACCAACTTCACATCCAACTTCTGTGCCTCTCTGATACTAACCAGAAAATCATTATTAATCTTTAACATACCAAATTTGATACTCTGAGGAGATACTTCACAAACTAAGCTCATGTCTCTGAATTGTTCAATCAACTCCAACTCCTTAATCATCATTGCAGCCATATGCAAACTCTTTCTACTCAAAGCATCGGCTACAACATTAGCTTTCCCCGGATGATAGTTCAAGCTAAAGTCATAGTCTTTCAACAACTCTAACCACCTTCTCTGCCTCATATTCAGCTCCTTTTGATCAAATAAATATTGCAAACCTTTATGATCACTAAATACTTCAAATCTAGAACCATAAAGATAATGCCGCCAAATCTTCAATGCAAACACAACCGCAGCCAACTCCAAATCATGTGTAGGATAATTCTTCTCATGAATCCTCAACTGCCGAGAAGCATAAGCAACTACCCTACCATTCTGCATAAGAACTCCTCCTAAACCCATCTTCGAAGCATCACAATACACAACAAAGGATTCTTCTGGTTTAGGTAACGTCAAAATCGGAGACGTCGTCAACCTCTTCTTTAATTCTTTGAAACTTTCCTCACACCGATCATCCCACACAAACGCCTTTCCTTTACAAGTCAACTGAGTTAGTGGAAGAGCCAACTTCGAAAAGCCTTCAATAAATCTTCTATAATAACCAGCTAACCCAAGAAAACTTCTAATCTCAGTGACCGACTTCGGAGTCTCCCACTTCAACACCGCATCAACTTTGGATGGATCTACCGCAATCCCATCACCGGAAATAATATGCCCAAGGAAACTCACTTCCCGCAACCAAAATTCACACTTAGACAATTTAGCATACAACTTCCGATCCCGCAAGACCTCCAACACTAACTTCAAGTGCTCAGCATGCTCCTCTTCGGATTTTGAATACACCAAAATGTCATCAATGAACACCACAACGAACCGATCTAGATACTCATGAAAAATACGATTCATATATTCCATGAATACCCCAGGAGCGTTAGTGACACCAAAAGGCATCACCGAATACTCATAGTGACCATACCGAGTCCTAAAAGCCGTCTTCGGAATATCTTCATCTTTCACTTTAATTTGATGATAACCCGATCTCAAGTCAATCTTGCTAAACACTTGTGCACCCACCAATTGATCCATCAAGTCATCAATTCTTGGAAGCGGATACTTGTTCTTAATTGTCACTTTGTTCAATTGCCGATAATCAACACATAACCTCATACTCCCATCCTTCTTCTTCACAAGCAACACCGGAGCACCCCACGGAGATACACTAGGTCTCACAAACTTCTTTTCAAGCAACTCCTCAAGCTGCTTCTTCAACTCAGACAACTCCGATGCAGACATTCTATAAGGTGCCATTGACGCAGGCCTAGTGCCAGGTACCAGATCAATAGAAAACTCCACTTCCCTCTCTGGTGGTACATCCGGAATCTCATCAGGAAAGACCTCAGGAAACTCCCGTACCACCGGCAACTCATCAATCTTTGCTTGACTCTCAGCAGATAATGATTCCATCACAGCAAACAACTGAGCTTCTCCCCTCATTGCTTTCATCAACTGACCCCCAGACAACAAGACAGTTTCTTCCTCCACCGGAGAAGAGAAACTAACAGACCGATCACAACAATTGATATGAACATGGTTATGCACCAACCAGTCCATACCCAAGATAACATCCATCCCCACCAAAGGAAGACAAATCAGATCAACAATAAAATCTTTGCCGAAAACCGACAAAGGACACTTAGCACACATGAGAGAAGTAGTTACCGAACCCTTAGCTGGAGTATCGATAACCATATCCCTCATCATGGAAGACAACTCAAGATGCAACTTTTCAACACATACCGCAGCAATAAAAGAATGTGTAGCACCAGTATCAACTATAGCAATCAGAGGAATACCATCAATGAAGCACGTACCTGAAATCTCATTGGTCACCTCTGACCCAGCAAGAGCAAACACCTTTCCACTTGCTTTCTCCTTCTTTGGTTTAGTGCATTTGGTACTAATGTGACCCACCTCACCACAATTGTAGCAAACCACATCCTTGCGGTCACAATCAGCAGCCAGGTGACCTCCTCTACCACACTTGAAACACTTTCTCTCATCAAAACTACACTCATAACTCTTATGACCAGGCCTACCACACTTGTAGCACACAACATTAGCAGGAGCATCTCCCCCACTTGGTTTCTTGCCAGAACCAACAGCAGCTTTCTGTTTACCTTTCCCACCGGACACATCATAAGGTTTACTACGATTCTGAAACTGTCCCCTCTTCTCTTTCACAATCTTATAAGAGGTATTGCTATCCTCTTCAAAGATTCTGCAACTATCCACCAAATCAGCAAACCTACGGATCCTCTGGTAGCTAATTGCCTTTTTAATATCATGCCTCAATCCACTTTCAAATTTGATGCATTTAGAGAATTCAGCATCAGCACCATTGTAATGCGGGTGGAACTTAACCAATTCCTCAAACTTGGCTGCATACTCAGATACAGACTTATTTCCCTGAGTCAAGTTCAGAAATTCCATCTCTTTCTTTCCCCGAACATCCTCCGGGAAGTACTTCCTCAAAAACTCTCTCTTGAAGACATTCCAAGAGAGCTCCTCACCGGCATCCTCAAGCCTCTGCAGAGTTCCCAACCACCAATCATCAGCCTCCTCAGCTAACTGGTGAGCACCGAATCGAACCTTCTGAGCTGGAGTGCAATCCATAACTCGGAAGATCCTCTCTATCTCTTTCAGCCACACAAGAGCTCCATCAGGGTCATACCGCCCCTTGAAGACAGGCGGGTTCTCCCTTTGGAACGTAGCTAAACCACGAGCTGCAGCATTCCCCTCAGCACCTACAGCATCTGCCATTGCTTGCATAGCAGCAGCTAAAGCAGCATCATTCCTCCCAGCCATCTCAACAAGTCACTGAAACAAAATCAGTTAGAACGAGCAACAAGACTCGAGAATTAAAAGACTCAAGACTCAACAACTTGGTCACACAGACCGAATTGCTCTGATACCACTAATGTAACACCCCCCTTACGTATTCTACCATTTTAATTAATAAAATCAGAGTTGGAAAATTTCTTTTTAAAACTCAACCATCACAAGGGAGATATCACATTTTCGTCGTTTCAAAAACCAAACATCACATAATGAAATCATCAACATAAAGTAGTACGATACATAGCACATAATCGGGACGAACCCTCACAATACACCTGTCATGACATAACAGTCGGATATACAACTCGCAGCGGAAATAAATACATATCTCATACATATGTATAATACATCACCAAAGTACACTGTCTAATAACAGTACAAAATACAACTCCTAAAGTGTTTCGCCCCCCCTCGGGTGCTACGTATCAGAGCATGACACCAAAAACCGGAAACAAGGAAGGTAGAACCTTCACTCGCTATCACCTGCAGGTTGCCGACATAAGAAGCAACACGAAAGCAGAAGGGTGAGTCTCTGACATATAATAGAATATGTGATAATCAAATATGATAGAGAAAAACACAATTAAAACACCAATCTACCATAAACCGGCACACCACAACAATTCACAATACATAACTCAGCTACACCAATAAACATCACCAAATGCGTATGTATATGCATGCAAATGCAACCCAACACCAAGGGCATATGCATGTGGATCCATTCATCACCTAAAAATAAGCCTTGAGGGCATTTATCACCAAAGTGGCCGAAGCCTAGACCGCAGCCTCTTCATCACCAAAAATGCACATGATTTATGCGACACCATGAACAATGTAGAACACACACCAAAATCACCAAAATCAGCACCACTCATCATCACCAATAATTGTTTCATCACCAATAATTATTTTATCACCAATAATTATTTTATCATCACCAAAATCACCAACACCACTCCACTTTACAGCTCTAAGGCTCACACCGATATTTTTGACAAATTATAAGTCCAACCGTGGATAAACACCCACACTTGAGTTTTACAACTCAAACAGTACACACCGGCACACTAAACCGGCAAATCCGGCAAAACTGCACTCCGGCAGCTCCGGCAGCCCCGGGCAACACACTAGGCCCCACACCTCGTCAACATCACTGGCAAAACTGCCAGACAGCTCCCTTGAATACAGCACACAGCACTGGCGCACCTGAGCAACGCTGCCAGGGCGCCTGCACTTTGGCACAAAATTTGGGCAGCACACACAAAGTTGGCGCCCAGCACAAGGGCTCCAGGCAGCGTGCACCAACCAACTTGGGCACGGTGCCCGCGCCCAAACCACCGCGGACCCAGGGGCCACTCTTGGCCCCGGCCCTAGTACTCCCTCTCTCCTAGATGCGCCACAAGGGTCCACCATCATTGGGGCCCTGGCTCGCCACTTGGGCCCATGCCCAAATTGACAAAAATCACAAAAACAGGATTCTAGCGCCTAGACACAGGGCTCCAAACAGCTCTGGCAACCAACTTGGGCACGGTGCCCGCGTCCCAAACCACTCGTGCATTTTGGACAAACTCTTGAACCGCCCCTTTTACTAACCCTCTACTAGGTGCGCCACTAGGGTCCACCATCATTGGGACCCTGGATCGCCACTTGCGCCCATGCCCAAATTGGCAAAAAATCATTTTTCATGCACACTGCACAGTTTTGGCGCCTAGACACTCTACCCACACCAAGCCACACTTCACCAAACCTAACCATTCCAACTTCAACTTCACCACCAATTCTAACCTTCAACAACCACAATTTCAACACCAATAACAACATCAATATCACCATATTCAATCATCAAATTTCATATCCGATTCACACAAAATTTCACCAACTCATTTAGACATTTTCACAAACACATAATGTGCAATTTTTGACAACTTTTTATTTCAACAAAACAACACCAAAACCACACCCAAATTAGTTCAAAGACATCACCAAACAATCAATTCTCATATTCAATCAACAAAAATTCATTCAAACACATCAAAAACCCCTAAAACCCTATTCTAACATATTGAGAACACAAACCCTATTATAGGTTAGGAGAGCCCCCTTACCTTGAATTCCTTGAAGAAAATAAGCCCTAATCCAAGCA
Organism: Astragalus glycyphyllos; assembly: GCA_963573325.1. Taxonomy (NCBI): domain Eukaryota; kingdom Viridiplantae; phylum Streptophyta; class Magnoliopsida; order Fabales; family Fabaceae; genus Astragalus; species Astragalus glycyphyllos. The sequence goes on along the minus strand of OY754312.1, from coordinate 49,745,461 downwards.
ATTCCTCTTGAAAAATCAACAAAATCCCTTCCCTTTCTCTTCTTCTTGCTATGTCCTCTTCTCTCCTTTTTCTCTCTTTTCTTTGTTTCTTACTTTGATAAAAAAAAAAAAGAAAGGAAACAACACTAAGTCACTTAGTCAAATATGATGACTAAGTCTTCAAATTCAATTTGACTTCTATGTCTTCAAAGTAACTTTGATTACCTTATGGGCCTAAAATGATTATGGGCCTTTGGGCTTAATACCCACACCTCTTCAAACTTGCATTCCAACTCCTAAACCAATAAGTTAACATATCAATTAACTTAATTATAATTAAAATGTCGTAAACCCTAATAATCAATTAAATAAATAACTGAATTATTTTGGGGTGTTACACGTACGGCCGCTGATCAGTGGTCATGACCATGGGTGGTTCCTTATCAACAATTAATGATTAGTCGTTAGACTCATTAACTACGGTATGCAGCACGGTTCCCGAAGTACGTGTTTGCTCCGTGTTCGTAGCCTTGGTAATAACAATTTTCTTAGCCACTGTATTTGGCTCCATACTCAGGCTTTGACGAGAACATAGGTACATACGCCATTGTTAACACCCAAAAAATATTAAGTTGATGGCCGAAGGAAAAATGGAATAAATAGGTGTCAAGGAGACCATAAGTGTAGTGGGTAATACATGCCATAACACATTCAGGTTGAGCAGCCAAAGAGACAAGATATTATAGGTCGAAGGAATGAAGACAGGACACCGAAGAACTAGAGAACTCGGTTGGAGGGTGTTTTAACCACATGATGACTCAGCTGAGATACCAACGGCCAAAGGGTGTAAGTAGAGTGTGGCCGAGGAAGGAATTGAAATAAAAATCTTTTTAATGTTTTGATGATACAAACTTAGAAAAGAGTTAAGTTTTATGATTATGTGTGATCTAACATGTTTATCTAGTGAATAGTAGAGGCCATCAAATAGCAAAATAATCATCTACCTAAGAACTAAAAAGTGTAGAAGGTTTGACTAAAAGTTAACTGAAGGATTGACCAAAATGAGCAGAAGGTTTGATCAAAAGTTAACCGAAGATTTGACTAAAAGTCACGAGAAGGTATGAAGAAGCCATGACCAAGGCAAGATCATAGCAAATAAGGTTCACTAATGAGGAGGATCAAGAGTTGAGAAGGTACGCGGTTAGAAGATTAGAGAATAACCTACTCATTGCGGAAAAACTCAACAACTCAAGAATAATCCTTCTCATTAATGACTTGAAGCATTAATTGAAGAATGTTGCATTAAATGTGTTGAGAAGGTTTAGAAGCAAGAGAAGCATTAAAGACCTCAAAGTCTGTTTGTTTGAGGAATAATCATATGTGAAGGTTCATATGAGCTATCAAATGCTTTGTCAGATTGAGAAGGTTCAGAATGTGTAGAGAAGGAACAATGTGCAAAATGAGAACGAGAAAAAGCTTCCAACTATAGCAAATTTCATCATGACCTTCCTGTAAGTCTAGGTTCTCTTTCTAACAGCTCTCTTCATTACTTTCTGTAACATTCCAATTTTTGAGTCGACTTCAAAATCAGAACATTACTTTCTAGCCTTTCAGAGATGCACTTTTTGCGAATTTAAATTCTACATAACTGATAATTCAATCATGAATAACAGGAATGATCAACTTTCATTAAAGTCTTATAGTTTTGATACATAAACAAATCCTCACAAGATCATTTAAATCCAATCATATTAAAACCTACAGAAATCCAGTGCGTAGGATCCTAATATAAATGTGACTCGGTATAAAACCGATACAGTAACAATTACTACAAAGCTGTAGCCACCATGTGCTAATCTACCGTATCCCCTCATTACGACTCTCAGTTCGTTTATTAATTTTCAACCAACCAAAGCCCAAAAGAAACTGATTGATGTCTTTTTCCTTTAAAGAAGGAAATCGATTTATGACATGATTTTGGAAGCAAAACCTGTTTTTGAAGCTAGCAATCGATTATCTACCTACTTCATTAAGTACAAAATCGATTCCGCTTTTATTTTATTTAAGCAAACAATTGATTCTTAAACAATGTTCTTATAGGACAACAATCGATTGTCCACTTATCAAAATAGTGTTCGAAATTGTTCCAACGGTCATATTTTTAAAAAGTCTATAAATAGGATTTACAGTTTCACAAATCATTACAACCAACGCATAACAAAACAAAATACAAACCCTATTGCACCATCTCACTTGTTCTTCACGTTCTACATCATTTTGAGCTGATCTCTCTCAAGGGTTGGGTTGGGAATCTTCAAGTTATTGTATTCACCTTCTTAGAGGTATTTTTATCTTTTTGTAATTTGTTCAGCTTCTATTATTTGTTGTACTAGAGTGCGGGGAATCTCTCGGGTTTTGATTGTAACAAGGGTGGGGTATCTATTGTTTGTCAATTGGTTCTACTAGGGAGTGGGCTATCTCTCCAGGGTTTTTGATTGTAACAACGGTGGGGTAACTTGTGTTGTAATTGTTTTTAGGGCTTTTGCACAAGGTGGGGTATCCTAGGTGAAGAGTGTCTGTGTCTGTAAGGGTTTGAAAGCACCTGGTTAAAGCTTTGATTTGATTATGAAAAACTCACAAAGGGTTGTGAGGACTGGACGTAGGTCACTGGGAGGTGACCGAAACAGTATAAAATCTTGTGTGCTCTTTATTGTTTTAAGTTCTGATTCGTTCGTTCCGTAAACCTGTGCGGAAAATTAATCTAAGTTGTTAAAAGGGGAAAAGTTTTTAAAGTCTCATTTCACCCCCCCATTTGAAACTGAAGCCACTTGGTAACATGTTTGACTAGGACAGACGCGGACAAACAAACCTTTGACTTTAGTTTGCTTGACCTGGATTATCATTGGCATATGTACTTACCTTCCGGTCAAAGATTGAACATGGGACCAAACTCTGCATCCAAAAAGACGAGTTCAGTGAAGGCCGAAAACACTGAAACGATAGTTACATTGGGTGCCTCAACTCAGTCGGTTGATGTGGAACTTCATGATCAATTGCAGTCGATTAATGAAGAGCCTGTAGTGTCGATTGTGTCGTTCATTCGGTAGTAGATAGACATGGGAATTCACGACATCATGTACCAAGTCTCCTAACAATTGGATGACGTAATCAAACTTATAGTACAATGAAGTGCAACAAGCCAAGGAATAGGAGCAAAGGCGCGCTGCGCATGGGAAGTATGCAACAGATCCTGTTGTACGGAAATATGGACGATCCTATGCAAGCACAGTCTCATCAGGTAACTCGTAACCCTACATATCCTAAGCCTTGTAATTTTGCCAATGCCAACACTGGGGGGCAGTTAATGGCGACCGTTACTAACACGACAAATCTTCAGTAGGGACAAGTGCAGACGGCCAGAAGGCTGGCCGAGGCTACGGTCTCGATTTGTTTAGAGTAGATTTCTTGGTTGTTCTTATACGGAAAATGATTGGCAAATCATCGTCGTCACTATCTGCGTGAGGAAATATGCCAAAACCCATGTTAGGAAAATGCGCAAGTACGACAGAACAAAGGAAAAAGAAGTATCATCCTGGCACAAGTTTTGAGGTGGTAGCGAGGTGTCACCGAGTGGAAGGATGAGGATCGGAGACAGCAGTGATGTTTTTCTTGGTCTCCGAGGGAGTTTTGCTCGCAATTGCCAGAGCATTCTGAAGTTCATTCTGAAGTTTCAAGGCATGAGAGTGTGTTGCAACCTATACAATTTCAAGTTTTTCAAAGCTATCAACCTTCTCATCCCACACTCAAAGCTTCTACAAGTGAGATATGGGATTTATCAATTGAGTATGTGTTAGCTTGTTTACTGTTCCGGCCTGGGCTAAAGCCCAATCCAAATTTTGGGACCAACTTGGTGGTCCAAGCACACCGAGGAACTCACATCACTACAATCCATGTTCCATGCCTCAAGACCGATGGAGTTCGCGCGACCCATTTTAACAGCTTAGACCTCACCTTATCCTTGTGCACCAAAGCACCCCTCACTCCATCATAGCGCCTATAAATAGGCCTCCACCCAACACAAAAGGGAGACATCTCATTTTCTTTTAACTTTTGCTCATTATCACTTCCCTCTCTCACTTGAGAGTCAGAGTCTTTTTGTGGGTACCACCACCGCTGATCTCAACCTTGGCCTGAAGAACGACCTCGGACAGCTCCACCTCAGACGAAGATCCACCTCACACAGCTCCACCTCGGACAAAAATCTACCTTGGATAGCTCCACCTCGAATGAAGAACTACCTTAGACAGCTCCACCTCAAACGAAGAACTACCTCGGACAAGCCATCTATCACTGTGAGGTACATCTTTCTCTCTCACTTGAGTTCGGACACGAACATTGGCGACCACAATGGGAGCACTTTCTTTTCTCTCTTACTCAGCTCACGGCGGAGGTGATTTGAAGAAGGTCTAGACTGTACCAACCTCCAACAACCTCAGCCTCATCTTCTTATCTTGTGTCGGGCTCTAGATCAACTCCGGCCTCATCTTTTTATCTTCAGCCAGGTTTCAGGTCAACCTCAGCCTCAGATTATTATCTCCTGCCTGGCTCTAGATTAACCCCGTCCTCAGCTTATTATCTTCAGCCAGGTTTCAAGTCAACCTCGGCCTCATCTTCTTATCTTCTGTCGGGCTCCTGATCAACCCCGGCCTCAACTTATTATATTCAGCCAGGTTTCAAGGTAACATCGGTCTCATCTTATTATCTTCTGCCAGGATCAAGATCAACCCCAGCCTCAGCTTATTATCTTCAGTCAGGTTTCAAGTCAACCTCGGCCTCATCTTCTTATTTTCTGCCAGGCTCCAGATCAACCCCAGCCTCAACTTATTATCTTTAGCCAGGTTTCAAATAAACCATGGCCTCAGCTTCTCATCTTCTGTCGGGCTCCAGATCAGCCCCGGCCACAGTCTACTCTCTTCAGTCAGGCTTTACACCTAACCACTTTAAAAATACCGTTTAGATTATTTATGTCTTCCTAACATGCAGGATCCTCTGCGACACTAGCTCCCAGCTCACTACAACTCCCCTCACACTCGAGTCCAACTCGAGCTGGCCACTCGACGGTATGAGGCGAAGGCCGTCAAAGAACGACAAACACGTCCTCCCTGACACCGAGCTTAAATGCTCCGTCATGGAGCGCGCCTAAGTCCACAGCGACAACGTCCTTCTTGACTCCGAGCTTAAATGCTTAGTCATGGAGCGTGCCTATGTCCACAGCGACTACATCCTCCCTGACTCTGAGCTTAAATGCTCTGTCATGGAGCGCGCCTAAGTCCACAATGACTCTGACATCTTTGCTCCTTGCGAGCCAACCTCCTCTTTGGCTTGACTTAAATGCTGAGACAGAGACCGGAGGAAGAAGTCCTCGCGGCTTCGACCCCTCTAAACTCCGAGCTTCAATGCTCAGTCATGAAATGCCTCCTCTCTTCAATTCTCAGTCAAGGGTCAGACGAATCCAAAGCGATCCCATAGGCGAATGCACAGCGATCCTAGAGAAGGATCCACAACGATCCCGGAAATAAAGGCCAAACGTACAAGCCTCACTCCAGGTATCACTATCACTCTCTCATGTATCCGACTATTATCCGCTTGACACATGGCATCTCAAGTCGACGCTGTTGCCTTACCTGGCCGACCTCGACTTGGGGGGCTAGTGTTCCGGCCTGGGCTAAAGCCCAATCCAAATTTTGTGCCCAACTTGGTGGTCCAAGCACACCTAGGAACTCACATCATTCGCAATCTGTGTGCCATCATGCCTCAAGAACGATGGAGATCGCGCCGCCCATTTTAACGACATAGACCTCACCTCTTCCTTGTGCACCAAAGCACCCCTCACTCCATCCTAGCGCCTATGAATAAGCCTCTACCCAAGACAAAAGGGAGACAGTTCATTTTCTCCTAACTTTTGCTCATTATCACTTCCCTCTTAAACTTGAGCGTCAGAGTCTCTTTGCAGGTACCACCACCGCTGATCTCAACCTTGGCCTGATAAACTACCTCGGACAGCTCCACCTCGGACGAAGATCCACCTCGACAGCCCCACCTCGGATGAAGAACTACCTTGGACAGCTCCAGCTCGGACGAAGAACTACCTCAGACAAGCGATCTATCACTGTGAGGCACATCTTTCTCTCTCTCTAGAGTTCGGACACGAACATTTACTTTTTGTGTTTACATTATATCTAAACATAGTTCAAGCTAGTAAACATCCCAAAACCATTGTTTGTGAACCGTGTGTGTGAACTGTCCGTCAAACTACCTAGATTGTGAACTTAGTGTTGGTGTGAATTGTAAAGAGATACGTTTAGGAAGCAAGGAGAGAGTTTCTTAACAGCATGGTGAGCTGTGCAAGTGTACACTTGTCTTTTGTGTGAAGATCAAAAGAAAGTGATGGTTGAAAGTCTTTTGGGGTTGAGAAAAAGCAAGTGTAAAGCTATTTGGAGAATAGTTGAAATACTCACTTGCAAGTGAGGAGAGGACGTAGCCTACTTTCCATATATAACTCCTCTGTATTATTTAACTACTTTCCATATATATTGTTTATACTGCTATGTGTTTTAGATTTTTTTCAAACCAAGGGAAGGTTAATTTCATCAACCTTCTCAATACAGTTTTTGAACTTATACTTGATTTTCCAACCGTCTCAACTAACTTTGAAAACTACTTATCTTGCACAATTTATATTTATCTTACAGTCATTATTAATATTGATCCTTTAAGGGTTTATACATGTGTGGTGTTTTTAGAACTAACTCTAACCTTCTCATCTCCAAGTTAAAACTTGAGAATAGATTGTTGAGAAGGATTCAGGTTTCCGAAATTAAAAAGGGTGCACAATTCAAACCCCCTTTTTTATGTAACTTGTTCACTTCAATGGGCATCAGAGCTCACCTCTAGGGGCTGAGAGGAAAGATCCTGCAAGAAGTGATGAACAATCCAAACTCTGTTATGTTCCTCCCTAAAGGAGCTTCTGCAAACAAACTGATCAGCGGTCGTATGCATGTCAAAGTAATTAAGAAGGGTTAAAAATCAAGTACACGGTGAGAAACCTTGGTCGTCTCACGAGGATCTCTAACACTAAGATTACCACAATCAGGAAAAAAATAAACTACTTAGAAGTTTAGGCTTCCATGGAGGCTAGAGCCCAAAAGTTTCAAAAGTGTGAGTAATGCGTACAAGAAAAAAAGACGGCTGCTGAAATCTATTTAGTTTCAGCTCAAAAACCTAAATCCCTAAACGAGTTATATGATAAAATCCCGTTAACAAACTAATATTCGGTCCAAAACCCGTTTTATATTAAATTGCTTCTGTATTTTATAGTTTTGGCATTCAAGACATTCGAACTGTGCTTCGGGCTCAACAGAAGATTTGCGGCTTTGTTCCTTAGCTTTCCAATGCATCCCTGCACGCCTCAATTGGATAGCCACAGCCAAAATTATGGCCTGCAGAGTAGACAAACAAGAGAATAGAGCACTACAGAGTGAATCATAAGTGATGAGTCCTCACAGGATATGTATTAGTAATGCACATCAATGAAAGTTAGCACTACCATATGCTTGACAAGCTTCTAACATCCACACTTAAGAACACATGCACATAAGATCAAAAGGTCTTTATAAGGGTTGTAATGGGGCCAAGGTCAAGTTGGGATAATCCTAAGGGGGAATTAAGCTAAAAAGAATCAAAGAGGATAAAGAAGCAATGAAAATCAATTGTAGAATGAGCATGAGAGGGTCCAACTTCAACAAGGTATAATGAATTTCTCTAATTTGATATACTTCTCCACATAACTCTCTACACACAACTTTCACTCTTCTTGAAACAAAAATAAAATGATATATACGTATTCCATTTTTTTTCTTTTGACTTTTTCCTTTTTTTTCATTTTTTCTTTTTTGGCTAATATTTTTCTACACAAATTTACTTGTCAAACTTTCCATTTAGAACCCAAGAACTAACCCAAGTGAAAACCACAATTGCAACAAATTGGACACCCCCAGACTTATGGATTTAACAATTTTCAATTCAAGGCTCCTTCACCCACTAAGATTGGGTAATAACATTGTTTTTCACTGTTGGGCTTGTAATGAGCTATAAAACAAAGAATGGGATAAAAGGCTCAAAGGGGCTTACACAAAAGGATATATTCAGGGTAGGCTTATTTGGCTAGTAGCTAAAAAAGCAAAATTGCCTAGATCATTTCAAACATGCATGTGAACAAGTGTTTCAACCAGAATCAAATCAAGTTTTAGAGTAACTAATAAACATGAGTGAGTCACACACAAGAAAGGAGAGAATGGTAAAACGTAGTCCATCCAATACAAGGCTCAATTTTTACCAGGGACATTGACTATCACAGATGATGCAAAATCTAGTGCTCATAATCAATTTATTATACCAATAGCAACAAGAAATCAATCAAGTCATGTCAAAACACCTATGGTCCTAGAATAGTAACATCATTCACAACTCGTACAAACCAAGTACTCATGGAAAAACATTCTAAAATAACATTTTTTTTTAAAATAACGAAAACTGAAAAGCAAACCAAAAATTAAAATAAAAAGATAATCTACTAAGCTACTAAAAGACACCCCCCACACTTAAACCATACGTTGTCCTCAATGAAAACAACAAGCATAAAATAAGAGTAAGGAGGAGGGACTCCCTGGTCAATTTGCAGTGTATGTGGTATGTTCCAATGAGAGTTCTTCTATGGGTGCATCTTCAAGAGGGGAACTCTCATGGAATACTTTGAGGCATTATCCATTGACTTTAAAAACTTTATTTGTCGCCTCACTTTAAATTTCAACTGCACCATGATGGGCCAATCCACTTGGATCTAAGTTTCCCGACCATTATTTTCAGTCGGGAGTTAAACAACAAGGTTTTTTCCCAATGGAGAAATCTTTTTTAGAAATCATCTTATCACGGAAGTCCTTAGTTTTCTCCCTATAAATTCTGGAATTCTCATAGGCTTCTAGCCTAAGCTCCTCAACTTATTGCAATTGAAGCTTTCTCTCTTTACCTACCTTTTCAAGTTCAAAACTACAACCTTCGACCGCCCAATAGGCACGGTGCTGTATCTCCACCGGAAGGTGGCATGCCTTACGAAACACAAGTCTGAAGGGGGACATCCCTATTAGTGTTTTGTAGGCTATTTTTTTAGCCAAAAGAGCCTCTTCTAGCCTGCGGCTCCAGTCCTTCCTACTTGGTTGCACCATCTTTTCTAGAATTTGTTTAATTTCTCGTTATGAAATCTCAGCCTGCCCATTAGTTTGGGGGTGGTAAGGTGTAGAAACCCTATGCACAACCCCATACTTCTAAAGCAAAGCTTCCATGGTGAGGTTACAGAGATGAGTGCATTGGTCACTTATGATGGCTCTTGGAATACCAAACCTGCAAAAAATTTGGGACTTGACAAAATCCGCAACAACTTTAGAATCATTAGTGCGAGTGGCTTTTGCCTTCATCCATTTGGAAACATAACCAACAGCAAGAAGAATATAGGTAAGCAAAAGGAAACGGGAAAGGGACACATGAAATCACTGCCCCAAACATTAAATACCTCACAAAAATGCTTAGGCTGCTGAGGCATCTCACTCTTGCGAGTGATTGTTGTCCAGGCCCTTTGACACTGTTCACTAGTGCAGAAAGTCTCAGATGCATCTTTAAAAAAGGTGGGCCAATAGAAGCCCGAGTCTAAGACTTTTCTCGCTGTCCGTTGGGGACCAATGTGTCTACCTACCTGAGAAGCATGATAGAATTGGACATTGGATTGAACCTCATGGTACGGTACACATCGCCTAATCACCTGGCCACTACCAAACTTCCACAATTACGGATCATCCACACATAATATTTTGCATCACTTTTGAGTTTATGTACCTGAGCTTTAGATGCATGTGGGGGTATAACTCCACCCACAAGATAATTAACAATATCAGCATACCAAGGAGTTACCTCACGCAGCTGCATGAGCTGCTCATCAGGAAAGTCATCATTCATTGGGAGGGAATCCCCAGCCTTCTCTATCCTACTTAAGTGGTCGGCCACTAAGTTCTCTGCTCCGCTCTTATCTTTAATTTCCAAATCAAATTCGTGGAGGAGCAACCACCATCTTATCAATCCTGGCTTTGCCTCTGGTTTCTTCAAAAGAAACTTTAAAGCTGCATGGTCAGTAAAAACAACCACCTTGGAACTAAGCAAATATGATCTAAACTTATCAAGAGCAAATACAATAGCCTAATGCTCTTTTTCTGTGGTGGTGTAATTAAATTGTGAAGCATCTAAAGTCCTAGAAGCATAATAAATAACATATGCAGCCTTGTCAACTCTTTGTGCTAGAACTGCCACCAATGCATAGCTAGATGCATCACACATAATTTCAAAGGTGATAGTCCAGTTAGTCTGAAGAATTATAGGAGCAGAAGTTAAGGACTTCTTGATACAATCAGAGGCCTGCTTGCATTTATCATCAAAGGTAAAGCAAACATCTTTTTGCACCAAGTTTGTCAATGGAAGAGCTATCTTGCTGAAATTGATAAAGAGCCTGTAAAAATCTGCATGACCAAGAAATGAATGAATCTCGCGAATGCAAGATGGGTAAGGTAAACTAGAAATCACTTCAATCTTTGCAGGATCCACTTCCATCCCTTTTTCAGAGATCAGATGCCCTAAAACAATACGTTGTCCTACCATAGAATGACATTTTTCATAATTCAGAACAAGGTTAGTTTCAATGCATCTTTGCAAAATTCTATCCAAACTATTCAAACATGAATCAAATGAAAAACCATAAACAGTAAAATCATCCATAAACACTTCTATGCAAATTTCTATCAAATCAGCAAAGATACTCATTATGCAACGCCAGAAAGTCCCAGGTGCATTGCATAGGCCAAATTACAACTGATTTGGGGATGGGCAGCGTTTTTTTTTAGCCATGGGCAGCGTTTCTGAGCGCTGCTAAATTTGGCGCTGGTGATTCCTCCCCAAAAATGGGTAGCGTTTGAGAAGCCCTGCTCATTAATAGCCATAGGCAGCGTTTGAAGGGAGAAGCGCTGCTCCTTTACCTAGAGCGTTTAGCAATGGGCAGCGTTTGGTAAGGGGAAGCGCTGCCCATTGCTAAACGCGCTAGGTGAATGAGCAGCGCTTGGTGGGAGAAGCGCTGCCCATTCACCTAGCACGTTTAGCAATGGGCAGCGCTTCCCTTTACCAAGCGCTGCCCATTTCTAAACCCGCTAGGTGAATGGGCAGCGCTTCTCCCACCAAGCGCTGCCCATTCACCTAGCACGTTTAGCAATGGGCAGCGCTTCCCTTAACCAAGCGCTGCCCATTGCTATACGCACTAGGTGAATGAGCAGCGCTTGGTGGGAGAAGCGCTGCCCATTGTTTAATTTTTTTTTCCTTTTTTTTCTGGTTTTTTGTATTTCCCTTTTTACATTTGATAATTTCCTGGTTATATACAGCCAATTAATACCAATCCAATCCATTATATACTAACAACATATGTATATATAAACTACTTATATATCCAAATGCACCAATATGATCACAAACCAAAACAAACTAGCTAAAACTACTTTAATTAAAATGGTATTTCTCACATCTTTTCATTCCCTAGAACACCACAATAAAATGGTGTTGTGGAAAGGAAAAACAGAACCTTGCAAGAGATGGCATGGACTATGTTAAATGATTCAAATATTGAAAAATATTTTTGGGCTGGAGCTATAATCACTGCATGCTACATTTTAAATAGAGTAACCATTAGAAAATCTGTTCAGAAAACCCCCTATGAAATTTGGAAAAATAGAAAGCCAAACATTGATTATTTTCGTATTTTTGGCTTCACTTGCTTTATCCTAAACAACAAAGATTACTTGTGAAAATTTGATTCAAAATTAGACAAAGGAATCTTTCTTGGATATTCAACAACATCAATGGCTTATAGGGTATATAATCTTAGGACTCAAACTGTAGAAGAAAGCATGCATGTCATTTTTAGTGAAACTAACAGTGCAAAGGAAGTGATTAATATTGAGGAAGTAAATGAAATCATAGAGGATGGTCATGTTACTGAAAACAGGAATGAGAAGGATGAAATATAACCTACTCCTCAACCTTCCCAACAATCAAATAATGCTACTCAAGCTTCAGACAGACCTTCTCAAATGCCAAGGAGTTGGAGTATGGTAGTACAACATCCTCAAGACCAAATTATTGGTAGCACTTCAGATCCTTTTAGAACCAGAACATCGTTTAGAGACAATGCTGCTGGAATGACACTCGTTTCTGATATTGAGCAAAAGAACCATGAATGAGGCCATACAGGATAAGTCATGGATTGAAGCTATGACTGAAGAACTTACTCCATTTTAAAATAATGAAGTGTGAAATCTTGTTTCTCCTCCGAAGCATCAATCAGTCATAGGAACCAAGTGGGTGTTCAGAAAAAAATTAGATAAAAATGGTAAGGTAGTGAGGAACAAGGCAAGACTTGTTGCTCAATGATACAACCAACAGGAAGGTATTGACTATGATGAAACTTTTGCTCCAGTAGCAAAGTTAGAAGCAATTAGAATTTTACTTGCATTTGCTGCTCACAAAAAAATCAAATTATTTCAAATGGATGTGAAAAGTGCTTTTCTAAACGGCTTCTTAAATGAGGAAGTATATGTCAATCAACCTCCTGGTTTTGTTGATTAAAAGAAACCCAGCCATGTTATCAAACTTACCAAACCTCCTGGTTTTGTAGATGATATCATTTTTGGATCAACAAATTAAAATCTATGGAAAGATTTTGGAAATCTCATGAAAAGTGAGTTTGAAATGAGTATGATGGATGAGTTACTATTCTTTCTAGGTTTACAAATAAAGCAACTTGAAGAAGGCATTTTCATCTCTCAAGAAATATATATTAAAGAACTTTTCAATAAATACAAAATGGATGAAGCTAAACTTATGGAAAACCTTATGCATGCAAATTGAGAAGGATGAAGAGGGAAAATCAATATCTGAAAAAGAGTATAGAGGTATGATAGGGGCAATATTGTACCTACATGCTAGTAGACCAGATATTGTATTTGCAATTGGCTTATGTGCTAGGTTTCAAGTTTCTCCAAAAGAGTCTCATCTTACTGCTGTAAAAAGAATTTTCAGATACTTGTGTGGAACTTCAAGCACTGGCTTGTGATACAAGAAAAGCACTCATTTCGATCTAATTGCATATTGTGATGCTGATTATGCCGGTGATAAGATTAATAGAAAAAGTACTAGTGGTACATGTCAAATATTGGGAGAATCTTTAATCTCTAGGTCCTGTAGAAAGCAAAATACAATTTCCCTATCAACAATTAAAACAAAATATGTATCTCCTGCTGGATGTTGCTCTCAGGTTGTATGGATCAAAAATCAATTGGAGGACTTCTCAATAACGTACTCTTGTATTCTGATCTATTGTTACAATGCTAGTGCTTTTAATTTATCAAAAAATCCCATCCACCACTAAAGATCAAAGCATATTGATATAAAACACCATTTTATTCGTGATCATGTTCAAAAAAAGGATCTGAAATTAACTTTTTTTGATACCAAGCCTCAATTAGCCGATAAATTTACCAAGCCTTTATTATAAGAAAGTTTTAATTATTTAAAAAAGGCTCTACATATTATAGAATGTCCTTGACATAGGAAAAATGTCAAAACCTTAACCTTGTCAAGTAATGAGAAGGTAGACTATAGGATAAAATCTGAAAAATGTAGAGGTTAATTAGGGAAATCCTAGGTAACACGTGTACAGTTTCTTTGAAAAGAAAAAAATTGCCATTTGTTCCTTCTTTTAACCGTCTTGAAACTGTCCCCTCCATCAATTCTCAACTGCTACTTTCATTTCTCACAAAACACTTCAAAACTTCGCTTTCCCAAAACATCATTAGCCTTCTTCTTCATTAGGACATCCCTCGCACTCTCTCTCTATAAAAATGGTGAGAACAAAAACCCCTAATGTGAAGAAATCTCATGTTCCCAAATCTTGAAATCAAACCTCTGTTCTTGAAATACAACCTTCTGTACCCACACCTGTGAATCCTCCTCAACCAGAAACAAAGATGTTTCAATCAAAATCATTACCATCACCATCACCATCTTGCAGATCATATATAATCATGACTAGCACGAAGAAACCTATTTCTGGTCCTGGTGGAAAAGAGAGTGAACCTCTCATTGTTCACGATGATGATTCAGATACCCCCATTTCTAAACTAGTTGCTTCCACCATTGCCAAAATATAGGCTTCCCCTATTACTGAGTCTTCATCAAGGAAACCTAAAATTCATAAACTCCCCATTAGAAGCAAAGAAAAAGGAAAATTAGTAGTGGAATCTACTAAAGACAGGGAACAGTTGAATGAAATTCAACCTTCTGAAGCCTACGAACCTGAGAAATGGCAAGGAAGAGTCATTCTAACAGGCAGAATCTACCTCATTGATGATCTCAAGAAATCCGGATGGGATGTTTCTCCACAGACACGAAAACAAGGATGGGGAAAGATCTTGTCTCAGGAAGAAGTACCTTACTTTAGACTGGTAAGAGAGTTCTATGGCTGCATGAACATTAGAAGCAACAAACAAAGTTTCACAACCAAGGTAAAAGGAACAACTTTGGTTGTTATACCAAAAATGTTGGCTGAAGCTTTGGAGGTCCCATTTCATGGTGCATGTATATATGGAAAAGACTGGTATAAATAGGCAGAAACCACAAAGGAAGAAGTTCTGAAAAAACTCATGAAGAACCCTAAGGCCAATCTCATCTCCTCATCCCTCAAGGAGCATGCTAGAATCATGCATATTAAGGCTATACATTCACTTGTACTAAGAGCAGGAAGTTTTGAGAAGGTAAAATCCAATGATCTCCTTGTTATTTATCATCTTTACAAAAAAGCATGCAATCAACCTTCCCTATTACATCTTTCACTACATGATAGATATTGTCCAAACCCTTAAGAAAACATCATCATTACCTTATGGCATGTCCCTAACCAAAGTCTTTAGAAGACATGGAATTTCTCTAGACAAAGAGCCTTTTAATAAGGATAAGACAGTCTTCTGGTCCAAAAGTGTCAAACTGATGGGTTTGACACTTTCTAGCCTACCCCTACAACATACTGATGAGGTTACAGAACCTTCGCAACAACCTACTCCAGTTACCAAACCATCTGATGAACCTGCAAAATATTGTAACCCAGAACCCACTATTGAACCATCTTCAGATAAACAACAAAGCCCTGAACTCACTAATGACCTCTTCCAAAACCTTCTAGAGAGACTAGCCCTGTACCTACTCAAGAACCGAAAAATGAACTAACTCCAAATCCAAATCAAACTCCAAATTCACCTCTTACCCCTAAAATCAACATTGATGACGCACAAAAACCCATCTAAACCACACATGAACTCAAGGAGCAAGAGAAAGCACCTTCTCAAGGAGAGATGGGAAGTGAACAGTCCAATGTCCCAACACGTTCAATCATCTCAGACCCCTTATATGGATGAAGAACCCATTTAGGCATGGATAGAAGTATCTGAGCATGACTCTCCTCATGAATATAGTCAAGCAAAATCTTATTCTGATGAGGTCTCAGTTGAAGAAAATCAGGAAGTCTCTCAACAGCAACCTTCTCCAAAGTTTGCAGAAATCAACCTTCTCCTAACGTTAACATGGCCACTGAGGAAGTTTCTCTACCTAAAGAGCAAGTTTCAGGTGAAGAAAGAGACTTGAATATAACTGCTGAGACTAAAGAAGACACAAATATGGATCAATCTCAGGGGGAGAACAAAAAAATGAGCTGCCACAAGATCCTCCTCAAGGAAATCTCTCACCAGTCTCTCAAGCAGTGCATGAGGTAGTTCAGGATATCAATAAAGAAACCTCTCATTAAACTCCATCAGTGAATTCAGAACAAGCTTCTCTAGGGGCTCCTCCACAAGATCAGCAAACTCAATCAGAAGTTCTTGCCTCAATTGCTCTCACAGAATTGACCAACACCCTTATTGTTGATTCCCCTATACCCAAAGTGTCTGAAACCTCAGGTCCCTCACAATAACCCACTCAAACTTTGAATGCTCCACTATTCTCTTGTGTTAAACCTCCTCCCAGTTAAGAACCATCAGTAGAAAAGGAACAATCCCCCATTTCTGAAGACAAACAAGATCTGATAACTGAGATGAAAAAGATGAGTGATAAGCACAATAAACAGATGGTATAGATGAAAGCCCAGCAGGAAAATCTCCTCAAGTGCATTGGAATTCTGTAGAAGGAAAACAAAATGGAAGCACAAAGGAACTTTGCTTATCCGAAATGGATTGTGAAGAATGTGGTCCCCTCCATAATGCCTGAACTTGACCCACCATAATTTCCCCAACCTCATTCCAAAGAAGACATCATCCACCAAGCCACTCCCTCCTCCACTCCTTCAGATGACTCTTCTCCAGCCAAATAGCGTTTTCATTTCTTGTCTACCTCTTTTTTGTTGTTGACAAAAGGGGGAGAGATAGAGAAAGTTTTTAGCTACTTAGTTCCTTGTCTAGTTTGGGGTTTATGTGACATTCGAGTTTAGAAGGAGGTTTTATTATGTAATTGTGAAAAAAGTCACACAAACATGTCTCTTTTAAATTTTATGTGTGTCAGTATGTATGTCTGATTATCAAAAATTCTATACTCTGAATGTTTAACATGATAATGATAATCATCTTTCGTTATGGTTAAATTGTTTTTCATATTTGATTCTTGTCTAAAATTCTGTTCAAAACATGTGTGCAAAAATTTGATCAACATGCTAAATTGTCAATATTGAAAATAAAAAACTCTAAAACTTACTATAAGTTTATCATCAACAAAGAGGGGGACATTGTTGGAATAAGAATCTCATTCAAAGTTTTGATGATAACAAGGAACTAAGAATGTGGTCCCCTCCATAATGCCTGAACTTGACCCACCATCATTTCCCCCACCTCAATTCAATGAAGACATCATCCACCAAGCCACTCCCTCCTCCATTCCTTCCGATGACTCTTCTCCAGCCAAGTAACGTCTTCATTTCTTGTCTACCTCTTTTTTGTTGTTGACAAAAGGGGGAGAGATAGAGAAAGTTTTTAGCTACTTAGTTCCTTGTCTAGTTTGGGGTTTATGTGACATTCGAGTTTTGAAGGATGTTTTATTATGTAATTGTGAAAAAAGTTACACAAATATGTTTGTTTTAAATATCATGTGTGTCAATATGTATGTTTGATTATCAAAAATTCTATATTCTGAATGTTTAACGTGATAATGATAATCATCTTTCGTTATGGTTAAACTGTTTTACATATTTGATTTTTGTTTAAAATTCTGTTCAAAATATGTGTGCAAAAATGTGAACAACATGCTAAATTGTCTATATTGAAAATAGAAATCTCTAAACCTTACTATAAGTTTATCAGCAATAAAAAGGGAGAGATTGTTGGAATAAAAATCTCATTCAAAATTTTGATGATAACAAACTAAAGTAAAATTTAGGTTTTGTAATGAAGTGTGGTCTAACATGTTTGCCAAATGATTAGAATAGATGTCCTAACATAGCCAAATAAGGCTCTACCTTGGTTCAACAAGTTGGCAAAATACAAGGGTAGAAAAAGCCTTGAGAATGTTAAATACGAGAAGCTTAAAATAAGTCCAAAGAAGGTTTGGCCAAGTTAACAGAAGGTTGACCAAAAGTCGACAAAATGTTTGACCAAAAGTCAATAGAAGGTTTGACATGAAATCAAAAGAAGGTTGACTCACAAACACCTTAGAAGCATAAGTTCATAGTTGAAGAAGGTTAATGTGTAAATAGAGTCAATGTTGAGAAGGTTGATGGAAATCGTATCAACTTAAAGCCATACACATTAACTCCACTTAAATGTTCTTCACCTGCATTAAATGATGATATCTTGCAATAAATGTGCTGGAATGTTTCAACAAATAAAGAGGAAATGCTTGATTATTCCCTTTGTACATTTTGGAGTATTTGTTCCTACTAGGAAGCTTGAGAAGGTTAGCTTAAATCAGTTCCAAACTGGCCAACGGTAATAAAGCAAGACATAGTTGCTGAGTAGTATACTAGGAGAGTATATATCTAGCTAAAGAAGGTTCAGTTGTGCAGACAAAGCATATTATAGAGTCTTGAGAAAGTTCAGAAGCTATCAAATTTTGTACCTTACTTAAAGTAACTCCTATGGACCAATGAATATTCCAAACGGCTCTCTTCAAGTTTCTAACGACTATATTCTTCCTCGTTGGCTATTTAAAGAGTTCATTCAGAATTTTCAAGGCATGAGAGTGTGTTGTAACCTATACAAATTCAAGTTTCTCAAAGCTATCAACCTTCTCATCCCACACTCAAAGCTTCTACAACTCAGATCTGGAATTTATCTATTGAGTCTATGTTAGGTTGTTTACTATCTGTATTTACAGTATATCTAAACTTAGTTCAAGCTAGTAAACATCCCAAAACCCGAAACCATTGTTTTTAAACTGTGTGTGTGAACATTCCATCAAACTACCAAGATTGTGAGGTGAGTGTTGGTGTGAATTGTAAAGAGATACCTTTAGCAAACTAGGAGAGAGTTTCTTTGTAGGTGATTATAGCTTGGTGAAGCTGTACTAGTGTTCACTTGTCTTTTGTGTGAAGATCAAAAAAAAGTGGTGGTTGAAAGTCTTCTGTGGTTGAGCAAAACCAAGTGGAAAAGCTATTTGGGGAATAATGGAAATATTCCTTTGGAAGTGAGGGGAGGACGTAGCCTACATTGGGTGAACCTCTATAACTCCTCTGTGTTCTTTAACTGCTTTCCCTATCTATTGTTTAATATGTTTTACACTTTAGATTATTTTCAAACCAAGAGAAGGTTAATCTCATAAACCTTCTCAAGACAGTTTTTGAACTTATACTTGATCTTCCAACCTACTCAACTCAGTTTCAAAACAACTTATCTTGCACAATTTATATTTATCTTAAAGTCATTATTAATCTTCATACTTTAAGGGTTTATAATGTGTGTTGTTTTTACAACTAACTCTAACCTTCCCCTCTCTTGTGTAACTTAGTTACTTCACTTCCTCAACAATAGGGAATCGTATGTGTCAAGAGGTGACACAGGGACGAAGCAGAAGGAGAAGATGTATCGTCGCTATCATTATCACCAAAATTGTTTTCTTGATTCTACGAGTTTGAGTTGGAAGACATGGTGACAATAGGAGTGATGAATGAACATTTTAAACAGGTTTTGGGCCAAACGTGGAGAGACAATAATTATGGGATAAAGGAACGTGTATTTTTAACCGTCTAGGGAAATGATTAAAACACTTTGGGAGCCGGTGTTGTGTCGTTTCTCTGTAAGAGATGAGCCGTCACGGTGTAATCAATGACGTAACGGCTAGTCACCACTACTGGTGCAACGCGTCTTTTGATTTTCTTGCCGTTAGTCATATCCACTCGGTTGTACAACAATGCAAAATGGGGGAATTTCTTAAAACTTAAAATAAATTAAGTTGTTGGCCGAGGAATAAAGGGAGAAATAGGTGACGAGGCGACCATGAGAGTGTAGGGAAGTATATTCCATAACATATCGGACGAGGAAGAGAATACTTGCTTGGAACACAATAATTCAGTCCACGTGGACATATCAAGTTGGAGCAGTTAAGGTCAAGGAGCATAAGCTCCCAAAGAAAGCGGAGCGATGAGAGGATTACCCACTACTCGGGTTACTGTATATATATCAGAGTACTTGTACAGTTCAAAAACACACATCAATTGATACACAAGTCTTTACTTATTTTATCCTTGCCTTATCACTTATTTTTAAGTTTTTTTAGTTTCGTAGATATTCCAAGCCACACATCCCTCTCACGCCAAACCTAACACTCTTTGGAGGAGTTAAGGAACCCATAGTCGAGGAATAACAAACCATTCCTAGGATGATGATTAACTATGCTATTGACGGATTCAGACTATTTTAGGTGTGTTTTGATTGATGATGATTGACCATTCCTAAGCTACTTTTTAGTGACCTTAAACTATAGATGTTGATGAAAGGAATTAAAACTATATACAACTTTAAGAAACACAAAGAAATGGATAGAACAAAAATGATAGTGATAGACACAGTTAATTGGGATGTAGATATGATTTGATATGATACCCTTTGACTTAGGAATCCTTGGGGACACTGACGATGATGATGTTCAATGGATTTACACGTTTAAGGAACCTTTTCACAGTATGGGCGAGCCGTACCTTAGTAATTGAACTTTTTGGAGGAACATTGTCACAGCACGGGAAAATCGTACCTCAAAGGATGGTGATGATGATAGGTGCAGTGGTGGTAAACAAACAATTAATGGATTAGTAATAGAGACAGCCACGACCGGCCTTGCCGGTAGGCCTAGTAGGGGGTCCTAAGTGGGTCATTGCTGGGGTGTTCCACAAAACACTGTGGGTACCCTGACTAAACTCTATCTATTGTCCAGGATGTGAGGGCACTTACATCAGCTTACCTAGAGTTAGATGGATCCAGATGCATTGAGAGATTAGTTGCGTTTTGAGTGTGACGTTGGAGTAGTGGGTATTGGATGACAATTAGTTGATGATTGTATGTGTATCTGTGTTATCTGTGTTGTATCTACTACCATTTCATGCTTCCTATGTTATTTGATTTCCTCACTCTTCTTTGTGACTACTTGTGTTCCATTGTACACGTTTAGGTGATGAGCAAGTGGATGGTGATGAACCTCTTGACGTGGACGCCAAGAAGTAGTTCGGAAAAGTTGTAACAAGTGGTGAAAACTCTGAGATGATTTTCTACTATGTATTGATTTTTCGTTTGTTCTTCAAAAGTTGTAATAAGTGGTAAAAACTCTAAGACATGTGACATAGGGTTCCAACCGAGTTTCATCTTACCTCAGCATACTTTGTTATTTTCCCAGGGACCCGACCTTCTTGATATGACACTTCTTTCCTATTAATTGAGCTTCTCCCTGTAATTATACCTTTGGAAAGTACCACATGACCCAAGGCCGTTGTCCTTACGGCTTATCTCGCCTTGATCCTAACCTCAGTCCCTTCTCTTTGACTCTACCATCAACTCTGTTTATTTTGGGTGATAACAAAAACCAAATCATCCACAAGTTTGGAATCCGTTATACCATAACGCCTGATCACGACACCATGTATACGGGGGACTGGCATTAAACTAAGACACTCGATGGCTTACTAAGCTCTTGCTAATGGTCATGCCGAGGATACAAAACAATTTATCATTGAAATTATCAAAAATAATGTAGAGGATTGTCCAAGGACATGTCATGAAACTTTGTCTAAACTTGATGGATGATGTCGAGTTTGCTTCTCTTAGCAAGATAGAAGTAGCGTAAATGAAAATGGTCCAATCCTACCACAAACACGTGAAGCCTAAGCAATTTCTTTAAGGCGACCTAGTTTGGAAAACTATTTCTCCAATTGGGAGCAAGGATCCTAAGTTTGTACGTGGTCACCAAACTCGGATGGATCGTTTTTCATTTCTAAAGTCTTTAGTGGTGGCGCGTATCAGTTAGCACTAATTTATGGCGAAAAGTTAAACAGAAAAATCAATGGAAAATATCTTAAAATGTACTACCCTGCCATATGGGAGGATGCTCAAAATTAATCATTGATTTTCGTAGTGTATTTCAAATTGGCAGACACCACGCCGATGGCCTACTACTTTTAAAATAAAGAAAAAATTTCATTAGATCAAGGCTACTGATGGTTGACCTCTTCTTTTTCCTTGGCTACCAATTTGGTGCCTTGGACCACCTCAGCTGGGAATGGATCATCACAGGAATGGATCATGCGATGGCTAGCTTCAAGAACGACTACTGCATGGGTTTGCTCTATTATAGGGTTTTCTAACTAAACAGATATATCCTCCTCCATAGGCACAACCTCTAAATTGTGGGATGGGATCTCTTAAGTCCCTAAAATGACTGAGTTAGAGGTTTCCTCGAGGAGGGTGCATAGGGAGGACCAAGAATTGAAGTCCTGATGCAATTCATTTGTGCTCTTCTTTAGGTCTTGCACAAAACCAACCCTTTGGGATTCTAAGACCCTTATGCTTTGTTCTAGTGAAGTTCTTTGATGATATAGATGGATGCGTTCCTAGAGGAAGTCATTAAGTTGTTGAGTGGCAGGGGTATGCTAAGGCAGAAGAGATTGGAGTTCTGAATGAAACCGTGTGAGCTAAGTGTTGATCTCGACAATCTGATAGAGTCAGCTCATTCTCGGCGTCCACTTAAAAGAAAGACTTTGTATGCCTTATTCTCTAACTGGAGATTAGATAACCGATCCAAGGACTGCTGAGAAGAATCATTGGCAAAACTTGGCCTTGTTGTATAGGGGAGAGACATCTGGAAGCCGAAAGGTTATCTATTGAAGGGAACTCTTTTTGAACTCAGAGATGTTATCAAAAGTGGCCAACCTGAACATTATCAATCTTAGCTCGACAACTTGGTAAGAATCTATAGGAATGTCACCTGGAAGAACCATTTCCACCTTCCTAAAGTCTTTCACTTGCAAAGGAACAGTCTGGGGTAGGTCATGTGAGGTGAAATACTAGGCCACCTCCTCATCGGTAACAAAAGGCATTCAGTCTTGGAATTTTTCAAGAGAATTATTGAACAACGGTTGTTCTTCAAAGTGGGTAGTGGGTTTCAACAGTCGTCTAGATTGGCTGCGAATAAGAACTAAACATGAGCCTTGGCTGAAAAACTCGGCAAACTACTGTAAGAAAGGAAGTTTACCAAATTCATTAGCTGAGGGGAGTGTCTCAGAGATTCTTATAGAACGAGTTGCCAAAAATTATTAAGCTGAGAAACATGACAAAAAGTAGTACCTTCAGTTTCTTGGACATGCTAGTGGCAATTCCTGACCTCCTCCAAAATGCGAGTCCCCCATGTTCGTCTTCTTCTTCTTCTTCTTCTTCATCCTCTTTGTCACTAACACTTATGGCAGGTTCAGCAAGAGCTGCGTGATTGGGAGATTGATTAGTCCTAAAGTGCACTGCGTATGAAGGTTAACATCTGAGTTTGTTTAAACACTTACCAAGACGATAAGAGCATTGTCCATTGACCCTTAGCCAAGCAGATAATCTTTTCCCTCCGCATTTTATGGGTTGTTGAGAAATCTTCTTGAGAACCGAGGTCATGGTAGCAAGTGTTCGAGGAGGGATCCCCGTATGGAATTTTCGGCCAATGTATTGAGTAGAAATCACATCAAACGGTTGAGAAAAGATAAGTCCCCACATGTAACACCCCGGAAATAATTTAATTAAAATAGTTGATTGAATTATTAAAATAATTTGGAGGCGGGATATAGATAAATTAAAAGGTTAATATTTTATATGCGTAGGAGGTGAAACGAGTAAAGGAGGTGGTGACGTAGAGAGCCCAGTGTTTACTGAGCCCTCAACTTAAACCCTGGGGGTTTAAGCCAAACCCTCATTCGCAGCAAGCAAAAGAAAAACGAAAGTGAGAGTGAGAGAGAGAGCACGCGGCGCAAAGAGGGAGAGAAGACGAGGGTTTCGCGAAGAATTTCAAAAGGGGATCGTTCGTGTTGCTGTGGTTTTGTTCGTGTCTCGTTCGTGGTGTTCCGGAGCTTACGTTATTCGAGGTAAGGGTGGGCTTAACCTTGATAATGGGTTGATGATAATTATGTGTGGGTAGTCTAGGGTTTTGTTGAATTGTTCGTGTTGTTGCATATCGTGTTTTCGTTGAGATTGGTGCTTTGATGATTATTGCACGTTATTGTGATTTGTTTCGTTATTTGTTGTTGCGTGATTGTTGTATCACGATGATGGTGTTGTTATTGTTCGTGTTTTTGTTGTTTCTGTGCGTGGTTGATTGTTGTTGTCGCGTTGTCGAATTGTCGTTTTGTTGTGGTGGTTGCGGTGTCGTTGCCGTTAGGGTTTGGTGTTTGGCAATTTAGCGATTCTGGACACAGGTTCGGTTTTTCTAAAACTGGCGCTGTTTGGTTGATCCAAAAATTATGAGGTTGATTGTTTTTGAAAATAGACTTAACGCCGGTCGTTTTGGCACTGGTTTCGTTAAATTCGGAGTTGTATAGCTCGAGTTATAGGCGATACAAGTTAGGTTAAAATTCTGGAAACGATTTGGGTATAGATTTGGTATTTCGGTGACTGGGAACGTTGTATTGACCGAAAAATTATGTGGTTTATTTTTCTGGAAAATAGACTTAATGCTTGTTAATTTGGCACTGGTTTGGTTGCGTTTAGAGTTGTGTAGCTCGAGATATGAATTCCACAAGTTAGAGTAAGAT
Organism: Astragalus glycyphyllos; assembly: GCA_963573325.1. Classification (NCBI taxonomy): domain Eukaryota; kingdom Viridiplantae; phylum Streptophyta; class Magnoliopsida; order Fabales; family Fabaceae; genus Astragalus; species Astragalus glycyphyllos. The sequence goes on along the minus strand of OY754312.1, from coordinate 49,721,040 downwards.
TCTGGAAACAATCTGGACACAGGGTCAGTGTTTTGGTTACCACGTTTTCAAAAGAACTCCTTTTCGAACGAATCCAATTTCTTTGAAAACTAGACAAAATTTGCCCCAGTTTATGCACAAGTTTCATGCAATTTGATTGAGTTTTGGTCACTTTGGAATTGCTTGAATTTGAAGGACAGAAACTGTCCTCTTTTGCAACTAGCCTGTGTGCTTTTCGAAAACTGTACCTATTGGACACTCTCCTTCAAAAACTGAACTTAGGGATGATAACCAGACCCATAGGGCTTTCCAACAAGTATTTATTTGTTGAAATCCGATGTCGTTTGCTATTTTAATTAATTCGCTGAAGTAGGTGCGATGTGCCTAGGCGCTGTGCGCCAGTCTTGTGCGTGGTGTGCGTGCGTTATGTCCGCGTTGTGGAGCCGTCTGGTGTTAATATTTCAGGTGCGGTGCTGGTATGCTCAGGAGAGTTTAGTGGTAGCTGTGATGCTACAACTTGGTGCTATTTTTGGTGAAATCATTTGTTTTGATTCTGGTGATATAGTATTTATTTTAAATGCTTGTTATGGTGACTTGGTGCATAATCATGGTGTCGCATTGTCATATGCATGTTTTGGTGATATAGGCTCTGCCTCTGGTGTTTATTGGTGATATGCCCGTCGTGGCTCATTTTGGTGATCGGTACCGCATGCATATGCCCACTGGAGGGGTTGCATATCATCCCATTGTCTATGAATGTTATAATTTTGGTGGTTCACTGTCAAATGGACTTTTCCTTGGGTATCTGGTGCTGTGATATGGTGTAATTGTATTGTGTTGCTGTAGTTACCTGATGCTAGCATATTTTTATCATCTGCTTATTACCTCTGTTAGACTCACCCCTTCTGCTTGGAATGTTGCTCTCATGCGGCAACGCTGCAGGTGATCGCTAGTGCTCGTGGAGGAATTGCTAGGTTTTGCTTCCTCTCTCGTTTGGGTCTGTGTCAGCTCTGATATGTAGCACCGGGGAGTCGTTAGTTATCGTTTTGAACTATTATTTTAGTTATTGGAAATTGTTTTAATTAATTTTGGAGATGTCTTTAATTGTTAATTCTGGAGATGTTTAAACTGGTTAATATTTCCGCTGCTTGGTGATTTCTTTTATAAAAATTATTTTGGAGATTTTTTTTTTGGAATAAATGGTGTTTTTTTTTAAAATGGTGAAAAATGTAGCGCCCTTCGAGGTGACTCTGATAATTGTCTATTTAGTTGTAATAGTAAAAGGGGGGTGTTACACCACACGCCAAACCACCAGTTGGCTTAAGCGGTTGTCTCCCCAACATCTCTCTCATAATGCACCCAAATAAACTCGTTGGCTTTGTATAGCCATCATTCACAATGAGGCCAACATCCCTGTTGCACCCCGAAAAATCCTTTGGAGGGATTTCTCTTCGCACAACGTGAATTGGAGTCGCCACCAATATTTTTTTAGAGGTAAAACATTGAAAAAAACCTTTCTTGAAAGACAATGGTCCTTGGAACCACGAGATTTGAGTTCGGGGGTCGGTTATGCATGGGGAAGGTACGAGCACCCCACACATCCTTTCTACTGAAAGGGAACCTCGATTTGACGTGTGATTTAAAAGGTTGATTTAAGAAATGCTTTGTTTTTATCTCTCTTTATCTCTCCTTCCTTTATGGAAAAACTTAAGGAAAATTTAATCTTTTGCGCTTGACGGGAGGGCACCGTGCCTACGTATCCTGGGGGAGGGAATCAAAGCAACGTAGTTCTTGTTTTCGAAAATTGTTTTGTTTTTAGAAATTGCCTTGTTTTGGAAAAGGGTTTGTTTTTTTTGAAAAGAAAATGGTTTTCATTTGTCGTGCTTGACGGGAATGTGACCCGCTCCTACGTATCTCTCAGTGCGATGGAGAATTCAAGCTTACGTAGTTCTCGGTTGTCGAGAAAAGGTTTTTATTTTTTAGTTGTTTAATTGTGAAAATTGAATGTTCACAGTGATCAAACAACAAAGGTTTCGAGTGATCACCATTAGCATCCCATTATTGACGATCGTGCAAGCAAAGGCTTCGCATTATCCTCAACAAAGTTTTTAATTTGTGAAATGAGAGTTCTTTTGAAAAATGAGTGTTCATGATAATCAATTGAGCAAAGACTCCAAGTGATCACCACTAGCACCCCATTGTTGACAATCGTGCAAGCAAAGGCTTCGCAGTATCCTCAACAAAGTTTGATTTGTGAAAAATAGTTTGGAATTGTTTTGAGAAGAAGTGAAGTTGTTTATCAATGATTATGTAAATGCAAAAAAAATGTTTTGAAGTTGGAACGTTACTAACGAGTAACAAGTTGTTTTTTGTATGCAACATGGTTTTGAAGTTTTGGAGAGTTACTAACGAGTAACAATTGGTGGAAATCAAAACAAGCAAATTGTGAACACCAATTCAACATTTTAATGCACCACAAGCACATAAACAAGTATATCAAGCACGGAGTACCAAGCTTCAATTCAAGAATGCGTGAGTAGGCAAGGATGCAAGAATAGGTAAGAATGCACGAATATGCAAAATGCATGTGCATCAAGGTTAAATGAACCTATCTTTTGCCAACTTAGCATAACCCAAGATCATTTGTGGACCATAAATGAACCAAAACCCAAATTCATCTTCTCAAATCACAAATTTCACAATTAACAACATAGGTTTGAATATTTGCAAGTTTAAACAAGTAATTTAACAAAATCAATTCATAAACCCTAGTATGCGAACCTTTTAGCCCGAAGAAATCAAGATACACATCTTGCAACCATTCCTTTAAGCGACCCAAATTCACAATCAAGGTTCATTTCCAAGCAATTGTACGATTGAACCTCAAAAGGCATCAAATCAAATATTAAAACCTAATTATTGAACATATGCGAACCAAATAGCCGAGGGAAATCAAGATTTACATCTTGTAACCATTCCTTTTGGCACAAAAGCTCACAATCATGGTTCATATTCAAATAATTATAAGATTAAGCCAACAAACACCCAAAAATCAACATCAAACCAAATTATCTCAAAATATGCGAAATACATACACGGCCAATCATCAATTTATTTCAACAAGTCAATCAAATCAAGCAAGCGAATGACATAACCAAAACATAGATACATTTATTCACAAGATTCAACCATGAGAACCAGCAAAAATCATAAAACACATATTTATTTGAAGCATACGAAATTATTACCAAAGCAAATAACATTTTATTTCAATTAAAACAACAAAATCATGCATATAACCCCAAAATCAAAGCATCAAAACAAAGATTCATGAGATTAACATATGTACAAGCATAAAAATGAAGTTAAAAGAGAGGATCTACATTTTTGGAAGTGGAAATTTCACAAATATGCAAGAAATGATGACTTTATGCAAGGATTTACAAGAGAAGGGGTCTAGGAATCACATACCTTAAGATGAGCTCCAAATAAACACAATAGATGAAGAAACAATTAACCAAATCAACTTATCTTCAAGCTTGGTCTTCAATCTCCAAAAAATGACCCTTGATCTTGAACTTTTGTGTGATTTTATAAAGGATTGATGGTTGAAAATTAGTGTTTAGGCTTGGAAGATGGATTGAATGTGTATGGGTAGATGAGAAATGAAGAAGTGAGTTAGAGAGAAGGGAGAGGGGGTGGCGCATAAATGGAGAGAAGGTGAGGAGGGAGTTGTGTGCTAGGGTTTATGAGTGCATGGTGAGGCCAAAAGCTTTCTTCTCCTTCCTTGTGAGGTGAGGTTAATAGGGTATATATAGAAAGCAATTAGGTTTAAGGGTAGTTAGGTCATTGTGCATCTCATCTCACCCTAGGATTGCATCTAAAATTTGAATGGAGGGTGAGGATTGAATCACACATGGATTGAGGTCAAAAAATGAAAATATGAGAGGGAATGAGAGGGATAGGCGACACACATTGGGAGGGGTCCTTGGTGACCAAGTTTTGCAAGTTGGCAATTGTACTATTGTACTATTATGAGACCATTCCCTTTTCCTTTTATTTTTGATTATTCTTTTCAAGATAATTGTACAAAAATACACCACTTTGAGCCACATACAAGGTATTTTGAGGAATATGCCATTTTATGTGATCACCATGACCAAAAAATGTCATAAAAATCACATCTTGGAACTTTTTGTAGAATATTCCCTATTGATCCTTTTTGAAATTTTGTGCACAATGTATGCATGCATGCGCAACATACATACATGACCAAAAATGTTTTGCCTCAAATAAATTTCTCTAAAATTGCACAATGATTCTTGATGAGAAATTATCTTATTTTTGACAATGACCAAAATACCCTTTTGCCCTAAAAACCTTGTTTTTTAACAACAAATGCATTTCCACTCTAACAATGAATTTAAAAGCCCTAGAATGACTTTTAAAACCCAAAAATGCATGCACAATGCTCTTCACTCTTCAAAATAAAACCACACTTCTCAATTTATTTATTTTTTGCGGAAAATTAGGGTTTTAAACCTAGGCGGACAAAATTAGGGTATGACAATCCCCACTACATATTCCTTCTCTTCATAAAGCACCCTTGTGGGATTTGGTGCCTAGAAATGCTATTCTCACAATCAGGCAACGTTTAACAGTTTTTTTTACAAAGAGAACTTCGGGGAGTTATTGCTTGTTACTAAGCCATTTCTTTAACTTTTCTTCTCTACATCCCTCAAGGTCAAACATTTGGGAGGGATTTGATATAGGTAAATTTCGAGTTCACAATTGACTAAGTGGACATGTCACAAGAATACAGACTTTCGAAAGGAATGAAGGTTCGAGATATTAGACAAAAGGTTGTAGAGGCTGTTGGATCGCTAGGATATGTGGAATGTATCTATCAAGCCAAGGATGATGGGTAGCATTTTTATCATTATTCATTAGTTACTTCCGTTTTAATTAGTTTCGACTGGACATGTGTCATGTGTCCACCATGCATGTCGTTAGTTATCACATCTTAAATTCTATATACAGTTGTTTTAAAATAGTTCTAGGGGCAGAATGCATAACATTTAGTAGCTCTCAGAAGCCTAACACATCCGACTACACATGGTCAAATGCAATTGTGGTGAAAAATGTATGTTCCTGTTGGTCGTTTTTATGTAGGAATTCTAGTTTTAATGCTCAATTTCCTTTAACAATTGAGTGTTTCATTCTTGTCTTTTACCTAGTGTTTTCAATTTATTTTTGTTAACTTGGATATTTAAGTTTCATGACTTTCACTCCCTTATGGGTTTGATTCATAAGTTCTTTTAGGTCACTTTTTATTAGTTTAATCTTCGAATTCTACTTGCATTATTAATCTTTAGTCCAATTTTTGGGTCGATTAATAATACATTTATGTTCTTTTCCTGAAAACTGTATTTTCACTTTGAAGCTGCTTTAATCAAACATGAACGTTGAACCTCTCAACTTGACAACCCAATGATTTAAGCTGAGTCCTCTTTATTCAAATCTTTCGAATTTGTTTGTTTAACAACAAAGTTAGTGTTGTTTTCATATAATAAGCAAGCTAATAGTCATAGTTCCGTTTTGAGCTCACATGTAGCTAAATGGCTGCAAAGGTAGATATATCTCTTCTATCCCATTTTGTATGTATTGTTGTGTGTGTGCATAAATATATTTATATATATATATATATATATATATATATATATATATATATTTCAATTCAGAAAAAACTATCAGAAAGTTGCCATTAAAATGCATATATTTTGAATTCCGAAATCTCGAAAATATATAATATTATTCATACCCCATGCATATTGCAAGGTTGCTAGTGCAATTTATTACATAATCAAATTTATTTTATTCTTGGATTAAGTTTTGTAGCAATCTTCAAACACTATGATTGATTCTCCATAACTCACAGTGACGTAAAAATCATGTCTTTAGCATATAATAAACAAATAATCTTTTGAAGCTGTAACAAAAAGTAAAATGTTAGAGGAATAATAATTAGAGACGCAGTAATATTTGTATGACAAGTATGTTATATATTACTCAATTTAATACCATTAACGGGTGTTCCAGCAGAGGCACTTCTTAGTCCATTTACACTTATAACGTTTATAGCCCTTCTTTATGCAATAGTCCTTACAATCCTGGTGAACTTCACATGGAAATTCACTATGATGTTGCACTGACATGTAATGTAAAAATTGACCATTATTAATGTTATTGAAATTAAATAAATGTATTATGAAAAGGTAAGGAAAGAAAGATTGAATGATAAGCTTACATTTTTTTTTAGGACTTCCCCCTGACCCACTTGGCCTCCTGTTCCTTTGTTCTACATCTTCATCCCCCAAAGTCGAATTGTTTTTTGAAAACCGATATCCACTGGTGAAATGAAGAAATAGAAAAAATAAGATAATCAATGCAAAAATACACCTGAGACTTTTAGTCATTATTTTCCACATCAATGGCTAATCCACCCAAAATGGTAAGGTTACTTTATAGACTAAATGTAATTTGTACTTCTTACGCCGTCCAAGTTGTATGTAGGATTTATTATGTTGCATGCACGTTACCCTTTTGTAACACTAAATGTTAATTTTATGTCTCATTAATATATTAATGGGTCAATTTACCCCTTTAACACAATTAAATGTTAAAAAAGGTTTTTTTAAATTTGGAAGGCTTAAAAAAGGTTTGTTTAAATTTGGAAGGCTAATATGGAGTTATTAATTTCACATTATCCCACGGTTCGACTGATAAATTTTGATTTCTATATGGAGTTATTAATTAGTACTGTATGTCGCTAAGTATGACACCTGGTGTCAATATATCACAACTCTCTCTCTCTCTGTATATGTATTTGTATATATATATATATGTGTGTGTGTGTGTGTATGTATATATATATATATATATATATATATATATATATGTATGTATGTATACATACATATGTACATATAAAGGCAATTGATTGGTGATTTAGATTCATATAAATGTAATTTAGAAGAAATAGTAATAGCGAAAAACAATATATATCACGCTCAGCGCCACTATCATCATCTTAGGCTATCAAGCAGTCGATAGCTTGGTCTTCGACCGCAATGTATAGGTTTAGAGGCTTTGCATGCTGCGCAGGCACCAGGACAAGGGGATTAACCAAGGCAGCCTTGATCAGGTTAAAGGCTTCTAGTTGGTTGGCTCCCCATATCATCTCTTTAATGTTCTTTATCCTCGATAAGGGTGACAAAGCTTTAGTCTTTCCAGCCGAGTTGGCGATAAATCTCCTCAAGAAATTTATCTTGCCCATCAAGCTCTGTAGCTCCTTCTTAGTTCAGGGGGGTCTTGATACCTCTATTTTATATAAAGTTATTTACGCATCTAAACCTAAATAATTGCCTAGTTTTAAGTGAAAATAAATAATATATATAGCTAATTAAATAAAATAACAACATTCAAAGTTTAAAGAAGAGTTATGTTCATGATTAAGCATTTTGCATATATTTTGGTATTTTGATGTGTTTGTTCAGTGCACATACAGATGATGCTCTTACACCAGAATTCAACAGTGCATCTGCACTAGATGCACCTGCATAGAAATCAACCAGAACACAACGGTGCACCTGCACCTAACGCTGCTGCACTGGAAACACACAACGATGCGTAAAGCATCCTTGGACCATCAAAATGCACCAACCCTTAAATGGTGACATCATGCTTAGTCATAAAGACACATGCAACTTGCAAATTTCGCCGCCTACCATAGAAGTTAGCTTTGAAGAGTCACTCACCTAGGGATGCTTGGCCATTTATTAGTGGACCTCCCTTTGTGTTTGACTGTGGGATTCAAATTTCTTTTGGGGAAGATCAAAACTCAACCCTAACTCAACTCTCAAGTTAACTTAACCCCTAAGGAAGACTCACTTCTTGAAGGCTATAAAAGGACCCTCGTTTCTCATTTGAAGACACACCTCAAGATATCAACAAGATACCTTAGAGTAGTTTTATTTTTCATTTTTCATTTTCTGGTAAGAAGGTAAGAAAGGAATTGACAACTTCTTTCTTTAGTTAAATGCAGTGAAGTTAGTGCACCTGCATTGCTTGGAGAATATATGTAAAGGAACTTCAACACGTGTAACTTCTACCTTGTTGTTTTCTTTTGTTGTGAACTCAATTATATGAATATGATCCATTCAGTTTATATATGTCTCGCAATGTCTAACATGAACTAAACTCATTTCGTTGAGATGTTTTAACCCTTGTAATGATCTTTTCATAAGTTCTTGTATTCATATGTGATGTGTGCATTTTAGTTCTTGTTTTGTACTTCTTTCAACACTTATTTTAAGGTTGATCACTTAGAATTAGTAGAGTTATAAATACGGACATTGGATAGCATAGTCCATAGGGTGATACTGTGGGTACTTCAAATAGAGGAGTGAACTTATTTAGTATGCTTAGACATAAGAAGCTTGTAATTAAACTCTAAAGACAGCGACTGAAAAGCACATTTCTAATGCAACATCATTCAGTGCACCTGCATCACATATAAACACAAAACTATTGAAAGTGACTTATTTGGTGAAAAACATCCCAACTATCATTCTCCACTGATTTCATACATCTTTTATAATCTGTTTACTATCTATCTGCGCACTCCCATCCATTATTTGTTACTTGGTTACTCAACACTAATCTCTCTATATATACAAGCATAAAAATTATTCCAATCCCTGTGGGTACGATCTCTTCTTCTCTATATTACTTGTTGCAGACAGTGTACACTTGCATATTACTTTTTCTCACGCCAAGTTTTTGGTGCCGTTGGCGGGGATTGCCATTAATTTTTATTGTTTTGATATATAGTAAATTAGTGTTTATTACTCTTGTATTTTGTTCCCACTGCAGGAGCATAGGATGCTCTACCATATGCACAGGTCCAGATCACCAGAATACAGTTTAGATCCTGAACCAGAAAGAAGATTTAGGAAGTTGCTTAGACTCCGAAACAAAGACTCCAAAGCTGCAGAAACTCAATGTCTCAACCAGGTGAAGGACAAGGCTCTGGACCAGCTTCAGTCAGAGGTGGTCCTGGCTCACATCATGAACTTGAGGATGATCACAGAAATCAATTCCTTAAAATGGGTCCTATAGGTATGCTTAATGATAGCAAGACCTCATATTGATGCTGTACATTTTGAATTTAAACCCATGATGTTTCAAATGTTCCTAACAATTGGTCAATTTAGTGGATTTCCTCATGAGGATCCCTACTTGCATTTAAAACAGTTTTTAGAAGTATGTAGTAACTTTATCATTCGTGGTGTTAGTGAAGATGCATTTAGACTAAGGCTATTTCCATATTCTTTGAAAGATAAGTCCAAGCTTTGGTTGAACTCCTTAGAGACTAAGGCTATTTCCATATTCTTTGAATCATAAGGCTAAGGCTTGGTCCACCTATCAAAAATGCCAGAATGAGAAATGATATTACATCTTTTAGACAAAAAGAATTTGAATCGTTGTTTGAAGCATGGGAAAGATGGAACGAACTTTTAAGAAAATGTCCACATCATGGTTTGCCTGTCATTATTCAGATGGAAACTTTTTAGGCTTAAATAGATGTTACCCCCCTGCAAGTATGACCATTTTCCATTTACCCCCTGTAAAAAAAAGTTTTAAAATTAACCTTGCAAATATTACGTTGGTATAGTTAACCCCCCTACCGTTAGTTTTAGCTAACACTGTTAAGTCTATGCTGACTTGGCTGACAAGTTGGATTGAGACGTGGCACACTATAGTTAGTGAAAAATAAAAATTTGGAGAGACTGAGAGTTGAACTCGTGACCACAATGTAAGATACACTTCTGCTTACCACTAAGACACATCATGATTTGAAAACATTTTGCCAACTAGAAATATATATTACTTAATTACTAATTAATTTTAATAAAAAAACAAATATGAAGTCCTGTTCTTCTTCTTCTTCATCGAATATTCATCTTCTTCCTGAAGAATCTTCAGAAACAACGAAATCTCAGAACGAATTGGAAACAAATCTTCATAATTAAATTGAAATCGAAACCGAATTTGTTCATAAAACGAAATCTGCAATAATACAACATCTTCAATATTCATCAATCACAGATCTGGACGAAATTGAAATAAAATTGAAATGAAACCAAAACAAAAATATCAGTTCCAGAAATGAAATGGTTAACTTGTTTTCGTTTTATCAGTTACTAGAAACGAAATTTCGTTCGTTGATTTTTGAAAATGAAATTGATTTTTAATTATGTTCTTGCAACTTCGTTTTTTAGGTTACCAGTGGAATTGGGTAGTATGGAATCAATGATGTTGTTATATAGAGTAGTAGCTCCAGAAACGAAATTGAATGGTTGATTTTTGAAAACGAAAATCGATTTAAAGATTCACAGATCTCGTTGTTGGTGTTGAACAATCAGATTTGGGGTTGGTTGAAGATGAACTTGTTTGGGTGTCTAAGGTTGAAGATGAAGAACATTTTTATAGATTATATATTTTTAGTTGGCTTAAATTAACCAATTGATAAGTGGTTCAGTGGTAATTTAGATCTATTATCAATGGGAGGTCATGGGTTCAACTCTCAACCTCTCCCAAATTTTCATTTTTTAGTAATAATACTGTGCCCCACATGTGCCACGTATCAGCCAAGTCAGCATAGACTTAATGGTGTTAAGCTAAAATTAACGGTAGGGGGGTAACTATACCAACTTAATATTTGCAAGGTTGATTTTAAAACTTTTTTTTACAGGGGGGTAAATGGAAAAATGGGATATTTGCAGGGGGGATTAAATATTTAAGCCAACTTTTTATAATGGTTTAGAACCTCAAACCCGAATAATGCTTGATGCATCATCTGGAGGAGTGTTATTAAATCTATCATACAATGAGGCATGTGAATTGATTGATAGAATTGGAGCCAATAGCTCTAGTTGGCCAACTGATAAGGTGAGTGCCCAAAAGAAAACATCAGGGGTACATGAGATTAGTGAAGTATCAGCCCTATCTGCTAAAGTAGCTTCACTAGCTAACATGATCAAAAATTTCACTTCCACTAGTGCACCTGCATTAACAGAAACCTTTGTAGCAGCCATAGAACAAGCCCCTCCAGGAACTGTTAGTTGTGTGTGGAGGAGGTCACTTGTATGAGGAATGACCTAGCAACCCTATTTCTGTTAGTTATGTAGGATATAATAGAAATAACAATACTTACTCAAACACCTATAACCCTGGCTGGAGAAACCATCCAAATTTCAAATGGAGCAATAACAATGCACCTGCACCTAATGCTGATTCTCTGCAAAACTCTATCGAATGTGTCCATTGGGGACCAAAGTGTCCACCTACCTGAGAAGCATGACAGAATTGGACATTGGATGGAACCTTATGGTAAGGTACACATCGCCTAATCACCTGGTCACTACCAAACTTCCACAAATAGGAATCATCCCACACATAATATTTTGCATCACTTTTAAGTTTATGTACCTGAGCTTTAGATGCATGTGGGGGTATAACTCCACCCATAAGATAAGTAACAATATCAGCATACCAAGGAGTTATCTCACGCAGCTGCATGAGATGCTCATCAGGAAAGTCATCAATTCATTGGGAGGGAATCCCCAGCCTTCTCTATCCTACTTACATGTTCAACCACTAAATTTTCTGCTCCGCTCTTATCTTTAATCTCCAAATAAAGTTGTTGGAGGAGCAACATCCACCTTATCAATCCTGGCTTCACCTCTGGTTTCTTCAAAAGAAACTTCAAAGCTGCATGGTGAGTAAAAATAACGACCTTGGAACTAATATGATCTAAACTTATCAAGAGCAAATACAATAGCCTAAAGCTCTTTTTCTGCGGTGGTGTAATTAATTTGTGAAGCGTCTAAAGTCCTAGAAGCATAATAAATAACATTTGCAGCCTTGTCAACTCTTTGTGCTAGAACCGCAACCAATGCATAGCTAGATGCATCACACATAATTTTAAAGGGGAGGGTCCAATTAGTTTGATGAATTATGGGAGCAGAAGTTAAGGACTTCTTGATACAATCAAAGGCCTGTTTGCATTTATCATCAAAGATAAAGTTAACATCTTTTTGCAGCAGATTTGTCAATGGAAGAGCTATCTTGCTGAAATCGATAAAGAGCCTGTAAAAACCTGCATGACCAAGAAATTAACGAATCTCGTGAATGCAAGATGGGTAAGGTAAACTAGAAATCACTTCAATCTTGGCAGGATCTACTTCCAACCTTTTCCAGAGACCACATGCCCTAAAACAATACCTTGTCCTACCATAAAATGAAAATTTTCATAACTGAGAACAAGGTTAGTTTCAATGCATCTCTGCAAAACTCTATCCAAACTATTCAAACATGAATCAAAAGAAGAACCATAAACAGTAAAATCATCCATAAACACATCTATGCAATTTTCTATCAATTACTATCATTATGCAACCCTGGAAAGTCTTAGGTGCATTGCATAGGCTAAAGGGCATCCTCCTATAGGCAAAAGTGCCAAAGGGGCAAGTGAATGTGGTCTTTCCTTGGTCCTCCAGTGCAATATGGCTCTGAAAGTAACCTGAAAAACCATCAAGAAAACAATAATGTGACTACCAGCAAACCGTTCAAGCATCTGATCAATGAAAGACAAAAGAAAGTGATCCTTTCTGGTTGCCTGATTAAGTCTCCTGTAATCAATACATACTCTCCAGCTGTTCTGAATTCTTGTGGGGATGAGTTCATTATTTTCATTCTTCACCATTGTAAGACCGCTCTTCTTAGGAACCACTTAGACTAATGCAGAAAAGTCATTTAGCATCGGTTGTTTTGGACATTTAGAATCAGTTATTCGACGATGCTAAATCCCCCAATGCTAAAAGTGGGACTTTTAGCATCATTTATTTAACCGGTGCTAAAAGTCACCTTTAGCATCGATTTTTTAAATAATAGATGCTAAATGTGTTTCATCACAATCTAATATAGCGTCGAAACAAACAATTAACATCTGTTGTATAGGATAACCGATGGTAAATGTCTCTTATAAGAACATCTAGCATCGGTTTTATAGAATACGCGATGCTAAATGTCTCTTACAAGTACATTTAGCATCGGTTGAATAGAACAACCGATGCTAAAAGTCTTTTACAAACACATTTAGCATCAGTTGTACAAAATAACCTGATGCTAGATGTCTCTTACAAGTACATTTAGCATCGGTTGTATAGAATACCCAATGCTAAATGTCGCTTTCAAGCACATTTAGCATCGGCTGTATAGAATACGTGATGTTAAATGTCTCTTACAAGTACATTTAGTATCAGTTGTATAAAATAACCGATGCTAAATGTCTCTTACAAGCACATTTAGCATCGGTTGTGTAGAATAACCCATGCTAAATGTCTCTAAAATTGACATTTAACATCGGTTGTTTAATCAACCGACAACATTGGTTTTTTAAATAGCCGATGCTAAATGTCTATTTGTTTATAAAAAATTAATTGGCATTATTAATAGATATCAATTGACCAATTTATAAGATCCTGATATACAAAATTATTCCCAAATAGCAAAACATAATAAATTCATAAAAATTCTTCAAATTCCATTGGAAAAATGCCACATAAAAACTATCTTGCGACTCCAATTTGTTTCAGTAAGATCTAAATACAATCATTTGTTTGGTCTATACATTATCTACCAATTACTATATTGAGTTGGCCTATTCTTTAAATCTTCAGTAGCAGTAGCAAGTCAAAGCAGACAGCTTCCCTATGAATTGAGGTTTAATTTTTACCAAAATCCACTTTGTAAGTTGTGGTTGGAAGATCAGGATCAAATGTTACTTGTCTTTTCTTATCCTTCTTGCTTTCAACTATTGCTTCTAGTCCCAAGTCAGACACGCAAAAATAGGAGTTAGAACTCGTTGTAAGCAATAGATTGATCAAATTTCCTCATCCACCAACATATTGTAAAAGTCCTATATAAGCAACAAACAAAAAATTACAAGACTTAGGAGTTATGAGCTGCTAGGCTAAAGCAATGTGCTACGATTTTATTACTTTAAATAAATGTTGACTGAAAATTACTACAAGCATGTTGCCATATCAACAAAATGGCTCCACTGATTATGTTAAAATGGCTTCCATCTATAGAAATCAAAATTTCCTAAAATACTCTTCTAGTTAGAAATTGTTGTCATTTTCGCACTAGTGAGATTTGTGATGTGAAAAAGGAAGAGGAGAGAGACTTGCCTTGATGATCTGAAGTAGTAGGAAAGAAACCCACCCAACCATTAGCACCAAAGTGAGATGTATGGGCAGTGAATATGTATTCCCTTACTTGTTAGTTACAAGCTTACACATTTTGTTCTTAGCAGTAATTTTAAAATGAAAAAAGCCTAAGTTTACCAGGTGTTCTGTACCTTGCAGTGTAGGTGGGACTGCAGTTGGTAGTCTCTCGCTGTTTGGCTGGAGGTCAGTGTGAGACCGGGAGGGGTACCTGCGAAGCCACTCCGACGCTCAAGTTAGTATTGAGAATAGGTGAGTGATTTAGCTAGGATTGAGAATGTACCTAATTATGGCAATGTGAGCCAGTATTTATAGGGAAGCGTGCCTGTGGTGAGCCGTTGGATTGAATGAGTTGATTTGATCCAAGTATGAGAATCACAATTGGGAAATGTTGTGGATATGGATCAAAGTAATTGGGCCAATCCATATCTAATTGCTGAATGAGCCTCGTTGCCCAGTCCAGAACACCAGGTGCCTAGTAAGTTGAAAGGAAAAAATCAATGGCCTTTGGTGAAGCTGTGTCACTTCCATCTACAAATAAGAAACTTTCAGGTTTCAAGTCCCTATGCATCACACCGGCCTTTGTGCAAGAAAAAAATCAATGGTCTTTAGTGAAGCTTTGTCAATGGCCTTTAGTGAAGCTGTGGCACACCCACAAAATGTACAAAAGCAAAAGAAAGTTAGTTTCAAACAAACTGAATTAGATTATATGGAATTCACATCACACAATCACATTAATTCAACTATTCTATGCTCTTTGTGCAAGGCTATGAGCAGAAATTTAAGTATGCAGCTTAGTTCTTTTATCTTCATATTTTAGAAAAATAGCTTACCTTACATATAACCAACTGATAACAACCATCTTTAAAACAAAACATTCAAGGAAATGGTGTCTTCCTTTTGTAACATGAACCATTATACTGACAAAGTAATAGCCCAAATATATATAGTTAACCTCCCAGTCAGACAAATTGTGATCGCCCATATACAAATACAACTAAAGTGATGTAGCCCAAATACATTATTTCTCTTAATTTTTTTTTGACAATATTATTTCTCTTAATTACAAATAAAAATACAACTAATGTGATGTAGAATTACTTTATTTCTCGTAAGAGTACCACACACTGTCACAAGATGATTTGGTAAGTGATTTGTTTTTCAAACAACCGATGCTAAATGGTGCTTTTTAATGTCAATTTTGCACTAGTTTACCCGTTGCTATTAGAAATTGGGTAAATAATCCCAACCTGTAGGAGTTTGATCGCCTTCTTTTTCACAACATCCAAGATCAAGGGGTTTTGCTGCCTATGTGTCTGCGTAACAGATTCCGCCCCATCCTCAAGTAAAGTCCTGTGCATACACATGGATAGGCTAATATCAGGAATATCAGCTACGGTTTATCCAATGGCCTTTTTGTATTTTTTTAGCATTTGCAGCAGCTTCTCTTCCTACTCAGAATCAAGGTTAGATGCAATAATAACAGGTAAATAATATGCATATTTTAACTCCTTGGGGAGTGGCTTAAGCTCTAAAACAGGCGGTTTTTCAATAGAGGTCAAAATCTTAGTAGCAGCAGCTACATCTGCAACAAAGCCTATGTCATTGGGGACAATAGGCAAAGTGTCAACCTGCAAAACAGATTCAACCTCTGCACAAGTATGAGTGTTAGTGCAACAATCAAAAGTAAAACTATCAGCAAAATCAATCAATGACGGAAAATTTGAAGTAACAACATCAAAATAAACATCATCAACTAAATCAGCAAGAAATTCAATATGAAAAGGGAATGCTCTTCGATACGGTGTTTCATAGCATCAAAGATATTAAATTTTACAACAATATCACTAAATTCCATCGCAAGAGTCTCGGTACCAACATCAAATATTGCCTTGTAGTATTCAAGAAAGGCCTGCCTAAAATGATATGCGACCTGCTGGACTTAGTCTCTGCTTCCATATCAAGAATACAAAAATCTGCTGGGAAAATAAGATCATCAACCTTAACAAGAACATCCTCAACTAGTCCAGCAGGTTGAGTGTTGCTTCTATTTGCAAGTTGAATGATAACACCTGTTTCCTACAAAGGTCCAAGAGCAAGAGAGTTAAAAACAAATGTAGGCATTACATTAATTGAAGCTCCTAGATCTAACATAACATCATCAAACTAACTGTTGCCTATTATACAAGGAATGAAAAAGGGGCTGAAACATTACCATGTTGATCTTCTCATTCCCTTTCAGCCTCCTCTTATGTGTACATAACTCTTTCAGAAACTTGGCATATCTTGGAGTTTGCTTGATTGCCTCAAGAAGGGGAATGTTCACTTACACCTTCCTAAAAGTATCCAAGATCTCCTATTCCCTCTCTCCCACATCTAGTTTTTTTGTACTTACTACTCAATGAAGGAAAGGAAGTGGTATTTCTTGTTGATCAGAAACATGCTCAAGTGCCTTATTATTTTTTAAAACAACAGTTTCAGTAACCTTTGGTGTGTGAACGGCCTTTCCAGATCTCAATGTAATAGCACTAACATTGGGGTTTGGTGCATTCGGATTAACCACTGCTTGAGCAGGTAGTTGGTTTGACCCCTGGGCTTGCATCTGATTAAGTATGGTAGCCAGCTGTCCCACTTTTGTCTGCAAATTCTGAATTGAGGAAGCTCCTCTCTGCTGGAACTGGAGAATTTGGGCAGCCATCTGCTTAACTAGATCCTCTAATGAAGGTTCTGGCCTGACAACAGCTTGTGGTGGATTAGCTTGCTGCCTGGGCTGTTGATGTTCTGCAGCAATATTTCCCCATCTAATGTTTGGATGATTCCTCAGCTTGGGTGGTATCTGTTAGAAGACAAACCAACATTGGCTTGAGGGGTTGAATATATTAGCTGCATATGCTATAGGTGTTACAACTGTAGAATTGCTTCTAGTTGTGAATCGTTGGGAGTTAATGGACATATTCTCTTTGAAAGCTCTTGCATCTGCTGGGGTCTTATCATGATCCAGGAGGATCTTCGTATCTTACGCAATATGATATTAAATATATCATATTATATTATCACAATAATTTAAACCATTAAAACTTTTATGGTTTAAAACATTTAGTTTTAAACTGATCAAAGTTAATGGTTTACATTAACTGAAGAAATAAACCATTTATCTTTTATGGTTTATATTCATTTGTTATTTTTAGTTTCTATTTTAGGAAAAACAGTTTTATATATAAACTCAACGATTGTAATGAATGAAAAAAAAAGAGCAATTAGAATCAGTTTCTTAATCTGCTTCAATCTTCTTCTTTCTCCCGTCTATTAATTAATTATCCTCTTGTATTAAGAAGTCCACTTCCAAGAGAAGTAGTGACACTTCTTTTCCTACGAAAGGTCTATCTCCTAGATGTTTTGGATCAAGTGGTATCAAAGCTTCAGATCAAAACGGGGTAAAGGTGGTTTATGGTCCTAACTCGCAGCCGACGTAGAATTTCTAAAGAAGAACTTCTAGGTCCTTTGCTCGTTCATCGAAAGCCAAGGATAAAGAGAGGAACAATGACAGGGGAAGTTCCAAAATTAGATGGTGAGGGTGAACGTATCACCAATCTTGAACGACAGGTGGAATTGTTATCTGCATCAATTTCTGAGCTTGTGGAAAATTTAAAAGCCTCAAAACTTTCACATGCATCGCCTTCCAAAAGAAAGGTTGAAGATGACAGTGAAGAAGAGGAAGACACAAGTGAAAATATCGCCGAGGATACAGGAAATCAGAAGAATCCTGTAAGTGCCTTAAAAATTGATTTTAAGGTAGAAATTCCTACATTTAATGGTGTTAGGGATGCTGACAAACTAGATAATTGGATAGACACATTAGAAACATATTTTACTATACATAAATATTCTAATGTTGAAAAGATCCAATTTGCAAGCTTGAAACTCTCAAACCATGCTGTCACATGGTGGAAGTCATACCGAAAACGGTACAACGTTGCGAAATTGACGTGGAGTAGATTCAAGAAGTTATTGAGAAAACAATTTTATCCTGTTGGATATGAAGAAGAAAGATGGTACAGATGGCAGCACTTCAATCAGAAATTCGGTCAATCGGTACAAGATTATACCTCTGAGTTCCACAACCAAGCTTTGGTGTTGGATATAGATGTTGACGATTATGAAGTCTTCATGAAATACATCGGAGGTCTTGCCGACTACATACAGAAAGAACTGAAATTGTTCTCCGTAGAATCAATTGAAGAAGCTACAATTAAGGCCATCGCCATTGAAGCCAAGTATAAAAGGCTTGACAAGAAGGGCGACAAACAAACAACTGTAAACAAATCTGATTGGAAGAATAAAGGCAAGCAGAACAATGATGGACCAAAACAGAAGAACTACTGTGATCACTGTCGTACCAGTAAACATGTCACAGACAGGTGCTGGATACTTCATCCTGAGTTGAAACCCAAGAACCAGAGGAATAATCAGGGAAGGAATGACAGGAAGGCCACATTGACTGTGCAACAGGCAGAAGAGCTTCTAGAGTTGAAGCAACCTGACACAACACTTGCCTTAATGACTTCACCAACAGAAGTTACAAATGCCTACAATCGTGAAGAGCTGTTTCATTTAAACATTCAAGTGAAACAAAGTGTTGTACAAGCAATTGTCGATCCGGGAAGTCAAAAGAATCTGATTTCAGAAGCTCTAGTAAGGAAGGTAGGCTTAGAAACATTGCCTCATCCTAAGCCTTACCCACTAGGGTGGATTCAGAAGGACATTGACATGCAAATTACAAAACAATGTACCTTCAAATTTGCAATCACTAATCGGTATATCGATGAAGTGACATGCGAGGTGGTTCCGTTGGACGTATGCCAAGTTATATTGGGTAGTCCGTATCTTTGGGACCGTAATGCAATTCACTATAGAAGGCTTCGCAAGTATCGTTTGGTGAAGGATGGAAAAGAGTTCCACATCAACGCTTGTAAACCACAATCTACAAACACTTTGCTGACGGTTAACCAAGCCAAAAGATTGGTTAACTCTTGTGGACGGTTTGTTTTATTGATGATTCGACCACAAGAACAACATACTAATGTTGTTACTTTGTCAGCAGTAAGTCTAACACCTTCACAATATTCCGATATTGGAAAATTGCAGAAGGATTTCAAGATACTTTTTCAAGATGTATAGGGATTACCATCGCGGAGAGCTGTAGAACATGATATCCAGTTGGTAGGAGATTCACCTCTACCAAACTTGGGTTTATACCGCACATCACTGATGGAGAGTGAAGAGATCAAGAAACAAGTACAAGAACTTCTTGAACAAGCAGTTATCAAACCCAGTTGCTCACCTTGTGGTTCACCAGTGCTCCTTGTACCCAAGAAAGATGGAGGTTGGCGCATGTGTGTGGACTATAGAGCACTCAATAAGATTACCATTAAGAATCAGTATCCACTACCGAGGATTGATGATCTTCTAGATCAATTGCATGGTGCTCGTTACTTCACCAAATTAGATCTCAAATCAGGGTATCACCAAGTACGCATCCATGAAGAAGACACTTGGAAAACTGCTTTTAAGACAAAGCAAGGATTGTTTGAGTGGTTGATTATGCCATTCGGACTATGCAATGCTCCAGCAACCTTTATGCGGTTAATGAATGAAGTACTTCGTCCTTTCATCGATAACTTTGTCATTGTTTATCTAGATGACATACTAATCTACAGTGTCACATGGGAAGACCATCTTCGTCATATTGCTGAAGTTATGAAGGTTTTGCAAGCGAGCCAACTACGGTTGAACGGGAAGAAATGTGAATCTGGGAAGCAAGAGCTTATCTATCTAGGGTTCATTCTTGGTACCGGAACGCTCAAAGTGGATCCAGACAAAGTCAAAGTTATCACTCAATGGCCTACACCCCTTTCAGTTACCGACGTTCGAAGCATCATAGGTGCATGCCAATATTTGAGAAAGTTTATTAGATATTTCTCTCTAATTGCAGCACCATTACACTCTCTTACAAAGGCCAATCAAAAATTTGAATGGTCAAAGAAACAAGATGAATCTTTCCAGTTGTTGAAACGGAAGATAACAGAGGCCCCAATATTGGCATTGCCAAATCTGCAGAAAGCATTTGAAGTTGAAGCAGATGCATCGAATTATGCAATGGGAGCCGTATTACTTCAGGAAGGTAGACCAGTGGCATACCATTCTGAGATGTTTAGTGGACCGGTTTTGAATTATCCGACTTATGACAAGGAGCTTTATGCATTGCATCAAGCAGTAAAACATTGGAGAGCTTACTTGTTAGGAAAAGAAGTCGTGGTTCACTCAGATCATAAGCCTCTTCAGTATCTAAGTACACAGTCGAAGTTACAGCAAGCTCGACATATGAAGTGGATGTCTTACCTACAACAATTCAATATTGTAATCAAGTACAAAAAAAGGGATGACTAATAAGTTGGCAGATATGCTATCTCGACCCCCTGCACCAATAAGTTCCGCATTATTAGTTGCAATGCAGATCCAACCTATTGTTCCTTCCGAATTTGCCAAAGGGTATGATACTGACGCTGATTTTAGTCCAGCTCATGCTAAGCTGCAACAAGGAAAGACTAGTGAGTTTCAACTGAAAGATGGGCTAATGTACAAAGGAAGCCAATTGTGCATACCAGCAGATGGTGACAGGCTACAGTGGATTCGAGAAGCTCATACTTCCAAAGTGGCAGGACATTTTGGAGTAGAGAAGACTTTATTGAATCTACGTCGATATGTTTATTGGCCAAGGATGCACATTGATGTTTCAAGATACATAAGAGGTTGTGTTTTATGTAACACATCAAAGCCTTCTAACAGGAAGTTAGGGTTGTATCTTCCACTACCGATACCTAGCCGACCTTGGGAGAGCATCTCAATGGACTTTCTTGGAGGATTGCCTAAGACCAAGTCGGGGAAGGATTATTTGTTTGTAATCGTGGATCGTTTTAGTAAGATGGTGATACTCATTCCATGCAAGAAGACTGTAACTGGCGAAGGAGCAGCTAAGCTATTTTTCGAGCATGTTTGGAAACATTTTGGGCTCCCAACATCGATTATATCAGACAGAGATAGTCGATTCTTAAGCCATTTTTCGAGGTCTTTATGGGGAATGATGGATACCAGATTGAAACGAAGTACTTCATTTCACCCACAAACTGATGGACAAACTGAGGTCGTTAACCGAACTATGGTCCATTTACTATGGGGTTATAACTCCAAACACCCAAAAACTTGGGATGAAAGTCTCCCTTATTTGCAGTTTGCTTTTAATCGAGCAATTCATGGCTCCACGCTGAAGTCTCCATTCGAGGTATGTTTGGGTTACTTACCTCAAAGTCCTTTTGATATGGCGTTCACTATAGGTGACAAGCCATTGAATGGAACAGAAGAAGAGCAACATGTTCGAGCACAAAAGTTCCTAGAACGAGTTTCAAAGATTCATTCAGAAGTGGAGGCACAACTGAAACGCTCTCAGCAACGCTATAAAACCCGACATGATAAGCATCGTGTTCCGTGTACATTTCAAGAAGGTGACCTAGTATGGCTACACCTTGGTAAAGAGCGGTTACAAGGTGAAGGAAAGAAACTCAAGCCTATTCGCTATGGACCGTTCAAGATCATCAAACAAATCGGTGACAATGCTTTCCAGCTTGACCTACCACCATATATGCATATGTACTCGGTCATTAATGCCGAGAATTTGAAGCTTTTTGAACCATCTCTATTGGATGATGATCCTAATGAAGATACTCGTCTTCCTTCAGTTGATGACTTGAAGATGGAACGAGAAGATCCATTAAAGGAGGACTGTATCTTAGAGCAGAAAGTTCGTGAAAACCGAAATAGCAAGTATGAGACTTTTCGCATTGGAAGAAAAGGTCAACTTCCCAGCAAATCCAAGTGGAACCTACGAACAAAGGCAGTTACAGAGTTTCCTCATCTCAACATACCTTGAACAGGAGCTCAAGGATTCTAAATGGGGGAGCCATGATCCAGGAGGATCTTCGTATCTTACGCAATATGATATTAAATATATCATATTATATTATCACAATAATTTAAACCATTAAAACTTTTATGGTTTAAAACAGTTAGTTTTAAACTGATCAAAGTTAATGGTTTACATTAACTGAAGAAATAAACCATTTATCTTTTATGGTTTATATTCATTTGTTATTTTTAGTTTCTATTTTAGGAACAGTTTTATATATTGTTTGCTGATGTTTTTAGCAAACAATCACTAGTTTTATTAGAAGGTTTGTGAGATCAAACTAGAAAAATCTCAAAGCAATGCCTCTGAATTGCGAGTGGTTTGTGTTTCAGAAAATGTAGAAAAGGGGACGATTTGCAATGATTTAACAGAATCGAAAAGAAAAGAAGCAGTAAATGGTGCGTGAATTGTAAAGAAAAGACAAATAAATTGCATTGAATCATAAAAATGGTACACGATCACGTACAGCGATTCTTCCACTCGTTTTTCGCTCTGGCTTGGAAGTTAGAGTTTCAGGAATCGGATTGTGTATTGTGATTTGCGACCCCTGTTTCTTCTCAGAAACAGCTATTTATACAAAGGAAAAGAGGGGGAAAATTGAACTAAGTAACTGCCTAGAAATTTGAAAATTAATAACTGCTACTCCTACTTTCGACCAAAACCGCTCTATCACGCTTCGACCAACTGCTAGTCTTCAGCGCATAACTGCTCTGTTTTCTGTCTGTCGAAAGCTTATGTCCAATTTCCTCTCTCTTGCTTTTGCTTCCCCGGAAACTTGTCGAGTTTACCTTGCGCATGACCATTTTCTCTGTCGAAATAATTTGGTCTTCGTCGAAATATAAGTCAGGCCTTGTCGACCATTTTCACTGAAGCCTGTCAAAATTACAGGCTAACAAATTGCCCCCCAAAAATGTCTTTTTCGACTGAACTTGAGGAGGAAGAAGAGAAAGACATTTTTGAATTCACCATCGAAATAACTCTGCACTTGAGTAAAATAGCTGTATACCTGATGTCACCACTGTTAAGTGCTGCTGACGTTACTCTTGTATTGGTGTATTACGTGGCCTTCAACGTTTTACTTCTCATTTTTCTTCCATTTACGTGGCCTCATAAGTTGCCATCAGTAATCCATATTCAAACCTTGAACAGCCTGTAACTTCGGCCTTTGACTATGTTTACTGATTCTCTGTTTTAACTTTGAATGGTTCCACCATCTTCCGTTACGTTACTAACGCCGTAATTAAAGTGATGCCTCACTTCTCGGAACGCCAAACTCGTAACCAACTGACGCTCTTTCATACTTCTCCTTATAAATAGAAGAGTTTTGTTTCTCATCTTCACCACTCCATGATTTTTCCTCTTTTCCTTTCCTGTTCCAGGATCATTCCCTTTGCTTTGAGTCTTCCGCGTAACCTCATCTCTCATAATTGCAGTGAGGTTGCCTGGAGGTTCAAACTGATGGTTTTTGATCTCTTTCTGAGTTTATGCGGGAGACTCAAAGTGGGAGCAGGAAGATTCATCAATATCTCCTCTCTGAAGGGCTTCCTGAGGTTTACCAAGCAAGGAAACGCCCAGTTGAAAGGCTTACAAGCCTAACGTGCAGACGAAAGAATGACCCCCCGAACGACGTGAAGCGTCAACGTGGTCGAAGAAGACAACCTAAAAGAGAAGTTACTTGGTCGTAAAAGACCAACTGCAATTCAACGTTTTATTTATGCCTAGTTTATTTACCCTTTCGGCACTATGTAATTCACAAATGCCTCCTTTGGCACATGTAACTTGGCAACATTATAATGAAATTTCTTCCATTTTATTCTTGAGCAATTTTTATTCTGTGCTTTCGACAATGTTTTGGCAACTTAAATGCCATGTTTTTACGCTTTCTTTATATTTATTCCAGTGTTATTTTAACTTCTTGCAACGTTGGCTTATACTTTTTCAAGTATTTGCCATTTATACGCAAAATTCTTTCATCAGCGCCAATCTCTTTGACCTCATATGCGCCGTTTGAATAAACTTGTAAAATTTTAAATGGTCCTTCCCAACTTGGGGACCATTTACCAAAGACTCTATCTTTTTTATCCATAGGCAATAGGACCTTCCACACTAGATCACCTGAATCAAAGGCTTTAAACTTAACCTTTTTGTTATAAGTTTTAGCTCCCATCTCTTTCTGTCGAATAAGCATATCTAAAGCTAATAACCTTTCTTCGTCTAAATCAACCAATTCATCAAGCATCATATTCCAATAATAATCAGAGGGAATCTCCCACTGTCTTTGAATTCTTGTTGATTGTAGACAAATTTCAACAAGCAACACTGCATCGTGTCCAAATGTTAGCCTATAAGGAGTAGTGTTGATAGATTCTTTGGGTGAATTTCGGCAAGCCCATAATGCTTGATCAAGGATATTATGCCAATTTTTGGGTTTCTGCCCAACATGCTTTTTAATCAAATTAATAATAACTTTATTAGCAGCTTCTACTTGACCATTGGCTTGCGCATAATATGGTGTCGAAGTTAATAACTTAAAACCAATTTCAGAAACAAACTCTACCATTTTTCTACCAGTGAAAACTGATCCCTGATCTGTAGTAATGGTTTCTGGAATTCCAAACCTATAAATGATATGATTTTGAATAAACCTTATCACTGCTTCTTGATCAACATTGGCTAAAGGTATAGCTTCAACCCATTTGGTGAAGTAATCAATTCCCACAAGGATATATCTATGGCCCTTCGACGAAGTTGGCTTTATCTCTCCAATCACATCTAGAGCCCAACCTCTAAATGGCCAAGGTTTGACTATGGCATGCAATTCATTTGCAGGTACATGTTGTATCCCAGCATGCTTTTGACACTCTTGGCATCCCTTAGCAAATTCTACGCAATCTTTCAGCATAGTTGGCCAATACATTCCTTGTCGAAATAATAACCACTTCATTTTGTGGCCTACTTGGTGTGAACCACATGCTCCACTATGTGTATCAGAAACTGCTAAATATGCCTCATTTTCACTAAGACATTTTAATAGTACTCCTTCAGGAGTCTTTTTAAACAATTCGTTTCCAATTATCACATAGCTCAAAGCTCTGTATTTTACCTTTTTATTGGTATTTCTTGTGGGATTTTGCAAATATTCCACAATAGGCCTTCGCCAATCATCATTGGTCATATTGTCAAGAGCAAAAATTTCTGCTAAGTCAAAGTCACCAAAAAATTGATGTTTTTCGACAACGACTAGTTCCTCATTTGCGTTCGCATCTGTTGCCCCCCCAGTTGTTGGTGTTGACAATAGTGACGAAGAATAGTCATTAGAAATGATCTTATCCTTTATTTCAATTAACTCTTCCAGGCTTTGTTTTGAAACTTTATAGCCTGAAGCAATTTGTGCCAATTCATTTGCCACTTGATTATCAATTCGTGGTAAATGTTCTAAGTGAACAGACTCAAATCTTTTTAACAAAGCATTGGCAACAAAAAAGTATCTAATAAGGTGCTCTTTAATGCATTTGTACTCTCTTGTCAATTGTTTGACTACCAACTCAGAGTCACCTTTTATTTCGACATGACTTGCCCCCAGCTCAAGTAAAATTTCAAGGCCTACTATTAAAGCCTCATACTCAGCTTCATTATTGGAACAAACATCTCGAATTTTAAACTTATACTTCGTTGGAATGTTAGTAGGAGATATTATTAAAATACCAATCCCAACTCCATGTTTATGGCTTGAACCATCAAAGTACAACCTCCAAGGATATACGTCTACAAAACTTAATGTTTCTTCGACAACAGAATGGTCAACTATAAAATCAGCAACCACTTGTCCTTTAATTGATTTTAGAGGTTGATAAGTTAAGTTGTATTCTGACAAAGCCAAAGCCCATTTACCAATTCGGCTATGCATTATTGGTTTCGACAGCATATGCTTGATAACATCAAAATGCGAATAAACAGAAACATCAGCTGGTTTTATATATTGCTTTAACTTTGTACACGAGAAATACAAACAAAGGCACAACTTTTCTATAGGAGTGTACCTCGTTTCGGCATCATTTAAGACCCTACTGAGGTAATAAATGGCTCTTTCGACACCACTATCATCCTCTTGTGCTAACATGCTACCTATTGTTCTATCAGAAGCTGCTATATACAATTTGAGCACTTTGTGTTTAATAACAGGCAACAAAATTGGTGGTTTCATCAAATAAGACTTGATTTCGTCGAAGGCTGCTTGATGCATTGGTTCCCATTTGAACTCTTCTTCCTTCTTCAGTCTTAACAATTGTTGCACCCCGAAAAATCCGGTTTGGACCTTTCATCGTACAACGTGAAAATTTGTGAAGCCGCCATCAACATTTTTTATTTCGGGACCAAAACATTGAAAAAGGGTCCTTTTTAAGGCGGGTGGTCCTTTGAGAACTAGAGATGTAGGTTCGGGGGTCGGTTAGGTGTGGGGAAGGTATTAGCACCCCACACCTCCTTTCTACCGAAAGGGAACCTTTAACTTGATGTGCGGTTATGACAGAGTTGATTTGAAACAATTCTTTTTATTATTTTTTTAAAAGTGTGCTTGACGGGATGTGACCCGCTCCTACGTATCTCCCGGTGCGATGGAGAATTCAAAGCTTACGTAGTTCTCCTTAGTTGAGAAACTTTGTGTTGGTGTTTTTTATTGTAGGGGTTTTCGGTCCTAGACTGTACAGTCCACTAGACCTAGAACAAAGACAACCCCGCCTGTACAGACGACGTGCCCCCTACTTATTGAAAATGATTTTTTTGATTAAGGGAGAAAAAGATTTGTTGTGAGGTTGGTTGTTTTTATTTGAGCAAGTATCTTAGGCTCGCACGAACTGTACAGCTCGCTAACCCTAAGATGCTAACCAACACCGGATGTACATCCGACTCGATTCCTTACTCATTTTTTGAAATAGGATTCAAGTTGTTAATCACTTGTTTTGATTCTCATAAGTATCCCAAGATGTTTGAGCTGTACAGCTCCGATCTTAGGACGCTAGACAACACCGGCCGTACGTCCGACTTGCCTCCTTATGAGTTTTCAAAAAGGTTTATTGTTGATCTTAGAAAGAATTTGATTGTCTTATGAAAACAATTTGAGAAAAGATTGAGTTTGGAAAAAGCTTTAGAAAATGATTGATTTGAAGAAAGGAGAAGGGAGTTTGAGGGTGACATTGGTCACAAAAGGTTTGTTGGGATGGCGTGGCATCCAAAAGGAAAAGAAAGTAGAACATTCAATCAATTTCCAAGTCAAGAACCAAAGTTCAACATTTAACAAATTGCAAGCAAAGCAATCAACAATGTAAGCATAAGCATAAACATTACCGATTACAACATTTGAGCGCAAGAATGACACTTAGTCATCAACATCTAATGGCATGCATATGTAAGATCAACATTAACCAAATAGATTGCAAGAATAGGCACACAAATAGATAATGCAAAGGTTTAATTCAATTAAGTGTCAACACAAGATAAAGCACAAGGTTGAATCCCTTTTGGTAATCCTTGACACTTGAGACAATGCACAAGTGCATAAGTGTCTAGTCCTTTTACCAAATCATCAACATTAAAGCATAACATTGACCTAGAAAGAACATCACATTTGCAAGACCAAAAGTGACCAAAAGAGGGCATTAACAAGTCATTCTTATAACCAAAATTGATTAATCAAGTTAGAAACTAGCATTTGCATTTTCAAGCAAGAATTGCACAAAGAAAATTGAATCATCTTAGGCAATCCTCATCACTTAAAATGAAGTGCCTAAGGCACAAGTGAGAGTCCTCTTGCCAATCATCAACATAGAATAATTTTGCAAACAAGTTACTAACAAGCAAACCAAAGTTTACAATCAAAGCACAAGGTTGTGTTGAATCATCTTAGGCAATCCTCAACACTTAAAGTGAAGTGCACAAGGCACAAGTGTGAGTCCTCTTGCCAATCATCAACATATAACAATTTGCAAGCAAGATACAATCAATTAGCAACAATATTTTGCAATCAAAACATCAAATCAATTGCGTTGAATCATTTTAGTCAATCCTCAACACTTAAAGTTAAGTGCTCAAAGGCACAAGTGTGAGTCCTCTTGCCAATCATCAACATAGAGTAATTTTGCAAGCAAAGTACATAACAACCAAACCAAAACAACTTGAGAAATCATTTTACCCAATATTGCAAACCCATTTCACAAGAAAATTAACAAACCCTAATTCTAATCATGATTTGCGAAGCATCACATCATTTTATTCAACAAAATGCAAAATTATAGTGAAAACAAACATAAATCACAATTTATTCAAGGGTGAGAAGCATCTCAAACACCCAAGCCTCCCTAAGTGCTTGTCAAAATGTTTGAGACACCTCTCACCAACAACTATCAACAAATCAACAATATAACAACACTAAAATGCATGAATATGGTAGGATGCAAAATTAAAAACATGATATCTACATTTTGATGCAAAAAAAGTTGAAGATGATGCTAGGTTTTAAGAAGTTTACCTCAAATCCAAGCTAAGGAATGGCTAATATGAAGAACAAGACCGCAAATCAACTTGAATCTTCACCAAACTTCAATGAAACCCACGAAATGCTTGCTTAAAAATACCCTTTGATGATGCAAGCTTGAATCAAATTAGGAGAGAAGGAAGATGTAAGAAGTAGGAATGGAAATGAGGTGAGAAAATGGAAGTGGAATGAAGAAAAATGGAGGAGGGAATGAGGGGGAAATTCGGCCAAGGGAAGAGAGGAGAGGAGAGGTTTGTGTGCTAGGGTTTTGTGAATGAATTGTGAGGCCAAAAGTGTGTGAGAGGTGAGGTTTCTAAGGTATATATAGAGAGCAACTAGGTTTAAGGGTATTTAGGTCATTGTGCATCTCATCTCACTCTAGGATTGCATTTAAAATTTGAATGGAGGGTGAGGATTGAAACACACATGACGAGGGACAAAAAATGAAAAATTGGAGAGGAAATGGGGAGGGAGAATTCGGCCAAGCAAGGGGAGGGTGTAGCCTTGGTCACTAAGTTTTGCAAGTTGTCATCTTGTACTATTGTACTATTATATGACCATGCTATTATCCCTTCAATTTTGATTATTCCTTTCAAGATAATTGTACAAAAATACACCCAATTTAGGCCACATACAAGGTATCTTGAGGAATATGCAATTTTATGAGATCACCATGACCAAAAATATCATAAAAACCTGATCTTGAAATTTTTGTAGAATATTCCTTTTTGATGCCTTTTTTGAATTTGAATTTTGTGCACAATGTATGCATGCCTGCGCATACATACATACATACATGACCAAAAATGTTTTGCCTCAAATAAATTTCTCTAAAATTGCACAATGATTCTTGATGAGAAATTATCTTATTTTTGACAATGACCAAAATACCCTTTTGCCCTAAAAACCTTGTTTTTTTACAACAAATGCATTTCCACTCTAACAATGAATTTAAAAGCCCTAGAATGACTTTTAAAACCCAAAAATGCATGCACAATGCTCTTCACTCTTCAAAATAAAACCACACTTCTCAATTTATTTATTTTTTTGTGGAAAATTAGGGTTTTGACCTAGGCGGACAAAATTAGGGTATGACAGCTGCCCCTCTTTATTTGGATTTTAACAAGGAATATGAATTGGTCGAAACATATTCCGAGGCAAAATAGAAATAAAGAATTCAGAAATTATACCAATTTTGTCTACTTAGAGAAACCAGAATTTTCCTTTTTCTTTTTTTGATTGTTTTTTTTCTTTCATCTTTTAATTCTTCTTTTGATCAGCTTTCTGTTTTCTGATCATTTGTTTTTTTCTTCTTTTTGCCTGATCAGCTTTTTTTTGATCATTTGCTTTTTTGTGCTCTTCTTTTTTTTTTTTTTTTTTTTTTAATAAAAGGCTTATTCTTTTGCTGGTTCAACCGACCCCCGACACTCTTGGCACGAGACTGGGGAATTTATTAGAGTTGCTGCGGCGCACGGGCCGGGTGCAGGTTCTTTATGATGTGCCATCTGAAGTGACTTATGAGTGCAACTTTCCTTGCAAGATTAACTTTCCTTGGGAGATTGCTTATTTCCCGTGACTTTTAAGGGTTTCGCAATGATTTGTAATGCTCTATGATGTATGCACATGCTTTGCAACTCAGTATTACCATCATCATAAAACGTTTATTTTGAGCAGAAAATAGAAAAGCAAACTGATATGAGAAAAATTGAACTTTATTGATGTGGAAACCGGTCGTACAGAAAGTTACGCCGACTGTTCAATACATATGAAAATTTAAACTGCAAAAAGACACGAAAGAGAGAGAAAAGCAAGTTTCTAAATGTCCGTCTCTGTGGAACAATGCCAAACATTTATGTCCTTGACCTTGATCACCCCTCTATCCAAACCTTCAGGAGTGCTGTATGCCCTTGTTTATTTTCATGCCCAAGATTTCTGACCCTAATTTTTGCCTGGATCGCCCTTTGCGGGTTTTCAATCCACCGGGTCGCTCTGATTTTGCCTAGGCCGCCCTTTCGGGTTTTCAACCTAGCGAGCTAATTCTTACTTGGCTTATCTTTCTCTTTTTTCGTCTATTTCTTTCAGGCATAATACTTCTTCACCGAATCTAAATTGACTGGGTTTTTGAGTTCTTCACCGTCCATGTTGGTGAGTATTAGTGCTCCTCCAGAGAAGGCTTTCTTGACCACATAAGGTCCATCATAAGTGGGAGCCCATTTTCCTCGGGGATCGCTCTGAATGGGCAATATCTTTTTGAGCACAAGATCTCCCTTGTTGAACTCTCGAGGGCGAACTTTCTTGTCGAAGGCCGTCCTCATTCTCTGTTGATACAGCTGTCCATGACACAAAGCTGCAATTCTTTTTTCCTCAATGAGATTTAACTGATCCAGACGAGCTTGTACCCATTCAGCTTCTTCCAACTTGGTTTCCATCAATACCCGCAGGGAGGGTATTTCAACCTCAATAGGGAGGACTGCCTCTGACCCATATACTAGAGAAAAAGGGGTTGCCCCAGTTGAGGTACGCACTGAAGTGCGGTATCCGTGCAAAGCAAAAGGAAGCAACTCATGCCAATATTTGTAGGTTACCACCATCTTTTGAACTATTCTCTTGATATTCTTGTTGGCCGCTTCGACTGCCCCATTCATCTTGGGTCGATAGGGGGAAGAATTATGATGCTGGATTTTGAATTCTGTGCACAGGTCTTTCATCATCTTGCTGTTCAGATTGCTGCCGTTATCGGTGATGATCCTGTTTGGAAGGCCGTAACGACAAACCAGATCTTTCTTTACAAACTTCGCAACCACAGAGCTAGTGATGCTTGAGTATGAGGCAGCTTCAACCCACTTGGTGAAATAGTCAATGGCGACAAGGATGAAACGATGCCCGTTTGATGCTTTTGGCTCGATAGGACCGATGACATCCATCCCCCACATTGAGAATGGCCAAGAAGCAGTCAGAACGTTTAATGAAGCAGGTGGTACATGGATATGATCGGCATAGATTTGGCATTTGTGACACTTTCTTACAAAGCTGTAGCAGTCAGATTCCATTTGCAGCCAATAATAGCCGGCTCTTAAGATTTTTCTAGCCATGGTGTGTCCATTGGAATGAACCCCGAATGAGCCTTCATGGACCTCTTTCATAATCTTTTCGGCCTCCTCTTTTGCAACACACCTTAGGAGAACCATGTCATAATTTCTCTTGTAGAGAACTTCACCATTCAGGAAGAAATTCCTCGACAGCCTTCTGAGCGTTCTCTTGTCATTTTCTGATGCCCCAGGAGGGTATTCCCTGGTGGTGATGTACTGCTTGATATCATGGTACCACGGCTTGTCATCAGGCTCTTCATCCATTGCAGTGCAGTAATGATGTGCTGGCAGATCCCTATGCTGGATTCTGAGGTGAGCTAAACTCTTGTCACAGCTGATGTTGAACATTGACGACAAGGTTGCCAAAGCATCGGCCAACTGGTTTTCGCTTCGAGGGATATACTGAAAAGTGACTTCCTCAAAGGACTCCATCAATTCTTGAACATAATCACGATAGGGAATCAATTTGGGATCTCTGGTCTCCCAATCACCTCGCACCTGATGAATAACCAAGGCTGGATCACCATACACATCAAGCCTTTTGACCTTCCATTCAAGGGCTGCCTGAATACCCAGGATGCACGCTTCGTATTCCGCAATGTTATTTGTAACATAAAAGCTCAGTCTCGCAGTGACCGGAATGAAGCGATTGTCTGGAGAGATTAACACAGCTCCGGCCCCATGCCCCCACATGTTGGATGCACCATCAAATATCATCCTCCATCTTTCATCTTCTTGGGACTTCCCCTCGTCGAATAGTGCCATGATGTCTTCATCGGGAAAATCATACTGCATCGACTTGTATTCTGGGATAGGCTGACAAGCTAAGTACTCAGCAAGTGCGCTGCCCTTGACTGCCTTCTGCGTGACGTACAGGATATCATATTCTGACAATAACATCTACCAACGGGCAATCCATCCTGTGAGAGCTGGTTTCTCAAAAATGTACTTGATCGGATCCATTTTAGACACCAACCAAGTTGTATGGCTCAGCATGTACTGCCTTAAACGATGAGCAGCCCAAGCCAAAGCACAACAAGTCTTCTCCAGCATTGTGTATCTTGTCTCGCAGTTAGTAAATTTCTTGTTCAGGTAATAAATAGCATGCTCTTTCTTGCCTGACTCATCATGCTGCCCTAGCACACACCCCATCGAATTGTCTAACACGGTTAGGTACAAGATCAGCGGTCTTCCGGACACCGGTGGCATCAGAATTGGTGGATTCTGAAGATACTCTTTAATTCTCTCGAAGGCTCTCTGACAATCATCGTTCCATTTGGATTCTTGGTTCTTGCACAACATCTTAAAGAGAGGCTCGCAAGTGGCTGTCAGTTGGGATATGAACCTTGAGATGTAGTTCAGTCTCCCAAGAAAACCACGGACCTCCCTTTCAGTCTTTGGTACTGGCATTTCAAGGATTGCTTTGACTTTATCTGGATCAACTTCTATCCCTTTCTGACTGACGATGAACCCCAGTAGCTTTCCGGATCTTACACCGAAGGTGCATTTAGCTGGGTTTAATCTGAGTTTGAACTTCCTTAGACGTTCAAAGAGTTTTTGCAGATTCACAATATGCTCTTCATCAGTCTTGGATTTAGCAATCATATCATCCACATACACCTCGGTTTCCTTGTGCATCATGTCGTGGAACAATGTCACCATGGCCCTCTGATACGTTGCACCGGCGTTTTTGAGTCCGAAAGGCATCACCTTATAGAAAAAGGTTCCCCAGAGAGTTATGAAGGTTGTTTTCTCCATATCTTCCGGAGCCATCTTTATCTGATTGTATCCTGAGTATCCGTCCATGAAGGAGAATAAAGAGTGTTGGGCTGTACTGTCCACCAGAATATCAATGTGGGGTAGGGGGAAATCATCTTTGGGGCTGGCTCTGTTCAGATCCCTGTAATCGACACACATCCTGACTTTCCCGTCCTTCTTCGGAACCGGGACGATATTGGCAACCCATTGAGGATACTTGGCAACCGCTAGAAATCCGGCATCAAACTGCTTCTTTACCTCATCCCGGATTTTCAACGACATCTCTGGCTTCATTCTTCTCAGTCTTTGCTTTACAGGCGGGCATTCTGGCTTTACTGGCAACTTGTGCACAACAATATCGGTATCCAACCCAGGCATATCTTGATACGACTATGCAAAAATGTCAACGTAATCGCGCAGGAGCTGAATTAATTTCATACGATCACTGTCGTTCATTGCGGTACCGACCTTAACTTCTTTCTTGTTCTCATCTGTACCCAAGTTGATTACCTCAGTGGATTCTCCGTGAGGCTGAATGACCCTTTCTTCCTGTTCCATTAATCTCATCAGTTCTGGAGGAGTTTTCCAGTTGTCCTCAACATCTCCCTCAGTTTGATTAATTGGGTGATCAAAGTCAAAATATGGATCATCGGCATTGTTATTTTCAGAGATAATTATTGTTGATCTGCATTTACAGAGGCAAAAAGCAGAATGAAAGGCGAAACAAACAGGCAAAATAAAATAAAGAGGAGAAGACACATGAAATTAAGGGAAATGATTTTATTGATGAATTTCAAAAACAACGTTTTTATTGATGATGATAGCAATGAAGATAAAAACATGCGTGCCCCTAACAACTTATCCTATGGCCTTGGGCAGAGCCACAGGGGTGCATTACAAATTATTACTTTCAATTAAAAGCCACGGGAAAGTCAGCAGCTTCCCAATTCTTCAACTTTTCACCGGCAAAGCAACGGCGGACTAGGCTGGTATCACCTTTTTCAGCTCCAGGACCATCCCCAATGGCAGCGATTTGATTAGGGTCCAGCAACCCTGCACTCTTAAAGCTCTGGCGAATATCACAGATAGGGATCTTTTTTGACCAAGGATCATGGCCTCTCAGTTTGGCCAACCACCTGCTCTTTCTTTCCTCTGCCATCCCCAATGGCCTCGGATTGTACTCATATAAAATCTCAATTGGCCTTTTGACTTCTCTGCCATTATTAGCTTGAAGGGCCATCACGCTTTCTTCTGTTTCAAAAGTAACTACCTGAACTACACGGCGGTCCATCAAGTCTTGCAAAATCAGCTTAAAAACTTCACAGACCCCTTTACACAGGGAATCAGCACACCCATTCTCCTGACAACATCCTTTCTCAATGACCTCAAATCGACACAATTCAGCGTGAATGGCATCCAAGGGAGTTTTAATTTTCTCAACCTCCCTTATCACCTGTCCAGTAGAATCTTCTATTGCATTGGTCGACGGATTCCCATGTCCTGGCAGTGGATTTGTAGTTATACTTGGACTATTCTGTTTGAAAGAAATCCAATTAGCGTCGATTAAGTCCTGAACTACGTGCTTAAAAGCTTTGCAGTCCTCCACTGTGTGACCGATTCCACCCTCATGAAAACTACAAGTAGCATTGGCATTATAGCTCTTAGGGAAAGGAGGCTGGAGAGGCTTCATCGAGCGAGTGTTGATTAAGTTTTTGGAGACCAGATGATTGAACAGCTCCGTGTAAGTCTTCGGGATTGGATCAAAACTGACGCGCTTCTTATACTGGTAGTTCTGGGCTTTATAACCATCATTGGCTCGTTGAGGTTGCACTGGTGCCGAGAATGGTACTGTCTGCGGTGGAGTACTGAAAGAAGGATTTCCTCCGGAAATTACATTGGTCTCTCCCTCTTTCTTTTTAGGGAAATGAGAAGAGGGCTTTCTTTGTCCACCTGAACTGCCTGAACTACCTGAACTACCAAAGTGGTTGGCGATCTTCCCGCTACGCAAACCGTTTTCAAGCCTTTCCCCAATAACTACCATGTCTGAGAAATTTGACGAGACACTCCCTATCAGTCTGTCGTAGTAGATTGCCGGAAGAGTTTCCATGAACATGTATACCATCTCTTTCTCTGTTAGTGATGGCTTTACTTGTGCAGCTGTACTTCTCCACCGTTGGGCTTATTCTTTAAAAGACTCTTTATCTCCTTTGCCCATGTGCTGTAACTGAGATCGATCTGGAGCCATATCCATATTGTACTGGTACTGTTTCAAAAAGGCTTCTGAGAGGTCCTTCCAACTATGGATGTCGGAAGACTGTAACTGCATGTACCAGTCTAAGGATGCCCCAGCTAAGCTATTCTGAAAGCAGTGGATCAACAGCTTATCATCACTAGCATGCGCAGCCATTTTTCGGCAATACATGGTTATATGACTTGATGGACAACCAGCACCCCGGTACTTGTCAAAATCAGGTGCCTTAAACTTTGGAGGAAGGACTATATCTGGAACGAGACACAAATCACGGGCATCCTTGACTCTAACACTTGTACCTTCCACAGCCCTCAACCGTTCTTCAAGCACACGATACTGGTCTCTGGACTGAGAGTTTTCAAACACATGCCCCTGAGGATGACTACTCATGCCATTATAATTTCCCCCAAACTGAGCGGGATTTCCTACTTGATACGCAACATTCTGAGGATTGGTAGTGATCCAAGGAGTAGGACTGAGTGGATTTCTCTGTAGCGCAGCATCATGATTAAGAGCGTGGACCTGTGGTCTACCAACAACTCCACCAGGTACGACCACAGCAGCCTGACTTGGCCCTGTTACCCCAGCTGGATTGGATTCAACATTTTGAGGCGTATAACCGACTGGCATTCCCCACGGGTACCTCTGAGCAGCTGGATGGCTCTGACCGCTTGCCCCTGGAGAGTGGATAAAATGAGGGATCCCCGTTCCCGGAGGAGGAATAGTAGTTGCAGCATTAACAGGCCTCGGAGGGGGAATGAAGGTGACAACTCCATCAGGGTTTACAACGGCGGTGGCCTCAGCACTGGCCCCACCTTTTAGATTCCTCAGCATACCCATCATTTCAACCATCTGGGCCTCCATAGCCCCTACCTTATCCTTCAAAACCCGGTTTTCTTGAGCTAGCTGCTCGGGGTTGAGTATCTCTATAACCGGATCATCTGGACCCGAGTGATAACTCTCAATCTCAATGTCTGGATTTTCTTGATTCTCTGCCATGAGCCTTGCCTGTAGACGAGTGTAGTAACGGTGATGGCGAACCAGCTTGCCTTTTCTGTTTGTTTAAATATTTATTGTGTAAGAGCCTGAATGAATAGATGCATGGATGCATGGAATGAATGGATGCATAAGTATATGTGTATGCATGCGATGCAAAATGCGTTTTTTTTTTGTATCTACAATTTCCCCGGCACTGGTGAGAATGCATGCAAAATGTATGAATGAATGCATGATGAGAAAAAAATAATAATATTTTCAACACGACAGTTTTTCAAAAGCTAGAAATTCACATACGTTTTTTTGAAAATTTTCGGTTTTTTTGCAAAAATCTTTATTCAGATGCAGGGGTATGCAGCTCCTTTGTGTCCTACAAGGTTTCTTAGCGACAGGGTCTATGGCTATTTCTACGGGTACACACTTCAAGGATAGCACTAAAAGAAGGACCCTAAATAAGGTTCCTAGAGCCAACGACCTCATCTGAGACCACCGATCACAGGGCC
Organism: Astragalus glycyphyllos; assembly: GCA_963573325.1. Lineage (NCBI taxonomy): Eukaryota > Viridiplantae > Streptophyta > Magnoliopsida > Fabales > Fabaceae > Astragalus > Astragalus glycyphyllos. Next base: position 49,683,561 of record OY754312.1, on the reverse strand, counting down.
GTACGTCCAAGTGATGGTATCATCAAACAAAGCCAAACTCTAGGTGAAGTCTTCGCAACCACCCAACAAGACGTACGTCCAGTGAGCAGCCACTAATGACTTCGTTCTAGCCTAAGGTATGCTCTAGCCCGGGTATAGGGCTGTCTCACCAAGAAAAAATAAAGGTAAAAAGAGTGCAACGTGTGTGTAGGAGCACGACGACAAACATACCCCCCCACCTGCAAAGAAAATCCAGAAACAGTCCATACAAAGAGTCGTCTACCCTAGGGTTTTACAAGCATATATCATTTCAATACAAACAAGTAAACTAACCTAGGATTCCAACAACAATCATATGCACTGCTTACCTCAAGAAAGGGAGCCAAGAAGAGGGGTCATAATAGAATCGGGGGAATGCATGAACTTACCTTGAAGAAAGGGAGCAAAGAAGAAGGGATCATAGTAGAATTGGGGGAATGATGCATGAGCTTACCTTGAAGAAAGGGAGCAAAGAAGAAGGGGACATGGGGATTGGAGAAATGCATGATCATATTAAGCATATAAACAAAAGAAGATGAAAGGAGAAGAAGAAACAAGAAGCGAATATAGAAGAAGAAGGGTCAAATGCACATGAACGCAACATAACAACATGAGAATGCAAGAGAACGTTCAAACATCAAAAAGAGAGAAGAAAAAGAAGGAGAAGAAAAGAGAGAAATAGAACAATCACATTCAAATCAAACAATTAAACCGCACATCAAGTTAATTAGGCCTGACCCTCGTTTTAAAAGGAAAGTCCCCAGTGAAGTCGCCAGCAGTTGCACCCCGAAAAATCCGGTTTGGACCTTTCATCATACAACGTGAAAATTTGTGAAGCCGCCATCAACATTTTTTATTTAGGGACCAAAACATTGAAAAAGGGTCCTTTTTAAGGCGGGTGGTCCTTTGAGAACTAGAGATGTAGGTTCGGGGGTCGGTTAGGTGTGGGGAAGGTATTAGCACCCCACACCTCCTTTCTACCGAAAGGGAACCTTTAACTTGATGTGCGGTTATGACAGAGTTGATTTGAAACAATTCGTTCTACTTCTTTTTTTATTTGAGAAAAGTGTTTTTGAAAACGGGGGAAAAGAAGAATCTTTTTATTATTTTTTTAAAAGTGTGCTTGACGGGATGTGACCCGCTCCTACGTATCTCCCGGTGCGATGGAGAATTCAAAGCTTACGTAGTTCTCCTTAGTTGAGAAACTTTGTGTTGGTGTTTTTTATTGTAGGGGTTTTCGGTCCTAGACTGTACAGTCCACTAGACCTAGAACAAAGACAACCCCGCCTGTACAGACGACGTGCCCCCTACTTATTGAAAATGATTTTTTTGATTAAGGGAGAAAAAGATTTGTTGTGAGGTTGGTTGTTTTTATTTGAGCAAGTATCTTAGGCTCGCACGAACTGTACAGCTCGCTAACCCTAAGATGCTAACCAACACCGGATGTACATCCGACTCGATTCCTTACTCATTTTTTGAAATAGGATTCAAGTTGTTAATCACTTGTTTTGATTCTCATAAGTATCCCAAGATGTTTGAGCTGTACAGCTCCGATCTTAGGACGCTAGACAACACCGGCCGTACGTCCGACTTGCCTCCTTATGAGTTTTCAAAAAGGTTTATTGTTGATCTTAGAAAGAATTTGATTGTCTTATGAAAACAATTTGAGAAAAGATTGAGTTTGGAAAAAGCTTTAGAAAATGATTGATTTGAAGAAAGGAGAAGGGAGTTTGAGGGTGACATTGGTCACAAAAGGTTTGTTGGGATGGCGTGGCATCCAAAAGGAAAAGAAAGTAGAACATTCAATCAATTTCCAAGTCAAGAACCAAAGTGCAACATTTAACAAATTGCAAGCAAAGCAATCAACAATGTAAGCATAAGCATAAACATTACCGATTACAACATTTGAGCGCAAGAATGACACTTAGTCATCAACATCTAATGGCATGCATATGTAAGATCAACATTAACCAAATAGATTGCAAGAATAGGCACACAAATAGATAATGCAAAGGTTTAATTCAGTTAAGTGTCAACACAAGATAAAGCACAAGGTTGAATCCCTTTTGGGAATCCTTGACACTTGAGACAATGCACAAGTGCATAAGTGTCTAGTCCTTTTACCAAATCATCAACATTAAAGCATAACATTGACCTAGAAAGAACATCACATTTGCAAGACCAAAAGTGACCAAAAGAGGGCATTAACAAGTCATTCTTATAACCAAAATTGATTAATCAAGTTAGAAACTAGCATTTGCATTTTCAAGCTAGAATTGCACAAAGAAAATTGAATCATCTTAGGCAATCCTCATCACTTAAATGAAGTGCCTAAGGCACAAGTGAGAGTCCTCTTGCCAATCATCAACATAGAATAATTTTGCAAACTAGTTACTAACAAGCAAACCAAAGTTTACAATCAAAGCACAAGGTTGTGTTGAATCATCTTAGGCAATCCTCAACACTTAAAGTGAAGTGCACAAGGCACAAGTGTGAGTCCTCTTGCCAATCATCAACATATAACAATTTGCAAGCAAGATACAATCAATTAGCAACAATATTTTGCAATCAAAACATCAAATCAATTGCGTTGAATCATTTTAGTCAATCCTCAACACTTAAAGTTAAGTGCTCAAAGGCACAAGTGTGAGTCCTCTTGCCAATCATCAACATAGAGTAATTTTGCAAGCAAAGTACATAACAACCAAACCAAAACAACTTGAGAAATCATTTTACCCAATATTGCAAACCCATTTCACAAGAAAATTAACAAACCCTAATTCTAATCATGATTTGCGAAGCATCACATCATTTTATTCAACAAAATGCAAAATTATAGTGAAAACAAACATAAATCACAATTTATTCAAGGGTGAGAAGCATCTCAAACACCCAAGCCTCCCTAAGTGCTTGTCAAAATGTTTGAGACACCTCTCACCAACAACTATCAACAAATCAACAATATAACAACACTAAAATGCATGAATATGGTAGGATGCAAAATTAAAAACATGATATCTACATTTTGATGCAAAAAAAGTTGAAGATGATGCTAGGTTTTAAGAAGTTTACCTCAAATCCAAGCTAAGGAATGGCTAATATGAAGAACAAGACCGCAAATCAACTTGAATCTTCACCAAACTTCAATGAAACCCACGAAATGCTTGCTTAAAAATGCCCTTTGATGATGCAAGCTTGAATCAAATTAGGAGAGAAGGAAGATGTATGAAGTAGGAATGGAAATGAGGTGAGAAAATGGAAGTGGAATGAAGAAAAATGGAGGAGGGAATGAGGGGGAAATTCGGCCAAGGGAAGAGAGGAGAGGAGAGGTTTGTGTGCTAGGGTTTTGTGAATGAATTGTGAGGCCAAAAGTGTGTGAGAGGTGAGGTTTCTAAGGTATATATAGAGAGCAACTAGGTTTAAGGGTATTTAGGTCATTGTGCATCTCATCTCACTCTAGGATTGCATTTAAAATTTGAATGGAGGGTGAGGATTGAAACACACATGATGAGGGACAAAAAATGAAAAATTGGAGAGGAAATGGGGAGGGAGAATTCGGCCAAGCAAGGGGAGGGTGTAGCCTTGGTCACTAAGTTTTGCAAGTTGTCATCTTGTACTATTGTACTATTATATGACCATGCTATTATCCCTTCAATTTTGATTATTCCTTTCAAGATAATTGTACAAAAATACACCCAATTTAGGCCACATACAAGGTATCTTGAGGAATATGCCATTTTATGAGATCACCATGACCAAAAATATCATAAAAACCTCATCTTGAAATTTTTGTAGAATATTCCTTTTTGATGCCTTTTTTGAATTTGAATTTTGTGCACAATGTATGCATGCCTGCGCATACATACATACATACATGACCAAAAATGTTTTGCCTCAAATAAATTTCTCTAAAATTGCACAATGATTCTTGATGAGAAATTATCTTATTTTTGACAATGACCAAAATACCCTTTTGCCCTAAAAACCTTGTTTTTTTACAACAAATGCATTTCCACTCTAACAATGAATTTAAAAGCCCTAGAATGACTTTTAAAACCCAAAAATGCATGCACAATGCTCTTCACTCTTCAAAATAAAACCACACTTCTCAATTTATTTATTTTTTTGCGGAAAATTAGGGTTTTGACCTAGGCGGACAAAATTAGGGTATGACAACAATGGCGAAAAAACTTGGGTTTTGCCACTTAGATTTGATATAAATCTTCGAAGGAAATTCATTTTTCCCAGCAACGACTGAAGCTCCTTTTTGGTCGAAGGGGCCTTCGTTTCCATAATTGCCTTAGTCTTATTTTGATTGATTTCAATGCCTTTTTTGTGCACTATAAAACCCAAGAAATCACCTGCACGTACACAAAAGGCACATTTTAATGGATTTAATTTCAATCCATATTTCCTCATTCTTTCAAAAGAACGGCGAAGATTGTCTAAATGACCACTTTTTGAGGAGGATTTAACCACCACATCATCTATGTATACTTGCATAAAATCATCAATAAAATCATGAAACATAGAATTCATGGCCCTCTGATATGTAGCACCAGCATTCTTTAAACCAAAGGGCATTACTACCCATTCATAAACACCCAATGCCCCCGGACATCTAAAAGCAGTTTTCGACACATCCTCTTCAGCAATGAAGATTTGATTATACCCAGAATAACCATCGAGCATACTAAGATAATCAAATCCTGCTGCTGAATCTATTAGCATTTCTGCCACAGGCATTGCGTATTCATCCTTGGGAGTTGCATTATTTAAATCCCTAAAATCTATGCAAACTCTAAGAGTCCCATTTTTCTTTATTACAGGAACTATATTGGCTAACCATTCGACATACCTGGCAGTTCTGATGAATTTGTTTCTGAATAGCCTTTCGATTTCCTCTTTGATCTTAGCCAACACTTGAGGAACAAATCTTCTTGGCACTTGCTTCACTGGTTTCTTCCCTGGTCGAATTGGTAATTGCATTTCCACTACTTCTCGACTTAACCCAGGCATTTCGTCGTAATCCCAAGCAAAACAGTCTTTGAACTCCCTTAGCAATTTGATGACTTAGATTTTTAGAGAAGCATCAATATTTGCACTAATATAAGTTGGCCGTTTTATTGAGCCATTTCCCAAATCAACTTCTTCTAACGGGTCTTGAGCTTGCATATGCTTTGCCGAATCTCTAGGATCCTTTTCAAAACCTAATGGATCATCATCATAAATGCAGTCAAGTCTTTCATCTATGACTATGCCATTTCCGTCATGATACTCACTGGCTTCGACAGCCATTGTTTGTTGAATAATTTCGGCCTCTATAGCCGCGTTAAACTTGTTTTCGGCTATATAAGCCGTAATTTTGTCCCATGCATTGGGCACTGACATAAGAACATTTTCAAGAACCAGTGTTCCACCCCGTTGGTCGAAGAACACCATCAGGATAAACACTATCATCTCCCATTATTTCTCTTTCCCAAACAAAACCATAATTTGGGTCAAGATGAACTGAGGCAAAAACATTATCCGCAGGAACATATGCCTCATTAGAAGATGAACATGGCGCGATCTTCGCCATTTGTTTCTCAAAATTTTCCTTGGTAATTTGGTTCACATCAGCACGGAAGTAGCTCTGATCGGCTTCAACATACTCTACCAAACCATCTTCCTTCCACATCACTAAACGTTGATTCAAAGTTGAAGGGACAGCACCAACTCCATGGATCCACTCTCTACCAAGGAGTAAATTGAAATTCGCTTTAGAGGCTATCACTAAGAACAATGTAGTCCTCTTTATGGAACCAACGACTAAGTCCACCTCAATGGCCCCCAAAGAATGGCCAGTTTTGCCTTCATAGTTACTTAAGACAATGTTATGGGGCCTGAGATCAGTGTCGAACTTACCAATCTTCTTCAAAAGACCATGTGGTATTAAATTCACTGCAGCTCCACCATCCACTAACACTTTGTTAATTCCAACACCATTGACTTTGGCTTGGACATACAGGGGTTTCAAGTGGTTTTGCATACTCATATCTGGCTTCTCGAAGGTAGCCATTTGGTCTTCGACACAACCATTGTTCATCACATAGTAACACATTGGCTTATGATGAGCCATATCCTCTGTAAAATCCTCTTCAACATCATTTGGTACTGTGATAACATCGTACTCAAGAGGCAGTATTGATACCACATTGCAAACAACGTCGAAATCATCTTCAGAATCATCAAAATCAGACTCCATGTCTTCATCCATGACGAAATCAGTATTCTTTTCTTTCACTGTTGACAATGGAGGAAATATTCTTTCAAGAGCAGGCCTTCTTGGCTTTTCTGTTACTACAGCCTTGCCTTTGGCCTTATTTGCTGCACACACATGACTAGCAACATCAGCATTCTTCTTTGTGGCGACTTCAGCTTTGTGAACCTCACTCTTCGCCACTATTATGCTGCGTGGAACTTGATTAATGTCAATCGTACTGCGTGGAACATGGTTATTAGCCAAATGACTTGGAACCTTGTTAATGTCAAAGTGTGCCTTCTTCTTCTGCTGTCTTTGGTAACGACGCCACTGTGTTCTAGTCATGGGGTTCTTACCCTTATAGTTATTCTTATAATTAAACTTAGCAGCATCAGTACCTAGCTTGACAGCTTTAGCACGTTGATTATTGGGCTCCCACTCTTCGACAGGAGCACTAGCACTTGGGACAAAGGATTTATTTGTTGACAGCTTCAAATACCCTTTCGCTGAGGACTTCTCCTTAGCAAATTGTCGTTTGCTTGTTGAAGGCTTTGTTGACACATTAGCCTTATAGCCAGGAAGATCTCCTTTTGCAAAGTCAAATTTTGGCCTGTTGTCAAGCCATTTTCTTTTACGTTGTTGTTGACCCTGATAACCTTCGACAGCTTTGGCTGCTTCTTTGTCGAAGACAGCGCTGCATCTTGGGCAAAGCATAACTTCAGAGTTATTCCACTTACACCGATTGAGGAAATCTATCAATTCTTCCTCAGCCTTTGGATACACAGCATGTATCTTCCCATCATATTCTTTTAGGGTCACTTCCTGTTTCTTACCTTCAGCATACATAAAACCTTTTAATTTTTCGGTGGCAGTCTTGACACACTTAGGAGGGTCTGCCATTTGAGCATCCACCATGCCTACATCAGCTTCGACAGGTTCAGAATACATAGCTTCAGCCTTAGGAAATGGATCAACATCAATCTGCATAGGAGCTTTCATTTTCTTATCAGCAAATTTGAGTCTTCCTTCGTCAACTGCTTTTTGCACAATATCCCTGAAGAGCACACAACGGTCAGTGTTATGTCCCAAAAAATTATGGAACTTACAATAACCCTTTTTCTTTCTTTGGTCAAGAGTTGGTATTTTAAGGCCTTTAGGCACTAATATTTGACCATCAGTTACTAAAAGATCAAAAATTTCATCACATTTAGTAACATCAAAAGTATAAGTCTTAGGCATAAATCTATCATTCATAGGCTCTACAGGGTTATTCCCATTCGCAGGCCTTAATAATTTACAGGTATAAGGAGGACCAGGCTTAAGTTCAGCCACGTCTATCTCCTCTTCTTCAACATTACTATATGTAACGTCGAATTCTTCTTCGACATATGCCACTTTTTCTTTTTTATGATACCTATTAGACCTAGATTTTTCCTCTCTAAGCCTTTCAACTTGTCGAACTCTATCAGCCAAATGCGCCATATCTCGCAAATGAGATGTATCTAGTTTCTTTCTAATTGAGTAATCAAGCCCACCAGCAGCCATTTCGACAAGCTCATGTTCAGGGACTTGTGTGAAGCAACGAGATTTCAACAGCCTAAATCTGTTTAAGTAATCATCAATAGTTTCAAGCATTTTGCGCCGAACACTAGCCAATTCTTTAAGACTAATTTTCGACTGACCCATGTAAAACTGTGCATGGAATGCCTTTTCTAATTGCCCCCATGTGAACATAGAACCAGGGGGTAAGGTCGTGAACCAAGTGAAAGCATTTTTAGTTAGAGAATTTGGAAAATATTTCATCTTCAAATTCTCATTTTGTGCTAAGTCCCCAGCCTCAGTCAAGAAACGAGCAATGTGTTCGACTGTGGACTCATTTGTATCACCACCAAACTTAGTGAACTTGGGAACTTTCCATCCCCTTGGTAACTCAGTTTGTAATACGTATTCACATAATGGTGATACGAAGTTAGGCCTTTGTAAACCTATGTTAAGGCCATTTTGCGCCAAAATAGTTTCGACTAAAGTAGCGATATTGTTTTCTGCGCCAACATTGTGTTGTTGCACTTGTCGAACAACTTCATCAGCGTTTTGGTGTCTATTTACCAAAACTACTTCAGGGACGTGGCATACAATACGGCCGGTAGCTTCTCGTGGATTTTCATATCCCTTCTGGGCAAAAATGGGATATGCATTTGAAATGGGTGCTCGAATTATTATATATATCATGAGCAATACGGAAATGGATCGAGTAATCTCTTCCTTTATCCAAGAAAAAGCATTTCTAGTTTGCATGGTCCAATCATTGATCCTCAAAATTTCTACAATAAGATTAGGTAGGTTACTAGCATAGTTCCCTATCCATGATTCTGCTATTTACTGAAATAATTTTCCTAGAAATAGGAACTTGCCTATTATTAACCGCTGGAGCCCCAAAGAAATCTGCAATCCTACTCATCTGATTTGCCAACATTTGGTAACTGTTATTGGTATTTTGAATCAATGGATTGAAAACTGTACCAATTTGTTGGGTAAGCATATTAACCATTTCGTGATTACTCTCGTCTACTTGCTGTCTTAAGGCCAACAAAGACGTATTGATTAATGCTGGGGGATTCCGACCAAATACACTCTCAGAAGAGACATGTGTAGGGGAAAAGGTCGAAATATGTGGCATTCCAGTAGGCATGCCATACATTCCCAAAGGAAATGGGGGTAGATGCACGTTATTCAAACGTGTGTCTAAACCGTTTCCTATTGCCATGTAAGGGCTATGAAGCCCTGCACTTAACGGCAAAGACATAGGCAAAGATGCCATTTCTGACTGCGTTGAACCAACATTAGTCATTGATAATGAAGGAACGGTTGTCGACGATGATGGTCCTGCGCTAATGCTCGCAGAATCCATTGTTGTTCCTTGCCCTTGTGGAACCACAGGGTTGGAACTAGACGCATTATTCGTACTAGAACGAACCATCTTACCACTTCTTAAGTGCATACAACAGCGAATACAAATAAGAGAGTACGAAAATGAACAAAATCAAAGGCAAAGTCCCACCGGGCGTGCCAATTTGTTTGCTGGTGTTTTTAGCAAACAATCACTAGTTTTATTAGAAGGTTTGTGAGATCAAACTAGAAAAATCTCAAAGCAATGCCTCTGAATTGCGAGTGGTTTGTGTTTCAGAAAATGTAGAAAAGGGGACGATTTGCAATGATTTAACAGAATCGAAAAGAAAAGAAGCAGTAAATGGTGTGTGAATTGTAAATAAATTGCATTGAATCATAAAAATGGTACACGATCACGTACAGCGATTCTTCCACTCATTTTTCGCTCGGGCTTGGAAGTTAGAGTTTCAGGAATCGGATTGTGTATTGTGATTTGCGACCCCTGTTTCTTCTCAGAAACAGCTATTTATACAAAGGAAAAGAGGGGGAAAATTGAACTAAGTAACTGCCTAGAAATTTGAAAATTAATAACTGCTACTCCTACTTTCGACCAAAACCGCTCTATCACGCTTCGACCAACTGCTAGTCTTCAGCGCATAACTGCTCTGTTTTCTGTCTGTCGAAAGCTTGTGTCCAATTTCCTCTCTCTTTCTTTTGCTTCCCCGGAAACTTGTCGAGTTTACCTTGCGCATGACCATTTTCTCTGTCGAAATAATTTGGTCTTCGTCAAAATATAAGTCAGGCCTTGTCGACCATTTTCACTGAAGCCTGTCAAAATTACAGGCTAACATATATAAACTCAACGATTGTAATGAATGAAAAAAAAAGAGCAATTAGAATCAGTTTCTTAATCTGCTTCAATCTTCTTCTTTCTCCCGTCTATTAATTAATTATCCTCTTGTATTAAGAAGTCCACTTCCAAGAGAAGTAGTGACACTTCTTTTCCTACGAAAGTTCTATCTCCTAGATGTTTTGGATCATGTCAACAAGTGCACCTCCACTAGTAGCATCCATAATATTTCTGTCCATGGGGAATAAACCCTCGTAGTAATATTGGAAGAGGGCAGCTTGAACAATATTTCTTGAATCTCTCCCAATATTCATGCAAAGACTCAGTGGAGTCTTGCCCGATACCACATATCTCTTTTCTTATTGAAGCAGCTATGAATGCAGGAAAGAACTTTTCTAGGAACAATTTTTTCAAGTCATTCCAATTTTCAGTCGAACTTGGTTAGAGGTATTACAACCAATCCCTGGCTTCATCATGGAGTGAGAAGAGGAAGGCCCTAAGTTTAATGTGCTCCTCTGGAATTCCTTGCGGTTTCACGGTTGAGCACCCAATGTGGAACACCTTGAGATGTTTCTGAGGGTCCTCACCTGCAATACCATTAAACTATGGCAACAAGTGTATTAAACCAGATTTCAGTTCAAAAGGAGCATCAAGATCGGGACAATTAATACATCGAGCATTGTAAGTAATAGCAGGCAGCAAGTTCCCTAAGGGTTCTACTAGCCATGTTGACAGAATCAAGTTCGAAGAGATTATGGCTAAAGATGTGATAAGTATATTTTAATGCACTATTTATAGCTTTTCAGTTTGTGATTTTAATAGGGTTATGTGCCTAATATTTATGTCTTAGCGCGTTTCTAGAATTTGGGTCTTAATTGAGCATTATAGCAAGTTTCTTAATAAATTCTTGTATTTATTGCCTATTGACCCCTGTATACTCTGCACGCCATAACATTGGCTGTGATTATCCGATTGAGGCCTGCGAGAATGTGTTGGAAAGCTAAGGAACAGAGCTACAATACGTCTTTTGAGATCGAAACCCAAATCTGAAGTCTGGAAAGTCAAAACTGCGAAATACTGAAGCAGTAATGTGTAAAACGGGTTTTGGGCCAAATATTAGTTTGTTATCGGGCTTCTATCTAGTAACCCAGTTAGTGGATTAGGGTTTTCGTTTCTAGTCTTATAAAATACACTTTTCAGAGCCGTCTTGGCTCACTTACGCCTTCCTACTTTCAATTTTACGTCTTGAAGCTCTAATCTCAATGGAAGCTTAAGTCCTATATCAATCTATTGGTGAAGGGTGCTGCTTGTAAGGATTTTGAGGTTCGGTGCTTAATGTTTATTTCCTTTTTATGGTTTTAATTCTTTTTTTATCAATTCCATCTTCGTAATTCTTGTTGCAAATTCCATTTGTGTTTTGCTTAATTACTCAAACTATGTGATTTGCCTATGGGATTCGTTTTATGATTCGGTTTTGCTTAATCACTTAATCATGATTCTGTTTTGCAACTTTCATTATTCAAACTATTTTATCGCTTGTTTAATCCCATTTGGATTGGAGTTGATAGAGTCTATGACGCTTGTTTATAGGGTTGATAGAATTCAGTTATGATGTTAATTGTGTTATTGGTGCTTGTTCACTATCACAATTGATCAAACCTTGCACGAATCTTTATGTTATAACTGATGAGAAATCGAAGAAACCCACCTGAAACCAATGGGCTGATTGTCTATCTTTAATTTTTTTTCTTCATTAAATATCAAACTCTTTTATTCAAAACCCCCCTTTTTTATTGTTTATTTTGGTAATTTCAGTATTTAGAGGTCCTTGTAAGACGACCAAGGTTAACTTCCTTGTACTATATTTTATATCTTTATAATTATTTTGACTCGCGTACAACCGCTGATCAAATTGGCGCCGTTCCCGGGAACCTCTAATCAGGGTTTACCTACTTCACGACCACCACTAACCACTAACCTTTGTTTTTTTAGTTTTGTTTCTTTGCAGGTTCTGTCGATTTTAGCTTCGTTCAGTTCTTTCTCAGATTAGAAAAAAATCAATTTTCGGGTGATCTGGTCGAATTGCTACGAAAATTGGTCAGTAAACTCGAAAAAATCAAGGACTTGACTCCCTTTGGGAGCTGAAGCGTCAAATTCGAAAATATCTTAGTTTACATTTCATTTTAATTTTTTGAATTTTTCATAATCTTAATAAAATCTAAAAAATTTTGCAGGGTCTTTATTGGATTTTATTAGTTTTTTAGTGGTATTTTTATTGTTTTAGATTTGATTTGATACGTTTTGTTAATTTCCCCCCTATTTTAGAGCATAAGATATAGTTGAAATTTTCTGATTTGTTTTACTTATTTTGGATTTTATTCTGATTTGTTGATCATCTTTGATTCTTATTCTTATTTTGTTGACTATAACATGGGAGCTGTTTATGAACCTTCACTGGAGGATCTTGTTAAACAGATGGCTATTCAAAATCTCTAATTTCAACAAACGACAGATTCCACACTTAGGAAATTGGAGATAATAGTTGGACAGTTAACCAATGCAGTTAATAAGATACATGCCCAGAGATCAAACCAACTACTTTCCCAAGAAGTAGTGAATCCAAATGTGCCCAATACTCTCAATGTCAGTGAAATTCCTCTTGTTGAAACATTAAGTGTGCCTGAAATGGGTGCTGTGAAAAGTAACAAAGATGTTGTTACCTCAAGAGTACCTGAATTTGGTGTTGATAAACAGGACAAACCACTCCCTGAAAATTTAAAAAATGCATACTTAGAGGGAAGTGGAAATTTATCTTTGATTATTTCAGCTAACCGTGAATCTGAAAAGGAAAAGTTGCTACCAATTCTAAGCGAACATAGGAAAGATATCGGATGGACCTTGGCGGACATTCCTGGCATTGAGGTATGGCAAACACAGCCACAAATTAATCCCCTGATTCAAGATGTGTGGAAGAAGAAGGTGACCAAACATGTGTGCGGTAACCATAAAAGTCCCTTCTTTGGCAAATACCTAGCACCCACAAGCTTCAAGTTCTCCACTTTCAAGAGGGAGTTTTGTTTCCTTATTCTTAAGATATACTTGTTGCTTACATTGAGGATATTATGTAATTTAACTGTGGGGGGCTGTCCTTTTGTTTTTATGTTTTTAATTTTTAACTATAAAAAAAGAAAAAAAAACGTTTATTGCATGTTTTTCCATGAATTCTTAGTTTGCACAAGTTGTGGGTGATTTTACTATTCTAGGACCATAGGTGTTTTTACATGACATGATTGATTTATTGTTGCTTTTGGTATAATAAGTTGGATATGAGCACTAAATTTTGCATCATTTGCGAGTCATTGTCCCTGGTGAGAATTTAGCCTTATATTGGATGGACTAATCTTTTGCCATTCTCTCTGTTCTTGTGTGCGACTCACTCATGTTTGTTAGTTACTCTAGAACATGACTTGATTCTTGTTGAAGAAATTTTGTTCACATGCATATTTGAAATGATCTAGGCTATTTTTGTTTTTTTAGCTACTAGCCAAATAAGCCTACCCTGAATTTATGCCTTTGTGTAAGCCCCATTGAGAATTTTTATCCCATCCTTTATTCTATAGCTCATTACAAGCCTAAAAGTGAAAAACTATTTTATAACCCAATCTTAGAGGGTGAAGGAGCTTTGATTTTAAAATTGTCAATCCATAAGTGTGGGGGTACCAAATTGTTGCAATTGTGGTTCTCATTTGTTAAAAGAAAAAGAATGCAAAGTGTATATATCTTTTTACCTTTGTATGAAGAAGAGTGAAAGTTGTGTGGAGAGAGTTGTGTGGAGAAGTATATCAAAATAGAGAAATTCATCCTACCTTGTTGAAGCTGGATCCTCTCATGCTCACTTTACAATTGATTTTCATTGCTTCTATGCCCTCTTTGAATCTTTTTAGCCTTGTTACCCCTTAGGATTATCCCACCTTGACCTTGGCCCCATTACAACCCTTGTAAACACCTTTTGATCTTATGTGCATGTGTTCTTAAGTGTGGATGTTAGAAGCTTTTAAAGCATATGGTAGTGCTAACTTTCGTTGATGTGTTTATTATGTAAATGAGAGTAAACACAAGCCTAGACACTAGAGTGATTGAGCGCATTACTTATACATATCCTGTGAGGACTCATCACTTATGATTCACTCTTTGGTGCTCTATCCCCTTCTTTGCCTTGACTGTAATTAAGTGTTATCTTTGATTGTCATTCTCCTTGAAGCCAAGGAAAAGTGTTCCTCTTATGACTTTGCGATCTTTGGGTTCGTTGAAAACTCATGCATATTTTTCGTGTCTTGTTTTGTGTGTTTTGCTCGGAGTACAAAAACTTAAGTGTGGGAGAATTTGATCAGTGTATTTTAATGCACTATTTATAGCTTTTCACATGGTGATTTTAATTGTGTTTTCTGCCTAATATTTATGTCTTAGCGCTTTTCTAGAATTTGGGTCTTAATTGAGCATTATAGCAAATTTCTTGATTAAATCTTGTTTTTATTGCATATTGATACCTGTCTACTCTAAAGGCCATAACTTTGGCTGTGATTATCTGATTGAGGCATGCGAGTATGCGTTGGAAAGCTAAGGAACAAAGCTTCAGTTGAGCTCGAAATCCAAATTTGAAGTACAGAAGGTCAAAACTGCGTAATGTGTCAAACGGGTTTTGGGCCGAATATTAGTTTGTTATCGGGCTGCTATTTAGTAACCCAGTTAGTGGATTAGGGTTTTCGTTTTAAGTCTTATAAAATACACATTTCATAGTCGTCTTGGCTCACTTACTCATTCCTATTTTCAATTTTACATCTTGGAGCTCTAACGTCAATGGAAGCTTAGGTCCTATGTCAATCTATTGGTGAAGGGTGCTGCTTGTAAGGATTTTGAGGTTTGGTGCTTAATGTTTATTTTGTATTTATGGTTTTAGTTCTTTCTCTATCAATTCCATCTTCGTAATTCTTGTTGGAAATTCGGTTTGTGTTTTGCTTAATTACTCAAACTCTGAGATTTGCTTATGTGATTCGTTTTATGATTCGGTTTTGCTTAATCACTTAATCATGAATATGTTTTGCAACTTTCATTATTCACACTATTTTGTCGCTTGTTTAATCTTGTTTGGATAGGAGTTGATAGAATCTATGACGCTTGTTTATAGGATTGCTAGAATTCAGTTATGATGTTAATTGTGTTACTGGCGCTTGTTCACCATCACGATTGATTGAACACACTGTTTTGACCCTTGTTTTAAAGTAATGCGAATTCGTATGATCTGATTAACGCTTGTTTCGTTTGTTTATGATAAATCAAGAATTATCAATCCTTGCACGAATCTTTAATTTAGAACTGATGAGAAATCCAAGAAACGCACATGAAAGCAATGGATTGATTGTCTATCTGTAATTGTTTTTCTTCATTAAACATCAAACTCTTTTGTTCAAAATCCCCTTTTTTATTGTTTATTTTGGTTCTTGATTTTGGTAATTTCAGTACTTAGAGGTCCTTGTGAGACGACCAAGGTTAACTTCCTTGTACTATATATTATATCTTATTAATTATTTTGACCTGCGTACAAGCGCTCGTCAAGATGCTATAACTATCAATACCACTATCCTCTATATGCTCCCTAAGTCCATTTCAGGGTCAAAGGAATGCAAATCAACAGTATTAGACCTGGTAATGCACCATATGCAATAAGAAGTAAGAAAATGCAATAATTTTATTAATACCAACTACGTCCTAGAGTTAAAATAGATGCAGAAAATAGAAAATGAATCAAATCTAATCTAAAAAAATTAAAATCACTACCCATTAAACTTGGAAGCAATTTGTTTATGAAGAAAACAATTTTTATTGGGGGTTTCATCAAATTAGAGAGACAACTAATTCAACAGTTTCCGAGTGCGCATCTTGGATTTATCACAGGTTCTAAAAACAACAATTCATGTAATTTCAAGTTTGCAATTGACATAAACTAACTAAACTAGCAGGTTCAATCGGTCACAGGAGCGGACATGCGGTGTTTCAAACGCAACGAATATCATAACAGAATTCTAATCAATCCCTCTATCAATTTCTACTCGAGTCAATTAATCTAACCAATCAAGTAATTCAAATAACTAAAAATAACGAAACAGAATTGCCTACAAACAAGCGTCATACACCACGGAAACACGTTTTGCAATAAAGACAAAGCGATTACTAAGCAGAAAAACAAACTGAGAAGATTGCGTACATTCAAAACTAAATTCGAAATTGATAGAGATGGAATTAAGGATATTATAGACGAAATTGTATTAAAACATTAGATACCGAACCTCAAAATCCGTAAACGGCAACCTTTCACCGATGAATCAACTTAGGAGTTTAGGCTTCCCTGGAGGCTAGAGCACATAAGTTTGTAAAGTGTGAATAATGCGTAAAAGAAGGAAAGAAGACTGCTGAACTCTATTTAGTTTCATCTCAAAAACCTAAAAGCCTAAACTGTTTATATGAAAAAGACCCGTTAACAAACTAATATTCGGTCCAAAACCCGTTTTACATTAAACTGATTTGGTATTTCGCAGTTTTAGTCTTCAAGACTTCCAAACTGGGTTTCGGGCTCAACAGAAGATTTGTGGCTTAGTTCCTTAGCTTTCCAACACATGTTTGTATGCCTCAATCGGATAACCACAGCTAAAGTTATGGCTTGTAGAGTAGACATGGGCCAATATGCAATAAAAACAAGAATTAAATAAGAACTTACTATCCTGCTCAGATAATACACAAAGTCTAGAAACGTGCTAAGACTTAAAATGCATTAAAATGATATTGTTCTTAAAAACACCAAACGCAAAGCTATAAAGAGTGCATTAAAATGCCTTGATCACAGACCTCCTGGATTCACTGGTGAACACTACTATTATTGGAAAGATAAAATTAGATTGTTCTTAGAATCTCAAGACAGTGATCTCTGGTGAATTGTTAAAAATGGACCATTTGTTCCTACAACAACTTTTGATGATGGAACCACTCTTCCTAAAACCAGAGAAAACCAGTCAACTGATGACACACGCATGGTACTTCTAAACTCTAAAGCTAAATTTTATCTAACATATGAATTAGGTAGAACTGAGTATGACAAAGTAGCTAGCAAAACAAATGCCTAAGAGATCTGGGATACATTGAAAACTGCTCATGAAGGAACTGATCAAGTCAAAGAAGCCAAGATCAACTTTCTCATCCATAAATTTGAACACTCAGAATGGAGGAGCAAGAAACTATCTCAGAAATGTTTACCAGATTCACAACCATAACAAATGATCTACACTTTATTGGCAACACTTGTTCAAATCAATCTAAAGTCAGAAAGCTTCTGAGATGCTTGCCCAAAGTGTGGAGACCTAAGGTGACTGCTATAACAGAAGCTAAATATCTATCAATTCTCAAAATTGGGCAGCCCTCTGACTAGTTTCTTTTTGCAAAGTTTTCAGATGGTTTTCATGCTTATGTGGTCTGCTCTTCTGTGCCAAATTCATTTGTCATTTTTAGAAGACATAAGGCAAATTTCTTGAGATAATTCATCAAAACATAGGCTATATAGATTTTTATTCCTAGATGCAGTAAATAAAACTTTTCCATAAGAGATTTATTTAATAAAGCATTAATCAGATTTAAATGATACTTTATGACCACTATCACATAATTGACTAATGCTCTATAAAATATGCTTTAAACATTCTACATACTAAACATTTTTAATTTTAGGAGAAGAAGAGTTACCTATGGTACCTATACCTTTGATGCATGCTTTGTCATCATTGCCAAACACCACATAGCCTCCATCTATTTTCTCCATGGATAGAAATTTGTTCTTTTCTCCTGTCATATGCCTTGAGCACCCATAGTCTAAGAACCATAGCTTCTTCTTGGATGCTAAGACGCATTCCTCTTCTAGATCAAATTCTGCCATCATACAAGAGTTGGTTGATTCTCTTCCAGATTCCGGATCAGTACTTTGAGGAGCTTGAAAAGGTTCATCTATGTCTTTCATGAGAAATAGATACGTTGTCTCTTTTTCTGAATTTGATCTTCCAGAATCATCCCGAGTAGCTAGAAGAACTTTTTTCTTAGGAGTGAACCTTCTGTTGCCTCCTTTTAGTTTTGGACATTCATTTCTGAAGTGCCCAGGTTTATTGCATTCAAAGCACAATGGAGGAGTCTTGGTTGAGCTCTCTCCTTTGAATTATCCTTCTTGATTAATGGTTTTCTATTGTTTTTGAACCCCATCTTTTTAACCTTCTAGAGATTAGAGCTAATTCATCTACTTCGTCAATATCATCATCATCATCTTCACTTTCTCCATTAGGCTAATTATGTGCTTTAAGAGCCACAGTTTGCAAAGGATGAGGAGATTTTTGAGAAGCTTTGAGTGCAATGGTTTCTGCCTTTTTGGGATGAAGTTCATCCATGATTTCTTGTTCATGCACTTTTAAAGATCCCAGTAGATCCTCAATGTTGTAGCTGTAAGAAGTGATCATGGGGGAGAATTTGAAAACTTTTCTTTTCAAAACTACTTTGATGAAAATGGTATTTCTCACAACTTTTTATTCCCTATAATACCACAATAAAATGGTGTTGTGGAAAGGAAAAACAGAACCTTGCAAGAGATGGGATGGACTATGTTAAATGATTTAAATATTGAAAAATATTTTTGGGCTGGAGCTATAAACACTGCATGCTACATTTTAAATAGAGTAACCATTATAAAATCTGTTGATAAAACCCCCTATGAAATTTGGAAAAATAGAAAGTCAAACATTGCTTATTTTCGTATTTTTGGCTTCACTTGCTTTATCCTAAACAACAAAGATAACTTGGGAAAATTTGATTCAAAATTAGAGAAAGGAATCTTTCTTGGATATTCAACAACATCAAAGGCTTATAGAGTATATAATCGTAGCACTCAAACTGTACAAGAATGCATGCATGTCATTTTTAGAGAAACTAACTGTGCAAAGGAAGTGATTAATATTGAGTAAGTAAATGAAAACAGGAATGAGAAGGATGAAATACAACCTACTCCTCAACCTTCCCAACAATCAAATGATGCTACTCAAGCTTCAGATAGACCTTCTCAAATGCCAAGCAGTTGGAGTATGGTAGTACACCATCCTCAAGACCAAATTATTTGTAGCACTTCAGATCCTCTTAGAACCAGAACATCGTTCAGAGACAATGCTGCTGGAATGACACTCATTTCTAATATTGAGCCAAAAACCATGAATGAGGCCATACAGGATGAGTCATGGATTGAAGCTATGACTGAGGAACTTACTCAGTTTGAAAATAATGAAGTGTGGAATCTTGTTTCTCCTCCCAAGCATCAATCAGTCATAGGAACCAAGTGGGTGTTCAGAAACAAATTAGATAAAAATGGTAAGGTAGTAAGGAACAAGGCAAGACTTGTTGCTGAATGATACAACCAACAAGAAGGTATTGACTATGATGAAACTTTTGCTCTAGTAGCAAGTTTAAAAGCAATTAGAATTTTACTTGTATTTGCTGCTCACAAAAATTTCAATTTATTTCAAATATATGGATGTGAAAGGTGCTTTTCTAAACGGCTTCTTAAATGAGGAAGTATATCTCAATCAACCTTCTGGTTTTGTTGATCAAAAGAAACTCAACCTTGTTATCAAACTTACCAAAGCTCTCTATGGGCTCAAACAAGCTCCTAGAGGTTGGCATGAAAGGTTGAGTGACTTCTTGATCAAGAATAATTTTTCAAGAGAAAAAATTGACACTACTTTATTCAAAAACTCTCTTGAAAAGGATTTGTTGATTGGGCAAATTTACGTAGATGATATAATTTTTGGATCAACAAATTAAAAACTATGCAAAGATTTTGGAAATCTCATGAAAAGTGAGTTTGAAATGAGTATGATGGGCGAGTCAAGATTCTTTCGAGGTTTACAAATAAAACAACTTGAATAAGGCATTTTTGTTTCTCAAGAAATATATAGGCAAAATTACACTAGTGGACCTTTAAGTTATTTATTTGTAACAAGTTGGACCTTTAAGTTTTTTTTGTAACAAATAGGCCCTTTTAATGATTTCTCTAGCTTATATATTTTAATGTAATGCTACTTTATATATTGTGATTACTCTAGCTTATGTATTTTGATGCAACGAAGCATATTTTGGTGTATTTTGATGTAATCAACGATATTAAATTTTACTAAAAGGGCCAACGGTGTCAACGTCAGGTAACTTAAAGGGCCTATTTGTTACAAAAAAAACTTAAAGGGCCAACTTGTTACAAATAAATAACTTAAAGGTCCCCTGGTGTAATTTTGCCAAATATATATTAATGACCTTTTCAAGAAATTCAAAATGGATGAAGCTAAACCTATGGAAAACAGTATGATAGGGTCAATATTGTACCTAACTGCTAAGAGACCAAATATTGTATTTGCAGTTCGCTTATGTGCTAGGTTTCACGATTCTCCAAAAGAATCTCATCTTACTGCTGTAAAAAGAATTTTCAGATACTTGTGTGGAACTACAAGATTTGGCTTGTGATGCAAGAAAAGTACTCACTTCGATCTAATTGCATATTGTGATGCTGATTATGCTGGTGATAAGATTGATAGAAAAAGTACAAGTGGTGCATCTCAAATATTGGGAGAATCTTTAATCTCTTGGTCCTGTAGAAAGCAAAACACAATTCCCTGTCAACAATTGAAACAAAATATGTATCTCCTGTTGGATGTTCC
This sequence comes from Astragalus glycyphyllos, assembly GCA_963573325.1. NCBI lineage: Eukaryota > Viridiplantae > Streptophyta > Magnoliopsida > Fabales > Fabaceae > Astragalus > Astragalus glycyphyllos. Next base: position 49,662,779 of record OY754312.1, on the reverse strand, counting down.
TCTCAAGTGCTATGGATCAAAAATCAATTGGAGGACTTCTCAAAGACGTACTCTTGTATTCTGATCTATTGTCACAATACTATTGCTTTTAATTTATCAAAAAATCCCATCCATCACTCAAGATCAAAGCATATTGATATTAAACACCATTTTATTCGTGATCATGTTCAAAATAATGATCTGGAATTAACTTTTTTTGATACCAAGCATCAATTAGCTGATATATTTACCAAGCCTTTATTAGAAGAAAGTTTTAATTTTATTAAAAAGGCTCTACATATTATAGAATGTCGTTGAAATAGGAAACATGTCAAAACCCCAACCTTCTCAAGTAATGAGAAGGTAGACTATAGGATAAGATATGAAGAATGTAAAGGTTAATTAGGGAAATCCTAGGTAAAAATGGTTCCTTCTTTAAACCGTCTTGAAACTATCCCCTCAATCAATTCTCAACAGCTACTTTCATTACTCACAAAACCCTTCAAAACTTCCCTTTCCAGTCTTCTTCTTCATTCGCACATACCTCGCACTCTCTCTATATAAAAATGGTAAGAACAAAAACCCCTAATGTGAAGAAATCTCATGTTCCCAAATATTCAAATCAAACCTCTGTTTCTGAAATACAACCTTTTGTACCCTCAACCAGAAACAAAGATGTTTCAATCAAAATCATCACCGTCACCATTTTGCAGATCATCAAGAATCATGGCTAGCACGAAGTAACCTATTTCTGGTCCTAGTGGAAAAGAGAGTGAACCTCTCATCGTTCACGATGATGATTCAGATACCCCCATTTCTAAACTTGTTGCTTCTACCATTGCCAAAATAAAGGCTTCCCCTATTACTTAGTCTTCATCAAAGAAACCTAAAATTCCTAAACTCCCCATTAGAAGCAAAGCAAAAGGAAAATTAGTAGTGGAATCTACTAAAGACAATGAACACTTGAATGAAATTCAACCTTCTTAAGCCTATGAACCTGAGAAATGGCCAGGAAGAGGCATTCTAACAGGCAGAATCTACCTCATTGATGATCTAAAGAAATCAGGATGGGATGTTTATCCACAGACAGGAAAACAAGGGTGGGATGATCTCAAGAAGTAACTTACTTTAGACTGGCAAGAGAGTTCTATGGCTGCAAGAACATTAGTAGCAACAAACAAAGGTTCACAACCAAGGTAAAAGGAGCTACTCTGGTTGTCATACAAAAAATGTTGGCTAAAGTTTGGAGGTTCCATTTCATGGTGCATGCATATATGGAAAAGACTGGTATAAATAGGCAGAAACCACAAAGGAAGAAGTTCTGAAAAAACTCATGAAGAACCCTAAGGCCAATCTCATCTCCTCGTCCCTCAAGGACCTTTCTAGAACAATGCATAACAAGGCTATACATTCACTTGTACCAAGAGCAGGAAGTTTTGAGAAGGTAAACACCACTGATCACCTTGTTGTTTATCATCTTTACCAAAAAGCATGCAATCAACCTTCCCTATTACCTTATGCCATGTTCCTAACCAAAGTCTTTAGCAGACATGGAATTTCTCTAGACAAAGAGCATTTCAATAGGGATAAGACAGTTTTCTAGTCTAAAAGTATCAAACAGGGTTTGACACTCCCTAGCCTACCCCTAGAACATACTGATGAGGTTACTGAACCTTCTCAACAACCTACTCCAATTACCAAACCATCTGATTAACCAACAAAATATTCTAACTTAGAACCCCCTATTGAACCATCTTCAGAAAAACAACCAAGCCCCGAACTCACTAAAGAACCTCCTCCAGAACCTTCTAGAGAGCCTAGCCCTGTACCTACTCAAGAACCGATAAATGAACCTACTCCAAAACCAAATCAAACTCCAAATTCACCTCTTACCCCAGAAATCAACATTGATGACCCACAAGAACCCATCTAAACCATACATGAACTCAAGGAGCAAGAGAAAGCACCTTCTCATGGAGAGATGGATGTGAACAGTCCAGTGTCCCAACCCGTTCAATCATCTCAAACCCCTTATATGGATGAAGAACCCATTTATGCATGGATAGAAGTATTTGAGCATAACTCTCCTCATGAAGATAATCAAATAGAGTCTTATTCTGATGAGGTCTCAGCAACCTTCTCCAAAGCCTGCAGAAAATAAACCTTCTCATAACGTTGACATGGCCACTGAGGAAGTTTCTCTACCCAAAGAACAAGTGTCAGGAGAAGAAAGAGACTTGAATATAACTGTTGAGGTAGTTCAGGATACCTACAAAGAAACCTCTCCTTAAACTCCACCAGTGAATTCAGAACAAGCTTTTCCCTCCACAAGATCAACAAACTCAATCAGAAGTTCTTGCCTCAATAGCTCTCAAAGAATTGACCAACACCCCTATTTTTGATTTCTCTATACCCAAAGTGTCTGAAACCTTAGGTCCCTCACAACAACCCACTTAAACTATGAATGCTCCACTATTCTCTTGTGTTAAACCTCTGATCAGCGGTCGTACGCGGGTTAAAATAATTAAAAAAAGTTAAAATATAGTAACAAGGTAAGTTAACCTTGGTCATCTCACAAGGATCTCTAATACTAAGATTACCATAATCAGGAACAAAATAAACAATAAGAGAATGGAGGTTTGTTTATGAAGAAAACAATTTCTATTGGGGGTTTTATCAAGTTAAAGAGACAATCGATCCATCGGTTTCCGGGTGCGCGCTTGGATTTATCATCGATTCCAAATAATCATGCAAGACTCGTTCAAAGTTTCAGTTCTTGATTGATAATAAACTAATCAAGCAAGCGTCAATAAGTTTATGCGAACTCACACCATTTTAAAGCAAGCGTCAAAGCAATGTGTTCAATCAATGGTGATCGTGAACAAGTGCCACTTAACACATTCAATATCATAAACCGAATTCAATCAATCCTCTATCAATTCCTACTCGAATTAAATAAAACAAGCGATTAAATAACTCGAATAGTTAAGAGTTGCGAAAACAGATTCACATATAAACAAGCGTCATACATAAACAATTCGCGTGTTGCAAGTAAACCGAATTTGGGTAATTAAGCATCACACAAGACGAAAATTGCAAACAAAGAATTCAAATGTGGAATTGATAGAGAAGAAAGAACTGAAAACTAAAAACAAAGTAGACGAAATAACATTAAACACCGAACCTCAAAATCCGTAAAACGGCAGCCTTTCACCGATGAATCAACTCAGGAGTTTAAGCTTCCATGGAGGCTAGAGCACAAAAGTCTTGTAAAGTGTGAATAATGGGTAAGAGAGAGAGAGAGAGAGAGAAACGGCTGCTGGTCAGCCAAGTCTATAAGACAAACGAAAAACCTAATCCACTAACTGGGTTCTTGGATCAAAGCCCGTTAAAAATAGTAATTGGCCCGTAAACCCGTTTTACATTAAACTTCTTCAGTATTTCGCAGTTTTGGCCTTCAAAAATGCCGAACTGGATTTCGAGGTCAACAGGATATTTGTAGCTTTGTTCCTTAGCTTTCCAACGCATGCTTGCATGCCTCAATCGGATTACCACAGCCAAATTTATGGTCTGCAGAGTAGACAGGGGTTAATATGCAATGAAAACAAGAATTAATGAAGAAATTACTATATTGCTCAAATAAGACCCAAAGTCTAGAAACGTGGTAAGAATTAAATATTAGGTAAAAAGAACAATTAAAAACACAAAATGCAAAGCTATAAAGAGTGCATTAAAATGCACTGATCAAATTCCCCCACACTTAAGGTTTTGCACTCCAGGCAAAACACACAACAAGACACAAACACTATGTATAAAATGCACTGAACCCAAAGAATGCAAAGTCATAAGAGAAACACTTTTCCTAGGCTTCAAGGAGAATGACAATCAGAGATACCACTCAATTACATCAAGGCAAACAAGAGAATAGAGCTCCAAAGAATGAATCATAAGTGATGAGTCCTTACAGGATATGTATAAGTAATGCCCTCAATCACTCAAGTGTCTAGGCTTGTGTTTACTCTCATATATATAATAAGCACATCAATGAAAGTTAGCACTACCATATGCTTGACAAGCTTCTAACATCCACACTGAAGAACACATGCACATAAGATCAAATGGTCTTTATAAGGGTTGTATTGGGGCCAAGGTCAAGGTGGGATAATCCTAAGGGGAACTAATTAAGCTAAAAAGAATCAAGGAGGATAAAGAAGCAATGTAAATCAATTGTAGAATGAGCATGAGAGGGTCCAACTTCAATAAGGTACGATGAATTTCTTTATTTTGATATACTTCTCCATGTAACTCTCTCCACACAATTTTCACTCTTGAAACAAAAATAAAAAGATATATACACTTTCCATTTTTTTCTTTTCTTTTTTTTTCTTTTTTTTTTCTTTTTCTTTCTTTCTTTCTTTCTTTCCTTTTTGGGGAATATTTTTCTATACAAATGTACTTGCCCAAATTTCTATTGAGAACTCAAGAACTAACCCAAGTGAACCACAATTGCAACAATTTGGACACCCCCACACTTATGGATTTGACAATTTTCAATTCAAAGCTCCTTCACCCTCTAAGATTGGGTAATAACATTGTTTTTCACCTCTGGGCTTGTAATGAGCTATAAAACAAAGAATGGGATAAAAGGCTCTAGATCATTTGAAACATGCATGTGAATAAGTGCTTCAACAAGAACCAAGTCAAGTTCTAGAGTAACTAACAAACATGAGTAAGTCACACACAAGAAAGGAAAGAATGACAAAATGTATTTCATCATTAAAAGAGTTAATTCCCACCAGTGATAATGACTATCACAAATGATGAAAAATTTAGGGCTCATATCCAACTTATTATACCAAGAGCAACAAGAAATCAATCAAATCATGTCGAAACACCTATGGTCCTAGAATAGTAACATCACTCACAACTTGTACAAACCAAGAACTCATGGAAAAACATGCTAAAATAACATTTTTTTTATTTTTAAATAAGGAAAACTGAAAAACAAACCAAAAATTAAAAAGAGAAAGACAAACTACTAAGCTACTAAAAGACACCCCCCTACACTTAAATCATACATTGTCCTAAATGAAAACAACAAGCATAAAATAAGAGTAAGGAGGAGGGACTCCCTAGTCAAACTTCAGTTGCGAAACTCTCATGGAATAACTTGAGGCGCTTTCCATCGACTTTGAAAACTTTGGGTGTCGCCTCACTTTTTATTTCCACTACACCATGAGGAAAAATATTAGTAATAACCAAAGGACCAATCCACTTGGATTGATGTTTCCCAGCCATAATTTTCAGGCGGGGTTTGAACCATAAAACTCTATGCCCAATGGAGAAGTCCTTTCTGGAAATCATCTTATCATGCTTAGCTCTCCACACTTTCTTCGCAGGAATGCCCGTCAAGGTTAAACCAATGTCGCTCCTATGTTTTCTTAAGATTGGCTGCTGCTCTTCCTGTTCAGATTTAAGCCCTAAAATATTAGTCTCATGAAGTTTCCCACTCCCCTCTGAATATGTAAAATTAAAATTTTTAGGGGGTGGTTCAAGCTCTAAAACAAGGGGCTGCTCAATGGCAGCAGCTGCATCTACAATATCGGCTATAGGAGGTGTGTCAGCCTGCAAAGTATCAACCAAACCATCAAGCAATTCAATTTTACAAAGGGAAAGCTCTTCCATGGGGTGTTTCTTAACATTAAAAATGCTGAATTTTTCAGTGGTATCACCAAATTCCATGGAAAGAGTCCATGCATGTACATCAATTTTGGTTTTGGCAGTCCTCAAGAATCGTCTGCCTAAAATGATAGGCGACCTGCTAGACTTAGTTTCTTTCTCCATGTCAAGAATGTAAAAATCTGCAAGAAAGATCAAATTATTAACTTTAACAAGAACATCCTCAACCAGTCCAACAGGTCGAGCATTGCTTCAATTTGCTAGCTGGATGGTAACACCTATTTCCTGCAAAGTTCCAAGAGCAAGAGAGTTAAAAATAGATGTGGGCATTACATTGATTGAAGCTCCTAGTTATAGCATGGCATCCTCAAACTGACGGTTGCCTATGGTGCATGGAATGGAGAAAGTTCCTAGATCCTTGCACTTATGAGGCATGGGCAACATGAGGGCAAAAACATTATACCCCACGTTGACTTTTTCAATTCCTTTCAGTCTTCTCTTTCTCTTGTATGTGCACAACTCTTTCAGAAATCTGGCATATTTTGGAGTCTGCTTAATTGCCTCAAGAAGGGGAATGTTGACTTCCACCTTCCTAAAAGTATCTAAGATCTCACTGTCCCTATCTGTCTCATATTGTTTGTTAGTCATTGATGCTCTTTGAGGGAATGGGAGTGGTGGTATGTATTCCTCATCATCAACAGGTTCAGGTGCTTTTCTATTTTTCAAAATAGCAGTTTCAAGCACCTTTGGTGTGTTGACGACCTTCCCAGATCTCAATGTAATAGCACTAACATTGGGGTTTGGTGCATTTGGATTAATCACTGCTTGAGCAGGTAGTTGGTTTGACCCCCGAGCTTGCATCTGATTAATTGTGGTAGCCATCTGTCCAATTTGTGTCTGTAAATTCTGAATTGAGGCATCTGTCCTCTCTTGGAACTGGAGATTCTGGGCAGCCATCTGCTTAACTAAATCCTCTAATGAAGGTGCAGAACTGGCAGCAGCTTGTTGTTGTGTAGCTGGATTTCCCCATCTTAGGTTTGGATTGTTCCTCTAGCTTGGGTGGTACCTGTTAGAAAACAAATCAAGATTGGCTTGAGGGTTAAATATATTAGCTGCATATGCTTGAGGGGTATCAACATTAGAATCCTCTTGCAGCATAGGACAAGAATCTGTGGGGTGCTTTGTAGAGGTGCAAATACTACAAAACCTTGCTTTCTGACCTGAAGGTTAGAGATATTAGACGATTCGAGATTTCTCACTCTCGAACTAAAGGCAAAAGGTGCGCAGCAAGTATGAGCAATTACTCACTGGTTTCTAGTGGCTGCTGGATCGCTAGGATATGTGGAAAGTATGTGTTCTGGACTGCGCCAAACCCTTAGCTGGCGAAGGCCCGACCCATTTCCGCTTCTTAGGAGAGTCACACCCGCACTCCGTACCCAATCAACGATCAGGATCAATTCTCCACATCAAACGATCTAGGTACGGCATCTCATCTATAAATAAAAGCTCCGCCCTTCAAACCCAGGTACGACGATCCACTCTCAGTGCTCCCGACCCCCAGCGCTCGGGCTCGTAGAGCTCGGACCCTCAGGAACACACCTCGGCATAGACCTGAGCTCTCATCTTTTATACCTTACTATCTCCTTATCTCTCACATACTGACTTGAGCGTTGGAGTGCCTTGCAGGTACCCCCCACCCGACGTTGACGGAACTCAACCTCAGACGCCCAAGCTCAGCCTCCGGGCAATGACATTCATCAGTTGAAGCACTCAAGCAATTAACCCCAAGTTTGGAGTCTCATCTGGCCTCGAGAGCTTCACTCCAATACTCCGGTACCGAACAGTATCTATCAAGCCAAGGGTGATGGGCAGCATTTTTATCATTATTCATTAGTTACTTCGGTTTTAATTAGTTTCCACTGGACATGTGTCCACCATGCATGTCGTTAGTTATCACATGTTAAATTCTATATGCAGTTGTTTTAAAATAGTTCTAGGGGCAGAGTGCATAACATTTACTAGCTCTCAGAAGCCTAACACATCCGACTACACAGGGTCACATGCAATTTAGTGAAAAATGTATGTTCTTGTTGGTCGTTTTTATGTTGGAATTCTAGTTTGGTTTAAATATTCGTTCGGCCCCTGCAAATACACGCATAATCCAAATAGGCCCCTGTAAAAAAAACATTAAAATAACCCTTGCAAATATAAGTTGTTTACGGTTAAGCCCCTCGGTCAGTTTTCCATTAAAAAAAACTTTAAAATAATAATCAATGCAACGCGTCATCTTCTCATTGGACCAGTATGCCACTTGTCACTGAATGCCACATCATCCCATGTCACCATGGACACATGGCACTGACATGGGCCACGTCAGTAACCAATAGATGGTTGCCACGTGGCACTCACATGACAATGAAGAGAATAGTGTGTTACTGAAAAATTAAACATTTTGCCTGAAATGGGGATTGAACCCACGACCTGGTCATAGTCTACAACAACAACTGCCACTAAGCCAATCCATTACTTGAGTATTTTATGCCAAGAATACATATATATTACGTAAATTATTATTAACGTTGATAAAACATAAACGAAAACAGATCTGGAAACGTAAATATAGACTGATAAACGAAAACAAACAAAATGCAAATCAGAACGCAAATCTCTCTCTTCGATTTCTTTGTTCGTCTCTCCTGTTTCTGGATTTCCGAAACAAACATTGAAACGAAGAAGTTCTATTCGATGAACCTAGGCTTCAATGAAACGAAACGAAGAAGATAGGAAACGAAACGAAGAAGATCTAGAAACAAAACAAACATTGAAACGAAACGAATATTGAAACGAAACTAACATTTAAACGAAGATGAAACGCAGATTTGGAAAAACAATGATGAAGATCCTGTTGATGAAGATGTTGTTCCAATTCGAATCGGAAACACAAACGAAAACGAAAATGATTTTGATTCGATTCAAAATTTTGTTACTTTGATTTAGAAAACGAAAACAATTTTGAAGAAGATGAACAGTTTTTTCAGAATTTACGTAATATATATTGATTGTTGGCCTAGATATCACAAATCATCATGTGGCTTAGTGGTAATAGTTTGTTTGTTTCACTCCAAGGTTGTGGGTTCAATTCCATTTGATGCCAAAATTTCAATTTTTTTAGTAACAAGAATATGCCCCACATAGCTATGTGAGTGCCACGTGGCAACCATCTATTGGTTGCTGACGTGGCCCATGTCAGTGCCATGTGTCCATCGTGACATGGGATGATGATGTGGTGTTCAGTGACACGTAGCAAACTGGTCCAATGCGATGATGACACGTGGGATTGATTATTATTTTAAAGTTTTTTTTGGGTGGAAAACTGACCGAGGGGCTTAACCGTAAACAACTTATATGTGCAAGCGTTATTTTAAAGTTTTTTTTTATAGGGGCCTATTTGGATTGTGCGTGTATTTTCAGGGACGGAATGAATATTTAAACCTTCTAGTTTTAATGCGAAATTTCTTTTTAACAATTTAGTGTTTCATTCGTGTCTTTTACCTAGTGTTTTCAGTTTATTTTTGTTAACTTGGATATTTAAGTTTCATGACGTTCACTCCTTCTGGGTTTGATTCATAAATTCATTTAGGTCACTTTTTATTAGTTTAATCTTCGAATTCTACTTGCATTATTAATCTTTAGTCCAGTTTTTTGGTCGATTAATAATACATCTATGTTCTTTTCCTGAAAACTGTATTTTCACTTTGAAGCTGCTTTAATCAAACATGAACGTTGAACCTCTCAACTTGACAACCCAATGATTTAATTTGAGTCCTCTTTATTCAAATCTTTCGAATTCGTTTGTTTAACAACAAAGTTAGTTGTTTTCATATAATACGCAAGCTAATATTTATAGTTCCGTTTGGAGCTCACATGTACCTAAATGGCTGCCACGGTAGATATATCTCTTCTATCCTGTTTTGTATGTATTGTTGTGTGTGTGCATATATATATATATATATATATCCATTCATAAAAACTATCAGAAAGTTGCCATTAAAATGCATATATTTTGAATTCCGAAATCTAGAAAATATATAATATTATTCATACTCCATGCATATTGCAAGGTTGCTAGTGCAATTTATTACATAATCAAATTTATTTTATTCTTGGATTAAGTTTTGTAGCAATCTTCAAACACTAAGATTGTTTCTCCATAACTCACAGTGACGTATAAACCATGTCTTTAGCATATAATAAAGAAATAATCTTTTGAAGCTGTAACAAAAAGTAAAATGTTAAAGGAATAATAATTCGAGACGCAGTAATATTTGTATGACAAGTAAGTTATTACTCAATTTAATACCATTAACGGGTGTTTCAGCAGAGGCACTTCTTAGTCCATTTACACTTATAACGTTTATAGCCCTCCTTTATGCAATAGTCCTTACAATCCTGGTGAACTTCACATGGAAATTCACTATGATGTTGCACTGACATGTAATGTAAAAGTTGATCATTATTAATGTTATTGAAATTAAATAAATGTATTATGAAAAGGTAAGGAAAGAAGGATTGAATGATAATATTACATTTTTTTTAGGACTTCCCTCTGACCCACTTGGCCTCCTGTTCCTTATTTCTACATATTCATCCCCCAAAGTCGAATTGTTTTTTGAAAACCGACATCCATTGGTGAAGTGAAGAAATAGAAAAAAAAGAGATCCAATCAATGTAGAAATACACTTGAGACTTTTAGCCATTATTTTCCACATCAATGGCTAATTCACCCAAAATGGTGAGGTAACTTTATAGACTAAATGTAACTTGTATTTTTTACGCCGTCCAAGTTGTATGTCGGATTTTTTATGTTGCATGCACGTTACCCTTTTGTAACACCAAATGTTTATTTTATGTCTCATTAACACTAAATGTTAAAAAAGGTTTGTTTAAAATATTTGGAAGGCTAATATGCTCTTTAAAATATAAGAAAATGAGTATCCAAATTGGTGATTTAGATTCATATAAATGTAATTTAGAATAAATGGTAAAAGTTAAAAACAAGATATAGCACGTTCAGCATCATTGAGAATCCTACTAAGATAATATATAGCACACGCAGCGCGACTATAATCATCTTAGGCTAACAAGTAGTCGATAGCTTGGTCTTCGACCGCAATGTATAGCTTTAGAGGCATTCCATGCTGCGGAGGCACAAGGACAATGGGATTAGCCTAGGCAGCCTTGATCAGGTCAAAGCCTTCTAGTTGCTTGGCACCCCATATCATCTCCTCAGTGTTCTTTATCCTCGATAAGGGTGAGAAAGCTTTAATCTTTCCAGCCGAGTTGGCGATAAATCTCCTCAGGAAATTGATCTTGCCCAGCAAGTTCTGCAGCTCCTTCTTAGTTCAGGGGGTCTTGATAACTCTATTTTATATAAAGTTATTTACGCATCTAAACCTAAATAATTGCCTAGTTCTAAGTAAAAATAAATAATATATATAGCTAGTTAAATAAAATAACAACATTCAAAGTTTAAAGAAGAGTAATGCTAATGATTAAGCATTTTGCATATATTTTGGTATTTTGATGTGTTTGTTCAGTGCACCTACAGATGATGCTCATGCACTTGCACAAAAAACAACCAGAACACAACGGTGCCCCAGCACCTAACGCTCATGCACTGCAAACAGATAACGATGCATAAAGCATCCTTGGACCATCAAAATGTACCCACCCTTAATTGATGACATCATGCTTAGTCATAAAGGCACATGCAACTTGCAAATTTCGCCGCCTACCATAAAAGTTAGCTTTGAAGAGTCACTCACCTAGGGACGCTTGGCCATTCATTAGTTGACCTCCCTTTGTGTTTGACTGTGGGATTCAAATTTCTTTTTGGGAAGATCAGAACTCAAACCTAACTCAACTCTCAAGTTAACTTAACCCCTAAGGAAGACTCAATTTTTGAAGTCTATAAAAGGACCCTCGTTTCTCATTTGAAGACACACCTCAAGATATCAACAAGATACCTTAGAGTAGTTTTAATTTTCATTTTTCATTTTCTGGTATTAAGGCAAGAAAGCAATTGACAACTTCTTTCTTTACTTACACACAATTAGTAGTGCTAGCTAAATGCAGTGAAGTTAGTGCACCTGCATTGCTTGGAGAATATATGTAAAGGAACTTCAACTCGTGTAACTTTTACCTTGTTGTTTTCTTTTGTTGTGAACTCAATTGTATGAATATGATCCATTCAGTTTATATATGTCTTGCAATGTCTAACATGAACTAAACTCATTTGGTTGAGATGTTTTAACCCTTGTAATGATCTTTTAATAAGTTCTTGTATTCATATGTGATGTGTGCATTTTAGTTATTGTTTTATACTTCTTTCAACACTTATTTTAAGGTTGATCACTTAGAATAAGTAGAGTTATAAATACAGACATGCATGGTTTATAACTAGAACTCAAGAACTAATATGGGTAAGTGTTTTAATTATCGGAGACTTTGTTAAAACCATGCTAAGACCTGGACATAGGATAGCATAGTCCATAGGGTGATACTGTGGGTACTTCAAATAGAGGAGTGAACTTATTTAGCATGCTTAGACATAAGAAGCTTGTAATTAGACTCTGAAGACAGTGACTGAAAAGCACATTTCTAATGCAACATCATTCAGAGCATGTGCATCACATATAAACACAAAACTATTGAAAGTGACTTATTTGGTGAAAAACATCCCAACTATCATTCTCCACTGATGTCATACATCTTTTATAGTCTGTTTCCTATCTATCTGCACACTCCCATCCATTATTTGTTACTTGGTTACTCAACACTTCTTTCTCTATATATACAAGCATAAAAATTAATCCAATCCCTGTGGGTACGATCTCTTCTTCTCTATATTACTTGTTGCAGACTGTGTACACTTTCATATTACTTTTTATCACGTCAAGTTTTTGGCACCGTTGCCGGGGATTGCCATTAATTTTTATTGTTTTGATATATAGTAAATTAGTGTTTATTACTCTGGTATTTTGTTCTCAGTGCAGGAGCACAGGATGCTCTACCATATGCACAGGTCCAGATCACCAGAATACAGTTTAGATCCTGAACTAGAAAGAAGATTTAGGAAGTTGCGAAACAAAGACTCCAAAGCTGCAGAAACTCAATGTCTCAACCAGGTGAAGGACAAGGCACTTCACCAGCCTCAGTCAGAGGTGGTCCTGGCTCACATCATGAACCTAAGGATGATCACAGAAATCAATTCATCAACATGGGTCGTATAGGTATGATTAATGATAGAGATAGGTCAATGAGGGACTATGCTATGTTTGATCATCAAAATATGCAAACAAGCATAGCGAGACCTCATATTGATGTTGTGCATTTTGAATTTAAGCCCATGATGTTTCAAATGCTCCAAACAATTGATGAATTTGGGGGATTTCCTCATGAGGGTCCTCACTTGCATTTAAAATAGTTTATTAGTTTGTAGTAACTCTATCATTCCTAGTGGTAGTGAAGATGCATTAAGACTAAAGCTATTTCCATATTCTTTGAAAGATAAGGCTAAGGCTTGGTTGAAGCATCTAATGCTCCTCATCTAATGCTAAAGTAAGGAAGAAAATGAAAAAAACAGAATAGAAAATAATTAACAAGATGTTGAAGCATCTAATGCTCCTCATCTGAAGTTGTTCATGTTTCACAGCCAAGGTTTGTTCCTGAATACCCTCCTCCTCCTCCTTATCCACAAAGATTGAAAAAACCTTATGAGGAGAAACAATTTAGTAAATTTCTTGAGGTATTAAAACAGTTACACATCAATGTTCCCTTAGTTGAAGCACTTCAACAAATGCCAAATTATGCAAAATTTATGAAAGATGTGCTTACAAAAAAAGAAGATTAGGGAATTTTTAAATAGTTGCAATGTCAAAAGAATGTAGTTTACTTATGCAAAACAATATTCCAAGAAAGTTGCAGGATCCTGGCAGCTTTACAATTCCATTTTCAATTGGAAAGTTTTATACTAGTCGTGCATTATGTGATTTAGGTGCAAGTATCAACTTGATGCCTAAATCCATATTTACACAACTTGGAATTGGAAATGCCAGGCCTACAACTGTGACACTTAAATTAGCTAACAGATCAATGGCATATCCTGAAGGAATTATAGATGATATATTGGTCAAGGTTGACAAATTTATGTTCTTGTTTTAGTTCTTGATGTGTGCATTTTACTTCTTGTTTTATACTTCTTTCAACACTTATTTTAAGGTTGATCACTTAGAATAAGTAGAGTTACAAATACACACATGGTTTATAACTAGAACTCAATAAATAATATGTGTAAGTGTTTTTAATTAAAGAAAACTTTCTTAAAACCATGCTACCTAGACATGGGATAGCATAGTCCATAGGGTGATATTGTGGGTACTTCAAATACAGGAGTGAACTTATTTAGCATGCTTAGACATAAGAAGCTTGTAATGAAACTCTTAAGACAGTGTTTGAAAAGCACCTTTCTAATGCAACAGCATTCACTGCACTTACATCACATATAAATACAAAACTATTGAAAGTGACTTATTTGGTGAAAAACATCCCAACTATCATTCTCCACTGATTTCATACATCTTTTATAATCTGTTTAAATTCTATCTGCTCACTCTCATCCATTATTTGTTACTTGGTTACTCAACACTAATCTCTCTATATATACTAGCATAAAAATTAATCCAATCCCTGTGGGTACGATCTCTTCTTCTCTATATTACTTGTTATAGATTGTGTACACTTGCACATTACCTTTTCTCACACCAGGTCTCGCCTCCAAAATACCCCGAGCTTTGTTCTTGTCAAGTTCAATGCCTAGGTTATGGATAAAGAAGCCCAGAAAATTGCTTGCAGATACGCCAAAAGCATATCTAGCAGGGTTCATTTTGAGATTGTGGAGTCTCATCCATTTTAAAGCTTGTTCAAGTCCCACTAAGTGGGCTTTGACGCTCTTGGATTTGACCACCACATCATCAATGTATATCTCTATGCTTTTACCAATGAGGTCATGGAAAATAACATTCATGGCCGTTTGGTACGTGGCTGCTGCATTTTTGAGGCCAAAAGGCATTACCAACCATTCATAGAAGCCTAAGGTAGTCTTATGGGTGCTAGCCTCGGCCACGTATATCTGGTTCTAACTAGAATAGCCACCCATAAAAGTAACGATCGAATTGTTTGCTGCGGTATCAATAAGCATATTGGGCATAGGCACACCATACTCATCCTTTGCAGTGGCCATGTTCAGATCACTATTGCTAATTGAGACCCTGACCTGTCCATTCTTTTCGATCATAGGGACTATATTAAACAACCATTCTACGTACCTCGAAGTCCTATGAATTCTGCCTTCAGCATTCTTTCTACCTCTGCCTTGATCTGTGGCATCTACTACTGGTTGAACCTCTTCGGTGGTTGCTTATGGCGCTTGCAACCTTCCTTGATGGGGAACCAATGCTCTACCAAGGCTCTATCGAGGCCTGGAATTTTAGGGTAGTCCCATGCAAAGAAGTCGCGATAGTCCTTTATCAAAGCTACCACTTGATCTCATTGTTGATGTTGTAGTCTACAACTTACCATGGTCATCCTCGGCTCACTTTCACTCCCTAAATTCACTTACTCCAGTGGGTCTTGAGCTTCAAATATGTACCCTCCTTTGGATAGGCTATATATGAGGAGGTTCGGCCAATGTCCCTTTATTGGGGTCATTCAAAGCCTCTTGGCTGGAGTATTCTGAGATACCGTCCTCTTCATACACTGCACTGAACATAGCCTGTTCAATGCTTGATACGATTTGGAATAGATGTAGTCGGTCCAACAGGCTTTGTACTCCTGTTGCGAGACTAATCATTATTCTTATTGGTAGGTCATGGGTCAACCAACATTTTGAATTCAAAGCCTTCCTTAGTCCAATCACAAGATTCTATTCCACCTTCCTTACAATTTCCAGGAATGGCAATAGGGCGCAGATGAGAGGAGTAGAATATAGCCTCACACATCTTTACCTCGACTGGGAATAGATTAGGATCTGCCTCCACTATTTCCGCCTTATCACCTAACCATATCATTAGCTTCTAATGCAGAGTGGAGGGAACACACTCACTGGTATAGACCCAGCCCCTCCATAAGATCACATCATATGAGGGCTTCCATTTTATGAGGAAGAAGCCTGAGCGAGTCATCTTAGTCCCAACCGTTACATCAGTTACCAACACTCCCAACGCGTGCGATGGGTTGCCCATGAAACTGTTCATGGTCATGGTGGTCTGAATGAGGTCCTCAACATTCTTCCCCAATTTCTTCATTGTTGCCATTGGCATGATGTTCAGCACGGGACAACCATCCACAAAGACACGATTTAATAGCTTCCCATTTAGACGGGCTTTGATGTAAAATGGTTTCAAGTGTCTCGTCATGTCTGCCGTAGGTTTCTCAAACAACATCCCCTCCGTGACTGGCCCCTCGTGCTCTGTCAAGGCAACCCATCTAGCTTCCTCCGCAAAGACGTCTCCCTCGAGGGCTTTTGGTTTGTCTTTATTTCCCAAGAATTCTAGTGGGAGGAGGCACCATTTTCTATGTCAGCACAGAACTCCCCATCTTTCACATCCATCATATCTTCCAATATTGATTGTGTTAGAGAATTTCCCATCACAATCCAATGGATCGAAGGGGTTCTCCTCATCTCCCCCCAAGAGATCGTCTTCTGCGAGTTCTTCCTCTATCATAATTCCCTCAACATGAGATATATCAACTGGCTAGGGTTGTTTGGGACTATTAAATTATCGAAGAGTTAAATATATGTTACCCCCTGCAAATATTGCCATTATCAATTTACGCCCCTGCAAAAAAAAAACCTTTTAAAAAACACCTTGCAAAAAGGCATTCTGCTTGGCCACAATTTACTTCATGCTAAATCACTTTGAATGTTCAATAAAAGCACAAGAAATAAAATAAGATTGAGATAAATTCCAATCTTAGATTTCCACAAGTAGAATCACTGAAGCATTTACAAGACACACAATTATTTAGAAATTGAGAGTCAACACATACGTATCCTAATTAAATTAGTAGTTCTCGCTTATTTAACATAGTTCTAGAACTTAATGACCTAAGCATAAAAACTGATGCTACCTGGTGAAATAAACACGTATAAAATTACACACGTAGGCATTGTCTTTAATTTGCTTATCAGGAGTTAGTTGCTAACATGTCCGCTTTACAATTTTTTTGTAGAAACTTAGATAAGGAACATATAATCCTACAAAGACAATTATTTGCACACCATAGAGCTGTTGTCGTCAAACTCTTAGGTCCTACCCGTGGTGTCGGCCAGAGGTTTGGACAGTTTTTGATTCCTTTTTCTTCAAGCAATTGCGCCGAGGAGGGAACTCTGCTCCTCGACTATGGGTTTCATGACTCCTCAAGAAAGGGTTAGGCAAGGTGAGAAGGGACGCGAGTGTTGGATTACTACAGCTAATGCATATAAAAATAAAGTAAAAGCAGGAAATGCGACAAAGAAGATAAATGAAATAAACGTAGAGTTTGATTTCATTGATGTGTGTTTTACAATTCACTCTAGTGCTATATATATATATATATATATATATATATATATATATATATATATATATATATATACGTAGGCCCTTGTCGGCCACTAAGCTAGCCAACATTTGCCTGTCGTTGGATCAATCTAAGATCAACGGTTCTCATCGCTTCATAGGCCTTCCACGTGACGAAGTAACTGCCCACGATCCCCACTAGCACGGTTAGTGGGGTGAGTGCTCGTTGCTCCAGGTTTTCCGGCCTCGCTCTCCCGTTTGAACTTCAACCGTTCCCACGTTCTTCCTTTTTGTCGTGTCCTGCCTTCGAAGCAACCCCCATCCTGTCTTGGTCGTATGGTGGCTCGGCTATCCTGGTCCTATCTTAGGTGATTGTCCAAGCTTTCGAGCTACCAAGGCCTTGGCACTCTATGGAATGCGGTGGTCACTTTCCTTCAGCTTAGCTCATTGGTCCTCGGGCGTAATCTTCCCTCTGGGGTTCCTTTCGCTTATCATGCCCCAAGGACCTTCTTAGGTTCACTCTTCTTCGGCGAAATACCTCTTCTGCCCCTTGTCCTATGGATTACCTTCACACCATACTCCCTTTTTTCATTCTTGATCCTCGGCCTACGACTTATTTATTTTTGGGTGTTAACAAGAGCATACTAAAGACAGAAATACAAAACACTCTTAAGGTCTTAATTACTCTAGGTGTTCCATATATTTAAAATTGAACAACATGGCATCCATGGAAGATTACAGAGAAAATCTCTAAAATTCTCTGTTACGGACTGGGCCAAACCTTGTATGACTTGGGCCTGGCACATTCCCATACTCTAGGTAATCCAGCATGAACTAAAATCTGTGGTATCTACATTCAACGGTCAGAATCCACGCACTCGTATCCAACGTATCAGGTACGGCGCCTTGTCTACAAATAGAGGTCCCGCCCTCCAGTCACGATATCATCTATTCACTCCCATTACTCTATTTTTAATTATTTCTTTCTTTCTCTTACTGACTTGAGCGTCAGAGTATTTTGCAGGTACCCCCCACCCGACGTGGGCGTGTGAGCTACCTCCGAAATTCCGAGCTCTATCTTCAACCCGTGGAAGCACATCTAATCAACCTTGTACCCCAGGCTCGGCCGCACCTGGAGCCTAAGTACCGAACAATGGCAACCACGGTGGGAGCATAACAGCTTGCTTCCGGACTCTATTAACTCCCTATCTTCAGATCTCCAGTACTATACGAATTCTTTCCGATATGTTTATTCTTCCCGAGGTAACCCCGACCGCCACTCATTAAGTCAATTGCTGTCGTTTCGCATCACTCGCAGGTCTAGCACGCCTCCAATACGGCTTGAGCACATCTTTCTAAAGACTCATATCAAGTGGTCATCTTGCCTCAGACCTTCATCTTGGATCTTCATCCCGTCTTGGATCCTCGTAGCTCGCCTCCGACACGGCTTGTGATGGCAACCTCGGAGCCCTCGGTGACTATTTCGGTAGTCATGTAGGTGGGAGTGAATGAGACACCACGAGCGGGATGGAAGACCGATCGATAAGTCAAGGAGACGCCACAACCGGCTATGGAGGTTCCGGTTGATAAGTTGGGTTAAGCGCCACGGCAAGCCGATAAGCTCCAAGAACGGCTCAGAGAACCATAGAGACACGTCTCTAAATTTTTACTCAAAATTCAACTTGTTTATTTCATAAAATGCACTACAATATATAGAGAACCTCAGGCCCTATTGGCCCAAAAGAACCTCAGGCCCAATTGACTTAATAAAACCCTAGAAATTAAAATACACTAATAAATATCAAATCCTAAATTTAATGGAAATAACTAATTGGCATTAAAGCCATTGATTCTAATCCTAAAATAAAGAAGACAATTAAATGAAATTAAAGTCTTGGATATAATCCTAAAATAAAGTACAAAAAATGGAAATAAATTGCACTAATTAATTCTTTATGATATTGTACTAATATACTCTTCACGAGATTTTCCTTCAACTTTT
This sequence comes from Astragalus glycyphyllos, assembly GCA_963573325.1. Taxonomy (NCBI): domain Eukaryota; kingdom Viridiplantae; phylum Streptophyta; class Magnoliopsida; order Fabales; family Fabaceae; genus Astragalus; species Astragalus glycyphyllos. Next base: position 49,643,498 of record OY754312.1, on the reverse strand, counting down.
CTACGTGTAGACCTTAGTTGCATGAGCTGAGAGGAATTCTCCAGCGAATGATAATGCAAGATAGCTACTTGGATTCAAAATTGGCATAAACCATTAAGTCTTGTAGGCAATGAAATACTGATATCTTTATACGTTTCTTTCCACATGCTTAAGGCAATTACGATCTCATCAGCTTGAGCCAGTCTGATCTCAGACCTTCATCTTGAATTTTCATCCCGTCTTGGATCTTCATAGCTCGCCTCCAAAACAGCTTGAGCCCATCTGGCATCGGATTTTCTACCTATCAGTCAGATTGGATTTCTGCCTTGAACTCCCGGATCTGACCTCGGATTTCTGTCTCAGCCAGCTATGTTGCAACTGGTCCACAACGGCTTCAACAGCTCTCTGATCTCTGAGCTCCGTCTCCATTAGAGAGTCCGGATAAGAAGTCCATAGCAACTCCATCCCAATTCCGCCGAGTGCGAGCCGACGTTCCCTCTGATCTCTGAGCTGACGAGCTCCATCAAGAGGCAGAAGGTATCCCAATTTCGCCTTGTGCGAGCCAACCTCTGATCCCCGAACTTCGCGCTCCATCAGAGGCAAAAGGATGGGGGTCCACAGCGACCTCCGTTGCAGAAATCACTGGAGAGTGGGGCCCACAGCGGCCTTCCCGTCTTGAAGATGCCAACCTCTGATCCCCGAGTTTCGTACTCCATCAGAGGCAGAAGGGCGGGGGTCACAGTGTTCTCCGTTAGAGGAATCATTGGAGAGGTGGGCCCACAGCAACCTTTCCATCTTGAAGACGCCAACCTCTGATCCCCGAGCTTCACGTTCCAACAGAGGTAGAAAGGTGGGGGTCCACAGCGACTTCCGTTGCAGGAATCATTGGAGAGGGGTGCCCACAGCGGCCTTCCCATCTTTGAAGACTGGGACCAATCAAACTCTGGCACTTTTACACCCTAGACCAATCTCAACATCAAAATTCTCTTATTATACTACATCAACCTAAGAATTCTACTATTACATTACATCTACCACGGATTCCTGTTGTTGCGTTTACTACGGAATTCTACTGATTATATCTACGTCGGATTTTGGTTATCTCATCTCAGCGTCAGAATTCCAATTCTTATCTCGGCTTTCAATCAAAATAAATTAAACATGCAACAACATAGGCATTCAAAGAAAGACAGGCGAAACCAAAGGTGAAGAAATTAACATTCTAATTAAGACCAGAAAATGGATGGGGCCCATTGTACTTTACAAATTAGAGTTGGCTCCAGACATGCTGGATACCAACTTCAAAACTTACAAGGAAAAGAAAGATTAATCCAAATTCTCCACATTCTTTTCTCCCTCGGCCTCAGCAGCTTTCAGATCAGCAGCAGCCGAATTACCTTCCTCTTCAACGGTTTCATTCCTAAGGTCGACCCGCTTCTCCACCGGAGAGGATGCTGAGGCCGGATCGTAGAGATCTTTGCCATTGAAGACAATCTTCCCGTCCTCAGCCTTGTTTGTGACCTGAAGAAGACTGGTGTCCAGTGTAGGCTCAAGAAGGAGGGCTATCTGCAAGCAGCGCTTAAAGCCGGCCACGGCCCCAGTGACGACCCTGTCAGTAAGGCTTCCTTTGTCTTTCTTCAGCTAATCTATTTCCTCAGCACTCTTTTACTTCTCGGCCACAGCCGCCGCCAATCTGTCCTGGAGTGTTTGAAGCTCTGCCTGCAGCGTTGGGATTTCTGCAATTTTCTTTGCCTGCTCCTCGGCCTTGGAGTTCGCCTCTTCAAGCGGCTACTGTAATCCAGACAGCTTGCTCAGCTCGGCCTTCAGACTCCGGTTCTCTTCAGAGTAAGTTTTCAGGTCACGGGAGGCGCGAATCAACTCACCATCTAAGTATCTATTGTGAGCTTCAAAGGTAGAGATCTTACCTCAGAGGCGGGCAGTTGTTTTCTCAGCAATTAACTACTCCAATTCCTTGAAGGCCTCGACACCCTTCCTGCCAACTCGCGTGTAGGCCTCGAAATCGGCCTGGTAGCCTTTTCTTTTCCTTTCTTCTCTGCTCTCCTTTTCCTCTCTTGTGGTTCTCCTTACTGACCAACACCAGGCCCAGCTTCAAAGAAGACCTGACAGGGGCAGGAGAATTTAGTTGAGACTTTTGTTTTCCAGCAGTAGGGCTGCCCCCAGAAGATTCGGACTTGCTTGCCACCTTCTCAAGTACGGGGCCTGATCCAGAGCCCGAATGTAACACCCCGGAAATAATTTAATTAAAATAGTTGATTGAATTATTAAAATAATTTGGAGGCGGGATATAGATAAATTAAAAGGTTAATATTTTATATGCGTAGGAGGTGAAACGAGTAAAGGAGGTGGTGACGTAGAGAGCCCAGTGTTTACTGAGCCCTCAACTTAAACCCTGGGGGTTTAAGCCAAACCCTCATTCGCAGCAAGCAAAAGAAAAACGAAAGTGAGAGTGAGAGAGAGAGCACGCGGCGCAAAGAGGGAGAGAAGAGGAGGGTTTCGCGAAGAATTTCAAAAGGAGATCGTTCGTGTTGCTGTGGTTTTGTTCGTGTCTCGTTCGTCGTGTTCCAGAGCTTACGTTATTCGAGGTAAGGGTGGGCTTAACCTTGATAATGGGTCGATGATAATTATGTGTGGGTAGTCTAGGGTTTTATTGAATTGTCGTGTTGTTGCATATCGTGTTTTCGTTGAGATTGGTGCTTTGATGATTATTGCACGTTATTGTGATTTGTTTCGTTATTTGTTGTTGCGTGATTGTTGTCTCACGATGATGGTGCTGTTATTGTTCGTGTTTTTGTTGTTGCTGTGCGTGGTTGATTGTTGTTGTCGCGTTGTCGAATTGTCGTTTTTGTTGTGGTGGTTGCGGTGTCGTTGCCGTTAGGGTTTGGTGTTTGGCAATTTAGCGATTCTGGACACAGGTTCGGTTTTTCTAAAACTGGCGCTGTTTGGTTGATCCAAAAATCATGAGGTTGATTGTTTTTGAAAATAGACTTAACGCCGGTCGTTTTGGCACTGGGTTCGTTAAATTCGGAGTTGTATAGCTCGAGTTATAGGCGATACAAGTTAGGTTAAAATTCTGGAAACGATTTGGGTATAGATTCGGTATTTCGGTTACTGGGAACGTTGTATTGACCGAAAAATTATGTGGTTTATTTTTCTGGAAAATAGACTTAATGCTTGTTAATTTGGCACTGGTTTGGTTGCGTTTAGAGTTGTGTAGCTCGAGATATGAATTCCACAAGTTAGAGTAAGATTCTGGAAACAATCTGGACACAGGGTCAGTGTTTTGGTTACCACGTTTTCAAAAGAACTCCTTTTCAAACGAATCCAATTTCTTTGAAAACTAGACAAAATTTTCCCCAGTTTATGCACAAGTTTCATGCAATTTGATTGAGTTTTGGTCACTATGGAATTGCTTGAATTTGAAGGACAGAAACTGTCCTCTTTTGCAACTAGCCCGTGTGCTTTTCGAAAACTGTACCTATTGGACACCCTCCTTCAAAAACTGAACTTAGGGATGATAACCAGACCATAGGGCTTTCCAACAAGTATTTATTTGTTGAAATCCGATGTCGTTTGCTATTTTAATTAATTCGCTGAAGTAGGTGCGATGTGCCTAGGCGCTGTGCGCCAGTCTTGTGCGTGGTGTGCGTGCGTTATGTCCGCGTTGTGGAGCCGTCTGGTGTTAATATTTCAGGTGCGGTGCTGGTATGCTCAGGAGAGTTTAGTGGTAGCTGTGATGCTACAACTTGGTGCTATTTTTGGTGAAATCATTTGTTTTGATTCTGGTGATATAGTATTTATTTTAAATACTTGTTATGGTGAGTTGGTGCATAATCATGGTGTCGCATTGTCATATGCATGTTTTGGTGATATAGGCTCTGCCTCTGGTGTTTATTGGTGATATGCCCGTCGTGGCTCATTTTGGTGATCGGTACCGCATGCATATGCCCACTGGAGGGGTTGCATATCATCCCATTGTCTATGAATGTTATAATTTTGGTGGTTCACTGTGAAATGGATTTTTCCTTTGGTATCTGGTGCTGTGATATGGTGTAATTGTATTGTGTTGCTGTAGTTACCTGATGCTAGCATAGTTTTATCATCTGCTTATTATCTCTGTTAGACTCACCCCTTCTGCTTGGAATGTTGCTCTCATGCGGCAACGCTGCAGGTGATCGCTAGTGCTCGTGGAGGAATTGCTAGGTTTTGCTTCCTCTGTCGTTTGGGTCTGTGTCAGCTCTGATATGTAGCACCGGGGAGTCGTTAGTTATCGTTTTGAACTATTATTTTAGTTATTGGAAATTGTTTTAATTAATTTTGGAGATGTCTTTAATTGTTAATTCTGGAGATGTTTAAACTGGTTAATATTTCCGCTGCTTGGTGATTCCTTTTTAAAATGGTGAAAAATGTAGCGCCCTTCGAGGTGACTCTGATAATTGTCTATTTAATTGTAATAGTAAAAGGGGGGTGTTACATTAGTGGTATCAGAGCAGTTCGGTCTGTCCGGCCAAGTTGTCGAGTCGTCGAGTCGAGTAACACTTGAGTAATTGTTACTCGTTTCTGATTATAATTTCTGTTGCAGTGTTAGGTTGAGATACTGGTGCTATATTAATAATTCTCCTCTTATTGCTATTATTGATACTGGTGCTACCCATTGTTTTATTGCTACTGCATGTGTTGAGAAATTAGATCTTGTTTTATCTTCTATGTTGAGGGAGATGGTTATCGATACTCCGGCTAAGGGTTCGGTGACTACCTCGGTTGTTTGTGCTAAATGCCCTTTATCGATATTCGGTAATGATTTGCTCGTTGACTTGATTTGTTTGCCGCTGAGCGGAATGGATGTTATTCTAGGTATGGACTGGTTAGTTGATAACCATGTTCATATCAACTGTCATGAAAGGTCTGTGAGTTTCTTTTCTCCTGAAGAGGAAGAGTCTGGTTTGTTGTCTGCTGGTCAGTTGCATAGGGTAATGAGGGAAGACGTCCAGTTGTTTTCATTAATGGCGTCATTGTCTGCTGAGAGCCAAGCGAAGGTTGATGAGTTGCAGGTGGTGCGAGAGTTTTCTGAGGTTTTTCCCAACGAGATTCCGGATGTACCACCAGAGAGAGAGGTTGAGTTTGCTATTGATCTGGTACCTGATGCTAAACCTGTGTCTATGGCACCGTATAGAATGTCTGCATCTGAATTGTCAGAACTGAAGAAGCAACTCGAGGGTCTGCTTGAAAAGAAATTTGTGAGGCCAAGTGTGTCGACGTGGGGAGCTCCAGTGTTGTTGGTGAAAAAGAAAGATGGTAGTATGAGGTTGTGCGTAGACTATCGGCAGCTGAATAAGGTGACTATTAAGAACAAGTATCCGCTTCCGAGGATTGATGACTTAATGGATCAGTTGGTGGGTGCTCAGGTGTTCAGTAAAATAGATTTGAGATCGGGTTATCATCAGATCAAGGTGAAAGACGAAGACATTCAGAAGGCAGCTTTCAGAACCCGTTATGGGCATTATGAGTATTCCGTGATGCCTTTCGGTGTGACTAATGCGCCGGGAGTGTTCATGGAGTACATGAATCGTATCTTTCGTGAGTATCTGGATCGGTTTGTGGTGGTATTCATTGACGACATCCTAATTTATTCTAAGTCAGAAGAGGAGCATGCAGAACATCTGAGATTGGTATTGGAAATTCTGAGGGACAGGAAATTATATGCGAAGCTGTCTAAGTGTGAGTTTTGGTTGAAAGAGGTTAGCTTTCTGGGTCATGTTATTTCGGGGAATGGAATTGTCGTGGATCCGTCTAAGGTTGATGCCGTGTTACAATGGGAGTCTCCGAAGTCAGTTACTGAGATTAGAAGTTTTCTGGGTCTGGCAGGTTACTATAGGAGGTTTATAGAAGGATTTTCGAAGTTGGCACTTCCGTTGACTCAGTTGACTTGCAAGGGTAAAGCTTTCATCTGGGATGACTGTTGTGAAGAGAGCTTCAAAGAATTGAAGGAGAGGTTGACGACGTCTCCTGTTCTAACGTTGCCTAATCCGGAAGAGTCGTTTGTGGTGTATTGTGATGCTTCCAAGATGGGGTTGGGAGGTGTGCTTATGCAGAATGGTAAGGTAGTTGCCTATGCGTCGAGACAATTGAGCACTCATGAGAAGAACTACCCTACCCATGATTTAGAACTTGCTGCAGTTGTGTTCACGTTGAAAATTTGGAGACATTATCTGTATGGTTCGAGGTTTGAGATGTTCAGTGATCATAAGGGTTTGCAGTATCTGTTTGATCAGAAAGAGTTGAATATGAGACAGCGCAGATGGTTGGAGTTGCTGAAAGACTATGACTTTAGCTTGAACTATCATCCGGGAAAGGCTAATGTGGTAGCTGACGCTTTAAGTCGAAAGACGTTGCATATGTCAGCAATGATGGTTAGAGAACTCGAATTAATTGAGCAGTTCAAGGATATGAGTTTGGTTTATGAAGTGACGCCTCAGAGTGTCAGATTGGGGATGTTGAAGATTGATAATGAATTCATGGCTAGCATTCGAGAAGCTCAGAAGTTAGATGTTAAATTAGTTGACCTGATGGTTGGGATTGATCAATCCGAGAATAAAGACTTTGAGTTGGATGCGCAGAATGTATTGAAGTACCGTGGAAGAATCTGCATTCCTGATGATGAGGAGATGAAAAGAGCAATTTTAGAAGAAGGTCATAGGAGTAAGTTGAGTATCCATCCGGGAGCTACAAAGATGTATCAGGATCTGAAGAAGATGTTTTGCTGGCCTGGTATGAAGCGTGATGTGGGGCAGTTTGTGTATTCCTGCTTGACTTGTCCGAAATCGAAGGTTGAGCATCAGAAGCCTGCTGGGTTGATGCAACCGTTGGAGATTCCGGAATGGAAGTGGGATAGTATTTCTATGGATTTCGTGATAGGGTTACCTAATACTGTGAGGGGGCACGATTCGATTTGGGTGATTGTGGATAGATTGACGAAGTCTGCTCATTTTATTCCTATCAATATCACGTATCCGGTGTCGAGATTGGCAGAGATTTATATTCAGGTGATTGTGAAGTTGCATGGTGTTCCTTTGTGCATTGTGTCTGACAGAGATCCTAGGTTCACTTCTGATTTCTGGAAGAGTTTGCAAGAAGCGTTGGGTTCTAAATTGAGGTTGAGTTCAGCTTATCATCCTCAAACTGATGGACAGACAGAGAGGACCATTCAGTCGTTGGAAGACTTGTTGAGATCTTGTGTTCTTGAGCAGGGAGGTGCGTGGGATACTCACCTTCCGTTGATCGAGTTTACTTACAACAATAGTTACCATTCTAGCATCGGGATGGCACCGTTCGAGGCATTGTATGGTCGGAGATGTAGGACTCCGTTGTGTTGGCATGAATCTGGGGAGAGTATTGTTCTTGGACCCGAGGTTGTTCGAGAGACTACTGAAAAGGTGAAATTGATCCGTGAGAAAATGAAAGCGTCGCAGAGTAGACAGAAGAGCTATCATGATAAGAGAAGGAAGGATTTAGAATTCCAAGCTGGTGATCATGTGTTTTTGAGAGTCACGCGTATGGCTGGTGTTGGGCGTGCATTGAAGGCAAAGAAGTTGACTCCTCGTTTCATTGGACCGTATCAGATCACTGAGAGAATTGGTAATGTTGCTTATAGGGTGGCCTTGCCGCCTAATCTTTCGAATTTGCACGATGTATTTCATGTGTCGCAACTTCGGAAGTATATTTCGGATCCGTCCCATGTGATTCCGATGGATAATGTGCATGTGCGGGATAATCTCACTGTGGAGACAATGCCTGTGCGAATTGAAGATCGTGAAGTGAAGACTTTACGTGGCAAAGAGATAAACCTGGTGAAAGTGGTCTGGTTAGCAGCTGCTGGTGAAAGCATGACATGGGAGTTGGAGAGCAAGATGCGAGAGTCCTATCCGGAGCTGTTTGAATCAGGTATGTTTTCGAGGACGAAAGATTCTAAGTGGGGGAGGGTTGTAACACCCCGGAAATAATTTAATTAAAATAGTTGATTGAATTATTAAAATAATTTGGAGGCGGGATATAGATAAATTAAAAGGTTAATATTTTATATGCGTAGGAGGTGAAACGAGTAAAGGAGGTGGTGACGTAGAGAGCCCAGTGTTTACTGAGCCCTCAACTTAAACCCTGGGGGTTTAAGCCAAACCCTCATTCGCAGTAAGCAAAAGAAAAACGAAAGTGAGAGTGAGAGAGAGAGCACGCGGCGCAAAGAGGGAGAGAAGAGGAGGGTTTCGCGAAGAATTTCAAAAGGAGATCGTTCGTGTTGCTGTGGTTTTGTTCGTGTCTCGTTCGTCGTGTTCCGGAGCTTACGTTATTCGAGGTAAGGGTGGGCTTAACCTTGATAATGGGTCGATGATAATTAGGTGTGGGTAGTCTAGGGTTTTGTTGAATTGTTCGTGTTGTTGCATATCGTGTTTTCGTTGAGATTGGTGCTTTGATGATTATTGCACGTTATTGTGATTTGTTTCGTTATTTGTTGTTGCGTGATTGTTGTCTCACGATGATGGTGCTGTTATTGTTCGTGTTTTTGTTGTTGCTGTGCGTGGTTGATTGTTGTTGTCGCGTTGTCGAATTGTCGTTTTTGTTGTGGTGGTTGCGGTGTCGTTGCCGTTAGGGTTTGGTGTTTGGCAATTTAGCGATTCTGGACACAGGTTCGGTTTTTCTAAAACTGGCGCTGTTTGGTTGATCCAAAAATTATGAGGTTGATTGTTTTTGAAAATAGACTTAACGCCGGTCGTTTTGGCACTGGGTTCGTTAAATTCGGAGTTGTATAGCTCGAGTTATAGGCGATACAAGTTAGGTTAAAATTCTGGAAACGATTTGGGTATAGATTCGGTATTTCGGTGACTGGGAACGTTGTATTGACCGAAAAATTATGTGGTTCATTTTTCTGGAAAATAGACTTAATGCTTGTTAATTTGGAACTGGTTTGGTTGCGTTTAGTGTTGTGTAGCTCGAGATATGAATTCCACAAGTTAGAGTAAGATTCTGGAAACAAACTGGACACAGGGTCAGTGTTTTGGTTACCACGTTTTCAAAAGAACTCCTTTTCAAACGAATCCAATTTCTTTGAAAACTAGACAAAATTTGCCCCAGTTTATGCACAAGTTTCATGCAATTTGATTGAGTTTTGGTCACTTTGGAATTGCTTGAATTTGAAGGACAGAAACTGTCCTCTTTTGCAACTAGCCTGTGTGCTTTTCGAAAACTGTAACTATTGGACACTCTCCTTCAAAAACTGAACTTAGGGATGATAACCAGACCCATAGGGCTTTCCAACAAGTATTTATTTGTTGAAATCCGATGTCGTTTGCTATTTTAATTAATTCGCTGAAGTAGGTGCGATGTGCCTAGGCGCTGTGCGCCAGTCTTGTGCGTGGTGTGCGTGCGTTATGTCCGCGTTGTGGAGCCGTCTGCTGTTAATATTTCAGGTGCGGTGCTGGTATGCTCAGGAGAGTTTAGTGGTAGCTGTGATGCTACAACTTGGTGCTATTTTTGGTGAAATCATTTGTTTTGATTCTGGTGATATAGTATTTATTTTAAATACTTGTTATGGTGAGTTGGTGCAAAATCATGGTGTCGCATTGTCATATGCATGTTTTGGTGATATAGGCTCTGCCTCTGGTGTTTATTGGTGATATGCCCGTCGTGGCTCATTTTGGTGATCGGTACCGCATGCATATGCCCACTGGAGGGGTTGCATATCATCCCATTGTCTATGAATGTTATAATTTTGGTGGTTCACTGTGAAATGGATTTTTCCTTTGGTATCTGGTGCTGTGATATGGTGTAATTGTATTGTGTTGCTGTAGTTACCTGATGCTAGCATATTTTTATCATCTGCTTATTATCTCTGTTAGACTCACCCCTTCTGCTTGGAATGTTGCTCTCATGCGGCAACGCTGCAGGTGATCGCTAGTGCTCGTGGAGGAATTGCTAGGTTTTGCTTCCTCTGTCGTTTGGGTCTGTGTCAGCTCTGATATGTAGCACCGGGGAGTCGTTAGTTATCGTTTTGAACTATTATTTTAGTTATTGGAAATTGTTTTAATTAATTTTGGAGATGTCTTTAATTGTTAATTCTGGAGATGTTTAAACTGGTTAATATTTCCGCTGCTTGGTGATTCCTTTTTAAAATGGTGAAAAATGTAGCGCCCTTCGAGGTGACTCTGATAATTGTCTATTTAATTGTAATAGTAAAAGGGGGGTGTTACACCGAACCCATCCCTTTCTTCTTTGTGGTTTTCTTTTCATGTTGCCTCTTGGGACCTCTATTTGCATGGAAGTGTAGACGTTGGAGTTCTCAAAGAAGTCATTGAGATTGTCCATCTTACCTGAAAAAAGGAAAAAGAAGACAATTAGAATCAGCATAAGAATATTTCCGAGTCCAGCTCGAAGCATAACAACATAAAAGCATTGAAATAAAAGGTAAATACACGATGCGAAGTATCTCTTCAACTTGGCCTCGGACCCGGCCACGACATCAATCATGGAGGTGCAGTTGAATTTCAAGCCTTTCTTGACCAGCTCCTTCCCCAATTTGTTGATCAGCCGGGACGACACTGCATCGTCCCCCACAAGCAAGTTCGGCTTCATGCAGTAAGACTTGGTCTCAATCTCCTCCCCGCCTCGGGTAAAATGTTCCTGGCTCCATGACAGCGGAAAACTTGGCCACATTATTTGAACCCTTGACAAAGAAGAAATTCAGCTTGAAGTCCTTGTTGGAGTTATTTGCCGGAGCAAAGGACGACCGCTCCGTATTGCCCCGCGGTCCAACATGCCCCTGTTTTTTGCCACCTGTCCCCGGCTGTGGCAAATGGAAAACATTGAAAAAGCAGAAGACCTCCGCTGAAGGGACCCTTCCAAGGTGCCCCATGACATACTCAAACCCGCGCATAAATCCCCAGCCATTTGGGTGCAGCTAAGAAGGATGCGCATGGAGGTAATTGAGCACGTCCTTCTGAAATTTGCTGAGTGGAATCCGAACTCCCATAGTCTCCAGCACGGCTCCGTAGAAGAAGAATCCCATCCCGTCATGCTCAGTGCACTCCGGCATACCCACAGCCGCCATCAGCTTCCATCTCTGGTTGGCAGGAGTAACAACGAATCGTTCGTAGTAGGACACCGATTTGTCCGGCTTCATTTTTGGGCAGATTTCGTAGATCCTCGTAGACACCCAATCATATGCTTCTTCCACCGTTTTCTCATCTTCCTCCATGACGACCTCGGGTTTCTGACCTTGGGAACCGACTTCGGCATTTCCTTCAACGGCGTTCTCTTCAATTGTACCTTCTGAGGCCTACTTGACAAACTCCCTAGCCGAAGCTCCCGACATCGCAGGAGAATCTATGTAAGGTGGAAGAAAGCAAAGACGAAGCTCCCTTGGGGGCTGGTATCAGATCTCCAGTAGCCGACCTCGTTAAAATTGGTTTACCGGGTGGTATAAAAGGCTTTGTTTTCTCACTCTTGGATCGAACAATTATCTGCAAGGGGAGGGCGGCACTATCACTATGTAATTCTGGCCATCTAAATCTATTTATCTATCAAATGATTAAAGTAGTACTAAACCTGGCCTCAGATACCCCGAGGCCAGTTCACCTCCTCCCCCTGAGGCAAGCAGCCACAGTCACCAGAACGACAACATCCGTTGCAGTCAAAAAAAACATAATATGATGACAGCAGGAAGGAAAACTAACCTCTGTGCAGGTACTTTCTAATATCGGCTTGATTTTTGATCTCGTGTTGGTGAAGGCCTAGAAATCGTCAGTGGTGAACGGCGGCGTTGATCTCGAATGGTGGTTGAAAAATTATCAGTTTGCAGAGCTCAATCTTAGGAAATGTAAAAGTGAGCAAATGAACCCTCAACTCGCCTTATATAAGGGCGAGATGCGAGGCGTCACGTCACATCAATGCGTCCTTTCAATGCTGTACCATAAGGCACCCTCGATCTCACCAAGCGTCGCATGCCTGCTACCCTCTCTAAGGATGACACATGGCAGTCGTTACCTTAAAGCAACGGTCGAATCAAGCTGAGGCCGGCGTTGGGACTGGGCCAAACGTTGTATGAATTGGGCCTGGCCCATTCCCTTACTCTAGGTAATCAAGCATGAACTCAAATTTGTGGTATCCACATCCAACGGTCAGATTCCAGGCAACTGTATCCAACGTCTCTGGTACGGCGCCTTGTCTATAAATAGAGGTCCCGCCCTCCAGTCATAGTATCATCAATTCACTCGCATTACTCTATTTTTCGTTATTTCTCTCTTTCTCTTGCTGATTTGAGCGTCGGAGTGTTTTGTAGGTACCCACTCGACGTGGGAATGTGTGCTATCTTCGACATCCCGAGCTCTGTCTTCAACCCGTGGAAGCACATCTCATCAACCTTATACCTCGGAGTCGGCCGCACCTGGAGCCTAGGTACCGATAAGACTCTTATATTGATAAATGTAAAAGTGATACAAATGAGAAAGGTTCAAAGTAAAATGACTATCTAAGTCTATTTATATGCACTCACTAATACTAAGAAACTATATCTCTAATAGTCCCCCGCAAGCTAGAAGGTGATAACAACACTTCTAGCTTGGGATGAGCAAGTCAAAAGTACATCAAATCAAACGAAAATTACAATTAGACGCCGGAAACACATCGGCAGATATCAAAGCCATAAGGCAAAATGTTATAACCACTCGGAGGAAGCAACGACGATATAACCACACGAAGCAAGCGACAATGCTATAACCACTCAAGGGAAGCAACAATGCTATATCCACTTGAAGGTAGCGAGAATGCTATAACCACTCAAGGAAAGCGACAATGCTATAATCACTTGATGGAAGTGAGATTCAAACAATGCCAATTAAGGAAAATTATCATTGGATCAACAGCAAACTGTTATGCTTAAAAAAATGCCACGGGAGCAGGCTGGAATGATTACCATAAAATCCCTCTCTTGCAGCCAAGTTGAAACACTACTTGTAACAAGGAGGTGACCAAAGCTTAGTTGTGAATTGTGGTTCAAGAAGTGCATCAGAAGAAAAACCAACAAAGTTTCTTTCAACACCACATGCTTGAACACACTGATCCGTTTCTAAGTATTCCTCCATTCTCTCAACCACCACTTCTAATGTCCTACACCGATATCCCATTCCACCATTCGATGTTATGCGCACCAAGATCAACAGCCACATCAGTTGTAATTAGGGAGTATGGACCATTCACCAAAAATGTTCATTGCGTTGTCAACCAATACGAAAGACGAGACCATGACGTCACGACGTCGCACCATCACATAGAACAACATCACTGTAATACAAGGAAGATGATGAAGAAGTAACGAAACCTGATGGGGTATGAGATTGATGCAGTATCACATGATTTACTTCATCACAGTGAAAATGAAAAATGATATCTCTTTCAGGCATTTCATCAAACAGGTTGTGTGCACACCACATCCGAAGGAGAATGATGAAGTTTCAGAAGTTTGCACAAATAGGAGATCACTCAGAACATAGTGAGAGAGAGAACGATCCAAGAATCAAACCGAATCAAGAAACTAATCGTGATTTCAGAGAAAAGAAGAAGAGATGTGGAGACAAAACGATCTGCAGAGAAAGAGAAGAAATGGCTATTTACAGAGATGCGAAAAAAGAAAAACGGTTACGCAGTCTCAAACAAACTCGCAAAGCGAGAGATAATTTCAGAGAAAACGAAAATTCAAAATCATCTATCACAATTGATCTTGATTAACATCAGAATCAAGAGCACAGAGGAAAGGACTCAGAATATTGTTGTAACACCATGAAAACAAGAACGTGACGCCACCATTTGAAATTTGATTTAAGAATCAGAAATTGTTGTGAACCGAATCCAAGGAGAGGGAATAGATTTCAAAAATTGCAAACATAACCAAAGAAACTGCAATCGGAAATTAAAGAGTGCAATTTAGAATTAGGTATTGCAAAATTGAGAAAAGGGAAATCGTGAGCCTGAGCGAAAATTACGACAAGGAGAGAAGAAAAACACGAAACAATAACGCTGCAGAAGATGTGCAGCGACAAAAAGAAATAGAGTCGCAAAACTGAATGCAATTTTTTGTGAAGAAAGAGAAAGTGAAAAGTCATGAATGAAAAAGAAACTAATAAAATAATAAAAGAAACCTGAAAAGCTCTAAAAGACTCTTATATTGATAAATGTAAAAGCGATACAAATGAAAAAGGTTCAAAATAAAATGACTATCTAAGTCTATTTATAAGCACTCACTAATACTAACGAACTATATCTTTAATAATGAAATGTACCTATTTAATTTAGCTAACTCAGTTAAAAATATCACACAATTAATAAAACTAAAAGACTTTTAACGCAGTCTAGAGTGTGAATGCGTCATCACGACTCCCACTCTTTTTGACGTAGTTAAAACTCTTTTAATCACACATACATTCATAAATCAATATAACTTTCAATAGGTATCGATTAGATAAATTAAAAATGCAAGATAATGAAAGGATTAAAACCAAGGAAAGTAGCAATAATAAATACATATTTAAACCTTAAAATAACTATAAGTGTTATAGAAAGAAAATTATTACTGGACGATTAAAATATAGGAGGAAATGTGCAAACAAAGTAACAACTTAAAATAACAAACAAAAAGGATACACTCAAATAATCATGCGGGACTCAGAGCACACAACACAAGCATGACAGACACATGACTCATACCGACCTGAAGGACAGACCGGGCTCTGATACCACTAATGTGACACCCCTTTCCCAAAAATGACTTAATAAAGAAATTTTCATCAATCAAAGGACCTTCTTAAAATATATCAAAATAACGTGACAAAAATATTTACATATTCGATTTGACTAATTTCATTCGGACTCGTGAAAAAGGTACCACGTGCATCATTCTTTACATTCAACAAGAACTTATAATAAATTCAGTTTAAATAAAAATATATTGATATAAAACCCAACATCCCGACATGACACCTTGTCAGAGCTTGACACCATATAATCACAAGGACATGAGAACTAGCATCCCATATCCAAAAGCATCCCACTGAAATGGACTTCCAGCCAATGCACATAACCCGTAACAATTATCTGAAAAATATGGTTGTAAGGTGAGAATCACATTCAAGCTATACTAAGGCGATAGATAAACATCAAGGAAGACACTAGTCCCATTTAAGTTAAGCAAATAATAAAGTGAATGAAATATCATACGTGAGAAAAAATATACTTCAAAATACATATAAGTTATACCTTCTTTTTATGTTCAATAAACTACAAGTTAACGAGTACGAAATTAGAAATCGATAAATTCTTATATTAGGTGAATCAAGCAAGCCATTAGAAGCATTAATTTCAACATAGATAATCATGACTTACAAATCGGCATAAATCATAAATCTTCACAAGTCAATAAGGTATGATATGCATGTATCACTCGGAAAACACAAGAATGCCTCTCCCTAGACTCAAGAATAAAAAAGAAGAGAACCATCTTTGCCTAACCCTAGGGTTAGATGACTCGGACTCGATGACATGTAACAATACATCATGAGCACCATCTTCACCTCTCACGGCCTTGGTAGCTTAGACTCAATGAAACTAAGTGAGTTATATTATCACTTACTCATACTTGAAGACTTTATTCGCCTCTTACAGGCTAACTAACTGACACTCGACCACACTAGGTCAACAATGGCATCACTTGAGTACCGAATCGCCTCGCACAGACTTGGTAACTGAGACTCAAAGATACTAGGTTTGCCATAACACGACTCGATTATTATTCTCTCTTCACATGGTAAGTGACTCAGGCTCAAGGATAACATATTACAACACGCACAACCACATAACACAAACCAAATCACAGTGTAGTCACAATATCACCTGAGCTCCATTCTCACCTGTTACAGACGAGGTAGCTCATCACATTGATATCATCATTGTCATGCATCACAAAGTATAAGGAAGATAGTAACAAGGAAACACATGTTTTATCCACACCTTTAGTTATTCAAATCCATAGAACTCTCTATACTCTTAAATCCATCAATAGTATTCATTTCTTGTTCAAATATTAAAACATCAAAATATTAATATAAGTTTAATTACTAACTCTAGTCCTATTGGTTTTTCTTTTAATATAGCATAAAATATAACATCGAATATTTCACTACTTATTGGCTCTTTCAATCAATGCTTAAGACAGTAACATTATTTTATATAGGTTTAAATATGTATTTAGTCCCTACAAATGTCCCTGTTTTTCGATTTAGTCCCTGCAATTTTTTTTTTTAAATACGTCCCTGCAAAATAATATTTTTTTTAAATACGTCCCTACAAAATAAAATTTTTAAAAACGTCCCTGCAAAATAGCTTTTTTTTAAATACGTCCCTACAAAATAACTTTTTTTTTTAAATACGTCCCTGCAAAATATCACAATTTTTTTTGTTGGGACGTATTTCAAAAAAAAGGTTATTTTGCAGGGACGTATTTAAAAAAAAGTTATTTTGCAGGGACGTATTTAAAATTCCAACTTTCGGAAGGGCATATTCAAAAAAAAGTTGTTTTGCAGGGACGTATTTAAAAAAAAAAAATTGCAGGGACTAAATCGAAAAACAGGGACATTTGCAGGGACTAAATACATATTTAAACCTTTTATATATTCATAATAAGTCAATCTTTCAAAAACAACAACTTATGAGTCAAGTTCCAATTCCGTACATAAGAGGCACACCAAAACAATTCTATTTAATCGATTTCTACAAACATAATGACAACATTTAATCGTGCATGAGTATCAAACTGGCACATCACATAAGCTACTAAACTAACACTACAACTCGGGACTTCAATAAAAGCAAACGCGTCCAAGCAATCCATAACAAACATATATATGCAACCATCATTATTAATAATTAAATTATTAATCAAATTCTTCAAAACAATCTCTTAGGTGTCGGCCTCATTTTATGAGGCCGTATGCATGTTTAATTAGGTTTTCAAGGAATTAGTTGAAATCCCTACAACCTTAATGATACCCTACAGCCCGAATATAACCCGAAGATCATTCCCCGTAACTGGTATGACGATCTTGCACGCTACAAAATGAAAATGAATTTTGACACAGTCGTCCACACTACGAACAATATCGGTTACGAGTTTTTAGAGCTAACGAAGTCCGATTGTAAAGTTACGCGGAGTAAAATACTGACACCGTAGTGCTCCAACAGTCTGACATCACGTTTGCAAGAACAGTAATGCTACTTGAATCACATGACTTCCCTGTGACTATATCAATTTTCTGATAAGAACAACACCATCCAAGCATTCTCTCTTAGTTGGCACTAGTATTTTGGTTGAATAAGGGGTAAACAAGCCTAACAGAAATCTCTCGATATTGGAATGCTTCACAGAACAAATCGCTATCCGTTGACAACATATATGTGACTTTAAATTTTGTAGATTTCGTGAATGGGATTTTTGATGATAGGCCGATGGTATTGACACAATGATATGGCATGAAATAGTTCACCAAGACACAAGTCCACACATGAGCTATCTAGTTTGAGGGTATGAAGTGCGGAATAGAAGATAAATTCAAATAAAACGTAGAGTTTTGATTTAATGATGTGTGTTGTTTTCAATTTAGTCTGTGCTATATATATACAAAGGCCCTCTCCGGCTACTATTCAAGCCAACACTTGCCTACCGTTGGATCAATCTAAGGTCAACGACTATCATCGCTCCTAAGCCCTAAAGAGACGAAGCAACTATCAACGATCCCACTAGCACGGTTAATGGGGTAAATTCTTCTCGCTCCGTTTAACACGGCCTCGCTCTTTCGCTTGATCTTCAATTGCTCCCACGTTCTACCTCCATGCTTTCTATCTTGCCTTCCAAGAAAACCTGCATTACCTCGGCCACTTGGTCACTCAGCTGAATTTTGTCCTTGGGCAGTACCTTAGGCACCCGATTCACCCTAGACGTGGCACTCTATAAGCTGAGGCTTTGCTCTCCCTCGGCCTAGCTCATTGGCCCTCGGGCTCACCCCTTCATTTAGATTTTAGTTTGTAATACTTTTGATATTAATTGTGCCCGTCATTTTAATTGTCTTTTGAACTTTCAAAATAATTACTCTTGTTTCAAATTTCACAAATAGAATCCCCCATTTAAGTATGGTTTGATCCTTCTCATTTGAATGTTATCACTTCTCTTGGTTTTTGTAATATTATTAAGCATTTATTGCACTTCTCTTGGTTTTCTTCGTTTTTGCAGCATCTGTGCCTTTTTCAATCCTGAATGTGCTCTTGTCAATATTGACACAATTAATGCTGGATATTGTCCCCACAATAAAAGTTGTTGTGATAGATCTCTCACTCCATCTAAAGGATGTTAGATATTTTCAGTTCAATCTTTTAATGTTGCATATAAGTCTTTTGTTTTAGTATCACTTCTACGGCATATCTGTCTCTCAGTTTTATATTGTTGTGCAGATTCTGAACAGTTTGATGTTGAGAAAACCTAAAATGATGAATGAAATTACTGTTGCTGAACTTGGGGAGAAGCACACTTGAATTGGGGACCGTGTTAATTAGACTGCTGGTTTTGGTGTTCTGCCGCAGGTTTAAATTTAGCTAAGCTTGGTTCCTATGAAAATTGGCGTGACCTAAATGTTAGAATTTGTAAAATATGAACTTGTTTATTGAATGAGGGATCAATCCCTATATATACAACAATATACACAACTGAATCAGTTAAGGGAAGCTGAGCCAGTTACTAAGTCTAACAAACTAGCAATTTTACAAACTCATCTAGAGACTAACTCATACCAAGTGAGTTAGAGGATTAACTAATACAAAGTGAACTATACAATAAAATATTACCTATTCTAACAGCCCCCCCTCAAACTGGATCATGAGTAACAATCATGTTCAGCTTGAAGAGAAGAGTAGAAAAAAAAAACTAGAAAAATCAAGTAACTAGTCTTTGGAGGCATTTGGCATGAGGTGAACAAATCCTTTTTTTTTTTGAATGTTTTCTCTGAAGAGTATAATATCTTTGCCTGGACATTCCTTGAAAAATCTTGCGATAGTAGGCACCAAAGGAAGCAGCAATATCCTGTCCAATGATCGCTGTAATCCAGCACTATAAGTGTAATCCAGCAAGAAATAGTGTATCTGCATAAAGTATTGTAGTTTTACTTCCCAATTTATCATGGGTAAATAGCCAATTTGGTCCCTGGAAGTGTAACTCGCTGTCAATTTGGTCCCTGAATCGAGGAGAAATGCAAAAAGGTCCCTCAAAGTGTATTTCGTCCTTCACGTTTGTCTCTGTCGTTAAACACCGTCCTTAACTCTGTCAATCTTGCATATGTGGCACGTTTAGTGCCACTTTGGTTTGCTTATGTGGCCAAGTTTGACTAGAAATTCAAATTTATGGAGTGCCACTTAGGGAGGGACCAAATTGATAGTCAAAATAAAAACAGTTTTCCTTCTTCTCTTCACCATCTGCATCCTCCATCTCCAAACCTTCATCCCCTAAACCCAACAACTTCAAAATCAAAATCCCATTTTCTGCAACCCTAATTTGTTGGTTAAACCTCCATTGTTCAGCATTCCTCTCGTTTTTCCCTCTCTTGTGCTATATTAGCCCTAATTCCTTTCTATTTTTTATGCGGAAAGTTTTCAGATCTAAACATAAGCATCTATTTCTCTCTTTCTGTTGCTTCTTATTTTGGTTTTTTTGTGTTCATTATGAAAATTTGTGACTGAAATTTTGTTTCACTTTGTGAATGAAATTATGGCCAATTTCAGAATGAAATTATGTTCGTTTTCTTTTTATGCAAAAACTGCCCTACATAAAAGCTCCTGCAAAGTTGTGGCAATTGACAGCAACCAAAGCTCCTCATGATTAATTCATCTTAAATTAGCTCAGGAATTATGCAGCCCAAAAAAACTGCACTACACCCAAAATCTACTCAACACTTCACAATTATGCAGTCCCAAAATCTGCATTGCATCATACAGATTATACAGTCCCAAATTTGACCATTATGCAGACCCATAAAATAGAAGCATAATTTCAATTTAGCCATCAAAATATAATTCCAATTTAACCATCAATTTGAAACATAATTTAACCACCAAAAGATCCATAAATGAACAAAACATATTAGTCAGAAACACTTACTAAAACTATACAAAACATAAACACTTCCTAAACCAGAAACACTAATTTCTAAATGAACAAAACATAAAATAATACAAACTTACAAAGATTATATTAACTTTCTAAAATTACACAAACTTCCTAAACTAGAAACACTAATTTCAATTTCCCAGCACATTTCTCTCCGTTAAGCTTTTTCTGCCACTTATTAGTCTTCTTCTTTCCCTCTTCCAACACAACTTCCATAGCAAGCCCACCAACATCAAATACGGCTTTGTTTCCACAATCCTCAAAGTTTTCCTCTTCCCCTATTTTTGAAGCCATGGAACATTTCCCCTTTGATTCCTCGATATGTGTAACCCTTCACATGTTGCAATTCACGAGTGAAGAAGACGGGAAGAAATTAGGGCTGCAAGAGAGAGATTCGATTTGTAGTGAGAAGCTGAGAGAGGTTCGAAGAAATTGCTCAATAGAGAGATTTGATTTGGGAGTGAGAAGCCGAGGGAGTTTCGAAGAAATTGGTGATGGAGCTGGACTTGTGAAAGAGAGAGGGTCGATGAAATATTTTAAATAAATAAGTTTGAAGTCATTTTGGTCCCTCATACGTGGCATTAAACGTGCCACATCATTATTTGTTAGCGGAGTTAGCAAGGACATTAACGTGGAGGACTAACGTGAAGGACAGAATACACTTTGAGGGACTTTTTGCATTTTTCCTCGATTCGGGGACCAAGTTGACAGCGAGTTACACTTTTAGGGACCAAATTGACTATTTACCCATTTCTCATTCAACCATCCACCAACTGAACCTCCTATAATTACCACCATCAAGTGTCGTACTCACTATAGCTTCCAAATTGCCAAGTAACAATAATCTAGCAGCAATCCAAAAATCAAAATAGCTAGAATAATCAGTGATATTGCTTCTTGATTTCAGAATGTGAACCTGAAGCAGAGGGCCAAAGTGCAGGTCTGAGAGAGAATCATGAACCAAAAGAGAATCTCGCTGAACCAAAATCAATGTATGAACAACGTCTTGAACAGCTTGAATCAGTGTAGGAAACGAGCCAAAAATAGAAAGTTAGGTCACGATATCTTGAAATAGTTCAGTGTCCAAAACTGAAAAATTAGGGAAAATCGATTTGTGCAACCAAAACTGAAATCGATTTAGGCATATGATCGATTCAGAGAGGACGAATCAAGAGCAGAAAATGTGACTTGAAGTGAGAACACGAAGAAAAACAAGAAACGCAAACTGAAAACACAATTTGAAGCAAGAATGCGATTGTGAATAAGAGAGGATCCATGAAATTGCAAGAAAGGCGAAATCTAGAAGCGATCCAGCAGTTTAATAACAGAAATCAAGAACTGAAACAGAATCGAGCAAGAACGAAATTAATTTAGGGAAAACTCGAGAATCAGAGATTGCAATTGCAAATCAAAAAATAGAAGCAAATCAGAATGTGAATCACAACAAGATTCGGAGAAGTGAGATGTCAACTGAAAGGAGAGAGAAACTAAAAGCAATTTTAGAGATGAAATGAACGATTTCGGTTTCTGTTGTTTGAAATGGGGTAGTGCAAGTGTACACTGTCCAACAAGTAATATAGTTGAAATACAATTCGTTCCTAAGAGGATTAATGCTTAAAAGGTGCTTAATTTGATTAACAAAATAGTGATCGTAACAAAAGTAAAGACACAAACATTTGGTAACATTCACAGCAATAAAAATAAAGGGTAATAAAGATCAGATGATTAGAACAAGTTGAGATACTTTCACTTCGGTAATTCCATTAGAATGAAATTAATGTTATGATTAATGCTACAGCATTAGGTGCTGCAGCAATAGATATATTTTCTCAAATACTTCTCACTAGGGTTTCTTCGCAAGAATTTATCTCTAAACCCTAAAGGAGTATGCCCTAGGCTGTTTGGGCACCCGCAGTATTCACCTTATGAATTTTGCCCTCCTATCTCTAGGGTTTAAGCAGGTAACATTAAAATCTTTTTTAATGAACTCAATCCATTTTATCTTGTGAGTTAAATCTACAAACCATCTCTGAATTCATAAATGCTACTTAGATTAGACGGCCAATCCTAATATAAGATGGAAATATTATCACACACATGATAAAATGCTAAACATTAAGTATACTTCATTAATCCCATAAAAACTTCATTACATTAGGTCCAGCATCTCAACTATGAGGAATTAGTTCATGATGAGCGAACAAAACATGGAAAATAACTTAAACAAAATAGTGAAAGTCATACTACAAAATCCAAGGAGAGAGGCTATACTACTAATGTTGAACCGAGAAGAACTCCAAAGAGAACAATGGAGGAACAATCCAGGTCTTCAAATGTAGACTCCAACAAGACAATGTAGTTCCAGTGTTGCTGCAGCAATAGTTCCAGCACTTGAATCATTTAGTAACTAAGAGTGAGCTTGCACGAAATTGGTGGCTTCTATATATAGCTAGGGTACATGATCCAAGGTAACCCTAAAAGTGGGAGGCGCCACTTGTCCTTATGTGTGCCTAAAATGTACTTTGTGTCCAAAAGTTGATGGCATCATGGAATATTCTTCGCTTGCACGCCCAAACTTGAATCATTGCTTGTCCTCAAGCAAATGACACTTGATAAAGACAAGCACACTAATAACCAGCAACCCAGACAGTTGATTTTAGTTAAAAGCAAACAAACAGAATATCATGTTGAGCATCGACTTTCAGATTGGTCACTCAAATGTAAGCCTACTTAATAACAAGTTCCCTAGATTACTCCTGCTCAATAGTGTGTGTGTGTGTGACACTTAACTTAGTTCAGACCTAGCCGATTCAGACTCGAAAAAAAATAATATTGCGATTCAGAACCGAAAAAGGAAAAGATAGTGATTCAAAATCGAAGAGATTTTGTTCAATTTAAATAAACCATGATTTCAGACCAGTAACAGAGAACTGAAGGAGAATTCTTAGAAACGAACTGAACCGAGATCCAGATGAAGAAGATACAATGAAGAAGCATTTAGAAGCGACAATTCAATGTAGAAGGAGAAATCAGATCTAAGATTCAGAGGGAGTGCATCGCATAGAAAATTGCGATGAAGAGAGGTGAAAAACGGTTGTGCTTTTTCTTCCGAGAGAGGGGTTCGCGAGAGAGGGAAAAGAAATTCAGAGAGAGAGAGAGTCGCGAGTGAGAGAGAGTGAAGTTCAGACGAAACTTTCATCTGATACCAAACTAGCAATTGTACAAACTCATCTTGAGACTAACTCATACCAAGTGAGCTAGAGGACTAAATAATACAAAGTGAACTATACAATAAAATATTGCCTATTCTAACAATAAATTTCGTGATTCAAAGAAATTGTCATCAATTTAATTTCTCGCCATAGACAGCTGACATCAATTTAATATTCCACTGATAAGAAATACCAATTTGGACTCGCATTCATGGTCTGTACACATAAAAGTGATTTTGAATTTTGATATTAGTTGCCATAACTGGGGATAAACTGATAGCACCCATATTTCAAGGACTAAAGTGATATCTAATGTTTGAAGCACCTAAGTTGATGTTTACTCTAAAAACATGATTTTGTTTTTTTTTTTTAAATACTCAATTTTTTGATAGTGGGCAATTTCTTTTCCATTTTAGAACATAAGGCAAAGTATTTGGGAGTTACATCTTCTTCTCTGAACGTGAACTTGAAGTTCTCTGCAGGGCTTGTGAGCTGGTTGGATTTAAAAACATTAGAAATGGGCCTTTTGTGATGATTTCTGCTGCGACCACTAAATAATGTTAGAGTTTTCCTGATGCTCTCATTATTTCTTAGGAATATGTGTTTCTCAGTGCTCTGTGCTGGCTTCAAAAAATATTTTGATACAGCCTTTATTTCTGGACAATGTTAGAGTTTTCCTGATGCTCTCATTATTTTGATACAGCCTTTATTTCTTAGGAATATGTGTTTCTGGACAATATTTTGATACAGCCTAATGTTAGAGTTTTCCTGATGCTCTCATTATTTCTTAGATAATATAATTACATTTTAGTTAAATCATAGAGTTACATGTCATGAGTTGGGAAGGAAAAATACCATTGATGAACCTTAGATTACCTTGCACTACATGATTGTTACTTTAGGAGGCACAATATGTTGTCTGTCCGCAATTTTTTCTTACAAAGATATCAAATTTCCATTATATAAAGGTAGAATAAAGATTTTCTGATTTGTAGTCTGATATTGTAAGCAAAAGCTGAGATGGAATATAACTCAGATAGTAGATAGCTTGTTATAGTAGTTAACTGACGCACATATCGACCAGTGTGTAAGTTGTGTATAATTAGATGAATTGGTTTAATGAATTTGATGCCTAGTGGAGCCAAATTTATATGCATGGGAATGACCCAAAAGGCAAAAAAAAAGAGCTTTTAAAGTCAGATTGATACAAAGCTGAGTTTAAAATTAAGACACATTTAAAGTCAGGCAGCATAAAGCCTGACTTAAATAAAGCTTTAAACTCAGACTCTGGCCTGACTTTATAGGTCATTCCCAGAGACTGGCCTAAAACAAACATTAGTAATTAAAGTCAGGTAGTGATTGTATGACTTAAAACAAACGTATGAAGTCGAGCTGTCAAATGACTTTAAAGCTCCTAACATACGAAGTCGCCTTAATAGAAGTCAAGTTGGCGCCTGACTTTAAAAAGCCAATCTGCCTGACTTTAAATCCCCTTAAAAGAGAAGATTATTTGTTGACATATGAATGGAGCTTATTTAGAATGGTTTGTTGACATACCAATGATTTATTGCCAAAAATATGTAGAATGGTTTGTTGACATACCAATAGAGCTTATTTATATTGTTAATCTAGATGTTAGTTGTATGCAAATGGTTTGAAAATGAAATTTAAAAAGTTCGTCAAAACTTTGAAAATTACACCAAATAAATCGTTGAAAATTTTGAAATATGATTGTAATTGCGCCAAATAAGTTTTTGAAAATTTTGAGATATGATTTTCAGTATGTTTTTATTTTTAAATTGTTTAGGATTATTAGGACTATTGTTTACTATATTAGTTTAACTTATGTTTGAAATTATAACTGAAAATTTAATTGGAAAACATAAGTTACTGTTTGAAAATTTATGCCCTCATTTTTTACGCAAAATTTATACACTCATTGAAATTCATTTATTTGTAATTATACTATGTATTATTTTAACTGAAAATTTAATTGGAAATAATACGTTACTGTTTGAAAATTTATAACCTCATGGAAATTCATTTATTTATAAATATCCTTTGTATTATTTTTTCATTAAATAAACTGTTTATTTAATTTATTTTTCTGGTATGAAAGGATGCCAATTAGGATTTGCATTAAAATAGACTTTGCAGAAAATCACCAAAGATTGACACTTACGATAAAGAGCCCATAGAAACATTTTACTTTGTATGTTTATAGATGCCTAGTTGGAAGTTGATGACATGTATACTATGATAGTTCCGAACCTGCGTTTAGTTGACAAGTCATTCCGAATCTATTTTATTATTCACAATTGTATGTAAAAAGATGTTGCTCTCCAAAAATTAAATTTTGGCATAAATGGAATGAAGGAAGGTAAAATGTATTAAGTGGTCAATATACAAAGACAAATTTGACAGAATGTTCATAAATCGGAAGTTTATTACCTCGACAAAATATTGCATTTTCAAGTCAAAATTATCGTAACGAGTTCAGGTATAGAAACCAAAGGCAATATTGTTGTTGACAAAACAATTAGTCTCGAATCAAGTAGTTCTGTAAAACATCGGTGCATAATTAATTTTGTAACTGCTATATACATGCCACCCATGCAGAACGAAATATTAGCTGTTTTTATATGTACTAGTTACACCAATGTAGGATTGGATGCTTCAAAATTTCCCCACATCACACTCAAGTATGCCTTCTCAAACCTTTACAATTTCTATGCAATTTTACATTTCTTTCAAATTTAATATTCTGCAAGTTTATCTTCCTCGCAATTTCAATCTCTACTTTAATTTCTTTGTCAGTTTACTTTCCAACACTCTACCTTTTTGAACATTAAAGTTTTTTTTTCACTTTTCTTATTTTGAAGATCATTTTTCCTATGTTTTCTTTTGAACTTAAACCACACACGTTCCGCCTCATTTCTTTTGTTTCAATTTTTGAAACCATCCTACATTCAATAATCACCCCATTTATAAGTGAAAGACAACTCTCACTTTACAGGAAATGCAACAATTAAAAGAAAATTGCAAATGTGAGTTGGAGTCATAATTGAACCGGTATGTGAAAGGTTGTTGAGGGAAACACACAAATACAAAATGTTCAACCTCCACAAAATAACACCGTTGTGCAATCTTCATTGTCGGCAACCTTGAATCTAGTGCACGTGGTTCGATGTTTGATCCCTTGTATGGTATGTTTCACAATCTTCGTTAAATTTGAACCAATCTAGTGATGCATATTTAAATGCAAGTGGTATGATTGTCCAACATTGGATAATACCAATACTGGCACCGAATTAGAATACTAAGCCAAAAGCTTAGTTTTGGTTACTAAATCTGTTGCAGTCGTTGGATCTCATCCTTTTTAATAAACTTTAATCTAACAGAGAGTGTTTAACGAATGCAGATGTGTCATTTTACCCTTCAATTTCAATTCACGCATTAGGCTTCGTCTTCCTTTCTCACGTTTGTTTTCTCACGTTCTCACGTTTTCTTCTACTAATTTCAATTCACGTCATCATCCTTGCTCGATTGTATTTTCAAAGCATCCAGTTAGCTCAATAAGTAAGTGATGTTCTTCCTCGCATTCTTCCTTACTCCTCAACAAGTGATGTTCTCATTCTCACTTTGGTGCATTCATTATTTCTTAATTGCTCTATGAAATTTGTTGCTGCTTGTTGCTATTTGTGTATTCCAAATTGTTGGTCTTAGCAAAGTGGGTTTCTGTTTTCTACGAAGTGTGTTGTGTCTTTGTGTAGAATGCATACCTAGTGTTTGTAAAAATGCCAAAACTGAATTGGAACTATCTGTGATAAGAATTCAAGATGCAAGTCGTTTTAATTAGTCGTGATTGAGTTAATGAGTGATTGAGTTACTAAGAATTCTGTGATTTTGAGTTAATAAGAATTTTGTGGTTGAGTTAATTCTTGTTAATTAGGAAAATAACCACAAATTAGTACCACAGTGGTTATTGACCACTAACCACAGATATTCATAACTGTGGTTAGTGGCTATTAACCACAGAATAGTACAATTGTGGTTAATACTTGTTAGATGCCACAGATTTCCATTGCTATTACTTGTTACTAACAAGATTACTTCTCACTGTAACATCCCTAGTTCGTAGTCGACCATACAAATGCGGAATATTACCTTTTAGCAAAATCAGAGGTGCATAATGCGGAATGGATAAAACTCATAACAATAAATATATAAATCCACAACCAGTGATGTCTTAGTCATTCAAAATACCATGAAATTTAGAAAATGTTTTATACATCACATAAGTCAATAGAAGTACATAGTATCCATAAGTGCACATATCCCTAATACCAAAAGCAATTCGAGATCGATACATGACATGGACAAGACTAGATATAGTTTCCATGATACATCATACTAAAACATGAAACTGAACATGATAGCCATGAACTGAGATCCTCAGCTAGCTGAACTTTTGCCCTTGCATGAATTACCTGAGTCCTTCACCTGTGAATCTGAAAATCAACAACAATGAGGGATAAGATTACTTAATCAATTTATTTTCCCTTATATATAGGATACATAGTGGTCTCACCCATTTAGCAAAAACATACATAATTAGTCCACGGAAATTTTTTAGCATTTACACATAAACTTCAACAAATTAATTACCCTATCAAACGATGTCGAAATTCAACAAACGACCCTTCTACGGAACTCTAATGAAGTGTAGTTTTTGACTATATATTTAGAATTTCAAAATGATTGGTCAATAGGTACCGTTTTAAAAAACAAGCTAGTATGTCCAGAAAACGGCACTGCAACAGTAACCTAGATTGAAGTCCTTCTAAAATGACCAAAACTTACTCAAATAACCTGGAACCTGAGCCTAAACAGTATCAAAATTAGTCTAGTTTTCAAAGAAGCTAAAATCATTCAAAAAGGAGCTCAAATAAAACCACCATGCCCAAGTCACTGACCCTATATCTAGATTGTGCCTAGATATTACCTTAACTTGTGGAGCCTACAACTTGAACTATACAACTCCAATTGCAACTAAACCAGAGAAAAAATAACGAAAATTCAATCTAGTTTCTAAAATGGAAAGCCACATAATTTTCCAATCAGTAAAACAGTCCCAGTTAGCAAAAAACCGAACCTACCCCAGAATCTCTCTAAACAGTGAACTTGACAAGACAATATGCATCAAACAAGCATCAAATTCAACAATTAAGACATATTATCATCAAGGAACAGCAGCACACATAGCTTTACATAATCAAAACACAATAAAACGTAGAACTCACCTTGAGTGCAAAGACAAATGCACAACACAAACAACTTCACAAAAAATCGGTTTTTATGGCTTCCATGTCACCAAACTCGACCCCAACCCTCTAGGACCAGGTTCTATACTCTGAGTTTCTCCTCCTAGAACCTTATTTGACCCCAAAACAGTAGTAACCAAGTTTTAAACACTCTCTTTCACCTCCAAAACAAAGTTGCCATGGATGGATTCAAGCTTTCTCTTCTTTCTCGCCCTAGGGCTCAATTTGGGGGTTTGAGAAAGGGGAAGTTTTTGCTGCTGAAAAGACCTGTGTAGTACAGTAAATTATACTGTTTCTAATTTTATTTTTGTTACCATTCTTGTAATGGCTTTGGTTTTTGATTTGCCATCAAAAGATATCAAGGTGGGGGTCTTTTTAAGGTTTAAATAATATTGCTAAGTGTTGGCTAAAATTTCGTTGAAAGTTTTGGAAAACAAATTTTACCGTGTTTTGTATAACCCAGTAAACTTGACATACCATCTAATTTTCAAACGAACTCATAACTTAACAAATATTTAAATGGGGATTCATTGAGTGGCACATGACTCAAGGAGGTGAAGAAAGTATTATTTTAAGAGGAAAAATATTTATTCTTGTTGAAAATTAAGTATTCACATTACTGTGAAAATATTATTACGAGAAAATTTATCGGTTGAACTTAGAATTTATCAGCTACCTGAGTATATCGGGGTAGATATTTTCTAAGAGTATAGTGACTTCACTAATTTGTTTTATATAAAAGAATGTAAGAAAATGTTCATGGATAAGTGAGAGATGTAGATTGATTAGGTTGCTAGATATAATGATTAAAATAAATTAGTTTTACTTTATATTGCTAGGTGTCACATTTTCATGGTTAGTTATAACATATTCCACTTAAAGCATTCCTTTTTTTTTTTGGTGAGAGTTAGGGCCAAAAGGCCCAACTAGACAATTATCATTAATGGGCCAGAAGACCCAGAGATATCCGAAAACAACACATTGACTAAAAAGTCTGGAACTTTGTTAAAAATTACAAAAGGATCCCTTATCCTATGGCTTGCTTTGGCTAAAGAATCAGCTGCCTCATTGATGTCTCTCTGAATCACCACCCAGTTGCAGTTAATTCTTCCATCTCCAATGCTCAAAATGTAATGGACCAAAGCATTGATCCTTCGACTACCACTAGCTGCGTTCTTCAATAGATCAAAAGCTTCCACTGAATCTGTTTCAACAATCAAATTCGTAAAACCCCTACACCAAGCAATTGATATACCATAGTAAATCCCCCATAGCTCAGCTTCAACAACAGCAACATCATTCAGCTTGTAAGCGTATGCGTAGATGAAGCTTTCATGGCAGTCTCTGAGAATCCCACCGCAACCAGCATCAGCTCCATTTCTCTTCACCGATCCGTCACAGTTCAATTTCCACCACCCAACCGGAGGTTTTGTCCACCCAAAGATTGAATTCGTATCTTGGGGGTTAGGGTTATGCAGTAAACCCAAGTTCCTATTGTTGATATCCACAATTCTCTCAACCTGATTTCGAATGTTGATAACAGAGCCTTGAACCGGTGAGTGTTTTTGAGAGAACACCCATTCATTTCTCGTTCTCCAGATGGTATCAATCACAACACCAATGATGATACTCCAATTATCCTCTTCATCCGTGTAAGTGTTCTTTCTCAAGTTCAAATCCATCCAATTTTTCCAATTATCCATACTGAAAAAATTGTTCTTGCTTCTTATGTTAAAACTGCTCCAAATACTGAAGCTTTTCCTGCAATCACGGAAACAGTGGAGTAAAGATTCATCATGTTCATGACAGGTAGGACACAACCCAGAATGCGCCATCATTCTCCTCTGCCTCTCCAAATTGGTAAGCACTCTTTCATGACCAAGCTTACAAAGCAGGGATTTGATCCTTTCAGGACCTTTCCATTTCCAAATAACTTTAAAAATAGGTTCCAGGTTATTAGGATTGGAACCTTTAATAGCAGTATATGCTGATTTTGTAGTAAACCCCCCATCCGGGGTTTCTCCCCAATTAAAACTATCCTCTTGAGCCATAAAAGAAGGAGGATTAGAATTGATAATGTTATCAATCACTGTATTAGGAAGCAGATTGTCGACAGTAGAAAGATTCCAATTACCATCATGAGAAACAAACTCACTAATGGTCACGTTTAGCTCATCTTCATTAAGCTGACCAGAACAAAAATTAGCTAGAGCAACACCTTCAGATGTCAAAATGTCACTCCAGAACCTGATAGTATCTCCATTGCCTATATTCCAAGCAATAAGCTTCTTGAATTGATCCAGGGAATCACAAAGACCATGCCAAAAGTTTGAACCATTTTTCTTGGAATCAAATTTAGGAAAGTCCCTC
Organism: Astragalus glycyphyllos; assembly: GCA_963573325.1. NCBI lineage: Eukaryota > Viridiplantae > Streptophyta > Magnoliopsida > Fabales > Fabaceae > Astragalus > Astragalus glycyphyllos. The sequence goes on along the minus strand of OY754312.1, from coordinate 49,612,353 downwards.
CACCCACAATTATACTTGTTCCTAATAACTTGCTGCCAAAGATTGCCATTAGGCTTAACAAAATTCCACAAAGCTTTCATCATGAAAGCTGTGTTAGTAGCTCTAGCTGATTTAAGACCCAAACCCCCTTCAATCTTGGGACTACAAGTCTTTTCCCAACTGATAAGATGCACTTTTCTCTGCCCATCCTCATCCCCCCAAATGAATCCTCTGCAAACTTTATCAATCTCATCACAGATACTCCTAGGGATCACAGTAGTTTGCATAACATAGTTTGGCATTGATTGGACCACTGACTTGGCCAAAGTCACCCAACCAGCAAAAGTGAGAGTTTTGGTTTTCCAAGCACCAAGCCTTTGCTTGACTTTGTTTACCACAAATTTGAAAGTATTGTGACCAACTCTCTTGTGAAAAATTGGAACTCCCAAGTATTTTCCTAGATCTTCAGTAGCATTATATCCAAGAACATTGCAAATGTCATTCCTCAACAATCTAGGAACATTATTGGAGAAGAACACCCTAGTTTTGTCCTGACTGACCTTTTGCCCTGAGCTAAGGCAAAAATTGAGAAGAGTCTGGTGCACCAATTCTGCCTGGTCAGTGTTAGCTTCTGCAAAGAGCAGGAGATCATCTGCAAAAGCCAGATGGGAAATTTTAGGCCCTCCTCTAGCAAGTTGAATAGGATTCCAGCTGCCCTCCTGCACCTCATGCTCAATAACTTGGAAAAGTCTTTCAATAGAAAAGAAAAAAAGATAAGGGGAGATAGGATCTTCTTGTCTTATCCCTCTATTGATGCCAAACTCTTCAAGCGCCTCACCATTCCATAACACTTGCATTGTAGGAGTGGAAACACATTGCCAAATAATCTGACTGATTTTACTAGGAATGCCAATATCCTCCAAGGTATCCCTAATAAACTCCCACCTCAATCCGTCATAGGCCTTCTCAAAGTCTATTTTGATGGCCATCCAACCTTTTTGACCACTCTTGGTCCTCATAGAATGGAAAATCTCCTGAGCTATCACAATGTTGTCCTGAATCTGTCTTTTAGGGATAAAGGAAGATTGAGCAGGACCAATCAGATGTTTCAGAGCCTCCCTAAGTCTGCTAGAAAGAATCTTGGTGATGGTTTTATAGGCCACATTGCATAGGCCAATGGGTCTAAATTGCTTCATAGAGGACACATTATCCACCTTAGGAATTAGAGCCAAAAAAGTAGTGTTTAGATCTTTAATTCTCCTCGGGTCATCTCGACAATCCATGATAAGCTTACAAAAATCATTCCCAACCACTTCCCATTGCTTGTGAAAGAAGATGGCCTGAAAACCATCAGGACCAAGAGCTTTAAATGCTCCTATGTTTTTAATGGTTCTATAAATTTCCTCATTAGAGAGATTTCTATCCATATCAGCAACCATCAAAGGATCAAGGGTAGGAAAATGACCTTCCAACACATAGGGGGAAAGAGGATCATTTGAGGAGAAAAGAACTTGAAAGTAATCTGTAGCAATCCTTTCCAGCTCCAATGAGTCATCAATCCACACACCATCATTATTCTGAATAGTTTTAACAAAATTCTTCCTTCTTCTCACCCTGGTAACTCCATGGAAATATTTAGTATTTCTATCACCGAATTCTAACCATTTAATTAGACCGAGATTTTTGATACCACATAATCTCCTCTTTAGCAAGAATATCTTCATAAATCTTCCAAGTGGCTTTTTGAAGATCTTGGAGCTGGCTAGAATAATTCCTTTGAAGTCTGAATTCAATATTTTTAATTTTCCTCCAGAGGGTTCTTTTTTGGTAGAAAATGTTCCCAAATACTTCATGATTCCACTCATGAAGAGTACCTTGCAATTCTTTAAGCTGCCTAGAGACACAGTCAAGATTAGATCTCCAGTTGTCTTGGATAAGCTTGTTAAAAGTGGGATGGGTAAGCCATATAGCTTCAAATCTAAAAGGCCTTCTCCTTCTATTCCTTTGTCTTCTAGGATCAAAATTCATAAGAAGAGGAGAATGGTCAGATTTTAGCTTTGGAAGGTGGTCAATAACAATCTCTTCGAATCTCAACCTCCAATCAAGATTACACAAAGCTCTATCCAACCTTTTCCTAGTTGGACCTCTAGTCCACATGAAAGGATCCCCACTAAACCCCACATCCATAAGGTTACAATTGTCAATAGTAGCTAAAAAACCATCTTCAGGATTCCTGTTTTGAGAGAGAGTAGGCCCTACTCTTTCACAATCCTTTAAGATAGCATTAAAATCTCCTATAAGAGTCAAAGCACCATCGTGTCTTGGAGTATAGTGAGGACTGCCATAAACCACAGTAAGAAACCAAGAAGCTTTATTAAGCACTTTGACTTCTACATGAACTAATTGAGTAGATTCTTTAAGGATATGAATATCCCACTGGTTTGAATCCCATAATAACCATATGCCACCAGACTGTCGTCTTGAGTCTTTGATAAATTGATTATGAAATCTCATTCTTCTAGCAATCCTTTTAGCTCTAGCACCACTAGCATGAGTCTCCAATAGAGCAATGAAAGAGGCATCATATTCTCTTTTCATGTCTTTCACCATACCTGCAAATCCTTTGGTATCAGTACCACGACAATTCCAGCAAATAAGATTCATCAAGAATTTTGGGGGTCTTGAGGTTCTACAACCTCACAAGCATCCATAGGAGAAACATCTCCTCTCTTCAAAATGATAAATTTCTCAACACCCTGAGTCATGGGTTTCTTGAAACCAACATTATGATTCATGCTGTTGCATTTATCAATCTTCATACCACTACCATTAGGTACAGATCTGGTGACTTGCTCATCCCTATTATTAGGAGGAATACTGTTTGAAGCAACAGTTTTCTTAGGGGAGTCTCCTCTGGTCCTATCATTATTGTCAACAAAATTCAGAACAGCTCTCAAAGGATCCATAGCTTTGAATTTGTTCAACAAATTCTCACCATATGTCTTGTACACAGACCTCCTGTAGGCTAGGACTGCTTGCTCTTCATCAATTTTAGCTTGATTGACTACAGTATGTTTGCTCATGGAGGGGACCTTTTCTTTCCCAATTCCTATATTAGGAATTTTCTTTTTATCTCTGCTAATAGCTTTATGAATGTTTCCTATAGCCACACCTTTATCCTTTCTAGGCCCAAACTTAGCATTCTTTGCTACTTTCTTACCCTTAACAGCTAGCTGTGCGTTCTTCCCAGCCAAAGGATTTTTTATCTTGTTCTTGATGATCCCCTGAACCTTAGAATCAGAAAAATTATTTGCATTAGAAGTAACCTATTTAGTTGCTGCATATCTGAAATTATTTTCAATTTCCACAAGTTGCATAATTGTTTCAACTGAAGTACTCTCAACTAAGTTGTTGGTTGAATCCTTATTCTGATTCTTACTCTGCACTTTGACATTACCATTCCCAGCAGATTGCTTCCTCTTCCTAACCACATGTTTTGGTAAATTCCAAGGTCCCATAGCAAGCTCATCATCTTCTTGCCTAGCAGGCACTTCTTCATTAATCTTCTGGTGAGCATCAGCATGCTGCATAGATACAGGTTCAGAAATGATTGCTGGAGGATCTTCTATACTCTGCTCAGTATTAGGAATTGATGTTTAGTTGATCCTAGCTTCAAATTCTAGCATCCCTGTACATGTGTCTTTTTTGTGACCATACCTACCACACCTACAACATATAGAATGTAAGCCCTCATATTCCAAAGGAAGCTTGAAACCTCTCAACGTAATGTGAGATGACAAAGGTTTATCTAGGTCAAGCTCCACGCAAATCCTAGCAAATTTACCCCTTGAGTGAAGAGAAGTTAGTCTGTCAACTTTAAGCATATTTCCAAGAGCAGAGCCTATCATAGACAAACATTTAGGATTACATAACTCAATAGGGAGCTTAGGTATGCGAATCCATACAGCAACTTTTGAGAAATAGATGTTGTTAGTGAGAAAAAAGGTCTCCATCTCTGCACTATTAGGTAATGATCCGCAATCTTCCAAGGGCCTTCAAAGAGAGCATGACGGTAGTCTTCTATGTCAGTTAGTTGGACCAAGTAAAAATCATCAGCCATATTAGTGATATTCATACTGCCATTCTTGACCCAATCCCTTCTCAGTTTGTTCTCAAGCTTTCTAAAATTTACCCTTTTGCCTAGCACTTTGACAATCAAAGTATTTTTCCAAGGTTGAGCCCAATCTTTGATAAACTCATCAGGAATAACGATATCTGGGTTTTGAATCAGAGTATTAGGGTTAGTAGTTCCCATAACTTCAATGTCTTCATACCAGCGATTCTCTGGTGGTTCACCACTTAGAAGATCACCCCAACAGGCATCACTTATGCATTCACCTTCACCCACCACTTTCAGCAGCGCTGCTTTGAAGGTATTAATGTCTTGTTCTTTCTGTTCTACTTGTTTCTATTTCATTTGATTCTCTATTGTAACTTCCTTAAGCTTGCTTTCATCAGTATTGATACTTGAACTATTTGATTGAAGGTGATTGAGAGCAACATAGGTGGGAACCTCCCTGGCCGCCGTGCCTCTGGTTGGTTTCGTGGAGTTTGCAATCATGGAAAGTAAGTCGGTTGGTTGCGAGTTGATTAATTCCAATTGTCAAATCTACTTAAAGTATTCTTAGCCAAGTAAAAGGATATTTATAAAATGTAATTTCTCTCCTCCCTTTTATTTCACTTAAATCTTCCTTGCTCCTAAATCTTCCTTTGTTGTCATTTTGGGAAATTTCTCATGTATATGGTCCTTGAGCGGTTCTTTGTATGGGCATTGTTGTATATGTATCAATAGAGATACTAGTTAGTCCCAAATTGGGCGTGTTCTCATCCCAATCAAATTTAGTCCTCGCATTGTACACATTTTTTTAAAACAAGTATCTTATTGGTGCAGGGAAGTGAAACTATACTTGTCACATTTTAGTTCTAACTCTTGTATCATATTAAGAAGGCATCATGTTTCAAAAGTGGTGCAATTCTTTGATTGTTTTGAAAAGAGTTTTAAGAAAGAAAAAATACTCATGTTTTGAGAAAGCATGATGAGTACTTTTCCAAAATCATATCATATTAGGAGTTGAGTTTGCATAATAACACTCCGAAAACTGGGGTCTTACAGGCTGTTACATTACACCCCAACTTAAATTTTTTGTCCTCGAAATTGCTTAAATCTTACCTCATGAAAACAAATATGGATAGCGCCAGCGCATATCCTCCTTGAGCTCCCAAGTAGCCTCCTTGGGTGAATCTTCGTCCCAAAGGACCTTGACCACTGAAATGGTCCTGGATCTAAGCTTCTGTCTCTCAAAGGCTAAGACCCTGACTGGATAAGGTTGGAACGTAAGATCTGAACGCACATCAATCGTCTCGAAAGCTAACGGTTGCATAGGGTCGTGAATATACTTCCTGAGCTGAGATACATGAAACACATCATGAAGGTTTGACAATGATAGAGGTAAAGCCACACAGTAAGCAACTGGCCCGATCCGCTCCAAGATTTGGAAAGGACCAATGAAGCAGGGACTGAGTTTCTTTGCACGAAGTGCACGACTGATACCTAAGGATGGCGTCACTGTAAGAAACACATGATCGCCAACCTCAAACTCTAAAGGTTTCCTTCTCTTGTCTGCATAACTTTTTGGCCGACTCTGAGCGGTTTTGATCCTCTCACGAATCTGTTTGATCTTCTCTGTAGTCTCTCCTGCCAAGTCTGACCCAATCATCCTCTTCTCTCCAATAACCCACCAATACAAAGGAGTTCGGCATTTGTGCCCATACAAGGCTTCATACGGAGCCATGCCGATACTTGAATGGTAACTATTGTTGTAAGCGAACTCTACCAGTGGAAGATGATCCTCCCATCTACCACCACTATCCAAAACAAGCCCGTAACATATCTTCCAGTGTCTGAATAGTCCTCTCTGTCTGACCATCTGTCTGTGGATGGTATGTAGAACTGATGTCGAGCTGACAACCCAAAGCCATGTGCAAGGCTCTCCAAAAGTGAGACGTGAACTTTGGATCCCTATCTGATACGATACTGACTGGTATCCCATGAAGTCGAACTATATTCTTCAAGTACTCTTCTGCTAACTTTGATGTCTTGTAGTTGGAACAGATAGGAATGAAATGAGCAGATTTCGTCACTCTGTCAACTACAACCCAGATGGAATCATGGCCAGTTCGTGAGAGGGGTAAGCCCATCACGAAATCCATTGAAACGCTTTCCCATTTCCACTCGGGTATACTCAGTGGTTTTAATTGACCTGACGGCTTTTGGTGCTCAATCTTAACCTTCTGACAGGTAAAACATCGAGATACAAACTCCGCGAGATCTGACTTCATTCTCGGCCACCAATACATTTCCTTAAGATCTCGATACATCGTGGTGTTACCAGGATGCACTGAGAACTTACTTTTATGAGCTTCTTCCAACACTCTCCTTTTGACCTCCACACTGGCTGGAACATATATTCGATTCCAAAAACAAACAATCCCGTCACTATCCTCTGTGAACTCTGGTTGGTGTCGTGTGGACTGCAACTCTTCATCATAATCCTGTGCTTGCCTGATTGCCCTCCTCAAGAAACTGGTAATTTGAACTTGATTCAATGTCAATTGTCCTTTCCTTGCCTTATCCTTGAGATTAAGATCTTGAAATGATTCCAATAATGCCTGCATCATTAAGGAAGACATGTGCAGTGACTTTCTGCTCAAAGCGTCGGCCACTACATTAGCCTTACCTGGGTGATACTTCAATTGGAAATCGTAATCCTTCAGGAAATCATCCCACCTGCACTGTCTCATATTCAACTCTTTCTGACCGAACAAATTCTTTAAACTCTTGTGATCACTGAATACCTCAAATTGTGAACCGTACAAATAGTGTCGCCATATCTTCAAAGTAAACACAATAGCTGCCAACTCCAAATCATGTGTGGGGTAATTTTCCTCATGAGGCTTTAACTACCTAGAAGCGTAAGCAACAACCTGACCTTTCTACATCAGAACACATCCTAAACCTTTCGCAGCTAGTGTCCCACACAAATGGTTGTCCCTTGCGACTCAAACGCGTGAGTGGAACTACTAATTGCGAGAATCCTTGAATAAACCGTCGGTAATATCCAGCCAATCCAAGAGAACTCCTAACCTCTGTAACTGTCGTTGGGTGTTCCCAATTCAAAACTGCTTCAACTTTGCTAGGGTCAACCGCAACACCTTCTTGAGATATAACATGTCCCACAAATCTAATCTCTGACAACCAAAACTCACATTTTTCTGGCTTAGCATAAAGACGTTTCTCCTTGAGGGTATATAATACAATTCTTAGATACTCTGCATGATCCTCTTCATTCTTTGAGTAAACCAAAATATCATCGATGAACACAACCACAAACTTGCCAAGATACTGTCTAAAAATCTGATTCATATAATCCATGAAGATTGCCAGTGCATTAGTCAATCCAAAAGGCATCACTACGAACTTCTAATGACCGTAACGGGTTCGGAATGCTGTCTTTGGGATATCTAACGCTCGGACCTTAATTTGATGGTAACCTGACCTTAAATCAATCTTGGAAAACACAGCTGCACCTCTCAACTGATACTTGTTCTTTACTGTTACTTTGTTTAACTGTCTGTAGTCAATACTTAACTGATTACTACCATCTTTCTTCTTTACAAGGAGAACAGGTGCACCCCAAGGCGATGCACACAGACGAATGAACTTCTTAGCAATCAAATCCTCGAGCTGAAATTTTAACTCCTTTAGTTCCAACAGAGACATACGATATGGAGCAATTGAGATGGGTCCGGCACCCGGAACTAACTCAATAGAGAACTCCACCTCACGATCAGGAGGTAATGAAGATACTTCCTCCGAAAACACATCCAGATACTCATTAACCACCGAAATGGAAGGTAGGTGAACACTGCACCCGGAAACCGATGACATGAACAGAAAGCAACCCTCAAACCCATGAGACATACAAAGATTCAGAAAAACTGATGAAAGCGATGATTCAATACTGACCTCGGAAAGCTCTGTTGACTTCGAAGCAAAACTGATTACCCGGTTGAAACAATCGAGCGTGACATGATGTTTAGTAAGCCAATCCATACCAAGAATGATGTCCATGCTTTTAAGGGGAAAACACAATGAATTGATAAGGAAAGATTTATCACCGATGTTGACGACACAATTCTCACAAAGCAATTGGGTGGAAAGACTGCCCTCAGAGGGTGTGTGAATTTCAATGGGGTGTGGCAAATATGTTAAGGCTAGATGGAGCCTCTCAACACAATCTAGAGCAATAAATGAATGAGAAGCACCAGAATCAAACAGAATATATATGGGACTTCGAAAAAGAAAACCTGTACCCCGAAGAATATTAGCAGCGGCTGCAACTCTGCTGGAATCTAAGGCAATCTTTAGCGTAGTGGCCAGGCTGCTTAAAATAAAAGCAATTTGTACTCCCGGTGCGACATTCTCCTTTGTGAAACCTTCCACATCGATTACAAGCATTGGACTTAAAACTTCCTGACTGCTGCACTGATTTCTCTTTGATGATGTCACCTATTGGTTTCAAATTCAAAGCTGAAGTTCCAAACCCCTTTTTCTTACTCTGCTAGAATTCTCGGCGTTCATCATACATCCTTTTCAAATCTTCCACTGTAGTATAAGACTGTTCAACCAAAGCTGCATAGCTGGTGGCAGTGAATAAACTCAAACCCTGTGCAATATCTGCACGCTAACCCCTTCTGAACCTATTAATTTTCCACTCTTCAACCACAGCATGTCAGGCCAACTGATAGAATTGTGGCAATTCCTCAAACTTGGAGACATATTCACTAACTGACATATTACCCTACTTCAATGCCATGGATTCCCCTTTTTTGTTTAGCCTCACATTGTTTGGGAAGAATTTGTCCAAAAACACCCTCTTGAAATTCTCCCAAGTTAAGGGAGTTCCCTGACTGACCATAAACTCTCGAGCATTACGCCACCATGTCTCAGCTTCACCACCCATTACATCCGAAGGAAACAAGACTTTCTGCTCATCTGAACACTGTAGGGTTCTGAATTTCTTCTCCAAGGCATCCATCCAATATTGAGCTCGCATAGGTCCTTTTACACCTTCGAAACTAGGAGGGTTTGACTTCTGAAAACGAAAATACATCTGGCTATAGTCCTCTGGTGGCTGTTGCACAAATGGAGGAGGAGGTTGATTTTGTTGAGCCTGAAACATCTGCTGGATCATAGCCTGCTGATTGTTGATCATCTGTTTATTCATTTGCTTTTGGCTTGCATAGTTTGCATGAATTGCTGCACCCACTCCGGATCGGAAGCTTCTTGAGCTTGTGGCCTTGGCTGAGAATTTCTCCTTGGGCGTCCTTCTATAACTCTGCATACAATGCACCAAGTATTGAGTTGATCATTCTCAATATCTCTTAGCAAAATAAAAGAATCACAGCAAAACATTTCACGAAAATAAACTCAACAACACTAAAACTATTCTAATCAAAGCCCAACTAGGTCGAACTGCTCTGATACCAAAATGTAACATCCCTAATTCGTAGTCGACCATACAAACGCGGAATATTACCTTTTAGCAAAATTAGAGGTGCACAATGCGGAATGGATAAACTCATAACAATAAATATATAAATCCACAATCAGTGATGTCTTAGTCATTCAAAATACCATGAAATTTAGAAAATGTTTTACACATCACATAAGCCAATAGAAGTACATAGTATCCATAAGTGCACATATCCCTAATACATAAAGCGGTTCTAGACCGATACATGACATGGACAAGACTAGATATAGTCTCCTTGATACATAATACTAAAACATGAAACTGAACATGATATCCATGAACATGATAGCCATGAACTGAGATCCTCAGCTAGCTGAACTTTTGCCCTTGCCTGAATTACGTGAGTCCTTAACCTGTGAATCTGAAAATCAACAACAATGAGGGATGAGATTACTTAATCTCAGTGAGTTCTCACAACCCCTTACCATAATGCTCTCAGTTTTTCAATTTTAATTAATATAGCCTAGGGTGCATCCCTCCTAATGTGATAGACTTACATAATATAAATGCTATGGCATACACAGTGAGGGAATCCGACACTCGCCAATTTAACGAGTAATAGAACCATGAAAACCCCGGGAGTAGTCCATGACACTAACCCCAAGTACACCCTGTTGCTTGAAAACGTGAACGTTCTTTTGTGCAAGTGTACACAATCGTAACAAGTAATATAATGAAAGTAGAGATCGTTCCCACGAGGATTAATTTGCCAAACAAGAGTTTAATCAAAGTAACAATTAGTGATTTTAGTAACAAAAGTAAATGACACACAATTGGTTGGGTAACAAGTAACAAACAACTAAAAAGGTATTAGGGTAGTGGAAATCAGATTTGGGACAAGTTGAGATGCAATACTTCAATAAATCCATTAAAATGCTCAAAATGCTATGTTAAGTGCTTGTTGCACCCCGAAAAATCCTTTGGAGGGATTTCTCTTCGCACAACATGAATTGGAGTCGCCACCAATATTTTTTTTAGAGGTAAAACATTGAAAAAAAACCTTTCTTGAAAGACAATGGTCCTTGGAACCACGAGATTTGAGTTCGGGGGTCGGTTATGCATGGGGAAGGTACGAGCACCCCACACATCCTTTCTACTGAAAGGGAACCTCGATTTGACGTGTGATTTAAAAGGTTGATTTAAGAAATGCTTTGTTTTTATCTCTCCTTACTTTATGGAAAAACTTAAGGACAATTTAATCTTTTGCGCTTGACGGGAGGGCACCGTGCCTACGTATCCTGGGGAGGGAATCAAAGCAACGTAGTTCTTGTTTTCGAAAATTGTTTTGTTTTTAGAAATTGCCTTGTTTCGGAAAAGGGTTTGTTTTTTTTGAAAAGAAAATGGTTTTCATTTGTCGTGCTTGACGGGAATGTGACCCGCTCCTACGTATCTCCCAATGCGATGGAGAATTCAAAGCTTACGTAGTTCTCAGTTGTCGAGAAAAGGTTTTTATTTTTTAGTTGTTTAATTGTGAAAATTGAATGTTCACAGTGATCAAACAACAAAGGTTTCGAGTAATCACCACTAGCATCCCATTATTGACGATCGTGCAAGCAAAGGCTTCGCATTATCCTCAACAAAGTTTTTAATTTGTGAAATGAGAGTTCTTTTGAAAAATGAGTGTTCATGATAATCAATTGAGCAAAGACTCCAAGTGATCACCACTAGCACCCCATTGTTGACAATCGTCCAAGCAAAGGCTTCGCATTATCCTCAACAAAGTTTGATTTGTGAAAAATAGTTTGGAATTGTTTTGAGAAGAAGTGAAGTTGTTTATCAATGATTATGTAAAGAAAAAAAATGTTTTGAAGTTGGAACGTTACTAACGAGTAACAAGTTGTTTTTTGTATGCAACATGGTTTTGAAGTTTTGGAGAGTTACTAACGAGTAACATTTGGTGGAAATCAAAACAAGCAAATTGTGAACACCAATTCAACATTTTAATGCACCACAAGCACATAAACAAGTATATCAAGCATGGAGTACCAAGCTTCAATTCAAGAATGCATGAGTAGGCAAGGATGCAAGAATAGGTAAGAATGCATGAATATGCAAAATGCATGTGCATCAAGGTTAAATGAACCTATCTTTTGCCAACTTAGCACAACGCAAGATCATTTGTGGACCATAAATGAACCAAAACCCAAATTCATCTTCTCAAATCACAAATTTCACAATTAACAACATAGGTTTGAATATTTGCAAGTTTAAACAAGTAATTTAACAAAATCAATTCATAAACCCTAGTATGCGAACCTTTTAGCCCGAAGAAATCAAGATACACATCTTGCAACCATTCCTTTAAGCGACCCAAATTCACAATCAAGGTTCATTTCCAAGCAATTGTACGATTGAACCTCAAAAGGCATCAAATCAAATATTAAAACCTAATTATTGAACATATGCGAACCAAATAGCCGAAGGAAATCAAGATTACATCTTGTAACCATTCCTTTTGGCACAAAAGCTCACAATCATGGTTCATATTCAAATAATTATAAGATTAAGCCAACAAACACCCAAAAATCAACATCAAACCAAATTATCTCAAAATATGCGAAATACATACATGGCCAATCATCAATTTATTTCAACAAGTCAACCAAATCAAGCAAGCGAATGACATAACCAAAACATAGATACATTTATTCACAAGATTCAACCATGAGAACCAGCAAAAATCATAAAACACATATTAATTTGAAGCATGCGAAATTATTATCAAAGCAAATAACATTTTATTTCAATTAAAACAACAAAATCATGCATATAACCCCAAAATCAAAGCATCAAAACAAAGATTCATGAGATTAACATATGTACAAGCATAAAAATGAAGTTAAAAGAGAGGATCTACATTTTTGGAAGTGGAAATCTCACAAATATGCAAGAAATGATGACTTTATGCAACGATTTACAAGAGAAGGGGGTCTAGGAATCACATACCTTAAGATGAGCTCCAAATAAACACAATAGATGAAGAAACAATTAACCAAATCAACTTATCTTCAAGCTTGGTCTTCAATCTCCAAAAAATGACCCTTGATCTTGAACTTTTGTGTGATTTTATAAAGGATTGATGGTTGAAAATTAGTGTTTAGGCTTGGAAGATGGATTGAATGTGTGTGGGTAGATGAGAAATGAAGAAGTGAGTTAGAGAGAAGGGAGAGGGGGTGGCGCATAAATGGAGAGAAGGTGAGGAGGGAGTTGTGTGTTAGGGTTTATGAGTGAATGGTGAGGCCAAAAGCTTTCTTTCTTTGTGAGGTGAGGTTAATAGGGTATATATAGAAAGCAATTAGGTTTAAGGATAGTTAGGTCATTGTGCATCTCATCTCACCCTAGGATTGCATCTAAAATTTGAATGGAGGGTGAGGATTGAATCACACATGGATTGAGGTCAAAAAATGAAAATATGAGAGGGAATGAGAGGGATAGGCGACACACATTGGGAGGGGTCCTTGGTGACCAAGTTTTGCAAGTTGTCATCTTGTACTATTGTACTATTATATGACCATTCCATTATCCCTTCATTTTTGATTATTCTTCTTAGGATAATTGTACAAAAATACACCCAATTTAGGCCACATACAAGGTATTTTGAGGAATATGCCATTTTATGTGATCACCATGACCAAAAAATGTCATAAAAATAACATCTTGGAACTTTTTTTGTAGAATATTCCCTATTGATCCTTTTTGAAATTTTGTGCACAATGTATGCATGCATGCACACACATACATACATGACCAAAAATGTTTTGCCTCAAATAAATTTCTCTAAAATTGCACAATGATTCTTAATGAGAAATTATCTTATTTTGACAATGACCAAAATACCATTTTGCCCTAAAAACCTTGTTTTTTAACAACAAATGCATTTCCACTCTAACAATGAATTTAAAAGCCCTAGAATGACTTTTAAAACCCAAAAATGCATGCACAATGCTCTTCACTCTTCAAAATAAAACCACACTTCTCAATTTATTTATTTTTTTGCGGAAAATTAGGGTTTTAAACCTAGGCAGACAAAATTAGGGTATGAAAGCTGCCCCTCTTTATTTGGATTTTACCAAGGAATATGAATTGGCCGAAACATATTCCGAGGCAAAATAGAAATAAAGAATTCAGAAATAATACTAGTTTTGTCTACTTAGAGAAACCCGAATTTTCCTTTTCTTTTTTCTCTTTTTTTTGTTTCCTTTCTTTGATTTCTCTTCTTTTGAGAGAGAGAGAGTCAACACTTGTCGCGTCGACGAGAAAGCAGTAAATTGCGTAAAGCAGTAAATGAAAGCAGTAAATGGGAAGTGCCGTAAATTGGGGAATTCGGAGGTTGCCTAAAACCTTTTAACGGACTCTCGTCGAGTCCGAGCTCTGGGGGTGGCCTTTTCGAGCGGCCGATCAATATCAGGTCCGGAACTGATATGATCAATGGATCTACGCTATGCCTTAGGTTGACACAATTAATTCGATGGACTTAACGAAGTCTGTAGGATCTGCCGCGTGCTCGTACGCGACGTTGTGATCTGTGGAAGGAGTTCACTAACTCTGTGGGAGTTTACTAACTCTGTGCTGATGGAGTTCACTAACTCTGTGCCATGATGATTTTCTGAAAATGAGATTTCGGGGACCCATTGGTCCAAAGTAACTGACTTTTTGAAAATTTTGGGGCCTAACGAGTCCAAAGCAACTGAGTTTCTTTTTGGAAATTGGGAAGCTTTGAATGATGCATGGAATGAAGGCGCTTGATGCTGGGATGCACATGGATGCAATGATTGATTTGGTGAGAGGTTTTTTCTGTTTGATTTTCCTTTTTCTTTTTCTTTTCTTCTGTTTCTTTTTCTTCGGTTTCTTTTTCTTCTGTATGCTTTCGCCCTTCTGGGATGCAAATATGAAAGTATAATGCTCTACTGTTTGACGACATGGATGATATAGGAATGATGAATGATATGAAATTTTTTTTTTTTTTTTGCTGGTTAAATCAATCCGCGGGACTTGTGGCACTTGACACGAAGACCGTTCCAGGATGGTGATAACGCAAGGGTTGCGCGCTGGTTTGCAATGATGTTGTTATTTTTAAGGTGGCAGTGCATGTGACTGTTTTTTTTTTTGCAACTTTACTCATTTTGGGAAACCATTTTTCCTTTTGTGATTTTCAAAGATTTCGTAATAATCTGTAATGCTCTGAATGTATGCACATGTTTTGCAATTCAATTTCATCAATCATAAAATCATTATTTTGAAAGAAACTGAATAAATGAAAGTAAAGACACGAAAAGCACACATATGAAAGAAAAGTTGGACTTTTGCTGATATGGAAACTGGTCGTGCAGAAAAAGGAACAGATCCTGTGATTCTATCCTTGAAGTAACGGTGCCCACCGTTCATACTTGTGACCTTGATCAACCCCTTATCCAAATCTTCGGGAGTGCTAGTTGCCTTTCTTTTTTCAAGTCCAAGTTTTCTGACCCTAATTTTTGCATAGATCGCCCTTTGCGGGTTTTCAATCCACCGGGTCGCTCTGATTTTGCCTAGGCCGCCCTTTGCGGGTTTTCGACCTAGCGAGCTAAACTTTACTTGGCTCATCTTTCTCTTTTTCTGTCTATTTCTTTAGGCATAGTACTTCTTTACCACATCTGAGTTCACTGGATTTGGGATTTCATCTCCATCCATGTTTGCAAGAATTAATGCCCCCGGAGAATGCCTTCTTCACCACATAAGGTCCTTCGTATTTGGGAGCCCATTTGCCACGGGGATCCGTCTGGATTGGCAAGATCTGTTTGAGCACGAGGTCTCCTTCTTGGAATTCCCGAGGACGGATTTTCTTGTCAAAAGCCCTCATCATCCTCTGTTGGTACAGCTGACCATGGCACAAGGCGGCTACTCGCTTCTCTTCAATGAGATTCAATTGGTCAAAACGAGCCTGAACCCACTCTGCTTCTTCTAATTTGGTCTCCATCAATACCCGCAGCGAGGGTATTTCAACCTCAATGGGGAGAACAGCTTCTGACCCATAAACCAACGAGTAAGGGGTTGCCCCTGTAGATGTACGCACCGAGGTTCTGTACCCATACAAGGCGAACGGGAGCATCTCATGCCAGTCCTTGTAAGTTACTACCATTTTCTGTACTATCCTCTTAATATTCTTATTGGCTGCCTCAACTGCCACATTCATCTTCGGACGGTAGGGAGAAGAGTTGTGATGTTGGATTTTGAAGTCCTTGCATAAGTCCCTCATCACCTTGCTGTTCAAATTACTGCCGTTGTCTGTGATGATTTTGTTCGGAAGGCCGTAGCGGCAAACCAAATCTTTCTTGAAGAACTTAGCAATCACTGAACTTGTTACTTTGGGATAAGAAGCAGCCTCTACCCACTTGGTGGAGTAGTCGATAGCAACCAGGATGAAACGATGACCATTTGAAGCTTTGGGTTCAATAGGACCAATGATGTCCATGCACCACATTGAGAAAGGCCAAGGTGCACTCAGGACATTCAGAGAGGTTGGTGGTACATGGATGTGATCTGCATAAATTTGACATTTATGGCACTTTCTTGCAAAGCTATAACAGTCAGATTCCATTTGCAGCCAATAGTAACCTGTTCTCAGGATCTTTCTAGCCATTGCATGCCCACTGGAATGAATTCCAAATGAGCCCTCATGAACATCTTGCATGATCTTTATTGATTCCTCCCTTGTTACACATCTGAGGAGAACCAAGTCATGGTTTCTCTTGTAAAGGACGTCTCCACTCAAGAAGAAACCCATTGACAGCCTCTTGAGTGTTCTCTTATCATTTTCTGAAGCGCCTGGGGGATATTCTCAACTGGTGATATACTGTTTGATGTCATGGTACCAAGGTTTACTGCCTGATTCCTCTTCAACTGCCATGCAATGGTAATAAGCAGGTAGACCCCGGTGTTGGACTCTGACACACGTCAAGTTCCTGTCACAGTTGACGTTGAACATGGAAGACAAAGTGGCCAAGGCATCGCCAATTGATTCTCATTGCGAGGTATGTGCTGGAAGGTGATCTCTTCAAAGGGCTTGATTAGCTCTTGAATGTAGTCACGGTAAAGGATCAAATCAGGGTTTCTTGCTTCCCAATCACCTTTTACTTGGTGAACAACTAGAGCTGAATCGCCGGACACGTCGAGCCTTTTGACTTTCCAATCGAGGGCCGCTTGTATGCCTAAGATGCACGCCTCATACTCTGCAATATTATTTGTGACGTAGAAACTCAGCCTTGCCGTGAATGGTATGAAATGATTGTCCGGGGAGATCAACACTGCTCCGACCCCGTGCCCCCACATGTTAGAGGCACCATCAAACAGTACTCTCCACCTTTCATCATCTTGGGATTTTCCTTCGTCGAACAATGCTATGATGTCTTCATCTGGGAATTCACAGTGCATGGACTGGTATCCTCAGCCGGTTGATGTGCCAGATACTCTGCCAATGTGCTGCCTTTAACCGCCTTTTGGGTGACATGCTGGAGGTCATACTCTGATAAAAGCATTTGCCAACGAGCAATTCTACCTGTGAGCGCAGGTTTCTCAAATATGTACTTGATTGGATCCATCTTAGACACCAACCAGGTAGTGTGAATCAACATGTACTGTCTCAATCGATGCGCTGCCCAGGCAAGGGCACAACAAGTCTTCTCCAATGGTGAATACCTGGTCTCGCAATCGGTGAATTTCTTGCTCAGGTAGTAGATTGCATGTTCTTTCTTCCCCTACTCATCGTGTTGCCCTAGTACACAACCCATGGAATCGTCCAACACTGTAAGGTACAGAATAAGAGGCCTGCCGGACACAGGTGGCATTAGGACTGGCGGATTCTGAAGATACACCTTGATTTTCTCGAAGGCTTCTTCACATTGATCATTCCACTTCAACTCTTGGTTTTTGCACAACAGTTTGAAAATCGGCTCGCAGGTAGCGGTCAACTGGAAGATGAATCGGGAAATGTAATTCAGCCTTCCAAGAAAACCACGAACTTCTTTCTCTGTTTTTGGCGCCGGCATCTCGAGGATAGCACGCACTTTGTCCGGGTCTACCTCAATTCCCTTCTGGCTAACAATGAAGCCCAACAATTTTCCTGACCTCACTCCGAATGTGCACTTGGCGGGATTCAGCCTGAGTTTGTACTTTCTGAGGCGCTCGAAAAGCTTCTGCAGGTTAACAACATGCTCTTCTTCGGTCCTTGATTTGGCGATCATATCGTCCACATAAACTTCAATCTCTTTATGCATCATGTCGTGGAACAGAGTCACCATTGCTCTTTGATAAGTTGCCCCGGCATTCTTCAATTCGAAAGGCATGACCTTATAGCAGAAAGTTCCCCAAAGGGTTATGAAGGTGGTTTTCTCCATATCCTCTGGAGCCATCTTGATCTGGTTGTAACCTGAATATCCGTCCATGAAGGAGAACATTGAGTGTTGCGCTGTGCTATCCACCAGAACATCGATGTGAGGTAGAGGGAAATCATCTTTAGGACTTGCTCGGTTCAAATCACGGTAATCGACACACATCCGGACCCTTCCGTCTTTCTTGGGAACCGGGACGATGTTGGCTACCCACTCAGGATATTTTGCCACTGCTAAGAACCCTGCGTCAAACTGTTTCTTGACCTCATCCCTGATTTTCAAGGACATCTCTGGCCTCATTCGCCTCAATTTCTGTTTTACCGGAGGATATTCTGGTTTTACCGGCAATCTGTGCTCAACAATATCTGTGTTCAATCCCGGCATGTCTTGGTAAGTCCATGCGAAAATGTCAACATAGTCAAACAGGAGCTGAATCAACTTCTTACGTTCACAATTCCCCATCGCGGTACCAACCTTGATCTCTTTTCTATCTTCCTCAGTACCCAAATTAACCATTTCTGTGGGCTCCCCATGGGGCTTGATGACCTTTTCTTCTTGTTCTACCATTCTCATAATTTCTGGAGGAGTATCCCAACCATCCTCAACATCTTCCTCGGTTTGGTTAACCGGGTAATCAAAGTCACAGTATGAGTTATGGGCATTATTACTTTCAAGAATTGTATTCGATCTGCATTAAAATGGAGTGGCGAATAAAAATAAAGAAAAGACACGCAAATGAGAGATGAAGAAAGAGAATTTTATTGAAAATTCCAAAATAACATTTTATTCATTGATGAAGTTTGACGAAAACATGCATGCCCGAATGAAATATCCCAAGGCCTTGGGCAGAGCCGAGGAATTTTGCATTACAAAGAAAAATTACTTTAAATTGAAAATCATAGGGAAATCTAGGGCCTCCCAGTTCTGGAGCTTTTCTTTCGCAGCACAACGGCGCACTAAGCCGACAGCACCGTCACCCGAGCCTGAATCTTCTTCAATCACATTGACTTGGTCAGGGTTCAGCATGCCTACACTTCGGAAGTTGTTCCTAAGATCACCGACGACCATCCCTCCCTTGTTGGGGGTCCTTCCTCTGAGCTTTGCCAACCATTTCTCTCTTCTATCAGCTGCTAGCCTCTCTCGGTCTGCAGGGCTTGGGATGTACCCAATACCGAACCTTTCAGTATTCTTTTAAGCAGGATGGGTGCTACAATTCCTTGAGCAGCTTTTCCCAGGCCTTTTCCAACCTGATACCCATATCCTAGCATCACCTTTGCAACCATCATGTCCGCCTTGGACCACCTAGGCTTCAATTGGGGAGGCTCACTCCCAACAAAGATAGCATTTGAGATCTCCAATCCCTGGAAGGCAGTCTCAAAAGACTCCTCTGCTGCTTCAACGTAATATTCTGGTAGTGATCGGTTTATCATCATCTCCTCCTCCCCGAAGATTACTATCAACTTGCCCTCGGCCACAAACTTGAGTTTCTGATGGAGCGAAGATGGCACTGCCCCAGCGGCATGAATCCAAGGTCGTCCTAGCAGACAGCTATAAAAGGAAGCTATATCCATGACTTGGAATGTGACATAGAACACTTCAGGACCCACCTGCAAAGGCACCTCTACTTCTCCAAAAACTTCTTTCACAGACCCTTCAAATGCTCTAACCAAGGTGGAACTAGGCTTCAGATATGAGCAATCCACATCCAACTTATCCATTGTGGACTTGGGCAACACATTCAATGACGAGCCATTGTCGATGAGCACTCTGGCCAGCATGTAGTCCCCACACTTGACAGAGATGTGAAGGGCTTGATTGTGATTCTTCCCCGCCGGAGGTAGCTCAGCGTCTGTGAAGGTCAAGTAGTTGGATGCCACTATGTTCCCAACAATACCATCAAGCTGGTTGACCGTAATGTCATGGGGTACGTGTGCTTCATTCAGGATTTTCAACAGTGCAGCTCGGTGTGCCTCGGAACTAAGCAACAACGAAAGCATTGAGATTTTGGCCGGGGTTTGATTTAACTGGTCCACCACTCGGTATTCACTTTGTCTCATTACTTTCAGAAATTCCTGAGCTTCTTTGTCTGATACTTCTCTAACTTCCACAGTTTCCTTATCTTTTCCCTTACGGGCCCTTTCTTCAGCTTCCTTTGATTGTTCCTTTCTAAGATTTTCAGGAACATACATCCTTCCACTCCTTGTAATTCCACTACTCCCAGCAATGTTTGTTATATCCAACACGCCTAGAGGGACCTCTGCTTGCATTTGCACGTTGCAGCTCCAGGGAATAACCCTAGTCTCTCTACTAGGGGTAGCAGTAGGTACCGGAATAACAAAGGTCAGAGGTCTTGCCACAACCGAGCTTGAATTCAGACTGCAAGGGATTTCAACTGGTCTTCTGAAACCTTTGTTGTTTGATTGCAGAGTAGATACACTTTCTTCCTTTTCCTGAACCCCAACCTGGACCAGGTGTCTGTCTAACAGCTCTTGGAGGATGGGTTTGAAGCTCTCACAAGCCCCAACACAATAAGGGTCATTGCAGATGTCTCTTCTGGCACACCCTTCTTCGATGATACCACAACGGCATAGTGCAGCATGAATGATACTCAGGGGTGTACGAATGCACTCCACCTTCCTAATTAAGTACTGACCACCCTGATCATTAATGGCATTTGCAGTGGGCCCACCATGCCCCGGCAACGGGTTGGTGGTTACATTAGGTTGCTGAAATGATTTACTCTTTGCATCAAGCAGGTCTTGCACAACGTACTTGAACGCCTTACAATCCTCCACCACATGACCTACTGCCCCAGAATGAAAGGCACAGGTAGCATTTGCATTATACCCTCTGGGATAGGGAGGCTGATATGGTTTCATCTTACGAGTGCTGATTAACTTGTTGGCAATGAGATAATTGAACAAATCCGTGTACGACATGGGGATAGGTTCAAAGACAACAGGCTTTTTTTCATTGTAGTTTCTGTACTGATTGTTGGACTGGAATGGCTGAGCAGGCGGCGTCTGAGCAGGAACTGGAATGGCTTGTGGGGGATTGTTGTGTGATGGACCGCTAGCTCCGCTGATTGCATTAGTTTCTCCCTCCTTCTTCTTGTGGGTACCAGAAAAAGGCTTTTTCTGATGGGAAGGAGGTGTTGGGCCATGGGCTATTCTTCCGCTGCGCATGCCGTTCTCCACTCTTTCTCCAATGACAACCATCTCAGAGAAATTCGAAGCCACGCTGCCGACCAAACGATCATAGAACACTGGGGGAAGAGTTTCCATGAACATATGGACCATCTCTTTATCAAGCAGGGAGGGTTTTACTTGTGCAACGAGGTTCCTCCACCTCTGGGCGTATTCCTTGAATGTCTCATTATCCTTCTTAGACATACATTGCAGCTGGGTCCTATCCGGGGCTAAATCACTGTTGTACTGGTATTGACGGATAAAGGCATCCGCCAGATCCTTCCAACAACGGATATTAGTTGTCTCCAATTGCATATACCATTCAAGGGGAGCTTCAGCTAAGCTTTCCTGAAAGCAATGTATCATCAGGTTATCATCACGGGCGTGGGCAGTCATCTTCCGGCAATACATCGTCACATGGCTACGCGGGCAGGTTGCTCCTTTGTACTTGTCGAAAAATGGTGCTTTGAACTTGGGTGGCATGACTAGATTAGGGACCAAGCATAACTCATGGGCGTTCCAAGCCTGGGAACCTGTTCCTTCAACAGCTCTCAATCTTTCTTCTAACATCTGGTACTGACTTCTAGCTTCATCAGGGTAATTCGGCGGAAAACCACTCACACCGTAGTGAAGATTATTCATCGACACCACAGCTGGGGTCACGTGTGGGTCACGTGAGTGAGCGATAATCTGAGGAATTGGACCCTGAACTTGTGGATGGATTGTTGCTGGAGAATTGAAGCCAACCGGAGTTCCCGGGGTAATAGCAGGAGTAGGAATCTGAGTTTGAACCTGAGGTGTCCCCGTTCCAACTTCATTCACAGCTGATTCAGGCTGGGCCTGTCCTGTGGTTCCCGAAGGACCACTTTCTGGGTTTGCACCGGCAGCAGGGGGTGTGTACCCTAATGGGAGACCATAAGGAGGCCATCGCACGTTCTGGAGAGCCTGAGAGACTCTAGGTTCAGGAGGAGGATCCACTCCTACGGCAGCAGCACCTTCAGTTATGCCAGCATCCCTTAAGGCACTTAACACTCTTATGACCTCTGCCATTTGAGCTCTTATAACTTCCATCTCAGCCTTGATTGCTCGATTCTCTTGATTCTGATCATGCTGACCCTGACCATTTGGATTCGGACCTTCTGGAACTGCATCATTCTGGATTGGTTGATGATTGCCCAGATTCGCGTTGTCTTGATTGTTAACCAGCTTGTCTTACTTCTGTGGACGGAACATTTTTTTTTATGAACACAAAGACAAATGATGCAAATGCAATGCAATATGCATGTTATTATGTTTATTGCCGGGAATCGCGGTACAACTCGTCTTGTCATAGGTGTTAAGGTTCAGGTGTTTTTAGGATTGCAACAAAGTTGGAAGCAACAAGGCAAAACAAACGTACTTCAATTAAATGGAATGCGAAGAAGTATCACAAATAGAAAGCAAATCAAAGTACAATATTCCTTAAGAGTGCAATACAATGATTTTAAACAAAGTACTATTTTCCAAAGAAAGTTACAACTTCTTAAAGAAAATTACAATTTCCTAAGGATCGCTACAATACTCTAAAGGGAACTTTAAAGGCATATGGCTTTCAACTCCTCGCTCCTTTTCCTCTTCTTGCTCTCAGCTGCCCCCCGGGCTTTCTCCAGGAGTTCTTCTGTGAGAATCTTGCAGTACTCAACAAACTAACACACCTTGACAGGGGTGTTGAAAGGATTCATTTCTGCATCCGCCTTTCTTAGCTTCTTGGGAATGTCTCTCACAGCCTGATTAGCTAACCAAACTAACTTGGAGAACTTGTCTTTCCAATGTAAGCCTTCCTTTTTCAATTCCTCAAAGACTTGTTGACTTTTTACCTTACTGAGCAATTCCGCAAATTGACTCTCCCAATAGTCACTCTTCTCCCTTAGCCGGAGGTAAGACCCTTCCAAGTACTGCACATGATTGGCCAAGCTTTCCGACTTCCCTTGTTCCCTTCTTAGTGCTTGCTGATAATCCCTCAGGATCCCTTCAATAGATTCCCGATCTTGCTTGACACTCTTTAATTGATCTTCCAATTCAAGCTTCATTATTTGAGAATCTTTTCTTGACTTAACTAGTGCGTGCCTGACTGCTTGCTCTTCTTTCCATGTATCCTCATATAGCCTCTTCCATTTAATTGCTTCCTCTACAGCCTCATTCATCTTGGTAGTGCACCTCTTCACTTCCTCTCTGGCACCCTTCAAGTGCTTTTGCATTTCCCTCTTGCTTTTCCCCTTTATTTCAAGTTTTCTATTGACTTCCTCAATAGCTGCAGCTTGGAAAGCATTTTCATTTTCTAGCTTTTTCTTGTCTTGCATCATCTTTCTCAATCTATCTTGCAGAGCCCTTTTCTCTTCTCCCACCTTTGACATGGCCAACCTAACCTCTTCCAATTCTTCAATGGTAGGAATGTGAGGTTCTTGTATCTTTTCCTCAGGCAGTGGTACTCCTTCGTTGGATGACCGAGTTTCACTAATCCTCCCTTCAAGCCATTGAGAAAAAGAGATAGCAGTGGTCCTCCTGGTTAACTCTTCTCTGTCCTTCCGCACTACGGTTTCCCAAGCTTGCAGGACTCGCCGAAGTAGACTCTCGTCTTTAGGGATCCCCGCGTGGAGGTAAAAACGAAACAGCATAGCTTCGGAGGGTGAATCCCGCATAGGGTATCCGAGCTGTCGCAAGGTCAAAGAGGGGTTATAGTTTATGCATCCTTGGGTTCCCATGAGAGGAACGTTCTGAAAACTCCCACACCGAAATACCACTGAAGGCCTGTATACCCAACATTTAGGTGAGAACCAACGAATCTGGAGAGCATCTTGGTTCTTGAAAGCATGCACCCACTCTTGAGAGTTCATAGTCTTCGGATTACAACCCAAGGCATAAGAAAGCAAATCCTTCACATCACTTTTGTTGGTACACACATGACTGATCAACCAAGCATATAACACAGGGAAGGAGCAACACATCTTATTCTTTTGGAATTCATGGTGACGAGTGAAGACACGGTATGTCTCTGCGAGGATTACGGGAACCGGGTTGATAGGATTTTTTGCACATTTGAAGGCGAGGAAGACACCGATTGCAGTTTCACTCACATGCCTCTCTATCTGAGGGAAGAGCACAATGCCGAAGATGCTCAGAGCTAGCACTTGCTTGAAAGAATTCCAATCATCAGACACTACATAGCTGGTCATCAAACTCTCAAAGTATTCTTGAGGAAACCCAGATACCTTATTACGTTCTATCTTATGGGCCCGCACTTTCTCAGCACTGATTTGCAACAAGGCAGCAAGCTTTTCATCAGAATAATACTCCCCTTGGTATTGATAAGGCTTAAACTTGGATCGATCAAAGCCCAAAATCCTATCATACTCTTTTAGGGTAGGCGCCATTTGGAAATTCTTAAAAATGAAACAGCGAATCTCCGAGTCATAGAACCGACACAGGGCAGCAATGGCACTCTCTTGCACTTCTAGTTATAGCAGCTTGCGAATGTTCCCATAGGTTTTGTCAAAAGACCTGACCTCAATAGGACCTAGGAGGGATGCATACTCTTTCAGACTAGCCATATCAATCTCTTTCACAACAGGAAGCCTTGAATTGAAAACGGTTTTGCCTTTTGATTCCATTCCGTTTCTTACACACCTATGACAAGACTTTGTGTTACGTTGCGATCTCCGGCAAACAACTTTAATGCATGGAGGATGCAAAGAATGGAGGTTTTTTTTCAAAATTTTTGTTAGATGCGAATGCAATGATGATGATGCAAAATGACGCAGATGTGATGATTATGACCTTTTATTTACATAGAAAAGAGAGAAGAAAATGATGTTTATTGGTGGCGGTTCAAAACATTTTTGAAAATACCCGCTATATGCCACCTCATATAGGTGTTTATGAGGGAAAAAGGAAATTGCTTTCTACATTTTTGGTAAAAGAGTTTCGAAAGAGGATGCCTAAGCTAATGCAACACACAATTTGCGTGCCCCCGTGTCCTACAAATGGGTAAAGATCGTAGGCTCTAAAGTCAACGACAAGGGTAATCCTCCCATGTGGGTTCTGGTCACTGCCTCACAATGGCAACCAAGAGCTAAAGTCTTTCTCATGAATACACCCACAATCGTAGAGAGCTACCGATTGTGAGGTATCATGAAGAAAGCGCACTCTTGGGCGAAACTTTCATGAGAGCCAGACAGACAACGGTTTACGAATGGCAGTCACTACTCATTTCCACTCTCCTAGGGTTCTTTGCAGACCGTGGGTTTTAGGCCCCACTCAATGCTCACAAATATAAGGTGTGCAGTGTGTGATGAGGGCACAACACCTAAAAATCTACCCAAACCCCACCTGCAAAGGGAAACCAAAACAGTCCAGACAATATCAAGCAACAGCATGTCGTCTACCCTAGGGTTCAATATCATTTCAACATAAGTATACTAACCTAGGGTTCCAACAACAATCGCAAGCATCGCTTACCTTAAGAAAGGGAGCCTAGAGGAGGGGACATAATAGGATTAGGGGAAATGCATGAGCTTACCTCAAGAAAGGGAGCAAAGAAGAGGGGAACATGCTAGGATTGGGGAAATGTATGAGAAAAGCATATAAACGACGAAAGTAAGAGGAGAAGAAGAAGAAACTACTCTTATTTTGCTCAAGTAGCAAATATAGAAGAGGAAGAAGGCTAACACACAATGCACGCAAGCACAACATCACAAGAATGCACACGACAATTCTAAGAATAATGCAAGCATGTTTTTAAAGGCAAAGGAAAGAAAGAAGAAAGGGAAAGGAGGAGAGATATAACAAAGCATTCAAATCAACGAAATAAATCACATGTCGAATCGATTGGCTCGACCCACTAAAGAAAGGTCCCCAGTGGAGTCGCCAGCTGTTGCACCCCGAAAAATCCTTTGGAGGGATTTCTCTTCGCACAACATGAATTGGAGTCGCCACCAATATTTTTTTAGAGGTAAAACATTGAAAAAAACCTTTCTTGAAAGACAATGGTCCTTGGAACCACGAGATTTGAGTTCGGGGGTCGGTTATGCATGGGGAAGGTACGAGCACCCCACACATCCTTTCTAGTGAAAGGGAACCTCGATTTGACATGTGATTTAAAAGGTTGATTTAAGAAATGCTTTGTTTTTATCTCTCTTTATCTCTCCTTACTTTATGGAAAAACTTAAGGAAAATTTAATCTTTTGCGCTTGACGGGAGGGCACCGTGCCTACGTATCCTGGGGAGGGAATCAAAGCAACGTAGTTCTTGTTTTCGAAAATTGTTTTGTTTTTAGAAATTGCCTTGTTTCGGAAAAGGGTTTGTTTTTTTTGAAAAGAAAATGGTTTTCATTTGTCGTGCTTGACGGGAATGTGACCCGCTCCTACGTATCTCCCAGTGCGATGGAAAATTCAAAGCTTACGTAGTTCTCGGTTGTCGAGAAAAGGTTTTTATTTTTTAGTTGTTTAATTGTGAAAATTGAATGTTCACAGCGATCAAACAACAAAGGTTTCGAGTGATCCCCACTAGCATCCCATTATTGACGATCGTGCAAGCAAAGGCTTCGCATTATCCTCAACAAAATTTTTAATTTGTGAAATGAGAGTTCTTTTGAAAAATGAGTGTTCATGATAATCAATTGAGCAAAGACTCCAAGTGATCACCACTAGCACCCCATTGTTGACAATCGTGCAAGCAAAGGCTTCGCATTATCCTCAACAAAGTTTGATTTGTGAAAAATAGTTTGGAATTGTTTTGAGAAGAAGTGAAGTTGTTTATCAATGATTATGTAAATGCAAAAAAAATGTTTTGAAGTTGGAACGTTACTAACGAGTAACAAGTTGTTTTTTGTATGCAACATGGTTTTGAAGTTTTGGAGAGTTACTAACGAGTAACAATTGGTGGAAATCAAAACAAGCAAATTGTGAACACCAATTCAACATTTTAATGCACCACAAGCACATAAACAAGTATATCAAGCATGGAGTACCAAGCTTCAATTCAAGAATGCATGAGTAGGCAAGGATGCAAGAATAGGTAAGAATGCATGAATATGCAAAATGCATGTGCATCAAGGTTAAATGAACCTATCTTTTGCCAACTTAGCACAACCCAAGATCATTTGTGGACCATAAATGAACCAAAACCCAAATTCATCTTCTCAAATCACAAATTTCACAATTAACAACATAGGTTTGAATATTTGCAAGTTTAAACAAGTAATTTAACAAAATCAATTCATAAACCCTAGTATGCGAACCTTTTAGCCCGAAGAAATCAAGATACACATCTTGCAACCATTCCTTTAAGCGACCCAAATTCACAATCAAGGTTCATTTCCAAGCAATTGTATGATTGAACCTCAAAAGGCATCAAATCAAATATTAAAACCTAATTATTGAACATATGCGAACCAAATAGCCGACGGAAATCAAGATTACATCTTGTAACCATTCCTTTTGGCACAAAAGCTCACAATCATGGTTCATATTCAAATAATTATAAGATTAAGCCAACAAACACCCAAAAATCAACATCAAACCAAATTATCTCAAAATATGCGAAATACATACATGGCCAATCATCAATTTATTTCAACAAGTCAACCAAATCAAGCAAGCGAATGACATAACCAAAACATAGATACATTTATTCACAAGATTCAACCATGAGAACCAGCAAAAATCATAAAACACATATTAATTTGAAGCATGCGAAATTATTATCAAAGCAAATAACATTTTATTTCAATTAAAACAACAAAATCATGCATATAACCCCAAAATCAAAGCATCAAAACAAAGATTCATGAGATTAACATATGTACAAGCATAAAAATGAAGTTAAAAGAGAGGATCTACATTTTTGGAAGTGGAAATCTCACAAATATGCAAGAAATGATGACTTTATGCAACGATTTACAAGAGAAGGGGGTCTAGGAATCACATACCTTAAGATGAGCTCCAAATAAACACAATAGATGAAGAAACAATTAACCAAATCAACTTATCTTCAAGCTTGGTCTTCAATCTCCAAAAAATGACCCTTGATCTTGAACTTTTGTGTGATTTTATAAAGGATTGATGGTTGAAAATTAGTGTTTAGGCTTGGAAGATGGATTGAATGTGTGTGGGTAGATGAGAAATGAAGAAGTGAGTTAGAGAGAAGGGAAAGGGGGTGGCGCATAAATGGAGAGAAGGTGAGGAGGGAGTTGTGTGCTAGGGTTTATGAGTGAATGGTGAGGCCAAAAGCTTTCTTTTTTGTGAGGTGAGGTTAATAGGGTATATATAGAAAACAATTAGGTTTCAGGGTAGTTAGGTCATTGTGCATCTCATCTCACCCTAGGATTGCATCTAAAATTTGAATGGAGGGTGAGGATTGAATCACACATGGATTGAGGTCAAAAAATGAAAATATGAGAGGGAATGAGAGGGATAGGCGACACACATTGGGAGGGGTCCTTGGTGACCAAGTTTTGCTAGTTGTCATCTTGTACTATTGTACTATTATATGACTATTCCATTATCCATTCATTTTTGATTATTCTTCTTAGGATAATTGTACAAAAATACACCCAATTTAGGCCACATACTAGGAACCTTAGGAATATGCCATTTTATGAGATCACCATGACCAAAAATATCATAAAAAGCTCATCTTGAAATTTTTGTAGAATATTCCCTATTGATCCTTTTTGAAATTTTGTGTACAATGTATGCATGCATGCGCATACATACATACATGACCAAAAATGTTTTGCCTCAAATAAATTTCTCTAAAATTGCACAATGATTCTTGATGAGAAATTATCTTATTTTGACAATGACCAAAATACCCTTTTGCCCTAAAAACCTTGTTTTTTAACAACAAATGCATTTCCACTCTAACAATGAATTTAAAAGCCCTAGAATGACTTTTAAAACCCAAAAATGCATGCACAATGCTCTTCACTCTTCAAAATAAAACCACACTTCTCAATTTATTTATTTTTTTGCGGAAAATTAGGCTTTTAAACCTAGGCGGACAAAATTAGGGTATGACAATTATCAAGACACCTTAGGCCAAAAAGGTGCCCTGTCTCGTGCCTTCTCATCACCCAAAAAATATAAATTTTTATTTATTTTATATTTATCTGTCTATTACACACGTAATATTATCAAGAGTTAGTTTTACACACGTTATATTAATTATTGTTAGTTTTATGTTCTCTTAAGCCTTTATCTGTAGCAGTAACTGCTCCCTCCATGTGCTTAAATAGCGGGCTCCATCAACAACACACATTTCCTTCCATAAGTTCCCACGCTTCGCATTTCAACGACTCCAAGATTCAAAATATCACCCTAAAGCATTTTCAAATGGCACGAACCAAGATCCCAAATGTTCCTTTAAACTCTACACCATCCATGCCATTACTCGTCTCTGCCACGCCAAAAGCATCCAAATCTGCCAAGAAATCTCCCACAACACCTACACGAAAATGGATCACATAGGCTTAATGAACAATGTGTAGATAGGCTTAATGAACTCAAAAATGGATCAAACAGTTATTCCCTTGAAGTTTCTCTCAATGTATCTTTTTGACAGTGTTAGTAAGAATTAAGCTAGTGAAGAAGACATACTTTATCAATATAAGTCGTTTGTCAAGAGGTTTCTAAGTTATTCAGGCATAAGGGTAGGGGTGAGAAGGGTTAAATCACAGTTTACTTGAAAACAATTTCTTAGCAGAGAAGGGGTCATTACTGACTCTTCTCAGTTTTCATAAGCCTTCTCCTTATGGAGAGTTTTCTCACTAGGTGCAATCTACTGATAATAAAGCAATAAATAACACAGTGATTATAGTGGTTCACCTCTAATAGACTTTTGCTTATCTATTAGACTGCTTCTAACGCAGAAGCACTCACTTCTCAAATCGAGAAGGTTCCCTATAAGGTATTTGTTTGATTGATGGGGTTTGTGGGATTTCTAGAGCTTGGTTGATACAAATAGAGTGTTCAATAATTACAACAACACAAGACTTAATACATACTCAGAGATCAGATGAATCCCTTCAGGTTTAGAACAGCTGAGTATGCATGAGAGAAAACTTTGATACTTGAGAAGAGTGGAAGTTAAGATCTCAATGCACTCTCATGAATATTAATGATGACCAGGAGCGTTGTTTTATAGATCAAATTATGTGTAGTAACTGCTGGTCAAGATTTGTAGTAGTTGAAGAAGAAACTAGTCGTTTATAGCCATTGGAATGGGCTGTCTGTACAACACAGCTGTGTTTCTGCTTTTCTGCAAAAGACAGCTGTTTACAGTTGTTCATGACCCTTCTTGCTATGACTCTTCTCACAACTGACAGATGATGATGCTTCTCAAGTTGATACTTCTTATGTTGATGCTTCTCATGTTGATGTTCCTGAAGGTGGTTCATAGTATGACCCTTCTCAACATGACTCTTCTCATCATGACCCTTCTCAGGGTTGTGACTCTTCTCATCATGACCCTTCGCAGGGTTATAACTCTTCTCAACTTCTTCTTGATGACTCTTCTTGGTTTGATCCTTGTTGTCTACTCTTCTCATATTGCCACAATAATAAATAAAGCTTCTCGTGATGATCTTTTTTCAGGTATACCATGTGGACTTGACTTTTGGATCTTGTCAAGAGAGGACTTTTTTCTTAGGCTTTGTGGGCAATATTCTTTTTAAGTTTTCTCATAAATAATGCTTCTTATAAGCATATACCTTCTTGAGATTTGTTTAATTTAACCTGTTCTTTCATAACACTCAAGAAGAACATTAGTAACATATGAAATCAGAAACCTTAAGCTTCTCATATTTGAAATTTATTAATCATCAAAACTTAATTAGGGATTTTGCCCAAAAAGTATGATTAAAAAAAAAAACGAACAAAGCTTTTCTTTTCCTTTGTACAAAAACAGTCGCTATATGTGTAATACAAAGAAGGTTTTGTGTTTGAAAATTTATTGACTTCAATGTTCGAAAGAAATGTTAAAAGTTTTAATCTTTAAGGACCTCTAAAGTTTTTGAGAATAATTAAACAAAGTTTTGAGTTTTATGAAGATCCAGAAATGATTTCATGAAAGTGGTTAAGAGAATAATCAAAGAGGATTCAATTAAGTTTTGATGTTAACTATGGAACAAATAGATCCTTGAGAAATTGACTCTTTTGATGAATTTTTATATAGATTCATTGGAATGTTTCAAAAAGAGTTTGATCGAGTTTTGGAAACAAAGAGATGCTAAGTTTTGATCTTTAGATTCATTGGAATGTTTCAAAAAGAGTTAGATCCTTGATTGTGATTGGTTGTTGAATTGGTGCTATATGATGAACATGTATTCTATTGTTGGATTTCTGATTTATCATTGCATTGACGCATGCATTCTGCATTTGATTTTGGTATAAACCTAGTGGGTTGTTAGAGTGTCTTGGGAACTACTGGCCAGGTTGTACTAATATTCCTGGAAACTATTGGGTTGTTCTAGTATCCCTTCCTCCAGTGGACCGAATTATACTGGCGGGTTGTCGCAGGATTCGACGCTAGTGGATCATCCTAGTATCAGATGCTAGTCGGTTGTCCTAGCCCATTCCACTAAAAGGGAGTGCAATCGTGAGCACAGGTGAATTCATGCATAGACATGCTTTGACATGGTTTCAAATTTATAAAGGATTTGCTTTACATATGCACTGTGTGCTTATCACGACGGCCATTGAGTTGTTCACCCGTGCTACCACACACGGCCTCACCCCAATCCAAATTTTTAGGGCCCCAAAAATGTATAGATATGGTATATATTACTTATGTGCAACTATTGGTTAAAAATCTAAAACTGGAGTGATTGTGAAACAGTTTAATCTTCTGTTTTCTTGCCCCTTGTGTCCTTGGTTGAAGTCGCATTTTAGCCAGTTTTTGATATTTAAATCCCTTCCTTTGCAGTTCCTTTTGTTTTGAATTGTAGTTCTTTTTTTTTTTGAATTGCAGTTTCGTATTTTTTTTATTTGGCTGGCCTTAATTGTTTTAGATATAATAATAATAATAATAATAATAATAATAATAACTTAATTCTATTTGTCATTATATGTTTGCCTATTATTTTCTAACCACGCTTGTTCGTGTCATTTATATATTAATAATATTTTACTAGTAATATATAAGTATTTATTAATACCTATGTTGCATAAACGAATTACGTTTATATAAATAAATTATAAATTATTTAATTTATACATAATGTTTGATGATTTGTATAAAAATTATTACAGCTTTCAAGTTTCAATTTGCATGTTAATTCTTATTGCTTTTTGCTAGTGTTCCTCATACGTTACTTCGTTAACTTTTTCCTTTTAAAATTGAGTCGATTTCTCTTTTGTTCCTCCTACGTATGTCTGTTTGACTAATATAATAGACCAATTGGTGGTTGTGAAATTTTCTTGCTCATCCTGGTTGTTATCACTACCGGAAAATAAAATTATTGGGCTTTTTCTTTCTACTAGACCTCCTAAGATTATAAAGTAATGCAAATCCGGCTATAAGAAGTTAAGAAAAAGAAAAACCTAAAGAGTTAACTGAATCACAAACAGGGCCTAGCATAGGACGTTTTTCCGTTGATGTTGCTCAAACTTGTTTTTCGTAGTGGTGACAAAGCTAGTAGATGGGCTAGCATTGTCGTTGGAGATTACTTCCAAATTGTCAAGGAATCGTTAGTGTGGACATGTGACACGTCACCTATAGTGACTCTATATTCTAGGAGTTTGTTGGATTTGGTGTATGTAACGCCCTAAAATTTAATCAAATTATTTCGAAGTTGGATTGCCGTAGGATGATTGTAAGAATTGAAATTATGGGCGTAGTAGCTATGTTGAAAACGAGTTAGATGATAATCACGTGTTGTGGGCTAGTTAAAAATAGCATTGGGCTCCCTTCCTATGTGGATAAAGTCCCAAATAATTTAGCCCATTATGTTTCTCACTTATTATAAGTGGAGAGGATTAATTTAGGGTTGAGAGAGAGAGGAATTTCGGATTAGAGCAGCCACCAAAGAGAGAGAAAAGAAGAGAGAAAACAATTCCCGTTTTTCTCAAACCTGTCACCGTAAAATTGCTATTTCCGGTTTCGTTAACCGTTGGATCGTCTTCGTTTT
The DNA here is from genome assembly GCA_963573325.1 of Astragalus glycyphyllos. Lineage (NCBI taxonomy): Eukaryota > Viridiplantae > Streptophyta > Magnoliopsida > Fabales > Fabaceae > Astragalus > Astragalus glycyphyllos. The sequence goes on along the minus strand of OY754312.1, from coordinate 49,579,001 downwards.
TGGGCAGCAGGTTCGTAAGATATAGTTCTACACTTTCACCGTTCGGATCTTCGAAACGAGTTCTGAGGAGAGAGATATTGGCTTCGCACTGAAGCTGCAGTTTGGGGGAGTCGCCGTATTCGGAGATCGAGGAACGAGGCTAGGAGGGAGTTTGCGCCACCATAGTTGAGGTAAGGGTGGGCTTAACCTTGATAATGGGTTGATGATAATTATGTGTGGGTAGTCTAGGGTTTTGTTGAATTGTTCGTGTTGTTGCATATCGTGTTTTCGTTGAGATTGGTGCTTTGATGATTATTGCACGTTATTGTGATTTGTTTCGATATTTATTGTTGCGTGATTATTGTATCACGATGATGGTGTTGTTATTGTTCGTGTTTTTGTTGTTGCTGTGCGTGGTTGATTGTTGTTGTCGCGTTGTCGAATTGTCGTTTTTGTTGTGGTGGTTGCGGTGTCGTTGCCGTTAGGGTTTGGTGTTTGGCAAATTAGCGATTCTGGACACAGGTTCGGTTTTTCTAAAACTGGCGCTGTTTGGTTTATCCAAAAATTATGAGGTTGATTGTTTTTAAAAATAGACTTAACGCCGGTCGTCTTGGCACTGGTTTCGTTAAATTCGGAGTTGTATAGCTCGAGTTATAGGCGATACAAGTTAGGTTAAAATTCTGGAAACGATTTGGGTATAGATTCGGAATTTCGGTGACTGGGAACGTTGTATTGACCGAAAAATTATGTGGTTTATTTTTCTGGAAAATAGACTTAATGCTTGTTAATTTGGCACTGGTTTGGTTGCGTTTAGAGTTGTGTAGCTCGAGATATGAATTCCACAAGTTAGAGTAAGATTCTGGAAACAATCCGGACACAGGGTCAGTGTTTTGGTTACCACGTTTTCAAAAGAACTCCTTTTCGAACGAATCCAATTTCTTTGAAAACTAGACAAAATTTGCCCCAGTTTATGCACAAGTTTCATGCAATTTGATTGAGTTTTGGTCACTTTGGAATTGCTTGAATTTGAAGGACAGAAACTGTCCTCTTTTGCAACTAGCCTGTGTGCTTTTCGAAAACTGTACCTATTGGACACTCTCCTTCAAAAACTGAACTTAGGGATGATAACCAGACCCATAGGGCTTTCCAACAAGTATTTATTTGTTGAAATCCGATGTCGTTTGCTATTTTAATTAATTCGCTGAAGTAGGTGCGATGTGCCTAGGCGCTGTGCGCCAGTCTTGTGCGTGGTGTGCGTGCGTTATGTCCGCGTTGTGGAGCCGTCTGGTGTTAATATTTCAGGTGCGGTGCTGGTATGCTCAGGAGAGTTTAGTGGTAGCTGTGATGCTACAACTTGGTGCTATTTTTGGTGAAATCATTTGTTTTGATTCTGGTGATATAGTATTTATTTTAAATACTTGTTATGGTGAGTTGGTGCATAATCATGGTGTCGCATTGTCATATGCATGTTTTGGTGATATAGGCTCTGCCTCTGGTGTTTATTGGTGATATGCCCGTCGTGGCTCATTTTGGTGATCGGTACCGCATGCATATGCCCACTGGAGGGGTTGCATATCATCCCATTGTCTATGAATGTTATAATTTTGGTGGTTCACTGTCAAATGGATTTTTCCTTTGGTATCTGGTGCTGTGATATGGTGTAATTGTATTGTGTTGCTGTAGTTACCTGATGCTAGCATATTTTTATCATCTGCTTATTATCTCTGTTAGACTCACCCCTTCTGCTTGGAATGTTGCTCTCATGCGGCAACGCTGCAGGTGATCGCTAGTGCTCGTGGAGGAATTGCTAGGTTTTGCTTCCTCTCTCGTTTGGGTCTGTGTCAGCTCTGGTATGTAGCACCGGGGAGTCGTTAGTTATCGTTTTGAACTATTATTTTAGTTATTGGAAATTGTTTTAATTTATTTTGGAGATGTCTTTAATTGTTAATTCTGGAGATGTTTAAACTGGTTAATATTTCCGCTGCTTGGTGATTTCTTTTATATAAATTATTTTGGAGATTTTCCTTTTTTAAAAATGGTGAAAAAATGTAGCGCCCTTCGAGGTGACTCTGATAATTGTCTATTTAATTGTAATAGTAAAAGGGGGGTGTTACAGTGTACCCTTATGATTTGTTTCTTTTGGAAAAGTATTTTCGAAGTGAGTATCTGTTGAGCGTCAGTGGTATGAGTCGGGCCTAGCATAGGACGTTTTTATTTTTGATGTAATAGTTTTTTAAAAATGTATTTGTGTTTTTAACTTGTACCTTTTGAAAAGATAAGTTGCCTTAAAGTGATATTTATGTAAGATTTCATTGAAATTTAGTTATTTGTTTGTTGCCATCATGTTTCTTAACTTTGCATTACTCTAATTGCGAATTGGAAAAAAACTCTAGAAAGTAAAAAATACGGTCACGTTTTCAAAAATGCAAGCAGAGTATTTTTCTCAAATCATCATTGCACAAGTTTGGTATTCACAACGATAACAAAGTCTGACATTCTCATTTTCCACCATCTTGTAAAAAAGAAGCCCTCATTATCTGAGATATAACAGGAATGAAATGTCCTCTCTTTGACCAACATCTACTCATGAATGCACCGACGACTGTGGTTGATTGGTATTGGTGAGTCTGATTTAGGATAATAGGCCAAAAGCTTAGTATCCAATACTAAAGGGGTATATGTGTCATTTCCACAATAATTAAAAACCCAATTTCAAAACACTTTCCCCAATTTCAATAATCACAAATGGGTTCACTCAACAATCTCACGAACTCCGCGTGCAAACCACCGGAACCCACCGCAGAACCCACTCAACAAACTCGCCGTCGCAAACCACTGTGAATCCACCGTCCGTCAAAAAAGATTTCTACAAACTCGCCGTCGAGTGTTGTTGCTCTGTCGTCGAGTGCTCGTTGAGTGGTTACGGAGTTTATTGCGTCTTCTAGAAGGTTACTCTGGTTGCGTTTACAGAGGAGCTCTCACCGTCGCGCGTTTCCAGTCGGCGACGTTTCCAGTCGGTCAATCCCTGAACTCTCAAGTTCCAGTTCGTCCCCGTCACACGTCCAGTTAACCATCACCGCAGTTCGTTATTGTCACCGTGGTTCGTCACCCTCCGTCGTCGCGTTCTTTGCTGTCGCCTGCATTATCTGTATGCCTCTCTCTCCCTGCATGTACAGTTCTAGGGTTTACGGTTGATTGTTTTCTGCATTGGTTAAATTCTTGCTTTAGGTAATGGTTTTAGTTATAATGAGTAAAATTGTAATTTGTAGTTTGTATTTGATGTTGGGAAGAGTGGTGAAATTCCGTCAATATGTTTTTACCATTAAAAGCAACAAACATAATGCTTCTGTGGTAAATGTGCATGCCTTGTATTATCTGTGAAACTTATATTTGGAGAGCAAAGTGGAGTCAATGAATGAGTGATTTCTATTGCTGCATTGATTCTTATATTGATTTCTTATAATCGAAAAATATACATTAATTTCTTACATACAGTCATATACATTGATTCATTTCCTTGTTGCTTCTCTTTCTACTTGAATTGTGAATTGGTATATGGATTTGATGAAATTTTGTGTTCAGTTTTAAATTGTTGATTTAGGTTTTTTAGTTATACTAAAAACCTATTTAGTTTTCATTTACTTCCATTCATTGATTTTGTGTTTCATATAGTAGAGACTGAGATTTTCGTGGTTATCAATATAGTGGCTGTGCAAATTAAGGCATTGAGCTAAATGAAATCAACTGAACTGAGAATTTGGTATCTGTGACCACTAACCACAAACAAGTAACACAATGGTTAGTGTGGTTAGTGGCTACTAACCATTGTGTTGCTAGTTTGTGGTTAGTGAGTTTTAATGCTCAAATGTGGTGGAATTCAAAGTTAATTATATCAACATAGTTTTAGGATGCCTGATTATGGATCTACTCAAGATCTTCTAAGTTCTAAGCATTTCACTTCAAATTATATCAAACCCCATAATTAACTCTGTCTAGTTTATTTGCTATGGTTGTGAAAGGAACTTTTGTACATTAATATTCTTTATATGGTTGTGTTACTGTTACATGCTGCGTTTTGACTGTTGGTAACCTTAAATCCTTGACAGGAGTGGATTTCAAGATCAAGCTTTTCACCATTGGTGGTAAAACATTGAAGCTTACTCTTTGGGACACAGGTATGTGTTTTTCTAGTCATCTGATCACATTTTCATTTATCTTTTTGCAAAGAAATTTCTCAACATATATGCACCCGGGTAATGTTATATAAGGAATAAGGAACAGAATTTTGTTTGATTATTAAATAAACTCTTCAAACAGTTCCTTCTCTTCTTTATATCATCTGGATTGTTCATTGATGATTTGAAGCAAGTAAAAAAGCCTTGCATCATCAGTACACAATCATATACAGAATCTGAATCTGAGTTAGTATGTTTTTACTTTTTATAGTATTTGTAGTCACACAAAAGAAGACTAGAACAAAATGAAATTGCGCAAACTAAGTCAGGTTAAGGCATTCAGTGGCCTTGTTGGATTCTCGTTAGTGAGTTTTTGGATTGAAACTCATAATTTTTATTCGCCGTTAACCAATGTGGTACTGATTTGTGGTTATTGGCCCTTACCACAGATTTGAGTAGTAATTAGTTGCTAGATTAAAAATTCCATCTATTAATTGTTTTTGGAAATTGCATTTATGAGTTCGAAATGTATCATGCAGTGACAAAATAATGTACCGGTGCCGAAGGAATTGTAGATTAAACCTAAGGAGACTTGAACTCTGGATAATTGTGGCCACTAACCACAGATATGCATAACAGTGGTTAGTGGCCACTAACCATAGAATAGTACAATTGCGGTTAATTTTTGTTGGATTGAAGCATATATGATCTGATATGCTTTATTTGTGTAAACCTATGCATATGTAAGTCAATTAATAAGAAACTATTTGATGATTAGATCATATATGCTTAACACTAGTTGGTTCCCACTAACTACAGAATAGTACAATTGCGGTTAATTTTTGTTGCATTGAAGCATATATGATCTGATATGCTCTATTTGTGTAAACCTATGCATATGTAAGTTAACTAACTATATTATGAACTTTTTGGAACGCAGTTGTTCTACTCGCAATTTCTAGGGAAAAGGAAAAGAGTTCACTGGGATTGATCTCGCCGGACACACGAGATCAATCCAGGGCTTCTGAAGACTTCACTCTCAAGCATCAAATTTTCAACAGCTTCATGAAATGGAGGAGACTTAACATTTCTGCACTTGAATATGTAAGTTTTCGGCACTTGACCACTAACCACAGACTAGTACCGTGCTGGTTAGTGGCCACTAACCACAGATTGGACAATTGTGGTTATTACTTGTAGGATTGATCATGTGATTCTAATTTTTGTTTTTGATTCTAACTTAATGGTTGTTGCTCACTCATTTTTAAACATTATCTATATTGCAGATCCTGATGGCTACTATTGCTTAATACCACTTTATCACATTTGTGCTCACCTTGAAGATGGGAAGATATGAGTATCTCGCAAGCCTCAAACGGTTTTTAAGAAAGGATGAAAGTGACACAATTTCAATAATTGAAGCACCTGGAGAAAAGTTGATGACCGAGGAACAGAGTTTTGTTGTGGAGAGATACAACGTCATGGGAAAGTCTTGTCCTTATAAATGGGAAAATTTTGAGTGGCATGATCCACAAATGCCAAAATATCCCGATGGAGATAGTTGTGGGGTACTCACAATGTTGTTCCTAAAGGAATGAGAAGGAAATGAAAACGACGTGGATTCGTTTCACAACTGGCACACATTGGGAAGGAGTCAAAAAATGTTTGCAACTAATCAATTCCGGATTGATCTCTGTTGCTCAATCATGAAACACCGAACCAACTTGCTAAGGGAATCAATACAAAAGGAAGCAAACACCTTTTGTGACCAATTGAGAGCTGAAATAACGAAAAATGAAGGTGAAAAAAAGCTCTAGGAAAAAGAAGGAAAAGATAGGAAAATTAGAACCTCTATGTAAATGAAATTGTAGATGAATGAATAAATTGAACTTATATGTATTGAATTTCTAATGTACCATTTGTCATACCCTAATTTTGTCCGCGTAGGTTTAAAACCCTAATTTTCCGCAAAAATAAATAAATTGAGAAGTGTGGTTTTATTTTGAAGAGTGAAGAGCATTGTGCATGCATTTTTGGGTTTTAAAAGTCATTCTAGGGCTTTTAAATTCATTGTTAGAGTGGAAATGCATTTGTTGTTGAAAAACAAGGTTTTTAGGGAAAAAGGGTATTTTGGTCATTGTCAAAAGAGGATAATTTTTTTTATCAAGAATCATTGTGCAATTTTAGAGAAATTTATTTGAGGCAAAACATTTTTGGTCATGTATGTATGTATGCGCATGCATGCATACATTGTGCACAAAATTCAAATTCAAAAAAGGCATCAAAAAGGAATATTCTACAAAAAGTTCCAAGATGTGATTTTTATGACATTTTTGGTCATGGTGATCACATAAAATGGCATATTCCTCAAGATACCTTGTATGTGGCCTAAATTGGGTGCATTTTTGTACAATTATCCTAAGAAGAATAATCAAAAATGAAGGGATAATGGAATGGTCATATAATAGTACAATAGTACAAGATGACAACTAGCAAAACTTGGTCACCAAGGACCCCTCCCTTGCTATTTCGAATTTCTCCTCTCTATTCTCTCATTTTGTGTTTTCTCAATGTCCTCAATCCATGTGAGCCTCAATCCTAGCCTTTGATTCAAAATTAAAATCAAATCCTAGAGCACAACTAGTGCACAATGACCTAACCACCCTTAAACCTAATTGCTTTCTATATATACCCTATTAACCTCACCTCACAAAAAAAAAGGAGACTTTGGCCTCATCATTCACTCACAAACCCTAGCACACAAAACCCTCCTCACCTCCTCTCCATTTTATGCGCCACCCCCTCTCCCTCCTCTCTAACTCACTTCTTCATTTCTCATCTACCCACACACATTCAATCCATTTTCCAAGCCTAAAACACTAATTTTTAACCATCAATCCTTCATAAAATCACACAAAAGTTCAAGATCAAGGGTCATTTTTTGGAGATTGGAGACCAAGCTTGAAGATAAGTTGATTTGGTTGATTGTTTCTTCATCTATTGTGTTTATTTAGAGCTCATCTTAAGGTATGTGATTCTTAGACCCCTTCTCTTGTAAATCCTTGCATAAAGTCATCATTTTTTGCATATTTGTGAGATTTCCACTTCCAAAAATTGTAGATCCTCTCTTTTAACTTCATTTTTATGCTTGTACATATTTTAATCTCATGAATCTTTGTTTTGATGCTTTGATTTTGGGGTTATATGCATGATTTTGTTGTTTTAGTTGAAATAAAATGTTATTGGCTTTGATAATAATTTCGCATGTTTTAAATAAATATGTGTTTTATGATTTTTGTTGGTTATCATGGTTGAATCTTGTGAATAGATGCATCTATGTTTTGGTTATGTCACTCGCTTGCTTGATTTGGTTGGCTTGTTAAAATAAATTGATGATTGGCCATTAAACTTGCAAATATTCAAACCTATGTTGTTAATTGTGAAGTTTGTGATTTGAGAAAAATGAATTTGGGTTTTGGTTCATTTATGATCCACAAATGATCTTGGGTTATGCTAAGTTGGCAAGAGATAGGTTACTTCAACCTTGATGCCTATGCTTGTAAGCATTTAAAAATTCAATTCCCATTTGATGTGCTTGTGAAATGTGAGCAAAAAGGGGTCTATAAACAATTGAATTTGCGCACATGATTGGTCTCCAATGACCTTGATGCATCCTCAAGTTTAATCATGCTTTCTTTGCTCTTTGAGTTTATTGTAAATTGTTGTTTGAAGCTTCTGAAGTTTCGGCAAAAGATAGGTTCATTTAACCTTGATGCACATGCATTTTGCATATTCATGCATTCTTACCTATTCTTGCATCCTTGCCTACTCATGCATTCTTGAATTGAAGCTTGGTACTCCATGCTTGATATACTTGTTTATGTGCTTGTGGTGCATTAAAATGTTGAATTGGTGTTCACAATTTGCTTGTTTTGATTTCCACCAATTGTTACTCGTTAGTAACTCTCCAAAACTTCAAAACCATGTTGCATGCAAAGAACAACTTGTTACTCGTTAGTAACGTTCCAACTTCAAAACATTTTTTTTGCATTTACATAATCATTGATAAACAACTTCACTTCTTCTCAAAACAATTTCAAACTATTTTTCACAAATCAAACTTTGTTGAGGATAATGCGAAGCCTTTGCTTGCACGATTGTCAACAATGGGGTGCTAGTGGTGATCACTTGGAGTCTTTGCTCAATTGATTATCATGAACACTCATTTTTCAAAAGAACTCTCATTCCACAAATTAAAAACTTTGTTGAGGATAATGCGAAGCCTTTGCTTGCACGATCGTCAATAATGGGGTGCTAGTGGTGATCACTTGGAGTCTTTGCTCAATTGATTATCATGAACACTCATTTTTCAAAAGAACTCTCATTTCACAAATTAAAAACTTTGTTGAGGATAATGCGAAGCCTTTGCTTGCACGATCGTCAATAATGGGATGCTAGTGGTGATGACTCGAAACCTTTGTTGTTTGATCACTGTGAACATTCAATTTTCACAATTAAACAACTAAAAAATAAAAACCTTTTCTCGACAACCGAGAACTACGTAAGCTTTGAATTCTCCATCGCACTGGGAGATACGTAGGAGCGGGTCACATTCCCGTCAAGCACGACAAATAAAAACCATTTTCTTTTCAAAAAAACAAACCCTTTTCCAAAACAAGGCAATTTCTAAAAACAAAACAATTTTCGAAAACAAGAACTACGTTGCTTTGATTCCCTCTCCAGGATACGTAGGCACGGTGCCCTCCCGTCAAGCGCAAAGGATTAAATTTTCCTTAAGTTTTTCCATAAAGTAAGGAGAAATAAAGAGAGATAAAAACAAAGCATTTCTTAAATCAACCTTTTAAATCACACGTCAAATCGAGGTTCCCTTTCAGTAGAAAGGATGTGTGGGGTGCTCGTACCTTTCCCATGCATAACCGACCCCCTAACTCAAATCTCGTGGTTCCAAGGACCATTGTCTTTCAAGAAAGGTTTTTTTTCAATGTTTTACCTCTAAAAAAATATTGGTGGCGACTCCAATTCATGTTGTGCGAAGAGAAATCCCTCCAAAGGATTTTTCGGGGTGCAACACCATTCTAATGAAGAAATTGAACTTATATGTTTCGAGATTTCTGTTATTAACCACTGTTGCATTATTCTGTTGTTAGTGGCCTCTAACCACTGTTGCAATATTCTGTGGTTAGTGGCCTCTAACCAGAGATACAGATAATTGTGGTTATTAATTGCTATGTTCATAAATTAACATTATCAAACTTAATCAGAATCACATTAACAAACTAAATCAGAATCACATTATCGAACTTCTATGCACACAATGTGGCAATGGTATGTCAGTAAGCATATGTTTACATGCCATTGTATAACAGACACTACAGTCTTAAGTATTAATGCATAACCACACGGAAGTACAGTAAACATTCTTTGGGATCAATAACCACAAATCAGTAACACAATGGTTAGTGGCCACTAACCACAATTGTGCATATATGTGGTTAGTGGCCACTAACCACAGATACACATAACTGTGGTTATTAATTGCTGATGCGGACCGCATGAGCATCAAGATAATCTAATTTTATTAAAATTAGGATGAACTTTATTTTATTTTAATTGTAATTGGCTATACTTTAAGTTTGGAACTTGGGTTTAAATGTCTAGACATGTGTTAAACTATTTGGGCCATGTTTTGGGCTTGTATGTTGGCCTTATTTTGCTTATGTTGCCTTGGCCAAACCCTTGCTATATAAGGGTTGGTGGTGCTTCATGTAAGGGACCTTTTTGGTCATTTTATGATATTGTGAGTTTAGAGCAAGTTGCTCCTCTTAGTTCTTCTTAGAACTTCCAAGGATCTTATCAAGGCTTGACTGTGCTTGTGGCGGTCCAACAATGGAATTTATCATTCATCCTTGAATGTGGCAGTCCTTCACTTCCTTGAGTCATTTATTTCTAATCCACATTTTGTAAGTTTGTCCCCCTTTTTAGTTTCTTTTTAGTCCAACAATGGAAAAATTATGATTTATGGAAGGATCCTAGGATTTTTAGTGAACTTCTATGTTTAGTTCACATCAATTGCTATGTCCATAAATTAACATTATCAAACTTAATCAAAATCGCATTATCATTTTCTCAAAAAAAAAATCACATTATCAAACTAAATCAGAATCACATTATCAAACTGATAAACTCCAATTTGTGCATTTTAGAGATATTTTTGGGTCAGTTTTAGAGCAATTATATACTAATTATATAAATCACTAACTTAATTTGCTCTTTATTTTGCAGAAAGAAAGAAAATATAAAAGAGATATAAAAATCCATTTTAAAGCTATTAGGAATTTATATATATAAAAAAGATATAGAAGAAGATCCTCTTGGTGATTTCAACTGAAAATGATGCACATGTGACTTGGAGAGAAAGAAAGAGGCATAGAGTGGATAGCAAGCAACACATATTTAGGAAGGATCTAAATCCTAATATTTACGGATTGAGATATCTTGCAATTAAAAGAGGAAACAATCTTGACCTCATCCCTAGCTTAGAGAGAAAGAAAATGAACTAATATAAAAGGAGGGCTTCACTTGTGAATGGGGAGAGCCGCATACACTAACACAAAATTACGAGAAGCTGTAGTGACGCAGCACAGAGGAGAGAAGAAAATGACATTTGGGCACTGATTTTGACACCGTGAGAGAGCTCTAGAGCAGAAACAGGAGATTGAAGACTTAGACCAGGAATTTCTCTTAAATTAGTTGATCAGCGACCGTACTGCAATTAGTTGGTGGACCAATAGGATAATTGAGGCTATAATTAATGCATGACCAAACTTTAATTTAGTCTTCCAATCATTCAATCTTTTTGTACTATATTTTAGTTGTCGATATTGTTAGGACTGAAATTTCATCCTATACTTTAGTTGTTTATCTTGTCAGGATGAAGAAAACAAAAGGAGTGATTCATGTGCTTACAAGAATATTTTATTACAAAGGAAACAAAATAGAAGTTTTCATGTACTTACCTTTTCCGCCTAAGAAAAAAAATGGAAAAAAAATAGGAAGAAAATTTGAAAAAAAAAGAAAGCAAGAAAGAGGAAAAGGCACATCAAAAGAATGAAAGAGCCAAAGGGAAAATCCAACAATATAAAACAAACGAGTCTACTCAAGAGCAAAAATAAATCAAAAAGAGTTGACTCAATAGAAAGAAGAGTGAAGAACGGAAGTGAAATTAATTTGAAGTTTGGGCAAAAATTGTAAAATAGATAGAAGCTCCACATTTGGTTTCAAAAGTTACTATTTGTTTCTTGTTTTTTTAGACCTTTGATTATCCATTCCTTCTTATTTCCTATCCTGCATTTATTCGCCCTGGCCCCATTACAACCTATTAAACCCCATCTTTTGCATTCATGTGAACTATTTAGTGGAGATTTGGTCAAATTACAAGCTTATGGTAATGTGCATTTTGTGGAAACTTGAGTGTGATTTTCCCTAGTCCCTAAACAATTAGAGAGATTGTGAGCGAGTGCCCTTGTTTTCATAAATGTATTCTTCAGGGAGTTGAGCATCTAATTGGGCAACCTTTTGATATCTCGTATGTGCTATATATTTTCTATTATCTGTCATTGTGCTTTTAATATTGGGTCCCTTGTTTGGCTATCTTTATTATTTATTTAAAAATTTTATTGAGCCAAAAAATTTGCTTGAGGACAAGCAAAAGTTAACTGTGGGGGAGTTGATAAACTCCAATTTAGTGCATTTTTAGAGATATTTTTGGGTCAATTTTAGAGCAATTATATACTAATTATATAAATCACTAACTTAATCTGTTCTTTATTTTGCAGAAAGAAAGAAAATATAAAAGAGATATAAAAGTCCATTTTAAAGCTATTAGGAATTTATATATATATATATATAAAGAAGAAGATCCTCTTGGTGATTTCAACTGAAAATGATGCACATGTGACTTGGAGAGAAAGAAAGAGGCATGGAGTGGATAGCAAACAACACATATTTAGGAAGGATCTAAATCCTAATATTTAGGGATTGAGATATCTTGCAATTAAAAGAGGAAACAATCTTGACTTGATTCCTAGCTTGGAGAGAAAGAAAAGGAACTAATATAAAATGAGGGCTTCACTTGTGAATGGGGAGAGCCGCATACACTAACTCAAAATTACGAGAAGCGGTAGTGGCGGCAACACAGAGGAGAGAAGAAAAAGACTTTTTGGGCACCGATCTTGACACCGTGAGAGAGGTTTGGAACAGAAAAGGGAGATTGAAGACTTAGATCGGGAATTTCTCTACTTACCGGGTTATTCTTATATTTGTAATTCATGAACCTTATTTCTATTTTATTGTTTTTTATTATTATGGATACCAAAATCCTCTTCTAGGGTCTTAGGTGGATCTTGCAAGTTTAGAAACTTTTATGTTCTAGTTTCTTATTTGAATTCCTATTTTTACTTTAATTAATATTATCCTAATGTTTTTATTACATAATTAGGATTAGCTACCATTTTCATGTTCATAATCAATTAGTTGATCAGCAACCGTACTGCAATTAGTTGGTGGACCTATAGGATAATTGTGGCTATAATTAATGCCTGACCAAACTTTAATTTAGTCTTCCAATCATTCAACCTTTTTGTACTTTATGCTTTTCTTAAATTTAAATTCTAGCATGACCAAACTAGGGTTAATTTAGGAAAAAGAATATTAATCGCGAGTGACCAAACGGATTAGTAGTTTTAGTAAAGGGATTGGTAATTGAATAAAATAAGAGAATTAAGGTAGAATAAGACATATAGGAATCGAAAATTGCAAGTGAAACCGTGACCCTAGGCTTCTCTCCATTGATCAAACTTTACAATATAAATTCTTGCTATTTATTTCATTGTATTTTAGTTTCTACAATCACCATATATTCATTCGTCTAAATAATAATTAATCTTAAGTAGTTTGGTACTTGTTAATTAATCCCTGTGGAGACGATATCTTTTATACTACTTCTGCGAGAGAGTACACTTGCTCTAAGTGTGTTTTTAACGCAACACAAACTTCTATGCACACAGTGTGGCAATGGTATGTCAGTAAGCATATGTTTACATGCCATTGTATAACAACTGTTATACAAGTTCCTCCTTAGTATTAATGCATAAAAACTGTAAAAACATTTGCTTCCTGCTAAATTGTTGTACAAGTTCTAAATCCCGGACAGCTTTTGAAGTTCAATTGCTCGCTTGCGTTGCTGTTTCCAAATCAATTGTCTCTTCTATGATACGGACATCAACCTGATCTTACTCTTGCATGGATTTTGACGTTGCTTTATCTTTTTAGCTGGAAATTCTACTTCATCTTCTTCAACTGTAACGTTCAACAACCACAACATATATAAAAATTGCAAAATCTTGAACAAAAAACAAATGTAAGATAAAGAGCAATGGAAATAAAATAGCAAATACCTGGCAAGGTTGAACACTGAACAAGCGAAGGTTCAGTGGTATCTGACACCGAAGGTAGGAACTGCTCAGCCTCTTTAACTCCATCAAGAACGTGAAGAAGAAATACGTTAAAGGCAGCCTCATTATAACATATGCATGACCAAGCTACAGAAACTATATCAGAAAGACGTTGGTATCTCTTACCAAAATTCAAAAGAGGCTTGGTTTCAAGATGTAATTCCTCAGCAGTACAACCAAGAGACTACTTCTTATAATCTCTACACCATCCTTTTTTCACATACATGGGAGGGATGCGATGACAAAAAGGATTACGCCACACAGCAAAAGCATCCAAAACTCTCAGTGCGTGCCAGCAAACAACATAAAAAATATATTTATTATATAATAACAAATCAGCATTCAACCTGCAACCACATCTTCATCGAGTTTGTCTTCATGACATCTAACATTGGTACTTGATTCTATGCAAACATTATAAAGGAAACAAAAAAATGAATCAGCTAAGCATAGGAAAGAAATGTCAAATAACACTAACCACAAATATATGGTTATACAAATTTTAACAAGTTAAAATCAAAGAATTTGACAGTTATAAGTTAACAACCTGAAACAACCATATCTGTGAGATTTTCATCCTTAACTGCAATAAAGAAATACAATGTAATAAGTGGCAATAACCAGAAATTACTACCACAATGGTTAGTGGCCACTAACCACAGATATGTACAACACTGGTACCACTAACCACAGATTAGTACCAAAATGGATAAAACAATGCAACAAGCAACAGAAAATAATTACAATACAACAAATGACTTACGAGCAAGCAAATGTCATTTGTTGAGTTTCTTAGATATTAGTTGTTTTAAAATAATTGTATACTAAATTTTATTTGAAAATATGTGATTGTATAAGATAAATTTTGGTTAATTGCTGGGTTATTAAGAGTTAGAATGAGAGTTAAGGGGTTTTTAAGCAAAATAGGTGGGGAAAAGACCCATATACCCCTCGTTAAACATTACACCCTATCTCTAGAAAACACAATCAGCAAAACATTTCCCTTCCCTTCCCTTCCCTTATTCGACAAAACAAACAAAAAAGGGAAAGATGAGAGCTTGGAGAGAGAGAGAATACAACTTCGAAGAAGAGGAGAGAACTCTTGACCCATTCAATGCATGTCCTCCATTCTTGTTCCATTGCATTCCTTGTGTGATTCTCTACAAAACAATACCAATTTCAGCAGCAAAAACCCCCCCTTTCTCAAACCCCCAAATTGAGCCTTAGGGAGAGAAAGAAGAGAAAGCTTGAATCCATCCATGGCAACTTTGTTTTGGAGGTGAAAGAGAGTGTTTAAAACTTGGTTGCTACTGTTTTGGGGTCAAATAAGGTTATAGGAGGAGAAACTCAGAGTATAGAAGCTGGTCCTAGAGGGTTGGGGTCGAGTTTGGTGATTTGGAAGCCGTAAAAACCGATTTTTTGTGAAGTTGTTTGTGTTGTGCATTTGTCTTTGCACTCAAGGTGAGTTCTACGTTTTATTGTGTTTTGATTCTATAGAACTATGTGTGATTCTGTTCCTTGATGATAATATGCCTTAATTGTTGAATTTGGTGCTTGTTTGATGCTTATTGTGTTGTCAAGTTCACTGTTTAGAGAGATTCTGGGGTAGGTTAGGGTTTTCGCTAACTGGGACTGTTTTACTGACTGGAAAATTATGTGGCTTTCCATTTTAGAAACTAGATTGAATTTGAGTTATTTTGTTTCTGGTTTGGTTGCAATTGGAGTTGTATTGTTCAAGTTATAAGCTCCACAAGTTAGGGTAAAATTCTGGGCACAATCTGGATATAGGGTCCAAGTTTTGGGCATGGTGGTTTCATTTGAGCTACTTTTTGAATGATCTTTAGTTATTTGAAAAATAGACTAAATTTATACTGTTTAGGCTCAAGCTCCAGGTTATTTGAGTAAGTTTTGGTCATTTTAGAAGGACTTCAATCTAGGTTACAGTTGCAGTCCCTTTTTCTGGACATACTGGCTTGTTTTCAAAAACTGTACCAATTGACCAATCTTTTTGAAATTATAAAAATATAGTCAAAAACTACACTTCATTAGCGTTTCGTATAGGGGTCGTTTGTTGATTTCCGATATCTTTTGATAAGGTAATTAATTTGTTGATGTTTATGTGTAAATGCTGAAAATTTTCCGTGGACTGATTATGTATGTTTTTGCTAAACGGGTGAGACCACTATGTATCCTATATATAAGGAAAAATAAATTGATTAAAGAATGGAGGGTGTGATAACATTCAAATATGATTGTTATTACCTCTTATTTCAAGCTTAAATCATTGTTAATTCTCAAGCAATTTAGTAATTACTGTTGTAAATAGGTTAGTTTAGAATAATTAAAGGTGCAAGCTGAATTATGTTATTAATGGGCACTTTGGTGCCCAATTGTGGTTTAATATGTGTGTTTAATTGCTGCAGCATCTGTTGTGGCAGCATTGCCATTTTACGCAACATGAGAGAGAATGTAGCAAGAAACACGGAAATCAAGGCAAGGACAGCTGTCAGCGTGTGTCATGCGTGGGTGTGCGTGCCAATCATTGGTGATGCGTGAATGACCTAGGGATTTGGGCAAAAAGGACATTGTGCCTTGAAAAGGACAAAATGTGCCTCCACCATTTAGGGTTTCTCTCATCCCAAGGCATTCCCTATATAAAGGCACTCACCCCCAGAATTAGGTTAAGCCGAATTCCTGAGGTATAGACATAGCCTCAAGTTTTTGTGCCTCCATTGTTACTTAGAATCAATTGCTGGGATATTGATTGCTGCAGCAACGTTAGATCTACTTCATCTTCGAAGGAGCTACATTTTGAGAACTGGAATTGCTTGGTGGATCACCATTGAAGCTGTCTCAGTATCAAGACTTGTAGCTGAACTTCTCTTCTCGGGTTTTAGTATGAAATTCCTACTTCCCTTGATGTTTAGTTTAGTTGTAATGTTGTGTAAGCTCAATATGAGCTAAACCTCTGTAGTTGGGATGCTATTATGAATTTAATGAAGTTAATTTGTTCTTAATGCTTGTGTTATTGTGTTGAGCACTTTATCTTGTGTGTTTTTACTATTTCCATCTTAGATTAGGATTGGCCGTCTAATCGAAGTAGATATACATTCACAGACATGGTTTGTATATATATCTCACAAGATAACATGGTATGTTGCACTATAGACATATAGTTGTTCCTTGCTTGAGTCCTAGACATAGGAGAGGCATAAGCCATGAGGTAAAACACTTAGGTGTAATGCTGCTTGTTCTCCAGTAGCCTAGGGAAATAATCTCTGCCGAATTAGACATAATTTGGGGCGACTAAAGCCTAGTGTTAAGCATTAGACGTAATGCACAATTGCGGCAGCACCTAGTGCTGCAGCACTTAACATAGCATTTTGAGCATTTTAATGGATTTATTGAAGTATTGCATCTCAACTTGTCCCAAATCTGATTTCCACTACCCTAATACCTTTTTAGTTGTTTGTTACTTGTTACCCAACCAATTGTGTGTCATTTACTTTTGTTACTAAAATCACTAATTGTTACTTTGATTAAACTCTTGTTTGGCAAATTAATCCTCGTGGGAACGATCTCTACTTTCATTATATTACTTGTTACGATTGTGTACACTTGCACAAAAGAACGTTCACGTTTTCAAGCAACAAGTTTTTGGCGCCGTTGTCGGGGATTAAATTGATTAAACACTGTTTAATTAATTGGCAATTTAGTGATTTCTTTTGTTGCTAATTCTGGTGCTCTGTTTTTGGTTGTTTCAGTAAGTTAATTGCTGCAGCAACTGTTGCTGCAGCATATGTACAGACGCAGATCACCAGAATATCAACTTCATCCTGAGATAGAAAGACTGTTTAGAGCTTTGAGAAGGGGACACGACCATTCTGGTCTGATTTCTTTGGGAAGAGCTGTCAATATGGCTACACCACCACCTTCTAATCATAACCATGGTTCTGACAGACATACTTTAGCTGCCACTGAGCAACCTGAACATGTGAGACAAGTTTTGAATGAAACAGTTATAGGCATGGCTAATGACAGGGACAGACCTATGAGGGATTATGCAATTTTTGACCCTCACACTATGCAAACTAGCATAGTGAGGCCTGCACTTGCCACAACTCATTTTGAATTTAAACCTATGATGTTTCAAATGCTTCAAACAATAGGGCAATTTGGTGGAGGACCTACTGAGGACCCACATTTGCATTTAAAACAATTTGTAGAAGTTTGTAGTAATTTCATTCTCCCTGGTGTAAGTGATGATGCTTTTAAACTTAAACTTTTTCCTTATTCCTTGAAGGATAGAGCTAAGGTTTGGTTAAATTCCTTGGAACCTAACTCTATCACTACTTGGAATGAGATGGCTGAAAAATTTATGACAAAATATTTTCCACCTATCAAGAATGCCAGGATGAGAACTGAAATTACATCTTTTAGACAAACTGAATTTGAAACATTGTTTGAAGCATGGGAAAGATTCAAAGAATTGTTAAGAAAATGTCCACATAATGGGTTGCCTGTGGTTGTTCAAATGGAAACTTTTTACAATGGGTTGGAACCTCAAACTAGACTGATGCTTGATGCTTCTTCTGGTGGAGTCCTGCTGAATGGCTCCTACCAAGATGCTTATGATCTTATTGAAACTATTGCTGCAAATAGCTATCAATGGCCAACAGCCAGGGTTAGTGCTCAGAAGAAAGTTGCTGGTATGCATGAAGTGAGTGAAGTTACTGCTTTATCTGCTCAAGTTGCATCCTTGTCCAACATGATCAAGAACATGAGTACACCCAGTGCTGCAGCAACACATTCTGTAGCAACTGAATCTGTACCAGAAACCAAAGTGGCAGCAACTGAACAAGTACCAGTGGGTTCTGCTAGTTGTGTGTATTGTGGAGGAGGCCATTTGTATGAAGAATGCCCTGCAAACCCTATTTCAGTCAACTATGTTGGGTATGACAAGAACAATAATCCTTATTCTCGTACCTACAATCCTGGATGGAAGAACCATCCTAATTTTAAATGGAGCAACAATGCAACACCTGCTACAGCTCCTGCAACACCACCAGGAACACCTGCTCCATCCAAGGCAAAAGAAGAGAGCTCTATGAAACTTATGTTGAAGGCTTTCATGAATGAAACTAAAACTCAGTATCAAACCCAATGAGCTGCAATCAAGAACTTGGAGAATCAACTTGGTCAAATAGCCACTGCCCTGACCCAAAGACCTAGTGGAACATTGCCTTCCACTACTGAACCAACATCTTCTAAGGGAAAGGAACAAGTCAAGGCTATATCTTTAAGGAGTGGGAAGGACTTGAAAGGACCATCTACTGATCCTAGTAATGGAACTGCAATAAAAGAAAAAGATAAAAAAGAGAACCAAAAAGCACCAGATGCTGTCACAGTTGATGCTGCAACATCTGACGCTGCAGCAATTCCATCAAAGATTGCTGATCAAGTTTTGCCTGATCCACCTTATCCTCAAAGGTTGAAAAAGGCTCAACAAGATAAGCAATTTGGCAAATTTCTGGAGGTGCTAAAACAACTTCACATCAATGTTCCTTTGGTAGAAGCACTTCAACAAATGCCTAATTATGCAAAGTTTATGAAAGCATCAATTGGTGAAACTTATACTGGCAGAGCTCTTTGTGACTTAGGTGCAAGCATCAATTTGATGCCTAAGTCTATTTTTGATCAGCTTAGTATAGGTGTTGCCAGACCTACAACTGTTACCTTACAGCTTGCTGATAGATCTGTTGCTCATCCAGAAGGAATTATTGAGGATGTTCTGATAAAGGTTGATAAATTTGTATTTCCTGCTGACTTTGTAATTTTAGATTTTGTTGCAGATAAGGAGGTACCTATAATTCTTGGAAGACCTTTCTTGGCTACTGGAAAGACTCTAATTGATGTGCAAAAAGGAGAATTGACTATGAGAGTCAATGATCAAGAGATCAAGTTCAATGTGTTAAATGCTCTCAAGTTCCCTGACCAAGGAACTGAGGAGTGCTCTTTTGTGATGTCTCTTGATTCTATGGTTCAACAGCACTTCTACAAGCAAAGTGATCATCTGGTGAAAGCTCTTGCTGAAATTGATAAGAGTGAACTTGTGGAAGAAGGTATTGTGCACAAGGAGGCTGAGGTGAAAGAATTATGGAGTAGGCATTATGAATCTCTTGATCTAGGGGATTCTAATCTCAAACAGAATATGTCTTCTATTGAAAAACCTCCTGTGCTTGAATTAAAAGAGTTACCCAATCACCTGAAATATGCCTATTTAGGGGAAAATGATTCATTGCCTGTGATCATTGCATCTGACCTATCCAATAGTCAAGAGCATGATCTCATTACTACCCTAAAGAGGCATAAGAAGGCAATTGGGTGGCAAATGGCTGACATAAAGGGGATTAGTCCTACCATCTGCATGCATAGGATCATTCTTGATGAAAATGCTAAGAATAGCATTGAAGGGCAGAGGAGACTAAATCCTATCATGAAAGAAGTGGTGAAAAAGGAGATCATCAAATGGTTAGATGCTGGCATTGTGTATCCTATCACTGATAGTGCATGGGTGAGTCCTGTTCAGTGTGTTCCAAAGAAAGGAGGGGTCACAATGGTAGCCAATGAGAAGAATGAACTTATTCCCACAAGAACAGTTATTGGTTGGAGGATTTGTATGGATTATAGGAAACTCAACAAGGCTACAAGAAAAGATCATTTCCCTCTACCATTCATAGACCAAATGCTTGATAGACTTGCTGGCAAGGAGTTCTATTGTTTTTTGGATGGCTACTCTGGCTACAATCAAATAGCTATAGTGCCTGAAGATCAACAAAAGACTACTTTCACTTGTCCTTATGGTACTTTTGCTTTCAGGAGAATGCCATTTGGGTTGTGCAATGCCCCAGCAACATTTCAAAGGTGTATGATGTCAATCTTTTCTGAATTCATTGAAAAATCTATGGAGGTGTTTATGGATGATTTCTCTGTCTTTGGAGAAAAATTCCAATTGTGCCTTGACAACTTAGAAGAGATTCTGGATAGATGTGAAGAAACCAACTTGGTCTTGAATTGGGAGAAATGCCACTTCATGGTCCAAGAGGGTATTGTGTTGGGACACAAAATCTCAAAGAAGGGAATTGAGGTTGACAAAGCTAAAGTTGAGGTGATTGAGAAGATGCATCCTCCAACAAATGTCAAAGGTGTTAGAAGTTTCTTAGGACATGCTGGATTCTATAGAAGGTTCATCAAGGACTTCTCTAAAATTTCAAAGCCCTTATGTCAATTGCTGCAGCATGACACTCCATTCGTGTTTGATGAATCATGTGCTGTAGCATTCCAGAAACTTCAAAATGCTCTAGTTACTGCCCCAGTGATAGTGACTCCTGATTGGAGCAAGCCTTTTGAGCTCATGTGTGACGCTAGTGATTATGCCATAGGTGCTGTCCTTGGCCAAAGGTATGGTAAAGTCTTTCATTCTATTTATTATGCTAGCAAAACACTTGTTGAAGCTCAATTAAATTACACTACCACTGAAAAAGAATTATTAGCTGTGGTTTTTGCATTTGATAAATTTAGATCATACTTAGTTGGCACAAAGGTAATTGTTTTCACTGATCATTCTGCCATCAAGTATTTGATTGCTAAGAAAGATGCAAAACCTAGGCTAATAAGATGGGTTCTCCTTCTCCAAGAATTTGATCTTGAAATTAAAGATAAAAAAGGGGTGGAGAACCAAGTTGCTGATCATTTGTCTAGATTGGAAGGTGATAGTGCAGGTAATCATTTTGGAGAAATCAAGGAAAACTTCCCTGATGAGCAATTGTTAGCTGTTGCTGCTGCAGCACCTGATGCTGCAGCACCTTGGTATGCAGACATTGTTAACTTCCTAGTGAGCAAGGTGGTGCCATGTAATTTAAATTATCAGCAAAAGAAGAGGTTCTTCCACACAATCAAGCAGTATTTCTGGGATGAACCTTATCTGTATAAGAAGTGCCCTGATCAGTTACTAAGAAGATGTGTGGCTGATGAAGAATAACAAGGAGTGCTGCAGCAATGCCATGCTGCAGCATATGGAGGACACTTTGGAGGTTTAAGGACAGCAGCAAAGGTGTTTCAATCTGGTTATTTTTGGCCTACAATTTTCAAGGATGCTCATGAGTTTGTTAAGAAATGTGATAGATGCCAAAGGAGTGGAAATATATCACACAAAAATGAAATGCCATTGTCAAACATCTTAGAGGTTGAACTCTTTGATGTTTGGGGTATGGACTTCATGGGACCTTTTCCTCCCTCTTTTGGCAACTCTTACATCCTTGTTGCTGTAGATTATGTATCAAAGTGGGTTGAAGCAGTTGCTTTACCTAACAATGATGCAAAGTCTGTTAGCAAGTTCTTATTGAGAAACATTTTTACAAGGTTTGGAACTCCAAGAGCAATAATCAGTGATGAAGGTTCTCATTTTTGCATCAAATTGATTGAAAATCTCTTGGCCAAATATGGGGTTAAGCACAAGATTGCAACAGCATATCATCCTCAAACAAGTGGTCAAGCAGAGTTGTCTAATAGAGAGATCAAGAGAATGTTGGAGAAAATGGTAGGGCCTACCAGAAAGGAATGGTCAAATCATCTTGATGATGCCTTATGGGCTTATAGGACTGCTTACAAAACTCCTTTGGGAATGTCCCCCTACAGACTTGTGTATGGCAAGGCTTGCCATCTGCCTTTGGAGCTTCAATACAAATCGCATTGGGCTATCAAAAAGCTAAATTTTGATCACACAAGGGCAGGGGAAGCTAGGCTATTACAATTGAATGAATTGGAAGAGATGAGACACTTTGCCTATGAGAACTCAGAATTGTACAAGGCCAAGACCAAGGCATGGCATGATAAAAAGATTCAAAAAAGGGAATTAGTGGAACGTGACCAAGTGTTATTGTTTAACTCAAGACTTAAACTATTCCCTGGAAAACTCAAGTCTAGGTGGTCTGGGCCATTCAAATTGGCAAAGGTGTACCCTCATGGAGCTGTGGATTTGTATGATGATGCAAGTGACAAAACCTTCAAGGTTAATGGTCAAAGAGTGAAGAAGTACTATGGTGAATCAGTGGTGAGGAGTAAATTCACCACTATGATTAAGGATCCATGACCTTTGAAGGAAGTCAGGCTGAGGACTCTTAAACCAAGCACTACTGGGAGGCAGCCCAGAGTTTTTAATCTAATAAATTAGTTGTTTTGTTTGTTTGGTGTTTGTTGCAGGAATTAAAATTTCAGCAAGTTGAAGTTTGAGGGCGTGACAGCAGTTGGTGCTGCAGCATTGCTTCCAGCAACGTTGCTGCAGCAATAGAGAGCAGTTAAGGAAAAAAAATAAAATAATGGCAGTTATTCACCCAAGGCCTGTGCGTGACAGTGTGTTGTCCAATCAGTCACATAACCGTCCTATCACTCATTATCCACCATACACATAGCCCTTCATCCAACGGCTAGTGCATTTATGTATTACGCCCTTACCAAAACCGTCCCATCCCCTCAGCTTTATAACCACCCACTCTCTCCAATATTCCCACAATTTCCTCTTCAATTGCGATCAAGAAGTTGTAACCCTCTAAACAGCAAACCCTCGTTCCCAAATCACCCAAATCCCTGACTCACCTTTACGTTTTTAACTTCAATCTTTGATCAACAATGGTGAGAACTAAGGTCAGTGCTAACAAATCTTCTGGAAAGGGCCAATCATCCTCTGGCCGTGGTGAATCAAGTCATGCAAGGCGAAGAAGCATGAAAAATCGGGAAGTATCTGCTACGGAAAAGTTCTCTGCTATGAATTTCTGGGCAGAGAAGGGATTCTTGCTGACAAATGCATCTGATGCGTTTGCATCTGTTATGAAGGCATTAGGTTGGGAGCAGTTGGTGCAGCAACCAAAATACTTCTACCCCGCTGTGGTTCGTGAGTTTTATGCGGGGATTGCGCCAGAAAAAGATGGAAAGCCCCAATTCTTTTCAGAAGTCAGAGGAGTAATGATCAAGTTCGACTCAATGATGATCAATGAATGTCTAGGTCTGAGTTACCATGGCCTCACGTTTGCAAAGAATCTTGAAAAATGGGGCAAGAAGGAGATGGAAGCAGTCAAGAAGAACATCACAATTCCTGGTACTCCATGGGAACCCTGCAGTGCCAACGAATTCAAGGTTAAGAGAAGCAACCTCAACCATGAAGCAATGGTCTGGTTTAACTTTGTCAAGCACACTCTACTGCCAACTTCTCACACCACAAATGTTGAAAAGGAAAGAATGATGCTGCTGGATGCAATTTTGGGAGCAAAGGATGTTGATATTGGAAGATTAATTTCAAGGGAGATCCTGATTTGCTATTCCAAAAATGCTGGGTATCTTTTCTTTCCTTGCTTAATTACTGATCTTTGCATTAAAGCTGGTGTGGAAATAAAGGGGGAAAAGAAAGGCTTCCCTCTTGCTGCTTTCCCTACTGTTCTGAAATCAAAGCCTAAGGTTGCTGCAGCATCTGGTGATCCCACCATGATGCCACAGTTCATGCTGCAGCAACGCTCTGTCTGGGAGTTTATGAGGAAGCAGCAGGAGTGGTTGAAGACCTTGTTTGCTGCAAATTTGCAAGTTGATATTGGAGTTGAAGCACCTTCTTTTCCTGAGTGGGTGCTTGATGAAGAGGTAATTGATAAAGATTTATTTGAAGATGCTGGTGTTGAGGAGGATATGCCAGAGGAAGTTGTTGAGAAAAAGAGGAAGAGGAAGGACATAAAAAGGGGAAAGAAGAAGGTGGGTGAAGAAGAAGAAGAGCTTCTAATTTCTGAGTCTGATGAAACATTAAGTGAAGGGGAAAAGGAAGAAAACAGAGAGATAATGAAGGAATTGAATAGGAAGGATGACAGTGAGGATGATGAATCAATTGAAGGAGAAGGTTCTGAGACTAACAGTGAAGATGAATCCAAAGATGCCACTGATATTGAAATGGATCCACCACCATCCCCATCTCATCCCACCAAAACTGCCAAACTAGCCCCCACATCTACCATACCACCACCATCAACCCCCATCACCTCTCCAATCCCAGAAAATCAACCACCACAACCCACAAATCCACCCAAAGAAAGCCAAAAAGAAAAAGTGCCTGAAACTGCTGATGTATCTGTTGCTGCAGCAACTGGTGTTGCTGATGCTGATGCTAAAGGCCCAGTGTTCTCACCCTCTAAGAGAATGAGAACCAAGCATGCCCCCAAAAGGAGGAAGATGTCTGCTGTGCCTGAAGATGTTGAGGTGAATATTGAAGAGATAACTGCTGAGGAAGACGCTGCTGTCAATGCCACTGTGGAATCTGTCTGCAAAAGTGTTGATGATGCTGCAGCAGCTGATGCTGCAGCAATGGAAGCTGCGAAGATGGTTGATTATGAAAAGAGATCAAAGGCTGCTCTGGACTTGGTGATTGCCCAAAAGAAGGCAAGTGTTTCTGCTGCTGGTCCTGCTGTTGCAGATGCAGGTCCAGTGCTGCAGCAATCCAATGCTGCAGCAACAGAAACCCCAAAGGCACCAGAAGCCCCTGTGATCAAATCTCCAAGAGTGAAAAGGCCAGTCAGAAGAGGCACTGCAACAAGGCAAAGCCCAAGGAACAAATGAGGAGCCCCTGCACCATTATCTTTTAAATTCTGTCTTTAAATTTCTGTCTTTATCTTGTTAGTCTTTAAAGTTAAATAAATTTGTTGAATGTGTCGTGTTCGTGTTTGCATTCAATAGCTGTGTTTGCTTGTTTTTATTTCTGTTTTGCTTTAAAATAGGTCTCTCCCTTATATTTCATGAGCAGTGGGGACACTGCAAGGTCTTAAGTGGGGGGGGGGGGGGGGGGGGGGGGGGGGGGGGGGAGGACCTATGGTCATTGTAATATATCAGCATGCCTAGTTAGTTGAATGAAAGTTTTTAATTTCAGTTGTTAAGTTGAGCAAAACTTAGTGATGAACTGGTGAGAATTGAGTGATTAGTGCCCCTGTTTATCAGTGAACTATATTGCTCCTGTTTTTACACTTTACATGAAACTTAGGAATGACTTAGTAAGTTAGAAATGATCTGAAGCTAGACTAGTGTTGGTAGACCTAGAGACTTGCTAAATTTTTACTAAAAACTTAGGGTAGCATAAGAAACTAAGTTTGGGGGTTCTTTAAGTTATATTAAGGCAAAGCATGAAGGAATGGGTTTAGGTCAAGTGCACATAGTCAAGTCGTCGTATTGTGTTGTAAATATGTGTAATTGTTGTCATTGCTTAAAAAAAAAAAAATAAGAGTGCAATAAGTTTCCATTTTGAACTGAGTAGGGAGACTATTCTGTGGAGACACATTATAGTTTCAGTCAAAAGGATGATAAATGGTAGTTAGGTTGATTGTGAAGTAGGGAGGCCAATTTGTGGTGACACACTTTGGTTTCAGTCGAAATCAGCAGTCAGCCTGTGTGAAAAGTGAGGATAGAATAAGGGCAATGCAACATCAATGTCAAGTATTGTGTGTTTTTAAAATTCTGTTCTAGTCTGTATTGCTGCAGCAACTGTTGCTGCAGCATTGAAATTTCAGTTGTAATAAGTGCACTGGCATAGAATCGTATAATTGCTAAATCAAAGCCCTTTGTCATGCTTATCCCCCCTTTCTGTGCTGAATTGTTAGTCTACCCTTAGTTTTGAAACATCTTTAGCTATCTCAAAAGAAAACCTCTCTAGTCTTTAGTTAAGTGAAGTTTTGCACCTTGCTATGTTTTGAACTTAGTTGAATGCCGCACACACACTACTGAGCAGGAGTAATTTAGGGAACTTATCATTCAGTGGGTTTGCAAGTTGAGTGGCCAATCTGAAAGTTTTATGCTCAGCTTAATATTCTTTTGGGTGTGCCTTTATGAATAATTCAACTATCTGGTTTGTTGCTGATATTGTGCTTGTCTGTGTCAAGTGTCATTGCTTGAGGACAAGCAATGGTTCAAGTTTGGGGGTGTGATAACAATCAAATATGATTGTTATTACCTCTTATTTCAAGCTTAAATCATTGTTAATTCTCAAGCAATTTAGTAATTACTATTGTAAATAGGTTAGTTTAGAATAATTAAAGGTGCAAGCTGAATTATGTTATTAATGGGCACTTTGGTGCCCAATTGTGGTTTAATATGTGTGTTTAATTGCTGCAGCATCTGTTGTGGCAGCATTGCCATTTTACGCAACATGAGAGAGAATGTAGCAAGAAACACGGAAATCAAGGCAAGGACAGCTGTCAGCGTGTGTCATGCGTGGGTGTGCGTGCCAATCATTGGTGATGCGTGAATCACCTAGGAATTTGGGCAAAAAGGACATTTTGCCTTGAAAAGGACAAAATGTGCCTCCACCATTTAGGGTTTCTTTCATCCCAAGGCCTTCCCTATATAAAGGCACTCACCCCCAGAATTAGGTTAAGCCGAATTCCTGAGGTATAGACATAGCCTGAAGTTTTTGTGCCTCCATTGTTACTTAGAATCAATTGCTGGGATATTGATTGCTGCAGCAATGTTAGATCTACTTCATCTTCGAAGGAGCTACATTTTGAGAACTGGAATTGCTTGGTGGATCACCATTGAAGCTGTCTCAATATCAAGACTTGTAGCTGAACTTCTCTTCTCGGGTTTTAGTATGAAATTCCTACTTCCCTTGATGTTTAGTTTAGTTGTAATGTTGTGTAAGCTCAATATGAGCTAAACCTCTGTAGTTGGGATGCTATTATGAATTTAATGAAGTTAATTTGTTCTTAATGCTTGTGTTATTGTGTTGAGCACTTTATCTTGTGTGTTTTTACTATTTCAATCTTAGATTAGGATTGGCCGTCTAATCTAAGTAGATATACATTCACAGACATGGTTTGTATATATATCTCACAAGATAACATGGTATGTTGCACTATAGACATATAGTTGTTCCTTGCTTGAGTCCTAGACATAGGAGAGGCATAAGCCATGAGGTAAAACACTTAGGTGTAATGCTGCTTGTTCTCCAGTAGCCTAGGGAAATAATCTCTGCCGAATTAGACATAATTTGGGGCGACTAAAGCCTAGTGTTAAGCATTAGACGTAATGCACAATTGCGGCAGCACCTAGTGCTGCAGCACTGTCATACCCTAATTTTGTCCGCCTAGGTTTAAAACCCTAATTTTCCGCAAAAAATTAAATAAATTGAGAAGTGTGGTTTTATTTTGAAGAGTGAAGAGCATTGTGCATGCATTTTTGGGTTTTAAAAGTCATTCTAGGGCTTTTAAATTCATTGTTAGAGTGGAAATGCATTTGTTGTTAAAAAACAAGGTTTTTAGGGCAAAAGGGTATTTTGGTCATTGTCAAAATAAGATAATTTCTCATCAAGAATCATTGTGCAATTTTAGAGAAATTTATTCGAGGCAAAACATTTTTGGTCATGTATGTATGTATGCGCATGCATGCATGCATTGTGCACAAAATTTCAAAAAGGATCAATAGGGAATATTCTACAAAAAAAGTTCCAAGATGTGATTTTTATGACATTTTTTGGTCATGGTGATCACATAAAATGGCATATTCCTCAAAATACCTTGTATGTGGCCTAAATTGGGTGTATTTTTGTATAATTATCCTAAGAAGAATAATCAAAAATGAAGGGATAATGGAATGGTCATATAATAGGACAATAGTACAAGATGACAACTTGCAAAACTTGGTCACCAAGGACCCCTCCCAATGTGTGTCGCCTATCCCTCTCATTCCCTCTCATATTTTCATTTTTTGACCTCAATCCATGTGTGATTCAATCCTCACCCTCCATTCAAATTTTAGATGCAATCCTAGGGTGAGATGAGATGCACAATGACCTAACTACCCTTAAACCTAATTGCTTTCTATATATACCCTATTAACCTCACCTCACAAAGAAAGAAAGCTTTTGGCCTCACCATTCACTCATAAACCCTAGCACACAACTCCCTCCTCACCTTCTCTCCATTTATGCGCCACCCCCTCTCCCTTCTCTCTATCTCACTTCTTCATTTCTCATCTACCCACACACATTCAATCCATCTTCCAAGCCTAAACACTAATTTTCAAGGTCATTTTTTGGAGATTGAAGACCAAGCTTGAAGATAAGTTGATTTGGTTAATTGTTTCTTCATCTATTGTGTTTATTTGGAGCTCATCTTAAGGTATGTGATTCCTAGACCCCCTTCTCTTGTAAATCCTTGCATAAAGTCATCATTTCTTGCATATTTGTAAGATTTCCACTTCCAAAAATGTAGATCCTCTCTTTTAACTTCATTTTTATGCTTGTACATATGTTAATCTCATGAATCTTTGTTTTGATGCTTTGATTTTGGGGTTATATGCATGATTTTGTTGTTTTAATTGAAATAAAATGTTATTTGCTTTGATAATAATTTCGCATGCTTCAAATAAATATGTGTTTTATGATTTTTGCTGGTTCTCATGGTTGAATCTTGTGAATAAATGTATCTATGTTTTGGTTATGTCATTCGCTTGCTTGATTTGGTTGACTTGTTGAAATAAATTGATGATTGGCCATGTATGGATTTCGCATATTTTGAGATAATTTGGTTTGATGTTGATTTTTGGGTGTTTGTTGGCTTAATCTTATAATTATTTGAATATGAACCATGATTGTGAGCTTTTGTGCCAAAAGGAATGGTTACAAGATGTAATCTTGATTTCCTTCGGCTATTTGGTTCGCATATGTTCAATAATTAGGTTTTAATATTTGATTTGATGCCTTTTGAGGTTCATTCGTACAATTGCTTGGAAATGAACCTTGATTGTGAATTTGGGTCGCTTAAAGGAATGGTTGCAAGATGTGTATCTTGATTTCTTCGGGCTAAAAGGTTCGCATACTAGGGTTTATGAATTGATTTTGTTAAATTACTTGTTTAAACTTGCAAATATTCAAACCTATGTTGTTAATTGTGAAATTTGTGATTTGAGAAGATGAATTTGGGTTTTGGTTCATTTATGGTCCACAAATGATCTTGGGTTATGCTAAGTTGGCAAAAGATAGGTTCATTTAACCTTGATGCACATGCATTTTGCATATTCATGCATTCTTACCTATTCTTGCATCCTTGCCTACTCATGCATTCTTGAATTGAAGCTTGGTACTCCATGCTTGATATACTTGTTTATGTGCTTGTGGTGCATTAAAATGTTGAATTGGTGTTCACAATTTGCTTGTTTTGATTTCCACCAATTGTTACTCGTTAGTAACTCTCCAAAACTTCAAAACCATGTTGCATACAAAAAACAACTTGTTACTCGTTAGTAACGTTCCAACTTCAAAACATTTTTTTTGCATTTACATAATCATTGATAAACAACTTCACTTCTTCTCAAAACAATTCCAAACTATTTTTCACAAATCAAACTTTGTTGAGGATAATGCGAAGCCTTTGCTTGCACGATTGTCAACAATGGGGTGCTAGTGGTGATCACTTGGAGTCTTTGCTCAATTGATTATCATGAACACTCATTTTTCAAAAGAACTCTCATTTCACAAATTAAAAACTTTGTTGAGGATAATGCGAAGCCTTTGCTTGCACGATCGTCAATAACGGGATGCTAGTGGTGATCACTCGAAACCTTTGTTGTTTGATCACTGTGAACATTCAATTTTCACAATTAAACAACTAAAAAATAAAAACCTTTTCTCGACAACCGAGAACTACGTAAGCTTTGAATTCTCCATCGCACTGGGAGATACGTAGGAGCGGGTCACATTCCCGTCAAGCACGACAAATGAAAACCATTTTCTTTTCAAAAAAAACAAACCCTTTTCCGAAACAAGGCAATTTCTAAAAACAAAACAATTTTCGAAAACAAGAACTACGTTGCTTTGATTCCTTCCCCAGGATACGTAGGCACGGTGCCCTCCCGTCAAGCGCAAAAGATTAAATTTTCCTTAAGTTTTTCCATAAAGTAAGGAGAGATAAAGAGAGATAAAAACAAAGCATTTCTTAAATCAACCTTTTAAATCACACGTCAAATCGAGGTTCCCTTTCAGTAGAAAGGATGTGTGGGGTGCTCGTACCTTCCCCATGCATAACCGACCCTCGAACTCAAATCTCGTGGTTCCAAGGACCATTGTCTTTCAAGAAAGGTTTTTTTCAATGTTTTACCTCTAAAAAAATATTGGTGGCGACTCCAATTCATGTTGTGCGAAGAGAAATCCCTCCAAAGGATTTTTCGGGGTGCAACAATGATGTGCAACAGTTCTTAAATAAAATTGAAACTATCTTCTTGAAGAGGTTTTATAAAAATGTCAGATAATTGATGCTTTGAACATAATCCCAAATAAAATGATGTCTACTGTCTATATGTTTCAATCTAAAATGTTTAATAGGATTATTTGACAGACTTGTTGCAATTGTACTATCAAAGAAGATAGGAATACCTGAGTATTTTAAAGAGAAATCTTCTAATTGATTTCTGATCCATAATACTTGAGAGCAACAACTAGTTGCTGCTACATATTCTACTTCTGTGGCGGACAAGGCAATGGTACTTTGTTTAATACAACTCCAAGATACAAAAGATTTTCCCTGAATTTGACCTGAACCATTTGTTCTCTTTCTTTCATTTTATCACTAGCATAGTCAACATCAAAGTATCCTACTAATTCAAAAGGTGTGTTCTTTCTATACCAAATACCAATGTTAAGAGTACAAATAAGATATCAAAATATTCTCTTGACTGTTGTGAAATGAGATTCCTTAGGTGCAGTTTGAAACCTAGCACATAAACCTACTTAGAAGACTATATCAGGTCTACTAGCAATGACATACAATAGTGAACCTATCATGCCTCTATATTTCTTCTCAGGAATAGGTGTGCTCTGTTCATCCTTCTCAAGACTTGGAGAAGGGTGCATAGGTGTAGCCACGGGTTTGGCTTCCTCAATTTTATACTTTCTAAGATCTTGGATATACTTCTCTTAGGAAATAAATATGTCTTTCTCTAGTTGTTTGATTTGAAGACCAAGAAAGTATCTCAATTTCCCCATTAAACTCATTTCAAATTCATTCTTCATTAAACTCATCAGAGGGCGATGAACGTGATATTTTATGACTTAATCAGAAAAAGCAGGGAAGTAAACAATGATGATGTGGTAGTCTAATCCAAGAGTTTTGACGCACATCAAACTAAGTTAGAGCAACGCCTGAAACATATGAGACTCAACAACCTCAAGATGAATCCCACTAAGTGTGAATTCGGTGTGTCTGCAGGTAACTTCCTGGGCTTCCTACTTCATAATAATGGCACTGAGGTAGACAAGAACAAAGCTCGAGCAATCTTGGAGGCTAGACCACCTAGGGCTAAGAAAGAACTGCAGAGCCTCCTCGGCAAGATCACCTCCCTCAGAAGGTTTATTGCTAACTCGGCAAGGAAAATGAAGCATTTTCCCCATTTCTAAGACTGAATAGCCCTGAGGAGATGATATGGGGGGCAAAGCAGTAGGAGGCCTTTGATTAGATCAAGATTACCTTGACTAATCTTCCAGTCCTAGTTTCTCCTTTGTCCGGGAAACCGTTGAAACTCTACATTTTAGCCAAAGATCAAGCTACCGGGTGCCTTCTAGCTTAGGACCACGACGATGACGCTAAGTGAGCAATCTATTAATTGGGAAGCTTTTTTTTTTTATCATTATTCAATGCTTGCACTAACTTAGAATATTATGTATTACCCAAAGAGGTTCTAGTTGTATACAAAGTAGAAATTGTAAGGTACCTTCTTAATCGGCCTACATTCTTAAAGGTTGTCAAATTACAGGCCCTTGCAAATTTTCTTGCTCAATAGTTGTGTGTTGAGGTCCATGATCCCCTATCCGAGCTTGTAAATTACATATGCTTGAAGCTTTGGGTCCTCATGTTTGATGGCTAGAGCACCCAAACAGGGGCAAGGGTGGGCATAGTGATATCTAGCCCGTGTGGCAAAATTTGGAAAATCATGTGCATGATAGAGGATCGGGAAGAACATAGAGCTTTGATCATTGGCCTCAACTTTTTGGCCGCAATAAAGGTCCATTACATAGAAATAAAGGGGGATTCTCAATTTGTAACTAAACATAACACTACTGAATACAAATGCAATCATCACGTACATTCCTAGGGAAGAGAACTAGGAAGCAAATGACCTTGCCCAGCAAGCCTTGGGGTAAAAAAGAACGATTTTGGGAATCATGCATCTGAACGCCCCAGTGGTGGCCGAGCAAGACCGAATCGATGTTTGGATAAGGATTCTGGTGGATTATTCGCACAATCCCTCTGATGGGGTTGATTTTAAGGTTAAACACAGAGTCCTGAAGTACGTTCTATTATGCGATGAGTTATACAAAAGAAGCACCAATGGGGTCTTTCTTCGATGTCATAAAAGAAAGGAAGCCTACTTGGTCACGGCTCAAATTCATGAGGGGGTTTGTCGTTCCAACAGGTATGGCCCCATCATGAAGTGGTTGATTTACAGACACATGGGGTACTATTGGCCAACTATCACAATCAATTGTTACCAATATGCTAAGGGATGCGAAGCTTTCCAATTGCTTGGCCCCATCCGACATGTTCCTGCGGACGAGCTCCACCCGGTAGTCAAGCCGGGGACGTTTACAGAAGGGGCCATGGATTTAATTGGGAAGATATACCCTTCTAGCTCCAAACGGCTTAACGTTATTATCGTAGCCATAGACTACTTCACCTAATGGGTAGAAATTGTACCTCTAGGTAATGTCAACCAGGTCGTGTTGATCAGGTTCATTGTGGACCAAATTATCTATAGATTTGGAA
Source organism: Astragalus glycyphyllos (assembly GCA_963573325.1). Lineage (NCBI taxonomy): Eukaryota > Viridiplantae > Streptophyta > Magnoliopsida > Fabales > Fabaceae > Astragalus > Astragalus glycyphyllos. The sequence goes on along the minus strand of OY754312.1, from coordinate 49,545,482 downwards.
TTTCCGAAACCATCACCACAGACCAAGGTACTATGTTCGCAGGGGATCAGGTGGGGGCCTTTGCTCAGGAATACAACATTATGATGAGGCATTCAAAGCCTTACTATGCCAAGGCTAATGGACAAGTGGAGGCCGCAATGAGGCGACATGAAACCCTCAATGAGGCGTTGTGGGCTATCAGAAATTCAAAGTCTACGACCACCGACATAACTCCATACAGAATGTTATTCGGCCAAGATGTAGTGGTGCCGCTCGAGATTAGTGTTGCATCACTGAGGGTGGCTCGACAACATGCACTCAGTTTGACGAATACAAGCAAGCCATGATAATGGAGCTGGACTCGATGGGTGATGACATATTGGTCACCCTCAGTAAGTTAGAATTCAATAAGATACGAACGGCCCGCACCTACAACAAGCTTGTTAAGCCTAAGAAGTTTGTTGAAGGCAACCTGATTTGGAAAACTATCTTACTGATAATTTTGGTAAGTGGCGTACCACACACCGGCAACCTAGTGATCTCAAGAATCATAAGGAAAATTAATGAGCTATTCCAATCTTCTTGCACTTTCTCGGTGACCGAGATCATTTCTCCATCTGCAACGGCCGGTTCAGATCCTACCTAGGGTAGAAAAGCATTTGGGAGGAGGGATGCTCTTCAACCGTTGGTTGAGCGTCGGCTTGATCCAAAAGCTGGTTCCCTCCTTCCATGGCTTTGGGGGCAAAGGCTTGCTCGAAGGAGACACGCATTTCACTCGCTGCTATTATGGTGCCCCAAATATCATTTCAGCTGTGCTGGAGGTCCGCATCAAACCCCGCGTTCTGTGGAAAAAGGAGAGTAAATGTATGATCCAGAGGAGAATTGCGGTGAAAGAGTTGTTGGAGGCTGGTAGAAATGGTAGGAAGTTTCTGGTTGTTTGTCGAGTTCTGAGTGGTAAGAATAGCTAGTTTCGCTTGGAGAGTAGCGATGGTGGTTTCAATGGTGCTAATTCGCTTGTCAATCCTCTCTTTGTCTGCCACCACAAAACTTTTCTCTTAGCCTAAGGTGAGGAAGGTGGCCCAATATACGTCCTTATCGATGCAAAGCTCTCCTCGGGCTCGGGCATAAAGATTGGACTGGTCGCCAAGCTGCAGGACTATCATCCCGAAGGCATTCTTCTTTATCTATGGGATCTCGGATGAATCTGGCAGCCTGAACAACAATACTCTGAGAAGTGTTTACTCTGGTGAGATCCTCATCTAGTGAAGTAATCGGTGTTGAGGGAACATATAGGCTCGAAAAGTACCGAGCAATCTCCTATTCTGACACGACTGGATCTTCTGGGACTGGTTGGAAAAAAGGAAGAGAAGGAGCGTTTCATGCTTCATTTAGGGGAATCAAAGTCTCATTAGTTCAGTCCAGGAAAAAGAGGAATAAATTTAATACACGGCAAGTAGGAGTTAATAGGATTTTAAGAAGAGGTGCTTACCAAGCTGTGATATGAGCGATACTTTGGTTGAGGGGAAGAGGTCGGTCCCTATGAGGATTGGGTTTTCCGCAATGCATCATAATGGTTAGCAGAGAACAATTTTGAAAGGAAAGACGACTAACGATACAAGGGAAGAAAGAAATTCACCCGTAGCCTCTTTAATCGAGAAGAATGGTCTTCGGTAGTTGGAGGTGGTGGAACCAGTAGGCTCCGAGTTCTCTTCCATTAGAGGTCAACAAGAATATGTTCTTGTCAATCAATGGAATAAATATCTTCTGGTCGTACATGTTAATGTGCAAGTTCTTGTTCTGTAAAACTTGAATTTGTGGATCAACTCAAGGGGAGCATATAAACAAACTACTTTAACAACTATTATATCAAAATACTTAAAATCTTCTCAAAAGGTTTGTCATCATCAAAAAAGGGGGAGAATGATGAGGCAAAATCCCAAGTCCAATTTTGATGAAAAACCAACCTCTTGAGGCAAAATCCTAATGAATCTTCTTGAGTTATTTTAGAACAAAAATAGAACACTTATATCTCAAGAAGAATATGTGCTTAGCTCCAAGTAATTCTTTAACATAGACTTCTACAGCACCAAGTCCTTTGGGGTCATAAAGAAACTCCACCCCTTCAGTGGCATGCTGCTATCCAACCAAGGCTATGCTTGGGGACCCTTTTCACAGACCTTTTTTACGGAGGCATGGAGAGACTCCTTTGGCAAGTCAAGGAAAATGGGCATTACATTAAAGCTAACCGCCCCATCTAGTTCCTACAATTATGGGCTCAACTCTACTTCCCCATAAAAAATTCGGCGGACCCATTTCCATCTTCATAGGTTCCCCCTAGAGTTGTGCGTAACAATTTGGCGTCAACCCCAACTATTCTTGTACAGCGCCTGGAAGTCCTCCGGGTACTCTTTGACACGTTTGCTAGCGAATGGCGTCCGGTATTGGAAAAAGGTATCAGTCATTGTGGATTTTCTACCCTCCCCAAGATGATCTTTTGGTCGACGAGCGTCATCATATGGTCACCAATTGGAGCCTAGTTCTGGTTGCTCGGGATCTTCCTGCTGACATCAAGCTTCCTCTAACAACAATGACCTCACCGTTGAACCCTACTATCCAAATTTCTCAGCAAGGCAACTTGGCCTTGGGCAACACATTCTAATCCCCCATGTATCATTAGCACCCACTTGGAAACTAAAGAAACTCATCTTGATGGATCTCAGGACAGTCCTTAAATGTGCAAACAACAACTTTTTGGTCTTCGCCTAGGGCCGCTACAGTAGGCATGCCGGTGAGACCTATGGTTGAGTGAATTCATTCTTCCCGCTACATCAAGAGGTATACGGGCACTGCAAAGGTCTTCCCGCTAGACCAACATCAGTGGCTTCTAGCACTAATCCACCACCTACTGCGGCTACCGAGCCCTCCATTCATCATGCCGACAAGAAACCGAAGAATAATATCATTTCCAATCCTTCTCTCCAACATCGTTCCCCCCCTCGATTGAGGTCCACAACGACTCCTTCACTTGCCCCACATGATTTTATTGCTACCCAAGTCTTTTTCTTTTATCTTTGATGCTCTTTGTGTCCCCGGCTAACGTTTAACTTGATACAGTCCAAGAAACAGAAGTTGTGCATATTAATGACGATGATGATGAGAAAGATGATCACATTCGCATTCTGCAGTGGAAACAGATTCGAATCTTGTTCTCCCAATCATCTCCTCGCCCAAACATATGACTCGCATCTCCGGCTTCTGTGGAACATTCTTCCCAATTTAAAAGGTTACGTATCTGTGTGTTCTTCATTTGTTTGCTTGCAACATCTTATTTATACTTCTTTTTGACATTTTGTGATTACTGCAGAAAACATACCCCTAAGGATCAAGTTCTTCCCTTAAGCCGAGGTGAAGCCTTATTCAAGATTCATAAAACAATTTCCGTTTCTTTTAGGCCCAATTAGTCTTCTGTTATCATCAACCACACTGACTTACCTTTCCCATTGCATGATCTTGCCGAGTGGCATCAATCACCTATAACCCAAAACGTGGGCGTGCCAATTTTGTTGTTGAGGCCCAATTTATTGTTTGTCTTCCTGCAATTGTCCTACTAGGCGTGCCAATTTTGTTATCTTTCAAACTCATTTTCCAAGCCAGGGGATGGCAAGAGGTTTGAGACAGCGAGTCCCCTTTCTTCAAGCAATTGCATGCGTCGAGGACGGAACTCTGTTCCTTGACTATGGGTTCCCTAATTCCTCCAAAGAGTGTTAGGATAGGTGACCCGGATGCGTGGTTGGTTTACCTAAGATGCAAAAACATAAAGAAATGTAGTAAAAATGGATAAATTAAAGACTTTGAGAGAAAAAGTAGATTTTATTTGATTGATGTGTCCTTTTTCTGTACAGTTCTGTTGGAATAAGAATCTCATTCTAAAGTTTTGATGATAACAAACTAAGTAAGATTTAGGTTTTCTAATAAAGTGTTATCTAACATGTTTGCTAAGTGATAAGACAGGTTTACTAACATAGCAAAATAAGGCTCTACCTTGGTTCAACAAGTTGATAAAATGTAAAGGTAGAAAAAGCCTTGAGAAGGTTAAAATATGAGAAGCTTAAAATAACTCAACAGAAGGTTTGACCAAATCTACAGAAGGTTGACCAAAAGTCAACATAAGGTTTGACCAGAAGTCAAAAGAAGGTTGACTCACAAACACCTTAGAAGCATAATTTCATGTTTGAAGAAGGTTGATGTGTAAGAGGAATGAATGTTTAGAAGGTTGCTAGAAACCATATGAAATTCAATCCAAACACATTAACTCTACTTGAATGCTCTTCATCTGAATTAAATGATGATATCTTGTAATAAATGTGCTAGAATGTTTCAAGCAATAAAGAGGAAATGCTTGACTAATCCTTTTCCATATTTGGTGTGTTTGTTCATCCTAGGAAGCTTGAGAATGTTCCTTTAAATCAATTCCACGCTTGCCAACAGTAGCAACTCAAGTCATAGTTGTGTAGTAGGATACTAGGAGAGTACATATCCAGCTCAAGAATGTTCAGATGGTCAGATAAACCATAAAGAAACTCTTGATCAGGTTCAAAAGCTGTCAACTTTTGTACCTTACTTCAAGTTACTCCTATGACCATTGGATATTCCAAACGGCTCTCTTCATGTTTCTAACGGCTATTTTCATCTTCCTTGGTTATTTAACGAGTTCATTATGAAGTTCCAAAGCATGAGAGTTAATTGCAGCCTACACAAAGTCAAGCATCTCAAAGCAATCATCCTTCGCATCCCACGCTTAAAGCTTCTTCAAGTTCAGATCTGGGATCTTTTTCTTGAGTGTGTGCTAGCTTATTAGAATCATTGTTTTCACAGTGTAACTACTTTGTATGAAGCTCATAAATATCCCAAACCCCAAAACCATTGTTGTAATTGTATGTGTGAACATTCCATCAAACTACCTAGATTGTGAGGTGAGTGTTGGTGAGAACAGAAAAGGAAAAACCTTTAGGAAACTAGAATAGAGTTTCTTAGTAGGTGAAAACAGCTTGGTGAAGCTGTGCAAGAGTGCACTTGTATTTTGTGTGGTGATCAAAAGAAAGTGGTTGTTGAAAGTCTTTTGTGGTTGTGCAAAAGCAAGTGTAAAAGCTATTTGGAGAATAGTGGCAATACTCACTTGGAAGTGAAGAGAGGATGTAGGTGAACATCTATAACTCTTCTGTGTTCTTTACATTCCTTTCCTTAACCATTGTTTAAATTGTTTTGCACTGAACATTGTTTTCAAAACCAAGAGAAGGTTAAATTCATCAACCTTCTCAAGACAGTTTTTAACTCATACTTCATCATTCAACCTATTCATCTCTTGCATAGTTTTTATCTGTCTTACTATCAGTATAAATCTTATCTTTTAAGGGTTTACATGTATTGATTGCTTTTGCAACTAACCCTAACCTTCTCATCTCCAAGTTAATCTTGAGAACAATTTGTTGAGAAGGTTGCGGGTTTGAGAAATTAAAAAAGATATACAATTCAAACCACCCTTTCTTGTGTAACTTAGTCACTTCAAGTTCTAATATATATATATATATATATACACACACGCACACACATGAGCTTTCGTTAGCCACTACTTGAGCTTACAACCACTCATTGTTGGATCAATTAAGATAAACGTCTCTAATTATTCCTAAGCCCGAGAAATTCGGAGGAAATGGACCACGATCTCACTAGCCCGTGTTAGTTGGGTAAAACTCCTTTGCTCAAACTTCCAGGACACTCCTCTTCCTGTTGACGTTAACCATGTCAGTGCTATATCCACGTGCATTAAATCCTTGCTTTGTAAGAAAGCTTTCTCAACCAGGGACTCAACCTCGGCATACTTTGTCATTTCCTCAGGGACTCAACCTTCTTGATATCTCTCTTCATACCTTTTAATTAACCTTCTACATGTTATTATTCCTTTGGAAAGTACCAAATGACCCAATCCTATTGTCCTTATGGCTTGCGTCGACTTGATCCTGACATCGGTCCCGTCTCTTTGACTCAGCCAACCACTTTATTTATTTTGGTTGTTAACAAAAGCAAAATCATCCACAAGTTTGGAATTCATGAGACCATATTGCCTGATCAAGGCAATATGTATACACGGGATAGAGCGCTGGCTTTTGCCCAAGAAGTTGGCATTAAGCTAAGTCACTCAACGCCTTACTATGCTCTGGCTAATGGCCTAGCCGGTATACCAAAAATCTTATCATTGAAATTATCAAAAAGAATGTAGAGGATAGGCCAAGGAAATGGCACAAAACTTTGTCGGCCACTCTTATGGGCTATGTGGAATTCAAATTCCACGGCCCTTAGGGTGACTCCATACCGTCTAGTATATGGGAAACATGTTGTCTTACCACTTGAGATTAGTGTTACCTCACTTAGAGTGGCTAAACAACATTCACTCAGCCTAGACAAATACCAACAAGCTAAGCTGATTGAGTTAGACTCGAAGGACGATGACGAGTTTGCTACTCTTAGCAAGATAGAACTAGCAAAAAGGAAAGTGGTATAAGCCTACAACAACCACGTGAAGCCTAAGCAGTTTCTTTAAGGCGAACTAGTTTACCATTACTAAAGTCTTCAGGAGGCACGTATCCGCTAGCACTTATTGATGGTGAAGGGTTAAAAAGAAAAATCAATAAAAAATATCTTAAAATGTACTACCGTACCCTATGGGAGGGAGTTCAAAATTGATCATTTATTATCATAGAGTATTTCAATTGGAACACCATACATTGGTGGCCTACTACTTTTAAAATAAGGAAAAAACTTAATTAGAACTAGGCTACCAAGTTAGTGCCTTGGATCACCTCAGCCGGAAGTGAAGGCATGATCGAGCTCTATTTACCTTTGGATTTCGCTTCATCTCCCTCCATCACTTCAGATACCCTAATCACGACGACATCAAGTGAATCGATCATCCCATAGGTCGCTCCGAGCACGACTACTTGATTGGTTTGCTCTGCTGTAGGGTTTTCTAACTGAATAGATATATCCTCTGCCACAGACACAAGCTCTAAATGATGGGATGTGAGCTCTTAAGTCTATTAGACAACCGAGTTAGAGGCTTCCTCGAGGAGGGCGCGTACGGAGGAATAAGAATTGCATGCCTGAAGCATTCTTTAGGTCATACACAAAACCCACCCTCTGGGATTCTAAGACCCCTCTTATGCCTTGATCTAGTGTGGTGCTTTGATGATAAAGAAGACTGCATTCCTGGAGGAAGTCATTCAGTTGTTGAGTGGCTTGGGTATGCTGAGGTAGAAGAGATTGGAGGTCTAATTTAAACTGACTGAGCTAAGTGGTGATCTCGACAATCTGATTGAGTCAACTCATCCTAAGCCAAAATCTTCATCCTTTTTGCATCCACTTAATGGAAGGACGTCGTATGCCTTCTTCTCTAATTGGAGGTTGGATAACCAATCCAAGGACTTTCGAGCGGAATCATCGACACACTTGGTCTTGTCGTATAGGTGTGAGACATCTGCAAGCTGAAAGTTAATATGCTGAAGGGCATTCTTTTTGGGCTCACAAATGTTATCTGAAGAGGCCAACCTGAACATTATCAATCTTAGCTCGGCCACTTGGTCAGAATCTACATGAATGTCACTGTGAACAACCATTTACACCTTCCTTAAGTCTTCAACTGGCAAAGGAATAGTCTGGGGTAGGTCCTGTGATGTGAAATACGAGGCCACCTCCTCATCAGTGACAAAAGGAATTGAGTCTTGGACTTGCTTAGGAGAAGTAGTGAACCGCAATTTTTCTTCAAAGAGGGTTCCAATCGTTGCCTGGATCGACTACGAAGAAGAACTAAACATGAGCCTTGGCTAAAAAACTTGCAGAACCGCTATAAGAAAGGAAGTTTACCAAATTCATTGGCAGAGGGGAGTATCTCGGGGAGTGTTTGGAGGCCTTTTGCAATCCAAAAAGACAAAGTGATTTGTAAAGAATGAGTTGCAAAAATATGATTAACCCTAGAAACATGACAAACCATAGTAACTTTTAGCTTCTTGGACTTTCTAGTGGGACCTCCTCGGTGGTACTTCCTAACCTCCTCCTAAATATGAGCCCCCCTTGTTCAGCATGGGCTGCCTGATTGGGAGAATTAGTAGTCTTCGAATGCACTAAGTATGAAGGTGAACATCTGAGTTGGTTTCAATGCTTTCCAAGAGGAGGGGAGCTTTGTACTTTGGCCCTCAGCCAAGCAGATAATCTTTGACCTACGCATTATGTTGGTTGCTGAGAAATCTTATTGAGAGCCAAGGTCATGGTAGCAAGGCTTTGAGGAGGGATCGTGATTTGGTATGGTTGGCTAGTGTATTGGGTAGCAATGGCATCATACGATTGAGAAAAGACAAGTCCCCACAGGCCAAGCCACCGGTTGGCGTAAGCGGTTGTCTCTTTCTTATAATGCGCCCAAATAAACTTGGTGGCTTTGGTATTGCTATCGTTCACAATGAGGCCAACATCCCCGTCACATAGGCCTTCTGTTCTTAAAGAACCCTTCCGGAATTGTTGGGCCTGGGAACAAGCTGCGTAAGGCCAAGTTACCTATCAATGCTATTCGCGAAAACAAGTGACATGTCACGGTTAGTTTTTCTAAGAGCACTCTACGGAGTTACTGTTAGGCATTTGTGAGGCATTTGTGAAAGTCAAATTTGTGAGGCATTTGTGAAAGTCAAATTTCGAGTTCAAAATTGAATAAGTGGACATGTCACCAGAACACAGAGTTTTGAAAGAATGAAGGTTTGAGACATTAGACAAATTCGAGACTTGTCACTCTCGAAATAAAGGCAAAAGGAACACTACAAGTATGAGCAATTACTTGCAGGTTTCTAGAGATTATTGGATCGCTGGGATGAGTGGAAAGTATCTATCAAGCCAAGGATGATGGGCCGCATTTTTATCATTAATCATTAGTTACTTCCCTTTTAATTAGTTTCAATTGGAGATGTGTCCACCATCCAAGTCGTAAGTTATCAAATCGTAAATCCTATATAAAGTTTTTTGTAAATAGTTCTAGGGGCAGAATTCATAACATTTAGTAGTCCTCACACCCCTAACACATTCGACTACACAAGATCACATGCAACTTGTGCTGAAAGATGTATGTTCTTGACGTTCGTTTGTATGTTGGAATTCTAGTTTTAATGTTCAATTTCCTTTAACAATCGAGTGTTTCAATTTTGTCTTTTACTTAGTGTTTTTACTTTTATTTTTTAAGTTTCATGATGTTCACTCCCTTCTGGGTTTGATTCTTAAGTTCAATTAATTCACTTTTAATTAGTTTAATCTTCAAATTTTACTTGCATTACGTTCTTTTCCAGAAAATTGTATTTTACATTTTGAAACTGCTTTAATCAAACTTGACTTTTAAACCTCTCAACTTGGCAACCCAATGTTTTAATTTGAGTCCTCTTTATTCAAATATTTCAAATTCGTTTGTTTAAGTTGACAAGTTAAAATTTGACTCATTGTGTTGAAACTAGACAAATGAATCCCTTAGTGATTAAGTATTACTTTGATTATGTGGTGTAAGTTAAAATGTGTAAGTCCAGTCCTCTTCTTTTTTTTACAAGCAAGTCGTAGTTTCGTTTTGAGCTAACGTGTAACTAAATAGCCGCAAACGTAGATATATCTCTTGTGTCCCGTTTGTATCTATGGTTGTTGTGTGTGTGTGCGTGTGTCTATGTGCGCACGTCTATATATATATAAATATATATATATATATAGACACACACATATATATATATATATATATATATATATATATTTCCAAAATAGCAGATGCGTTTAATTATTTGCAAAATTATTAGATCTAGATGCACGTGGTAACGCAGACAAAGTTTGTAATGGAGGAGCCCAGTTAGTTAAATACCATATACACAATTAGCAAGTTAAAACTGACTAAAAAAACAATATTGCCTCCATGTAATAAAATGTAGAAACGAAAAAGGTAAATTGATGGACCAATCAATAAGTAATATTAGATTATATTATTACAGCTTTTCAAATTAGATTGACAGGATGCATATACTATTTTGGCAATTTGAAATTGACCATCAAAGTATTAAATTCTCTACGAATAACAACTTGCCAAAATTCTTGATAAAAAGAATTGTAACAGCCTGGACCCTTTTCTCTCTTAGTAGGCTACCCAGCACAGCACATCATGATCTTCTCTACCCTTATGTAGAGTTTTTGCCTTCCGTGGAAAACGAACCATGTACTCTGGGGCTCAAGTACTTAGTAGGCTACCCAGCACAGAACATCATGATCTCGATGCTCTTTGTGTCCATAACATTCCCTCCTTCTTGAAGAAATTCGACCTCGAATTTGATCTCCAAGGTGTCCTACATGAAGAAAGAACTCAATTCAATACCAACATACCTCCGGGATCAAATGGAAATTGAGAAAAACCAACACATGTGACAAAGATAAGAAACACCCAAAACCATACAAAAGTAAACAATAAAATATAAAAAATAGGAGGGCATTCATACCTTTTGGAGTTGATATAGATAACCAAATTTACCTTTCTTGGCTTGAACATTGAAATAACATTATAGTGTATTTCTCCTTTGAAGTTTGGTAAAATAATTGAGCTCACATGAGGACTCTCATTTTCAAATTTAGGAAACACACACAAGTTAGACCAGCTCATCATCAAATTTGCTAGATTTTCAAGAACATGGGAAAAGTGAACCTTAAGCAATGCAACACACATGTTGTATATCATGAATTTAGAAATTTTATTTGATTTGAGACTTTTGTAAGGAATCAAGTCAGCAGAAACTTCCGTTGAACCAACTTCTTCAAGCAAATGGACTTCCTTAGAAACTTGCAAGTTGGGAGTAACGCCGTAAGCCACCAAACCATGAGGCACCTCTCTTGAATAGACATCCCTATGCATGCTCAAAAATATATCAACAATACTGGAAAAATTGTTAGCATAAGAAGACAAATAATTAGATGGAATTTCAATATTAAGCATAGGTCTCACTGTTGCACCCCGAAAGATCCGGATTGGACCTTTCATCGTACAACGTGAAAATTTGTGAAGCTGCCATCAACATTTTTAATTTAGGGACCAAAACATTGAAAAAGAGTCCTTTTTAAGGCGGGTGGTCCTTTGAGAACTAGAGATGTAGGTTCGGGGGTCGGTTAGGTGTGGGGAAGGTATTAGCATCCCACACCTCCTTTCTACCGAAAGGGAACCTTTAACTTGATGTGCGGTTTTGACAGAGTTGATTTGAAACAATTCGTTCTACTTCTTTTTTATTTGAGAAAAGTGTTTTTGAAAACGGGGGAAAAGAAGAATCTTTTTATTATTTTTTAAAAGTGTGCTTGACGGGATGTGACCCGCTCCTACGTATCTCCCGGTGCGATAGAGAATTCAAAGCTTACGTAGTTCTCCTAGTCGAGAAACTTTGTGTTGGTGTTTTTTATTGTAGGGGTTTTCGGTCCTAGACTGTACAGTCCACTAGACCTAGAACAAAGACAACCCCGCCTGTACAGACGACGTGCCCCCTAGTTATTGAAAATGTTTTTTTGATTAAGGAAGAAAAAGATTTGTTGTGAGGTTGGTTGCTTTTATTTGGCAAGTATCTTAGGCTCGCCTGAACTGTACAACTCGCTAACCCTAAGACGCTAACCAATACCGGATGTACATCCGACTCAATTCCTTACTCATTTTTTTGAAATAGGGTTCAAGTTGTTAATTACTTGTTTTAATTCTCCATAAGTATCCCAAGATGTTTGAGCTGTACAGCTCCGATTTTAGGACGCTAGACAACACCGGCCGTACGTCCGACTTGCCTCCTTATGAGTTTTCAAAAAGGTTTATTGTTGATCTTAGAAAGAATTTGATTGTCTTATGAAAACAATTTAAGAAAAGATTGAGTTTGGAAAAAGCTTTAGAAAATGATTGATTTGAAGAAAGGAGAAGGGAGTTTGAGGGTGACATTGGTCACAAAAGGTTTGTTGGGATGGCGTGGCATCCAAAAGGAAAAGAAAGTAGAACATTCAATCAATTTCCAAGTCAACAACCAAAGTGCAACATTTAACAAATTGCAAGCAAAGCAATCAACAATGTAAGCATAAGCATAAACATTACCAATTACAACACTTGAGCACAAGAATGACACTTAGTCATCAACATCTAATGGCATGCATATGTAAGATCAACATTAACCAAATAGGTTACAAGAATAGGCACACAAATAGATAATGCAAAAGTTTAATTCAATTAGGCATCAACACAAGATAAAAACACAAGGTTGAATCCCTTTTGGTAATCCTTGACATTTGAGACAATGCACAAAGGCATAAGTGTCTAGTCCTTTTACCAAATCATCAACATTAAAGCATAACATTGACCTAGAAAGAACATCACATTTGCAAGACCAAAAGTGACCAAAAGAGGGCATTAACAAGTCATTTTTGTAACCAAAATTGATTAATCAAGTTAGAAAACTAGCATTTGCATTTTCAAGCAAGAATTGCACAAAGAAAATTGAATCATCTTAGGCAATCCTCATCACTTAAAGTGAAGTGCACTAGGCACAAGTGTGAGTCCTCTTGCCAATCATCAACATAGAGTAATTTTGCAAACAAGTTACTAACAAGCAAACCAAAACAATTTGAGAAATCATTTTACTCACAATTGCAAACCCATTTCACAAGAAAATTAACAAACCCTAATTCTAATCATGATTTGCGAAGCATCACATCATTTTATTCAACAAAAATGCAAGATCATAGTAAAAACAACATAAATCACAATTTATTCAAGGGTGAGAAGCATCTCAAGCACCCAAACCTCCCACGGTGTTTGTCAAAATGCTTGAGACACCTCTCACCAACAACAATCAACAAATCAACAATATAACAACACTAAAATGCATGAATATGGTAGGATGCAAAATTAGAAACATGATATCTACATTTTGATGCAAAAAAAGTTGAAGATGATGCTAGGTTTTAAGAAGTTTACCTCAAATCCAAGCTAAGGAATGACTAATATGAAGAACAAAACCACAAATCAACTTGAATCTTCACCAAACTTCAATGAAACCCACGAAATGCTTGCTTAAAAATGCCCTTTGATGATGCAAGCTTGAATTAAATTAGGAGAGAAGGAAGATATATGAAGTAGGAATGGAAATGAGGTGAGAAAATGGTGATTTGGTGAAGGAGAAGTGAAGAATTGATGGAGGAAGAAGGTGGTATGATTTCGGCCAAGAGAGGGAATTAGGAGAGGGAGTTGTGTGCTAGGGTTGTGTGAGTGAAAATGAGGCCAAAAGTTTGTGAGAGGTGATGATATGAGGGTATATATAATGTGCAATTAGGTTTAGGGGCATTTAGGTCAATATGCACTAGTTGTGCTCTAGGATTTGATTTTAATTTTGAATCAAAGGCTAGGATTGAGGCTCACATGGATTGAGGACATTGAGAAAACACAAAATGAGAGAATAGAGAGGGTGAAATTCGAAATAGGAAGGGAGAGTGGTGCCCAAGTTTTGCAAGTTGTCATCTTGTACTATTGTACAATTATATGACCATTCTATTATCCCTTCATTTTTGATTATTCTTCTTAGGATAATTGTACAAAAATACACCCAATTTAGGCCACACACTAGGAATCTTAGGAATATGCCATTTTATGAGATCACCATAACCAAAAATATCATAAAAACCTCATCTTGAAATTTTTGTAGAATATTCCCTATTGATCCCTTTTTTGAATTTGAATTTTTATGCAAATGCGTGCATGTATGCGCAAAAAAATATATGACCAAGGGTGTCTTGCTTCAAATAATTTCCTCTAAAATTGCACAATGATTTTTGATGAAAAATTTTTCTCTTTTTTTTTGAAAAATGACCAAAATACCCTTTGCCCTAAAAACCTTGTTTTTTAACAACAAATGCATTTCCACTCTAACAATGAATTTAAAAGCCCTAGAATGACTTTTAAAACCCAAAAATGCATGCACAATGCTCTTCACTCTTCAAAATAAAACCACACTTCTCAATTTATTTATTTTTTGCGGAAAATTAGGGTTTTGACCTAGGTGGACAAAATTAGGGTATGACAGCTGCCCCTCTTTATTTGGATTTTAACAAGGAATATGAATTGGCCGAAACATATTCCGAGGGAAAATAGAAATAAAGAATTCAGAAATTATACCAATTTTGTCTACTTAGAGAAACCAGAATTTTCCTTTTTCTTTTTTTTCTCTTTTTTGTTCCTTTTTGAAATATGATACAAATGCAATGAAAAGATTTTTTTTTTTTGTTTTTCTTTTTGGAATCAATTGGTGCCAACCCTCAATAAGCCAGCGAAAGAAGTAAAGAAAACAAAAAAAAGGGTGCCGGCCCGCACTAAGCCGGCGAAGGAGGCTGCCTAAAGCCTTTTAACGAATCGCGAACGATCCGAGTTTGCACTTGGGCCTGGGGAGCACGTGGGCTCAAAGGGGTGGTCTTTCGAGCGACTGGGGGAGGGTACTATATCAAGTCTAGATCTCGATATTTCCCTAGGACTGCGCCATGTTTTAGGCCAACACAGCTATCCTTTTCGACTGGACCTATTGAGGTCAGGGGGACTTACTCGCAGCTCGAATACGAAGTGAAGTCAATCTTTCTGGAGGACACGTGGGTCCAAAGGGGATTTGAAAATCCAATTGGTTTTCTTCAGTTGGTCAATGCTGCCGCACCGATCCAGGGTACCTGCATACGTTAGTTGATGCAAGGAATGGTGCATGAATGCAAGTTTTTTTTCTTACCTTAGTGGTGATCGAACAAACACGAGTTTCGTAGGATCGACCATTGGCGACTTGAGCTGTTACTAGCAGATAGCAACTTATTTGGATGCAGAAAAATTTAGCAAAGACATGGATATTCATGAAATGCTCCTTATTCTTTTTTCGATGAATGCACAAGAGGTGGATATGCAAATGTAATGCAAATGTATGTTATGCAAAGGCAGGTTATGCGAATGCACGTGATGCAATGAATGTTTTTAATTTTCTTTTAGCATAGGGACTTTAGGATTCTTGAGTGATCAATTCAAGCGTCCTATCGTGATGACTATGACTATTTATTAAGAATGCCTCTTTTTGTTTTGAAAACTGATTTGATGTTTGATGTGATGATGATAAATGCTATGGAATGTCTGTGTTCTTTTGCTTTTATTGTGATGAATGTGGATGATGCGAATGTAATGCTTTGAATAACATGAAATGCCTACATGCATGAGGAAGATGCATGATTGGAGTATTTAAACATTTTTGTAAACATTTTTATGATTATGAGACGCGAGACTTTGAATGCAAGGAATTGAGATGGCTATGGACCATTCTTTGGAAAAACTAGATTTAATTCAAACTCTGGTGTTCTCAAGGTTTTTATTAAGAAGCTCACTTTTTTTCCTTTCCATTTCCATGATGACTGAACTTTAAACACCACATGATCAATTTGTATTCTCTCTCTCTGAAGCATTGACTAGTAAGTATGCATAAGAGTGCAGATGTGGACGAGTGAGTCAGTTAACTTGGGATTGGTTTAGGACAGTGAGTTGAGAGACTGCCCCGACAGGAATTTATGGATGTGAATGACTTTAGGGAGAACTCTGCTCATTTGAGCGGGAGTGAACAGTTATGGAAATGCCCCACTTTAGAATGACAATTTCAAATGGGTTCTTTGAGTGGGTTTGTGAAAAGGGATGAAGTTATGGTACTGGTTATGAACTGAGGGTGGTATATGAATGGGATGGACAATGAACAAACTTTCCCAAGACCAGGGGGTGGGTGGTGAAGAGAATGCCTCAACTTTTGGATCTGAGTGGTGTTCTCAGTGCAAATCTTTGGTTCTCTATGAATGTCTTGACTTTTGGCATGAAAGAAGCCTCACTTGGTGATCACTAAACCTTGTTTTAATCTTTGGTGCAAATCTTTTCCTTTGGGCCTGAGACATGAGGACCATCTAGGGTAATAGCAATGCCAGAGCCGCGCATAAGTTTGCTTGCCATTTGAAGTGATTGTGCCCGCGTTTGTTTTTTTTGCCAATTCATTTATTTGAGGGATCCCCTCTTTTCTGTGATTTTCAGAAATTTCGCAATGATTGTAATGCTTTTTGACTCATGCACAGGTTTCACAATTCAGTATCATCAATCATAAAAACATTTATTTTAAAACAAAGAGACAGAATAAGTGAAGATAAAAGACACGAAAAGCAAACACATGGAAGAAAAAGTTGAATTCTTATTGTTATGGAAACTGGACGTGCAGAAGGTCACGCCAATTGAAAGTACATTGAAAAATTTTTAAACTGGAAAAATACAAGAAAAAGGGGAAGCAGATCTTGTGTTTTTTCTTTTGAAGTAACGATGCCAATCGTCCATACTCATGACCTTGATCACCCCTTTATCCAAACTTTTGGGAGTGCTGATTGCCTTTTTCATTTCAAGTCCAAGTTTTCTGACCCTAATTTTTGCCTGGATCGCCCTTTGCGGGTTTTCAATCCACCGGGTCTCTCTGGTTTTGCCTAGGCCGCCCTTTGCGGGTTTTCAACCTAGCGACCTGATTCTTACTTGGCTCATCTTTCTCTTTTTTCATTTATTTCTTTAGGCATACTCCTTTCTGACTGTATCTGAATTTACTGGAAACTGGGGTTTTCTTTTCTTGCATCCCATTTTGCGAGAATTAAAGGCCCCTCCGGAGAATAAGTTCTTCGTCTTCATGATACTGGGTTCATCTCCATGGGAATCCCTTTGGAGGTTCATGATCTTTTTGAGCATTGAGTCTTCTTTGAAATTGTTGAAGATGAGCTTTCTTCGGTTTGAGCTTTCTCTTAATCTTCTTCTGACATAAGACAAATGTACTTTGGTTTGATAAGGCTCAACGAAAGTATTACTTCCATCATATGGGGTTTGCCCCTGTTAGAGTGTAAAACGAAGCCTGATTTCGATGAAGGTCATCATCGTCCTTGATATCCTTTGTTGATTGTCTCTAACTGCCCCATTTTTAGGGTGGCGTAGGGAGGGATCATGATGCTTGACCTGGAGTCTTCATACTGTCATTTGTGACTACCTTAGTTTGGAAAGCTGCGCAACAGACCGAACTTTGGTAATTACAGACTTTGTTATAATGGCAAGTGTCTTATGTCAGAAGGGTGATTTACACAAACTTGTTGATTCATTGCTCTTTATCATGGCGTCAATCCTCTCCTTTGCTCAAATTGATCATGTCACTTGATTCCTCATGAGGACGGACCACTTTGTTCTCTTATTCTTGCACAACAGCTTGATTGCAAATCTGATGGTGGAGTCTGAGGAATGACTGAGGGTTTGTGGAGGGCGGGATGACGAGGTCGAGGTAGTGTTTGCGGTTTTATGAAAGGAGAGATGTATAGGAATGATGAAGTGTTTGAAGGTTTATGGAAGAAAGGGTGGTCATACACAACAAGGTGTAGGAAGGTTCATTGAGACAAGGATCTCTTACGCTTTATGGCCAAATGTATCAGCTCACAACTTATATTTCTTTCGTCTCTTTTTCCCTTGTTTTTTCATTTTTGGGATTTTCATTTTTTGAATCTGTTCTTTTTTGTTTCATTTTTTCTGATTTTTTTCCTTTTTTGCTTTTGAGTTGAGTGAGCTGATAAAAGTGATACACTATTTTTGGATATTTGAAGTGATCCTTGTCTGGGGTGATTGGAGAGATAATGGCAATGAAACCCCTGCAGCGGTTGGAGGATGCTTGATTGGGTTCTGGTATTAACTGGGGTGACAGGAGGTTCAGAGGGAGGAGCGAATGAGATGGGTTGATTTTGTAGAAGGGCTACTGGTAGTGAGGAAGGTGGCGAAGGCAGACATTTGGTTATGAAATTTTTTTGTGATGGGGTACTTGTAATGGGAAATGGGAAAGTTGGTTGATCTGAGGAAGGGAATAGGGTTTGGTCGCGAAAGAGGTTCGCTTGTAACATTTGTTTGGTTTCCTCAGCATTTCTCCACTTTGCTTGAACTTGTGCTTTGACTTCATTGCCCAACCTAGTTGTGGCATCATGAATTTCTACAGCCTTAGCCAATTCTTCACTTATTAACTCCGAAGAAACATCCCAGTTGTCTTCAGCCTCTCTCTCAGTTTGGTTAATCGGGTAATCAGAGTCACAATATGAACCATTGGCGTCGTTGTTTTCAATGATTATTTTCATTTATTATTATTTTTGATCCGCGTTGGGAGGAATTGAAAAGCAAATAACAGACACATGACAAAATGAAAGAAAGAAATTTTATTGAGGAATTCAAAATAACATTTTATTGATGATGATACTAAAAGGAAACATGTGTGCCCTTATTGAAATATCCTAAGGCCTTGGGCAGAGCCAAAAGATTGCATTACAGAAAATTGTTTTGAACTGAAAAACTACATGAAAATCAACAATCACTCATAAATGCTATGAAATGCATGACAAAGACACAAATGTTTTGATGATGCCGCTTTCACCACTTCAACCCTCTTCAACAACTGCTATCCTTGCTTAATAGTCCACAGACCCTGAGAACTTGATCCTTCCCCCCTTCTCAAAAGTTAACTGCTTGGAATCAATGAAGCCCTGAACCAAACTTTTCAAAAGATAGCAATTTTCAGCAGAATGCCCAATTGCCCCAGCATGGAGCTCGCAAGTGGCTTCTGGATTGTACCCGCTTGGGAATGGAGGTTGAACTGATCTCATCTTGCGAGGAGTGATCCATCCATGACTGATTAGATAGCTGCATAGGTCGGCGTATGACACGGGGATGGGGCGGGATCAAACTTGGATGGAGAATGATGATAAGGGAAGGAAACTGACAGACTCAAACAAGAGAAACTGCACATGGCATGCACGCCCACTAGAAGAATGCTTCGTAGAGAGTTAACATTGGTTAAAACATGATGGAAATTATTATTTTTTTGATGAACTGTTTCAGTCTTTTATCATGGAATGGATGAGATGCAATGCCTTTTTTGAAGAAAATGCAAATGAACTGTTGATTTGAAAAACTGAGTGCCTTGGAACATCTTGAGTTTGCAAATAAGTAAGGGTAAACTTTTTCAACAGTTTACTTTGCAAAAGCATCTCGTCTCTCATCACAACTTTTTTATTTGGTTTATGCAATGTATGAATGAACAAATCATGATAAGCAAATGCATGAAAAATGACCACTTGAAAAGTGTAATTATTCTAAAGGAGATTTTTTGTTTGTTTTTGATGCAAGATGAAATACGAAACTCCAATGCATTTTTGGATGATGCAAGATGCAAGAATGATATTTTTTCAAAATGATTTTTATTCTTTAGAGGCACGGCAAGATCTGAAATACCAATGCCCCTTTTTGCGAAAATGATGACGTGAGGCAACCAATTGTCGTTACTCTGAGTAACTTGCATGAAACATTGAGTGGATCCTGACTCAATACTTCACGCAATATACTGAAATGCTTCGACATTTGGTTGACTCCACTTATTCACTTTATTTGAAAACAAACTGCGCCTGATTGGGTCAAAGTGCCCCGATATCGTAGAGTATCATCTCAAATTTGTAGTGCACAAACAAATTTGAGATATTACCCTTCATCATTCAAAGATGCACTTCTACCCATGGAACGATTGCATAAGGAGTTTCTCTTATTTCATTTCAGTTTTTTTTTTGGAAAATGATTTAGAAAATGATTTTAAAAATGATTTGAAGATGCAAGTGATTTATTGAAGTAAAAAAAAAATTTTAGAAAAAGGTGCTTTATTTGGGGAAAAAGGTTTTTAGAAAAAGGTGCTTTATTTGGGGAAAAAGGTTTTTAGAAAAAGGTGCTTGACGGGTATGACCCGCTCCTACGTATCCCCATTGTGATGAGGAATCAAAGCTACGTAGTTCTTCTTCGTTTTTTTTCTGAAATAATGCTTATGAGGTTAATGAAATGATGCATAAATACTACATTGGCTCGACGCCCACATTATTTGATGAAGGTTTTTGTACACGATTATGGATGACTGAAATGCTTATGCTATGCAGATGATAATTGTTTTTTCGTTTTCATTTTTCTTATGCAATGAAATGAAATGCATGATACTCGCAATTATTTTTAAAATGCACGAGAGACGTGATTTTTATTAAATGAAACTATATGCAAAATGAGAGGTTCACATATTTATATGCAAGGGAAAATAACAATGCACGAGAGATGTTTCTAAAAAATGTTTTTTTTTTTATATGCGAGAAAGTGCATGATACTCGCAATTTTTAATGCATGAAAAATCATGATCTTCACTAGATGAAGATGTATGCAAAAGGAAATGAGTAAAAAATTATTTACAATGCAAAGGCTTTCAAAAGCCGGAAATTCACACATTTTTTTTTGATAATTTTTTTTCGGTTTATTTGGAAAAATATTTTATTTAGCATGGATGCAGGGGTATGAAGCTCCTTTGTGTCCTACCAAGGTTTCATAGAGACAGGATCTATGGCTATTTCTACGGGTACACACTTCAAGGTTAGCACTAAAGAAGGACCCTAAATAAGGCTCCTAGAGCCAACGACCTCATCTGAGACCACCGATCACAGGGCCGTACGTCCAAGTGATGGTATCATCAAACAAAGCCAAACTCTAGGTGAAGTCTTCGCAACCACCCAACAAGACGTACGTCCAGTGAGCAGCCACTAATGACTTCGTTCTAGCCTAAGATATGCTCTAGCCCGGGTATAGGGCTGTCTCACCAAGAAATATAAGGGTAAAAAGAGTGCAACGTGTGTGTAGGAGCACAACGACAAACATACCCCCCCACCTGCAAAGAAAATCCAGAAACAGTCCAGACAAAGAGTCGTCTACCCTAGGGTTTTGCAAGCATATATCATTTCAATACAAACAAGTAAACTAACCTAGGGTTCCAACAACAATCATATGCACTGCTTACCTCAAGAAAGGGAGCCAAGAAGAGGGGTCATAATAGAATTGGGGGAATGCATGAACTTACCTTGAAGAAAGGGAGCAAAGAAGAAGGGATCATAGTAGAATTGGGGGAATGATGCATGAGCTTACCTTGAAGAAAGGGAGCAAAGAAGAAGGGGACATGGTGATTGGAGAAATGCATGATCATATTAAACATATAAACAAAAGAAGATGAAAGGAGAAGAAGGAACAAGAAGCGAACATAGAAGAAGAAGAGTCAAATGCACATGAATGCAACATAACAACACGAGAATGCAAGAGAACAGTCAAACATCAGAAAGAGAGAAGAAAAAGAAGGAGAATAAAAGAGAGAAATAGAACAATCACATTCAAATCAAACAATTAAACCACACATCAAGTTAATTAGGCCTGACCCTCGTTTTAAAAAAGAAAGTCCCCAGTGAAGTCGCCAGCTGTTGCACCCCAAAAGATCCGGATTGGACCTTTCATCGTACAACGTGAAAATTTGTGAAGCCGCCATCAACATTTTTTATTTAGGGACCAAAACATTGAAAAAGAGTCCTTTTTAAGGCGGTGGTCCTTTGAGAACTAGAGATGTAGGTTCGGGGGTCGGTTAGGTGTGGGGAAGGTATTAGCATCCCACACCTCCTTTCTACCGAAAGGGAACCTTTAACTTGATGTGCGGTTTTGACAGAGTTGATTTGAAACAATTCGTTCTACTTCTTTTTTATTTGAGAAAAGTGTTTTTGAAAACGGGGGAAAAGAAGAATCTTTTTATTATTTTTTAAAAGTGTGCTTGACGGGATGTGACCCGCTCCTACGTATCTCCCGGTGCGATGGAGAATTCAAAGCTTACGTAGTTCTCCTAGTTGAGAAACTTGGTGTTGGTGTTTTTTATTGTAGGGGTTTTCGGTCCTAGACTGTACAGTCCACTAGACCTAGAACAAAGACAACCCCGCCTGTACAGACGACGTGCCCCCTACTTATTGAAAATGTTTTTTTGATTAAGGAAGAAAAAGATTTGTTGTGAGGTTGGTTGCTTTTATTTGGCAAGTATCTTAGGCTCGCCTGAACTGTACAGCTCGCTAACCCTAAGACGCTAACCAATACCGGATGTACATCCGACTCAATTCCTTACTCATTTTTTTGAAATAGGGTTCAAGTTGTTAATTTCTTGTTTGAGGGTGACATTGGTCACAAAAGGTTTGTTGGGATGGCGTGGCATCCAAAAGGAAAAGAAAGTAGAACATTCAATCAATTTCCAAGTCAAGAACCAAAGTGCAACATTTAACAAATTGCAAGCAAAGCAATCAACAATGTAAGCATAAGCATAAACATTACCAATTACAACACTTGAGCACAAGAATGACACTTAGTCATCAACATCTAATGGCATGCATATGTAAGATCAACATTAACCAAATAGGTTACAAGAATAGGCACACAAATAGATAATGCAAAAGTTTAATTCAATTAGGCATCAACACAAGATAAAAACACAAGGTTGAATCCCTTTTGGTAATCCTTGACATTTGAGACAATGCACAAAGGCATAAGTGTCTAGTTGTAACACCCCCCTTTTACTATTACAATTAAATAGACAATTATCAGAGTCACCTCGAAGGGCGCTACATTTTTCACCATTTTAAAAAAAAGAAAATCTCCAAAATAATTTATATAAAAGAAATCACCAAGCAGCGGAAATATTAACCAGTTTAAACATCTCCAGAATTAACAATTAAAGACATCTCCAAAATAAATTAAAACAATTTCCAATAACTAAAATAATAGTTCAAAACGATAACTAACGACTTCCCGGTGCTACATATCAGAGCTGACACAGACCCAAACGAGAGAGGAAGCAAAATCTAGCAATTCCTCCACGAGCACTAGCGATCACCTGCAGCGTTGCCGCATGAGAGCAACATTCCAAGTAGAAGGGGTGAGTCTAACAGAGATAATAAGCAGATGATAAAAATATGCTAACATCAGGTAACTACAGCAACACAATACAATTACACCATATCACAGCACCAGATACCAAAGGAAAAATCCATTTGACAGTGAACCACCAAAATTATAACATTCATAGACAATGGGATGATATGCAACCCCTCCAGTGGGCATATGCATGCGGTACCGATCACCAAAATGAGCCACGACGGGCATATCACCAATAAACACCAGAGGCAGAGCCTATATCACCAAAACATGCATATGACAATGCGACACCATGATTATGCACCAACTCACCATAACAAGTATTTAAAATAAATACTATATCACCAGAATCAAAACAAATGATTTCACCAAAAATAGCACCAAGTTGTAGCATCACAGCTACCACTAAACTCTCCTGAGCATACCAGCACCGCACCTGAAATATAAACACCAAACGGCTCCAGAACACGGACATAACGCACGCACACCACGCACAAGACTGGCGCACAGCGCCTAGGCACATCGCACCTACTTCAGCGAATTAATTAAAATAGCAAACGACATCGGATTTCAACAAATAAATACTTGTTGGAAAGCCCCATGGGTCTGGTTATCATCCCTAAGTTCAGTTTTTGAAGGAGAGTGTCCAATAGGTACAGTTTTCGAAAAGCACACAGGCTAGTTGCAAAAGAGGACAGTTTCTGTCCTTCAAATTCAAGCAATTCCAAAGTGACCAAAACTCAATCAAATTGCATGAAACTTGTGCATAAACTGGGGCAAATTTTGTCTAGTTTTCAAAGAAATTGGATTCGTTCGAAAAGGAGTTCTTTTGAAAACGTGGTAACCAAAACACTGACCCTGTGTCCAGATTGTTTCCAGAATCTTACTCTAACTTGTGGAATTCATATCTCGAGCTACACAACTCTAAACGCAACCAAACCAGTGCCAAATTAACAAGCATTAAGTCTATTTTCCAGAAAAATAAACTACATAATTTTTCGGTCAATACAACGTTCCCAGTCGCCGAAATACCGAATCTATACCCAAATCGTTTCCAGAATTTTAACCTAACTTGTATCGCCTATAACTCGAGCTATACAACTCCGAATTTAACGAAACCAGTGCCAAAACGACCGGCCTTAAGTCTATTTTGAAAAACAATCAACCTCATAATTTTTGGATCAACCAAACAGCGCCAGTTTTAGAAAAACCGAACCTGTGTCCAGAATCGCTAAATTGCCAAACACCAAACCCTAACGGCAACGACACCGCAACCACCACAACAAAAATGACAATTCGACAACGCGACAACAACAATCAACCACGCACAGCAACAACAAAAACACGAACAATAACAACACCATCATCGTGATACAACAATCACGCAACAATAAATAACGAAACAAATCACAATAACGTGCAATAATCATCAAAGCACCAATCTCAACGAAAACACGATATGCAACAACACGAACAATTCAACAAAGCCCTAGACTACCCACACATAATTATCATCAACCCATTATCAAGGTTAAGCCCACCCTTACCTCGAATAACGTAAGCTCCGGAACACGACGAACGAGACACGAACAAAACCACAGCAACACGAACGATCTCCTTTTGAAATTCTTCGCGAAACCCTCCTCTTCTCTCCCTCTTTGCGCCGCGTGCTCTCTCTCTCACTCTCACTTTCGTTTTTCTTTTGCTTGCTGCGAATGAGGGTTTGGCTTAAACCCCCAGGGTTTAAGTTGAGGGCTCAGTAAACACTAGGCTCTCTACGTCACCACCTCCTTTACTCGTTTCACCTCCTACGCATATAAAATATTAACCTTTTAATTTATCTATATCCCGCCTCCAAATTATTTTAATAATTCAATCAACTATTTTAATTAAATTATTTCCGGGGTGTTACAACCCTCCCCCACTTAGAATCTTTCGTCCTCGAAAACATACCTGATTCAAACAGCTCCGGATAGGACTCTCGCATCTTGCTCTCCAACTCCCATGTCATGCTTTCACCAGCAGCTCCTAACCAGACCACTTTCACCAGGTTTATCTCTTTGCCACGTAAAGTCTTCACTTCACGATCTTCAATTCGCACAGGCATTGTCTCCACAGTGAGATTATCCCGCACATGCACATCATCCATCGGAATCACATGGGACGGATCCGAAATATACTTCTGAAGTTGCGACACATGAAATACATCGTGCAAATTCGAAAGATTAGGCGGCAAGGCCACCCTATAATCAACATTACCAATTCTCTCAGTGATCTGATACGGTCCAATGAAACGAGGAGTCAACTTCTTTGTCTTCAATGCACGCCCAACACCAGCCATAGGCGTGACTCTCAAAAACACATGATCACCAGCTTGGAATTCTAAATCCTTCCTTCTCTTATCATGATAGCTCTTCTGTCTACTCTGCGATGCTTTCATTTTCTCACGGATCAATTTCACCTTTTCAGTAGTCTCTCGAACAACCTCGGGTCCAAGAACAATACTCTCCCCAGATTCATGCCAACACAACGGAGTCCTACATCTCCGACCATACAATGCCTCGAACGGTGCCATCCCGATGCTAGAATGGTAACTATTGTTGTAAGTAAACTCGATCAACGAAAGGTGAGTATCCCACGCACCTCCCTGCTCAAGAACACAAGATCTCAACAAGTCTTCCAACGACTGAATGGTCCTCTCTGTCTGCCCATCAGTTTGAGGATGATAAGCTGAACTCAACCTCAATTTAGAACCCAACGCTTCTTGCAAACTCTTCCAGAAATCAGAAGTGAACCTAGGATCTCTGTCAGACACAATGCACAAAGGAACACCATGCAACTTCACAATCACCTGAATATAAATCTCTGCCAATCTCGACACCGGATACGTGATATTGATAGGAATAAAATGAGCAGACTTCGTCAATCTATCCACAATCACCCAAATCGAATCGTGCCCCCTCACAGTATTAGGTAACCCTATCACGAAATCCATAGAAATACTATCCCACTTCCATTCCGGAATCTCCAACGGTTGCATCAACCCAGCAGGCTTCTGATGCTCAACCTTCGATTTCTGACAAGTCAAGCAGGAATACACAAACTGCGCCACATCACGCTTCATACCAGGCCACCAAAACATCTTCTTCAGATCCTGATACATCTTTGTAGCTCCCGGATGGATACTCAACTTACTCCTATGACCTTCTTCTAAAATTGTTCTTTTCATCTCCTCATCATCAGGAATGCAGATTCTCCCACGGTACTTCAATACATTCTGCGCATCCAACTCAAAGTCTTTATTCTCGGATTGATCAATCCCAACCATCAGGTCAACTAATTTAACATCTAACTTCTGAGCTTCTCGAATGCTAGCCATGAATTCATTATCAATCTTCAACATCCCCAATCTGACACTCTGAGGCGTCACTTCACAAACCAAACTCATATCCCTGAACTGCTCAATTAATTCGAGTTCTCTAACCATCATTGCTGACATATGCAACGTCTTTCGACTTAAAGCGTCAGCTACCACATTAGCCTTTCCCGGATGATAGTTCAAGCTAAAGTCATAGTCTTTCAGCAAATCCAACCATCTGCGCTGTCTCATATTCAACTCTTTCTGATCAAACAGATACTGCAAACCCTTATGATCACTGAACACCTCAAACCTCGAACCATACAGATAATGTCTCCAAATTTTCAACGCGAACACAACTGCAGCAAGTTCTAAATCATGGGTAGGGTAGTTCTTCTCATGAGTCCTCAACTGTCTCGACGCATAGGCAACTACCTTACCATTCTGCATAAGCACACCTCCCAACCCCATCTTGGAAGCATCACAATACACCACAAACGACTCTTCCGGATTAGGCAACGTCAGAACAGGAGACGTCGTCAACCTCTTCTTCAATTCTTTGAAGCTCTCTTCACAACAGTCATCCTATATGAAAGCTTTACCCTTGCAAGTCAACTGAGTCAACGGAAGTGCCAACTTCGAAAATCCTTCTATAAACCTCCTATAGTAACCTGCCAGACCCAGAAAACTTCTAATCTCAGTAACTGACTTCGGAGACTCCCATTGTAACACGGCATCAACCTTAGACGGATCCACGGCAATTCCATTCCCCGAAATAACATGACCCAGAAAGCTAACCTCCTTCAACCAAAACTCACACTTAGACAGCTTCGCATATAATTTCCTGTCCCTCAGAATTTCCAATACCAATCTCAGATGTTCTGCATGCTCCTCTTCTGACTTAGAATAAATTAGGATGTCGTCAATGAATACCACCACAAACCGATCCAGATACTCACGAAAGATACGATTCATGTACTCCATGAACACTCCCGACGCATTAGTCACACCGAAAGGCATCACGGAATACTCATAATGCCCATAACGGGTTCTGAAAGCTGTCTTCTGAATGTCTTCGTCTTTCACCTTGATCTGATGATAACCCGATCTCAAATCTATTTTACTGAACACCTGAGCACCCACCAACTGATCCATTAAGTCATCAATCCTCGGAAGCGGATACTTGTTCTTAATAGTCACCTTATTCAGCTGCCGATAGTCTACGCACAACCTCATACTACCATCTTTCTTTTTCACCAACAACACTGGAGCTCCCCACGGCGACACACTTGGCCTCACAAATTTCTTTTCAAGCAGATCCTCGAGTTGCTTCTTCAGTTCTGACAATTCAGATGCAGACATTCTATACGGTGCCATAGACACAGGTTTAGTATCAGGTACCAGATCAATAGCAAACTCAACCTCTCTCTCTGGTGGTACATCCGGAATCTCGTCGGGAAAAACCTCAGAAAACTCTCGTACCACCTGCAACTCATCAACCTTCGCTTGGCTCTCAGCAGACAATGACGCCATTAATGAAAACAACTGGACGTCTTCCCTCATTACCCTATGCAACTGACCAGCAGACAACAAACCAGACTCTTCCTCTTCAGGAGAAAAGAAACTCACAGACCTTTCATGACAGTTGATATGAACATGGTTATCAACTAACCAGTCCATACCTAGAATAACATCCATTCCGCTCAGCGGCAAACAAATCAAGTCAACGAGAAAATCATTACCGAATATCGATAAAGGGCATTTAGCACAAACAACCGAGGTAGTCACCGAACCCTTAGCCGGAGTATCGATAACCATCTCCCTCAACATAGAAGATAAAACAAGATCTAATTTCTCAACACATGCAGTAGCAATAAAACAATGGGTAGCACCAGTATCAATAATAGCAATAAGAGGAGAATTATTAATATAGCATGTACCTCTGATCTCATTCACTGCATCTGACCCCGCCAGAGCGAACACCTTCCCAACGGACCTTTCTTTCTTCGGTTTAGGACACTGAGTGTTGATATGACCACCCTCACCACAGTTGTAGCATAACACATCCTTTCGATCACAGCTAGACGCCATATGACCCTCTTTACCACACTTGTAGCACTTCTTCACATCACCTGGACAGTCAGGACGCTTATGACCGGGTTTACCACACTTGTAACATACCACACTAGCAGCAGCATCTCCCCCACTAGGTCTCTTACCCACAGCAGTTCTCTGATTGCCCTTACCAGCTGGAATCTCATACGGCTTCCCACGACTCGAGAAATTCTTCTGCCTATCCCTCATGACTCTAGAATGAGCATTACTGTCTTCCTCGAAGATTCTGCAGCTGTCAATCAACTCCGAGAACACCCGAATTTTCTGATACCCTATCGCCTTCTTGATATCAGCCTGCAACCCATTTTCAAACTTGATGCATTTGGAGAATTCAGCACCAGCCTCACCATAATGTGGATAGAACTTCGCCAATTCAATGAACTTGGCAGCATACTCAGTCACCGACATATTACCCTGCTTCAGCTCCAGAAACTCAATCTCTTTCTTCCCACGGACATCTTCAGGATAATACTTTCTCAGAAATTCTCTGCTGAACACAGCCCAAGTGACCTCTTCATTCACAGTCGCCAACCTCTGCCTCACCTCCAACCACCAGTCATCAGCCTCCTCTGCCAGCATATGAGTACCATACCTGACTCTCTGCGCCTCAGAGCAATCCATAACACGAAAGATTCTCTCCATCTCTTTCAGCCACGCCAAAGCACCATCAGGGTTATACTTGCCCTTAAAGGTAGGAGGATTCTCCCTCTGAAACGTAGCCAAACTGCGCGACCCAGCATCACCAGCAGCACCTGGGTTATTCTCCACAGCTTGAGCCACAGCCTGCAAAGCAGCAGCGAGTGCAGTATCGTTCCGTCCTGCCATCTCAACCTAACACTGCAACAGAAACTATAATCAGAAACGAGTAACAATTACTCAAGTGTTACTCGACTCGACGACTCGACAACTTGGCCGGACAGACCGAACTGCTCTGATACCACTAATGTAACACCCCCCTTTTACTATTACAATTAAATAGACAATTATCAGAGTCACCTCGAAGGGCGCTACATTTTTCACCATTTTAAAAAAAAGAAAATCTCCAAAATAATTTATATAAAAGAAATCACCAAGCAGCGGAAATATTAACCAGTTTAAACATCTCCAGAATTAACAATTAAAGACATCTCCAAAATAAATTAAAACAATTTCCAATAACTAAAATAATAGTTCAAAACGATAACTAACGACTTCCCGGTGCTACATATCAGAGCTGACACAGACCCAAACGAGAGAGGAAGCAAAATCTAGCAATTCCTCCACGAGCACTAGCGATCACCTGCAGCGTTGCCGCATGAGAGCAACATTCCAAGCAGAAGGGGTGAGTCTAACAGAGATAATAAGCAGATGATAAAAATATGCTAGCATCAGGTAACTACAGCAACACAATACAATTACACCATATCACAGCACCAGATACCAAAGGAAAAATCCATTTGACAGTGAACCACCAAAATTATAACATTCATAGACAATGGGATGATATGCAACCCCTCCAGTGGGCATATGCATGCGGTACCGATCACCAAAATGAGCCACGACGGGCATATCACCAATAAACACCAGAGGCAGAGCCTATATCACCAAAACATGCATATGACAATGCGACACCATGATTATGCACCAACTCACCATAACAAGTATTTAAAATAAATACTATATCACCAGAATCAAAACAAATGATTTCACCAAAAATAGCACCAAGTTGTAGCATCACAGCTACCACTAAACTCTCCTGAGCATACCAGCACCGCACCTGAAATATAAACACCAAACGGCTCCAGAACACGGACATAACGCACGCACACCACGCACAAGACTGGCGCACAGCGCCTAGGCACATCGCACCTACTTCAGCGAATTAATTAAAATAGCAAACGACATCGGATTTCAACAAATAAATACTTGTTGGAAAGCCCCATGGGTCTGGTTATCATCCCTAAGTTCAGTTTTTGAAGGAGAGTGTCCAATAGGTACAGTTTTCGAAAAGCACACAGGCTAGTTGCAAAAGAGGACAGTTTCTGTCCTTCAAATTCAAGCAATTCCAAAGTGACCAAAACTCAATCAAATTGCATGAAACTTGTGCATAAACTGGGGCAAATTTTGTCTAGTTTTCAAAGAAATTGGATTCGTTCGAAAAGGAGTTCTTTTGAAAACGTGGTAACCAAAACACTGACCCTGTGTCCAGATTGTTTCCAGAATCTTACTCTAACTTGTGGAATTCATATCTCGAGCTACACAACTCTAAACGCAACCAAACCAGTTCCAAATTAACAAGCATTAAGTCTATTTTCCAGAAAAATAAACCACATAATTTTTCGGTCAATACAACGTTCCCAGTCGCCGAAATACCGAATCTATACCCAAATCGTTTCCAGAATTTTAACCTAACTTGTATCGCCTATAACTCGAGCTATACAACTCCGAATTTAACGAAACCAGTGCCAAAACGACCGGCCTTAAGTCTATTTTCAAAAACAATCAACCTCATAATTTTTGGATCAACCAAACAGCGCCAGTTTTAGAAAAACCGAACCTGTGTCCAGAATCGCTAAATTGCCAAACACCAAACCCTAACGGCAACGACACCGCAACCACCACAACAAAAATGACAATTCGACAACGCGACAACAACAATCAACCACGCACAGCAACAACAAAAACACGAACAATAACAACACCATCATCGTGATACAACAATCACGCAACAACAAATAACGAAACAAATCACAATAACGTGCAATAATCATCAAAGCACCAATCTCAACGAAAACACGATATGCAACAACACGAACAATTCAACAAAGCCCTAGACTACCCACACATAATTATCATCAACCCATTATCAAGGTTAAGCCCACCCTTACCTCGAATAACGTAAGCTCCGGAACACGACGAACGAGACACGAACAAAACCACAGCAACACGAACGATCTCCTTTTGAAATTCTTCGCGAAACCCTCCTCTTCTCTCCCTCTTTGCGCCGCGTGCTCTCTCTCTCACTCTCACTTTCGTTTTTCTTTTGCTTGCTGCGAATGAGGGTTTGGCTTAAACCCCCAGGGTTTAAGTTGAGGGCTCAGTAAACACTGGGCTCTCTACGTCACCACCTCCTTTACTCGTTTCACCTCCTACGCATATAAAATATTAACCTTTTAATTTATCTATATCCCGCCTCCAAATTATTTTAATAATTCAATCAACTATTTTAATTAAATTATTTCCGGGGTGTTACACTAGTCCTTTTACCAAATCATCAACATTAAAGCATAACATTGACCTAGAAAGAACATCACATTTGCAAGACCAAAAGTGACCAAAAGAGGGCATTAACAAGTCATTTTTGTAACCAAAATTGATTAATCAAGTTAGAAAACTAGCATTTGCACTTTCAAGCAAGAATTGCACAAAGAAAATTGAATCATCTTAGGCAATCCTCATCACTTAAAGTGAAAGTGCCTAAGGCACAAGTGTGAGTCCTCTTGCCAATCATCAACATAGAGTAATTTTGCAAACAAGTTACTAACAAGCAAACCAAAACAATTTGAGAAATCATTTTACTCACAATTGCAAACCCATTTCACAAGAAAATTAACAAACCCTAATTCTAATCATGATTTGCGAAGCATCACATCATTTATTCAACAAAAATGCAAGATCATAGTAAAAACAACATAAATCACAATTTATTCAAGGGTGAGAAGCATCTCAAGCACCCAAACCTCCCACGGTGTTTGTCAAAATGCTTGAGACACCTCTCACCAACAACAATCAACAAATCAACAATATAACAACACTAAAATGCATGAATATGGTTGGATGCAAAATTAGAAACATGATATCTACATTTTGATGCAAAAAAAGTTGAAGATGATGCTAGGTTTTAAGAAGTTTACCTCAAATCCAAGCTAAGGAATGACTAATATGAAGAACAAGACCTCAAATCAACTTGAATCTTCACCAAACTTCAATGAAACCCACGAAATGCTTGCTTAAAAATGCCCTTTGATGATGCAAGCTTGAATTAAATTAGGAGAGAAGGAAGATATATGAAGTAGGAATGGAAATGAGGTGAGAAAATGGTGATTTAGTGAAGGAGAAGTGAAGAATTAATGGAGGAAGAAGGTGGTATGATTTCGGCCAAGAGAGGGAATTAGGAGAGGGAGTTGTGTGCTAGGGTTGTGTGAGTGAAAATGAGGCCAAAAGTTTGTGAGAGGTGAGGATATGAGGGTATATATAATGTGCAATTAGGTTTAGGGGCATTTAGGTCAATATGCACTAGTTGTGCTCTAGGATTTGATTTTAATTTTGAATCAAAGGCTAGGATTGAGGCTCACATGGATTGAGGACATTGAGAAAACACAAAATGAGAGAATAGAGAGGGTGAAATTCGAAATAGCAAGGGAGAGTGGTGCCCAAGTTTTGCAAGTTGTCATCTTGTACTATTGTACTATTATATGACCATTCTATTATCCCTTCATTTTTTATTATTCTTCTTAGGATAATTGTACAAAAATACACCCAATTTAGGCCACATACTAGGAATCTTAGGAATATGCCATTTTATGAGATCACCATGACCAAAAATATCATAAAAACCTCATCTTGAAATTTTTGTAGAATATTCCCTATTGATCCCTTTTTTGAATTTGAATTTTTATGCAAATGCGTGCATGTATGCGCAAAAAAATATATGACCAAGGGTGTCTTGCTTCAAATAATTTCCTCTAAAATTGCACAATGATTTTTGATGAAAAATTATTCTCTTTTTTTTGAAAAATGACCAAAATACCCTTTGCCCTAAAAACCTTGTTTTTTAACAACAAATGCATTTCCACTCTAACAATGAATTTAAAAGCCCTAGAATGACTTTTAAAACCCAAAAATGCATGCACAATGCTCTTCACTCTTCAAAATAAAACCACACTTCTCAATTTATTTATTTTTTGCGGAAAATTAGGGTTTTGACCTAGGCGGACAAAATTAGGGTATGACACTCACCAACAATGCTCTATTGACCTCAACACCCCTTTCTAATAGACTTTCATTTTTCCCCATTTCCTTCTTTTCATTCCTTTTATGGTCTATCTTTGCTTCTCTTTTACCACACTCCTTTTCATTTCCTTTCAACTCTTCTTTTTCTATTTCTATTTTAAGTTTTAAAGCCAACATGTCCTCTTTAGCCTTATTTGGTCTAAGAGGGTGAAGAGTGAATTTGATCTTGACTTGTCTATGGGTGCTACATCACATAGAACCTCATCACAATAGTTATCAATGGAAAATGATATCTTGACTTGTCTATTAATCTCTAATTCTCCATGATTACTTAACCATTGCACTTTATATGGATTAGGATGTGGAGTAGTTTCAAGATTAAGCTTTGACACTAACCTAGTGCTAGCAACATTTGCACAACTACCTCCATCAACTATCAAAGCACATCCATTTCCTAGAATGAGACACCTAGTTTGGAAAATATTAGTTCTTTGCGAATCATTCTCATTTTTCCAATAGGTTCCAAAAATTTTACTAAACAAATCTCCCACTTGAGGTGTTTCCTCACTTTCACTCTCATGTGAATTAATGCACCCATTTTTCCTTAATACCATAATTCTCTTAGTTGGACAATTTAATGCAATGTGCCCATACTCTAAGCATTTAAAACATTTCATGTTCTTTAACTTAGGGTTCAAAGAAGAAGAGTTAGAATTTGTACCTTTACCTTTGGAAGTTGCAACATCATGTCTTTTGGATTGAGCTCCCTCCTTCTTGGAATTATCCTTCCAACTTAAAGAGTGATATTTTGAAGGGGATTTCTTGTAAGCATCCTTTCTTTGCAATTGCTTTTCCACCTTAATGGCTTGGTTGACAAGATCTTCAATTGTTGCAAAATGGTCATGCTCAAATTCCTTCATTATATCTTCATTTAGACCATCAAGGAACCTATCAATGGTATCCTCCAAACTCTCCTCCATATTAGCTCTAGTCATAGCCACCTCTAAATTCTAAAAGTACTCACTAACACTTTTACTTCCTTGAGTAAGTCTACGCAATTTGTCACGCAACTCCTTATATGTATGAGAAGGAACATGTCTCCTCCTCATTATGGCCTTTAAATCTGTCTATTTTTCAATAGGCTCATGTTCACAACTCTTTCTAAGCTTTTTTTTTTATCCCACCAAATAAGTGCATAATCTCTTAACTCCAACACAACCAACTTCAACATTTGTTCTTCACTAACATCATAGCACGACAGTATTTGTTCTAATTTAAGCTCCCAATCAAGATATGTTTCGGGATCACTCTTCCCGTGAAAGCTTGGAAAACTTACTTTTTCCTTCAACTCATTTTCTCTCAAATAATCTCTATGTTTCATCTCTTTTTCTCTATCTCTCCTCTCATGTCTCCTTTCTTTTTTATATTTTGTATCTTTTTTCCTCACATTTTCTTCATATCTCTCATGCATCTTCCGAATCAAATCACCAACCTTATACTTCTTAAGTGTTTGTGCAACACATTCTTTTTCATAGCCCAAATCTCTATGATTCCAACAACAAGATAACAAGGAAACAAATGATCAACTAAAGTAAAAAGGACAAAAGTCCTCACCACTCGCTAAGTGTTTACACTCAATAATGGTCACTCGTGTTTGTCACTCAGTTGGCTTTTTTTTAATGAGATACTCTCTTGCCTTTTACCACTCCCTAAAAGTGTCGCTCTTGGGCTCTTAAAAGAACCAATCAAATCGCTTATCAAGCTTGTGGTAAACCTAGAGAAGTTGTGACAAAACAAACAATAAAAATTAACATTCAAGAGGCCAAGAAAAGGACAATTTGAAACTCTTAGACAAAACTTAAGGAAGTTTAAAGACGACCAAGAAACAAATAATAAAGAAAGCACACTCAAAAGAAAGACAAAAGACAAAAGACAAAGACCGACTTACTAGTTGAAGCGACAAAATAGTGTAATATTTGTGTGTTTAGGTAAAAAATCCTCAAATGAAGTCCAAAAATTCCAGATTAAATTCAGAAGATCACCAATGAGTTGAGAAATGTTGGAGATTTTTTTCAGAATTTTCTGAGTTGTTTTGAACAATTTTTCTCTAAGTAGCGTCTTTTTACTAATACTTTTTTTTTTGACTTTTTTTTTTATATTTTTTTTTTGCTACTAGAATTCTCAATATCCACCCAAACACAATAATAGACTCATAAATTGGACTTCACAACACACAAATAATGACTTGGAGAAACAAACAAGAAAAGGAGAACAAACTGATGATGTGTACGAATAAAGACTCACCTTGCTAGAAATGCACTTGACACAATTTGGTTGTTCCTTTGAAATCAAAACTGGAATTGAGTTCATCGCGGAAATATGAATATGATATAGTTATAGTTATTTGGTTATAAAGCATTTCAAAGCAGTGCCAAATCGCCAAGAATCGTTTATGCAGCGACTAATTGTTTATGGAGGTGAACATAGTAAGTACTGATAAAAGTGTTTTGAAATTCAAGCTGGAAACACATAGTAAATACGAATAATTTTTTTGATTCCATGTCAATTATTTGCGTTTTCCAATTAAATACAAATTCGGCATTTATTAGTAGACCACCATTGATGACATGGATGCCACATATTTTTTAGGAATAATGCGTGGCTATTTTCGGTCCCTTACGTGGATTGTCCGGGTGGACAACTCTTAGTTATATATACTTACGATTACGATTATGATTATGATATGATATGATGATTATGATATATGTCTGTGTGTGTGTCTATCTATCTATCTATCTATCTATCTATATATATATATATATATATATATATATATATATGAGTTAGGATATGTTGACACACGTGTGTATACAAAGAATTTTATCAATCCGACCATTGAATAACATGATATTATCTTTGACACCATATATATCAAATTTCATAAAAATCAAAAATTATTTAACAATCCATTACACTAATCTATTTCGATGCCTAATATGCTCTTTAGAATATAAGCAAATGTGTGTTGTAAGAGAAAACATCTAGGAATATCCAATTTGTTTGATAATTGATATACCTCTAAACAGTAATTTCACATTATCCAATGGTCGGATTGATAAATTTCGATTTCTATATTGAGTTATTAATTAGTGTAAGTTGCAAAGTATGACACATGTGTCAATATATCCCAACACAAGTCTTTTCAGTGTGTTTTGTCCTCATCCGAGAGTTGCTCCAAGTCAATTACGCTTAACTATGCTCGTTGCCTTTTCGCCCCCTCTATTTTGATGTTATTTGTCTTTGTGGGTCTATTATTGAGTTCAATTGGGTTGTAAGGTTTTGATATTGTGACATCGGGGTTTGAGCTAATATTTTGGTTGTGAACTTATTATTTTTTTACCACATATTCAATTTTTATTTGAGGATGACTGTAAGCCTTTTAAGAAGCCAATACAGTTTATTTATGTTAAACTAAGAATGAAAGTCGTAATGTATGGTGATGATGTGATATTTCTTTCTTGATGAATAACTAATATTACTTTTCCTTATTACTCAATTTATTTAGTTACCGTTATTTCTTACAAAATTAGTTTCAATTGGAGATGTGTTTACCATGCAAGGCGTTAGTTATCACATTGTAAATCCTATATATAGTTGTTTGTCAATAGTTCAAGGGGCAGAGTTCATAAAACTTAGTATCCCTCAGAAACCTAACACATCCGACTACACAAGATCACATGCAATTTGTGGTGAAAAATGTACGTTCTTGTCGTTCGTTTGTATGTTGGAATTCTAGTTTTAATGTTCAATCTCCTTTAACAATCGAATGTTTCAGTTGTCTTTTACTTAGTGTTTTTACTTTGTTTTTTTAACTTCGATATTTAAGTTTCAGGATGTCCACTCGCTTATGGGTTTGATTCTTAAGTTCTTTTAATTCACTTTTTATTAGTTTAATCTTCAAATTTTACTTGCATTACGCTCTTTTCGAGAAAACTGTATTTTACACATTGAAACTACTTCAATCAAACTTGACCTTTAAACCTCTCAACTTGGCAACTCAATGTTTTAATTTGAGTCCTCTTTATTCAAATATTTCAAATTCGTTTGTTTAAGTTGACAACTTAAAATTTGACTCATTGTGTTGAAACTAGACAAATGAATCCTTTAGTGATTAAGTATTACTTTGACTATGTGATGTAAGTTAAAATATGTAAGTCCAGTCCTCTTCTTTTTTTTACAAGCAAGTCATAGTTTCATTTTGAGTTAACGTGTAACTAAATGGCCGTAAACGTAGATATAAGTCATAGTTTGACACCCCATGCATATTGCAAAGTTTCTTGTGGAATTTTACTACAAAACCTAATTTATTTTATTCTAGGATGAAGTTTCGTAGCAATCTTCAAACACTATTATTGTTTCTCCATAACTTGCGGTGACGTATAAACAATGTCCTTAGCATATATTGGACAAATACTCTTTTGAAGCGGTAACAAAAAGTGACCGCCCTCTCTATTTCCTATGCTCTACATCTTCACCTTCATCTTCATGGTCTAAAGTCGAATTGTTTTTTGAAATCCGATTTCCGTTGGTTCATTGAAGAAAGAGAAAAAAAACAGAGAACCAATGTAGAAATACACTTGAGACTTTTAGCCATTCTTTTCCACGTCAATTGCTAATCCACCCAAAATGGTAAGTTTATTTTATAGTGTAAACCTAAGTTGTATTTTTTACGCCGTCCAAGTTGTATGTAGGATTTATTATGTTGCATGAACGTCACCCTTTTCTAATACTAAATGTTTATTTTATGTCTCATTAATACATTAATGGGTCATTTTATCCCTTTAACCCACATTAAAGTTAAAAAAGCGTTTGCTTATCAATGATCATTTGAAGGCTTAAACTATTGTCAAAAAAAAACTGAAGGGTTAAAATAATATTTAAAAACACACACACACACACACACTATATATATATATATATATATATATATATATATATATATATATGTTAGGATATGCTTACAATCGGGCTATGGGATAACGTGATATTATCTTTGAGATCATATATGTATGGTTGGGTGTGTGTGTCAGCGCATGTCTATATATATCTATATATATATATATATATATATATATATATATATATATTTCCATTCAAAAAATTTACTGAAAGTTGTCATTATATTGCATATATTTTGAATTCGAAAATCAATATAAAATATATAATATTATTCACACCCCATGCATATTGCAGAGTTGCTAGTGCAATTTATTACATAATCAAATTTATGTTATTCTTGGATGAAGTTTCGTAGCAATCTTCAAACACTATTATTGTTTTTCCATAACTTGTGGTGACGTATAAACAATGTCCTTAGCATATATTGAAATAATACTCTTTTGAAGCTGTAACAAAAAGTGAAGTGTTATGGAAATTATAATTAGAGACACAATAAAATTTGTATGACAAGTTATTACTCAACTTAATACCATTAAAGATGGATACGCTGCCTGCAACTGCACTTCATATTTCTTTTACACTTATATTTTATAAAGCCTTTCTTTTCGCAATAGTCCTTACAGTCCTCGTGAGCTTGACATGGAAAATCACTATGATACGTCTCTGGAATGTCATCTCAACATGGATCATTATTAATGTTATTGAAATAGAATTAATGTATTATGAAAAGGTAATGAATAATAAAGCTTACCAATTCCACCTTTTTTATGCGGGCTTCCCCCTAACCGCCCTCCCTTTTTCCTATGCTCTAGATCTTCCCCTTTATCTTCATCCCCCAAAGTCGAATTGTTATTTGAAAACAGATATCCATTAGTTAAATGAATAAAGAGAAAAAAGAAGAGAATCAATGCAAAAATACACTTGAGACATTTAGCCATTGTTTTCCACTTCAATTGCTAATCCACCCAAAATGGTAAGGTTACTTTATAGTCTAAATGTAAGTTGTATTTTTTACGCCATCCAACTTGTATGTAGGATTTATTATGATGCATGCACGTTACCCTTTTTACCGGCGCACGTTACCCCTTTCTAAAATAAATGTTTTTATTTTATGTCTTATTAATACATTAATGGGTCATTTTACCCCTTTAACCCACATTAATGTTAAAAAAGGTTTGCTTATCAATGATCATTTGAAGGATTAAACTTTTGTCAAAATATTGATGGGTTAAAATAACACTTACACACACACACCACCGCACGGGTATACATGTTCTTGCTATATGCGTAATTTTAAATTATTTTATGTTCGCCTTCCATTTTATCTCTATCTATTTGTGTGTGTGTGTGTGGGGGGGGGGGGGGGGGGGGGGGGTGTTGGTGTTGGGGGTTACTATGACTTTGTAGCTCTATTTTTTAAAAAAAACACATTTGTAGGGTGACCTTTCGGAGACCAAATTGAAACCTTCATTGAGTAACTACTTAATAGTCATCCCACATAATGAGAGTCATGTGGTAAGTCTGAATTTTTTTTTGACATAGTTTGTTTTCATTGAAAGTTTAACTTTGGAGTATATATTATGGGTCAGCAAAATTTGAAAAATTGATTCCGGTGGTAGAGAATCGTTCCTTTTAGAGATGGAAAAACGAGCTACCCGGCCCATATTAGACCAGACCACTTCGGGCTCGGGCTTTTAAGGGTCATGCTAAAAGCTTCGGTTGAAATAATAAAGCAATGTGAATTTTAAGTATCCGTTTTCGGGCTAGCCCGCATTACGCACAATCTTTACAGAAACGACCCAACTGTTACGGAGGCCTAAAGCGAACTCTGACATGAGGCCCATGAAATAATAAAACAATGTGAATTTTTAGTATCCATTTTCAATATAATTTGAACTCTATTTATTTATTTTAGCGAACTTTTAGTATTCGATTCAATAAAAATAAATGAATAAATTAAAATATTTAATTCTTGCATATTTTCTAGAGAGAAGAGACATTTTATTTTTTACACATAAACAAATTGTCTCTTCTCTCTAGAGCCATGTATAAAGCATTTGCCTTAGCCATGTATAAAGCATTTGCCAGATATTTTCTAACGTAAATTATTGAATTATATGTTTATGTGGTTCCAATTTTCAAATAAAATGACATTTTTTACATCAACATATTTTTTTATTGGAATAAGTAAACGCAAATGCTTATTATATTACAAAAGAATTTTTGAACAAAATGAACAAAAGTAAACATAACTGTGTCACTCCTCCTCCTCTATTACCTGTGATACTATATTCTCTCCCTTTTACATCTATTTCGACTGCTGATTTCTTGTTTCTTCCAATTTCTTTCACAACTTTAATTTCGTAATATTTAGCAATACTCTTATGTAAAAACCCAAACATAAAATTAGAATTTTAGAAAACAATCTAATCATTGTTACTCTGAAAAATATTTATTAGGGATTTAAATCTAGTGAGTTTAACAATTCATACTTTTTGAACCTTTAGGTTATTTTTGGAGAGATAAATATGAGAGAGAAAAATGTGTTAAGATGAGAGAGAAAATTTTATATGAATGAGAAGGCACAAAGTGACATAAAGACAACAATATATTTCCCATACTAAATGCATTGAATCTTTTTTAATTATTAAAAGAACTTGTTATCATTATTAAAGACTTGTTTTTTGAAGCAGTTATAACTAGAAAAATTAACTGATCCCATGACTTTAGAATAACTGATCCCATGATTTTAGATGTAACAACAATATAGTATTAAAGATTTTAATTTCAACAAATAATGTTTAATGAATTAATTAGTTTTGAGAATTAAACTGATCCCGCAATTTTAGGATCAGTGAGTAGTTATAACTAGAAAAATAACTGATCCCATGATTTTAGAATGAGTGAGTTATTATAACTAAACTGATCCCATGCTTATCAAAAAAAAAACTAAACTAATCCCCTATTTTAAGGAAATAATTTTAAAGTACACTAGACTAATAATTCATTTCAGCTTATATAAGGTACACATTTTTTTAGTGAAATGTACATAAAAATTTAAAATGTAATGCATATTTTCATCTTTGTAAATGTGCAGGTTTTGTTGCAATGACAAAACAAAAAAAGGAATGGATGAAATTTAGTAGGGGCTCACCGGAGTATGTTAAGGGATTAAAAGATTTTTTAGAATTTGCTTTTTCTGGCCCCAAGCCTAAAAAACAATTAGGTGTCCATGTTGTAAATGCAACAATATTTTTTATAAGACAAGATCGGATGTGATGAATGACTTTCTAA
The DNA here is from genome assembly GCA_963573325.1 of Astragalus glycyphyllos. Classification (NCBI taxonomy): domain Eukaryota; kingdom Viridiplantae; phylum Streptophyta; class Magnoliopsida; order Fabales; family Fabaceae; genus Astragalus; species Astragalus glycyphyllos. The sequence continues at coordinate 49,503,855 of OY754312.1, read as the reverse complement.
ATTGGGGATTCGAGCCAAGTTACACAGAATGGGATTATCACGGGTAAACCTCGAGCCGCTCATCATTTCGTCACGACCATTATTCTAGCAGTGACAATATTAACTCAAGTGTTAATCTTGAAAGGAGTGATGATGCTCAAACCTACTCCATGCTTTATGACATGCATCAATCATTTAATGCGGGTAGAGAAAATTTGTTTGATCATCCCATGTCTAGTAATATCAATGAAGAGCCAAACAAGGAAGCTAAAAGGTTTTATGGATTGTTGTAAGACGCTGAACAACAATTGTATCCTGGTTGTCAAAAGATCTCCAAATTATCTTTTATTGTGCGCCTTTTCCAAATGAAATGTCTTTATGAGTGGAGCAATACTTCACCTGATTCATTGCTAAAACTACTGATTGATGTTTTGCCAGAAGGTAATGTGCTCCCTGACTCAATGTATGAGGTCAAACAGATTATTAATGATTTATGTCTTGATTATGTCAAGATAGATGCATGTGTTAATGACTGTATTTTGTATAGAGGAAAAGACCATGAAAATCTTAATGAGTGTCCTGTTTGTGGTATAAGTAGATGGCAAGCCAATACGAAGAGGAGTAATGTCCCTAACAAGGTAGTTCGTTATTTTCCTATAAAACCATGGCATCAAAGATTATTTATGTCCAAAAAAATTGCAGAAGACATAAAGTGGCATAAGAATAAACGGGTCGTTGACGAAGTTTTGAGGCACCCAGCAGACTCATTGCCTTGGAAAAGGTTTGATGACCAACATAGATTTTTTTCTTCGGATGCACGTAATGTAAGATTGGGCCTAGCATCAGACGGTTTTAACCCCTTTGGTACCATGAGCACAAATTATAGTATGTGGCCTGTGGTTTTAATTCGTTATAACTTACCTCCTTGGTTATGTATGAAACCACCAAATTTTTTGTTATCATTGCTCATTTCTGGTCCAAAAAGTCCTCGGGATGATATTGATGCTTACCTTCAGCCACTAATTGATGACTTAAAAGAGTTATGGGATGTGGGCATTGAAACTTATGATGCTTCTTCATGATAGAATTTCCAGTTACATGCAGCCTTATTGTGGACCATTAATGATTTCCCAGCTTATGGAATGTTATCTGGGTGGAGTACTAAAGGAGCATTAGCGTGTCCTTGTTGCAATGTAGCAACTAGCTCAAAGATAACTTGACTAACCAATCAAAAGCCGTTTGCGATGGATTCAGCATACAATACGTCGCGACATCCAGCACTTCTCTAATTAAAATAATTTTTTTTGACAATCTCTAATTAAAATAATATATGTTATTATAATTTATAATTCAAGATAAACAGAGGAGAGATTCTGTCAAAAAAAAAAGATAAACACATCTAGGTTAATTTGTGTTTCAACACGAAAACGAGGGCAACAAAATGGAAAAAAGTTCATCGATCAAAACTGATTTAACATTCAACAACAAAATGAGAGAAATGTTAATTTGTGTTTCAACACGAAAACGAAAGCGAGGGAAAATTTTGGTGATGTTCCAAATGTTAGCGCTAAAATCGTGCATTCCCTCTAGAGAAACCGCTCCCGACACCTCCGAAGTGGACACAGCTTCCAAGAGATTATTTTTATTTATTCCACAACAGTGTTTACCTCTATTAATTAGTCGCCCTTTAAAGATAATCTGATTGTCCACCATATCGACTATGTACTTGCTATCCGAATCAAGTGCTTCACTGCTCTTCTCCTTTCCTTTATGCACCTTCGCTCTAACATTGAAATTGAGAATGGCGGAGCTATGCTGCCACACTGGGCAGATCATAGATCTGATCAATCCAATGCAATATGCTAGCAAGTATGATACAAAAGTGAGAATATGTAAGAACAATTAAGGTATTCTCTCCATAATAAAATATGTTTTTGAAAACTAAAAACGTATAAAATATTCCAATACATGGAGAAGGTTGGAGACAATGTTCTATTTATTGGAAAGTGGTTTAAGTATATCCTTGTATTAGATATGCATGCCGGCTTGTAACCAAAAAAAAGATATGCATGCTGGCTTTTGAGTTATGAAGATATATAGGTGACATTGCTTATTGTTTTAGATGGATTGATGTTAGCAAACAGTATTATGATATTTCTTAATGTCTTTTCATTTGGATTTAGTAATGGCGCACGCTTATAATGTTCACATAATTATTATAATGACTTTATTTTAATTATCAATGGTAGGATACTTTTGATATTGATGATAGTGAGCATAACAGAGATGTTATACTCGATACATCAAAACGACTCTTCTGAAATTATAGGACAAGGCTACATAGCCACTTTAAAAAATATGAGACAAATGAAGAAGCTTTGGAACATAACCTGACACAGTAAGTGAAGATGACTGGGAGTACTTGGTAACTTATTTTTCATGCCCTGGATATAAGGTATGTTGACATTAAATCTGTTATAAATATAGACAAATAAATTATAAAATACAAAAATAAACTACTATATTTAATGTTTGTATTATTTCAGGCCATGAGTAATAGGAACCAATCAAATAAAGCAACGCAAGTTGTCAATCATATATATGTGGAAGGAAATCATTTCAAGCTGTTAGTTATGATGCGGTAATATGTAATAAAACGTGACTCTAAATTGTATTCTAAAATTTATTTTTTAATACATATTTTGTGATTGTGAAAATTATTTTTTGAGAGATCCTAACACCGAAAAGGAGCCTAATTTTCAAGATTTATAGCAAATGACTCACATGAAGAATAATGGAGAATGGGTTGATATGCTTCTAAGGAAGTTCCTGTATGGTTTAATTGTGCATAATTTTTTTATTTTTTATTTATTTTAGCCATAAATTCTAATTATGATTGTATTTTTCTTTAATAGGCGAATGTTCAAGAAATTTCTTCTGGGATGTTTCAAGATATATGACCGAGGAAGCCAATAAAGATCCAATTATTACTGCAGCATTTCAATCAATTGTAGGGGAGCAATCAGGCTATTTTCGTGGTTTTGGTGCTAGAATCAAGCCATCAAAGGGAAAGTTGACTACAGGCTTACATCAAGAACTAAAATACGAGATTGAAAAGCGACATGATTTAGAACTAAAATTAAAAGAGGTTGAAAGTCAACTAATAGAAGAGCGAAATATGAGGGAAGAAATGACATTACGTTTTGAAGAGAGTCAAAGACAACTTGAAGAAAAAACGGAAAGACAAGTTGAAGAACATTTGGCAATGTGAAGTGGTGCAAATAAGTATTAAAGGTGGTGAAATCAGTATGATTTAAGTCATTGGGCTTATTATTTCGTTATGAGCCTATTTTGCTTAGGTTTCGATAAGGAACTAAGTCATGGAGCAGGGAACCAGGTCAAGTCTTCATTCCTCTTCGTTTTCAGCAAGCAACTGCGTGAGACATCTAAGTTCTCTCAGCCAAGAAACTCGATTTGTTCTTCTCCACTTTCAGCCACAAAATTCGCGTGAAAATCTCTCAATCTCAGCCAAGTGTTCGTCGCAACTTCCTCTTGATTTCTGACCTTGTATTTCGCGACATCTCCTCCGTTAATATCAGCCACGAAACCAAAGTTTGTTACAAGTTGTTGATTGTTGTTTCGATTCTGTTTGAACAGAGAGTATATATGAGTTGTGAGTGTGAGATTTCAGAGTTAGTTAATCACTTCATTGTAATTTCTTCTTCCTCTTTACAAGTTCTGTAAAACCGAGAGTGGTAAAAGAAATCCAAACTGGGTTACCAAATTCCGGTGTTCTCCTATTCCCTTAATCCCGTTCTTTTGCTTTCGTAATTTCATTTAGTTCACTTTATGTAATTATGTTCTTCGAATAACAAATTGTTTTTCGTATAATCCGATTTCCGCATTAGGATTAGTGTACTATTCAAATTGATGTTTTCAAATTAGGTGTTGTGAGTTGGTGCTGTTATTGTTGTTTCCCTTGTTTCAGGTAATCAAGGTTGAATCCCCAATTTGGTATTATACACAACAATTGGTATCAAGAGCATTGGGAAGTCGAGAAGTTCAATGGAAAGAATGACTTCGGGTTATGGCGTATCAAGATGAAAGCGATGGTAGGCAAACAAGGTCGGGGGCGCTAGTTGGATAAAAGGGCTTGCCGGTGAAGATGTCCGAAGAAGATAAGGCGGAGGCACTAGAGAAAGCTAACGATGCTCTCATTTTGAGTCTTGATGACAAGCCTCTCTGGGAAGTAGTAAAAGAAACCATTGCAGCAGCTATTTGGAAGAAATTAGAAGACTTGTACATGGTAAAATCAATTGCAAACCATTTGTATTTGAAGCAAAGGATGTACACCTTCATGATGCAACCGGGAAAGTCCGTGGAAGAGCACATTGACGAGTTCCACAAAGTCATTCTTGACCTCGAAAATATTGATGTCAAGATTGATGATGAAGACAAAACTCTCCTCCTTGTGAACTCTTTGCCAAAAACGTACGAACATCTCTCCGATGCTCTACTTTTTGGTAAGGAAACATTAACCCTTGATGATGAGCAAGTCGAACTAATATCAAAGGAACTTAAGAGGAGATCTGAGGCTAAGGAAGAACATAATAATGAAGGTCTATTTGTAAAAGGGAAGGTTGAAAAGAAAGGCAAGAACAAAAAGAACAAGCAATGGGATAAAGATAAGAGCAAGAAGGATAACAAATGTTTCATTCGCAAGAAAGGAGGTCACTGGAAGAAGGATTGTCCAAATAGGAAGTCCAAGAAAAAGGGTGACTCCACAGATGATGAAGGAAGTGTCTCGATTGCCTTTGAGTTACTACTATGAAGGAGATGTTTTGATTGTTGAGGAAGTCATTGGTACAAATTCCACAAATGAAAAGATGTGGATTTTTTACTCTGGTTTTGGTCATCACGTAACTTCAAGCGATGAAGTCATAGGGTACTGTGACGGTGAAGTGTTGATTGCCTCTTCATCCATCAACAAGGACCACTGGGTGTTGGACACCGGTTGTTCTTTTCACATGACCTCCAATAAGGAATCGTTGGTTGGCTATAGGCAAGTGAATGGAGGACAAGTAGTAATGGGAAATGACACAGTATGCAAGATTGAATGGATAGGTACACAGTGACATTTGAGGACCAGCAAGGATTCCCACTCTTGGGGGGAACAGGTATTTCATTACTTTTCTTGATGATTAGTAGGAAGGTATGGATTTATCTTTTAAAAACAAAGGATGAAGCTTTTAAGAAACTTAAAGAATGGAAAAGCTTAGTTGAAAATAAAACCAATAGGAAGGTTAAGGTGTTAAGAACGGATAATGGCCTAGAGTATTGTAATGATATGTTCACAAATTATTGTAAAGAACATGGAATCACTAGGCATAGAATTGTTAGGCACACACCTCAGCAAAATGGTCTTGCTGAGAGAATGAATAGGACAATATTGGAGAGAATGAGGTGCCTTCTCTCCAATTCTGGCATGCCTATTAAATTTTGGGGTGAGACCGTCTATACGGCGTGTTATTTGATTGACTTGAGCCCCTCCACTGGTATTAAGCTAAAAACGCCTCAAGAAGTTTGGTTAAATAGGTCTCTGAGTTATAATCATGTAAATGAAGGAAAGCTAAGCCCTAGGGCAAGAAAAGGGTATTTTGTTGGTTATCCTACAGGTGTGAAAGGCTATAGGATTTGGAGCCAAGAAGACAAGAGGTGATCATTAGTAGAGATTTGAAGTTCCAAGAATCAGAATTGTTCAAGGGAACTAGAAATGATCAAGAGCAAGTTGAAGACAAACAAGAGTTAGAAAGTTTTGAGCTTGAGGTGGAGCATGAAACAACTAAGAATGCCCCACCTGAAACTCAAGAGGTAGCATAAACTGAGTTAAAGCAACAAACTGATGTTGAAGAAAGTGATGAAGACCTAACAGATTACAACCTGGCAAAAGATAGAAGTAAAAGAATTGTGAAACCTCCTCAAAGGCTAGGTTATGAAGACATGGTAAGTTGTGAAACTAGTGATGTCTTAGTCATTCAAGATACCATGAAATTTAGAAAATGTTTTACACATCACATAAGTCAATAGAAGTACATAGTATCCAAAAGTGCACATATCCCTAATACATAAAGCGGTTCGAGATCGATACATGACATGGACAAGACTAGATATAGTCTCCATGATACATCATACTAAAACATGAAACTGAACATGATAGCCATGAACTGAGATCCTCAGCTAGCTGAACTTTTGCCCTTGCATGAATTACCTAAGTCCTTCACCTGTGAATCTGAAAATCAACAACAATGAGGGATGAGATTACTTAATCAATTTATTTTCCCTTATATATAGGATACATAGTGCTCTCACCCGTTTAGCAAAAACATACATAATCAGTCCACGGAAATTTTTTAGCATTTACACATAAACTTCAACAAATTAATTACCCTATCAAACGATGTCGAAATTCAACAAACGACGCTTCTACGGAACTTTAATGAAGTGTAGTTTTTGACTATATATTTAGAATTTCAAAATGATTAGTCAAAAGGTGCCGTTTTAGAAAACAAACTTACTCAAATAACCTGGAACTTGAGCCTAAACAGTATCAAATTTAGTCTAGTTTTCAAAGAAGCAAAAATCATTCAAAAAGGAGCTCAAATAAAACCACCATGCCCGAAACACTGACCCTATATCCAGATTGTGCCTTGAATTTTACCTTAACTTGTGGAGCCTACAACTTGAACTATACAACTCCAATTGCAACCAAACCAGAGCAAAAATAACGAAAATTCAATCTAGTTTCTAAAATGGAAAGCCACATAATTTTCCAATCAGTAAAACAGTCTCAGTTAGCAAAAAACCGAACCTAGCCCAGAATCTCTCTAAACAGTGAACTTGACAAGAAAATAAGCATCAAACAAGCACCAAATTCAACAATTAAGACATATTATCATCAAGGAGCAGCAACACACATAGCTTTACAGAATCAAAACACAATAAAACGTAGAACTCACTTTGAGTGCAAAGACAAATGCACAACACAAACAACTTCACAAAAAATCGGTTTTTATGGCTTCCAAATCACCAAACTCGACCCCAACCCTCTAGGACCAGCTTCTGTACTCTGAGATTCTCCTCCGAGCACCTTTTTTTACCCCAAAACAGTAGTAACCAAGTTTTAAACACTCTCTTTCACCTCCAAAACAAAGTTGCCATAGATGGATTCAAGCTTTGTCTTCTTTCTCTCCCTAGGGCTCAATTTGGGGGTTTGAGAATGGGGAACTTTTTGCTGCTGAAAAGACCTGTGTAGTACAGTAAATTATACTGTTTCTAATTTCATTTTTGTTACCGTTCTTGTAATGGATTTGGTGTTTGATTTGCCATGAAAAGGTATCAAGGTGTTTAAATAATATTGCTAAGTGTTGGCTAAAATTTCGTTGAAAGTTTTGGAAAACAAATTTTACCGTGTTTTGTATAACCCAGTAAATTTGGCATACCATCGAATTTTCAAACGAACTCATAACTTAACAAATATTTAAATGGGGACTCATTGAGTGGCACATGACTCAAGGAGGTGAAGAAAGTATTATTTTAAGAGGAAAAATATTTATTCTTGTTGAAAATTAAGTATTCACATTACTGTGAAAATATTATTACGAGAAAATTTATCGGTTGAACTTAGAATTTATCAGCTACCTGAGTAAATCGGGGTAGATATTTTCTAAGAGTATAGTGACTTGACTAATTTGTTTTATATAAAAGAATGTAAGAAAATGTTGATGGATAAGAGAGAGATGTAGATTGATTAGGTTGCCAGATATAATGATTAAAATAAATTAGTTTTACTTTATATTGCTAGGTGTCACATTTTCATGGTTAGTTATAACATATTCCACTTAAAGCATTCTTAGCCAAGTAAAAGGCTATTTATAAAATGTAATTTCTCTCCTCCCTTTTATTTCAGTTAGCCGAGAGTATCATCCACACACCACACTCTCACTTCTTTGGCTTCACTTGTTCTTTGTGTGGAGAAGAGGAGAAAGCAAGCTAGCTCAACGATTTCATTCCTTTGGTTGATCCTTCCACCTTCATCAACCTTCCTTGCTCCTAGATATTCCTTTGTTTTCATTTTGGGAAATTTCTCAAGTATATGGTCCTTGAGCGGTTCTTTGTATGGGCATTGTTGTATATGTATCAATAGAGATACTAGTTAGTCCCAACTTGGGCGTGTTCTCATCCCAATCAAATTTAGTCCTCGCATTGTACACATTTTTTTAAAACTAGTATCTTGTTGGTGCAGGGAAGTGAAACTATACTTGTCACATTTTAGTTCTAACTCTTGTATCATATTAAGAAGGCATCATGTTTCAAAAGTGGTGCAATTCTTTGATTGTTTTGAAAAGAGTTTTAAGAAAGAAAAAATACTCATGTTTTGAGAAAGCATGATGAGTACTTTTCCAAAATCATATCACCTTAGGAGTTGAGTTTGCATAATAACACTCCGAAAATTGGGGTGTTACAGGGTGTTACATTACACCCCAACTTAAAATTTTCGTCCTTGAAATTGCTTAAATCTTACCTCATGAAAACAAATATGGATAGCGCGAGCGCATATCCTCCTTGAGCTCTCAAGTAGCTTCCCCAGGTGAATCTTCGTCCCAAAGGACCTTGACCATCGGAATGGTCCTGGATCTAAGCTTCTGTCTCTCAAAGGCTAAGACCCTGACTGGATAAGGTTGGAAGGTAAGATCTGAATGCACATCAATCGTCTCGAAAGCTAACGGTTGCGTAGGGTCGTGAATATACTTCCTAAGCTGAGATACATGAAAAACATCATGAAGGTTTGACAATGATGGAGGTAAAGCCACACAATAAGCAACTGGCCCGATCCGCTCCAAGATTTGGAAAGGACCAATGAAGCAGGGACTGAGTTTCTTTGCACGAAGTGCACGACTGATACCTAAGGATGCCGTTACTCTAAGGAACACATGATCGCCAACCTCAAACTCTAAAGGTTTCCTTCTCTTGTCTGCATAACTTTTTTGTCGACTCTGAGTGGTTTTGATCCTCTCACGAATCTGTTTGATCTTCTCTGTAGTCTCTCTTGCCAATAGTTGCACATAAGTAATATATACCATATCTATACATTTTTGGGGCCCTAAAAATTTGGATTGGGGTGAGGCCCTGTGCGGTAGCACGGGTGAACAACTCAATGGCCGCCCTGATAAGCACACAGGGCATATGTAAAGCAAATCCTTTATAAATTTGAAACCATGTCAAAGCATGTCTATGCATGAATTCACGTGTGCTCACGATTGCACTCCCTTTTAGTGGAATGGGCTAGGACAACCGACTAGCATCTGATACTTGGATGACCCACTAGCGTCGAATCCTGCGACAACCCGCCAGTATAATTTGGTCCACTGAAGGAAGGGATACTAGAACAACCCAATAGTTTCCAGGAATATTAGTACAACCTGGCCAGTAGTTCCCAAGACACTCTAACAACCCACTAGGTTTATACCAAAATCAAATGCAGAATGCATGCGTCAATGCAATGATAAATCAGAAATCCAACAATAGAATACATGTTCATCATATAGCACCAATTCAACAACCAATCACAATCAAGGATCTAACTCTTTTTGAAACATTCCAATGAATCTAAAGATCAAAACTTAGCATCTCTTTGTTTCCAAAACTCGATCAAACTCTTTTTGAAACATTCCAATGAATCTATATAAAAATTCATCAAAAGAGTCAATTTCTCAAGGATCTATTTGTTTCCATAGTTAACATCAAAACTTAATTTTCATAAAACCCAAAATCAAAACCTTTATCATAAAGATGGAAACTTTTTCATTGAATCTTCTTTGATTATTCTCTTAACCACTTTCATGAAATCATTTCTGGATCTTCATAAAACTCAAAACTTTGTTTAATTATTCTCCAAAACTTTAGAGGTCCTTAAAGATTAAAACTTTTAACATTTCTTTCGAACATTGAAGTCAAGAAATTTTCAAACACAAAACCTTCTTTGTATTACACATATAGCGACTGTTTTTGTACAGAGGAAAAGAAAAGCTTTGTTCATTTTTTTTTTCAATCATACTTGTTGAGGTAAAATCCCTAATTAAGTTTTGATGATTAACAAACTTCAAATATGAGAAGCTTAAGGTTTCTGATTTCATATGTTACTAATGTTCTTCTTGAGTGCTATGAAAGAACAGGTTAAATTAAACAAATCTCAAGAAGGTATATGCTTATAAGAAGCATCATTTATGAGAAAACTTAAAAAGAATATTGTCCACAAAGCCTAAGAAGAAAGCCCTCTCTTGACAAGATCCAAAAGTCAAGTCCACATGGTATACTTGAAAAAAGATCATCACGAGAAGCTTTATTTATTATTGTAGCAATATGAGAAGAGTAGACAACAAGGATCAAACCAAGAAGAGTCATCAAGAAGAAGATGAGAAGAGTCACAACCCTGAGAAGGGTCATGATGAGAAGAGTCATGTTGAGAAGGGTCATACTATGAACCACCTTCAGGAACATCAACATGAGAAGCATCAACATAAGAAGTATCAACTTGAGAAGCATCATCATCTGCCAGATGTGAGAAGAGTCATAGCAAGAAGGGTCATGAACAACTGTAAACAGTTGTCTTCTGCAGAAAAGCAGAAACACAGCTGGGTTGTCCGAACAGCCCATTCCAATGGCTATAAACGGCTAGTTTCTTCTTCAACTACTACAAATCTTGGACCGGCAGTTAATATACATAATTTGAACTATAAAACAACGCTCCTGATCATCATTAATATTCATGAGAGTGCATTGAGATCTTAACTTCCACCCTTCTCAAGTATCAAAGTTTTCTCTCATCCATACTCAGCTGTTCTAAACCTGAAGGGATTCATCTGATCTCTGAGTATGTATTAAGTCTTGTGTTGTTGTAATTATTGAACACTCTATTTGTATCAACCAAGCTCTAGAAATCCCACAAACCCAATCAATCAAACAAATACCTTATAGGGAACCTTCTCGATTTGAGAAGTGAGTGCTTCTGTGTTAGAAGCAAAAGTTCTTTAATAAAATTGAAACTATCTTCTTGAAGAGGTTTTATAAAAATGTCAGATAATTGAAGCTTTGAATATAATCCCTAATAAAATGATGTCTACTGTCTATATGTTTCAATCTAAAATGTTTAATAGGATTCTTTGACAGACTTATTGCAATTGTACTATCAAAGAAGATAGGAATACCTGAGTATTTTAAAGAGAAATTTTCTAATTGATTTCTGATCCGTAATACTTGAGAGCAACAACTAGTTGCTGCTACATATTCTACTTCTGTGGCGGACAAGGCAATGGTACTTTGTTTCATACAACTCCAAGATACAAAAGATTTTCCCTGAATTTGACTTGAACCATTTGTTCTCTTTCTTTCATTTTATCACCAGCATAGTCAACATCAAAGTATCCTACTAATTCAAAAGGTGTGTTCTTTCTATACCAAATACCAATGTTAAGAGTACAAATAAGATATCAAAATATTCTCTTGACTGCTGTGAAATGAGATTCCTTAGGTGCAGTTTGAAACCTAGCACATAAACCTACTTAGAAGACTATATGTCTACTAGAAATAACATACAATAGTGAACCTATCATGCCTCTATATTCTTCTCAGGAATAGGTGTGCTCTGTTCATCCTTCTCAAGACTTGGAGAAGGGTGCATAGGTGTAGCCACGGGTTTGGATTCCTCAATTTTATACTTTCTAACATCTTGGATATACTTCTCTTAGGAAATAAATATGTCTTTCTCTAGTTGTTTAATTTGAAGACCAAGAAAGTATCTCAATTTTCCCATTAAACTCATTCCAAATTCATTCTTCATCAGTTTTACAAAATCATTGCAAATTTTATCATTTATAGCCCCAAAGATGATATCATCAACAAAAACTTGAACAATCAATAACTCATCTTTATGGGTTTTTTTAAGAGGGTAGCATTAGTTCTGCCTCTTGAGAAGCAATTATAGATCAAGGAGGAACTAAGTATCGCAAACCAAGGTCAAGGGACTTGCTTTAGTCTGCAAAGAACCTTAGTTTGGAAACATGATTTAGCTTTAGTGAAGGCAGGATTTTTAAGAACCGCAAGGTATGTGGAATGGGTTTCCAATATAGTATCTGTCATTAAAGAGAATGGCCAAGTGAGGGACTGCATTCATTACAGACACCTAAACTTGCCCACTCCAAAAGATGACTATCGTATGCTAGTGGTCGATATGCAAGTTGATGTCACAACTAACAATACCATCTTGACTTTTATGGACGGTTAATCTGGGTATAACCAAATCTATGTAGCTGAGGCGGACACCCATAAGACTACCTTCAAGTGCCCCGGCAGCTGAGGAATCTATGTGTGGTTGGTCATGCCTTTTGGCCTTAATAATGCGGGAGCCACTTATCAGAGGGCGATGAACGTGATATTTTATGACTTAATCAGAAAAAGCATGGAAGTAAACAATGATGATGTGGTAGTCTAATCCAAGATTTTTGACGCACATCAAACTTAGTTAGAGCAAGGCTTGAAACATATGAGACACCACAACCTCAAGATGAATCCCACTAAGTGTGAATTCGGTGTGTCTGCAGGTAACTTCCTGGGCTTCCTGCTTCATAATAATGGCACCGAGGTAGACAAGAACAAAGCTCGAGCAATCTTGGAGGCTAGACCACCTAGGGCTAAGAAAGAACTGCAGAGCCTCCTCGACAAGATCACCTCCCTCAGAAGGTTTATTGCTAACTCGGTAAGGAAAATGAAAGCATTTTCCCCATTTTAAGACTAAATAGCCCTGAGGAGATGATATGGGGGTCAAAGCAGCAGGAGGCCTTTGATTAGATCAAGATTACCTTGACTAATCTTCCAGTCCTAGTCTCTCCTTTGCCCGGGAAACCGTTGAAACTCTACATTTTAGGCAAAGATCAAGCTACCGGGTGCCTTCTAGCTTAGGACGACGACAATGACGCTAAGTGAGCAATCTATTAATTGGGAAGCTTTTTTTATCATTATTCAATGCTTGCACTAATTTAGAATATTATGAATTACCCAAAGAGGTTCTAGTTGTATACAAAGTAGAAATTGTAAGGTACCTTCTTAATGGGCCTACATTCTTAAAGGTTGTCAAATTACAGACCCTTGCCAATTTTCTTGCTCAATAGTTGTGTGTTGAGGTCCATGATCCCCTATCCGAGCTTGTAAATTACATATGCTTGAAGCCTTGGGTCCTCATGTTTGATGGCTAGAGCACCCAAACATGGGCAAGGGTGGGCATAGTGATATCTAGCCCGTGTGGTAAAATTTGGAAAATCATGTGCATGATAGAGGATCGGGAAGAACACAAAGCTTTGATCATTGGCCTCAACTTTTTGGCCGCTATAAAGGTCCATTACATAGAAATAAAGGGGGATTCTCAATTTGTAACTAAACATATCACTACTGAATACAAATGCAATCATCACGTACATTCCTAGGGAAGAGAACTAGGAAGCAAATGACCTTGCCCAGCAAGCCTTGGGGTAAAAAAGAACGGTTTTGGGAATCATGCATCTGAACGCCCCAGTGGTGGCCGAGCAAGACCGAATCGATGTTTGGATAAGGATTCTGGTGGATTATTCGCACAATCCCTCTGATGGGGTTGATTTTAAGGTTAATTAAACACAGAGTCCTGAAGTACGTTCTATTATGCGATGAGTTATACAAAAGAAGCAATAATGGGGTCTTTCTTCGGTGTCATAAAAGAAAGGAAGCCTGGCACAAATTCATGAGGGGGTTTGTCGTTCCAACAGGTATGGCCCCATCATGAAGTGGTTGATTTATAGACACATGGGGTACTATTGGCCAACTATCACAATCAATTGTTACCAATATGCTAAGGGATGCGAAGCTTTCCAATTTCCTGGCCCCATCTGACATGTTCTTGCGGACGAGCTCCACCCGGTAGTCAAGCTGGGGACGTTTACAAAATGGGCCATGGATTTAATTGGGAAGATATACCCTCCTAGCTCCAAAGGGCTTAACGTTATTATCGTAGCCATAGACTACTTCACCTAATGGGTAGAAATTGTACCTCTAGGTAATGTCAACCAGGTCGCGTTGATTAGGTTCATTGTGGACCAAATTATCTATAGATTTGGAATCCCAGAAACCATCACCACAGACCAAGGTACTATGTTCGCAGGGGATCAGGTGGGGGCCTTTGCTCAGGAATACAACATTATGATGAGGCTTTCAACGCCTTACTATGCCAAGGCTAATGGACCAGTGGAGGCCACAATGAGGCGGCATGAAACCCTCAATGAGGCGTTGTGGGCTATCAGAAATTCAAAGTCTACGACCACCGACATAACTCCATACAAATTGTTATACGGCCAAGATGTAGTGGTGCCGCTCGAGATTAGTGTTGCATCACTAAGGGTGGCTCGACAACATGCACTCAGTTTGGACGAATACAAGCAAGCCATGATAATGGAGCTGGACTCGATGGGTGATGACATATTGGTCACCCTCAATAAGTTTGAACTCAATAAGATACGAACGACCCGCACCTACAACAAGCTTGTTAAGCCTAACAAGTTTGTTGAAAGCAACCTGATTTGGAAAACTATCTTACTGATTGGGATCAAAGATCCTAATTTTGGTAAGTGGCGTACCACACACCGGCAACCTAGTGATCTTAAGAATCATAAGGAAAATTAATGAGCTATTCCAATCTTCTTGCACTTTCTCGGTGACCGGGATCATTTCAGCATCTGCAACGGCCGGTTCAGATCCTGCCTAGGGCAGAAAAGCATATGGGAGGAGGGGTGCTCTTCAGCCGTTGGTTGAGCGTCGGCTTGATCCAAAAGCTGGTTCCCTCCTTCCATGGCTTTGGGGGCAAAGGCTTGCTCAAAGGAGACACGCATTTCACTCGCTGCTACTATGGTGCCCCAAAAATCATTTCAGCTGTGCTGGAGGTCTGCTTTAAACCCCACTTTCTGTGGAGTAAATGTAGGATCCAAAGGAGAATTGTGGTGAAAGAGTTGTTGGAGGCTGGCAGAAATGGTAGGAAGTTTCTGGTTGCCTGTCGAGTTCTGAGTGGTGAGAATAGCCAGTTTCGCTTGGAGGGTAGCGATGGTGGTTTGAATGGTGCTATTTTGCTTGTCAATCCTCTCTTTGTCTGCCACCACAAAACTTTTCTTTTAGCCTAAGGTGAGGACGGTGGCCCAATATACTTCCTTCTCGGTGCAAACCTCTCCGTTTTTCGGGCTCGGGCATAAAGATTGGACTGGTCGCCAAGCTGGAGGACTATCATCCCGAAGGAATTCTTCTTCATCTATGGGATCTCGGACGAATCTGACAGCCTGAACAACAATACTCTGAGAAGTGTATACTCGGGTGAGATCCTCATCTAGTGAAGTAATTGGTGTTGAGGGAACATCTAGGCTCGAGAAGTACCGAGCTATCTCCTATTCTGACACAACTGGATCTTCTGGGACTGGTTGGAAAGAAGGAGGAGAACGAGCGTTTCATGCTTCATTTAGGGGAATCAAAGTCTCATTAGTTCAGTCCTGGAAAAAGAGGAATAAGTTTAATACACGACAAGTAGGAGTTAATAGGATTTTAAGAAGAGGTGCTTACCAAGCTGTGATATGAGCGATACTTTGGTTGAGGGGAAGAGGTCGGTCCATATGAGGATTGGGTTTTCCGCAATGCATCATAATGGTTAGCAGAGAACAATTTTGAAAGGAAAGACGACTAACGATACAAGGGAAGAAAGAAATTCACTCGTAGAGTCTCTAATCGAGAAGAATGGTCTTTGGTAGCTGGAGGTGGTGGAACCAGTAGGCTTCGAGTTCGCTTCCATTAGAGGTCAACAAGAATATGTTCTTGTCAATCAATGGAATAAATATGTTCTGGTCATACATGTTAATGTGCAAGTTCTTGTTCTGTAAAAATTGAATTTGTGCATCAACTCAAGGGGAGCATATAAACAAACTACTTTAACAACTATTATATCAAAATACTTAAAATCTTCTCAAAAGGTTTGTCATCATCAAAAAAGGGGGAGAATGATGAGGCAAAATCCCAAGTCCAATTTTGATGAAAAACCAACCTCTTGATAAGTATTTTAAATTTCTGATTCATTAGCTACCTAATGAATCTTCTTGAGTTATTTTAGAACAAAAGTAGAACACTTATATCTCAACAAGAATATGAGCTTAGCTCCAAGTAATTCTTTAACATAGACTTCTACAGCACCAAGTCCTTTGGGGTCATAAAGAAACTCCACCCCTTCAGTGGCATGCTGCTATCCAACCAAGGCTATGCTTAGGGACCCTTTTCACAGACCTTTTCTACGGAGGCATGGAGAGACTCCTTTGGCAAGTCAAGGAAAATGGGCATTACATTAAAGCTAACCGCCCCATCTAGTTCCTGCAATTATGGGCTCAACTCTACTTCCCCAAAAAAAATTCGGCGGACCCATTTCCATCTTCATAGGTTCCCCCTAGAGTTGTGCGTAACAATTTGGCGTCAACCCCAACTATTCTTGTACAGCACCTGGAAGTCCTCCGGGTACTCTTTGACACGTTCGCTAGCTATTGGCGTCTGGTATTGGAGAAAGGTATCAGTCGTTGTGGATTTTCTACCTTCCCCAAGATGATCTCTTGGTCGACGAGCGTCATCATATGGTCACCAACTGGAGCCTAGTTCTGGTTGCTCGAGATCTTCCTGCTGACATCCAGCTTCCTCTAACAACAATGACCTCACTGTTGAACCCTACAATCCAAATTTCTCAGCAAGGCAACTTGGCCTTGGGCAACACATTCTAATCCCCCATGTATCATTAGCACCCACTTGGAAACTAAAGAAACTCATATTGATGGATCTCAGGATAGTCCTTAAATGTGCAAACAACAAATTTTTGGTCTTCGCTTAGGGCCGCTACAGTAGGCATGCCAGTGAGACCTATGGTTATATGAACTGGTGGTCTTTGGTCAAGGAATTCATTCTTCTAGATCCTACTGCCGACTATATCAAGAGGTATACGGGCACTGCAAAGGTCTTCCCCTAGACAAACATCAGTGGCTGCTAGCACTAATCCACCACCTACTGCGGCTACCGAGCCCTCCATTCGTCATGCCGACAAGAAACAGAAGAATAATATCATTTCCAATCCTTGTCTCCAACATCGTTCCTCCCCTCGATTGAGGTTCACAACTACTCCTTCACTTTCCCCACATGATTTTATTGATACCCAAGTCTTTTTCTTTTATCTTTGATGCTCTTTGTGCCCTTGGCTAACGTTTCACTTGATACAGTCCAATGAACAGAAGTTGTGCATATTAATGACGATGATGATGAGAAAGATGATTACATTCGCATTCTGCAGTGGAAACAGATTCAAATCTTGTTCTCCCAATCATCTCCTCGGCCAAACATATGACTCGCATCTCCGGCTTCTATGGAACATTCTTCCCAATTCAAAAGGTTACGTATCTGTGTGTTCTTCATTTGTTTGCTTGCAACATCTTATTTATACTTCTTTTTGACCTTTAGTGATTACTGCAGAAAACATACCCCTAAGGATCAAGTTCTTCCCCTAAGCCGAGGTGAAGCCTCATTCAAGATTCATAAAGCAATTTCCGTTTCTTTTAGGCCCAATTAGTCTTGTGTTATCATCAACCACACTGACTTACCTTTCCCAGTGCATGATCTTGCCGAGTGGCATCAATCACCTATAACCCAAAACGTGGGCGTGCCAATTTTGTTGTTGAGGCCCAATTTATTGTTTGTCTTCCTGCAATTGTCCTACTAGGCGTGCCAATTTTGTTATCTTTCTAACTCATTTTCCAAGCCAGGGGATGGCAAGAGGTTTGAGACAGCGAGTCCCCTTTCTTCAAGCAATTGCATGCGTCGAGGACGGAACTCTGTCCTTGACAATGGGTTCCCTAATTCCTCCAAAGAGTGTTAGGATAGGTGACCCAGATGCGTGGTTGGTTTACCTAAGAGGCAAAAACATAAAGAAATGTAGTAAAAATGGATAAATTAAAGACTTTGTGAGAAAAAGTAGATTTTATTTGATTGATGTGTCCTTTTTCTGTACACTTCTGTTGGAATAAGAATCTCATTCTAAAGTTTTGATGATAACAAACCAAGTAAGATTTAGGTTTTCTAATAAAGTGTTATCTAACATATTTGCTAAGTGATAAGACAGGTTTACTAATATAGCAAAATAAGGCTCTACCTTGGTTCAACAACTTGATAAAATGTAAAGGTAGAAAAAGCCTTGAGAAGGTTAAAATATGAGAAGCTTAAAATAACTCAATAGAAGGTTTGACCAAATCTACAGAAGGTTGACCAAACTCAACGGGGGGTTGACCAAAAGTCAACATAAGGTTGGACCAGACGTCAAAAGAAGGTTGACTCACAAACACCTTAGAAGCATAATTTCATGTTTGAAGAAGGTTGATGTGTAAGAGGAATGAACGTTTAGAAGGTTGCTAGAAACCATATCAAATTCAATCCAAACACATTAACTCTACTTGAATGCTCTTCATCTGAATTAAATGATGATATCTTGTAATAAATGTGCTAGAATGGTTCAAGCAATAAAGAGGAAATGCTTGATTAATCCTTTTCCACATTTGGTGTGTTTGTTCATCCTAGGAAGCTTGAGAAGGTTCCTTTAAATCAATTCCACGCTTGCCAACATTAGCAACTCAAGTCATAGTTGTGTGGTAGGATACTAGGAGAGTACATATCAAGATCAAGAAGGTTCAGATGGTCAGATAAAGCATAAAGAAACTCTTGAGAAGATTCAAAAGCTGTCAACTTTTGTACCTTACTTCAAGTTACTCCTATGACCATTGGATATTCCAAACGACTCTCTTCATTTTTCTAACGGCTATTTTCATCTTCCTTGGTTATTTAACGAGTTCATTATGAAGTTCCAGAGCATGAGAGTTAATTGCAACCTACACAAAGTCAAGCTTCTCAAAGCAATCATCCTTCGCATCCCACGCTTAAAGCTTCTTCAAGTTCAGATATGGGATCTTTTTCTTGAGTGTGTGCTAGCTTATTAAAATCATTGTTTTCACAGTGTAACTACTTTGCATGAAGCTCATAAACATCCCAAACCCCAAAACCATTGTTGTAATTGTATGTGTGAACATTCCAACAAACTACCTAGATTGTGAGGTGAGTGTTGGTGAGAACAGAAAAGGAAAAACCTTTAGGAAACTAGAATAGAGTTTCTTAGTAGGTGAAAACAGCTTGGTGAAGCTATGCAAGAGTGCACTTGTATTTTTTGTGGTGATCAAAAGAAAGTGGTTGTTGAAAGTCTTTTGTGGTTGAGCAAAAGCAAGTGTAAAAGCTATTTGGAGAATAGTGGCAATACTCACTTGAAAGTGAAGAGAGGATGTAGGTGAACCTCTATAACTCCTCTGTATTCTTTACATTCCTTTCCTTAACTATTGTTTAAATTTTTTTGCACTGAACATTGTTTTCAAAACCAAGAGAAGGTTAAATTCATCAACCTTCTCAAGACAGTTTTTAACACATACTTCATCATTCAACCTATTCATCTCTTGCATAGTTTTTATTTGTCTTACTATCAGTATAAATCTTATCTTTTAAGGGTTTACACGTATTGATTGTTTTTGCAACTAACCCTAACCTTCTCATCTCTAAGTTAATCTTGAGAACAATTTGTTGAGAAGGTTGCGGGTTTGAGAAATTAAAAAAGATATACAATTCAACCCCCCTTTCTTGTGTAACTTAGTCACTTCAAGTTCTAATATATATATATATATACACACACACACACACATGAGCTTTGGTTAGCCACTACTTGAGCTTACAACCACTCATTGTTGGATCAATTAAGATAAACGTCTCTAATTATTCCTAAGCCCGAGAAATTCGGAGGAAATGGACCACGACCTCACTAGCCCGTGTTAGTTGGGTAAAACTCCTTTGCTCAAATTTCCACGACACTCCTCTTCCTGTTGACGTTAACCATCTCAATGCTATATCCACGTGCATTAAATCCTTGCTTTGTAAGAAAGCTTTCTCGACCAGTCTACAAACCCCCTGAGCCAAATTACTTCCCTGAACTTTGGCCCGTATGTGCCCTAGCCGACTTTTCATGTTGCAGAAGCATCCTCGAACCAAGTTTCATCTTACCTCGGCATACTTTGTCATTTCCTCAGGGACTCAACCTTCTTGATATCTCTCTTCATACCTTTTAATTAACCTTCTACCTGTTATTATTCCTTTGGAATGTACCAAATGACCCAATCCTATTGTCCTTATGGCTTGCGTCGACTTGATCCTGACATTGGTCCCGTCTCTTTGTCTCAGCCAACCACTTTATCTATTTTGGTTGTTAACAAAAGCCAAATCATCCACAAGTTTGGAATTCATGAGACCATATTGCCTGATCAAGGCAATATGTATACACGGGATAGAGTGCTGGCCTTTGCCCAAGAAGTTGGCATTAAGCTAAGTCACTCAATGCCTTACTATGCTCTGGCTAATGGCCTAGCCGGTATACCAGAAATCTTATCATTGAAATTATCAAAAAGAATGTAGAGGATAGGCCAAGGAAATGGCACAAAACTTTGTCGGCCACTTTTATGGGCTATGTGGAATTCAAATTCCACGGCGACTAGGGTGGCTCCATACCGTCTAGTATATGGGCAACATGTTGTCTTACCACTTGGGATTAGTGTTACCTCATTTAGAGTGGCTAAACAACATTCACTCAGCCTAGACAAATACCAACAAGCTAAGCTGACTGAGTTAGACTCGAAGGATGATGACGATTTTGCTGCGCTTAGCAAGATAGAACTAGCAAAAAGGAAAGTGGTATAAGCCTACAACAACCACGTGAAGCCTAAGCAGTTTCTTTAAGGTGAACTAGTTTATCATTACTAAAGTCTTCAGGAGGCACGTATCCGCTAGCACTTATTGATGGTGAAGGGTTAAAAAAAAAATCAATGGAAAATATCATAAAATATACTACCCTACCCTATGGGAGGGTGTTCAAAATTGATCATTTATTTTCATAGAGTATTTCAATTGGAACACCACACATTGGTGGCCTACTACTTTTAAAATAAGGAGAAAACGTAATTAGAACTAGGCTACCAAGTTAGTGCCTTTGATCACCTCAGCCGGGAGTGAAGGCATGATCGAGATCTGTTCACCTTTGGATTTTGCTTCATCTCCCTCCATCACTTCAGATACCCTAATCACGACAACATCAGGTGAATCGATCATCCCATAGGTCGCTTCGAGCACGACTACTTGATTGGTTTGCTCTGCTGTAGGGTTTTCTAATTGAATAGATATATCCTCTACCACAGACACAAGCTCTAAATGATGGGATGTGAGCTCTTAAGTCTATTAGACAACCGAGTTAAAGGCTTCCTTGAGGAGGGAGCGTAGGGAGGAATAACAGTTGCATGCCTGAAGCATTGTTTAGGTCATACACAAAACCCACCCTCTGGGATTCTAAGACCCCTCTTATGCCTTGATCTAGTGAGGGTCTTTGATGATATAGAAGACTGCATTCCTGGAGGAAGTCATTCAGTTGTTGAGTGGCTTTGGTATGCTGAGGTAGAAGAGATTGGAGTTCTAAATTAAACTGAGTGAGCTAAGTGGTGATCTCGACAATCTGATGGAGTCAACTCATCCTAAGCCAAAATCTTCATCCTTTTTGCATCCACTTAATGGAAGGACGTCGTATGCCTTCTTCCCTAATTGGAGGTTGGATAACCAATCCAAGGACTTTCGAGCGGAATCATCGACACACTTGGTCTTGTCGTATAGGTGTGAGACAGATGCAAGCTGAAAGTTAATATGCTGAAGGGAATTCTTTTTGGGCTCACAGATGTTATCTGAAGAGGCCAACCTTAACATTATCAATCTTAGCTCGGCCACTTGGTCAGAATCTACACGAATGTCACTATGAACAACCATTGACACCTTCCTTAAGTCTTCAACTGGCAAAGGAATAGTCTGGGGTAGGTCCTGTGATGTGAAATACGAGACCACCTCCTCATCAGTGACAAAAGGAATTGAGTCTTGGACTTGCTTAGGAGAAGTAGTGAACCACAGTTTTTCTTCAAACAGGGTTTCAATCGTCGCCTGGATCGACTACGAAGAAGAACTAAACATGAGCCTTGGCAAAAAAACTTGGAGAACCGCTATAAGAAAGGAAGTTTACCAAATTCATTGGCAGAGGGGAGTGTCTCGGGGAGTGCTTGGAGGCCTTTTGCAATCCAAAAAGACAAAGTGATTCGTAAAGAATGAGTTGCAAAAAAATGATTAACCCTAGAAACATGATAAACCATAGTAACTTTTAGCTTCTTGGACTTTCTAGTGGGACCTCCTCGGTGGTACTTCTTAACCTCCTCCTAAATATGAGCCCCCCTTGTTCAGCATGGGCTGCTTGATTGGGAGAATTAGTAGTCTTGGAATGCACTAAGTATGAAGGTGAACATCTGAGTTGGTTTCAATGCTTTCCAAGAGGAGAGGAGCTTTGTACTTTGGCCCTCAGCCAAGCAGATAATCTTTGACCTACGCATTATGTTGGTTGCTGAGAAATCTTATTGAGAGCCAAGGTCATGGTAGCAAGGCTTTGAGGAGGGATCGTGATTTGGTATGGTTGGCTTGTGTATTGGGTAGCAATGGCATCATACAATTGAGAAAAGACAAGTCCCCACAGGCCAAGCCACCGGTTGGCGTAAGCGGTTGTCTCTTTCTTATAATGCGCCCAAATAAAGTTGGTGGCTTTGGTATTGCTATCGTTCACAATGAGGCCAACATCCCCGTCACATAGGCCTTCTGTTCTCCCTTGCGGGAATTGTTGGGCATGGGATCGAACAAGCTGCGTAAGGCCCAGTTACCTATCAATGCTATTCGCGAAAACATGTGACATGTCGCGGTTATTTTTTCTAAGAGCACTCTAGGGAGTTACTGTTAGTTTTTAAGGCATTTCTAAAACTCTTTCTCTCTACATCCCTCGAGTTCAAACATTTGTGAGGCATTTGTGAAAGTCAAATTTCGAGTTCAAAATTGAATAAGTGGACATGTCACCAGAACACAGAGTTTTGAAAGAATGAAGGTTTGAGACATTTGACAAATTCGAGACTTGTCACTCTCGAAATAAAGGCAAAAGGAACACTACAAGTATGAGCAATTACTTGCAGGTTTCTAGAGATTATTGGATTGCTGGGATAAGTGGAAAGTATCTATCAAGCCAAGGATGATGGGCAGCATTTTTATCATTAATCATTTGTTACTTCCCTTTTAATTAGTTTCAATTGGAGATGTGTCCACCATCCAAGTCGTTAGTTATCACATCGTAAATCCTATATATAGTTTTTTGTAAATAGTTCTAGGGGCAAAATTCATAACATTTAGTAGTCCTCACACCCCTAACACATTCGACTACACAAGATCACATGCAACTTGTGCAGAAAACTGTATTTTACATTTTGAAACTGCTTTAATCAAACTTGACTTTTAAACCTCTAAACTTGGCAACCCAATGTTTTAATTTGAGTCCTCTTTATTCAAATATTTCAAATTCGTTTGTTTAAGTTGACAAGTTAAAATTTGACTCATTGTGTTGAAACTAGACAAATGAATCCCTTAGTGATTAAGTATTACTTTCATTATGTGATGTAAGTTAAAATGTGTAAGTCCAGTCCTCTTCTTTTTTTTTTACAAGCAAGTCATAGTTTCGTTTTGAGCCAACGTGTAACTAAATGGCCGCAAACGTAGATATATCTCTTGTGTCCCGTTTGTATCTATGGTTGTTGTGTGTGTGCGTGTGTCTATGTGCGCACGTCTATATATATATATATATATATATATATATATATATATATATATATATATTCCAAAATAGCAGATGCGTATAATTATTTGCAAAATTATTAGATCAAGATGCACGTGGTAACGCAGATAAAGTTTGTAATGGAGGAGCCCAATCAGTTAAATACCATATACACAATTAGCAAGTTAAAACTGACTAAAAAAAAATATTGCCTCCATGTAATAAAATGTAGAAACGAAAAAGGTAAATTGATGGACCAATCAATAAGTAACATTAGATTATATTATTACAGCTTTTCAAATTAGATTGACAGGATGCATATACTATTTTGGCAATTTGAAATTGGCCATCAAAGTATTAAATTCTCTACGAATAACAATTTGCCAAAATTCTTGATAAAAAAAATTGTAACAGCCTGGACCCTTTTTTCTCTTAGTAGGCTAGCACAGCACATGATGATCTTCTCTACCCTTATGTAGAGTTTTTGCCTTCTGTGGGAAACGAACCATATACTGTGGGGCTCAAGTACTTAGTAGGCTACTCAGAACTGCACATCATGACATTCTCTACAACCCATGTAGAGTTTTTTGCTTTCCGTAGGAATCGAACCATGTACTCTGGGGCTCAAGTACATGCTCAATGCATTCCCATTACCAATTGAGCTATGGAATGCATTGAGCCCGAGAGCTATGGAAGATTTTGGTTATGATTGTTGTTTGATCTAAGGCATGCTCAACATTCACAAAAAAATAGCAAACAATTAATATCAAAGAAAAGCATTGTAAATAAAATAATGCCAAGAATTGGTTCCGAGCAAAGGGAACTTTATATGGACCACATTCAAAATAAAGAAAAATTCTAAATTTGCAAAGGGACCTGTTTATATTCATATGTTCAATATCTTGACCCAAAGAAAATATTCATATATTCAACCTTACGCATAACAATTATCATTTTCAGTGAATATTGCAGCCTCATTCAATGTCAAGACAAAAATAATGGTGATCCAAGCTTACCCTTTAGCCAATGTCAAACACAATATTGTCTTTTTTCTTTACGGGAAGCTCAAATTTAAGTTATACTTCGTGATTTATTTTGCATTAGAGAAAGAAAAAATTCATAACAGCTAAGAGATCATTATTTATTGTTGTATAAAATGAAGGCGAAAAAATGCTCACTTTATTCCACTTATATAGCACCAATAAAGGAAAGAAGAACAAAAAGAAGTACCTGAACAATGTAGCTTGCATGATGTATCAACCTCTATTCAGTTTTTTGAATAGGATAAGATAGTAAAAGGATGGAACAATTGAAAGAGATATTCCCAAAAACCACCTCTTGATGTGAATTATTGTTACTAATTCAACCAAAATAGAGGATCGTTCCATAATCAAAGAAATAACAAGACAATAAACAAGAAAAGGGAAGAAAATCGAAAAAATGGAAAGACAAGGGATGAATCTATGTGTGAAGAGAAACCACATCTTTCATGGAAAGATGATAATTCTCATACTTGGATCGCCACAAAAACCTAAGCTCTTGATAAGATCCCAAAGATGGTTCAAGGAAGAACCCTAGAGAGAACACTTGTGCTAATTCCTCTCAAATTAAAAATATGATCAAAGGTTTTTTTTTTTTTTTACAACTTGCAAAACCACACCTATTTATAGAGAATAGGCTATGGGCTTACTAAAAAGACAAACATAACAACTAAAAGCCCAAATTCAAGCCCAAACTAGGCCTTACCCAATTAGGCTCCTAAGAGTAAGAAATAGCACGCCTATAAATGTTTGGCTTATTACAATTATAAAATTCCTATAATATCTTAATTATAAAAGCGTTTAAAAGACAAAGAACAATTCTTTAATCTTCATTGTTTTCCCTTCCAAGTGCAAGTCTTGAATCTCGATGCTCTTTGTGTCCATAACATTCCCTTCTTCTTGAAGAAATTCGACCTCGAATTTGATCTCCAAGGTGTCCTACGTGAAGAAAGAACTCAATTCAATACCAACATACCTCCGGGATCAAATGGAAATTGAGAAAAACCAACACATGTGACAAAGATAAGAAACACCCAAAACCATACAAAAGTAAACAATAAAAGATAAAAAATAGGAAGGCATTCATACCTTTTGGAGTTGATATAGATAACCAAATTTACCTTTCTTGGCTTGAACATTGAAATAACATTATAGTGTATTTCTCCTTTTAGGTTTGGTAAAATAATTTAGCTCACATGAGGACTCTCATTTTCAAATTTAGGAAACACACAAGTTAGACCAGCTCGTCATCAAATTTGCTAGATTTTCAAGAACATGGGAGAAGTGAATCTTAAGCAATGCAACACACATGTTGTATATCATGAATTTAGAAATTTTATTTGATTTGAGACTTTTGTAAGGAATCAAGTCAACAGAAACTTCCGTTGAACCAACTTCTTCAAGCAAATGGACTTCCTTAGAAACTTGCAAGTTGGGAGTAGCGCCGTAAGGCACCAAACCATGAGGCACCTCTCTTGAATAGACATCCCTATGCATGCTTAAAAATATATCAACAATACTGGAAAAATTGTTAGCATAAGAAGACAAATAATTAGATGGAATTTCAATATTAAGCATAAGTCTCACCAACAATGCTCTATTGACCTCAACACCCCTTTTTAATAGACTTTCATTTTTCCCCATTTCTTTCTTTTCATTCCTTTTATGGTCTATCTTTGCTTCTCTTGTACCACACTCCTTTTCATTTCCTCTCAACTCTTCTTTTTCTTTTTCTATTTTAAGTTTTAAAGCCAACATGTCCTCTTTAGCCTTATTTGGTCTAAGAGGTTGAAGAGTGAATTTGATCTTATTGTGAACAAAATTGTATTTATTGGATTCACTATCATGAATAACTTTCCTATCAAATTGCCAAGGTCTCCCTAGCAATATGTGGCTAGCCTCCATGGGTGCTACATCACATAGAACCTCATCACAATATTTATCAACGGAAAATGATATCTTGACTTGTCTATTAATCTCTAATTCTGCATGATTACTTAACCATTGAACTTTATATGGATTAGGATGTGGAGTAGTTTCAAGATTAAGCTTTGACACTAACCTAGTGCTAGCAACATTTGCACAACTACCTCCATCAACTATCAAAGCACATACATTTCCTAGAATGAGACACCTAGTTTAGAAAATATTAGTTCTTTGTGAATCATTCTCATTTTTCTCATAGGCTCCAAAAATTTTACTAAACAAATCTCCCTCTTGAGGTGTTTCCTCACTTTCACTCTCACGTGAATTAATGCACCCATTTTTCCTTAATACCATAATTCTCTTAGTTAGACAATTTAATGCAATGTGCCCATACTCTAAGCATTTAAAACATTTCATGTTCTTTAACTTAGGGTTCAAAGAAGAAGAGTTAGAATTTGTACCTTTACCTTTGGAAGTTGCAACATCATGTCTTTTGGATTGAGTTCCCTCCTTCTTGGAATTGTCCTTCCAACTTAAAGACCGATATTTTGAAGGGGATTTCTTGTAAGCGTCCTTTCTTTGCAATTGCTTTTCCACCTTAATGGCTTGGTTGACAAGATCTTCAATTGTTGCAAAATGGTGAGGCTCAACTTCCTCCATTATATCTTCATTTAGACCATCAAGGAACCTATCAATGGTATCCTCCAAACTCTCATCCACATTAGCTCTAGTCATAGCCACCTCTAAATTCTCAAAGTACTCACTAACACTTTTACTTCCTTGAGTAAGTCTACGCAATTCGTCACGCAACTCCTTATATGTATGAGAAGGAACATGTCTCCTCCTCATTATGGCCTTTAAATCTGTCCATTTTTCAATAGGCTCATGTTCACAATTCTTTCTAAGCTTTTTTTCTTTATGCCACCAAATAAGTGCATAATCTCTTAACTCCAACACAACCAACTTCAACATTTTTTCTTCACTAACATCATAGCACGAGAGTATTTGTTCTACTTTAAGCTCCCAATCAAGATATGTTTCGGGATCACTCTTCCCATGAAAGCTTGGAAAACTTACTTTTTCCTTCAACTCATTTTCCTCACATTTTCTTCATATCTCTCATGCATCTTCCGAATCAAATCAACAACCTTATACTTCTTAAGTGTTTTTGCAACACATTCTTTTTCATAGCCCAAATCTCTATTCATGATTCCAACAACAAGATAACAAGGAAACAAATGATCAAGTAAAGTAAAAAGGACAAAAGTCCTCACCAGTCGCTAAGCGTTTACACTCAATAATGGTCACTCGTGTTTGTCACTCAGTTGGCTTTTTTTAATGAGATACTCTCTTGCCTTTTACCACTCCTTAAAAGTGTCGCTCTTGGGCTCTTAAAAGAACCAATCAAATCACTTATCAAGCTTATGTGGTAAACCTAGAGACGTTGTGACAAAACAAACAATAAAAATTAACATCCAAGAGGCCAAGAAAAGGACAATTTGAAACTCTTAGACAAAACTTAAGGAAGTTTAAAGGCGACCAAGAAACAAATAACAAAGAGAGCACACTCAGAAGAAAGACAAAAGACAAAAGACAAAGACCGACTTACTAGTTGAAGAGACAAAATAGTGTAATATTTGTGTGTTTAGGTAAAAAATCCTCAAATAAAGTCCAAAAATTCCAGATTAAATTCAAAAGATCACCAATGAGTTGAGAAATGTTGGAGATTTTTTTCAGAATTTTCTGAGTTGTTTTGGACAATTTTTCTCTAAGGAGCGTCTTTTTACTAATACTTTTTTTTTGACTTTTTTTTTGACTTTTTTTTTATACATTTTTTTTGCTACTAGAATTCTCAATATCCACCCAAACACAATAATAGACTCAAAAATTGGACATCAAATTTAGGAAACACACACAAGTTAGACCAGCGCATCATCAGATTTGCTAGATTTTCAAAAACATGGGAAAAGTGAACCTTAAGCAATGCAATACACATGTAGTAGGGGCTCACCAGAGTATGTTAAGGGATTAAAAGATTTTTTAGAATTTGCTATTTCTGGCCCCAAGCTTAAAAAAAAATTAGGTGTCCATGTTGTAAATGCAACAATGTTTTTTATAAGATAAGATCGGATGTGATGAATGACTTTCTAAATTGGGGATTCGAGCCAAGTTACACAGAATGGGATTATCACGGGTAAACCTCGAGCCGCTCATCATTTCGTCATGACCATGATTCTAGCAGTGACAATATTAACTCAAGTGTTATTCTTGAAAGGAGTGATGATGCTCAAACCTACTCCATCATTTATGACATGCATCAATCATTTAATGCAGGGACAGAAAATTTGTTTGATCATCCCATGTCTAGCAATATCAATGAAGAGCCAAACAAGGAAGCTAAAACGTTTTATGGATTGTTGTAAGACGCTGAACAACAATTGTATCCTGGTTGTCAAAAGATCTCCAAATTATCTTTTATTGTGCGCCTTTTCCAAATTAAATGTCTTTATGGGTGGAGCAATACTTTACTTGATTCATTGCTAAAACTACTGATTGAAGTTTTGCCAGAAGGTAATGTGCTCCCTGACTCAATGTATGAGGGCAAAAATATTATTAATGATTTAGGTCTTGATTATGTCAAGATAGATGCATGTGTTAATGACTGTATTTTGTATAGAGGAAAAGACCATGAAAATCTTAATGAGTGTCCTGTTTGTGGTATAAGTAGATGGCAAGCCAAAACGAAGAGGAGTAATGTCCCTAACAAGGTAGTTCGTTATTTTCCTATAAAACCAAGGCTTCAAAGATTATTTATGTCCAAAAAAATTACAGAAGACATGAAGTGGCATAAGAATAAACGGGTCGTTGACGAAGTTTTGAGGCACCCAGCAGACTCATTGACTTGGAAAAGGTTTGATGACCAACATAGACTTTTTTCTTCGGATGCACGTAATGTAAGATTGGGCCTAGCATCAGACGGTTTTAACCCTTTTGGTACCATGAGCACAAATTATAGTATGTGGCCTGTGGTTTTAATTCCTTATAACTTACCTCCTTGTTATGTATGAAACCACCAAATTTTTTGTTATCATTGCTCATTTCTGTTCCAAAAAGTCCTGGGGATGATATTGATGTTTACCTTCAGCTACTAATTGAAGACTTAAAAGGGTTATGGGATGTGGGCATTGAAACTTATGATGCTTCTTCATGATAGAATTTCCAGTTACATGCAGCCTTACTGTAGACCATTAATGATTTCCCAGCTTATGGAGTGTTATCTGGGTGGAGTACTAAAAGAGCATTAGCGTGTCCTTGTTGCAATGTAGCAACTAGCTCAAAGATAACTTGACTAACCAATCAAATAAAGCAACGCAAGTTGTCAATCATATATGTGGACGGAAATCATTTCAAGCTGTTAGTTATGATGCGGTAATATGTAATAAAATGTGACTCTAAATTGTATTCTAAAATTTATTTTTTAATACATATTTTGTGATTGTATAAATTATTTTTTGAGAGATCCTAACACCGAAAAGGAGCCTAATTTTCAAGATTTATGGCAAATGACTCACATGAAGAATAATGGAAAATGGGTTGATATGCTTCTAAGGAAGTTCATGTATGGTTTAATTATGCATAATTTTTTTATTTTTTATTTATTTTAGCCATAATTTCTAATTATGATTGTATTTTTCTTTAATAGGCGAATGTTCAAGAAATTTCTTCTGGGATGTTTCAAGATATATGACCGAGGAAGCCAATAAATATCCAATTATTACTGCAGCATTTCAATCAATTGTAGGGGAGCAATCAGGCTGTTTTCGTGGTTTTGGTGCCAGAATCAAGCCATCAAAGGGAAAGTTGACTACAGGCTTACATCAAGAACTAAAAAACGAGTGTGAAAAGCGACATGATTTAGAACTAAAATTAAAAGAGGTTGAAAGTCAACTAATAGAAGAGCGAAATATGAGGGAAGAAATGGCATTACGTTTTGAAGAGAGTCAAAGACAACTTGAAGAAAAAACGGAAAGACAAGTTGAAGAACATTTGGCAATGTGAAGTGGTGCAAATAAGTATTAAAGGTGGTGAAATCAGTAAGATTTAAGTCATTGGGCTTATTATTTCGTTATGGGCCTCTTTTTCTTAGGTTTCGATAAGGAACTAGGTCATGGAGCAGCGAACCGGGTCAAGTCTTCATTCCTCTTCGTTTTCAGCAAGCAACTGCGTGAGAAATCTAAGTTCTCTCAGCCAAGAAACTCGATTTGTTCTTCTCCACTTTCAGCCACAAAATTCGCGTGAAAATCTCCCAATCTCAGCCAAGTGTTCGTCGCAACTTCCT
The DNA here is from genome assembly GCA_963573325.1 of Astragalus glycyphyllos. Classification (NCBI taxonomy): domain Eukaryota; kingdom Viridiplantae; phylum Streptophyta; class Magnoliopsida; order Fabales; family Fabaceae; genus Astragalus; species Astragalus glycyphyllos. The sequence continues at coordinate 49,472,678 of OY754312.1, read as the reverse complement.
CTTGATTTTTGGCCTTATATTTCGCGACTTCTCCTCCGTTAATATCAGCCACGAAACTAAAGTTTGTTACAAGTTGTTGATTGTTGTTTCGATTTTGTTTAAACAGAGAGTATATATGAGCTGTGAGTGTGAGATTTCAGAGTTAGTTAATCACTTCATTGTAATTTGTTCTTCCTCTTCACAAGTTCTGTAAAACCGAGAGTGGTAAAAGAAAACGAAAAAGAGATGTGCGTGAGTCAGACAGAGGAAGAAGAGGGCTGTTTCAGTGTAACCGTTTATCATCATTGTGGAATTTTGGTCGGATTCAGATCCCCAGATGTAGGAGAAATCCGAACTGGGTTACCAAATTCCGGTGTTCTCCTATTCCCTTAATCCCGTTCTTTCCTTTCTTAATTTCGTTTAGTTCACTTTATGTTCGTATGTTCTTCGAAGAGCAAATTGTTTTTCGTATAATCCGATTTCCGCATTAGGATTAGTGTACTATTCAAATTGGTGTTTTCAAAATAGGTGCTGTGAGTTGGTGCTGTTATTATTGTTTCCTTTGTTTTAGGTAATCAAGGTTGAATCCCCAATTTGGTATTATACACAACAATTGGTATCAAGAGCACTGGGAAGTCGAGAAGTTCAATGGAAAGAACGACTTCGGGTTATGGCGTATCAAGATGAAAGCGATGCTAGGCGAACAAGGTCGGGGGCGCTAGTTGGATAAAAGGGCTTGCCGGTGAAGATGTCCGAGGAAGATAAGGCAGAGGCACTAGAGATAGCTAACGGTGCTCTCATTTTTAGTCTTTATGACAAGCCTCTCTGGGAAGTACTAAAAGAAACCACTGCAGCAGCTATTTGGAAGAAATTAGAAGACTTGTACATGGTAAAATCAATTGTAAACCATTTGTATTTGAAGCAAAGGATGTACACCTTCATGATGCAACAGGGAAAGTCCGTGGAAGAGCACATTGACGAGTTCCACAAAGTCATTCTTGACCTCGAAAATATTGATGTCAAGATTGATGATGAAAACAAAACTCTCCTCCTTGTGAACTCTTTGCCAAAAAACGTACGAACATCTCTCCGATGCTCTACTTTTTGGTAAGGAAACATTAACCCTTGATGATGAGCAAGTCTAACTAATATCAAAGGAACTTAAGAGGAGATCTGAGGCTAAGGAAGAACATAATAATGAAGGTCTATTTGTAAAAGGGAAGGTTGAAAAGAAAGGCAAGAACAAAAAGAACAAGCAATGGGATAAAGATAAGAGCAAGAAGGATAACAAATGTTTCATTCGCAAGAAAGGAGGTCACTGGAAGAAGGATTGTCCAAATAGGAAGTCCAAGAAAAAGGGTGACTCCACAGATGATGAAGGAAGTGTCTCGATTGCCTCTGAGTTACTACTATGAAGGAGATGTTTTGATTGTTGAGGAAGTCATTGGTACAAATTCCACCAATGAAAAGATGTGGATTTTTGACTCTGGTTTTGGTCATCACATAACTTCAAGCGATGAAGTCATAGGGTACTGTGACGGTGAAGTGTTGATGGCCTCTTCATCCATCAACAAGGACCACTGGGTGTTGGACACCGGTTGTTCTTTTCACAGTACCTCCAATAAGGAATCGTTGGTTGGCTATAGGCAAGTGAATGGAGGACAAGTAGTAATGGGAAATGACTCAGTATGCAAGATTGAATGGATAGGTACACAGTGACATTTAAGGACCAGCAAGAATTCCCACTCTTGGGGGGAACAGGTATTTCATTACTTTTCTTGACGATTGTAGTAGGAAGGTATGGATTTATCTTTTTAAAACCAAGGATGAAACTTTTAAGAAACTTAAAGAATGGAAAATCTTAGTTGAAAATAAATCCAATAGGAAGGTTAAGGTGTTAAGAACGGATAATGGCCTAGAGTATTGTAATGATTTGTTCACAAATTATTGTAAAGAACATGGAATCACTAGGCATAGAATTGTTAGGCACACACCTCAGCAAAATGGTCTTGCTGAGAGAATGAATAGGACAATATTGGAGAGAATGAGGTGCCTTCTCTCCAATTCTGGCATGCCTATTAAATTTTGGGGTGAGGCCGTCTATACAGCGTGTTATTTGATTGACTTGAGCCCCTCCACTGGTATTAAGCTAAAAACGCCTCAAGAAGTTTGGTTAAATAGGACTCCGAGTTATAATCATGTAAATGAAGGAAAGCTAAGCCCTAGGGCAAGAAAAGGGTATTTTGTTGGTTATCCTGCAGGTGTGAAAGGCTATAGGATTTGGAGCCAAGAAGACAAGAAGTGATCATTAGTAGAGATTTGAAGTTCCAAGAATCAGAATTGTTCAAGGGAACTAGAAATGATCAAGAGCAAGTTGAAGACAAACAAGAGCTAGAAAGTATTGAGCTTGAGGTGGAGCATGAAACAACTAAGAATGCCCCACCTGAAACTCAAGAGGTAGCATAAACTGAGTTAAAGCAACAAACTGATGTTGAAGAAAGTGATGAAGACCTAGCAGATTACAACTTGGCAAAAGATAGAAGTAGAAGAATTGTGAAACCTCCTCAAAGGCTAGGTTATGAAGACATGGTAAGTTGTGAAACTAGTGATGTCTTAGTCATTCAAGATACCATGAAATTTAGAAAATGTTTTACACATCACATAAGTCAATAGAAGTACATAGTATCCAAAAGTGCACATATCCCTAATACATAAAGCGGTTTGAGATCGATACATGACATGGACAAGACTAGATATAGTCTCCGTGATACATCATACTAAAACATGAAACTGAACATGATAGCCATGAACTGAGATCCTCAGCTAGCTGAACTTTTGCCCTTGCATGAATTACCTAAGTCCTTCACCTGTGAATCTGAAAATCAACAACAATGAGGGATGAGATTACTTAATCAATTTGTTTTCCCTTATATATAGGATACATAGTGGTCTCACCCGTTTAGCAAAAACATACATAATCAGTCCACGGAAATTTTTTAGCATTTACACATAAACTTCAACAAATTAATTACCCTATCAAACGATGTCGAAATTCAACAAACGACCATTCTACGGAACTTTAATGAAGTGTAGTTTTTGACTATATAATTTAGAATTTCAAAATGATTAGTCAAAAGGTGCCGTTTTAGAAAACAAGCCAGTATGTCCAGAGAATGGCACTGCAACAGTAACCTAGATTGAATTCCTTCTAAAATGACCAAACTTACTCAAAGAAGCAAAAATCATTCAAAAAGAAGCTCAAATAAAACCACCATGCCCAAAACACTGACCCTATATCCAGATTGTGCCCAGAATTTTACCTTAACTTGTGGAGCCTACAACTTGAACTATACAACTCCAATTGCAACCAAACCAGAGCAAAAATAACGAAAATTCAATCTAGTTTCTAAAATGGAAAGCCACATAATTTTCCAATCAGTAAAACAGTCCCAGTTAGAAAAAACCGAACCTACCTCAGAATCTCTCTAAACAGTGAACTTGACAAGACAATAAGTATCAAACAAGCACCAAATTCAACAATTAAGACATATTATCATCAAGGAACAGCAACACACATAGCTTTACAGAATCAAAACACAATAAAACGTAGAACTCACCTTGAGTGCAAAGGCAAATGCACAACACAAACAACTTCACAAAAAATCGGTTTTTATAGCTTCCAAATCACCAAACTCGACCCCAACCCTCTAGGACCAACTTCTATACTCTGAGTTTCTCCTCCGACCACCTTATTTGACCCCAAAACAGTAGTAACCAAGTTTTAAACACTCTCTTTCACCTCCAAAACAAAGTTGCCACGGATGGATTCAAGCTTTCTCTTCTTTCTCTCCCTAGGACTCAATTTGGGGGTTTGAGAATGGGGAAGTTTTTGCTGCTGAAAAGACCTGTGTAGTACAGTAAATTATACTGTTTCTAATTTTATTTTTGTTACCGTTCTTGTAATGGCTTTGGTTTTTGATTTGCTATGAAAAGGTATCAAGGTGGGGGTCTTTTTAAGGTTTAAATAACACTGCTAAGTGTTAGCTAAAATTTCGTTGAAAGTTTTGGAAAACAAATTTTACCGTGTTTTGTATAACCCAGTAAATTTGACATACCATCGAATTTTCAAACGAACTCATAACTTAACAAATATTTAAATGGGGACTCATTGAGTGGCACATGACTCAAGGAGGTGAAGAAAGTATTATTTTAAGAGGAAAAATATTTATTCTTGTTGAAATTTAAGTATTCACATTACTGTGAAAATATTATTACGAGAAAATTTATCGGTTGAACTTAGAATTTATCAGCTACTTGAGTATATCGGGGTAGATATTTTCTAAGAGTATAGTGACTTGACTAATTTGTTTTATATAAAAGAATGTAAGAAAATGTTAGATGGATAAGGGAGAGATGTAGATTGATTAGGTTGCCAGATATAATGATTAAAATAAATTAGTTTTACTTTATATTGCTAGGTGTCACATTTTCATGGTTAGTTATAACATATTCCACTTAAAGCATTCTTAGCCAAGTAAAAGGCTATTTATAAAATGTAATTTCTCTCCTCCCTTTTATTTCACTTAGCCGAGAGTATCATCCACAAACCACACTCTCACTTCTTTTGCTTCACTTGTTCTTTGTGTGGAGAAGAGGAGAAAGCAAGCTAGCTCAAAGGTTTCATTCCTTTGGTTGATCCTTCCACCTTCATCAACCTTCCTTGCTCCTAGATATTCCTTTGTTTTCATTTTGGGAAATTTCTCAAGTATATGGTCCTTGAGCGGTTCTTTGTATGGGCATCGTTGTATATGTATCAATAGAGATACTAGTTAGTCCCAAATTGGGCGTGTTCTCATCCCAATCAAATTTAGTCCTCGCATTGTACACATTTTTTTAAAACAAGTATCTTATTGGTGCAGAGAAGTGAAACTATACTTGTCACATTTTAGTTCTAACTCTTGTATCATATTAAGAAGGCATCATGTTTCAAAAGTGGTGCAAATCTTTGATTGTTTCGAAAAGAGTTTTAAGAAAGAAAAAAATACTCATGTTTGTAGAAAGCATGATGAGTACTTATCCAAAATCATATCATATTAGGAGTTGAGTTTGCATAGTAACACTCCGAAAACTGGGGTGTTACAGGGTGTTACATTCCACCCCAACTTAAAATTTTCGTCCTTGAAATTACTTAAATCTTACCTCATGAAAACAAATACGGATAGCGCGAGCGCATATCCTCTTTGAGCTCCCAAGTAGCTTCCCTAGGTGAATCTTCGTCCCAAAGGACCTTGACCATCGGAATGGTCCTAGATCTAAGCTTCTGTCTCTCAAAGGCTAAGACCCTGACTGGATAAGGTTGGAACGTAAGATCTGAATGCACATCAATCGTTTCGAAAGCTAACAGTTGCATAGGGTCGTGAATATACTTCCTGAGCTGAGATACATGAAACACATCATGAAGGTTTGACAATGATGGAGGTAAAGCCACACAATAAGCAACTGGCCCGATCCGCTCCAAGATTTGGAAAGGACCAATGAAGCAGGGACTGAGTTTCTTTGCACGAAGTGCACGACTGATACCTAAGGATGCCGTCACTCTAAGGAACACATGATCGCCAACCTCAAACTCTAAAGGTTTCCTTCTCCTGTCTGCATAACTTTTTTGTCGACTCTGAGTGGTTTTGATCCTCTCACGAATCTGTTTGATCTTCTCTGTAGTCTCTCTTGCCAAGTCCGGCCCAATCATCCTCTTCTCTCCAATAACCCACCAACACAAAGGAGTTTGGCATTTGCGCCCGTACAAGGCTTCATACGGAGCCATGCCGATACTTGAATGGTAAATGTTGTTGTAAGCGAACTCTACCAGTGGAAGATGATCCTCCCATCTACCGCCACTATCCAAAACACAAGCCCGTAACATATCATCCAGTGTCTGAACAGTCCTCTCTGTCTGACCGTCTGTCTATGGATGGTATGCAGAACTGATGTCGAGCTGAGAACCCAAAGCCATGTGCAAGGCTCTCCAAAAGCGAGACGTGAACTTTGGATCCCTATCTGATACGATACTAACTAGTATCCCATGAAGTCGAACTATATTCTTCAAGTACTCTTCTGCTAACTTTGATGTCTTGTAGTTGGAACAGACAGGAAAGAAATGAGCAGATTTCGTCACTCTGTCAACTACAACCCAGATGGAATCATGGCCATTTCGTTAGAGGGGTAAGCCCATCACGAAATCCATTGAAACGCTTTGCCATTTCCACTCGGGTATACTCAGTGGTTGTAATTGACCTGACGGCTTTTGGTGCTCAATCTTAACCTTCTGACAGGTAAAACATTGAGATACAAACTCCACAAGATCTGACTTCATTCTCGGCCACCAATACATTTCCTTAAGATCTCGATACATCTTGGTGTTATCAGGATGCACTGAGAACTTACTTTTATGAGCTTCTTCCAACACTCTCCTTTTGACCTCCACACTGGCTTGGACATATATTCGATTCCAAAAACAAACCATCCCGTCACTATCCTCTGTGAACTCTGGTTGGTGTCGTGCGGACTGTAACTCTTCATCATAATCCTGTGCTTGCCTGATTGCCCTCCTCAAGGAACTGGTAATTTGAACTTGATTCAATGTCAATTGTCCTTTCCTTGCCTTATGCTTGAGATTAAGATCTCGAAATGATTCCAATAATGCCATGCATCATTAAGGAAGACATGTGCAGTGACTTTCTGCTCAAAGCATCGGCCACTACATTAGCCCCACCTGCGCTGTCCATATTCAACTCTTTCTGATCGAACAAATACTTTAAACTCTTGTGATCACTGAATACCTCAAATTGTGAACCGTACAAATAGTGTCGCCATATCTTCAAAGTAAACACAATAGCTACCTAGAAGCGTAAACAACAACCTGACCTTTCTGCATCAGAACACATCCTAAACCTTTTCCAGACGCATCACTGAAAATCAGGAATCCTTCGGCTGGGTTAGGAATGATAAGGATTGGTGCCGATGTTAGCCGGGATTTAAGTTCCAAAAAGTATTCTTCGCAGATAGTGTCCCACACAAATGGTTGTCCCTTGCGAGTCAAACGCGTGAGTGGAACTACTAATTGCGAGAATCCTTGAATAAACCTTCGGTAATATCCAGCCAATCCAAGAAAACTCCTAACCTCTGTAACTGTCATTGGGTGTTCCCAATTCAAAACTGCTTCAACTTTGCTTGGGTCAACCGCAACACCTTCTTGAGATATATCATGTCCCACAAATCTGATCTCTGACAACCAAAACTCACATTTTTCTGGCTTAGCATAAAGACGTTTCTCCCTAAGGGTATATAATACAGTTCTTAGATACTCTGCATGATCCTCTTCATTCTTTGAGTAAACCAAAATATCGTCGATGAACACAACCACAAACTTGCCAAGATACTGTCTGAAAATCTGATTCATATAATCCATGAAGATTGCTGGTGCATTAGTCAATCCAAAAGGTATCACTACGAACTTGTAATGACTGTAACGGGATCGGAATGCTGTCTTTGGGATATCTAACGCTCGAACCTTAATTTGATGGTAACCTGACCTTATGTCAATCTTGGAAAACACAACTGCACCTCTCAACTGATACTTGTTCTTTACTGTTACTTTGTTTAACTGTCTGTAGTCATTACTTAACTGCATACTACCATCTTTGTTCTTTACAAGGAGAACAGGTGCACCCCAAGGCGATGCACACGGACGAATGAACTTTTTAGCAATCAAATCCTCGAGCTGAAATTTTAATTCCTTTAGTTCCAACGGAGACATACGATATGGAGCAATTGAGATGGGTCCGGCACCCGGAACTAACTCAATAGAGAACTCCACCTCACGATCAGGAGGTAATGAAGATTCTTCCTCCGAAAACACATCCAGATACTCATTAACCACCGGAATGGAAGGTAGGTGAACACTACACCTGGAAACCAATGACATGAACAGAAAGCAACCGTCAAACCCATGAGACATACAAAGATTCAGAAACACTAATGAAAGCGATGATTCAATACCGACCTCGGATTCAATCTAGTTTCTAAAATGGAAAGCCACTTAATTTTCCAGTCAGTAAAACAGTCCCAGTTAGCGAAAACCCTAACCTACCCCAGAATCTCTCTAAACAGTGAACTTGACAACACAATAAGCATCAAACAAGCACCAAATTCAACAATTAAGGCATATTATCATCAAGGAACAGAATCACACATAGTTTTATAGAATCAAAACACAATAAAACGTAGAACACACCTCGAGTGCAAAGACAAATGCACAACACAAACAACTTCACAAAAAATCGGTTTTTATGGCTTACAAATCACCAAACTCGACCCTAACCCTCTAGGACCAGCTTCTATACTCTGAGTTTCTCCTCCTATAACCTTATTTGACCCCAAAACAGTAGCAACCAAGTTTTAAACACTCACTTTCACCTCCAAAACAAAGTTGCCATGGATGGATTCAAGCTTTCTCTTCTTTCTCTCCCTAAGGCTCAATTTGGGAGTTTGAGAAAGGGGGAGTTTTTGCTGCTGAAACTAGTATTGTTTTGTAGAGAATCACACAAGGAATGAAATGGAACAAGAATGGAGGACATGCATTGAATGGGTCCAAGAGTTCTCTCCTCTTCTTCCTAGTTGTATTCTCTCTCTCTCCATGCTCTCATCTTTCTCTTTTTTTTTGTTTTGTCGAATAAGGGAAAGGAAGGGAAGGGAAATGTTTTGCTGATTGTGTTTTCTAGAGATAGGGTGTAATGTTTAATGAGGGGTATATGGGTCTTTTCCCCACCTATTTTGCTTAAAAACCCCTTAACTCTCATTCTAACTGTTAATAACCCCCAATTAACCAAAATTTATCTTATACAATCACATATTTTCAAATAGAATTTAGTATACAATTATTTTAAAACAACTAATATCTAAGAAACTCAACAAATGACATTTGCTTGCTCGTAAGTCATTTGTTGTATTGTAATTATTTTCTGTTGCTTATTGCATTGTTTTATCCATTTTGGTACTAATCTGTGGTTAGTGGCCACTAACCATTGTGGTACTAATTTCTGGTTATTGCCACTTATTACATTGTATTTCTTTATTGCAGTTCAGGATGAAAATCTCACAGATATGGTTGTTTCAGGTTGTTAACTTATAACTGTCAAATTCTTTGATTTTAACTTGTAAAATTTGTGTAACCATATATTTATGGTTAGTGTTATTTGACATTTCTTTCCTATGCTTAGCTGATTCATTTTTTCGTTTCCTTTATAATGTTTGCATAGAATCAAGTACCAATGTTAGATGTCATGAAGACAAACTCGATGAAGTTATGGTTGCAGGTTGAATGTTGATTTGTTATTATATAATAAATAGTTTTTTTATGATGTTGTTTACCGGCACGCACTGAGAGTTTTGGATGCTTTTGCTGTGTGGCGTAATCCTTTTTGTCATCGCATCCCTCCCATGTATGTGAAAAAAGGATGGTGTAGAGATTATAAGAAGTAGTCTCTTGGTTGTACTGCTGAGGAATTACATCTTGAAACCAAGCCTCTTTTGAATTTTGGTAAGAGACCAACGTCTTTCTGATATAGTTTCTGTAGCTGGGTAATGCATATGTTATAATAAGGCTGCCTTTAACATATTTCTTAGTCACGTTCTTGATGGAGTTAAAGAGGCTGAGCAGTTGCAACCTTCGGTGTCTGATACCACTGAACCTTCACTTGTTGAGTGTTCAACCTTGCCAGGTATTTGCTATTTTATTTCCATTGCTCTTTATCTTACATTTGTTTTTTGTTCAAGATTTTGCAATTTTTATATATGTTGTGGTTGTTGAACGTTATAGTTGAAGAAGATGAAGTAGAATTTCCAGCTAAAAAGATAAAGCAACGTCAAAATCCATGCATGAGTAAGATCAGGTTGATGTCCATATCGGAGAAGAGACAATTGATTTAGAAACAGCAACGCAAGCGAGCAATTGAACTTCAGAAGCTATCCGGGATTTAGAACTTATACAACAATTTAGCAGGAAGCAATTGTTTTTAAAGTTTTTATGCATTAATACTGAGGAGGAACTTGTATAACAGTTGTTATACAATGGCAGGTAAACATATGCTTACTGACATACCGTTGGCACATTGTGTGCATAGAAGTTTGTGTTGCGTTAAAAACACACTTAGAGCAAGTGTACTCTCTCGCAGAAGTAGTATAAAAGATATCGTCTCCACAGGGATTAATTAACGAGTACCAAACTACTTAAGATTAATTATTATTTAGATGAATGAATATATGGTGATTGTAGAAACTAAAATACAATGAAATAAATAGCAAGAATTTATATTGTTAAGTTTGATCAATGGAGAGAAGCCTAGGGTCACGGTTTCACTTGCAAGTTTCGATTCCTATATGTCTAAGTCTACTTGAATTCCCTTAACTTTTTCAATTACCAATCCCTTTACTAAAACTACTAATCCGTTTGATCATTCGTGATTAATATTCTTTTTCCTAAATTAACCCTAGTTTGGTCATGCTAGAATTTAAATTTAAGAAAAGCATAAAGTACAAAAAGGTTGAATGATTGGAAGACTAAATTAAAGTTTGGTCATGCATTAATTATAGCCACAATTATCCTATAGGTCCACCAACTAATTGCAGTACGGTCGCTGATCAACTAATTGATTGTTGTTGCACCCCGAAAAATCCGGATTGGACCTTTCATCGTACAACGTGAAAATTTGTGAAGCCGCCATCAACATTTTTTATTTAGGGAATAAAACATTGAAAAAGAGTCCTTTTTAAGGCGGGTGGTCCTTTGAGAACTAGAGATGTAGGTTCGGGGGTCGGTTAGGTGTGGGGAAGGTATTAGCACCCCACACCTCCTTTCTACCGAAAGGGAACCTTTAACTTGATGTGCGGTTTTGACAGAGTTGATTTGAAACAATTCATTCTACTTCTTTTTTTATTTGAGAAAATGTTTTTGAAAAAGGGGGAAAAGAAGAATCTTTTTATTATTTTTTAAAAGTGTGCTTGACGGGATGTGACCCGCTCCTACGTATCTCCCGGTGCGATGGAGAATTCAAAGCTTACGTAGTTCTCCTTAGTTGAGAAACTTTGTGTTGGTGTTTTTTATTGTAGGGGTTTTCGGTCCTAGACTGTACAGTCCACTAGACCTAGAACAAAGACAACCCCGCCTGTACAGACGACGTGCCCCCTACTTATCGAAAATGTTTTTTGATTAGGGAAGAAAAAGATTTGTTGTGAGGTTGGTTGCTTTCATTTGAGCAAGTATCCTAGGCTCGCACGAACTGTACAGCTCGCTAACCCTAAGACGCTAACCAATACCGGATGTACATCCGACTCGATTCCTTACTCATTTTTGAAATAGGGTTCAAGTTGTTAATTACTTGTTTTGACTCTCATAAGTATCCCAAGATGTTTGAGCTGTATAGCTCCGATCTTAGGACGCTAGACAACACCGGCCGTACGTCCGACTTGCTTCCTTATGAGTTTTCAAAGAGGTTTATTGTTGATCTTAGAAAGAATTTGATTGTCTTATGAAAACAATTTGAGAAAAGATTGAGTTTGGAAAAGCTTTAGAAAATGATTGATTTGAGGAAAGGAGAAGGGAGTTTGAGGGTGACATTGGTCACAAAAGATTTGTTGGGATGGCGTGGCATCCAAAAGGAAAAGAAAGTAGAACATTCAATCAATTTCCAAGTCAAGAACCAAAGCGCAACATTTATCAAATTGCAAGCAAAACAATCAACAATGCAAGCATAAGCATAAACATTACCGATTACAACATTTGAGCGCAAGAATGACACTTAGTCATCAACATCTAATGGCATGCATATGTAAGATCAACATTAACCAAATAGATTGCAAGAATAGGCACACAAATAGATAATGCAAAGGTTTAATTCAATTAAGTGTCAACACAAGATAAAGCACAAGGTTGAATCCCTTTTGGTAATCCTTGACACTTGAGACAATGCACAAGTGCATAAGTGTCTAGTCCTTTTACCAAATCATCAACATTAAAGCATAACATTGACCTAGAAAGAACATCACATTTGCAAGACCAAAAGTGACCAAAAGAGGGCATTAACAAGTCATTTTTATAACCAAAATTGATTAATCAAGTTAGAAACTAGCATTTTCATTTTCAAGCAAGAATTGCACAAAGAAAATTGAATCATCTTAGGCAATCCTCATCACTTAAAATGAAGTGCCTAAGGCACAAGTGAGAGTCCTCTTGCCAATCATCAACATAGAATAATTTTGCAAACAAGTTACTAACAAGCAAACCAAAGTTTACAATCAAAGCACAAGGTTGTGTTGAATCATCTTAGGCAATCCTCAACACTTAAAGTGAAGTGCACAAGGCACAAGTGTGAGTCCTCTTCCCAATCATCAACATAGAGTAATTTTGCAAGCAAAGTACATAACAACCAAACCAAAACAACTTGAGAAATCATTTTTACCCAATATTGCAAACCCATTTCACAAGAAAATTAACAAACCCTAATTCTAATCATGATTTGCGAAGCATCACATCATTTTATTCAACAAAATGCAAAATCATAGTAAAAACAACATAAATCACAATTTATTCAACAAAATGCAAGATCATAGTAAAAACAACATAAATCACAATTTATTCAACAAAAATGCAAGATCATAGTAAAAACAACATAAATCACAATTTATTCAAGGGTGAGAAGCAATCTCAAACACCCAAGCCTCCCTAAGTGCTTGTCAAAATGTTTGAGACACCTCTCACCAACAACAATCAACAAATCAACGATATAACAACACTAAAATGCATGAATATGGTAGGATGCAAAATTAGAAACATGATATCTACATTTTGATGCAAAAAAGTTGAAGATGATGCTAGGTTTTAAGAAGTTTACCTCAAATCCAAGCTAAGGAATGACTAATATGAAGAACAAGACCACAAATCAACTTGAATCTTCACCAAACTTCAATGAAACCCACGAAATGCTTGCTTAAAAATGCCCTTTGATGATGCAATCTTGAATTAAATTAGGAGAGAAGGAAGATATATGAAGTAGGAATGGAAATGAGGTGAGAAAATGGAAGTGAAATGAAGAAAAATGGAGGAGGGAATGGAGAGGAAATTCGGCCAAGGGAGGAGAGGAGAGGAGAGGTTTGTGTGCTAGGGTTTTGTGAATGAATTGTGAGGCCAAAAGTTCTTTTTGAGGTGAGGTTTCTAAGGTATATATAGAGAGCAACTAGGTTTAAGGGTATTTAGGACATTGTGCTTTTGCAAACCATTGAGATTTGAGCTAGAATTTGAATCAAAGGCCAAGATTGCAATGCACATGGATTAGGGACAAGGAGAAAACACAAATGAGTGAGGAATAGCTGGTCATACACAAAAATTATGAGTTTTTGTTGCACAAAAATTGTTGAGGGCACCTAGGTCATTCTACACAAAGTTGTAGCCTAGGATTTGATCTAGAATTTTAATCAATGGCTAGGAATACAATTCACATGGATCAAGGGCATGAGGAAACACAAAATGAGGTGAAAATGAGCTGGAAAATTCGGAGCAAATGAGGCCTTGGTGCCCAAGTTTTGCAAGCTTTGTCAAGAAAAATAGTACATTTTGTCTTATTGGGGACACTTCCTTATTTTCACCATTTTTGATTATTCTTTTCTAGATAATTCCATAAAAATCATGCCACTTTGGGCCATATCCTAGGAATCAATGATTGGGCCCAAAATTCCATGATATCACCCTTCCCAAAATTGATTTGAGACCTCACCTTGATGGAAATTCCCATTTTGCCCTTTTGCTTAAAATTTGAATTTTATGCCAAAAATCATGCATGCATGCGCACAAAAATTCATAACCCAAATCATCTAGATCCAAATAAATTCCTCTGAGATTGAACAATGATTTTTGGTGAGAAATTGCTTAATTTTGGAAATGACCAAAATACCCTTTTGCCCTAAAAACATTGTTTTTTTACAACAAATGCATTTCCACTCTAACAATGAATTTAAAAGCCCTAGAATGACTTTTAAAAACCCAAAAATGCATGCACAATGCTCTTCACTCTTCAAAATAAAACCACACTTCTCAATTTATTTATTTTTTTGTTGAGAATTAGGGTTTTGACCTAGGCGGACAAAATTAGGGTATGACAGCTGCCCCTCTTTATTTGGATTTTAACAAGGAATATGAATTGGCCGAAACATATTCCGAGGCAAAATAGAAATAAAGATTTCAGAAATTATACCAATTTTGTCTACTTAGAGAAACCAGAATTTTCCTTTTTCTTTTTTTCTCTTTTTTTGTTCCTTTTTGAAATATGATACAAATGCGATGAAAAGATTTTTTTTTCTTTTTGGAATCAATTGGTGCCAACCCTCAATAAGCCAGCGAAAGCAGTAAAGAAAGCAAAAAACAAAAAACAAAAAAAGGGTGCCGGCCCTCATTAAGCCGGCGAAGGAGGCTGCCTAAAGCCTTTTAACGAATCGCGAACGATCCGAATTTGCACTTGGGCCTGGGGAGCACGTGGGCTCAAAGGGGTGGTCTTTCGAGCGACCGGGGGAGGGTACTATATCAAGTCTAGATCTCGATATTTCCCTAGGACTGCGCCATGTTTTAGGCCAACACAGCTATCCTTTTCGACTGGACCTATTGAGGTCAGGGGGACTTACTCGCAGCTCGAATACGAAGTGAAGTCAATCTTCTGGGGGACACGTGGGTCCAAAGGGGGATTCGGAAATCCAATTAGTCTTCTTCAGGGTCAATGCTTTCACACCGATCCAGGGGTGCCTGCTCTGGTCGTAGGACTTTTCTTCAGGTTTCTCAGGTTGGCGGTACCTGCACATGTGTCAGCAGATGCAATGCATGGTGCATGGAATGAATGCATGTTATGCAAAGGCCTGTTATGCGAATGCATGCGATACGATGATTTTGGGTGAATGATGAATGCTGGGGAATGCTTTTCGTTCAGCTTTGATTGTTTTTTTTTTTCTTTCATCTTTTAATTCTTCTTTTGATCGGCTTTCTGTTTTCTGATCATTTGTTTTTTCTTCTTTTTGCCTGATCAGCTTTTTTATTTTTTCTGATCATTTGCTTTTTTGTGCTCTTCTTTTTTTAATAAAAGGCTTATTCTTTTGCTGGTTCAACCGACCCGTGACACTCATGGCACAAGACTGGGGAACTTGTTAGAGTTGCTGCGGCGCACGAGCCGGGTGCAGGTTTGCTTTATGATTTGCCATCTGAAGTGATTGATGGGCGCAATTATTTTCCTTGCAACATTAATTTGTTTTTGAGAAATCACTTCCTTCCCGTGACTTTTGGGGATTTCGCAATGATTGCAATGCTCTAGGATTTATGCACATGTTTTACAATTCAGTATTACCATCATCATAAAACGTTTATTTTGAGCAGAAAATAGAAAACCAAACTGATATGAGAAAAATTGAACTTTATTGATGTGGAAACCGGTCGTACAGAAAGTTACGCCGACTGTTCAATACATTTGAAAATTTAAACTGCAAAAAGACACGAAAAAGAGAGAAAAGCTAGTTTCTAAATGTCCGTCTCTGTGGAACAATGCCAAACATTTATGTCCTTGACCTTGATCACCCCTCTATCCAAACCTTCAGGAGTGTTGTATGCCCTTGTTTATTTTCATGCCCAAGTTTTCTGACCCTAATTTTTGCCTGGATCGCCCTTTGCGGGTTTTCAATCCACCGGGTCGCTCTGATTTTGCCTAGGCCGCCCTTTCGGGTTTTCAACCTAGCGAGCTAATTCTTACTTGGCTTATCTTTCTCTTTTTTCGTCTATTTCTTTCAGGCATAATACTTCTTCACCGAATCTGAATTGACTGGGTTTTTGAGCTCTTCACCGTCCATGTTGGTGAGTATTAGTGCTCCTCCAGAGAAGGCTTTCTTGACCACATAAGGTCCATCATAAGTGGGAGTCCATTTTCCTTGGGGATCGCTCTGAATGGGCAATATCTTTTTGAGCACAAGATCTCCCTTGTTGAACTCTCGAGGGCGAACTTTCTTGTCGAAGGTCGTCCTCATCCTCTGTTGATACAGCTGTCCATGACACAAAGCTGCAATTCTTTTTTCCTCAATGAGATTTAACTGATCCAGACGAGCTTGTACCCATTCAGCTTCTTCCAACTTGGTTTCCATCAATACCCGCAGGGAGGGTATTTCAACCTCAATAGGGAGGACTGCTTCTGACCCATATACTAGAGAAAAAGGGGTTGCTCCAGTTGAGGTACGTACTGAAGTGCGGTATCCGTGCAAAGCAAAAGGAAGCAACTCATGCCAATCTTTGTAGGTTACCACCATCTTTTGAACTATTCTCTTGATATTCTTGTTGGCCGCTTCGATTGCCCCATTCATCTTGGGTCGGTAGGGGGAAGAATTATGATGCTGGATTTTGAATTCTGTGCACAGGTCTTTCATCATTTTGCTATTCAGGTTACTGCCATTATCGGTGATGATCCTGTTTGGAAGGCCGTAACGACAAACCAGATCTTTCTTTACAAACTTTGCAACCACAGAGCTAGTGATGCTTGAGTATGAGGCAGCTTCAACCCACTTGGTGAAATAGTCAATGGCGACAAGGATGAAGCGATGCCCGTTTGATGCTTTTGGCTCGATAGGACCGATGACATCCATCCCCCACATTGAGAATGGCCAAGAAGCAGTCAGAACGTTTAATGAAGTAGGTGGTACATGGATATGATCGGCATAGATTTGGCATTTGTGACACTTTCTTACAAAGCTGTAGCAGTCAGATTCCATTTGCAGCCAATAATAGCCGGCTCTTAAGATTTTTCTGGCCATGGTGTGTCCACTGGAATGAACCCCGAATGAGCCTTCATGGACCTCTTTCATAATCTTTTCGGCCTCCTCTTTTGCAACACACCTTAGGAGAACCATGTCATAATTTCTCTTGTAGAGAACTTCACCATTCAGGAAGAAATTCCTCGACAGCCTTCTGAGCGTTCTCTTGTCATTTTCTGATGCCCCAGGAGGGTATTCCCTGGTGGTGATGTACTGCTTGATATCATGGTACCACGGCTTGTCATCAGGCTCTTCATCTATTGCAGTGCAGTAATGATGTGCTGGCAGATCCCTATGCTGGATTCTGAGGTGAGCTAAACTCTTGTCACAGCTGATGTTGAACATTGACGACAAGGTTGCCAAAGCATCGGCCAACTGGTTTTCGCTTCGAGGGATATGCTGGAAAGTGACTTCCTCAAAGGACTCCATCAATTCTTGAACATAATCACAATAGGGAATCAATTTGGGATCTCTGGTCTCCCAATCACCTCGCACCTGATGAATAACCAAGGCTGAATCACCATACACATCAAGCCTTTTGACCTTCCATTCAAGGGCTGCCTGAATACCCAGGATGCACGCTTCGTATTCCGCAATGTTATTTGTAACATAAAAGCTCAGTCTCGCAGTGACCGGAATGAAGCGATTGTCTGGAGAGATTAACACAGCTCCGGCCCCATGCCCCCACATGTTGGATGCACCATCAAATATCATCCTCCTTCTTTCATCTTCTTGGGACTTCCCCTCGTCGAATAGTGCCATGATGTCTTCATCGGGAAAATCATACTGCATCGACTGGTATTCTGGGAAGCTAAGTACTCAGCAAGTGCGCTGCCCTTGACTGCCTTCTGCGTGACGTACAGGATATCATATTCTGACAATAACATCTGCCAACAAGCAATCCGTCCTGCAAGAGCTAGTTTCTCAAAAATGTACTTGATCGGATCCATTTTAGACACCAACCAAGTTGTATGGCTTAGCATGTACTGCCTTAAACGATGAGCAGCCCAAGCCAAAGCACAACAAGTCTTCTCCAGCATTGTGTATCTTGTCTCGCAGTCAGTAAATTTCTTGCTCAGGTGATAAATAGCATGTTCTTTCTTGCCTGACTCATCATGCTGCCCCAGCACATACCCCATCGAATTGTCTAACACGGTTAGGTACAAGATCAGCGGTCTTCCGGACACGGGTGGCATTAGAATTGGTGGATTCTGAAGATACTCTTTAATTCTCTCGAAGGCTCTCTGACAATCATCGTTCCATTTGGATTCTTGGTTCTTGCACAACAGCTTAAAGAGAGGCTCGCAAGTGGCTGTCAGTTGGGATATGAACCTTGAGATGTAGTTCAGTCTCCCAAGAAAACCACGGACCTCACTTTCAGTCTTTGGTACTGGCATTTCAAGGATTG
This sequence comes from Astragalus glycyphyllos, assembly GCA_963573325.1. Classification (NCBI taxonomy): domain Eukaryota; kingdom Viridiplantae; phylum Streptophyta; class Magnoliopsida; order Fabales; family Fabaceae; genus Astragalus; species Astragalus glycyphyllos. Next base: position 49,454,410 of record OY754312.1, on the reverse strand, counting down.
CTTTGACTTTATCTGGATCAACTTCTATCCCTTTCTGACTGACGATGAACCCCAGTAGCTTTCCGGATCTTACACCGAATATGCATTTAGCTGGGTTTAATCTGAGTTTGAACTTCCTTAGACGTTCAAAGAGTTTTTGCAGATTCACAATATGCTCTTCATCAGTCTTGGATTTAGCAATCATATCATCCACATACACCTCGATTTCCTTGTGCATCATGTCGTGGAACAATGTCACGATGGCCCTCTGATACGTTGCACCGGCGTTTTTGAGTCCGAAAGGCATCACCTTATAGCAAAAGGTTCCCTAGAGAGTTATGAAGGTTGTTTTCTCCATATCTTCCGGAGCCATCTTTATCTGATTGTATCCTGAGTATCCGTCCATGAAGGAGAATAAAGAGTGTTGGGCTGTACTGTCCACCAGAATATCAATGTGGGGTAGGGGGAAATCATCTTTGGGGCTGGCTATGTTCAGATCCCTATAATCGACACACATTCTGACTTTCCCGTCCTTCTTCGGAACCGGGACGATATTGGCAACCCATTGAGGATACTTGGCAACCGCTAGAAACCCGGCGTCAAACTGCTTCTTTACCTCATCCCGGATTTTCAACGACATCTCTGGTTTCATTCTTCTCAGTCTTTGCTTTACAGGCGGGCATTCTGGCTTTACTGGCAACTTGTGCACAACAATATCGGTATCCAATCCCAGGCATATCTTGATACGACCATGCAAAAATGTCAACGTAATCGCGCAGGAGCTGAATTAGTTTCATACGATCACTGTCGTTCATTGCCGTACCGACCTTAACCTCTTTCTTGTTCTCATCTGTACCCAAGTTGATTACCTCAGTTGATTCTCCGTGAGGCTGAATGACCCTTTCTTCCTGTTCCATTAATCTCATCAGTTCTGGAGGAGTTTTCCAGTTGTCCTCATCATCTCCCTCAGTTTGATTAATTGGATGATCAAAGTCAAAATATGGATCATCGGCATTGTTATTTTCAGAGATAATTATTGTTGATCTACATTTGCAGAGGCAAAAAGCAGAATGAAAGGCGAAACAAACAGGCAAAATAAAATAAAGCGGAGAAGACACATGAAATTAAGAGAAATGATTTTATTGATGAATTTCAAAAACAAAGTTTTTATTGATGATGATAGGAATGAAGATAAAAACATGTGTGCCCCTAACAACTTATCCTATGGCCTTGGGCAGAGCCACAGGGGTGCATTACAAATTATTACTTTGAATTAAAAGCCACGGGAAAGTCAGCAGCTTCCCAATTCTTCAACTTTTCACCGGCAAAGCAACGGCGGACTAGGCTGGTATCACCTTTTTCAGCTCCAGGACCATCCCCAATGGCAGCGATTTGATTAGGGTCCAGCAACCCTGCACTCTTAAAGCTCTGGCGAATATCACAGATAGGGATCTTTTTTGACCAAGGATCATGACCTCTCAGTTTGGCCAACCACCTGCTCTTTCTTTCCTCTGCCATCCCCTTTCTCTCGGCTTGATTCGGATGGTACCCCAACCCACAACGGTCTCGATTTTCCTTCAGTTGAATAGGCGCAAGAATCCCCTGACCAGTCTTGCCTAAACCACATCCCACCTTGTATCCTTGTTCTAACATGATCTTGGCGACCATTTCCTCATTCCTTGACAATTTTGACCTTGGTGACAGAAGCTTGCTCCCTCCGAATACAGCATTAGCAATTTCAAGGGACTGAAAGGAGGTCTCCAGAGATTCCTCGGCGGCTTCCACATAACGGAATGGAGATGGCTTGTTGACTAACATTTCTTCTTCACCAAACACAACAACAATCTTGTCATCTACCACAAACTTGACCCTCTGGTGTAGGGAAGAGGGAATAGCTCCCGCCATGTGAATCCACGGTCTCCCTAACAGGCAGCTATATGATGAAGTGATGTCCATGATCTGGAAATTCACATAAAAGGTCTCCGGCCCAATCTGAATTGGGAACTCCACTTCCCCTAGCACTTCCTTCTTCGACCCGTCAAACGCTCTCACCAACGTCGAACTAGGCTTCATATAAGAGCAGTCCACATCCATTTTGTCCATGGTGGACTTCGGCATGACATTTATTGAGGACCCATTATCAATCAAAACCCGAGCCAACACATAGTCTCCGCATTTGACGGAGATATGCAGAGCCTGGTTGTGCCTTCTTCCTCCTGGGGGTAACTCATCGTCGGCAAAACTCAAATGATTAGCTGCCACGATGTTTCCTACAATCCCATCAAACTGACACACAGAGATATCTTCAGCGACATGGGCTTCATTGAGTACTTTCATCAGGGCAGTCCGATGAGCTTCTGAACTGAGCAGTAACGACAGCATAGAGATCTTGGCTGGAGTTTGTTTCAACTGATCAACAATTTGATAATCACTTTGTCTGATGATCCTTAAGAACTCACTGGCTTCCTGTTCTGTTACTTTCTTGCCCTGGGTATCCTCTGATACTTTCTCTTTTCCTTTTTTATCCCTGTCCTCATCATCTTTAGACGTTTCAACCCGAAGAGCTTCCGGAGCATACATACGGCCGCTTCTCGTCATTCTACCCACTCTTGATATATTGGTGACAGCAGATGCACTTGGAGAACTCTCCACTGGAGGCAAAGTACTATATTTCCAAGGCACAGCACTATCTTTCTCATATGGAAAGGGAGCAGGGACCTCAATGACTATGGGCTGAGCTTTGGCTTGAACTTGCCTCGGATCATATAAAATCTCAATTGGCCTTCTGACTTCTCTGCCATTATTAGATTGAAGGGTCATCACGCTTTCTTCTGTTTCAAAAGTAACTACCTGAACTACACGGTGGTCCATCAAGTCTTGCAAGATCTGCTTAAAAACTTCACAGGCCCCTTTACACAGGGAGTCAGCACACCCATTCTCCTGACAACATCCTTTCTCAATGACCTCAAATCGACACAATTCAGCATGAATGGCATCCAAGGGAGTTTTAATTTTTTCAACCTCCCTTATCACCTGTCCAGTAGAATCTTCTATTGCATTGGTCGACGGATTCCCATGTCCTGGCAGTGGATTTGTAGTTATACTTGGACTGTTCTGTTTGAAAGAAATCCAATTAGCGTCGATTAAGTCCTGGACTACGTGCTTAAAAGCTTTGCAGTCCTCCACTGTGTGACCGGTTCCACCCTCATGAAAACTACAAGTAGCATTGGCATTATAGCTCCTAGGGAAAGGAGGCTGGAGAGGCTTCATCGAGCGAGTGTTGATTAGGTTTTTGGAGACCAGGTGATTGAACAGCTCCGTGTAAGTCATCGATATTGGATCAAAACTGACGCGCTTCTTATACTGGTAGTTCTGGGCTTTATAACCATCATGGGCTTGTTGAGATTGCACTGGTGCCGAGAATGGTACCGTCTGCGGTGGAGTACTGAAAGATGGATTTCCTCCGGAAATTACATTGGTCTCTCCCTCTTTCTTTTTAGGGAAATGAGAAGAGGGCTTTCTTTGTCCATCTGGACTGCCTGAACTACCAAAGTGGTTGGCGATCTTCCCGCTACGCAAACTGTTTTCAAGCCTTTCCCCAATAATTACCATGTCTGAGAAATTTGACGAGACACTCCCTATCAGTCTGTCGTAGTAGATTGCCGGAAGAGTTTCCATGAACATGTATACCATCTCTTTCTCTGTTAGTGATGGCTTTACTTGTGCAGCTGTACTTCTCCACCGTTGGGCGTATTCTTTAAAAGATTCTTTATCTCCTTTGCCCATGTGCTGTAACTGAGATCGATCTGGAGCCATATCCATATTGTACTGGTACTGTTTCAAAAAGGCTTCTGAGAGGTCCTTCCAACTATGGATGTCGGAAGACTGTAACTGCATGTACCAATCTAAGGATGCCCCAGCTAAGCTATTCTGAAAGCAGTGGATCAACAGCTTATCATCACTAGCATGCGCAGCCATTTTTCGGCAATACATGGTTATATGACTTGATGGACAACCATCACCCCGGTACTTGTCAAAATCAGGTGCTTTAAACTTTGGAGGAAGGACTATATCTGGAACGAGACACAAATCACGGGCATCCTTGACTCTAACACTTGTACCTTCCACAGCCCTTAACCGTTCTTCAAGCACACGATATTGGTCTCTGTGCTGAGAGTTTTCAAACACATGCCCCTGAGGATGACTACTCATGCCATAATAATATCCTCCAAACTGAGCGGGATTTCCTACTTGATACGCAACATTCTGAGGATTGGTAGTGATCCCAGGAGTAGAACTGAGTGGATTTCTCTGTAGCGCAGCATCATGATTAGAAGCGTGGACTTGTGGTCCACCAACAACTCCACCAGGTACGACTACAGTAACTTGACTTGGCCCTGTTACCCCAGCTGGATTGGATTCAACATTTTGAGGCGTATAACCGACTGGCATTCCCCACGGGTACCTCTGAGCAGCTAGATGGCTCTGACCATTTGCCCCTGGAGAGTGGACAAAATGAGGGATCGCTGTTCCCGGAGGAGGAATAGTAGTTGCAGTATTAACAGGCCTCGGAGGGGGAATGAAGGTGACAACTCCATCAGGGTTTACAACGGCGGTGGCCTCAGCACTGGCCCCACCTTTCAGATTCTTCAGCATACCCATCATTTCAACCATCTGGGCCTCCATAGCCCCTACCTTATCCTTCAAAGCCCGGTTTTCTTGAGCTAGCTGCTCGGGGTTGAGTATCTCTATAACTGGATCATCCGGACCCGAGTGGTAACTCTCAATTTCAATGTCTGGACTTTCTTGATTCTCTGCCATGAGTCTTGCCTGTAGACGAGTGTAGTAACGGTGATGGCGAACCAGCTTGCCTTTTCTGTTTGTTTAAATATTTATTGTGTAAGAGCCTGAATGAATAGATGCATGATGCATGAAATGAATGGATGCATAAGTATATGTGTATGCATGCAATGCAAAATGCGTTCTTTTTTTTTACGTGGTGCCGGGGATATCACATATTTTTTTTTGGGTAAACAACAAGGATCGAGAATGTGAAATGAACCGTACAATTTTATTTGAACTGAAACACATAATCCTTTTATTTATTCATAACGTAAAAGCAGGAGTACATCATAAAGAGTTTTCAAAGCAAATTAAAAGGAAACTATAATAATCAGAATTTCAAACAACAACTAAGTCCCTGCATTGGTTCCTCTTCCTCTTTCTTGAAGTGGAAGGACGATCTGCCTGCCCCCTCATCTCCAAGATCAAACCCCTGACATACTCGATGAATCTTCTGACCTCTACCGGAGTAGTGCACACATCCACAGCAATCTCTGCAGCTCTGAGGCGCCTTGGAAGGCCTGTAACAGTATCATAGCACAGCTTGGATAACAGTGCATACTTCTCTTGCAGGCGCCGGCAATGATCATCCAATCTTCGATGCTCTTCCATCAAGTAGGACATCTCAGCCCTGAACCTCTCTAGCAAATCACCCTGGTGCTTCACATGGTCCTCCAATGCCCTAGATTTCTTGAGCTCTCCCTGAAGCAGCGCCTGACAGTCTTCAAGCCTCTCTCGCACCAACTTTCTTGCTTGTACCTCAGTTCTGAGCTTGCTCTCGTAGTCAGCAGTAAGAGTCTTCAACTGTGCTTTTGCTTCCTTCAATTGGCCCCGCAAGCTCCTCTCTAATTCCTTGGAGACATTCAACTGAACCTTCCATGCACGGGCATCGTCAAGCGCTCTGTTTCTATCCAGATTTCGCACCCTGATTTCGCTTGTAGCACTTTTAAGACCACCCTGCATGTCAATGAGCTTTTGGTCACTGGCAGCGATTCTCTCTTTGAAGTCAGCAAGACATTTCTCTTTGAATTCATTTTCTTGCTCTAAGCTCTTTTTCTCTTGGAGCAGCTTTTCCAACTGGGCCTGCAATTCTGACTTCTCTTGCTGGGACTGAGATAAGGCAGCCTTGAGCCCCTCAACCTCCTCATTAAGAATAGGAGCAGGTGGAGGAACCTCAACTTCAACCTGAGGAAAGCCTCTAAATGGGAGCTTAACTGCTCGAGCCCGGAGCTGGACCCACTGAAGGTACTCTTCCCCCACACTTGTATCCTTGCGACCCAACTCATTACGCCCTTTCTTTACCGGCCTGTTCCAGGCACGAACAATCCTTCTCAACAAACTCAAATCCCCGGAACCTCTATCATGTAACACAAAGTCAGCCAGAGACTCCATCAATGGTGGGCTTGTCATTGGGTAACCCAACTGCCTCAACGCAAGAGCAGGGTTGTAGGTGATACATCCCCTAGTGCCAATGAGTGGAACATTCGGAAAGCCGTTGAGCTGAGAGATGAATTCTGGTGTATCCCGGGCCAGAGTGCACCACGAGATATCACCTCCTCTAAGGCTAGCAATAAACCACTTCCACTCATCTTTCCCTTTGTTTTCAATGTGTCCTTTAAAAACATGTGAGGCGAACCACCGATACAGAACTGGCAAACAACACCTAACCATCCCTCCTCCCTTAGAGTGGCGATCAACAAGAGAATAGTACAAATCAGCTAAAATAACAGAGGTGGGGTTTTGTTCCCGCTTTTTGAATGCAAGGAACACATCAATAGCTGCGGCATCAACAAAATTCTCAACATAAGGGAACAAGACAACTCCATAGACAAGGAGGGCAAGCACATCAGAGAAAACCTTCCACTCCTTCTTGGCAAGTAGGGCTTCAGCTTCTGCTTCTAAGAATTTTCTTGACAAACCTTGCCTTTGACCCTTGACTTCCACATTTTTAATCAAAAATTCCTCTTTAATCTGAAGAATGCCAGCCAAAGCCTCTGCTAATGAATACCTCTCCACATAAGAATACGGCTTGCAGTTCGCAGCAGGAAAGCCTAAGATCTTCTCAAATTCTTCTAAAGTGGGGACCAGCTGATAATCTTGGAAAGTGAAGCAACGGTATTCGGGATCAAAGAACTGGGTCAAAGCAGTGAGGGCCTCAGTTTGAACATTCACCTCTAGCAAATCGAGGAGATTACCATATGTACCCTGATAAGCCTCTTTTCGCCGTGGGGGAAGCTGATTACCGAACCTAACCAAGCTCTGGACGTCCTGTTGTTTGAAATTCCACTTGAGGGTTCTTTTCACATTCTGATCCATTTTTCTTTCTCCCCTTTTTTTGGTATCTACAATTTCCCCGGCACTGGTGAGAATGCAAGCAAAATGTATGAATGAATGCATGATGAGAAAAAATAATAATATTTTCAACACGACAGTTTTTCAAAAGCTAGAAATTCACATACATTTTTTTTGAAAATTTTCGGTTTATTTGCAAAAATCTTTATTCAGATGCAGGGGTATGCAGCTCCTTTGTGTCCTACAAGGTTTCTTAGCGACAGGGTCTATGGCTATTTCTACGGGTACACACTTCAAGGATAGCACTAAAAGAAGGACCCTAAATAAGGTTCCTAGAGCCAACGACCTCATCTGAGACCACCGATCACAGGGCCGTACGTCCAAGTGATGGTATCATCAAACAAAGCCAAACTCCAGGTGAAGTCTTCGCAACCACCCAACAAGACGTACGTCAAGTGAGCAGCCACTAATGACTTCGTTCTAGCCTAAGATATGCTCTAGCCCGGGTATAGGGCTGTCTCACCAAAAAAAAAATAAAGGTAAAAAGAGTGCAACGTGTGTGTAGGAGCACAACGACAAACATACCCCCCCACCTGCAAAGAAAATCCAGAAACAGTCCATACAAAGAGTCGTCTTCCCTAGGGTTTTGCAAGCATATATCATTTCAATACAAACAAGTAAACTAACCTAGGGTTCTAACAACAATCATATGCACTGCTTACCTCAAGAAAGGGAGCCAAGAAGAGGGGTCATAATAGAATCGGGGGAATGCATGAACTTACCTTGAAGAAAGGGAGCATAGAAGAAGGGATCATAGTAGAATTGGGGGAATGATGCATGAGCTTACCTTGAAGAAAGGGAGCAAAGAAGAAGAGGACATGGGGATTGGAGAAATGCATGATCATATTAAGCATATAAACAAAAGAAGATGAAAGGAGAAGAAGGAACAAGAAGCGAACATAGAAGAAGAAGAGTCAAATACACATGAATACAACATAACAACACGAGAATGCAAGAGAACATTCAAACATCAGAAAGAGAGAAGAAAAAGAAGGAGAAGAAAAGAGAGAAATAGAACAATCACATTCAAATCAAACAATTAAACCGCGCATCAAGTTAATTAGGCCTGACCCTCGTTTTTAAAAAAAAAGAAAGTCCCCAGTGAAGTCGCCAGCTGTTGCACCCCGAAAAATCCGGATTGGACCTTTCATCGTACAACGTGAAAATTTGTGAAGCCGCCATCAACATTTTTTATTTAGGGACCAAAACATTGAAAAAGGGTCCTTTTTAAGGCGGGTGGTCCTTTGAGAACTAGAGATGTAGGTTCGGGGGTCGGTTAGGTGTGAGGAAGGTATTAGCACCCCACACCTCCTTTCTACCGAAAGGGAACCTTTAACTTGATGTGCGGTTTTGACAGAGTTGATTTGAAACAATTCATTCTACTTCTTTTTTTATTTGAGAAAATGTTTTTGAAAACGGGGGAAAAGAAGAATCTTTTTATTATTTTTTAAAAGTGTGCTTGACGGGATGTGACCCGCTCCTACGTATCTCCCGGTGCGATGGAGATTTCAAAGCTTACGTAGTTCTCCTTAGTTGAGAAACTTTGTGTTGGTGTTTTTTATTGTAGGGGTTTTCGGTCCTAGACTGTACAGTCCACTAGACCTAGAACAAAGACAACCCCGCCTGTACAGACGACGTGCCCCCTACTTATCGAAAATGTTTTTTGATTAGGGAAGAAAAAGATTTGTTGTGAGGTTGGTTGCTTTTATTTGAGCAAGTATCCTAGGCTCGCACGAACTGTACAGCTCGCTAACCCTAAGACGCTAACCAATACCGGATGTACATCCGACTCGATTCCTTACTCATTTTTGAAATAGGGTTCAAGTTGTTAATTACTTGTTTTGACTCTCATAAGTATCCCAAGATGTTTGAGCTGTACAGCTCCGATCTTAGGACGCTAGACAACACCGGCCGTACGTCCGACTTGCTTCCTTATGAGTTTTCAAAGAGGTTTATTGTTGATCTTAGAAAGAATTTGATTGTCTTATGAAAACAATTTGAGAAAAGATTGAGTTTGGAAAAGCTTTAGAAAATGATTGATTTGAGGAAAGGAGAAGGGAGTTTGAGGGTGACATTGGTCACAAAAGATTTGTTGGGATGGCGTGGCATCCAAAAGGAAAAGAAAGTAGAACATTCAATCAATTTCCAAGTCAAGAACCAAAGCGCAACATTTATCAAATTGCAAGCAAAACAATCAACAATGCAAGCATAAGCATAAACATTACCGATTACAACATTTGAGCGCAAGAATGACACTTAGTCATCAACATCTAATGGCATGCATATGTAAGATCAACATTAACCAAATAGATTGCAAGAATAGGCACACAAATAGATAATGCAAAGGTTTAATTCAATTAAGTGTCAACACAAGATAAAGCACAAGGTTGAATCCCTTTTGGTAATCCTTGACACTTGAGACAATGCACAAGTGCATAAGTGTCTAGTCCTTTTACCAAATCATCAACATTAAAGCATAACATTGACCTAGAAAGAACATCACATTTGCAAGACCAAAAGTGACCAAAAGAGGGCATTAACAAGTCATTTTTATAACCAAAATTGATTAATCAAGTTAGAAACTAGCATTTGCATTTTCAAGCAAGAATTGCACAAAGAAAATTGAATCATCTTAGGCAATCCTCATCACTTAAAATGAAGTGCCTAAGGCACAAGTGAGAGTCCTCTTGCCAATCATCAACATAGAATAATTTTGCAAACAAGTTACTAACAAGCAAACCAAAGTTTACAATCAAAGCACAAGGTTGTGTTGAATCATCTTAGGCAATCCTCAACACTTAAAGTGAAGTGCACAAGGCACAAGTGTGAGTCCTCTTGCCAATCATCGACATAGAGTAATTTTGCAAGCAAAGTACATAACAACCAAACCAAAACAACTTGAGAAATCATTTTTACCCAATATTGCAAACCCATTTCACAAGAAAATTAACAAACCCTAATTCTAATCATGATTTGTGAAGCATCACATCATTTTATTCAACAAAATGCAAAATCATAGTAAAAACAACATAAATCACAATTTATTCAACAAAATGCAAGATCATAGTAAAAACAACATAAATCACAATTTATTCAAAAAAAATGCAAGATCATAGTAAAAACAACATAAATCACAATTTATTCAAGGGTGAGAAGCAATCTCAAACACCCAAGCCTCCCTATGTGCTTGTCAAAATGTTTGAGACACCTCTCACCAACAACAATCAACAAATCAACGATATAACAACACTAAAATGCATGAATATGGTAGGATGCAAAATTAGAAACATGATATCTACATTTTGATGCAAAAAAGTTGAAGATGATGCTAGGTTTTAAGAAGTTTACCTCAAATCCAAGCTAAGGAATGACTAATATGAAGAACAAGACCACAAATCAACTTGAGTCTTCACCAAACTTCAACGAAACCCCCGAAATGCTTGCTTAAAAATGCCCTTTGATGATGCAAGCTTGAATTAAATTAGGAGAGAAGGAAGATATATGAAGTAGGAATGGAAATGAGGTGAGAAAATGGAAGTGAAATGAAGAAAAATGGAGGAGGGAATGGAGAGGAAATTCGGCCAAGGGAGGAGAGGAGAGGAGAGGTTTGTGTGCTAGGGTTTTGTGAATGAATTGTGAGGCCAAAAGTTCTTTTTGAGGTGAGGTTTCTAAGGTATATATAGAGAGCAACTAGGTTTAAGGGTATTTAGGACATTGTGCTTTTGCAAACCATTGAGATTTGAGCTAGAATTTGAATCAAAGGCCAAGATTGCAATGCACATGGATTAGGGACAAGGAGAAAACACAAATGAGTGAGGAATAGCTGGTCATACACAAAAATTATGAGTTTTTGTTGCACAAAAATTGTTGAGGGCACCTAGGTCATTCTACACAAAGTTGTAGCCTAGGATTTGATCTAGAATTTTAATCAATGGCTAGGAATACAACTCACATGGATCAAGGGCATGAGGAAACACAAAATGAGGTGAAAATGAACTGGAAAATTCGGAGCAAATGAGGCCTTGGTGCCCAAGTTTTGCAAGCTTTGTCAAGAAAAATAGTACATTTTGTCTTATTGGGGACACTTCCTTATTTTCACCATTTTTGATTATTCTTTTCTAGATAATTCCATAAAAATCATGCCACTTTGGGCCATATCCTAGGAATCAATGATTGGGCCCAAAATTCCATGATATCACCCTTCCCAAAATTGATTTGAGACCTCACCTTGATGGAAATTCCCATTTTGCCCTTTTGCTTAAAATTTGAATTTTATGCCAAAAATCATGCATGCATGCGCACAAAAATTCATAACCCAAATCATCTAGATCCAAATAAATTCCTCTGAGATTGAACAATGATTTTTGGTGAGAAATTGCTTAATTTTGGAAATGACCAAAATACCCTTTTGCCCTAAAAACATTGTTTTTTTACAACAAATGCATTTCCACTCTAACAATGAATTTAAAAGCCCTAGAATGACTTTTAAAAACCCAAAAATGCATGCACAATGCTCTTCACTCTTCAAAATAAAACCACACTTCTCAATTTATTTATTTTTTTGTTGAGAATTAGGGTTTTGACCTAGGCGGACAAAATTAGGGTATGACAATTGTGAACATGAAAAAGGTAGCTAATCCTAATTATGTAATAAAAACATTAGGATAATATTAATGAAAGTAAAAATAGGAATTCAAATAAGAAACTAGACCATAAAGTTTCTAAACTTGCAAGATCCACCTAAGACCCTAGAAGAGGATTTTGGTATCCATAATAATAAAGAACAATAAAATAGAAATAAGGTTCATGAATTAGAAATATAAGAATAACCCGGTAAGTAGAGAAATTCCTGATCTAAGTCTTCAATCTCCCTTTTCTGCTCCAAAGCTCTCTCACAGTGTCAAGATCGGTGCCCAAAAAGCCTTTTTCTTCTCTCCTCTGTGTTGCCGTTACTACCACTTCTTGTAATTTTGTGTTAGTGTATGCGGCTCTCCTCAATCACAAGTGAAGCCCTCCTTTTATATTAGTTCCTTTTCTTTCTCTCCAAGCTAGGGATCAAGTCAAGATTGTTTCCTCTTTTAATTGTAAGATACCTCAATCCCTAAATATTAGGATTTAGATCCTTCCTAAATATGTGTTGTTTGCTATCCACTCCATGCCTCTTTCTTTCTCTCCAAGTCACATGTGCATCATTTTCAGTTGAAATCACCAAGAGGATCTTCTTCTTTATATATATATATATATATATATATATATATATATATATATATATATAAATTCCTAATAGCTTTAAAATGGATTTTTATATCTCTTTTATATTTTCTTTCTTTCTGCAAAATAAAGAACAAATTAAATTAGTGATTTATATAATTAGTATATAATTGCTCTAAAATTGACCCAAAAATATCTCTAAAAATGCACTAAATTGGAGTTTATCAACTCCCCCACAGTTAACTTTTGCTTGTCCTCAAGCAAATTTTTTGGCTCAATAAAATTTTAAATAAATAATAAAGATAGCCAAACAAGGGACCCAATATTAAAAGCACAATGACAGATAATAGAAAATATAACACATACAAGATGTCAAAAGGTTGCCCAATTAGAGGCTCCACTCCCTGAAGAATACATTTATGAAAACAAGGGCACTCGCTCACAATCTCTCTAATTGTTTAGGGACTAGGGAAAATTACACTCAAGTTTCCACAAAATGCACATTACCAAAAGCTTGTAATTTGACCAAATCTCCACTAAATAGTTCACATGAATGAAAAAGTTGGGGTTTAATAGGTTGTAATGGGGCCAGGGTGAATTCATGCAGGATAGGAAATAAGAAGGAATGGATAATCAAAGGGCTAAAAAAACAAGAAACAAGTAGTAACTTTTGTAACCAAATATGGAGCTCCTATCTATTTTACAATTTTTGCCCAAACTTCAAATTAATTTCACTTCCGTTCTTCACTCTTCTTTCTATTGAGTCAACTCTTTTTGATTTGTTTTTGCTCTTGAGTAGACTCGTTTGTTTTATTTTGTTGGATTTTCCCTTTGGGTCTTTCATTCTTTTGATGTGTCTTTTCCTCTTGCTCGCTTTCTTTTTTTTTTCAAATTTTCTTCCTATTTTTTTTCCATTTTTTTTCTTAGGCGGAAAAGGTAAGTACATGAAAACTTCTACTTTGTTTCCTTTGTAAGAAAATATTATTGTAAGCACATGATTCACTCCTTTTGTTTTCTTCATCCTGACAAGATAAACAACTAAAGTATAGGATGAAATTTCAGTCCTAACAGTATTGACAACTAAAATATAGTACAAAAAGGTTGAATGATTGGCAGACTAAATTAAAGTTTGGTCATCCATTAATTATAGCCCCAATTATCCTATTGGTCCACCAACTAATTGCAGTACGGTCGCTGATCAACTAATTTAAGAGAAATTCCTGGTCTAAGTCTTCAATCTCCCGTTTTTGCTCTAGAGCTCTCTCACGGTGTCAAGATCAGTGCCCAAAAGTCTTTTTCTTCTCTCCTCTGTGCTGCAGTCACTACCGCATCTCGTAATTTTGTGTTAGAGTATGCGGCACTCCCCATTCACAAGTGAAGCCCTCCTTTATATTAGTTCATTTTCTTTCTCTCTAAGCTAGGGATGAAGTCAAGATTGTTTCCTCTTTTAATTGCAAGATATCTCAATCCATATATATTAGGATTTAGATCCTTCCTAAATATGTGTTGCTTGCTATCCACTCCATGTCTCTTTCTTTCTCTCCAAGTCACATGTGCATCATTTTCAGTTGAAATCACCAAGAGGATCTTCTTCTATATCTTTTTTATATATATAAATTCCTAATAGCTTTAAAATGGACTTTTATATCTCTTTTATATTTTCTTTCTTTTTGCAAAATAAAGAGCAAATTAAGTTAGTGATTTATATAATTAGTATATAATTGCTCTAAAACTGACCCAAAAATATCTCTAAAAATGCACAAATTGGAGTTTATTAGTTTGATAATGTGATTCTGATTTAGTTTGATAATGTGATTTTTTTGTTGAGAAATTGATAATGTGATTTTGATTAAGTTTGATAATGTTAATTTATTGACATAGCAATTGATATGTACTAAACATAGAAGTTCACTAAAAATCCAAGCATCCTTCCATAAATCATAATTTTTCCAAACACAAAGAAACTAAAAAGGGGGAAAAACTTACAAAATGTGGATTAGAAAGAAATGACTCAAGGAAGTGAAGGAATGCCACATTCAAGGATGAATGATAAATTCCATTGTTGGACCGCCACAAGCACAATCAAGCCTTGATAAGATCTTTGGAGGTTCTAAGAAGAACTAAGAGGAGCAACTTGCTCTAAACTCACAATATCATAAAATGATCAAAAAGGTCCCTTACGTGAAGCACCATCAACCCTTATATAGCTAGGGTTTGGCCAAGGCAACATAAACAAAATAAGGCCAACATACAAGCCCAAAACATGGCCCAAATAGTTTAACACATGTATAGACATTTAAACCCAAGTTCCAAACTTAAAGTATAGCCAATTACAATTAAAATAAAATGAAGTTGATCGTAATTTTAATAAAATTAGATTATCTTGATGCTCATGCGGTCCGCATCAGCAATTAACAACCACAGTTATGTGTATCTGTGGTTAGTGGCCACTAACCACAGTTATGTGTATCTGTGCTTAGTTATGGTACTGATTTATGGTTATTGACCCTAAAGAATGTTTAATGTACTTTCGTGTGGTTATGCATTAATACTTAAGACTGTACTTTCCGTTATACAATGGCATGTAAACATATGCTTACTAACATACGATTGCCACATTGTGTGCATAGAAGTTTGATAATGTGCTTCTGATTTAGTTTGATAATGTGATTCTGATTAGGTTTGATAATGTTAATTTATGGACATAGCAATTACTAACCACAGTTATGTGTATCTGTGGTTAGTGGCCACTAACCACAGTTATGTGTACGTATTTGTGGTTTGTGGCGACTAACCACAGATATGCATAATTGTGGTTAGTTGCCACTAACCATTGTGTTACTGATTTGTGGTTATTGATCCCAAAGAATGTTTAATGTAATTCCGTTTGGTTAATAACAGAATAATGCAACAGTAGTTAATAACAGAAATCTCGACACATATAAGTTCAATTTCTTCATTAGAATGGTACATTAGAAATTCAATACATATAAGTTCAATTTATTAATTCATCTACAATTTCATTTACATAGAGGTTCTAATTTTCCTATCTTTTCCTTGTTTTTCCTAGAGCTTTTTTTCACCTTCATTTTTTAGTATTTCAGCTCTCAATTTGTCACAAAAGGTGTTTGCTTCCTTACATATTCAAGTGCAGAAATGTTAAGTCTCCTCCATTTCATGAAGCTGTTGAAAATTTGATGCTTGAGAGTGAAGTCTTCAGCAGCCCTGGATTGATCTCGTGTGTCCGGCGAGATCAATCCCAGTGAACTCTTTTCCTTTTCCTTAGAAATAACGAGTAGAACAACTGTGTTCCAAAAAGTTCATAATATAGTTAATTAACTTACATATGCATAGGTTTACACAAATGGAGCATATCAGATCATATATGCTTCAATGCAACAAAAATTAACCGCAATTGTACTATTCTGTAGTTAGTGGGAACCAACTAGTGTTAAGAATATATGATCTAATCATCAAATAGTTTCTTATTAATTGACTTACACATGCATAGGTTTACACAAATAAAGCATATCAGATTATATATGCTTCAATCCAACAAAAATTAACCGCAATTGTACTATTCTATGGTTAGTGGCCACTAACCACAGTTATGCATATCTGTGGTTAGTGGCCACTAACCACGGTTATGCATATCTGTGGTTAGTGGCCACAGTTATCCAGAGTTCAAGTCTCCTTAGGTTTAATCTACAATTCCTTCGGCACCGGTACATTATTTTGTCACTGCGTGATACATTTCGAACTCATAAATGCAATTTCCAAAAACAATTAATAGATGGAATTTTTAATCTAGCAACTAATTACTACTCAAATCTGTGGTAAGGGCCAATAACCACATATCAGTACCACATTGGTTAACGGCGAATAAAAATTATGAGTTTCAATCCAAAAACTCACTAACGAGAATCCAACAAGGCCACTGAATGCCTTAACCTGACTTAGTTTGCGCAATTTCATTTTGTTCTAGCTAGTCTTCTTTTGTGTGACTACAAATACTATAAAAAGTAAAAACATACTAACTCAGATTCAGATTCTGTATATGATTGTGTACTGATGATGCAAGGCTCTTTTACTTGCTTCAAATCATCAATGAACAATCCAGATGATATAAAGAAGAGAAGGAACTGGTTGAAAAGTTTAGTTAATAATCAAACAAAATTCTGTTCCTTATTCCTTATATAACATTACCCGGGTGCATATATGTTGAGAATTTTTTTTGCAAAAAGATAAATGAAAATGTGATCAGATGACTAGAAAAACACATACCTGTGTCCCAAAGAGTAAGCTTCAATGTTTTACCACCAATGGTGAAAAGCTTGATCTTGAAATCCACTCCTGTCAAGGATTTAAGGTTACCAACAGTCAAAACGCAGCATGTAACAATAACACAACCATATAAAGAATATTAATGTACAAAAGTTCCTTTCACAACCATAGCAAATAAACTAGACAGAGTTAATTATGGGGTTTGATTTAATGTGAAGTGAAATGCTTAGAAGATCTTGAGTAGATCCATAATCAGGCATCCTAAAACTATGTTGATATAATTAACTTTGAATTCCACCACATTTGAGCATTAAAACTCACTAACCACAAACTAGCAACACAATGGTTAGTAGCCACTAACCACACTAACCATTGTGTTACTAGTTTGTGGTTAGTGGTCACAGATACCAAATTCTCATTTCAGTTGATTTCATTTTGCTCAATGCCTTAATTTGCACAACCACTATTTTGATAACCACGAAAATCTCAGTCTCTACTATATGAAACACAGAATGAATGAATGGAAGTAAATGAAAACGAAATAGGATTTCAGTATAACTAAAAAACCTAAATCAACAATTTAAAATTGAACACAAAATTTCATCAAATCCATATACCAATTCACAATTCAAGTAGAAAGAGAAGCAACAAGGAAATGAATCAATGTATATGACTTTATGTAAGAAATTAATGTATATTTTTCGATTATAAGAAATCAATATAAGAATCAATGCAGCAACAGAAATCACTCATTCATTGACTCCACTTTGCTCTCCAAATAAAGGTAAAAACATATTGATGGAATTTCACCACTCTTCCCAACATCAAATACAAACTACAAATTACAATTTTACTCATTATAACTAAAACCATTACCTAAAGCAAGAATTTAACCAACGCAGAAAACAATCAACCGTAAACCCTAGAACTGTACATGCAGGGAGAGAGAGGCATACAGATAATGCAGGCGACAGCGAAGAACGCGACGGCTGATGGTGACGAACCACGGTGACAGTAACGAACTGCGGTGATGGTTAGTTGGATGCGTGATGGGGACAAACTAGAACTTGAGAGTTCAGGGATTGACCGACTGGAAACGTCGGCGACTGGAAACGTCGGCGACTGGAAACGCGCAACGGTGAGAGCTCCTCTGTAAATGCAACCGGAGTAACCTTCTAGAAGACGCAATAAACTCTGTAACCACTCAACGAGCACTCGACGACAGAGCAACAACACTCGACGGTCAGTTTGTAGAGTTCTTTGTTGAGTGGGTTCTGTGGTTGGATCCGGTGGTTTGCGCGCGGAGTCCGTGAGATTGTTGAGTGAATCCATTTGTGATTATTGAAACTGGGGAAAGTGTTTTGAAATTGGGTTTTTAATTATTTTGGAAATGACACATATACCCCTTTAGTATTGGATACTAAGCTTTTGGCTTATTATCCTAAATCAGACTCACCAATACCAATCAACCACAGTCGTCAGTGCATTCATGAAAAGATGTTGGTCAAAGAGAGGACATTTCATTCCTGTTATATCTCAGATAATGAGGGCTTCTTTTTTACAAGATGGTGGAAAATGAGAATGTTAGACTTTGTTATCGTTGTGAACACAAAACTTGTGCAATGATGATTTGAGAAAAATACTCTGCTTGCATTTTTGAAAAAGTGACCATATTTTTTTCTTTTTAGAGTTTTTTTCCAAATCGCAATTAGAGTAATGCAAAGTTAAGAAACATGATGGCAACAAAAAAATAACTAAATTTCAATGAAATCTTACATAAATATCACTTTAAGGCAACTTATCTTTTCAAAAGGTACAAGTTGAAAACACAAATACATTTTTAAAAAACTATTACATCAGAAATAAAAACGTTCTATGCTAAGCCCGACTCATACCGCTGATGTCGTTCAACAGAT
The DNA here is from genome assembly GCA_963573325.1 of Astragalus glycyphyllos. Lineage (NCBI taxonomy): Eukaryota > Viridiplantae > Streptophyta > Magnoliopsida > Fabales > Fabaceae > Astragalus > Astragalus glycyphyllos. The sequence goes on along the minus strand of OY754312.1, from coordinate 49,435,826 downwards.
ACTTCGAAAATACTTTTCCAAAAGAAATAAATCATAAGGGTACACCAAAGCCAACAAACTCCTAGAATATAGAGTCACTATAGGTGATGTGTCACATGTCCACACTAATGATTCCTTGACAATTTGGAAGTAATCTCCAACGACAAGGCTAGCCCATCTACTAGCTTTGTCACCACTACGAAAAACAAGTTTGAGCAACATCAATGGAAAAACGCCCTATGCTAGGCCCTGTTTGTGATTCAGTTAACTCTTTAGGTTTTTCTTTTTCTTAACTTCTTATAGCCGGATTTGCATTACTTTACAATCCTAGGAGGTCTAGTATAAAGATAAAGCCCAATAATTTTATTTTCCGGTAGTGATAACAACCAGAATGAGCAAGAAAATTTCACAACCACCAATCGGTCTGTTATATTAGTCAAACAGACATACGTACGAGGAACAAAAGAGAAATCGACTCAATTTTAAAAGGAAAAAGTTAACGAAGTAACGTATGAGGAACACAAGCAAAAAGCAATAAGAATTAAAATGCAAATTGAAACTTGAAAGCTGTAATAATTTTTATACAAATCATCAAACATTATGTATAAATTAAATAATTTATAATTTATTTATATAAACGTAATTCGTTTATGCAACATAGGTATTAATAAATACTTATATATTACTAGTAAAATATTATTAATATATAAATGACACGAACAAGTATGGTTAGAAAATAATAGGCAAAAGTATAATGACAAATAGAATTACGTTATTATTATTATTATTATATGTAAAACAATTAAGGCCAGCCAAATAAAAAAAATACGAAACTGCAATTCAAAAAAAGAAGAACTACAATTCAAAACAAAAGGAACCGCAAAGGAAGGGATTTAAATATCAAAAACTGGCTAAAATGCGACTTGAACTAGGGACACAAGTGGCAAGAAAACAAAAGATTAAGTTGTTTCACAATCACTCCAGTTTTAGATTTTTAACCAATAGTTGCACATAAGTAATATATACCATATCTATACATTTTTTGGGGCCCTAAAAATTTGGATTGGTGTGAGGCCCTGTGCGGTAGCACGGGTGAACAACTCAATGGCCGCCCTGATAAGCACACAGTGCATATGTAAAGTAAATCCTTTATAAATTTGAAACCATGTCAAAGCATGTCTATGCATGAATTCACGTGTGCTCACGATTGCACTCCCTTTTAGTGGAATGGGCTAGGACAACTGACTAGCATCTGATACTAGGATGACCCACTAGCGTCGAATCCTGCGACAACCCGCCAGTATAATTCGGTCCACTGGAGGAAGGGATACCTGAAAAAAGATCATCACGAGAAGCTTTATTTATTATTGTGGCAATATGAGAAGAGTAGACAACAAGGATCAAACCAAGAAGAGTCATCAAGAAGAAGATGAGAAGAATTATAACCCTGCGAAGGGTCATGATGAGAAGAGTCACAACCCTGAGAAGGGTCATGATGAGAAGAGTCATGTTGGGAAGGGTCATACTATGAACCACCTTCAGGAACTTCAACATGAGAAGCATCGACATAAGAAGTATCAACTTGAGAAGCATCATCATCTGCCAAATGTGAGAAGAGTCATAGCAAGAAGGGTCATGAACAACTATAAACAGCTGTCTTCTGCAGAAAAGCAGAAACACAGTTGTGTTGTACAGACAGCCCATTCAAATGGCTATAAACGGCTAGTTTCTTCTTCAACTACTACAAGTCTTGGACCAGCAGTTAATACACATAATTTGATCTATTAAACAACGCTCCTGGTCATCATTAATATTCATGAGAGTGCATTGAGATCTTAACTTCCACCCTTCTCAAGTATCAAACTTTTCTCTCATCCATACACAGCTGTTCTAAACCTGAAGGGATTCATCTGATCTCTGAGTATGTATTAAGTCTTGTGTTGTTGTAATTATTGAACACTCTATTTGTATCAACCAAGCTCTAGAAATCCCACAAACCCCATCAATCAAACAAATACCTTATGGGAACCTTTTTGATTTGAGAAGTGAGTGCTTCTGTGTTAGAAGTAGTCTAATAGATAAGGAAAAGTCTATTAGAGGTGAACCACTATAATCACTGTGTTATTTATTGCTTTATTATCAGTAGATTGCACCTAGTGAGAAAACTCTCCATAAGGAGAAGGCTTATGAAAACTGAGAAGAGTCAGTAATGACCCCTTCTCTGCTAAGAAATTGTTTTCAAGTAAACTGTGATTTAACCCTTCTCACCCCTACCCTTATGCCTGAATAACTTAGAAACCTCATGACAAAAGACTTATATTGATAAAGTATGTCTTCTTCACTAGCTTAATTCTTACTAACACTGTCAAAAAGATACATTGAGAGAAACTTCAAGGGAATAACTGTTTGATCCATTTTTGAGTTCATTAAGCCTATCTACACATTGTTCATTAAGCCTATGTGTACCTCAATAGTTCATCTTGCAGCTTTGTTTTCAGTAGAAGGGTCTTTCCTCTCCTTTGTGGTCCTTGTTATTGATTCTCTAAGGACTTTCTTTCCTTTTATGGTCAAAAAAGGCTCCACAACCTTCTCAGGGACCTCCTTCGTTGTGGAAAGCATTTCTCCTCTGATGACAATTGGATCTTCAGAAGTGGTTGCAACGAATGGGCTAGAGGATCCAACGGTTCGCGTGGATTTTCTTGTAGGTGTTGTGGGAGATTTCTTGGCAGATTTGGATGCTTTTGGCGTGGCAGAGACGAGTAATGGCATGGATGGTGTAGAGTTTAAAGGAACATTTGGGATCTTGGTTCGTGCCATTTGAAAATGCTTTAGGGTGATATTTTGAATCTTGGAGTCGTTGAAATGCGAAGCGTGGGAACTTATGGAAGGAAATGTGTGTTGTTGATGGAGCCCGCTGTTTAAACACATAGAGGGAGCAGTTACTGCTACAGATAAAGGCTTAAGAGAACATAAAACTAACAATAATTAATATAACGTGTGTAAAACTAACTCTTGATAATATTACGTGTGTAATAGACAGATAAATATAAAATAAATAAAAATTTATATTTTTTGGGTGATGAGAAGGCACGAGACAGGGCACCTTTTTGGCCTAAGGTGTCTTGATGATGTGCAACAGTTCTTTGATAAAATTGAAACTATCTTCTTGAAGAGGTTTTATAAAAATGTCAGATAATTGATGCTTTGAACATAATCCCAAATAAAATGATGTCTACTGTCTATATGTTTCAATCTAAAATGTTTAATAGGATTATTTGACAGACTTGTTGCAATTGTACTATCAAAGAAGATAGGAATATCTGAGTATTTTATAGAGAAATCTTCTAATTGATTTCTGATCCATAATACTTGAGAGCAACAACTAGTTGCTGCTACATATTCTACTTCTGTGGCGGACAAGGCAATGGTACTTTGTTTAATACAACTCCAAGATACAAAAGATTTTCCCTGAATTTGACCTGAACCATTTGTTCTCTTTCTTTCATTTTATCATCTGCATAGTCAACATCAATATATCCTACTAATTCAAAAGGTGTGTTCTTTCTATACCAAATACCAATGTTAAGAGTACAAATAAGATATCAAAATATTCTCTTGACTGCTGTGAAATGAGATTCCTTAGGTGCAGTTTGAAACCTAGCACATAAACCTACTTAGAAGACTATATCAGGTCTACTAGTAATGATATACAATAGTGAACCTATCATGCCTCTATATTTCTTCTCAGGAATAGTTGTGCTCTGTTCATCCTTCTCAAGACTTGGAGAAGGGTGCATAGGTGTAGCCACGGGTTTGGCTTCCTCAATTTTATACTTTCTAAGATCTTGGATATACTTCTCTTAGGAAATAAATATGTCTTTCTCTAGTTGTTTGATTTGAAGACCAAGAAAGTATCTCAATTTCCCCATTAAACTCATTTCAAATTCATTCTTCATAAGTTTTGCAAAATCATTGCAAATTTTATCATTTATAGCCCCAAAGATGATATCATCAACAAAAATTTGAACAATCAATAACTCATCTTTATGGGTTTTTTTAAGAGGGTAACATTAGTTCTGCCTCTTGAGAAGCAATTATAGATCAAGGAGGAACTAAGTATCGCATACCAAGGTCAAGGGACTTGCTTTAGTCTGCAAAGAACCTTAGTTTGGAAACATGATTTGGCTTTAGTGAAGGCTGGATTTTTAAGAACCGCAAGGTATGTGGAGTCGGTTTCCAATATAGTATCTGTCATTAAAGAGAATGGCCAAGTGAGGGACTGGATTCATTACAGACACCTAAACTTGCCCACTCCAAAAGTTGACTATCGTATGCCAGTGGTCGATATGCAAGTTGACGTCACAACTAACAATACCATCTTGACTTTTATGGACGGTTAATCTGGGTATAACCAAATCTATGTAGCTGACGCGGACACCCATAAGACTACCTTCAAGTGCCCCGGCAGCTGAGGAATCTATGTGTGGTTGGTCATGCCTTTTGGCCTTAATAATGCGGGAGCCACTTATCAGAGGACGATGAACGTGATATTTTATGACTTAATCAGAAAAAGCAAGGAAGTAAACAATGATGATGTGGTAGTCTAATCCAAGAGTTTTGACGCACATCAAACTAAGTTAGAGCAAGGCCTGAAACATATGAGACTCCACAATCTCGAGATGAATCCCACTAAGTGTGAATTCGGTGTGTCTGCAGGTAACTTCCTGGGCTTCCTGCTTCATAATAATGGCACCGAGGTAGACAAGAACAAAGCTCGAGCAATCTTGGAGGCTAGACCACCTAGGGCTAAGAAAGAACTGCAGAGCCTCCTCTGCAAGATCACCTCCCTCAGAAGGTTTATTGCTAACTCGGCAAGGAAAATGAAAGCATTTTCCCCATTTCTAAGACTGAATAGCCCTGAGGAGATGATATGGGGGCAAAGCAGCAGGAGGCCTTTGATTAGATCAAGATTACCTTGACTAATCTTCAAGTCCAAGTCTCTCCTTTGCCCGGGAAACCGTTGAAACTCTACATTTTAGCCAAAGATCAAGCTACCGAGTGCCTTTTACCTTAGGACGACGACAATGACACTAAGTGAGCAATCTATTAATTGGGAAGCTTTTTTTTTTATCATTATTCAATTCTTGCACTAAGTTAGAATATTATGTATTACCCAAAGAGGTTCTAGTTGTATACAAAGTAGAAATTGTAAGGTACCTTCTTAATCGGCCTACATTCTTAAAGGTTGTCAAATTACAGGCCCTTGCCAATTTTCTTGCTCAATAGTTGTGTGTTGAGGTCCATGGTCCCTTATCCGAGCTTGTAAATTACATATGTTTGAAGACTTGGGTCCTCATGTTTGATGGCTAGAGCACCCAAACAGGGGCAAGGGTGGGCATAGTGATATCTAGCCCGTGTGGAAAAATTTGGAAAATCATGCGCATGATAGAGGATCGGGAAGAACACAAAGTTTTGATCATTGGCCTCAACTTTTTGGCCGCCATAAAGGTCCATTACATAGAAATAAAGGGGGATTCTCAATTTGTAACTTAACATATCACTACTGAATACAAATGCAATCATCACGTACATTCCTAGGGAAGAGAACTAGGAAGCAAATGACCTTGCCCAGCAAGCCTTGGGGTAAAAAAGAACGGTTTTGGGAATCATGCATCTGAACGCCCCAGTGGTGGCCGAGCAAGACCCAATCGATGTTTGGATAAGGATTCTGGTGGATTATTCGCACAATCCCTCTGATGGGATTGATTTTAAGGTTAAACACAGAGCCCTGAAGTACGTTCTATTATGCGATGAGTTATACAAAATAAGCACCAATGGGGTCTTTCTTCGGTGTCATAAAAGAAAGGAAGCCTACTTGGTCACGGCTCAAATTCATGAGGGGGTTTGTCGTTCCAACAGGTATGGCACCATCATGAAGTGGTTGATTTACAGACACATGGGGTACTATTGGCCAACTATCACAATCAATTGTTACCAATATGCTAAGGGATGCGAAGCTTTCCAATTGCCTGGCCCCATCCGACATGTTCTTGCGGACGAGCTCCACCCGATAGTCAAGCCGGGGACGTTTACAGAATGGGCCATGGATTTAATTGGGAAGATATACCCTCCTAGCTCCAAAGGGCTTAACGTTATTATCGTAGCCATAGACTACTTCACCTAATGGGTAGAAATTGTACCTCTAGGTAATGTCAACTAGGTCGCGTTGATCAGGTTCATTGTGGACCAAATTATCTATAGATTTGGAATCCCAGAAACCATCACCACAGACCAAGGTACTATGTTCGCAGGGGATCAGGTGGGGGCCTTTGCTCAGGAATACAACATTATGATGAGGCATTCAACGCCTTACTATGCCAAGGCTAATGGACAAGTGGAGGCCACAATTAGGCGGCATGAAACCCCCAATGAGGCGTTGTGGGCTATCAGAAATTCAAAGTCTACGACCACCGACATAACTCCATACAGAATGTTATACGGCCAAGATGTAGTGGTGCCGCTCGAGATTAGTGTTGCATCACTGAGGGTGGCTCGACAACATGCACTCAGTTTGGATGAATACAAGCAAGCCATGATAATGGAGCTGGACTCGATGGGTGATGACATATTGGTCACCCTCAGTAAGTTAGAATTCAATAAGATACGAACGGCCCGCACCTACAACAAGCTTGTTAAGCCTAAGAAGTTTGTTGTAGGCAACCTGATTTGGAAAACTATCTTACTGATTGGGATCAAAGATCCTAATTTTGGTAAGTGGCGTACCACACACCGGCAACCTAGTGATCTCAAGAATCATAAGGAAAATTAATGAGCTATTCCAATCTTTTTGCACTTTCTCGGTGACCGGGATCATTTCTGCATCTGCAACAGCCGGTACAGATCCTGCCTAGGGTAGAAAAGCATTTGGGAGGAGGGGTGCTCTTCAGCCGTTGGTTGAGCGTCGGCTTGATCCAAAAGCTGGTTCCCTCCTTCCATGGTTTTGGGGGCAAAGGCTTGCTCGAAGGAGACACGCATTTCACTCGCTGCTATTATGATGCCCCAAATATCATTTCAGCTGTGCTGGAGGTCCGCTTCAAACCCCGCTTTCTGTGGATAAAGGAGAGTAAATGTAGGATCCAAAGGAGAATTGCAGTGAAAGAGTTGTTGGAGGCTGTCAGAAATGGTAGGAAGTTTCTGGTTGTCTGGCGAGTTCTGAGTGGTGAGAATAGCCAGTTTCGCTTAGAGGGTAGCGATGGTGGTTTCAATGGTGCTAATTTGCTTGTCAATCCTCTCTTTGTCTGCCACCACAAAACTTTTCTCTTAGCCTAAGGTGAGGAAGGTGGCCCAATATACGTCCTTCTCGGTGCAAACCTCTCCGTTTTTCGGGCTCGGGCATAAAGATTGGACTGGTCGCCAAGCTGGAGGACTATCATCCCGAAGGCATTCTTCTTTATCTATGGGATCTCGGATGAATCTGACTGCCTGAACAACAATACTCTGAGAAGTAATCGGTGTTGGGGGAACATCTAGGCTCGAAAAGTACCGAGCTATCTCCTATTCTGACACGACTGGATCTTCTGGGACTGGTTGGAAAGAAGGAGGGGAAGGAGCGTTTCATGCTTCATTTAGGGGAATCAAAGTCTCATTAGTTCAATCTTGGAAAAAGAGGAATAAATTTAATACACGACAAGTAGGAATTAATAGGATTTTAAGAAGAGGTGCTTACCAAGCTGTGATATGAGCAATACTTTGGTTGAGGGGAAGAGGTCGGTCCCTACGAGGATTGGGTTTTCCGCAATTCATCATAATGGTTAGCAGAGAACAATTTTGAAAGGAAATTCACCCGTAGCCTCTTTAATCGATAAGAATGGTCTTCGGTAGCTGGAGGTGGTGGAACCAGTAGGCTTCGAGTTCGCTTCCATTAGAGGTCAACAAGAATATGTTCTTGTCAATCAATGGAATAAATATGTTCTGGTCATACATGTTAATGTGCAAGTTCTTGTTCTGTAAAAATTGAATTTGTGCATCAACTCAAGGGGAGCATATAAACAAACTACTTTAACAACTATTATATCAAAATACTTAAAATCTTCTCAAAAGGTTTGTCATCATCAAAAATGGGGGAGAATGATGAGGCAAAATCCCAAGTCCAATTTTGATGAAAAACCAACCTCTTGATAAGAATTTTAAATTTCTGATTCATTAGCTACCTAATGAATCTTCTTGAGTTATTTTAGACAAAAACAGAACACTTATATCTCAAGAAGAATATGTGCTTAGCTCCAAGTAATTCTTTAACATAGACTTCTACAGCACCAAGTCCTTTGGGGTCATAAAGAAACTCCACCCCTTCAGTGGCATGCTGCTATCCAACCAAGGCTATGCTTGGGGACCCTTTTCACAGACCTTTTTTACGGAGGCATGGAGAGACTCCTTTGGCAAGTCAAGGAAAATGGGCATTACATTAAAGCTAACCGCCCAATCTTGTTCCTGCAATTATGGGCTCAACTCTACTTCCCCAAAAAAATTCGGCGGACCAATTTCCATCTTCATAGGTTCCCCCTAGAGTTGTGCGTAACAATTTGACGTCAACCCCAACTATTCTTGTACAGCGCCTGGAAGTCCTCCGGGTACTCTTTGACACGTTCGCTAACGATTGGCGTCCGGTATTGGAGAAAGGTATCAATCGTTGTGGATTTTCTACCCTCCCCAAGATGATCTCTTGGTCGACGAGCGTCATCATATGGTCACCAACTGGAGCCTAGTTCTGGTTGCTCGGGATCTTCTTGCTGACATCAAGCTTCCTCTAACAACAATGACCTCACCGTTGAACCCTACTATCCAAATTTCTCAGCAAGGCAACTTGGCCTTGGGCAACACATTCTAATCCCCCATGTATCATTAGCACCCACTTGGAAACTAAAGAAACTCATCTTGATGGATCTCAGGATAGTCCTTAAATGTGCAAACAACAACTTTTTGGTCTTCGCCTAGGGCCGCTACAGCAGGCATTCCAGTGAGACCTATGGTTATATGAACTGGTGGTCTTTGGTCAAGGAATTCATTCTTCTAGATCCTACCGCCGACTACATCAAGAGGTATACGGGCACTGCAAAGGTCTTCCCGCTAGACCATCATCAGTGGCTGCCAGCACTAATCCACCACCTACTGCGGCTAGCGAGCCCTCCATTCATCATGCCGACAAGAAACAGAAGAATAATATCATTTCCAATCCTTGTCTCCAACATCGTTCCTCCCCTCGATTGAGGTCCACAACTACTCCTTCACTTGCCCTACATGATTTTATTGCAACCCAAGTCTTTTTCTTTTATCTTAGATGCTCTTTGTGCCCTCGGCTAACGTTTAACTTGATACAGTCCAAGAAACAGAAGTTGTGCATATTAATGACGATGATTATGAGAACACTAGTGCAGAAAAGACATTTACCATCGGTTGTTTTGGACTTTTAGCATCGGTTATTCGACGATGCTAAATCCCTAGATGCTAAATGTAAGACATTTAGCATTGGTTATTTAACCGATGCTAAAAGTCACCTTTAGCATCGGTTATTCTATACAACTAATGCTAAATGTACTTGTAAGAGACATTTAGCATCGGGTATACTATACAACCGATGCTAAATGTCACTCACAAGTACATTTAGCATCGGTTATTCAATATAACCGATGCTAAATAATCAGTTATACTATACAACCGATGATGAATGTACTTGTGAGTGACATTTAGCATCGGTTGTATAGTATACCTGATGCTAAATGTACTTGTAAGAGACATTTAGCATCGGGTATACTATACAACCGATGCTAAATGTCCTTACAAGTACATTTAGCATCGGTTGTATAGAATAACCGATGCTAAATGTCTAACTTTTTTTTACATTTTTTTCTTTTTTAACCATACCAGTCAACTAATTTATAATAACATGTTATATACAGATAATTCCAGTCATCAACACATAATAAATATATAAAAATATTTTGAATTCCATTAAACTTAATATCTTACATTTAGAGAACACAAGTTAAACTACTTAAAAAACAAAATAACAACAATGTTTGTTCAAAATGTGGTATCCACCATAACATACTTTAGGACCCTTTCCTATTTACCAATTCAACCAAACAGTTTCCCACTAAATGCAACAAAATATTTCTAAAACATAAGTTAAACTACAGACGGAATAGTGTATCCTTTTGCTCTGTACGAATCTTCATAAAGAATTCCGCCCAAAGCTAACGAACCTCCAAAAGTTCCTACACAGAGAGTAACACTCCTACACAGATTCAAGGTAATAATAATAAATACAGTCTTAGGTTACCTTGGGAAGCTGGGACGCTGTTCCGTTTGCTGATTCATGGCATTAGGTTTAAATGGCCTGATCTCAGTATCTTGATCCTGAAAATAAGTATGGTACAGAAACATGCATCTGTATTGGCATTAAGCAGATATTAGATAACATCAAAGACATCAGAAACATGCATCTGTCCTGCCCTTGAAAATTCCTTCTACAGCACAGCAAATGCATCAGAAACATGAACAGGAAATTACGCTCATTTTAATATGTAAAAGCATCATAAAAGGAAGGATATTTTAGAGGATTTATGTAAGGAACATTAGACAACCATAAATGGATATTACCACACCCACAACAACATCAGGATTCAAAGAAATCAACTGAAAAGATACAGGAAACTCGGGCCATCAGTAGGCAAAGGCCACCAAGGTCTTTTTAAGAATCAGATGTGACTTTTGTGCCTAACAAAAAAGATACAGCAATGTTAAACTTGACAGTAAATCATCCAAAACTTTTGTGCCTAACTAAGTGTGCATAAATACTATATAAGACTCAATAAAAATATATGAATGTCTACAAAGAGATTTTTAATTGCCAAGTTTGGTCATCTCAAGTTCCCAAGACACTCAAGATCCCAAAGAAAGACGCATCAAGTTTGAACTTCTAAATAGGAAGAAAGAAGCCACCATAAAAAATGAAATGCAAGTTCATCTGCATAGGGTTAATATCAAGTGAGTGATATTGACTTTTGATGAAGCATTTGTTAATAATAATTCCACTACAACTTTGGTGTCGGTGTTTGCTCCTATTTTATTGCCACCAACACCTTTTACTCCAATGTTCCAGCCTGTAATCAAGAATTATACAATACAAACATTAGCTGGGTTAACAATATAGAAGCAATTCACAAATAGCACATCATCACTATTTACCTAAATTCGATAGCACTGGAAACAGGATTACATCGTGAACTAACAGTACTCCAATAGATAGAGATGGAACAAAGTTAAATTTTCCAGCTTCGTTTTGAATATCTTTGCAATTAGAAGATGCATGATTCGGAGAGATCCCATCCTCTGCAAATAGTTTGCTTTCCTTTTCTTAACCTTACTTCCAGCTTTGTTCTACTTTTAAAAAGCACCAAACATGTGACAAAACCCATATATAATGTCTGTCCTACTCAAACCCAGTTACTAAACGTTACCTTTAAGGTCAACCTCATTAAAAAGAATATTAGCATTTTCCCACTCTACAAATGTTATGATAAAGTGTGCAACATAAAGGCAAAACAGTATGCTATTTTCAATTCAAATAACAAAGCTATACTACAAAAGAAGAGCTGCAAAAAGATAGAAATCTATTCATAGGCATTTTATCAAACACATTGAGGGCAACTTTTAAGCACATCATTTCATTCTCATTATTTTGAAATCACTAAACACGTGTAGAGTTTTACATACAAACCAACATGACTTAATTATCATAAGTTGTTTGTTACAAAAAAAAATACTTATCACAAGTTTAGTGTAAGAAATTGGAGCATACAAATTGCTGGTTGCAGTATTCCCTTCATTCCCCCAATCTCTTTAGTCGATGGTTTGCAAATTGAAAAGTGATGACCAACAACATTCCAGCTTCAACGATATACTATTTCCATCTTGCTGTGTGAAACTGTGAATAACTTCCAGCATCAAAAAACATGAGAAATTAGAAAAATAAGAAAAAAATTAGGGCTTTAGGGTTTTCAAAGAAAATAAAAATCTGACCTTGAGAGTTTGAGAGCTTGAGAGGCAGAAAGTGGTGCTTGCAGCGGAGGGAGCTTGAGACACAGGTGTCGCAGCGAAGGGCGGCGGCATGAGGGTGTGGTGGTCAAATTGGATGAGAGAGAGTTAAGAGGGTTGTAGAGCAGAGGAAATGGGAGACGAGAATCTGTGGTTGTTGGAAGAAGAGGAGAAGGGTGTGGTGGTGAGTGGCGGTCGCGCGTTCTCCAACGAGGGTGGGTGAGAAGTCTCAGCGAGAGAGAGAGAGTCAGGGAGAGAGAGAGAGAGTCAGGGAAACTGAGAGTGAGAGAACGAGAGTTCAGAGAGTACAGGGATAATGATGCTAGATGTCTAATGCCTATACGAGAGTTCAGAGAGTACAGGGATAATGATGCTAGAGTCAGGGAAACCAATGCTTAATTGTAGGTGTGAAAATTGAAAACTTCTAATTAATTTCAAAACTGCCACCGCGTCTACATTTAGCATCGGCTGTTTAGACAACCGATGCTAAATGGTGCTTCCTAAAGTCATTTTTCCACTAGTGGAAAGATGATCACATTCCCATTCTGCAGTGGAAACAGATTCGAATCTTGTTCTCCCAATCATCTCCTCGCCCAAACATATGACTTGCATCTCCGGCTTCTGTGGAACATTCTTCCCAACTCAAAAGGTTACGTATCTGTGTGTTCTTCATTTGTTTGCTTGCAACATCTTATTTATACTTCTTTTTGACCTTTAGTGATTACTACAGAAAACATACCCCTAAGGATCAAGTTCTTCCCCTAAGCCGAGGTGAAGCCTCATTCAAGATTCATAAAGCAATTTCCATTTCTTTTAGGCCCAATTAGTCTTTTGTTATCATCAACCACACTGACTTACCTTTCCCATTGCATGATTTTGCCGAGTGGCATCAATCACCTATAACCTAAAACGTGGGTGTGCCAATTTTGTTGTTGAGGCCCAATTTATTGTTTGTCTTTCTGCAATTGTCCTACTAGGCGTGCCAATTTTGTTATCTTTCAAACTCATTTTCCAAGCCAGGGAATGGCAAGAGGTTTGAGACAGCGAGTCCCCTTTCTTCAAGCAACTGCATGCGTCGAGGACGGAACTCTGTCCTTGACTATGGGTTCCCTAATTCCTCCAAAGAGTGTTAGGATAGGTGACCCGGATGCGTGGTTGGTTTACCTAAGAGGCAAAAACATAAAGAAATGTAGTAAAAATGGATAAATTAAAGACTTTGCGAGGAAAAGTAGATTTTATTTGATTGATGTGTCCTTTTTCTGTACAGTTCTGTTGGAATAAGAATCTCATTCTAAAGTTTTGATGATAACAAACTAAGTAAGATTTAGATTTTCTAATAAAGTGTTATCTAACATGTTTGCTAGGTGATAAGACAGGTTTACTGTAACGCCCTAAAATTTAATCAAATTACTTCGAAGTTGGATTGCCGTAGGATAATTGTAAGAATTGAAATTATGGGCGTAGTAGCTATGTTGAAAATGAGTTAGATGATAATCACGTGTTGTAGGCCAGTTAAAAATAGCATTGGGCTTAGCACCGCGAGCGCGCAGCGCTCCCGCAACCCTAGCAGTGTGTCCAATGCGCAGCTTGCGCAGGAAGGTGCTTGTGCGCCACTCCTCCTTATAAATATAGCGCAAATATGCGCTAGGGCTGGTCTTTTTGCGCAGCCGCCCTCTTTTCCCTTCTTCTCCTTCTTCCTCTCACTTCTAAGTTACACAAAAGCCTCAGTTTGCAAGAGCTCTAGCCTAGGATTGGATTGGGAGGGTTGATTTTCATTGCAATTCTCTACGTTCGTGATCGTCACGCGTCATTACTATCGCAGGGGAGTCGCCGTATTCGGAGAATCGAGGAACGAGGCTAGGAGGGAGTTTGCGCCACCATAGTTGAGATAAGGGTGGGTTCGAATTCTATAATAGCGTATATGAGGGATCGTATGCGGGGTTTGGGGTTTATTATAGATTGCCTCTGTGTATGTTGCGTGGTTATATATATATATATATATCGTATGAGAAATGTTTGATGAATTGACCGTGTGTGCTTGAATTCCTATGTTGTTAGTTCTAATTAAATCGAATTGTAATTTTGTTGGATTAAGGTTTTCACTATTATAATAAAAAAAAAATGATAAGAATATAGATAACTCGTTAGTAAGAATTATAAATAATTTTCGTAATTGAATTGATGGTTTTACGTTAATGCTGCTGATGTTTTGCAGTTAATGCTGTTGCTGTTTTGTTGTTAATGCTGTTGCTGTTTTGCTGTTAATGCTGTTGATGTTTTGCTGTTAATGCTGTTGCAGTTTTGCTGTTATTGTTGTCATTGCTGTTACGTTTTGCTGCTGTGTTGCTGCTATTCTTGCTGTTTTGCGCTGTTGATGTTGCTGCTTTGTCAATATTGTTGCCACAGTTGCCGTTGTGGTTAATTGTTGCGTTGATTACCTTGTCGAAAATGTGGTAAATTGCAGGTGAAGTTGTAAAAGTTGATTTGCCTCTATTTATTGGCATAGATAGTAAGTTGTAGGCCTATGGTCGCCATGACGTTTTGGTGTTGTTGTCGTGTTGTGTGACTGTGATTAGCGTTACTTGTACATTCACATTGTGTCGCATACCTTTGCATTTGCTTTACGACGTGAACGATGAGGGCTATGCCCTGTGAGCCACTATTTACTGGCAACGACAATTTTTACGACGGTAGTTTTGCTCCAATGGTACCACATGCATATGCACAGTTGAGTCGCATTCCACATTGCACTTGATGATTCTATTGATGACTCTATTGAGGATTTTATTGATGATATGTGTAATTCTATAGTACCTGACCTATCATATTGTTCTTCATACATGCTCTTATATAGTTTGATATCTCACCCCTTCTGTTTGAATGTTACCCCTATGTGGTAACGTGCAGGTAGTCGCGAATGAAGGCGGTGATCCTTCCTTAGTTGAGTCGGTGTCGTCACTCTGATACGTAACACTCGGGGGATTGAGCGCTGTTTTTTTCCTTTATCATTTAGGTTGCAATATTTGTTGAACTCGACGTTATTTCTATTAAGCAAATTGTTGATTTTGAGTTGTCTAATGGACAAGGATTGTTAAGATTGCTTCAAATTGAATTTACCATGAATGAATTATATTGTTTGTTTTGGGAAGTAAGTGTAGCACTCCAATATTTATGTTGAAAATTCCGCACTCTGATTTATAGTATTATTGGGTAGAATTGGGGTGGTACATTTACTAACATTGCAAAATAAGGATCTACCTTGGTTCAACAAGTTGATAAAATGTAAAGGTAGAAAAAGCCTTGAGAAGGTTAAAATATGAGAAGCTTAAAATAACTCAACAGAAGGTTTGACCAAATCTACAGAAGGTTGACCAAACTCAACAGGGGTTGACCAGAAGTCAACATAAGGTTTGACCAGAAGTCAAAAGAAGGTTGACTCACAAACACCTTAGAAGCATAATTTCATGTTTGAAGAAGGTTGATGTGTAAGAGGAATGAATGTTTAGAAGGTTGCTAGAAACCATATCAAATTCAATCCTAACACATTAACTCTACTTGAATGCTCTTCATCTGAATTAAATGATGATAACTTGTAATAAATGTGGTAGAATGTTTCAACCAATAAAGAGGAAATGCTTGATTAATCCTTTTCAGCATTTGGTGTGTTTGTTCATCCTAGGAAGCTTGAGAAGGTTCCTTTAAATCAATTCCACGCTTGCCAACAGTAGCAACTCAAGTCATAGTTGTATAGTAGGATACTAGGAGAGTACATATCCAGCTCAAGAAGGTTCAGATGGTCTGATAAAGCATAAAGAAACTCTTGAGAAGGTTCAAAACCTGTCAACTTTTGTACCTTACTTCAAGTTACTCCTATGACCATTGGATATTCCAAACGGCTCTCTTCATGTTTCTAACGGCTATTTTCATCTTCCTTGGTTATTTAACGAGTTCATTATGAAGTTCCAAAGCATGAGAGTTAATTGCAACCTACACAAAGTCAAGCTTCTCAAAGCAATCATCCTTCGCATCCCACGCTTAAAGCTTCTTCAAGTTCAGATATGAGATCTTTTTCTCGAGTGTGTGCTAGCTTATTAGAATCATTGTTTTCACAGTGTAACTACTTTGTATGAAGCTCATAAATATCCAAAACCCCAAAACCATTGTTGTAATTGTATGTGTGAACATTCCATCAAACTACCTAGATTGTGAGGCGAGTGTTGGTGAGAACAGAAAAGGAAAAACCTTTAGGAAACTAGAATAGAGTTTCTTAGTAGGTGAAAACAGCTTGGTGAAGCTGTGCAAGAGTGCACTTGCATTTTGTGTGGTGATCAACAGAAAGTGGTTGTTGAAAGTCTTTTGTGGTTGAGCAAAAGCAAGTGTAAAAGCTATTTCGAGAATAGTGGCAATACTCACTTGGAAGTGAAGAGAGGATGTAGGTGAACCTCTATAACTCCTCTGTGTTCTTTACATTCCTTTCCTTAACTATTGTTTAAATTGATTTGCACTGAACATTGTTTTCAAAGCCAAGAGA
The DNA here is from genome assembly GCA_963573325.1 of Astragalus glycyphyllos. Taxonomy (NCBI): domain Eukaryota; kingdom Viridiplantae; phylum Streptophyta; class Magnoliopsida; order Fabales; family Fabaceae; genus Astragalus; species Astragalus glycyphyllos. The sequence continues at coordinate 49,419,220 of OY754312.1, read as the reverse complement.
AGGTTAAATTCATCAACCTTCTCAAGACAGTTTTTAAGACATACTTCATCATTCAACCTATTAATCTCTTGCAAAGTTTTTATTTGTCTTACAATCAGTATAAATCTTATCTTTTAAGGGTTTACACGTATTGATTGCTTTTGCAACTAACCCTAACCTTCTCATCTCCAAGTAAATCTTGAGAACAATTTGTTGAGAAGGTTGCGGGTTTGAGAAATTAAAAAAGATATACAATTCAAACCCCCCTTTCTTGTGTAACTTAGTCACTTCAAGTTCTAATATATATATATATATATATATACACACACACATGAGCTTTCGTTAGCCACTACTTGAGCTTACAACCACTCATTGTTGGATCAATTAAGATAAACGTCTCTAATTATTCCTAAGCCCGAGAAATTCGGAGGAAATGGACCACGACCTCACTAGCCCGTGTTAGTTGGGTAAAACTCCTTTGCTCAAATTTCCACGACACTCCTCTTCCTGTTGACGATAACCATCTCAGTGCTATATCCACGTGCATTAAATCCTTGCTTTGTAAGAAAGCTTTCTCGACCAGTCTACAATCCCCCTCAGCCAAATTACTTCCCTGAACTTTTGCCCGTATTTGCCCTAGCCGACTTGTCATGTTGCAGAATCATCGTCCAACCGAGTTTCATCTTACCTCGGTATACTTTGTCATTTCCTTAGGGACTCAACCTTCTTGATATCTCTCTTCATACCTTTTAATTAACCTTGTACCTGTTATTATTCCTTTGGAAAGTACCAAATGACCCAATCCTATTGTCCATATGGCTTGCGTCGACTTGATCCTGACATCGGTCCCGTCTCTTTGTCTCAGCCAACCACTTTATTTATTTTGGTTGTTAACAAAAGCCAAATAATCCACAAGTTTGGAATTCATGAGACCATATTGCCTGATCAAGGCAATATGTATACACGGGATAGAGTGCTGGCGTTTGCACAAGAAGTTGGCATTAAGCTAAGTCACTCAACGCCTTACTATGCTCTGGCTAATGGCCTAGCCGGTATACCAAAAAACTTATCACTGAAATTATCAAAAAGAATGTAGAGGATAGGCCAAGGAAATGGCACAAAACTTTGTCGGCCACTCTTATGGGCTATGTGGAATTCAAATTCCACGCCCACTAGGGTGACTCCATACCGTCTAGTATATGAGCAATATGTTGTTTTACCACTTGAGATTAGTGTTACCTCACTTAGAGTGGCTAAACAACATTCACTCAGCCTAGGCAAATACCAACAAGCTAAGCTGATTGAGTTAGACTCGAAGGACGATGACGAGTTTGCTGCTCTTAGCAAGATAGAACTAGCAAAAAGGAAAGTGGTATAAGCCTACAACAACCACGTGAAGCCTAAGCAGTTTCTTTAAGGCGAACTAGTTTATCATTACTAAAGTCTTCAGGAGGCACCTATCCGCTAGCACTTTTTGATGGTGAAGGGTTAAAAAGAAAAATCAATGGAAAGTATCTTAAAATGTACTACCCTACCCTATGGGAGGGTGTTCAAAATTGATCATTTATTTTCATAGAGTATTTCAATTGGAACACCACACATTGGTGGCCAACTACTTTTAAAATAAGGAAAAAACTTAATTAGAACTAGGCTACCAAGTTAGTGCCTTGGATCACCTCAGCCGGGAATGAAGGCATGATCGAGCTCTATTCCCCTTTGGATTTCGCTTCATCTCCCTCCATCACTTCAGATACCCTAATCACGACGATATCAGGTGAATCGATCATCCCATAGGTTGCTTCGAGCACGACTACTTGATTGGTTTGCTCTGCTGTAGGGTTTTCTAACTGAATAGATATATCCTCTGCCACAGACACAAGCTCTAAATGATGGGATGTGAGCTCTTAAGTCTATTAGACAACTGAGTTAGAGGCTTCCTCGAGGAGGGCGCGTAGGGAGGAATAAGAATTGCATGCCCGAAGCATTCTTTAGGTCATGCACAAAACCCACCCTCTGGGATTCTAAGACCCCTCTTATGCCTTGATCTAGTGTGGTGATTTGACGATATAGAAGACTGCATTCCTGGAGGAAGTCATTCAGTTGTTGAGTGGCTTGGGTATGTTGAGGTAGAAGAGATTGGAGTTCTAATTTAAACTGAGTGAGCTAAGTGGTGTTCTCGACAATCTGATTGAGTCAACTCATCCTAAGCCAAAATCTTCATCCTTTTTGCATCCACTTAATGGAAGGACGTCGTATGCCTTCTTTTCTAATTGGAGGTTGGATAACCAATCCAAGGACTTTCGAGCGGAATCATTGACACACTTGGTCTTGTCGTATAGGTGTGAGACATCTGCAAGCTGAAAGTTAATATGCTGAAGGGCATTCTTTTTGGGCTCACAGATGTTATCTGAAGAGGCCAACCTGAACATTATCAATCTTAGCTCGGCCACTTGGTCAGAATCTACACGAATGTCACTGTGAACAACCATTTACACCTTCCTTAAGTCTTCAACTGGCAAAGGAATAGTCTGGGGTAGGTCCTGTGATGTGAAATACGAGGCCACCTCCTCATCAGTGACAAAAGGAATTGAGTCTTGGACTTGCTTAGGAGAAGTAGTGAACCACAATTTTTCTTCAAAGAGGGTTTCAATCGTCGCCTGGATCGACTACGAAGAAGAACTAAACATGAGCCTTGGCTAAAAAACTTGGAGAACCGCTATAAGAAAGGAAGTTTACCAAATTCATCGGCAGAGGGGAGTGTCTCGGGGAGTGCTTGGAGGCCTTTTGCAATCCAAAAAGACAAAGTGATTCTTAAAGAATGAGTTACAAAAAAATGATTAACCCTAGAAACATGACAAACCATAGTAACTTTTAGCTTCTTGGACTTTCTAGTGGGACCTCCTCGGTGGTACTTCATAACCTCCTCCTAAAGATGAGCCCCCCTTGTTCAGCATGGGCTGCCTGATTGGGAGAATTAGTAGTCTTGGAATGCACTAAGTATGAAGGTGAACATCTAGGTTGGTTTCAATGCTTTCCAAGAGGAGAGGAGCTTTGTACTTTGGCCCTCAGCCAAGCAGATAATCTTTGACCTACGCATTATGTGTGTTGCTGAGAAATCTTATTGAGAGCCAAGGTCATGGTAGCAAGGCTTTGAGGAGTGATCGTGATTTGGTATGGTTGGCTAGTGTATTGGGTAGCAATGGCATCATACGATTGAGAAAAGACAAGTCCCCATAGGCCAAGTTACCGGTTGGCATAAGCGGTTGTCTCTTTCTTATAATGCGCCCAAATAAACTTGATGGCTTTGGTATTGCTATCGTTCACAATGAGGCCAACATCCCCGTCACATAGGCCTTCTATTCTTAAAGAACCCTTGCGGGAATTGTTGGGCATGGGAACAAGCTGCGTAAGGCCCAGTTACCTATGAATGCTATTCACGAAAACAGGTGACATGTCACGGTTATTTTTTCTAAGAGCACTCTAGGGAGTTACTGTTAGTTTTTAAGACATTTCTAAAACTCTTTCTCTCTACATCCCTCGAGTTCAAACATTTGTGAGGCATTTGTGAAAGTCAAATTCCGAGTTCAAAATGGAATAAGTGGACATGTCACCAGAACACAGAATTTTGAAAGAATGAAGGTTTGAGACATTAGACAAATTCGAGACTTGTCACTCTCGAAATAAAGGCAAAAGGAACACTACAAGTATGAGCAATTACTTGCAGGTTTCTAGAGATTATTGGATCGCTGGGATAAGTGGAAAGTATCTATCAAGCCAAGGATGATGGGCAGCATTTTTATCATTAATCATTAGTTACTTCCCTTTTAATTAGTTTTAATTGGAGATGTGTCCACCATCCAAGTCGTTAGTTATCACATCGTAAATCCTATATATAGTTTTTTGTAAATAGTTCTAGGGGCAGAATTCATAACATTTAGTAGTCCTCACACCCCTAACACATTTGACTACACAAGATCACATGCAACTTGTGCTGAAAGATGTATGTTCTTGACGTTCGTTTGTATGTTGGAATTCTAGTTTTGATGTTCAATTTCCTTTAACAATCGAATGTTTGATCAATTTTGTCTTTTACTTAGTGTTTTTACTTTTATTTTGTAACTTGGATATTTAAGTTTCATGATGTTCACTTGCTTCTGGGTTTGATTCTTAAGTTCTTTTAATTCACTTTTAATTAGTTTAATCTTCAAATTTTACTTGCATTACGCTCTTTTCCAGTATTTTACACATTGAAACTGCTTCAATCAAACTTGACCTTTAAACCTCTCAACTTGGCAACTCAATGTTTTAATTTGAGTCCTCTTTATTCAAATATTTCAAATTCATTTGTTTAAGTTGACAACTTAAAATTTGACTCATTGTGTTGAAACTAGACAAATGAATCCTTTAGTGATTAAGTATTACTTTGACTATGTGATGTAAGTTAAAATATGTAAGTCCAGTCCTCTTCTTTTTTTTACAGGCAAGTCATAGTTTTATTTTGAGTTAACGTGTAACTAAATGGCCGTAAACGTAGATATATCTATTGTGTCCCATTTTGTTTGTATGGTTGTTGTGTGTGTGTATGTTCGCATTGCATATATATTGAATTTGAAAATAAATAAAATATATAATATTATTCACACCCCATGCATATTGCAAAGTTTCTTGTGGAATTTTACTACAAAACCTAGTTTATTTTATTCTTGGATAAAGTTTCGTAGCAATCTTCAAACACTATTATTGTTTCTCCATAACTTGCGGTGACGTATAAACAATGTCCTTAGCATATATTGGACAAATACTCTTTTGAAGCGGTAACAAAAAGTGACCGCCCTCTCTATTTCCTATGCTCTACATCTTCACCTTCATCTTCATCGTCTAAAGTCGAATTGTTTTTTGAAATCCGATTTCCGTTGATTCATTGAAGAAAGAAAAAAAAAGAAGAGAACCAATGCAGAAATACACCTGAGACTTTTAGGGATTCTTTTCCACGTCAATTGCTAATCCGCCCAAAATGGTAACGTGAGACTTTTAGGGATTCTTTTCCACACACACTATATATATATGTGTGTGTGTGTGTGTGTGTGTGTGTGTGTGTGTGTTAGGATATGCTTACAATCGGGCCATGGGATAACGTGATATTATCTTTGAGATCATATATGTATGGTTGGGTGTGTGTGTCCGCACATGTCTATATATATATATATATATATATATATATATATATTTCCAGTCAAAAAATTTAGTGAAAGTTGTCACTATATTGCATATATTTTGAATTCGGAAATCAATATAAAATATATAATATTATTCACACCCCATGCATATTGCGGAGTTGCTAGTGCAATTTATTACATAATCAAATTTATGTTATTCTTGGATGAAGTTTCGTAGCAATCTTCAAACACTATTATTGTTTTTCCATAACTTGTGGTGACGTATAAACTATGTCCTTAGCATATATTGAAATAATACTCTTTTGAAGCTGTAACAAAAAGTGAAATGTTATCGAAATAATAATTAGAGACACAATAAAATTTGTATGACAAGTTATTACTCAACTTAATACCATTAAAGATGGATACGCTGCCTGCAACTGCACTTCATATTTCTTTTACACTTATATTTTATAAAGCCTTTCTTTTCGCAATAGTCCTTACAGTCCTCGTGAGCTTGACATGGAAAATCACTATGATACGTCTCTGGAATGTCATCTCAACATGGATCATTATTAATGTTATTGAAATAGAATTAATGTATTATGAAAAGGTAATGAATGAAGGATTGAATCATAAAGCTTACCAATTCCACCTTTTCTATGCGGGCTTCCCCCTAACTGCCCTCCCTTTTTCCTTTGCTCTAGATCTTCACCTTTATAGGGTGACCTTTCGGAGACCAAATTGAAACCTTCATTGAGTAACTACTTAATAGTCATCCCACATAATGAGAGTCATGTGGTAAGTCTGATTTTTTTTTTTGATATAGTTTGTTTTATATTTCATTGAAAGTTTAACTTTGGAGTATATATTATGGGTCTGCAAAATTTGAAAAATTGTTTCCAGTGGTAGAGAATCGTTCCTTTTAGAGATGGCAAAATGAGCTACCCGGCCCATATTAGACCAGACCACTTCGGGCTCGGGCTTTTAAGGGTCATGCTAAAAGCCTGGGTTGAAATAATAAAACAATGTGAATTTTTAATATCCGTTATCGGGCTAGCCCGCATTACGCACAATCTTTACAGAAACGACCCAACTGTTACAGAGGCCTAAAGCAAACTCTGACATGAGGCCCATGAAATAATAAAACAATGTGAATTTTTAGTAGAGTAATAATTCATTTCAGCTTATATAAGGTACACATTTTTTTAGTGAAATGTACATAAAAATTTAAAATGTAATGCATATTTTCATGTTTGTAAATGTGCAGGAATTGTTGCAATGACAAAACAAAAAAAGGAATGGATGAAATTTAGTAGGGGCTCACCGGGAGTATGTTAAGGGATTAAAAGATTTTTTAGAATTTGCTTTTTCTGGCCCCAAGCCTAAAAAAGAATCAGGTGTCCATGTTGTAAACGCAACAATATTTTTTATAAGACAAGATCGGATGTGATGAATGACTTTCTAAATTGGGGATTTGAGCCAAGTTACACAGAATGGGATTATCACGGGTAAACCTCGAGCCGCTCATCATTTCGTCATGACCATGATTCTAGCAGTGACAATATTAACTCAAGTGTTAATCTTGAAAGGAGTGATGATGCTCAAACCTACTCCAGCCACTAATTGATGACTTAAAAGAGTTATGGGATGTGGGCATTGAAACTTATGATGCTTCTTCATGATAGAATTTCCAGTTACATGCAGCCTTATTGTGGACCATTAATGATTTCCCAGCTTATGGAATTTTATCTGGGTGGAGTACTAATAGAGCATTAGCGTGTCCTTGTTGCAATGTAGCAACTAGCTCAAAGATAACTTGACTAACCAATCAAATAAAGCAACGCAAGTTGTCAATCATATATGTGGACGGAAATCATTTCAAGCTGTTAGTTATGATGCGGTAATATGTAATAAAATGTGACTCTAAATTGTATTCTAAAATTTATTTTTTAATACATATTTTGTGATTGTATAAATTATTTTTTGAGAGATCCTAACACCGAAAAGGAGCCTAATTTTCAAGATTTATGGCAAATGACTCACATGAAGAATAATGGAAAATGGGTTGATTTATTTTAGCCATAAATTCTAATTATGATTGTATTTTTCTTTAATAGGCGAATGTTCAAGAAATTTCTTCTGGGATGTTTCAAGATATATGACCGAGGAAGCCAATAAAGATCCAATTATTAATGCAGCATTTCAATCAATTGTAGGGGAGCAATCAGGCTATTTTCGTGGTTTTGGTGCCAGAATCAAGCCATCAAAGGTAAAGTTGACTACAAGCTTACATCAAGAACTAAAAAACGACAGTGAAAAGCGACATGATTTAGAACTAAAATTAAAAGAGGTTGAAAGTCAACTAATAGAAGAGCGAAATATGAGGGAAGAAATGGCATTACGTTTTGAAGAGAGTCAAAGACAACTAGAAGAAAAAACGGAAAGACAAGTTGAAGAACATTTGGCAATGTGAAGCGGTGCAAATAAGTATTAAAGGTGGTGAAATCAGTAAGATTTAAGTCATTGGGCTTATTATTTCGTTATGGGCCTATTTTTCTTAGGTTTCGATAAGGAACTAGGTCATGGAGCAGCGAACCGGGTCAAGTCTTCATTCCTCTTCGTTTTCAGCAAGCAACTGCGTGAGAAATCTAAGTTCTCTCAGCCAAGAAACTCGATTTGTTCTTCTCCACTTTCAGCCACAAAATTCGCGTGAAAATCTCTCAATCTCAGCCAAGTGTTCGTCGCAACTTCCTCTTGATTTCTGACCTTGTATTTCGCGACATCTCCTCCGTTAATATCAGCCACGAAACCAAAGTTTGTTACAAGTTGTTGATTGTTGTTTCGATTCTGTTTGAACAGAGAGTATATATGAGCTGTGAGTGTGAGATTTCAGAGTTAGTTAATCACTTCATTGTAATTTCTTCTTCCTCTTCACAAGTTCTGTAAAACCGAGAGTGGTAAAAGAAAACGAAAAAGAGTTGTGCGTGAGTCAGACAGAGGAAGAAGAGGGCTGTTTCAAAGTGTAACCGTTTATCATCATAGTGGAATTTTGGTCGGATTCAGACCCCCAGATGTAGGAGAAATCCGAACTGGGTTACCAAATTCCGGTGTTCTCCTATTCCCTTAATCCCGTTGTTTCCTTTCTTAATTTCGTTTAGTTCACTTTATGTTCTTATGTTCTTCGAATAGCAAATTGTTTTTCGTATAATCCGATTTCCGCATTAGGATTAGTGTACTATTCAAATTGGTGTTTTCAAATTAGGTGTTGTGAGTTGGTGCTGTTATTGTTGTTTCCCTTGTTTTAGGTAATCAAGGTTGAATCCCCAATTTGGTATTATACACAACAATTGGTATCAAGAGCATTGGGAAGTCGAGAAGTTCAATGGAAAGAACGACTTCGGGTTATGGCGTATCAAGATGAAAGCGATGCTACGAGAACAAGGTCGGGGGCGGAGGCACTAGAGAAAGCTAACGGTGCTCTCATTTTGAGTCTTGATGACAAGCCTCTCTGGGAAGTAGTAAAAGAAACCACTGCAGCAGCTATTTGGAAGAAATTAGAAGACTTGTACATGGTAAAATCAATTGTAAACCATTTGTATTTGAAGCAAAGGATGTACACCTTCATGATGCAACCGGGAAAGTCCGTGGAAGAGCACATTGACGAGTTCCACAAAGTCATTCTTGACCTCGAAAATATTGATGATGAAGATAAAACTCTCCTCCTTGTGAACTCTTTGCCAAAAACGTACGAACATCTCTCCGATGCTCTACTTTTTGGTAAGGAAACATTAACCCTTGATGATGAGCAAGTCGAACTAATATCAAAGGAACTTAAGAGGAGATCTGAGGCTAAGGAAGAACATAATAATGAAGGTCTATTTGTAAAAGGGAAGGTTGAAAAGAAAGGCAAGAACAAAAAGAACAAGCAATGGGATAAAGATAAGAGCAAGAAGGATAACAAATGTTTCATTTACAAGAAAGGAGGTCACTGGAAGAAGGATTGTCCAAATAGGAAATCCAAGAAAAAGGGTGACTCCACAGATGATGAAGGAAGTGTCTCGATTGCCTCTGAGTTACTACTATGAAGGAGATGTTTTGATTGTTGAGGAAGCCATTGGTACAAATTGCACCAATGAAAAGATGTGGATTTTTGACTCTGGTTTTGGTCATCACATAACTTCAAGTGATGAAGTCATAGGGTACTGTGACGGTGAAGTGTTGATGGCCTCTTCATCCATCAACAAGGACCACTGAGTGTTGGACACCGGTTGTTCTTTTCACATGACCTCCAATAAGGAATCGTTGGTTGGCTATAGGCAAGTGAATGGAGGACAAGTAGTAATGGGAAATGACACAGTATGCAAGATTGAATGGATAGGTACACAGTGACATTTAAGGACCAGCAAGGATTCCCACTCTTGGGGGGAACAGGTATTTCATTACTTTTCTTGATGATTGTAGTAGGAAGGTATGGATTTATCTTTTTAAAACCAAGGATGAAGCTTTTAAGAAACTTAAAGAATGGAAAAGCTTAGTTGAAAATAAAACCAATAGGAAGGTTAAGGTGTTAAGAACGGATAATGGCCTAGAGTATTGTAATGATTTGTTCACAAATTATTGTAAAGAACATGGAATCACTAGGCATAGAATTGTTAGGCACACACCTCAGCAAAATGGTCTTGCTGAGAGAATGAATAGGACAATATTGGAGAGAATGAGGTGCCTTCTCTCCAATTCTGGCATGCCTATTAAATTTTGGGGTGAGGCCGTCTATACGGCGTGTTATTTGATTGACTTGAGCCCCTCCACTGATATTAAGCTAAAAACGCCTCAAGAAGTTTGGTTAAATAGGACTCCGAGTTATAATCATGTAAATGAAGGAAAGCTAAGCCCTAGGGCAAGAAAAGGGTATTTTGTTGGTTATCATGCAGGTGTGAAAGGCTATAGGATTTGGAGCCAAGAAGACAAGAAGTGATCATTAGTAGAGATTTGAAGTTCCAAGAATCAGAATTGTTCAAGGGAACTAGAAATGATCAAGAGCAAGTTGAAGAAAAACAAGAGTTAGAATGTTTTGAGCTTGAGGTGGAGGATGAAACAACTAAGAATGCCCCCCTGAAACTCAAGAGGTAGCATAAACTGAGTTAAAGCAACAAACTGATGTTGAAGAAAGTGATGAAGACCTAACAGATTACAACTTGGCAAAAGATAGAAGTAGAAGAATTGTGAAACCTCCTCAAAGGCTAGGTTATGAATACATGGTAAGTTGTGAAACTAGTGATGTCTTAGTCATTCAAGATACCATGAAATTTAGAAAATGTTTTACACATCACATAAGTCAATAGAAGTACATAGTATCCAAAAGTGCACATATCCCTAATACATAAAGCGGTTCGAGATCGATACATGACATGGACAAGACTAGATATAGTCACCATGATACATCGTACTAAAACATGAAACTGAACATGGTAGCCATGAACTGAGATCCTCAGCTAGCTGAACTTTTACCCTTTCATGAATTACCTAAGTCCTTCACCTGTGAATCTGAAAATCAACAACGTTGAGGGATGAGATTACTTAATCAATTTATTTTCCCTTATATATAGGATACATAGTGGTCTCACTCGTTTAGCAAAAACATACATAATCAGTCCACGGAAATTTTTTAGCATTTACACATAAACTTCAACAAATTAATTACCCTATCAAACGATGTCGAAATTCAACAAACGACCATTCTACGGAACTTTAATGAAGTGTAATTTTTGACTATATATTTAGAACTTCAAAATGATTAGTCAAAAGGTGTCGTTTTAGAAAACAAGCCAGTATGTCCAGAAAATGGCACTGCAACAGTAACCTAGATTGAATTCCTTCTAAAATGACCAAACTTACTCAAATAACCTGGAACTTGAGCCTAAACAGTATCAAATTTAGTCTAGTTTTCAAAGAAGCAAAAATCATTCAAAAAGGAGCTCAAATAAAACCACCATGCCCAAAACACTGACCCTATATCCAGATTGTGCCCAGAATTTTACCTTAACTTGTGGAGCCTACAACTTGAACTATACAACTCCAATTGCAACCAAACCAGAGCAAAAATAACGAAAATTCAATCTAGTTTCTAACATGGAAAGCCACATAATTTTCCAATCAGTAAAACAGTCCCAGTTAGCAAAAAACCGAACCTACCCTAGAATCTCTCCAAACAGTGAACTTGACAAGACAATAAGCATCAAACAAGCACCAAATTCAACAATTAAGGCATATTATCATCAAGGAACAGAATCACACATAGTTTTATAGAATCAAAACACAATAAAACGTAGAAGTCACCTTGAGTGCAAAGACAAATGCACAACACAAACAACTTCACAAAAAATCGGTTTTTATGGCTTCCAAATCACCAAACTCGAGCCCAACCCTCTAGGACCAGCTTCTATACTCTGAGTTTCTCCTTCGAGCACCTTATTTGACCCCAAAACAGTAGTAACCAAGTTTTAAACACTCTCTTTCACCTCCAAAACAAAGTTGCCACCGATGGATTCAAGCTTTCTCTTCTTTCTCTCCCTAGGACTCAATTTGGGGGTTTTAGAATGGGGAAGTTTTTGCTGCTGAAAAGACCTGTGTAGTATAGTAAATTATACTGTTTCTAATTTTATTTTTGTTACCGTTCTTGTAATGGCTTTGGTTTTTGATTTGCCATGAAAAGGTATCAAGGTGTGGGTCTTTTTAAGGTTTAAATAATATTGCTAAGTGTTGGCTAAAATTTCGTTGAAAGTTTTGGAAAACAAATTTTACCGTGTTTTGTATAACCCAGTAAATTTGACATACCATCGAATTTTCAAACGAACTCATAACTTAACAAATATTTAAATGGGGACTCATTGAGTGGCACATGACTCAAGGAGGTGAAGAAAGTATTATTTTTAGAGGAAAAATATTTATTCTTGTTGAAAATTAAGTATTCACATTACTGTGAAAATATTATTACGAGAAAATTTATCGGTTGAACTTAGAATTTATCAGCTACCTGAGTATATCGGGGTAGATATTTTCTAAGAGTATAGTGACTTGACTAATTTGTTTTATATAAAAGAATGTAAGAAAATGTTGATGGATAAGGGAGAGATGTAGATTGATTAGGTTGCCAGATATAATGATTAAAATAAATTAGTTTTACTTTATATTGCTAGGTGTCACATTTTCATGGTTAGCTATAACATATTCCACTTAAAGCATTCTTAGCCAAGTAAAAGGCTATTTATAAAATGTAATTTCTCTCCTCCCTTTTATTTCACTTAGCCGAGAGTATCATCCACACACCACACTCTCACTTCTTTTGCTTCACTTGTTCTTTGTGTGGAGAAGAGGAGAAAGCAAGCTAGCTCAAAGGTTTCATTCCTTTGGTTGATCCTTCCACCTTCATCAACCTTCCTTGCTCCTAGATATTCCTTTGTTTTCATTTTGGGAAATTTCTCAAGTATATGGTCCTTGAGCGGTTCTTTGTATGGGCATTGTTGTATATGTATCAATAGAGATACTAGTTAGTCCCAAATTGGGCGTGTTCTCATCCCAATCAAATTTAGTCCTCGCATTGTACACATTTTTTTAAAACAAGTATCTTATTGGTGCAGGGAAGTGAAACTATACTTGTCACATTTTAGTTCTAACTCTTGTATCATATTAAGAAGGCATCATGTTTCAAAAGTGGTGCAATTCTTTGATTGTTTCGAAAAGAGTTTTAAGAAAGAAAAAATACTCATGTTTTGAGAAAGCATGATGAGTACTTTTCCAAAATCATATCATATTAGGAGTTGAGTTTGCATAATAGCACTCTGAAAATTGGGGTGTTACAGGGTGTTACATTACACCCCAACTTAAAATTTTCGTCCTTGAAATTGCTTAAATCTTACCTCATGAAAACAAATACGGATAGCGCGAGCGCATATCCTCCTTGAGCTCCCAAGTAGCTTTCCCAGGTGAATCTTCGTCCCAAAGGACCTTGACCATCGAAATGGTCCTGGATCTAAGCTTCTGTCTCTCAAAGGCTAAGACCCTGACTGGATAAGGTTGGAACGTAAGATCTGAATGCACATCAATTGTCTCGAAAGCTAACAGTTGCATAGGGTCGTGAATATACTTCCTGAGCTGAGATACATGAAACACATCATGAAGGTTTGACAATGATGGAGGTAAAGCCACACAATAAGCAACTGGCCCGATCCGCTCCAAGATTTGGAAAGGACCAATGAAGCAGGGACTGAGTTTCTTTGCACGAAGTGCACGACTGATACCTAAGGATGCCGTCACTCTAAGGAACACATGATCACCAACCTCAAACTCTAAAGGTTTCCTTCTCCTGTCTGCATAACTTTTTTGTCGACTCTGAGTGGTTTTGATCCTCTCACGAATCTGTTTGATCTTCTCTGTAGTCTCTCTTGCCAAGTCCGGCCCAATCATCCTCTTCTCTCCAATAACCCACCAACACAAAGGAGTTTGGCATTTGCGCCCGTACAAGGCTTCATACAGAGCCATGCCGATACTTGAATGGTAAATGTTGTTGTAAGCGAACTCTACCAGTGGAAGATGATCCTCCCATCTACCGCCACTATCCAAAACACAAGCCCGTAACATATCTTCTAGTGTCTGAATAGTCCTCTCGGTCTGACCGTCTGTCTATGGATGGTATGCAGAACCGATGTCGAGCTGAGAACCCAAAGCCATGTGCAAGGCTCTCCAAAAGCGAGACGTGAACTTTGGATCCCTATCTGATACGATACTAACTGGTATCCCATGAAGTCGAACTATATTCTTCAAGTACTCTTCTGCTAACTTTGATGTCTTGTAGTTGGAACAGACAGGAAAGAAATGAGCAGATTTCGTCACTCTGTCAACTACAACCCAGATGGAATCATGGCCATTTCGTTAGAGGGGTAAGCCCATCACGAAATCCATTGAAACGCTTTCCCATTTCCACTCGGGTATACTCAGTGGTTGTAATTGACCTGACGGTTTTTGGTGCTCAATCTTAACCTTCTGACAGGTAAAACATTGAGATACAAACTCCACAAGATCTGACTTCATTCTCGGCCACCAATACATTTCCTTAAGATCTCGATACATCTTGGTGTTACCAGGATGCACTGAGAACTTACTTTTATGACCTTTCCAACACTCTCCTTTTGACCTCCACACTGGCTTGAACATATATTCGATTCCAAAAACAAACCATCCCGTCACTATCCTCTGTGAACTCGGGTTGGTGTCGTGCGGACTGTAACTCTTCATCATAATCTTGTGCTTGCCTGATTGCCCTCCTCAAAGAACTGGTAATTTGAACTTGATTCAATGTCAATTGTCCTTTCCTTGCCTTATCCTTGAGATTAAGATCTCGAAATGATTCCAATAATGCCATGCATCATTAAGGAAGACATGTGCAGTGACTTTCTGCTCAAAGCATCGGCCACTACATTAGCCCCACCTGCGCTGTCCATATTCAACTCTTTCTGATCGAACAAATACTTTAAACTCTTGTGATCACTGAATACCTCAAATTGTGAACCGTACAAATAGTGTCGCCATATCTTCAAAGTAAACACAATAGCTACCTAGAAGCGTAAACAACAACTTGACCTTTCTGCATCAGAACACATCCTAAACCTTTTCCAGACGCAACACTGAAAATCTGGAATCCTTCGGCTGGGTTAGGAATGATAAGGATTGGTGCCGATGTTAGCTGGGATTTAAGTTCCAAAAAGTATTCTTCGCAGCTAGTGTCCCACACAAATGGTTGTCCCTTGGGAGTCAAACGCGTGAGTGGAACTACTAATTGTGAGAATCCTTGAATAAACCTTCAGTAATGTCCACCCAATCCAAGAAAACTCCTAACCTCTGTAACTGTCGTTGGGTGTTCCCAATTCAAAACTGCTTCAACTTTGCTTGGGTCAACCGCAACACCTTCTTGAGATATATCATGTCCCACAAATCTGATCTCTGACAACCAAAACTCACATTTTTCTGGCTTAGCATAAAGACGTTTCTCCCTGAGGGTATATAATACAGTTCTTAGATACTCTGCATGATCCTCTTCATTCTTTGAGTAAACCAAAATATCGTCGATGAACACAACCACAAACTTGCCAAGATACTGTCTGAAAATCTGATTCATATAATCCATGAAGATTGCTGGTGCATTAGTCAATCCAAAAGGTATCACTACGAACTTGTAATGACTGTAACGGGTTCGGAATGCTTTCTTTGGGATATCTAACGCTCGGACCTTAATTTGATGGTAACCTGACCTTAAGTCAATCTTGGAAAACACAGCTGCACCTCTCAACTGATACTTGTTCTTTACTGTTACTTTGTTTAACTGTCTGTAGTCATTACTTAACTGCATACTACCATCTTTCTTCTTTACAAGGAGAACAGGTGCACCCCAAGGCGATGCACACAGACGAATGAACTTCTTAGCAATCAAATCCTCGAGCTGAAATTTTAATTCCTTTAGTTCCAACGGAGACATACGATATGGAGCAATTGAGATGGGTCCGGCACCCGGAACTAACTCAATAGAGAACTCCACCTCACAATCAGGAGGTAATGAAGATACTTCCTCCGAAAACACATCCAGATACTCATTAATCACCGGAATGGAAGGTAGGTGAACACTGCACCTGGAAACCAATGACATGAACAGAAAGCAACCCTCAAACCCATGAGACATACAAAGATTCAGAAACACTGATGAAAGCGATGATTCAATACCGACCTCGGAAAGCTCTGCTGACTCAGAAGCAAAACTGATTACCCAGTTGAAACAATCGACCATGACATGATGTTTAGTAAGCCAATCCATACCAAGAATGATGTCCATGCTTTTAAGGGGAAAACACACTAAATTGATAAGGACAGATTTATCACCGATGTTGGCGACACAATTCTCACAAAGCAATTGGGTGGAAAGACTTCCCTCAGAGGGTGTGTGAATTTCAATGGGGTGTGGCAAATATGTTAAAGCTAGATGGAGCCTCTCAACACAATCTCGAGCAATAAATGAATGAGAAGCACCAGAATCAAACAGAATATTTATGGGACTTCGAAAAAGAAAACCTGTACCCCGAAAAATATTAGCAGTGGCTGCAACTCTGCTGGAATCTAAGGCAAACACTCTCCCCTGAGTTGTTGGAACTGAACTCTTTCCCTTGGACTTCTTAGGACAATCTTTAGCGTAGTGGCCTGGCTCCTTAAAATAAAAGCAATCTATACTCCCAGTGCCACATTCTCCTTTGTGAAACCTTCCACATCGATTACAAGCATTGGACTTAGAACTTCCTGACTGCTGCACTGATTTCCCTTTGATGATGTCACCTCTTGGTTTCAAATTCAAAGCTGAAGTTCCAGACCCCTTTTTCTTACTCTGCCAGAATTCTCGGCGTTCATCATACATCCTTTTCAAATCTTCCTCTGTTGTATAAGGCTGTTCAACCAAAGCTGCATAGTTGGTGGCAGTGAATGAACTCAAACCCTGTGCAATATCTGCACGCTAACCCCTTCTGAACCTATTAATTTTCCACTCTTCATCCACAGCATGTCAGGCCAACTGATAGAATTGTGGCAGTTCCTCAAACTTGGAGACATATTCACTAACTGACATATTACCCTGCTTCAATGCCATGGAATCCTCTTTTTTGTTTAGCCTCACATTCTTTGGGAAGAATTTGTCCAAAAACACCCTCTTGAAATTCTCCCAAGTTATGGGAGTTCCCTGACTGACCATAAACTCTCTAGCATTACGCCACCATGTCTCAGCTTCACCACCCATTACATCCAAAGGAAACAAGACTTTCTGCTCATCTGAACACTGTAGGGTTCTAAATTTCTTCTCCAAAGCATCCATCCAATATTGAGCTCGCATAGGTCCTTTGATACCTTCGAAACTAGGAGGGTTTGACTTCTGAAAATGAAAATACATCTGGTTAGGGTCCTCTGGTGGCTGTTGCACAAATGGAGGAGGAGGTTGATTTTGTTGAGCCTGAAACATCTGCTGGATCATAGTCTGCTGATTGTTGGTCATCTGTTTATTCATCTGCTTTTGGCTTGCATAGTTTGCATGAATTGCTGCACCCACTCCGGATCGGAAGCTTCTTGAGCTTGTGGCCTTGGTTGAGAATTTCTCTTTGGGCGTCTTGCCATAACTCTGCATACAATGCACCAAGTATTTAGTTGATCATTCTCAATATCTCTTAGCATAATAAAAGAATCACAACAAAACATTTCACGAAAATAAACTCAACAACACTAAAACTATTCTAATCTAAGCCCAACTAGGTCGAACTGCTCTGATACCAAAATGTAACATCCCTAGTTCGTAGTCGACCATACAAACGCGGAATATTACCTTTTAGCAAAATTAGAGGTGCACAATGCGGAATGGATAAACTCATAACAATAAATATATAAATCCACAATCAGTGATGTCTTAGTCATTCAAAATACCATGAAATTTAGAAAATGTTTTACACATCACATAAGCCAATAGAAGTACATAGTATCCATAAGTGCACATATCCCTAATACATAAAGCGGTTCGAGACCGATATATGACATGGACAAGACTAGATATAGTCTCCTTGATACATCATACTAAAACATGAAACTGAACATGAAATCCATGAACATGGTAGCCTGAACTGAGATCCTCAGCTAGCTGAACTTTTGCCCTTGCCTGAATTACCAGAGTCCTTCACCTGTGAATCTGAAAATCAACAACAATGAGGGATGAGATTACTTAATCTCAGTGAGTTCTCGCAACCCCTTACCATAATGCTCTCAGTTGTTCAATTTTAATTAATATAGCCTAGGGTGCATCTCTCCTAATGTGATAGACTTACATAATATAAATGCTATGTCGTACACAGTGAGGGAATCCGACACTTGCCAATTTAACGAGTAACAGAACCATGAAGACCCTGGGAGTAGTCCATGACACTAACCCCAGGTACACCCTCCATTCTTTAATCAATTTATTTTCCCTTATATATAGGATACATAGTGGTCTCACCCGTTTAGCAAAAACATACATAATCAGTCCACGGAAAATTTCCAGCATTTACACATAAACTTCAACAAATTAATTACCCTATCAAACGAAATCGGAAATTAACAAACGACCCCTCTACGGAACGCTAATGAAGTGTGGTTTTTGACTATAGTTTTATAATTTCAAAAATATTGGTCAATAGGTACAGTTTTAGAAAACAAGCCAGTAAGCCCAGAAAACAGGACTGCAACTGTAACCTAGATTGAAGTCATTCTAAAATGACCAAAACTTACTCAAATAACCTAGAACTTGATCCTAAACAGTAGAAATTTAGTCTAGTTTCGAAATAAGTAAAGATCATTCAAAAAGGAGTTCAAATGAAACCACCATGCCCAAAGCATGGACCCTATACCCAGATTGTTCAAAGAATTTTACCCTAACTTGTGGAGCTTATAACTTGAACTATACAACTCCAGTTGCGACCAAACCAGAACCAAAATAACTCAAATTCAATCTAGTTTCTAAAATGGAAAGCCACTTAATTTTCCAGTCAGTAAAACAGTCCCAGTTAGCGAAAACCCTAACCTACCCCAGAATCTCTCTAAACAGTGAACTTGACAACACAATAAGCATCAAACAAGCACCAAATTCAACAATTAAGGCATATTATCATCAAGGAACAGAATCACACATAGTTTTATAGAATCAAAACACAATAAAACGTAGAAGTCACCTTGAGTGCAAAGACAAATGCACAACACAAACAACTTCACAAAAAATCGGTTTTTATGGCTTCCAAATCACCAAACTCGACCCCAACCCTCTAGGACCAGCTTCTATACTCTGAGTTTCTCCTCCTATAACCTTATTTGACCCCAAAACAGTAGCAACCAAGTTTTAAACACTCACTTTCACCTCCAAAACAAAGTTGCCATGGATGGATTCAAGCTTTCTCTTCTTTCTCTCCCTAAGGCTCAATTTGGGAGTTTGAGAAAGGGGGAGTTTTTGCTGCTGAAACTAGTATTGTTTTGTAGAGAGTCACACAAGGAATGCAATGGAACAAGAATGGAGGACATGCATTGAATGGGTCAAGAGTTCTCTCCTCTTCTTCCTAGTTGTATTCTCTCTCTCTCCAAGCTCTCATCTTTCTCTTTTTTTTTTGTTTTGTCGAATACGGGAAAGGAAGGGAAGGGAAATGTTTTGCTGATTGTGTTTTCTAGAGATAGGGTGTAATGTTTAATGAGGGGTATATGGGTCTTTTCCCCACCTATTTTGCTTAAAAACCCCTTAACTCTCATTCTAACTGTTAATAACCCCCAATTAACCAAAATTTATCTTATACAATCACATATTTTCAAATAGAAGTTAGTATACAATTATTTTAAAACAACTAATATCTAAGAAACTCAACAAATGACATTTGCTTGCTCGTAAGTCATTTGTTTATTGTAATTATTTTCTGTTGCTTATTGCATTGTTTTATCCATTTTGGTACTAATCTGTGGTTAGTGGCCACTAACCATTGTGGTCTAATTTCTGGTTATTGCCACTTATTACATTGTATTTCTTTATTGCAGTTCAGGATGAAAATCTCACAGATATGGTTGTTTCAGGTTGTTATCTTATAACTGTCAAATTCTTTGATTTTAACTTGTAAAATTTGTGTAACAATATATTTATGGTTAGTGTTATTTGACATTTCTTTCCTATGCTTAGCT
The DNA here is from genome assembly GCA_963573325.1 of Astragalus glycyphyllos. Classification (NCBI taxonomy): domain Eukaryota; kingdom Viridiplantae; phylum Streptophyta; class Magnoliopsida; order Fabales; family Fabaceae; genus Astragalus; species Astragalus glycyphyllos. Next base: position 49,399,319 of record OY754312.1, on the reverse strand, counting down.
GATTCATTTTTTCGTTTCCTTTATAATGTTTGCATAGAATCAAGTACCAATGTTAGATGCCATGAAGACAAACTCGATGAAGTTATGGTTGCAGGTTGAATGTTGATTTGTTATTATATAATAAATAGTTTTTTTATGATGTTGTTTGCCGGCACTCACTGAGAGTTTTGGATGCTTTTGCTGTGTGGCGTAATCCTTTTTGTCATCGCATCCCTCCCATGTATGTGAAAAAAGGATGGTGTAGAGATTATAAGTAGTCTCTTGGTTGTACTGCTGAGGAATTACATCTTGAAACCAAGCCTCTTTTGAATTTTGGTAAGAGACCAACGTCTTTCTGATATAGTTTCTGTAGCTGGGTCATGCATATGTCATAATGAGGCTGCCTTTAACGTATTTCTTAGTCACGTTCTTGATGGAGTTAAAGAGGCTGAGCAGTTGCAACCTTCGGTGTCTGATACCACTGAACCTTCACTTGTTGAGTGTTCAACCTTGCCAGGTATTTGCTATTTTATTTCCATTGCTCTTTATCTTACATTTGTTTTTTGTTCAAGATTTTACAATTTTTATATATGTTGTGGTTGTTGAACATTATAGTTGAAGAAGATGAAGTAGAATTTCCAGCTAAACAGATAAAGCAACGTCAAAATCCATGCATGAGTAAGATCAGGTTGATGTCCATATCAGAGAAGAGACAATTGATTTAGAAACAGCAACGCAAGCGAGCAATTGAACTTCAGAAGCTGTCCGGGATGTAGAACTTGTACAACAATTTAGCAGGAAGCAATTGTTTTTACAGCTTTTATGCATTAATACTGAGGAGGATCTTGTATAACAGTTGTTATACAATGGCCGGTAAACATATGCTTACTGACATACCATTGGCACATTGTGTGCATAGAAGTTTGTGTTGCGTTAAAAACACACTTAGAGCAAGTGTACTCTCTCGCAGAAGTAGTATAAAAGATATCGTCTCCACAGGGATTAATTAACAAGTACCAAACTACTTAAGATTAATTATTATTTAGACGAATGAATATATGGTGATTGTAGAAACTAAAATACAATGAAATAAATAGCAAGAATTTATATTGTAAAGTTTGATCAATGGAGAGAAGCCTAGGGTCACAGTTTCACTTGCAAGTTTCGATTCCTATATGTCTAATTCTACCTGAATTCCCTTAATTTATTCAATTACCAATCCCTTTACTAAAACTACTAATCTGTTTGATCATTCGCGATTAATATTCTTTTTCCTAAATTAACCCTAGTTTGGTCATGCTAGAATTTAAATTTAAGAAAAGCATAAAGTACAAAAAGGTTGAATGATTGGAAGACTAAATTAAAGTTTGGTCATGCATTAGTTATAGCCACAATTATCCTATAGGTCCACCAACTAATTGCAGTACGGTCGCTGATCAACTAATTGATTGTGAACATGAAAAAGGTAGCTAATCCTAAATATGTAATAAAAACATTAGGATAATATTAATGAAAGTAAAAATAGGAATTCAAATAAGAAACTAGACGATAAAGTTTCTAAACTTGCAAGATCCACCTAAGACCCTAGAAGAGGATTTTGGTATCCATAATAATAAAGAACAATAAAATAGAAATAAAGTTCATGAATTACAAATATAAGAATTACCCGGTAAGTAGAGAAATTCCTGATCTAAGTCTTCAATCTCCCTTTTCTGCTCCAAAGCTCTCTCACGGTGTCAAGATCGGTGCCCAAAAAGCCTTTTTCTTCTCTCCTCTGTGTTGTTGTCACTACCGCTTCTTGTAATTTTGTGTTAGCGTATGCGGCTCTCCTCATTCACAAGTGAAGCCCTCCTTTTATATTAGTTCCTTTTCTTTCTCTCCAAGCTAGGGATCAAGTCAAGATTGTTTCCTCTTTTAATTGCAAGATATCTCAATCCCTAAATATTTGGATTTAGATCCTTCCTAAATATGTGTTGTTTGCTATCCACTCCATGCCTCTTTCTTTCTCTCCAAGTCACATGTGCATCATTTTCAGTTGAAATCACCAAGAGGATCTTCTTCTTTATATATATATATATATAAATTCCTAATAGCTTTAAAATGGACTTTTATATCTCTTTTATATTTTCTTTCTTTCTGCAAAATAAAGAACAAATTAAGTTAGTGATTTATATAATTAGTATATAATTGCTCTAAAATTGACCCAAAAATATCTCTAAAAATGCACTAAATTGGAGTTTATCAACTCCCCCACAGTTAACTTTTGCTTGTCCTCAAGCAAATTTTTTGGCTCAATAAAATTTTAATTAAATAATAAAGATAGCCAAACTAGGGACCCAATATTAAAAGCACAATGACAGATAATAGAAAATATAACACATACGAGAGGTCAAAAGGTTGCCCAATTAGAGGCTCCACTCCCTGAAGAATACATTTATGAAAACAAGGGCACTCGCTCACAATCTCTCTAATTGTTTAGGGACTAGGGAAAATTACACTCAAGTTTCCACAAAATGCACATTACCAAAAGCTTGTAATTTGACCAAATCTCCACTAAATAGTTCACATGAATGCAAAAGATGGGGTTTAATAGGTTGTAATGGGGCCAGGGTGAATTCATGCAGGATAGGAAATAAGAAGGAACGGATAATCAAAGGGCTAAAAAAAATAAGAAACAAATAGTAACTTTTGAAACCAAATATGGAGCTCCTATCTATTTTACAATTTTTGCCCAAACTTCAAATTAATTTCACTTCCGTTCTTCACTCTTCTTTCTATTGAGTCAACTCTTTTTGATTTGTTTTTGCTCTTGAGTAGACTCGTTTGTTTTATTTTGTTGGATTTTCCCTTTGGGTCTTTCATTCTTTTGATGTGTCTTTTCCTCTTGCTTGCTTTCTTTTTTTTTTTCAAATTTTCTTCCTATTTTTTTTCCATTTTTTTTCTTAGGCGGAAAAGGTAAGTACATGAAAACTTCTATTTTGTTTCCTTTGTAAGAAAATATTATTGTAAGCACATGATTCACTCCTTTTGTTTTCTTCATCCTGACAAGATAAACAACTAAAGTATAGGATGAAATTTAAGTCCTAACAATATTGACAACTAAAATATAGTACAAAAAGGTTGAATGATTGGCAGACTAAATTAAAGTTTGACATGCATTAATTATAGCCCCAATTATCCTATTGGTCCACCAACTAATTGCAGTACGGTCGCTGATCAACTAATTTAAGAGAAATTCCTAGTCTAAGTCTTCAATCTCCCGTTTCTGCTCTAGAGCTCTCTCACGGTGTCAAGATCAGTGCCCAAAAGTCTTTTTCTTCTCTCCTCTGTGCTGCAGTCACTACCGCATCTCGTAATTTTGTGTTAGAGTATGCGGCTCTCCCCATTCACAAGTGAAGCCCTCCTTTTATATTAGTTCATTTTCTTTCTCTCTAAGCTAGGGATGAAGTCAAGATTGTTTCCTCTTTTAATTGCAAGATATCTCAATCCATATATATTGGATTTAGATCCTTCCGAAATATGTGTTGCTTGCTATCCACTCCATGTCTCTTTCTTTCTCTCCAAGTCACATGTGCATCATTTTCAGTTGAAATCACCAAGAGGACCTTCTTCTATATCTTTTTTATATATATAAATTCCTAATAGCTTTAAAATGGACTTTTATATCTCTTTTATATTTTCTTTCTTTCTACAAAATAAAGAGCAAATTAAGTTAGTGATTTATATAATAAGTATATAATTGCTCTAAAACTGACCCAAAAATATCTCTAAAAATGCACAAATTGGAGTTTATCAGTTTGATAATGTGATTCTGATTTTGTTTGATAATGTGATTTTTTTTTTGAGAAAATGATAATGTGATTTTGATTAAGTTTGATAATGTTAATTTATGGACATAGCAATTGATGTGAACTAAACATAGAAGTTCACTAAAAATCCAAGGATCCTTCCATAAATCATAATTTTTCCAAACACAAAGAAACTAAAAAGGGGGAAAAACTTACAAAATGTGGATTAGAAAGAAATGACTCAAGGAAGTGAAGGAATGCCACATTCAAGGATGAATGATAAATTCCATTGTTGGACCGCCACAAACACAATCAAGCCTTGATAAGATCTTTGGAGGTTCTAAGAAGAACTAAGAGGAGGAACTTGCTCTAAACTCACAATATCATAAAATGATCAAAAAGGTCCCTTACGTGAAGCACCATCAACCCTTATATAGCTAGGGTTTGGCCAAGGCAACATAAACAAAATAAGGCCAACATACAAGCCCAAAACATGGCCCAAATAGTTTAACACATGTATAGACAGTTAAACCCAAGTTCCAAACTTAAAGTACAGCCAATTACAATTAAAATAAAATGAAGTTCATCCTAATTTTAATAAAATTAGATTATGTTGATGCTCATGCGGTCCGCATCAGGAATTAATAACCACAGTTATGTGTATCTGTGGTTAGTGCCCACTAACCACAGTTATGTGTATCTGTGGTTAGTTATGGTACTGATTTGTGGTTATTGACCCTAAAGAATGTTTAATGTACTTTCGTGTGGTTATGCATTAATACTTAAGACTGTACTTTCCGTTATACAATGGCATGTAAACATATGCTTACTAACATACCATTGCCACATTGTGTGCATAGAAGTTTGATAATGTGCTTCTGATTTAGTTTGATAATGTGATTCTGATTAGGTTTGATAATGTTAATTTATGGACATAGCAATTACTAACCACAGTTATGTGTATCTGTGGTTAGTGGCCACTAACCACAGTTATGTGTACGTATATGTGGTTTGTGGCGACTAACCACAGATATGCATAATTGTGGTTAGTTGCCACCAACCATTGTGTTACTGATTTGTGGTTATTGATCCCAAAGAATGTTTAATGTAATTCCGTTTGGTTAATAACAGAATAATGCAACAGTGGTTAATAACAGAATAATGCAACAGTGGTTAATAACAGAAATCTCGACACATATAAGTTCAATTTCTTCATTAGAATGGTACATTAGAAATTCAATACATATAAGTTCAATTTATTCATTCATCTACAATTTCATTTACATAGAGGTTCTAATTTTCCTATCTTTTCCTTGTTTTTCCTAGAGCTTTTTTTCACCTTCATTTTTCAGTATTTCAGCTCTCAATTTGTTACAAAAGGTGTTTGCTTCCTTACATATTCAAGTGCAGAAATGTTAAGTCTCCTTCATTTCATGAAGCTGTTGAAAATTTGATGCTTGAGAGTGAAGTCTTCAGCAGCCCTGGATTGATCTCGTGTGTCCGGCGAGATTATTCCTAATGAACTCTTTTCCTTTTCCCTAGAAATAACGAGTACAACAACTGTGTTCCAAAAAATTCATAATATAGTTAATTAACTTACATATGCATAGGTTTACACAAATAGAGCATATCAGATCATATATGCTTCAATGCAACAAAAATTAACCGCAATTGTACTATTCTGTAGTTAGTGGGAACCAACTGGTGTTAAGCATATATGATATAATCATCAAATAGTTTCTTATTAATTGACTTACATATGCATAGGTTTACACAAATAAAGCATATCAGATTATATATGCTTCAATCCAACAAAAATTAACCGCAATTGTACTATTCTATGGTTAGTGGCCACTAACCACGGTTATGCATATCTGTGGTTAGTGGCCACAGTTATCCAGAGTTCAAGTCTCCTTAGGTTTAATCTACAATTCCTTCGGCACCGGTACATTATTTTGTCACTGCGTGATACATTTCGAACTCATAAATGCAATTTCCAAAAACAATTAATAGATGGAATTTTTAATCTAGCAACTAATTACTACTCAAATCTGTGGTAAGGGCAAATAACCACAAATCAGTACCACAATGGTTAACGGCAAATAAAAATTATGAGTTTCAATCCAAAAACTCACTAACGAGAATCCAACAAGGCCACTGAATGCCTTAACCTGACTTAGTTTGCGCAATTTCATTTTGTTCTAGCTAGTCTTCTTTTGTGTGACTACAAATACTATAAAAAGTAAAAACATACTAACTCAGATTCAGATTCTGTATATGATTGTGTACTGATGATGGAAGGCTCTTTTACCTGCTTCAAATCATCAATGAACAATCCAGATGATATAAAGAAGAGAAGGAACTGGTTTAAGAGTTTAGTTAATAATCAAACAAAATTCTGTTCCTTATTCCTTATATAACATTACCTGGGTGCATATATGTTGAGAAATTTTTTTGCAAAAAGATAAATGAAAATGTGATCAGATGACTAGAAAAACACATACCTGTGTCCCAAAGAGTAAGCTTCAATGTTTTACCACCAATGGTGAAAAGCTTGATCTTGAAATCCACTCCTGTCAAGGATTTAAGGTTACCAACAGTCAAAACGCAGCATGTAACAGTAACACAACCATATAAAAAATATTAATGTACAAAAGTTCCTTTCACAACCATAGCAAATAAACTAGACAGAATTAATTATGGGGTTTGATATAATGTGAAGTGAAATGCTTAGAAGATCTTGAGTAGATCCATAATCAGGCATCCTAAAACTATGTAGATATAATTAACTTTGAATTCCACCACATTTGAGCATTAAAACTCACTAACCACGAACTAGCAACACAATGGTTAGTAGCCACTAGCCACACTAACCATTGTGTTACTAGTTTGTGGTTAGTGGTCACAGATACCAAATTCTCAGTTCAGTTGATTTCATTTTGCTCAATGCCTTAATTTGCACAGCCACTATATTGATAACCACGAAAATCTCAGTCTCTACTATATGAAACATAGAATGAATGAATGGAAGTAAATGAAAACGAAATAGGTTTTCAGTATAACTAAAAAACCTAAATCAACAATTTAAAATTGAACACAAAATTTCATCAAATCCATATACCAATTCACAATTCAAGTAGAAAGAGAAGCAACAAGGAAATGAATCAATGTATATGACTTTATGTAAGAAATTAATGTATATTTTTCGATTATAACAAATCAATATAAGAATCAATGCAGCAACAGAAATCACTCATTCATTGACTCCACTTTGCTCTCCAAATAAAGGTAAAAACATATTGATGGAATTTCACCACTCTTCCCAACATCAAATACAAACTACAAATTACAAATTTACTCATTATAACTAAAACCATTACCTAAAGCAAGAATTTAACCAACGCAGAAAACAATCAACCGTAAACCCTAGAACTGTACATGCAGGGAGAGAGAGGCATACAGATAATGCAGGCGACAGCGAAGAACGCGACGGATGATGGTGACGAACCACGGTGACAGTAACGAATTGCGGTGATGGTTAATTGGATGTGTGATGGGGACGAACTGGAACTTGAGAGTTCAGGGATTGACCGACTGGAAACGTCGGCGACTGGAAACGCGCAACGGTGAGAGCTCCTCTGTAAATGCAACCGGAGTAACCTTCTAGAAGACGCAATAAACTCTGTAACCACTCAACTAGCACTAGACGACAGAGCAACAACACTCGACGGCGAGTTGGTAGAGTTCTTTTTTGACGGACGGTGGATTCACAGTGGTTTGCGACGGCGAGTTTGTTGAGTGGGTTCTGTGGTGGGATCCGGTGGTTTGCGCGCGGAGTCCGTGAGATTGTTGAGTGAAACCATTTGTGATTATTGAAATTGGGGAAAGTGTTTTGAAATTGGGTTTTTAATTATTTTGGAAATGACACATATACCCCTTTAGTATTGGATACTAAGCTTTTGGCTTATTATCCTAAATCAGACTCACCAATACCAATCAACCACAGTCGTCGGTGCATTCATGAGTAGATGTTGGTCAAAGAGAGGACATTTCATTCCTGTTATATCTCAGATAATGAGGGCTTCTTTTTTACAAGATGGTGGAAAATCAGAATGTTAGACTTTGTTATCGTTGTGAACACAAAACTTGTGCAATGATGATTTGAGAAAAATACTCTGCTTGCATTTTTGAAAAAGTGACCATATTTTTTTCTTTTTAGAGTTTTTTTCCAAATCACAATTAGAGTAATGCAAAGTTAAGAAACATGATGGCAACAAAAAAATAACTAAATTTCAATGAAATCTTACATAAATATCACTTTAAGGCAACTTATCTTTTCAAAAGGTACAAGTTGAAAACACAAATACATTTTTAAAAAACTATTACATCAGAAATAAAAACGTCCTATGCTAAGCCCGACTCATACCGCTGATGTCGTTCAACGGATACTTCGAAAATACTTTTCCAAAAGAAATAAATCATAAGGGTACACCAAAGCCAACAAACTCCTAGAATATAGAGTCACTATAGGTGACGTGTCACATGTCCACACTAATGATTCCTTGACAATTTGGAAGTAATCTCCAACGACAAGGCTAGCCCATCTACTAGCTTTGTCACCACTACGAAAAACAAGTTTGAGCAACATCAATGGAAAAACGCCCTATGCTAGGCCCTGTTTGTGATTCAGTTAACTCTTTAGGTTTTTCTTTTTCTTAACTTCTTATAGCCGGATTTGCATTACTTTACAATCTTAGGATGTCTAGTAGAAAGATAAAGCCCAATAATTTTATTTTCCGGTAGTGATAACAACCAGAATGAGCAAGAAAATTTCACAACCACCAATCGGTCTGTTATATTAGTCAAACAGACATACGTACGAGGAACAAAAGAGAAATCGACTCATTTTTAAAAGGAAAAAGTTAACGAAGTAACGTATGAGGAACACTAGCAAAAAGCAATAAGAATTAAAATGCAAATTGAAACTTGAAAGCTGTAATAATTTTTATACAAATATCAAACATTATGTATAAATTAAATAGCTATAAACAGCTGTCTTCTGCAGAAAAGCAGAAACACAGTTGTGTTGTACAGACTGCCCATTCAAATGGCTATAAACGGCTAGTTTCTTCTTCAACTACTACAAGTCTTGGACCAGCAGTTAATACACATAATTTGATCTATTAAACAACGCTCCTGGTCATCATTAATATTCATGAGAGTGCATTGAGATCTTAACTTCCACCCTTCTCAAGTATCAAACTTTTCTCTCATCCATACTCAGCTGTTCTAAACCTGAAGGGATTCATCTGATCTCTGAGTATGTATTAAGTCTTGTGTTGTTGTAATTATTGAACACTCTATTTGTATCAACCAAGCTCTAGAAATCCCACAAACCCCATCAATCAAACAAATACCTTATAGGGAACCTTCTCGATTTGAGAAGTGAGTGCTTCTGTGTTAGAAGCAGTCTAATAGATAAGGAAAAGTCTAGTAGAGGTGAACAACTATAATCACTGTGTTATTTATTGCTTTATTATCAATAGATTGCACCTAGTGAGAAAACTCTCCATAAGGAGAAGGCTTATGAAAACTGAGAAGAGTCAGTAATGACCCCTTCTCTGCTAAGGAACTGCTTTCAAGTAAACTGTGATTTAACCCTTCTCACCCCTACCCTTATGCCTGAATAACTTAGAAACCTCTTGACAAACGACTTATATTGATAAAGTATGTCTTCTTCACTAGCTTAATTCTTACTAACACTGTCAAAAAGATACATTGAGAGAAACTTCAAGGGAATAACTGTTTGATCCATTTTTGAGTTCATTAAGCCTATCTACACATTGTTCATTAAGCCTATGTGATCCATTTTCGTGTAGGTGCTGTGGGAGATTTCTTGGCAGATTTGGATGCTTTTGGCGTGGCAGAGACGAGTAATGGCATGGATGGTGTAGAGTTTAAAGGAACATTTGGGATCTTGGTTCGTGCCATTTGAAAATGCTTTAGGGTGATATTTTGAATCTTGGAGTCGTTGAAATGCGAAGTGTGGGAACTTATGGAAGGAAATGTGTGTTGTTGATGGAGCCCGCTATTTAAGCACATGGAGGGAGCAGTTACTGCTACAGATAAAGGCTTAAGAGAACATAAAACTAACAATAATTAATATAACGTGTGTAAAACTAAATCTTGATAATATTACGTGTGTAATAGACAGATAAATATAAAATAAATAAAAATTTATATTTTTTGGGTGATGAGAAGGCACGAGACAGGGCACCTTTTTGGCCTAAGGTGTCTTGATGATGTGCAACAGTTTTTTAATAAAATTGAAACTATCTTCTTGAAGAGGTTTTATAAAAATGTCAGATAATTGATGCTTTGAACATAATCCCTAATAAAATGATGTTTACTGTCTATATGTTTCAATCTAAAATGTTTAATAGGATTCTTTGACAGACTTATTGCAATTGTACTATCAAAGAAGATAGGAATACCTGAGTATTTTAAAGAGAAATCTTCTAATTGATTTCTGATCCATAATACTTGAGAGCAACAACTAGTTGCTGCTACATATTTTACTTCTGTGGCGGACAAGGCAATGGTACTTTGTTTAATACAACTCCAAGATACAAAAGATTTTCCCTGAATTTGACCTGAACCATTTGTTCTCTTTCTTTCATTTTATCACCAGCATAGTCAACATCAAAGTATCCTACTAATTCAAAAGGTGTGTTCTTTCTATACCAAATACCAATGTTAAGAGTACAAATAAGATATCAAAATATTCTCTTGACTGTTGTGAAATGAGATTCCTTAGGTGCAGTTTGAAACCTAGCACGTAAACCTACTTAGAAGACTATATCAGGTCTACTAGCAATGACATACAATAGTGAACCTATCATGCCTCTATATTTCATCTCAGGAATAGGTGTGCTCTGTTCATCCTTCTCAAGACTTGGAGAATGGTGCATAGGTGTAGCCACGGGTTTGGCTTCCTCAATTTTATACTTTCTAAGATCTTGGATATACTTCTCTTAGGAAATAAATATGTCTTTCTCTAGTTGTTTGATTTGAAGACCAAGAAAGTATCTCAATTTCCCCATTAAACTCATTTCAAATTCATTCTTCATTAAACTCATCAGAGGGCGATGAACGTGATATTTTATGACTTAATCAGAAAAAGCATGGAAGTAAACAATGATGATGTGGTAGTCTAATCCAAGAGTTTTGATGCACATCAAACTAAGTTAGAGCAAGGCCTGAAACATATGAGACTCCACAACCTCAAGATGAATCCCACTAAGTGTTAATAATTCGGTGTGTCTGCAGGTAACTTCCTGGGCTTCCTACTTCATAATAATGGCACCGAGGTAGACAAGAACAAAGCTCGAGCAATCATGGAGGCTAGACCACCTAGGGCTAAGAAAGAACTGCAGAGCCTCCTCGGCAAGATCACCTCCCTCAAAAGGTTTATTGCTAACTCGGCAAGGAAAATGAAAGCATTTTCCCCATTTCTAAGACTGAATAGCCCTGAGGAGATGATATGGGGGACAAAGCAGCAAGAGGCCTTTGATTAGATCAAGATTACCTTGACTAATCTTCCAGTCCTAGTCTCTCCTTTGCCCGGGAAACCGTTGAAACTCTACATTTTAGCCAAAGATCAAGCTACCGGGTGCCTTCTAGCTTAGGACGACGACAATGACGCTAAGTGAGCAATCTATTAATTGGGAAGCTTTTTTTTATCATTATTCAATGCTTGCACTAAGTTAGAATATTATGTATTACCCAAAGAGGTTCTAGTTGTATACAAAGTAGAAATTGTAAGGTACCTTCTTAATCGGCCTACATTCTTAAAGGTTGTCAAATTACAGGCCCTTGCCAATTTTCTTGCTCAATAGTTGTGTGTTGAGGTCCATGATCCCCTATCCGAGCTTGTAAATTACATATGCTTGAAGCTTTGGGTCCTCATGTTTGATGGCTAGAGCACCCAAACAGGGGCAAGGGTGGGCATAGTGATATCTAGCCCGTGTGGCAAAATTTGGAAAATAATGTGCATGATAGAGGATCGGGAAGAACACAAAGCTATGATCATTGGCCTCAACTTTTTGGCCGCCATAAAGGTCCATTACATAGAAATAAAGGGGGATTCTCAATTTGTAACTAAACATATCACTACTGAATACAAATGCAATCATCACGTACATTCCTAGGGAGGAGAACTAGGAAGCAAATGACCTTGCCCAGCAAGCCTTGGGGTAATAAAGAACGGTTTTGGGAATCATGCATCTGAACGCCCCAGTGGTGGCCGAGCAAGACCCAATCGATGTTTGGATAAGGATTCTGGTGGATTATTCGCACAATCCCTCTGATGGGGTTGATTTTAAGGTTAAACACAGAGTCCTGAAGTACGTTCTATTATGCGATAAGTTATACAAAAGAAGCACCAATGGGGTCTTTCTTCGGTGTCATAAAAGAAAGGAAGCCTACTTGGTCACGGCTCAAATTCATGAGGGGGTTTGTCGTTCCAACAGGTATGGCCCCATCATGAAGTGGTTGATTTATAGACACATGGGGTACTATTGGCCAACTATCACAATCAACTGTTACCAATATGCTAAGGGATGCGAAGCTTTCCAATTGCCTGGCCCCATCCGACATGTTCTTGCGAACGAGCTCCACCCGGTAGTCAAGCGGGGACGTTTACAGATTGGGCCATGGATTTAATTGGGAAGATATACCCTCCTAGCTCCAAAGGGCTTAACGTTATTATCGTAGCCATAGACTACTTCACCTAATTGGTAGAAATTGTACCTCTAGGTAATGTCAACCAGGTCGTGTTGATCAGGTTCATTGTGGACCAAATTATCTATAGATTTGGAATCCCTGAAACCATCACCACAGACTAAGGTACTATGTTCGCAGGGGATCAGGTGGGGGCCTTTGCTCAGTAATACAACATTATGATGAGGCATTCAACGCCTTACTATGCCAAGGCTAATGGACAAGTGGAGGCCACAATGAGGCGGCATGAAACCCTCAATGAGGCGTTGTGGGCTATCAGAAATTCAAAGTCTACGACCACCGACATAACTCCATAAAGAATGTTATTCGGCCAAGATGTAGTGATGCCGCTCGAGATTAGTGTTGCATCACTGAGGGTGGCTCGACAACATGCACTCAGTTTGGACGAATACAAGCAAGCCATGATAATGGAGCTGGACTCGATGGGTGATGACATATTGGTCACCCTCAGTAAGTTAGAATTCAATAAGATACGAACGGCCCGCACCTACAACAAGCTTGTTAAGCCTAAGAAGTTTGTCGAAGGCAACCTGATTTGGAAAACTATCTTACTGATTGGGATCAAAGATCCTAATTTTGGTAAGTGGCGTACCACACATCGGCAACCTAGTGATCTCAAGAATCATAAGGAAAATTAATGAGCTATTCCAAGCTTCTTGCCTAGGGTAGAAAAGCATTTGGGAGGAGGGATGCTCTTCAACCGTTGGTTGAGCGTCGGCTTGATCCAAAAGATGGTTCCCTCCTTCCATGGCTTTGGGGGAAAAGGCTTGCTCGAAGGAGACACGCATTTCACTCGCTGCTATTATGGTGCCCCAAATATCATTTCAGCTGTGCTGGAGTTCCGCTTCAAACCCCGCGTTCTGTGGAAAAAGGAGAGTAAATGTAGGATCCAGAGGAGAATTGCGGTGAAAGAGTTGTTGGAGGCTGGTAGAAATGGTAGGAAGTTTCTGGTTGTCTGTCGAGTTCTGAGTGGTGAGAATAGCCAGTTTCGCTTGGAGGGTAGTGATGGTGGTTTCAATGGTGCTAATTCGCTTGTCAATCCTCTCTTTGTCTGCCACCACAAAACTTTTCTCTTAGCATAAGGTGAGGAAGGTGGCCCAATATACGTCCTTCTCGGCGCAAACCTCTCCGTTTTTCGGGCTCGGGCATAAAGATTGGACTGGTCGCCAAGCTGGAGGACTATCATCCCGAAGGCATTCTTCTTTATCTATGGGATCTCGGATGAATCTGACAGCCTGAACAACAATAATCTGAGAAGTGTTTACTCGGGTGAGATCCTCATCTAGTGAAGTAATCGGTGTTGAGGGAACATCTAGGCTCGAAAAGTACCGAGCAATCTCCTATTCTGACACGACTGGATCTTCTGGGACTGGTTGGAAAGAAGGAAGAGAAGGAGCGGTTCATGCTTCATTTAGGGGAATCAAAGTCTCATTAGTTCAGTCCAGGAAAAAGAGGAATAAATTTAATACACGGCAAGTAGGAGTTAATAGGATTTTAAGAAGAGGTGCTTACCAAGCTGTGATATGAGCGATACTTTGGTTGAGGGGAAGAGGTCGGTCCCTATGAGGATTGGGTTTTCCGCAATGCATCATAATGGTTAGCAGAGAACAATTTTGAAAGGAAAGACGACTAACGATACAAGGGAAGAAAGAAATTCACCCGTAGTCCTTTAATCGAGAAGAATGGTCTTCGGTAGTTGGAGGTGGTGGAACCAGTAGGCTTCGAGTTCGCTTCCATTAGAGGTCAGCAAGAATATGTTCTTGTCAATCAATGGAATAAATATCTTCTGGTCGTACATGTTAATGTGCAAGTTCTTGTTCTGTAAAACTTGAATTTGTGCATCAACTCAAGGGGAGCATATAAACAAACTACTTTAACAACTATTATATCAAAATACTTAAAATCTTCTCAAAAGGTTTGTCATCATCAAAAAAGGGGGAGAATGATGAGGCAGAATCCCAAGTCCAATTTTGATGAAAAACCAACCTCTTGAGGCAAAATCCTAATGAATCTTCTTGAGTTATTTTAGAAGAAAAATAGAACACTTATATCTCAAGAAGAATATGTGCTTACTTCCAAGTAATTCTTTAACATAGACTTCTACAGCACCAAGTCCTTTGGGGTCATAAAGAAACTCCACCCCTTCAGTGGCAAGCTGCTATCCAACCAAGGCTATGCTTGGGGACCCTTTTCACAGACCTTTTTTACGGAGGCATGGAGAGACTCCTTTGGCAAGTCAAGGAAAATGGGCATTACATTAAAGCTAACCGCCCCATCTAGTTCCTACAATTATGGGCTCAACTCTACTTCCCCAAAAAAAATTCGGCGGACCCATTTCCATCTTCATAGGTTCCCCCTAGAGTTGTGCGTAACAATTTGGCGTAAACCCCAACTATTCTTGTACAGCGCCTGGAAGTCCTCCGGGTACTCTTTGACACGTTCGCTAGCGATTGGCGTCCGGTATTGGAAAAAGGTATCAGTCGTTGTGGATTTTCTACCCTCCCCAAGATGATCTTTTGGTCGACGAGCGTCATCATATGGTCACCAACTGGAGCCTAGTTCTGGTTGCTCGGGATCTTCCTGCTGACATCCAGCTTCCTCTAACAACAATGACCTCACCGTTGAACCCTACTATCCAAATTTCTCAGCAAGGCAACTTGGCCTTGGGCAACACATTCTAATCCCCCATGTATCATTAGCACCCACTTGGAAACTAAAGAAACTCATCTTGATGGATCTCAGGACAGTCCTTAAATGTGCAAACAACAACTTTTTGGTCTTCGCCTAGGGCCGCTACAGCAAGCATGCCGGGCACTGCAAAGGTCTTCCCGCTACATCAAGAGGTATACGGGCACTGCAAAGGTCTTCCCGCTAGACCAACATCAATGGCTGCCAGCACTAATCCACCGCCTACTGCGGCTACCGAGCCCTCCATTCATCATGCCAAAAAGAACCAGAAGAATAATATCATTTCCAATCCTTCTCTCCAACATCGTTCCTCCCCTCGATTGAGGTCCACAACTACTCCTTCACTTGCCCCACATGATTTTATTGCTACCCATGTCTTTTTCTTTTATCTTTGATGCTCTTTGTGCCCTCGGCTAATGTTTAACTTGATACAGTCCAAGAAACAGAAGTTGTGCATATTAATGACGATGATGATGAGAAAGATGATCACATTCGCATTCTGCAGTGGAAACAGATTCAAATCTTGTTCTCCCAATCATCTCCTCGCCTAAACATATGACTCGCATCTCCGGCTTCTGTGGAACATTCTTCCCAATTCAAAAGGTTACGTATCTGTGTGTTCCTCATTTGTCTGCTTGCAACATCTTATTTATACTTCTTTTTGACCTTTTGTGATTACTGCAGAAAACATACCCCTAAGGATCAAGTTCTTCCCCTAAGCCGAGGTGAAGCCTCATTCAAGATTCATAAAGCAATTTCCGTTTCTTTTAGGCCCAATTAGTCTTCTGTTATCATCAACCACACTGACTTACCTTTCCCATTGCATGATCTTACCGAGTGGCATCAATCACCTATAACCCAAAACGTGGGCGTGCCAATTTTGTTGTTGAGGCCCAATTTATTGTTTGTCTTCCTGCAATTGTCCTACTAGGCTTGCCAATTTTGTTATCTTTCAAACTCATTTTCCAAGCCAGGGGATGGCAAGAGGTTTGAGACAGCGAGTCCCCTTTCTTCAAGCAATTGCATGCGTCGAGGACGGAACTCTGTTCCTTGACTATGGGTTCCCTAATTCCTCCAAAGAGTGTTAGGATAGGTGACCCGGATGCGTGGTTGGTTTACCTAAGATGCAAAAACATAAAGAAATGTAGTAAAAATGGATAAATTAAAGACTTTGCGAGAAAAAGTAGATTTTATTTGATTGATGTGTCCTTTTTCTGTACAGTTCTGTTGGAATAAGAATCTCATTCTAAAGTTTTGATGATAACAAACTAAGTAAGATTTAGGTTTTCTAATAAAGTGTTATCTAACATGTTTGCTAAGTGATAAGACATGTTTACTAACATAGCAAAATAAGGCTCTACCTTGGTTCAACAAGTTGATAAAATGAAAAGGTAGAAAAAGCCTTGAGAAGGTTAAAATATGAGAAGCTTTAAATAACTCAACAGAAGGTTTAACCAAATCTACAGAAGGTTGACCAAACTCAACAGGGGGTTGACCAAAAGTCAACATAAGGTTTGACCGGAAGTCAAAAGAAGATTGACTCACAAAAACCTTAGAAGCATAATTTCATGTTTGAAGAAGGTTGATGTGTAAGAGGAATGAATGTTTAGAAGGTTGCTAGAAACCATATCAAATTCAATCCAAACACATTAACTCTACTTGAATGCTCTTCATCTGAATTAAATGATGATATCTTGTAATAAATGTGCTAGAATGTTTCAAGCAATAAAGAGGAAATGCTTGATTAATCCTTTTCCATATTTGGTGTGTTTGTTCATCCTAGGAAGCTTGAGAAGGTTCCTTTAAATCAATTCCACGCTTGCCAACAGTAGCAACTCAAGTCATAGTTGTGTAGTAGGATACTAGGAGAGTACATATCCAGCTCAAGAAGGTTCAGATGGTCAGATAAAGCATAAAGAAACTCTTGAGAAGGTTCAAAAGCTGTCAACTTTTGTACCTTACTTCAAGTTACTCCTATGACCATTGGATATTCCAAACGGCTCTCTTCATGTTTCTAACGGCTATTTTCATCTTCCTTGGTTATTTAATGAGTTCATTATGAAGTTCCAAAGCATGAGAGTTAATTGTAGCCTACACAAAGTCAAGCTTCTCAAAGCAATCATCCTTCGCATCCCACGCTTAAAGCTTCTTCAAGTTCAGATCTGGGATCTTTTTCTTGAGTGTGTGCTAGCTTATTAGAATCATTGTTTTCAGTGTAACTACTTTGTATGAAGCTCATAAATATCCCAAACCCCAAAACCATTGTTGTAATTGTATGTGTGAACATTCAATCAAACTACCTAGATTGTGAGGTGAGTGTTGGTGAGAACAGAAAAGGAAAAATGTAACACCCCAATTCTACCCAATAATACTATAAATCAGAGTGCGGAATTTTCAACATAAATATTGGAGTGCTACACTTACTTCCCAACACAAACAATATAATTCATTCATGGTAAATTCAATTTGAAGCAATCTTAACAATCCTTGTCCATTTGACAACTCAAAATCAACAATTTGCTTAATAGAAATAACTTCGAGTTCAACAAATATTGCAACCTAAATGATAAAGGAAAAAAAACAGCGTTCAATCCCCCCGAGTGTTACGTATCAGAGTGACGACACCGACTCAACTAAGGAAGGATCACCGCCTTCATTCGCGACTACCTGCACGTTACCACATAGGGGTAACATTCAAACAGAAGGGGTGAGATATCGAACTATATAAGAGCATGTATGAAGAACGATATGATAGGTCAGGTACTATAGAATTACACATATCATCAATAAAATCCTCAATAGAGTCATCAATAGAATCATCGAAGTGCAATGCGGAATGCGACTCAACTGTGCATATGCATGTGGTACCATTGGAGCAAAACTCCCGTCGTAAAAATCGTCGTTGCCAGTAAATAGTGGCTCACAGGGCCTAGCCCTCATCGTTCACGTCGTAAAGCAAATGCAAAGGTATGCGACACAATGTGAATGTACAAGTAACGCTAATCAGTCACGCAATCGCACGACAACAACACCAAAACGTCGTGGCGGCCATAGGCCTACAATTTACTATCTTTGCCAATAAATAGAGGCAAATCAACTTTTACAACTTCACCTGCAATTTACCACATTTTCGACAAGGTATTCAACGCAACAATTAACCACAACAGCAACTGTGGCAACAATATTGACAAAGCAGCAACATCAACAGCGCAAAACAGCAAGAATAGCAACAACAAGGCAGCAAAACGTAACAGCAATGACAACAATAACAGTAAAACCGCAATAGCTTTAACAGTAAAACATCAACAGCATTAACAGCAAAACAGCAACAGCATTATTAGCAAAACAGCAAAACAACAACAGCATTATCAGCAAAACAGCAACAGCATTAACAGCAAAACAGCAACAGCATTACATCAAAACAGTAACAGCATTAACGTAACCATCAATTCAATTACGAAAATTATTTATAATTCTTACTAACGAGTTATCTATATTCCTATCATATTTTTTTTGATTATAATAGTGAAAACCTTAATCCAACAAAATTACAATTCGATTTAATTAGAACTAACGACATAGGAATTCAAGCACACACGGTCAATTCATCAAACATTTCTCATACGATATATATATATATATATATATATATATATATATATATAACTACGCAACATACACAGAGGCAATCTATAATAAACCCCAAACCCCGCATACGATCCCTCATATACGCTATTATAGAATTCGAACCCACCCTTACCTCAACTATGGTGGCACAAACTCCCTCCTAGCCTCGTTCCTCGATTCTCCGAATACGGCGACTCCCCTGCGATAGTAACGACGCGTGACGATCATGAACGTAGAGAATTGCAATGAAAATCAACCCTCCCAATCCAATCCTAGGCTAGAGCTCTTGAAAATTGAGGCTTTTGTGTAACTTAGAAGTGAGAGGAAGAAGGAGAAGAAGGGAAAAGAGGGCGGCTGCGCAAAAAGACCAGCCCTAGCGCATATTTGCGCTATATTTATAAGGAGGAGTGGCGCACAAGCGCCTTCCTGCGCAAGCTGCGCACTGGACACGCTGCTAGGGTTGCGTGAGCGCTGCGTACTCGCGGTGCTAAGCCCAATGCTATTTTTAACTGGCCCACAACACGTGATTATCATCTAACTCATTTTCAACATAGCTACTACGCCCATAATTTCAATTCTTAAATTAATCCTACGGCAATCCAACTTCGAAGTAATTTGATTAAATTTTAGGGCGTTACAAAAAACCATTAGGAAACTAGAATAGAGTTTCTTAGTAGGTGAAAACAGCTTGGCGAAGCTGTGCAAAAGTGCACTTGTATTTTGTGTGGTGATCAAAAGAAAGTGGTTGTTGAAAGTCTTTTGTGGTTGAGCAAAAGCAAGTGTAAAAGCTATTTGGAGAATAGTGGCAATACTCACTTGGAAGTGACGAGAGGATGTAGGTGAACCTCTATAACTTCTCTAGGTTCATTACATTCCTTTCCTTAACTATTGTTTAAATTGTTTTGCACTGAACATTGTTTTCAAAACTAAGAGAAGGTTAAATTCATCAACCTACTCAAGACAGTTTTTAACTCATACTTCATCATTCAACCTATTCATCTCTTGCATAGTTTTTATTTGTCTTACTATCAGTATAAATTTTATCTTTTAAGGGTTTACATGTATTGATTGCTTTTGCAACTAACCCTAACCTTCTCATCTCCAAGTTAATCTTGAGAACAATTTGTTGAGAAGGTTGCGGGTTTGAGAAATTAAAAAAGATATACAATTCAAACCACCCTTTCTTGTGTAACTTTGTCACTTCAAGTTCTAATATATATATATATAGATATATATATATACACACACACACACACATGAGCTTTCGTTAGCGACTACTTGAGCTTACAACCACTCATTGTTGGATAAATTAAGATAAACGTCTCTAATTATTCCTAAGCCCGAGAAATTCGGAGGAAATGGACCACGACCTCACTAGCCCGTGTTATTTGGGTAAAACTCCTTTGCTCAAATTTCCACGACCTCACTAGCCCGTGTTAGTTGGGTAAAACTCCTTTGCTCAAATTTCCACGACACTCCTCTTCCTGTTGACGTTAACCATCTCAGTGCTATATCCACGTGCATTAAATCCTTGCTTTGTAAGAAAGCTTTCTCAACCAGTCTACAATCCCCCTCAGCCAAATTACTTCCCTGAACTTTGGCCCGTATGTGCCCTAGCCGACTTGTCATGTTGCAGAAGCATCCTCCAACCGAGTTTCACCTTACCTCGGCATACTTTGTCATTTCCTCAGGGACTCAACCTTCTTGATATCTCTCTTCATACCTTTTAATTAACCTTCTACATGTTATTATTCCTTTGGAAAGTACCAAATGACCCAATCCTATTGTCCTTAGGGCTTGCGTCGACTTGATCCTGACATCGGTCCCGTCTCTTTGACTCAGCCAACCACTTTATTTAGTTTGGTTGTTAACAAAAGCCAAATCATCCACAAGTTTGGAATTCATGAGACCATATTGCCTGATCAAGGCAATATGTATACACGGGATAGAGTGCTGGCCTTTGCCCAAGAAGTTGGCATTAAGCTAAGTCACTCAACGCCTTACTATGCTCTGGCTAATGGCCTAGCCGGTATACCAAACATCTTATCATTGAAATTATCAAAAAGAATGTAAAGGATAGGCCAAGGAAATGGCACAAAACTTTGTCGGCCACTCTTATGGGCTATGTGGAATTCAAATTCCACGGCCACTAGGGTGACTCCATACCGTCTAGTATATGGGAAACATGTTGTCTTACCACTTGAGATTAGTGTTACCTCACTTAGAGTGGCTAAACAACATTCACTCAGCCTAGACAAATACCAACAAGCTAAGCTGATTGAGTTAGACTCGAAGGACGATGACGAGTTTGCTGCTCTTAGCAAGATAGATCTAGCAAAAGGGAAAGTGGTATAAGCCTACAACAACCACGTGAAGCCTAAGCAATTTCTTTAAGGCGAACTAGTTTATCATTACTAAAGTCTTCAGGAGGCTCGTATTCGCTAGCACTTATTGGTGGTGAAGGGTTAAAAAGAAAAATCAATGGAAAATATCTTAAAATGTACTACCCTACCCTATGGGAGGGTGTTCAAAATTGATCATTTATTTTCATAGAGTATTTCAATTGGAACACCATACATTGGTGGCCTACTACTTTTAAAATAACGAAAAAACTTAATTAGAACTAGGCTACCAAGTTAGTGCCTTGGATCACCTCAACCGGCAGTGAAGGCATGATCGAGCTCTGTTCACCTTTGGATTTCGCTTCATCTCCCTCCATCACTTCAGATACCCTAATCACGACGACATCAGGTGAATCGATCATCCCATAGGTCGCTTCGAGCACGACTACTTGATTGGTTTGCTCTGCTGTAGGGTTTTCTAACTGAATAGATATATCTTCTGCCACAGACACAAGCTCTAAATGATGGGATGTGAGCTCTTAAGTCTATTAGACAACCGAGTTAGAGGCTTCCTCGAGGAGGGCGCGTACGGAGGAATAAGAATTGCATGCCTGAAGCATTCTTTAAGTCATACACAAAACCCACCCTCTGGGATTCTAAGACCCCTCTTATGCCTTGATCTAGTGTGGTGCTTTGATGATAAAGAAGACTGCATTCCTGGAGGAAGTCATTCAGTTGTTGAGTGGCTTGGGTATGCTGAGGTAGAAGAGATTGGAGGTCTAATTTTAACTGAGTGAGCTAAGTGGTGATCTCGACAATCCGATTGAGTCAACTCATCCTAAGCCAAAATCTTCATCCTTTTTGCATCCACTTAATGGAAGGACGTCGTATGCCGTCTTCTCTAATTGGAGGTTGGATAACCAATCCAAGGACTTTCGAGCGGAATCATCGACACACTTGGTCTTGTCGTATAGGTGTGAGACATCTGCAAGCTAAAAGTTAATATGCTGAAAGGCATTCTTTTTGGGCTCACAGATGTTATCTGAAGAGGCCAACCTGAACATTATCAATCTTAGCTCGGCCACTTGGTCAGAATCTACATGAATGTCACTGTGAACAACCATTTACACCTTCCTTAAGTCTTCAACTGGCAAAGGAATATTCTAGGGTAGGTCCTGTGATGTGAAACACGAGGCCACCTCCTCATCAGTGACAAAAGGAATTGAGTCTTGGACTTGCTTAGGAGAAGTAGTGAACCATAATTTTTCTTCAAAGAGGGTTCCAATCGTTGCCCGGATCGACTACGAAGAAGAACTAAACATGAGCCTTGGCTAAAAAACTTGGAGAACCGCTATAAGAAAGGAAGTTTACCAAATTCATTGGCAGAGGGGAGTGTCTCGGGGAGTGCTTGGAGGCCTTTTGCAATCCAAAAAGACAAAGTGATTTGTAAAGAATGAGTTGCAAAAATATGATTAACCCTAGAAACATGACAAGCCATAGTAACTTTTAGCTTCTTGGACTTTCTAGTGGGACCTCCTCGGTGGTACTTCCTAACCTCCTCCTAAATATGAGCCCCCCTTGTTCAGCATGGGCTGCCTGATTGGGAGAATTAGTAGTCTTGGAATGCACTAAGTATGAAGGTGAACATCTGAGTTGGTTTCAATGCTTTCCAAGAGGAGGGGAGCTTTGTACTTTGTCCCTCAACCAAGCAGATAATCTTTGACCTACGCATTATGGTTGTTGCTGAGAAATCTTATTGAGAGCCAAGGTCATGGTAGCAAGGCTTTGAGGAGGGATCGTGATTTGGTATGGTTGGCTTGTGTATTGGGTAGCAATGGCATCATACGATTGAGAAAAGACAAGTCTCCACAGGCCAAGCCACCAGTTGGCGTAAGCGGTTGTCTCTTTCTTATAATGCGCCCAAATAAACTTGGTGGCTTTGGCATTGCTGTCGTTCACAATGAGGCCAACATCCCCGTCACATAGGCCTTCTGTTCTTAAAGAACCCTTGCGGGAATTGTTGGGCATGGGAACAAGCTGCGTAAGGCCCAGTTACCTATCAATGCTATTCGCGAAAACAGGTGACATGTCATGGTTAGTTTTTCTAAGAGCACTCTACGGAGTTACTGTTAGTTTTTAAGGCATTTCTAAAACTCTTTCTCTCTACATCCCTCGAGTTCAAACATTTGTGAGGCATTTGTGAAAGTCAAATTTCGAGTTCAAAATTGAATAAGTGGACATGTCACCAGAACACAGAGTTTTGAAAGAATGAAGGTTTGAGACATTAGACAAATTCTAGACTTGTCACTCTCGAAATAAAGGCAAAAGGAACACTACAAGTATGAGCAATTACTTGCAGGTTTCTAGAGATTATTGGATCGCTGGGATAAGTGGAAAGTATCTATCAAGCCAAGGATGATGGGCAGCATTTTTATCATTAATCATTAGTTACTTCCCTTTTACTTACTTTCAATTGGAGATGTGTCCACCATCCAAGTCGTAAGTTATCACATCGTAAATCCTATATAAAGCTTTTTGTAAATAGTTCTAGGGGCAGAATTCATAACATTTAGTAGTCCTCACACCCCTAACACATTCGACTACACAAGATCACATGCAACTTGTGCTGAAAGATGTATGTTCTTGCCGTTCGTTTGTATGTTGGAATTCTAGTTTTAATGTTCAATTTCCTTTAACAATCGAGTGTTTCAATTTTGTCTTTTACTTAGTGTTTTTATTTTTATTTTTTAACTTGGATATTTAAGTTTCATGATGTTCACTCGCTTCTGGGTTTGATTCTTAAGTTCTTTTAATTCACTTTTAATTAGTTTAATCTTCAAATTTTACTTGCATTACGTTCTTTTCCAGAAAATTGTATTTTACATTTTGAAACTGCTTTAATCAAACTTGACTTTTAAACCTCTCAACTTGGCAACCCAATGTTTTAATTTGAGTCCTCTTTATTCAAATATTTCAAATTCGTTTGTTTAAGTTGACAACTTAAAATTTGACTCATTGTGTTGAAACTAGACAAATGAGTCCTTTAGTGATTAAGTATTACTTTGACTATGTGATGTAAGTTTCATTTTGAGTTAATGTGTAACTAGACAAATGAATCCTTTAGTCATAGTTTCATTTTGAGTTAACGTGTAACTAAATGGCCGTAAACGTAGATATATGTATTGTGTCCCATTTTGTTTGTATGGTTGTAGTGTGTGTGTATGTGCGCATTGCATATATATTGAATTTGAAAATAAATAAATTATATAATATTATTCACACCCCATGCATATTGCAAAGTTTCTTGTGGAATTTTACTACAAAACCTAATTTATTTTATTCTAGGATGAAGTTTCGTAGCAATCTTCAAACACTATTATTGTTTCTCCATAACTTGCGGTGACGTATAAACAATGTCCTTAGCATATATTGGACAAATACTCTTTTGAAGCGGTAACAAAAAGTGACCGCCCTCTCTATTTCCTATGCTCTACATCTTCACCTTCATCTTCATGGTCTAAAGTCGAATTGTTTTTTGAAATCCGATTTCCGTTGGTTCATTGAAGAAAGAGAAAAAAAAAAGAGAACCAATGCAGAAATACACTTGAGACTTTTAGGCATTCTTTTCCACATCAATTGCTAATCCACCCAAAATGGTAACTTTACTTTATAGTGTAAACCTAAGTTGTATTATTTACGCCGTCCAAGTTGTATGTAGGATTTATTATGTTGCATGAACGTCACCCTTTTCTAATACTAAATGTTTATTTTATGTCTCATTAATACATTAATGGGTCATTTTACCCCTTTAACCCACATTAAAGTTAAAAAAACGTTTGCTTATCAATGATCATTTGAAGGCTTAAACTATTGTCAAAAAAAAACTGAAGGGTTAAAATAATATTTAAAAACACACACACACACTATATATATATATATGTTAGGATATGCTTATAGTCGGGCCATGGGATAACGTGATATTATCTTTGAGATCATATATGTATGGTTGGGTGTGTGTGTCCGCACATGTCTATATATATCTATATATATATATATATATATATATATATATATTTCCATTCAAAAAATTTACTGAAAGTTGTCATTATATTGCATATATTTTGAATTCGAAAATCAATATAAAATATATAATATTATTCACACCCCATGCATATTGCAGAGTTGCTAGTGCAATTTATTACATAATCAAATTTATGTTATTCTTGGATGAAGTTTCGTAGCAATCTTCAAACACTATTATTGTTTTTCCATAACTTGTGGTGACGTATAAACAATGTCCTTAGCATATATTGAAATAATACTCTTTTTAAGCTGTAACAAAAAGTGAAATGTTATGGAAATAATAATTAGAGACACAATAAAATTTGTATGACAAGTTATTACTCAACTTAATACCATTAAAGATGGATACGCTGCCTGCAACTGCACTTCATATTTCTTTTACACTTATATTTTATAAAGCCTTTCTTTTCGCAATAGTCCTTACAGTCCTCGTGAGCTTGACATGGAAAATCACTATGATACGTCTCTGGAATGTCATCTCAACATGGATCATTATTAATGTTATTGAAATAGAATTAATGTATTATGAAAAGGTAATGAATGATAAAGCTTACCAATTCCACCTTTTCTATGCGGGCTTCCCCCTAACCGCCCTCCCTTTTTCCTATGCTCTAGATCTTCCCCTTTATCTTCATCCCCCAAAGTCGAATTGTTATTTAAAAACAGACATCCATTAGTTAAATGAATAAAGAGAAAAAAGAAGAGAATCAATGCAAAAATACACTTGAGACATTTAGCCATTGTTTTCCACGTCAATTGCTATTCCACCCAAAATGGTAAGGTTACTTTATAGTCTAAATGTAAGTTGTATTTTTTACGCCGTCCAACTTGTATGTAGGATTTATTATGATGCATGCACGTTACCCTTTTTACCGATAGGCGCACGTTACCCCTTTCTAAAATAAATGTTTTTATTTTATGTCTTATTAATACATTAATAGGTCATTTTACCCCTTTAACCCACATTAATGTTAAAAAAAGGTTTGCTTATCAATGATCATTTGAAGGATTAAACTTTTGTCAAAAAATTGATGGGTTAAAATAACACTTACACACACACTCACACTATCGCACGGGTATACATGTTCTTGTTATATGCGTAATTTTAAATTATTTTATGTTCGCCTTCCATTTTATCTAAATCTATTTGTGTGTGTGTGTGTGTGTGAGGGGGTGGTGTTGGGGGTTACTATGACTTTGTAGCTCTATTTTTTAAACACATTTGTAGGGTGACCTTTCGGAGACCAAATTCAAACCTTCATTGAGTAACTACTTAATAGTCATCCCACATAATGAGAGTCATGTGGTAAGTCTGAATTCGGAATATGTTAAGGGATTAAAAGATTTTTTAGAATTTGCTTTTTCTGGCCCCAAGCCTAAAAAACAATTAGGTGTCCATGTTGTAAATGCAACAATATTTTTTATAAGACAAGATCGATGAATGACTTTCTATTAGTCGCCCTTTAAAGATAATCTGATTGCCCACCATATCGACTATATACTTGGTATCCGAATCAAGTGCTTCACTGCTCTTCTCCTTTCCTTTATGCACCTTCGCTCTAACATTGAAATTGAGAATGGTGGAGCTATGCTGCCACACTGGGAAGATCATAAATCTGATCAATCCAATGCAGTATGCTAGCAAGTATGATACAAAATTGAGAACATGTAAGAACAATTAAAGTATTCTCTCCATAATAAAATATGTTTTTGAAAACTAAAAACGTATAAAATATTCCAATACATGGAGAAGGTTGGAGACAATGTTCTATTTATTGGAAAGTGGTTTAAGTATATCCTTGTATTAGATATGCATGCCGGCTTGTAACCAAAAAAAAGATATGCATGCTGCTGGCTTTTGAGTTATGAAGATATATAGGTGACATTGCTTATTGTTTTAGATGGATTGATGTTAGCAAACAGTATTATGATATTTCTTAATGTCTTTTCATTTGGATTTAGTAATGGCGCACGCTTATAATGTTCACATAATTATTATAATGACTTTATTTTAATTATCAATGGTAGGATACTTTTGATATTGATGATAGTAAGCATAACAGAGATGTTATACTCGATACATCAAAACGACTCTTCTGAAATTATAGGACAAGGCTACATAGCCACTTTAAAAAATATGAGACAAATGAAGAAGCTTTGGAACATAACCTGACACAGTAAGAGAAGATGACTGGGAGTACTTGGTAACTTATTTTTCATGCCCTGGATTTAAGGTATGTTGACATTAAATCTGTTATAAATATAGACAAATAAATTATAAAGTACAAAAATAAACTACTATATTTAATGTTTGTATCATTTCAGGCCATGAATAATAGGAACCAATCAAATAAAGCAACGCAAGTTGTCAATCATATATGTGGAAGGAAATCATTTCAAGCTGTTAGTTATGATGCGGTAATATGTAATAAAATGTGACTCTAAATTGTATTCTAAAATTTATTTTTTAATACATATTTTGTGATTGTGAAAATTATTTTTTGAGAGATCCTAACAACGAAAAGGAGCCTAATTTTCAAGATTTATGGCAAATGACTCACATGAAGAATAATGGAGAATGGGTTGATATGCTTCTAAGGAAGTTCATGTATGGTTTAATTATGCATAATTTTTTTATTTTTTATTTATTTTAGAAATAAATTCTAATTATGATTGTATTTTTCTTTAATAGGCGAATGTTCAAGAAATTTCTTCTGGGATGTTTCAAGATATATGATCGAGGAAGCCAATAAAGATCCAATTATTACTGCAGCATTTCAATCAATTGTAGGGGAGCAATCAGGCTATTTTCGTGGTTTTGGTGCCAGAATCAAGCCATCAAAGGGAAAGTTGACTACAGGCTTACATCAAGAACTAAAAAACGAGTGTGAAAAGCGACATGATTTAGAACTAAAATTAAAAGAGGTTGAAAGTCAACTAATAGAAGAGCGAAATATGAGGGAAGAAATGGCATTACGTTTTGAAGAGAGTCAAAGACAACTTGAAGAAAAAACGGAAAGACAAGTTGAAGAACATTTGGCAATTGAAGTGGTGCAAATAAGTATTAAAGGTGGTGAAATCAGTAAGATTTAAGTCAGTGGGCTTATTATTTCGTTATGGGCCTATTTTGCTTAGGTATCGATAAGGAACTGGGTCATGGAGCAGCGAACCGGGTCAAGTCTTCATTCCTCTTCGTTTTCAGCAAGCAACTGCGTGAGAAATTTAAGTTCTCTCAGCCAAGAAACGCGATTTGTTCTTCTCCACTTTCAGCCACAAAATTCGCGTGAAAATCTCTCAATCTTAGCCAAGTGTTCGTCGCAACTTCCTCTTGATTTCTGGCCTTGTATTTCGCGACTTCTCCTCCGGTAATATCATCCACGAAATCAAAGTTTGTTGCAAGTTGTTGATTGTTGTTTCGATTCTGTTTGAACAGAGAGTATATATGAGCTGTGAGTGTGAGATTCCAGAGTTAGTTAATCACTTCATTGTAATTTCTTCTTCCTCTTCACAAGTTCTGTAAAACCGAGAGTGGTAAAAGAAAACGAAAAAGAGTTGTGCGTGAGTCAGACAGAGGAAGAAGAGGACTATTTCAAACTGTAACCGTTTATCATCATAGTGGAATTTTGCTCGGATTCAGACCCCCAGATGTAGGAGAAATCCGAACTGGGTTACCATATTCCGGTGTTCTCCTATTCCCTTAATCCCGTTCTTTCCTTTCTTAATTTCATTTAGTTCACTTTATGTTCTTATGTTCTTCGAAAAGCAAATTGTTTTTCGTATAATCCGATTTCCGCATTAGGATTAGTGTACTATTCAAATTGGTGTTTTCAAATTAGGTGCTGTGAGTTGGTGCTGTTATTGTTGTTTCCCTTGTTTCAGGTAATCAAGGTTGAATCCCCAATTTGGTATTATACACAACAATTGGTTTCAAGAGCATTGGGAAGTCGAGAAGTTCAATGGGAAGAACGACTTCGGGTTATGGCGTATCAAGATGAAAGCGATGCTAGGCGAACAAGGTCGGGGGCGCTAGTTGGATAAAAGGGCTTGCCAGCGAAGATGTCCGAGGAAGATAAGGCGGAGGCACTAGAGAAAGCTCACGGTGCTCTCATTTTGAGTCTTGATGACAAGCCTCTCCAGGAAGTAGTAAAAGAAACCACTGCAGCAGCTATTTGGAAGAAATTAGAAGACTTGTACATGGTAAAATCAATTGCAAACCATTTGTATTTGAAGCAAAGGATGTACACCTTCATGATGCAACCGGGAAAGTCCGTGGAAGAGCACATTGACGAGTTCCACAAAGTCATTCTTGAGCTCGAAAATATTGATGTCAAGATTGATGATGAAGACAAAACTCTCCTCCTTGTGAACTCTTTGCCAAAAACGTACGAACATCTCTCCGATGCTCTACTTTTTGGTAAGGAAACATTAACCCTTGATGATGAGCAAGCCGCACTAATATCAAAGGAACTTAAGAGAAGATCTGAGGCTAAGGAAGAACATAATAATGAAGGTCTATTTGTAAAAGGGAAGGTTGAAAAGAAAGGCAAGAACAAAAAGAACAAGCAATTGGATAAAGATAAGAGCAAGAAGGATAACAAATGTTTCATTTGCAAGAAAGGAGGTCACTGGAAGAAGGATTGTCCAAATAGGAAATCCAAGAAAAAGGGTGACTCCACAGATGATGAAGGAAGTGTCTCGATTGCCTCTGAGTTACTACTATGAAGGAGATGTTTTGATTGCTGAGGAAGTCATTGGTACAAATTCCACCAATGAAAAGATGTGGATTTTTGACTTTGGTTTTGGTCATCACATAACTTCAATCGATGAAGTCATAGGGTACTGTGATGGTGAAGTGTTGATGGCCTCTTCATCCATCAACAAGGGCCACTGGGTGTTGGACACCGGTTGTTCTTTTCACATGACCTCTAATAATGAATCGTTGATTGGCTATAGGCAAGTGAATGGAGGACAAGTAGTAATGGGAAATGACACAATATGCAACATTGAAGGGATAGGTTCTGTAAGACTTAGAATGGATGATGACACTATAAAGATACTTCCAGAAGTGAAGTATGTCCCTGGTGTGAAGAGAAATCTCATTTCTCTTGGTATGCTTGAAGCAGCAGGTTATTCCTTTAAGGGGGAAGATGGTAATATAAAGGTGGTCAAGGGTTCTGTTGTGGTTATGAGAGAATATAGGGATCATGGTATATACATTTTCAAAGGTACAACAATTACAGGTAGTGTAGATGTTGCTACCTCAAGCACAGAATCAGAGAGTTCTGAAATAGCAAGATTATGGCATCAAAGGCTCGGGCATGTTAATTCTATGGGTATGCAGATATTGGAAAAGCTTGGTGTGTTTGGAAAGGACAAGCTTGGAGGGTTTCCTTTCTGTGAACATTGCATATTTGGCAAAATGCACAAGGTGAAGTTCAACACGGGACAACACAATACAGAAGGCTTGCTGGACTATATACACAGTGACATTTGAGGACCAGCAAGGATTCCCACTCTTGGGGGGACCAAGTATTTCATTACTTTTCTTGATGATTGTTGTAGGAAGGTATGGATTTATCTTTTAAAAACCAAGGATGAAGCTTTTAAGAAACTTAAAGAATGGAAAAGCTTAGTTGAAAATAAAACCAATAGGAAGGTTAAGGTGTTAAGAACGGATAATGGCCTAGAGTATTGTAATGATTTGTTCACAAATTATTGTAAAGAACATGGAATCACTAGGCATAGAATTGTTAGGCACACACCTCAGCAAAATGGTCTTGCTGAGAGAATGAATAGGACAATATTGGAGAGAATGAGGTGCCTTCTCTCCAATTCTGGCATGCCTATTAAATTTTTGGGTGAGGCCGTCTATACGGCGTGTTATTTGATTGACTTGAGCCCCTCCACTGGTATTAAGCTAAAAACGCCTCAAGAAGTTTGGTTAAATAGGACTCCGAGTTATAATCATGTAAATGAAGGAAAGCTAAGCCCTAGGGCAAGAAAAGGGTATTACAATGAAATTTTCTCACCGGTAGTCAAACACTCATCAATTAGAATTATCTTGTCTATGTTTGCTCACCATGACATGGAATTGGAGCAAATGGATGTCAAAACGGCATTTCTCCATGGAGACTTGAAGGAAAGTATCTTAATGCAACAACCAGAAGGTTTTGAAGCTAATGGGAAAGAAGATTGGGTATGTCACATTAAGAAATCTCTATATGGACTCAAGCAATCACCTAGACAATGGTACCTAAGGTTTGATTCTTTCATGGCAAAGAATAAGTATGTGAGAAGTAAATTTGATTGTTGCATTTACTTCAAACATCTATCTCATGATAATCACATCTACTTGCTATTATATGTTGATGGCATGTTTCTTGCAAGTAAGAGTATGGATTTGATTGTAGAGTTGAAGAGTCAACTTAAAAGTGAATTTGATATGAAGGACCTTGGTCCGGTTAAAACGATTCTAGGTATGGAGATAACCAGGTACAGGGACAAAATGAAGCTAGTCATATCTCAAGAGAGTTATTTGAATAAAGTGGTCAAGCGATTCAATATGTGTGATGCTAAAGAATACATGAAGGCAATTCCATATGCCAATGCAATTGGTAGCATAATGTATTCTATGATTTGTTGTAGACCCGATGTAGCTCAAGCAATGAGTGTAACAAGCAGATTTTTGGGGAATCCTGGCAAGGATCATTGGCAGGCTGTTAAATGGGTTTTGAGATATTTGAAAGGGTCAACCATAGTTGGGTTGGTGTATTGCAAGGGTGGAAAAGAAGCAAAGGTGGTTCATGGGTTCGCAGACTCTGACTATGCAAATGATCTTGACAAAAGAAGATCATTATCTTGATATGTGTTTACGTTGTTTGGAAATACAATCAGTTGGAAAGCGAGTTTGCAACATATTGTGGCACTATCAACTACTGAAGCTGAGTATGTTGCTCTCACAGAAGTAGTCAAGGAGGGATTGTGGATTCAAGGATTGGTTAGTGAGCTTGGAATAAGTGATGATCTTGTTTGCATATCTTGTGATAGCAAAGGGCTATTTGTTGCGTTAAAAACACACTTAGAGCAAGTGTACTCTCTCGCAGAAGTAGTATAAAAGATATCGTGTACACAGGGATTAATTAGCAAGTACCAAACTAATCGATATTATTTATTATTTAGACGAACGAATATTTGAATTGTAATGGAACAAATAAAAAGAAATAAATAACAATAATAAAATGCAAGAATTAATTCAATGGAGAGAGGTCTAGGGTCGCGGTTTCACTTGCAAGCTTCGATTCCTCTATGTCTAATTCTACCTGAATTCCCTTATTTTATTCAATTATCAATCCCTTTACTAAAATTATTAATCCGTTTGGTCATTCGTGATTAATATTATTTTTCCTAAATTAACCCTTGTTTGGTCATGCAAGAATTTAAATCCAAGAAAAGCTTAAAGAGCAAAAAGGTTGAATGATTGAATGACTAAATTAAAGTTTGGTCATGCATTAACTTTAGCCCCAATTATCCTATAGGTCCACCAACTAATTGCAGTACGGTCACTGATCAACTAATTGATTATGAACATGAAAAGGGTAGCTAATCCTAATTATGTGATTAAAAACAATAAGATAATATTAATTAAGATAAAAATAGGAATTCAAATATTAAATCAGAACATAAAAAGGTCTCTAAGAATGCAAGATCCACCTAAGACCCTAGAAGAGGATTTAGGTATCCATAAAAGTCAAGAACAATAAAATAAAAATAAGGTTTATGAATTACAGAAATAAGAATAACCCAGATGTAGGGAAAGTCTTAATCTATGTCTTCAATCTCCTTGTTCTGCTCTAGAGCTCTATCACGGTGTCAAGAACGGGTACCAAAATTCTTCTCTCCCTCTGCAGCGTCCGTGTAACTGTCGTTTGTGTATGTGGTGTGCAGCTCCTTCATTCACATGTGAAGCCCTCCTTTTATATTAGTTCATTTTCCTTCTCTCCAAGCTAGGGTAGTGTGTTATTCCTTTTTTCTCATGTCAAAGATTGCTTCCTCTTTTAATTGCAAGAGAACCTTTTTATCTCAATCCCTAAATATTAGGATTTAGATCCTTCCTAAATACTTGTTGCTTGCTATCCACTCCATGCCTCTTTCTTTCTCTCCAAGTCACATGTGCATCTCTTTTAATTGAAATCACCAAGAGGATATTCTTTTTATTTGATAGCTATATATATATATATATATATATATATATATATATATATATATTACATATAAGTGGCTCTAAATTGGACTTTTCATTCTTTTTCGTATGTTTCTCTTTTCTGCAAAACAAGAGCAAATTAAGTCACTAATTTATATTATTAATAATAACAGCTGTAAAAATGACTCAAAAGTGTCTCTGAAAATGCGCTAAATTGGAGTTTATCACTATTCACTTGAGCAAGAACCAAATGTACCATGAGAGAACCAAACACATTGATGTTAGGTTCCACTTCATTAGTGACATTGTTAAAAAGAATAGCTTGAAGTTGTCAAGGTTCACACAAGTGAGAACCCAGCAGACATGCTCACTAAACCGGTTCCTTTGAGCAAGTTTAGGCATTGCCTAGACTTGCTTGGTGTTAACATCAAGTAAGTGATGTGAATCTAAATGATTCCATGTAAATTTAGGATCTAACCAAAGTGAATTTCTTGAATCAAAAATAACAAATAGGATAAAAAGAGAAAGGGAAAAGAAACATACAAACGAATTAGGCAAGAAGATGGAGAAATCGCCATATCCAAGAGGATGATAAGATCAAGGTAGAATCATACAAGAGTAAGAGGCTCTTGATAAGATTCAAATTTGGTTCTAAGAAGAACCCTAGAGAAACACTCTCTATTCTCACAATTCTATTTCGTCCAAAGTTCCTTTAAATTTACATAAGCACACCTATTTAGAGGGAATAGATTGTGGCCTCACTAAAGTGAAAAAACTAAACCTAAAAGCCCAAATTCAAGCCCAAACTAGGCCTTACACAATTAGGCATCTAAGAATGAGAAATAACGTGCCTAAAAATGTTTGGCTTATTATAATTATAAAAATCATACGAAATCTTAATTATAAAGCTATTTAAAAGACAAGGAACAAATTTAGATCATTTGCTATCATTAAGCAAATTAATCGTTTGAGCTTCCAATTGTTCTTGTTCTTTAATCTTCTTTGCTCTTCCTCTTCTAATTGGTCCAAGTGCCAAGTCTTGAATCTTCATGCTCTTTGTGTCCATAACATTTCTTAATGCTGTTGCGGTCACCATCATTCCCTCCTTCTTGAAGAAATAACACAAATCAATACCAACATACCTCCCGGGTCAAATGGAAACTGGGAAGAATCAATATATTTGACAAATATAACCAACACCCAACACCATAAAAAAGTAAATTTCGAAACAAGAACATGACAATTTTTTTTCGAATTACCAGATACAGATTCATTCACTATAAATGTCTTGGTATTGTCAAACCCTTTTAAAATTTCAACACATTAACCTTGTATCAAAGATGGAGTTATAATTTCGTTTAATTCGCTTCATGTTCTTATGTTCTTCGAATTGCAAATTGTTTTTCGTATAATCCGATTTCCGCATTAGGAATAGTGAACTATTCAAATTGGTGTTTTCAAATTAGGTGCTGTGAGTTGGTGCTGTTATTGTTGTTTCCCTTGTTTCAGGTAATCAAGGTTGAATCCCCTATTGGGTATTCAACACAACAGGCAACTATATATCTAAGAAGATATGGTTTCTCTGTAAGTATCAATGACCATTTTTAATATGTTTTAAAAGTATATTAGTATATTCTCTAGAGTTTGATATTTGAAATATGTTTACAGGCTGTACAAACTTCAAGTCCAATGAATGTGAGATATGAACAAGATAGTAGGCATGGAAATTCTAATGACATGGTTGCAAACAAGTAATTTCTCAGTAATCATTTGTTTATTGTACATTTTGATTAAGTTTTTTATTAGTTAAATTTGTATGTTCAATTAGAAGTTAAAACATAAAGGAAAGTTTATTGGAACACCAAAAAACACTAGGAACTAACAAAACATCTATTGTGACTAAAGTTATGACAAGGTGACTAGATGAAATATAAAAGTGATTAACAAAATACGGCATAGATGGAACATTGAACCATGAGTGATCCCAAAAGCCAAGACTTCGCGGCACTTGCTCCAAAGAATCTGAAACTGAAACTTGGCAATAGGAAAATGTTCATTATGGTGGCTGTCATGTAAACTTTTGTGGGGTACATCCCTTCCAACTTTGCAGCCAATAACGATAGCACACCAGAGGACTTTAGCCACCTAAGAGATCCAAGTGAAAATCTAGTCAACCTGATGCTTCTCTTTTGCAGTTTAATATGGTTCTGGTCTGATGTATATTAGCAAGCCTCAATCAAACTCCATATAATCATCTCCACATAAATAGAGTATAGGCACATATATGTATTTGCCAAACACCTAAGCTATCAATCATAAAACTTTTAGTGTAAGGTAGATGACGCTCTCTCAGTGTTTCTTGGTCACTAACTTTGTTTTTACTTTTGTGTTTTCATTGGATGAGAACTGACACTAACTTAATTAGTAATATTTGATTGTTGCGATCAATAGCCGTGATACATTGATATGTTGCTAGTATAGGAGTAGTCCATGTCAGGGTGTCTTGGAAGTATAATTTGTTTAGTGGCATGTAACTATCAATTGGAAATGGGGTGGGGAATCTATGGTGGTGGGTTTGTTTAGCCACTTAGGATATTGCTGCGATACTTTCTCTGTTACTTGCACTTCTTGTGCTAACCCAATTCTAATATATTTATTTTTCTTATAAAGAGAAGTAACATTTGATTGTCTTAATATTGCAGGTCAACTATTATGATGCCAACCACTGCACAACGATTTGTTCAAAGCAACTTTAGACAAGAAACTTAGTGCTGCGGACATATTGTTTTAGTAATTATAGTATAGGATTTGCAAGGTTTTTTAAGGGAGTGTAAACTTTGATGACTCAATAGTTATGTATGTTTGACAATATCAGCTTACATTTAATATTTATGTAAATTGTGTTTATGTTTTGTTGGTTTTTATTTTCGCATTAATAATTCTGACATGTTTTTTAGCAAATATTTACATTAATTAATTTTGATAGGACTTTTAGGTCAAATTTTTTTTTACAGGACTTAATTTTGAATAATAATGATAGCTAATTCAATAAATTTAATAATAAAAATAGCATTTTTTTTGATAAAATAAAATTTAATACCATTAAATAATTTCACAACCACATAAGTTGTTGCTAAAATATACTTTACCACAACTAGTTCAATTGTTGAGAAATGTTAACTTTGACAACAAATTTTGTTATTGATAAAAAACTCTTTCGCAGCGACTTATATTGATGATACATGTTAGTAATCGTGGCAAATTTAGTGGCTACCACAAGTTAGATACGGCAACAACTTGTTTTCCAAGAAGCAGGGACAATTGTTGTTGTAAAAACACGAGTAATGACAACGAAATCAAATGTTGCTGCGAAACTTTTCGCAACGGGACTTAAGGCAGCAACTTTTTCCTTCTTGAAAAAAGTAATTTTCCCAACAACTTTGAACATTTGGCAAAGAATTTTGTTGCTGCAAAACCCCTTTTATGTTGTAGTCATGTAGAAACCCTATGCACAACCCCATACTTCCAAAGCAAAGCTCTATGGTGCGGTTACAGAAATGAGTGCCTTGGTCACTTATGATGGCTCTTGGAATACAAAACCTGCAAAAAACTTGGGACCTAACAAAATCCGCAACAACTTTAGAATCATTAGTGCGAGTGGCGTTTGCCTTCACCCATTTCGAAACATAATCAACAGCAAGAAGAATATAGGTAAAGCCAAAGGAAACAGGAAAGGGGCCCATGAAATTACTGCCCCAAATATTAAATACCTCACAAAAAAGAATAGGCTGCTGAGGCATCTCACTCCTGCGAGTGATTGCTGTCCCAGCCTTGACACTGTTCACTAGTGCGGAAAGTCTCAAATGCATCTTTAAAAGTGGTGGGCCAATAGAAGCCCGAGTCTAAGACCTTTCTCGCTGTCCGTTGGGGACCAATGTGTCCACCTACCTGAGAAGCATGACAGAGTTGGACATTGGATGGAACCTCATGGTAAGGTACACATCGCCTAATCACGTGGTCACTACCAAACTTCCACAAATAGGGATTATCCTACACATAATATTTTGCATCACTTTTGAGTTTATGTACCTGAGCTTTAGATGCATGTGGGGGTATAACTTCACCCACAAGAAAATTAACAATATCAGCATACCAAGGAGTTACCTCACGCAGCTGCATGAGCTGCTCATCATGAAAGTCATCATTCATTGGGAGGGAATCCCCAGTCTTCTCTATCCTACTTAAGTGGTCGGCCACTAAGTTCTCTGCTCTGCTCTTATCTTTAATCTCCAAATCAAATTCTTGGAGGAGCAATATCCACCTTACCAATCCTTGCTTTTCCTCTGGTTTCTTCAAAAGAAACTTTAAAGCTGCATGGTCAGTAAAAACAACCACCTTGGAACTAAGAAAATATGATCTAAACTTATCAAGAGCAAACACAATAGCCTAAAGCTCTTTTCCTGTGGTGGTGCAATTATATTGTGAAGCATCTAAAGTCCTAGAAGCATAATAAATAACATATGCAGCCTTGTCAACTCTTTGTGCTAGAACCGCCACCAATGCATAGCTAGATGCATCACACATAATTTCAAAGGGGAGGGTCCAATTAGTTTGAAGAATTATAGGAGCAGAAGTTAAGGACTTCTTGACACAATCAAAGGCCTGCTTGCATTTATCATCTAAGGTAAAGCCAACATCCTTTTGCAGCAGGTTTGTCAATGGAAGAGCTATCTTGCTGAAATCGATAAAGAGCCTGTAAAAACCTGCATGACCAAGATATGAACGAATCTCGCGAATGCAAGATGGGTAAGGTAAACTAGAAGTCACTTCAATCTTGGCAGGATCCACTTCCATCCCTTTTTCAGAGATCACATGCCCTAAAACAATACATTGTCCTACCATAAAATGACATTTTTCATAATTCAGAACAAGGTTAGTTTCAATGCATCTCTACAAAACTCTATCCAAACTATTCAAACATGAATCAAATGAAAAACCATAAACAGTAAAATCATCCATAAACACTTCTATGCAATTTTCTATCAAATCAGGAAAGATACTCATTATGCAACGCTGGAAAGTCCCAGGTGCATTGCATAGGCCAAAAGGGCATCCTCCTATAGGCAAAGGTGCCAAAGGGGCAAGTGAATGTGGTCTTTCCTTGGTCCTCCGATGTAATATGGGTCTAAAAGTAAGCTTAAAAAACATCAAGAAAACAGTAATGTGACTACCAGCCAACCGTTCAAGCATCTGATCAATGAACGACAAAGGAAAGTGATCATTTCCAGTTGCCTGATTAAGTCTCTTGTAATCAATACACACTCTCCAGCTATTCTGAACTCTTGTGGGGATGAGTTCATTATTTTCACTCTTCACCACTGTAAGACCGCTCTTATTAGGAACCACTTGGACTAATGCAGAAAAGTCATTTAGCATCAGTTGTTTTGGACATTTAGCATCGGTTATCCGACGATGCTAAATCCCCCAATGCTAAAAGTGGGAAAATTAGCATCGGTTATTTAACCGATGCTAAAAGTCACCTTTAGCATCAGTTTTTTAAATAACCGATGCTAAATGTGTTTCATCACTGTCTAATATAGCATCGGTTTTGTCAGTTGTGGTTGGAAGATCAGGATCAAATGTTGCTTGTCTTTTCTTATCCTTCTTGCTTTCAACTATTGCTTCTAGTCCCAAGTCAGATGCACAAAAATAGGAGTTAGAACTCGTTATAAGCAATAGATTGATCAAAGATTTCCTCATCCACCAACATATTGTAAAAGTCCTATAAGCAACAAACAAAAAATTACAAGACTTAGGAGTTATGAGCTGCTAGGCTAATGCAATGTGCTATGATTTTATTACTTTAAATAGATGGTTACTGAAAATTATCACAAACATGTTGCTATATCAACTAAATGGTTCCACTGATTATGTGAAAATGGCTTCCATCAATAGAGATCAAAATTTCCAAAAATACTCTTATAGTTAGAAATTGTTGTCATTTTCGCACTAGTGAGACTTGTGATGTGAAAAAGGAAGAGTAGAGGGACTTGCCTTGATGATTTGAAGTAGTCGGAAAGAAACCCACACAACCATTAGCACCAAAGTGAGAATTAACAAAAGTGGTTTGTGCCTTGGCGCCCATCTCTTTCTGCACATGTTATTTATTATTCTTAGGAGTAATTTTAAAATGAAAAACGCACTACAACAGAAAAAG
Organism: Astragalus glycyphyllos; assembly: GCA_963573325.1. NCBI lineage: Eukaryota > Viridiplantae > Streptophyta > Magnoliopsida > Fabales > Fabaceae > Astragalus > Astragalus glycyphyllos. The sequence continues at coordinate 49,359,593 of OY754312.1, read as the reverse complement.
GCCAACAGGGGCGCTTTTTTTATCCATTGGGGGCGCTTTCGGGCGCCCCTGAATCTGGCGCTCCTGATGCCAACCCCACAATCAGGAGCGCTCGTAAAAAGCGCCCCTGTTGGTCTTAGCGCCTCAGACTAACAGGGGCGCTTCTAAAAAGCGCCCCTGATTGCTTCTAAAAAGCGCCTCGTAAAAGCACCTCGTAAAAAAACATTTTTTCCTGTTTCTGGTGTATCCTATAGTTTGCAGCACATCCCTACTCTCATTTTCATCAACCAACAACAACCAATGTCAAACACCTTGCCTGCATACCCAAAATGCCACATTCAGGGCCAAGCTATTGTTCTCATCATTGTAATAATAAAAGAACAAACACACAATAATACAAAAGCAAAATCCCAGAATATATCATACTATAATAAGCAAAAAAAAGCACATACCAGAAAGTAGAAAGTAGAGAAACCCTAACATTTTAAATTGCACAGTCATGGGAACGTACCAGAAAAAGGCAGCAGCTCCGACGGAACAGGCAGCAGCGTCGATGACGGCGTGGTTGTTGACGGCGATGACGGCGGAATGGGCGTTTGACGGCGTGGTTATTAAGTCGTTCACTGTTTCTGTTTCGCGTAAGGGTTTGCGTGAGAGAGACTGAGTTTTGCAAATGAGAAGAGACTGAGAAGAGGGAGAGTGTGAGAGACTGATGAGAGTGTGAGAGAACAGGGTTTCTGGTAAGAGAGACTGAGAGATTGAGAGTGAGAGGGAAAGAGTTGGTCAAAAAAAGAGAAGAGGGAAAGAGACGAGTACTGAGAGTGAGAGGGAGTATGAAACGGAAATATTAGAATATTAGGCATCAAGGGCGCTTTTAAAAGCGCCCCTGATGCTCAAAACACGGAGGGCCTTTAGGGGTGCTTCCTAAAAAAGCGCCCCTAAAGGCCCTCCGTGTTTTTAGCATCAGGGGCGCTTTTAAAAAGCACCCCTGATGTCCAAAATACGAAGGGCCTTTAGGGGCGCTTTTTATAAAGCGCCTCTGATGCCTAATATACGGAGGGCCTTATTTTGGGCATCAGGGGCACTTTTTAGAAAGCACCTCTAAAGGACCTCCGTATTTTGGGCTTCAGGGGCGCTTTTTAAAAAACGCCCCTAATGGGTGCGCCCTTTTTTAACAATTCTGTTGTAGTGACGCCTAAGTTTACCAGGTACCTAGAAAGTGGAAAGGCAAAAATCAATGGCCTTTAGTGAAGCTGTGTCACTTCCATCTACAAATAAGAAATTTTCAGGTTTCAAGTTCCTATGCATCACACCGGCCTTTGTGCAAGGCAAAAATCAATGGCCTTTAGTGAAGCTTTGTCAATGGCCTTTGGTGAAGCTGTGGCACACCCGCAAAATGTGCAAAAGCAAAACAAAATTATTTTCAAACAAACTGAATTAGATTATATGGACTTCACATCACACAATCACATTAATTCAACTATTCTATGCTCTCTGTGCAAGGCTATGAGCAGAAACTTAAGAATGCAGCTTAGTTCTTTTAGCTTCATATTTTAGAAGAATAGCTTACCAACTGATAACAACCATCTTTAAAACAAAACATTCAAGGAAATGGTGTCTTCCTTTTGTAAGATCCTAAAATAGGTGAAGTGAAACATGAACTTTCAATTAGATTATTAGAATAATATTAAACTAAATTAGAACACTTTAGATTTCTTAAAAACACTCCAAAATCCAAGCAGAAGCAAATCTCAAACATTGAACATGAACCATTATACTGACAAAGTAATAGCCCAAATATATATAGTTAACCTCCCAGTCAGACCAATTGTTATAGCCCATATATATATATATATATATATATATATATATATATATATATATAGGGGGCATATCTAGTGAGAAAGCTACTTTTATGTGAGAGGTGAGAGGATCCATTATAAACCATTTGATCAAAATATACAGACCGGATTAAAAGCTCTCATTAAATGAGTCACGTGACTTCTTTTTGTTTTCTTTCTTTCATCGTTCTACGCGCTGCTGCACATTCCCACATGCTTCTCTTCGCCTCCACCGCAGAATTGCAGCCCTCCATCTGACCATAGGATGAAGTTGAGCAGCCATAGACACAGTGGCGGATATTCTTGGGAGCGGAGGGGTGCCACGGTACACCCCAATTTCTTTAAAAAATACTTTATATACATATATTTTATACAGAATTTAAGGTTATATTCAAGTAAACGAATAGTTATTAAGAAAGTGGTCAGCGGCGCAGTGGTTTGGCGCTTGTCTAACGAGTTAAGAGTCCTTGGCTCTACTCCCTCGTTGGGCAATTCTTCTTTTTCGCTGTAATTTTGTTATTTTTCTCATATTAAGACAAAAAAATGCCCCTAGCGAGAGTTGAACCGGAGACGACAATGGTGACATACTTAGATATTACCAGCAAACCAAATGAAACAACTAAAATAACTTGTAAACATTATTTAATTTGGCACCCCGAAATTTTTCTCCAAGATCCGCCACTGCATAGACACATGCCGCTGCTGCATGTCAGAAAAATATCTGACGACGGCGACGACACAGTGCTTCCATTTTCATCTCTCCTCTTTATTTCCTCCTCTGAAATTTCATTTATTTTCTTCTACATTGGCTTTGATCATATTATATTATATTTTTCATTTGGGATTTTCTTTTGGTTTTAAAAATTACAATCTGAGGTGTTTCTTAATGTAGTTTTATTGAATTTCTGATTTAATTGATTGCCAAGATTAGTTTCAGTTTGGAGCCTGTTATTATTGATACTATTATCAAAGAGGTGTTAGAGATTGCGAAGGTGTTTCTTAATACTATTGAGTTTCTGTCCATTAGATTACTGATTCAATATTGCAGTCATGGGAGATGAAACGGTGGAGACGAACAAGTTCGAGAAAGAGCAAACAAGGTTGAGAGAGAGAAAGAGGGCACGTGTCTTTTTAATTTGGTGTTATAATCTGACCCATCCATTTAGATCCAATGGCTGATAATGAGTCCTCTCACTCTCACATAAGAATGGGGTTTCTTAGTAGATATGCCTCCTATATATATATATATATATATATATATATATATATATATATATATATATATATATATATATATCTTGTTCTGGACTGGGCCGAGGCCTATTCCAGGCGGCTGGCTGAGACCGGCCCACTAACGAACATCAGCATGGAAGAGGATGAAATCAACGGCCCAGATCGACCCTTATTGAGATCCTGCGGTCACCCGTAAATTCCTGACGCTATATAAAGAGGTCTGACCTCATCTGACAGGTAGACACCATTCACCCATATCGTTACTCTGCTCATATTCCCCCACTGACTTAGGCGTTGGAATGTCATTGCAGGTACAACCTGCGCTGTGCTCTGAACGCAGACAGCAGATACAACAGATCGACCTGCTCCCTAGGCAGTCCATCTTGATCGACCAAGGGTATACAGTTCAGTGGCGACCATAGTGGGAGCATCCACGCTTTCCCACAATTCACCATGCCTCCACGAGGCAGGCTGTAACACCCCCCTTTTACTATTACAATTAAATAGACAATTATCAGAGTCACCTCGAAGGGCGCTACATTTTTTCACCATTTTTAAAAAAGGAAAATCTCCAAAATAATTTATATAAAAGAAATCACCAAGCAGCGGAAATATTAACTAGTTTAAACATCTCCAGAATTAACAATTAAAGACATCTCCAAAATTAATTAAAACAATTTCCAATAACTAAAATAATAGTTCAAAACGATAACTAACGACTCCCCGGTGCTACATATCAGAGCTGACACAGACCCAAACGAGAGAGGAAGCAAAACCTAGCAATTCCTCCACGAGCACTAGCGATCACCTGCAGCGTTGCCGCATGAGAGCAACATTCCAAGCAGAAGGGGTGAGTCTAACAGAGGTAATAAGCAGATGATAAAAATATGCTAGCATCAGGTAACTACAGCAACACAATACAATTACACCATATCACAGCACCATATCACGCTTATGACCGGGTTTACCACACTTGTAACATACCACACTAGCAGCAGCATCTCCCCCACTAGGTCTCTTACCCACAGCTGTTCTCTGATTGCCCTTACCAGCTGGAACCTCATACGGCTTCCCACGACTCGAGAAATTCTTCTGCCTATCCCTCATGACTCTAGAATGAGCATCACTGTCTTCCTCGAAGATTCTGCAGCTGTCAATCAACTCCGAGAACACCCGAATTTTCTGATACCCTATCGCCTTCTTGATATCAGCCCGCAACCCATTTTCAAACTTGATGCATTTGGAGAATTCAGCACCAGCCTCACCATAATGTGGATAGAACTTCGCCAATTCAATGAACTTGGCAGCATACTCAGTCACCGACATATTACCCTGCTTCAGCTCCAGAAACTCAATCTCTTTCTTCCCACGGACATCTTCAGGATAATACTTTCTCAGAAATTCTCTGCTGAACACAGCCCAAGTGACCTCTTCATTCACAGTCGCCAACCTCTGCCTCACCTCCAACCACCAGTCATCAGCCTCCTCTGCCAGCATATGAGTACCATACCTGACTTTCTGCGCCTCAGAGCAATCCATAACGCGAAAGATTCTCTCCATCTCTTTCAGCCACGCCAAAGCACCATCAGGGTTATACTTGCCCTTAAAGGTAGGAGGATTCTCCCTCTGAAACGTAGCCAAACTGCGCGACCCAGCATCACCAGCAGCACCTGGGTTATTCTCCACAGCATGAGCCACAGCCTGCAAAGCAGCAGCGAGTGCAGCATCGTTCCGTCCTGCCATCTCAACCTAACACTACAACAGAAACTATAATCAGAAACGAGTAACAATTACTCAAGTGTTACTCAACTCGACGACTCGACAACTTGGCCGGACAGACCAAACTGCTCTGATACCACTAATGTAACACCCCCCTTTTACTATTACAATTAAATAGACAATTATCAGAGTCACCTCGAAGGGCGCTACATTTTTTCACCATTTTTAAAAAAGGAAAATCTCCAAAATAATTTATATAAAAGAAATCACCAAGCAGCGGAAATATTAACCAGTTTAAACATCTCCAGAATTAACAATTAAAGACATCTCCAAAATTAATTAAAACAATTTCCAATAACTAAAATAATAGTTCAAAACGATAACTAACGACTCCCCGGTGCTACATATCAGAGCTGACACAGACCCAAACGAGAGAGGAAGCAAAACCTAGCAATTCCTCCACGAGCACTAGCGATCACCTGCAGCGTTGCCGCATGAGAGCAACATTCCAAGCAGAAGGGGTGAGTCTAACGGAGGTAATAAGCAGATGATAAAAATATGCTAGCATCAGGTAACTACAGCAACACAATACAATTACACCATATCACAGCACCAGATACCAAAGGAAAAGTCCATTTGACAGTGAACCACCAAAGTTATAACATTCATAGACAATGGGATGATATGCAACCCCTCCAGTGGGCATATGCATGCGGTACCGATCACCAAAATGAGCCACGATGGGCATATCACAAATAAACACCAGAGGCAGAGCCTATATCACCAAAACATGCATATGACAATGCGACACCATGATTATGCACCAACTCACCATAACAAGTATTTAAAATAAATACTATATCACCAGAATCAAAACAAATGATTTCACCAAAAATAGCAGCAAGTTGTAGCATCACAGCTACCACTAAACTCTCCTGAGCATACCAGCACCGCACCTGAAATATTAACACCAGACGGCTCCACAACGCGGACATAACGCACGCACACCACGCACAAGACTGGCGCACAGCGCCTAGGCACATCGCACCTACTTCAGCGAATTAATTAAAATAGCAAACGACATCGGATTTCAACAAATAAATACTTGTTGGAAAACCCTATGGGTCTGGTTATCATCCCTAAGTTCAGTTTTTGAAGGAGAGTGTCCAATAGGTACAGTTTTCGAAAAGCACACAGGCTAGTTGCAAAAGAGGACAGTTTCTGTCCTTCAAATTCAAGCAATCCCAAAGTGACCAAAACTCAATCAAATTGCATGAAACTTGTGCATAAACTGGGGAAAATTTTGTCTAGTTTTCAAAGAAATTGGATTCGTTCGAAAAGGAGTTCTTTTGAAAACGTGGTAACCAAAACACTGACCCTGTGTCCAGATTGTTTCCAGAATCTTACTCTAACTTGTGGAATTCATATCTCGAGCTACACAACTCTAAACGCAACCAAACCAGTGCCAAATTAACAAGCATTAAGTCTATTTTCCAGAAAAATAAACCACATAATTTTTCGGTCAATACAACGTTCCCAGTCACCGAAATACCGAATCTATACCCAAATCGTTTCCAGAATTTTAACCTAACTTGTATCGCCTATAACTCGAGCTATACAACTCCGAATTTGACGAAACCAGTGCCAAAACGACCGGCGTTAAGTCTATTTTCAAAAAATATCAACCTCATAATTTTTGGATCAACCAAACAGCGCCAGTTTTAGAAAAACCGAACCTGTGTCCAGAATCGCTAAATTGCCAAACACCAAACCCTAACGGCAACGACACCGCAACCACCACAACAAAAACGACAATTCAACAACGCGACAACAACAATCAACCACGCACAGCAACAACAAAAACACGAACAATAACAACACCATCATCGTGATACAACAATCACGCAACAACAAATAACGAAACAAATCACAATAACGTGCAATAATCATCAAAGCACCAATCTCAACGAAAACACGATATGCAACAACACGAACAATTCAACAAAACCCTAGACTACCCACACATAATTATCATCAACCCATTATCAAGGTTAAGCCCACCCTTACCTCAACTATGGTGGCGCAAACTCCCTCCTAGTCTCGTTCCTCGATCTCCGAATACGGCGACTCCCCCAAACTGCAGCTTCAGTGCGAAGCCAATATCTCTCTCCTCAGAACTCGTTTCGAAGATCCGAACGGTGAAAGTGTAGAACTATATCTCACGAACCTGCTGCCCAAAAACGAAGACGATCCAACGGTTAACGAAACCGGAATCGCAATTTTATGGTGACAGGTTTGAGAAAAACGGGAATTGTTTTCTCTCTTCTTTTCTCTCTCTTTGGTGGCTGCTCTAATCCGAAATTCCTCTCTCTCTCAACCCTAAATTAATCCTCTCCACTTATAATAAGTGAGAAACATAATGGGCTAAATTATTTGGGACTTTATCCACATAGGAAGGGGGCCCAATGCTATTTTTAACTAGCCCACAACACGTGATTATCATCTAACTCGTTTTCAACATAGCTACTACGCCCATAATTTCAATTCTTACAATTATCCTACGGCAATCCAACTTCGAAATAATTTGATTAAATTTTAGGGCGTTACACAGGCCGAGGGCCGCACCTCGCCTACAAAGTGTGGCTGCAGTACCAGACCGGCCACCACCTGTTCTAGAGGGCATCCCGACCAACCTTGAAGCTGGTACTCATGGTTCCGAGCCAGGGGCAGCTCAACAGGTCGATGTTACCCTTCCTGCGAACCTCGTTCAAGAACTACGCGATCTACTTCGAGAGAGGGAGTTACAGATCGCCCGACAGGAAGGCAGGCTCATCCAGATGAAAAACCAAGCTATCACTGGGCGAGCCAACACCGCGTCGGAACCACACAGTAGGCGTAGAGAGTCACCCCCTCGCTGGGAGAACTCATCAAGAAGAAATCGATCACCGCCAAGGAGGCACCTCGTCCACAGATCTCCACCCCGACGAAGGGGACGAGGAGGTGGACACACTCCGCCTAGAACGGCTCCCTCATCGACCGATCACATGTACTGGCCTGAAGAATCTTCCCACCAAGAGTCCTCCAGACCAACGTGGTTATCGAGATCGATATCACAAAGACCGACCACCTCGTCGGAGCGGGAATGGCTTGAGTTTGGGGCCGTTCACTAAGAAGATAAACGAGTATCCTATCCCGCGCTCTTTGGAAAAGCCTACGACCGACTTAAGGATGTACAACGGTGCGAAAGATCCAGACGCCCACCTAACGTACTTTGAGCTGATGATGAAATATAGAGGAGCTCTAGGGCTGGAGAAATGTAAGATTTTCCCTTTAACACTAGAGGGGTCGACCCTAGAGTGGTTCATAGAACTGAGACCAAACACTATCTCGTCATGGGAACAGTTGGCAAGGGTATTTTTTGCCTATTTTACGGCTTCCAGGGTCAAGCCCAAATCCAAAGACGTCCCCAAAGCGATCAAGCAAGGGCAGGACGAATCCCTCCGTGACTACATAAAAATATTTAACAAAGAAGCCGACCACCTAAGGGGACTTGAGGACAAGCAGAGGCTATGGTTCCTAAGGGACGGAGTTCGTCAAGGCAGCCTGTTTGAGATTAAGGTCGGCGATCACGAGCCTCACGACTTAGAAACCTTTCTGTGCAGATCTCAGAGTTTTGTGAATTATGAGGAAAGGTCGATAGTGACCAGAGCAGTTGCAAAAAGGGCAAACGAAAGAAGCCAGCAAGATGGCGATCAAAGAGCAAGGAAAGACCAGGGAGGCTCGTCTAGAGACTTCAAGGCCAGAAGATTCCCAAAGCGCACAAAATTGAACACATCTTACGCTCAGATCCTTTCTGAAAGTGTGAACACAGAATTCACGAACATTAAGAGGCCAGACCCGCTCGTTCTCAAAGAGGGACAACGCCCCTCTCGAAAATACTGTCGATATCATCGAAGTAATGGGCACAACACCAATAACTGCATGGCCCTCAAAGACGATATAGAAGAGTTGATCAGGAAAGGCAAACTCACTCAATATGTGAGGAAAGGTCAGGCAGAGGAGCGGGACGATAAGCAGCCATCCCGTTCCCCTCGTAAGGGGAAGGAAGCCATCCTCGAAGTCACTAAGGATGGGGTCGACGAAGACGACGAGGAGGAAGGGCGAGACACCAGAAAATCCATAGGGCGTCAAGTGGCCATGGTGATAACTGGTGGAATACCCTCAGACGGTATAGAGAATAATAAATCAATCAAAAGAAGATGGAAAGAAATCATGAGTGTCGTGTCGACATCCATTAGCAAGCGCCCATCAAAGAGACCGCCCATATCCTTCGAGGACGAGGATCTGCTCGATGGAAGGCCCAACAAAGAAGGTCCCTTGCTCGTGACCGCTGTCATGGCAAACGTGGAAGTCAGAAGAATCCTAGTCGACCAGGGAAGCTCAACTGATATTATCTTTGAAGATCTCCTCGACGTTCTGAAAATTTCCAGGGATGACCTACAACCTTATCGTGGAACGGTTTTGACCGGGTTCAATGGGTCGTCCACTACCCCCATTGGCCGGATCGAACTCATGGTCACTTTCGGAGATGATTGTGCAGCAAAGACTTTGGGCAGGACCGTGAAGACTGACTTCCTAGTGTTACCATGTAAATCGATCTATCAATGCATCATCGGGCGACCTACTCTTGCACGACTAGAAGCAGTTCCCTCCACTATTCACCTAAAGATGAAGTTCTACACCGAGGAAGGTGAGATCGTTACCCTCTTGGCCGACCTACTTTCCGCGAAATAGGCATTCTTTATGAGTTTGGTCAACGTTGCCGACCTTGATGCCTGTTACGACCCTGATAGCGAAGAAGAGGAAGGGGACGACCTCCTCACTCGAGAGCTCAAGAAAAAGATTAAGCGACCAGAACCTGATGGAGAATTTACCCAAGTTCAGCTAGGGGATGATTCGGAAGAAATGATTAAAATTGGGAACGACCTCCCTCGCGAGGTTCGAGACCAACTCGTTCACTACTTGAGAGAACACGCAGATTTATTTGCTAGGAGTGCGACCGACAAGCCAGGAATCCCACCAGAAGTAACCTGTCAGCACTTAGCTGTAGACCCTGAAGCTAACTGGGTCGTACAACGAAGGCAGGTGCAAAAAGAAGAGAAGGCACGAGCAGCAACCAAAGTTGTGGAAGACTTGATTAAGGCTGGTTTCATCAAAGAGATAAAATACACTAACTGGTTATCCAATGTTGTTCTAGTAAAGAAGGCAAATGGAAAATGGCGAATGTGTGTAGATTACAAACATCTCAATCGAGCATGCCCAAAGGAAGCAATCCCCGTTCCGTGTGTTGATCGTCTAGTCGACAGTGCGAGTGGTTTTAAACTGCTGTCATTCTTAGATGCTTATTCCGGGTACAACCAGATCGCCATGCACCCACCCGATCAAGAAAAGACGGCCTTTATGACCGAGAAAGGCAACTATTGTTATCGAGTCATGCCCTATGGATTGAAGAATGTAGGGGCGACCTATCAAAGGATGATGAACAAAGTTTTCCATGTTCAGATAGGCAGGATGGTGGAAGTTTACCTGGATGACATAATTGTCAAAAGCAAGGAAGATTCTGACTATGTGGGCGACCTGAAAGAAGTATTCAACGAAGCTCGAAGGAACTCGTTAAGATTCAACCCCGAAAAATGTACTTTTGGCATCAGGGAAGGAAAATTCCTAGGGTTCTATCTCACGGAAAGAGGGATCGAAGCTATCCCAGATAAGTGCAGGGCGGTGACAGAAATGAAGCCGCCCACAACAAAGAGGGAGATTCAGAAGTTGAATGGTATGGTGGCCGCCCTTTCCCGATTCATCGCCAAAGCAGCAAACAAATCTCTGCCGTTGTTTAAACTACTGAAGAAGGAGGTCGAGTTTGAATGGACCCACGAATGCAAACAGGCGCTCCATCAGTTAAAGACAACTCTATTACGACCTCCGATCCTAACCACACCAGAACCAGGGGAGACCTTGTATCTATACCTATCCATTACTGACGACGCTCTGGCCGCAGTTTTGGTACGGGAAGGGGATTCCAAGCAGAACCCTATCTACTTTATCAGCAAAGTCCTACAAGGTTCGGAGCTCAGGTATCAGAAGATTGAAAAATTTGCTTTGGCTTTAATTGTGGCCGCCCGAAGAATGAGGCCATACTTCGTTGCACACCAGATCGTACTACGCATTGACCAACCCATAAGACAAATCCTGCACACGCCAGACCTGGCAGGCAGAATGATTAAGTGGGCGGTCGAGCTATCGGAGTTTGGGATCAAGTATAAAGCAAGATCAACCACTAAGGCTCAGTAGTTGGAAGACTTCGTAGTAGAGATGACCCCTGTTCCAGAGAATCCGGCCTCAACTTTATGGACTTTACACGTAGATGGCTCGTCCAATAGCAAAGGCAGTGGGGCAGGCCTAGTCTATGAAAACCATGAATAACAACGATTGAAGTCTCCCTAGCCTTCTCGTTCTCCACCTCCAACAATCAAGCAGAGTATGAGGCTTGCATTGCCGGACTCCTGCTCGCTCTAGAATTCAATGTGAAACGAGTGGAGTTGTTCAGTGCGAAAGATGAGACCCTACAAAGATATTTGACAGGGATATTTGACAAGAGTAAGAGAACTACTTGGGCGATTTGAGTATGCAGAAATCAAGCACGTTCCCAGGGCTGACATACTGTCAAAACTTGCAAGCACTAAGATTACTGGGAACCATAGGAGTGTGATACAAAAAGTACTCTCACAACCTAGCGTACAGCTCGAGGTCGCCCATCAGCAAGACGTGTGTGCGATAGATGTGCTGGAAAACTTGATCGACCCCATCCTCAAGTACATTAAAGACGGGTAGGAACCAAACGACCCAAAAAAGGCGGCCTTGGTGCGAAGACGGGCATCATCCTACTCGATCATCAACGGACAGCTCTATCGAAGAGGCTTTTCCATGCCACTCCTCAAGTGCCTTCCCCTAGAAGAAGTAGACTATGTGTTAAGAGAAATACATGAGGGAATCTGTGGGAACCATCTTGGAGCACGGGCTCTGGCGAAGAAAGCCTTGAGGGCGGGCTACTATTGGCCCACTATTGAGGAAGATGCAAAAATGCTAGTAAAAAAATGCGAGTGTCAGAGACATGCGGATATCCACATTGCCCCACCAGTCGAGCTCAATAGTATGACCGCCCCATGGCCATTTGCGTGGTGGGGGATCGACCTCTTGGGACCCTTCACGGTCGCCCCTGGCCAGCTCACGTACCTGATTGTGGCAGTGGATTAGTTCTCAAGTACCTGATTGTGCTGAACCCTTATCAACAATAACGTCCAGAAATTGTCTCAAGTTCTTTAAGAAGAATGTCTTAGTACGGTTTTGTATTCCAGAAGTGGTCGTATCCGACAATGGCACCCAGTTCACATACAGAAACTTCCAAGAGGCTTTGGTCGAGCTTGGAGTGAAGCACCGCTTCACCTCTGTGGAAGCCCCCCAAACCAACGGGCAGGTAGAACCCGCTAATCGAGTCATCTTACGCGGTCTTAAAACGACACTGGATGAGGCAAAGGAGAAATGGGTAGAGGAACTTCGATACATTTTGTGGGCATACCGGATGACTCCCCATTCCACCACTAGAGAATCTCCCTTCAAAATGGTCTATGGGACAGACGCTTTGATCCTAGTCGAAAGAGGGGAGCTCAGCTGGAGAACGACTAACCCTAAACCGCCAGATGAGAACGACCAGGCCATGAGAGAAGAACTGGACCTAGTGGAAGAGCTTCGCAGCAAAGCCGCCCTGAGAAGTGTTTCTCAAACAGGGTATGATGGTCACAAGACATGATGCAAAGATCGTTCCTAGAAACTTCGAAATGGGACAACTCGTGCTTAGAAAGGCGGACGTCGGTCAGAAGAATTCTGGCCAGCGCAAGCTTGCCCCAAACTGGGAAGGGCCCTACCATGTCGTCGCAGAGACGGGCAAGCGGGTTTACAGTCTTCGGACAATGAGCAGTGGTGCGGTCCCCAAGACTTGGATTGCTATGAAACTCAGGAGATACTTTATCTTATTAATCATTTTGTAAACATTGAAAGAATGTCATGTTGAACTATATGAATTAAAAGCAGAACGGGCGGGACACTCTTTTTCCCACTAGGCTTTTTATCGAGGCTCGTCCGTCCGTCAATAAAGACGAGGCAATTTATTTATACTCTGTGTTGACTTGTTCATTACAATTAATCGATCGCAATCGAATGACCTCTTGAGCAAGTTAAATTCAAACCGAGTTTGATAAACCATTGAGTAGGGACAAAAATACTTAAACGATGTTAAGTGCTAAAAGAAGCGACCAAAAAAGACGGTCGCATCCCCCAAAAGAGAGCTCAATCTAAGTAGAAACTCAGTAAGCTGTTTATGGGGCGATAACACGAATTCGACCAAAATAAGGTGACTAATGAGCTCGCATGACCAAACAAACTTGCGAAATAAAGAGAAAACGAACAAACGTGTCTTAGTACGACTGAAAGAAAAGAACGACTAAGAACAAAAGCAACATATAAAGAAAAGGTAAAGCAGTAAATATCAGAGTTGATCAGAAAAGTCCGGGCGAATTTAAAGTGCATATTACAAAAAAGAGGCGACCTATAGGCCACCCCATCAACAAAAACACAAAGAAATTACAACAAAGTAGAAAGCTCGTGCAGGACGCCTGTAGATGACCACCTGTTCCCTTTCCATATTCCCCTCCTCGTCCACCAGTTTGGGCTGAATGATCTGACCATCCTTGAGAAAATGATCATTGTTGACAATATTACCATTAATCTCAAGAGTGGGGAAGCAACATTGCACTTGAGCAACGGCCTCCACGAAACCGTTCTTTGGCGATCTACAGCGTGGACTCCTCCAAGACCCCATAATCGACCAAAGCCTTATCACGAGCGGTTTCCACATCACGAAGGTCTTGTTTCAGCCTGTCCACCTCCTCCTCGAGCCCTTTGACCTTGTCTGACAACTCATTTGCTCAGGTTGTCTCAGAAATCAGCTTCGTTTCAGCTTCAGTTTTGGCTGTTGTTGCACCCCGAAAAATCCTTTGGAGGGATTTCTCTTCGCACAACATGAATTGGAGTCGCCACCAATATTTTTTTTGAGGTAAAACATTGAAAAAACCTTTCTTGAAAGACAATGGTCCTTGGAACCACGAGATTTGAGTTCGGGGGTCGGTTATGCATGGGGAAGGTACGAGCACCCCACACATCCTTTCTACTGAAACGGAACCTCGATTTGACGTGTGATTTAAAAGGTTGAGTTAAGAAATGCTTTGTTTTTATCTCTCTTTATCTCTCCTTACTTTATGGAAAAACTTAAGGAAAATTTAATCCTTTGCGCTTGACGGGAGGGCACCGTGCCTACGTATCCTGGGGAGGGAATCAAAGCAACGTAGTTCTTGTTTTCGAAAATTGTTTTGTTTTTAGAAATTGCCTTGTTTTGGAAAAGGGTTTGTTTTTTTGAAAAGAAAATGGTTTTCATTTGTCGTGCTTGACGGGAATGTGACCCGCTCCTACGTATCTCCCAGTGCGATGGAGAATTCAAAGCTTACGTAGTTCTCGGTTGTCGAGAAAAGGTTTTTATTTTTTAGTTGTTTAATTGTGAAAATTGAATGTTCACAGTGATCAAACAACAAAGGTTTCGAGTGATCACCACTAGCATCCCATTATTGACGATCGTGCAAGCAAAGGCTTCGCATTATCCTCAACAAAGTTTTTAATTTGTGAAATGAGAGTTCTTTTGAAAAATAAGTGTTCATGATAATCAATTGAGCAAAGACTCCAAGTGATCACCACTAGCACCCCATTGTTGACAATCGTGCAAGCAAAGGCTTCGCATTATCCTCAACAAAGTTTGATTTGTGAAAAATAGTTTGGAATTGTTTTGAGAAGAAGTGAAGTTGTTTATCAATGATTATGTAAATGCAAAAAAATGTTTTGAAGTTGGAACGTTACTAACGAGTAACAAGTTGTTCTTTGTATGCAACATGGTTTTGAAGTTTTGGAGAGTTACTAACGAGTAACAATTGGTGGAAATCAAAACAAGCAAATTGTGAACACCAATTCAACATTTTAATGCACCACAAGCACATAAACAAGTATATCAAGCATGGAGTACTAAGCTTCAATTCAAGAATGCATGAGTAGGCAAGGATGCAAGAATAGGTAAGAATGCATGAATATGCAAAATGCATGTGCATCAAGGTTAAATGAACCTATCCTTTGCCGAAACTTCACAAGCTTCAAACAACAATTTACAATAAACTCAAAGAGCAAAGAAAGCATGATTAAACTTGAGGATGCATCAAGGTCATTGGAGACCAATCATGTGCGCAAATTCAATTGTTTATATACCCCTTTTTGCTCACATTTCACAAGCACATCAAATGGGAATTGAATTTTTAAATGCTTACAAGCATAGGCATCAAGGTTGAAGTAACCTATCTCTTGCCAACTTAGCATAACCCAAGATCATTTGTGGACCATAAATGAACCAAAACCCAAATTCATTTTTCTCAATTCACAAATTTCACAATTAACAACATAGGTTTGAATATTTGCAAGTTTAATGGCCAATCATCAATTTATTTCAACAAGTCAACCAAATCAAGCAAGCGAGTGACATAACCAAACATAGATGCATTTATTCACAAGATTCAACCATGAGAACCAACAAAAATCATAAAACACATATTTATTTGAAGCATGCGAAATTATCATCAAAGCAAATAACATTTTATTTCAATTAAAACAACAAAATCATGCATATAACCCCAAAATCAAAGCATCAAAACAAAGATTCATGAGATTAACATATGTACAAGCATAAAAATGAAGTTAAAAGAGAGGATCTACATTTTTGGAAGTGGAAATCTCACAAATATGCAAGAAATGATGACTTTATGCAAGGATTTACAAGAGAAGGGGTCTAGGAATCACATACCTTAAGATGAGCTCCAAATAAACACAATAGATGAAGAAACAATCAACCAAATCAACTTATCTTCAAGCTTGGTCTTCAATCTCCAAAAAATGACCCTTGATCTTGAACTTTTGTGTGATTTTATGAAGGATTGATGGTTGAAAATTAGTGTTTAGGCTTGGAAGATGGATTGAATGTGTGTGGGTAGATGAGAAATGAAGAAGTGAGTTAGAGAGAAGGGAGAGGGGGTGGCGCATAAAGGGAGAGAAGGTGAGGAGGGGGTTGTGTGCTAGGGTTTATGAGTGAATGGTGAGGCCAAAGCTTTTTCCTTTTTTTTTGTGAGGTGAGGTTAATAGGGTATATATAGAAAGCAATTAGGTTTAAGGGTAGTTAGGTCATTGTGCATCTCATCTCACCCTAGGATTGCATCTAAAATTTGAATGGAGGGTGAGGATTGAATCACACATGGATTGAGGTCAAAAAATGAAAATATGAGAGGGAATGAGAGGGATAGGCGACACAACATTGGGAGGGGTCCTTGGTGACCAAATTTTGCTAGTTGTCATCTTGTACTATTGTACTATTATATGACCATTCCATTATCCCTTCATTTTTGATTATTCTTTTCAAGATAATTGTACAAAAATACACGAATTTGGGTCACATACAAGGTATCTTGAGGAATATGCCATTTTATGTGATCACCATGACCAAAAATGTCATAAAAATCACATCTTGGAACTTTTTGTAGAATATTCCCTTTTGATCCTTTTTGAAATTTTGTGCACAATGTATGCATGCATGCGCATACATACATACATACATGACCAAAAATGTTTTGCCTCAAATAAATTTCTCTAAAATTGCACAATGATTCTTGATGAGAAATTATCTTATTTTTGACAATGACCAAAATACCCTTTTGCCCTAAAAACCTTGTTTTTTAACAACAAATGCATTTCCACTCTAACAATGAATTTAAAAGCCCTAGAATGACTTTTAAAACCCAAAAATACATGCACAATGCTCTTCACTCTTCAAAATAAAACCACACTTCTCAATTTATTTATTTTTGCGGAAAATTAGGGTTTTAAACCTAGGCGGACAAAATTAGGGTATGACAGCTGCCCCTCTTTATTTGGATTTTACCAAGGAATATGAATTGGCCGAAACATATTCCGAGGCAAAATAGAAATAAAAAATTCAGAAATAATACTAATTTTGTCTACTTAGAGAAACCCGAATTTTTTCCTTTTCTTTTTTCTCTTTTTTTTTTTTTTTGATCTCTCTTCTTTTGAGAGAGAGAGAGTCAACACTTGTCGCGTCGACGAGAAAGAAGTAAATTGCGTAAAGCAGTAAATGGGAAGTGCCGTAAATTGGGGAATTCGGAGGTTGCCTAAAACCTTTTAACGGACTCTCGTCGAGTCCGAGCTCTGGGGGTGACCTTTTCGAGCGGCCGATCAATATCAGGTCCGGAACTGATATGATCAATGGATCTACGTTATGCCTTAGGTTGACACAATTAATCCGCTGGACTTAACGAAGTCTGTAGGATCTGCCGCGCGCTCGTACGCGACGTGATCTGTGGAAGGAGTTCACTAACTCTGTGGGAGTTTACTAACTTTGTGCAGATGGAGTTCACTAACTCGGTGCCATGATGATTTTCTGAAAATGAGATTTCGGGGACCCATTGTTCCGAAGTAACTGACTTTTTTGAAAATTTTGGGGACTAACGAGTCCAAAGCAACTGAGTTTCTTTTTGAAAATTGGGAAGCTTTGAATGATGCATGGAATGCAGGCTCTTGATGCTGGGATGCACATGGATGCAATGAATGTTTTGGTTTTCTTTTAGCATAGGGACTTTAGGATTCTTGAATGATCAATTCAAGCGTCCTATCGTGACGACTATGACTATTTATTAAGAATGCCTCTTTTTGTTTTGAAAACTGATTTGATGTTTGATGTGATGATGATAAATGCTATGGAATGTCTGTGTTCTTTTGCTTTTATTGTGATGAATGTGGATGATGCGAATGTAATGCTTTGAATAACATGAAATGCCTACATGCATGAGGAGGATGAATGATTGGAGTATTTAAACATTTTTGTAAACATTTTTATGATGATGAGACGCGAGACTTTGAATGCAAGGAATTGAGATGGCTATGGACCATTCTTTGGAAAAACTAGATTTGATTCAAACTCTGGTGTTCTCAAGGTTTTTATTAACAAGCTCACTTATTTTCCTTTCCATTTCCATGATGACTGAACTTTAAACACCACATGATCAATTTGTATTCTCTCTCTCTGAAGCATTGACTAGTAAGTATGCATAAGAGTGCAGATGTGGACGAGTGAGTCAGTTAACTTGGGATTGGTTTAGGACAGTGAGTTGAGAGACTGCCCCGACAGGAATTTATGGATGTGAATGACTTTAGGGAGAACTCTGCTCATTTGAGCGGGAGTGAACAGGTATGGAAATGCCCCACTTTAGAATGACAATTTCAAATGGGTTCTTTGAGTGGGTTTGTGAAAGGGGGTGAAGTTATGGTACTGGTTATGAACTGAGGGTGGTATATGAATGGGATGGACAATGAACCATCTTTCCCAAGACCAGGGTGGGTGGGTGGTGAAGAGAATGCCCCAACTTTTGGATCTGAGTGGTGTTCTCAGTGCAAATCTTTGGTTCTCTATGAATGTCTTGACTTTTGGCATGAAAGAAGCCTCACTTGGTGATCACTAAACTTTGTTTTAATCTTTGGTGCAAATCTTTTCCTTTGGGCCTGAGACATGAGGACCATCTAGGGTAATAGCAATGCCAGAGCCGCGCATAAGTTTGCTTGCCATTTGAAGTGATTGTGCCCGCGTTTGTTTTTTGCCAATTCATTTATTTGAGGGATCCCCTCTTTTCTGTGATTTTCAGAAATTTCGCAATAATTGTAATGCTTTTTGACTCATGCACAGGTTTCACAATTCAGTATCATCCATCATAAAAACATTTATTTTAAAACAAAGAGACAGAATAAGTGAAGATAAAAGACACGAAAAGCAAACACATGGAAGAAAAAGTTGAATTCTTATTGTTATGGAAACTGGACGTGCAGAAGGTCACGCCAATTGAAAGCACATTGAAAAATTTTTAAACTGGAAAAATACAAGAAAAAAGGGGAAGCAGATCTTGTGTTTTTTCTTTTGAAGTAACGATGCCAATCGTCCATACTCATGACCTTGATCACCCCTTTATCCAAACTTTTGGGAGTGCTGATTGCCTTTTTCATTTCAAGTCCAAGTTTTCTGACCCTAATTTTTGCCTGGATCGCCCTTTGCAGGTTTTCAATCCACCGGGTCGCTCTGGTTTTGCCTAGGCCGCCCTTTGCGGGTTTTCAACCTAGCGAGCTGATTCTTACTTGGCTCATCTTTCTCTTTTTTCATTTGTTTCTTTAGGCATACTCCTTTCTGACTGTATCTGAATTTACTGGAAACTGGGGTTTTCTTTTCTTGCATCCCATTTTGCGAGAATTAAAGGCCCCTCTGGAGAATAAGTTCTTCGTCTTCATGATACTGGGTTCATCTCCATGGGAATCCCTTTGGAGGTTCATGATCTTTTTGAGCATTGAGTCTTCTTTGAAATTGTTGAAGATGAGCTTTCTTCGGTTTGAGGTTTCTCTTAATCTACTTCTGACATAAGACAAACGTACTTTGGTTTGATAAGGCTCAATGAAAGTATTACTTCCATCATATGGGGTTTGCCCCTGTTAGAGTGTAAAACGAAGCCTGATTTCCATGAAGGTCATCATCGTCCTTGATATCCTTTGTTGATTGTCTCTAACTGCCCCATTTTTAGGGTGGCGTAGGGAGGGATCATGATGCTTGACCTGGAGTCTTCATACTGTCATTTGTGACTACCTTAGCTTGGAAAGCTGCGCAGCAGACCGAACTTTGGTAATTACAGACTTTGTTATAATGGCAAGTGTCTTATGTCAGAAGGGTGATTTACACAAACTTGTTGATTCATTGCTCTTTATCATGGCGTCAATCCTCTCCTTTGCTCAAATTGATCATGTCACTTGATTCCTCATGAGGACGGACCACTTTGTTCTCTTATTCTTGCACAACAGCTTGATTGCAAATCTGATGGTGGAGTCTGAGGAATGACTGAGGGTTTGTGGAGGGCGGGATGACGAGGTCGAGGTAGTGTTTGCGGTTTTATGAAAGGAGAGATGTATAGGAATGATGAAGTGTTTGAAGGTTTATGGAAGAAAGGGTGGTCATACACAACAAGGTGTAGGAAGGTTCATTGAGACAAGGATCTCTTACGCTTTATGGCCAAATGTATCAGCTCACAACTTATATTTCTTTCGTCTCTTTTTCCCTTGTTTTTTCATTTTTGGGATTTTCATTTTTTGAATCTGTTCTTTTTTGTTTCATTTTTTCTGATTTTTTCCTTTTTTTGCTTTTGAGTTGAGTGAGCTGATAAAAGTGATACACTATTTTTGGATATTTGAAGTGATCCTTGTCTGGGGTGATTGGAGAGATAATGGCAATGAAACCCCTGCAGCGGTTGGAGGATGCTTGATTGGGTTCTGGTATTAACTGGGGTGACAGGAGGTTCAGAGGGAGGAGCAAATGAGATGGGTTGATTTTGTAGAAGGGCCACTGGTAGTGAGGAAGGTGGCGATGGCAGGCATTTGGTTATGAATTTTTTTTGTGATGGGGTACTTGTAATGGGAAATGGGAAAGTTGGTTGATCTGAGGAAGGGAAAGGGTTTGGTCGCGAAAGAGGTTCGCTTGTAACATTTGTTTGGTTTCCTCAGCATTGCTCCACTTTGCTTGAACTTGTGCTTTGACTTCATTGCCCAACCTAGTTGTGGCATCATGAATTTCTACAGCCTTAGCCAATTCTTCACTTATTAACTCCGAAGAAACATCCCAGTTGTCTTCAGCCTCTCTCTCAGTTTGGTTAATCGGGTAATCAGAGTCACAATATGAACCATTGGCGTCGTTGTTTTCAAAGATTATTTTCATTTATTATTATTTTTGATCCGCGTTGGGAGGAATTGAAAAGCAAATAACAGACACATGACAAAATGAAAGAAAGAAATTTTATTGAGGAATTCAAAATAACATTTTATTGATGATGATACTAAAAGGAAACATGTGTGCCCTTATTGAAATATCCTAAGGCCTTGGGCAGAGCCAAAGGATTGCATTACAGAAAATTGTTTTGAACTGAAAAACCACATGAAAATCAACAATCACTCATAAATGCTATGAAATGCATGACAAAGACACAAATGTTTTGATGATGCCGCTTTCACCACCTCAACCCTCTTCAACAACTGCTATCCTTGCTTAATAGTCCTCAGACCCTGAGAACTTGATCCTTCCCCCTTCTCAAAAGTTAACTGCTTGGAATCAATGAAGCCCTGAACCAAACTTTTCAAAAGATAGCAATTTTCAGCAGAACGCCCAATTGCCCCAGCATGGAGCTCGCAAGTGGCTTCTGGATTGTACCCGCTTGGGAATGGAGGTTGAACTGATCTCATCTTGCGAGGAGTGATCCATCCATGACTGATTAGATAGCTGCATAGGTCGGCGTATGACACGGGGATGGGGTTGTATTGTGGTGACCTTCTTTTGCCCGCCACAGCACTGGTTTCTCCACTCTCCTTCACCGTCAAGCCATTAACATTGCTGTCATTGAAATTCAAATGTTTGGAGTCGATTAGATCCTGGACCGCATGTTTCAATGCTTTACAATCTTCCACAGAATGTCCCACTTCCCCTGCATGAAATTTGCACGTTGCAGCTCCAGGGAGTAACCCAGTCTCTCTACTAGGGGTAGCAGCGGGTACCAGAATAACAACAGTCAGAGGTCTTGCCACAACCGAGCTTGAATTCAGACTGCAAGGGATTTCAACCGGTCTCCTGAAACCTCTGTTGTTTGATTGCAGGGTAGATACACTTTCTTCCTTTTCTTGAACCCCAACCTGGACCAGGTGTTTGTCTAACAGCTCTTGGAGGATGGGTTTGAAGCTCTCACAGGCCCCAACACAATAAGGGTCATTGCAGATGTGTCTTCTGGCACACCCTTCTTCGATGATACCACAACGGCATAGTGCAGCATGAATGATACTCAGGGGTGTACGAATGCACTCCACCTTCCTAATTAAGTATTGACCACCCTGATCATTAATGGCATTTGCAGTGGGCCCACCATGCCCCGGCAACTGGTTGGTGGTTACATTAGGTTGCTGAAATGATATACTCTTTGCATCAAGCAGGTCTTGCACAACGTACTTGAACGCCTTACAATCCTCCACCACATGACCTACTGCCCCAGAATGAAAGGCACAGGTAGCATTTGCATTATACCCTCTGGGATAAGGAGGCTGATATGGTTTCATCTGACGAGTGCTGATTAACTTGTTGGCAATGAGATAATTGAACAAATCCGTGTACGACATGGGGATAGGTTCAAAGACAACAGGCTTTTTTTCATTGTAGTTTCTGTACTGATTGTTGGACTGGAATGGCTGAGCAGGCGGCGTCTGAGCAGGAACTGGAATGGCTTGTGGGGGATTGTTGTGTGATGGACCGCTAGCTCCGCTGATTGCATTAGTTTCTCCCTCCTTCTTCTTGTGGGTACCAGAAAAAGGTTTTTTCTGATGGGAAGGAGGTGTTGGGCCATGGGCTATTCTTCTGCTGCGCATGCCGTTCTCCAATCTTTCTCCAATGACAACCATCTCAGAGAAATTCGAAGCCACGCTGCCGACCAAAGGATCATAGAACACTGGGGGAAGAGTTTCCATGAACATATGGACCATCTCTTTATCAAGCAGGGAGGGTTTTACTTGTGTAGCGAGGTTCCTCCACCTCTGGGCGTATTCCTTGAATGTCTCATTATCCTTCTTAGACATACATTGCAGCTGGGTCCTATCCGGGGCTAAATCACTGTTGTACTGGTATTGACGGATAAAGGCATCCGCCAGATCCTTCCAACAACGGATATTAGTTGGCTCCAATTGCATATACCATTCAAGGGGAGCTCCAGCTAAATTTTCCTGAAAGCAATGTATCATCAGGTTATCATCACGGGCGTGGGCAGTCATCTTCCGGCAATACATCGTCACATGGCTGCGCGGGCAGGTTGCTCCTTTGTACTTGTCGAAAAATGGTGCTTTGAACTTGGGTGGCAGGACTAGATTAGGGACCAAGCATAACTCATGGGCGTTCCTAGCCCGAGAACCTGTTCCTTCAACAGCTCTCAATCTTTCTTCTAACATCTGGTACTGACTTCTAGCTTCATCAGGGTAATTCGGCAGAAAACCACTCACACCGTAGTGAAGATTATTCATCGACACCACAGCTGGGGTCACGTGTGGGTCACGTGAGTGAGCGATAATCTGAGGAATTGGACCCTGAACTTGTGGATGGATTGTTGCTGGAGAATTGAAGCCAACCGGAGTTCCCGGGGTAATAGCAGGAGTAGGAATCTGAATTTGAACCTGAGGTGTCCCCGTTCCAACTTCATTCACAGCTGATTCAGGCTGGGCCTGTCCTGTGGTTCCCGAAGGACCACTTTCTGGGTTTGCACCGGCAGCAGGGGGTGTGTACCCTAATGGGAAACCATAAGGAGGCCATCGCACGTTCTGGAGAACCTGAGAGACTCTAGGTTCGGGAGGAGGATCCACTCCTGCGGCAGCAGCACCTTCAGTTATGCCAGCATCCCTTAAGGCACTTAACACTCTTATGACCTCTGCCATTTTAGCTCTTATAACTTCCATCTCAGCCCTGATTGCTCGATTCTCTTGATTCTGATCATGCTGACCCTGACCATTTGGATTCGGACCTTCTCGAACTGCATCATTCTGGATTGGTTGATGATTGCCCAGATTCGCGTTGTCTTGATTGTTGGCCATATTTCTTGCCTGTGATCGCGTCCAATACCGATGATTAACCAACTTGTCTTACTTCTGTGGACGGAACATTTTTTTTTTTTATGAACACAAAGACAAATGATGCAAATGCAATGCAATATGCATGTTATTATGTTTATTGCCGGGAATCGCGGTGCAACTCGTCTTGTCATAGGTGTTAAGGTTCAGGTGTTTTTAGGATTACAACAAAGTTGGAAGCAACAAGGCAAAACAAATGTACTTCAATTAAATGGAATACGAAGGAGTATCACAAATAGAAAGCGAACCAAAGTACAATATTCCTTAAGAGTGCAATACAATGATTTTAAACAAAGTACTATTTTCCAAAGAAAGTTACAACTTCTTAAAGAAAATTACAATTTCCTAAGGATCGCTACAATACTCTAAAGGGAACTTTAAAGGCATATGGCTTTCTACTCCTCGCTCCTCTTCTTGCTCTCAGCTGCCCCCCGGGCTTTCTCCAGGAGTTCTTCTGTGAGAATCTTGCAGTACTCAACAAACTCACACACCTTGACAGGGGTGTTGAAAGGATTCATTTCTGCATCCGCCTTTCTTAGCTTCTTGGGAATGTCTCTCACAGCCTGATTAGCTAACCAAACTAACTTGGAGAACTTGTCTTTCCAATGTAAGCCTTCCTTTTTCAATTCCTCAAAGACTTGTTGACTTTTTACCTTACTGAGCAATTCTGCAAATTGACTCTCCCAGTAGTCACTCTTCTCCCTTAGCCGGAGGTAAGACCCTTCCAAGTACTGCACATGATTGGCCAAGCTTTCCGACTTCCCTTGTTCCCTTCTTAGTGCTTGCTGATAATCCCTCAGGATCCCTTCAATATATTCCCGATCTTGCTTGACACTCTTTAATTGATCTTCCAATTCAAGCTTCATCATTCGAGAATCTTTTCTTGACTTAACTAGTGCGTGCCTGACTGCTTGCTCTTCTTTCCATGTATCCTCATATAGCCTCTTCCATTAATTGCTTCCGCAACAGCCTCATTCATCTTGGTAGTGCACCTCTTCACTTCCTCTTTGGCACCCTTCAAGTGCTTTTGCATTTCCCTCTTGCTTTTCCCCTCTATTTCAAGTTTTCTATTGACTTCCTCAATAGCTGCAGCTTGGAAAGCATTTTCATTTTCTAGCTTTTTCTTGTCTTGCATCATCTTTCTCAATCTATCTTGCAGAGCCCTTTTCTCTTCTTCCACCTTTGACATGGCCAACCTAACCTCTTCCAATTCTTCAATGGTAGGAATGTGAGGTTCTTGTATCTTTTCCTCAAGCAGTGGTACTCCTTGGTTGGATGACCGAGTTTCACTAATCCTCCCTTCAAGCCATTGAGAAAAAGAGATAGCAGTGGTCCTCCTGGTTAACTCTTCTCTGTCCTTCCGCACTACGGTTTCCCAAGCTTGCAGGACTCGCCGAAGTAGACTCTCGTCTTTAGGGATCCACGCGTGGAGGTAAAAACGAAACAGCATAGCTTCGGAGGGTGAATCCCGCATAGGGTATCCGAGCTGTCGCAAGGTCAAAGAGGGGTTATAGTTTATGCATCCTTGGGTTCCCATGAGAGGAACGTTATGAAAACTCCCACACCGAAATACCACTGAAGGCCTGTCTACCCAACATTTAGGTGAGAACCAACGAATCTGGAGAGCATCTTGGTTCTTGAAAGCATGCACCCACTCTTGAGAGTTCATAGTCTTCGGATTACAACCCAAGGCATAGGAAAGCAAATCCTTCACATCACTTTTGTTGGTACACACATGACTGATCAACCAAGCATATAACACAGGGAAGGAGCAACACATCTTATTCTTTTGGAATTCATGGTGACGAGTGAAGGCACGGTATGTCTCTGCGAGGATTGCGGGAACCGGGTTGATAGGATTTTTTGCACATTTGAAGGCGAGGAAGACCCCGATTGCAGTTTCACTCACATGCCTCTCTATCTGAGGGAAGAGCACAATGCCGAAGATGGTCAGAGCTAGCACTTGCTTGAAAGAATTCCAATCATCAGACACTACATAGCTGGTCATCAAACTCTCAAAGTATTCTTGAGGAAACCCAAATACCTTATTACGTTCTATCTTATGGGCCCGCACTTTCTCAGCACTGATTTGCAACAAGGCAGCAAGCTTTTCATCAGAATAATACTCCCCTTGGTATTGATAAGGCTTAAACTTGGATCGATCAAAGCCCAAAATCCTATCATACTCTTCTAGGGTAGGCGCCATTTGGAAATTCTTAAAAATGAAACAGCGAATCTCCGAGTCATAGAACCGACACAGGGCAGCAATGGCACTCTCTTGCACTTTCTAGTTGTAGCAGCTTGCGAATGTTCCCATAGGTTTTGTCAAAAGACCTGACCTCAATAGGACCTAGGAGGGATGCATACTCTTTCAGACTAGCCATATCAATCTCTTTCACAACAGGAAGCCTTGAATTGAAAACGGTTTTGCCTTTTGATTCCATTCCGTTTCTTACACACCTATGACAAGACTTTGTGTTACGTTGCGATCTCCGGCAAACAACTTTAATGCATGGAGGATGCAAAGACTGGAGGTTTTTTTTTTCAAAATTTTTGTTAGATGCGAATGCAATGATGATGATGCAAAATGACGCAGATGTGATGATTATGACCTTTTATTTACATAGAAAAGAGAGAAGAAAATGATGTTTATTGGTGGCGGTTCAAAACATTTTTGAAAATACCCGCTATATGCCACCTCATATAGGTGTTTATGAGGGAAAAAAGAAATTACTTTCTACATTTTTGGTAAAAGAGTTTCGAAAGAGGATGCCTAAGCTAATGCAACACACAATTTGCGTGCCCCCGTGTCCTACAAATGGGTAAGGATCGTAGGCTCTAAAGTCAACGACAAGGGTAATCCTCCCTTGTGGGTTCTGGTCACTGCCTCACAATGGCAACCAAGAGCTAAAGTATCTCTCATGAATACACCCACAATCGTAGAGAGCTACCGATTGTGAGGTATCATGAAGAAAGCGCACTCTTGGGCGAAACTTTCATGAGAGCCAGACAGACAACGGTCTACGAATGGCAATCACTACTCATTTCCACTCTCCTAGGGTTCTTTGCAGGCCTTGGGTTTTAGGCCCCACTCAATGCTCACAAATATGAGGTGTGCAGGGTGTGATGAGGGCACCACACCTAAAAATCTACCCAAACCCCACCTGCAAAGGGAAACCAGAACAGTCCAGACAATATCAAGAAACAGCATGTCGTCTACCCTAGGGTTCAATATCATTTCAACATAAGTATACTAACCTAGGGTTCCAACAACAATCGCAAGCATTGCTTACCTTAAGAAAGGGAGCCTAGAGGAGGGGACATAATAGGATTAGGGGAAATGCATGAGCTTGCCTCAAGAAAGGGAGAAAAGAAGAGGGGAACATGCTAGGATTGGGGAAATGTATGAGAAAAGCATATAAACGACGAAAGTAAGAGGAGAAGAAGAAGAAACTACTCTTATTTTACTCAAGAAGCAAATATAGAAGAGGAAGAAGGCTAACACACAATGCACGCAAGCACAACATCACAAGAATGCACACGACAATTCTAAGAATAATGCAAGCATGTTTTTAAAGGCAAAGGAAAGAAAGAAGAAAGGGAAAGGAGGAGAGATATAACAAAGCATTCAAATCAACGAAATAAATCACATGTCGAATCGATTGGCTCGACCCACTAAAGAAAGGTCCCTAGCGGAGTCGCCAGCTGTTGCACCCCGAAAAATCCTTTGGAGGGATTTCTCTTCACACAACATGAATTGGAGTCGCCACCAATATTTTTTTAGAGGTAAAACATTGAAAAAACCTTTCTTGAAAGACAATGGTCCTTGGAACCACGAGATTTGAGTTCGGGGGTCGGTTATGCATGGGGAAGGTACGAGCACCCCACACATCCTTTCTACTAAAAGGGAACCTCGATTTGACGTGTGATTTAAAAGGTTGATTTAAGAAATGCTTTGTTTTTATCTCTCTTTATCTCTCCTTACTTTATGGAAAAACTTAAGGAAAATTTAATCCTTTGCGCTTGACGGGAGGGCACCGTGCCTACGTATCCCGGGGAGGGAAACAAAGCAACGTAGTTCTTGTTTTCGAAAATTGTTTTGTTTTTAGAAATTGCCTTGTTTTGGAAAAGGGTTTGTTTTTTTGAAAAGAAAATGGTTTTCATTTGTCGTGCTTGACGGGAATGTGACCCGCTCCTACGTATCTCCCAGTGCGATGGAGAATTCAAAGCTTACGTAGTTCTCGGTTGTCGAGAAAAGGTTTTTAATTTTTAGTTGTTTAATTGTGAAAATTGAATGTTCATAGTGATCAAACAACAAAGGTTTCGAGTGATCACCACTAGCATCCCATTATTGACGATCGTGCAAGCAAAGGCTTCGCATTATCCTCAACAAAGTTTTTAATTTGTGAAATGAGAGTTCTTTTGAAAAATGAGTGTTCATGATAATCAATTGAGAAAAGACTCCAAGTGATCACCACTAGCACCCCATTGTTGACAATCGTGCAAGCAAAGGCTTCGCATTATCCTCAACAAAGTTTGATTTGTGAAAAATAGTTTGGAATTGTTTTGAGAAGAAGTGAAGTTGTTTATCAATGATTATGTAAATGCAAAAAAATGTTTTGAAGTTGGAACGTTACTAACGAGTAACAAGTTGTTCTTTGTATGCAACATGGTTTTGATGTTTTGGAGAGTTACTAACGAGTAACAATTGGTGGAAATCAAAACAAGCAAATTGTGAACACCAATTCAACATTTTAATGCACCACAAGCACATAAACAAGTATATCAAGCATGGAGTACTAAGCTTCAATTCAAGAATGCATGAGTAGGCAAGGATGCAAGAATAGGTAAGAATGCATGAATATGCAAAATGCATGTGCATCAAGGTTAAATGAACCTATCCTTTGCCGAAACTTCACAAGCTTCAAACAACAATTTACAATAAACTCAAAGAGCAAAGAAAGCATGATTAAACTTGAGGATGCATCAAGGTCATTGGAGACCAATCATGTGCGCAAATTCAATTGTTTATATACCCCTTTTTGCTCACATTTCACAAGCACATCAAATGGGAATTGAGTTTTTAAATGCTTACAAGCATAGGCATCAAGGTTGAAGTAACCTATCTCTTGCCAACTTAGCATAACCCAAGATCATTTGTGGACCATAAATGAACCAAAACCCAAATTCATTTTTCTCAATTCACAAATTTCACAATTAACAACATAGGTTTGAATATTTGCAAGTTTAATGGCCAATCATCAATTTATTTCAACAAGTCAACCAAATCAAGCAAGCGAGTGACATAACCAAACATAGATGCATTTATTCACAAGATTCAACCATGAGAACCAACAAAAATCATAAAACACATATTTATTTGAAGCATGCGAAATTATCATCAAAGCAAATAACATTTTATTTCAATTAAAACAACAAAATCATGCATATAACCCCAAAATCAAAGCATCAAAACAAAGATTCATGAGATTAACATATGTACAAGCATAAAAATGAAGTTAAAAGAGAGGATCTACATTTTTGGAAGTGGAAATCTCACAAATATGCAAGAAATGATGACTTTATGCAAGGATTTACAAGAGAAGGGGTCTAGGAATCACATACCTTAAGATGAGCTCCAAATAAACACAATAGATGAAGAAACAATCAACCAAATCAACTTATCTTCAAGCTTGGTCTTCAATCTCCAAAAAATGACCCTTGATCTTGAACTTTTGTGTGATTTTATGAAGGATTGATGGTTGAAAATTAGTGTTTAGGCTTGGAAGATGGATTGAATGTGTGTGGGTAGATGAGAAATGAAGAAGTGAGTTAGAGAGAAGGGAGAGGAGGTGGCGCATAAAGGGAGAGAAGGTGAGGAGGGGGTTGTGTGCTAGGGTTTATGAGTGAATGGTGAGGCCAAAGCTTTTTCCTTTTTTTTTGTGAGGTGAGGTTAATAGGGTATATATAGAAAGCAATTAGGTTTAAGGGTAGTTAGGTCATTGTGCATCTCATCTCACCCTAGGATTGCATCTAAAATTTGAATGGAGGGTGAGGATTGAATCACACATGGATTGAGGTCAAAAAATGAAACTATGAGAGGGAATGAGAGGGATAGGCGACAC
Source organism: Astragalus glycyphyllos (assembly GCA_963573325.1). Classification (NCBI taxonomy): domain Eukaryota; kingdom Viridiplantae; phylum Streptophyta; class Magnoliopsida; order Fabales; family Fabaceae; genus Astragalus; species Astragalus glycyphyllos. The sequence continues at coordinate 49,329,751 of OY754312.1, read as the reverse complement.
AACATTGGGAGGGGTCCTTGGTGACCAAGTTTTGGTAGTTGTCATCTTGTACTATTGTACTATTATATGACCATTCCATTATCCCTTCATTTTTGATTATTCTTTTCAAGATAATTGTACAAAAATACACGAATTTGGGTCACATACAAGGTATCTTGAGGAATATGCCATTTTATGTGATCACCATGACCAAAAATGTCATAAAAATCATATCTTGGAACTTTTTGTAGAATATTCCCTTTTGATCCTTTTTGAAATTTTGTGCACAATGTATGCATGCATGCGCATACATACATACATGACCAAAAATGTTTTGCCTCAAATAAATTTCTCTAAAATTGCACAATGATTCTTGATGAGAAATTATCTTATTTTTGACAATGACCAAAATACCCTTTTGCCCTAAAAACCTTGTTTTTTAACAACAAATGCATTTCCACTCTAACAATGAATTTAAAAGCCCTAGAATGACTTTTAAAACCCAAAAATACATGCACAATTCTCTTCACTCTTCAAAATAAAACCACACTTCTCAATTTATTTATTTTTGCGGAAAATTAGGGTTTTAAACCTAGGCGGACAAAATTAGGGTATGACAGCTGTCACGGCAGCATCCCGCTCTGTGTTGACCGTGCTCAGAGACTCTATGCCACATTGTGTGCATAGAAGTTTGTGTTGCGTTAAAAACACACTTAGAGCAAGTGTACTCTCTCGCAGAAGTAGTATAAAAGATATCGTCTCCACAAGGATTAATTAACAAGTACCAAACTACTTAAGATTAATTATTATTTAGACGAATGAATATTTGGTGATTGTAGAAACTAAAATACAAAGAAATAAATGGCAAGAATTTAAATTGTAAAGTTCGATCAATGGAGAGAAGCTTAGCGTCGCGGTTTCACTTGCAAACTTCGATTTCCTTATGTCTAATTCTACCTGAATTCCCTTATTTTATTTAATTACCAATCCCTTTACTAAAGCTATTAATCTGTTTGGTCATTCGCGATTAATATTCTTTTTCCTAAATTAACCCTAGTTTGGTCATGCTAGAATTTAAATTCAAGAAAAGCATAAAGTACAAAAAGGTTGAATGATTGGAAGACTAAATTAAAGTTTGGTCATGCATTAATTATAGCCCCAATTATCCTATAGGTCCACCAACTAATTGCAGTATGGTTGCTGATCAACTAATTGATTATGAACATGCAAAGGGTTGTCAATCCTAATTATGTGATTAAAGCAATAGAATAATATTAATTGAAATAAAAATTAGGAATTCAAACTAGAAATTAGAACATAAAAAGGTCTCTAAGAATGCAAGATCTGTAACACCAGACGGCTCCACAACGCGGACATAACGCACGCACACCACGCACAAGACTGGCGCACAGCGCCTAGGCACATCGCACCTACTTCAGCGAATTAATTAAAATAGCAAACGACATCGGATTTCAACAAATAAATACTTGTTGGAAAGCCCTATGGGTCTGGTTATCATCCCTAAGTTCAGTTTTTGAAGGAGAGTGTCCAATAGGTACAGTTTTCGAAAAGCACACAGGCTAGTTGCAAAAGAGGACAGTTTCTGTCCTTCAAATTCAAGCAATTCCAAAGTGACCAAAACTCAATCAAATTGCATGAAACTTGTGCATAAACTGGGGAAAATTTTGTCTAGTTTTCAAAGAAATTGGATTCGTTCGAAAAGGAGTTCTTTTGAAAACGTGGTAACCAAAACACTGACCCTGTGTCCAGATTGTTTCCAGAATCTTACTCTAACTTGTGGAATTCATATCTCGAGCTACACAACTCTAAACGCAACCAAACCAGTGCCAAATTAACAAGCATTAAGTCTATTTTCCAGAAAAATGAACCACATAATTTTTCGGTCAACACAACGTTCCCAGTCACCGAAATACCGAATCTATACCCAAATCGTTTCCAGAATTTTAACCTAACTTGTATCGCCTATAACTCGAGCTATACAACTCCGAATTTGACGAAACCAGTGCCAAAACGACCGGCGTTAAGTCTATTTTCAAAAACAATCAACCTCATAATTTTTGGATCAACCGAACAGCGCCAGTTTTAGAAAAACCGAACCTGTGTCAAGAATCGCTAAATTGCCAAACACCAAACCCTAACGGCAACGACACCGCAACCACCACAACAAAAACGACAATTCGACAACGCGACAACAACAATCAACCACGCACAGCAACAACAAAAACACGAACAATAACAACACCATCATCGTGATACAACAATCACGCAACAACAAATAACGAAACAAATCACAATAACGTGCAATAATCATCAAAGCACCAATCTCAACGAAAACACGATATGCAACAACACGAACAATTCAACAAAACCCTAGACTACCCACACATAATTATCATCAACCCATTATCAAGGTTAAGCCCACCCTTACCTCGAATAACGTAAGCTCCGGAACACGACGAACGAGACACGAACAAAACCACAGCAACACGAACGATCTCCTTTTGAAATTCTTCGCGAAACCCTCCTCTTCTCTCCCTCTTTGCGCCGCGTGCTCTCTCTCTCACTCTCACTTTCGTTTTTCTTTTGCTTGCTGCGAATGAGGGTTTGGCTTAAACCCCCAGGGTTTAAGTTGAGGGCTCAGTAAACACTGGGCTCTCTACGTCACCACCTCCTTTACTCGTTTCACCTCCTACGCATATAAAATATTAACCTTTTAATTTATCTATATCCCGCCTCCAAATTATTTTAATAATTAAATCAACTATTTTAATTAAATTATTTCCGGGGTGTTACAACCCTCCCCCACTTAGAATCTTTCGTCCTCGAAAACATACCTGATTCAAACAGCTCCGGATAGGACTCTCGCATCTTGCTCTCCAACTCCCATGTCATGCTTTCACCAGCAGCTCCTAACCAGACCACTTTCACCAGGTTTATCTCTTTGCCACGTAAAGTCTTCACTTCACGATCTTCAATTCGCACAGGCATTGTCTCCACAGTGAGATTATCCCGCACATGCACATCATCCATCGGAATCACATGGGACGGATCCGAAATATACTTCCGAAGTTGCGACACATGAAATACATCGTGCAAATTCGAAAGATTAGGCGGCAAGGCCACCCTATAAGCAACATTACCAATTCTCTCAGCGATCTGATACGGTCCAATGAAACGAGGAGTCAACTTCTTTGTCTTCAATGCACGCCCAACACCAGCCATAGGCGTGACTCTCAAAAACACATGATCACCAGCTTGGAATTCTAAATCCTTCCTTCTCTTATCATGATAGCTCTTCTGTCTACTCTGCGACGCTTTCATTTTCTCACGGATCAATTTCACCTTTTCAGTAGTCTCTCGAACAACCTCGGGTCCAAGAACAATACTCTCCCCAGATTCATGCCAACACAACGGAGTCCTACATCTCCGACCATACAATGCCTCGAACGGTGCCATCCCGATGCTAGAATGGTAACTATTGTTGTAAGTAAACTCGATCAACGGAAGGTGAGTATCCCACGCACCTCCCTGCTCAAGAACACAAGATCTCAACAAGTCTTCCAACGACTGAATGGTCCTCTCTGTCTGCCCATCAGTTTGAGGATGATAAGCTGAACTCAACCTCAATTTAGAACCCAACGCTTCTTGCAAACTCTTCCAGAAATCAGAAGTGAACCTAGGATCTCTGTCAGACACAATGCACAAAGGAACACCATGCAACTTCACAATCACCTGAATATAAATCTCTGCCAATCTCGACACCGGATACGTGATATTGATAGGAATAAAATGAGCAGACTTCGTCAATCTATCCACAATCACCCAAATCGAATCGTGCCCCCTCACAGTATTAGGTAACCCTATCACGAAATCCATAGAAATACTATCCCACTTCCATTCCGGAATCTCCAACGGTTGCATCAACCCAGCAGGCTTCTGATGCTCAACCTTCGATTTCTGATAAGTCAAGCACGAATACACAAACTGCGCCACATCACGCTTCATACCAGGCCACCAAAACATCTTCTTCAGATCCTGATACATCTTTGTAGCTCTCGGATGGATACTCAACTTACTCCTATGACCTTCTTCTAAAATTGCTCTTTTCATCTCCTCATCATCAGGAATGCAGATTCTTCCACGGTACTTCAATACATCCTGCGCATCCAACTCAAAGTCTTTATTCTCAGATTAGGCAACGTCAGAACAGGAGACGTCGTCAACCTCTTCTTCAATTCTTTGAAGCTCTCTTCACAACAGTCATCCCAGATGAAAGCTTTACCCTTGCAAGTCAACTGAGTCAACGGAAGTGCCAACTTCGAAAATCCTTCTATAAACCTCCTATAGTAACCTGCCAGACCCAGAAAACTTCTAATCTCAGTAACTGACTTCGGAGACTCCCATTGTAACACGGCATCAACCTTAGACGGATCCACGGCAATTCCATTCCCCGAAATAACATGACCCAGAAAGCTAACCTCTTTCAACCAAAACTCACACTTAGACAGCTTCGCATATAATTTCCTGTCCCTCAGAATTTCCAATACCAATCTCAGATGTTCTGCATGCTCCTCTTCTGACTTAGAATAAATTAGGATGTCGTCAATGAATACCACCACAAACCGATCCAGATACTCACGAAAGATACGATTCATGTACTCCATGAACACTCCCGGCGCATTAGTCACACCGAAAGGCATCACGGAATACTCATAATGCCCATAACGGGTTCTGAAAGCTGTCTTCTGAATGTCTTCGTCTTTCACCTTGATCTGATGATAACCCGATCTCAAATCTATTTTACTGAACACCTGAGCACCCACCAACTGATCCATTAAGTCATCAATCCTCGGAAGCGGATACTTGTTCTTAATAGTCACCTTATTCAGCTGCCGATAGTCTACGCACAACCTCATACTACCATCTTTCTTTTTCACCAACAACACTGGAGCTCCCCACGGCGACACACTTGGCCTCACAAATTTCTTTTCAAGCAGATCCTCGAGTTGCTTCTTCAGTTCTGACAATTCAGATGCAGACATTCTATACGGTGCCATAGACACAGGTTTAGTATCACGTACCAGATCAATAGCAAACTCAACCTCTCTCTCTGGTGGTACATCCGGAATCTCGTCGGGAAAAACCTCAGAAAACTCTCGCACCACCTGCAACTCATCAACCTTCGCTTGGCTCTCAGCAGACAATGACGCCATTAATGAAAACAACTGGACGTCTTCCCTCATTACCCTATGCAACTGACCAGCAGACAACAAACCAGACTCTTCCTCTTCAGGAGAAAAGAAACTCACAGACCTTTCATGACAGTTGATATGAACATGGTTATCAACTAACCAGTCCATACCTAGAATAACATCCATTCCGCTCAGCGGCAAACAAATCAAGTCAACGAGAAAATCATTACCGAATATCGATAAAGGGCATTTAGCACAAACAACCGAGGTAGTCATCGAACCCTTAGCCGGAGTATCGATAACCATCTCCCTCAACATAGAAGATAAAACAAGATCTAATTTCTCAACACATGCAGTAGCAATAAAACAATGGGTAGCACCAGTATCAATAATAGCAATAAGAGGAGAATTATTAATATAGCATGTACCTCTGATCTCATTCACTGCATCTGACCCCGCCAGAGCGAACACCTTCCCAACGGACCTTTCTTTCTTCGGTTTAGGACACTGAGTGCTGATATGACCACCCTCACCACAGTTGTAGCATAACACATCCTTTCGATCACAGCTAGACACCATATGACCCTCTTTACCACACTTGTAGCACTTCTTCACATCACCTGGACAGTCAGGACGCTTATGACCGGGTTTACCACACTTGTAACATACCACACTAGCAGCAGCATCTCCCCCACTAGGTCTCTTACCCACAGTAGTTCTCTGATTGCCCTTACCAGCTGGAACCTCATACGGCTTCCCACGACTCGAGAAATTCTTCTGCCTATCCCTCATGACTCTAGAATGAGCATTACTGTCTTCCTCGAAGATTCTGCAGCTGTCAATCAACTCCGAGAACACCCGAATTTTCTGATACCCTATCGCCTTCTTGATATCAGCCCGCAACCCATTTTCAAACTTGATGCATTTGGAGAATTCAGCACCAGCCTCACCATAATGTGGATAGAACTTCGCCAATTCAATGAACTTGGCAGCATACTCAGTCACCGACATATTACCCTGCTTCAGCTCCAAAAACTCAATCTCTTTCTTCCCACGGACATCTTCAGGATAATACTTTCTCAGAAATTCTCGGCTGAACACAGCCCAAGTGACCTCTTCATTCACAGTCGCCAACCTCTGCCTCACCTCCAACCACCAGTCATCAGCCTCCTCTGCCAGCATATGAGTACCATACCTGACTTTCTGCGCCTCAGAGCAATCCATAACACGAAAGATTCTCTCCATCTCTTTCAGCCACGCCAAAGCACCATCAGGGTTATACTTGCCCTTAAAGGTAGGAGGATTCTCCCTCTGAAACGTAGCCAAACTGCGCGACCCAGCATCACCAGCAGCACCTGGGTTATTCTCCACAGCTTGAGCCACAGCCTGCAAAGCAGCAGCGAGTGCAGCATCGTTCCGTCCTGCCATCTCAACCTAACACTGCAACAGAAACTATAATCAGGAACGAGTAACAATTACTCAAGTGTTACTCGACTCGACGACTCGACAACTTGGCCGGACAGACCGAACTGCTCTGATACCACTAATGTAACACCAGACGGCTCCACAACGCGGACATAACGCACGCACACCACGCACAAGACTGGCGCACAGCGCCTAGGCACATCGCACCTACTTCAGCGAATTAATTAAAATAGCAAACGACATCGGATTTCAACAAATAAATACTTGTTGGAAAGCCCTATGGGTCTGGTTATCATCCCTAAGTTCAGTTTTTGAAGGAGAGTGTCCAATAGGTACAGTTTTCGAAAAGCACACAGGCTAGTTGCAAAAGAGGACAGTTTCTGTCCTTCAAATTCAAGCAATTCCAAAGTGACCAAAACTCAATCAAATTGCATGAAACTTGTGCATAAACTGGGGCAAATTTTGTCTAGTTTTCAAAGAAATTGGATTCGTTCGAAAAGGAGTTCTTTTGAAAACGTGGTAACCAAAACACTGACCCTGTGTCCAGATTGTTTCCAGAATCTTACTCTAACTTGTGGAATTCATATCTCGAGCTACACAACTCTAAACGCAACCAAACCAGTGCCAAATTAACAAGCATTAAGTTTATTTTCCAGAAAAATGAACCACATAATTTTTCGGTCAATACAACGTTCCCAGTCACCGAAATACCGAATCTATACCCAAATCGTTTCCAGAATTTTAACCTAACTTGTATCGCCTATAACTCGAGCTATACAACTCCGAATTTGACGAAACCAGTGCCAAAACGACCGGCGTTAAGTCTATTTTCAAAAACAATCAACCTCATAATTTTTGGATCAACCAAACAGCGCCAGTTTTAGAAAAACCGAACCTGTGTCCAGAATCGCTAAATTGCCAAACACCAAACCCTAACGGCAACGACACCGCAACCACCACAAGAAAAACGACAATTCGACAACGCGACAACAACAATCAACCACGCACAGCAACAACAAAAACACGAACAATAACAACACCATCATCGTGATACAACAATCACGCAACAACAAATAACGAAACAAATCACAATAACGTGCAATAATCATCAAAGCACCAATCTCAACGAAAACACGATATGCAACAACACGAACAATTCAACAAAACCCTAGACTACCCACACATAATTATCATCAACCCATTATCAAGGTTAAGCCCACCCTTACCTCGAATAACGTAAGCTCCGGAACACGACGAACGAGACACGAACAAAACCACAGCAACACGAACGATCTCCTTTTGAAATTCTTCGCGAAACCCTCCTCTTCTCTCCCTCTTTGCGCCGCGTGCTCTCTCTCTCACTCTCACTTTCGTTTTTCTTTTGCTTGCTGCGCATGAGGGTTTGGCTTAAACCCCCAGGGTTTAAGTTGAGGGCTCAGTAAACACTGGGCTCTCTACGTCACCACCTCCTTTACTCGTTTCACCTCCTACGCATATAAAATATTAACCTTTTAATTTATCTATATCCCGCCTCCAAATGATTTTAATAATTCAATCAACTATTTTAATTAAATTATTTCCGGGGTGTTACAAGATCCACCTAAGACCCTAGAAGATGATTTAGGTATTCATAGGTATCAAGAGCAATAAAATAGAAATAAAGTTCATGAAATACAAAGATAAGAATATTAACCAGGTAATTAGAGAAATTCCTGGTCTAAGTCTTCAATCTCTTTATTCTGCTCCAGAGCTATCTCACGGTGTCAAAAACGGGTACCCAAAATTACTCCTTTCCCCCTCTGCGTTGCCGTCAGTACTGTCGTTTGTGTATGTGATGTGTGGCTCCCTCATTCCCAAGTGAAGCCCTCCATTTATATTGGTTCCTTTTCTTTCTCTCCAAGCTAGGGATCAAGTCAAGATTGTTTCCTCTTTTTATTGCAAGATATCTCAATCCCTAAATATTAGGATTTAGATCCTTCCTAAATATGTGTTGCTTGTTATCCACTCCATGCCTCTTTCTTTCTCTCCAAGTCACATGTGCATCATTTTCAATTGAAATCATCAAGAGGATCTTCTTCTTTTTATTTATATATATATATATATATATATATATTCTTAATAGCTTTAAAATGGACTTTTATATCTCTTTTATATTTTCTTTCTTTCTGCAAAATAAAGAGCAAATTAAGTTAGTGATTTATATAATTAGTATATAATTGCTCAAAAATTGACTCAAAAATAACTCTAAAAATCCACTAAATTGGAGTTTATCAGCGGCCTGAGCCTCATCATGTTTTTTCTATGTGGACTCCAACTCCGCCCGCAATTTTGTGATATGAGCAAGAGCACGTTTATATTTATCAGTCTTATCCAAGAAGTCGCTCTCCAACCATAAATTAGCAGGAACGAGGCGCATACCTGCTTGTCGTTCGGCCTCCTCATCCTTAAAGTGAGCAAGCTTGGAGGAGGTCGCTCTGGCCACGTCGGACATGAAGAGAAGTGGGTCTTGACGAAGGCGATCAACTTCTACATCAGTCAGGTCGTCCAAGTCTAGGGTTGGAGATAGTCTCCTTTGTGTGTCTTTGCTGCTCTTTGGGGGAGGTGGAAGATTGACCTCAGGGCCACTGGTCCCAGCACTATGCAGAACCCGATCCCTCTTCTTCTTCAAGATGGACAGGCTCGCACCCTTGCCAGTATCAGTTAGAGCTCCCTCGTCGTCCAAGTTGATCGTGGCAGTAGGGGCAACAGCAAACTGAACATGCTTTCCCTTCTTCGCCTTTCGGAAGAGGGACTCGTACCCAATCTTAGACATTTCACCTGCAAAAGGAAAGACGACCGGTCAGAAGCACTCCAAGAAATGAAATAAAAGAAAAAGTAAACGAGCGAAAAACAAACAAATAGGGTCGAGCAGGTAGTCGCACCAAGCTTCTCCTTAACAAAGTCAAGATATTTAGCTCGTGCTAGATAATAGCACTGAATCTACCTCATTGATCGATCGCAAACGAATAACCTCTTGAGCGAGTTAAATTCAAACAGAATTTGATAAAACGTTGTGTAGGGACAAAAATACTTAAACGATGTTAAGTGCTACAAGAAGCGACCAAAAAAGACAATCGCAGCCCCCAAAAGCAAGCTCAATCTGAGTAGAAACTCAGTAAGCTGTTTATCGGGCAATAACACGAACTCGACCAAATTAAGGCAACTGATAAGCTCGCACGACCAACCAAACTTGCGAAATAAAGAGAAAACGAACAAACATGTCTTAGTACGACTGAAAGAAAAGAACGACAAAGAACAAAAGCAACATATAAAGAAAAGGTAAAGCAATAAATATCAGAGTTGATCAGAAAAGGCCGGGCCCAATTTAAAGTGCATATTACAAAAAAAGGCGGCCTATAGGCCACCCCATCAACAAAAACACAATGAAATTACAACAAAGTAGGAAGCTCATTCAGGACGCCTGTAGATGACCGCCTGTTCCCTTTCCACATTCCCCTCCTCGTCCACCAGCTCGTGCTGAATGATCTGACCATCCTTGAGAAAATGATCATTGTTGACAATATTACGATTAATCTCAAGAGTGGGGAAGCAATATTGCACCTGAGCAACGGCCTCCTCGAACCGTTCTTTGGCGATCTCCAGCGTGGACTCCTCCAAGACCCCATATTCGGCCAAAGCTTTATCACGAGCGGCTTCCATATCACGAAGGTCTTGTTTCAGCTCGTCCACCTCCTCCTCGAGCCCTTTGACCTTGTCAGACAATTCCTTTGCTCTGGTCGTCTCAGAAATCAGCTTCGTTTCAGCTTCAGTTTTGGCATTCAGGGCAGCATCCCGCTCTTAGGTGACCGTGCTCAGAGACTCCTTGCTGGGTTGGGGAGCGGCCTAAGCCTCATCAAGTTTTTTCCTTGTGGACTACGTTTATATTTATCAGTCTTATCCAATATGTCGCATTCCAACCATAAATTAGCATAAACGAGGTGCATACCTGCTTGTCATTCGGCCTCCTCGTCGTTAAAGCGAGCAAGCTTAGAGGAGGCCGCTCTGGGCACGCCAGACATGAAGAGAAGTGGGTCTTGTCGAAGGCGATCAATGTCTGCATCAGTCAGGTCGTCCAAGTCTAGCGTTGGAGAAGATCTCTTTTGTGTGTCTTTGCTGCACTGGTCCCAGCACTATGCAGAACCTGATCCCTCTTCTTCTTCGAGATGGACGGGCTCGCCCCCTTGCCAGTATCAGTTCGAGCTCCCTCGTCATCCAAGTTGATCGTGGTAGTAGGGGAAACAACAAATTGAACATGCTTTCCCTTCTTTGCCTTTCAGAAGAGGGCCTCGTACTCGATCTTAGACATTTCACCTGCAAAAGGAAAGACGACCGGTCAGAAGCACTCCAAGAAATGAAATAAAAGAAAAAGTAAACGGGCGAAAAAAAAACAAATAGGGTCGAGCAGGTAGTCGCACTAAGCTTCTCCTTAACAAAGTCAAGATTTTTAACAAGTGCTAGATAATAGCACTGAAACCGTCCTCCCTCCAACCAACTCGCCATGCTTTCCAGAATTCCCCGAGCTTGTGCCTTGATCGGTAATTGATTGTTGCTCGGTTATAATGGGTATACGACCACGCCAATGGGAACTTCATGCTAACATTCTCACATCGGTCGTTCACAGACCCAACTGCTTCACGAGCTCGTTCGCTCGTTCGCAAACGAGAATGACCCACACGTAACCATGCCTCCAAGGTTTCGAAGAATCACAATAAGGCTTGAAGATCTTGGGAGCATCCTGGCGCCCTTTCAGGCTTAATTGTTCCCATCGTTTGGGCTCGCTCCTGAGTTCAACAGTACGACTAACCTCGAACAAAGAAAAGAAAAGGGCACAAGTACACTCCTGCTCAATCACCGTCATGAGACGCTCAAACATTTTGGGAAATGCCCACGTGTTGAGATGCAACTGCGAAGGGGAGATTCCCATATATTTCAGGACCCATCTTCGGAAAAATGTGAAGGGCGGGCGGATTCTGATGTCTCTAAGGACAATGGTAAACATAATGAATTTCAGAGTTGAAGGAATACTAGGCGTGTTATCTTCCTCCGAGACGCCCTCGACCCACCATTCTTGACCCCGGTGGCCGACCAGTTTCACAAACCAAGACTCCATCTCGACCCCGGGAGGAAAAATTGATGTAGTGCCGAGGATCACCGAAGAAACCCAAGAGCGGTCATTTTGGATTGTCCCGCGCCAATCAGGCTCCACTATCACTGGGGGCACGTTGTTTCCTTGGTTGTTGGTTGCTGGCTCGTTTAAAGATCGGTCGACTGTATTCAAATCGCCCATAGTGTGATCCGAAGTCGCCCCACCGTGAGAGGAGGACGTTCCAGAAGAAGGAGGTCAGAGCTCCTCGGGAAAGAAGACCGATCAGGAGAGGTTGGGGTCGACAAATCAATTGAGGACGAGTTGGAGGGGTGATCTGAGGGAAGAGACTCGCTCATCGTTTCACACTCCTCTGGTCGAGTAGCGTGCTCGGCCAGCCGGACTGAGGGAGCACCAGATAGTCGAGCAATTTTCTTCGTCCACGCCAGGACCAACTACCCAGCAAGGAGAGGGCGGGAAAGTCAGGACCACCCTAATCGATGATTCGCAGAAGGGGGCGACAAGGTCGACCTTGGGCCTTACACCCCCTCCTTGCCTCACAAGAAAGGAAAAGAAAAGAGAGTTTGAAGTTGTCAAGGACCAACACCTGGAGTAGGGGAAAAATTAGGCCAAAGGTCGGTCACCTCCTTGATCTCAGAAGAATCAAGCGGGCTGTAGTCCTATCGCGCCGGAGAGAGAGATCGCTTACAGAGAAGCTCCTCGCTAGAACCTCCCCGAAAAGTTGATCGTTCGTCGGAAAATTTCTAATCGCATTCAGAGCAAGCAGATCGCAAGAATCATATTGAGGGAAGGACTAAGCACCATATATATAGGGGAAAACAGCCCAGGCATCGATGCGACGTGACCTTTCATTTCAAGCATTAATGGTAGTCTCGAAATTTGAACCGTCATCGTGATGACGCCCCATTGGGAATCTCAAACGTCTCATCTTCAGAAAATCTCTGCCACGTCATCAAAAGCTGGGAGCAACCGTCTAGTGAAGCGAACTAGCACGATAATCCGTTCGTGTACAAGTTCTTCAGCACAAGTCAACCTTGTCGCCCCAAGAACGGGCGATGAAACGACGGCTAAGACTGGTCATACAAGCCCAAACCCGTCCTCATGGACGACTTCGGCTTGTGGGGAAACTGTTCTGGACTGGGACGAGGCCCATTCCAAGTGGCTGGCTGAGACCGACCCACTAACGAACATCCGCATGGAAGGGGCTGAAATCAACGGCCCAGATCGACCCTTATAGTGATCCTACGGTCACCTGTAAGTTCCTTACGCTATATAAAGAGGTCTGACCTCATCTGACAGGTAGACACTATTCACCCATATCGTTACTCTGCTCACATTCCCCCCACTGAGTTGGGTGTTGGAGTGTCATTGAAGGTACAACCCGCGCTGGGCTCTGAACGCGGACAACAGCTACAACAGATCGACCTGCTCCCTAGGCTGTCCATCCTGATCGACCTAGGGTACAGTTCATATATATATATATATAATAATATCTCAACAAATCTAAGCTTTTGCAGTCAATGGTTAAAAGTTACAACAGTTGAAAACTCCAAATCATTTAAAAAATGGTTTAGCAATACATTATTTCTCTTAATTACAAATACAAATACAACTAAAGTGATGTGGAATTACTTTATTTCTCGTTAGAGTACCACACATTGTCACAAGATGATTTGTTTAGTAGTTACGGATACATAATGGCCATTCAATCTTCAGGATCAAACCAGAAAAACAAACCACTTACCAAACATGAACTGTTACTTCCTTCAGGGGGGTTCATGGAAAAACAAGAGCTGAGATTTAAAGTTGTAAGTGCCTTTGAAAGAGACTTTAGATAACTAGTCAGGTCCCAACCATTAGATAAAGATAAAATTTAATCACTAACTGAACCAACAAGAGATGCATTGCTGCTCTTAATATTCATTGGTTGAGGGCAATCAAGTAAAACAAAACCACAAGATGACAACTTCGCAGACTCTATCTCCATCTGATTATTCCCTGAGCCCTGAGGTGAATGAGTATATAAAATTCTGAAAGCATGCAGCTGGCAAAGCATACAGCTATTGCTACATTATATGGACACATAGGAGACTTCAGAACAGATAGTGTACAAAGCACTTCAAATAGAAAGTATATTTGTAAGAAACACGACTTTTATTTCCTATGATACAGGATCCCTCTAGGGGTTCTCCACAGTTTCTTCCATCCTTCAAAATAATGGGATATGTAGACAAATTTGCTATAGCCAGAATGTAAAGGACAATATGTTATTTCTAAAATATCATCATCAAACAATCTTCATAGATCAATTGAAGCATAAAATAAATGGATTTGTTGAGATATGCTTTCCTTTTTAGTTGTATTTCTAATTAACAGAAGTAAAGTAATTCCACATCAACTTAGTTGACACAAGAGATGGTCATCGTATTTTTCCTTGAGTTGGTTTGTCACAATCATAAAACTATATTGGCACCACAAAATTTAATCATCAAGAAACCACATGTGATACCTGAGAAGCAATGGAGATATAACTTTGTCTATTGTCCTTCTACTATAGGTTCTCCTTCTAGTAGAAGGACAATAGATATATGTATATACTTTCCCCAAATGCAACTTACATCACACATTCTAGCTGAGACTTTAATAAAGTAATAAAATAATCCTTCACCAACACTTCTCTCAAGCCAAATTTAGTAAGTTATTAGTACTTGAAGAAGAATATTGAACGTGCTGTAAGAAATATCACTGCTCCATCTTCTGCTGGCTTTTTGGAACCTCAAACCAGAGCCTGTGGGTAAACAGAAATGGCAGCACAAGTGTTACAAGTTACAAATACTCATCTAATCATCCGATTAATGCAACCAGAGAATAATAATAACCTAATCAGGGTTTCAAATTGCGGACCACATCACGTGATGCGGCCGCAATATTGCTGTTGCGGGTCCGCATCAGCCCGCAATTGTGTTGTGATCTCAAATCACAGAAAAATCCGCATCAGCCTTAACGCAGTGGTGCAATGGCCGCATCAGACCGTAAGTGACTTTAAATTGGTCGCACAAATTATTTTTCTATCTCCCTCTGTCATTATATCATACATTTAGAGGGTATTTTAAAGGATTAAAAATATTATAAAGTGATGAAAAGTTGATAATGAAATATATATAAAATTTTAGAGAGGAGATAGAAGACATGTGAACTATAAGATAATTAATAAATTATAATTTTTGATGCTAACAAGAAATTATTTCACGCCGCATCGACCTCAATACACATCGCAGCTGTTGCACCCCGAAAAATCCTTTGGAGGGATTTCTCTTCGCACAACATGAATTGGAGTCGCCACCAATATTTTTTTTTAGAGGTAAAACATTGAAAAAAACCTTTCTTGAAAGACAATGGTCCTTGGAACCACGAGATTTGAGTTCGGGGGTCGGTTATGCATGGGGAAGGTACGAGCACCCCATACATCCTTTCTACTGAAAGGGAACCTCGATTTGACGTGTGATTTAAAAGGTTGATTTAAGAAATGCTTTGTTTTTATCTCTCTTTATCTCTCCTTACTTTATGGAAAAAACTTAAGGAAAATTTAATCTTTTGCGCTTGACGGGAGGGCACCGTGCCTACGTATCCCGGGGAGGGAATCAAAGCAACGTAGTTCTTGTTTTCGAAAATTGTTTTGTTTTTAGAAATTGCCTTGTTTTGGAAAAGGGTTTGTTTTTTTGAAAAGAAAATGGTTTTCATTTGTCGTGCTTGACGGGAATGTGACCCGCTCCTACGTATCTCCCAGTGCGATGGAGAATTCAAAGCTTACGTAGTTCTCGTTTGTCGAGAAAAGGTTTTTATTTTTTAGTTGTTTAATTGTGAAAATTGAATGTTCACAGTGATCAAACAACAAAGGTTTCGAGTGATCACCACTAGCATCCCAATATTGACGATCGTGCAAGCAAAGGCTTCGCATTATCCTCAACAAAGTTTTTAATTTGTGAAATGAGAGTTCTTTTGAAAAATGAGTGTTCATGATAATCAATTGAGCAAAGCCTCCAAGTGATCACCACTAGCACCCCATTGTTGACAATCGTGCAAGCAAAGGCTTCACATTATCCTCAACAAAGTTTTTAATTCGTGAAATGAGAGTTCTTTTGAAAAATGAGTGTTCATGATAATCAATTGAGCAAAGACTCCAAGTGATCACCACTAGCACCCCATTGTTGACAATCGTGCAAGCAAAGGCTTCGCATTATCCTCTACAAAGTTTGATTTGTGAAAAATAGTTTGAAATTGTTTTGAGAAGAAGTGAAGTTGTTTATCAATGATTATGTAAATGCAAAAAAATGTTTTGAAGTTGGAACGTTACTAACGAGTAACAAGTTGTTCTTTGTATGCAACATGGTTTTGAAGTTTTGGAGAGTTACTAACGAGTAACAATTGGTGGAAATCAAAACAAGCAAATTGTGAACACCAATTCAACATTTTAATGCACCACAAGCACATAAACAAGTATATCAAGCATGGTGTACTAAGATTCAATTCAAGAATGCATGAGTAGGCAAGGATGCAAGAATAGGTAAGAATGCATGAATATGCAAAATTCATGTGCATCAAGGTTAAATGAACCTATCCTTTGCCGAAACTTCACAAGCTTCAAACAACAATTTACAATAAACTCAAAGAGCAAAGAAAGCATGATTAAACTTGAGGATGCATCAAGGTCATTGGAGACCAATCATGTGCGCAAATTCAATTGTTTATAGACCCCTTTTTGCTCACATTTCACAAGCACATCAAATGGGAATTGAATTTTTAAATGCTTACAAGCATAGGCATCAAGGTTGAAGTAACCTATCTCTTGCCAACTTAGCATAACCCAAGATCATTTGTGGATCATAAATGAACCAAAACCCAAATTCATTTTTCTCAAATCACAAATTTCACAATTAACAACATAGGTTTGAATATTTGCAAGTTTAATGGCCAATCATCAATTTATTTTAACAAGTCAACCAAATCAAGCAAGCGAGTGACATAACCAAAACATAGATGTATTTATTCACAAGATTCAACCATGAGAACCAACAAAAATCATAAAACACATATTTATTTGAAGCATGCGAAATTATTATCAAAGCAAATAACGTTTTATTTCACTTAAAACAACAAAATCATGCACATAACCCCAAAATCAAAGCATCAAAACAAAGATTCATGAGATTAACATATGTACAAGCATAAAAATGAAGTTAAAAGAGAGGATCTACATTTTTGGAAGTGGAAATCTCACAAATATGCAAGAAATGATGACTTTATGCAAGGATTTACAAGAGAAGGGGTCTAGGAATCACATACCTTAAGATGAGCTCCAACTAAACACAATAGATGAAGAAACAATCAACCAAATCAACTTATCTTCAAGCTTGGTCTCCAATCTCCAAAAAATGACCCTTGATCTTGAACTTTTGTGTGATTTTATGAAGGATTGATGGTTGAAAATTAGTGTTTAGGCTTGGAAGATGGATTGAATGTGTGTGGGTAGATGAGAAATGAAGAAGTGAGTTAGAGAGAAGGGAGAGGGGGTGGCGCATAAAATGGAGAGAAGGTGAGGAGGGAGTTGTGTGCTAGGGTTTATGAGTGAATGGTGAGGCCAAAAGCTTTTTTTTTTTTGTGAGGTGAGGTTAATAGGGTATATATAGAAAGCAATTAGGTTTAAGGGTAGTTAGGTCATTGTGCACTAGTTGTGCTCTAGGATTTGATTTTAATTTTGAATCAAAGGCTAGGATTGAGGCTCACATGGATTGAGGACATTGAGAAAACACAAAATGAGAGAATAGAGAGGGGGTGGCGCATAAACATTGGGAGGTGTCCTTGGTGACCAAGTTTTGCAAGTTGTCATCTTGTACTATTGTACTATTATATGACCATTCCATTATCCCTTCATTTTTGATTATTCTTCTTAGGATAGTTGTACAAAAATACACCCAATTTAGGCCACATACAAGGTATCTTGAGGAATATGCCATTTTATGAGATCACCATGACCAAAAATATCATAAAAACCTCATCTTGAAATTTTTGTAGAATATTCCTTTTTGATGCCTTTTTTGAATTTGAATTTTGTGCACAATGTATGCATGCATGCGCATACATACATACATGACCAAAAATGTTTTGCCTCAAATAAATTTCTCTAAAATTGCACAATGATTCTTGATGAGAAATTATCTTATTTTTGACAATGACCAAAATACCCTTTTGCCCTAAAAACCTTGTTTTTTAACAACAAATGCATTTCCACTCTAACAATGAATTTAAAAGCCCTAGAATGACTTTTAAAACCCAAAAATGCATGCACAATGCTCTTCACTCTTCAAAATAAAACCACACTTCTCAATTTATTTATTTTTTGCGGAAAATTAGGGTTTTAAACCTAGGCAGACAAAATTAGGGTATGACAGCTGCCCCTCTTTATTTGGATTTTACCAAGGAATATGAATTGGCCGAAACATATTCCGAGGCAAAATAGAAATAAAGAATTCAGAAATAATACTAATTTTGTCTACTTAGAGAAACCCGAATTTTCCTTTTCTTTTTTCTCTTTTTTTTTTGTTTCCTTTCTTTGATCTCTCTTCTTTTGAGAGAGAGAGAGTCAACACTTGTCGTGTCGACGAGAAGGCAGTAAATTGCGTAAAGCAGTAAATGAAAGCAGTAAATGGGAAGTGCCGTAAATTGGGGATTCGGAGGTTGCCTAAAACCTTTTAACGGACTCTCGTCGAGTCCGAGCTCTGGGGGTGGCCTTTTCGAGCGGCCGATCAATATCAGGTCCGGAACTGATATGATCAATGGATCTACGCTATGCCTTAGGTTGACACAATTAATCCGATGGACTTAACGAAGTCTGTAGGATCTGCCGCGCGCTCGTACGCGACGTTGTGATCTGTGGAAGGAGTTCACTAACTCTGTGGGAGTTTACTAACTCTGTGCTGATGGAGTTCACTAACTCGGTGCCATGATGATTTTCTGAAAATGAGATTTCGGGGACCCATTGGTCCAAAGTAACTGACTTTTTTTGAAAATTTTGGGGACTAACGAGTCCAAAGCAACTGAGTTTCTTTTTGAAAATTGGGAAGCTTTGAATGATGCATGGAATGCAGGCTTTTGATGCTGGGATGCACATGGATGCAATGATATGTTTTTAATTTTCTTTTAGCATAGGGACTTTAGGATTCTTGAGTGATCAATTCAAGCGTCCTATCGTGACGACTATGACTATTTATTAAGAATGCCTCTTTTTGTTTTGAAAACTGATTTGATGTTTGATGTGATGATGATAAATGCTATGGAATGTTTGTGTTCTTTTGCTTTTATTGTGATGAATGTGGATGATGCGAATGTAATGCTTTGAATAACATGAAATGCCTACATGCATGAGGAGGATGAATGATTGGAGTATTTAAACATTTTTGTAAACATTTTTATGATGATGAGACGCGAGACTTTGAATGCAAGGAATTGAGATGGCTATGGACCATTCTTTGGAAAAACTAGATTTGATTCAAACTCTGGTGTTCTCAAGGTTTTTATTAACAAGCTCACTTATTTTCCTTTCCATTTCCATGATGACTGAACTTTAAACGCCACATGATCAATTTGTATTCTCTCTCTCTGAAAGCATTGACTAGTAAGTATGCATAAGAGTGCAGATGTGGACGAGTGAGTCAGTTAACTTGGGATTGGTTTAGGACAGTGAGTTGAGAGACTGCCCCGACAGGAATTTATGGATGTGAATGACTTTAGGGAGAACTCTGTTCATTTGAGCGGGAGTGAACAGTTATAGAAATGCCCCACTTTAGAATGACAATTTCAAATGGGTTCTTTGAGTGGGTTTGTGAAAGGGAATGAAGTTATGGTACTGGTTATGAACTGAGGGTGGTATATGAATGGGATGGACAATGAACAAACTTTCCCAAGACCAGGGTGGGTGGGTGGTGAAGAGAATGCCCCAACTTTTGGATCTGAGTGGTGTTCTCAGTGCAAATCCTTGGTTCTCTATGAATGTCTTGACTTTTGGCATGAAAGAAGCCTCACTTGGTGATCACTAAACCTTGTTTTAATCTTTGGTGCAAATCTTTTCCTTTGGGCCTGAGACATGAGGACCATCTAGGGTAATAGCAATGCCAGAGCCGCGCATAAGTTTGCTTGCCATTTGAAGTGATTGTGCCCGCGTTTGTTTTTTGCCAATTCATTTATTTGAGGGATCCCCTCTTTTCTGTGATTTTCAGAAATTTCGCAATAATTGTAATGCTTTTTGACTCATGCACAGGTTTCACAATTCAGTATCATCAATCATAAAAACATTTATTTTAAAACAAAGAGACAGAATAAGTGAAGATAAAAGACACGAAAAGCAAACACATGGAAGAAAAAGTTGAATTCTTATTGTTATGGAAACTGGACGTGCAGAAGGTCACGCCAATTGAAAGTACATTGAAAAATTTTTAAACTGGAAAAATACAAGAAAAAGGGGAAGCAGATCTTGTGTTTTTTCTTTTGAAGTAACGATGCCAATCGTCCATACTCATGACCTTGATCACCCCTTTATCCAACCTTTTGGGAGTGCTGATTGCCTTTTTCATTTTAAGTCCAAGTTTTCTGACCCTAATTTTTGCCTGGATCGCCCTTTGCAGGTTTTCAATCCACCGGGTCGCTCTGGTTTTGCCTAGGCCACCCTTTGCGGGTTTTCAACCTAGCGAGCTGATTCTTACTTGGCTCATCTTTCTCTTTTTTCATTTATTTCTTTAGGCATACTCCTTTCTGACTGTATCTGAATTTACTGGAAACTGGGGTTTTCTTTTCTTGCATCCCATTTTGCGAGAATTAAAGGCCCCTCCGGAGAATAAGTTCTTCATCTTCATGATACTGGGTTCATCTCCATGGGAATCCCTTTGGAGGTTCATGATCTTTTTGAGCATTGAGTCTTCTTTGAAATTGTTGAAGATGAGCTTTCTTCGGCTTGAGCTTTCTCTTAATCTTCTTCCGACATAAGACAAATGTACTTTGGTTTGATAAGGCTCAATGAAAGTATTATTTCCATCATATGGGGTTCGCCCCTGTTAGAGTGTAAAACGAAGCCTGATTTCCATGAAGGTCATCATCGTCCTTGATATCCTTTGTTGATTGTCTCTAACTGCCCCATTTTTAGGGTGGCGTAGGGAGGGATCATGATGCTTGACCTGGAGTCTTCATACTGTCATTTGTGACTACCTTAGCTTGGAAAGCTGCGCAACAGACCGAACTTTGGTAATTACAGACTTTGTTATAATGGCAAGTGTCTTATGTCAGAAGGGTGATTTACACAAACTTGTTGATTCATTGCTCATTATCATGGCGTCAATTCTCTCCTTTGCTCAAATTGATCATGTCACTTGATTCCTCATGAGGACGGACCACTTTGTTCTCTTATTCTTGCACAACAACTTGATTGCAAATCTGATGGTGGAGTCTGAGGAATGACTGAGGGTTTGTGGAGGGCGGGATGATGAGGTCGAGGTAGTGTTTGCGGTTTTATGAAAGGAGAGATGTATAGGAATGATGAAGTGTTTGAAGGTTTATGGAAGAAAGGGTGGTCATACACAACAAGGTGTAGGAAGGTTCATTGAGACAAGGATCTCTTACGCTTTATGGCCAAATGTATCAACTCACAACTTATATTTCTTTCGTCTCTTTTTCCCTTGTTTTTTCATTTTTGGGATTTTCATTTTTTGAATCTGTTCTTTTTTGTTTCATTTTTTCTGATTTTTTTCCTTTTTTGCTTTTGAGTTGAGTGAGCTGATACACTATTTTTGGATATTTGAAGTGATCCTTGTCTGGGGTGATTGGAGAGATAATGGCAATGAAACCCCTGCAGCGGTTGGAGGATGCTTGATTGGGTTCTGGTATTAACTGGGGTGACAGGAGGTTCAGAGGGAGGAGCAAATGAGATGGGTTGATTTTGTAGAAGGGCCACTGGTAGTGAGGAAGGTGGCGATGGCAGGCATTTGGTTATGAAATTTTTTTGTGATGGGGTACTTGTAATGGGAAATGGGAAAGTTGGTTGATCTGAGGAAGGGAAAGGGTTTGGTCGCGAAAGAGGTTCGCTTGTAACATTTGTTTGGTTTCCTCAGCATTGCTCCACTTTGCTTGAACTTGTGCTTTGACTTCATTGCCCAACCTAGTTGTGGCATCATGAATTTCTACAGCCTTAGCCAATTCTTCACTTATTAACTCCGAAGAAACATCCCAGTTGTCTTCAGCCTCTCTCTCAGTTTGGTTAATCGGGTAATTAGAGTCACAATATGAACCATTGGCGTCGTTGTTTTCAAAGATTATTTTCATTTATTATTATTTTTGATCCGCGTTGGGAGGAATTGAAAAGCAAATAACAGACACATGACAAAATGAAAGAAAGAAATTTTATTGAGGAATTCAAAATAACATTTTATTGATGATGATACTAAAAGGAAACATGTGTGCCCTTATTGAAATATCCTAAGGCCTTGGGCAGAGCCAAAGGATTGCATTACAGAAAATTGTTTTGAACTGAAAAACTACATGAAAATCAACAATCACTCATAAATGCTATGAAATGCATGACAAAGACACAAATGTTTTGATGATGCCGCTTTCACCACTTCAACCCTCTTCAACAACTGCTATCCTTGCTTAATAGTCCACAGACCCTGAGAACTTGATCCTTCCCCCCTTCTCAAAAGTTAACTGCTTGGAATCAATGAAGCCCTGAACCAAACTTTTCAAAAGATAGCAATTTTCAGCAGAATGCCCAATTGCCCCAGCATGGAGCTCGCAAGTGGCTTCTGGATTGTACCCGCTTGGGAACGGAGGTTGAAATGATCTCATCTTGCGAGGAGTGATCCATCCATGACTGATTAGATAGCTGCATAGGTCGGCGTATGACACGGGGATGGGGCGGGATCAAACTTGGATGGAGAATGATGATAAGGGAAGGAAACTGACAGACTCAAACAAGAGAAACTGCACATGGCATGCACGCCCACTAGAAGAATGCTTCGTAGAGAGTTAACATTGGTTAAAACATGATGGAACATTTTTTTAATGAACTGTTTCAGTCTTTTATCATGGAATGGATGAGATGCAATGCCTTTTTTGAAGAAAATGTAAATGAACTGTTGATTTGAAAAACTGAGTGCCTTGGAACATCTTGAGTTTGCAAATAAGTGAGGGTAAACTTTTTCAACAGATTATTTTGCAAAAGCGTCTCGTCTCTCATCACAACTTTTTATTTGGTTTATGCAATGTATGAATGAACAAATCATGATAAGCAAATGCATGAAAAATGACCACTTGAAAAGTGTAATTATTCTAAAGGAGATTTTTTTGTTTGTTTTTGATGCAAGATGAAATACGAAACTCCAATGCATTTTTGGATGATGCAAGATGCAAGAATGATATCTTTTCAAAATGATTTTTATTCTTTAGAGGCACGGCAAGATCTGAAATACCAATGCCCCTTTTTGCGAAAATGATGACGTGAGGCAACCAATTGTCGTTACTCTGAGTAACTTGCATGAAACATTGAGTGGATCCTGACTCAATACTTCACGCAATATACTGAAATGCTTCGACATTTGGTTGACTCCACTTATTCACTTTATTTGAAAACAAACTGCGCCTGATTGGGTCAAAGTGCCCCGATATCGTAGAGTATCATCTCAAATTTGTAGTGCACAAACAAATTTGAGATATTACCCTTCATCATTCAAAGATGCACTTCTACCCATGGAACGATTGAATAAGGAATTTCTCTTATTTCATTTCATTTTTTTTTGGAAAATGATTTAGAAAATGATTTTAAAAATGATTTGAAGATGTAAGTGATTTATTGAAAAAAATAAAATAAAATAAAATTTAGAAAAAGGTGCTTTATTTGGGAAAAAGGTTTTTAGAAAAAGGTGCTTTTTGAATTGAAAACGGTTTTGCCTTTTGATTCCATTCCGTTTCTTACACACCTATGACAAGACTTTGTGTTACGTTGCGATCTCCGGCAAACAACTTTAATGCATGGAGGATGCAAAGAATGGAGGTTTTTTTTTTCAAAATTTTTGTTAGATGCGAATGCAATGATGATGATGCAAAATGACGCAGATGTGATGATTATGACCTTTTATTTACATAGAAAAGAGAGAAGAAAATGATGTTTATTGGTGGCGGTTCAAAACATTTTTGAAAATACCCGCTATATGCCACCTCATATAGGTGTTTATGAGGGAAAAAGAAAATTACTTTCTACATTTTTGGTAAAAGAGTTTCGAAAGAGGATGCCTAAGCTAATGCAACACACAATTTGCGTGCCCCCGTGTCCTACAAATGGGTAAGGATCGTAGGCTCTAAAGTCAACGACAAGGGTAATCCTCCCATGTGGGTTCTGGTCACTGCCTCACAATGGCAACCAAGAGCTAAAGTCTCTCTCATGAATACACCCACAATCGTAGAGAGCTACCGATTGTGAGGTATCATGAAGAAAGCGCACTCTTGGGCGAAACTTTCATGAGAGCCAGACAGACAACGGTCTACGAATGGCAGTCACTACTCATTTCCACTCTCCTAGGGTTCTTTGCAGACCTTGGGTTTTAGGCCCCACTCAATGCTCACAAATATAAGGTGTGCAGTGTGTGATGAGGGCACAACACCTAAAAATCTACCCAAACCCCACCTGCAAAGGGAAACCAAAACAGTCCAGACAATATCAAGTAACAGCATGTCGTCTACCCTAGGGTTCAATATCATTTCAACATAAGTATACTAACCTAGGGTTCCAACAACAATCGCAAGCATTGCTTACCTTAAGAAAAGGAGCCTAGAGGAGGGGACATAATAGGATTAGGGGAAATGCATGAGCTTACCTCAAGAAAGGGAGCAAAGAAGAGGGGAACATGCTAGAATTGGGGAAATGTATGAGAAAAGCATATAAACGACGAAAGTAAGAGGAGAAGAAGAAGAAACTACTCTTATTTTACTCAAGAAGCAAATATAGAAGAGGAAGAAGGCTAACACACAATGCACGCAAGCACAACATCACAAGAATGCACACGACAATTCTAAGAATAATGCAAGCATGTTTTTAAAGGCAAAGGAAAGAAAGAAGAAAGGGAAAGGAGGAGAGATATAACAAAGCATTCAAATCAACGAAATAAATCACATGTCGAATCGATTGGCTCGACCCACTAAAGAAAGGTCCCCAGCGGAGTCGCCAGCTGTTGCACCCCGAAAAATCCTTTGGAGGGATTTCTCTTCGCACAACATGAATTGGAGTCGCCACCAATATTTTTTTTTTAGAGGTAAAACATTGAAAAAAACCTTTCTTGAAAGACAATGGTCCTTGGAACCACGAGATTTGAGTTCGGGGGTCGGTTATGCATGGGGAAGGTACGAGCACCCCATACATCCTTTCTACTGAAAGGGAACCTCGATTTGACGTGTGATTTAAAAGGTTGATTTAAGAAATGCTTTGTTTTTATCTCTCTTTATCTCTCCTTACTTTATGGAAAAAACTTAAGGAAAATTTAATCTTTTGCGCTTGACGGGAGGGCACCGTGCCTACGTATCCCGGGGAGGGAATCAAAGCAACGTAGTTCTTGTTTTCGAAAATTGTTTTGTTTTTAGAAATTGCCTTGTTTTGGAAAAGGGTTTGTTTTTTTGAAAAGAAAATGGTTTTCATTTGTCGTGCTTGACGGGAATTTCACCCGCTCCTACGTATCTCCCAGTGCGATGGAGAATTCAAAGCTTACGTACTTCTCGTTTGTCGAGAAAAGGTTTTTATTTTTTTAGTTGTTTAATTGTGAAAATTGAATGTTCACAGTGATCAAACAACAAAGGTTTCGAGTGATCACCACTAGCATCCCAATATTGACGATCGTGCAAGCAAAGGCTTCGCATTATCCTCAACAAAGTTTTTAATTTGTGAAATGAGAGTTCTTTTGAAAAATGAGTGTTCATGATAATCAATTGAGCAAAGCCTCCAAGTGATCACCACTAGCACCCCATTGTTGACAATCGTGCAAGCAAAGGCTTCACATTATCCTCAACAAAGTTTTTAATTCGTGAAATGAGAGTTCTTTTGAAAAATGAGTGTTCATGATAATCAATTGAGCAAAGACTCCAAGTGATCACCACTAGCACCCCATTGTTGACAATCGTGCAAGCAAAGGCTTCGCATTATCCTCTACAAAGTTTGATTTGTGAAAAATAGTTTGAAATTGTTTTGAGAAGAAGTGAAGTTGTTTATCAATGATTATGTAAATGCAAAAAAATGTTTTGAAGTTGGAACGTTACTAACGAGTAACAAGTTGTTCTTTGTATGCAACATGGTTTTGAAGTTTTGGAGAGTTACTAACGAGTAACAATTGGTGGAAATCAAAACAAGCAAATTGTGAACACCAATTCAACATTTTAATGCACCACAAGCACATAAACAAGTATATCAAGCATGGTGTACTAAGATTCAATTCAAGAATGCATGAGTAGGCAAGGATGCAAGAATAGGTAAGAATGCATGAATATGCAAAATTCATGTGCATCAAGGTTAAATGAACCTATCCTTTGCCGAAACTTCACAAGCTTCAAACAACAATTTACAATAAACTCAAAGAGCAAAGAAAGCATGATTAAACTTGAGGATGCATCAAGGTCATTGGAGACCAATCATGTGCGCAAATTCAATTGTTTATAGACCCCTTTTTGCTCACATTTCACAAGCACATCAAATGGGAATTGAATTTTTAAATGCTTACAAGCATAGGCATCAAGGTTGAAGTAACCTATCTCTTGCCAACTTAGCATAACCCAAGATCATTTGTGGATCATAAATGAACCAAAACCCAAATTCATTTTTCTCAAATCACAAATTTCACAATTAACAACATAGGTTTGAATATTTGCAAGTTTAATGGCCAATCATCAATTTATTTTAACAAGTCAACCAAATCAAGCAAGCGAGTGACATAACCAAAACATAGATGTATTTATTCACAAGATTCAACCATGAGAACCAACAAAAATCATAAAACACATATTTATTTGAAGCATGCGAAATTATTATCAAAGCAAATAACGTTTTATTTCACTTAAAACAACAAAATCATGCACATAACCCCAAAATCAAAGCATCAAAACAAAGAATCATGAGATTAACATATGTACAAGCATAAAAATGAAGTTAAAAGAGAGGATCTACATTTTTGGAAGTGGAAATCTCACAAATATGCAAGAAATGATGACTTTATGCAAGGATTTACAAGAGAAGGGGTCTAGGAATCACATACCTTAAGATGAGCTCCAAATAAACACAATAGATGAAGAAACAATCAACCAAATCAACTTATCTTCAAGCTTGGTCTCCAATCTCCAAAAAATGACCCTTGATCTTGAACTTTTGTGTGATTTTATGAAGGATTGATGGTTGAAAATTAGTGTTTAGGCTTGGAAGAAGGATTGAATGTGTGTGGGTAGATGAGAAATGAAGAAGTGAGTTAGAGAGAAGGGAGAGGGGGTGGCGCATAAAATGGAGAGAAGGTGAGGAGGGAGTTGTGTGCTAGGGTTTATGAGTGAATGGTGAGGCCAAAAGCTTTTTTTTTTTTGTGAGGTGAGGTTAATAGGGTATATATAGAAAGCAATTAGGTTTAAGGGTAGTTAGGTCATTGTGCACTAGTTGTGCTCTAGGATTTGATTTTAATTTTGAATCAAAGGCTAGGATTGAGGCTCACATGGATTGAGGACATTGAGAAAACACAAAATGAGAGAATAGAGAGGGGGTGGCGCATAAACATTGGGAGGTGTCCTTGGTGACCAAGTTTTGCAAGTTGTCATCTTGTACTATTGTACTATTATATGACCATTCCATTATCCCTTCATTTTTGATTATTCTTCTTAGGATAGTTGTACAAAAATACACCCAATTTAGGCCACATACAAGGTATCTTGAGGAATATGCCATTTTATGAGATCACCATGACCAAAAATATCATAAAAACCTCATCTTGAAATTTTTGTAGAATATTCCTTTTTGATGCCTTTTTTGAATTTGAATTTTGTGCACAATGTATGCATGCATGCGCATACATACATACATGACCAAAAATGTTTTGCCTCAAATAAATTTCTCTAAAATTGCACAATGATTCTTGATGAGAAATTATCTTATTTTTGACAATGACCAAAATACCCTTTTGCCCTAAACACCTTGTTTTTTAACAACAAATGCATTTCCACTCTAACAATGAATTTAAAAGCCCTAGAATGACTTTTAAAACCCAAAAATGCATGCACAATGCTCTTCACTCTTCAAAATAAAACCACACTTCTCAATTTATTTATTTTTTGCGGAAAATTAGGGTTTTAAACCTAGGCAGACAAAATTAGGGTATGACAGCAGCGACCGCAAATGGCCGCAACCGCAACACGACCGCAACCGCAATTTGAAACCCTGATCCTAATTAATCGGCACTGTGTATGTCCATACACCATAAAGAATCGAAAGATAACCGCACCTCTAAAAATAGAGCCCCAGGGTTTCACGGGGCACCTCTAACCGCACCTCTAAAAATAGGGATCACGGGGCACTCCTATAGCAATTGGGTAATTAATATCCTTTTTTGTAATTTAAATAATTACTATACATAATAAAGACTAAATAAAATGTTTTTCTAATGTATCCAAATTGTATTCCAAAAAATTATTTAATTTATCAACCCTCAAAAACCTTTTGATTAACAGTTATTTAAGTTTATTTTCTAAAAAAAAGTTAATTAGTGCCACTTTGACTATTAAAATTTCCCCCTCCTCAATTTTTAAAATAATAAAAACAAAAAAGTAATTAATTAAAAACTTATATTATATAAAAAAAATTCATTATGAATATAAGTTAAGTGACTAATTTGATTTAATTTTTATGTCAGGAGAAGTTCATGAATGTTATAATTAATCACTTTTTTTTAAAAAAATTATAATGAATCACTTATTAAATCGCTCTCATGCATATTCGATCTATTTTATTGTATTTTACATTTCAAATTTAACAATATTAGGTTTTACGAATTATTAAAAACACATTTTATAATGTATCATAAGGCCCAAATAGTCTCTTAGACAATAATAATAATAATAATAATAATAATAATAATAATAATAATAATAATAATAATAATAATAATAATAATAATAATAAAGCAAGTGGAAAAACACAACTCTTTTTTCACTTAGAAACAACTTAATGTGACATGCTACATGTAATTTAATATTCAAAGTAGTTTTTATATTTGAAAATTCTATTATAATTTAATGATTTATCTCTGCATTAATTTTAGAAATAAGTAAAAGACTACTACTCTTTCTTCTTTATAGCCAATTCTTCTAATATCATTTGTTAAAATTTTAAAAACATGTTACATTCCAGAATTTTCAAGGTTCGTTATGATAACAGAATTCCTTTTCTCCTGTCATATGAACTTGAGCGTCCACTGTCTAAGAACCATAGCTTCTTCTTGGATGCTAAGATGCATTCCTCTTCTAGATCAGATTCTGCCATCATACATGAGTTGGCTGATTCTCTACCAGATTCTGGATCAGTACTTTGGGGAGCTTGAGAAGGTTCATCTATGTCTGTCATGAGACATAGATAGGCTGTCTCTTTTTCTAGTTGAGGAGGATTCACAGGTGTGGGTACAGAAGGTTGTATTTCATAAACAGAGGTTTGATTTGAAGATTTGGGAACATGAGATTTCTTCACATTAGGGGTTTTTGTTCTCACCATTTTTATAGAGAGAGAGTGCAACGGATGTGGGAATGAACAAGAAGACTAATGACGTTTTGGGAAAGGGAAGTTTTGAAGTGTTTCGTGGGTAATGAAAGTAGCCGTTGAGAATTGATGGAGGGGACAGTTTCAAGACGGTTTAAAGAAGGAACAAATGGCAATTTTTCTTTTTCAAGAGAACCGTACACGTGTTACCAAGGATTTCCCTAGTTAACCTTAACATTCTTCAGATCTTATCCTATAGTCTACGTTCTCATTACTTGAGAAGGTTTGGGTTTTGACATTTTTCCTATTTCAAGGACATTCTATAATATGTAGAGCCTTTTTAATAAAATTAAAACTTTCTTCTAATAAAGGCTTGGTAAATATATCAGCTAATTGATGCTTGGTATCAAAAAAAGTTAATTCCAGATCCTTTTTCTGAACATGATCACAAATAAAATGGTGTTTAATATCAATATGCTTTGATCTTGAGTGATGGATGGGATCGTTTGATAAATTAATAGCACTAGTATTGTCACAATAGATCGGAATACAGGAGTACCTTATTGAGAAGTCCTCCAATTGATTTTTGATCCATAGCACTTGAGAGCAACATCCAGCAGGAGATACATATTTTGTTTCAATTGTTGACAGGGAAATTGTATTTTGCTTTCT
Source organism: Astragalus glycyphyllos (assembly GCA_963573325.1). Taxonomy (NCBI): domain Eukaryota; kingdom Viridiplantae; phylum Streptophyta; class Magnoliopsida; order Fabales; family Fabaceae; genus Astragalus; species Astragalus glycyphyllos. The sequence continues at coordinate 49,299,519 of OY754312.1, read as the reverse complement.
ACAGGACGAAGAGATTAAAGATTTTCCCAATATTTGACATGTACCACTAGTACTGATATGAACTCGTATCAATCTAATGAAGAAGAAGACTTTCCCAATATTTGACATGTTCCACTAGTACTTCCAGAATCATACCAAAGGTTCATCTATGTCTGTCATGAGACAAAGATGTCTCAATCAAAATCATCACCATCACCATCTTGCAGGTCATCAAGAATCATGGTTAGCACGAAGTAACCTATTTCTGGTCCTGGTTGAAAAGAGAGTGAACCTCTCATCGTTCACGATGACGATTCAGATACCCCCATTTCTAAACTAGTTGCTTCCACCATTGCCAAAATAAAAGGCTTCCCCTATTACTGAGTCTTCATCAAAGAAACAAAAAATTCCTAAACTCCCCATTAGAAGCAAAGCAAAAGTTAAATTAGTAGTCGAATCTACCTTCTCAAGCCTATGAACCTGAGAAATGGGAAGGAAAAGGCATTCTAACAGGTAGAATCTGCCTCATTGATGATCTCAAGAAATCTGGATGGGATGTTTATCCACAAATAGGAAAACAAGGATGGGGAAAGATCTTGTCTCAAGAAGAAGTAACTTACTCTAGACTGGTAAGAGAGTTCTATGGCAGCATGAACATTAGCAGCAACAAACAAAGTTTCACAACCAAGGTAAAAGGAACTACTCTGGTTGTTATATCAAAAATGTCGGCTAAATCTTTGAAGGTTCCATTTCATGGTGCATGTATATATGGAGAAGATTGGTATAAATAGGCAGAAACCACAAAGGAAGAAGTTCTGAAAGAACTCATTAAGAACCTTTAGGCCAATCTCATCTCCTCATCCCTCAAGTACCTTGCTAGAATCATGCATAACATGGCTATACATTCACTTGTACCAGGAGCAAGAAGGTTTGAGAAGGTAAAAACCACTGATCTCCTTGTTGTTTATCATCTTTACAAAAAAGCATGTGATCAACCTTCCCTATTACATCTTTCACTACATGATAGACATAGTCCAAACCCTTATGAAAACATCATCATTACCTTATGGCATGTTCCTAACCAAAGTCTCTAGACAAAGAGCATTTCATTAGGGATAAAACAGTTCTTTGGTCCAAGAGTGTCAAACAGATAGGTTTGACACTCCCTAGCCTACCCCTAGAACATACTGATGAGGTTACAGAACCTTCTCAAGAACCTACTCCAGTTACCAAACCATCTGATGAACCTGCAAAAGATTCTAACCCAGAACCCACTATTGAACCATATTCAGAAATGTTACCAAGTGGCTTCTGTCTCAAGAGGGGGGGTGAATTGAGACTTTAAAAACTTTTCCCCTTTATAACGACTTAGATTAATTTTCGCGCAGGTTTATGAAATGAACGAATTAGAATATAGAACAATAAAGCACGCACAAGATTTATACTGGTTCGGTCACCTCCCAGTGACCTACGTCCAGTCCTCACAACCCTTTGTGAGATTTTCACTATAAAAACAAAGCTTTCAACTGGGTGCTTTAAAACCCTTACAGACACAGGCACTCTTCACCAAGGATACCCCACCTTGTGCAAGAGCCCTAAACAACAATTACAACAAGAGATACCCCACCCTTGTTACAATCAAAAACCCTAGAGAGATACCCCACTCCCTAGTACAACCAATTTGAAACAAGAGAAACCCCACTCTTGTTACAATCAAAACCCTAAAGAGATTCCCCACTCTCTAGTATAAACCAATAACAGTATTAAAAGAAATTACAATGAAATAACAAATACCTCTGAGAAGGCGAATACAACAACTTGAAGATCCCCAACCTAACCCTTGAGAGAGATCAGCTCAAAGTGATGAAGAACGTGAAATGAGAAGTGTGACAGTGAGTGAGTTCGCGTTCTGCGTTTTTAGAATCGTAGGTTGTGTGTTGATGTGAAACCTAGGGTTCTATTTATAGAGATAGGAAAAATATGACCGTTGAAGCAATTTGTGTTATAAGTGACTAATCGATTTATGGCTTGCAAAACATAAGATGATAATCGATTAGTTGCTTTAAATGAAAGAAGAATAAGAATCGATTATTTGCTTAATGCAAAAGAGGAAAGAATCGATTATGTGCTTCCAAGAAGAAGCCTAAATCGATTTGGAGCTTTAATAAGGCAACTAGACAATCGATTGTTTGCTTTACAAAATGAAGTTTCACAAAATTAAGAAGATAATCGATTTTCTTCTTTAAAAACTAAACACCATAATCGATTGCTAGCTTTAAAGCTAACAATCGATTCTTTGCTTTAGAAAACAAGTCAAGAATCGATTCATTGCTTCCAAAACCAAGTCCTTTAACAATTTAATCGATTGATGGCTTTAAGCATAAGGAGGAAATCGATTTTTGGCTTAAACAATATGAATGAAATCGATTTCTTTACTTCAAAACAATTTCTTTTAAAAACACTATGCCATGACTCTATTTCTTTTAAAAAGCAACAAGTGCCTAACCTATTTATCAATTGAAAACATAAGTTAGGTCCATTTGTGTGTGAGTGCTAGTGTGTTTAGTGATTTGAGCCGATCTTCAAAAGCGGTTAACAATTCATTCCTAAGACACGACCCGACTTCCTAGCGACTACCCTTAACACGGACTTACTTCTTGAGTTGGTTGTGCCATGGAGTTCCATTTGTCACTTTGTCTTATATTACTTCATCATCAAAACTTAACCTACAACACAAGATATCTACAAGAAAAAGAACCAAGCCCGGAACTCACCAAAGAACCTCCTCCAGAACCTTCTAGATAGCCTAGCCCTGTACCTACTCAAGAACCGATAAACGAACCTACTCCAAAACCAAATCAAACTCTAAATTCACCTCTTACCCCTGAAATCAACATTGATGACCCAGAAGAACCCATCTCAACCACACATGAACTCAAGGAGCAAGAGAAAGCACCTTCTCAAGGAGAGATGGATGTGAACAGTCCAGTGTCCCAACCCATTCAGTCCTCTCAAACCCCTTATATGGATGAAGAACTCATTTATGCATGGATAGAAGTATTTGAGCATGACTCTCCTCATGAAGTTAGTCAAACAGAATCTTCTTTTGATGAGGTCTCAGTTGAAGAAAATCGGGAAGTCTCTAAACAACAACCTTCTCCAAAGCCTGCAGAAAATCAACCATCTCATAAAGTTGACATGGCCACTGAGGAAGTTTCTCTACCCAAAGGGCAAGTGTCAGGTGAAGAAAGAGACTTGAATATAACTGCTGAGACTCAAGAAGACACAAATATGGATCAATCTCAGGGGGAGAATGAAAATAATGAGCTGCCACAAGATCCTCCTCAAGGAAATCTCTCTCCAATCTCTCAAGCAGTGCATGAGGTAGTTCAGGATATCAACAAAGAAACCTGTCCTAAAACACCACCAGTGAATTCAGAACAAGCTTCTCCAGGGTCTCCTCCACAAGAACAACAAACTCAATCAGAAGTTCTTGCCTCAATTGCTCTCACAGAATTGACCAAGACTCCTAGTTTTGATTCCGCTATACCCAAAGTGTCTGAAACCTCTTGTCCCTCACAACAACCCACTCAAACTATGGATGATCCAGTATTCTCTTGTGTTAAACCTCCTCCCAGTTAAGAACCATCAGAAGAAAAGGAACAATCCCCCATTTCTAAAGACAAATAGGATCTCATAACTGAGAAGAAAAAGATGAGTGATAAGCATGATAAACAGATGAACAGATGAAAACCCAGCATGAAAATCTCCTCAAGTGCATTGGAATTCTGCAGAAGGAAAGAAGAATGGAAGCACAAAGGAACTTTGCTTATCAGAAATGGATTGTGAAGGATGTGATCCTCTCCGTAATTCCTGAACTTGAACCACCATCATTTCCCCCACCTCAATTCAATGAAGACATCATCCACCAAATCACTCCCTCCTCCATTCCTTCTGATGACTCTTCTTCAGCCAAGTAGCATCTTCATTTCTTGTCTACCTCTTTTTGTTGTTGACAAAAGGAGGAGAGATAGAGAAAGTTTTTAGCTACTTAGTTCCTAGTCTAGTTTGGGGTTTATGTGACATTCTAGTTTAGAAGGATATTTTATTATGTAATTGTGAAAAAAGTCACACAAACATGTCTGTTTTAAATTTTATGTCTGTCAGTATGTATGTTTGATTATCAAAAAATTTGTGCTCTGAATGTTTAACATGATAATGATAATCATCTTTCGTTATGGTTAAATTGTTTTACATATTTGATTCTTATCTAAAATCCTATTCAAAACATGTGTGCAAAAATGTGATGAACATGCTAAATTGTCTATATTGAAAATAGAAAACTCAAAAACTTACTATAACTTTGTCATCAACAAAAAGGGGGAGATTGTTGGAATAAGAATCTCATTCTAAGTTTTGATGATAACAATCTAAGTAAAATTTAGGTTTTCTAATGAAGTGTGATCTAACATGTTTGCCAAATGATTAGAATAGATGTCCTAACATAGCAAAATAAGGCTCTACCTTGGTTAAACAAGTTGGTAAAATACAATGGTAGAAAAAGCCTTGAGAAGGTTAAATATGAGAAGCTTAAAATAAGTCAAAAGAAGGACTAACCAAATTAACAGAAGGTTAACCAAAAGTCAATAGAAGGTTTGACCAAAAGTCAACAGAAGGTTTGACATGAAATCAAAAGATGGTTGACTCACAAACACCTAATTTCATAGTTGAAGAACGTGAATATGTAAAGAGAATCAACGTTGAGAAGGTTCTTGATTAAATGATGATATCTTGCAATAAATGTGCTGGAACGTTTCAAGAAATAAAGAGGAAATTCTTGATTATTCCCTTTGTACATTTGGAGTGTTTGTTCATACTAGGAAGCTTGAGAAAGTTAGTTTAAATAAGTTCCAGACTGGCCAACGGTAATAAAGCAAGACATAGCTGCAGAGTAGGATACTAGGAGAGTATATATCCAGCTAAAAAAGGTTCAGTTGTGCAGACAAAGCATAAAGCAAGTCTTGAGAAAGTTCAAAAGCTATCAACTTTTGTACCTTACTTAAAGTAACTCCTAAGGACCAATGGATATTCCAAACGGCTCTCTTCAAGTTTGTAACGACTATAGTCTCCCTACTTGGCTATTTAAAGAGTTCATTCAGAAGTCTCAAGGCATGCGAGTGTGTTGCAACCTATACAAATTCAAGTTTCTCAAAGCTATCAACCTTCTCATCCCACACTCAAAGCTTCTAAAACTCAGATCTGGAATTTATCAATTGAGTCTGTGTTAGCTTGTTTACTATCTGTATTTACAGTATATCTAAACTTAGTTCAACCTAGTAAACATCCCAAAACCCAAAGCCATTGTTTAAACCGTGTGTGTGAACATTCCATCAAACTTCCAAGATTGTGTGGTGAGTGTTGGTGTGAATTGTAAAGAGATGCCTTTAGGAAACTAGGAGAGAGTTTCTTTGAAGGTGATTACAGCTTGGTGAAGCTGTGCTAGTGTTCACTTGTCTTTTGTGTAAAGATCGAAAGAAAGTGGTGGTTGAAAGTCTTCTGTGGTTGAGTAAAAGCAAGTGGAAAAGCTATTTGGGGAATAGTGGAAATATTCACTTGGAAGTGAGTAGAGGACGTAGCCTACATTGGGTGAACCTCTATAACTCCTCTGTGTTCTTTAACTGCTTTCCATATCTATTGTTTAATCTGCTTTGCACTTTAGATTGTTTTCAAACCAAGAGAAGGTTAATTTCATCAACTTTCTCAAGACAGTTTTTTAACTTATACTTGATCTTCCTACCTACTCAACTCAGTTTCAAAACTACGTATCTTGCACAGTTTATATTTATTGTACAGTCGTTATTAATCTTCATACTTTAAGGGTTTAAACATGTGTGTTGTTTTTACAACTAACTTTAACCTTCTCATCTCCAAGTTAAAACTTGAGAATAGATTGTTGAAAAGGTTTCAGATTTCAGAAACTAAAAAGGGTACACAATTCAAACCCTCCTTTCTTGTGTAACTTATTCACTTCACTTCCTCAACAATAAGGAGTGGTATGTGTCGAGAGGTGACACCAAACGAGGACGAAGCAGAAGGAGAAGATTTATCGTCGCTACCATTATCGCCAAAACTTTGTTCTTGATTCTACGAGTCGGAGTTGGAAGACATGGTGATAATAGGAGCGATGAAGGAACAATGGAAATAGGTTTTGGGCCCAACGTGGAGAGACAATAATTATGGCATAAAGGAACATGTATTTTTAACCATCGTGGAAAGTGATTAAAACGCTTTGGGAACCGGTGTTGCGCCGTTTCTCCGTAAGAGATGAGCCATCATGCGTGTAATCAATGATGTAACAGATAGTCACCACTACTGGTGCAGCGTGTGTTTTGATTTTCTTGCCGTTAGTCACATCCACTCGGTTGTACAACAACGCAAAATGGGGGGAATTTCTTAAGACCCAAAATAAATTAAGTTGTTGGCCGAGGAAAAAAGGGACAAATAGGTGACGAGGCGACCATAAGAGCAGTAGGGAAGTATATTCCATAACATATCGGACGAGGAAGAGAATACTTGCTTGGAACACAATAATTCAGTCCACGTGGACATATCACATTGGAGCGGTTAAGGTCAAGGAGCATAAGATCCCGAAGAAAGCGGAGCGATGAGAGGATTACCCACTAATCGAGCTAGAGAGGTCTTGGAAGAGTAGGCTCTGAATTTCTTGGGACTAGGCTTAATGAGAACTGTTGATCATGATCAATCCAACAGTGGGTTGATGTAGGCTCGAGTAGTGGCCAACGAAGGCTAATGTATATATATTGGAGTACTTGTACAGTTCAAAAACACTCATCAATTGATACACAAGTCTTTACTTATTTTATCCTTGCCTTATCACTTTTCTTTAAGTTTTCATGGTTTCATAGATAATCCAAGCCACGCATCCCTCTCACGCCTAACCTAACACTCTTTGGAGGAGTTAAGTAACCAATAATCGAGGAACAGAGTTCCTTCCTCGACGTAGTCACGTGAAGAAAGAGGAATCACAAACCATTCCTAAGATGATGATTGACTATTCTATTAACGGATTCAGACTATTTTAGGTGTGTTTTGATTGATGATGATTGACCATTCCTAAGCTACTTTTTAGTGACCTTAAATCATAGATGTTGATCAAAGGATTTAAAAGTATAGAGAGCCTTAAGAAACACAAAGAAATGGATGGAACCAGAATGATAGTGATAGACACTGTTAATTGGGATGTAGATGTGATTTGATATGATCACCACATGACAAGTAACCACCAAGTTGATGATGATACCCTTGGACTTAGGAATCCTTAGGGACGCTGATGATGATGATGTTCAACAGGTTTAGACGTTAAGGAACCTTTTCACGATATGGGAAAGTGTAACGCCCTAAAATAATTTAATTATTTATTTAATTGAATTATTTAAGGCTTACAATAATTTATTAAGTTAAATTAATAATCCGGTATTTTAATATATTCAGGAGGTGTTATGAGTAATTAATGGAGTGGGAATAGGAGGCCCATGATCCATTAGCTAGGCCCAAGAGTCTAATTATCTAGTCTAGGGGTTAGGAGATGGTGCTCATTTGAAACAAATCAAAGAAAGAAAGAAAGAAGTGAGATAGAGAGAGAGAGAGAGAGAGAGAGAGAGAGAGAGAAAATGCGAAGAAAGAGGGAGAGGAGGAGAAGAAGAGCTCGCTATTTTCAAGGAGAAGGGAAGAGGAGCTTGCTTGCTTGCTTTTGCTTTGGGGTTTTGTGGAGAGTGCTTGTCTTCACCAAAATTCAAGGTAAGGGTGGCTTTTCTTCATTTATAATGGGATCGTATGATGGTTATTATGTGGGGTTTTAGGATTTAAGTTGTTGTGAATTAATTGATTTGGTGATTGAATGAGTGATGATGTTGTTGATTTCATTTTGATGAAATTTGGTATGCTTGGTGTTTTGTTGGAATAATTGACGAAATTAATGTTGCTTGTAAGGTGTTTGATGAAATGATTCAATGATTTTGAATGTAAATATATGGTGCTTGTATGGTGTTTGATGATATGCTTGAAAGAGTCATGAACAATGATGTTGAAATTTGGTGGTGGAGTGTTGGGTGTCTCGGTGTTATGCCGGTGTTGTGCTGGCGCAGTGTGCTGCCAGTGTTGCCTGTGTGCTGGCGCAGTGTGCTGCCAGTGTTGCCTGTGTGCTGGCGAAGTGTGCTGCCAGTGTTGCCTGTGTGCTGGCGCAGTGTCCTGCCACTGTTGCCTGCGTGCTGGCGCAGTGTTGCCCAGTGTTGCCTGTGTGCTGGCGCAGTGTGCTGCCAGTGTTGCCTGTGTGCTGGCGTAGTGTGCTGCCAGTGTTGCCTGTGTGCTGGCGCAGTGTGCTGCCAGTGTTGCCTGTGTGCTGGCGCAGTGTGCTGCCAGTGTTGCCTGTGTGCTGGCGCAGTGTGCTGCCAGTGTTGCCTGTGTGCTGGCGGAGTGTGCTGCCAGTGTTGCCTGTGTGCTGGCGCAGTGTGCTGCCAGTGTTGCCTGTGTGCTGGCGCAGTGTGCTGCCAGTGTTGCCTGTGTGCTGGCGCAGTGTGCTGCCAGTGTTGCCTGTGTGCTGGCGCAGTGTTGCCTAGTGTTGCCTGTGTGCTGTGGGTAGTGGTGCCCAGTGTTGCCTGTGTGCTGGCGCAGTGTGCTGCCAGTGTTGCCTGTGTGCTGGCGCAGTGTGCTGCCAGTGTTGCCTGTGTGCTGGCGCAGTGTTGCCCAGTGTTGCCTGTGTGCTGGCGCAGTGTGCTGCCAGTGTTGCCTGTGTGCTGGCGCAGTGTGCTGCCAGTGTTGCCTGTGTGCTGGCGCAGTGTGCTGCAAGTGTTGCCTGTGTGCTGGCGCAGTGTGCTGCCAGTGTTGCCTGTGTGCTGGCGCAGTGTTGCCCAGTGTTGCCTGTGTGCTGTGGGCAGTGTTGCCCAGTGTTGCCTGTGTGTTGTGCGCAGTGTTGCCCAGTGTTGCCTGTGTGCTGTGTGCAGTGTTGCCCAGTGTTGCCTGTGTGCTGTGTGCAGTGTTGCCCAGTGTTGCCTGTGTGCTGTGTGCAGTGTTGCCCACTGTTGCCTGTGTGCTGTGTGCAGTGTTGCCGAGTGTTGCCTGTGTGCTGTGTGCAGTGTTGCCCAGTGTTGCCTGTGTGCTGTGTGCAGTGTTGCCCAGTGTTGCCTGTGTGCTGTGTGTAGTGTTGCCCAGTGTTGCCTGTGTGCAGTGTTGCCCAGTGTTGCCTGTGTGCTGTGTGGAGTGTTGCCCAGTGTTGCCTGTGTGCTGTGTGGAGTGTTGCCCAGTGTTGCCTGTGTGCTGTGTGCAGTGTTGCCCAGTGTTGCCTGTGTGCTGCGGGGCGCCAACTCCGGTGACTGTCCCGTGTCTTGGACTTATAAAGTAGTCTATATTTTTGGTGTTGGTGTGTCCGGCGAGTTTGGTGTTAGCCATAGAGCTATGATTGGTGATGTACTTGGTGAATTTAAATACGGTGACAGGTGATGGGTCTATGACCACTTATGGTGATGGTGAATTTAATGACGGTGATGAATCTAATGATTATTGGTGATGTTGTATTATACATATAATACTATGATTGTGGATTGTTGTTGGTGCATTGTTCATGGAGTCGCATACTTCATATGCATTTACCGGTGAAGTAGGCTTCGGCCTTATGATTAATTATAGGTGATGATGCCCGAATGGCAATTATTGGTGATGATGGTACCACATGCATATGCCCGTTGGTGTGGGTTGCACCTCATGCATATACTCATGCAATTGGTGATGTTCCTTGATGCTTATGAATTGATGTGGTATAATGATGTTGTATGTTCGTAGTGTTGTGAGGCGGTGTTTATGGTTGCCTTTACTCTAACATATTGCTTATCATACATACTATTATATTTGTTAGAGACTCACCCCTTCTGCTTTATATGTTGCTTCTTATGTCGGCAACGTGCAGGTGATCCCGAGTGAAGGTTCTTCTACCTTCCTTAGTCTGGTCTGTGTCGTTTGCTCTGATACGTAGCACCTGGGGGGGCGATCATTAGTTTTGTTGTTGTTTTATTTGTTGATTTCAAACTATTTATTTGGGATGTATGAATTATATTATGTGACTTGTCTTTATTCCGCTGCGATGGTGATTATAATAACTGTGGTGCAGTCGAACAGGTGTTTTGAGGGTTCGTCCCGATCGATGTGCTATGTATCACATTTCTCTATTTTGATGAATTTTAAATATGGTTATTTGTTGTATGGTGTAAATGTAGCACTCCCTTGTGGGTGTAACGAAAAGGTTTTTGAAAACTCTGATTTTTATATTACTTTGGACGTGTTAGAAAGGGGGTGTTACATTAGTGGTATCAGAGCAGTTCGGTCTGTCCGACCAAGTGTCCGGTCGTGGTGTCTCTTAGTTCTAATTATATCTTATGGTGTAGTGTTTAGCAAGTCTGTGAGTTTCTCTTCTCCCGTAGAGGAGGAAACTGTTTTGTTGCCTGCTGGTCAGCTGCGGAAGGTAATGAAGGGAGAAGTTCAGTTGTTTTCGCTGACGGCGTCATTATCTGTTGAGAATCAAGCTAAGGTTGATGAGTTGCCGGTGGTGCGGGAATTTCCTGAGGTTTTCCCTGATGAGATTCCGGATGTACCACCAGAGAGGGAGGTTGAATTTTCTATTGATCTTGTACCTGGTACTAGACCTGTTTCTATGGCACCTTACAGGATGTCAGCATCTGAATTGTCTGAATTGAAGAAGCAACTTGAGGATCTGCTTGGAAAGAAGTTTGTGAGACCAAGTGTGTCGTCGTGGGGAGCTCCGGTGTTGCTAGTGAAGAAGAAGGATGGGAGTATGAGGCTCTGCGTTGATTATAGGCAATTGAATAAAGTGACGATTAAGAACAAGTATCCGCTTCCAAGGATAGATGACTTGATGGATCAATTGGTGGGTGCTCAGGTGTTTAGTAAGATTGACTTGAGGTCGGGTTACCATCAGATTAAGGTGAAGGATGAGGATATTCAGAATACGGCTTTTAGGACTCGTTATGGGCATTATGAGTATTCGGTGATGCCTTTTGGTGCGACTAATGCGCCGGGAGTATTTATGGAATACATGAACCGTATTTTTCATGATTACCTGGATCGGTTTGTGGTGGTGTTCATTGACGACATTCTAGTTTACTCTAAATCGGAAGAAGAGCATGCCGAGCATTTGAGGTTGGTATTAGAGATCTTGAGGGACAGGAAGTTGTATGCAAAGCTGTCTAAGTGTGAATTCTGGTTGAAAGAAGTGAGTTTTCTTGGTCACGTGATTTCTGGTAAGGGAATTGCGGTGGATCCGTCTAAGGTTGATGCCGTGTTGAAATGGGAGGCTCCGAAGTCGGTTACTGAGATTAGAAGTTTTCTGGAGCTAGCTGGTTATTATAGAAGGTTTATTGAAGGCTTTTCTAAGTTGGCACTTCCGTTGACTCAGTTGACTTGTAAAGGGAAGGCGTTTGTTTGGGACGCTCGTTGTGAGGAAAGTTTCAATGAATTAAAGAAGAGATTGACGACGTCTCCTATTCTGACGTTGCCCAATCCGGGAGAGCCTTTTGTGGTGTGCTGTGATGCCTCTAAGATGGGTTTAGGAGGTGTGCTTATGCAAAATGGTAAGGTAGTTGCTTATGCGTCGAGGCAGTTGAGGACTCATGAGAAGAACTACCCTACGCATGATTTAGAGCTTGCTGCAGTTGTGTTTGCATTGAAAATGTGGAGGCATTATCTTTATGGTTCTAGATTTGAAGTGTTTAGTGATCATAAAGGCTTGCAATATCTGTTTGATCAAAAGGAGTTGAATATGAGGCAAAGGAGGTGGTTGGAATTGTTAAAAGATTATGATTTCAGTTTGAATTATCATCCGGGGAAGGCTAATGTTGTAGCCGATGCTTTGAGTCGGAAGGCTTTGCATATGTCAACAATGATGGTTAAAGAACTTGAATTGATTGAGCAGTTCAGAGATATGAGCCTGGTTTGCGAAGTGACACCTCAGAGTGTTAGATTGGGATTGTTGAAGATTAATAATGAATTTCTGGCTAGCATTAGAGAAGCTCAGAAGTTGGATGTTAAGCTGGTGGATTTGATGAGTGAAGCCGGTCAGGCTGAGGATAATGATTTTAAGCTAGATGCGCTAGGTGTGTTGAGGTACCGTGATAGAATTAGTATTCCTGATGATGTGGAGATAAAGAAAGCGATTCTTGAAGAGAGTCATAGGAGTAAGTTGAGTATTCATCCGGGGGCTACAAAAATGTATCAAGACTTGAAGAGGCTGTTCTTGTGGCCTGGGATGAAGCGTGATGTGGCTCAGTGTGTGTATGCATGCTTGACTTGTCAGAAGTCGAAGGTTGAACATCAGAAGCCTGCAGGGTTGATGCAACCGTTAGAGATTCCGGAATGGAAATGGGATAGTATTTCAATGGATTTTGTGACGGGACTGCCTAGTACTGTGAGAGGGCAAGATGCCATCTGGGTGATTGTTGATAGGTTGACGAAGTCTGCTCACTTTGTACCGATTAGTATTACTTATCCGGTTCCAAAGTTAGCTGGGATTTATATCCAAAAGATTGTGAAGCTGCATGGTGTTCCTCTGTGTATTGTGTCAGATAGAGATCCTAGATTCACTTCTGAGTTTTGGAAAAGTTTGCAAGAAGCATTGGGTTCTAAGTTGAGATTGAGCTCAGCGTATCATCCGCAGACTGATGGTCAGACAGAGAGGACTATTCAATCCTTAGAGGATTTGTTGAGGGCTTGTGTTCTTGAGCAAGGAGGTTCGTGGGATACTCATCTTCCATTGATAGAGTTTACCTATAACAATAGCTACCATTCTAGTATTGGGATGGCACCTTTTGAAGCATTGTATGGTCGGAGATGTAGGACTCCTTTGTGTTGGCATGAATCTGGGGAGAGTGTGGTACTTGGACCTGAGATTGTTCGCGAGACCACTGAGAAAGTGAAGTTGATTCGTGAGAAGATGAAAGCTTCGCAAAGTAGACAAAAGAGTTATCATGATAAGCAGAGGAAGGATTTGGAATTTCAAGCTGGTGATCATGTGTTCCTGAGGGTCACCCCTATGACCGGTGTTGGGCGTGCTTTGAAGTCTAAGAAATTGACCCCTCGTTTTATTGGCCCGTATCAGATTTCGGAGAGAGTTGGGAATGTTGCCTATCGGGTGGCCTTGCCACCTAACCTTTCGAACTTGCATGACGTGTTTCATGTGTCGCAGCTTCGGAAGTATGTCCCCGATCCATCTCATGTGATTCACATGGACGATGTGCAGGTGAGAGATAATCTCACTATGGAGACGATGCCGGTGCGGATTGAAGACCGTGAAGTGAAGATCTTAAGGGGCAAGGAGATAAATTTGGTGAAAGTAGTTTGGTTGGGAGCGGCTGGTGAAAGCATGACGTGGGAATTGGAGAGTAAGATGCGGGAATCCTACCCAGAGCTGTTTGATTCAGGTAAAATTTCGAGGACGAAATATTCTAAGTGGGGGAGAGTTGTAACGCCCTAAAATAATTTAATTATTTATTTAATTGAATTATTTAAGGCTTACAATAATTTATTAAGTTAAATTAATAATCCGGTATTTTAATTTATTCAGGAGGTGTTATGAGTAATTAATGGAGTGGGAATAGGAGACCCATGATCCATTAGCTAGGCCCAAGAGTCTAATTATCTAGTCTAGGGGTTATGAGATGGTGCTCATTTGAAACAAATCAAAGAAAGAAAGAAAGAAGTGAGATAGAGAGAGAGAGAGAGAGAGAGAGAGAGAGAGAGAGAGAGAGAGAGAGAACGCGAAGAAAGAGGGAGAGGAGGAGAAGAAGAGCTCGCAATTTTCAAGGAGAAGGGAAGAGGAGCTTGCTTGATTGCTTTTGCTTTGGGGTTTTGTGGAGAGTGCTTGTCTTCACCAAAATTCAAGGTAAGGGTGGGTTTTCTTCATTTATAATGGGATCGTATGATAGTTATTATGTGGGGTTTTAGGATTTAAGTTGTTGTGAATTAATTGATTTGGTGATTGAATGAGTGATGATGTTGTTGATTTCATTTTGATGAAATTTGGTATGCTTGGTGTTTTGTTGGAATAATTGACGAAATTAATGTTGCTTGTAAGGTGTTTGATGAAATGATTCAATGATTTTGAATGTAAATATATGGTGCTTGTATGGTGTTTGATGATATGCTTGAAAGAGTCATGAACAATGATGTTGAAATTTGGTGGTGGAGTGTTGGGTGTCTCGGTGTTATGCCGGTGTTGTGCTGGCGCAGTGTGCTGCCAGCGTTGCCTGTGTGCTGGCGCAGTGTGCTGCCAGTGTTGCCTGTGTGCTGCCAGTGTTGCCTGTGTGCTGGCGCAGTGTGCTGCCAGTGTTGCCTGTGTGCTGGCGCAGTGTGCTGCCAGTTTTGCCTGTGTGCTGGCGCAGTGTTGCCCAGTGTTGCCTGTGTGCTGGCGCAGTGTGCTGCCAGTGTTGCCTGTGTGCTTGCGCAGGGTGCTGCCAGTGTTGCCTGTGTGCTGGCGCAGTGTGCTGCCAGTGTTGCCTGTGTGCTGGCGCAGTGTGCTGCCAGTGTTGCCTGTGTGCTGGCGCAGTGTGCTGCCAGTGTTGCCTGTGTGCTGGCGCAGTGTGCTGCCAGTGTTGCCTGTGTGCTGGCGCAGTGTGCTTCCAGTGTTGCCTGTGTGCGGGCGCAGTGTTACCCAGTGTTGCCTGTGTGTTGTGGGCAGTGTTGCCCAGTGTAGCCTGTGTGCTGGCGCAGTGTGCTGCCAGTGTTGCCTGTGTGCAGGCGCAGTGTGCTGCCAGTGTTGCCTGTGTGCTGGCGCAGTGTTGCCCAGTGTTGCCTGTGTGCTGGCGCAGTGTGCTGCCAGTGTTCCCTGTGTGCTGGCGCAGTGTGCAGCCAGTGTTGCCTGTGTGCTGGCGCAGTGTGCTGCCAGTGTTGCCTGTATGTTGGCGCAGTGTGCTGCCAGTGTTGCCTGTGTGCTGGCGCAGTGTTGCCCAGTGTTGCCTGTGTGCTGTGGGCAGTGTTGCCCAGTGTTGCCTGTGTGCTGGCGCAGTGTGCTGCCAGTGTTGCGTGTGTGCTGGCGCAGTGTGCTGCCAGTGTTGCCTGTGTGCTGGCGCAGTGTTGCCGAGTGTTGCCTGTGTGCTGTGGGCAGTGTTGCCCAGTGTTGCCTGTGTGCTGTGCGCAGTGTTGCCCAGTGTTGCCTGTGTGCTGTGTGCAGTGTTGCCCAGTGGTGCCTGTGTGCTGTGTGCAGTGTTGCCCAGTGTTGCCTGTGTGCTGTGTGCAGTGTTGCCCAGTGTTGCCTGTGTGCTGTGTGCAGTGTTGCCCAGTGTTGCCTGTGTGCTGTGTGCAGTGTTGCCCAGTGTTGCCTGTGTGCAGTGTTGCCCAGTGTTGCCTGTGTGCTGTGTGCAGTGTTGCCCAGTGTTGCCTGTGTGCTGTGTGCAGTGTTGCCCAGTGGTGCCTGTGTGCAGTGTTGCCCAGTGTTGCCTGTGTGCTGTGTGGAGTGTTGCCCAGTGTTGCCTGTGTGCTGTGTGCAGTATTGCCCAGTGTTGCCTGTGTGCTGTGTGCAGTGTTGCCCAGTGTTGCCTGTGTGCTGCGGGGCGCCAACTCCGGTGACTGTCCCGTCTCTTGGACTTATAAAGTAGTCTATATTTTTGGTGTTGGTGTGTCTGGCGAGTTTGGTGTTAGCCATAGAGCTATGATTGGTGATGTACTTGGTGAATTTAAATACGGTGACAGGTGATGGGTCTATGACCACTTATGGTGATGGTGAATTTAATGACGGTGATGAATCTAATGATTATTGGTGATGTTGTATTATACATATAATACTATGATTGTGGATTGTTGTTGGTGCATTGTTCATGGAGTCGCATACTTCATATGCATTTACCGGTGAAGTAGGCTTCGGCCTTATGATTAATTATAGGTGATGATGCCCGAATGGCAATTATTGGTGATGATGGTACCACATGCATATGCCCGTTGGTGTGGGTTGCACCTCATGCATATACTCATGCAATTGGTGATGTTCCTTGATGCTTATGAATTGATGTGGTATAATGATGTTGTATGTTCGTAGTGTTGTGAGGCGGTGTTTATGGTTGCCTTTACTCTAACATATTGCTTATCATACATACTATTATATTTGTTAGAGACTCACCCCTTCTGCTTTATATGTTGCTTCTTATGTCGGCAACGTGCAGGTGATCCCGAGTGAAGGTTCTTCTACCTTCCTTAGTCTGGTCTGTGTCGTTTGCTCTGATACGTAGCACCTGGGGGGGCGATCATTAGTTTTGTTGTTGTTTTATCTGTTGATTTCAAACTATTTATTTGGGATGTATGAATTATATTATGTGACTTGTCTTTATTCCGCTGCGATGGTGATTATAATAACTGTGGTGCAGTCGAACAGGTGTTTTGAGGGTTCGTCCCGATCGATGTGCTATGTATCACATTTCTCTATTTTGATGAATTTTAAATATGGTTATTTGTTGTATGGTGTAAATGTAGCACTCCCTTGTGGGTGTATCGAAAAGGTTTTTGAAAACTCTGATTTTTATATTACTTTGGACGTGTTAGAAAGGGGGTGTTACAGAAAGGACCCATCGCAGTATGGGCGAGCCGTACCTTAGTAATTGAATTTTTTGGAGGAACATTGTCACAGTACGGGCGAATCGTACCTCAAAGGATGGTGATGATGATAGGTGCAATGGTAAGCAAACGATTAATGGATTAGTTATAGAGACAGCCACGACCGGCCTTGCGGGTAGGCCTAGTGGGGTGTCCTAACTGGGGCATTGCTGGAGCGTTCCACAAAACACTGTGGGTGCCCTGACTAAACTCTATCTATTGCCCGGGATGTGAGGGCACTTGCATCAGCTTACCTAGGGTTAGATGGATCCAGATGTATTGAGAGATTAGTTGCGTTTTGAGTGTGACGTTGGAGTAGTGGGTATTAGGATTGCGTTAAGGTTGTAGTACAAGGACCGTACGTGAGGTCGTGCCATAGATGATTAGATGACAATTAGTTGATGATTGTTTGTGTATGTGTGTTATGTGTGTTGTATCCACTACCATTGATTGCTTCCTATGTAATGTGATTTCCTCACTCTTCTTTGTGGCTACTCGTGCGCCATTGTACACGTTTAGGTGATGAGCAAGTAGATGGTGATGAACCTCTCGACGTGGACGCCGAGAAGTAGTTCGCAAATGTTTTAACAAGTGGTAAAAACTCTGAGATGATTTTCTACTATGTATTGATTTTTTGTTTGTTCTTCAAAAGTTGTAATAAGTGGTAATAACTCTAAGACATGTGACACAGGGTTCCAACCGAGTTTCATCTTACCTCGGCATACTTTGTCATTTCCTCAGGGACTCAACCTTCTTGATATGACTCTTCTTTCATTTAAATTGAGCTTCTCCATGTAATTATTCCTTTGGGAAGAACCACATGACCCAAGGCCATTGTCCTTACGGCTTACCTCGCCTCGATCCTAACCTCAGTCCCTTCTCTTTGACTCAGCCAACAACTTGGTTTATTTTGGGTGATAACAAAAACCAAATCATCCACATGTTTGGAATCCGTTATATCATAACGCCTGTTCACGAATCCATGTATACGGGGGATAGAGTGGTGGCCTTTGCCAAGAGTTTCGCACTAAAATAAGACACTCAATGGCTTACTAACCTCTGGCTAATGGCCAAGCCGAGGATACGAAACAATTTATCATTAAAATTATGAAAAATAATGTAGAGGATCGTCCAAGGACATGTCATGAAACTTTGTCTGAAGCCTTATGGGCTATGAGGAATTCAAAGTCCATGGCCGCTGGGCTGACTCCATACCTTCTTGTATATGGGCAAGATGTTGTCTTACCACTTGGGATTAGTGTTCCCTCACTCAGGGTGACTAAACAACATTCACTCGTCGATTGAGTTAAACTTGATGGATGATGCCGAGTTTGCTGCTCTTAGCAAGATAGAAATAGCAAAAATGAAAATGGTCCGAGCCTACCACAGACATGTGAAGCCTAAGCAATTTCTTGAAGGCGACCTAGTTTGGAAAAGTATTTTTCCAACTGGGAGCAAGGATCCTAAGTTTGTACATGGTCACCAAACTGGGATGGACCATTTATCATTACTAAAGCCTTTAGTGGAGGCGTGTATCAGTTAGCACCTATTTATGGTGAATATCTTAAAATGTACTACCCAGCCATATGGGAGGATGTTCAAAATTGATCATTGATTTTCATATTGTGTTTCAAATTGGCAGACACCACGCCGGTGGCCTACTACTTTTAAAATAAAGAAAAAATTTCATTAGAACTAGGCTTCTGATGGGTTGACCTCTTCTTTTTACTTGGCTGCCAATTTGGTGTCTTGGATCACCTCAGCTGGGACGGAAGGCATGATCGAACTCTATTCATCTTTCGATTTATCTTCATCTGCCTCCATTGCTTCAAATACCCTAACTATGGCGAGATCACAGGAATGGATCATGCGATTGCTAGCTTCAAGAACGACTACTGCATGGGTTTGCTCAATTGTAGGATTTTCCAACTAAACAAATAAATCCTTCTCCACAGGCACAACCTCTAAATGGTTGGATGGGATCCCTTAAGTCCCTAAAATGACCGAGTTAGAGGTTTCCTCGAGGAGGGTGCGTAGGGAGGACCAAGAATTGAAAGCCTGATGCAATTCCTTTTTGCTCTTCTTTAGGTCATGCACAAAACCAACCCTCTGGGATTCTAAGACCCTTATGCTTTGATCTAGTGAGGTTCTTTTATGATATAGATGGATGTGGTCCTGGAGGAAGTCATTCAGTTGTTGAGTGGCTTGGGTATGCTAAGGCAGAAGAAATTGGAGTTCTGATTGAAACCGTGTGAGCTAAGTGTTGATCTCGACAATCTGATTGAGTCAGCTCATTCTCGGCTTCCACTTAAAGAAAAGATGTCGTATGCCTTATTCTTTAATTGGAGGTTAGACAACCCATCCAAGGACTGCTGAGCGGAATCATTGGCAAACTTGGCCTTGTCGTATAGGTGAGAGACATCTGGAAGCTGAAAGGTTATCTACTGATTGGAACTCTTTTTGAACTCAGAGATGTTATTTAAAGTGTCCAACCTGAACATTATCAATCTTAGCTCGGCCACTTGGTAAGAATCTACAGGAATGTCACCTTGAAGGACCATTTCCACCTTCCTAAAGTCTTTCACTTGCAAAGGAACAGTCTGGGGTAGGTCCTGTGAGGTGAAAAACTAGGCCACCTCCGCATTGGTAACAAAAAGTGATAAACTCTAAATTTAGTGCATTTTTAGAGACATCTTTAGGTTATTTTTAGAGCAATTACTAACGATAATATAAATTACTAATTTATTTTACTCTATTTTGTAGAAAAGTAGAAATGGATTAAAGGAATAGTAATTCAACTTATCGAGAGTAGCCCATGTTTTTAATTGGCATATGGCCATGTTGGAACTAAAAAAGGGGGGCGCTGATTTAAATTAAGGAGGATCAGCCCATGAATTGGATTGGCAACAAAAGAAGCCTATTTTTGATGTGAGCACTTGTCAATTGGAATGGAAAAGGATTGACCCATATACTACAATTCAATGAGAATGAAACGGAACCCTAGGTGCCAATGAATATAAATAATGCTGCAGCCTTGGAGAAAAAGGTACGCGTGAATTAACAAAAGGCACAGTGCACACGGAATAGAATATAGAGGGAGAAACACACTAACCTAGGCGTAAAGGTTCAAAAAGGAGAGTACATCATTGACGGCGCACATCAGCAACCAGAGAGAAGAGCTTTGCCTACGACGGACAGACAGTGTCTAATTGGTACCAGTTTTTGACATCGTGAGAGAGCTTTGCAGCAGAATACAGAGACTGAATACAGGATCAGAATTTACTCAATCTCCGGGTTATTTTTATATTCTGTAATTCATGACTTTTTATTTTAATCCAATGTTCTTGAACACTATGGATAGCTAAATCCTCTTCTAGGGTCTTAGGTGGATCTTTATTGATTAGAGACCATTTTATGTTTTAATTTATATTTTGAATTCCCAATTTTTATTTCAATTAATATTATCCTATTGCTTTATTACATAATTAGGATTGACAACCCTTTGCATGTTTATAATCAATTAGTTGATTAGCGACCGTACTACAACTAGTTGGTGGACCTATAGGATAATTGAGACTATAATTAATGAATGACCAAACTTTAATTTAGTCTTCCAATCATTCAACCTTTTTGTACTTTATGCTTTTCTTAAATTTAAATTCTAGCATGACCAAACTAGGGTTAATTTAGGAAAAAGAATATTAATCACGAATGACCAAACGGATTAATAGTTTTAGTAAAGGGATTTGTAATTGAATAAAATAAGGGAATTCAGGTAGAATTAGACATAGAGAAATCGAAGCTAGCAAGTGAAACCGAGACTCTAGGCTTCTCTCCATTGATCGAACTTCATAATTTAAATTCTTGCTATTTACTTTGTCTTATTTAGTTTCTATAACAACCATACACTCGTTCGTCTAAATAATAATTAATCTTATGTAGTTTGGTACTTATTAATTAATCCCTGTGGAGACGATATTTTTTATACTACTTCTGCAAGAGAGTACAGTTGCTCTCAAGTGTCTTTTTGACGCAACAAGTTTTTGGCGCCGTTGCCGGGGATTGATTTAATAATATTAAGCGAAAAATATTTTTTATTGCTTTAGACATTTATTTTATTCTTGTTTTAATTTAATAAAAAGAAAAAAAATTACATTTAGTTTAATTTTATTTGTTAGTTTTATTTTTATTATTATTACTCGTGCATGCTCACCCGCTCCCAGGAGCCTATTTTGATTTTTGATCCAGAAATTGAAAAAACTGCTCGAAGGATAAGAAAAGAGACAAGAGTGATGGCTGCCAATCCGAGAAGAACTCTTCGGGACTACTTCACTCCAACAGCAAATATCACTACAAGCATAGTCAATCCACCTATGCAAGCTACTAATTTTGAGCTCAAACCAAGCCTGATTCAAATGGTTCAGAATTCGACTATGTTCAGAGGTACACCAACAGAAGACCCGCACACTCATCTTAGAAACTTCTTAAGGGTGGCCGACTCAGTAATTTGTAATGGTGTCCCTCCTGATGCCATTAGAGTGAGATTGTTTCCATGGTCATTGGCTGACAAGGCATCCGCTTGGCTAGACTCTCAACCTCCTGAGTCCATTACCACTTGGGACCAGCTGAAGCAGAAATTCTTGACCAAATATTTTCCTCCAGGTAAAACTACTAAGATTCGTGGTGCAATAATTAGCTTTGCTCAACTTGAGCAAGAATCTTTACATGAAGCTTGGGAAAGATTTCAAGACTTACTCCGAAGTTGTCCACATCATGGATTTGAGAAGTGGCAATTGCTTGAATATTTTTGTAACGGATTATCTTCTCAAAATAGGGGAATTATTAATATGGCTTGCGGGGGCTCTCTAATGAATGGAGAACCTGCACAGTGTATGATTTAATTGCAGAGATAGCGGCCGATAATGCTCAATGGGAAACTAGTGATAGACGCATTAAGAAATCAACAGGGATGTACAAGGTTGACGATGACACTAGTGTTAATATTAAGCTAGAAGCTCTCTCTAAACAGGTTCAATCTTTGATGAAGGTACAAGCTCAATCTACTCCCATGGTTACCTCCACTAGTGACATAACAAATAATATCTGGGGAGGCCTAGCTGATCAGTCAACTATCTTGGTCAAAAGAAAAGTGAGTTAAGGCCTGGTATGCAAGATTCTTTAGTTAGATACATGGAAAAGGTTGGACATCCGTGCATGGGTGTTTTAGCCAATTACATGGACAAGACTGATGACAGGTTACAATCTATTGAAGATCTAATAAAAGCACAGGGCCGACTGGTGACTTCAACCGAAGAGGCCAATTATGTTCAGAACTCCAACCGGAGCCAAAATGACCCTTATTCAAATACTTACAATCCTGGATGGAGAAATCACCCCAGTTTCTCTTGGGGAGGACAACAAAAAGAGCAAAACTCAAACTCCTATAAGCCTCCACATGTGCAAAGGCAAGAGGAGAAGAAGTTGGATACCAATGATGTGTTGGCAAGGTTTATGGAGCAGACAAATGAAAAATTTAATACATTGGAGAATAAATTGGAGGGAAAACTTAATGAGAAAATTGGAAGCTTGGAGGGCCAAATTGGAGCCATGAACAACGAATTTGGAAGCTTGAAGGGTCAAATCTCAAATCTCGTTACTGTGTTGTCTCAAAGGCCTCAAGGCTCACTGCCTACCCAAACTGAGCCTAATCCCAGAAATGAGCATTGCAAGGCTGTCACTCTTAGGAGTGGCAAGGAGGTGGTTCAAGGAAACAATCAAGATGGGCGGGCGCCCGAGAAAGAAATACAAGCTTCTACTAAGGGGAGCACTTCTGAGGAAAGTAACAAGGAAAGCGAAAAATATGAGCAAGTAAAGGTAAATGTTCCTTATCCTCAAAGACTTAAAAATGAGCAGCATGATAAGCAGTTTGCTAAATTTCTTGAAATATTTAGAAAATTGCATATCAACATTCCTTTTGCTGAAGCTATTGCTCAAATGCCTAAATATGCCAAATTTTTAAAAGAAATTATTTCTAACAAAAGGAAGTTAGAAGGCTTTGAGATAGTTAGGCTTAATGAGGAATGTTCTGCTATAGTTCTAAAAAAGTTACCACCTAAGCTTAAAGATCCAGGTAGTTTTACTATCCCTTGTACAATTGGTAACTCTCATTTTGAAAAGGCTTTATGTGATTTAGGAGCAAGTATAAATTTGATGCCTTTTTCTATTTTTAGAAAGCTTGGTTTGCAGGAACCCCATGCTACTAACATCACTTTGCACCTAGCTGATAGATCCATTGCCCACCCCCGTGGAGTGGTGGAAGATGTTTTAGTTAAGGTTGACAAGTTTATTTTCCCTGCTGATTTTGTTGTTTTGGATATGGAAGAAGATGAGGAAGTCCCAATTATTTTAGGGCGTCCTTTCTTAGCTACAGGTAAAAGTTTAATTGATGTACAATAGGGAAAATTGACTTTGAGACTTGGAGATGAGGAAGTTGTATTTCAAGTTTTGAACTCATTAAAAAATCCCTCATCATTTGCTTCTTGTAATTTTATTCAGGCTAAGGATATTAATGATGTGGTTACCTCTGAAAATTTTGATGATTTTAGAATTCAAGACCCTCTAGAAAAAGTACTTACTGTGCAGGGACTTGGCATATTGCAGGGTGGTGAGGAAGAAGAGTTCTTAATGTTTTTGCAGGCTCACCACCCTCAGAAAAATTGGAGTAATCATAGATTTGAGGAATTGGAATGGGGTGATACTCCAAATCCGAAACCTTCAATTGAAGAGGCTCCTGAGCTTGAATTAAAGCCTCTTCCTTCAAATGTAAAATATGCTTTCTTGCACCCCCCTTCCTCTTTGCCTGTAATTATTTCTGCAGATTTGACAGACACCATGGAGGATAAGCTTTTGAGGGTATTAAGGGCCAACAAAGAGGCCTTTGGATGGTCAATTCATGATATAAAAGGCATTAGCCCCTCAGTTTGCACTCACAAGATTTTTATGAAGGATGATTATCAACCTCGGGCACTACCTCAACGACGCCTCAATCCAAACATGAAAGAGGTGGTCAAAAAGGAAGTGATTAAGCTTCTGGATGCAGGTATCATCTATCCTATATCTGATAGTAAGTGGGTAAATCCTGTTCAATGTGTTCCTAAAAAGGGAGGTACTACTGTAATGGAAAATGATAAAAATGAATTAATTGCAGTTAGGAAAACTACCGGGTGGCGTATGTGCATTGATTATAGAAAATTAAATGATGCCACCCGAAAGGATCACTTCCCCCTTTCCCTTTATTGATCAAATGCTTGAGAGAGTGGCAGGTCATGATTATTATTGTTGTTTGGATGGATATTCCGGCTATTTGCAAATACCCGTGGCTTCTGAAGATCAAGAAAAAACTACTTTTACTTGCCCATATGGAACATTTGCATATAAAAGGATGCCATTCGGTTTATGTAATGCCCCTGCCACTTTCCAAAGATGCATGATGGCTATTTTCTCTGACTTGGTTGAAAAATGCATCGAGATATTCATGGATGATTTTACTGTTTTTGGATCCCCTTAAGAGGATTGTTTACATAACTTGAATTCAGTGTTGCAGAGATGCAGGGATACTAATTTAGTGCTCAATTGGGAGAAATGTCAGTTTATGGTGCAAGATTGCATTATTTTGGGACACAAGGTGTCCACTAGAGGCATTGAAGTTGATCCTGCAAAGGTTGAGGTAATTGCAAAGTTGCCCCCACCCAATTCTGTTAAGGGGGTCCGTAGTTTTCTAGGCCATGCTGGCTTCTATAGGCGGTTTATTAAAAACTTCTCAAAAATTGCAAAGCCTATGACTGACCTCTTGGTCAAGGAGGCCACTTTTGATTTTTCTGACACTTGTTTGAAAGCTTTTAATTGTTTAAAGGAAAAATTAATTAGTGCCCCTGTTGTTGTTGCCCCTGATTGGTCGCTTCCCTTTGAAATTATGTGTGATGCTAGCGATACTGCTGTGGGGGCTGTTTTCGGGCAAAGAAAGAATAGGGTATTCTATACCATTTACTACGCTAGTCGCACTCTTGATGATGCTCAAAGAAATTATACTACCACAGAGAAAGAGTTGCTAGCTGTAGTATTTGCATTTGACAAGTTTTGTCATTACCTTGTTCTTTCTAAAGTTATTGTTTATATTGATCATGCTGCTATTAGATATTTGCTTGGAAAACAGGATACAAAACCCAGGTTAATCAGGTGGATTTTGTTGCTACAAGAGTTTGACTTGGAGATTAGAGACAAGAAAGGCTCAGAGAACTTTGTAGCTGACCACCTCTCAAGGCTTGACCATAGTGTGATGCAGGCCTCAAATGATGGGGAGATCAAAGAGGTTTTCCCTGATGAGAGACTTTTAGCTATTTCTACTATTCCTTGGTTCGCAGACATCGTCAACTACTTGGTGGGTAAGGTTGTTCCCCCTGATTTTTCCTTTCAGCAAAAGAAGAAATTAATTTCTGATGCTAGACACTACTTGTGGGATGACCCTTACCTATCTAAAGTTTGTGGAGATAAGGTAATTAGGCGTTGTGTGCCTATGGATGAGGTAACTTCTATCCTTGAGCATTGTCATTCTAAAGAGGTAGGTGGCCACTTTGGCCCAAATAGAACTGCATATAAAGTCTTGCAATGTGGTTTTTATTGGCCTACTATATTTAAAGATGCTCATGATTTTGTGAAAGCTTGTGATAGTTGTCAAAGGAGTGGCAATATTTCTAGCCGTCAAGAGATGCCCTTAAACAATATTTTGGTTTGTGAGATATTTGATGTTTGGGGTATTGACTTTATGGGGCCCTTCCCTAAATCTTTTTCAAATCAATATATTCTTGTTGCTGTAGATTATGTGTCTAAGTGGGTAGAAGCTGTAGCCTTACCCACTAATGATGCTCGGGTGGTGGTGAATTTTTTAAAGAAAAATATTTTTTGCCGATTTGGCACTCCCCGAGCCATTATTAGTGATGGTGGCACTCATTTTTGTAATAAACAATTTGAAAATCTTTTGAGCAAATATGGTGTCACTCATAAGGTAACAACTCCTTACCACCCACAAACTAGTGGGCAAGTTGAAATTTCAAACAGAGAGCTGAAAAGGATTTTAGAAAAGACAGTTAGCGCATCAAGAAAAGACTGGTCTTTGAAACTTGATGATGCACTATGGGCCTATAGAACTGCTTTTAAAACTCCCATTGGAATGTCTCCTTACCGTCTTGTTTTTGGAAAAGCGTGTCATTTGCCTGTTGAATTAGAGCATAAAGCACTTTGGGCTTTAAAATTTCTAAACTTTAATGCCCAGCTTCCAGGTGAAAACAGGTTACTGCAGCTCGATGAATTGGATGAGCTCCGTCTGGGAGCTTATGAGAATGCCAAGTTATATAAGGAGCGGACTAAAAAGTGGCATGATAAGCACATCCAGCAGCGTGAATTCCATGTTGGTGAGAAAGTTTTAATTTATAACTCACATTTGCGTCTTTTTCCAGGAAAGCTGCGCTCAAGGTGGTATGGACCCTACACTGTGACTCAAGTTTTTCCTTATGGAGTTCTTGAGGTATCTCATGAAGATGGTACCACTTTTAAAGTTAATGGTCAGCGTGTGAAGCATTTTGAGGAAGGGTTACTTCAAGTGAGCTATGTCGCTGCCCTCAAGGACTGACCCTACTGCCGTCAGGCTCGGGACGTTAAACAAGCGCTTCGCAGGAGGCAACCTGTGTTTTATTTCCTGTTATTTTTATTTTGTTTTGTTTTTTTTTAGGAATTAGCTCTGTTTGCAAGCTCTCTCAGGGAAGTCACTCTTACTCTCTCTCTCATTTATTTCCTGTTGTTTCTATTTGATCGTTTTGCATTGAGGACCATGCTTCATGCTAGTGTGGGGGAGGCTAGTTATTTTTGTCACTTGATTTCTATTAATGCACATACCCACCGTATATGTTGATAGCATTTTTTCTGGCTTGTTTTTCATAAACTATGCTTAAATTGAAGAAAAAAATAGAGATTTTGCCTTTAGGGGATCCCATAACAAGTTCACTTGACAGACTTGTGCTTAATTGTAACTGTGAGGATGTCCCTAGGAAGCTGATAATTAGCATTTGTCCCTCTTGAGTACTTTTTGTGAACTAGCTTCTAAATGTGAGATCTGAGCCTTCATAAGGGGATTGATACTAAATCATAAATTTTTGCCCCTTTTCTTTCTATGAGTGTGTTTCCCAATTTGCTACATTCTAGAATTTGTCTTTTGACCGTTTCAAGGCAAAAATTGATTTGCATCATGTAAAAAGATTTGAGGATTTAGGTATTTTTCTGCCTCAGAGTTGCTTGATAAATTTATCCCTTAGTTGCCTCCTTTGAGCCTATTTGTTATATTTTTTCGTTGGTACCTAGATATAATTTTTTTTTTGTTTGTGGTAACCATTTGAAATTGAATGTGGAGCAACTATTGAAAATTACAATTTCGTCCTATATTTTAGCTGTCTATGTTGTCAGGACTGAAATTTCGTCCCATACTTTAGTTGTCTATCTTGTTAGGATGAAGAAAAAAAAAAGAAGTGAATCATGTGGTTACAAAAATATTTTCATACAAAGGAAACAAAATAGGAGTTATCATGTACTTACCTTTTCCTCCTATGAAAAAAAAAAGAAAAAAAAATTGAATTTGTCTACTCAAGAAAGAGCCCAAGGGCAAATCAAAAGAATGAAAGAGCCAAAGGGCAAATCAAAGGAATAAAAGAGCCAAAGGGCAAACCCAAAAAAAAAAACAAAAGAGTCTACTCAAGAGAAAGAAAAACAAATCAAAAAGAGTCGACTCAATAGAAAAAAGAATGAAGCAATGGAAGTGAAATTAGTTTGGAGTTTGGACAAAAATTGTAAAATAGATAGGAGCTCCATATTTGGATTCAAGGGTTACTGTTTGTTTCTTGTTTTTTTTGCCCTTTGATTATCCCTCCTTTCTTGTTTCTTACCCTGCATGATTTCACCCATGGCCCCATTACAACCCATGAAACCCCATCTTTTGCATGCATGTGAACTATTTAGTGGAGATTTGGTCAAATTACAAGCTTATGGTAATGCGCATTTTGTTGAAACTTGAGTGTATATTTCCCTAGTCCCTAAACACTTAGAGAGAATGTGAGCGAGTTCCATTGTTCACAGAAATGTATTATTCAAGGACATAAGCCTCTAATTGGGCAACCTTTGACACCTCATATGTGATATATTATATATTGTCTGTCATTGTGCTGCTAGTTTTGGGTCCCTTAGTTGGTTGTCTCTATTATTTATCTGAAAATTTTATTGAGCCAGAGAATTTGGTTGAGGACAAGCAAAAGTTCAGTGTGGGGGAGTTGATAAACTCAAAATTTAGTGCATTTTTAGAGACATCTTTGGGCTATTTTTAGAGCAATTACTAACGATAATATAAATTACTAATTTATTTTACTCTATTTTGTAGAAAAGTAGAAATGGATTAAAGGAATAGTAATTCAACTTATTGAGAGTAGCCCATGTTTTTAATTGGCATATGGCCATGTTGGAACTAAAAAAGGGGGGCGCTGATTTAAATTAAGGAGGATCAGCCCATGAATTGGATTGGCAACAAAAGAAGCCCATTTTTGATGTGAGCACTTGTCAATTGGAATGGGAAAGGATTGACCCATATACTACAATTCAATGAGAATGAAACGGAACCCTAGGTGCCAATGAATATAAATAATGCTGCAGCCTTGGAGAAAAAGGTACGCATGAATTAACAAAAGGCACAGTGCACAGGAATAGAATATAGAGGGAGAAACACACTAACCTAGGCGTAAAGGTTCAAAAAGGAGAGTACATCATTGACGGCGCACATCAGCAACCAGAGAGAAGAGCTTCGCCTACGACGGACAGACAGTGTCTAATTGGTACCAGTTTTTGACATCGTGAGAGAGCTTTGGAGCAGAATACAGAGACTGAATACAGGATCAGAATTTACTCAATCTCCGGGTTATTTTTATATTCTGTAATTCATGACTTTTTATTTTAATCCAATGTTCTTGAACACTATGGATAGCTAAATCCTCTTCTAGGGTCTTAGGTGGATCTTTCTTGATTAGAGACCATTTTATGTTTTAATTTATATTTTGAATTCCCAATTTTTATTTCAATTAATATTATCCTATTGCTTTATTACATAATTAGGATTGACAACCCTATGCATGTTTATAATCAATCAGTTGATTAGCGACCGTACTACAACTAATTGGTGGACCTATAGGATAATTGAGACTATAATTAATGAATGACCAAACTTTAATTTAGTCTTCCAATCATTCAACCTTTTTGTACTTTATGCTTTTCTGAAATTTAAATTCTAGCATGACCAAACTAGGGTTAATTTAGGAAAAAGAATATTAATCACGAATGACCAAACGGATTAATAGTTTTAGTAAAGGGATTTGTAATTGAATAAAATAAGGGAATTCAGGTAGAATTAGACATAGAGAAATCGAAGCTAGCAAGTGAAACCGAGACTCTAGGCTTCTCTCCATTGATCGAACTTCATAATTTAAATTCTTGCTACTTACTTTGTCTTATTTAGTTTCTATAACAACCATACACTCGTTCGTCTAAATAATAATTAATCTTAAGTAGTTTGGTACTTATTAATTAATCCCTGTGGAGACGATATTTTTAATACTACTTCTGCAAGAGAGTACACTTGCTCTCAAGTGTCTTTTTGACGCAACAAAAAGCATTGGGCCTTGGAATTTCTCAGGAGAATTAGTGAACAATGGTTGTTCTTCAAAGTGGGTTTCAACGGTCGCTTGGATTGGCTGCGAAGAACAACTAAACATGAGCCTTGGCTGAAAAACTCGGCGAACCGCAGTAAGAAAGGAAGTTTACCAAATTCATTAGCCGAGGGGAGTGTCTCAGAGAATCGGAAGATCTGCCTTCGGGTTTTTAAGAGGCCTTCTCCAATTTAAAAAGACAAAAAGATTTTTAAAGAATGAGTTGCCAGAAACTATTAAGCCGAGAAACATGACAAAAAGTAGTACCTTCAGCTTCTTGGACATGCTAGTGGGACCTGCCTCAGCCTCGGTAGGTTTCTTCTGGGTGACAGTAGGCGGAGTACGTACCTCCTCAGTGGCAATTCCTGACCTCCTCCTAAAAATGAGTCCCCCATGTTCGTCTTCTTTTTCTTCCTCGCTGTCACTAACACTTATGGCAGGTTCAGCAGGAGCTGCATGATTGGGAGATTGATTAGTCCTAAAGTGCACTGAGTATGAAGGTGAACATCTGAGTTGGTTTAAACACCTACCAAGAGGATAAGAGCATTGTACATTGACCCTTAGCCGAGCAAATAATCTTTTACCTACGCATTTTGTGGGTTCTTGAGAACCGAGGTCATGGTAGCAAGTGTTTGAGGAGAAATCACCATTTGGAATTTTTGGCCACTGTATTGGGTAGAAATCACATCAAACGGTTGAGAGAAGAGAAGTCCCCTCACGCCAAGCCACCAGTCGGCTTTAGCGGTTGTCTCCCCAACATCTCTCTCTTAATGCACCCAAATAAACTCGTTGGCTTTGTATAGCCATCGTTCACAATGAGGCCAACATCCCCATTACATATACCTTCTCTTCTTAAAGCACCCTTGTGGGATTTGTTGCCTAGCAATGCTATTCGCACAATCAGGTGACGTTTAACAGTTATTTTTGCAAAGAGAACTTCGGGGAGTTATTGCTAGTTATTAAGGCATTTCTTTAACTTTTCTTCTCTACATCCCTCAAGGTCAAACATTTGGGAGGTATTTGTTATGGTAAAATTTCGAGTTCACAATAGACTAAGTGGACATGTCACAAGAATGCAGACTTTCGAAAGGAATGAAGGTTCGAGATATTAGATGACTCGAGATTTCTCCCTCTCAAAATAAAGGCAAAAGGTGTGCAGCAAGTATGAGCAATTATTCACTAGTTTCTAGAGGTTGTTGGATCGCTAGGATATGTGGAAAGTATCTATCAAGCCAAGGATGATGGGCAGTATTTTTATCATTATTCAGTAGTTACTTCCGTTTTAATTGGTTTCGACTGGACATGTGTCCACCATGCAAGCCGTTAGTTATCACTTCTTAAATTCTATATACAGTTGTTTTAAAATAGTTCTAGGGACAGAGTGCATAACATTTAGTAGCACTCAAAAGCCTAATACATCCGACTACACAGGGTCACATGCAATTGTGGTGAAAAATGTATGTTCCTGTCGGTCGTTTTGTTAACTTGGATATTTAAGTTTCATGATGTTCACTCCCTTCTGGGTTTGATTCCTATGTTCTCTTATGTCACTTTTTATTAGTTTAATCTTCAAATTCTACTTGCATTATTTCCATTCAAAAAAACTATCAGAAAGTTGCCATTAAAATGCATAAATTTTGAATTCCGAAATCTAGAAAATATATAATAGTATTCGTACCCCATGCATATTGCAAGGTTGCTAGTGCAAGTTATTACATTATCAAATTTATTTTATTTTGGATTAAGTTTTGTAGCAATCTTCAAACACAATGATTGTTTCTCCATAACTCACGGTGACATATAAACCATGTCTTTAGCATATAATAAACTAATACTCTTTTGAAGTTGTAACAAAAAGTAAAATGTTAGAGGAATAATCCTTGTGAACTTCACTTGGAAATTCACTATGATGCTGCACTGACATGTAATGTAAAAACTGACCATTATTAATGTTATTGAAATTAAATAAATGTATTATGAAAAGGTAATGAAAGAAGGATTG